>JAZHRO010000022.1:37500000-40000000 GCA_037157565.1 Thalassia testudinum | reverse complement strand
TAGTTGTCATATGTATTGTCTCCCGGAGCCTATCATGAATTTTCAACAATTGCACAAATGACTTCAGAGAATTGAGGTGCATCCTGAAGGTTTGGTACGATCGAGCCTCATGACCATCCATCATCTCACTAATCCACACATGACCTCCCATCGAGGTAGTGTGAATACGTCTTGGAACTCTACGATGTGGTTGCCCGTCATTTCTTTCACGGTCTTCTTCCTCTTCTTGCAATAATTTTGCAGAATATTGCAAGTTTTGTGCAAATATGGAAATGTGAATTTGCGAGTAAAGATACCTTTGTCTGTAGTCCACTTTAAGGGATGGCAAACAATATTCAACTTTCATGAACATATACTTAAGCCAAAAGAAAATAACAATCACCATAATTCTTAATTCGGACAATGCATCAATAACTTGCAAAGATTACAACTAATGAAATTAAAATTAAGATTTTACAACTTATAGCGATAACATGATTCATGAAGACGATACATAAAAAAACAAGGGCAAAATATATATGAAAACATTGATTGAATCCATGTCATCGATGGACATCTCATATTCGATGGGTGTTACGATACGATCCCAGATCCCTACAGGACTCGAGACTGGCCTGCCTCGACTAATTCCAAGACCTAGTCATCCAACGAGAAATAACCAAAAGCAGAAAATATTCTACAACCATTAGTACAATGTAACTAAACAGAAAATAATACAGAGATAGTAAAGAAAACAGAACAAAATGTTTCATAGTAGTACATGCCATCACAACTACAACAGTAGAAAATAAAACTGGAACAGAAAATTAACAGAAACCGTATACATATATCAATACTCACTACAACAAAAGAAGCACTGAGACGAAAAAGAACACAGCTAAGGCTGGGCTCGACTGGGCCCAGCTCCCTCTGCAGCCGATGGTGCTAGCTGCTCAACTCCCTGACCTGAATAAGGTTATAAAATCCGTAGTCAGCTAACGCTAAGTAGAGTGGTAGATAAATCATTTACATGCAATTAACATAAGACAAGCAACTAATTTATTATTCAATTCCATTTAGCTCAACTAAGTGGTTTTGTTTTATTCATTCTGTTAGAAAACGGGTCATTTCTTGATCTTGACTGTCCCTCAAGGGGGACAATCTTGATTGCAGTCTTCCCCGTGATGTAAGATTTACACATGGTGCTCTCATGGTCGGGAGAGTCCCCCGTGGTAGTCTTACACCCAGTCAACCACCCCGAGGTCATGATCGCGACATAGCTGTGACTACAGCACGTGCGATAAGCGCACGAGTAGCTACCCTCCACTGACACGCGGTCAGTCGTTTCCACTAACAGGTATGCCCAAAGGTATAGTATGGAACAGTATAGGGCCTTGCCCTCTCAGAATAGGGGTCTCACCCCTCTATAGTCCGCGTACTCTCGTCCGACTATCCCGGTTTGCCTAGTGGGCTTAACAAAAGTCGGTGTAGGGTGGCTAGTCCTAACCCCGAGCCCCGTGGGGCGGCTAGCTCCCTACCTACACTAAGTAGCTCACCTCGGTATCACATACACGAGGGCCAAACAGGAGTCGGTGTAGAGTGACTAGTCTTAACCCCAGGTCTCAACACAAAGGAGCAATTAGCTCCTCTCTACACAAAAGGGACAGTTGCTCTCCTTGGTACCGTGTACACAAGGGCCAGCTCACTTCCCGTCTAATTACAAGATCCTTTCCACATACAGGAGTTCTGCTCTTAGTTCCCCATAGGGTTCATACTTGTATCCTTTTCATTCCATTTTCCAACATTCAGATCTCACTATTCACATACAGGTTTCATTCTTATAACAGGCATCTTGTATTTTACTAACTGAGAAAGCATCACATCAATAAACTAATACATTTGCTAGCAAGTAGGTTTAACATGCATCTCAAGGAAACAGTGTAGCTCAAGCAATATTCGTTCGTTTCTACCCTAAGGTTCATTTCACGTCCTAGGATTCAATTAAGTTATTCTAAACATTCACTTTGTTTGATTAAATATTGATATTAAAGCAAACCACTTTACCGAGAAACAGGGGAGGAATGGGGGCTAGAACCGCAGGTCCTGTCGTCTTCGCGAGCCTCGAACATGCTATAGGTTGGTGACCTGTATTAGTGACTAAGTCACATTAGATGAGTTCAAAACAATACATACTCGACACTAACACGTAGAGAAACTCGAGCGGAAAACAACGGTGCTTCGTTTGCGAAAATCCGATTCCGTTTGGGTCCTAAATGGGCCAAAAACGTGCATACTGTCTAAAATCAGATGTCTGGGATTAGACCTAGACGTCTTAAATGATCTCAGAACCTCACCTTGCTTCCCTGCAGCTTCCTCAAACGTCCGAACCCCTTTGCAACCGTCCGAGGGTGATCCCAGACGTCGGATACTCTTTCCGGTCGTCTGGGAGTGCCATCAGATGTCTGGCACTACCTCCAGACATCCTAAAGTACCTCGAAGGGCGTGCTTGCACGCCTTTCCAAGGTTTATACCTGCGTACACACTCGTGGGTTAAACCTTTGATAACGCGACATTACGTACGTAATGTACGCGCATGGATGCGCGTTCAGGATGCTTACCTTGGCACTTCGCGAGTTTTCAGACGTCTGACGCCAACCCCGGACGTCCGTTGCTGCTCTAGACGTCTGGCAGATGCCCCAGAAGTCTGATACTGGAAAAATCCAGTATCCTGGAACTCCTCGCGTCTCCGCCTGCAGCACTGCAGCAGCTGTAGAGGGTCGAGAGGCTCTCTCCACGAGCCCCTCCTCCTCGTGTGCGTACTCACCTCCTCCCGCATGAGCTCCTTAGAGCTCTCGCGGTTTCCCGCGACTCCTCCGATCGCGACTCCTCCCCTCGCAACTTCGAGTGCGTGCTGCTGTACCCGCAGCAAGGTGCACCTCACGCTTGAGCTCCCTTGCTCGAGCTCGTCCCCTGCGCATGCTCGAGCTTCCCCGAGGTTCTCTCCTCTCCCACGCCCTCTCTCTTCTGCGCTCACACTCTCTCCCTCTCTCCTCCTCTCGTGAGTTCCTCTCCACGTGCGGCTACAAGCGGAGGTGGGAAGGCGGTGGGTCCTCGCTGGCAGCAAGGTGAGGAGATGGAGGTGGTGGTGGTGGAGTGGAGATGGAGATGGTGGAGGGGGTTTTAAAGAGTGGGTTAGGGTTTGGAGTGGGGGAAAGTGTGCATGTGTGCGTGCGTGAGTGAGTGTGGTGAGGGAGAGGAGAGAGGGGGAAAAATTGCGAACATTTCCCCACCATCCTCTCTTCTTCTCGAAAAACCCACACACTTAACTCAAAGAGTCAACATTTTCGCATTTACATCCCTAACCTTCCGAAAAATTCCCAACGGTCCTTGGAAGGGTCATTTCAATGGGTCAACTATCCATTGAAGTTCTGCAATTAAAACTCCAACCAATTATCTATCTGGTAATCCTGTAGGTCCAGCATGCCCAAGAATGTATACCTCTTTAGGGCATCCTCGAATAAAGTGAGAAGAATGGAGAACTTTGACGAGTGAAGGTTAGGCCGAATTCTGTGAAGGGCCGAGATGGCCTCCCCAATTCCACCAAGGGGGTTCGTAGGCACATGATACTTTTTAACCAACTCTTGTGTTACTTTGGTAAACTGCCTACCCCATGTTCTACCATCAGAACTTCATCCCTCACTATGACTCCTCTTCCCTCGATCGGCACTGACAGATTTACTTAACCTGTTGTGGGGGCTGGAGTGCATGACCCGTCCTCGTCGTCATTGCCCAGGTTCGTCACAACGTCCTTCCTCTTTTGCCTCACAGATGAGCTTTCACTTCGACTACTTCGACTGATGTGGGATGAGTATGTTGGCCTGTGCAATGTAAATGGCACAGCCGTCCTGCCATAATTGCTTCCAACTGCCAGATCGCCGGAAACAATATCAAGACCTCAAAGCACATGCTTCTTGTCGTAGTACTTGAAGGGATTGTTTTGAAACTTTCTATACCTCTCATCAATCTAAATGTAGGAATTAATTATTAGATTCATTCATTGCATCAAATATTCCACAAACTTCCTTTAATGATGAGATTAGTTACCTCGTTCCAAGCATCAACATAAGGTGGAATAGGTTGACGAAAATTTGCATCATATCCCCAACCACTATTAGAAATCAGTTGGTGGAACTCAGCTTAATACTTCTTCATTGTCTTCCACTTGTTTTGGATTTGCACCCGACTCAAATTCAACTCCCATATCGAGTTGAACTTACGGGTTATCATATCCCTCTCTTGACTAGTAAACGTCCCACCAACATATTCCCTGTGAGTCTCCTTTGTCTCCTTCATTATGACAAGGAGACCCCTAGTTGCATGCGAGATCAAGTTCCAGCAGGAACTCAGCTCATTCGTCATTACATCATTTGGGTTTTGACTTTCAAAGTTGTTCACTCCTTCAGTGGCACCGCGAGGGACATTACTGCTAGTGGCTTGAAATCCCGCAATGAATCTATAGGGCGAGGATTTTTGGGTAGAGATGATATGAAGAAATCTTCGTCAAGAAAATCATCTAAGTGAGGGTTGTTAAGATCCATTGCATTGTGTTTACATGAATGAGTCAGAAATACATCCATTTATGTTATGTATTCAGATAATATCATGTTACTTATTGTACTGTAATATGTCACATTGTATGGTAAGGAACATTAAGCTATAATGGTATTCTTCTAAATCTATCGGGATTGATGATAGTTTTAATTGGTCCTTAACAAAATTAATTCTTAACGTCTCATGATGTCAGGTGGAACCATATATACTATATCATTTACATAAATGATACATTTTTTTGCCTTTTAAAACACACAACAAAATCTGATTTTATAACATTTTTATCATTCTCCCAATTTCTCCTTTTCAACGGACGTATAATAATATATACATAAATAACTAGAGATGGAGGGGATGTTATTCACGTAAAAACCCTTACATAAACTTTTATCATTCTTTCACTCATTTCATGATCTTTTATGTTTAGCTTTGTAATCCCCTTTTACTCCATAGCCATATTACAACTAAAGGTGATGATTGAAGGTAGATAATAAATATCCCATACACAATATTAAACATAATATATACCACTTATATATACACGACATACATGTAATATATGTATAATATATTTGCCTTGTATATAATATATAATTGTAATATTTGTTTGAAAATATTCTCCACACATTTGAAGTTGAGTTGAGAAGTTCTAAGGAACATATTTTTCTTACAATTCTGTCAAAGTGATTAATGACATCCCTATTAAAATATGTGGCCTTCTTTAGAAAAAATATTAACTTTGTAAAAATTACATATACTATGATATGACCATATATGTATAATTTTCCTATTCATTATTATTGTACATATCTATTTTTCTACAAATAAAAAAATCATTCATTTCAATTTTCTTCTTCAATTATTACAAAGTAAACTCCCCCCAGATTTTAAGTAATCTATCATATCTTTAGAAAATAACATTCACTCCATGTCTATCGATTTACTGAATTACAGTACCCCCAACGAAGCACACAAACAAGGTAGACAAGAATATCTTAGGCATACGTATTTCATAAAATCCTAACACCGTCGTGGATACATAACGAAAATAAGAATACCTCCAACCAAACACAAACTACGCGAGACAAGGAAGATCTCCTTAAAACGTATTTCGTTAAGATCAAATTTCCTGATTTTCCATTTTCAATGACTATATTTAAAATCAAGAACACCTACTAGATGCATACATCTCTTTTTCGTATTCTCTATTCGAAATATGTCCATTATTGGTAAAATATAAAATTAATTTTACATGGTACCAAGTATATGCTAATACAACCCTACTAATAAATTATCATCTCATCTATATAATATCATATTCTGATGTACTAAGAAGCTTTTTCGATCACAATGTTCTTCGATTTTCAATATGTATATTATATATTTTTAAACATATCCAATAATTAGACATGTCAGGAACACAAAAAACAAACCCTAAAGGGTCACCGACAACAATGGCGTGGGGCTAAACACCCTTTGGCTCATGTTGTTTGATTTGGGAGAATAACAGGAACTTTCTCAAACAAGCCTCTACAAACTATTACTATTTACAAAAGCAACCCTTTAAGATTGATTCTATTAACATGGAAACCGTTAGAATTAACCTCCCACGATAAATTTACTTTTTTGATGGTCCATGTCCAAAAATACATATCTTTTCCTTCTATTATGTCCTAGCATCCAACTTAATGCAATTACTCATTCTAGGTGGATTACTGTTTTTACGCAACACATAAGGACATCGGTTAAATCTAACCTACATGTAAATTATCTCCTGCACCGTTACACAAAAACTTCACGCAAATACAAGGCCATTACTATGAAAACGAAATCAGCCTGACCAAATACATCCAACATAACTTGTTGTTCGCATAAAAAAAATAGACGTACAAAAAAAATTTACTTGAAATAACCCTTCCAACAAATATACATACCAGCGAAAAAACATAACTTGCGACATATAATCCAAAAAAAAAATTCACAACAAAACTTCCAGCAAGCAGACATATGCATGCTTGAGTTCACTTCCTGATACTAACATGCCAATAACCCTTCATGATAGGGAAGGAATAGAATGTAAACCACTTAAACAAGTTTATACATATGTTAAGAGGAATTATTACATGCTTGAAAATAAAAAAACACAATGCCAAACAATCCCCTTTCAACTATCACAACCACAAGAAGTACGTAAGCATGCATCATAACCACGAAATAGGAAGACATAGCTAAAGTATGCATTTCACATAGGTGGGGGGATGAGGCTTTTATACCTTCTCCTAGCCGAATACAAAGGGGAGAAGAAGAGGACTCGTAGAGCGACAACGTGGAGGCGGAGAGCCACGTGAAGGAGGCGGTGATGCTAACCTACCGATGGCCGACACACTGCTTTTGGAGTATGTAAACACACGCCAATCGAAACCACGCTCTCTATCTGATGGGATTTCCTCTCTCGACACAGGTGTGCTCTCCACCCCTCGAGCAACATATAAAGAGGACGATAGGGTAGTCAAGCTGCGACATGAACAGCGACGACGACAAAGGGGCATTCGTCTCCTTGGTGCTAATGCCATCATGGGATATGCCGTTGTGCCTTCGCCCCTTCCCGATTGGTGGAAACCCGGACGAAATGCTTCGATCTTCAATGACAAGGAGGAAGGTGTCTCGTGAACACATCTGCTAGGAGAAGAAAAAGGAGCGGAGAGAGTGGGATGCTGATTCTCTCTCCTCCAACCCTCTTCAAAACTCACTCCACATGTCTCGTTCCATGACGCAACTGCCACTTTTGACGATGCCTTAAAAGCAACCATGCACCGCCTCGTATCCCTTGTTGCCCCTCCCCAATCCCGCTCTTAATCCATCTACCATTCCCTATTCCGCCTCTTAACCCTGAAGCAAACATGGCCTAAGACTCACATATAACATCTAAAGAGAAATGGAAGACCCATACCCTTTCCAATGCAAAGCCATCCCCACCGTCTCCTTTGCACCATCATCAACAGCATTTGCTTGTGGATGTATGCCCCTATTTTTTGATAAGGGGAGGCATGGAAAAGGATGTGGGATCGAGCTTTGGTTTTTCATTTTTCATATCTAAATACAAAGTAGAGTACTTTCCTATTTTGCAAATTGCATTCTCCTCTATGTAGTATAGATATCTTTTGTTAGATATTTGTTCTAAAAGGGAAGATTCCATTGTTAATAAAAGATTGCCTTCAAGTTATACTCTTCCAGGTAACACCATCAATGCATATGCGATGCCAGGGCAGATCAGCAATAATCAGGTTAAGTGTTTAAGAAATATGCCTCAACGGTTCCAGATCGGAAGGATTTACAGCACATCTCTGAAACCACTCTTTATAGAAATTACCAGTCAAAAGGAACAAATACCTCTTAACTTAGTCCTTCTAACCTCCCGACAATCTCTGCCTTGCAGGTCCTCTTGTAGTGCCCGGTTTGATTGCAGCGACTACAGTGCACCGTGTGCTTCTCACCGATTGCTTCATCAGAGCAAGCTCGCTTCTTTTCAGGACGGCCAGGTGGCCTCCGGGATTTAGGGGGTCGAACTACGGAACCATTATCCTCTGGAGGGCCTTCCATTCTCTTATTCCACTCAGTCCTGTGTCGAATGGGGTTGATTGGTTGGGAATATGCTTCACGGTAGCTAGCCACTGTGAAAAACTTCTCAGCATAGTCATAAGCATTTTTATGACTTGAAAGGATGGCTGCAACAGCATGAGAGCATGGGATACCATACAATTGCCAATCTCGACAGGAACAGGAACGGTTACCAATGTTCACAATATCAGAACGATCAGCAGATAAAACCTCGAATTCAAACTGATCTGAACGAAACACCTGATAGGAACCGGCCAAAGCAATTGCTTCATCCATCCGCTTCTGCGCAGATGGGGCAAGAACTGTTGTCCATGCCATACTTTTCTCTTTTCTTTCCCTAAACTCGTCTACCAGCTTGCCATAGATGCATTCTACGACTTGGATTATTGGTAGTTCCCATGCTTCGAGAACCCAACGGTGAAATTCCTTGGTGTTTGAAACAAGATGCCCAAACCGGGATCCTTCAAAATATGCAACAGCCCAGCATGAGGGTGGAACTTGCTGAATCCACTTGGCTGCATCTGCACAGATCTCTTCAATTTCGGACACTCTCTCTGTGAAGCCAATGGTTGTGATGGAAAGAGCTGCCTTCCAAAGGAGATGAACCAATCTTGAGTTCTTGAACTCCTTGCCAACAGAGTCAGTTAGATGGCGCATGCATATAGCATGACTGGCAGTAGGAAATTTTCTTTTCACGGCTTTAACAATACCTTTCTGCCCATCAGAGAGGAATGTGAGTCGAGGAATCTTCTCTGAGTTTGTCTCTAATAGTTTGTGAAACTCTGATAGAAACCACATCCAGCTCTCATCTGTGTCCACATCAACAATGCCAAATGCTACCAGAAACAATCCACCATCTGCATCAAATGATGTCATGGAAAGTAGCGTTCCAAGAAATTTGGATTTGAGCAGAAAAGCTCCAATACTAATGATAGGCAGGCATCCACGTATGAAGCCATGCATTGAAGCTTTCAATGAAATGAACAGTCTTTGAAAACGATTTTCTGAACCAGAAGTAAAAACTTGAGCTGTACTTCCAGGGTTACTACGCTTAATCTGCTCACAGAGAGTAGGAAGAAGACAGTAGCACTCTTCTGAGGAGCCGTAAATATTAGCCAAACCGCGTTCCTTAGCACGCCAAGCTTGCTTATAGGGTATGGTGATCCCAAAGTACTTTTTAACATCTTGCAAAATATCTTTTGGTTTATAGTTTACATTATCCCATAGTCGTTCCTCTATAAATTTCACGATCCAATCAACTGATGCTTGGTGATGACCAAGTTGCACATCTTTTCCACATGTGTGCATATCATCAAGACTTCTTATTGTGAAAACAGGAGAGTTTGGGAGCTTCCCTGCACGTATACGCCAAGGACAACCCTCTTTGGCACACTTGGCAAAATAACGAATTAAATCACTCTTTATTATCTTCAGCTCAAAGTGCTGTGCTATGGCAGCATCATTTATTGTTTTTCGGAATGTTTTGACATCAGCGAATTCTTGACCCACAACAAAATTATAGTCTCGAACATCTGGCAGTTGTTGAATAATTAAATTTTTTTGTCGATCTTCATCTTGCACGTTTGTAGACATTGCGTTCCTGCACCAAGATAAAGTTATCCCCATAATTGAAGCTTAAAAGAGAGAGCCAAAAGGGTGATAAAAAATGCGAAAAAGTTATAGCCTTGCATACCTACCTAAAACAAGCACAAGCAAATTTAGTGCCATTAATTCCATTGAGTGTCATCACTGTAAGTTTTGTAGATGCGTTCTATGCTAAGTTGTGGGTCGAAAAGGACATATTTCATATAAATCCATTTTAAGCAGGAATAGAATCATAAAGAAGGAAAGAAAAAGTAGTAAAACATAGCATAAAAATTAAGCCATGCATTAAATAAAGGGATTGATACAACATAATAAACACAAAAGGAGAAATGACCTTTCTAATGGGGAATAGAGAGTACCTTCAATACAACTGTCCCTGTACCAAAAACAGAATTGAGCATTTCCAATATGGGTCAGCTTTGTAGATTCTTAGCCTTCATTCAGATCAAGCCTAGGTCATTCTTGGAGTAAAATTCAAATTAACAAGTTTAGCTTATAGTTTGCTTCCAGCACTTACTCAATCTTCCCCCTTTGATCTTGTAAGGCTCAACAACCAACACTTTACACATGCGGATCAAGGCATCAATTGGTCTTTTCCAATAAATACCCAAACCACCTTAAACATGCCTTTCCCATCATTTTGTATCAAATCTTTTTTCCTTCTCCAAGTATCCAACTTAGCATCTTTGTTTCTACCACCATGCTGTTGACATGCCCATAATCAACAACTCAGCACTTGGATGTATATAACAAGGAGTGGAATAAACTTGCAACTAAGGGCCAATAACATGATTGTAGATATTAGTCATAGTGGTGCATATGTGTATCAGCTACCCAAGCCATCATCTCTAAACCTGATTCAATTCAGTAAAACGTAACTATAAATCCTTTTCAATGTTACTGTTTTACAAAGCAAAAAAGCAGTTTCTCGGGCAGAACCCATCTCAGTACAGTGGTTACCTGATCGATCATGTAATTGCTTTTCCTGGACCAGATAACCGGTTACCAAATCAATCCAGTCAAAATTGTTCACATTACTGCAATCAAACAATTAACAACTGATTGAGGAATCTTGCTTTTTTCTACTTTATGTATTTCGATATGGATAAAATCTAAAAAGTTTTTAGGTATCAAATATAGGTCTTTCTTTGAGAGCATTTCAGGTCAACACTCAAAAACTAAGAAATAGCCGACAAGAAAGAGCAAATGCCAGAATAACTCCAGCTTCAAAACACCCAGAAGCAATGGTTAAATTTTTATTACAGCTCCAACATCAGAGTTTCTGCACATCTAATAGATAGAGTCCAGAAAGAATGGTTTCAACCAATCATATCCAACAACTTTTTCCCTGCCTCTACCAGAATCACAAAAAGAATAGCATTCCTCATAAAGGCGTCCACAAGAAAGCATGACACAGTTTGGATCTCTCCATTTAGGCTCCACACATATTCAAAAACTCTCGCATTAATAGAAAACCATAACACCCATCTTTTTTTGAAAAGGTAACCAAAAAATCCATCTTTAACCAACACTCAATTTTGCTACACATCTCAGTCTTAGGTGCAAGACCACCACCCATGGTGTGCATGGATATATCTAATGGAAAGTCCAACACAATCCACTGAATACCCAAACTTTAAAACTGTTCCTAATTACATGCTGCCAGAAGAATCTTTGAACCCAGATAGAAGACAAGTGGAATCAGAGTTTTCAAATAAAAAAATGGAGAACAAAAGTGTGCTAGATGCAGAATTGGGCTTTCCTCTGGCAAAGGGGCCATCCAAACACTGAAATCCAATAACCAAAATGGGCGGTAAGGAATTAAATATCCCCTTTTACTGCTACTTATGCACTTTTGGAGGGAGGCATGGAGTGATGAATACATAACTGAGAAAAGAGAACGGAGAAGCCTCAGATAGCAGAGCTGGATGGTACCCAAATGTGCACCTGTGGCTTCAGCTCCCATGACAGGGTTATCTGATTTTCTTATTCACTAGAGATACGCCAGACTTGATATCAGGATATTTGGTTTTCTCTTCCACAAACTCTCAAGGAAATATGAGGATCATTTAACTTATGCATAGGATGCTACACTTGTCGGCATTCCTCCAACATTTTTTCTTTATCTACTTATAATCGGCACCAAAGATCATATATACCATATGTATTTTCAGATATAGACCTTGAATCTTTTCCCTCTATTTCTGCACTCAATTGACCCTAAACACTCCTATCTATGCTTGCCATCAAAATTGATCTTGCTATCGTAATCAAAACCTTATTGCGGTGCTTGCCACCTTCTATTTCACGGTTAACGTTATGTAGAGCACATGCGACATGTAGCTGTTTGGAAACAGAAATACCCAACCCCATCCGAAACTCTATCATGTACATTACCCATTTACGTGCCCGCATAATATTAGTGTAAGAAAACAGCAAGTATTAATACCTATTAAAACGGTAATATATGCACACTCTAACTTGGAGATTTTTTTTGTAAAAAAAATAAAAAATTGTGAACTTTTTATTTAATTCGAGAATATCTTAGCTGAAACTTCATCACCTTTAAGCCGATTAGATTTAAGAGAGAAAAGGCACCATATTTTCCAATCATACTTAACATAAGTAACTAAAAAACAGCAATCTATTTCCCCAGGCCGAAAGCCGGGAGGTATTCGACCCAAAGCCTCGCCTTAATTGCATGATTCAATGGGAAAGAAGGACAAGATAGCATACCCAGAGATCAAGATTGCTGAGAACTGCGGCCGCGAAGCTCCTTGCAATGGTGTAAGTGATGATGTGAACATCCGGGGTAGAGATCGGGGGACGAGGGGAGTGACGACGTGAACAATAGGGTTTTGCTTAGGAAGCAGAGTGGGATGAGAACGGGCCGTCGACGGACGGGGATGGACGTGTAATCGGGTTAAAAGATCCGATTTCTGTTTGTTACCAGTGATGTAACCCCTGAGGGAGTTATCGGTGATATAATAAAGTCCAATGTTTTTTTTCCTTGTTTTAACTTATATCCATTTTATATTTATTTAAGTATTGATATAATAATATATATATTATTTTTAATATTTATTTCTTTCAAAAAAAATTTTCAACTTATCTTTGAAAATGAGTATTGTGTATAAATATTTATCTTGTATTAAAGAAACTTATATATTTAATAGAATTATTATTATTATATTTCAAAAAATATTCAAAAGTCTATATCACTTCTGTTACGATCTGCTTCCCAGATTCTTACAGGATTCGAGATCGGCTCACCTCGACTAATCCTAAGACCTAGTCGTCCAACAAAAAATAACCCAAAAGTAGAAAAATAAACCACATTCACACGTGTAATATAACTAAGAAAAAGAAACGTACATAGCAGTAAAGGAAATAGAACAGCTATCTCAATATATACCACAACAACAACAATAATGACGGAAAGCGGAAGAGAAACAGAAGTAGTAGAATAGTAACTAAGAGTTCATTACTTACTACAACAATAGAGAAAAAAAAAGAAAGTGCTGAAAAAACTACGACTGGACTCAACTGGACCCAGCATCCTCTATAGTCTGAAGCTCGGCCTACTCAACTCCTGGTTCTGAATAGTATTATGAAAAGACAGAGTCAGCGAATGTTGTATAGAGTGGTGTTTATATTATCTAAGTACAAAACAATAAAAACAACAGATTTAATTCTCATTTCTATTTATTTGTTTTATATGTTTCCGTTTCACCCATTTTTCAAAGTATCCAGATATTTCTTTATCTTGTATGTTCCTCGTGGGAACAATCTTGATTGCAGTCTTTTCCGCAGAGTAGAAGGTACACGTGGTGCTTTTCTGGTCGGGAGAGTTCCCGCTGTAGTCCTACACCCAGTCAGCCACCACGAGGTCACTGTCAAGACGTAGCAGTGACTACAGCACGCATGATAAGCGCACGAGTAGCTACCCAGTATTGACATGCGGTCAGTCATTTCCGCTAGCAGGTACACCCAAAGTACAGCACGGAACAGTATAGGGCCTTGCCCTCTCAGAACAGGGGTTTCGCCCTTCCACAATTCGTGCACCCTCGTCTGACTACCCTGGTTTGCCCAGAGGGCCTAACAAGTTGGTGTAAGGTGGCTAGCTGAACCCTGGGCCCTGTGGGGTGGCTAGCTTCCTCCCTACAGTAGTAGCTCGCCTCGGTACAACATATGCGAGGGCCAACAGGAGTCGGTGAAGAGTAGCCAATCCTAACCCCGAGTCTCAACCTAAGGGAGGCTAGCTCCGCTCTACACAAAGGGGGCAGTTGCTCTCCTTGGTACCATGTACTTAAGAGCCAACACACTTCCCATCTACATTCAAAGTTTCTGTCTATCCACAGGAGTTCCACTCTTAATTCCCCGTAGGGTTCATGCTTATGTTCATCTCATTTATCCCAATCCAGATCTCACCTTTCATAATTTATTTCTCATCCATATACAGACAGCTCGTGTTTTCATAATTCAATTCTCAATATATGCAACTAATGATTTCACAAGTAGTTGTTCATTAAATATAGGCAGCTCATTCTAACAGGCAACTCACAATTATAATACAGGCAATTTGTAGTAGTTTATCTTAATCACGCATGCAAGTAAACCATACAGTACAACAATTCATTCATTAATCTACCCTAGGGTTCATTATACATCCTAGAGTTTCATTTGGCTAATTCAACCAAGCACATTCTTATTCAAATATTAATAATTGGATTAAACCACTCTACCAGGAAACACGAGAGTAATGGGGGCTTGAATCGCAGACCAAGACATCTCTGCTAGCCCCAAACGCGCAGCAGGCTGAGACCCTATACCAGAGAATGCATCACAAAAGGAAAGTTCAGAACAGTGTATAACAGACTCTAGTACGTAGAGGAACTCAAGAGGAAAGTGCAGGTATTTCGTTTGCGTAAAACGAACCCAGATTTGACCCTAAATAGGTCAAAAGCGTGCCTACTGTTCAAAATCAAACGTGTGGGAATAATCCCAGACGTTTTAAAAGGCGTCAGATCTTACCTTATGTTCCTGCGGTATCCTCAGACGTCCAGACTTTCTCTACGATCATCTGAAGATAGTTCCAAACGTCGGACAATATCTCCGGTCGTTTGGACACACCTCTAGACATCTGGTGATGTGCTCAGACGTCCAAAAACACATGGGAAAGCATTCCGCGTGCCTTCCCAAGGACCTCTACCTGCATACGAAAACCGCAGGTCCAAATCAGGCCAAACCAAGCTTTTGTGGTGAGGCCTGCATGGCCGTAACCGTAAAAAAGTACGTACCTCAGCACTATGCGTACTTTCAGACGTCTAGCCCCAGACCCAGACGTCCAGCTGTCGCCACGGTCGTTTGGTCGACTCTCCAAACGTCTGATACTGGAAAAAAACCCAGTATTAGAACCCCTCCCACGAGCTGTCTCCTTCGAGATATAGCCTGCAGGAGCTTCCGCAGTCCCTTCCGTGGCTGCAGAGGGTTGAAAGCTGCCTCCCCGAGCCCCTCCGAGTCTCGCCGAGCCTTCACCAGAGCTCCGTCGAGTTTCCGCCGAAGCTCTATCGAAGGTCCACCGACCTTGGGCCTCCTCCCACGCTTTCCTCCTTCCGCCCTCTCACTCTCCCTCGCTCGCCCTCCACTCGCCTCATTGGAGATCTGAAGGTGGTGGTGGCTGGTGGTGTGAGGAGAGGAGGAAGGGAAAAAGGGGTATAAATAGAAGGGTGTGGGGTTTAGGGTTCGGGGGAGATGAGGAAGAGAGAGAGGAAGGAACGGTCTTTGCCCGCCGCCTGCACGCAGAGCGTAGTGCACAATACAAAAATTTCACTTTCAGATGTCCGGGAACAGGTCCAGACGTTTGACTGAAACTCCAGATGTCTTAAATGTCTAAAAGTATAATGAGTCATTACAAGTCCCTTGCCTAAAAAGGAGTCTCATCACCTATTTCACCCCCATTCGCTTATTTTGTTTTTTTTTCCGAAATCTACTTTGTGGAGAAAGATGTGTGAGATTTAGGAATATGTGATATATAAACATTATCTTGTTTATTATTGTATGTTAGATCATATCTATATATCCCTTATCGTTTGTTAGTAAATTTGATACAATAACATAATTTAGCTCCTTTATTATGTAGTTATTTAAGTATCTATCTGAAAGTATTTATTTATTATTTTTTGTTGAGGGGTTGTGATTAGTGAATTAGTTGTGAATTAAAATAAATTTGTCAATTATCATTATCACCTTCAACCAATATATTCTAGTCCCCAACTCTCATGAAAGTTGATGGAGATTAACTCTATTGTCGCTCTCCACGTTTGACTCTCTCAAAATTAAAAGCGTCGAGTGTGCACTAAATTCCTAATTGCTTAAAGTTCATAATTACTAGAAGAAAATTTTATTACAATATATTCCTAACTAATTAATTTTAACATTTTTGTTAGGTAAGGATGTTCTTGAACACGATACTTAATGTGAAGGATTCCATATATTATTATCACATTAAAGGTCTAACAAAAATTCAATGAAGTTTTTGATATTTTTATATATCATATGCTCCAAAAAACATGTACATGTGACAACCATGTATTTCAACTTGTGTCTGACGTAATATGCATAGGTGCGTATATTATGCATTTTCACACTTCATTGATATAAAAACATAGCATGCAAATAGGGATAATTATACATGTTTATAATAGTTTAGATGATACGAAGTCCCTACAAGTTAAATTAGTTTTTTACTATGAAAAGATACTGATCAAATCTTTTAGTACTCAATCTAATAAACACACAAAAGGCACAAGAAGTTGATAATCCAGTTCCACCTGTACAATATAAATGTGGATCTAACGCTGAAATCTATGCTATGTATGAGTGATTATAAAAGGTTTAGTTATTATTGATGTAGACAAATCTATGCCACATTAACTTTCTATTAATGCGTATTCTTAAGCGTATAATTACATCATGAATTATAAATACTGCATAACATGCATCATTTTACATTTAGATTAGTTTGTATAAATTATAGGATAATTTGCCTGCTTTTCTGGTTAGGGAATAGAGTAATATTTATCGGGCTCTCATATTGAAAATCCAACCGTACAGATCTGATCAGGGTAACGATCGGAGTCCAACGCCTCCAAGATCATCCCGATCGGACCTTCGTAGCATTAGATGCAGTTCAATAAAGATCAGAGCTCAAGAGGCAAGGTGGTGTAAAATCCATGCCTCAGATGACAAATCCAACTGCACGAATGGGTTCGGATCAACGATCGCAACCTAACGACACGAAAATTGGTTCAATCCGACATCTGTGCACCATCTACAAGTCAGAGAGGATGGACGGCCAGGATGGCACCACATGGTGCCATCCCAACCATGGCATCATACCAACGATTTAAACTTGCCAAGGCACCTCCTTGTGTTTGACCCGGGACTTACCTTGAGTTTCGGTTAAATTATCTGTTTGACAAATTTTTACATAACTACGACGGGTTTTCAAACTCAAATCTCTTAGCGTAGAAATTTTCGTACAACATTTTGGCGCCTTTGCTGGGGAGGCAACATTATTTGATTTCTCGCATTTTCCGCCTTACTTATCTTTTACCTCACTTTTCTCTTTTATTACTGTGATTGCAGGTACTCTCTCGAGGCGAGCAAAAGCGGTAGATTGGAGTAAAGTGCTATTGAAGGGTCTGTGAGTTTACCACACACCTCCCACCCTCTAGATTTCATTTCATCACATAAATAACACAAACCCTAATTAACTTAGGAGCTTGCATAAACCCTAGGCTTAGTTAGTTTGTTTGGTTGCCACCTCCACTCACCTCACCCTCCATATATAAAAAGAAAATCTAAAAAAAAAAATCCCACATAGGTTCATAATTGTCGTTTCGTTTTGCGAGGCAAGATCGTGGTTTAAAAAGACATTCGTTGTAGTATATTTGAAATCACCGTGAAAACGATTAACAATTTATTTACTCGAAAGTCAAAATTTCCGAGATCGAACTCATGGAGCAAATTGGTATTTTAGAAGCAAAAATCATAATATCAAATTTTATTCGAAAGATGTTTAATAATAATGTAATGTATATGAAATGCTAGAGAGGAAAATGTAAAAAGAAATAGATTTTCTTTCTTTTTCTCTTTTCTTCCTTCTCTCTCTCTGTGACTTCTTTTTCCTTCTTTCTTTCTTTTCCTTTTTCTTTCTTCTGCTTGGTCGCACCTTCTCTTCCTTTCTTTCTCTGACTTTCCTTTTCTTAGACGTCTGATTCTGTGCTCACTTCTCTTCTGTCTTCTTCTTCTTCTTCACTTGGCTTTCCTCCGTCCTGTCTTCTTCCTCTGTCTTCAGTTGCTCCTCTGCCTTGAGTTCTCCTTCCTTCTTCTTCTACCTTTTTCTTCAACCGCACCTTCTCCTTCTTCCTTCTTCAGCCTCTGCCTCTGCTGCTATAGTGCCTTCTTCCTTAGCTTGGCTTCTGCTTTCAAGCTTATGTTTCTGCCTTAGCTTCTTCCGCAGCTTCTCCTTCACAAGTCCTTCTTCAGCAGCTGCCTCTTCCTTCTCCTTCTTTCCCTGCACAGCACAGAGAGCAAAACCTATCCCCTACCTTCCCTCACGTCTCTCTCTCTCTCTCTCTCTCTCTCTCTCTCTCTCTCTATTTCACTCTTAGGAATGCTCTCCCAGAGCCGGGTAATCGAGTCGGGTCAAGCGCACCCGAGTCCAGGCCCACCAGCGTGTGTGGTGGGCGAGGAGTGCACGAGTAGTCAGGTCGGATACTAGGTCCGCGTGGGTGTGCATTGCGGACGAGGCGTGAAGGGCGAGTGAGACCTCACCCCGTGTCAGGAGGCGCTAAGCCCCTGATAGTTTTTCAATTTATGTCGCGTCTCTTGCTCATAGACTTCCGAGGTGGGACTAAATGTTCCACCCGCTTCTCGCGCGTGCCCGTAGGGGATGTTTGCTCAATTGCTCCAGCTGCAGTTGCTGAAACCCTCGATAGCTGGGTGCAAAAGTGTCGTGGAAGGATTCCGCACACCTGGGACTTGGTCTCCTGGGATGGGGCCACTTGACGCGAGCTCGCAAGCAAGCTTCAGTTCATCTCCAATGGCGGCAAGGGGTGACACGTGTCAACACAAATATGGCCTTACGGCCCTGTCAAACCACAGGAAAACCTTTGCCGTATCACGACGAAGGTGAGGCGGGGGTTGGTGTGGCTCAGAACGGCCTAGGCGTGCATGCCTAGGTCGGACTGTGACCGTGTGTGTGGGGTTGTTTGGTGGAGGTGTGGAGCGTGTGTGGCGAGCAATGAGTGGGTGGAAAGTGGACAGTGGACGGAGGCGGTGCTTGTGAGGTGGTTGGCGAGGTGTGTGGATGCATGGAGTGACGGATGCACCTCGCTGGAGGTCAGCCGGAGATGAGGAAGATGAGGGTGGACAGTGGCAGTCGAGGGGTGGTTTGTGAAATAAAAGGAGGGAAAATAGAGAGTAGGAGAAGAGGAACTTATCTGGGGTACTTGGAGTGAAGGGGAGGCAGAGGAGACGAACAACGCGTATGTGCCGTTGTCGGAGAAGATGTCCCTAAGGTGGAGATAACGGCGACGAGGAGGTCACGCAGGCGTGCGTTGGTGCGACCCAATGCGAAAGAACGAGGCGGAGATGACTCTACCACTGGTACAGTGGCAGAGCGACGAGAAGAGGGAGGAGATGTCGTCGGAGCTTGCAAGCTGTTGGCCAGAGGTGAGGGAGGATGAATTTTGGGAGTATCTCAGGCCAGGACAAGCTTGTCCCCCTCGGTCGGACCTGGTGCTTCTTATAAAGGCATGGGCTGAGGGTTAGACGCAAGGAGGCGGCCAAAAGTCCTTGCCGGAGGCATGGCTGGAGGTGATACCCATACCTCTCAAGCGTTCGAATGAGAGGAATGTTGCGATTCAAGGCATGGGGTGCTGCCCAGGTGGTAGGGGGTTTCGCAGAGGACTCCTCTTTCAAATCTGGGAGCAGCTCCCTAGGGAAACGAGGAGAAATCCTCTTCGAAACATTGCCGGAGGTATGGGTCTCTGTTGCAATGGCAGAGGGACCTGAATGCAGAAAGTGACGAGAAAGTTGAGGGGGCTTTTGGCTCGACGCTCCTCTATAATTCTAATATTTCTTCGTAGTATAGTATAGGGAAACGGTTACCAGCTTAATACAATTTGTTACTCGGAAATAAAAGTTTTCCCGAGGTCGAACTCAGGGAGCAAACTGTATTCTAGAAGTACAATGTTTCTATTACAAAAATGAGAGAGAGAGAGAGAGAGAGAGATAGAGATTTGTCTTGTTGGCTTTTTCTTCTTCTCTTCTTTCTCTTGTCTTTATCCTCTTCTTTTTCTTCTCTTCAGTTCCTCAGTCTTCTTTCTTCTTCTTCCTCTTCTGTTCTTTTGTTCTTCTTTCTTTTGCTTCCAAGCTTTTCTTCTTTCTCTTCGTGTTCTGCTTCTCTCTTCTTTCTCCTTCAGCTCTTTGTCTCCTTCCTTCTATTCTTTTTCTTTCTTTCTTCTTTGCGGTGCCTGCTCTTCTTTCCTTCTTTTCTTTTTCTCCAGAGCGTCGTCTGATTTTTCAATCAGACGACTTAAGTAGCCTCTGCTACAGTGCGTCCTCCTTTCTTCTTTCTTTCTTCTTCTTCTTCTTGCTTCAAGCAGCCACAGCGTTGGCTGCTTCTTCCTTCTGCTCTCTTCTTCTTCTTCTTCTCTGCCTCGGCCTGCACACTCACAGCTTGGTCAGAGGGCAAAACCTAATCCTACCCTCCCCCGCATCTCTCTCTCTCAGATTTCACTCGTAGGATTGCTCTCCCAGAGCCGTCGGGTATTCGGGTACGGGTCGCGCCCGGGTCCAGGCCCACCGGCATGCGGTGGTGGGCAAGGAGTGCAGGTCAGGTATACGGGTCGGGCCAGGTCCGCGGGGGGTGGTCGCGGACGAGGCCGGGTAAGCGGGTGAGAGGGACCTCACCCCGTGTAACTGAGACGATAAGCCTGCAGCACTTTTACAATTTATGTAGGTGCGCGGCTTCAGAATCTACCGAGGTGGGACTAAATGTCCCACCCCAATTTGGCGCCTGCAGCTGAGGAAGCTGCAGGCAATCGCAGCAGCTTGCGAGGCAATCGCCCCAGCTGTAAGCCTGGAGCGCTTCATGGAGACACTCCGCGCAACCTGGGACCAGTGGCTGGGCGAGATTGGGGCTGCAGCTGCAGGCGAAGAAGCTCCAGCTGTTCAGCGATGGCGGCGGAGGAGGGTTGACCTGAAATCAAGCATACGGCCTCTCGGCCTAGTCAGAAGGTGCAGGGAGCTTCGCCGGAGTGCGGCGAAGCTCGTGCGGGTGGTGGCGAGGCGTGGGGCGGAGTGTAGGGGCTGCCCTAGGTCGGACTGTGGCCGGGGGAATGGGTTTGTTCAGGGGGTCTTTAGGTAGCGAATGACAGGAAATGAAGGGGCGGAAGTGGTTCAGCATGAAGAGGCGGAGGTTTTGGGTCGGTCGGCGAGTCGTGTGGAGTGGTGGAATGATGGGGGCGATTCGCTGGAGGTTGACCGGAGATGGAGAAGGTGAAGGTGATCAGGTGCGGTCGAAGGGTAGTTGAACAAATTGAAGTAGGGAAAAGAAAGAGGGGAGGAAGGGAGACAACTGTACCTACTTGGAGTGACGGAAGGGGGACGGAGAAGGGAGGCATTCGTATCGACTGTCGCCGAAGAAGAAGGTGCCCAGAGAGAGGGGGCGGCGGCGAGGAGAGAGCAGGAGAGCGTGCGCTGGGTACGGCGCGACGCGGGAAGAGCAGGAGAAGGCAGCTCTGCTGCTGGTATTGCGGCAGAGCGACGAGGAGGAGAGGAGGAACCACCGGAGCTGGAGGGCTTCTACCGGAGCGGGAAGAGAAGAAAGAGGGAGGGGTTTCTCCGTCAGAACCGAGCTGCTGAGTTCGGCAGACGGGGGCGGCTTTTATAGAGGTGAAATCAGAGAGGAGGGTGGAGGGAGGCGACGTGCCTCCCTCGTCGGAGGACGGCCGGAGATGGAGACCCATACCTTCCGTGCATTCGCACGGGAGGTATGGGCAGCCACAGAGACCATGGAGGTGTCCCTGCGACAGCAGACGTCGCAGGGAGCCCCCGGTTGTCTTGGCAGAGGGTCTCCCTCACCCTGCGCGGCGCCATGCTCCGCGCAAACTCGCCGGAGCATGGCGCTGCTCAGGGTTTTTAAGGAGGACCCAAATGCAAAGAACGAAGAAGACTTAGGAGCCAAAATGCGAGGGTTTCAAAAGTTGAGGGTCAAAAAGTAGCAGATGAGGACCAAAATGTAAAGTTGGTCAAGAAGGTCTCTTCTTAGGCTCAAGTTTTTATACATGAATAACTAGGGCCTAAGGATTCTAATGGTGAATTTTATTTCTAGAATATACCTTGTTTGATCGGTCAATTTACGTAAAAACCCAAATTAAGTCATTAATTGGGCATGGTTCTCAATGTAGGTCAAAATGGGTTCTTAAGGCCAAATTGAAGGTTCTAAACCCTAGAGATTATTTTTCTATGAATTTTAAAGGGTTTATTCAATTTTTTCTTTGCCTCGAACCTCATGAATTGAAGTGGGTTTGTTTTTAGGGTTACAGGATGTCATTTAATTCCTTGGAGTTGCTGTAGCCCTTATTGTATCAACTCATCCCGCTTTTCTTCTTATTAGGTTACTTTGACCTATGTTTGGACCCTGAGTTACCCTGTTTTCAGATTGAGTTGGTGAAATTACATTTTTACCCCTTAGTTCTTGTTTTCTTCACAAACTCAGAATCTCTCTGAGTCAAGCCTTTCTATAGTTATGTAGGAGCTTTTTCTTGCAAATCTGGGTTAGATGGTGCTAGTTTAGGGTTTATGACGAGGTTCTCATCATACCCCCATGCCTAGCTTTTGTTAGTCCCTTAGCAAAAACCTAAGGTTTTAACCTTTGTTCTAGACCATGATGTTTTTAACAACTTCAGATAGGTGCTTTTTTATTTGAACTTAGATTAAGTTAGAATGCTGACCATAGGCTTAAAAGGTACTCTAGTACCAACCAAGATCCAGATCTGTTTGGCCTTAGCCTCAGTCTTTGGCAAAAGTTTTTAAGGCCCACAAGAACTAACCTAAGGTCTATTGGACTTCGTGGTTAAAGCACCCCGTGCTTGAAATGATTTTAGCCCTGGTTCAGTTCGAAGTGCATTTTGTAAGAGAGAGAGGTAGAAAGTTTTTCTGTTTTGAGAGTTTTCTCTCTCTTTTTCTTTTTAGTTCTAGCCTAGGATTGGCTTTTCAACACGGTCTGTATCAGATTCCTTGCTCCCATCATCAATCCTCAAGGGTTCCTGGCAATCGATGATTCGAGATAGCACCGCCCATGACAACCCCCGGAATCCTGGCTGTTGAGATTTCGAGATAATCCCATCCATGGTATTCCGTGGCCGAATTCAGACCCTGGCAATTGACACTTCGTGATAATGCCATCCATGGAATCTGAACCAACAGAGTGCTTACATGCCCCCAGTAGGATATGTAAATATCCTAAGAGATAAGCACCGAGGAGATGATATTTTGTTACGCATCTTCGAGGGGATTTCCCGCCTCTCAGCGCTGGGAACTTGTCCAAATCAACTTGTGTTGATCGACCGCTCCTATTCTAGGTGTATTTTTCAGAATTTTGTGACGCTTCTGCGTGATTTTGATTTTTACGCTTACTGAACCAGGCTGTGTGTGAGGTTGGGGTGCTTAGGTTACTGAGTCCCGTAAACCATAAGTTAGTTAATGAGGTCAAATACTCCCTAAGCCTTGGACCTAATACTTAAGCTTTTCATTTTCCTCAACCTCTTGAGGATTGTCTAAATCTTAATGGGTACTAAGAGTCTATCCAAGAATGCCTAAAGTTTACGTTCTTACTAATCTCACCATGCACTTTTCATTTCTTTTCTTGAATAAGGTCTAGAACTCAGGTCAATTCCTTAGTTTCTTACTAATGACTATCACTCTTTTCTTCAATTTATGCTCCTTTTTGTTTCTTTTCCCTTCTCCCACAAAATTTCCTTTCTCCTCTTATTCTTTTTTGAGAAAATTTTTAATTTTTATGGCGTTTTTGGCATATGTGAATTTTTGTTTTAAAACCTTTTTTACAAGTTTTGCACTTTTATACCCCCCCATGCCTAAGGTTTGCAATGTCCTCATTGTGACTTAGGGGGTTTTTATTTACTTTGTTCATTCCTTAAGACAGATGTTTTAATGAGTGAATGGGTTGGGATGAATTCTGCGGACGATTTCTAATCTCAGATGCAACCATCTGAGGTGGGGTCGACTGCCTATAAGGGTGAACTTTAAGTGCACAAAAGTGTGAAAAGGGTTTTCGATTTTCAGAAAATGACGGGTTGCCTCCCGTTAAGCACTGAGTTTTACGTCATCGGCTGGGCGCAATAAGCTCAAGGGGAATGGAGGATAAGAGATGATTCAGCCAAATCAGCAGAAGTCACATCAATGAACGGCTTGAGTCTCTGATCGTTCACGATGAAAGGTTCGGAATCGTGGCTGAGCGGACTGATTTCAATCGCTCCATTTCTAAAAACCTGTCGGACTAAATATGGTTCGACCCACTTGGATCGCAGCTTTCCCGGGAAAAGTTTGAGTCGGGCATCAAAGAGTAGGACCTTCTGACCAGGATGAAAGATCTTTCTCGAGATATGCTTGTCATGGAAGGCTTTAACCTGCTCCTTGTAGATTCGCGAGTTCTCACACGCGTTTAGGCGTAATTCATCGATCTCGCTGATTTGGAGTTTTCTATGGGTTCCAGCCTTTGAAAGATCTAGATTACAGTTCCGTACTGCCCAATAGGCTTTATGCTCCAGTTCTACGGGAATGTGACACGCCTTTCCGTACACCAGTCTAAAGGGAGACATGCCTAATTGGGTTTTGTGGGCGATCCTATAGGCCCACAATGCTTCCGAAAGTCAGGACGACCAGTCCTTCCTGTCAGGCCGAACAGTGACCTGCAGGATCTTCTTGATCTCCTGATTTGACAGCTCAGCTAGACCATTAGTTTGGGGGTGGTAAGGAGTAGAGATTCGGTGAGACACCCCATATTTGGTCATCAGTGACCTAAACTGAGCGTTTGTAAAGTGGGTCCCTCCATCAGAGATTATAACACGGGGAATTCCGAACCTTGAGAAAATGTTTTGATGAATGAATTTGAGAACAATCTTCTGATCACAGGTTCGGGTCGGTATGGCTTCAATCCATTTGGACACGTAGTCCACAGCAAGCAGAATGTACTCGAGACCATCCGAAATAGGAAAGGGGCCCATAAAATCAATCCCCCAAACATCAAAGATTTCGCAAAGGCATCATGTCGCGACGGCTCATGTTGCCCAAGGTCTGGCAACGACTGCACGTCTTGCAGTGACTGTATGCGTCTTTGAATAGTGTAGGCTAGTAAAAGCCACACTGGAGGACTTTTGATGCGGTTTTATGCCCAGAGAAATGGCCACCGCATGCCTGGTCATGGCAGAAAGAGAGGATATTGTTGAATTCTTCCTCCGGGACACGTCTTCGGATGATTTGATCAGCACCTATGCGGAAAAGGTACGGATCTTCCCAGATGTAATACTTGGTATCAGAACGCAATTTGTCTTTCTTGGCCTTCGACCAATTAGACGGGGTCTGATGAGATGCCAAGTAGTTTACTATATCAGCAAACCATGGAAGCATAGTACTAGCAGTAAGCAGGTGCTCAGCAGGAAAGTGCTCCGTGATGGGTCCGGAAGGGTTGATAATCTCAGAAGGAAGACGGGACAGATGGTCGGCTACCACATTCTGCCTTCCCGCCTTATCGCGAATCTCAAGATCGAATTCTTGCAACAGCAAGATCCAACGGATTAGTCGTGGCTTCGCGTCCTTCTTGGCAAGGAGATGCCTTACAGCCGTGTGATCCGAGTAAATGATGACATGGGAACCCAGAAGATACGATCGGAACTTTTCAAGGGCAAATACTATAGCTAGCAGCTCTTTCTTCGTAACCGTATAGTTACGCTGAGCCTCGTCAAGTGTTTTGCTTGCGTAGTAGATGACCATGGGTTTCCTGTCAGCTTTTTGCCCCAGGACCGCTCCTACAGCGAAATCAGATGCATCGCACATGATCTCAAAGGGTTGAGACCAGTCAGGGGATTGTAGGATAGGTGCCTGGGTGACTCGGTCACGTAGGTTTTCAAAGGCTAGTGTGCATTCCTTGGAGATTTCAAAGGGTACATCCTTAGAGAGAAGAGAAGTTAAGGGGTGCGCGATTTTCAAGAAATCCAGAATGAAACGACGGTAAAAATCGATGTGGCCCAGAAAAGAACGGATGTCCCTGATCGAGCTAGGCATAGGAAGGCGAGAGATCAGATCAACCTTGGCTCGATCCACTTGGATGCCTTTTTCTGAAATTAAGTGTCCCAGGACAATTCCCTCAGGCACCATGAAATGGCTCTTTTCCCAGGAAAGAACCAAATTCACCTCGATGCACCGCCTGAGTATTTGGACCAAGTGTTGGAGGCAATCGTCAAATGATTCTCCAAAAACTGAAAAGTCATCCGTAAGGACTTCTAGAAAATCACCTACCATATCTGAGAATATGGCAAGCATGCACCGCTGAAAGGTAGCGGGTGCATTGCAAAGACCGAAAGGCATCCTTCGGAAAGCGTATGTTCCGAAGGGGCAGGTGAACGTGGTCTTTTCTTGGTCCTCAGGATGGATTGCCACCTGGTTATAACCGGAGTACCCGTCAAGAAAGCAGAACCTATTTCCTGCTAGTTTCTCGAGAATTTGGTCAATCAAAGGTAGTGGGAAATGATCCTTCTTCGTGGAGGAATTTAGTCGGCGGTAATCTATACAGACTCTTCACGCGTTGGCTAATCGGGTAGGAATGATTTCTCCGGTCTCAGTCGTTATAGTGGTGAGTCCTGCCTTTTTAAGCACAACCTGAATCAGGCTCACCCAACGACTATCGGAGATTGGGTTGATGATTCCGGCATCTAACCACTTGATGATCTCCTTCTTCACGACCTCCTGCAGATTAGGGTTCAAACGTCTCTGCATTTCACGAGAAGGTCGTGCGCCCTCTTCTGAATAGATATGATGAGTACAATAAGAGGGACTTATTCCAGTCAAATCATCGAGAGTCCATCCGATGGCTCTGCGATGTTGCTGGAGGACAGTAATCAGACGGGATTCCTGTTCGGGATTGAGGTTGGAATTGATAATCACATGGAGGGTCTGATTAGAGCCCAAAAAGATGTATTTTAAGTGAGCAGGAAGAGACTTCAACTCGAGGATAGGGTTATCAGCAGCAGCGGGTGGTTCAGTATAGACGTGAGGTTCAAGGGTAAGAGTTACTAGGTTGTTTATATCTGGATTCGACTCCTCTGTTTGCGGGTCAAGATCTTTCTATGGTTGATGAGGTATAATCAGGTCATTCTGGAAGTTTGTTTCATCAACCAAAGCCCTAATGTCACAAATCTGTTCGATTACACCGCATTTGATTCCTTGTTGGACCTTAAATATATCAATTTTCAAGGTTTGATTCCTAAATTTGAGCTCTATTTGGCCCTCCTCACAGCTAATGTTAGCTCTAGCAGTAGCCAAGAAAGGTCTCCCTAAAATGATTGGTGTATCCCTAGGGTTTTCAGGTACGTCCTTGTCTAAAACTATGAAGTCTACATGAAAGTAGAAATCCCGTATCCTTACAATAACATCGTTGAGAATCTCTTTTGGTGACTTTATAGATCGATCTGCTAATTGTAATGTCACCTCGGTTGGTTTTAGCTCAGATTCTTTAAGATGGTTGAGTAAGGATGTGGGTATCAGATTTGTGGATGCACCCAAGTCTAGCAAAGCTTTATCAAATTGGGTATCACCTATCTTGCAGGAAATCAGGGGAGTACCAGGATCTTTTGCCTTGGGTGGGAGTCTACCTAGGATTACAGAGCTGGCTTGCTCTGACAGAACAATTGGACTCCCACCCTTGGTTCGCGGCTTACGCTGGGGTGTACACACATTCTTTAAGAATCGTGCGTAAGCCGATACGTGGCGGATTGCATCCATCAAGGGGATGTTTATGTGGACCTGCTCAAAGAGCTTGACCAGGTCCTCCTCAGGAGCCACGGGCTTGGTGGTCTTCTTTCCCTTGGTCAAAGCCTCGGGAAACGGGATCTTGGTTGGTTCTTCTAGGATAGGTCCAGGTCTTAGATCTGGGATAGGGGTAGGAACGTCCTGGATTACTGTCCTAGGCTTGGGACCACTACTAGGCTTGGAGTGGTTTGGATGAGGTGGGTCTTGGGTTTCCTTACCACTACGGGTTGTTACGGAATTAAGTCCTGCTTGGTTTTGGTTGGGATTGGGTAAGATAGGTTGCTGCTGGTAACCTGCAAAAGAAGTGGAAGCCTCTATCCCGTCGGATGAAGGAACAGAGGGGGCCTGATAAATCATATGGGCTTGGCCCGGGATTGGGTTCATAATGCGCCGCTGTGTTGGCACGTTATTCGGGTTAGGAAGGAAGAGTGCCTGGCTGGCGAGAGTTTGCCAACTGGGCCAATTGGTTTCGGACCTCTGTAAGTTCATCCTTGTATTGCTTTTGAATAGCCGCATTCGTTCTTTGAATGTCAGCCAGAGTCTGAAGGATAAGGGACATTTGATTCTGATTTGGCCCTGATGGATAAGTAGGATTGGGCCGAGGCTGAGGCGGCTGGTAAGGACGAGGGGGTTGTGGGCGGGGTTGAAAGGGTGGTCTTTGGGTTTGGGAATTTCCCGTCCACTGAAAATTGGGATGGTTTCGCCATCCAGGGTTATAGGTGTTGGAGAACGGGTCATTTTGGATGGCGTTGAGGTCCTCGCAGGTCTGAGGAACCTCCAGAGAGTCAGAGAAAGAGGGAATGGAATTCCCCGAGCTGGTATAGAGAGGATCGGATGGACCTCTGGTTAGAGAATCAGATGGTGGATATGGATCCATCCTAGGAGAAGATCGATGGAGAATGTTTTGCACAGTTTCCCTTGTGGAAGGAGGCTGTGCAAAGGGGTTATGCGTAGAGGTGACTCGCTGCAGGTGCTGAGTCAGCTCATCCACCTTTTTTTCAATAATCGAGACCTTGTCCAATTGACTGGCCATTAATTCCAGGTCGATTGATGCGGACAGGTCCTGCGTCTCATGTGCTCCCCTAAGATTCGTCGATGTGCGGGTATTCGTCCTGTCGAATAATCCCATGGAGTCATTGTTGATGGAGTTCTCGCACATGTTTTCGGGAATCTCCCACATGGTGTCCTCATGTTGACCCATGATATTTCCTCCGCAGGTTGCATTGACGAAAAGACGGATGTCCTCACGGAGTCCCTGGTAAAAAGATTGGACCTGTTCCCATTTAGGAACTCCGTGATGGGGGCACTTTCTCATGAGATCTTGAAAACGATCCCATGCCTCATGGAGAGGTTCCCCTGTTTTTTGAGTGAAGTGCATAATCTGATGGTGCAAGGCGTTGGTCCGACCAATGAGGAAGAACTTTTTCAAAAACTCGAACTGAAGTTCTTCCCAAGTGTTGATCGGCCGGGTCTGAGTTTGATACCAATGAGCGGCCTTGTCCATAAGAGAAAAGGAGAACATCTTCATGAGAAGAATATCCCGATTTTGCGCATCTGACTCAAAAGTTTGGGCCAGATGCTTTAGCTGCTTGATGTGCTGGAAGGGATCTTCGGAATTAAGCCCATGGAATTTAGGTATAGCATGAATCATGTTGGGCTTTAATTCGAAATCAGGTCCTCCAGTCGGGATTCTGACTCGAGGCTTGATGGCCACCGCAGTAGGATTATAATGGTCCCGCATCATAGGACGCTGCGGTGGGTGCACAAAGTTTTGGAAGAGGTCATTGAGTCGCTGGAGCTGGTGCTCCAGATTGTTTTCTTCCTCAACTGGCTGAGCCATGATGGGGGAAGAAGAAGAGCTTGATTCAAAATCAGATGAGAGAATGATGGGGTAGGGTTGCTGTTCAAACACAGGCGTCGAGGCTTGGAGTTGACTAGAGTGAATTCCTAAAGGAGATCTTAAGGGTGGTCTTAAGGATCTCCTACCCTTCATGCACTGTTGGAATAGAGGAGTTTAGAAGGTGCTGTACCCAATCAAGACACCCAAAAAAATGTGTTGGGTGACTATAAAGGTGCTGGGCAGATGGACCCCATGATCAGAAAGATCGTCCACCTGAGAATTACCTAGGCAGCTAGAGAGGGTGAGTCCCGCGAAGACCCCTACACGGTAGAGCGTCCCCACGGGTTACAGGGTTTCCCCCACCCGACCTCTCTTGTCACTGCGGTTCCAGGTAGACCAGAATGGGGATCTTGACCTCTTAAGTCTACCTTTTTTATTTTAAGATCAAGGTGCTTAAGGTTTCACTTGAACTCTTAGGTGTTTTTGTGAACAGGGTGGCATTTGAAGGTTGGTTGACCCTAGGGGTCAACTTCACCCAGTGGTTCCCTTGAGAATTTAGGCCTTGTTTTTTAGGATTCAAGTGTTTAGAGAGAGCCAATTGTTTAGGATTTTTCTTATTAATTATTTTCAATCAATGGCTTGGGCACACTTCTTTTGGATTTTCTCAATTCTTGATTAAGGGGTGTGTCTCTGAAATCCTAATGTTTGACCTTATGTTGGCTCTACTTGGTCCATTTAACTCCTTGTTTGGGTAATTAGGGCTCAGGCAAGGAGGTGTTAGCCCTTAATTACCTTTAAAATTGTGTGCAGGAATAGCGGTTCTGAGAACATGCAGCTATTATTATGTATGAAAGACAGGTTATACCTAGTTTTTCTTTGTTTTCCCTCTTTCAAATTTTAGGGTTTAATAGGAAGTTACCTGTCCTTGGAGTGGCTGTGGTGCGGTTGCGTCTTTCTTCTTCCTATACCTGCACCAAAGAGAGATAGAGTTTATTAGAAACTTATGAATAGAACTTTTATAACTTCTAGAATAGCCGTTGCTCCTCGGAAACGGCGCCAAAAACTTGCCCGACGCTCCTCTATAGTTCTAATATTTTGTCGTAGTATAGTATAGAGAAATGGTTACCAGCTTAATACAATTTGTTACTCGGAAATAAAAGTTTTCCCGAGGTCGAACTCAGGGAGCAAACTGTATTCTAGAAGTACAATGTTTCTATTACAAAAATGAGAGAGAGAGAGATAGAGATTTGTCTTGTTGGCTTTTTCTTCTTCTCTTCTTTCTCTTGTCTTTGTCCTCTTCTTTTTCTTCTCTTCAGTTCCTCAGTCTTCTTTCTTCTTCCTCTTTTGTTCTTTTGTTCTTCTTCTTTCTTTTTCTTCTTCCTCTTCTGTTCTTTTGTTCTTCTTTCTTTTGCTTCCAAGCTTTTCTTCTTTCTCTTCGCGTTCTGCTTCTCTCTTCTTTCTCCTTCAGCTCTTTGTCTCCTTCCTTCTATTCTTTTTCTTTCTTTCTTCTTTGCGGTGCTTGCTCTTCTTTCCTTCTTTTCTTTTTCTTCAGAGCGTCGTCTGATTTTTCAATCAGACAACTTAAGTAGCCTCTGCTACAGTGCGTCCTCCTTTCTTCTTTCTTTCTTCTTCTTCTTCTTCTTCTTGCTTCAAGCAGCCGCATCGTTGGCTGCTTTTTCCTTCTGCTCTCTTCTTCTTCTTCTTCTCTGCCTCGGCCTGCACACTCACAGCTTGGTCAGAGGGCAAAACCTAATCCTACCCTCCCCCGCGTCTCTCTCTCTCAGATTTCACTCGTAGGATTGCTCTCCCAGAGCCGCCGGGTATTCGGGTACGGGTCGTGCCCGGGTCCAGGCCCACCGACGTGCGGTGGTGGGCGAGGAGTGCAGGTCGGGTATACGGGTCAGGCCAGGTCCGCGGGGGGTGGTCGCGGACGAGGCCGGGTAAGCGGGTGAGAGGGACCTCACCCCGTGTAACTGAGGAGATAAGCCTGCAGCACTTTTACAAGTTATGCAGGTGCGTGGCTTCAGAATCTACCGAGGTGGGACTAAATGTCCCACCCCAATTTGACGCCTGCAGCTTGCGAGGCAATCGCCCCAGCTGTAAGCCTGGAGCGCTTCTCGGAGACACTCCGCGCAACCTGGGACCAGTGGCTGGGCGAGATTGGGGCTGCAGCTGCAGGCGAAGAAGCTCCAGCTGTTCAGCAATGGCGGCGGAGGAGGGTTGACCCGAAATCAAGCATACGGCCTCTCGGCCTAGTCAGAAGGTGCAGGGAGCTTCGTCGGAGTGCGGCGAAGCTCGTGCGGGTGGTGGCGAGGCGTGGGGCGGAGTGTAGGGGCTGCCCTAGGTCGGACTGTGGCCGGGGGAATGTGTTTGTTCGGGGGATCTTTAGGTAGCGAATGGCAGGAAATGAAGGGGCGGAAGTGGTTCAGCATGAAGAGGCGGAGGTTTTGGGTCGGTCGGCGAGTCGTGTGGAGTGGTGGAATGATGGGGGCGATTCGCCGGAGGTTGGCCGAAGATGGAGAAGGTGAGGGTGATCAGGCGCGGTCGAAGGGTAGTTGAATAAATTGAAGTAGGGAAAAGAAAGAGGGGAGGAGGGGAGACAACTATACCTACTTGGAGGGACGGAAGGGGGACGGAGCAGGGCTGCAGTCGTATCGACTGTCGCCGGAGAAGAAGGTGCCCAGAGAGAGGGGGCGACGGCGAGGAGAGAGCGGGAGAGCGCGCGCTGGGTACGGCGCGACGCGGGAAGAGCGGGCGAAGGTAGCTCTGCTGCTGGTATTGCGGCATAGCGACGAGGAGGAGGAGGAGGAACCGCCGGAGCTGGAAGGCTTCTGCCGGAGAGGGAAGAGAAGAGAGAGGGAGGGGTTTCTCCGTCAGAACCGAGCTGCTGAGTTCGGCAGATGGGGCGGCTTTTATAGAGGTGAAATCAGAGAGGAGGGCGGAGGGAGGCGACGTGCCTCCCTCGCCGGAGGACGGCCGAAGATGGAGACCCATACCTTCCGTGCGTTCGCACGGGAGGTATGGGCAGCCGCAGAGACCATGGAGGTGTCCCTGCGACAGCAGATGTCGCAGGGAACCCCCGGTTGTCTTGGCAGAGGGTCTCCCTCACCCTGCGCGACGCCATGCTCTGCGCAAAGTCGCTGGAGCATGGCGTTGCTCAGGGTTTTGCAGGGAGGACCCAAATGCAAAGAACGAAGAAGACTTAGGGCCCAAAATGCGAGGGTTTCAAAAGTTGAGGGTCAAAAAGTAGCAGATGAGGACCAAAATGTAAAGTTGGTCAAGAAGGTCTCTTCTTAGGCTCAAGTTTTTATACATGAATAACTAGGGCCTAAGGATTCTAATGGTGAATTTTATTTCTATAATATACCTTGTTTGATCGGTCAATTTACGTAAAAACCCAAATTAAGTCATTAATTGGGCATGGTTCTCAATGTAGGTCAAAATGGGTTCTTAAGGCCAAATTGAAGGTTCTAAACCCTAGAGATTATTTTTCTATGAATTTTAAAGGGTTTATTCAATTTTTTATTTGCCTCTAACCTCATGAATTGAAGTGGGTTTGTTTTTAGGGTTACAGGATGTCATTTAATTCCTTGGAGTTGCTGTAGCCCTTATTGTATCAACTCATCCCACTTTTCTTCTTATTAGGTTAGTTTGACCTATGTTTGGACCCTGAGTTACCCTATTTTCAGATTGAGTTGGTGAAATTGCATTTTTACCCCTTAGTTCTTGTTTTCTTCACAAACTTAGAATCTCTCTGAGTCAAGCCTTTCTATAGTTATGTAGGAGCTTTTTCTTGCAAATATGGGTTAGATGGTGCTATTTTAGGGTGTATAACGAGGTTCTCATCAGCTTTCGCAAGGGTTTCCAAAAGTTAGGGGCAAGAATGTAATTGGGTGGATCATTTTGCAAAGTAGGTCAAGATAGCCTTCCCTTAGAGCTAAATTTTTGTATAAACCTAATTTGGACCTAAGAAATCGAATGGTGAAGTTGGATTTTAGGTTTGACCACGTTTGACTTGATATTTTGCATAAAAACCTAAATTAGGTCGAATATTGGGCTTAGACCCCAATTTAGGTCAAAACAGGTTCCAAAGGATAAATTGAAGGTTATAAACCCTAGGGGATTTTTTTCCGTGAATTTTAGAGGGTTTATTTGATTTTTATCCTGCTTGGAACCTTGTGAATTTAAGTAGGTTTGTTTTAGGGTTATAGAATGTTATTTAATTCTTAAATTTCACAATTACCCTTTTCTGACTGAACTATCCCACTTTTTCTCTTATTTAGTCCAATTGACCTATGTTTAGCCCCTGGAAAATCCCGTTGATGAATTACACTGGTAAAATTACAGTTTTACCCTTTGTTTCATGTTCTCTTCCCAGATTAGTGATCCCCCGAATTAGGCCTTCCTTTAGGTTATGCAGGAGCTTTTGTTCACTTTATTAGATCAAAATAAGCTAGTTAGGGCTCATGATGTGGTTCTCATCATACCCCCATGCGTAGCTTTTGCTAGTCCCTTAGCAAAATTTTAAGGTTTTAACCCATGTTCTAGGCTATGAATTTCTTTCACCAGTTATGATAAGTGCATTTTCTTCTTTGATTAGGTCAGAATGCCAACAATAGGCCTAGAGATACTCTAGTACCAACCAAGATCTGGGCCTGTCTAGCTTTTGCCTCGATCCTCTGTGAAGGTTTTTAAGGCCCACAGGAACTACCTTAAGGTTCATTAGACTCCGTGGTTAAAGAACTCGTGCTTGAGACATATTTTAGCCCTGGTTCAGTTTGCAGTGTGTTTTTGTAAGAGGGAGACAGAGGATTTATTTGTTTGGAGAGTTTTCTCTCTCTTTTCTTTTTATTTCTAGCTTCGGATTGGCTTCTCAACACGATTTATATCGGATTCCTCGTCCCCATCATCAATCCTCAAAGGCCCTGGCAATCGATGCTTCATGATAGCACCGCCCATGGTAACCCCCAGAACCCTAGTTTTCGAGATTTCGAGATAATCCCGCCCATGGCGTTCCGTAGCCGAATCCAGACCCTAGCAATTGACATTTCGTGATAATGTCACCCATGGTATCTGAACCAGCAGAGTGCTTACATGCCTTCAGTAGGATATATAAATATCCTAAGAGACAAGCATCGAGGAGATGATATGTTATTACGCATCTTCGAGGGGAATTTCCCACCTCTCCGCGCTGGGAACTCGTCCAAATCAACTTGTGTCGATCGACCGCTCCTAATCTAGGCAACATTTTTAGAACATTAAAACGCTTTTGCGTGATTTTGATTGTTATGCGCACTAAACCAGACTGTGTGTGGAATGGAGTTCTTAGGTTACCGAGTCCTGCAAATCGAAGGTCAGTTAACGAGGCTGAATACTCCCTAAGCCTTAGATCTAATACTTAAGCTTTGCATTTCCCTCAACCTCTTGAGGATTATCCAGATCTTAGCGAGTACTAAAACTCTAGCCAAAAAGACTTAAGGTCAACGTTCCTACTAATCTCTTTGTGTCTCTTTAGCATTGTTCTTTACTTTTCTTAATGTGGTCTAGAACTTCGGTTAATTCCTTAATTTCTTACTAATGACTATCTCTTTCTTTTTCGTTTTGTGCTCCTTTTTTGTCATTTTACTCTTTTTTGTCCTCCTGTTTTTGTGTAGCCCAAAAATTTTCCCTCCCTCTTCTAAGTTTTTCTTTTTTTTAGATGATATGTGATTTTTTTGTTGAAACCTTTTCTTGATATGAGTTTTCATATATTTGGCACTTTCATACCCCCCCATGCCTAAGATTTGCAATGTCCCTATTGTAAATTAGGTGGGTTTGAATTCTGCTTAGTTCATTCATTAGGATAGGTGTTGGGTAAGTGAATGGGTCGAGGTGACTGTTGTGGACGATTTCGAGACTCAGGTACGGGTACTTGAGGTGGAGTTGGCTGTCTGGTGGCGGCTTTCTTGTCGTTGATGTGTTATATGCGTTGTAGTATATGACAAGAACGGTTACCAGTCGAATATGATTTATTACTCAGAATAGAAAGATTCCCGAGGTCGAACTCAGGGAGCAAACTATAATTCTAGAAGCTTATAAATTCACAATATAAGGTTTTACAAAAATTAAGAGAGAGAGAGAGAGAAAGAAAGGGTGATTGGCTTCTTCTCTTTCTTCAGCCGACTTTCTTCTTTTCTCTTCTTTGCTTCTGTGGTTCCTCTTTCTCTTTTCTTATCTCTGATTTTCTTTTTCTTTTCTTTTGGGTCTTCTTCTTCCTTGCGGCTGCAGAGGCTTCTGCCTTCTCTTTTCTTCTTCAGCTGCTAAGTCTTTCTCTGATTTTCTTCTCTCCTTTCTTCTTCTTTTTCCTTCTTTTCTTCTGCTCTGGCCCTTCCTCTTCTTTCTTTCTCTTCTTGTCTTCTTCTTCTTCAGCAGCTGCGGTTCTTCTCTGCTCTGGCTGCTGACCCTCCGACGTTTGATTCAGTGCTCAGACGGCTTAACTGCGCGGCTGCTACAGTGCGGCTCCTCTTCTTTTCCTTCAGCTCCTTTCCTGCCTTTCTTCTTCCTTCTATCCTGCGCACGGATGCAAATGTCAGTGCAAAACCTACCCCTACCCCTTCCCTGCGTCTCTCTCTCTCTCTCTGGATCTCTCTTTGGAAAGCTCTCCCAGAGCCAGGTAATCGGGTCGGGTTGCGTGCCCGGGTCCAGGCGCATCGGCGTGGGTGGTGCGCGAGGAGTGCATAGGAGTGTCAGGTCGGATCACCAGATCCGCGTAGGCAGTGTCGCGGATGAGGCGAGTGAATAGGTGAGGGACCTCATCCCGTGTGCTTTCGGAGGCGATAAGCTGATAGCACAAAAACAATTTAAGTGTGGGCATGAGGCCACACACTTACGAGGTGGGACTAAAGTCCCACCTCCGATTTCAGGCGCCTGCAGGAGGAGGCTCCGCTAATTGGGGCAACGGCAGAGGCCCTCGTCCCCAATTGTGAACCTGGGCGTGAACGTGACGCCTTTTTGCGTCACCTGGAACCTGCGCTTGGGGCCGAAGAAGTCTGGAGCTGGTTCGTGAAGCAGCTCCAACCTGCTGTTAATGGTGGCAAGAAGGCGGAGACCTGAAATCACGAAGACAGCCTCACGGCCACATCAGACAACGCAGGGAACTTCGCCAGAGGACGGCAAAGGCGGTGCGGGGGTCGGTGAGGCGCGAGAGTGCCTGCAGCCGTGCGCCTAGGGCACTTTGCGTGCTTGCGAATGGGTGTGTTCAGGAGGTGGTCTGGAGAGGTGTTGGCGGTCAATGGAGATGGGGAAACTGATCAGGGAGTGATGGTGGAGCTTTTGAGCTTGTCGGCGAGGGGTGGAAGGGTCTGTGGAAGTGGGGTGATCTCGCCGGAGTTGGTGGCCGGAGGTGAGGAAGATGGCGATGGACGGTGATGGTCGGGGGGCTAAAAGTGAAATTTAGGAAGGGGGAAATAACAGGGAGAGAGAGAGGAAGGTTCTTGCCTGTCTAATTGACGAAGAGGGAGGGAGGTGGCGCTCAGCGCGTACCTGCCGGCGTTGAGGACGAAGGTGCCCAGGAGGGGGTTATCGGCGACGAGGAGGAGATCTGAGGACGCCAGTTGGTGCGGCCTGGCGTGGGTGGACGGAGCAGAGTGGGCTCTGCTGCAGGTATGGCAGCAGAGCGACGGAAGGAGGAGGAAAGGGCCACTGGAAGCTTAGGGCACTCTGACTAGAGAGAGAGGAGACGAAGGAGGGGGAGTTTCTCGGCCAGAACTAGCTTGAAGGAGACGGCAGACCCTGCCGTTAATTATAAAGGCGTTGGCGAGGGGTGGAGCGCGAGGAATCGGTGTGGAGGTCTCACCGGAGTATGGCCAGAAATGGACACCCATGCCTTTCGTGTGTTCGCATGAGAGGCATGGGCATTCGCAGGTGGCAGGGACGAGTCCCTGCGACAGAGGACGATGCAGGGAACCCCCCGTTCATTCCTGAGAACGGCTGCCATGCCCTGTGCGGCGCCATCCTCCGCGCAAGGTCGCCGGAGGTATGGCACTGTGCAGAAATGGTAGGGAGGACCGTTCTGCAAAGAACGATGAGAAAGATAGGGGTCTAAGTGTAAGGGTTCAAAAGATAAGGGTCAAAAAGTAATTCAAGAGGACCAATTTGTAAAGTCGGTCAAGATGGTCTTTTCTGAAGCCCAAATTTTTATTCCAGCCTAATTTGAATCTAAGGATTTTAATGGTGGAATTTAATTTTATGTTTGACCACGTTTGACTGGTCAATTTGCACAAAAACCCAAATTAGGTCATAAATTGGGCATGGTTCTCATTTTAGGTCAAAATAGGTTGTAAAGGCCAAATTGAGGGTTCTAGACCCTAGGGAATATTTTATACGAAGTTTGGGAGGTTTAGTTGATTTTTATCCTACCTTGAACCTCGTGAATTAAAGCAAGTTTGTTTTAGGGTTGCAGGATGTCATTTAATTCCTAGAAGTTGCTATAACCCTTTTCAGATCAGATCATCCCACTTCATTCCTTATTAAGCTTATTTGACCTGTGTTTAGACCCTTAGATACCCTGCTTGTGTACTGCATTGGTAAAATTACAGTTTTACCCCTTATGTTTTATTTTATTCTTTGATTGAGAGTTTTCTGAATTAGGCCTCTCATTAGGTTTTGTAGGAGCTTTTCCACACTTATTTAGATCAGATTGTGCTACTTAGGGTTCATGATGAGGCTCTCATCATACCCCTATGCCTAGCTTTTGCTAGTCCCTTAGCAAAATTTTAAGGTTTTAACCTTGTTCTAGACCATGAATTTCTTATTAAGTTTAGATAAGTGCTAGTTCTTTTGTAACCTTGATTAGGTCAGAATGCTTACCATAGGGCTAAAAGGTACTCTAGTACCAACCAAGATCCAGATCTGTCTAGCTTTAGCCTCAATCCTTAGCAAAGGTTTTTAAGGCCTATAGGAGCTAACCTAAGGTTTATTGGACTTCGTGGTTAAAGCACCCGTGCTTGAGATAATTTTAGCCTTGGTTCAGTTCGCAGTGCATTTTGTAAGAGAGAGGTAGAAGATTTATTTGTTTGGAGAGCTTTCTCTCTCTTTCTTTTTAATTCTAGCTTAGGATTGGCTTCTCAACACAATTTGTATCAGATTCCTTGTCCCCATCATCAATCCTCAAGGGTTCCTGGCAGTCGATGCTTTGAGATAGCACCGCCCATGGTAACCCCCAGAACCCTGGCTTTCGAGATTTCGAGATAATCCCGTCCATGGTGTTCCGTAGCCGAATTCAGACCCTGGCAATTGACACTTCGTGATAATGCCATCCATGGAATCTGAACCAGTAGAGTGCTTACATGCCCCCAGTAGAATATGTAAATATCCTAAGAGACAAGCACCGAGGAGATGATATTTTGTTACGCATCTTCGAGGGGAATTTCCCACCTCTCCGCGCTGGGAACTCGTCCAAATCAACTTGTGTTGATCGGCCGCTCCTACTCTAGGTGCCATTTTCAGAATTTTTGCAACGCTTCTGCGCGATTTTTATTGTTATGCTTACTGAACCAGGCTGTGTGTGAAATTTAGGTGCTTAGGTTGCTGAGTCTCGTAAACTAAAAGTTAGTTAACGAGGCCAAATACTCCCTAAGCCTTGGACCTAATACTTAAGCTTTTCATTTTCCTCAACCTCTTGAGGAATATCTAGATCTTAATGAGTACTAAGAGTCTATCCAAGAATGTCTAAGGTTTACGTTCTTACTAATCTTACTGTGCACTTTCCATTTCTTTTTCTGAATGTGGTCTAGAACTTGGGTTAATTCCTTAACTTCTTACCAATGACTATCTCTTTTCTTTCATTTTGTGCTCCTTTTTGTCATTTTGTTCTTTTTCTCCTCCTCCACAAAAATTTCTTTCCTCCTCTCATTTTTTTTTTGTGTGGTATTTTTGGTATATGTGAATTTCTTTGTTTGAAACCTTTTCTTTGCACTTTCATACCCCCCATGCTTAAGATTTGCAATGTCCTCATTGTAAATTAAAAGGGTTTTTATTTGGATTAGTTCATGCATTAGTACAAGTGTTTTGGTAAGTGGATGGGTCAGGGTGGCTGTTACGGATGATTTCTAATCTCGGATGCAAGCACCTGAGGTGGAGTCGGCTGTCCTAAAGGATGAACCTTAAGTGCAAAAGAGGTATCAGAAAAGGTTTCGGGTTTTTCAAAAGAGAATGATGGGCTGCCTCCCGTTGAGCGCTGAGTTTTACGCCATCGGCTGGGCGCAATATGCTCAGGGAAAATGGAGGGTAAATGATGGCTCAGCCGAATCTGTAGAGGTTACATCGATGAACGGTTTGAGTCTCTGGCCGTTTACGATGAAAGGTTCGGAATCATGGCTGAGCGGACTGATTTCAACGGCTCCATTTCTAAAAACTTGTCGGACAAGATAAGGTTCGACCTACTTGGATCGCAGTTTCCCAGGGAAGAGTTTGAGTCGGGCATCGAAGAGTAGGACCTTCTGACCAGGATGAAAGGTCTTTCTAGATATGTGCTTGTCATGGATGGCTTTAACCTGCTCTTTGTAGATTCGCGAGTTCTCGTACGCATCGAGGCGTAATTTATTGATCTCGCTTATCTGAAGCTTTATGTGGGTTCCAGCCTTAGAAAGATCTAAATTGCAACTTCGTACTGCCCAATAGGCTTTGTGCTCCAGTTCGACGGGAAGGTGACACGCCTTCTCGTACACCAGTCTAAAAGGAGACATGCCTAATTGGGTCTTGTGGGCAGTCCTATAAGCCCATAAAGCTTCCGGAAGTCGGGACGACTAGTCTTTCCTGTCTGGTCGAACAGTGACCTGCAGGATTTTCTTGATCTCCTGATTAGAAAGCTTAGTTAGACCATTAGTCTGGGGGTGGTAAGGAGTAGAGATTCTGTGAGACACCCCGTATTTGGTCATCAGTGACCTGAACTGAGCATTCGTGAAATGGGTCCCTCCATCAGAAATGATTGCACGAGGAATCCCAAACTGTGAGAAGATATTCTGATGAATGAAATTGATAACGATTTCTTGATCACAGGTTCGGGTCGGAATGGCTTCGATCCATTTAGACATGTAGTCCACAGCCAGCAGAATGTACTCGAAGCCGTCCGAAATAGGGAAGGGGCCCATAAAATCAATCCCCCAAATGTCGAAGATTTCGCATACGAGAATCGGCTGCAAAGGCATCATGTCGTGATGGCTCATATTGCCCAAAGTTTGGCAACGACTTCATGCCTTGCAGTGATTGTATGCGTCTTTGAAGATTGTGGGCCAGTAAAAGCCACATTGGAGGATTTTAGATGCGGTTTTCATACGCATTGTGGCGTAATTCATCAATCTTGCTCATCTGAAGCTTTCTGTGGGTTCCAGCCTTAGAAAGATCTAAGTTGCAGTTCCGTACTGCCCAATAGACTTTATGCTCCAATTTGACGGGGAGGTGACACGCCTTCTCGTACACCAATCTGAAAGGAGACATGCCTAATTAGGTCTTGTGGGTTGTCCTATAAGCCCACAAAGCTTCTGAAAATCAGGATGACCAATCCTTCCTATCAAGTTGAACAGTAACCTGGAGGATTTTCTTGATCTTTTGGTTTGATAGCTCAGCTAGACCATTAGTTTGGGGGTGGTAAGGAGTAGAGATTCGGTTCGACACCCCATATTTGGTCATCAGTAACCTGAATTGAGCGTTTGTGAAATGGGTCCCTCCGACAGAAATGATCGCACGTGGAATCCCAAACTGTGAGAAGATGTTTTGGTGAATGAACTTGATAACAACCTTGTGATCATTGGTTCGGGTCGGAATGGCTTCGATGCATTTGGACACATAGTCAACAGCGAGTAAAATGTATTCGAGGCCGTTCGAGATAGGGAAGGGTCCCATAAAATCAATCCCCCAAATGTCAAAAATCTCGCATACCAGAATCGGCTGTAAAGGCATCATGTCACGATGGCTCATGTTGCCTAAGATCTGGCAACGGTTACATGCCTTATAGTGATTGTATGCATCTTGAAAATTGTGGGCTAGTAAAAGCCACACTGGAGGACTTTTGATGCGATTTTGTGTCCAGAAAAATGGCCACCACATGCCTGTTCATGGCAGAAAGAGAGTATGTTTTTTATTTTCGCTTCCGTGACACACCATCAGATAATTTGATCAGCACCAATGCGGAATAAATACGGGTCTTCCCAAAGGTAATACTTGTCATCAGAACGTAATTTATCTTTCTTGGCCTTCGGCCAATCAAACAGGATATGATGTGATGCCAAGTAGTTCATTATGTCAGTAAACCATGGAAGCCCGGTATTGATAGTCAGGAGGTGCTTATCAGGAAAGTGCTTCGTGATGGGTCCGGAAGGGTCAATGATCTCAGAAGGAAGGCAGGACAAGTGATCAGCTACCACATTCTGTCTTCCCACTTTGTCGCGAATCTCGAGGTTAAATTCTTGCAACAGCAAGATCCATCGGATTAATCGAGGTTTCGCGTCCTTCTTTGCAAGGAGATGCCTCACAGCTGTGTGATCCGAGTAGATAATAACATGGGAACCCAGGAGATAAGATCTGAATTTTTCTAGGGCAAATAGTACGGCTAGCAGCTCTTTCTCAGTAACAGTGTAGTTGCACTGAGCCTCGTCAAGTGTTTTGTTAGCATAGTAAATGACCACGGGTTACCTGTCAATTTTCTACCCCAAAATCGCTCCTACAGAGAAGTTAGATGCATCGCACATGATCTCAAAGGGTTGAGACCAATCAGGGGACTGTAGGATCGGGGCTTGGGTAACTCGATCATGAAGGATCTTAAATGATTGAGTGCATTCCTTGGAGATTTCGAAAGGTACATCCTTGGAGAGAAGAGTGGTCAAGGGGCGCGCAATTTTCGAGAAATCAGGGATAAATCAACAGTAAAAATCGACGTGCCCCAGAAAAGATCGGATGTCCTTGATCGAGCTAGGTATAGGGAGTTTGAAAATCAAGTTAACCTTGCCTCGATCGACTTGGATGCCTTTCTCTGAAATCAGATGTCCCAGGACGATCCCCTCAGGCACCATGAAGTGGCCCTTTTCCCAGGAAAGAACCAGATTCACGTCAATGCATCGCCTGAGTATTTGAACCAAGTGCTGGAGGCAATCGTCAAATGATGCCCCAAATACTGAAAATTCATCCATGAAGGCTTCCAGATGATCACCTACCATATCATAGAATATGGCAAGCATGCACCGCTGAAAAGTCGCGGATGCATTGCAAAGACCGAAAGGCATCCTTCGGAACGCGTACGTCCCGTAGGGCAGGTGAGCATGGTCTTTTCTTGGTCCTCTGGATGGATTGCCCATTGGTTATAATCGGAGTACCTGCCAAGAAAGCAAAAGAACCTATTTCCCGCTAGTTTTTCGAGGATTTGATCAATAAACGGTAGTAGGAAATTATCCTTCTTCGTGGAGGAATTGAGTCTTCTGTAATCTATGCAGACTCTGCACGAGTTGGCTATACAGGTCGGTATGACCTCTCCGATTTCAGTCGTGATGGTGGTGTGCCCTACCTTCTTAGGCACAACCTGGATTGGACTCACCCATCGACTGTCGGAGATCGGGTAGATGATCCCTGCATCTAACTACTTAATGATCTCCTTTTTCACGACCTCCTACAGATTAGGGTTCAAACATCTCTGCATATCTTGCGAAGGTCGTGCGCCCTCTTCGGAGTAGATATGGTGCGTGCAATAAGAGGGACTGATACCAGTCAAATCATCGAAAGTCCATCCAATGGCTCTATGATGTTGCTGGAGAACAGTAATTAGACGGGATTCCTGGTCAGGCGTGAGTCTAGAGTTTATAATCACATGAAACATCTGATCGGAACCCAAAAAGACGTATTTCAGATGATTGGGAAAGGGCTCGAGTTCCAAGATGGGATTATTAGCAGCAGCAGGTGGTTCAGGGTGTGTGTGAGGAACAAGGGTAGGAGTTATGGGTGTATCTAGATCAAATTCAGACTCCTCTAATTGCGGGTTTTGATCTTCTTATGGTTGATCGGGGATAATCAGGTTGTCCTTAATATGCGATTCATGAACCACGGCTTTGATATCACATATTTGTTCTACAACACCGCAATTAATCCTTTGTTGGGCCTTAAAGATGTCAATCTTTAGAGTTTGGTTCCCAAATTTCAATTCTATTTGGCCCTCCTCATAGCTTATGTTGGCCCTAGCAGTGGCTAGAAAAGGTCTCCCTAGTACAATCTGTGCATCCCTTGGGTTCTTAGGTGCATCCATATCTAGAACTATAAAATCTACTGGGAAGTAGAAATCCCGTACCCTAATAATGACATCCTTGAGTATTCCTTTAGGTGACTTGATGGATCGATCAGCTAACTGTAATGTTACCTCTGTCGGTTTAAGCTTGGACTCTTCAAGATGGTTAAGCATGGATGTGGGTATTAGGTTTATGGAGGCACCTAGGTCTAGCAAGGCTCTGTTAAATTGGGTTTCAATAATTTTACATGAAATCAGGGGAGTGCCTGGGTCTTTTGCCTTTGGTGGGAGTTTACTCAAGATTACAGAGTTGGCTTGCTCTGACAGTATGATCGGACTCCCACTTTTGGTTCGCGGCTTACGCTTAGGTGTACACACGTCTTTCAGGAATCGTGCATAAGCCAGTACGTGGTGGATTGCATCCATCAGAGGGATGTTTATCTAGACCTGTTCAAAGAGCTTGATCAGATCCTCCTCAGGAGCCATGGGTTTGGTTATTCTTTTTCCCTTGGTCAAGGCCTCGAGAAATGGAACCTTGGTTGGTTCCTCTAGAATAGGTCCAGGTTCTTGATCTGGGATAGGGACATCCTGGATAACTATCTTAGGACTTGGATCACTACCAGGCTTGGAGTGGTTTGGATAAGGTGGGTCTTGGGTTGCTTTACCACTGCGGGTTGTTATAAAGTTTAATCCTACTTGGTTTTGGTTTGGGGTTGGTAAAATGTGTGGCTGCTGTTGAAATCCCGCATAAGATGTTGAAGCTTTCGTCCCGTCAAGTGATGGAACAGAAGGGGCCTGATAAATCATATGTGCATGGTGTGGATTCATAACGCGCCTCTAGGTTGGCATGTTATTTGGGTTCGGCAGAGGTTGCGAAGGAAGTGTGCCTGGTTGGCGGGATTTCGCCATCTGGGCGAGTTGGTTGCGAACCTCTGTGATCTCGTCCTTGTGTTGTTTTTGGATTGCTGCATTAATTTTCTAAATGTCAACCAGTGTTTGAAGGATGAGATACATTTGGTCTTGGTTTGGCCAAGATTGATAAGTGGGGTTGGGCCGAGGCTGAGGCGGCTGATATGGACTAGGGGCTTGTGGACAGGGTTGATAAGGTAGTCTTTGATTCTAGGATTTCTTCGCCCACTGGAAATTTTGATGATTTCACCATCCAGGGTTGTAGGTGTTGGAAAATAGGTCATTCTGGATGGCGTTGAGGTCTACATAGGTCTGAGGAGCCTCAGAAAAGTCAGAGTATGGGGGTTCAAAGTTCCCCCGACTAGAATAGAGCGGATCGGAGGTGGAGTCAGATGGGAGTGGATATGGGTCCATCCTTTGAGAAGATTGGTGATAGATATTTTGCATAGTTTTCCTCGCGAGAAGTGGCTGTGCGAAAGAGTTCTGCGCAGAGGTGGCTCGCTGCAAATGCCGAGTCAGCTCGTCCACCTTCTTCTCTATGATAGAGACCTTGTCCAACCGACTGGCCATTAGCTCCAAGTCGACGGATGCGGATAGGCCCTGCGTCTCTTGTGCTCCCCTAAGATTTGTCGATGCGTGGGTATTCGTCCGGTCGAATGAGCCCATGGAGTCATTGTTGATGGAGTTCTTGCACATATTCTCGAGAATCTCCTACACCGTATCCTAATGCTAACCCATGATGTTTCCTCCGCAGGTTGCATTGATGAATAATCGAATGTCCTCACGGAGTCCCTGGTAAAAAGACTGGACTTGTTCCCATTTAGGAACTCCGTGATGGGGCACTTTCGCATGAGATCCAAGAATCGGTCCCATGCCTCATGAAGAGGTTCTCTCGTTTGTTGGGTGAAATGAGTGATCTGGTGGCACAAGGCATTTGTCCGACCAACGGGAAAGAACTTCAAAAACTCAGACTGAAGTTCATCCCAGGTGTTGATTGGACGTGTTTGAGTTTGATACCAATGAGCAGCCTTGTCCATGAGGGAGAAGAAACATCTTCATGAGTAAAATATCCTGATTTTGTGCATCTGACCCGAAGGTCTGGGCCAGATGCTTAAGCTGTTTAATATGCTGGAATGGATCCTCGGAGTTAAGCCCATAGAATTTTGGTATGGCATGAATCATGTTGGGCTTTAGTTCAGAATCAAGTCCTCTAGTTGGGATTTGGTCTCGAGGCTCGATTGCCACCGCAGCGGGGTTATAGTGATCTCGCATCATGGGACGCTGCGGTGAGTTCATGAAGTTTTGGAAGAGATCATTTAGGCGCTGAAGCTGGTGCTCAAGATTGTTTTCTTCTTCAACAGGTTGTACCATGATGGAAGAAGAAGGAGAACTTGGTTCTAAATAAGAGGAAAGATCTATGTGGTGGGGTTGTTGCACAAACGAGGGTACCGAGGCTTAGCCTCGGGGAGAGTGGATTTCTAAAAGATGTTTTAAGGACCTCCTACCAAACATGCACCGAAGGATTTAATGAGATCAAAATGTGCTGGACCCAATCGAGACACCCAAAATATGTTAGGTGACTATAGAGGTTTGGGGCGGATGATACCCCTTAGTCAGAAAGATCGTCCACCTGAGAAATACCTGGGCAGCCAAAGAGGGAGAGTCCCGTGAAGACCCTTACACGGTAGAGTGTCCCCACGGGTTATAGGGTTTCCCCCACCCAACCTCTCTTGTCACTGAGATTCCAGGTAGACCAGAATGGGGACCATGACCTCTTAAGTCTACCTCTTTTAGTTAAGATCAAGGTGCTTAGAGTTCCACTTGAACTTTAAGCCTTTTGAGTGCAAAGTGACTTAATTTTAATGTTGGTTGACCCAAATGATCAACTTTACCTCTTTGTTCCTTTGAGAGTTTTTAGGTCCTTGCTTTTAGAGTTCAAATGGATTAAGAGCCTGATTTGCTTAGGGTTTCTCTTGGATAAATCTCTTCAAACAAGGCTTAGGTACACCTCTTTTTGAAATTTTTACTTCTTTTCTTTGAAAAAGATGTGTCTCTAAAATCCTAGCTTGTAATCCTTAGGTTGGCTCTAGTTGGTCTAATTTAGTTGCCTTAAAAATGGGTATCTAGGGCTCAATTAAGAAGGTTTTAGCCCTAGTTACCTAAAGTGGATGTGCAATTAAAAATGTGTTGAAATGAAAATTCGGCAACTTTGGTGAATTACTAAATATGGAAACAGGTAGCCCTAGATTGATTTTTTCTTTGTTTTTCCTTTTTAGATTTTGAGGGGATTAAGAGAGACGGCTAATAAGAGTTTAGCTGTTCCCTGGTGTGGTTGTTGTGCAGCTACTTTTCTTTCCTTGGCTTTCCCTGAAACAATCACAACAAAAGAGAGAAATTAAATTAGTATTGGATCAGAAGTTGTGATTGAAGCTTCTAAAATGCCCGTTGGTCCCCGGCAACGGCGCCAAAAATAATTGTCGTTTCATTTTGCGAGGCAAGATCGTGGTTTAAAAAGACATCCGTTGTAGTATATTTGAAATCACCGCGAAAACGATTAACAATTTATTTACTCGAAAGTTAAAATTTCCGAGGTCGAACTCAGGGAACAAATTAGTATTTTAGAAGCAAAAATAACAATCTCAAATTTTACTCGAAAGATGATGTTCAATAATAATGCAATGTATATGAAATGCTAGAGGGGAAAATGTAAAAAAAAAAGATTTTCTTTCTTTTTCTCTTTTCTTCCTTCTCTCTCTCTGTGACTTCTTTTTCCTTCTTTCTTTCTTTCCCTTTTTCTTTCTTCTGCTTGGTCGCACCTTCTCTTCCTTTCTTTCTTTGATTTTCCTTTTCTTAGATGTCTGATTCTGTGAATGAGACGTCTTAACTGGCGAATGCTACGGTGCTCACTTCTCTTCTATCTTCTTCTTCTTCACTTGTCTTTCCTCCGTCCTGTCTTCTTCCTCTGTCTTTAGCTTCTCCTCTGCCTTGAGTTCTCCTTCCTTCTTCTGCCTTTGTCTTCAATCGCACCATCTCCTTCTTCTTTCTTCAGCTTCTGCCTCTGCTGCTACAGCGCCTTCTTCCTTAGCTTGGCTTCTGCCTTCAAGCTTATGTTTCTGCCTTAGCTTCTTCCGCAGCTTCTCCTTTACAAGTCCTTCTTTAGCAGCTGCCTCTTCCTTCTCCTTCTTTCCCTGCACAGCACAGAGAGCAAAACCTATCCCCTACCTTCCCTCGCGTCTCTCTCTCTCTATTTCACTCTTAGGAATGATCTCCCAGAGCCGGGTAATCGGGTCAGGCCAAGCGCACTCAAGTCCAGGCCCACCGACGTGTGTGGTGGGCGAGGAGTGCATGGGTAGTTGGGTCGGATACTAGGTCCGCGTGGGTGTGCATCGCGGACGAGGCGTGAAGGGTGAGTGAGACCTCACCCCGTGTCAGGAGGCGCTAAGCCCCTAATAGTTTTTCAATTTATGCCGCGTCTCTTGCTCACAGACTTCCGAGGTGGGACTAAATGTTCCACCCGCTTCTCGCGCATGCCCGTAGGGGATGTTTGCTCAATTGCCCTAGCTGCAATCGCTGAAACCCTCGATAGCTGGGTGCAAAAGTGTCGTGGAAGGATTCCGCGCACCTGGGACTTGGTCTCCTGGGGTGGGGCCACCTAACGCGAGCTTGCAAGCAAGCTTCAGTTCGTCTCCAATGGCGGCGAGGGGTGACACCTGTCAACACAAATATGGCCTTATGGCCCTGTCAAACCACAGGAAAACCTTTGCCATATCACGCGATAAACGCACGGGTTGCTACCCCTCATTGGCACGCGGTAAGTCGTTTCCGTTAACGGGTGCGCCCAAAGCACAGCACGGAACCAGTATAGGGCAGAGCCCTCTCAGTAACAGGGGTCTAGCCTCTCTACTGTAACCAAACAGGGGTCTTGCCCCTCCACAGTCCGCGCACCCTTGCCTGACTACCTTGGTTTGCCCAGTGGGCCTAACAAGTCGGTGTAGGACGGTTAGCAGAACCCCGGGGCCCGTGGGGTGGCTAGCGCTCTCCCTACATTAGTAGCTCTCCCCGATACTGTGTACGCTAGGGCCAAATGTCGGTACAAAGTGGCCAGACTTAACCCCGGGTCCCTGGGGCAGCTAGCTCTGCTCTGCACTAAATAGGGGGACAGTCGCTCTCCTTGGTACTCCATACTCAAGGGCCAGCTCACTTCCCTAATTCCATTCTATTTATCTTTCAGGAGCTCTACTCCTAATTCCCCGTAGGGTTCATGCTCATATTTCTTTGGCCAAGCCATTTTAGGTTTCATCATTTCAGTTTTATTCTCATATAGCCCGTGTTTCCAACATTTAATATCAATTTATATACAAGCAACTCAAATTTAGTTTTAAACAACAGGAATCACATGTGGCAATTACTGGCAACAGTACTCTATATTTCACAGGCAGCTGTTATCCAATTACAGGCAATTATCATTATTCTATCTACTTTTCCACGACTACAATTCATGTATTCACGACATTCGTTTCAGTGTTTCTGTTCCTAGGATTCATGCCACGCCCTAGGATCTATCATTCAATCTAGTTTTCAAGTCCTAGGATTCATGCCATACCCTAGGATCTATTATTCAATCTAGTTTTCAGACCCTAGGATTCATGCCATACCCTAGAATCTATTATTTATCTCAAAGATGCATTAATGATGGTAAATAACTAAGGGGAGCCACTCTACCCGCAAAATCGGGAGTAATGGGGGCGTGATCGGTAGGTCCACGTGCCTCCGCAACCCCCAAAGCTGCAACAGAATGAGGTCCTAACACAAGGATCAATCACAAGGAACCACTTAGAACAGGATACAAGTATTTTAAACAGGTAGAGGAATTAATTCTGAGAAGAACAGAATCTTAAACGTGGAATCAGACCTCAAACGAACCCTAAACGGGTCAAAAACGACAACTTTAACTCAAATCAGACGTCTGGAACACCTTCTAGACGTCTTAAAAGGTGGTCTAGGTCATACCTCACTCTGAGCTGTTCTTCAGACGTCCAGGATCCCACTGAGCCGTCTGGACTTAGTTCCAGACGTTCGACTATCACTCCGGACGTCTGGAGACTCCCTTCGCCGTTTAGTGCTGTGCCCAGATGTCTGATCTGTGTGGGAGGGCGTGTCCTCTGGACTTCCCGAAATGAAACCTGCACGCGCGACGAAGACCTTCTCATCACGACACGTCTCAGCCTTCGGCGGATCGGCCTGCATGGCCACATTCGCAAAAAGGAGGAAGATGAGAAATATCGTACCTTTCAGACATCTGGATCTCTCTACAGATGTTGCCCGCGTCATCTGGACGTAGGTCCAGACGTCTGATTCTGGGAAAATTTCCCAAAATCAGGACCTCCTCGCCTTCCTCTTGCTGTGCACGGCCGCACTGTGCTCGCCCGCCTGCTGCCTGAGCTGCAGCAGCACCGGGTTAACCTCCCCAGCACCATGCTCCCGCTGCGCGCCCGTCGGACGGCCCTGGGCTACTCCGGCGAGCTCGCTCTCTCTTCCTCATGCGCTCTCCCTCTTCTCCCCTCTCGCTGCACCTCCTCCTCTCCGCACGCAACCGGCAGCAGCTGCTGCCCGCTGTCACTTCCGCTCTCACGCTCACACTGGAGGAAGGGGAAGACGGTAGGGTTGTGACAGGAGAGGGGAGAGGCGAGAGGGGTGTTTGAAGGCGTGGGGGGGAAGGTGTCCGCAGGACGGTGAGGGAAGAGAGAGAAGAAAAGAGGGCGGTGGGTTTAGTCTGCACGTGCATGCGCGTAGACTCGCAATCGTACGCACGCAAAAATTTATTTCCAGACGTCTGGGAAGGCATCCAGACTTCTGGACTAACTCCTAGACGTCTTAAAAGGTGTTTGATGTTTCAGTCTTAACAAAAAATATCCCCTTGGGTTTAGAACCTTCAATTTGGCTTTTGGAACCTGTTTTCACCTATATTAGGGTCCATGCCTAATATTTGACCTAATTTATGTTTTTGTGCAAAATATCCAGTCAAACATGGTCAAACCTAAAATCTAACTTCACAATTGGATTCCTTAGGTCCAAATTAGGTTTATACCAAAATTTAGACCTAAGGGAAGGTCGTCTTGACCCACTTTGCAAATTGGTCCACCAAATTATATTTAGACCCTTAACTTTTTGAAACCCTTGCAAGTCCCCCCTCAGTTTCTTCATCTCTTTCTTCATTTCGGTCCCTCTACCATCATAGCAGGGACCCATACCTCCGGCGACTTTGCGCGGAGGTTCTCTCCTTGGATTCATGGGGAGCCGCTTTCAGATTTGAAAGGGGAGCTCCCTGCGAAGTCCCCTACCGCATGGGCAGCTCCCCATGCCGTGAAATGCCCCATACCTCTCGTGCGAACGCTCGAGAGGTATGGGTCTCCCTCCGGCTTTACCTCCGGCTTGGTTTTCCCGCCATCTCCTCGCGACTCCTCCCTCTACCCTTTCCAATTTAAGGAAGCCTATGTTGGTGCTAGAGCACCACGATCATTTGTTTTGATGATAACAAAACACGTGTTATTTAACATTTGCAATTTGAGTCCTAGATTTCAGGTCAATTGCAAATGAAGACGTGTTTAGACGGAACTCGAGCTCGCATCCAGGACGGATTGGAGGAGCTTGACGGAAAATAGAGGAGGTTCGCGTGGAGCGAAAGATTGGAGATGGAAGACAAGAAGAATAGGATAGATTCTTTTTTATCCTTTCATGTATCTCTTGTATTTATTTTCTTGCTCTTTATTTTCCTTAGACATTATGTTAAAGAGCCTTGATGAGAGCCTCATCATGAGCCATAACTAGCTCATTTTGACCTAATAAAGAAGACAAAAGCTCCTACATAACCTAGAAGAAGGCTTAACTAAAGGAACAAGTGCTCTGAGAAGAAAACATGAAATAAAGGTTAAAACTGCAATTTTACCATTGCAGTACATAAACGGGATTTCTCAGAAGCAAAACATAGGTCAAATAGTCCAAAGTGGGTTGAATTAATCAGAAATGGGTTTATGTGCAATCTAAGAATTAAATGACACTTGGTAACCCTAAAACAGACCCGCTTAAATTAACAAGGTTCCAGTCAGAATAAAAATCAAGCAAACCCTCTAAAAATCATAGAAAAACATCCTCTGGGGTTTAGAACACTTAATTTGGCCTTTGGAACCTAGTTTGACCTAGATTAGGGTCTTAGCTCTTCAATTAACCTAATTTAGGTTTTTACGCAAAATGTCCAGTCAAAAGAGTTCAAACCTAAAATCCAACTTCACCATTGGATTCTTTAGGGCCAAATTAGGTTTGTACCAAAATTTGGACCTAAGGGGAGGTCATCTTGACCTACTTTGCAAGTTAGTACACCCAAATCACAAAGAGGTCCCTATCTTTTGAATATCCTTGCAGAGAGCCCCCTAGGTTCCTCGCCTTCTTTGCAAACCGGTCCTGCCGCCATTGCTAGGGCAGAACCGAGCTCCGACGAAGTTTCGAGAGAGATGGCTCTCTAATTCCTCAGAGATTCTCTCCCAGAAATGGAAGGGAGATTCTCTGAGGAATTCCCTTCCTTCTAAAGCCAATCAAATTCGCTAGTGTGAACCCAATCTCTCGTGCGAACGCATGAGAGATGTGGGTATCTTTCTTCCTTCCAACTCCGGCGAACCGGCTGACCTAATTGCGCGTCTTTCACGCTCTGATAGGAGCGGCCAGCACCTATAAAACACCCCTCGGACCCGGCCACTCATCTTAAGCTTGATTTTGACGGAGATCCCCTCCAAATTTCTTCTCTCCCATCTCCGGCCAAACGACCCACAAGCTCCGGCGACCGCTTTCCCTCCTTCTCGTCACTCTGCTGCCATACCAGCAGCAGAGTCCTCTCCGCCTCTTCCTCCCGCGGCGCGCTGTACCCTGCGCGCAAGCTCCTGACCTCATCTTCGTCGCCGCTTCCTCCCCCAGGGTCTTTCTTCCCCGACGACGGCAGTCACGAGCCGTCCTCTCCACTGCCTCCCTTCACTCCAGACAACCCCAGATACGTTCTCCATCCTCTCCTCTCTCTTTTCCCCCTGTTATCTCCCTTGATCGACCCTCGACAGACGCTAACCACCTCCATCGTCTTCGCCTCCGACCGCACTCCGGCGAGCCGCCCACACCACTCCAGCCCTCCACACGGCTCGCCAACCACCTCGGAAGCTCCGCCTCACCTCCAGGAACACACTCCACCCTCCCACTGCCACTCCAGCCCTCCACAACCACCCCCCGACCAACCCACCATCTCCGGCCACAGGTTGACCTAGGCACGCACGCCTAGGCCGACCTGCGGCCTGCTGCACTGCCCACCGCCTTCGCCGTGCCACGGCGAAGGTCTCTATCTATTCTGATTTGGCCGAGAGGCGCGTTTTGTGTACGACAGGATTCGAGCTGCTGCCGCCATGGACGACCTCTGATGAAGCTCCCGCGAAGCTCCAGGCACCCGGTCTTCCAGACTACAGGTGCTGCATACTAACGCAAGTGTCGCGAGGTGAACGAATCCAGCCGAGGAGCGCTAGCAGAGCCAGCAGCTGCGGGGCAATCGCACGACGAGGTTTCTGCAGGCGCGCGTGAAGGCGAGACCAGATAGTCCCACATCGTGGGATTGCAACCGGCAGGTACCGTATAAGTTGTTTTTACGTTTTATTCTTATCGCCTCAGTAAGCACAGGGGTGAGGTCCCTCACTGACCCCACCCGCCTCGTCCGCGGCCTGACCACGCGGACCTGGCGGATCCGACCCGACCTAGACCTACGCACTCCTCGCGCATCACACACCTGCAGGTGCGCCTGGTCCCGGGTACGATCCGACCCGATTGAGACTGTGGCTCTGGTAGAGCGGTTAGAGTGAATTGCTTGAGAGAGAGACACGCGCGGGTAGAGGGAGAAGGGTTAGGTTTTGTTCCCTGTGCAGGCAGGCTGATTGCAGGAGAAGGACTTGGCCGCTGCAGAAGAAGGAGAAGCAAGACAAAGAAGAAGAAGAAGGCAACGAAGAAAGGAGAAGCAAGACAGAAGAAGAAGAAAGAAAGAAGTCTTCGCAGGAGAAGAAGGAAAGCAGAAAGGTTAGAAGTCTTCGCAGGAGAAGAAGAAGAAGGACAAGGGAAGATTGCAAAGAGATCCGAAAGGCAAAGCAGAAGAAGAAAAAGAGAAAGAAAGATCACATTTAAGACGTCTGACACATAAATCAGACGTCTAATTCTATTTTTTTTTACATCTTTCTTAAAAACTCTTTGAATCAATTATATTTGCATTTAACAGTTGTATTCTTGGGTTTTACAAAGTACTGAGTTTGCTCCCTGTGTTCGACCTCGGATACTCTAGTTGTTCGAGTAATAAAATTATTTGTTTAAACGTTTTGTCGGTTCTACTGCAACGTAATACGCCTTTAAATCCGCACAGAAACGTTGACAACAAGCCTCAAAGAACCCTAACAGTAGTCCTAGGAACACCTGCACAACCCTAGGATACGTAGGTTTTCTGTAGAACACTTAGAAAACCAATATAGGGTTAAAACTGACTTTCCAGACGTCTAATTCACGAATCAGACGTCTGATAAAGGATTTTAAGACGTCTGACTGTTGTTTCAGACGTCTGATAACTGTTAGGCTGGACATAGTTAGTTCTGTCTGATGAATTCAGACGTCCAGACCTTATACCAGACGTCTTAGGGGACGTCTGATGACTTTTCCAGACGTCCAGTTAGTGGACCGTTGGCTGGCTTAGAAGACACTCAAGAATATGACCGTTAGAGCCTTATCAGACGTCCATAGGACTTCACAGACGTCTGATAAATGACCGTTTTGCCTCGGCTGACCCAAAATCTCTTCTCAGAGATTTTCTAGCCGTTGCAACGTTTGGAAATCAATTCCCACGGTAAAAGTAGGTTTCCAGACGTCCAGACTTAGTGCCAGACGTCCTCTATGTCGTCTGATGGACTTGTACAAAAACCCTGTTTAGATCTGATTCAAGTCAGGGAGAAACCCGCATAGAATCAGACGTCTGACCTTGGAATCAGACGTCTTAAAGTGGCCTTCCAGACGTCTGATGCCAGAGTTAGACGTCTGATAACCCTGTGAAGTGTAATCATTGTCCTGATTTCGGCCTGATTCTCTTGGGCTTTGCACCCAACTGCTATGGAAGCTTTTCCAAGCCTTCCAAAACCTTCCTAAGGCCTCTATAAATAGAGGGGAACCTTTGTAACACAAATAGACAAGATACACACCTAGAGAGACATATACACACTAAGACACACACCTTGCAATACACTTTCAAACCTTTTGTGTCCAAAGAAAAGACTCTCTTGCTCTCCAGGCTCAAGCTCCATCATCTTGAGAGCATCATTCCCGTTGCGCACCCGCTCTCCCGGCGTTGATAACGAGAGCGACGTAGCGCCGTCGCGTGGCACACGCACCGCGTCATCGTCGACGCACTCCTTGCAAAGGGGAGTTTCCTATTTCCTATAGAAGCCTAGGTTTAATTTTGTTGGCTCTATGGGACTGTTGTTTTATTTTATCTTTGTATTTTGGTTGGGTATTCGCTTTGCGAATTCCCGTCTCCTTCGTGGGACAAAATCCTTCTCGTGGAGAGAAGGGGTTGAGGAACGCTACCCTCGTACTTGTAGCGTGGTTGTACTGAGGTTGAATCACCCTCGTTTCAAAGTGATTCGGTTAGTGGATTTGATCAACTAGGTTGATCGGAAAATCCTAACTCGAGAGGGTTAGGTGGTGGTTTTCACCCGGTTTGGGTTTCCACCTAAAAATTCCTGTATACATTTTGTGATTGCTTATCTTTGTGAGATTGCTTTATATTTTATTTCCGCATATTATTACGTCACCCCTCCTAGTAGGGAAACCTTCAATTGGTATTAGAGCGGGTCTTGCTATTTCGGCGTAACAACCCGGCAAGAAGATCGATGGAGGGAAGCAGTTCCGCGTGTAGGATTTCGGAGGGACAGTCCACAACCCGTCCGCCCTACTTTGACGGGAACAACTACAGCTACTGGAAGCTGAGGATGAAGACATGGCTCCAAGCCACTGAATTCGAGGTATGGGGATGTTGCGAAACCCCATACGAGATCCCGAAGCGACCCCAAGGAGGCTACTCGTAGGTGCAGATTCTAGAGCTCTCACTCAACGCAAAGGCAATGAATGCCCTGTATTGCGCGTTGAGTCCGGAAGAGTTCGAGAAAATCCAAGAGTGCACCACCGCCCACGAGATATGGAGGAGGTTGGAAGGCACTCATGAGGATTCCAGCTCGGAGGAAGAAGAAGAAGAAAAAGAAGAAGAAACCACTTGCTTTGGTTTCATGGCTAGAGGAACCAATAGCGACAGTGAAAGCGGAAGCGACTCCGACGACGAGGTAAATTTTGATCTTCAAGAAGCATTTAATGAACTTTTTGAGATTAGTAAATCACTTAGGGTAGAAAATAAAGGCATTAAAAAGAACCTTAGTTTTCTTAGAAATGAAAATGATAGGTTAGAAAAATAACTCAAGGACATAGAAACTAGTCCTAAGGATAATAACCTATTATTAGAAAATCAAGACCTCATCAATGAAAATAATAAATTGATTGAGGAAAATGATAGTCTAAAAATAGAAATTTCTGATTTAAAGACTAAGATGAATACTATAGAAAGAGAAATTGCATGTCTTAGGGAAAGCTCTAACAAACTAATCAACAAAGTAGATGATTTTTATAGCCCTAAGGTTGAGAAAGGATCTCCATCAAGGAGACCCGCTAACAAATCCGGATCCAAGCCCACTTGGATACCAAAGAAAAAATTAGAATCTTGTTTTGTAGGGTTCAGGGATGACTACAACATAAAGGACTGGACCTACAAGCTCAAGGCTGGTCAACTTAAGTTGGGAGAACCAATGAGTAGACCAAGGAGGAGAAGAAGAAGACCGACGAGACGGTGAACAAACGACGGACCCGCCGCACGTCGACCACCAGATTGGAGATCGGCGCCGATGCCCGGGCCTCCAAGCTACGGATGGGAGCCCCATCCGATGTGGCATCCACCACCACCATTCGGGCCATTTTATTGGCCATGGTAGGTGAGGTAAAATTCTTAACCCTATCCTTTTTATAAGCATTTAGATAGGGGGAGTTAAAAATGATGAGCTTATTGTCAATTTTTAAGGGGGAGATACAAGTTAGCTAAATTTCCTTTAGTAAGGGGGAGAAAAATAATAGCTATCTTGTTGTTATAAAAAGGGGGAGGACATTACCTTTGTTAAAAATAAATAGAAGAGCATGTTTTAAGGGGGAGTAATAGGAAATATAAAATCAATCAAACCTTTTTGATAATGTCAAAAAGGGGGAGGATTTTTATGCATTATTATTTACGGTTTTGTCATCATCAAAAAGGGGGAGATTGTTGGTGCTAGAGCACCACGATCATTTGTTTTGATGATAACAAAACACGTGTTATTTAACATTTGCAATTTGAGTCCTAGATTTCAGGTCAATTGCAAATGAAGACGTGTTTAGACGGAACTCGAGCTCGCATCCAGGACGGATTGGAGGAGCTTAACGGAAAATAGAGGAGGTTCGCGTGGAGCGAAAGATTGGAGATGGAAGACAAGAAGAATAGGATAGATTCTTTTTTATCCTTTCATGTATCTCTTGTATTTATTTTCTTGCTCTTTATTTTCCTTAGACATTATGTTAAAGAGCCTCAAAGAACCCTAACAGTAGTCCTAGGAACACCTGCACAACCCTAGGATACGTAGGTTTTCTGTAGAACACTTAGAAAACCAATATAGGGTTAAAACTGACTTTCCAGACGTCTAATTCACGAATCAGACGTCTGATAAAGGATTTTAAGACGTCTGACTGTTGTTTCAGACGTCTGATAACTGTTAGGCTGGACATAGTTAGTTCTGTCTGATGAATTCAGACGTCCAGACCTTATACCAGACGTCTTAGGGGACGTCTGATGACTTTGCCAGACGTCCAGTTAGTGGACCGTTGGCTGGCTTAGAAGACACTCAAGAATATGACCGTTAGAGCCTTATCAGACGTCCATAGGACTTCACAGACGTCTGATAAATGACCGTTTTGCCTCGGCTGACCCAAAATCTCTTCTCAGAGATTTTCTAGCCGTTGCAACGTTTGGAAATCAATTCCCACGGTAAAAGTAGGTTTCCAGACGTCCAGACTTAGTGCCAGACGTCCTCTATGTCGTCTGATGGACTTGTACAAAAACCCTGTTTAGATCTGATTCAAGTCAGGGAGAAACCCGCATAGAATCAGACGTCTGACCTTGGAATCAGACGTCTTAAAGTGGCCTTCCAGACGTCTGATGCCAAAGTTAGACGTCTGATAACCCTGTGAAGTGTAATCATTGTCCTGATTTTGGCCTGATTCTCTTGGGCTTTGCACCCAACGGCTATGGAAGCTTTTCCAAGCCTTCCAAAACCTTCCTAAGGCCTCTATAAATAGAGGGGAACCTTTGTAACACAAATAGACAAGATACACACCTAGAGAGACATATACACACTAAGACACACACCTTGCAATACACTTTCAAACCTTTTGTGTCCAAAGAAAAGACTCTCTTGCTCTCCAGGCTCAAGCTCCATCATCTTGAGAGCATCATTCCCGTTGCGCACCCGCTATCCCGGCGTTGATAACGAGAGCGACGTAGCGCCGTCGCGTGGCACACTCTCCGCGTCATCGTCGACGCACTCCTTGCAAAGGGGAGTTTCCTATTTCCTATAGAAGCCTAGGTTTAATTTTGTTGGCTCTATAGGACTGTTGTTTTATTTTATCTTTGTATTTTGGTTGGGTATTCGCTTTGCGAATTCCCGTCTCCTTCGTGGGACAAAATCCTTCTCGTGGAGAGAAGGGGTTGAGGAACGCTACCCTCGTACTTGTAGCGTGGTTGTACTGAGGTTGAATCACCCTCGTTTCAAAGTGATTCGGTTAGTGGATTTGATCAACTAGGTTGATCGGAAAATCCTAACTCGAGAGGGTTAGGTGGTGGTTTTCACCCGGTTTGGGTTTCCACCTAAAAATTCCTGTATACATTTTGTGATTGCTTATCTTTGTGAGATTGCTTTATATTTTATTTCCGCATATTATTACGTCACCCCTCCTAGTAGGGAAACCTTCAATTGGTATTAGAGCGGGTCTTGCTATTTCGGCGTAACAACCCGGCAAGAAGATCGATGGAGGGAAGCAGTTCCGCGTGTAGGATTTCGGAGGGACAGTCCACAACCCGTCCGCCCTACTTTGACGGGAACAACTACAGCTACTGGAAGCTGAGGATGAAGACATGGCTCCAAGCCACTGAATTCGAGGTATGGGGATGTTGCGAAACCCCATACGAGATCCCGAAGCGACCCCAAGGAGGCTACTCGTAGGTGCAGATTCTAGAGCTCTCACTCAACGCAAAGGCAATGAATGCCCTGTATTGCGTGTTGAGTCCGGAAGAGTTCGAGAAAATCCAAGAGTGCACCACCGCCCACGAGATATGGAGGAGGTTGGAAGGCACTCATGAGGATTCCAGCTCGGAGGAAGAAGAAGAAGAAAAAGAAGAAACCACTTGCTTTGGTTTCATGGCTAGAGGAACCAATAGCGACAGTGAAAGCGGAAGCGACTCCGACGACGAGGTAAATTTTGATCTTCAAGAAGCATTTAATGAACTTTTTGAGATTAGTAAATCACTTAGGGTAGAAAATAAAGGCATTAAAAAGAACCTTAGTTTTCTTAGAAATGAAAATGATAGGTTAGAAAAACAACTCAAGGACATAGAAACTAGTCCTAAGGATAATAACCTATTATTAGAAAATCAAGACCTCATCAATGAAAATAATAAATTGATTGAGGAAAATGATAGTCTAAAAATAGAAATTTCTGATTTAAAGACTAAGATGAATACTATAGAAAGAGAAATTGCATGTCTTAGGGAAAGCTCTAACAAACTAATCAACAAAGTAGATGATTTTTATAGCCCTAAGGTTGAGAAAGGATCTCCATCAAGGAGACCCGCTAACAAATCCGGATCCAAGCCCACTTGGATACCAAAGAAAAAATTAGAATCTTGTTTTGTAGGGTTCAGGGATGACTACAACATAAAGGACTGAACCTACAAGCTCAAGGCTGGTCAACTTAAGTTGGGAGAACCAATGAGTAGACCAAGGAGGAGAAGAAGAAGACCGACGAGACGGTGAACAAACGACGGACCCGCCGCACGTCGACCACCAGATTGGAGATCGGCGCCGATGCCCGGGCCTCCAAGCTACGGATGGGAGCCCCATCCGATGTGGCATCCACCACCACCATTCGGGCCATTTTATTGGCCATGGTAGGTGAGGTAAAATTCTTAACCCTATCCTTTTTATAAGCATTTAGATAGGGGGAGTTAAAAATGATGAGCTTATTGTCAATTTTTAAGGGGGAGATACAAGTTAGCTAAATTTCCTTTAGTAAGGGGGAGAAAAATAATAGCTATCTTGTTGTTATAAAAAGGGGGAGGACATTACCTTTGTTAAAAATAAATAGAAGAGCATGTTTTAAGGGGGAGTAATAGGAAATATAAAATCAATCAAACCTTTTTGATAATGTCAAAAAGGGGGAGGATTTTTATGCATTATTATTTACGGTTTTGTCATCATCAAAAAGGGGGAGATTGTTGGTGCTAGAGCACCACGATCATTTGTTTTGATGATAACAAAACACGTGTTATTTAACATTTGCAATTTGAGTCCTAGATTTCAGGTCAATTGCAAATGAAGACGTGTTTAGACGGAACTCGAGCTCGCATCCAGGACGGATTGGAGGAGCTTAACGGAAAATAGAGGAGGTTCGCGTGGAGCGAAAGATTGGAGATGGAAGACAAGAAGAATAGGATAGATTCTTTTTTATCCTTTCATGTATCTCTTGTATTTATTTTCTTGCTCTTTATTTTCCTTAGACATTATGTTAAAGAGCCTCAAAGAACCCTAACAGTAGTCCTAGGAACACCTGCACAACCCTAGGATACGTAGGTTTTCTGTAGAACACTTAGAAAACCAATATAGGGTTAAAACTGACTTTCCAGACGTCTAATTCACGAATCAGACGTCTGATAAAGGATTTTAAGACGTCTGACTGTTGTTTCAGACGTCTGATAACTGTTAGGCTGGACATAGTTAGTTCTGTCTGATGAATTCAGACATCCAGACCTTATACCAGACGTCTTAGGGGACGTCTGATGACTTTGCCAGACGTCCAGTTAGTGGACCGTTGGCTGGCTTAGAAGACACTCAAGAATATGACCGTTAGAGCCTTATCAGACGTCCATAGGACTTCACAGACGTCTGATAAATGACCGTTTTGCCTCGGCTGACCCAAAATCTCTTCTCAGAGATTTTCTAGCCGTTGCAACGTTTGGAAATCAATTCCCACGGTAAAAGTAGGTTTCCAGACGTCCAGACTTAGTGCCAGACGTCCTCTATGTCGTCTGATGGACTTGTACAAAAACCCTGTTTAGATCTGATTCAAGTCAGGGAGAAACCCGCATAGAATCAGACGTCTGACCTTGGAATCAGACGTCTTAAAGTGGCCTTCCAGACGTCTGATGCCAAAGTTAGACGTCTGATAACCCTGTGAAGTGTAATCATTGTCCTGATTTCGGCCTGATTCTCTTGGGCTTTGCACCCAACGGCTATGGAAGCTTTTCCAAGCCTTCCAAAACCTTCCTAAGGCCTCTATAAATAGAGGGGAACCTTTGTAACACAAATAGACAAGATACACACCTAGAGAGACATATACACACTAAGACACACACCTTGCAATACACTTTCAAACCTTTTGTGTCCAAAGAAAAGACTCTCTTGCTCTCCAGGCTCAAGCTCCATCATCTTGAGAGCATCATTCCCGTTGCGCACCCGCTATCCCGGCGTTGATAACGAGAGCGACGTAGCGCCGTCGCGTGGCACACTCTCCGCGTCATCGTCGACGCACTCCTTGCAAAGGGGAGTTTCCTATTTCCTATAGAAGCCTAGGTTTAATTTTGTTGGCTCTATAGGACTGTTGTTTTATTTTATCTTTGTATTTTGGTTGGGTATTCGCTTTGCGAATTCCCGTCTCCTTCGTGGGACAAAATCCTTCTCGTGGAGAGAAGGGGTTGAGGAACGCTACCCTCGTACTTGTAGCGTGGTTGTACTGAGGTTGAATCACCCTCGTTTCAAAGTGATTCGGTTAGTGGATTTGATCAACTAGGTTGATCGGAAAATCCTAACTCGAGAGGGTTAGGTGGTGGTTTTCACCCGGTTTGGGTTTCCACCTAAAAATTCCTGTATACATTTTGTGATTGCTTATCTTTGTGAGATTGCTTTATATTTTATTTCCGCATATTATTACGTCACCCCTCGTAGTAGGGAAACCTTCAGCCTAGACCCCTCCGCTTCCGGCAAGCCTGATTTTGCCAAAGATTACCCCCTAATTTCGTCTCCTCCTCACTCCGGCCAACTGCCCGTAGCTTCCGACGGCTCTCCCTCCCTCTTCTCATTGCTCTGCCATTATACAAGTGGCAGAGCCATCTCCGCTGTGCTCCTTCGCGTCGCGTTGTACCAACACGTGCCCTCCGCCTCTCTTCCTCGTCGTCGCTTCTTCCCGACAGGGTCTTTGTCTCCGGCGACGACAGACACTCGCCCTCCGCCTCCCCCCTTCTCTCTCAACACCCTAGATAAGTACCTCTTTCTCCCCTCTTCATTTTCCCCATATTAATTTCCTAAATTAGCTACTGCCACATGCCAACCACCTTCATCCACTTCACCTCCGGCCACCACTTCGGCGAGTTCGCTCCACCACCACAGACCACCTCCCTCCTCGCCGACCGGTCCCTAAGCACTGCCTCGACTCACTGATCCAAACCCCCCATTCACAACACTCCGCCACTCACACAAACGCACCCCCGAACACACCCACACATACGGCCACAGTGCGCCCTAGGCACAATCCCACAGGCGTTCCCACACCTCATTGACCACCTCTGCACATTTGTCGCACCTTGGCGAATCTCCCTGAGCTTTTTAATGTGGCTGCAAGGCCGTTTTGGTGCTTTCAAGTTCCAGGGGCTCACCACCATTAATGCGCAACTCGAAGCTTCCTTGCAAGCTTCTCCAGGCCGTGCCCACTTCAGGGTACAATCCCAGGTCGCGCGGAGAGCTCTCGCGAACATCTCCAGGCCTCCAATTGGTGTCGAGGGCCGTAGCTGCAGCTGCAATCGAGAGCAACATCTGCTGCGGCCACGCGCAAGAAGAAGGTGGGACGTTTAGTCCCACCTTGGAAGCTAACAAACGGGTGAGGTGACATAAATTGAAAAAGTGTTCTTATCCCATCGCCTCAAGTAACACGGGGTGAGGTCCCTCACCCACTCCACCCGCCTCGTCCGCGACCACTCCTACGCGAACCTGGCTGACCTGACTACCCGTGTACTCCTCGCCCACCACCGCACGGCGGTGGGCCTGGTCCCGGGCATGCATACCCGATCCGATTACCCTGCTGGAGTATTTTCCATATTTAGGGCTGCCTATTTTCCATATTTAGTAATCCACAAGAGTTGCTTGGTTTTTACTTTCAACACATTTTAATTGCATATCCACTTAAGGTAACTAGGGCTAAAACCTTCTTGCTTGAGTCCTAGATACTCATTTCTGAGGCAACTAAATTGGACCAACTAGATTCAACCTAAGGAAGCTAGGGTTTTAGAGACACATCTTCTTCTAAGAAAAGAATAAAAAATTCCAAAAAGAGGTGTGCCTAAGCGGTGTTTGAAAAGACTTATCCAAGAAAAACCCTAAGCAAATCAGGCTCTTAATCTACTTGAATCATAAAAGAAAGGACCTAAAAGCTCTCAAAGGAACAAAGAGGTGAAGTTGATCATTTGGGTTAACCAACCTTTAAATTAGGTCACATTGCACACAAAAGGCTTAAAGTTCAAGTGGAACCCTAAGCACCTTGATCTTAACTAAAAGCGGTAGACTTAAGAGGTTAAGGTCCCCATTCTGTTCTACCTGGAATCTCAGTGACAAGAGAGGTCGGGTGGGGGAAACCCTGTAACCCGTGGGGACGCTCTACTGTGTAGGGGTCTTTGCGGGACTCTCCCTCTATGGTTGCCCAGGTAATTCTCAGGTGGACGACCTTTCTGACTAAGGGGTATCATCCGCCCCGAACCTCTATAGTCGCCCAACATATTTTTGGGTGTCTCGATTAGGTCCAGCACATTCTAATCTCATCCAGTCCTTTAGTGCATGTTTGGTAGGAGGTCCTTGAAACCTCCTTTAGAAATCCACTCTTCCTGAGGCCAAGCCTCGGTACCTTTGTTTGTGCAGCAACCCCTCCACATAGACCTTTCCTCCGATTCAGAACCTAGTTCTCCTTCCTCCATCATGGCACAGCTTGTTGAAGAAGAAAACAATCTTGGGAACCAGCTTCAACGTCTGAATGACCTCTTCCAGAACTTCATGACCCCACCGCAGCGTCCCATGATGCAAGATCACTATAATCCCACTGCGGTGGCAATCGAGCCTCGAGTCCGAATCCGGGCTGGAGGACTTGATTCTGAACTAAAGCCCAATATGATTCATGCCATACCAAAGTTCTATGGGCTTAACTCCGAAGATCCATTCCAGCATATCAAACGGCTCAAGCATCTGGCCCAGACCTTCGGGTCAGATGCACAAAACCAGGATATTCTGCTCATGAAGATGTTTTCCTTCACCCTCATGGACAAGGCTGCCCATTGGTATCAGACTCAGACTCGTCCGATCAACACCTGGGATGAACTTCAGTTTGAATTTTTGAAGAAGTCCTTTTCTGTTGGTCGAACAAATGCCTTGCGCCATCAGATTACTCATTTCACCCAGCAAACGGGAGAACCTCTTCATGAGGCATGGGATCGATTTTTGGATATCATGCGAAAGTGCCCCCATCACGGAGTTCCTAAATGGGAACAAGTCCAGTCTTTTTACCAGGGGCTCCATGAGGATATTAGATTATTCGTCAATGCAACCTGCGGAAGAAATATCATGGGTCAGCATGAGGACACAGTGTGGGAGATTCTCGAGAATATGTGCAAGAGCCCATCAACAATGACTCCATGGGTTTATTCGACCGGACGATTACCCGCGCATCGACGAATCTTAGGGGAGCACATGAGACGTAGGGCCTATCCGCATCCGTCGACTTGGAACTAATGGCCAGTCGGTTGGACAAGGCCTCTATCATCGAGAAGAAGGTGGACGAGCAGACTCGACATTTGCAGCGAGCCACCTCTGCGCAGAACTCTTTTGCATAGCCACCTCCCGCGAGGGAAACTATGCAAAATGTCTTTCACCATCTTCTCAGGGGATGGACCCGTATCCACCCCTGTCTGACTCTCGAACCGGAGGGACCTCCAATCTACTCTATTCTTGTTGGGGGAACTCTGAACCCCTATACTCTGACTTTCCTGAGGTTCCTCAGACCTGTGAGGACCTCAATGCCATCCAGAATGACCCATTTTCCAAAACCTACAACCCTGGATGGCGAAATCATCCCAATTTCCAGTGGATGGGATATTCTCAGACCCAAAGACCACCTCATCAACCCCGTCCACAAGCCCCTCGTCCTTATCAGCTGCCTCAGCCTCGGCCCAACCCCACCTATCAATTTGGGCCAAACCAAGACCAAATGTCTCTCATCCTCCAAACACTAGCTGACATTCAAAGAACGAATGCGACAATCCAAAAACAACACAAGGATGAGATCACAGAGGTCTGTAACCAACTCGTCTAGATGACAAATTCCCACCAACTGAACACACTTCCTTCACAACCTCTACCAAACCCTAATAATGTGCCGACCCAGAAGCGCTTTATGAACCCAAATCCAGGCCACGCACACATGATTTATCAGGCTCCTTCTGTTCCATCACTTGATGGGATGGAAGCTTCAACATCTTACGCGAGTTATCAACAACAGCCACCCATTTTGCCAACCCTAAACCAGAACCAGGCAGGATTAAACTCTATAACAACCCGTAGTGGTAAAGCAACCCAAGACCCACCCTATCCAAACCACTCCAAGCTTGGTAGTGAACCAAGCCCTAGGATAGCCATCCAGGATGTCCCTGTCCTAGATCAAGAACCTGGACCTATTCTAGAGGAGCTGATGAGAACTTCATCATGAGCCCTAACTAGTAAATTTTGATCTGATAGAATGAACAAAAGCTCCTACATAACCTAATGGAAGGCCTACTTTAGGGAATTACTAATATGAGAAGAGAACATGAAACAAGGGGTAAAACTGTAATTTTACCATTGCAGTGCATCAACGGGATTTCTAAGGTTCTAGACATATGTCAATTGGACTTAATAAGAGAAAAAGTGGGATGGTTCAGTCAAAAAAGGATTATTGTGAAATCCAGGAATTAAATGACATTCTGTAACCTTAAAACAAATCCACTTAAATTCACAAGGTTTCAGGTAAGATAAAAATCAACTAAACCCTATAAAATTCATGAAAAAATATCCCCTAGGGTTTAGAACCTTCAATTTGGCCTTTGGAACCTATTTTGACCTAGATTGGGGTCTATGCCCAATATTTAACCTAATTTTGGTTTTTATGCAAAATGCCCAGTCAAACGTGGTCAAACCTAAAATCCAACTTCACCAGTGGATTCCTTAGGTCCAAATTAGGTTTATACCAAAATTTGGACCTAATGGAAGGTCATCTTGACCCAGTTTGCAAATTGATCCTCTAAATTACATTCAGACCTTAACTTTTTGAAACCCTTGCGAATCCCCCCTAACTTCTTCGTCTCTTTCTTCATTTCGGTCCCTCTGCCATTTGTAGCAGGAACCATACCTTCGGCGACTTCATGCGGAGGTTTTCTCCTCGCTTGCATGGGGATTCACCCCCAGATTTGAAAGGGGAGCTCCCTGTGGAGCCCCCTACCGCATGGGCAGTTCCTCATGCTCTGAAACCGACCATACCTCTCACACGAACAATCAAGAGGTATGGGTCTCCCTCTAGCCTTACCTCCGGCGTAGTTTTCCCGCCGTCTCCGTGTGTCGCTTCCTTCAAGCTTGAATTGGCCAGAGAAAGTCCCCCAAATTCGTCTCCTCCTCACTTTGGCCAATTGCCCGAAGCTTCCGGCGACTCTTCCTCCCTCTTCTCGTCGCTTTGCCACCATACCAGTGGCAGAGCTAGCTCTGCTGTACTCCTCCACGCCGCACCATACCAGCGTGAGCCGTCTGACCCTCTTCGTCATCACTGTCATCTCTCCCCTGGGCCTCTTTGTCTCTGGCGATGGCAGTACCCACCGCTCGCCCTCCGCCTCCCCCTTTCACTCCAAAACTGTCAGTTAAGTTCCTCTCCCTCTACTCTTTATTCCCCCCTTATCAATTGTTATTTTCAACCCCTCGAAAGTCGCCAACCACCACCATCATCCACACCTCCGGCTGACCACCGGCGAGGTGACCCCGCCACTCCACGCCTCCATCCACCTCGCCAAACCCGTCAGAAGCTCCACCATCACTCCCTGATCATTTTCCCCCTCTCCATCGACCACCACACTCTCCACACATTGTCCCCAAACACACCCACCTGCACATCCACAGTGTGCCATAGGCACGCTCCCACGGGCATTCCCATGCCTCGCCGACCACCTCTGCACGTTCGCTGCACCTTCGCGAAGCTCCTTGAGCTTTTTAACATGGCCGTAAGGCCATTTTGGTGCTTTCAGGTTCCAGGGGCTCGCCACCATTGGAGCGCAGCTCGAAGCTCGTTTGAAGCTTCGCCCAGGCCTTGTTGTTCTAGGCCTACACTCCCAGGTTGCGCGGCTTAGTCTCGCGCACACACCTAGGCCTTTGATTGGCTTCGAGGACCCTCGCAGCAGCTACAATTGAGAAGCTCAACCTCTGCGGGTGCACGCGACAGAAAGGTGGGATGTTTAGTCCCACCTCGGAAGCTGACAAGTGGGTGAGGTGAAATAAATTGGAAAGGTGTTCTTATCTCATCGCCTCAAGTAACACGGGGTGAGGTCCCTCGCCCACTCACCCGACCCAATTACCCGGCTGGCTTTAAGAGAGCGAAGAGAGATACAGAGAGAGAGACACGGGGAGGGTAGGAGTAGGTTTTGCCTCTGTGTGTGCAGGAAAGGAAGAAGAAAGGAGAAGGAAGGATGAGAAGGAGGTGCAGTAGCTCAAAAAGAGAAGGAAGAGGAAGAGCAGCCGTAGAGAAAAAAAAAAGGAAAGAAGAAGAAGAGGTGTGGCAGAGAGAAGTAGGACCAGAAGAAAGAAGTAGGTTCAGCACTGTAGCAGGAGTCAGTTAAGGCGTCTGATTCAAGGAATCAAACGTCTGAGAGAGAAAAGACAGAGAAAAGAGAAGGAAGAGAGAAAAGAAAATGAAAGAGAGGAGGAGAAGAAAGGAAGAAGAGAAAATTCTATTTCCTTTTACTCTCTAGATTTTTATAAACACTACATTATTGTTGAGAATTGTGATATTTTGCTTCTAAATACCGAATTGCTCCCTGAGTTCGACCTCGGAATGTTTTTGAATTTTGAGTAATAAATAAATAAAATGTGATAATTGTTTTTCGCGGTATATTACAACGTACATATTTTTAAAACCCGACGAACGACGACCATCATCAGGAACCAACCAAGGTTCCATTTCTCGAGGCCTTGACCAAGGGAAAAAGGACAACCAAACCCGTGGCTCCTAAGGAGGACCTGATCAAGCTCTTTGAATAGGTCCAGATAAACATCTCCTTGATGGATGTAATCCGCCACGTACCGGCTTACGCACGATTCTTGAAAGACGTGTGTACACCTAAGCATAAACCGAGAACCAAAAGTAGGAGTCCAATCATACTGTTAGAGCAAGCCAGCTCTGTAATCCTGAGCAAACTCCCACCAAAGGCAAAAGACCCAGGCACTCCCCTGATCTCATGCAAAATTGGTGAAACCCAATTTGATAGAGCATTGCTAGACCTAGGTGCCTCCATAAACCTAATACCCACATCCCTGCTTAACCACCTTGAAGAATCCAAGCTTAAACCGACTGAGGTGACATTGCAGTTAGCTTATCGATCCATTAAGTCACCTAAGGGAGTACTCGAGGATGTTATAGTTAGGGTACGGGATTTCTACTTCCCAGTGGACTTTATAGTTCTAGATATGGATGCACTTGAGAACCCAAGGGATACACCAATTATACTAGGGAGACCTTTTCTGGCCACTGCTAGGGCTTACATAAGCTGTGAGGAGGGCCAAATAGAGTTGAAATTTGGGAACTAAACCCTTAAGATTGACATCTTTAAGGCCCAACAAGGGATTAATTGCGGTGTTGTAGAACAAATATGTGACATCAGAGCCGTGGTTGATGAACCGCATATTGAGGACAACCTGATTATCCCCAATCAACCACAAGAAGAACAAAACCCGTAATTAGAGGAATCAGAACCCGATCTAGATACACCTATATCTCCTACCCTTATTCCTCACACACATTCTGAACCACCTGCTATTGATAATCCCGTCTTGGAACTCAAGCCCCTTCTCAATCATCTGAAATACGCCTTTTTGGGTTCCAATCAGATGTTTCCTGTAATTATAAACTCCAGACTCACACCTGATTAGGAATCCTGTCTGATTGCTGTTCTCCAGCAACATCGTAGAGCCATTGGATGGACTCTCGATGTTTTGACTGGCATAAGTCCCTCTTATTGCACACACCACATCTATTCTGAAGAGGGTGCACGACCTTCGCGTGAGATATAGAGACGTCTGAACCTTAATCTGTAGGAGGTCGTGAAAAAGGAGATTATTAAGTGGTTAGATGTAGGGATCATCTACCCGATCTCCGACAGTTGATGGGTGAGTCCAATCTAGGTTGTGCCTAAGAATGCAGGACTCACCACTATCACGATTGAAATCGGAGAGGTCATACCGACCCATATAGCCAACTCGTGGAGAGTCTGTATTGATTACAGAAGACTCAATTCCTCCACGAAGAAAGATCATTTACCACTACCGTTTATTGATCAGATCCTCGAAAAACTAGCGGGAAATAGGTTCTTTTGCTTTCTTGACGGGTACTCTGGTTACAACCAAGTGGAAATCCATCCAGAGGACCAAGAGAAGACCATGTTCACCTGCCCCTTCGGGACATATGCGTTCCGAAGGATGCCTTTCGGTCTTTGCAATGCACCTGCGACTTTTCAGCGGTGCATGCTTGCCATATTCTCTGATATGGTAGGTGATTATCTGGAAGTCTTCATGGATGACTTCTCAGTATTTGGGGCATCATTTGACGATTGCCTCTAGCACTTGGTTCAAATGCTCAGGCTTTGTATTGACGTGAATCAGGTTCTTTCCTGGGAAAAGAGCCACTTCATGGTGCCTGAAGGGATCGTCCTGGGACATCTGATTTCAGAGAGAGGCATCCAAGTGGATCGAGCCAAGGTTAACTTGATTTCTAAACTCCCTATGCCTAGCTCGATCAGGGACATCCATTCTTTTTTGGGGCACGTCGGTTTTTACCATCGATTCATCCTTAATTTCTCGAAAATCGTGTGCCCCTTGACCACTCTTCTCTCCAAGGATGTACCTTTTGAAATCTCCAAGGAATGCACTCAAGCATTTGAGATCCTTCATGATCGAGAGACTTAAGCCCCGATCCTACATTCCCCTGATTGGTCTCAATCCTTTGAGATCATGTGCGATGCATCTGACTTCACTGTAGGAGCAATTTTGGGGCAGAAAATTGATGGGAACCTCGTGGTCATCTACTACGCTAGCAAGACACTTGACGAGGCTCAGTGTGTCTACATGGTTATGGAGAAAGAGCTGCTAGCCGTAGTATTTGCCCTAGAAAAGTTCAGATCATATCTTCTGGGTTCCCACGTTATTATCTACTCGGATCACACAGCTGCGAGGCATCTCCTTGCGAAGAAGGACACGAAACCTCGATTAATCCGATGGATCTTGCTGTTGCAAGAATTTAACCTCGAGATTCGTGATAAAGCGGGAAGACAGAACGTGGTAGCTAACCACTTGTCTCACCTTCTTTTTGAGATCATCGACCCTTTCGGACCCATCACGGAGCATTTTCCTAATGAGCACCTCTTGATTATTGGTACAGGGCTTCCATGGTTTGCTGATATAATAAACTACTTGGCATCACATCTGATTCCGACTGATTGGCCGAAGGCCAAGAAATACAAATTGTGCTTCGATGCCAAGTATTACATTTGGGAAGACCCGTATTTATTCCGCATAGATGCTGACCAAATCATCTGGCGATGTGTCGCAGAAGTTGAAATCAAAGATATACTCTCTTTCTTCCATGACCAGGCATGCAGTGGCCATTTCTCTGGGCACAAAACCGCATCAAAAGTCCTCCAGTGTGGCTTTTACTGACCCACAATTTTCAAGGATGCATACAATCACTGTAAGGCTTGTAACCGTTGCCAGACCTTGGGCAACATGGGCCATCGTGACATGATGCCTTTACAATCGATTCTGGTATGCGAGATTTTTGACATATGGGGGATTGATTTTATGGGACCCTTCCTTATCTCGGATGGCTTCGAATACATTTTACTCGCTGTTGACTATGTGTCCAAATGGATCGAAGCCATTCCGACCCGAACCAGTGATTACAAAGTCGTTATCTAGTTCATCCACCGAAACATCTTCTCACTGTTCGGGATTCCTCGAGCGATCATTTCTGATGGAGGGACCTATTTCACAAATGCTCAGTTCAGGTCACTGATGACCAAATACGGGGTGTCACACCGAATCTCTACTCCCTACCACCCCCAAACTAATGGTCTAGCTGAGCTATCAAACCAGGAGATCAAGAAAATCCTCCAGGTTATTATTCGACCTGATAGGAAGGACTGGTCATCCCGACTTTCGAAAGCTTTGTGGGCTTATAGGGCCGCCCACAAGACCCAATTAGGCATGTTTCCTTTCAGACTGGTGTACGGGAAGGCGTGTCACCTCCCCGTCGAACTGGAGCATAAAGCCTGTTGGGCAGTACAGAACTGCAATTTTGACCTTTCTAAGGCTGGACCCATAGAAAGCTTCAGATAAGCGAGATTGATGAATTACGCCTCGATGCGTATGAAAACTCGCGAATCTACAAAGAGCGGGTTAAAGCCTTTCATGACAAGCATATATCTAGAAAGATCTTTCATCTTGGTCAAAAGGTCATACTCTTTGATGCCCGACTCAAACAGTTCCCGGGAAAGCTGCAATCCAAGTGGATCGGACCATACTTAGTCCGGCAAATCTTTGGAATTGGAGCTGTTGAGATCAGCCCACTCAGCCACTATTTCAAACCCTTTGTCGTGAACGGTCAGAGACTCAAACTGTTCATTGACATGACTAATACAGATTTGGCTGAGTCATCCTTTATCCTCCATTCCCCCTGAGCTCATTGCGCCCGACTGATGCCGTAAAACTCAGTGCTTAACGGGAGGCAACCCGTCATTCTTTCAAAAACCTGAAACCTTTCTTGACATTTCTTTGCACTTTAGGGTTCATCCTTTAGGATAGCCGACTCCACCTCAGGTACTGTAACGACCCGATTCCCAAGTCCCTACGAGACACGAGAATCGGACCGACTCGACTAATCCCAAGACCTAGTCGTCCAACGAGGAAGTAACCAAAAGAGCAGTAAAATAAACCACATTCAACATGAAATATAACTAGCAGTAACAAAATACAGCAGTAAGAAAAGAACTACTACAGCATGTACCACCACAATAGTAGAACAACATTTATAACATAACATGAACTACAAGTAAAGAAAAGTACGGGGGGTAACAAGAACTACTCACTACAGTGGAACAAAAGGGGTACAAAAGAACTGTGGTAAGTCTACTGGACCCTACTTGGTCCAGCGTCCTCTGCAGCTGCTGACCCTGGCGGCTCAACACCTGGTCCTGAAAAGTAACGAGTGTAACACGTCAGCGAAACGCTGAGTAGAGTCGCAGCTAAAACTAAAGAAGCAGTAAAGTGTACAGTAGCTGTTTTATTTTCTTTCTTCCTTTATTTACGACTTTCTATTGTTTCACAATTTATCTATTTCTCAGATCCTTCACTTGATCTCTAATGTTCCTCGTGGGAACGATCTTGATTGCAGTCTTTTCCGAAAAGTAGAAGTAACACGTGGTGCTCTCCTGGCCGGGAGAGTCCCCCGTGGTGATCCTACTCTCAGTCAACCACCCCAAGGTCGCTGACAGACGTAACGGTGACTACGGCACGCGCGATAAACACACGGGTAGCTACCCCGCACTGGCACGCGGTCAGTCGTTTCCGTTAACGGGTGCGCCCAAAGCATAGCACGGAACCAGTATAGGGCAAAGCCCTCTCAGTAACAGGGGTCCAGCCCCTCCATAGTAACCAAACAGGGGTCTTGCCCCTCCACAGTCCGCGCACCCTCGCCTGACTACCCTGGTTCGCCCAGTGGGCCTAATAAGTCGGTGTAGGTGAGCTAGCAGCACCCCAGGGCCCGTGGGGTAGCTAGTACTCGCTCTACACTAGTAGCTCTCTTTGATACTGTGTACACGAGGGCCAAAAGTCGGTACAAAGTGGCCAGACCTAACCCCGGGTCCCTGGGGCGGCTGGCTCCGCTCTGCACTAAACAGGTAACAGGTGCTTCCCCTGGCACTACGTGCCCAAGAGACAACACACCTCCACAACTTTCCTTCTCAGTTCCATTTCATTCTCTTTCCAGGAGTTCTACTCCTAATTCCCCGTAGGGTTCCAGCTCTTTTAACTCAGCACATTCAGGTTTCACCTTTCCAGTTTCACGTTCATACAACCCATATTCTCAATCATGTTCATTTATTCAAAACAGGCAGCTGTTAAATCAATTTACAGGCAGCTATTATTTCCTTTCCACATTTTCCAAGACTGCAATATCTATATTCATATCACTAGTTTTCTAATCCTAGGATTCATGCCGTACCCTAGGATCTATCATTCAATCTAGTTTTCCAGCCTTAGGATTCATGCAATGCCCTAGGTTCTATTAATTGTTCCATAATTGTAAGAAATTATGTTAATAATTTTAAAAGCCACTCTACCAGCTACAATGGGAGTACTGGGGGCGTGGTCGGAAATCCCACGCGCCTCCTCAACCCCCGGGACTGCAATGGAGCGGGGTCCTATCACAAGGATCAAACACAAGGAGTTTCTCAGAATAGTATATAATTATTGTAGACGGGTAGAGGATTTTATTCCGAAAAGAACGCAACTCGAAACGCGGAAAACGGACTCCGAACGGGCCCTAAACGGGTCGAAAACGACGAAACAGTCCAAAATCAGACGTCTGCAACATCTTCCAGACGTCTTAAAATGTGGTTCAGATGGTACCTTTGTTCTGCGTAGTCTCTCAGACGTCCAGAAGCCTACGGGGGCATCTGGCCTAGTTCCCAGACGTCCGATGGTCACCCCAGACGTTTGGAAATCCTTCCCGTCGTCTGGCACTGCGGCCAGACGTCTGATTCGCGTTGGATGGCGAATCTCAGAACCTGCACGTACCCACTCCTCGTTCTCAGTACGAACGGTCGCAGAAAAGGAAGAAGGATGAAAAAAACTCACTTACCAGACGTCTGGACAGTCCTCCAGACGTCTTCACCGTCGTCTGGTTGGATGCCCAGATGTCTGATTCTGGAAAAATTTCCAGAATCAGAGCTCGACTCGCTCTCCGCCTGCGACGCACGGCCGTGCCTCGTCCGCCTGCTGCTCAAGCTGCAGCAGCCCTCCCGCGTCACTCCACGCCCGCTGCTCCCCCGTCGGCCGGCTCTAGCTGCCCCGGCAAGCTCGAGCCCTCACGGTCGAGCTTCTCCTCCCTCGCGCAACACCTCCTCTCGCAACTCGCCGCGGCTGCCGCTGCCGCCGCTCGCTTGCGCTCACGCTCTCACACCAGCTGGAAGAAGAAGAAGAAGGAAGAGGAGGAGATGAGAGTGAGGGAGAGGGCGAGGGCCTTTTAAGGCCGCACGGGGGGGGGGGGGAGAGAGAGAGAGAGCGCAGCCTGCGCCTGCAGGAGGAGAGAGGGAAAAAGAGGGGAGGTGCGGCGGTTGCAGGTCTACGCGTGCCTGCACGCAGATGCAACCCTTCACGCAACAGAGAATAAATCCCAGACGTCTGGAAGGGGTTCCAGACGTCTGGGCCACCTCCCAGACGTCTTAAAAAGACGTCTTCAAACCGCGTTCGTAACAATATAACAAACTCAAAGGAAGTTTCGTGCCCGAAACTTGCGCTAACTAGGGTGTGGGAAAAACGTCATATAAAAACATAACAAACTCAAAGAGGACCGAAGCCGGTCCGAAAGACGTACCTGCGAAGAGCTCCGGGTAGCACTCCCACATTGCCACCTCAGGCTCCCAGGTAGCCTCCTCGTACCGCTGCTCCTCCACAAAACCTTCACCAGGGGTACTTGCTTTCATCTCAAACTGCGGACGGCTCGGTCAAGAATCTGCACTGGCCGCTTGGGGTAGGCCAGGTCGTCGCCCACCTCGACGCTCTCGTGACTCAGTACGTGACTGGGATCGGCTACGTCCTTCCTGAGGTTGGACACGTGGAACACGTCGTGTACACCAGAAAGCTGTGGAGGGAGGGCAAGTTTGTAAGCAACGGGTCCAACCCGCTCCAGGACCTCAAAGGGCCCCACGAACCTCGGTGCGAGCTTCCCTCTCGCCCCAAACCGCTGCAGGCCCTTCATGGGCGAAACACGAAGGAAGACGTGATCCCCAACCTCAAACTACACCTCTCTGCGTCTCTGATCCGCGTAGCTCATCTGTCTGCTCCTGACAGTGCGGAGTCGCCTGTGGATCTGCTCGACTACCTCCTGACTCTGCCGGATCAACCTGGGGCCAACCTCCCACTTGGTCCCCACCTCAACCCAACTCAAGGGTGCCGTACACCTCTGTCCGTACAGAGCCTCGTCGGGAGCCGTGCCGATGCTCGAGTGATAGCTGTTGTTGTATGCAAACTCCGCCCTCGTCAGGTGCTCCTCCCAAGAGCCCCTCCAGTCCAGTACACAGGCACGCAAAAGGTCCTCAAGTGTCTATATCGTGCGCTCAGACTGCTCGTCCGTCTGGGGGTGGTAAGCTGTACTAAACCTCAACCGCGTCCCCAGGGCCTGCTGAAACTCAGCCCAAAACTGGGACGTAAAGCGGGTATCCCAGTCGGATACGATCTCCCGCGGAACTCCGTGTAGTCGTACCACATCGCGGATATACCTCTCTGCCAACTATGCTGGTCCCAAAGTGACTCGGATCGGCAAGAATCGTGCCATCTTCGTCAGTCTATCCACAATTACCCAGACTGCGTCATGTCCTCACTGGGTAACAGGTAAACCCACCACCAAGTCCATGGTGATGCTTTCCCACTTCCACTCTGGCACTGGAAGCGGCTGTAGTGGCCCTGCAGGCCTCTGATGCTCGGCTTTCACCTGTTGACACACTAAGCACTGCTGCACGAATTCACCCACATCCCGCTTCATCCCCCTCCACCAAAACTCGAGTCTCAAGTCGTGGTACATCTTCGTGTTTCCGGGATGTATGGTGAATCTGGAACCGTGTGCCTCAGTCAGGAGCTCTCTCAACAGCTCCTCGTCCCTGGGAACGCACAACCGTCCCCTCAGGCGCAGCACCTGGTCTGTGAAAGAGAAGTCCCCTGGGTCTCCTGACAGTACTCTGTCGTGCTAGGACTGCAAGTACGGATCGGCCATCTGTCCTGTGATGATGCGGTCTATCAGCTCTGGCCTAGTCTGTCATGTCACAGTCACTGCCCCACAGTGCCCCCATAACTCTAGGGGTCTCCAACTGCCCACCTCCTCCAAAAGGCTCCAACTCTGTAACTGTAAACTGGCCAAGTATGCGGGCGCCTTCCGGCTCAAGGCGTCAGCCACCACATTGGCCTTGCCCAGGTGATAGGAAATGCTGCAGTCGTAGTCCTTCAGGAGCTCCAACCAACGTCTCTGTCTCATGTTGAGCTCCTTCTGATCAAAAAGGTATCTGAGGCTCTTGTGATCTGTGAAAATCTCGAAGGTCTCACCGTACAAATAGTGCCTCCAGGTCTTCAGCGCGAAGACGACAGCTGCCAACTCTAGGTTGTGGGTAGGGTAGGTATGCTCATGGGGCTTCAGTTGCCGCGAAGCATAAGCGACAACGTGACCCCTCTAGATGAGCACACCTCCTAACCCCAGCAAGGAGGCATTCGTGTACACAACGAACCCGCCACTACTATCAGGGATGGTGAGCATGGGAGCCGAGGTCAACCTCTCCTTCAGCTCCTGAGAACACGCCTCACAGGCATCTATCCAAGTGAAGGGCACATCCTTCCGGGTTAACTATGTCATGAGAAGCGCAATCTGTGAAAAACCTCTGATGAATCGTCTGTGGTAGCCTGCCAGTCCCAGGAAATTGCGAATCTCAGTGACTAAACGCGATCTCTCTCACCTGAGCACTGCCTCGACCTTGGCTGGGTCCGCCGCCAAGCCATCTCCAGAGATCACATGACCTAAGAAGGTCACCTCCCTCAACTAGAACTCGCACTTGCTGTATTCGGCGTACAATCTACGTCGTCTTAGAGTGTCCAGAACCATCCGCAAGTGCTGTCCGAGCCCCGTCCGATCTCGAGAATAGATGAGTACGTCATCAATGAATACCACCACGAACTGGTCCAAGTACGGTCTAAACACCCGGTTCATCAGGTCCATGAAAGCAGCGGGGGCATTGGTCAGCCCAAACGGCATGACCAAAAACTCGTAGTGTCCGTACTGGGTGCGGAAAGCTGTCTTGGAGACGTCTGCCTCCCTGATCCTCAACTGGTGGTATCCAGACCTCAAGTCGATCTTGGAGAACATCGTAGCACCCCGCAACTGGTCAAACAAGTCGTCGATCCTCGGCAGCGGATATCTGTTCTTGATGGTGACCCTATTTAGCTGTCGGTAGTCCACACAAAGGTGTAGGGTACCATCCTTCTTCTTCACAAATAGTACCGGGACTCCCCAGGGAGATGCACTGGGCCTCACGAAACCCTTCTCCAAAAGGTCCTGCAACTGAGACTTGAGCTCTCATAGCTCAAGCGGTGCCATCCTGTATGGCGCGGTGGAGATGGGGCTGGTCCCTGGTACTAGTGAGATCTCAAACTCGATCTCACGCTCGGGCGGTAGTCCTGGTAGCTCGCCTGGGAACACGTCAGGGTACTCTCTGACCACCGGGATGCTCTGGAAGTCTGCCACAGGGCTAGGCTCTGCCACCACACAAGCTAGGAAGCCCTCACACCCCTGGCTCAAAAGTCTCGTCGCCCGAAGTGCCGAAATGCACCTAAAGCCTCCGTCCACTGGCTGTCCGTGAAACTCGAAAGAAGGCAACTCCGGCATGGAGAAGACAATCTTCCTCTCAAAACAGTCTACCAAGGCGTGGTAAGCGGACAGCCAGTCCATCCACAGAATTACGCCAAAGTCCTTCATCTGTATCATAATCAGGTCAGCTGGCAGGCTATGTCCCCCGACGCTGACCTTGCAATCCGTGTACTCCTCCTCAGCTACAAACAGCTGACCACTCGGACCTCTGATTACTAACGAATTCTCTAACAGCATATAATCCTGGCCCAAACTAACTGCGAAACTGGTTGCGACAAACGAGTGTGTAGCGCCGGAATCGAAAAGTGTGTAAACGAGTCTGCCGGAAACTGAAACCATACCTGCCACCACCGAGCCCGAAGCTCTGGCATCCCTGTGTGTCAGGGCGTTGATATGCCCGTCAGCTCTAGGTGCGGACGAAGCAGCCACACTCTGCGTCGGACGGGTAGGTGCTGGCCGGTACCCTCCTCGTGACTGCTGTCCCCCTCCTCGCGCCTGGAAATCGCGGCCTCCTACGCGCCCTCCAGTGCTCTGCGCGGGAAGTGTCCGCTGACCTCCTGCCTAGACGGGCAGTCCCTCCTGATGTGGCCTGGCTGGCCACACTGGTAACAGAGGGGAACCCGACTCCCGCCCTCAGTGGGTCCCTGTTGTCAGCTGGGCGGGGGTCCGGTGCTGGCGACTGCCCCCTGTCGAGGGCCCCTAAAGGCCACGGATGGCCCTGCAAAACGTGACAGCTCTCCTGCGGACGCCACGTGTCTCCTCTCTCGCCGGCCCTGTGAAAAGTCTAACTGAAAGGGCCTCTTCCGCCCGTTGTCAGTGTCTCGTGCGGATGGGTTGGTCTCCTCGTAAGTCATGGCTGCCTCCACCACCCTCGAAAACGTAGGCAGCTTCAGGGGTTTGACATACCCCCGAATCGCAGGCCGGAGCCCCTCGGTGAACCTCCAAAGGCGCTCCTCCTCAGTGGCTACCGCTGTCGCTGCAAAGCGGGACAGCTCCAGGAAATGCGTGCGGTACGCGCTAACGGTCATCGTCCCTTGGTGGAGAGTGTGGAACTCCCGCCTCCTCTGGTCCTGCCACGTTTGGGGAAAGTACTGCTTGCAAAAGAGGGTGACGAACCAATCCCAGGTCTGCTTGTCCCTCTCCTGTCCCCTGACCACCCTCCACCACCTGTGTGCCGCACTCTCCAGCTGGTACGTGGCAAAGGCCACGCGGCACTCCATCGGGGGGCGAAGGGTGTCAAAAATCTTCTCCAGCTGCTCGAGCTAGTCCTCTGCCTCGGTCGGGTCCTCATCCCCCTTGAAGGAGGGTGGCTTCAGCTTCCGGAACTGCCTGAAGAGCTCGGAGTGGCGCTGCAGTGGAGATGCTGGTGCACCTTCAGGCAAAGGTGCCTCGTGCACAGAAATGTCGGAGGAAGGTGGGGGCGGCGGCGGCCCATCCCCTCCCCCGTGTCCAGCGCCGCGTTCGTCGTGTGGTCCCACAGAGGACTCCCCCTCCGCAGCCCCAGGGGGAGGCGCTCGGGGTGGTGGGTGGAGCTCCTCTCGCATAATGTCCTGTATCAGCTGGGCGAGGTCCTGGGCTTGGATTCCCGGGGGTGGTGGCTGGTCCACCGAGGCGTCGACCACGGCACGCCCACCTCGCCGACCTCGTCCTCGGCCGCGTTCGCAGCCAGTCTCACCAGTCCCGCGACGAGGCATCTCCTGCAAGGAGACGCGAAAGAAAACGAAACACGTCAATATGGAACGATACCTAACGAAAATGTCTAAGAGCTCATGTCAAAAGATATTTTGTGGTGGCTACTCTAGTTATAGACATGTGAATTGGTTATTTTCCAGTCAGTTGATTCGCTTCTCGGGACGACCTTGCTCTGATATCATCTTGTAACGACCTGATTCCCAAGTCCCTACGAGACACGAGAACCGGACCGACTCGACTAATCCCAAGACCTAGTCGTCCAACGAGGAAGTAACCAAATGAGCAGTAAAATAAACTACATTCAACATGAAATATAACTAGTAGTAACAGAATACAGCAGTAAGAAAAGAACTACTACAGCATGTACCACCACAATAGTAGAACAACATTTATAACATAACATGAACTATAAGTAAAGAAAAGTATAGGGGGTAACAAGAACTACTCACTACAGTGGAACAAAAGGGGTATAAAAGAACTTTGGTAAGTCTACTGGACCCTACTTGGCCCAGCGTCCTCTGCAGCCGCTGACCCTGGCAGCTCAACACCTGGTCCTGAAAAGTAACGAGTGTAACACGTCAGCGAAATGCTGAGTAGAGTGGAAGCTAAAACTAAAGAAGCAGTAAAGTGTACAGTAGCTGTTTTATTTTCTTTCTTCCTTTATTTACGTCTTTCTATTGTTTCACAATTTATCTATTTCTCAGATCCTTCACTTGATCTCGAATGTTCCTCGTGGGAACGATCTTGATTGCAGTCTTTTCCAAAAAGTAGAAGTAACACGTGGTGCTCTCCTGGTCGGGAGAGTCCCCCGTGGTGATCCTACTCTCAGTCAACCACCCCAAGGTCGCTGAAAGACGTAACGGTGACTACGGCATGCGCGATAAACACACGGGTAGCTACCCCGCACTGGCACGCGGTCAGTCGTTTCCGTTAACGGGTGCGCCCAAAGCACAGCACGGAACCAGTATAGGGCAGAGCCCTCTCAGTAACAGGGGTCCAGCTCCTCCATAGTAACCAAACAGGGGTCTTGCCCATCCACAGTCCGCGCACCCTCACCTGACTACCCTGGTTCGCCCAGTGGGCCTAACAAGTCGGTGTAGGTGAGCTAGCAGCAACCCGGGGCCCGTGGGGTAGCTAGTACTCGCTCTACACTAGTATCTCTCCTCGGTACTGTGTACACAAGGGCCAAAAGTCGGTACAAAGTGGCCGGACCTAACCCCGGGTCCCTGGGGCGGCTGGCTCCGCTCTGCACTAAACAGGTAATAGGTGCTTCCCCTGGCACTACGTACCCAAGAGACAACACACCTCCACAACTTTCCTTCTCAGTTCCATTCCATTCTCTTTCTAGGAGTTCTACTCCTAATTCCCCGTAGGGTTCCAGCTCTTTTAACTCAGCACATTCAGGTTTCACCTTTCCAGTTTCACGTTCATACAACCCATATTCTCAAACATGTTCATTTATTCAGAACAGGAAGTAGTTAAATCAATTTACAGGCAGCTATTATTTCCTTTCCACATTTTCCAAGACTGCAATATCTATATTCATATCACTAGTTTTCCAGTCCTAGGATTCATGCCGTACCCTAGGATCTATCATTCAATCTAGTTTTCCAGCCCTAGGATTCATGCAATGCCCTAGGTTCTATTAATTGTTCCATAATTGTAAGAAATTATGCTAATAATTTTAAAAGCCACTCTACCAGCTACAACGGGAGTACTGGGGGCGTGGTCGGAAATCCCACGTGCCTCCGCAACCCCCGGGACTGCAATGGAACGGGATCCTATCACAAGGATCAAACACAAGGAGTTTCTCAGAACAATAATTACTGTAGAGGGGTAGAGGATTTTATTCCGAAAAGAACGCAACTCGAAATGCGGAGAACGGACTCCGAACGGGCCCTAAACGGGTCGAAAACGACGAAACAGTCCAAAATCAGACGTCTGGAACCTCTTCCAGACGTCTTAAAATGTGGTTCAGATGGTACCTTTGTTCTGCGTAGTCTCTCAGACGTCCAGAAGCCTGCGGGGGTGTCTGGCCTAGTTCCCAGACGTCCGATGGTCACCCCGGACGTCTGGAAGTCCTTCCCGTCGTCTGGCACTGCGGCCAGACATCTGATTCGCGTTGGATGGCGAATCTCAGAACCTGCACGTACCCACTCCTCGTTCTCAGTACGAACGGTCGCAGAAAAGGAAGAAGGATGAAAATAACTCACTTACCAGACGTCTGGACAGTCCTCCAGACGTCTTCACCGTCGTCTGGTTGGAAGCCCAGATGTCTGATTCTGGAAAAATTTCCAAAATCAGAGCTTGACTCGCTCTCCGCCCGCGACGCACGGCCACGCCTCGTCCGCCTGCTGCTCGAGCTGCAGCAGCCCTCCCGCATCACTCCACGCCCGCTGCTCCCCCGTTGGCCGGCTCTAGCTGCCCCGGCAAGCTCGAGCCCTCACGGTCGAGCTTCTCCTCCCTCGCGCAACACCTCCTCCCGCAACTTGCCGCGGCTGCCGTTGCCGCCGCTCGCGCTTTCGCACCGGCTGGAAGAAGAAGAAGGAAGCGGAGGAGATGAGAGTGAGGGAGAGGGCGAGTGTAACGACCCGATTCCCGAGTCCCTACGAGACACGAGAACCGGACCGACTCGACTAATCCCAAGACCTGGTCGTCCAACGAGGAAGTAACCAAAAGAGCAGTAAAATAAACCACATTCAGCATGAATATAACTAACAGTAAGAAAATACAGCAGTAAGGAAAGAAACCACTACAGTATATACCACCACAACAGTAGAACAACATTCATAACATAATAAGAACTGCAGGTATAGAAAAGTACAGCGGTAACAAGAACTACTCACTACAGTGGAACAAAAAGAGGTACAAGAGAACAGTGGTAACTCTACTGGACCCTACTCAGCCCAGCGTCCTCTACAGCCGCTGACCCTGGCTGCTTGATTAGCCCATAGTTGTGGGCTATTTAAGTATTTAAGTGCCTACACATTAGGTTAATTCTAACATTTATTTAGTATAAATTAGGATGTAAATAGATTAATTCATAGTTTTAATCTAATTACATAATCCATACATTGCATTCATATCTTAGGTGCATTTAGAATTAGCTTAGAATAGCATTCATCTAATTAGATAACCAATTAGGTACATTGTTTTCATTAACATAGAAGTTGTGGGCCTGTACATAAATAACCCTAATATTTTAACATTATTTTCTTTATTCTTCTTCTTTCAGAACGGCTAGCTGCCGCTCCAACGCCTGGCTGCTGCAGTGAAGAAGCCATTCAAGGGGGAGCGGATGTGGTGGATCTGGTCGGGCGGCTGACTTCAAACTTGTGCAGGCCACTACAAAAGGAGGAGGGAGGCAGCCGAGCTCAGGAGGCCTCCACCACCGACCCACCACTGTGCAGAGAGAACTTCTCTCTTCCACTCCACACTGCCGGCCTCTACTGTGGCGACGAGCCTCCATCACTGTGGGCGTGTGGTGTGACAAGCCACACCGCCATCCGGAGCTCGCCGCATCACGGTGAGCACCTTAGCGCGCATCCCCTAGCCGTCATCACCGACCACCATCACTGAGCTACTGATCAGCCACCCTCTCAGTAACTTAAGACGTCTGGGAAATTTCCCAGACGTCTGAAGTTACCCGCTCACTTCCACCGCAGCCATTTCCCCGCGCTTGCAGACCACCGCAGCCATCTCCACGCGCTTGCAGACCACCGCAGCCACGCCTCCAACCGCGCCTGCATACCACCACAGCCACGCTTTCCCCGCGCCTGCAGACCACCGCAGCCATCTCCACGCGCCTGCAGACCACCGCAGCCACGCCTCCAACCGCGCCTGCAGACCACTGCAGCCACGCTTTCCCCGCGCCTTCAGACCTCCGCAGCGCCAGCCGCACACGCCAGCCGCAGACCCACCGAGCACGCCTCCGCCCGCACTTGAAGAAGCGCCTGCAGCTTGCGCACCCACTCCAACCGCGCCAGCGCCCTCCGCAGACCCTCCGCCTACGCACAACCGCCTGCAGACCGCCACCAGCAGCACCTCCGCTGGAGCTCGTCCGGCCACCTCCGGCCGTCGCGCGACTCGCCGCCACCACCGATTCGAAGCTCTTGCTCCAAGGGACCTCCTCCGAGCTTCCCGTGCCCGGCCATCGGCTCCTCGTCGCGCAAGACAACGAGGAAAAATTCCCCTATTTTGCTACAGTAAACCGTCAATTAAAATTTACATTTTCTGCCATTGCCACATTTTAATCATATTTTATTGATTCTGCATTGCGGAAAATATCCTATAGTTTCTCATAGTTACCATTTCAGCATTGTTTCTTGCTTAAACCTTAATCTAAAGGCAATCTTGGCTTGGTTCTTGTCCAAATTGACTACGAACAAACATTTTTAAGTGACGCAAATTTTAATACGTTATTGCCTCCCTGTGGATACGACCCGCTCCTCTACGAGTAGTTATTTCTTGTTAAAAATTGATTAGTCGATTTTTCCACCACATTAAACTACAAACGACTTAAAAGCGAAAGATCGACCAGTCACTGCTCAACACCTGGTTTTGAAAGGTAACGAGTGTAACATGTCAGCAAAACACTGAGTAGAGTGGCAACTAAAACTAAAGAAATAGTAGAGTGTACAGTAGCTGTTATGTTATGTTACTTTCTTTATTTACGTCTTTCAATTGTCTCACGATTTCATTTATTTCTTAGATCCTTTACTTGATCTCGAATGTTCCTCGTGGGAACGATCTTGATTGCAGTCTTTTCCAAAAAGTAGAAGTAGCACGTGGTGCTCTCCTGGCCGGGAGAGTCCCCCGTGGTGATCCTACTCTCAGTCAACCACCCCAAGGTCACGGACAGGCGTAACGGTGACTACGGCACGCGCGATAAAAGCACAGGTAGCTAACCCGCACTGGCACGCGGTCAGTCGTTTCCGTTAACGGGTGCGCCCAAAGCACAGCGGGGAACCGGTACAGGGGAGAGCCCTCTCTGTAACAGGGGGGTCCAACCCCTTCACAGTAACCAAACAGGGGCCTTGCCCCTCCACAGTCCGTGCACCCTCGCCTGACTACCCTGGTTTGCCTAGTGGGCCTAACAAGTTGGTGTAGGTGAGCTAGCAGAACCCCGGGGCCCGTGGGGTAGCTAGTACTCGCCCTACACTAGTAGCTCTCCTCGGTACTGCGTACAGTAAGGCCAGCAAGTCGGTACAAAGTGGCCAGACCTAACCCCGGTCCCTGGGGCGGCTGGCTCCGCTCTGCACTGAACAGGGGGACAGTCGCTCTCCTTGGTACTTCGTACTCAAGGGCCAGCTCACTTCCCCAATTCTATTCCATTCACCTTCCAGGAGTTCTACTCCTAATTCCCCGTAGGGTTCCAGCTCTTTTAACTCAGCACATTCAGGCTTCACCTTTCCAGTTTCACGTTCATACATCCCATATTCTCAATCATGCTCATTTATTCATAACAGGCAGCGGTTAAACCAGTTTACAGGTAGCTATTATTTCCTTTCCACATTTTCCAAGACTGCAGTATTCATATATTCCACTAGTTTTTCCCATCCTAGGATTCATGCCATATCCTAGTATCTATCATACAATCTAGTTTTCCAGCCCTAGGATTCATGCAACACCTAGGATCTATCATTCAATCTATTTCTCATTCCTAGGATTCATGCAATGTCATAGGTTCTATTTATGGTTCCATAATTTAACAGATTATACTAATAAACTTAAAAGCCACTCTACCAGTTACAACAGGAGTACTGGGGGCGTGGTCGGGAATCTCACGTACCTCCGCAACCCGCGAGACTGCAACGGAACGGGGTCCTATCACAAGGATCAAACACAAGGAGTTTCTCAAAATAGTATACAACTACTGTAGACGGGTAGAGGATTTAATTCCGAAAAGCACACAACTCGAAACGCGGAAAACGGACTCCGAACGGGCCCTAAATGGGTCGAAAACGACGAAACAGTGCGAAATCAGATGTCTGGAACTTCTTCCAGACGTCTTAAAAATGGGGATCAGATGGTACCTTGTCCTGTGTGGTCTCTCAGACGTCCAGAAGCCTGCGGGGGCGTCTGGCCTAGTTCCCAGACGTCCGATGGTCACCCCGGACGTCTGGAAGTCCCTCCAGTCGTCTGTCACCGCTGCCAGACGTCTGATTCGCGTTGGATGCGAATCTCAGAACCTGCGTGTGCGCACTCATCGTTCTCAGTACGGATGGTCGCAGAAAAGGAAGAGGACGAAAAATAACTTACTTACCTGACGTCTGGACAGTCCTCCAGACGTCTTCCCCGTCGTCTGGTTGGAAGCCCAGACGTCTGATTCTGGAAAAACTTCGAGAATCAGAGTGCGACTCGCCCTCCGCTCGCGACGCACGGCTGCGCCGCGTCTAGTCCGCCTGCTGCTCGAGCTGCAGCAGGCCTCTCGATTCACCCTGCATCTGCTGCGCCCCCGCCGGCCGGCTCCTGCTGCCCCGGCAGGCTCGAGCCATCATGGCCGACGCCTCCTTCCTCGCGCAGCACCTCCTCCCGCACCCACCGAGGCTGTCGCCGCCGCCTCTCTCTCACGCTCGCACTCGTGCACCGGCTGGAAGGAGAAGAGGAAGGGAGCGGAGGTGATGAGAGTGAGGGAGAGGGCGTGGCTTTTTAAAGCCGGGCGGGGAGAGAGAGAGAGAGCGAGACAAAGGGGGCAGCACCTGCGGAGGAGAGGGTAAAAGGAGCGCATCTGCAGGTCTGCGTGCACAGGCGCGCAGACGAAAACCTCCGTGCCGCGGAAATTAAATCCCAGACGTCTGGAAGGTGTCCCAGACGTCTTAAAAGTCCCAGACGTCTTAAAAGACGTTTTGAAGCAGCGGTCGTAACAGGGAGAGAGAGAGAGAGAGAAAGAGTGCAGCCTGCGCCTGCAGGAGGAGAGAGGGAAAAAGAGGGGAGGTGCGGCGGTTGCAGGTTTGCGCGCGCCTGCGCGCAGACGCAGCCCTGCACGCCACAGAGAATAAATCTCAGACGTCTGGAAGGGGTTCTAGACGTCTGGTCAGCCGTCTGGGCCACCTCCAAGACGTCTTAAAAAGACATCTTGAAACTGCGTTCGTAACAGGTACCCGTACACGAGATTAGAAATCATCCGCAACAGTCACCTTGACCCGTCCACTCACCCAACACTTATCCTAATGCATGAACCAAGATGAATACAAACCCACCTAATTTACAATGGGGATATTGCAAATCTTAGGCATGGGGGGGTATGAAAGTGCAAAATGTATAAAAACTCATATTAAGAAAAGGTTTCAACAAAAAAGAAAAAAAACTTAGAAGAGGAGAGAAAATCTTTGTAGGCTTTACATAATCAAAAGGAGGAGAAAAAGAGAAAAATGTTAAAAAGGAGCACAAAATGAAAAAAGAAAGTGATAGTCATTAGTAAGGGATTAAGGGATTAACCGAAGTTTTAGACCACATTAAGAAAAGTAAAGAAAAAAGTGCTAAAGAAATACAAAGAGATTAGTAAGAACGCTAACCTTAGGCCTTTTTGGCCAGACTCTTAGTACCCGTTAAGATATGGATATTCTTCAAGAGGTTGAGGAAAATGCAAAGCTTAAGTATTAGGTCTAAGGCTTAGGGAGTATTCAACCTCGTTAACTGACCTTCGGTTTGCGGGACTCTGTAACTCAAGCACCCCAATTCACACACAGTCTAGTTCAGTGAGCATAACTATCAAAATCATGCAAAAGCATTTTAATGTTCTGAAAATGTTGCCTAGATTAGGAGCGGCCAATCAACACAAGTTTATTTGGACGAGTTCCCAGCGGGGAGAGATGGGAAATTCCCCTCGAAGATGCCTAACAGCATATCGTCTCCTCGGTGCTTGTCTCTTAGGATATTTACATATCCTACCGAGGGCATGTAAGCACTCTGCTGGTTTAGATACCATGGATGACATTATCACGAAATGTCAATCGCCAGGGTCTAGATTCGGCCACGGAACGCCACGTCCGAGATTATCTCGAAAACTAGGGTTCTGGGGGTTACCATGGGCGGTGCTATCACGAAGCATCGATTGCCAGGGACCTTTGAGGATTGATGATGGGGACGAGGAATCCAATGCAAACGGTGTTGAGAGAACAATCCGAAGCTAGAAATAAAAAGAAAAGAGAGAGAAAACTCTCCAAACAAATAAATCCTCTGTCTCCTCTTCCAAAAACGCACTGCAAACTGAACCAATGCTAAAATTATGTCTTAAGCACGGGTGCTTTAACCACGGAGTCCAATAAACCTTAGGGTAGTTCCTGCGGGCCTTAAAAACCTTCGTTAAGGACCGAGGCTAAAGCTAGACAGATCCGGATCTTGGTTGGTACTAGAGTACCTTTAGGCCCATTGTCGACATTCTGACCTAATCAAAGAAGAAAAAGAACTTATCATAACTGGTGAAAGAAATTCATGATCTAAAACAGAAGTTAAAACCTTAAAATTTTACTAAGAGACTAGCAAAAGCTAGGCATGGAGGTCTGATGAGAACTTCATCATAAGCCCTAACTAGCATATTTTCACCTAATAAAGTGAACAAGAGCTCCTACATAACCAAGAGAAAGGCTTAATTCAAGGAAACACTAATCTGGGAAGAGAATATAAAATAAGGGGTAAAATTGTAATTTTACCATTGTAGTGCATCAACGGGATTTCTAAGAGTCTAGACATTGGTCAATTGGACTTAATAAGAGAAAAAATGGGATGGTTCAGTGAGAAAAGAATTATTGTGAAATTTAGGAATTAAATGACATTCTCCAACTCTAAAACAAACCCACTTAAATTCATAAGGTTCAAGGCAAGATAAAAATCAACTAAATCCTCTAAAATTCATGGAAAAATATCCCCTAGGGTTTAGAACCTTCAATTTGGCTTTTGGAACCTGTTGTCACCTATATTGGGGTCCATGCCTAATATTTGACCTAATTTGGGTTTTTATGCAAAATATCCAGTCAAACGTGGTAAAACCTAAAATCCAACTTCACCATTGGATTCCTTAGGTCCAAATTTTGGTATACCAAAATTTGGACCTAAGGGAGGGTCGTCTTGACCCGCATTGCAAATTGGTCCACCAAATTAGATTTAGACCCTTAACTTTTTGAAACCCTTGCAAATCCCCCCTCAGCTTCTTCGTCTCTTTCTTCATTTCGGTCCCTCTACCATCGCAGCAGGGACCCATACCTCCGGCGACTTTGCACGGAGGTTCTCTCCTTGGATTCATGGGGAGCCGCTTTCAGATTTGAAAGGGGAGCTCCCTGCGAAGTCCCCTACCGCATGGGCAGCTCCCCATGCCTTGAAACACCCCATACCTCTCGTGCGAACGCTCGAGGGGTATGGGTCTCCCTCCGGCCTTACCTCCGGTGTGGTTTTCCCGCTGTCTCCTCGCGACTCCTTCCTCTGCCCTTTCCTATTTAAGGAAGCCCAGACCCCTCCGCTTCCGGCAAGCCTGATTTGGCCAAAGATTACCCCCCAATTTCATCTCCTCCTCACTCCAATCAACTGCCTGCAGCTTCCAGCGACTCTCCCTCCCTCTTCTCGTCGCTCTGCCACTGTACCAGTGGCAGAGCCATCTCCGCCGTGCTCCTCCGCGCCGCGCCATACCAATGCCCGCCCTCCACCTCTCTTCCTCGTCGCCGCTTCTTCCCCACAGGGTCTTCGTCTCCGGCGACGACAGACACTCGCCCTCCGCCTCCCCCCTTCGCTCTCAACACCCTAGATAAGTACCTCTTTCTCCCCTCTTCATTTTCCCCATATTAATTTCCTAAATTGGCTACTGCCACATGCCAACCACCATCATCCCCTTCACCTCTGGCCACCACTTCGACGAGTTCGCTCCACCACCGCAGACCACCTCCCTCCTCGCCGATCGGTCCCTAAGCACCGCCCCAACTCACTGATCCAAACCCCCCATTCACAACACTCTGCCACTCACACAAACGCACCCTCGAACACACCCACACACATGGCCACAGTGTGCCCTAGGCACGATCCCACAGGCGTTCCCACGCCTCGCTGACCACCTCTGCACATTCGTCGCACCTTGGCGAAGCTCCCTGACCTTTTTAACGTGGCCGCAAGGCCGTTTTGGTGCTTTCAAGTTCCAGGGACTCGCCACCATTGACGCGCAGCTCGAAGCTTCCTTGCAAGCTTCTCCAGGTCGTGCCCACTTCAGGGCACAATCCCAGGTCGCACGGAGAGCTCTCGCGAACATCTCTAGGCCTCCAATTGGTGTCGAGGGCCGTAGCTGCAGCTACAATCGAGTGCAACATCAGCTGCGGCCGCGCGCAAGAAGAAGGTGGGACGTTTAGTCCCACCTCAGAAGTTGACAAACGGGTGAGGTGACATAAATTGAAAAAGGTGTTCTTATCCCATCGCCTCAAGTAACACAGGGTGAGGTCCCTCACCCACTCCACCCGCCTCGTCCCCGACCACTCCTACGCGGACCTGGCTGACCTGACTACCCGTGCACTCCTCACCCACCACCGCACGTTGGTGGGCCTGGTCCCGGGCACGCATACCCGACCCGATTACCCAGCTGGCTCTGGTTGAGCTGTGTCCTAAGAATGAAATAGAGAGAGAGACACGGGGAGGGTAGGGGGTATGTTTTGCTTCTCTGTGCTGTGCAAGGAAGAAGGAGGAAGAGGAGTAGCTGAAGGAAGAAGCTGAAGACTTAGCCGCGAAAGGAAGAAGAGGTTCACAGAAGCCAAGGAAGGAGGAGGCGCAGCAACTCAAGAAGAGAAGAAGAAGAAGCCAAAAAGGAAAAGAAGAAAAGAAAAGAGCTGCCGCAGAGAGGAAGGAGCTGCAACAGAGAAGAAAAAAAGAAGCCAAAGAAGGCTGAAGAAGCACTGTAGTAGATCACCAGTTAAGGCGTGTAATTCACAGAATCAGACGTCTGAGAAGAGATAGACAGAGAAAGAAAAGAAGGAAAAGGGTGTGGCCAAGAAGAGAAAAGAAAAGAAAGAGAAAAAGGGAGAAGTCATCAATATTTCCTCTCCCATTTTTCTTTTTAGTTTTCTTATATATAAACTTTCACTTATTTCCTTATTAAATATTCCATATTGAGAATTGTGATTTTGCTTCTAAATACCAATTTGTTCCCTGAGTTCGACCTCGGAATAGTTTCTTAATTTCGAGTAATAAAAATTATTATTTGTTCATACGCTTTTTCAACTATACTGTAACAAGGTTAATTTAAAATATGAAAAAGCATTGCGAACAAGAGGTATGGGGCGATTCAGTGCATGGAGAGCTACTCAGGTGGTAGGGGGTTTCGCAGAGGACTCCCCTTTCAAATCTGGGAGCAGCTCCCTAGGGAAACGAGGAGAAATCCTCCTCGAAACCTCGCCGGAGGTATGGGTTCCTGCTGCAATGGCAGAGGGACCTGAATGCAGAAAGTGACGAGAGGGTTGAGGGGGTTTTCGCAAGGGTTTTCAAAAGTTAGGAGTTAGAATGTAATTGGGTAGACCATTCTGCAAAGTAGGTCAAGATGGCCTTCCCTTAGGTCCAAATTTTGGTATAAATCTAATTTGGACATAAGGAATCCAATGGTGAAGTTGGATTTTAGGTTTGACCATGTTTAACTGGACATTTTTCACAAAAACCCAAATTAAGTCAAATATTGGGCATGGACCCCAATGTAAGTCAAAACAGGTTCTAAAAGCTAAATTGAAGGTTCTAAACCCTAGGGGATATTTTTACATGAATTTTAGAGGGTTTATTTATCTTTTATCCTGCCTGAAACCTTGTGAATTTAAGTAGGTTTGTTTAGGGTTACAAATTGTCATTTAATTCTTAAATTTCACAATAACCCTTTTCTGACTGAACCATCCCACTTTTTCTCTTATTAAGTCCAATTGACATATGTTTAGCCCTGGAAAATCCCGTTGATGAATTGCACTGGTAAAATTACAGTTTTACCCTTTGTTTCATGTTCTCTTCCCAGATTAGTGATCCCCTGAATTAAGCCTTCCTTTAGGTTATGCAGGAGCTTTTGTTCACTTTATTAGATCAAAATAAGCTAGTTAGGGCTCATGATGAGGTTCTCATCAATACACAACCTTTTCTGATTTTTCACACTTAATCGGTAACCCGATCTTTGGAATCAGTACACTCATCAACACGTAATCGAGTAGAAATTAGATTAGGTAACCACTTGTGTGCCTAATTCAGTGGTACATCAGGCCAATTGTTTGATTTTGGGCTGCACCACTTCATCTAAAAGCAACTCATCAAGTAGCTTACTCATTAGGGTTAACATTTAAAGTCAGTACCAAGCACTTCATCTTATTTTGATTTCAAAGGAAAACATCTTCACCTGTGTTTGCAAATCCTAGTGTGCCTCCTAAACTTGATTGAATTCATCTTAATTCAAACCCTAAAAGCTACTAAAGTAAGATTTGAATCCTAAAATTCACTACATCTAAAAATAATCTTGCTTGAAAACCATTAGTTGTGCACGCACACACATTGAAACTGATCTTTAAGGGCACAACCCAGATAAAGGGCCCATCACATTCCCAAGCACATTCAAACCTAGGCCTAATTAAAACAAAGTAGACATTAGCCTTAAGGATTGGACTCGCTCTTTGGGGCCCAGATAGAGATTATTTTCAATTAATCTACTTCTACCGTTCAATCTGATGTCTGGCTAGGGGAGTAGTATCAAATGACTGCGGTTAGGGGGTATTAAAGGAACCTGAGGCGAAAGCCAAGGGAAGAACCTTCTTCCCAATCCCTCCCTCTAACTGGTTTGATTGACTGAAAAGAAGTAAACCAAATCATTCTTTCCATCTCAAGACGGGTTCTGAGAGTCTGTAGGTCATTAGGCTACCCTTCCTAAGGACATGTTTGATTGTTTGTACTGTAAGACACCTTTCTTCTTCCCGTTTTGTCATGGATCCTTCCACATCCTATACACATTTCCACTCCTACCCTCCTGACATTTCTTATCCCCAATATGATGATTATTATCTCGACCTGTGCTGTAATCAACCATCTACTAGTTGGGATAACTCAGATTGAGGATACAATTTCGGACCTCTGTGTTCAGGGTCTAACCCTAGACACCATAATTTTGATTTCTATCTTTCTCCGAGCTATAATGATTATAGATCTCCACCTCTATTTGATAAACACAACCCAATCTACAATCAAGAAGGATATGTTGATTATAACCCACACCATCCCCAGGATTACACTGCATATAGGTCACCACCCCTCTTTAAACAACCCGAAGTGACCTATTATCAGGGAGGGCACCAAGAACCTCAATTCCTTAACTCCCCGTGATTTAACCCAAACCCACCCAACCCTGAACCAAACCATTTGGTTCAGGTGAACCAGGTCCAAGATAGGGTGTTGGCTAACTTAAGGAACATCATTCAATATTTAGAAGCTCAGCCAACACCCTACACTGAAGAATTGGAGCCTCTGATTAAAATGATTGACGATCTTAGCAAGTATTTATTGGATTGGCTTCATGATGTTAAGGATAAGGACCCGAGTAAGTTTTTACTTGGGAAGTTGTCGAAATTGAGGATGAAATTTATGGTTGCTTTAATTCAATTTTGGGATGATTCCCAGGATGAACCCCCTTCAGAAGAGCCAATATTAGAACCTGCTTAGACACCTGTTGGGGGGACATGTTTTACAAGACCAAGGATGACCAGATTGTTTTAGAGCAACCAATTGAGGAAGAATTGACTTTTTCACCTGAGATTCCTGAACTAGGGTACGAGGAAAAGTATGTCTCCATGGACCAGGTGATGATAGATGATTTTGAGACATATATAAATGTGGATCCATAATTCTTTAATTATGAAGGTGAAGAATCGTTATGTGAAGTCTCACATGAATTTGAAGAAAATGATTTTAGTGAGATAATTAGGCCTAAGGAATTCAATGAATCATTTAATAGCCTAGTAATTGAGAAAATTGATCCTGTTGGGGCTAGCTCTGAAGATTCAGATCTTGACTTCATGGATGATGAATCAATAGCCCATTCCTTACAACCCGTTGAGCATAATGATGATTCTGTTTTTGAGATTATCGGACCTAAGTCAATTCTGATTCAGCCACAAATCTTGGACTTGGATACTTTAGATGGGGTGAATAACATGCAGGAGGTCCTGAAATTCGAAATTATGATTATGGAGGATAGGAATTGGGAAATGAAAATTTGGGAAGTCAATTTTGAGGGAAGTAGAAGTCTAAGTCTAAGGATTTGTATATACCTGAAACCACCAACCTTTTTCCAGGACCCTTATGACATTTGTTATTTTAAGAATGTGCAACCTAAGTGTACATTAATGGATTATCCTTTTGAGAAAATTGTTAACTGGACAAACGAGCCCATTAATTTAGATTTTCCTATTATTTGACTTTTTGGACTTGGGTTGCACCCTTACAAATCGCAGGCCCAGCCTTGCTTGCATACTAATCTCAGGTTCTAGGTAATTTCCATCTAGAACCTTAGATACACTCGACCCTGGGGCATGGGTCTGCACCACAATTTGGTCTGCATCTATGGACATTCTCTGCTGGCAGGTCCTAAGATTCATTTTTTCTTTTGATCCTGACCTGCACCTGTGAATTCTTGATTTCTTCTTTTGTATAGTGTGCCTAACTGAAGGTACTAAATTTAGCACGTATACAGTCTGTTTTCATCTCAGAGCCAACCTGTTAATCACGAAATTTAGGTCCTTTCTTCTCTACTTCGCTCTTTTTCATGTCATTTAATACAATGAGGACATTACATTAGATAGGCATGGGGTGAATATTCATCTCTGAATCATCTTGTTAGCTCCATAGATTCTTTTTATTTTTCCTTTATTTTTGAAAAAAAAATTGAATTAGGAAAAGAGAATTTAGGTATTAGAGTTTTTCAACTTTAGAGAATAATACAGTAGGATCTGAACACTTAAACCCTTCAGGTCTTCGGGCTTAATCATTTCGGGTGTACACTAAAATGTGGATTTGATTTTCGAGTCCTCGCCATTCGTTAATTTATTTCAAATTCGTTAAATAACTTGGGGTGATAAGTACACGACTTATCAACTTGCCCTCTGATTTGAGGGAACTTATAGTCTAAGCATGTACACACTCTTTGCACTGACTCACTTTTTGGTGATTTTAACAGAAATTGGGTAGCTAATGAGCCTTTTAGGGTGGTATGGCTAGCAAGTTATTGTGGGTAATAACCCATTAGTCGGTTGTCCAGAGCCTAGCTACGAGACTATTCTCTTTCTACCGCCTTTAGATAAATCTTAGATCAGGAAAGCCACCTACTTAGAAAAAAAAATAGAGAAATACCCAAAAAAGAAAAAAAAAGATAAGAAAAAGAAAAGAAGAGAAAAAAAAGCCACACTTCACCGCACGAGTATGACTGGCAAGTTGTTGTGGGTAACAGACCATTAACCGATTGTCTAGAACCCAGTTCACAAGAAATGCACAAATAATTCCTAAACACTTAGGAAGAAGCGGAGAAGTAGAATAAGCCTAGGAGATATACATTGGGTTTGCCCTTGTGTTGACCCCATAAAAATAAAAAGTAGGGAGAAAGTTACAGGTCGGATAGATACACCTTTAGGCAGACCTTCTTTTCAAAGTCACCTAGAGACGTAGAAATCCGAAGTCCGTTCTGATTGCCGGTTAGTGAGTCTATCACATTTACACAAAAAGACGCTTAGAACTTAGAGTTCTCTTCAACTCTTTGGTGGGTTTGGTAGCTGTAGAAAGCTACCTGGAAATTCTAAACTTAAAAATCTAAAAAAATTAGAAAAAAAGAAATAGAAAAAAATGTTTTTACTTTTGAATAAGGCGAGGGCTTGGGGCGGTCTACAATTTGGCAGACACCTGAGCACTATTGAGTCTTTGTAGTTCAGGTTTTTATTATAAATTTCTTAGTGTTGATAAATAAATATTGTCCAAGTAATTTGATCATAATTCTTTTATAAATAGCATGTAGTTTTGCTAGGGACTAGTAAAAGATAGGCATGGGGGTGTGATGTGTAATTCCCTACTTGGAGGGGGTGAGATATGCGTGACGTAATATAAAGTGTGGAATTAAAATAAACAATCTCACAAAAATAAGTAATCACACAATAGGCACAAGTATTTTTAGGTAGAAACCCAAACCGGGTGAAAACCATCACCTAACCCTCTCGAGTTAGGATTTCCTGATCAACCTAGTCAATCAAATCCACTAAACCCAGTCACTTGAACGAGGGTGACTGAACCTCAAGTACAACCACACTACTTAGACCGAGGGTAGTGTTCTTCAAAACCCTTTCTCTTCACAAGAAGGATTTTGTCTCACGAAGGAGACGGAAATTCGCAAAGCGAATACCCAACCAAAGACAATAAAATATACAACAGTCTTATAGAGCCACAAATATTTAAACCTAGCTTCTATAGGAGTTAGGAAACTTCCCTTTAGTGAAAGTGCGTCGATGTGACGATGCGAGCGCGTGAACCACGCTTTGGCACAACAGAGCTCTCGTAACGTCGGTGGGAGAGCGGGTGCACAGCAGGACGAAGCTCTTAGGTGTGAAGTGAGTGCTTGTAGAGCTAGAGCTTCTTCTATTTGATCTTCTACTTCTTTTTTGACACAAGAGAGTGGAAATATTCTTGCAAGGTGTGTCTTGGGTGTGTCTTACAAGCCAAGGGATCCTCCTCTATTTATAGAGGGCCTAGGAAGGCCTTGGAAGGCTTCCATAGCCGTTGGGTGCAAATCCAAAGAGAATCAGGCCGTAGTCAGAATTAATTATGATTCTGACAGGGTCATCAGACGTCTGGTCCTGGCATCAGACGTCTGGAAAACCTGTTTAAGATGTCTGGGAACTAAGTCAGATGTCTGATTCTAAGCGGGTTTCCTTCTTGATTTGAATCAGACCTAAACAGGGTTCTAATGTATGTCCATCAGATGACACACAGGATGTCTGGCACTAGGTCTGGACGTCTGGAAACCTATTGTTCTGCGGAAATGGATTCCCAAGAAAGTACAATGGCTAGAAAATCTCTGAAGGAAGATTTTGGGTCAACTGAGGCAAAACGGTCATGTATCAGACGTTTGAGATCCTCTACGGACGTCTGATATGAGGCTAACGGTCATTTCCTCAATGATTACTAAGGCAGCCAACGTTCCACTGATTGGATGTCTGGCAAAGGCATCAGACGTCTGCTAAGACGTATGGACTAAGGCTTGGATGGCTGATTCTAACAGACAGAACCTACTAAGTCCAGCCTAGATGTTTTTGGACGTCTGATCAAACAATTAGACGTCTTAAAAGTTAATATTAGACGTCTGATTTCCATATTGGATATCTGATAAGGCTGTCTGAATTCTATTTTGATTTTCTAAGTTCTTTATAGAAAACCTAAGTATGCTAGGGTAGTGCAGGTGTTCTTATAACTACTTTAAGGGTTCTTTGAGGCTCTTTAACATAAAATCTAAGAAAGAAAATAAAGAGCAAAACAAAGAAACAAAAATACATAGAATAAGATAAAATGAAATCTATCATATTCTTCATCTCCTTTCTTCTTCAAGCTTTCGCTCCCCGCGAAGCTCCTCCACCTCAGTCCAGCTCCTCCAATCTGCCATGGATGCAAGCTCGAACTCTGTCTAATCACTTGTCTCTATTTGCAATTTATCTTGAAAACTAGAACTCAAAAGCAAATGTTAAAAGACATGTGTTTTGTTATCATTAAAATAATGATCGTGGTGCTCTAGCACCAACATGATGTAGACACATCTATGTCACATAAACTATCTAATAATGAGTGTTCTTAGGCATATAATTACATCATGCATTATAAATATTGCATAACATGTACCATTCTGCATACAGATTAGTTTGTACAAATTATAAGTTAATTTTTCTCTTTTTGTGGTTAAGGGACAGAACAATATTTATCGAGGCTTCAGATCGAAGATCCAACTATACAGATCTAATCAGGGTGGCAATTGAAGTCTAACACCTCTGAGATCGTCTCGATCGGACCTCTGTAGCATCAGATGCAGTCCAAGAAAGATCAAAGGTTAAGGAACAAGGTAGTGTAAATCTGTACGTCAGGTGACAAATCAAATTGCACGGATGGATTCGGGTCGACGATTGCAGCCCAACGGCGCAAAAATTGATTAAATCCAACATCTGTGGCACTATCTACAAGTCAGAGAAGATGGACGGCCAGGATGGCGCAACGTGACGCCATCCCAATCATCCAAACCCACCAAAGCACCTCCCCGTGTTTGACTCGGGACTCACCTTGAGTTTCGGTTAAATTATCTATTTGACAGATTTTTACGCAACTATAAAGATGGATTTTCAAACTCAAATCTCTTAATGTAGAAATTTCCGTACGATAATCATCAAGCAATGTAAAGAAGGCCTTTTTATAGGCCACTTAAGGATATAATTATTACATATAGTTACTAATTTCTAGATAAACATATCATTTATCTCATTTTCCGAAGGCCTTCATTTACTTGCATCACCTCATCTTCTTGGTCAATTCCACCTGGGTCATGTTAATCAAGTGTCCACCTAGAGCAATGAGTCACAATGCGATTCATCTCTCTGCCCAGTTGCCAATCCCTCATAATTGTTTCCTGTTGGCGGAGGTCTCAATGATGATTCTATTTGGTGCCTAGCTTGATATTTCTAGCGATGACTCGATCATCCCTAGCCATCAATCTTAGCGAGGGCCGGGTTGGTCTCATTGTCTTTGGTTGGACTTCCATTTCCTTGGGCTTGAGGTTCCTTGGATCTGGTGGGCCTTCTCCTCTTATGGGCTCGTTGTTTTGGGCCTAATTTTTTCTCCTTCATCCGATACAAAAGATGGGTATACAAGTCAGAGGGATTAGAAAATAAATGTAAGTATAAGTGAAGCCCAAAAACAAAAGATAACTCTTGGTTAAAACCCTAAAAAGAAGGCAATCCACCTTATCCCCTACCATTCCTTGATCCCTCAAGCGAATAAAGCCTAAAAAATCTCTTGTGGCCTCATCCAATAGGCCTAAGAGATATACATGGCATCTCCCAGGTTTACACTCTAGAGGAACTCTTTGAAAGGAGCTTGAGTTTTCTACTTTTCTTCAAAAGAACTACTTGAAGATGGCATTCATCCACACTATAAGTCAATGCACCTAGAGGCGTGGCTCGTAGGTAAGTGCTCGTGGGGACATGGTGAGCCATGTTTCGTGGTATTGTATCGTGAAAAATAGGATTTTAGTTGTAAGATCCAAGCGGCAGAGGAGGGCGTAAAATAATTATTTAAAGCGTCAAAAAAGCAAGGAGTTGGCATATTCAACCATATAATTTTTTTTCCATTGCCATTTTATATTTGTGCTCTCACCCTTTTACAGCTAGTGTAGACCTATGTCTTTATTAATTAATAGTTAGCCATCCTGCCCGACATCCCATGTATCTAACCAAATAAGATCCTCCCATCTTAATCACTGTAGGTGGTCTAGACTTATTTGCAAGCCTTGCACGGTTGAGTGGTCTTAATCAAGAGAATAACCTTGCTTGGTGAGGGTAATCTCGATGTGAACCTCAGGTAGAGCTGTAGCATGAGTGACTCTCCCTACAAAGGGGAGAGACTACACATTCCTTGAGTTATTCAAGTAGCTACTTGCTATTTTGTGACACAATGCTAACAGGTTTGTAACATGAACTTGGACTACTTGAAGTATGCTTGATATGCAACATTGACTAGTTTGCGCGACACTAGCCTCTATTATATGGTGCATTGATATTTGAATGCATTAAGGGAGCTACCCTTCATTAGGGGTGCACACAAGTCGGATTGAGCAGGTGCTTGACTAGTTAAAGTTCATATTTATCTCCTACATGCTTTCTATATCTTTCCTACTTAATAATAAAAGGTTTTAAACTCATAAACAACTTATATCTTATAAAAAAAAGTGGATAAAATAAGTAAAAATAAGAAAGAACATAAAAAAAAGGATATGATCTAAAATTAATAGAAAAAGATAATGGCATGATAATAAACTTGATATATGCACATAAAATCTTAAATTTATATTAATAATCAACAAAAAATAGTTTGCAAATCAAATATAGATATTTGAATATAAATTTTTAGAATATTAAAGTTGATAGAGCAAATAAGTAAATGGACTTACCATGTGTTATATACAAGCAAATGTAAAGTTAAAAAAATATGCATAAACACAATAAGTCTAGAATCACATGTAAACAGGTGGTGGTGGTGGTAAGGCAATGAGGGAGAGGGGGACAAGTCGTTGGTGGATTGATAAGGGGATTGAGAGAGAGGAGGAGGGTGAGGGTTACATGAAGAGCGCGACCAAGAGAGGGGCATCACTACGGCCAAGGAGAGGAGAGGGCATTGGAACTTGCTAGAGACTAAAGGTGAGGGCATCGCCAAAGATGAAGGAACTTGTAGTAGATGGTAATTGTGGGAGATAAGTGGGAACAATAGGGATAGGGATGGGAGATAAGTGGGGACCTTCATGTGGGTTACATGGGGGGCCAAACTAATTTATGTCATTATTTGGATATCATAGAATGGTTGTTAATAAGTTCCTTATATGTATATATTATATAATATATATATGTGTGTGTGTTTGTATTGGTTTATGGGTTGGATTTGGTTGGTTAAACTTCATATCTAACCCAATCCCTTTTTTATTAGGTTGAAAAAATCACAACCCAACCCAACCCAACATCTATCGAGATTTTATACTATGTCCCATGCCTCAAGTGTTGGGGGAACTACTAAATTTCTGTTATCATTCTACTCTCATTCGTCATTCTCCAACACTTGAGTAATCATATGATAATGCTTCAGGACCTTGACCATGGGAAAGTTGACATGATCATCTCATTGAAAACTATGGACACATGCTCCCAACCTTCTTTAGTTAAGGTCCTATCCATCCAGTCACTATGAAGCTTTGCTCCATTACAAGGGTCAACACTATGTTATTAGCATCTGAGGTCCAACTCTAGATTTGATGTGCCATCCTATGTAATGAGTAATCAATCTTATTATAATAAAAAAGTAATATACATACGGCACGACAATCTCATTCTTATGGTTCAAATACTGTTACGACTGGGTTCCTAGATCCCTACAGGACCCGAGATCGGCTCGCCTCGACTAATCCCAAAACCTAGTCGTTCAACGAGAAATAACCAAAAGCAAGAAGTAATACCACATCCACACATGCATTATAACTAAGCAAAAGGAAAAGCGAAACGGTAAAGGAAAGTAGAGCAAACTATCTCAAAATAATACATGTCACCACAACAACAATAGCGGAAAGAAAACAGAAAGTAATAGGAATAATAAAATAGATGTCTATTACTTACTACAATAGCAGAAAAATGAAAGAGATGGAAAGAAATGACTATAGGTGGGCTTGGCTAGGCCTACTACCCTCTGCAGCCAGAAACTCGGGCTGCTCAACTCCTGGTCCTGAACAGGGTTACGAAAAGAGAGAGTCAGAGAACGCTAAGTAGAGTGTTGTTTACATTAATTATGTGCAAGTAAGGTAAAACAAGTAACCAAGTTTTATTCTCATTTCTATTTATCTCATTTATGTATTTCTGGTTCATTTATTTCATAAAGGATCCAAGTATTTCTTGATCTTGCTTGTTCCCCATGGGAACGATCTTGATTGCAGTCTTTTCCGTGGTGTAGAAGGTACATGTGGTGCTCTCCTGGCCGAGAGAGTCCCCTGCGGTAGTCTTACACCTAGCCAACCACCCCGGGGTCACTGTTGCGACATAGCGGTGACTACGGCATGCGTGATAAGTGTACGGGTAGCTATCCCGCACTAACACGCGGTCAGTCATTTCCGCTAGTGGGTACACCTAAAGTACAACACAGTATAGGGTCGTGCCCTCTCAGAATAGGGGTCTCGCCCCTCCACAGTCCGCATACCCTTGTTCGACTACCTCGGTTTGCCAAGAGGGCCTAAAAGTCACTGTAGGTTGGCTAGTCCTAATCTCAGGCCCTGTGGGGTGGCTAGCTCCCTCCCTACACTAGTAGCTCACCTCGGTACCATGTACGCGAGGGCCAACAGGAGTCGGTGTAGAGTGACTAGTCCTACCCCGGGTTTCAACCCAAGGGGTGGCTGGCTCCCCCTCTACACTAAAAGGGACAGTTGTGTTGGTGCTAGAGCACCACTTTCGTTTATTTTGATGATAACAAAACACTTGTTATTTAATATTTGCACTTGAAGTCTTAGATTTCAGGTTAATTGCAAATGGAGATGTGTTTAGACGAAGTTTAAGCTCGCATCCATGATGGATTGGAGGAGCTTGACGGAGAGTAGAGGAGCTTCATGAGGAGCGATAGCCTGAAGAAGTGTGAAGACAAGAATTGGATAGATTTCCTTTTATCTTGTTCTATTGAATTATGTTTCTTTGTTTTGCTCTTTATTTCTTTCTTAGATCTTATGTTACAGAGCCTTAAAGAACCCTTAAAGTAGTCCTAGGAACACCTGCACAACCCTAGGATACTTAGGTTTTCCATAGAGAACTTAGAAAACCAAAATAGAGTTCTGACAGCCTAATCATACGTCTAATTTGGAAATCAGACGTTTGATAGTGACTTTTAAGACGTCTGACTGTTGACTCAGACGTCCAATAACTTAGGCTGGACTTTGTAACTTCTGTCTGATGAAATTAGACATCTAGACCTTAGTCTGGACGTCTTAGAAGACGTTTGATGTTTGTGCTAGACGTCCAATTAGTGGAACATTGGCTAAACAAAGTAAACGTTGAGGATTATGACCGTTAGGCTTGTATCAAACGTCCGTAAAGGACCCCAGGCATCTGATATGTGATCATTTTGCTTCGACTGACCCAAAATCACCTTTGTGAGATTTTCTAGCCGTTAACCTATCTTGGGAATCCATTTCCGCAGTACAATAGGATTTCAGACGTCCAGACCTAGGGCCAGACGTCTTGTATGTCGTCCGATGGCCATGCACTAAAACCTTGTTTAGGTCTGAACCAAGTCAGTAAAGAAACCCGCCTAGAATCAGACGTCTGACTTAGTTCCTAGACATCTTAAACAGGTTTTCTAGACGTCTGATACTCGGACCAGACGTCTGATACTCGGACCAGACGTCTGATGACCCTGTCAGAATCATGATTGATTCTGATTACGGCCTGTTTTGCCTTGGGTTCAACCCTAGCGGCTATGGAAGCTTTCTAAGGGCTTCCAAAGCCTTCCTAGGCTCTCTATAAATAAAGGACTCTTGCCTTGTAGACACACCTTGCAAGACTACTTTCCACTCTTATTGTGTCACATTGATACTAAGAAGAAGTTCTAAGCTCTCTAAAACCCGTGTCCACACCTGAGAGCTTCATCTTCGTTTGCACACCTGCTCTCCCTCCGAGATTACGAGAGCGACCAAGCGCCGCCGCGTGGTTCATGCACCCGCATCAAGCCGATGCACTTCCAAGTAAAGGGAAGTATCTTTACCTATAGTAGCAAGGTTAATCTTTGTTGGCTCTATAGGTTATTTTGTAATCTTTCTTTGTTATTGATTGGGTATTCGCATTGCGAATTCCCGTCTCCTTCGTGAGACAAAATCCTCCTTGTGAAGAGGAAGGGTTGAAGAACGCTACCCTCTTACTTGTAGCGTGGTTGTAATTGAGGTTGAACTACCCTCGTTTAAGTAGTTCGTATAGTGGATTTGATCGACTAGATCGATCGGAAAATCTTAACTCGAGAGGGTTTGGTGGTGGTTTTCACTCGATTTGGGTTTCCACTTAAAACTACTCGTGTACATTGTGAGATTGCTCATTTTTTGAGATTGTTATCTTTTTATTCTGCATTTTATACGTCATGTATATCTCACCCCCTCCCGTAGGAATCTACAAGTTGCTCTCCTTAGTACCGTGTACACAAGGGCCAGCTCACTTCCTGTCTACATACTAGATTCCTTTTATACATAGGAGTTCTACTCCTAATTCCCTATAGGGTTCATGCTCATTTTCATCTCATTATCAATATCCGGATCACACCATCCAATTATCAATTTTCCAGCATATACAGGCAGCTCGTGTTTTCATGTCTAAAATAGTGTCTTATAATTACACTAATACCATTTCTAGCAATTTATTTTAAACATGCACTCAAGTAAATAGTATAGCTCAAAATAGGCTCATACATTTCTACCCTAGGGTTCATTCCACATCCTAGAGTTCGATCCAATCATTCCAAACAAGTACATTCTTATTTCAATATTAACAACTGGATTAAACCACTTTACCAGGTATCACGGGAGGAATGGGGGCTTGCACCGCAGATCTCGTCGTCTCCGCAAGTCCCGAACACGCCACTGGCTGGTAACCTGTACCAGCGACTAATTTACATCAGACGAGCTCAAAACAGTAGGTACTCAACACAAACACGTAGAGAAACTCAAGGGGAAAACAACGGTACTTCATTTGCAGAAATCTGATTCTATTTGAGCCCTGAATGGGCCAAAAACACGGTTACTGTCCAAAATCAGACGTCTGGGACTTGTCCCAGATGTCTTAAAAGGCGTCAGATCTTACCTTGCGTCTCTTGTGGGTTCCTCAGACATCTGGATCCCTCCGCAATCGTCTGAAGGAAGTTCTAGACGTCGGACTATGCCTCCGATCATCTGAAAGTGTCGTCGGACGTCTGGCGATGTGGTCAGACATCTAAAAGTGCCTGGAAAGGCACACCGCGTGCCTTTTCAACGCCTTGCACCTGCGTACGAAAACGCAAACCTAATTTCAGCCAAACCACCCTGTGCTACGGTCTGCATGGTGGAAAGTAGCGCAGGAAACACGTACCTCCGCGTGATAATATGCTTTTAGATGTTCGGCTTTAGCTTTGGACGTCCTGATGCCTCTCCAGACATCTGGTCGACCCTCCAGACATCTGATACTGGAAGACTTCTAGTACCAGGACTCCTCTGCGTAGCTCGCCTCGCTCGCGCCTCTGCCCTCAGACAACGCAGCAGTAGCCCCAGTAGCTGCAGGAGCTTGAGAAGCTCCTCGCCGGCGTCCTCCTCTCTCCTATGAACTCCTCCTCAAGCTCCACCGAGCTCCCACGGCCGTCGTCCCTCTCCCCCACTCTCCTCTCACTCCCTTGCACTCTCTCATTCTCGCTCTTCCCCATTCTCCCTCATCAGCTCCTCTCCTTCCCAACCGCGGCTGCAGCAGAGGCAGGAGGCTGGTGGGGCGTGGTCGAATGCAAGGAAAAGGTGGAGGTAGCGATGGCTCGAGTGGTTGGGGGGGGGGTTTAAATAAGAAGGATTTAGGGTTTAGGGGTGAGGGGTGTGGAGGAGAGAGAGAAGCTCTGCGCGCTGCCCGCGCGTAGAGCGCAAATAATGTACGGTATTTTCCCACTTTCAGATGTCTGGCCCTTCATCCAGAAGGTTAGTCTAGACATTTGACGGTTAGTTCAGACATCTTAAACTCCCCAAATAGGCATCGGGTCATTTCAAATACTTTCCAACAGGTACATGCAACAACATAAGTATTGACCATGTTTTGGATATGAATACCGACCTAAAAGAAAACCAACTACACTGCTAATACATAAACCTAAAAAAATGTGACACCAACAACAATGAAATCCACAAAGTAGATGGATCCAAACCAAGCAAATCCCGCACACTGTAGATGTGCGAGCCACCACCAATCACATTCCATAGTATGTCCCAAGGTACTTTCTTAACCAGGCTGCTAATTGATGCCTTTAACCAACTATCTGCTGAAACAGAACTCATTGAGGTTCATAGTGTAACAGCCCAAAATCCAGACTCTGAGTCATTTCAAAGCGATTCAGGTCAATTCGAACATGGAATCCGATGTGGTTCGATGCTAGTGTTAGGACCTTAATTTGCCAAAAAATGTGTATTTCGAGTCAACTGTTTGTTAAAAGTTGTCAAAAGGGTGCCATATGAGGTATCATTGGATTCCTCTTATCGCATGTTTTCCGGCGACGCTTGTTTCGTGTGATTCGGAGGTATATATCTTAAGTTATGGTCAAAACAAGTTGAAAAGGGCCTAAATGTAAGGTGGACCCAACCCTAGGGGTATTTTAGGTATTTCACTCCACTAATCCTAATCCCAACAACCCTTAGGCCTATAAAAAGAATCCCTTGGGTCCGTTGGGTTGTCATTAGCCTCTAAGCCTCTCAAATTAAGAGAGGAGAAAAATCTCGGATTTTCCTTTTAAAAATTAAAAAATTTTCGTTCAGGGACCTTTTCGCGATAGTGAAAAGTTTGGACTTCCCACTGCAATTTTCACAGAGGAGGCGGCGGTGGCGAGAGAGGGCCACTCGATCTGGCGGCGGGACGCGGATAAGCACCACGTGGCGCAGTGATGACGAGCATAAGCACGTGTGGGTGCATGGGCATGCGCGGGAAGCACCGATGGGCGATGCATGGTGCCGATTGAGTGGGCACGTGCAGGTGATCTGCGTGCGTGCGGCGACGGTGAATCGCGTGGCGATGCATGGCAGCGTGTAGGCGTGGTCGGTTTGTGTGAACAGCTGGGTTGAGAGGTGGTTCAAGACCCTCTTCACCCTATTTCGATTAGTTCGAGGCCTTCCCAACCTCGGATTTCGACAAATAAGGCATCTTTGGAATCTTATCGACGCGTACTATGGTGTGGTTTATTTTTATTTTTGAGTACGTGATCCTCAGTGAAAAATTAGAAAGTGAGTAGATGTGTTTGACCCTATTTTTAGTCCGTGTGAACTTGATCTTACCCTCGGTGCATGCGTGGATCTCAAGGCGAGTGTGACAATTGCCCCTTGCTCTGTGTGCACGGTTCAAAGTCACTGTAACCCTCCGGTGACATTAGGTAGAGTAGTCTCTATCCCTTTCTGTACAGTTCATCTACATCGTGATTTCCTTAGCATACTACACCGTTTAGCGTGTCTTCTTACCTCTTGCTGGGATCGAACCCGTTTGCGTATTTCTTGTTACTTTAGGTATTGGAATGTTAAATATTAATGATGAAAATCAAGTTGTTGACTTGGAAGGTCAATAATCAGAGTAATATAGTTGACCGTTGGATTAAAAGTAGTTAACAACAATTTATTTGTTAATTTCATGAAGTAAATAAATTATAAAGCATTTAAGTTTGTTGGATATGGCTTTATCATCCCATGTACAAAAGAAACTTTATTTTTAGTAAAACTGACATTATCAAGATGGCTAAATAATGATTTGCTTGGGAATCATGATCGAAAATTAGAAATTTACAGGAAACGAATAAGATAATGGATAATGTGAATATTTGTTAATTCTGAAATTTAAAAGTGCAATGGTTGATATGGTTGATTGGATACCAATAAATGATACAGTTATATGGGAATGATTAAATAATTAGTACGATGGATTTGTCGGAAATTAAAGAAATTAGATAATTGGTTTCAGCCCGCTACTTGTTGGATTTTGGTTATAGCTTTGGTCTTCTTAGATCTGTTCTGGGTTGGTTTAGGGAGTTGTTGGCCTCCCTACGACTCCTTAGTTAGACTTAGTGGCCAATTGGGATAGCGGATTGCAGGGCTCGAGGGTTAGAGTGGTTTCCTTTTCAGTCGTTGAGTAGGTCCTTGGCTGTTTGTCGTAAGGAGATTTCCATTGTACATCTCTTTGGATCTATATACTACAATAAATATTTTAGTTAGTATTTAATTTATGTTCCTTTAATTTTTGCAATATAAATTATTTGTTGGGTATGTTTATATTTTATGATTATATGTTAGATGATTACGATCTTGTAGGCGAATTGTAGTGATTTTTAACACACAGTGACTTGGATTTCATTGCTTAGTGAGACTTAGGTCATCAGAAACAATGAAAATGTTTGTAAGACTTTCCATATCATCAATACCACTACTAGAAAAATGGATATTCATGACAGTTACTATGCAACTATTTTAATAAAAATCATCATTTATAACCCTTATCCTTGTGCCCCACTTGACAAGGGATGTATCATATACTCGACGGTTTCAAAATCGTCCTGTATTAGATATTTACAACTGTTATACCTATAGCTGTTGTAATAAGTAAACGTAAAAAAGTAATGTTTAGCGTTGCAAAGGAGCCCAATATCAGCCGTATACAACAGTTCCTAAAATCGACGCAAATTACCATTAGCGTCAAGTTTTTTAATAACCATTGTATATATTCTCTACCAAAATTTCCTTGGGTGTGATTTTATCTTGCTTTCTCTGTTATCAGATGACGGTTTTTTTAAAAGCCATCGTAAAGTCACCTTAGAGGTGCGCCTTACCCGATCGACCTCCCTCTCTCCTCACTCTCCCCCTCCCCCTCCGCCAGTAATTTCCGCGCCCCTCTCCCCCGCCACCCCCCGCAACCAGACGTCGGTTACGCCACCCTCATCTTCTCTTCGATAATGCCCATCACCGCCTCCTCGTCCCCTGCTGCCCCCTCATCGTCCTTCCCCTCCACATCTGGTTACCATCCGCCCCAATGGATGTAAATAGGTTAGATTTGATTAAATTTATAGGGATATCTATTTACAAAATTTATATCAATATCTTATTCATTTATTCATTAGATATAAAATTTAAATTTATATCCATATCTATTTACCCATCAAATATCCATTTACTCATTGGATATCAATTTATAAATTGATCTTATAATCAAATCAAGTTAAATTAAAGTTAAAGAAGCATAAAAATTTATAACATAATTCATTAATTGTTTATTTTTAACAAGCTCTCAATATAAGAACTCGGATTACTCTTGATCTCCACTAAAATTATTACAAAAAGAACTTTTTAAGGGGAATATACTAAAAATAAAAATACAAAAAATACAAAGAAAAACTAAATACAAGTATCTTTCAAATAAAAAATTTTCATTTCCAAAATAAATATTTAATGGAATCTTCAGAAGTATTTCTAACTTTTAAAATCATGGAGGGAATCACGAAGAAAATTAAGGTTGGGAGAATAAGGAACTTAAGATGTGATTGATATATATCTCGTATAAATAAAAATTTTATTCAATTATTCAAATAGAATAATCAGATATAGATTCATATCCATACCCATACATAAATTCAATTAAAATTTTTAAATAAAATTTATACCTAAATACAATCTAATTCGGATGATATTTTACTCGTTGTTTTGGTATCACATTCAATTTGAATTTACCGAAACTTAATTCCCTACCCACCCCCTCCTCCAACTCCCCGACACCTCCTCTCCCTCCCCCTCCCGCCCCCTCCAACCATCCCTTCTCCCTTATTTAATTTTCCTTCTTTCTTTATTTTCTTTAATTTTTTTGTTACATTTTTTTCACAAATTTTTATTTATTATATTTGATTTTTGTAATTTAATTTAGGTTACCCATATCATTGGACAGGTTCGCTCTCATTCATGAATTTTGTCGAAGTATGAACATGTATATGTATTATAATTTTTGCATAAATTATATTGTATTTGTAAATAAATGTGAGGCGTATCACTTAAGTTTATTTAATTATGTTATGTATGTAAATAAATGTAGGATATATCCACTTAATTCAGATGCACACACGTCGATTTGGTTTTCAGGGAATGCGGTGCGGAGGACTTCACGGCGATTGCGTATTCGGGCCACACAAAGGCGAGCCCACCTGCTGCAAGAGAGGCTTCACATGGCCTGGATCCTTGTCCCTACGACACGACGAGCAGGGGCATGTTTGACAATCACGATCGGGAGGAGCAAGTACGGATGTGCTTGAGGGAGACTATTAGCATATTCACGACATCATCAACCTGTTAGAGTTGTACTAGCTAACGTGAGATAATGGCTGCTATGACCCCTTTTCGATCGTTACATAGCGAGTTGGTTGACTTTCTCGTGTAACTAGCTCTTATGGAAGCTTTTGATGTAAATATTAGTATAGGGATCAAGTAGGAATGTACCCAATTGATTCCCATGGTAATGTATATATATATATATATATATATATATATATATATATAAAAGTATCCTACGAGCATAATGTTTATAAATATTTTAAAAAGCACGTAATTTTATTTGTTGGATCTTTCTTTGACTCGATGATACTATCACATTTTTTTATTTAATGATTTCTAAAATCACTAAGATATATATATATGCAATTGTATCAATCAATATAATTACATTTAGTTATGACAATTTCAAGTATGTAAATTGGTCATTTTAAAGTTTTTAATTGTAAGTTCTTTACATTTTTTATATTACAAGTATCAATGTAACATCATTTTTGTATTATAATTTTTACAATCGAGTGTAAATCTTATTTTTTGGATTACAAATCTACTTGCAATGTATTTTTATATTATGAATTTCATAATCGAAGTGTACAATACACTTTTACATTACAAGTGTCTATGTAACGTAATTTTGTAATACAATTTTTGTAACAGATACGTAGATACCAATCTATATTATAAGTGTACATGTAAATTGATTTTGTATTACAATTTTTGTAACCAAAGTATACAACACAATTTCCTATTACAAATGTGTGTGTAACATAATTTTATATGACAATTATATAACCTAAATGTACAATGCATTTTTGCATTACAAGTGTACATGTAACACGATTTTGCATTACAAATTTCACAATTGAAGTGTATAATACATTTTTGTATTATAATTTTTATAATTGACGTATTAGGTTAATTCATATTACAAGTGTGTATATAATCAAATTTTATATTACAATTTTATAACTAAACTGTGCAATAAAAACTTTTATCATAAATATCCATGCAACGTAATTTTATGACATAATTTTTTATTACAACTATTTATGTAACATAATTTTTATATTACAATGTATTTACATATTTTATGTTTTTATACTCATTACGACATACACATATTTCTATTACAAAATACACATTTAATTATTATAAATATATACTTTATTTATTACAACAAATCAACTTTGTAGTTACAATATTTTATAATAGAATATAGGTACTTGTAATCTTTTCATCTCGACAATTAACTTGAGATATCTTTTATTTTTCTTATAATCAACTCTTTCTTTTCTTATAATACTACATGTCAATACATTTCTTCTATGAAATATTTTTAATGATCACTATTTTTATGGTTGGAATTATTTAGATATTTTATTATTTTATTTTTTTACATGAAAAGTGAGTTATTATGATGTATTTTGTATTAATAATAAATAAAAAATATCATCTTTGATTGATTCCATAAAATTAGATATTTTAATGTGAATGATTTTTATTTAAATTTTAAAATTCACATCCAACAATTGCTGGTGCAAACTCGATTTGACTATCTATGAATTCTGTGCGTAGAGGATACACTTCAATGTGCTTGGTAAAAGATGAAATTACGTAAGCGACGAAGATGATGATATTATATCTATATACATATATGCATGACATGTGATGTCGCGTGTTATTGCTTCTGGATGTTTGCGTTACGACTAGTCTTAGCTCTTGATTTCCTTTTGCCTTTTTTGTTTCCGTGTTTCACTTCGGATCATGCATGTTGTGTGTGTTGATGCTTGGATGCAATTGTGGGTAGATTACGGATTCCCTCAGGTGCCACGGATTGGTAGGTTCGGGGTGTCACAGATGACGAGGCTTACCTGACCTCATCATACAAGAACGTTGTTTACAACAATCACGAGAGTTGTGTCTTTCGAAAATTACCTAAGCCAAAATCCTAGGGATGTGAAGAGCAAATTTAGTTTGGATCCATCGAGATTTAATCATAGATAATTGATGAAGAGGTTGACTAATTTTCCATCACTGGTAATATCTTTGCGATATCTGCCGAAAAATATAAAATCTCAATCAAGATACTTAAACGTAAGATTTTTACATTATTAGCCAACAATCGCTCTCTACCCGCCACTACACCGTTGGCTTACATATGTGAAAATATATAATTTAAACCAAAAAAATCCGTCGATATGATATAATTGCAGATACTGTAGCACATGCAGAAGTTGTACTATATATTAATTAATTAATTAATTAATTAAAGATAGCATTTGCATCATGGAAACATTTCGTGTGCATACATCAGTGTACACGGGGCCCACCTTCACCCTCATTTAAAGAGGGGTTGGGTCCAAACACCTCTGTGTAATAGGATGCGTGTCCGTTGCTAAATTAAAAGGAGGTTATATTTATTTTCTTTTATCAACACCTGAAGATTGGATATATGAAAGTGGTAGGCACACACGGGATTTCACCCAAGATTTCACCCCAGGTGAGATGTTTGGTGAAATCACTGAGTGCATGATACATTTTCCAGATGAAAGGAGGTGATCCTAAGGCGAAGCACCATACTCCAAAGGAGACGACCACACAAGAACCCGCCTCGCTGCACCGACGCTTTTGAACTGCGGAAGCAGCACCCAACTAATAAGTGGAGGAGAGAAGAGAGGAGGCAACAGAGAAAATTAAAAAGCTTCCACCTTTCACACGCGGATCGATCTCCCCCGTCCCATGGAGGTCGCCCTCCCTCTGCCCTACGTCCTTGCGGGCGCCATTGGCTCCTTCCTCCTTCGTGGCCCCCTGTCCAGCCTTAAGGGGAGGAGGAGTGCACCCGAAAGGACCCAACAGACCCAACATCGGGGATGCCCGTCTGTGGGGAACGACTTCGACGTGATCATCGTCGGCGCCGGCGTCGCTGGATCCGCTCTGGCTTACACCCCCGGAAAGGTGAGACCTTTGCGCTTTCCTTATTGCTGTTTTTTTTTCTCTTTTTTGGCGGGAAGGGGGGTTTCTCGTGGAGGGATTGGTGGAATGGTGATTGAGCAATAAAGGGTTGTGGTCCTTTCGTGCAGTTGGCGTTTTGGGGTGGTTGAGATTTGAAGCTTATGGTTGCTTTTCTTTCGTGGGTCGGATTTAATTGACATGTCAGTTATTACATCTGGAAATGGTTCTGGATATATAGGCTGATGTGGTTGTTTGGTGTAGGACGGCCGCCGCGTTCGTGTAATCGAGAGAGATCTCACGGAACCCGACAGAATTGTTGGGGAATTGCTGCAGCCAGGTGGTTACTTGAAGCTGCTCGACTTGGGTCTTAAAGGTAGATTTGTGGGGTTACTAATAAGAAATTTTGGTTCCAAGAGGCTTAGTGATATCAAGTATGCGTATTCTCCTTGATCTGTTTTTCTTCGGTAAAGTTGGCGTAATACCGATTCTTGTGGGCGGAACAGATTGCGTGGAGGAAATTGATGCGCAGCGGATTCATGGGTATGCTCTCTTCAAGGATGGGAGGGACACCAGGGTGGCGTACCCACTCGAGAAGTTCCATTCAGATGTGGCAGATAGGAGCTTCCACCATGGGCGGTTCATCCAGAGGCTGAGAGAGAAATCTAAATTATCAATCAAGTGATTAAGTAATTCGACTCGGGTTACATAGTGGTGGTGAGGACCCATGGGAAGTGACTTTTTTTTCTTTCTTTCTTGAGAGGTAAGAAGGTGACTACACATGTCACTAGACACCCCAATGAGAAGCAGCATTTGTCTAATATTTTTTTCTAGACTTGTGATTAGATTTTCCCATCTCATCAACTTTGAGATATAACCAACCCAAGCTTGATTAGAATTAACTCAGGTACAATTATCCTATGACCTCGCACCAACGGAGGTAAATTTGCTAATTAGAGCAACTTTATCCGTGCATTTATGTAAGTACAGGGATATGCTTACAGTGCTATCTATGTAAAACCCATTTATTTTTACTTTTTTGTGCAATTCTTCCTAATTATGTTCGAACTGTTTCAGCGTTTTCTTGGAGCAAGGAACTGTGACATCCTTGATTGAGGAGAAAAGGACCGTAAAGGGTGTGTCATACAGGACGAAATCAGGTGAAGACTTACAAACATTTGCACCTCTCACAATTGTGTGTGATGGCCGTTTCTCAAATCTGCGCCGAGCACTGTGTACTTCGAAGGTTAGATTTTGTTGCTACATAAAATTTTGCGTTACTTATCTATTTTGGGTTACCATAAATTTGCTGAAAATCTATCAAGAGAGTAAAACTGCAAAAAAATTTTGCCATGACCAAGGAGACAATTATATGATAAATTTGAACTAAACTGAATCCATTTACGTAATGATCATGAGAGAAGTAAAGTCCTCGTGGAGGAAAGGTGGTGGGACATTTTGATATTTTAGCCCATGAAAGCATGGAATTTGTTACGGTGGTTCTTATGTTTGGATATTTCTGGTTTCAGGTAGATGTACCTTCTTGCTTTGTAGCATTGGTTCTGGAGAACTGTCAGCTTCCATATCCAAACCATGGGCATGTTGTCTTAGGAGATCCATCACCCATTCTTTTCTATCCTATCAGTAGCACAGAGGTCCGCTGCCAGGTTGATGTGCCAGGTCAGAAGGTACCTTCTATTGCCAATGGTGAAATGGTGAACTATTTGAAGACTGTTGTGGCGCCTCAGGTACAACAAGCCCCTATCCCACACCTACTAACTTGCTACCAAACGTAGCCTCAGTAAGACAGAATTTCATGACAAAAGTGTCTAATTATCTTGAGAACTTCAAGATACATTTTTTTCTTATCTTGCATCAGTAACAACTCTGTGATTGGCAAATGTTGCTTATAGAAACTTTAATATATAATGAATATGAACTTTAAAATAATGAATACTTTTATCTGTCATAGGTAAGTAATCAACAATTTAGAGCTTGGCAGCTATTGAACGAGATCTGAGGGATGAGAAAAAAAGTCTAATTCTCGTATTTTTACAGCTACCAGTTCAGTTACATGATCCATTTTTGAATGCCATTGAGACGGGAAAAATCAGATCCATGCAGAACAGGAGCATGCCTGCTGCCCCATACCCAACTCCTGGTGTGCTTTTGATGGGGGACGCATTCAACGTGCGCCATAATTTAACCGGGGGTGGAATGACCGTGGCGCTGTCCGACGTCGTCGTGCTTAATAATCTCCTTAAACCCTTGAGGAACCTGAATGACGCTGCATCCTTATGCAAATACTTGGAATCATTTTATACTTTGCGCAAGGTGGAACTGGCCTTCTATGCTTCATTACTTAGGGTCTGTTCAGGCTTGGGATAAAATGGTGTGGTCTTGTTTGGTAGGAGGAATAAACTTATAGAATAAGTAGAGGAATATGAAAAAAATAGAATAAATAGTGAAATAGGTGAGTTAATACATTTAAATGTTTTGATGGGTTAATATTATTACATAGAGAAGGCATAATAATTACTTTATCTTGGATTAAGTCCCATTTAATTCGATGCAAGTTGGGGTCGGGTTAAGTGACGAGTTAAATACTTAATCTGAAGTAAACGCACTTAAGTTGGAAACCAAACACCACATTTAGGAATAGATTAATGTGGAATAAGTAAAGAAATGTTTTTTTTATTTTTTTGTGACAGAATAAGTGGTGGGATAAGGGGGAGGAGTAAAAATGATTGGTATATTGATGTGATATTAATAAATATTTATTTATAATAATAAAAGTATGAGGGGGAAAGATATAATAGATATTTATTTAATATTAAAAGTGAGAATAAATAATGATATTAATAGATATTTATCTAATGTTAAAATCAGGAGGTCAATGGAGAAAACTTTTGAAAAAATTCCAACAAATGCTCCCGCCTCCAAACGGGGGGCGGTTGGGGGCCTTAATGACCGCCATCCTTCGACTACGTGGTTGGTAGTCGTTGTTGCTCATTTCTTCGTTTCATGTCTCATGGTTGCCGGTTGCATCCACCATAAACACACTAGCAGGTGCTCTCTACATGGTCTTCTGCGCATCGCCCGATCTGGCAATGGAGGAAATGCGTCAAGCCTGCTTCGATTATCTCAGCCTTCGTGGAGTCTTCTTAAACGGTCCCGTGGCCCTGCTCTCGGGCCTAAACCCTCGTCCACTGAGCTTGGTGACTCATTTCTTTGCGGTGGCGATATACGGCGTCGGCCGTCTGCTGGTTCCCTTTCCTTCGCCAAAGCGGATTTGGATCGGAGCCCGACTGTTCTCGTGCGCATTAAGCATCATTTTCCCTATCATAAGAGCCGAGGGAATCCGGCATATGTTCTTTCCCGAGACCGTCCCCGCATACCACGGGGCTCCTTCCGCCAGGTGAACAGTGCAGAAATGCCGGCCATGTTGTCGCAGACTTAAAACTTGAATTCTTCAGCCCACAGTGTATTTTATGCTCGATGTCATCAAAAGATTGCTACTGCAGAGCATTCATGCCTTCAGGATGCGTCAACTGTCCAACTGTTTTGGGTCTTCAGGCAATGTAGTTTGCCACCATTGGCCCCTTGATCATGATTTAAGTATTCTACATTTCAATGGATAGCTCTCGTGGTTTGTAAAACATAAAAAGAGGAAACATAGAAAATTCTTTGGATCGATTCGAAACAAAGACAACGTAGGGTCGTTTATAGGGTGGAGCCTTAGGTCTGGCACAGCCCAACCCAATCCAAAGTTGCTAAGGCCCAAATTCGTTTTTGGGCTTTGGACTAAGTCAAAGACTAAAAATTTTAATCATTCAAGGTCTAGGCCTAGTTCAAGGCCCATTATTTTGGGTCAGATTCGAGATGAGTTGGGTCCAAAAATTAACTATTAATATATTTTTTGTGTAAGTGGTTTGTGTGCTCTTTTACAAAAATAAATTTAAGTTTTTACTTTTGTAAAAAGTACATAATCTTATACAAAAATAATATAAATGTACTTTGAATCTTTTTTAACATAAATTAAATTTAAGAATTAATATGATTTTTTTATAATTCTTTAAAATTTTACAATTTAATTATTTTTTTATTACTTATCTTCCTATATTTTATAAAACCAAAAGTTCAATGCTCTATTAGACATCACCAACCAATAAATCTATAATTATGAATAATTTAAATATAACTCCAAAATGAATATTTTCTGGGTTGTTGGGCTTAATCCGAGTATTAGCAAAGTTGTGATCTAGGTTTGACTCACAAAAAATTCAAGTTTAAGTTGGGTCACGATTCTTCATGTTGAGTTATGGGTTGCGTTCGGGTTGGTGTGGCACAATGCTCCACCTTAGTCTCCCACTATATATATATATATATATATATATATATATATGAATGAGACCTATCTAGAGAATAATGCTTAAAAATTTTAAAATAAATACTACATATAAGTTATTAGATTTTAATATAGTGGATGGGATAAATACCGTCAACTAATTAATCGTAGTATTGTAATGACGCGATCAAAGTGGATGTTATTAAAAAAAAATTATCATTCGTAACTTCATAAAATCTATTTACAACCAATTAAATTAATTAGATTAATAAATACTAAAAATAAAATGTGAATACATCTATCTGTATAATAAAAATATGTGTAACAAAGAAAATAATAATAAAAAAATTATAACGTTATAGTACTCGATTTATAATAAGATTTGAATATGGGTGTAACAAATAAATTTTAACAAATAAATTTTATAGTTGTAATAGATTAAATGAATATTGTAACAAAAGTATGATTAAGTTGTAGTATTGTCATATTAAACAAAGTTGTAATATAACTGGAGTTAAGTAATAAAATGTATGTCATAAAGAATTCTAATCAAATTAAATGATTTAATATATACAAATGATATAACGTATATAAAGAACATGTACCGACAAAATATTTTAATAACTTTGATGAACAATTGTAATATAAGTTTATTTTATTTGTAATCAAATAACTTTAATGATGTAATAGGATAAACGTAAGTTGTAATGAATATATGCACGAGTTATAATACAGATATGTATGTTGTTCGGTGGTTCAACGTAAGTGGTCTTGGAGGTTGTAATACAAATTGTGGTAATACATCAAATATGAAATGACCTAACATACATCTGAGAATTGTAATACAAATTACACGACAGTTGTAACACATATATGTATGTTCTACATAAGCAGACTTTGAAGTTGTAATACAGTTTGGGATAATACAACAAACATCAAATATTGTAATATACATCCGAGAATTGTAATACAAATTAAACGACGATTGTAATGCAAATATGTGAGTTATTTAGTGGTTCAACATAAGCGGAATAAGGGGTTGTAATATATATTAGTAACTTATGATAATGAGTGTCGTATTATGCACCATATCTTTAATATCCTTTTATATTTTATTAATGATAAACAACTATTTACCATGTTTGATATAGTGGTTTCGTTCAAATTATCAAAACCAATAACATACCATGCGAGTGGTTTCATCAGCCGCAACATCAATCCAATGGCCACTATTTAGTGCTCAAATGACTATTTATGAGCACAGTGCTCTCTTGATACTTTTCATATATATATATATATATATAACAAAATGATTAAATCTATTGTTCAAAAGAGTCCAAGTCTTCTTTATATAGAGGAGATGTGTTGGAAAATAACATAGTATGTCAAAAAAAAATAGAAATAGAGAAATAGAAAAACAAATAGAAAAATAGTAAGATGGAAGGGATATCTTAGCTCCCTCTCAATGTCATCTTGTTTCCCAAATATTGCAAACAAATTTGATTTAAAGATTGGATTTTCAAATTCTACTGGTGTTGCAATATGGAGGCTTAGTTTCTTCAAAAGAAAATATTGGAGCTTAGCCATTTGATTTGGAATTATAAGAACCCAAAAGAATTTGATGAACATTGGCTCTACATTATTGAGAAGTCAAATTTATCTGACAACAAGTGGTTTAAATGAATTTTGAAATAAGAGATAGGAGGGTTCTTGCATGTATGTCCAATCATTTTTTTGTTGGTATGAAAAGGACCCAAATGAGCTGAGTCTACATTCTTTTCTTAGTAGTTTATTACTAAAGCAGAACATATGGTATGAATTTATATGCAGATTCCAAACAGTTCTTAATAGAATGAGAAAAAATGTAAATGTTATGGATAATAACACATTGGCAAGGTGTTTGTTGTTGGAAACATCATGGAATATTGAGAAGCAGTTAGATGATATTTATACAAAGAGTGTTTTATGAGGCTCAGAAGGAAATAACTCATTGCCTATTTTTGAATGTTGTTGATATGTTTATCAATGATTCTGGTTCTATATATAGAACTTGTATTGGATCACTATCTGATTTGAATGAAGTTATCTACTTCAAGACAAAGTTTATCGATGTAATTTTAGATTTATAGACTTTGTGGGCATTCCTTGCAAGCATATCTTTGCAGTTTTAGAACATAGGAATGTATGCACTCTCAATGTTTGTTACATTTTACCTAGATGGAAGAGTAACATTAAGAAGTCGAGTGTTTACCCCATGTATAAGGTTTCAGGATATAATGACGATGCAAAGGAGCTCCATCATGTGTATTCAGTTCTCATTAACGAGGCAATAAAATACACGATACTAAGAAGTTAATTGAATCCACTACCTATGACATTCAAGCCATGATAAAACTCAAGATCTTCCTCGATGAAGAACTCGTTTCTCGTTTAGTAAACTTCTCTTCGATCAATGGTCTAAAACTTCAGGAATCTAAGACAGTGAAAACGAAAGGTAATGGTAAGAGTGGAAGGACAAAGATGGGCAGTAGTCATATAAAGCCTACTATTGAGTAGAAGCACATCAAAGGTTGTTAGTGTATGCTATGTTTGAATTTTAATGCTGGACATGATTCAATAAATTGCCTAAAGAAAACTTCTCCATCCTAATCCTCATCTCATAGGTACCTATTTTTTATTCTCTCAATGTTTTTATTTATCATAACATTCCTCTTGTTTGTATTATACGATTCCTTTAGGTTAGTGACACATAATAATTTTTTGCTTAAACATGTTTTGAGCAAAGATTCTTTTTCTTTGTTATGTATTGAATTTGTTCGTAATCAATGATTATATTTAATAGTAGTGCGTTACCTAAGTTTGTTAAGTAGTTCTTTGCTTCAAATATCGTACCTCAAATAGGTTTTGGTGCTTCAAAGTGGTACACATGTATTGTGGTCTTTGAAATTTGCAATTTTGTATATAGAAATGAAGTGCATCATGTTAATGCTATAAAATGAAAGATCCTTGAACATTTGATCTATCGAAGTTCTAATACATACCAATAACTTGTGTTACGACCTGGTTCTCGAATCCCTACAGGATACGAGATCGGACGGACTCGACTGATCCCAAGACTCAGTCGTCCAACGAGAAAGTAACCAAGAAGTAGTAAAATAAACCACATTCACCATGCAAGCAACTAACAGTAACAAAAGTACAGCAGTAAAGAAGTAAACTACTACAGTACACACCACCACAACAGTAGAAAATTAAATAGTTAAAGGAATATAAAGTTCACAATAAACGAGTACAGAAGTGTAACAACTACTCACTACAACAGGAACGGAGTACAACAGAAAACTATAGTTACTGGGCTCTACTGGTCCCAGCACCCTTTGTAGCCGTAGGCTCTGGCTGCACAACACCTGGATCTGAAAAAGGTTATGAGTACAAAACGTCTAGCGAACGCTGAGTAGAGTTGCAACCAGCTAACTGAAACAGTAAAGGTAGACAGGTAGCTATTATTTTCAATTTCTTTCTTTCTTTAACTAATTATTCTTTGTTTCATCACTTGGTTTATTTATCGGGTCTCTTTCTTGATCTCGTATGCTCCTCGTAGGAATGATCTTGATTGTAGTCTTTTCCGAAGAGTAGAAGTAGCATGTGGTGCTCTCCTGGCTGGGAGAGTCCTCCGTGGTGGTCCTACACTCAGTCAACCACCCCAAGGTCACTGACAGACTTAACGGTGACTACAGCACGTGCGATAAATGTACGTGTAGCTACCCCACACTGGTACATAGTCAGTCATTTTCGTTAACGGGTACGCCCAAAGCACAGCACGGAACCAGTATAGGGCATAGCCCTCTCAGTAGCAGGGGTCTAGCCCTTAAGAACCAAACAGGGGTCTCGCCCCTCTACAGTCCGCGCACCCTCACTTGACTACCGTGGTTTTCCTAGTGGGCCTAACAAGTCAGTGTAAGGCGGCTAGTTGAACCCCGTGCCCCGTGGGGTGGCTAGCTCTCTCCCTACACTAGTAGCTCTCCCTGGTACTATGTACGCGAGGGAAAAAAAGTTGATACAAAGTGGCCAATCCTAACCTCGGGTCCCAACCCTAGGGCGGCTAGCTCTACTCTTCACTAAAAAAGGGGACAGTCACTCTCCTTGGTACTCCGTACTCAAGGGCCAGCTCACTTCCCCATTCATATTTCCAGTCCCATTCCATTTATTTCTAGGAGCTCTACTCCTAATTCCCAATAGGGTTCATACTCATGTTTCTTAGGCCAATCCATACTAGGTTTCATCATTTTTATTTCCATTTCTCAGGTTCTACACATGTAGCATGTAACTTTATTATTCACATTCCAGGTTTATTTGTAGGTAGCTCGTGTTTCCAACATTCAATCTTCCATTTTCAGTTTATATACAGGTGATGAGAACCTCATCATGAACCCTAACTAGCACAATCTAACCTAGATTTGCGAGAAAAAGCTCCTACATAACTTATAGAAAAGCTTGACTCAGAGAATTTTGAGTTTGTGAAGAAAAAATGTCATAAGGGGTAAAAATGCAATTTCACCAACACAATCAGTAAACAGGGTAACTCAGGATCCAAACATAGGTCAAACTAACCTAATAAGAAGGAAAGTGGGATGATTTGATCTAAAAAGGGCTACAGTAACTCCTAGGGAATTAAATGACATCCTTTAATCCTAAAACAAATCCACTTCAATTCACGAGGTGCGAGGCAAAGTAAAAATCGAATAAACCCTCTAAAATTCATAGAAAAATAATCTCTAGGGTTTAGAACCTTCAATTTGACCTTGGGAACCCATTTTGACCTACATTGAGAACCATGCCCAATTAATGATTTAATTTGGGTTTATATGTAAATTGACCCATCAAACAAGGTCTGATCTAGAAATAAAATTCACCATTAGAATCCTTAGGTCCTATTTAGTCATGCATAAAAACTTGAACCTAGGAAGAGACCTTCTTGACCGACTTTACATTATGGTCCTCATCTATTACTTTTTGACCCTCAACTTTCGAAACCCTCGCATTTTGGCCCCTAAGTTCTTCGTCGTTCTTTGCACTTAGGTCCTCCCTGCAAAACTCTGGGTAGCGCCATGCTCCGGTGACTTTGCGCGGAGCATGGCGCCGCGCAGGATGAGGGAGGCCCTCTGCCCATTGAACTGGGTGTTCTCTACAACGTCTGCTGTCGCAGGGACACCTCCATGACCTCTGCCATCGCCCACACCTTCCGTGAGAACGCGCGGAAGGTATGGGCTGCTGCTCTGGCCATCCTCTACTGAGGGAGGCACATCGCCTCCCTGTGCCCATCCCTTCGCCTTCGCCTTTATAAACACCGCTGTCGCTAGCAGAAGAGGATAAGCTGTCTCTGACGGAGAATACCCCCCCCCACTTCCTCCTCTCCAGCTCCAACAGACGGCCTGCAGCTTCCGGCGACCAACTCCTCTTCCTCCTCGTCGCTCTGTTGCCTTACCTGCAGTAGGGTTCCCCTAACCCTTTTGTCTGTGTCGCGCTGCACCCGCCGACACCCTCTGCCTGCCTCCTCTTCACTGATCTCCCCTTCCAGGGCCTCTTCTTCCTCAGCTCCGGCAGGCACGAGCCGGTGGCTTTGCCCTTCCCCCTTCGTCCAGAACTTAGGTAAAAGCTTCCTCTCCTCCTCCTCTAAATTTCCCCTCTGTTAATTTGTATTTTTGCGCCCCCACACACAACTTCCACCTCCGCCTGCTCCGTCTTCGACCACCCTCTCCGGCGAGCCCATTCCACCTCCACAGACCCCTTCACTCCTCGCCGACCACCTCAGAAGCTTCCCCTCACTCCACTCCACAGCTTCCCCCTTTCCATTCCCTGCCACACACCACCTAAAGACCCCCTGAACAAACCCATTCCTCCGACCATAGTTCGACCTAGGGCTGCCACCATACGCCGCCTCACGCCTCGCCACCACCCGCACTGGCTTCGCCGCACCCCGGCGAAGCTCCCTGCATCCTCTGACTGAGCCGAGAGGCCGTATGCTTGATTTCAGGTCACGCCCTCTTCGCCGCCATTGCTGAGCAGGTGAAGCTCCTTCACCTGCAGCTGCAGGTTTGCCCTCGCCCAGGCTCGCACTCCAGGACGCGCGGTTTACCCCCGCGAAGCATCCCAGGCCTGCAGCTGGGGTGAAAGCCTCGCACACGGCCGCAATTGACCGCAGCTCTCTCAGCCGCGGGTGCGAGATTTGGAGGTGGGACTTTAGTCCCACCTCGGAAGCACGCGGCTCAGCGCCCGCGCATAAATGAAAAAAGTGTTGTAGGCTTATCGCCTTCGAACACAGGGGTCAGGTCCCTTACGCACGAGCGGCCCACGTGCTTGCCCTCGCCCGCGCTCATGCCCCGCGGGTCTGGGTCGGATCCGGATACCCGACACTGCGCACACCTCGCCCACCATCGTATGCCGGTGGGCCTGGTCCTGGGCGCGATACCCGTACCCGAATACCCGGCTCTGGGAGAGCGATCCTATGAGAGAAATCTGAGAAAGAGAGAGACGCGGGGGAGGGTAGGGGTAGGTTTTGCTCTGACCAGCTGTGTGAGTGTGCAGGTAGAGAAGAAGAAGGAGGAAGAAGGTGGCCGAAGCCTTGGCCGCTCAGGGCAAGGAAGAAGAAGAAGGACTGTGAGAAGAAGGAAAAAGATACAGAAAGAAGAAGAAGACCGCAGGGGAAATAAGAAGGAAAAAGAAAGAGGAAGAAGAAGCACAAGGGAAGCACTGTAGCAGATGCCACTTAAGCCGTCTGATTGAGAAATCAGACGACGGAAGAAGTTCTGCAGACAAAGAAGAAGAAGAGAAGAAAAGGTGCCGCAGCTGAAAGCAAAGAGAAGAAGAATAAAGAAGAAAAGAAGATAAAGAAGAAGAAGAACTGAAGAAGATCAAGCAAAAAGAAGAAAGAAGAAAGAAAGAAGACAAGACAAGAGAGAAAGAAGAGAAGAAGAAAAAGCCAAGAAACAAATCTATCTCTCTCTCTCTCTTATTTTTGTAATAGAAACATTGTACTTCTAGAATTCTAGTAGCTCCCTGAGTTCGACCTCGGGAAAAATATTTCCGAGTAAAATTGTAATAGTGGCAATGACTATTTGTACCTCAACAACATTTCTATAACAAAAAAAAACAAAAAAAGAAGATACCTAGCCACGGTCGGTCACATAAGTCATACGGCCCACTATTCCAACAGGCAGCTCGTATTTAATTGTAAACAATAGGAATTTACATGCAACAGTTTGCTAACAAGAGTACTTTACATTTCACAGGTAGCTGTTATCCATTTACAGGAAATTATTATTATTCTATTTACTCATCCAAGACTGCAATTCATACATTACATACAAATATTACAGTGTTTCTAGTCCTAAGATTCATGCCATACCCTAGGATCTAACATTCATTCCACATATGCATTCATATTTGTAATTAAACTAGAGGAAGCCACTCTACCAGTAAACCCAAGAGTAATGGGGGCTTGATCGGCAGGTCCACGTGCCTCAGCAAACCCCAAATCCGCAACGGAATGAGGTCCTATCACAAGGATCAATCACCAGAGACCACTCAGAACATGATAAAGGTATTCCAACAAGTAGAGGAACTTATACGGAGAACAACAGAATCTTAATTGCGGAAATCGGACCTTAAACGGACCCTAAACGACTAAAAAATAGTAATTCTGATTCATATCAGACGTCTGGAACACCTTCCAAACGTCTTAAAAAAGTCCAGAACCATACCTCAACTTTGCGCTACTCCTCAGATGTCTAGGAACTTCGTTGAACCGTCTGGACCTAGTTTCAGACGTCCGACCACCTCTCCGGACGTTTGGAGACACTTTCCTCCGTCTGGTGCCTCGCCCAGACGTCTAAACTGCGTGGGAAGGCATGTTCTGCATCTTCCCGAAGCGAATCCTGCACGCATCGACGCAAATCTCCTCAATATGACACGGAACAGTGCCTCGGCGGAACAGCCTGCATGGCCGTATCCGCAAAGAAGGTGTACGTCACGGAACTTACCTCTCAGTCATTTGGAGCCTCCTCCAGATGTCGTTTGCGTCATCTGAATGTAGATCTAGACATCTGATTCTGGGAAAATCCCAGAACCAAAAACTTCCTTCGCCTTCTCACGCCGCGCGCTGCCGAGCCGCGCCCGCTCGCTTGCTGCTCTGGCTACAGCAGTGTCGGAGAGGACTTCCCCGATGCACCTCTTCGCCTCGCGCACGCTCGACCGGCCATGAGCTCTCCGGCGAGCTCACTCACGAGCTCACGCAATTGCTCTCCTCTCTTCCCCTCGCTGCTCCTCCTCTCCTCTCACGCCGCTCACGCTCGCTGCTCACTGCTCTCGCGCTGGAGGAAGGAGGAGGGTGGCTGAAGGTGAGGTGAACGAGGGAGAGGAGGGGGGTTTAAGTAGGCGCTGGGTTATGATTTTGTCGGCGAGAGGAGAGAAGAAAATGAGACTGCGTACTGTCTGCGCGTAGCATGCGCGTAGACGCAAGGATGTACACGAAAAATTTAATTTCCAAACGTCTGACTCAAATCCCAGAAGTCTTAGAGGACTTTAACAGCACGGGTTTTAACAACTTGTAATATATCTTAATTTTTTAAATGATAAGTGATAGTAATTTTGTAATACATTCCTTAATGGAAGTTGGTATCAACGAATAAGTTTAATACAATATCACATTTCCAAACACACGCCACAACAATATACAAATTGTAGTACCTCTCGTTCATAATTTTGAGATAATAATATATCACATAATAACATGATTGCTCTGTTGTAGCACAAATCATTAGCCAATATAGTTGTGTTGCTACCATCAATTACCAGTTTAATTGCATATTTATTCAATAAGGTGTTAGTTTATCTAAGTTTGCAGTAGGAAATCATTATTCATTAAGTATCATGCTATTAATGAAAGATCGTGTAGTTTTTAGGTTGAGAAGATTGTAATACATGCACTCAAATTATTGTAATATGTTTAAAATGGAATCCGAGGTTTCAAGGAACAAGTGTAATACATTGAGTGATTCTTCGGTGATCTTTGAATGTTTACTCCATCGAAGTTGTAATACATACCAATACTTTGTAATACATTAATTTTTTTTATTTGGTAAGTAATAGAAAAGTTGTAAGACATTCCATAAAAGAATCAGGACTTTAATGAATAAGTTTAATAGAATACCACATTTGCAAACACGCATCCAAACGCCTATATACAAAATGTGACACACTGTCATTGTTAATTATTTGGAAATCTTTATCTATTAAGTACCATCCTATTAGTGAAAGATCATGCAATTCTTAGCTTGAGAAAACTATAATAGATATAAATTGTATGCTATATAATTGATAGAATGATAAGCCATTTTATTATTGTAATACGTTCAAAAAGGGAAGCAGAGGTTTAAAGAAATAAGTATAATACAAGACTACACTTGCAATGGCATAATTATTCAACATTATACAAATTGTAATACAATTTCTTTATGATGTGTATTGCAACAAATTCATTACAACTTATTGTAATACAATTTCTTTACAACTTGTAAAGAAATCTTCAAGAAATTGTCATACAATTACTTTACAATTTGTATTACAACACTTTGTCAAAAAAAAAAAAATTGTATTACAACAATCTCATAAATTGAATATAAGCTAGAAAATGAAATAAATGCATCAAACACATTATCTAAATTCATTCTATGAACAATCCACCATCATCTATTCATAATTTATATAAACACTTATCACAGACTTACCATAGGATGTCAAAGTGTGTTTATTTTCAGAATTCCCGAATCAAATTTTATTGAAATGGTTGAGGGTTGAAACCCAAAAATTGAAATTTTTATGAGGACAGAAATCAAGCAGAAGTCTCTCATAGATTTGAAATTCAAAAACCCTAAATACCAAAAGTAACCAATGTAATCCCTTCATTGACTCATCTACCTTGAATTGATAAGGAACCTATGTATCATTTCTTCATTTTGTTCATTTACACATTCAACTAGAATTGTTACTATTTGCACCCTGAATTTACCCGCTTCATTATCACCGAACTTGATAACCTTCCTCACATAAATTATCTCCATGTACGTTAGGAGGTAAATGTCACAATCTATACATGTATTTGGTTGTTGTGGCACCTCTGTTATGAATTGCACCCTCCAATTCTTTGTCCTTTGACTTGATATGTGCATTGAAAAGAACTTAGTTGCAATGTCCTGTTGGTGCTAGAACATTACGATTGTTTGTTTTGATGATAATAAAACATGTGTCATTTAACATTTGCACTTAGAGTCTTAGATTTCAGGTCAATTGCAAATGAAGATTTGATTAGACGGAGTTCGAGTTCTCATCCAGGATGGATTGGAGGAGCTTGATGGAGAACAAAGGAGATTCGCGAGGAGCGATAGCTTGAAGAAGGAAGGAGATGAAGAATATGATAGATTTCCTTCTCTTGTACTCTTTGTATTTTTCATTTCTTTTGTTGCTCTTTATTTTTTTTACTTAGATTCATGTTAAAGAGCCTCAAAGTACCCTTACAGTAGTTCTAGGAACACCAGCACAACCGTAGGATACTTATATTTTTTGTAGAGAACTTAGAAAACCAATATAGGGTTCAAACAGCTTTTCCAGACGTCTAATTCCAACATTAGACGTCTGATAATGTGTTTTAAGACGTCTGACTGTTGATTCAGACGTTTGATAACATTTAGGCTGGACTTGTTAGCTCTGTCTGATGAAATCAGATGTCCAGACCTCTGTCCAGACGTCTTAGAAGACATCTGGTGACTTTTCCAGACGTCCAATTAGTGGACCGTTGGCTGGCTTAGCAAACATTGGAGGATTTGACCGTTAGAGCCTTATCAGACGTCCTTAAGCCTTTCCAGACGTCTGATAAATGACCGTTTTGTCTCGGCTGACCCAAAATCTCTTCTCAGAGATTTTCTAGCCGTTGCAACTCTTGGAAATCCATTCCCGCAGAAAAAGTAGGTTTCCAGACGTCCAGACATAGTGCCAGACGTCCTATATGTCGTCTGATAGACTTGCACTAGAACCCTGTTTAGATCTGATTCAAGTCAGGGTGAAACCCGCCTATAATCAGACGTCTGATATTATTTTCAGACGTCTTAAAGTGATCTTCCAGACGTCTGATGTCAGGATCAGACGTCTGATAACCCTGTCAGTGCAATCATTGTTCCTGATTTCGGCCTGATTCTCTTGGGCTTTGCTCCCAACGGCTATGGAAGCTTTCCAAAGCCTTCCAAAGCTTTCCTAAGGCCTCTATAAATAGAGAGGAACCTCTTGCACACAACACACACCTAGATACACCTAGACACACCAAAAACAAGCATTTCCACTCTTTTGTGTCCAAAAAGAAGCTCTTGCTTTCCAAGCTCAGGTTCTACATCTTGAGAGCATCAAGCCTTTGCACACCTGCTCTCCCGCCGTAGTTCACGAGAGCGACGTTGTGCCGTCGTGTGGCTCTCGTACCCGCGTCATCGATTCGACGCACTCCTTGCAAAGGGGAGTTTCCTAATTCCTATATAAGCTAGGTTTAAATCTTTGTTGGCTCTATAGGACTATATTTGTTATTTTATCTTTGTTATTTAGTTGGGTATTTGCTTTGCGAATTCCTGTCTCCTTCGTGGGACAAAATCCTTCTCGTGGAGAGAAGGGGTTTAGGAACGCTACCCTCGCACTTGTAGCGTGGTTGTAATTGAGGTTGAATCACCCTCGTTTAAGTGATTCGTTTAGTGGATTTGATCAACTTGGTTGATTGGAAAATCCTAACTCGAGAGGGTTAGGTGGTGGTTTTCACCCGGTTTGGGTTTCCACCTAAAAATAATTGTGTACCTTGTGTGTTTGAATTTTGTGAGATTGCTTTACATTTTATTTCCGCAATATATTACGTCAACCCCTCCTGGTAGGGAATCCATAATTGGTATCAGAGCAGGTTCTTGCGAGATCGAAGTAACACCCGACAAGAAGATCATGGAGGGGAGCATATCTGCAATCAGAATCTCCGAAGGGCAGTCCACCGTCCGACCACCCTATTTCGACGGGAGGGACTTCGGATATTGGAAGTTGAGGATGATGTGGCTCCAAGCCACTGAGTTCGAGATATGGGGATGTTGCGAAACCCCATACGAGATCCCGAAGCGACCCCAAGGAGGCTACTCGCAGCTGCAGATTCGAGAGCTTTCACTCAACGCAAAGGCAATGAATGCCTTGTATTGCACGTTGAGTCCGAAGGAATTCGAACGAATCCAAGAGTGCACCATCGCCCACGAGATATGGAGGAGGTTGGAAGGCACTCATGAGGAGACGAGCTCGGAAGAAGATCTCGAGAAGAAGGAAACCGCGTGCCTTGGATTCATGGCCATCACGGATAACGACAGCGACAATGAGGTAAACTCGGATTTACAAGATGCTTTTAATGAGTTGTATGAGCTTAGTAAATCACTAAAACCAGAAAACAAAAGCATGAAAAAGAATTTTAGTTTTCTTAAATCTGAAAATGAAAGGCTAGAAAATAAACTTAAGGATCTAGAAATAAGCCCTAGTTCTAACACTTCTGAAAATGAAAATTTGTTTCTAGAAAACAAAAACCTAATTAATGAAATATTAAATTGATTGAAGAAAATGATAGTTTAAGGTTAGAAATTTCTAATTTACAGATTGAGATACATATTATAGAAAAAGAAATTGCATGTTTTAGGGAAAACTCTAACAAATTAATCAACAAAGTAGATAATTTTTATAGCCCTAAGGTTGAGAAAGGATCTCCATCAAGGAGACCTGCTAACAGATCCGGATCCAAGCCCACTTGGGTACCGAAAAAAGAATTGGAATCTTATTTTGTAGGTTTTAGGGATAACTACAACACAAAGGACTAGACCTACAAGCTCAAAGCTGGTCAACTCGTGTTAGGAGAACCAAGCAGCAGACCAAGGAGGAGAACAAGAAGACCGACGAGACAATGAACAAACGATGGACCCGCCGCACGTCGACCACTAGACTGGAGACCGGCGCCAATGCCCGGGCCTCCAAGCTACGGATGGGAGCCCCATCCGATGTGGCATCCACCACCATCATTTGGGCTATTTTATTGGCCATGGTAGGTGAGGTAAAAATTCTTTACCCTATCTTCTTATCATAAGCATTTAGATAGGGGGAGATAAAAAATTATGAGCTAATTGTCAATTTTTAAGGGGGAGATGCAAGTTAGCTAAATTTCCTTTAGTAAGGGGGAGAAAATAATAGCTATCTTGTTGTTACAGAAAGGGGGAGAACATTACTTTTGAAATTCATAGAAGAGCATGTTTTAAGGGAGAGTTATAGGAAATGTAAAATCAATTAAACCTTTTTGATAATGTCAAAAACGGGGAGGATTTTTTGCATTATTATTTATGATTTTGTTATCATAAAAAAGGGGGAGATTGTTGGTGCTAGAGCACCACGATCATTTGTTTTGATGATAACAAAACACGTGTCATTTAACATTTGCACTTGGAGTCTTAGATTTCAGGTCAATTGCAAATGGAGACGTGATTAGACGGAGTTCGAGCTCGCATCCAGGATGGATTGGAGGAACTTGATGGAGAACAGAGGAGATTCGCGAGGAGCGATGGCTTGAAGAAGGAAGGAGATGAAGAATATGATAGATTTCCTTCTCTTGTACTCTTTGTATTTTTCATTTCTTTTGTTGCTCTTTATTTTTGTTACTTAGATTCATGTTAAAGAGCCTCAAAGTACCCTTACAGTAATCCTAGGAACACCAGCACAACCGTAGGATACTTAGGTTTTCTGTAGAGAACTTAGAAAACCAATGTAGGGTTCAAACAGCTTTTCCAGACGTCTAATTCCAACATCAGACGTCTGATAATGTGTTTTAAGACGTCTGACTGTTGATTCGGACGTCTGATAACATTTAGGCTGAACTTGTTAGCTCTGTCTGATGAAATCAGATGTCCAGACCTCTGTCCAGACGTCTTAGAAGACGTCTGGTGACTTTTCCAGACGTCCAATTAGTGGACCGTTGGCTGGCTTAGCAAACATTGGAGGATTTGACCGTTAGAGCCTTATCAGACATCCTTAAGCCTTTCCAGACGTCTGATAAATGACCGTTTTGCCTCGGCTGACCCAAAATCTCTTCTCAGAGATTTTCTAGCCGTTGCAACTCTTGGAAATCCATTCCCGCAGAAAAAGTAGGTTTCCAGACGTCCAGACATAGTGTCAGACGTCCTATATGTCGTCTGATAGACTTGCACTAGAACCCTGTTTAGATTTGATTCAAGTCAGGGTGAAACCCACCTATAATCAGATGTCTGATATTATTTTTAGACGTCTGATATTATTTTCAGACGTCTTAAAGTGATCTTCCAGACGTTTGATGCCAGGATCAGACGTCTGATAACCCTGTCAGTGCAATCATTGTTCCTGATTTTGGCCTGATTCTCTTGGGCTTTGCTCCCAACGGCTATGGAAGCTTTCCAAAGCCTTCCAAAGCTTTCCTAAGGCCTCTATAAATAGAGAGGAGCCTCTTGCACACAACACACACCTAGATACACCTAGTGTAACGACCTGATTCCTGAATCCCTACGAGACACGAGAATCGGACCGACTCGACTAATCCCAAGACCCAGTCGTCCAATGAGAAAGTAACCAAAAGAGTAGTAAAATAAACCACATTCACCATGTATATAACTAGCAGTAACAAAATACAGCAGTAGAGAAAAGAAATACTACAGTATACACCACCACAACAGTAGAGAAATAAACATATACATAAACATGAAGCTTACAATAAAGAGAGTACAGGGGGAAAACAAAACTACTTACAACAACAGCAAAAAGTACAGAAGGTACTACAGGTAACCCTAATGGCCTCTACTAAGCCCAGCGCCCTCCGCAGCCGCTGACTCTGGCTGCTTAACACCTGGTCCTGAAAAGGTAACAAGGGTGACACGTTAGCGAAACGCTGAGTAGAGTGGCAACTAAAAGCTAGATGAAGCAGTGGAGTGGACAGTAGCTGTTATATTTTTTACTTTCTTCCTTTATACTTTTCCATTTATTCACTATTGATTTATTCCTCAGATCCTTCTCTTGATCTTGAATGTTCCTCGTGGGAACGATCTTGATTGCAGTCTTTCCCGAAAAGTAGAAGTAACACGTGGTGCTCTCCTGGCCGGGAGAGTCTCCCGTGGTGGTCCTACCCTCAGTCAACTACCCCAAGGTCGCTGTCAGACGTAACGGTGACTACGGTACGCGTGATAGACGCACTGGTAGCTACCCCGCACTGGCACGCGGTCAGTCCTTTCCGTTAACGGGTGCGCCCAAAGCACAGCACGGAACCAGTATAGGGCAGAGCCCTCTCAGTAACAGGGGTCCAGCCCCTCCATAGTAACCAAACAGGGGTCTCGCCCCTCCACAGTCCGCGCACCCTCGCCTGACTACCCTGATTTGCCCAGTGGGCCTAACAAGTCGATGTAGGTGAGCTAGCAGAGCCCCGGGGCTCGTGGGGTAGCTAGTGCTCTCCCTACACTAGTAGCTCTCCTCGGTACTGTGTACGCGAGGGCCAAAAGTCGGTACAAAGTGGCCAGACCTAACCCCGGGTCCCTGGGGCAGCTAGCTCCGCTTTGCACTAAACAGGGGGGCAGTCGCTCTCCTTGGTACTCCGTACTCAAGGGCCAGCTCACTTCCCCAATTCTGTCCCATTTCCTTTCCAGGAGTTCTACTCCTAATTCCCCGTAGGGTTCAAGCTCTTTTAGCCCAGCCAATTTAGGTTTCACCGTTCCGGGTTTATGTCCATACAATTCATGTTCTCATCTATAATTATCCATTTATAACAGGCAGCTGTTAACCAATTTACAGGTAGTTATCATTTCCTTTCCACTTTTCCAAGACTGCAATGTATATATTCAACTAGTTTTCCAGTCCTAGAATTCATGCCATACCCTAGGATCTATCATTCAATCTAGTTTTCCAGTCTTAGGATTCATGCAATACCCTAGGATCTACCATTCAATCTAATTCCTCAGTCCTAGGGTTCATGCAATGCCCTAGACTCTATCAATTGTTTCATAATTGTACAAATCTTGTTAAATAATTTAAAGGGCCACTCTACCTGCGAAATCGGGAGTACTAGGGGCGTGGTCGGCAATCCCGCGCGCCTCCGCAACCCCTGAGTCGCAATGGAACGGGGTCCTAACACAAGGATCAACACAAGGAGTTTCTCAGAATGGTATACAATTGTTGTAAACAGGTAGAGGAAATAAATCTGGAACGAACGCAACTTGAAACGTGAAAAATGGACTTCGAACGGACCCTCAACGGGCCAAAAACGATGAGTCTATCCAAAATCTGACGTCTGGAACTTCTTCCAGACGTCTTAAAACGTCGATCATGCCATACCTTCTTCTGCGCAGTCCTTCAGACATCCAAAAGCTCGCTGGATCGTCTGAAGTCAGTTTCCAGACGTCCGATTGTCACCCCGGATGTCTGGAGGACCTCTCCGTCGTCTAGTAATGTGGCCAGACGTCTGATCCGCGTGGGATGGCGAGCCCTCACGCCCTCCTGAATAACACCTGCACACACATGCAACCGCTCTCATCACGAAGAGGTGCAGAGAACGTGACGGACGGCTGCATGGCCGTACGCGCGTAAATAGAAGATAGGAAAATATAATACCTGTCAGACGTCTGGACCTGGCTCCAGACGTCCTACGCGTCGTCTGGACGTAAGTCCAGACGTCTGATTTTGGGAAATTTTCCCAGAATCAGGACTCGGTTCGTCCTCCGCCCGCGACGCACGGCCACGCCGCGCCGCGTCCGCCTGCTGCCCGAGCTGCAGCAGCTCCTCCGCGACACCCCACGCTCGCTGCTCTCCCGCCGGCCGGCTCTAGCGGCCCCGGCAAGCTCGCACCCTCGCGGTCGAGCTTCTTCTTCCTCTCGCAGCAGCTTCTCTCCCCACACACTCGCAGCAGCCGCTTTGCCGCTCTTGCTCGCTCGCGCTCTCGCTGGAAGGGAGAAGGAGAAGACAGGTGGAAGGGAGTGGTGTGGCGTGAGGGAGAGGAGGGGTATATGTAGGCACGAGGGGGGGCTCTGCAGGTCGGTGGGGGAAGAAAGAAAGAGAAGAGGGCAGCTGGGAATCAGTCTGCGTGTGCATGCGTGCAGATTCGCTCTCGTACGCACGCAAAAATTAATTTCCAGACGTCTGGGAAGGCATCCAGACGTCTGATCAGACGTCTGGGCCAACTCCCAGATGTCTTAAAGTGGTCTTGGTGCCTCGGGTCTTAACACCTAGACACACCAAGAACAAGCATTTCCACTCTTTTGTGTCCAAAAAGAAGCTCTTGCTCTCCAAGCTCAAGTTTTACATCTTGAGAGCATTAAGCCTTTGCGCACCCTCTCTCCCGCCGTAGTTCACGAGAGCGACGTTGCGCCGTCGCGTGGCTCACGCACCCGCGTCATCGATTCGATGCACTCCTTGCAAAGGGGAGTTTCCTAATTCCTATAGAAGCTAGGTTTAAATCTTTGTTGGCTCTATAGGACTATATTTGTTATTTTATCTTCGTTATTTGGTTGGGTATTCGCTTTGCGAATTCCCGTCTCCTTCGTGGGACAAAATCCTTCTCGAGGAGAGAAGGGGTTGAGGAACGCTACCCTCGCACTTGTAGCGTGGTTGTAATTGAGGTTGAATCACCCTCGTTTAAGTGATTCGTTTAGTGGATTTGATCAACTTGGTTGATCGGAAAATCCTAACTCGAGAGGGTTAGGTGGTGGTTTTTACCCGACTTGGGTTCCCACCTAAAAATAATTGTGTAACTTGTGTGTTTGAATTTTGTGAGATTGCTTTACATTTTATTTTCGCAATATATTACGTCACCCCCTCCTGGTATGGAATCCACATGTCCTACATTATATTGAAGAACAAAATATTATAAACATGTAATGATTTCTAAATATTTTGTTTTACATTCCTCATTTAATGTCATCCTATTCACCCATCCGAATGCTTCTTCTATCATGCCCCAACAAGTTGTATAGAAGGAATTCTCTTGTTTCAAGACACACGACCAACAAGATCCAATGTCTTGGTAGATGTAAAAGGAAGATTGCCTTTTTAATGTTCCCATAAGTACTTGGGCTTGCCCCAAATATCTCATGAAGAGCTTTTTTGTTCATCCTTGGTCAAATTTTGCACCTTACCTTTTATTAAATTTGGTAAGCATGAAATTTAAAGTTTTATCTCATCCATAACCAACCATCAACTGATTATACTCATTAAAAACACTCTACCATGATTGTTAAGGATTCGAAAAATCATGGTGCCTCCCCCCTTTGATATTATGGAATACCTAAAAAATAAGTAATTCATATATGTGATCGACCATCTGGATTACTAGTTAATTATGGTTAATTAATCTCGTTGTAGTATAGTTTCGTAATTCAGACTGATATCATTTTATTTATATACAATTTTTATTGATTTTATTTCAGGTGGTTCATTGGGAGACAGTTATTGATATACATCACTCTCTATTATCTAAAAGTTATCTTTTATTAAAAAAATGTTAAGCTTATTTACAAATGAATAAATAATGAATGAAATAATCAAAGAATGAACTAATCTAAGTCAATTTATGTACAACAATGAATTAATTATGTTAAGGACAATGCCTCAAACATATAAATAGGTAGAAAGGAATTAAAAATTAATCTAAACTAATCTAGGGTAGTTATGTACATTGACATCTAAGCAATACCTCAATATAGGCACAAAAAAACTATCTATACTAACATATACTATATACTATACTAACATATATAACTATATATACTAACGTCTATAAATGTCACTAAAAACCTTTAAAACACTTGTATATACAACAAGGCAAAAAGGATATGTGTATATACTAAACTACATATATACATGTATATATACTTACTAATACTTATACTATATATATACAACACACACACAACACACATATTTAACTCATACTTAACACACACATTAACAGACTAACACTTAACTCAAACACTTAACACACACACGCACACTACACAGACTCAAACTAACACTTAGCCATTTTAACACTTAAGTTAACCTATACTTAGTAAAAAATTTGTTAATTGTCGGGCCCAACCCTTCGCAAAATCTATTGCCTACTAGGGGTCAGATTGACTACTACTAATCGTGGGCTCATAGTTTTCATTAGGTGATTTTGTATATAGTTTTGGGCTAATACAGGCCCACATAGACCGCTCACAGCCTAGCCAAACCAAACTCTCAGCCCACCTCATGCTCATAATAATCATAGGATTACTAATGCTTACAAGATCCGACCCTTAATCTTTGGACGAGGAGTCCATGGGAGCGATTCACTTTATAGTGCTACAAGCACTATGTAGTACACGATGTGACACCATCTTCGTGCGCCAATTTGGCATGCCAATGCATGATTTAAGGCTAGATTTAGGACTTAATTTAGGTGTTAAATTATTAATTATTTTCAAATCAAATTATATGATTATGTAGTTGATATATAGGGCTACTTATTGATATATTTATTTTAACTTAATTAAATATATAATTATATTTAAAAATTCCTTAAAGTTAGTGAAAAATGCACATTGATTTTAACCTTAATTCTTTAATTAAACTACAAATGAATAAATTAATGGTACAATTGACTTATAAATTAGTTAATATACATTATTAACTTATTATTACAGATTTTTAACTTATTTTTATTGATTTATGTACATTTAAATACACGTTTTACGCATATATACATATATATATACATTATAAATACTATTTTACAGTATAAATAAGCTATAAATATATTGAAAATACTTTAAGCTACAATATTCAAGTATACAACATAATTTATTTCAACAATTCATTAATTTACTAATTTAAATTATATTAACTTACCAATATACCTAATTAACTTATAAAAATAATTATGTACAATATATAGATAAATAAATAAATGTAAAGGTACATTATTGTATAGTATAATTACTTTAAGTTATATATACAGTTATAATTACAGTTCTAAATATATACATAGTTATTTACAAATATATAGGGATTATGTACATAAAATATAAATAAATAAATACATAATTATATTATTATAATACATACTGTATAACTTAGTTTAATTACCTACTTAAGTAAATAGAATAGATATATAAGTTTGTTATACACTTGATATACATATAGGTTATTATATACAATTAATTTAAGTTTATATATAAGTATAAATATTATATACAAAGGTATTTTTATGAATTTTTGGATTTTTTTGCAGATTTTTTTCTTTTTTGTGTTTAATAGAGATAGGGGAAGATGAAAGAAATGTGAGAAGAGAAGAAGAAGATTGTTACAAACGCGGCTTCAAGACGTTTTTTAAGACGTCTGGGAGGTGGCTCAGACGTCTGACCAGACATCTGGAACCCCTTCCAGACGTCTGGGATTTAATTTTCTGCGGAGTACGGGGTTGTGTCTGCGCACATGCGCGCGCAGACCTGCAACCGCCACCCGCTTTCCTCTTTTTCCCTCTCTCCTCCTGCAGGGTGCTGCGCTCTCTCTCTCTCTCCCCGCGCGGCCTTATAAGGCCCTTGCCCTCTCCCTCACTCTCATCTCCTCCGCTTCCTTCTTCTTCTTCTTCCAGCCGGTGCGAGAGCGAGCAAGCGGTGGCAGCAGCGGCCGCGGCAAGTGGGCGGGAGGAGGTGTTGCGCGAGGGAGGAGACGCTCGACCGTGAGGGCTCGAGCTTGCCGGGGAAGCTAGAGCCAGCTGGCGGGGGAGCAGCGAGCGTGGAGTGTCGCGGGAGGGCTGCTGCGGCTCGAGCAGTGGGCGGACGGGGCGCGGCGCGGCCGTGTGTCACGGGCGGAGGGCGAGTCGAGCTCTGATTCTGGAAGTTTTTCCAGTTTTTCCAGAATCAGACGTCTGGGATTCCAACCAGACGACGTTGAAGACGTCTGGAGGACGGTCCAGACGTCTGGCAAGTAAGTTATTTCGTCCTTCTTCCTTTTTCGCGCGTACGGCCATGCAGCCGTCCGCCGCGCCTTCGTCTGCAACCCGTCGTACTGAGAGCGAGGAGTGGGTGCGTGCAGGTTCTGCTCGGGAGGGCGCGAGACTTGCCATCCAACGCGAATCGAACATCTGGCCGCAGTGCCAGACGACGGAGAGGACTTCCAGATGCCCGGGTTGACCATCGGACGTCTGGGAATTAAGCTAGACGCCTCCGCAGGCTTCTGGACGTCTGAGGGACTACACAGAGCGAAGGTATCATCTGAACCACCTTTTAAGACGTCTGGAAGAGGTTTTAGACATTTGATTTTGGACTGTTTCGTCGTTTTCGACCGGTTTAGGGCCCGTTCGGAGTCCGTTTTCCGCGTTTCAAGTTGCGTTCTTTTCGGAATAAAATCCTCTACCCGTTTACAGTAATTATATACTGTTCTGAGAAACTCCTTGTGTTTGATCCTTGTGTTAGGATCCCGTTCCATTGTAGTCTCAGGGGTTGTGGAGGTGCGCGGGATTTCCGACCACGCCCCCAGTACTCCCGTTGTAGCTGGTAGAGTGGCTTGTAAATTCATTAGTATAATTTGTTACAATTATGGAACAATTAATAGAACCTAGGGCACTGCATGAATCCTAGGAATGAGGAACTAGATTGATTGATAGATCCTAGGGTATTGCATGAAACCTAGGACTGGAAACTAGATTGAATGATAGATCCTAGGGTACGGCATGAATCCTAGGACTGGAAAACTAGTGATATTTATATAACATTGCAGTCTTGGAAAATGTGGAAAGGAAGTAATAGCTGCCTGTAAATTGATTTAACAACTGCCTGTTATGAATAAATGAACATGATTGAGAACATGGATTGTATGAACGTGAAACTGGAATGGTGAAACCTGAATGTGCGGAGTTAAAAGAGCTGGAACCTTACGGGGAATTAGGAGTAGAACTCCTGGAAAGAGAATGAAATGGAACTGAGAAGGAAAGATGTGGAGGTGTGTTGTCTCTTGGGTACGTAGTGCCAGGGGAAGCACCTGTTACCTATTTAGTGCAGAGCGGAGCCAGTCGCCCCAGGGACTCGGGGTTAGGTCTGGCCACTCTGTACACAGTACCGAGGAGAGCTACTAGTGTAAAGCGAGTACTAGCTACCCCACGGGCCCCGGGGTGCTGCTAGCTCACCTACACCGACTTGTTAGGCCCTCTGGGTAAACTAGGGTAGTCAGGCGAGGGTGCGCGGACTGTGGAGGGGCAAGGCCCCTGTTTGGTTACTGTGGAGGGGTTGGACCCTTGTTACTGAGAGGGCTCTGTCCTATACTGGTTCCGTGCTGTGCTTTAGGTGCACCCGTTAACGGAAACGACTGACCGCGTGCCAGTGTGGGGTAGCTACCCGTGTGTTTATCGTGCGTGCCGTAGTCACCGTTACGTCTGTCAGCGACCTTGGGGTGGTTGACTGAGAGTAGGATCACCACGGGGGACTCTCCCGGCCAGGAGAGCACCACGTGTTACTTCTACTTTTCGGAAAAGACTGCAATCAAGATCGTTCCCACGAGGAACATTCGAGATCAAGTGAAGGATCTGAGAAATAGATAAATTGTGAAACAACTGAAAGATGTAAATAAAGAAAGAAAGAAAATAAAACAGCTACTGTACACTTTACTGCTTCTTTAGTTTAGTTGCCACTTTACTCAGCGTTTCGCTGATGTGTTACACTCGTTACTTTCAGGACTAGGTGTTGAGCAGCCAGGGTCAGCGGCTGCAGAGGACGCTGGGCCGAGTAAGGTCTAGTAGAGTTACCGCAGTTCTTTTGTACCCATTTTTGTTCCACTGTAGTGAGTAGTTCTTGTTACTCTCTGTACTTTTCTTTACTTGAAGTTCATGTTATGTTATAAATGTTGTTCTACTGTTGTGGTGGTACATGCTGTAGTAGTTCCTTTTCTTACTGCTGTATTTTTGTTACTGCTAGTTATATTCATGCTGAATGTGGTTTATTTTACTGCTCTTTTGGTTACTTCCTCGTTGGACGACTAGGTCTTGGAATTAGTCGAGTCGGTCCGATTCTCGTGTCTCGTAGGGACTCAGGAATCTGGTCGTTACAAAGATTATGTTTGGTGTTTTCACTTCTTTTCCTTTATTTACAAACCAGAGAAGACTTAAGCTTCATTGGTATGTTCTATATACAAACACACTCAAATCATACAATTAATGACTCAAACACCTAAAACTAAACCTAATCTAACTCAAGACACATTTATTTTATTTATTTACAATTATTTTTTATTTTTTTATATATTTACAAATTGGACTGAAATAGGCTTAAAGGAGAGTTAGAAATGAAACCAAAAGCCTTAGAAAACATTCTCAACCGCTGGAATAGAAGATAAGAACTTAAAATATTTCCAGATATCTGTTCAGATCATAATCAAGCATAAAAACATGATTTGCTCATCAGATTTCATTAAATCATTCAATTGGATAGTTAACACATTCAATTTGCTGACAAAGAGTTTAAAAATCAGAATCACATGTTGTTTTCAATCTAGTTTATTATCATAGAAATGTACATGAATGCTTCGTAAACATTGTTCTACGTCAGGTCATCTTAGAAACTCCTTTTAACTCCAAATTCATGAATTGATTGTTGAAATTACATCAAACAGTCAATTAGACAGTTTTCACAACATGCAACTGCTGGCAAAAGATTTCTCAAATGATATTACATACTTTTCAGCCTAGAATTAACATCAACATTGACGCATGAAAGCTTCTGATAATTAATCTAACTCTTAGCCATTCTCAGGACTCATTTAAACTCATTAAAGAACTAAGAACTGCTTGAATTCAACCTCTAACAGTCTTGACAGTACGAGAAGTTGCTGTTGCTGTCTGAGTGGAAATCAAATCCTCATAACCATATCATTAAGTATCAGATGTAGGTCCATGTACCAACTTCTCTAGATAAGTACATGTAAGCTCAAAATCAGCAGAACTCAGTTTAACACCATCATCAGTTTATGCACATTTTCATTCAGTTAAAGGAAACTTAGCAGCCGCTAATCAAATCCATCAGATCTTCATTGAAAGGTTAAAAGGTTAATAAACTTGATCAGATAAATTTATGAACATCACCGACCATTCTAAAAGACTCATTACCACTTTAGAATCATTCAGACATCACTTGTACTCAGAGTTGAAACAGCAAAATCCCAAATTAGGCTCATACTGTGGCTGCTGTTACAGTTACTGCTTTATTGATTAGAACAAATCCCGAAAATCAACTTGAAATTCAGAATGCTGAAATAATCACTCACAACAGTCTCTTAAGCATCAAAATCCTCTTCAAAATCTCATTTAAAGCCTCAGAACATTAGTTGAATGCTTTAGAACCCAATTTTATCTCAGACCTGGGTGCTGGAACCACATCCCAGATCTGATTTGAAACATTAAAATACCATAGCACATCATCGCAAATGATCTTAAGATGATCTGGAATTCAACAAAAATCCAATTAAAGCTCAATAAACCTTGAAAACCCTAATTGCTCTCCCTCTTGTGCTATAGAGAACACGAAGAAAGAAAGAACTACTAAGGGATTCAAATCCCTTAAAAATCGATTCCAGATCTTCCTCAATATCTTCAAAGCATCATTCAACCTTTGATTAGTGATTTAAAACAATATGCAATCAGATTCGATTGTCACCCATGTGGGCATTTGATTTAGATCCACGAAGATGATTGATCACCTAGAGATCCTGCACACTATCAATTATCGATTAGTGTTTAGGATCTCAGGGCAATTCTATAAAGCCCAATAGGTCATTGCTAAGGCCTCAAATCAATGCAACTGATTTTCATTGGCCTCACTACCAGAGAAGATTAAAAACAAGATCAATGGGAGAATTTGGGCATAAATTCCTCACATGATTAAAACAAATCAACTACATTCAAAAAACAAATAGAAGGTCTTAAAATCGATTTCAACACAATTGTTCTAAAAATTCCTCAATCATCATAAAAAATCAAATCAGATTTAATCAATCAAATTGGTTCAATTCCAAACACAGGAAGGGTCCTTGTGATCTTCTGGAGTGAGTGAGAAGGCCCATAAATAGATTTAGCACTCCATTAGATCTGAGAGCTATTGAGCTTTAGATCTAGTGGATGCTCAGGCAAGTGAAGTGAATTGCGATTAAAAGAGTGAAAGTGAATGTGATATGAAGGGGGAGACTAATGAATCGAAGTGGGTACATGGATTCATTTCCTTTGATATGAATTGATCAAAGGAGGTGGATAGGTGAAATTCTAACTCTACTCTGATCTACTCCTAATCTAAGGAAATCAGACACTGAATTGCGATCTCTACTATCTAATTTGCTCTAAATCTATCTAGAAAGCGAGTAAATCTAGCTAACAAAGCATTAAAATCCACTTTACTAGACGAATGGGATCTAAGGGACCATGACTGGTGGTTAGTGGTGACGAGGTGAGGGAGGAGATCTCCAGCGCTTGAAAGTCCACTAGTGGAGGTTCGGGGACGTCCCCTGGTGTTATGTGATCCAGGTCGATGTGGACGAAGTGAGAGACGGAGTGTAGTTGCTGTCACCAGCCATGGAGTGAAGAAGGTAGAGGAAGTTGGAGAGGGATGAATGATCAACCCAAGGAAGTAGGAGGGGGGCTGATAAAGGATCAAAGGCTCATTGAGGAGCTCAATTTATAGACTTAGGTAGATTTAGTGATCAGGAATCAAGGGTAGCAAACCATTAGGTATCTACGGTTAAGAGTGGAGCTGAGATGCATGGGAAAGATAAGAGTAAAAAGCGATCGTCTGATGTGATCTGGAGACTAGCGCAATCAAGTGTGTATCGGCGCTACCTGGTAGGATCAAGATTGGCAGTAGATCTGATGGAGAAAGAGATGGCTGGTCGTGATTGGCTAAGTTCTTCGAGTGAAGAACATCTGCTGTTGCTGGTGTTAAGGAGAAATTGCAAGAGAGGCCTAACCTTTCGAATTGTTAAAACAATTGCTAAGGAGCTCATAAGTGACAAGAAATGATAACCAGAAGGTCTCTGCAGTTTACAAATAAGTCCCTGAGATGTTTGGGCTTTATAAAATGTGAAGGATATGTATATGCATGACGGACCTATATGTAAAACATTGATTCCAAGGTCTAAATGAACTCAAAATGCAATGTACTTTTTATGGCATGTTAATTGAACATATTAGAACATGATTCAACTATTGATTTGTCTATTCAAGCTTAAATTGGTGTTAAATTGACATTTAGATCATCCATTTACCTATTTAAATATAGAATCTCTCAAAAGTGACCTGATTATGAGTTTTTACTATAAATTTGATGTTTTAGGTCATTTTCATTAATTCCCACACTTAACCCATTTATTATTTTAATTTGATAGTATTTAACATAGTTTCTAGCCTAACTTTGGAATTTTAGCTATGATGAGCTATACTTCATCAATATGCATCAGTTATCTGCTTGAATTTCCAACATACACATCTTAGTATCTATCAAGTGTTTACATTTTCTACGAACTTTACTAAACATTTAAATAAACTTACCGTATCCTCGATCATTCCTCTATATAGTAGGTTATGTATGTGCTAACCCCTACAATAGTTATCCTAAGGAGTGTGGCAGCTAGTTTTTATTCAACCTACATGTGACATAGAAATCTCATTATGTACAATATCATTGTGCAAATGACATATCATTAATTTACAAGACTTATTTAAGGTTACTTGTCAGCTGGATCCTTGAGAAATGATTGAATGATGTTGTTCTCTTCTTCAATGACATGCTCACGACCATTGTAGTCATCACGTGGATAGCATAGGTACTGTTATTGCAACACAATCAATGCGTTAAATACAATGCATTCCAAGCAGTAACATATAAGAAGGATAGTTTAGCAAAGTTGCTGTGGATTTTGAATACTTATATCATCCTTGTCAACATCATTATTGAGTGGGATATCAGCACCTCTGTCTCCTCAAAGTTCTTCTCCATCCTTTCTTCCATTGCCTTCCTCATTGTTCTCATCTATATTCACATCATGTATCACCATTTTTTCTCCTTTTGTTTCTTTGATTTACGATCATTCTTTGATTCATTTTTTCCCTCATTTTCAAGTCCTTCCTCATACAAATTCCTTCCTCTTTTGTCATCTTTACCCTCCATCCTTGATCTCTTTTTTTCTGCCCTCCCCTTTATCCTCCCAATCATTGAACTAGGTGTCCCTCCCCTTTTTTGTTGTAGCTTTTACACTCTTTCATTGTTAGATGTCTTCCTTTTTTTCTCTTGTTTCAGTATCTATGGTTTCTTCTTTCACAAGCTTTCCCTCTGTTTAAACTGAACAATCATTTTGTTGTTATGATCTTCATGATCACCTCCTTCCCTCCCCACACCTTTACCACTCCCCCTTGCTATCTCTTCTGTCAAACTCAAATCAAACGATAGTGTCTCTAAATGAATGTTGTCATTCCTTGAGATGTTATGTCTATCTCTCATCTCATTTTCCTAATCAATCTTGGAGATTCCACTTAAATTCTCATCTATTTGGAGTCCCACATCATTCTTTGATCCCTTTGTAACATTTTTTTCCTTCTTGAACTCCTTAATCTCTTGTTTCATATCAAAAAAATTCTTCTTATACCTTCAATCATTTCTTTAAGCTCTTTTCTCTCAGCAATGCAAAGCTTACTCTTACATATTTCATAGGATTCTTCATCCCCAACTATATCAGCTGATACCTCAATCTTTAATGGGACCAAATTAGCTGGCTTTCAAGTATAATAAAAGGCCTTCTATGTAGAAAACCTTTTGATTCAAAGGTTTCAAGCGAGAAGATGTAGTCATTTGCCCCAACTCTGAAAATCTCTTTTTATTAATCAAAAAGTTTCAAACATATCTGGAAGAAAATATTTATTTATTATGAAAATCCTTATTCATTTATACAACGTACTGTATAATGGTATATGTAAACAACATATTGTTTCTTCATGGATGCAATTCATGTCATTGATCTTTACTCTTATCAACCGCGCCCACTTCCTTATTCTAAGCCTGAAGTCTTGGTTAGTGTATGAATCCTTAAAGTAGTGCTCCATCATCCATATCTACATATTTTTTAAAATTTTTTCATTGTCATACAATTATGTAACAAGACATTTATAATACACCATTAAAATAAGTTTTTTCCTTACATATAGGCATGAGACACACCCATTTAGTTAGCCAAGTGAGTTGCCAATATTTGACCTGCCCCTTGAGCTTCTTCGACATTTCATTCATCTTGACCAACAAAAAATTTACTACTGTGGATGACCAATTAAAGTATTTTGTGTCTTCCAGCGAGTCAATGTAGTTCATTAGAACTTTAGGGAATGAGTATCCTGAATCCAAAAATAGAAAAATTGTGAGCATCAAACATACTAGGCATGTCACAAAAATGTAGACCAAATGATCATCCTCATATTAGTACTATGCATTTTAACAATAGCTCAAGTGATCTTCTATCTATGTGCCTTTCTCTCCCTAGGATAGAATCATTGCAACAGCTAGTCCATGGGAGGGACTTCTCATTAACCTTAATCCCGTAACCACTACTTGGTATTCCTAGGATCAAACCGATGTTATTGTTGGAGAACTCAATAATTGTATCTCCCATTAGGAATTTATGATTACCCATGTATCTCTTTGATCCATTTTAGGACTTTTGTATCAATATTCATTTTTGCTACTCCCAACGATAGATGAAATGTTGGAGTCGTGTTTGCTGCTTCTCACTCAAAGGATGTTTATCATTAATATATTCTTTAAAGTGTTGAATGTAGCAACCATGTGCAACTTTTACTTCATCTACAATTTATCAAATTAAAGTGGTATTATATTCCACATTTTGATAACAACCCTTGATTTCGCATGTTATTATACATTGAGCTATAATAAAAAACATGCATCTACAACCTTTCCTTTAGAAGTTGCCATCCACCTTGCTTGTCCTCTCACTCGATGTTGGTGTATGAGTTGTTTTATCTGTGTTGCTCTCTCTTTTTGAGGGTTCTCTTTCATCACCCACAACACTTGTGTTCAACATTGACACTACTAGAAAGTGTGCGTTTTGCAACGGTTTTTGAGCGACCCTTTTAGAACTGTCACCAATGATCCTTTTTGGAGATGGTTATTTAAATAACTATTGCTAAAAATCCTTTTGCCTTCCTCGCCAACCTAGGGTGGCAAGTGGTAATACTTGGGGACGGTTATTTTGAAATCATCGCAAAAGGTTTTTGTGTGCTCGATGAAAAAATTGGGGTTTTAGGGATGGTTTTTATCGAAACTGTCACTACCCCATCCTCCTCTCCACGTTGCAGTGTTGCGCCATCCCCCTTCCCGCGTGATGAGTTGTGGCTCGTCATAGCTAAAATGCCTAAGTTAAGCTAGAAACTAGGTTAAACACTATTGAATTAACACATGAAAAGGGTTAAGTGTGGGAATTAATAGAAATGACCTAAAACATTCAATTTGTGTTAGAAATGTGAAATTAGGTCATAAATTGAGATATTCTATTCATTAATATAAATTGATGATCCATTTGCAAATTGAACAAACATTTGAGTTCAAAAGTTCAAATCAAAAGTGAAATCAACTTCTTGAATGTTCAATTATGCTTCAATAAAAACTTGGTTGCATTTGGACATCAATAGGACTCTGCATTCGTTAAATTACAAATAGGTCCTTAGTACATAACATTCCATCACATAAAAACTTGTTAAGGACTTTATTGCAAGCCTTCAGGGGTCTTTTGCAATACTTAGGGGCCGCTCTGCAAGACTTCCTCACCACTTATGGGCTTCTATGCTACTTTCCTAATATTTTGCCCATAAGGATTTCTCTGCAATTACTCCAACTCACCTACAGTAGGCGGGTGCACTGTAGCCACAAGAACTCAAGAGATCTTGGTCGTCACTTGCTCGCTCTCTTGATTTGATGGCCCAACTCCAATCGAAGCTTCGCGCGCTTCAGCGTGTGTGTTCACCTCCTATGCCAGATCTCATCCAACGGCCGCGATTTGATTTGAAGCTTCACGCATGCCTCTCTTCTCATCCCCACTGCCCATGCCTTAGGTGCTTAATCACACCTCTGCGGTGATTGGAATCACTGTTTCATCTACTTAAGTCCCTGCCCAGCTCTCTCGAGCTGAGCAATTTTGTCCTCTCCAATTTCTTCTCCCCATACACCTCTATTCCTATGCCTGTGCAGTGGAATTCCACCTCCTGCGACCACTCCTCACCGCTAAGGACCACGTAGCACCTAAGGGCGACACTGAGTCCTACTAGTGGACTTTCAATCCACTGGAGATCCTCCCCCATTCGCCGCTGCAGCCACCAACTGTAGATCTTCTCAGCAGGTCCCATTCTTCTATTAGATTAGGATTTCCTACTTTCTAGATTAATTATAGCATTAGTTAGAGTAATTTAGGAGTAGATTCGATGTTAGAATTCACTGGTTTGATGGATTAGTGTAGGGTAGGAGTAGATTAGTATAGATTCTATTTCGCCCTCTCTGATTAATTCAGATCAGAGAGGTGTTTTTCCACCTCCATTTTGACACATTAATCTCCCTCTCCATCTCATTATCCACATTCACTATTTTTCCCTTGCAGTTAAATCCATCAGTCACCCACTCATCAAAGCAACCAACAAATCTTGAGCTTAAGGGCTTACTGATCTATTGGTGCTCCAAATATCACTTGAGGGTGATTCCATTCCCTACATTGGATCACAATCACCCTCCTTTGAGTTGAATTAAACTCGATTTGATCGCTTGAATCTAATTTAATCTCATGGGCTGATTTGTTAATTTATTGAGAGCTTTGAATTTTATCAGATCTAATCGATTTTATTGAGTTTGTATTTACTTGATTGGATTAATGGCAATGAGCATGGACTGTTTTTATGAGATTTGCTACTGTCGACAGTGTTCATGCTCAATTTATATCTCAATTTTGCTCTTTAATGATAGCTAGAGCCAAGGAAAATCAGTTACACTGATTGGAGGCTCTAGCAATGATTCAATTGGTTTTAAGGATCACTAAACCTTCCTAAACACCAATTAATGGTGTGCAGGAGGTATAGGTGATCATATCACCTTAGTAATTCAAGATCAAAAGCCTAACAAGGCGACATTGCTCTCTAAGCATAATTGAGTTTTAACTGCTGAGTGATGGGGCTTGAATTGATTTTAATGAAGGTTGGGAGCTCATTTTAAGTGAATTTTCAATGGCCTATTGATTTCTTCTTATTAAGTTGTCTATGGTTTGATAAAAGAGTCGATTAGGTTCTTATTGGGCTTTGATATCAAATCTAGAATTCAAGAGCTTTAAATGAGTTTTACATCTCGATTATAAGTGGTTTTGTGATCTGAGACTGTTTATTAGATTCCTGACATTTAGATCTGAATTATTTTTATACTGGAATGAGATTTGGAAATCGTAGATCTTGTCAATTAAAATACTTGCATCAAGCAACAGCACCTACTGCTGTTGATGATTGAGCAGCAACAACTGCTATTGAAGCTGCATTGAAATTTCAGTAGCTGATCTAGCAGCTGTTGATTTTGGCAGTAGCAGTAGCAGTTGTTGTTGCTAAATTGTAGCTGCTGTCATGGGTAGCAGATCAGCCACTGTTTGGCTGAGTTGGAGAGGTCTGATCAGAGTGAATTTCAGCTGGGTTTTGAGTGTTTGAGAGGTTGACATGTTTCCTAGTGTTAGAATTCCATATATCAAGCACTCATGTATTGATATAACTTAGAAATTTGATTTGGATGCTTTGATTTCATGTTTTATATTCTTTTGTCAGCTATTGTTTCTTGAATTAACTGTCTATACTATTTTTCCAGCCACTAGAACTCATTTTTAGGCCTTAGGTTTCACTCTTAAATACTCTTTGAGGCCTAAAATTAGTGAACTTTGTTTATAAATAAAAATTATATAAAAATTCCAAAAAAATAAAATAAATGTGGCTTGATTAGGATTAGGTTTATTTTTAAGTGTATGCAAAGTTTTAAGGTATTCTGAACCCTCGGCTTGGTAGAACATACCAGTCGACGGTTTAGTATATCTTGGAATTTAATAAAAGAACTTAACTTCAAAAATACCAAAAACAGCTCTCTCTCTCTCATCTCTTTCTTTCCCTCTTAGCCCCTATCTCTAATATCTATATAAAACCCATAAAAATTAGAAAGTACCCAAAAACTCCCAAAAATACCATGTATACTATGTATATACTTGTATATAGTAATTAAACCTAAGCTATATGTAAATATTATATAATATGTATATAATGTATATAAATAATTTGTATATGTATTCTATGTATTAAATCAAGTATTTAGATGTTAAGACCAAGACATCAAACGCTTTTTAAGACGTCTTGGAGTTGGTCCGACATCTGGATGCCTTCCCAGATGTCTGGAATTAAATTTTTGCGGCATACGATTGCGAGTCTGCGCACGTGAGCACGTAGACTGCGCCCGCCGACATGCAGGCGTTTCTCCTTTTCTTTTCTCTCTCCCCGATGCCTTCAAATACTCTCTCACCCTTCCCTCTCCCTCACCCACCACTCCACCGTCTCCTCCTCCAGTGTTAGCGTGAGAGTGAGAGGGCGAGGGCAGCAGCTGCTGCCGGGTGCGCGTGGGGAGGAGATGCAGCGAGAGGAAGAAGAGCCAGAGCGCGTGAGGAAGAGAGAGTGAGCTCACCGGAGCAGCCCAGGGCAGGCCGACGGGTGCGCAGTGGGAGCGTGGTGCTGGGGGAAGTTACCCCGGTGCTGCTATAGCTCAGGCAGTAGGTGGACGAGCGTGGCGCGGCCGCGCGCAGTACGAAGAAGGCGAGATGGTTTTGATTCTGGGAAATTTTCCCAGAATCAGACGTCTGGACCTACGTCCAGACGACGCAGGAGACGTCTGTAGTGAGATCCAGACGTTTGAAAGGTACAATATTTCTTTTCTTCCTCCTTTTTGCGGATGTGGCCATGCAAGCCAATTCGCCGAAGTTTTGAGACGTGTTGTGCTGAGGGGTGTTAAGTATGCGTGCAAGTTTCATTTTGGGAAGGCGCAAGGACATGCCCTCCCACACAGATCAGACGTCTGGGCACAGCACCAGATGGCGGAGAGAGTCTCCAGACGTCCGGAGTGATAGTCGGACGTCTGGAACTAGGTCCAGACGGTTCAGCGGGATCTTGGACGTTTGAAGAATAGCTCAGAGTAAGGTATGACCTGGACCATCTTTTAAGATGTCTGGAAGGTGTTCCAGATGTCTGATTGGGGTCAGAGTTGTCATTTTTGACCCATTTAGGGTCCGTTCGAAGTCCTATTTCCGCGTTTAAAATTTCGTTCTTCTCAGAATTTATTCCTCTACTTGTTTAAAGTACTTGGATCCTGTTCTGAGTGGTTCCTTGTGTTTGATTCTTGTGTTAGGACCTCGTTCTGTTGCGGATCTGGGGGTTACGGAGGCACGTGGACCTGCCGATCACGCCCCCATCACTCTCGATTTTGCGGGTAGAGTGGCTCCCCTTGGTTATTTAACAACATTAATGCATCTTTGAGATAAATAATAGATTCTAGGGTATGGCATGAATTCTTGGGTCTGGAAACTAGATTGAATGATAGATCCTAGGATATGGCATGAATCCTAGGACTTGAAAACTAGATTGAATGATATATCCTAGGGTATGGCATGAATCCTAGGACTGGAAAACTAGATTGAATGATATATCCTAGGGTGTGGCATGAATCCTAGGAACAGAAACACTGAAATGAATGTTGTGAATACATGAATTATAGTCTTGGAAAAGTAGATAGAACAATGATAATTGCCTGTAATTGGATAACAGCTGCTTGTATATGAATGGATATTAACTGTTGGGAACACGGGCTATATGAGAATAAAATTGAAATGATGAAACATAAAATGGCTTGGCTAGAGAAATATGAGCATGAACCCTACGGGGATTTAGGAGTAGAGCTCCTGAAAGGGTAAATGGAATGGAATTGGGGAAGTGAGCTGGCCCTTGAGTACGGAGTACCAAGGAGAGTGATTGTCCCCCTGTTTAGTGTAGAGCGGAGCTAGCCACCCCAGGGACCCGGGTTTAGGTCTGGCCACTTTGTACCGACTTTTGGCCCTTGCGTACACAATATCGGGGAGAGCTACTAGTGTAGGGAGAGCGCTAGCCACCTCACGGGTCCCGGGGTTCTGCTAGCTGTCCTACACCGACTTGTTAGGCCCATTGGGCAAACCAGGGTAGTCAGGCGAGGGTGCGCGGACTGTGGAGGGGCTAGACCCCTGTTACTGAGAGGGCTCTGCCCTATACTGGTTCCATGCTGTACTTTGGGCACACCCGTTACTGAAAATGACTGACCGCGTGCTAGTGCGGGATAGCTACCCGTGCGTTTATCGCGCGTGCCGTAGTCACCGTTACGTCTGTCAGTGACCTTGGGGTGGTTGACTGAGGATAGGACCACCACGGGGGACTCTCCCGACCAGGAGAGCACCACGTGCTACTTCTACTTTTTGGAAAAGACTGCAATCAAGATCGTTCCCACGAGGAACAGTCGAGATCAAGAAAAAGATCTGAGAAATAATTCAAGAATGAGTAAATAGAGAAATAAAGAAAGAAATTGAAAATAACAGCTACTTGTCCACCTTTACTGTTTTTCTTAGCTAGCTGGTTGCCACTCTACTCAGCGTTTCGCTGACGTGTCACCTTTGTCACCTTTACAGGACCAGGTGTTGAGTAGCTGGAGCCTGGGGCTGCAGAGGGTGCTGGGCCTAGTAGAGTCCAGTAGTTCTACTTGTGTTGTACTTGCTGTACCGTTTTTCTGTTGTAGTGAGTATATTCTCTTACAATTATACTCTTTTATTGTAAGCATCATATTTCTGTACCTGTTTAATTCTCTATTGTTGTGGTGGTATGTACTGTAGTAGTTCTTTTCTTTACTGCTGTACTTTTGTTACTGTTAGTTACTTGCATAGTGAATGTGGTCTATTTTGCTTCTTTTTGGTTACTTTCTCGTTGGACGACTGGGTCTTGGGATCAGTTGAGTTGATTCGATTCTCGTGTCCTGTAGGGATTCGGGAACCCGGTCATAACAATATGGCATTAGAGCAAGGTCATCCCGAGAAGTGAACCAACTGGCTGGAAAATAACCAATTCACGTGCCTGTAACTAGAGTAGCCACCACAACGTACCTTTTGACATCTGTTTTGAGACTTCTTCATTGAATATCGATTCGTATTGACGTCTTCTCTGTTCCGTGTTCGCGTCTCCTTGCAGGAGATGCCTCGACGAGGAGGTAGCAAGGCGGGCCACGAACGCGGCCGAGGACGAGGTCGGAGGGGCGGGCACGTTGAGCCTGACGCCTCAGTGGACCAGCCACTGCTTCCGGGCATTCAGGCCTAGGACCTCGCCCAGCTGATACGGGACATCATACGAGAGGAGCTCCACCTACCGCCATGAGCGCCTCTCCCTGGGGCTGCGGAGGGGGAGTCCTCTGTGGGACCACACGACGGACATGGCGCTGGATGCGGGGGAGGGGAGGGGCCTCCACCGCCCCCACCTTCCTTCGGCACTTCCGAGCACGAGGCTTCTTTACCTGGAGGTGCACCAGCATCTCCACTTCAGCGCCACTTTGAGCTTTTCGGATTGTTCCGGAAGCTGAAGCCCCCCTCCTTCAAGGGGCATGAGGACCCGAACAAGGCGGAGGACTGGCTCGAGCAGATCAAGAAGGTTTTTGACACCCTTCACCCCCTGTCGAGTGCTGCGTGGCCTTTGCCACGTACTAGCTGGAGAGCGCGGCACACAGGTGGTGGAGGGCAGTCAGGGGTTAGGAGAGGGACTGGTTCGTCACCCTCTTCTGCGAGCAGTACTTTCCCTAGATGTGGCAGGACCATAGGAGGTGGGAGTTCCACACTCTCCGCCAGGGGACGATGACCGTGAGCGCGTACCGTACGAGTTTCTTGGAGCTGTCTTGCTTCGCAGCGACAGCCGTGGCTACTGAGGAGGAGCGCCTTTGGAGGTTCACCGAGGGGCTCCAGCCTGCTCTTCGGGGGTATGTCAAACCCCTGAAGATTCCTACGTTCTCGAGGGTGGTAGAAGCAGCTATGACGTACGAAGAGACCAACCCGTCCGCGCGAGACACTGACAGCAGGTGGAAGAGGCTGCATCAGCCAGACTTCTCATAGGGCCGACGAGAGAGGAGACACGTGGCGCCTGCAGGAGACTCGTCACGTTTTGCGGGGCCATTGGTGGCCTTTGGGGGCCCCCGACAGGGGCCAACTGCTAGCACCGGACCCCTGCCCAGCCATCAGTAGGGACCCACTGAGGGCGGGAGTCAAGTCCCCCTTTGCTACCAGTGTGGCCAGCCGGGCCACATTAGGAGGGACTGCCCATCTAGGGTAGGAGGTCAGCAGATGCTTCCTGCGCCTAGCACTAGAGGGCGAGCAGGAGGCCACGGTTTCCAGGCGCGAGGAGGACAGTAGTCGCGGGGAGGGTACCGGCCAGCGGCTACCCGTCCGACGTAGAGTGTGGCTGCTTCATTCGCACCTAGGGTTGAGGGGCGTATCATCGCTCTGACACACAGGGATGCCAGAGCTTCGGAATCGGTGGTGGCAAGTATGGTTTCAGTTTTCGGCAGACTTGTTTACATGCTTTTCAATTCCGACGCCACACACTCGTTCGTCGCGGCCAGTTTTGCGGTTAGCTTGGGGCAGGACTGTATGTTGTTAGAGGATCCGTTCGTGATTAGAGGTCTGAGTGGTTAGCTGTTTGTAGCTAAGGAGGTGTACACAGGTTGTGAGGTCAGTGTTGGGGGACATAGCCTTCCCGCTGACCTGATTATGATACAGATGGAGGACTTTGGCGTAATTCTGGGGATGGACTGGCTGTCCGCTTACCACGCCTTGGTGGACTGCTTTGAGAGGAAGATCGTCTTCTCCATACTGAAGTTGCCTTCTTTCGAGTTCCACGGGCAACTAGTGGACACAGGTTTCAGGTGCATTTCTGCACTTCAGGTGGCGAGACTTTTGAGCTAGGGGTGTGAGGGCTTCCTAGCTTGTGTGGTCGCAGAGCCCAGCCCTGTGGCAGACTTCCAGAGTATCCCGGTGGTCAGAGAGTACCCCGATGTGTTCCTAGATGAGTTACCAAGACTACCGCCTGAGCATGAGATCAAGTTTGAGATCTCACTAGTACTGGGGACCAACCCCATCTCCACAGCACCATACAGGATGGCACCACTTGAGCTGCGAGAGCTCAAGTCTCAGTTGCAGGATCTTCTGGAGAAGGGCTTTGTGAGGCCCAGTGCGTCTCCATGGGGAGCCCTGGTCTTGTTCGTAAAGAAGAAGGATGGTACCCTACGCCTTTGTGTGGACTATAGACAGCTGAATAGGGTCACCATCAAGAACAGGTATCCGCTGTCGAGGATTGATGACTTGTTTGACCAGCTGCAAGGTGCCACGGTATTCTCCAAGATCGACTTGAGGTCTGGATACCACCAGTTGAGGATCAAGGAGGCAGACGTCTCCAAGACAGCTTTCCACACCCGGTACAGACACTACGAGTTTCTGGTCATGCCGTTTGGGCTGACCAATGCCCCCACTGTATTCATGGATTTGATGAATCGGGTGTTTAGACCGTACTTGGACTAGTTCATGGTGGTATTCATTGATGATGTGTTCATCTATTCTCGAGATCAGATGCAGCACGGACAGCACTTGGGGATGGTTCTGGACACACTGAGACGACGTAGGCTGTACGCTAAATACAGCAAGTGCGAGTTCTGGTTGAGGGAGGTGACCTTCTTGGGTCATGTGATCTCCGGGGATGGCTTGGCTGTGGACCCAGCCAAGGCCGAGGCAGTGCTCAGGTGGGAGAGATCGCGTACGGTTACTGAGATCCGCAGTTTCTTGGGACTGGCAGGCTACTATAGGCGATTTATCAGGGGCTTCTCGCAGATTGCACGTCCTATGACACAGCTGACCCGGAAGGACGTGCCCTTTACTTGGACAAACACCTGTGAGGCGTGTTTTTAGGAGCTAAAGGAGAGGCTGGCTTTGGCTCTCGTGCTCACCATCCCAGACAATAGTGGCGGGTTCGTTGTGTACACAGACGCCTCTTTGCAGGAGTTAGGGGGTGTTCTCATATAGAGGGGTCACGTTGTCGCTTACGCTTCGCGGCAACTGAAGCCCCATAAGCATAGCTACCCTACTCATGACCTGGAGCTGGCAGCTATCATCTTCGCGCTAAAGACTTGGAGGCACTACTTGTACGGTGAGACCTTTGAGATTTTCACAGATCACAAGAGCCTCAGATACCTGTTTGATCAGAAGGAGCTCAACATGAGACAGAGACGTTGGTTGGAGCTCCTAAAGGACTATGACTGTAGCATTTCCTACCACCCGGGAAAGGCCAACGTGGTGGCTGACGCCTTGAGCCGGAAGGCGCCCGCCCACTTGGCCAATTTACAGGCACAGAGTTGGAGCCTCATGGAGGAGATGGGCAGTTGGCGGCCCCTAGAGTTACTGGGGCACTGTGGGGCAGTGACTGTGACACGACAGACGAGGCCAGAGCTGATAGACCGCATCATCACAGGGCAGATGGCCGACCCGTACTTACAGTCATTGTGTGACAGAGTGCTGTCAAGAGACCTTGGAGACTTCTCTTTTACAGACCAGGTGCTGCGCATAAGGGGACGTTTGTGTGTTCCCAGAGACGAGGAGCTGTTGAGGGAGCTCCTGACTGAGGCACACGGTTCCAGATTCACCATACATCCCGGAAACACAAAGATGTACCATGATTTGAGACGGGACTTTTGGTGGAGGGGGATGAAGCGGGATGTGGGTGAATTCGTACAGCAATGTTTAGTGTGCCAGTAGGTGAAGGCCGAGCATCAGAGGCCTGCAGGGCCGTTACAGCCACTTCCAGTGCCAGAGTGGAAGTGGGAGAGCATCACCATGGACTTGGTGGTGGGCTTACCTGTTACCCAGCGAGGACACGACGCAGTCTGGGTAATCGTTGACAGATTGATGAAGACGGCACGTTTCTTGCCGATCCGAGTCACCTTGGGACCAGCACAGTTGGCAGAGAGGTATATCTGCGACGAAGTACGTCTACACGGAGTTCCGTGGGAGATTGTATCCGATCGGGATACTCGTTTTATGTCCCAGTTTTGGGCTGAGTTTCAGCAAGCCCTGGGGACGCGGTTGAGGTTCAGTACAGCACACCACCCCTAGATGGACGAACAGTCTGAGCACACGATACAGACACTTGAGGACCTTTTGCGTGCTTGTGTGCTGGACTGGAAAGGCTCTTGGGAGGAGCACTTTCCCTTGGCGGAGTTTGCATATAATAATAGTTATCACTTGAGCATCGGCATGGCACCCTACGAGGCTCTATACGGATGGAGGTGTACGGCACCCTTGAGTTGGGTTGAGGTGGGGACCAAGTGGGAGGTTGGCCCCAGGCTGATCCGACAGAGTTAGGAGGTAATCGAGCAGATTCACAGGCGACACCGCACTGTCAGGAGTAGACAGAAGAGCTATGCAGATCGGAAACGCAAAGAGGTACAGTTTGAGGTTGGGGACCACGTCTTCCTTCGCGTTTCGCCCATGAAGGGCTTGCAGTGGTTTGGGGTGAGAGGAAAGCTCGCTCCAAGGTTAGTGGGTCCCTTTGAGGTCCTGGAGCGGGTTGGACCCGTTGCTTACAGGCTTGCCCTTCCTCCCCATCTTTCTGGTGTGCATGACGTATTCCACGTGTCCAACCTCAGGAAGTACGTCGCCGATCCCAGTCATGTCTTGAGCCACGAGAGCGTCGAGGTGGGTGACGACCTGACCTACCACGAGTGGCCAGTATAGATTCTTAACAGAGCCGTCCGGAGTCTGAGATGGAAGCAAGTACCCCTGGTGAAGGTTTTGTGGAGGAGCCAGCGATACGAGGAGGCTACCTGGGAGCCTTAGGTGGCGATGCGGGAGCGGTACCCGGAGCTCTTTGAGGGTACGTCTTTTCGGACCTGCTTCGGTCCTCTTTGAGTTGGTTATGCGTATATTGTTCTTTTTCTGCACCCTGATTAGCCCAAGTTTCGGGGACGAAACTTCCTTTGAGTTTGTTATGTTTTTAAGACCAAGGCATTAAACGCTTTCTAAGACGTCTGGGAGTTGATCCAGACGTCTGGTCAGACGTCTGGTCAGACGTCTGGATGCCTTCCTAGACGTTTGGAATTAAATTTTTGCGGCGTACGATTGTGAATCTGCGCGCGTACTTGCGCAGACTGCGCCCGCCGACCTACAGGCGTTTCTCCTTTTCTTTTCTCTCTCCCCGACGCCTTCAAATACTCTCTCCCCCTTCCCTCTCCCTCACCCACCACTCCACCGTCTCCTCCTTCTTCTCCAGTGTTAGCGTGAGAGTGAGAGGGCGAGGGCAGCAGCTGCTGTCGGGTGCACGTAGGGAGGAGGTGCAGCGAGAGGAAGAAGAGGTAGAGCGAGTGAGGAAGAGAGAGCGAGCTCGCCGGAGCAGCCCAGGGCCAGCCGACGGGTGCGCAGCGGGAGCATGGTGTTGGGGGAAGTTACCTCAGTGCTGCTGCAGCTCAAGCAGCAGGCAGACAAGCGTGGCGTGGCCGCGCGCAGCGGGAAGAAGGTGAGAAGGTTCTGATTCTGGGAAATTTTCCCAGAATCAGAAGTTTGGACCTACGTCCAGACGATGCGGGAGACGTCTATAGTGAGATCCAGATGTCTGAAAGGTACAATATTTCTTTTCTTCCTTCTTTTTGCAGATGCGGCCATGCAGGCCGATCCGCCGAAGTTCTGAGACGTGTTGTGTTGAGGGGTGTTACGTACGCGTGCAGGTTTCATTTTGGGAAGGCGCAAGGACACGCCCTCCCACATAGATCAGATGTCTGGGCACAGCACCAGACGACGGAGAGAGTCTCCAGATGTCCGGAGTGATAGTCGGACGTCTGGAACTGGGTCCAGACGGGTCAGCGGGATCCTGGACGTCTGAAGAACAGCTCAGAGTAAGGTATGACCTGGACCATCTTTTAAGATGTCTGATTGGGGTTAGAGTTGTCATTTTTGACTCGTTTAGGGTCCGTTAGAAGTCCGATTTTCGCGTTTAAATTTTTGTTCTACTCAGAATTAGTTCCTCTACTTGTTTAAAGTACTTGTATCCTGTTCTGAGTGGTTCCGTGTGTTTGATCCTTGTGTTAGGACCTCATTCTATTGCAGATCTAGGGGTTGCAGAGGCACGTGGACCTACCGATCACGCCCCCATCACTCTCGATTTTGCAGGTAGAGTGGCTCCCCTTGGTTATTTACCAACATTAATGCATCTTTAGGATAAAAATATATTCTAGGGTATGGCATGAATCCTAGGGTCTGGAAACTAGATTGAATGATAGATCCTAGGATATGACATGAATCCTAGGACTTGAAAACTAGATTGAATGATAGATCCTAGGGTATGGCATGAATGCTAGAACTGAAAAACTAGATTGAATGATAGATCCTAGGGTGTGGCATGAATCCCAGGAACAGAAACACTGAAATGAATGTCGTGAATACATGAATTGCAGTCTTGGAAAAGTAGATAGAACAATGATAATTGCCTGTAATTAGATAACAGCTGCTTGTATATGAATGGATATTAACTGTTGGGAACACGGGCTATATGAGAATAAAACTGAAATGATGAAACATAAAATGGCTTGGCTAGAGAAATATGAGCATGAACCCTACAGGGAATTAGGAGTAGAGCTCCTGAAGGGGTAAATGGAATGGAATTGGGGAAGTGAGCTGACCCTTGAGTACGAAGTACCAAGGAGAGCGACTGTCCCCCTGTTTAGTGTAGAGCAGAGCTAGCTGCCCCAGGGACCCGAGTTTAGGTCTGGCCACTTTGTACCGACTTTTGGCCCTTGCATACACAGTACCGGGGAGAGCTACTAGTGTAGGGAGAGCGCTAGCGACCTCACGGGTCCCGGGGTTCTGCTAGCTGTCCTACACCGACTTGTTAGGCCCATTGGGCAAACCAGGGTAGTCAGGCGAGGGTGCGCGGACTGTGGAGGGGCAAGACCCCTATTTGGTTATTGTGGAGGGGCTAAACCCCTGTTACTGAGAGGGCTCTGCCCTATACTGGTTCCGTGCTGTACTTTAGGCGCACTCGTTAACGGAAACGACTGACTGAAATTCCCTACCTGGAGGGGGTGACGTAATAATTGCGGAAATAAAATATAAACAATCTCACAAGATGCAATCACACAATGTACACAATAATTGTTAGGTGGAAACCCAAATCGGGTGAAAACCACCACCTAACCCTCTCGAGTTAGGATTTTCTGATCAACCAAGTTGATCAAAATCCACTAAATGAATCACTTTAAACGAGGGTGATTCAACCTCAATTACAACCACGCTACTTAGACGAGGGTAGCGTACCTCAACCCCTTCTCTTCACGAGAAGGATTTTGTCTCGCGAAGGAGACGGGAATTCGCAAAGCGAATACCCAACCAAATAACAAAGATAAAACAAGTAATCCTATAGAGCCAACAAAGTAATATTTAACCTAAGCTTCTGTAGGAAATAGGATGCTTCCCTTTGAAAGGAGTGTGTCGACGACGCGGATGCGTGTGCCACGCGACAGCGCAACGTCGCTCTCGTGAACAATGGCGGGAGAGCGGGTGCACAACAGCTTGATGCTCTCAAGAGAATGGAGCTTGAGCTTGGAGAGCAAGAGCTAGCTAGGACACAAGAGAGTGGAAAGTGTATTACAAAGTGTTTCTTGTGTATCTTGGTGTCTCTAGGTGTTTCTTAGTTTTTTTGTGTTGCAAAGGTTCCCCTCTATTTATAGAGGCCTTAGGAAGGCTTTGGAAGGCTTAGGAAAGGTTCTATAGCCGTTGGGAACAAAGCCCAAGAGAATCAGCCAAAATCAGGAACAATCATTGTTCTGACAGGCTTATCAGACGTCTAATTCTAGCATCAGACGTCTGGAAGTTTACTTTAAGACGTCTGATTTTAAGGTCAGACGTCTGATTTTGGGCGGGTCTCTCCCTGACTTGAATCAGATCTAAATAGGGTTCTTGTGCAAATCAATCAGACGACATATAGGACGTCTGGCACTATGTCTAGACGTCTAGAAACCTACTTTTTCTGTGGGAATGGATTTCCAAATGTTGCAACGGCTAGAAAATCTCTGAGAAGAGATTTTGGGTCAGCCGAGGCAAAACGGTTAATTATCAGACGTCTGGACAGTCCTATGGACGTCTGATAAGGCTCTAACGGTCATATCCTTGAGTGTATGCTAAGCCAGCTAACGGTCCACTAATTGGACGTCTGGCAAAGTCATCAGACGTCTCCTAAGATGTCTGGTCTAAGGTCTGGACGTCTGATTTCATCAGACAGAACACTAAGTCTAGCCTAATAGTTATCAGACGTCTGAAACAACAGTCAGACGTCTTAAAATACTTTATCAGACGTCTGATTTGGGAATTAGATGTCTGGAAACTCTGTTTGAACCCTATATTGGTTTTCTAAGTTTTCTACAAAAAACCTAAGTATTCTAGGGTTGTGCAGGTGTTCCTAGGACTACTGTTAGGGTACTTTGAGGCTCTTTAACAGAAATCTAAGTAACAAAAATAAAGAGCAACAAAAGAAACGAAAAATACAATGAGTACAAGAGAAGGAAATCTATCATATTCTTCATCTCCTTCCTTCTTCAATATATCGCTCCTCGCGAATCTCTTCTGTTCTCCATCAAGCTCCTCCAATCCATCCTGGATGCGAGCTCGAACTCCATCTAATCACGTATCCATTTGCGATTGACCTGAAATCTAGGACTCAAAGTGCAAATGTTAAATAACACGTGTTTTGTTATCATCAAAACAAATGATCGTGGTGCTCTAGCACCAACACTGACCACGTGTCAGTGCGAGATAGCTACCTGTGCGTTTATCACGCGTGCCGTAGTCACCGTTAGGTCTGTCAGTAACCTTGGGGTGGTTGACTGAGGATAAGACCATCACGGGGGACTCTCTCGGCCAGGAGAGCACCACGTACTACTTCTACTTTTCGGAAAAGACTGTAATCAAGATCGTTCCCACGAGGAACATTCGAGATCAAGAAAAAGATCTGAGAAATAATTCAAGAATGAGTAAATAGAGAAATAAAGAAAGAAATTGAAAATAACAGCTACTTGTCCACCTTTATTATTTTTCTTAGCTAGCTGGTTGCCACTCTACTCAGCGATTCACTGACGTGTCACCTTTGTCACCTTTACAGGACCAGGTGTTGAGCAGTCAGAGCCTACGGCTGTGGAGGGTGCTGGGCCTAGTAGAGTCCAGTAGTTCTACTTGTGTTGTACTTGCTGTACCGTTTTTCTGTTGTAGTGAGTATATTCTGTTACAATTGTACTCTTTTAATATAAGCATCATATTTCTGTACCTGTTTAATTTTCTATTGTTGTGGTGGTATGTACTGTAGTAGTTCTTTTCTTGACTGCTGTACTTTTGTTACTATTAGTTACTTGCATAGTGAATGTGATTTATTTTGCTGCTTTTTGGTTACTTTCTCGTTGGACGACTAGGTTTTAGGATCAGTCGAGTCGGTTCGATTCTCGTGTCCTGTAGGGATTCGGGAACCGGGTCGTAACATTAGAGTAATTGAATGTATATATAATCTTATTATTTTATTTTATATTAATTTATATAACCTAAATGTATAATAATTAAGTAATTCTATAAATCTATTTAAATGTATATATCTATATCTAATACTATGCATACGTATTTATACATATATTATGTACTACATAATACTTGTAATTTAATTTAATTATATATTTACAGTAAATAATTAAGTTATTAAGTTAACTAGGTAATTATTAAGTTAAAATAGAATAAATTAGTAATTTAAGTTAATACTGAGATAAATTATATTGTATACTTGTAATATATTATACTAAGTATTTCCAACTTATTTAAACCATATTTATACTGTATTATAGTATTTATAATTTATTTATATGTAAAACTAGCTTAAACCAATATTGAATTGTAAATAAATTAAAATAAAGCTTCTAAAATTTAATAAAAATTTGTAATAAATGATTTATTATGTATATTAACTTTGTATTAAGTCAATTGTACAAGTAATTAACTAATTTATACTTCAATTAACAAATTAAACTCTAATTTAACTTGTATAAACTGGAAACTTTCATTAATTTTATTATATATATAAATTATTTATTTATATAAATAATTACATAATTATATAGCCTAATATAAGGGCTTTCCAAAAATATAATTTATTTTGAAATTGGATTTAATTTGGGCCATCAAATCGTGGGCCAAATTCATGAAATCAGAACATTACCAGCGCGCTGCTGCAGCGCTAATTGCCACTTCCTTTAGTCCCACATCGTGCATTGAGAAGCGTACGATGCAAGATAAAAGGAATTTGTCTCCTGGGCCTCCCAATCGTCAGGCACTGGGTGCCCTTACGTACACATACCCATCTCCTCTCGATACCTTGAGCATATACGATATATGAATGTGTGTGGTGCATGGGCTGGGGGCCATGCACTGTGTGTGGGCCTGTTAATCAGCATAAATATGGATTAATACACCTAATAACTAAACTAGGGTGACCCTAGTAGAGGTCTGGTTCTACCCAGAAATGGGTGCTGCGTATCTTTTGAAAAGGCCACCCACCCACACTAAACCAAATTTTTGGGTTGGGTTGAACTGAACTAGTGCGAAGAGAAGAGGAGAAGAGACCAATGCCTGAGCGACTAAGTGCTCAATCCCCTTGTGCCTTAGTGTGTATACTATAGTGTGAGTTGTGTGTGTCTGTGCACGTGTATATATGTGTGTATAATATATGTATAGTATAAATACATATTATTTAATTAAATAAAATATGTAAATAAATAAATTACGTATATTGTAATATATATGTATATAGTATATATGTATAATAAATAGAGTATAGTTTGTTTGATCTCTTATATGTATATATATACACTAGAGCTTTAGTGACAGATTCATCTGTCACTGTATATGTTAGTAAAGATAAGTATTTTGCCTTATGTTATGTATATAATTTTACTAAGGTTTTAGCGACACTTATATATGTTACTGTATATATTATATATATTACTATACATATTAGTATGTTATAATGATTTAATATAGTAGATTTTATTAACTATTTTTGTACCTATACTTAGGTATTATCTATATTAATTGTAAATAATTAACATAGAGTTGTTATATATAGCTTTTTGATGCTTGTTTATGTACATATGTGTTCAAATGTGTTTTTATTCGTTCTTTTGTACATAATTAACCAATTCATGCAATTATTTGATTCTTTCATTTATTTTTGTAAATAAAATCAACATTTTTGGAATAAAAGGATATTTTTGGACTTAGAGAGTAATGTATATTAATAATTGCCTTATAGTGAACAACCTAGAATAAACCAGTAAAAATTAAGTATATAAATAAAATTGACGTGACATCAGTTTGTATTTGTGACATATACTACAACAACGACATTTAAAATCCCAATTTAGTGCGAATCGGTCGTCGACAATCACCACGTTGCACGCCCCCTCTTAGTGCCATCGTGCCACCCCCTCCCCATCGTGCAAACCCTCCTCGTGCCACCGCGCTCCCTATCTGCTGCTCTCCCCCCTCCTCATGTGGCTGTGCAAACCCTCCCCCCTCCCTGTGTCACCGCGCAACCCCTCCCCCTCCAAACACTTGTGTTATGATTTTTTTGTTAATTTAATGTTAAATAAATTGAATGAAATTTTTATGTGAATTAATTTAGCTTTTGAATTTAATTTTGTAAATGAAAAGATTGTATGTAATTTTTTTTAAATTTAAATATGCTTGTAAATTAAATTTGCTTGTGAAATGAATTTTGTTAAATTTACATGTAATTGATTGCAATTAGTAACTTGCTTGAAATGTTAATTTTGTTTAATTTTATCAATTGCATGCATTTGACAAATGTTAATTTATGGGGTGTGTCCACATGTTTCGTTTACAATTTAAATTGTGTGTTGTTTGATATAAACATGGGGTGTGCCTACTTTTTTAATTTTTTCATGTAATTTTTATTGTGTTAAATGTGGGGTTGCAAACTGATTGCTCGTGGATTTGATGTGAATCTGCAAAGTAGCTTGGGCGGCTGGTCGCGTGCGTGGACACCAGCATGGTGGGGTTGGTGCTAGGCCTTAGCATATTGATAAGATTTAGGGTTTAGAGTTTAGGGTTTTAGATTTTGGGTGTTGGGTTTAGGGTTTTGTATTTACGATGTTAGGTTTGGGGTTTTGGATTTACAGTTTTGTATGTATTGTTTAGGGTTTTGGATTTAGGTTATTGAGTTTAGAGTTTAGGGTTTTGGATTTCAAGTTTAGGTTTTAAATTTTGGATTTAGCATTTAGGGCTTGGGTTTTAAATTCAGGGTTTAGTGTTTAGGGTTTGGGTTTAAAATTTAGAGTTTAGTGTTTAGGGTTTAAGGGTTATGGTTTAGGATTTTTTTTATGAAGTTTAGTTACAAAAATTTAATTTAGAACTTGAATTCAATTTAAATTTGGGTTTAGGTTTTGGTGTTAGGGTTTTCGATTTAGGTTTTTTAGGATTCTGACTTTTGATTTATGTTTTCGATTTAGAGTTTTGGGTTTAGTTTGGCTTTGGCCTTTGAATTTTGAGGTTAGGGTTTAATGATTATGGTTTAGGTTTTTTGTGCATAAAATTTACATTTAACAATTTAATTAAAAAATTAAATTTTTGACTGTTGGCTCTTAGTATCACACACACTTGCACAAATTTAGAAGCACTTCATGACAAACAATAGGAATTTTAGCCCTTAGATAACAGGTTGTGGGTGAGATATAATTATGTCAAAATACTACCATGTCGAGACTTATGATCATGTTGTACAGACAATGCAGAGTGTGTGTATACCTCACTTACATGCACGATGCGTTGTCTTTATAATATGCCATAAGTGTCATCCTTAGTTTAGAGAAGTTTTGAGCTAAGGGGGGTCCTTGAAGATTTGATCACAACTTATGGTTGTTACATGGATCTAGGGTGTACAGAAATTTCGGATGCATTTTCTCACTCTTCTTTAGTATACCAACTAATCTTAGCTTTGTTCCTGAAGTGACATTTAATGGGAGCTATTGGGAATATAGTTAAGGTTAGTCTTGGGGGGTATACTAGAGAAGTGTGGGGAGATGCTGCCGAAATTTTTCCACACACTAGTTGCATGTAACAAGTAACGTCATGATCAAATCTTCGGGGATAGGCTGTCAAGTGAAAATCTTCTTTAAAATACAAATACCTTCCGAATATTCGCTCCTAACTGGGTTATTTCCAATAAAATTTTAGGTTATCATGGACAAGTCTTGGATTGGTTTAAGGAATTTGGATTACCCTAAGAATAAGAGTAGAGTAATTTCAATCTTGGATTGGGCCTTCCATGAAGATAGGAAACAATACAGACGTGGAGAATTTTTGGAGAAAATATTATGTCCGTGTAGGAAGTGTTTCACTGGATTCGTCCAGGATAAGAAGATAGTTCTAGAACATGTGATCTGTAATGGTTGGTGGTAGCATTACACGAAGTGGACTGCACATGGAGAGGAACCAGCATAGGATGATACATGGAATACAGTGGAAGTGGATGATTGTGATGATGAGGAAGATAATGATAATCAAATCAATGAGATGCTGCATGAGATGAGAGAGGCTGATCCTGAAATTACAAATGATGAGGAAGGACTTAATAACTGTAATCAGTTTTATGATGCAATGAAATCAGCTGAGGAGCTTATTATGCCTGGAATAAGTTCCATGTCAAGGCTATCCTTCCTGTTGAGATTATTTTAGATGAAAGTTATGAATATAGCAACAACGAAAATGATGTCGGAGGTGCTTCAGTTTATATGGGAGTTGTTGAATAATCCTAGTAGTGTGCTAGAGTCGTGGTATGAAGCCAAGAAGCAAATCCGCGTACTTGGTATGAATTATGAGAAGATTCACGCATGTCCCAATGATTGTGCATTATATGGAAATGAGTGCGTTAGCTTGACTTCCTACTCGGAATGTGGTAAGGAAAGACATAGAGGAAAGAGGAAACAAGCTAGAAGGGTTCTTTCTTACTTTCCATTAATTCCAAGGTTGCAACGGCTATTTTTTTTGAGAACTACAACATCGATGAGGTGGCATCACGAGAACAAGTCAAGAGATGGTCTTATTCGCTATCCAACTGATTCAGAGGAGTGGAAAAACTTCGACAGCAGACATTTATCTTTTGCAGAGGATTCGCGTAATATCAGATTGAGACTTGCAAGCAACGGGTTTAATACATTTAAGAAGATGTACTCGTCATACTCTATATGGCCAGTCGTGATTTTACTTACAAATTACCTCCCTGGCTATGCATGCGATCCTCTTTTATGATGTTAACCCACTTAATCCCAAGTCCTAAGCAACTGGGAAATGCAATTGACGTCTATTTACAGTCATTAGTAGATGAATTGAAATAATTATAGTACGACAGTCTTCAGACGTATGATGCAAAGAATAATGAATTCTTTCAGATGTACGGGGCTTTGCTGTGGATCATTAATGACTTCCCAGTATATGCGAATCTTTATAAATGGAGCACGAAAGGGAAGTTTTCCTATCCAGTACGTATGAAAGATACATAATTTGCGACTCCCTGAAAGTAATAAATTTGTATATTTAGGGCATCGCAAATTTCTTCCAATTCAGCACAGATGGCGAGGTGCACAGTTTAGGGATAGATTTAACGGTACAACTTGTCGGTATTCCAGCAGAAATATCAGAAATAAGTTGTTGACAAATTCCATTCAACTGTTACGGACTGAAGTAATGACAAAATTACAAAAGCTTGCTAATGTAAGACTGGGTCGCCCCTTCAGGAAAAATCTAACAGCATTGAATGACTCTAGTTTTGAAATGAGTTACATGTCTCCAAAGGAGAAGAATGCCACCAGCAATGTACAGTCTACAACAAGGACAGAGAGATAAGATATTCTCTTTTTTGAAAGGAATTTGGGTACGGACGAGTTTTCTTCACAGCTCCTGCGCTGCGTGAATGAAGTTCAGAAGATCAGTGGATTGAAAAGTCACGATTCACATGTTTACATGCAGATTTTGTTTCCATTAGCTATTCGTGGAGTGTTGCCAGATCTAGTGGTCGATTCATTCACGAAGATGAGCAGATTTTTTAAAGTCGTTTACTCGAAGACTTTGAACTATGAAAGACTAGACTATTGGAATGATCAGATTGTAATTACACTTTGCAAAATGGAACAAACTTTTCCCCCAACTTTCTTCGACGTCATGGTGCATTTAGCGGTACATCTTGTAAACGAAGCAAGAGTTGGTGGGTCTGTATAGAATAGATGGATGTATCTAGTTGAGCGATTTCTGAAGAAGCTAAAAGATAGGTTTTAAATAAATCTAAGCCAGAGGGTTCAATCGTTAAGGGTTACCTTTTAGAAGAATGCATAAACTTTTGTGCTATGTACATGGATAATGTCGACAACAAATTTAATCGACTGGAGAGGAATTTTGATGGGGGATACGACATAAATGATGATTCTTTTACGCTTTTTGACACGAGGGAAAGGTCTATCGTACACACAGAATATATAATGATCAATTTAATGGATTGACAGTTAGCTCACTTGTATATCTTGAAACAATTTCTTGATGAATTTAAACAATCTTCACCTCATGCCATTCAAGAGCTGCAATTACTTAATTGGTTTAAGCAGCATGTGTATAAGATGAAAGAAAACAAGGACCTACATTGGGCGGATAACTTTGATGTAATATATGAGACTCCGTTGAGTTATGAACATTATCATTCTAGTTACATAATTAACGGATTCAAGTTCAGAATAAAGTCAATCGATGATGCGAAGGCATTGCAACTAGCTGGAGTTCTTGTCAGTTGCGATATTGGAACAGGTTGTGATGGCTACTACGGGCAAATCATTGAGATCATGGAGATACGACTGCAGGGTGGTTTTATTTAAGTGTGATTGGTTTGATGTTTTCAAGGAAGGGATTGGTTTGACAAAAGATAATAAACATGGTTTCATTAGTTTAAACAAGAACTGTCGAATTCTTCAAATAGCTGAATCATTCACACTAGCTTGCCAAGTATCACAAGTTTTTTATGTGCCAAATAATAGCAAGAATGGGTGGATCATACTAGTAAAAATCATGTCTCGTGATTTTTTCGATGAAAAGGAAGATAATGAAATTTCTATTACATTTGAAGCATATCAAGAAATTCCAGTGGAAGCAGAAATAGGTCTCGGTCAATAGATACTGATGTTTAAGATATAAGAGCATTTATTTTCTAATGAACTCAATTTAAATTTAGTTGCTTTTTTAAAAATAATTGTTTACATTTTTTCCTTCTATCATTTGCATTTTCCAATATATGTTAATTAATTCTATTTTATTTATGTGCAGATGAGGCCACGAAGGAGGAGGGATGCCAGGGGTAGACCACCACCTATGTATGAGGTTAGGGAGGAGGCACAGTCTCAGCCTCCTATTTCCTAGCCTCCTCCCAATACCCATTATACCGAGATTCCCCCCCACTATCTCCAATACCTCCCTCCACATATTTTAGCCCAATACTGTCACGCTTTTCGTAGAGGTCAGTCGTCAGTCCCAGATACCCATGATGTTGAGGTGAATCCTCAACTTGAGCCCCATCATGAGGAGTTGCTAGGGTAGCAGGGGGTTGTGGATGAGGAGATAGAGTAGCTGTTTGAGCAACCAAATACTCAACCTGGTATGTCATAGGAGCTAGAAACTCAAGCTTGAAAGTGCACTAGACGGGGGGTGATTAGTGCTAAAGGCGGTAAACAAACAACTAATTGTAAATAATGCAGATTTAATATAAACTCAAGCAAACTACAAATAAACACATGGATTTACAGTGGAAACCCAATCCCAGGAAAAACCACTACCTAGATCTCCCAATCTAGGATTTTGCTCCGAGTCCAACTCGGAATACTAATCGGTACTTATGGGGTACCTAACCTTTTACAAACGCTCTTGATATCCCAATCAAGAGCAATGGATACCAAACCTTTTTTCAATCCCTTTTGATATTACAATCAAGAGCAAACTCCTCTTTCTCAAGAGGAAGGGAACCCACAACCCGGGCCCACAGGTTACAAGTAGATTAAGAAATAAAATAGAATTAAAATACAATTTAGCTCCTATGGATAGCCCCAATAAGATATGCAATTAATTATATGAACTAGCTATTTAGGAGACTAAAAGAACTTCCTTAGTGATTGTGAGAAGATGATGTTGTTGGGAGTTGAAGTGATGAAGCTTCAAGTAAGTGTGAGTTGGAGATCAAAGCTTCAATCACTTCCAAGAACACCAAATCTATGCTTTAGCTGAATGTGGACTTGAATGCACTTTAGAGTGTGTTTTTGGGGTGTTCTCTCTCTTCTATGTCTTCCCAAAGAGGAGGAAACCATCTCATATATATAAAGGGGTGTATGGACTACTTTAGGTGTGCATAAGGCCCCTCTTCAACAGCTAAAAAGTTTCTCAATTGGATTTGCCAATGGCTAACCAATATGCTCCAAAAGTGCTTTATCTAACGTTAGGTAAAAGCCATCTAATGTTAGGTGAACTATTTAATGTTAGGTACTCAGTTAGGTGCAAAGTTCGTTATCTCCTGGAGTCACTTGATTTGGCCCAAAATAGCCTACCTAACGTTAGGTAACCTCTATCTAACGTTAGGTCAACTAACTAATGTTAGGTACAAAGTTCAGTGCAAAGTTCGTTATTCCCTGGAGCTCAAGGTGTGGCCTCAGCGTTGCTACCTAACGTTAGGTATATACTACTTAACATTAGATGGACTGTAAAAAGTCTTCTAACTATCCAAATGAGTCTTGATGATTTTATAGGATTCTAAGATGATCCTTTAATACCTAAGGATATGTTTTATCATATTTTGACCTATTTAGGCTATATGTGATGTTCTTGCGAGAATTACATATGAACCCCTTATGTTTATGCTAATATGAGATCTAATTGGGGTTCTCCTTACATTCTAAAGAATAAAAGATTACAACTCAATTCCTATAATACAAGAAGACGTAAACTTGAAGAGTATGATATCCTTCTTCTTCTTAGCTTCATAATTCGTCAAGAGAGCTTCAGCCTGAAATTAATCTTGCAACAACTATGTATAACATATAATTTGAATCTCAATCACTTGAGATGCTTGTTATCATCAAAATCATCATTAAAGGCTAATGTGGTGTCTAATTACTTATGCACCAACATTCTCCCCCTTTTTGATGAGGAAAAAACTCAATGGAGAGGTTTAAAGCCTCCCCTTGACTAAGTGCTCTCCTCAAAATAATTCTAAGAGATGACACACAAGGAGCACATAGCATAATGTCATAACAAGATTTTAGCAAGATTCAAATATCCATGATCTCAATATTTATTCAACTTTTATTCCCATGATCTCAATATTTATTCAACCCCTATTTCCATGATCTCAATATTTATTCAACCCCTATTCAACCTCTCATATATTATCCTCCCCCTTTTGACATCATTAAAAAAAATCAAGGGAGGCATAGCATGTTCATATTTCAACATATGAGAATATAACTTCATGTAACATTCAACACAATTCATCAACTCACATGTAGAATCATAGACATCATCATATATAGCTCAACAAGATAATAGGAACATCAAAACCATGAGCTTTAAAGAAGTGCAAGGTGCAACAAGGAAATATAACTATTGGTTAATGCATGCCAAGGACATAAACTAGGAAAGTTTGTGCAATTCATGCTCTTACAAGTACATTAAATGCTGAAGCTAGAGTACTAGGAACTAAAATCAAGTTCTTTTCTAACTACTTTATCCTATACTCCCCTTAAAAATGGAAACATAGATATATTCATATTTGAGACCTCCCCCTACTTAAAAGAGTCCAAACATATAGGCAAAGCTTATATATCTCCCCCTTAATGATGGACATATAGCATATAACACATTTTTATCTCCCCCTATCTAAATGCTATCTATTAACATAAAAGAGAGGGTAAATGGTTTGCCTCACTTACCAAGACCAATAGCATGGCCTGAATGGAGGTTTATGCCAAAGTTGATGGGGCTCCCATCTGAAACTTGGAGGTCTAGGCATCAGTGCCGGTCTCCAACCAAACGGTTGATGCATGGCGATTTGATCACCCACCGGTTGCCTCGTCTTATTCTTTGGTCTACTCCTTGGTCCTCCCAATTTGAGTTGACCATTCTTCAATTTGCAGGTCCAATGTTTGACATTGAAATATTCATCTAAACCTACAAAATAAGATTCTGATTCTCTCTTCGATATCCAAATCAATTTGGATCCGGATGTGTTAGTTGGTCTCCTTGATGGAGATTCTTTCTCAACTTTTGTTTTTAAGTGTTATGGCTAAAAGCAAATACATTATAAGATTGTTTTTGAGCCTTATGGTTATACAAGTATGCATGATAAGTTGGTTTTTGAGCCTTGGGTGGCACAATGGTGTTTTTGGCTTCAGGCTTCACAAAGTTTGTGAGCTTCTTGGTTGTGGATGAAGGTTCAACATAACCAAGATCATACCTAGAGGTTGATGGTAATTGACTTGCAAGTAGCTTTTATAGGTTCTTGCTACCATTAGTAAACTTAGTCAAGTCATTAGTCAACCTATTTGTGTTTATCCTAAGTTCATGCACATTTTTTTCTAAGCAAGTAATTTTATTTTTCAATTTAATAGACTCTTCCATCAATATGTCTTTTTCAATTAGCAAGCTAGTGTTAGAAACAATAAGATTTTCATTCGATCTAGTCAAGTTCAAACATTCAGTTTTCGGATTTCCATTTTCCTTTTCTAGATCCAATTTCTCATTGACAAAAAGCTCATATTTGTTTAACAAGACATTTTCTTCTACTCTAAACTTTTTCAAGGCTTTATTTTCATGTTTAATTTTCTTACATTCATAAAAAAGCTCATCGTATGCATCAAGTAGCTCATCAAAAGAAGGAGAATCTTGTACCTCGGTCTCATTTGCCATGAGACACACGTATGCAGCTTCTTCCTTGCTTGAGTCGGAGTCGGAATCGATGCTATCACTTGCACTTGATCCGAGTCATCTCAAGTTGCTGCAAATGCCTTCTTTTTCTTCTTGAAGAATTTTTTTCTTGACTTGTCATTAGTCCTTGACTCCTTTTTCTTCTTGTCTTTCTTATCCTCATTGAGTAAAGGACAATCTTTTAGTATGTGGCCCTTCTTCTTGCATCCATAGCAAGTGGGAGGCTCATCATCTCTCATCTTTTTGAATTGCTTCCTGATGAGAGCCTCATCATGAGCCATAACTAGCTCATTTTGACCTAATAAAGAGAACAAAAGCTCCTACATAACCAAGAGAAAGGCCTAATTCAAGGGATTACTAATCTGGGAAGAGAACATGAAACAAAAGGTAAAACTGTAATTTTACCAGTGTAGCTCATCAACGGGATTTTCCAGGGGCTAAACATAGGTCAATTGGGCTTAATAAGAGGAAAAGTGGGATGATTCAGTCAGAAAAGGGTTATTGTGAAATTTAAGAATTAAATGACACTCTATAACCCTAAAACAAACCTACTTAATTTCACAAGGTTCTAGTCAGGATAAAAATTAACTAAACCCACTAAAATTCATGAAAAATATCCCCTAGGGTTTAGAACCTTCAATTTGGCCTTTGGAACCTGTTTTGACCTAGATTGAAGTCCAAGCTCAATATCTGACATAATTTAGATTTTTACGCAAAATGTCCAGTCAAACGTGGTCAAACCTAAAATCCAACTTTACCATTTGATTCCTTAGGTCCAAATTAGGTTTGTACCAAAATTTGGACCTAAGGGAAGGACATCTTGACCTACTTTGCAAAATAGTCCACCCAATTACATTCTGGCCCCTAACTTTTGATAACCCTTGCGAAAACCCCCCAACTTTTCTTGTCACTTTCTGCATTCCGGTCCCTCTGCCAATGCAACAGAAGACCCATACTCCGGCGAAGTTTCGAGGAGGATTTCTCCTCGCTTCCCCAGGGAGCAGCTCTCAGATTTGAAAGGGGGATTCCCTAAGAAGTCCCCTATCGCCTGAGCAGCTCCCCATGCCCTGATTCGCACCATACCTCGGATACTCCGATTTTCGAGTAATAAAAATATTTATTTATTTTGAACGCTTTTTTGGCTATATTACAACGTGACATCCTTTAAAAACCCGATAAAACGTACCGAAACACTTCCCCATTCTCACATATTTCTCGAATCTTCTAGAAAACGTGGCCATCTCTTCATCATCTTTACTTTTATCATCTTCATCAAGATCGGAATCACTCTCAATTTTGGATTTGAATGCCAAACTCTTCTTCTTGGAACTAGAAGCTTCATTTTCTTCCTTCTTGGATAGCTCAAGCTTCACTTCATGAGCCATTAGACTTCCAAGTATCTCATCCATGCTAATGTTCTTCAAATCCTTTGCTTCCTCAATTGTAGTGACCTTTAGCTCCCATTACTTGGTTAGAGCCCTCAAGAATTTGGACACCATCTCATTTGAGGGATAACTCTTCCGAAGCCCCTTGAGAGGGTTGATGATGTTGGCGAATCTTGTGCTCAACTCCTTTATGCTTTCACCCGGCTTCATCTTTGTAAAGACCCGTCCTGATTTTAGCCTTTTAAGACGTCTGGAGTGTCAGTTAGACGTCTGGACCCCTTCTCGGACGTCTGGAAATTGAAAAATCTATACGCACTATGCGTTCTGCGTGCACGTGGCGCATAGACCCTCCTCTCTCCTTTCTTCTTCTTTTCCCCCACCGAACCCTAACCCCTCGGCCCTATATAAGAGACCCCCTTTCCTCTCCTCTCCACTCCACCACTACCACCCCACCTTCCACTCCACTGCAGTGAGCAGAGGCTGGCGCGAGAGAGAGTGGGAGCGAGGAGGAGGAGCGGGCATGAGGAGGAGAGGGCCGAGGTCGAGAAGCTTCATGGAAGCTCGTTGGAGGCTCGCATGGCCACCGCGGCATGTGCGGGAGGAGGAGGACGTTGGGGCGTCGTCCCCGACCTTCTGCAGCAGTTGGGGCTGCAGCGGAGCGGAAGGAGCCGCGGCGAGAAGCGTAGGAGTGCGGTCTGATACTAGAATTTTTTTAGTATTAGATGTCCGGAGTGTCTTCCGGACAACTGGCTGGATGTTTGGCGTCGACACCAGACGTCTGAAAGTAAGTTTTTGTGAAGGTACGTCTTCCTCACGGTTACGGCCATGCAGGCCGCATTGCAGATGTTTTGTTTGGGCTAAAAGTAGCTTGCTGCTCTGTCATGTGCAGGAGCAGCTTTAGGAAGGTGCGCGGAACGCCCTTCCACACACTTTCGGATGTCTGAACAGCTTACCAGACGACCGGAGACGTTCCCAGATGACTGGAGGACTGTTCAGATGTCTGGAACTGTGTTTAGATGGTCGTAGGGGAGTCCTGGATGTCTGAGGGCATTGCAGGAGCTTGAGGTGAGTCTCTGTGACTTTTAAGACGTCTGGACTTGTTTCTAGACATCTGATTTGGGTCTGCAGACACGTTTTTGACCCTTTTGGGGTTTGATCGGGATCCGTTTTACACAAACGAAATATCTATGGTTTCCTTGAGAATTTCTCTACATATTAGAAGTAGTTATACACTGCTCTGAATCTTCCGTTGTGGTGTGTTCCTTGGTATAAGACTTCAACCTGTTGCGTGTCTAGGGCTTGTAGAGGCACGTGGGCCTGCAGTTCGAGCCCCTTGTACTCCCGAATTGTCTGGTAGAGTGGTCCACCCCTGTTATACTTATAAAATATGAATGCATCTATGAAAATTAGACAACTGGAAACCTAGGATGTGGCATGAACCCTAGGACGAGAAATGGTTGAACCGATTGTTTGCGTGATTGAAATTGTATTTATAAATGAATGAGCTAAATTGTTAGCAACTGCCTGTTAATGAATACGAGTTGCCTGTTAGAATATGAGCTATCTGAGATAACTAAATAGTTACCTATGATATCACTTATTGCATATGCTAAATTGTGGAAATATGAGTTGCATGTGTATAAACGAGAATCGAATTGCGAATGATGAAACCTAGATTGGAATAATATGGTGAACATGAGCATGAACCCTACGGGGAGTTAGGAGTAGAGCTCCTGTAGATAAATGGAAAAGCCTGGAATGTGGACGGGAAGTGTGCTGGCCCTTGAGTACGTGGTACTAAGGAGAGCGACTGCCCCTTTTAGTGTAGAGCGGAGCTAGCTGTCCTTAGGTTGGGACCCAGGGTTAGGATTGACTATTGTATATCGACTTCTGTTGGCCCTCGTGTACATGGTACCGAGGCGAGCTACCAGTGTAGGGAGGGAGCTAGCCACCCCACGGGACCCGAGGTTCAGGTAGCCACCCTATATCGACTTGTTAGGCCCTCTGGGAAAATTGGGATAGTCAGACAAGGGTGCATGGACTGTGGAGGGGTGAGACCCCTGTTTGGTTCTGAGGGGCTAGACCCCTGTTTCTGAGAGGGCTAGGCTTTATACTGTTCCGTGCTGTATTTTGAGCGTACCCGCTAGCGGAAATGACTGACCGTGTGCTAGTGAGGGGTAGCTACTTGATGAACACACATAAATTCAAGATAAATTGCTTATTTTTTATAGTTCCTCGGCTTAGCATTGCATATCATGTTATAAATATTGCATAACATCCATTGAATGGCATTTAAGATAGTTGTATATTTTATATATTAATTCCTTCATTTTATATGGCCAGGAGGCAATGCGACATCCATACAAGTTTCGGATGGAAAATCCGACCGTATGGATGGATCCGGAGCGACGATCGCAGTCTGACAACGCGAGAATCATTTTGATCTGAGCACCGTAGCACCCTCTACAAGAAGAAGATGGACGGCCCAAATGGCGCCACGTGGCGCCATCCAAGCCACCCAACACCGGCTACCAGAATCGCCCAACTCCTCCATCCGCGCCCTTCAATCCGAGCCGTTGGATCAAGATCCAACGGCTGGGAGGTGGATGCACCAAAACACTCCACGCGACACAAAGGGAGGACTGCCGCAACGGTGGAGGCACGGGTTTGCAAAGGAGGGGCGCAGGTTCGATTCCCCGCAGCCCCTCCAATTCGCAATTGGGCGGGCGCTTGGAGCGGAGCGGCAGCGACAGCGTCAGCGCGCGCGCGCACACGCAGGCCAACGCATAACAAGCATGCTTGCCAGTGCATAGGATACGTGCACACAGCTGGGCGCACGCGGTCAGCATGCGTTATGAGCGAGGCAGGCGGCGTGGGCGCAAGGGCGGTTGGTGCTAGCTTTCAGCGATAGCTGAGCTGACCTACAACGACGTTTATAGCCGTCGCTAATTTATTGCAAGCCAGCAGAGCCAGCTATGGGCATGGGTGGAGGTGAGCTGTCTACAGCAACGTTTCCAGCGACGGTCTGGAGGTTGCTAAAGGTCCTTTAATCCATTTTTAGCCTCTTCTCTACCACTATGAAAGGACCTTCACCCCCTCCCTTCCAAGCCATCTCTACCTACTCTCCTCCCACCTACTCCAATGCTCTAGCAAGCCTACCAATGCTCCATTAGAGCTTGTTCTCAAGCTCCCAAGGTGTCTATTAGTGTAGCGAACCTCTGCCCCACCAAATACTCCTCCAACTTCCCATCTCCCTTCATAGGTCACCTTGGAGCCGTCCTCTCACCTCCATTCCGGTAGCGGATCAACTCCATCTTCTCACCTCCATTCTGGAGCTACACCGAAGCTTTCCTCAACCCGACGTCCTCCAACATCTCACCTCCGTCGTCCCACTCCTCACCTCCTTCCTCCGAGCTTTCGCCAGGTGCCGTCGTCTCGCCGAAAAGCCGATTCGGGAAATTTCCTCTCACCTCCCTTTCTTTTTATGCTTTTATAGTTCATTGTAATCGACATTGAATTGATATATATATCATATTTGTTCCACATCTCTATCTTGTGAATCATTTGCTTGTCTTTTATTTCAAAAGCACAAAAAAATAACAAAACCCCAAAATACCAAAAAGAAACGAAATGAAGCACGGTTTTCACGTAAAGTAAACGTCGCCTCCCTGTGTTCGACCCAGGACTCCCTTGGAGTTTCGATATAAATTTTATCTGATCGACGTGTTTTGCAACTACAACGATGGGTTACTTGTAACCTTGATTTCTAACACGCGAAACATGACACAACCATTTTGGCACTGTTGCCGGGGAGGCAACGGAATTTACTTTATTGTTTATTGCGTTTCTTTGCATTTACATAGCACTAACCCTACTTGTCTTTGATCTACTGTCTTGCAGGTACCCTAGCATGGAGATCCAAGTGCAATAGATTGGAGTAAAGTGCGGGTAGAGTACTCTGTAAGTGTCCCCTACTTCCCCCCCACTAGTTCATTTCGCCACAATCATAACCAAGACTTAATCTACTTAGGTGTTTGCATAAACCCTAGGATAGACTTTGTTTGTCTTGTTTGCCACCTTCACCCATCTCACCCACATCTTATATAAAAAAAACAAAAAGATATTTCTGTTGGACAAGTCAATTTACACACTTTATACACCCACATTTGAGGCACATAATCGGACTTGATTTTCATCTACTCAACCGGGCTTCTGACCTGTGGACCCGGTACACTAATTCAACACATAAAAGAGTAGAAATCATATTAGGATTAACCATCTTTTTGTGTGCCATAATCGGTGGTGCATTTGAGCCAATTGAGTGAATTGTTTGGGCCGCACCACCTAATCTAAAAGAGGTTCATTTTCTAGCTGCCCCATAGGATTAAATAATTAGGTCAAGCCAGGCACTCCATATTTTTCTTGATTTCTAAAGGAAAATACTTGAACATGTGCTTTCAACAACAAACTTGGTTTGCCTCACAAAACTTGGTTGAAAACACCTAATATTTGAATCCTAAAACTCACCTCATCATTAATAATCTTGCTTGAAAACCTCTTGATTGTGCACATTCACACGTTCTCAAACAAATCATTAAGAGCACAACCCATTAAGGGCCCATCACATTCCAGAGCACCAATTTCCTAAGCCTAACTAAAATCAATTAGACGTTGGCCCTAAGGATTCATTCGCTCATCAGGATCCAGATTGAGATTATTCACGATTAACCTGCTTATGCTAGTTAATCTGATGTCTAACTAAAGGAGTAGCGTCAAACGATCACGGCTGGGGGGGACACTAGGAACTGGAGGCGTAAGCCAAAGGAAGAACCTTCTCCCCAATCCCTCCTTCTAACTGGTTGGATTGCCTGGACATAAGTAGAGTAAATCGTCCATAATCTTAGGACGGATTTTGAGAGTCAGTAGACTTTAGGCTACCCCATCTAAGGACAGGCTTGTATTCTTGTGCTGTAGGGTTCCCTTTTTTTTTTTCCCCATCCTTCCGACTTCCTTTTAGTGTATGCTTGGGAGGAGGTCATTGAACCCTAGATTGGAAGGACCTTTAGACCATTCAAGGAGGCAGAGGTTGAGCTATAGCCAAGCAGATCCCATGGCTGATCAACAATTACCTCCCCCGCCTCCGAACCAGCAGGAGCTGATTCAGAGGCAGTTGGAAGAATTGCAGCAGATGCAGCAATGGTTCCAACACATGCATGGTCAGGGCGCTCGGCACTTGAAGGATTTTTACGATCCTTCAAACTATGGGGAACGTCCCGGCGTCATGATTCCCGCCGGAGACATTGAAATCAAGCCCCAAGTCTTAAGTTTGATTAAGCATTTTCATGGGCTTAGCTCAGAGGACCTATTCCAGCACCTGGAAGATCTAACCACGTTGGTTCAGACCACCAGAGCAAGGAATGTGAACGAAGAGCAAATGATCATGAGGCTTTTCCCCCACTCTCTCAGGGATAAGGTTGCACATTGGTACCGGACTATAGGAAGGCCGATTGAAACTTGGGCTGCTCTTAAGTCGACTTTCTTGAAGAAATTCTTCCCTATCGGAAGGACTAATGCTTTGCGACGGGCGATCACCACTTTCGCCAAGCAGCCGGGGGAACCGTTTCATGGTGCCTGGGAGCGATTCCAGGAACTTTTGAGGAAGTGTCCACACCACGAGGTGCCGAAATGGCAACTCGTGTAGATTTTCTATCACGGGTTGGTTGAGCAACTTCGTAATCATGTGGACGCCTCCTGCGGAGGCAATTTTCTCAACAGGGATGCAGATAGTGCATACGACCTGTTTGAGGAAATGAGCGAGAACTTAATTAATCATGCCTCCATGGATGCTTTCAACCGGTCCCAACAACCTAGGTCAAGTGCTAATGAGATCCAGGACTCTCATTCATTTGACATGGAATTAATTTGTAATAAATTGGATAAAATGGACTTGGTTGCTAAGAAAATGGAAGAATGGATGTCTGGGAATTTAGGAAACACTTCTTTATCCACTCAATCCTAGAATTCGGGATTCCATTCCGCACGAGCTCCCACGGGGCGGGAATTCGTGAATCAACTCGAGTCGGCTCAACCTGTGAGCCAGGATTTCTCGGAACCATATGGCTTCCAAACTGGGGCCTTTAATCCCAGTTTCTCTGATCCTTCCTTCTCTTCATCCTTGTTTTATGAGGATGCATATGCAATGCAGGAGAATGTTAGGTCCACCCCGTATTCCAACACTTTCAACTCGGGATGGAGGAACCACCTTAACTTCTCTTGGAAAAATCAAGGGCAACAGACCCAATCTCGACCCAGCAACTATGCATCTCAAAAACCCATGGGTCAGGGTCAAGTATACACCCAGTTGCCGCCGAGATCGGTTAATCAGCTATCTTAGAATGCCCAACAATCCACGGGGCAGGCTGATTTGAACCGGCAGATGGTGGAAATGCAAGGGTCCATGCTTCAGCTTATGCAACAAATGAAGACATCCTTGGATAACTTGCAATCCGGGTTAATTGCAAACACCCGACAACCCGGATCCCTACCATCTCAACCCATACCAAACCCGTGTAATGTGTAAAATCAGGGCAATAGAGCCCAAGGGTATGGGAATCAAAGGGACCCACACGCGCATGCTTAGGTGGTTGAGCAGGGTCCCTCTTCTTCCTCTTCTGGTTACATGACCAACCAAGGCCCTCCAATCTTCACTAATCCACCTCAAGATCCAAACCCTTATGCCTCTGCAAACTCTGTCACCTTGAGAAGTGGGAAGCAGACCCAGAACCTAGAATTACCTTCTAGAAGTCAAAATCCTGGAGAGCTTGAGAAAGAGAAGGAGGAGGCTGAAGAAGACAATAAGGCCCAAGGACCGGAAATTGAAAATTCCACCCATATTCAGTTCCCTGAGGCCCTATTGAAAACCAAGAAGAAGAAAACCCTAGACAGCAACGAGGAGCTCTTGAATTTATTTAAGAGCGTAGAGATCAATATTCCGCTCCTCGATGCTATTAAGCACATCCCAGCTTACGCTAAATTCTTGAAAGAACTGTGTACCCAAAAGTGTAAGCCAAGAGAACCCACTCCGAGAAAGGTGATTCTCTCTGAGCAGGCAAGTTCTGTAATCCTGCATCACCTTCCTCAAAAGAAGAAAGATCCAGGTGCTCCCTTGATCTCATGCATTATTGGGGAATACACTTTTGATAGGGCACTATTGGACCTAGGTGCATCCATCAACCTAATCCCCACTTCTATTTATGAGAAGTTTGGATTAGGTGAACTCAGGCCAACCTCAGTAATGCTACAATTAGCAGACTGATCGGTCACCACACCGAGAGGCGTTATTGAGGATGTAATTGTTAAGGTCAAGGATTTCTATTTTCCTGTAGATTTCCTCGTCCTCGACATGGATGTACCCAATGATTTGAGGAACACGCCCATCATTCTGCGGTGTCCGTTCCTAGCTACCGCCAAGGCCAACATAAACTGTGAAAGCGGTAGAATGGAGATTGCCTTTGGGGATAAGAAATTAACTCTAAATATTTTTAAGGAGATAAGAGGATTTGAGGATTGTGGATTCATTGAGGAACTCAAGGATCAGGATCTTGAGACGTGTATGACAATCAATGCACTCGAGGACTCCATTAGCTTTAGTGAACCCAACCCACAACCCTCCTCCGTGGTAGACCTGCCACATCCTAAAGAGGCTGTTGATTTTGTTCATTCCTTGCCTCTTCCACTGGATCGTCCTGATGAATCTTCATCGGCATCCTCCCTTCCTTCGATCCTAAACCCACCCCAACTGGAATTAAAACCATTGCCCAAAAATTTGAAATATGAGTTCTTAGGACCTGAAAACACGCTCCCTGTGATTATTAGTGCTGATTTGACTAAGGAGCAAGAATTGAGGTTAATTAAGGTCCTTAAGAACAACAAGGAGGCAATTGGTTAGACCATCCATGTCCTTAGGGGGATCAAGCTATCTTATTGTAATCATCGTATTTTCATGGAAGATGGATCCCGCCCTTCTCGCGAAATGCAAAGGAGACTAAACCCGAATATGCGAGAAGTGGTCAAGAAGGAGATAATTAAGTGGCTCGATGCTAGGATTATTTACCCAATCTCAGATAGTCTGTGGGTTAGCCCCATTCAGATTGTACCCAAGAAGGTGGGAATAACCATAACGACTAATGAGAAAGGGGAAACCTACACCACTTGTTCAGCTTCTGTATTGACTACAGGAAGCTGAACATTGCCACTAAAAAGGATCACTTCCTCTTGTCATTCATCGATCAAATCCTTGAAAGGTTAGCTGGGCAAAAATATTTTTGCTTTCTGGATGGTTATTCGGGATATAACCAAGTCCCTATCCATCCCGAAGACCCGGCAAAGATAAATTTCACATGTCCCTACGGAACCTTTGCATTCCGTAGAATGCCGTTCGAGCTTTGCAATGCGCCTGCGACTTTTCAAAGGTGCATGATGGCTATCTTTTCTGACATGGTGGGAGATTGTCTGGAGGTGTTCATGGATGATTTCTCCATTTTCGGAGATTCTTTTGAGTCTTGCCTGGCTAACCTGGAATTGATCCTTTAGAGATGCATCAAAACATGGCTGGTCCTTAGCTGGGAAAATAGCCACTTTATGACTCAGGAGGGCATCGTCCTAGGTCACGTGGTTTCTAATCGGGGAATTGAAGTTGATAGAGCTAAGGTGGATGCTATCTCTAGACTTCCTCCACCCACATCCGTAAAACAGATTCGCTCTTTTCTTGGGCATGTGGGTTTTTATAGAAGATTCATTAAGGACTTCTCAAAGGTTGCTCGACCCTTGAGTAACCTTTTGGCTAAAGATGCACCGTTCGAGTTTAATGAATCATATTGTAAGGCATTTAATTTATTAAAAATGGCAGTCACCTGTGCCTCGGTATTGCAACCACTTGTCTGGACTACCCCATTTGAGATTATGGCTGACGCATTTGATTATGCCGTCGGGGCTGTCTTGGGTCAAAAGATTGAGAAAAAGTCCTCTGTGATTTACTACGCTAGCAAAACTCTGGATGAGGCCCAAAAGAATTACATCGTTACTGAAAAAGAATTGCTAGCTGTAGTTTTCGCTCTAGAAAAATTCAGGGCTTATCTGTTAGGTTTTCGCGTCATCATCTATACCGACCACTCAGCCTTAAAACATCTCTTGGCCAAAAAGGATGTCAAACCCCGACTTATTTGCTGGATTCTGCTGCTTCAAGAGTTCGATCTTGAAATCAGGAATAAAGTCAGGGCACAAAATGTAGTGGCGGATCACCTTTCGAGAATCCTAATTGATTCCCCTCATCCGGATGTTCCGATCTCTGATACTTTTCCGGATGAAACTATCCTCAATCTCAGGAATCCGAACCCCTTGGTTTGAGGATATTGTCAATTATTTGGCCATTGGTCAAATCCCCCAGGATTGGACCAAACAACAATAGGATAGACTTGTATCTGAGGCCAAATATTATTTTTGGGATGATCCTGAGTTGTACCGCATTGGCACTGATCAGATTATTCGCCGATGTGTCCCGAAAGTCGAGTTCCATAGCATACTTGAGTTCTGTCACACATCCGCTTGTGGTGGACACTTTTCCGGGAAAAAGATGGTCGCAAAAATTTTGCAATCTGGATTCTATTGGCCATCATTATTTAAGGATGCCTAGGAATTCTCTAGGTCATGCACCCGATGCCAGACACTCGGGAACATGGCTAAGAGAGATATGATGCCCCTGAACCCAATTCTTTTCGTCGAAATTTTTGACATGTGGAGCATCGACTTTATGGGACCCTTCCCTCCTTCATTTGGACACCAGTATATTCTTGTCGCTATTGATTACGTGTCCAAGTGGATTGAGGCAATTCCTACCCAGACCAATGACCACAAGGTGGTCATAGATTTTGTGAAGAGAAATATCTTCAGTCGATTCGGGGTTCCTAGGGCAATTATCAGTGATGGTGGCACACATTTCACTCATGCCCAGTTTCGGAATTTACTGGGGAAATATGGGGTGAGCCATCGGATTTCCACACCTTACCACCCTCAGACGAACGGACAGACCGAGGCCTCCAATCGGCAGATCAAGAACATTTTGCAGAAAATCGTTAGGCCTGATAGGAAGGATTGGACCCAAAAGCTAGATGATACTCTTTGGGCTTACCGTACGGCGTAGAAACGGCTATCGGTATGTCTCCGTTCCATCTAGTGTTTGGGAAGGCATGTCACTTGCCCATAGAACTTAAACATCGGGCATTTTGGGCCATCAAGAAATGTAATGTGGATCTTGAGTTGGCCGGGGAAACCAGGAAACTCCAACTATCTGAGTTGGAGGAGCTTCGAAATGATGCTTATGAAAATGCCATAATCTATAAGGCAAGGACCAAAGCTCTCCATGACCAGATGATTTCATGTAAGAGTTTTGAGCCGAACCAGAAGGTCTGGCTTTTCGATTCTCGATTGAAGCTTTTCCCCGGTAAACTCAGGTCTAAGTGGGGCGGCCCATTCGTTATTGAGCGGATTTTCCCTAATGGGGTTGTTGAAATCCCGACCCAAAGACGGGTAATATTTTCAAGGTCAATGGGTAGCGTCTCAAACCCTTTATTGACCATGTGCTCCTTGAACCCGTCTCGAACAAGGTTGCTCTTTCCTTGCCATAACCACTACAGACTGATCATCGCCCAGCTGAAGGCACTAAACTCAGCACATGTAAAGACTGTTTCAAGCTGACCTGAGTCTCACGGAAACTAGGTGCTATTCTTCCACTTCTACTCTCTTGCATGCTTTCATTTTTTTTACAATGAGGACATTGCAATAGCTAAGCATGGGGGGGTGGACATAGTTTATAACCATTGTGTCAGCTGTAACAGTTATTTCCTATTATTCGATTCTTGTTTAAAAAAAAAAGAAAAAAATAAAAATAATAAAAAAATGAAATGAAAGTTTGAAAAAAATAATAGAATTAGGAGATGAGAACTTAGGCATTAGGAGTTGTAAACTTTAGGAATTGATTCTTTGAGACCTGAACACTTAGACTCTTCAGGTCTTCAGGCTTAATTAGCCTGGGTGCTCACTCGAATATGGATTTAGTCTCGAGTCCTCATCAATTAAAATTTATTTTAATTTGATAAATAATTTGGGATGATAAGTATGCGACTTATCAACCCGCCCTCTGATTTGGGGGGACTTTAAGTCTAAGCATCTACGCATATTATTTTGCATTGACTCACTTTCCAACGATTTTTACGGAAATTGGGTAGCTAATGGACCGAATTGGGTGGTATGGCTGGCAAGTTGTCAGTGGTAATAGCTCATCGGCCAGTTGTCCAGAGCCCAGCCACAAGACCATTTTCGTTGTCCTGCCTTTAGGTAAATCTTAGATCAGGGAAGCCACCTACTTAAAAAAAAATAGAGAAACACTCAAAAAAAAAGAGAGACAAAAAAAAAGGAGAAAAAAAAATCACACTTCACCGCACGAGTATGGCTGGCAAGTTGTTGGTGGTAACAGCTCATCGGCCGGTTATCCAGAACCCAGCTCATAAAAAAATTGCACAATAAGTCCCAAAACACTTAGGGAAGAAGCGGGGAAGTAGAATAAACTAGGGAGATATACACTGGATTCACCCTTGTGTTGACCCTATAAATAAAAGAAGTAGGGAGAAAGCTACCGATTGTAAAGATAAACCTTTAGGCAGGGTCACCTAGGGTCGTAGAAACTCGAAGTCCGTCTTAACGGCCGTTTTATGAGTCTATCACTTTTTCACAAAGATGCTTACCACTTAGAGTCCTTTTCGAGTCTTGGGCGGGTTGGGTAGCCATAAAAATTTATCCCGTAACTCTCAAACTCCAAAAGTACAAAAAAAATAAAATAAAATAAAAATTATCTTCTCAAATAAGGCAAGGGCTCGACGGTCTGTATTCTGGCAAGCACCCAGGCACTGTTGAATTTTTTTAAATAGGTCTTAGGGATGAGATTTTCTAAAGCAATCAATGAATCTTGCCTAATTACTCGAACCTTGATTCTACTTTTATACATAACATTTAGGTTAATCTTGCTAGGGACTAGCAAAAAGTAAGCATGGGTGTATGATGAACACACATAAATTCAAGATAAATTGCTTATTTTTTATAGTTCCTAGGCTTAGCATTGCATATCATGTTATAAATATTGCATAACATCCATTGCATGGCATTTAGGATAGTTGTATATTTTATATATTAATTCCTTCATTTTATATGGCCAGGGGGCAATGCGACATCCATATAGGTTTTCGATGGAAAATCCGACTGTACGGATGGATTCGGAGCGACGATTGCAGTCTGATAACGCGGGATTCATCTTAATCTGAGCACTGTAGCACCCTCTACAAGAAGAAGATGGACGGCCCAGATGGCGCCACGTGGCGCCATCCAGGCCGCCCAACACCGGCCAGCAGAATCGCCCAACTCCATCCTTGCCCTTCAATCCTAGCCGTTGGATCAAGATCCAATGGCTAGGAGGCGGACGCACCAAAACACTCCACGCGACACAAAGGGAGGATTGCTACAATAGTGGAGGCACGGGTTTGTAAAGGAGGGGCGCGGGTTCGATTCCCTACAGCCCCTCCAATTCGCAATTGGGCGGGTGCTTGGAGCGGAGCGGAGCGGCAGTGCCAGCGCCAGAGCGCGCGCACGCGCAGGCCAACGCATAGCACACGCGCACACAGCTGGGCACGTGCGGTCAGCATGCGTGATGAGCGGGGCAGGCGGTGCAGGCACAAGGGCAGTTGGCGCCAACTTTCAGCGACAGCTGGGCTGACCTACAACGACGCTTACAGCCGTCGTTAATTTATTGCAAGCCAGCAGAGCCAGCTATGGGCGTGGGTGGAGGTGAGCTTACAGCAACGTTTCCAGCGACGGTCTGAAGGTCGCTAAAGGTCCTTTATCCATTTTTAGCCTCTTCTCCACCACTATAAAAGGACCTTCACCCCCTCCCTTCCAAGCCATCTCTACCTACTCTCTTCCCACCTACTCCCAAGCTCTAGCAAGCCTACCAACGCTCCATTAGAGCTTGTTCTCAAGATCCCAAGGTGTCTATTAGTGTAGCGAACCTCTGCCCCACCAAATACTCCTCCAACTTCCCATCTCCCTTCATAGGTCACCTTGGAGCCGTCCTCTCACCTCCATTTCGGTAGCGGATCAAGTCCATCTTCTCACCTCCATTCCGGAGCTACGCCGAAGCTTTCCTCAACCCGACATCCTCCAACATCTCACCTCCATCGTCCCGGTCCTCACCTCCTTCCTCCGAGCTTCCGCCAGGCATCGTCGTCTCGCCGAACAGCTGATTCGGGAGATTTCCTCTCACCTCCCTTTCTTTTTATGCTTTTATAGTTCATTGTAATCGACATTGAATTGATATATATATCATATTTGTTTCACATCTCTATCTTGTGAATCATTTGCTTGTCTTTTATTTCAAAAACACAAAAAAATAACAAAACCCCAAAAAGAAACGAAACAAAGAGCGATTTTCACGTAAAGTAAACGTCGCCTCCCTGTGTTCGATCCGAGACTCCCTTGGAGTTTTGGTATAAATTTTATCTGATTGACGTGTTTTGCAACTACGATGATGGGTTACTTGTAACCTCGATTTCTAACAAGCGAAACACGCACAACCACTACTCATGCGCTTATCGCACATGTCGTAGTCACCGCTATGTCTATTAGTGACTTCAGGGTGGTTGATTGGGTGTAGGACTATTACGAGGGACTCTCCTGATCAGGGGAGCACCTCGTGTGCCTTCTACTCTTCGGAAAAGACTGCAATCAAGATCGTTCCCACGAGGAACATGCAAGATCAAGAAAGAAATCTGAAAGTAAACCAATGTGGTGAAATGAAATTACCTGTAAAATAAATAACTGGGAAAGGATAAATATACCTGCTACTAACAGTGGACACATGGATTTACAGTGGAAACCCAATTATGGGAAAAACCACTACCTAGATCTCCTAATCTAGGATTTTGCTCTGAGTCCATCTCGGAATACTAACTGGTACTTATGTGGTACCAAACCCTTTTATAAACGCTCTTGATATCCCAATCAAGAGTAATGAGTACCAAACCCTTTGTCTATCCCTCTTGATATTCCAATCAAGAGTAAACACCTATTTCTCAAGAGGAAGGGAACTCACAACCCAGGCCCTCAGATTACAAGTAGATTAATAAATAAAACATAATTAAAATACAATTTAGCTCATATGGATAGCCCCAATAAGATATGCAATTAATTATATGAACCACCTATCTAGGAGACTAAAAGAACTCCCCTAGTGATTGTGAGAAGATGATGCTGCTGGGAGCTGAACAGTATCTCAACCCACCGCTGCTAAGATTCAAGGGAGAAGAACTCCCTCGAATCAGCACCAAATCCCTCCAAATTTGGAGGGATTGGTTGCAGAGCCAAGAACAAGTCAAAAACCACCACTCTCTTCTTCCTCCGGCCACTGCATCTTCGGCTCTGACGAGCCCTCTCCGATCTCCACTTTTAGCTGTCCAACCATTAAATTGGACGGCCCTCCGTCTTTGTTACGACCTGATCCCAGATCCTTACAAGACCCGAGACAAGCTCGCCTCAATTAATCCCAAGACCTAGTCGTCTAACGAGAAATATCCAAAAGTAGAAAATATTCCACAACCACAAGTACAATGTAACTAAGCAGAAATTAATACAGAGATAATAAAATAATCAGAAGAAATGTCTCATAATAGTACAAGCTATCATAACTACAACAGCAGAAAGTAAAGCGAAAATATAACAGAAAAAAAATATTACATATAACAAACACTCACTACTACAGCAAAAGAACGTGCTGGAACAGAAATGACAACAGCTAGGGCTGGGCTCGACTGGGCTCAGCTCCCTCTGCAGCTGGTGCTGCTGGCTGCTCAACTCCTTGACCTGAACAAGGTTATAAAATTCCGTAGTCAGGTAACACTGAGTAGAGTGGTAATTAAGCCATTTACATACAATTAAGACAAGCAACTAATTAATTATTCATTTTCATTTAGCTCAACCAATTAGTTCTAATTTGTTTGTTCTTTATTTATCTGGTCATCTCTTGATCTTGTCTGTTCCTCAAGGGAATGATCTTGATTGCAGTCTTTCCCGTGATGTAGGATGTACACGTGGTTCTCTCCTGGCTGGGAGAGTCCCTCGTGGTAGTTCTACACCCAATCAACCACCCCGAGGTCACGGTCACGACGTAGCGGTGACTATGGCACGAGAGATAAGTGCACTGGCACGCGGTCAATCATTTCTGCTAGCGGGTATGCCTAAAAGTACAGCACGGAACAACACAGGGCCTTGCCCTCTTAGAACAAGGGTCTCGCCCCTCCACAGTTCGTGTACCCTCGTCCGACTATTCCGATTTGCCCAGTGGGCCTAACAAGAGTTGGTGTAGGGTGGCTAGTCCTAACCCCGGGTTCTGTGGGGTGGCTAGCTCCCTCTCTACACTAAGTAGCTCACCTCGATACCACGTACACGAGGGCCAAACAGAAGTTGGTGTAGAGTGACTAGACTTAACCCTGGGTTTCAACCTAAAGGGGAGGCTAGCTCCCCTCTACGCTAAAGGGACAGTTTCCCTCCTTGGGACCAGGTACATAAGGGCCAGCTCACTTCCCGTCTACTTACTAAGTTCTTTCCATATACAGGAGTTCTCCTAATTCCCCGTAGGGTTCACGCTTGTATTCCTTCCATTCCATTTTCTAACATTCAGATCTCACTATTCACATTACGGGTTTCATTCTTATAACAGGCATCTCGTGGTTTACTAATTGAGAAAGCATCACATCAATAAACTAATACATTTGCTAACAAGTTGGTTTAACATGCATCTCAAGGAAACAGTGTAGCTCAAGTAATATTCGTTCATTTCTGCCCTAGGGTTTATTTCACGTCCTAGGGTTCAATTAAGTTATCCTAAACATGTACTTTGATTAAATCTTGATATTAAAGCAAACCACTCAACCGGGCAACACGGGTGGAATGGGGGCTAGAACTGCAGGTCCTGTCATTTCCGAGGGCCCTGAACACGCTACAGGTTGGTGACCTGTATCAGTGATTGAGTCACATCAGATGAGTTCAAAACAGTATATACTCAACACTAACACGTAGAGAAACTCAAGCGGAAAACAACGGTACTTTGTTTGCGAAAATCCGATTTCATTCGGATCCCGAATGGGCCAAAAACATGCATACTGCCCAAAATCAGACGTCTGGGAGTACACTCAGACGTCTTAAAAGACATCAGAACTCACCATGTGTTTCCTGCGGCTTCCTCGGACGTTCGGATACTTCCGCAATCGTCTGAGGGGAGTCCCAAATGTCGAATTCTTCTTCTGGTCGTTTGGGAGTACAGTTAGACATCTGGCGATGTGCTCAGATGCCCAAAAGTACCTCGAAGGGTGCATTGCACACCTTTTCAACGCCCTGCGCTTGCGTACAAACGCAAAGACCCAAAATCAGTTAAGGGTCCCTTCTGCATGGCTAGAACCAGTGTAGAAACATGTACCTCGACACTAAATGTGCTTTTAGACATTCGACTTCAGCTGTGGACGTCCCGCTGCTACTCCAGATGTTTGGTAGATGCTCCAAACGTCTGATATTGGAAAAGATCCAGTATGCAGAACTCCTCGAGGAGCTCTTCTCCATGAGCTCCTCCTCGTACGCACCCTCGACTCCTCCCGCACGAGCTCTTGAGCTTCCGCGGTCACTCTCTGGCCATGCAAGCTTCCCTCGTGACTTTGAGTGCTTGCTGCCGCACCCGCAGTAAGGTGCTCCCCACGTGCGAGCTCTTCGACCGTGCACTCGCAAGCTCCCCCGAGCCTTCACCTTCTCTCCCATTCTCTTGCTCCTCGATCACACTCTCCTCTCCTCCTCCGCGTCTCGTCCCTCTTCTTCCTCTCTACTCGCTGCGCTGGGAGTGGGGAAGAAGATGGCTGCCGGTAGGGGGAAAGGAGATGGAGGTGATGGCTGGTGGTGAGGGGGAGAAAGAGGAAGGGTGTGGGGGTTTAAATAGATGGGTTGTTAGGGTTTTGGGTGAGGAGGCTGGAGGAGGGAAAGGGCGTGCGTGTCGCATGCACGCGGAAAGGAAAAGAATGTACGATTTTCCTTACTTTTAGAAGTCTTGCCTCTATCCGAACGTCTGGATAGATGTCTAGTGAACACTCCAAACGTCTTATCCTACCAAAAAGTGGAGGGTCATCTCAATCTTCCCTCTTCGTTGCGAGCCTTGCCAGCCAAAGCAAGAGCTCTCTCAGCCTCTCCTTCCTCGCCATTGTCTCGCTGTCCACCCCTTCGTCCCCACGTTTAGCCGGCCAACGTCGGGTGTGGTTTTTCTCTGTCTCTCTCCTTAAGCTACTGCAATCTCTTCCTCTCCCTCTCTAGGTCACTCCTACATCCTTAGATCTTAGGATTGACCGTTGTATCACCTACTCCCCCGCCGTCTTCCCTGTGGCTGGCATGAGCTCCGGCGAGCTCACACTAGTGCCACACCACACTAAATCGTTCGCCACCACCACCATTATCTCCGTCTCACCTCCTAAGCCAATAGCCCTCAAGAAATTAAAGGCTTTGCTTCCTAATTTGGCCAGTTGAACACCTCCGCTCTCCATCACCTTCTCCAATACTGGCCGGTCGCCACACACACGCACACCACCTCTCACTGCCACTAGCATACTTGCCACACTCCCGTGAAGCATCTGAGCTATTTTAATTGGGCCGTGAGGCCGTGTTCGTGGATTTCAGGAGCATTGCCGCAATGGCGAAACGGTGGCAGCAACTAGCTTTTCTTAAGTCGTTGTAGTACAGATAGTTATTGCCATCATTTGCCAATATATAATTTTTTTACTCGGAAAATAAAGAGTTCCCGAGGTCGAACTCAGGGAGCAAGTTGTATTCTAGGGGTACAAAGTTTCTTTTACAAAAATAAAGATAGAGAGAGAGAGATGAAAATTTGTTGGCTTCTCCTTCTTTCTCGTCTGTATTTCTTTTCGCTTATCTTCTCCTTCTCTTCTTTCTCGGATCTTCTGCTTTCTTCCTTTGTTCTTCTTCTTCTTTCTTTCTTCTTCTTGCAGCTCTTGTTTCTGCTCGTCTCTTTCTTTTTCTTTTCCCTTGCGGTCCTGTTCTTCTTCCTCTTTTCTACCTTCAGAGCGTCGTCTGATTTTCCAATCAGACGACTTAAACCGCCGCTGCTACAGTGCTCCTCCTTCCTTTAGCTTTCGTCGTCCTTCTTCTTCTTCGCCTTTTGCTTCGGTTCTTCTTCTTCACCTGTGCCTGCACACTTCAAAGCTCTCGTCAGCGGGCAAAAACCTACTCTACCCTCCCCCCCCCGCGTTTCTCTCTCACAGAATCCGCTCTTAGGAAAGCTCTCCCAGAGCTGCCGGGTAGTCGGGTACGGGTCGCGCCCGGGTCCAGGTCCACCGGCGTGCGTGGTGGGCGAGGAGTGCAGGTCGGGCTAAGTCGGGTCGGGCCAGGTCCGCGAGGCGTGAGCGCTGACGAGACCGGGTAATCGGGTGGGTGAAGGGGACCTCACCCCGTGTGCTGAGGCGATAAGCCTCCAGCACTTTTTCACTTTATACCGCTGCGCTCCTTCAGAGCCTTCCGAGGTGGGACTAAATGTCCCACCCCAATTTGACGCCTGGGCGGAGGAGGCAGCGGCGGTCGAGGCTTCGCACGAGGGCTTCGCCTCAACTGCAGCCTGACGCTTTGCGAAGACACCTCGCGCAACCTGGGAGCGTGACCTGGGCGTGGCGCACCTGGGGCAGCAGGTGAAGAAGCTGCTTCGCTTCAACAATGGCGGCGGCGAGCGCAGGTACCTGCACACAGAGAAACGGCCTCTCGGCCCAATCAGAAACGCGGAGGACCTTCGCCGTGGCACGGCGAAGGTGGTCAGGGGGTGTGCAGGCGGCGGGGCGGAGCCTAAGGGCCGCCCTAGGTCAAACTGCAGGTTGGGAGATGGGTTTGTTCGGTGGAGTTGCAGAGGGTGATTTGGGGGAAGTGGAAGGGCGGAGGTTGATTAGGGTGAGGAGGCGGAGGTTCTGCGGTGGTCGGCGAGCCGTGTGGGTTGCTGGAGTGATGGGAGCAGGTCGTCGGAGCAGGGGCCGGAGGTGGAGAAGGTGAGGGCGATTGGTCGGATCGGGGCAACAGTAAAGATGTAAAGTGAGGAAAAGGAAGAGGGGAGGAAGAGAAGTAGTTCTAACTTACTTGCAGGGACGAAGGGGGAGCAGCAGGGTGACAGTCGTATCGACTGTCGCCGGAGAAGAAGATGCCCAGGGGAAGGGGCGGCGGCGAGGAGAGGGCCGGAGAGGCAGCGTGCGCCGGTATTGCGCGACGCGGGAAGAGCAGGGGAAGAAGTCTCTGCTGCTGGTATTGCGGCAGAGCGAAGAGGAGGAGGAGGAGAGACCGCCGGAGCTGGTGGGCATCTGCCGGAGTGGGAAGAGAGGAAAGTTGGGGGTTTTCTCCGTCAGATCCGAGCTGCTCAGAATGGCGGAGCGACGGGGGTATTTATAGAGGCAGAATCAGAGAGGAGGGCGGAGGGAGACGACGTGTCTCCCTCGTCGGAGGACGCCGGATATGGAGACCCATACCGTCCGTGCATTTGCACGGCCGGTATGGTGGGTTGCAGCGACTAGGGGGGTGTTCCTGCGACGGCTGACGATGCAGGGCACCCCCGGTTGTCTTGCCAGACACTCCCCCTTACCCTGCACGGCGCCATGCTACGCGCAAGGTCGCCGGAGCATGGTGCTGGTCAGGTTTTGGCAGGAGGAACCTGAATGCAAAGAACGAAGGAGAGTTAGGGGTAGAAATGTGAGGGTTCGAAAGTTGAGGGCCAACAAGTAAATATATGAGGACCAAAGTGTAAAGTTGGTCAAGAAGGTTTCTTCTTAGGCTCAAGTTTTTATACATGACTAATTAGGACCTAAGGAATCTGATGGTGAATTTTATTTCTAGATTAAATCTTGTTTGATCGGTCAATTTACGCAAAAACCCAAATTAAGTTATTAATTGGGCATGGTTCTCAATGTAGGTCAAAATGGGTTCTGAAGGCCAAATTGAAGGTTCTAAACCCTAGAGATTATTTTTCCATGAATTTTAGAGGGTTTATTATATTTTTACTTTACCTTGAACCTCGTGAATTGAAGTGGGTTTGTTTTAAGGTTACAGATTATCATTTAGTTCCTTGGAATTACTGTAGCCCTTGTCAGATCATCCCACTTTCCTTCTTATTCGGTTTGTTTGACCTATGTTTGGACCCTGAATTACCCTGTATGCAGATTATACTGGTAAAATTGCATTTTTACCCCTTATGACTTGTTTTCTCCTTAAACTCAGAATTCTCTGAGTTAAGCCTTTCCTTGAGTTATGTAGGAGCTTTTATCCTTTGTATTAGGTCAAAATGAGCTAGTTATGGCTCATGATGAGGTTCTCATCATACCCCCATGCCTAGCTTTTGCTAGTCCCTTAGCAAAAACTTAAGGTTTCAACCCTTGTTCTAGACCATGAAGTTCTTAATAGCTTCAGATAAGTGCTTTTTCATTTAAACCTAGATTAGGTTAGAATGCTGACCATAGGCCTACAAGGTACTCTAGTACCAATCAAGATCCAAACCTGTCTAGCCTTAGCCTCAGTCTTTAGCAAAGGTTTTTAAGGCCCACAAGAACTAACCTAAGGTTTATTGGACTTTGTGGTTAAAGCACCCGTGCTTGAAATGATTTTAGCTCTGGCTCAGTTCGCAGTGCGTTTTGTAAGAGAGAGAGATAGAAAATTTTTCTGTTTGGAGAGTTTTCTCTCTTTTTCTTTTTAATTCTAGCTTAGGATTGGCTTTTCAACACGGTCTGTATCAGATTCCTTGCTCCCATCATCAATCCTCAAGGGTTCCTGGCAGTCGATGCTTCTAGATAGCACCGCCCATGGCAACCCCCGGAACTCTGGCTATTGAGATTTCGAGATAATCCCATCCATGGTGTTCCGTGGCCGAATCTAGACCCTGGCAATTGATACTTCGAGATAATGCCATCCATGGAATCTGAACCAGCAGAGTGCTTACATGCCCCCAGTAGGATATGTGAATATCCTAAGAGACAAGCACCGAGGAGATGATATTTTGTTACGCATCTTTGAGGGGATTTCCCGCCTCTCCGTGCTGGAACTCGTCCAAATCAACTTGTGTTGATCGGCCGCTCCTACTCTAGGTGTTCTTTTCAGAATTTTGCGACGCTTCTGCGTGATTTTGATTTTTACGCTTACTGAACCAGGCTATGTGTGAGGTTAGGGTGCTTAGGTTACTGAGTCCCGTAAACCAAAAATTAGTTAATGAGGCCAAATACTCCCTAAGCCTTAGACCTAATACTTCAGCTTTTCATTTTCCTCAACCTCTTGAGGAGTGTCCAGATCTTAATGGGTACTAAGAGTCTATTCAAGAATGCCTAAGGTTTGCGTTCTTACTAATCTCATTATGCACTTTTCAGTTATTTTCTTGAATGAGGTCTAGAACTTAGGTTAATTCCTTAGTTCCTTACTAATGACTATCACCTTTTCTCATAATTTTGTGCTCCTTTTTCATTTTGTTTCTTTTCTCCTTCTCCTTCACAAAATTTCCTTCTCCTCTTTTCCTCTTATTCTTTTTCGAAAATTTTTAATTTTTATGGTGTTTTTGGCATATGTGAACTTTTTGTTTCAAACCTTTTCTTACAAGTTTTGCACTTTCATACCCCCCCATGCCTAAGATTTGCAATGTCCTCATTGTAACCTAGGGGGTTTTTATTCAACTTAGTTCATTCCTTAAGACAGAAATTTGGATGAGTGAATGGGTCGGGTTGAATTTTGCGGACGATTTCTAATCCCAGATGCAAGCATCTGAGGTGGGGTCGGCTGTCTACAAGGGTGAACCTTAAGTGCAAAAAGGTGTTAGAAAAGGTTTCAGGTTTTTAAAGAGAATGACGGGCTGCCTCCCGTTGAGCGCTAAATTTGATGCCTTCAGCCAAGCGAGAAATGCGATGGAGAGGGGATGGTGAAATCAGCAGAGTTTTGTAATACAAGCACCTTGATTAAGAGCCTGGTTGGTCCAACCAGGTGCTTGTTCAGATCAACAGGCTGATGATGCAGCCCAAACCCAATCAATCTGGTGGGTTGATAGATGTGGATAAAAAGGAGTGGAACCCACCATATACTATGAAGCTCAGATGGATGTGGAAGTGAAAATGCAGGGTTTGGCTGAGTTGAATCAGCCTGGTCAGAGTAGGGACCCATAGAATAATCAATGAATGACGCGGAAACCCTACAGGGGTGATCAGAGAATGATGGAGCATGATATGTAGTCTGATCAGTGTTCCAAACCCGATGTGGAAATGCAATCGGCTCGGTGAGAGGTGAATCTAAATAGAAATTGAGTCCGGTTGCGGGTCGGGGTTGGGAAGAGGTTTTGATTAGTTCTGTGTGTGCAGACGAGGTGGAAACTGTGTATGAGGATTCTTTTAGAAAGGAATGACAGGTGATTTTCTGTAAAGAGTCCTCTGGGTAACTATCAAATGCCTGAAGAGTGTCTGTAGGATGAAAGAAATCTGAATTGAGAAAAGATTTGAATTCTGGGTTGCAATCACTCTTGGCATTTTCTATTTTTGGTTCCTGAGGATCGACAAGGAATGATTCTGTGTTATCAGTGATCTCGGGAATCAGGATCTCAGAGTCGGAGTCAGAGTTATGTGAACTGAGGTCGTAGATGGGCCTGGCGTGTTCAGGAAGGAAGGTCTCTCCGCAATTATAGTCAGATCTGAAATTGTCGGAGAGTTTGTGAAAATGAGATTCATGATCATGAATTCCACCACAGCAAAAATCATCAGATGTGGAATCAGCAGCCTGACTGGGTTCTAGCCTATATGTCAATTCTGGGTTCAAAAAGGTGTTCTGTTCAAGCTCGAAGCTGGTAGGATAGACCCCATTAAAACCTTGCTCATCCAACTCCTCAGTTGCTGTATCATAGATTGGCATGTTTTCTGAAAAATCGATCAGATTTCCTGAGGATGTTGGAGAGGGATATTCATCAAATAGAGGCCCGGAATCATACTCTGTAAAAATTTGATCTTTCTCATAAGGGGCCTCATAATTTTTCCAATAAGTTTCAGATCTAGGTTCTAGGCTTAGGATATGGGTAAGGAAGTAATAGAACATAACAGCTCCTGCACACTCTATTGTTGCCTTTAGTTAGTTTGCCACTCTACTCATCGTTTTGCTGACGTGTTACACTCGTTACCTTTTTCAGGACCAGGTGTTGAGCAGCCAGGGTCGGCGGCTGCAGAGGACGCTGGGCCAAGTAGGGTCCAGTAGAGTTACCACAGCTTTGTACCCCTTTTTGTTTCTGTTCTAGTGAGTAGTTTCTGTTTCCGCTGTACCTTCTTTACCTGCAGTTTTGTTATATGATAAATGTTGTTTTACTGTTGTGGTGGTGCCTACTGTAGTAGTTTCTTCCCTTACTGCTGTACTTTCTTACTGTTAGTTATATTCATGCTGAATGTGGTTTATTTTACTGTCTTTTGGTTACTTCCTCGTTGGACGACTGGGTCTTGGGATTAGTCGAGTCGGTCCGGTTCTCGTGTCTCGTAGGGACTCGGGAATCGGGTCCGGTAGAGGTAAATAAATACTCTCAAATTTTATTTTTATACTCATTTTATAATGAATAATCACATAATCTTTTAGTATTAAAATTTATATTTCTTACAAAAGCAAATTAGAAAGAATAAGGCCAATAGGGCCTGAGCTCCTACCTAGACCCACTGCTTGGGTTGAATGAGTATTGACTCATTACAGGACAGATATGTAAGTTGATTAATTCAGTATTTGAAATAAAATTAAAATAATTTATTTAAATTAAAATAACATGAAAATATTACTTCATCTTCAGGTGGAGACGCACGAGGGTACTCAGTTAGATCGAGTGGGAGTCTATGAGTAGACTCATAGTAAACAAACACTCGATGGCCCATGTGTATGGATATATTTGACATACCAGGAGACACATACAAGTAAATAAAAGTTAGTTACATTAATTTCAATTATATGAAAACTAACTGTAAATATATATATATATACAGGGTCGTATGATGAATTTGATCCATTCTCCTAAAGTCGCGGATGAGACCTTCGATAATATTTCACGGATCTCTCTCACACTAGAGGAGGCCTTCAGAACCATGCTGCCTCCAAATCACGGAGGCTTCGTTCGTAGTATAGGGAGGAGTGCGACGATCTCCTCCTGGTATGGTAGGAAAGATTCCTCCTCGTCTGCTGCCAACGACAGTATACGCACCGATCTTCAGACCTTACAATGTCGAGATGTGGAGCGAGAGAAAAGGTTGAAGGAGGTCACCGCCCAACTGCAGGCCGCCACTCGCAATATGGAGCGCTAAGAGGAGTTGTTAGAGTGACATAATAAGCAATGGAAAGAGGTCTTATCCTATCTCCAAGAGGGGTTGGTGGTGGTGGACCTGATTATTCGTTGTTCCACATTCCAAGGTATAGCGACAACGATGATGGTGGTTTTAGGGCTGGTGGCGTAGGTATCGCAACATAATGTATATGTGTTTATATCCTTCCTATTTTTGTTATTGTTATAATATTTGAACATTGTTTATATATATATAGAAATTAGTTTCATTGTATAATTAATTTATATTGAATGTTTAGAAAAAATTACGTTATTTTTATGAATTTTTTATTTCTTTTATGTAATTACAATAAAAAAAATTAAATCATTACTAGCGACGGTTTAATAATTATCGCCAATAGATTAATAACTTTACCTTATATTGGGAAACGGTTATTAAATCGTCCCGATTAGGGATGATTTTTTCAACAATCGTCCCCAAAAGTATGGAAAATTTTGACGTGTAAGTTAGGTTCCGCTAAGAAAATTCGCAATGGTTAATTCATAATCGTTACAAATTCATTTCAGCAATGGTTTGAAACCATTGTCAAAGCACACTTCCATGTTCGTATGTGCACGTTCAGAAGGTGACGATAAGGGATTGTAACCATCGTCAAAATAAAATGGTGACGTTATATACTGTGACGGTGTGGCAACGATTAATAAGTTTTTGATGATGATTCAACACCATCACAGAAGTGGCGTAGTGTTGCAGTGTGAAGCACCTAATATTATCAAATACTACAGAATAAACCCCCTATTGTTATCGACTTAATCATAACGTTATACAATATCATTAATTCACAAATAAAGTTTTTACTTCTCTTTGAACATTCTTATTTTTATACACATAAATAGTTATCAATCGCTCATCGAATGCAATCGTCCAGGGTTAGTTTTCATTAAGAAAATGATTGTTTTTATCGAGGAAAACTTAAGATGATTGATATACTTGCAATGAAAATCATATTTACGATGCAATGAGTTGCAACTAAAGCAAGATTTCTTCTCAACATTATCATTTTCATATTTAAAGTATTCACCGATCGCTAATCGAATGCAATCGTGTAAAATTTTTTTTTTATTAATGAAAATCTTAATTTTTTTTTAACAAACTTAACTTGATTAATATATTTCCCACGAACAACATATTTATTTTGAAATGAAATACAAACTAATATTTCTTATTTGGACTAGATTTCATTACCTGAGCCTCGAGAAGATCTTCTCGTAATCTCGTTTGCTTGTTCTTCTCCGAACGCTTTCACTCTCTTAGTTGTTTCCCTCGCTCACGAACTGGAGTTGTGCATGTTTTTTCTGCTTTCCTTATTTGTATTTTGTTGTTCAATTCTTGTAAAACGTCCTTTCACGTTACCTATCACTCTTCGCTCTTGTTACTTTTTGCTGTATTACATCAAATATCCATGACATTATTTGTATTACAAAATCTTTAAAAAGTAAATTATGTCTCTCACATCTCCAAAGAAGGATTTCAAATTTATATTACAACAATAATTTGTTATGTTTAACGTATTACAATAGCTTTAAAACATTCTTTCCTACGCCATCACATTTGATGAATACCCTTTATTTTGTTGTATTATAATTCGTTTGTTATATTTATATTATATTACAAATCTTCCGATTGGTATACTTTTCTCGAAAAATGAAGCATCTTTCGTATCTTATTATACAAAAAAATTCCACTTAAATCACCTGCACAAATATACATGAGTCCCACGTCACGATTCGCACTTGCTTTACATTAATATATTATATTACAACCTACTTCGTGTATTACGTTAATATATTGTTTTACAACTTACTCAACGCATTTATGTTTATATATTGTATTACAACTTATTTTATGTTTTATATTAATATATTGTATTATAAATTGACTTATACATTTATGTTTATATATTATATTGTAACTTACAAATTTTGATCTCTGTGTATACATAAGGTATAAGATCTGACATATCATTGTATTTCATTATTTTTATTCTTTTAATATATGTTTGTAATTGTCTTTAAATTTAACTTATAATGCATTTGCCCGATGGTGATACATATTATCTCATTATAAAATCCATCTCAATCTTTACAACACTTACGTGCAATTGTTACAGCAAGATGTTATTATCTTTTTTTTAACACGTTATTGTTATTTAAATACTCCTTCTTTTTCGTTATAATTTTTTTACATTCCTAACTCGTCACCACCTACATTTGTAGACTATTTTCTTCTTTTTTATATAATTTATTTTTCTATTAATGATATTTATATTATAAAATCTTTTATCGTACTGATAATTTATTCACTACCTAGAATGTTGATATTAATATATCATTTTTTAAAGATTTCCTTTATTTCATTTATTCAAAGGGATTATATATATATATCTCTATAAATTTTCGATAAGATGTATATACCTCTATATTCTTGATATTTACATATATACTCTTATAAAATTACTTCAAGGCCGTATGCCCTTGTTATGTTAAATTTAACGGAAAATATCATAAAAAATTTAAAAAAATAGAAAAATTTATATATTCATCCCCATATTCATTACAAACTTACTTGGCTGGTCAGGCAACGCCTTCCCCCACACAAAACCCTCCTTTGCCACGACAACTCTTTAGATCTCTCTCTCTCTCTCTCTCTCTCTCTCTATGGGCATCACGTCCTCCCCTTCGCCCTCACAGAGTGCACCTACCACCATGTGCGCATGGCTTGTGCGTCCCTCGAGCGCTTTGCGGCCCTGTGAGCTTTCGCGCACTGCTGCAGGACCTCGACGACGTAGCACTCTACCTCGCGTGCAACCTCCACGCCTTCTGCATCGACCATGGTGCACTCCTCTAGGTCAGCTTCCTCTCCAGCTACTGCCCTACTACACTCTTTCTTATGGCAATGCCTAAGGTCCTCGCCTCCTACCTCCTCCTCAGCACCTTCCCCTCCTCCTGGCTCCACCACGCCCTCAACAAGCACATTGTCCTCTCCCTCCTCATTGTCGTTGTCGTCATCGAGCTCGCCTTCACCGACTCCCTTGTGTACCTCTTTATGGTGATTGGGATGGGGGGAACCCTGGTGGTGCTGCACGCGTTGTTCAGGGTGGCAAAGGACAGGGAGTGGGCGGCCAAAGCAAAGGGAGGAGAGGAAGGGGGAGGAAGAGGAGGTGTGAGGGTTTAGGGTTTCAAGGGGATTTAGTTAGAATTTAGATTTAGATTATGTTACACACGTTTTGATATGTTTGGAGGTGCTGGTGATTTATGATACGGGATCCCTTGGAATGGAAAAATAGGGGGGAGATATATTTGGGGATGAATATATAAATTTTTCTATTTTGTAAATTTTTTATGATATTTTCTATTAAGTTTAATAAAATAGGGGCATACGACCTTAACAAAGTAATTTTATAAAAGTATATACGTAAATATCAAGAATATGAAGATATATACGTCTTATTAAAAATTTACGAGGATACATATGTAAAAATCCTTTATTCAAATTATACTATTTTGACAACTTTTTCCTACCATATAATGCAAAATCACCTTTATTAACATAATTGATATTCATTATGATCACGAGATCTTAATACAATGGATGACACGTGCTTATTTGAACATTTTTAAACATTATGCTGAAAGGACACGACTCATATATATATATATATATATATATGAAAGAAAAATATCTTTTGAATAATGTATTTAAAAGATTTAAAAAAAATTTACAATTATATCCATTCAATGATATTAGAAACCACCACATAAGTTAAATGGTAGTTTAAAAAATTACTTTTTGTATTTGAATGTATGCAATCAATTATTGCATTATTTTTAAAAAGTGACTTCACATAAACGCCAAGTCATATTGAAAATCTATTCACATACCAATTTTGAACTATAATTAACCAAATTTATATTACAAATAACTAGTTATTACTTATATTAGAACTACATGTGTATTTATAATACAAATCAACTTTTACTTACAATAAAAATTTTTACACTTTTATTATAAAGAATACTTTGATTTGTATTATAAGTAATTATGAATTGTTTTTTGTATTACAAATATACATGCAATTGTAATACAAGTCAATTTCACTTGTAATAGAAATTTTAGCACTTGTAATAAACGTTAGGGCGATGTTTGTTTGACATGTTAAGTATTTAACATGTCACTTAACATGCCTAGAACTTATGGCGAGTTAAGTAGACTTAACACAGATTAAAGTTATTTCACCTTCTCTGTGGAAAAAATTTAACACGTCAAAACATCAAAATGGGTTAACACAATTATTTCAATTTTTCCTTATTACTCTATTTATTTTATAAATTTATTCCCCTTACCAAATGGAACTTAAGTATTTTTTAACAAAATAGTAAATATGTTGTAACAGTGAACATTGAATTTATGTTACATATAATATCACAATAAAAATAATAAATAAGACTAAATTTGTAATATAAATGTATTATACTTGTAGCACGAATAAATATTTAATGCTTAATAGTAATTACATTTAATATAAATTACATTACTTGTACTTAACAGTATATCAAATCTTATCCGAAAATGCATAAAGCAAGTTGCAATATAACATATAAACGTAATACATGGTACTAAACACGTTATGATTCTAGATTGGAATACAAAAAACTATTTGCTTACATAGGTGATTTAAATTTTCATGTACCACAGGATATGAAAAATAATTCATTACCCGAAAAAGAAAGTATACCGACAAAGGCACACGAGGAAAGATTTGTAAGATAATAAAAATATAAAAAATAAGTTATAATACAAAAGTGTCCATTAAATATAATAACTTAACCAAGTGTATTTAAAATCTATTGTACTATATTAAAGTAACAAATGAATTCTGTAATTTAAATTTAAACACCTTATTAGAGGACATGGCCAACATATGTAATTTTGTTATTTAAAAATTTTATAATACAAATGATGTCATAAAAATTTAATATAATATAACAAAATAATGAGAGCTTTGGATGTCAGTGTAGAAAATAAAAAGTAAAGTATAAATAAAAAAATAAAAATATTCACAACGATCATACCAAGAATATTTCATATGCGTAATATTCTTAAATATGATATTAAATATAAACCGGTAATTCCATATATGATCTCATGAGTTCACTTATATTTCACAAAATCATTAACTAAACAAAAAATTTATTTCATCAAAGTAAACATTCATTCGATGATCACTAATTTAGGTTCCAACGAGTATTTATAAACACTATACTCACTTGATGATTTTCATATATATATATATATATATATATATATATATATATATATATATATATAAAAGAATCAAATTCCCAACGCACAAAGCCACTAACAAGTCTTAGTCAATAGCGTTTAATTTGGTACGTTAGTTAACTGCCCAGTGGGAGACCGTACGTTTTGTCTTTGCTCCAAATCAGTCCAAAGAACTTTCTATGTTTCTATGCTTTACAAACCACAAGACATATCCATTAAAATGTAGAATTCTAAATCATGATCAAGGCGCCAAGGGTGGCAAACTACATTACCTGTAGACCCAAAATAGTTCGACCGTTGACGCATCCTGAAGGCATGAATACTTTGCGGTAGTAATCTTTTTATGACATTGAACATAAAAACAAGCACTTCAGGATGGCCACCTATAAAAGTCACCGGGCTGAAGAATTCAGGTTTAAGTCTACGACGACAGGCACAAGTGTTTGAAAATCCTGATATCAGCATGGTCAGCATTTCTTCACTGTTCACCTGGATGGAGGAGCCCTGTGGTATGCAGGGACGGTCATGGGAAAGAACAATTGCCGGATACCCTCGGCTTTTATAATAGGGAAAATGATGCTTGATGCGCCTGAGATCAGTCGAGCTCCGATCCAAATCCGCTTTGGCGACGGCAAGGGAACCAGCAGACGGCCAACACCATATATCGCCACAGCAAAGAAATGAGTCACCAAGCTCAGTGGACAAGGGTTTAGGCCCGAGAGCAAGGCCACGGGACCATCCGAGAACACTCCGCCGAGGCTGAGATAGTCAAAGGAGGCTTGGCGCATTTCCTTCATTGCTAGATCGGGCGACGCACAGAAGACCTTGTAGAGAGCACCTGCTAGTGTGTTTATCGTAGATGCCACCGGCTGCCAAGAGACATAAAATGAAGAAATGAGTAACTACGACTATCAATCACACAGACAAAGGATACCAGTCGTTAACTATAGAAGCATAGAAGGCCAGTTTCACCTTGCGCAAAGTATAAAACGATTCCAGGTATTTGCATAGCGATGCCGCGTCATTCAAGTTCCTCAAAGGCTCAAGAAGATTATTAAGCACGACAACATCAGATAGTGCCACGGTCATTCCACCACCGGTTAAAGGATGGCGCATGTTGAATGCATCCCCCATCAAAAGTGCACCGGGAGTTGGGCACGGGGCAGCAGGCATGCTCCTGTTTTGCATGGATCTGATTTTCCCCATCTCAACGGCATTCAAAAATGGATCACGTAACTGAACAGGCAGCTGCAAAAAGTACGAGAGTTAGATACGTTTTTCATCCCTCGGATCTCACTAAATAGCTGCCAAGCTCTAAATTGTTGATTACTTACCTATGAGAGATGAAAAAATATTCATTATTTTAAAGTTCATATTCATTATCTGAAAGTTTCTATAAGCAGCATTTGCCAATCAGAGAGTTGTTAGTTGTTACTGATCATGCAAGATAATAAAAAAATGGATTTTGCAGTTCTCAAGGAAAGAAAGCATTTAGAAACTTTTAAAGCTTGATGTTATCAATACGCTTATTCTTTATTATTCTTCCTGCATGGAGAACTCTGCTCGAGTAGACATAGTTTTGCCCATGCTTTATTAAAGATGATGGAAATTCAAACTCCATGAAATTCAACCTACTGAAAGTCTACGTACCTGAGGAGCCACAACAGTCTTCAAATAGTTCACCATTTCACCATTGGCAATAGAAGGTACCTTCTGACCTGGCACATCAACCAGACAGCGGACCTCTGTGCTGCTGATGGGATAGAAAAGAATGGGTGATGGATCGCCTAAAATAACATGCCCATGGTTTGGATATGGAAGCTGACAGTTCTCCAGAACTAATCCGACAAAGCAAGAAGGTATATCTACCTGAAACCAGCAAAATCCAAACATAAGAACCACTGTAACAAATTCCATGCTTTCTCAGGCTAAAATATCAAGTTTATCATATATATGGATTCAGTTTACTTCTCTCATGATCATTACATATATGGATTCAGTTTAGTTCAAGTTTATCATATAATGGCCTCCTTGGTCATGGCAAAAACTTTTGCAGTTTTACTCTCTTGATAGATTTTCAGCAAATTTAAGGTAACCCAAAATAGATAACTAACACAAAATATTATGTAGCAACAAAATTTAACCTTCGAAGTACACAGTGCTCGTCGCAGACTTGAGAAACAGCCATCACACACAATTGTGAGAGGTGCAAATGTTTTTAACTCTTCACCTGATTTCGTCCTGTATGACACACCCTTTACAGTCCCTCTCTCCTCAATCAAGGATGTCACAGTCCCTTGCTCCAAGAAAACGCTGAAACAGTTCGAACATAATTAGGAACAATTGCACAAAAAAAGTAAAAACAAATGGGTTTTACATAGATTGCATTGTAAGCATCTCCCTGTACTTACATAAATGCATCTATAAAGTTGCTCTAATTAACAAATTTTCCTCCATTGGTGTGAGGTCATAGGTTAATTGTACTTTGGTTAATTCTAATCAAACTTGGGTTGGTGTGTATCTCAAAGTTGATGTGATGGGGAAATCTAATCACAAGTCTAGAAGAAACATTAGACAAATACCGCTTCTCATTGGGGTGTCTATTGACATTTAGTCATCCTCTTACCTCTCCAAAAAAAAGTCACTTCCCATTGGTCCTCACCACCACCATGTAGCTATTGGAGTTATGTGTCTTGAGTGAACCAACCTGAGTCAAATCACTCGATTGAAAATTCAAATTTGAGTGTCAGATCACCTGGACACACTAACATGGTTAGATAGGGCTCTTAATATAAATAGGATAATATATCATGCCATGTTGGATATATTGATGATGAGTATCGGAGTATCCAAATGATTTGAATCAAGGATTTCGATAAGTCATCAATAACAATCAAGACATCCAACTATAACATCCAATCTGAGAAGAGTAGTAATCTTCTCTACAGACTGTTGTCTAACTGATATCCTTAATGCACATTCTCTACATGCGAATAGAGATTCGGGGCTATCACGTAAGTTGAGTCAATAAGTTGACTCGACGAGATGGAGATGCAGTTCTCTTATTGCTATTATGGAGAAGGCGTATCCTTTGATCTAATATAGATATGTGCTTCTGTGTCTTGAGTACACACATTTAGTGAACCGATAGAGTAGACACCCACCATGGTGACGAAATTCAAAAGCTGATGTGCATATAAGGGCACATGAGACGCATGATCTCTCAAAGGGATTACATAGATTCACTATTGTAGATGTATGTAATTGATCGGGAGACTCAAGCTCACTCCATGTATATTCGAAAGTACGTAATTTCATACAGAGTCATACGGGTCTTGATCAAACCCATACATGAAGAGAAGAAAGTCTTTTGGGAAATGATCTAGTCTTTGTTCTCGTCCTAATAATACAAAGAAATTGAGAAAAGTATGTAACTTGTAAAGGGATGGATAGTAAATCCGGGATTCAATCCCAAGGGTTACATGTCTTCTAGCGTGAAAGATTCACGGGTATTTAGAATACCTGAAGGAGATGTAGCGCCATAATTCCTTTGATCCTAAGTGCTTGATTATTGGCATGATGAAACCAATAGTCATTTAGCGTGTTCCTATTTGATTGAATTGATTTAAGGAGTTAAATTGTATTCAATTTAGCAATTAATTGTACCTAATTTGATTAGGTACAAAACTCTAAGGTTGGATTATAATTAATTAATGTTTAAATACTTGATCTAAACAACCCATAAAATGTTGTGGGCCAATCTTGCAAAATCAAGTGAGATTTAATTCCAACCCTTGGATGGAGATCCAAGGGCTCACACCAAATTACGATTTGATCAGGAACCCTACAAATATCTCCAAAGGCAAAAGGGAAACCCTAATTTGATTCCTAATGAAATCAATCAAACTGGTTGATTGTGTGCCTTAATCTCTAAGCCAAGAAAGATTATAAAAGAGGAAGAAGGGTTGTTGGCCAAGGGCTTCTACCTTTCTAATTCTCTCTTGATTCTTCTTCTTCTCTCGACAAGTAGTAGCAAGTCTTCTTGGACATGAGTGAGCCAACTTGCTACAAAGGAGTAAGTCTTCTTGCAGGCGAGCAAGTCAACCTGCTACTACATGGGACACTCCTACTTCTTCTTGTCTTGTGAAGAACAAGTAGTAACAACTAGCAAGTTTGCTTGCAAGAGAAGGAGCTAACCTGCCACATAGTAGCAAGTCTTCTTGCAAGCAAGCAAGCAAGCAAGTTAACTTGCTACTATTGCAAGAAAGGCTGTTTGATCCTGATTTGGTTGAAGACTTCTTGATCTCTTCTCCACATTGAAGCAAGTCGACCAAGGCCTTAGGAAGGTCGACTTGCTACAACTAGGCCATAAGGATTTGATCCTCTAGGCACTTTTTTGGTGGAATTCAAGTTGAAGGTCGCATCTCCACGCCTGAAGTAGTTCGTGGGACATGAAGTGTTCGCGTTGTACACATCTAAGTCAAGCATCCTTGGTGCGAAGAGCCTCATCCACCTACCGAGACAAAGGGAATCCTCAAGGCAGGACTTATTTGAGAAGGCACAACATGTGGGGTGTTGTGCTATGCCACTCACAGGTATAATTCTTACTTGTGCCAATCCTGAAACGAAGAGATACTAGATTTCTCAATGTGATTCCAGTACATAGGTTGCTGTATTATCATTTTCGTTATTTGGGTTTTTACGGGCATTGACTTGAGTTTCGTATTCGATAAAAGTTTTAAACGCCTATGTTTCACGCTTCTGCGATGTTATGGACAACTAGAGATCGAATCGTTCAATTCCCAACCCCTTGATTGTCGAGCAGAGTTCCCTATAGAGATCAAAATTTCCCAACAACAGCAACTCCTCATGTCTGCCATCCCCCACAAACTCTATGCCTCTTGCCACCAATAACCCCATCCCTATAGAATGCCATCACGTATAACCTCTACTCCACGCTTGGCCTTGTACTCCCCCTTAAAGCCAAACACCCCATCATTTATAAGCAATTCCCCACTACACAACCTTGTAATGGCAGTACCACAACCACCATCCATGTAAATTCAATATTATATAACCCTGCTGACATCCTCTTCAACAATATTGCATGGCCAAATGCCATTGAACCTAGATAGAACCCCACAACCACCACCCTCCTTGCCTTCTCTAGCCTTCCTATGCCCAACACATTGCCCATGGGTGTGGACACCCAGAGCCAGTGATGGTGGGGAAATTTAGCAAATAAGGATATTCATCATAGCCACTACAATTATTGGGGTGGACAGCAACCCACATGACAAAATAATTATATTGTATCACCACCAATCCAAGCAAACCACTATGTAGGTCACAAGTGTTAATACATGAGGAGTATTACATATTATGTACTATGTAGAAGGGTGTAATTATAAAATGTACATAGCTCAAGTCTATAAATATAGTGATGTGCCAAGAGGTTACAACAAGCTCCTTAGACAGTTACACCCACTTCATATCTTAGATGGTATTAGAGCCATTTGATCCATCAAATTAACTTGCTCATGAGCAGAGCTGGAGATCTACTCTAATTCGTGATGATCGACACAATCCTATGGCAATTTGGAGTTCGATTTCAACAAAATTTCTCTTTATCTTTGACTGATTATCTTTGCTCTTCATTTCATCTTGACAATTCTAAGGAGAATTGAAGCATGACGAGAGGAGGCAAGTGGACATCTGCAGGTATTGTTGCTGCTCAATCTTGAGAACTGAAGGCGATCAAGCTGCAGATTTAGTTTGATTGCTGCACGACCTGTAAGTCCTTGATATGCACTAGATCCAAGCTCTCAGGAGCACCGAGATCTTGGATCTACAGGTTTCTGATCGAATTTGTGATTTGTGAGTTTTCTCTCTGAAATGGGTTCTTCTTTCACCTCTTTGGTTCTTGATAATGCTGGTAGATCCAAAATACACATTCCTTTTCCAATCTCAGTATTCCTATGGCCATTCAGAACAACATTCCGTACAAGGGTCTCTCGACTCCTTGGATCGAGGAATTAAGAGGCTCTCTCGACTCCTTGGAGGTCAAGCTACCGAACCAAGGTAGTCCGGATCTCCTCCGGCTCACCGGAGTGCTGCCGCGCTCCTCCTCTCCACTGTAGCGTCGCCGCTGAACGAAGAAAAGAACGGAGAGGAAAAGTGGCTTCTCTCCTCTCTTTTCCTCTCTTCGCCGATTGCACCAGCAACAACGGCATCAGTGACAGCAGTGGCAAGTGCTACAACTACCGCTCTCTCTCTCATTTCAATCAAAAGAAAGAGGAGGGGTTTAAGGTCTTTTGAGTTAAAATGCTAGAAGTTATGTCCTTTATTTTTCTTTGGATATCCGTACGTAGCCCTTAAAATTTTTAATTTTGGATCCTTATATATGGAGTGGAAGATAAAGAAAAGATAGGAATTATCTCAAGATGTTAAGTGTATAGGTAATACTCTCACCCACCTTAGTTCTGTGAGGGCATACAAGAAGACACCCAAAGTAGAAGACACAAAGAAGGAACTATCATGTCGAAGACACAGGAAAGATGGGAACCACCTTAAGATGTTAAGTGTACAAGCAGTACTTTGACGAACCTTAAGAGAAACCAAATATTAATTGGTTCTGTGAGGACATACAAGAAGAGACACCAAGGGTTGAAGACACGAAGAATATACTATTATGTCGACAAGAGTTGATCTCCACTACCTTAAGGATCGAAGTTTTCACTGTTTCCCGTGTCTTGACTTGCTGGAGAGGGTTAGGAAATCAATCATAGGAAATAAAATTAAGGATTTTATTAGTTATTATTTCTATATTTACCTTATAAATGATGATTATAACTACTTTATTTACCCTTGTACTCTCTCAATAAAAAGAAGGCCAATAACTCTTTTTAATAATAATAAAGTACTTTTTCCAAAAACTTCGCAAACATGTTTCGTACAAACATCAGGCAAACAACCAAATTATCAGAAGGTTCAGGAAGCAATTGTTAGATGGACCCCACAAAGGCTTAGGAAATTGTCTACTCTTTCTCGTGCACTTTCATTTCTTAAACATTAAGTTCCATCACCATTGGATATTTCGTTGGATACTTCACTAATTGGAATTTCCGTGATTGGTATTTAAGATTTATGATTAAGAGATGACAACCACCAGACGCATCTAACTATAAAGAAAAAGAAGGATAACGAAGGAACACCTCCACAAACAACCATACAAATTGGCCATAAATGCTAAGAAACAGCTTGCTGAAATAAATTAAAATACAAGATATTGATAACAATAAAATAGCTGCAAAAGAAGCCTCATCTTTCAAATCCAATTTGAATTTGAAGTGATTGTGCTTATGAGGTACATGCATGCGTGGCCCTCCCTTAATTATTCATGAAATAAAAGGGCCCCAAAGTATCAGCCACTCCCACACGCTTACAAGTGGAAACATATATTGCATAAACAAAGAAGCATATTCCATTGTTCAGTTATGAAATTTCTCAACAACAAAGTTCTTACTTGGGGAGAGATGCAGCTTTCTCTCTCAGCCTCTGGATGAACCGCCCATGGTGGAAGCTCCTGCCTGCCACATCTGAATGGAACTTCTCGAGTGGGTACGCCACCCTGGTGTCCCTCCCATCCTTGAAGAGAGCATACCCCTGAACCCGCTGCGCGTCAATTCCCTCCACGCAATCTGTTCCGCCCACAAGAATAGGGATTACGCAAACTTTACCGGAGAAAAACAGATCAAGGAGAACACGCATCCTTAATTTCACCAAGTCTCTTGCAACCAAAATTTCTTATTAGTAATCCCACAAATTTACCTTCAAGACCCAATTCAAGCAGCTTCAAGTAACCACCTGGCTGCAGCAATTCCCCAACAATTCTGTCGGGTTCCGTGAGATCTCTTTCGATTATACGAACGCGGCGGCCGTCCTACACCAAACAACCACGTCAGCCTATATATCCAGAACCAGTTCCAGATGTAATAACTGACATCTCAATTAAATCCGACACACGAAAGAAAAGCAACCATAAGCAAAACGCCAACTGCACGAAAGGACCACAACCATTTATTGCTCAATCACCATTCCACCAATCCCTCCACGAGAAACCCCCCTCCCGCCAAAAAAAGAAAACAGCAACAAAGAAAGCTCAAAGGTCTCACCTTTCCAAGCGTATAAGCGAGAGCGGATCCAGCGACGCCAGCGCCGACGATGATCACGTCGATGTCGTCCCCCACAGACGGGCATTCCCGATGTTGGCCCTGTTGGGTCCTTTCAGGTGCAGTCCACCTCCCCTTAAGGCTGGACAGGGGGCCACGAAGGAGGAAGAGGAGGGCGAGGAAGGAGCCAATGGCGCCCGCAAGGACGTAGGGGAGAGGGAGGGCGACCTCCATGGGACGGGGGAGATCGATCCGCGTGCGAAAGGTGGACGCTTTTTCCCCGTTGCCTCCTCTCTTCTCTCCTCTCCCCTCACCTTCCCCTCCTCTTATTCGTTGGGTGCTGTTTCCGCGGTTCAAAGGTGTCGAATCGGAGGTGTCGCTACAGAGTGGCAGGTTCCCGCCTCTCTCTGGTGCTCCGCCGTATGATCACCTTTTAGATATCTAATCTTGAGGTGGTGGACAAAGAAAATAAATATTGGTTACTTCTTTTGAATTAGAAACGTGCACGTTACCTTTAATATACAGTTGTGTAGACAGGAGTGTTGGTGGGGAGAAATTTGGCGTTAGGGTATGGGTACGGGAAAAATTATGGGAGGAGATGCAAATTGCAGAATTAATAAAATGAGGTTATACGTCTGCTAGATCCTATCCAATGTTCCAGTTGTTGGATCATAGGTCGTTGAATGATTCAGTGACCTTCGACAGATCGTTGGATCATCTAGCGACCCTCTGTCTCTGACACGGTCGTTTGCGGAGGTTGTTGGATGATCTAGCGACCTCGAGTAGCTGTTGGAGGTTCCGACCGTTGGCAGTTGCTTGATGATCCAGCGATGTCTGACCAATAGTTACCCGCACCCTGCTCCTCCTCTCCCCACTCGGCTATATAAACATGCTGGTGCAAGGGCACCACGATCGTTAATTTTGATGATAACAAAACACTTGTTATTTAACATTTACTTTGAGTTTAAGATTTCAAGATTAATGCAAATGGATTCAAGTGTAAAAGAACCCAAGCTCTCATCCATGGTGGATTAGAGGAGCTTGATGGAGAAAAGAAGGAGCTTCGTTTGGAGCAAGAGCTTGAAGTCATGAAGAATATGATAAAAGTCTTCTATTCTTGTGATTTGTATTTGTTGTTGTTTCTTTTGCTCTTTATTTTTTCTAGATTATCTGTTAAAGAGCCTCAAAGTAACAAAACAATAGTTCTAGGAACACCTACACAAACCTAGGATACTTAGGTTGTTCATAGAAAATTTAAAAAATCAAAATAGATTTCAGATAGCCTGATTAGACGTCCAATCTGGACATCAGACGTCTGATCTTTGACTTTAAGACATGATTATTTGATTGGATGTCCAAAACAGTTAGGCTGGCAACCTGTTCTCTGTCTGCTAGTTTTAGACGTCTAACCCTTAGTCCAGACATCTTAGAAGACGTCTGATGACCTTTCCAGACATCCAACTAGAGGATCGTTGGCTTTGTCAAACTTAATCATTGAGGATTATCCTTTAATATGACCTATGTTCTCTTTCAAACACCTGTAGAGATCCTTAGATGTCTGATAAATAGACGTTAGGTTCAATCCATCTCCAAATCACTTTTGTAAGTGATTACAGTCATTTAAGCCTCAGGAAATCCATTCCCGTAGTGATTGTATTTCCAGACGTCTAGACTTTATGCCAGAGGACCAACTTGTCATCCGACCAACATGATCTAGAACCCTATTTAGGTCTGGACAAAATAGGAAGAGAACTCGTTTAGAATTAGACGTCTTAGAAGTAATCTTTAGATGTCTATTCTGATCCAACACTATCTAGTTGATCCACCCTTCTAGATCAAACGTCCAACCATGAAATTAGATGATGACCCAAACGTCTGACCTTAAGCCCAGACGTCTGATAATACTGTCAGAATCATTAATAGCTCTGATTCCTGCCTGATTAGCCTTGGATTTGTTTCCAATGGCTACCTAAGGCTTCCATAACCTTCCTAAGAGTTTCTAAGCCACCTATAAATAAAGGAGGACCCTTCCTTTGTTACACAGACCAAGCAATACTACTTTGCACTCATTTTGTGTCCAAGAGAAGAGAAAGATCAAAGAAGAAGTGCTCTTGCTCCGAAAGCCTCCAATCCGAGAGTATCGATACTTTGTCGAGGTCACGCCTACGCACTTCCTACTAAGGGGAGATTCTTACTGTTATGACCCGGTTCCCACATCTCTACAGGACACGAGACCGGACCGACTCGATTGATCCCAAGACCCAGTCGTCCAACAAGGAAGTAACCAAAAAGCACTAAAAATAAACCACATTCACCTTGCAAGCAACTAATAGTAACAAAAGTACAGCAGTAAAGAAGTAACTACTACAGTACACACCACCACAACAGTAGAGAATTTAAACAGGTACAGGAATATAAAGTTTACAATAAAGGAGTACATAAGTGTAACAAAGTTACTTACTACAACAAGAAATGGGTACAACCAAGGTACAATGATGTGGACTAGTGCGTGTGTGTTAAGAAGTGTCGTTATAGTCGCACTTGCAACGTCGATTTTAAAATAATTAAACGGAGGTGAGTCTGAATGTCGGTCTCAGGGAGGCGTGGAAATCGAATTTTTGCTTATCACTTGTTGTCACAAAAAGTGCGGAGTTTTGCTTGCGAAAGATGCGGTTTTGAAAAGCGAGATAGAGAGATAGAGAGAGAAGGTTTAGGGTTAGAAAGCTCTTTGTTTTGATCATGCAACTTGAACAGAAATTTAAATGGAAACTGAACGGAAAATAACTTCATTAAACATGCACTTGTAGTTCATAACTTACAACATTAAATACATGCTTCAACAAAAGTAATAGAAAGCTTAAAAGAGAGAGAGAGAGAGAGTGTGTGTGTGTGGAGAGCGACGAGGCAGCCACGGCGGTGGAGGAGGCTTCGTCGGTGGCTCATCATCTCCAGCGATTACAAGAGAGCCTAAAGCAAGCTAAGAGAGGGGTGGAGTAGTTACAAGGGGGAGTGAATCCTTGAATGGTGGTTGGAGGGGGTTTAAATAGAGTTAAGGGCTTCCAAAAAGAAGAAGGGGCTTTAGCGACATCCAGAGCATCGCTAAAACCACTCCCAAAAATGTCGGTGAAGCCCTCCAGTCGCCGGTCAGCCGCCCGCCTCGTTTCTTCTCTTCACGCGATCTGTGGTTGTTGAACGAGAGCCGTCTGATCGAAGATCGGACGGCTGAGAATCCTCCTCGGCTGCACTGGGATCGCGCCTCGAGCACGCGTGTGTGCTCGCGTCTCCGCCCGGCGTGCGCGCGCGTGTGGATGCTGTTGAGCTGCGGTCGAGCCGCGTGGCAGGATCCCGGCTGCTCGCTACTGATCGGGTGGCCCAATTTCTCCGCGTTCGTCGCCTGTCTTCAATTCCCACTCCGCGCGATTCGAACCCGCGTCGCGTGGGTGCAGGTGTGCGCGCTAACCGTTGTGCCATGCCTGCGCTTTGTCGCGGCGACCTCGGGCGGGCGCGCGACTCTCGGCCGTTCGATCGAAGATTGACGGCCGAGATTTGATCTCGGCTGGCTGAAGGCGCGGCGCACGGTGGGGCGGGGCTGACGTAGCGCAATCTGGGCCGTTGATCTCCAGATCAACGGTTAGAACTTCTTGGGCCCATTGTAGGAGCTTCGGATGTCGGATTTGGCCGATCTTGAGTTTGTTGGACTCCGTTCGTCGCTTTGAATCCATCCGTATGGTCCGATTGCTCATCTGAGACCTGCTTTGACAAATGCTTACATAAATGGCCATTAATGCAGTTCATAAGCAATCTTGGTACATGATGCATGCAATGCTCCTATTCTACTTATGTTGTCCCTTTTATTCTAAAGATAGGCCATATTGAACATAATTATCACCCCCTTGTGTAGTGTTATCATACAACTACTGGGCTCTACTAGGTCCAGTACCCTTTGCAGCCGTAGGCTCTAGCTGTTCAACACCTGGACCTGAAAAAGGTTATGAGTACACGAAATCAGTGAACGCTGAGTAGAGTGGCAACCAGCTAGCTAAAAACAGTAAAGGTGGACAAGTAGCTGTTATTTTCAATTTCTTTCTGATGTAAACACATTTACACAACTTAAGATGTCTATTTATGCATGTTCTTAAGCATAGGATTGCATTGCATGCTATAAATATTGCATAACATGCATCATCTTTCATTTAGAGTAGTTTGAATAAAATGGAAGTTAATTGTCTCCTTTTATGTGCTTGGACAGGGCAAACTGGGCCTTGGATCGAAGATCGAATCGTACTGATGTGATCAGGGCGACGATTGGAGTTCAATGACTCCAAGATCACCCTAATCAGGCATCTGCAGCATCAGATAGTGACCAGGGAACCCTAGAAGATCAAGGGCCAAGATGGTGTAAATATGCACTTCAAACGACAAATCTAACTGCACGGATGGATTCGGGTCGACGATCGCAGCCTAACGATGCAAAAATCAAGTCAATCCGACACCCGTGGCACCATCTACAACATCCAGAAGATGGATGGCCAAGATGGCACCACGTGGCACCATCTCAGCCGTCCAACCAGCCCCTAGCACTGCCGCACCTTCTCTTCTTCAATTAGAGCGCCGCTGTGGATGCGGAGCCCTGAATTCATCTGCGCGACCATACGCGCTTCGCAGCACAGTGGGCGAGGGAGTTATCGCGAGCAGCGGACGCGAGTTCGAGCCGCAGCGAGTAGGTGAAGGGCGCGGGCGTGCGTTAGATCTTGATCGGACGGCCGTCCGCGCTCAATAGCGTCAATGCGCTATCGTACGCCCGTGCCTCACACGGCATCGCACGCGTTGGGCGGGCACGCAGTGAGGCGGGCGAAGGCGCAATCTGGGCTGTCCGATCTCGCGATCAGATGGCTATGGACGGCTGAACGTGCGGCAAGCGTTAGGCGCGAGTAGACGAGCGGGCGCGCGCGTCCAACGCCCACGTTGGGGCTTTAGCAACGGTTTTATCCGTCACTAAAGACCCCTTATTTAATGTTTTAAAGATGTAATGACCAATTTGCCCCCACTCCTTGCAACTATAAAAGGAGACCCCCTCCACATGAAATTCTCATCCCTTCCTTCTCTTCTCTACCTCTCCAAAGCTTAAGAGAAGCTTGTCCCACACCTGGGATGCTTCTCGCGAGATAAAGTCCAAATTTTCATCCCCCTTCGGAAGTGGATCCCGTGATGACGACGACGTGCTGCCCTGTTCCCGTTCTTTTGCTTTGACCTCCTTCGTCCTGCTTCGTCCTCCTTCGTCTAGGCGTCGTCCCGTCCGGCTTGTCCTCCAAGCGACCGTCGAGGAGGATATTTCTCTCCCTATTCTTTTTACTGCTTTCTAGTATAGGTTTACTGCTTTCTAGAGTAGTTCTGCTCGTCTTCCAAGCGATCATTGAGGATGACATTTCTCCCTCCATTCTTTTAATGATTTCTAGAGTAAATTTATTGCTTTCTAGTGTAATTATTTTCTGCTTTCTAGTTGTAATATTGAAACAAACAATCTCCTTAATGATGAATTTCCTGTTTATTCTACATCTTGTTTTGATTTCTGTTTGTAATATTCTCTCTCTCTCTTACTCTCTCTCTCTTCTATTTATTGTAAATAGTTAGATAGTTTTAAATTGAATTACTTCGTGACAAATAAAAACAAACGCGTTGTTTTTAAATCAAACGTTTGCCTCCCTGTGTTCGACCCGGAATTTTCATTTCGGTATAAATTTTATTTGTTGAACACGAGTTTTTTGCTTTCAAACTACAATGATAGGTTTTCCAAAATCGAACACGTTAGCGTAGCAATTCGTACGTTCAACACTTTCTTTATGTAACTAATTATTCTTTCTTTCATCACTTGGTTTATTTATCAGGTCTTTTTCTTGATCTCGAATATTCCTCGTGGGAACGATCTTGATTGCGGTCTTTTCCGAAGAGTAGAAGTAGCACATGGTGCTCTCCTGGCCGGGAGAGTCCCCCGTGGTGGTCCTACACTCAGTCAACCACCCCAAGGTCGTTGACAGACGTAACGATGACTACGGCACGCACGATAAACACACGGGTAGCTACCCCGCACTGGCACGCGGTCAATCGTTTCCGTTAACGGGTGCGCCCAAAGCACAGCACGGAACCAGTATAGGGCAGAGCCCTCTCAGTAACAGGGGTCTAGCCCCTAAGAACCAAACATGGGTCTCACCCCTCCACAGTCCGCGCACCCTCGCCTGACTACCCTAGTTTGCCCAGTAGGCCTAACAAGTCGATGTAGGACGGCTACCTGAACCCCAGGCCCCGTGGGGTGGCTAGCTCCCTCCCTACACTAGTAGCTCTCCTTGGTACTGTGTATGCGAGGGCCAAAAAGTCGGTACAAAGTGGCCAGTCTTAACCCCAGGTCCCAACCCTGGGGCAGCTATCTCCGCTCTGCACTAAACAGGGGGACAGTCACTCTCCTTGGTAGTCCATACTCAAAGGCCAGCTCACTTCCCCATTCACATTTTTAGTTCTATTCCATTTATTTTCAGGAGCTCTACTCCTAATTCCCCATAGGGTTCATGTTCATGTTTCTCAGGCCAAGACATACTAGGTTTCCAACATTCAGTCTTTCATTTCCAATTCATATACAGGTAGCTCGTATTTAATTGCAAACAGGAATTACATGCAACAGTTGCTAACAACAGTACTTTACATTTCACAGGCAGCTGTTATCTAATTACAGGTAATTGTTATTATTCTATTTACTAATCCAAGACTGCAATTCATGCGTTCCATACGATTATTCCAGTGTTTCTAGCCCTAGGATTCATGACACACCCTAGGATCTAACATTCAATCCAGTGTTTCTAGTCCTAGGATTCATGCCACACCCTAGGATCTAACATTTATTCCAGATATGCATTTATGTTTGTAATTAAACTAGGGGAAGCCACTCTACCTGCAAAATCGGGAGTAATGGGGGCTTGATCGGTAAGTCCATGTGCCTCCGCAACCCCCAAATCTGCAACGGAACAAGGATCAACCACAAGAAACCACTCAGAACATGATAAAAGCATTCCAACAAGTAGAGGAACTTATACAAAGAAGAACGGAATCTTAATTGCGGAAAATGGACCTCAAACGGACCCTAAACAGGTCAAAAACGATAATCCTGACTCAAATCAGACATTTGGAACACCTTCCAAACGTCTGAAAAGAAGTCTAGAATTATACCTCACTCTGCGCTACTTCTCAGACATCCAGAGATCCTTTTGAACCGTCTGGACCTAGTTCCAGACGTCCGACCACCTCTTCGGACATCTGGAGATGCTCCCTGCGGTCTAGTGCCTTGCCTAGACATCTGAACCACGTGGGAGGGCGTGTCCTGCGCCTTCCCGAAGCGAATCCTGCACGCGCAATGTAAATCTCCTCAATATAGCACGTATCAGAGCCTCGGCGGAACGACCTGCATGGCCGTATTCGCAAAGGGAGGCATAGGGCGCAGGATGTACCTCTCAGTTGTCTGGAGCTTCTTCCAGACGTCGGCTACGTCGTTTGGATGTAGATCCAGACGTATGATTCTGGGAAAAATCCCAGAACCAGAAGCTCCTTCATCTTCTTCGTGTTGCGTGCAGCCGCGCCACGCTCGCTCGTCCACTGCTTTAGCTGCAGCAGCATTGGGGGAAACCTCCCCGGCACACCTCTCTGCCGTGCGCACGCCCAACCGGCTGTGAGCTCCTCTGGAGAGCTCTCTCACGAGCTCGCGCACTCTCCTTTCTTTCTCCTCGCTGCTCCTTTCCGTCGCTGCACTCGGCTGCACTCGTCGCTCTTGCTCTCGCTCTCACTGGAGGAAGGAGAAGGTGGATGGGAGTGGGGTGATGTGAGGGAGAGGAGGAGGGTTTATGTAGGCGCAGGGGACGGTTCTGTCGGTGAGAAGGGAGAGAAGAAGGCGGCTATGCACAGTCTGCGCGCGGCACGCGCCCAGACTCGAGGATGTACGCACACAAAAATTGATTTCTAGACGTTTGGGAAGGCGTCCAGACGTATGACCAGACGTCTGACCCAAGTCCCAGACGTCTTAAAGGGTTTTAATAGCACGGGTCTTAACACTTACCTACAATAGCATAATATTACATTTACTTTGTGGCTCTATAGGTTTTTGTTTATTTTCTTTATTCTTGGTTGGGTATTCGCTTTGCGAATTTTCGTCTCCTTCGTGAGACAAAATACTCCTCGTGAAGAGGAGGGTGTGAGGTATGTTACCCTCGTTCAAATTCGCATGGTTGTAAGAGGTTGTACTACCTTCGTTTAAGTAATACGTTAGTGAATTTGATCAACTTGGTCGATCGGGAAATCCTAAGTCGAGAGGCTTAGGTGATGGTTTTTACCCGGGTTTGGATTTTGATGGGAATACCATCATGAGCCATAACTAGCTCAATTTGGTCTAAAAAGGTTGATAAATGCTCCTACATATCCATCAGAAGGTCCTAAGGGCATATTATCTTGTTTTGAAAAGAAGAGAAGAATACAAGGTTATTTCAGCAACATTAATAGCATTCCATAAATACAGAATAACCATAGGGTATTTCAGGGGTTTATTAAAAGTGTATGGTCATTAATGTCAAATAAGTGGGTTCATGCAGAACGAAACAGGTTTCATGCGTTTTAAGAATTAACGGACATCTAAAACCCTAAAAATAAACCCGCTTAATTAACTGAGGTTCTAGTCAGGATAAAATTCACCTAAATCCTTTAAAATTCATATAAAAATATTCTATAGGGTTTAGTACCTTTGATTTGACCATCATAACCCTTTCTTACCTGAAACAAAGTCACAGACAGAAAGTTACCCTAATTTGGGCTTCCGAGTAATTTTCCTAACCAAGCATGGTCAAAACCAAAATCTGACTTCACCATTAGATTTTTTGGGTCCAAATTAGATTTGTACCAAAATTTGGGCCCAATTTGAAATCATTTTGACCTAGTTTGCATTTTGGTCATAGTTTGACTCTTATTCTCTCAAATAGCTCCTCAGCTTTTGAAATCTTTGCAAAAAGCCCCCCAACTTCTTCATATTCTTTGCAAATCAGTGCTTGCTGCCATTGGAGGTCAACCAACCTCCAGGCGAGCTTTGACCAATCGAAATCCTACTCAAACCTCAATCAGATCCCACCAAATTTGGTGGGATTGATGTTCACACCTAGGGAGACCTATTGGGATCAATTTCGACTCCTAACTCTGATTTGTGTGTGCGAACCCACGAAATCAGTGGGGTTATTCTTGAATCCCAAGCAAGCTATGGAGCTTGTTTCCTGTTCTCCAAGCTCTCATAAGCCTTATAAAAGACCTCCAATGACATTCCTTACCTCCTTAGCGAGAAATAGAGCCAAAAATCCCTCTTCTACCTCCAACCTCTGGCTCACTCCACCTCGCTCCGACGACTCTCCACCTCCTGTCTCTTCGCCGGCCCACGTACAATAGACGGTCGGTTCTTCTTCCCCTTGTCTTTCCGCACCTCGCAATACTAGCGAGGTATCCTCTAACCCTTCGTTGCCGTTCTTCACCTCCGAAGCACCCTTCATCTCCGGCGCTGGCCATACCAGACCAGGCACCATCTCCTCTTGATGGTCGTTTGGGGATCATCAATTTAATTTGTTTTATTACTCAAGGTTTGAAAAATTCCAAGGTCGAACTCAGGGACCAAACTCGATTTTAGAAGAAAAAAGATCACAATTCACAATACTGAAATGTTTACAAAAAAAAATGTAGAGAATAAAAGTAGAATTTGTCTTTCTATTTTTCTTCTCTCCTCTCTTTCTTCTTTGCTCTTCTCTCTGTCTTCAGACGTCTGATTTTAGGAATCAGATGCCTTAAGTAGCATTTGCTACAGTGCTGTGTCTTCTTCTTCTTCCTTTCTTCTCTTTGGCTACTGCTGTTGTTGCTTCTTCTTTTCTTCCTTGGCTTTTTCTTCTTCTCTTCTTTTTCTTGGTCTTCCTCTTTGTGGAAGCTTCCTCCTTCTCTTTGCTTCTCTTTTTCTTTGGTTCTTTCTTCCTCTTCAGCTCCTACTTCTACCTTCTTCATTTTCTTCCTTTCCTTCTGCACTGTGCCTTCTTCTTCAGCTCCTGCTCTTGCGGCTAAGTCCTCAGCCTCTTTCTCTTCTTCAGTTGGCTTCTCCTCTTCCTCTTCTTCTGCTTCTTCTTCCTCCTTCTTCTGCTTCTTCTTCCTTTCTGCTTCCCTGCACAGGTACACAGTTAAGCAAAACCTACCCCTTCCCTCCCCGCGTCTCTCTCTCTCTCTCTCTCTCTCTCTATTTCTCTCTCAGGTCACAGCTCTCCCAGAGCCAGCCGGGTTATCGGGTTGGGTATACGTGCCCGGGACCAGGCCCACCGGTGTGCGGTGGTGGGCGAGGTGTGCATAGGTAGGCGGGTCAAGATCAAGTCCGCGTAGCGTGGGGTCGTGGACGAGGCCGTGAGTGGGAGAGGGTCCTCACACCGTGTAGTAGGAGGTGATAAGCCTATTTCACAAATTCAATTTAAGCGCCTCCTCCTGTTTGTCAGCTATTGAGGTGGGTCTAAACATCCCACCTTTGTTGTGCGACCGCCTGCAGCAGAAGTCTCCTCAATTGGCGAGGCTGCAGAGTCCCTTGACGCCAATCAGAGGCCTGGACGCATGCGTGACTCACTTCCGCACTGCCTGGGGGTCTCTCCTAGAGCTGGTGAGATCCGGAGCTGCTTGCAAGCTTGCTCCAAGCTCGGCGTCAATGGCGGAGGTGGTTCTGGACCTGAAAACATGAGCACGGCCTTGCGGCCCTGTCAGAACGCTCGGCAGGCTTCGCCAGAGCGCGACGAAGGTGGCTCGGGGGTCAGCGTGGCGTGAAGATGCCTGTGCATGTGTGCCTAGGGCACACTGTGTGCGTGCAGGTGGGTGTGTTCGGGGGGGGGGTTCCAATGGGTGGCGTAGTCAATGAAGAGGGGGGAAATGATCAGGGAGTGATGGTGGAGCTTCTGAGGGGTTTGGCGAGGTGGATGGAGGAGTGGAATGGCGAGGTCACCTTGCCGGTGGTCTGTCGGAGGTGTGGATGATGGTGGTGGTTGGCGACTGTTGAGGGGTTGAAAGAACAAATTAATAAGGGGGAAATAAAGAGGAGAGTGAGGGAAACTTATCTAATCGAGTCTAGAGTGAAGGGGGAAGGCAGATGGTGAGCGGTTGGTACTACTGTCGCCGGAGACGAAGGTGCCAGGGGGAGGAGACGACGACGAGGAAGAGGTGTTGGAGGGCACGCGTTGGTACGGCGTGACGCAGCGGAGGACGACGGAGGTAGCTTTGCCACTGGTACGATGGCAGAGTGACGAGAAAGGGGAGGAGGAGTCGCCAGAAGCTCTGGCAGTCGGCCGGAGTTGGGAGGAGACGAATTGGAGGGGGATCTCAGGCCAAATCGAGCTTGAAGGATGCGGCGTGATCTGTCGTTCCTTAAATAGGCAAAGGTTGGCCGGGAGTTTCGCAAGAGTGGCAGGGAGGTCACGTCGGAGGTATGGCAAACCAGAGACCCATACCTCTCGCACGTTCGGACGAGAGGTATGGCGGGCTTCAAGGCATGGGGAGCGGCCCATGTGGTAGGGGGCTCCGCAGGGAGCTCCCCATGCAGATGAGGCACCATCCTTCGCGCAAAGTCACCGGAGGCATGGCCTTCTGCTGCGGGTGGAAAAGGGACCGAAGTGAAGAAAATGATGAGGAAGTTGAGGGGGTAATTGCAAGGGTTTCTAAAAGTTGAGGGTTAGAAAGTAATTTTGAGGACCAAATTGCAAAGTGGGTCAAGGTGACCTTCCCTTAGGTTAAAATTTTGATATAAACCTAATTTGGACCTAAAGAATCCAATGGTGAAATTGGATTTTAGGTTTGACCACGTTTGACTGGACATTTTGCACAAAAACCTCAATTAGGTCAAAAATTGGGTATGGACCTCAATCTAGGTCAAAACAGGTTCCAAAGGCCAAATTAGAGGTTCTAAATCCTAGGGGATATTTTTCCATGAATTTTAGAGGGTTAGTTGATTTTTATCTTGCCTGGAACTTCGTAAATTAAAGTGGGTTTGTTTTGGGGTTGCAGAATGTCATTTAATTCCTAGATTTTGCCATAACCCTTTTCAGACCAAACCATCACTTTTTATCCTATTAAGTCCACTTGATCTATGTATAGATCCTTAGAAATCCTGTTGATGCATTGCAATGGTAAAATTACAGTTTTACCCCTTGTGTCATGTTTTCCTCTGAGATTAGTAATTCCCTGAATTATGCCTTCCTTTAGGTTATGTAGGAGCTTTTGTTTATTTTATTAGTTCAAAATGTGCTAGTTAGGATTTATGATGAGGTTCTCATCATACCCCCATGCCTAGCTTTTGCTAGTCCCTTAGCAAAATTTTAAGGTTTTAACCTCTGTTCTAGACCATGAGTTCCTTTCACCAATCTTGATAAGTGTTTTTTCTCCTATTTTCTCTTTGATTGGGTCAGAATGACAACAACGGGCCTAAAGGTACTCTAGTACCAACAAAGATCCAGACCTATCTAGCTTTAGCTTCAGTCCTTAGCAAAGGTTTTTAAGGCTGCAGGAACTACCCTACGGTTTATTGGACTCTGTGGTTAAAGTACCCATGCTTGAGACATTTTTAGGCTTGGTTCAGATTACAGTGCGTTTTGTAAGAGAGAGGCAGAGGGTTTATTTGTTTGGAGAGTTTTCTCTCTCTTTTCTTTTTAATTCTAGCTTAGGATTGGCTTCACAACATAGTCTGTATCGGATTCATCATCCCCATCATCAATCCTCAAAGGTCCCTGGTAATCGATGCTTCGAGATAGCATCGCCCATGGTAACCCCCAGAACCCTGGTTTTTGAGATTTCGAGATAATCCCACCCATGGCGTTCCGTGGCTGAATTCTGACCTTGGCGATTAACATTTCGTGATAATGCCATCCATGGTATCTGAACCAGCAGAGTGTTTACATGCCCCCGGTAGGATATGTAAATATCCTAAGAGCAAGCACCGAGGAGACAATATGTTGTTACACATTTTCGAGGGGAATTGCCCACCTCTCCGCACCGAGAATTCGTCCAAATCAACGTGTGTTGATCGGCCGCTCCTAATCTAGGTAACATTTTCAGAACATTAGAAACGCTTCTACATGATTTTGATAGTTATGCTTACTGAACCAGACTGTGTGTGAATTGGGGTGCTTAGGTTACCGAGTCTCGCAAACTGAAGGTCAGTTAATGAGGCTGAATATTCCCTAAGCCATAGACCTACTACTTCAGCTTTGCATTTTCCTCAACCTCTTGAGGAATATCCAGATCTTAACAGGTACTAAGAGTCTAGCCAAGAAGGTCTAAGGTTAGCATTTTTACTAATCTTTTTGTGTTTCTTTAGCACTTTCTCTTTACTTTTCTTTAATGTGGTCTAGAACTTTGGTTAATTGCTTAATTTCTTACTAATGACTATCTCTTTTTTTTTTCATTTTGTGCTCCTTTTTAGCATTTTGCTCTTTTCCTCCTTTTGTAAATCTCACAAAAAATTTCTTCCCTCCTCCCATTTTTTGTTCTTTTTCAAAATTTTTTTTTATTTTTTGGTGTTTTTGGCATATGTGATTTTTTTGTTGAAACCTTTTCTTGTTATGATTTTTCATTGCACTTTCATACCCCCCATGCTTAAGATTTGCAATGTCCTCATTGTAAATTAGGAAGGTTTTTATTCAGCTTGGTTCATACATTAGGACAGGTGTTGGGCGAGTGGATGGGTCGAGGTGACTATTGCGAAAGATTTCTAATATCAGGTACGAGTACCTGAGGTGAAGTCAGTTGTCCTAAAGTGCAAAGAAATGTCAGCAAAGGTTTCGGATTTTCAAAAGAATGACTGGTTGCCTCCCGTTAAGCGCTGAGTTTTACACCATCGGCTGGGCGCAATGAGCTCAGGGAGAATGGAGGGTAAAGGATGACTCTGCCAAATCTGTATTTGTCACGTCAATGAACGGTTTGAGTCTCTGACCGTTCATGGCGAAGGGTTCGGAATCGTAGCTGAGTGGACTGATCTCAACAGCTCAATTTCCAAAGATCTGTCGGACTAGATACGGTTTGATCCACTTGGATTGCAGCTTCCTAGGGAACAATTTTAGTCGGGCATCGAAAAGTAGGACCTTCTGATCAGGGTGAAAGATCTTTATAGAAATGTGCTTGTCATGAAAGGCTTTAACCCGCTCTTTGTAGATTCGCGAGTTTTTATATGCATCGAGGCGTAATTCATCAATCTCGCTTATCTGAAGCTTTCTGTGGGTTCCAGCCTTAGAATGATCTAGGTTGCACCTCCATACTACCCAATAGGCTTTATGCTCCAGTTCGACGGGGAGGTGACACGCCTTCCCGTACACCAGTCTGAAAGGAGGCATGCTTAATTGGGTCTTGTGGGCAGTCCTATAAGCCCACAAAGCTTCCGGAAGCCGGGATGACCAATCCTTCCTGTCAGGTCGAACAGTAACCTGAAGGATTTTCTTGATCTCCCGGTTTGATAGCTTAGCTAGATCATTAGTCTGGGGGCGATAAGGAGTAGAGATTCGGTGTGACACCCCGTATTTGGTCATCAGTGACCTAAATTGAGCATTAGTGAAATGGGTCCCTCCATCAGAAATGATCGCTCGTGGAATCCCAAACTGTGAGAAGATATTTTGGTGAATGAATTTGATAACGATCTTGTGATCACTGGTTCAGGTTGGAATGGCTTCGATCCATTTGGACACATAGTCAATAGCGAGTAAAATGTACTCGAAGCTGTCCGAGATGGGGAAGGGGCCCCTAAAATCAATCTCCCAAATATCAAAAATCTCGCATACGAGAATCGGCTGTAAAGACATCATGTCGCAATGGCTCATGTTGCCCAAAGTTTGGCAACGGTTGCATGCCTTACAGTGATTGTATGCATCCTTGAAGATTGTTGGCCAGTAGAAGACACACTAGAGGACTTTCGATGTGGTTTTGTACCCAGAGAAATGGCCACTGCATGCCTGGTCATGGCAGAAAGAGAGTATGTCATTGATTTCGCTCTCCAGGACACATCGCCGAATAATTTGGTCAGCACCTATGCAGAATAAGTACGGGTCTTCCCAAATGCACTACTTGGCATCGGAGTGCAATTTATCTTTCTTGGCCTTCGGCCAATCAGACAGGATCTGATGTGATGCCAAGTAGTTTACTATATCAGCAAACCATGGAAGCCCTGTACTAATAGTCAGGAGGTGCTCATCAGGAAAATTCTCTGTGATGGGTCCGAAAGGGTCGATGATCTCAGAAGGAAGGCGGGACAAGTGGTTAGCTACCACGTTCTATCTTCCCGCTTTGTCACGAATCTCAAGATCAAATTCTCTCAACAGTAAGATCCATTGGATTAATCGAGGTTTCACATCCTTCTTTGCAAGGAGATGCCTCGCAGCTGTGTGATCTGAGTAGATAATAACATGGGAACCCATGAGATATGATATGAAATTTTCAAGGGCAAATACTACAGCTAGCAGCTCTTTCTCCGTAACTGTATAGTTACGCTGAGCCTCGTCAAGTGTCTTGCTAGCGTAGTAGATGACCATGGGTTTCCCGTCAATCTTTTGCCCTAGAATTGCTCTTACAGTGAAGTCAGATGCATCGCACATGATCTCAAAGGGTTGAGACCAATCAGCGGACTGTAGGATCAGGGCTTGGGTGACTCGGTCACGAAGGATCTCAAATGCTTCAGTGCATTCATTGGAAATTTCAAAAGGTACATCCTTAGAGAGAAGAGTGGTCAGGGGGTGCACGATTTTTGAGAAATTAGGGATGAATCGATGGTAAAAATCGATGTGCCCCAAAAAAGATCAGATGTCCTTGATCAAGCTAGGCATAGGAAGTTTAGAAATCAAGTTAACCTTGGCTCGATCCACTTGGATGCCCCTCTCAGAAATCAGATGTCCCAAGACAATCCCCTCAGGCACCATGAAGTGGCTCTTTTCCCATGAAAGAACCAGATTCACGTCAATACAACACCTGAGTATATGAACCAAGTGCTGGAGGCAATCGTCAAATGATGCCCCAAATACTGAGAAGTCATCCATGAAGACTTCCAGATAATCACCTACCATATTAGAGAATATGGCAAGCATGCACCGCTGGAAAGTCACGGGTGCATTGCGGAGACCGAAAGGCATCCTACGGAACACGTATGTCCTGAAGGGGAAGGTGAACGTGGTCTTCTCTTGGTCCTTAGGATGAATCGCCACTTGGTTGTTGATGTAAACACATTTACACTACTTAAAATGTCTATTTTTGCATGTTCTTAAGCATAGGATTGCATTTCATGATATAAATATTGCATAACATGCATCATCTTGCTTTTAGAGTAGTTTGAATAAAATGGAGGTTAATTGTCTCCTTTTATGTGGTTAGACAGGGCAAACATTTTATCGGGGCCTCGGATCAAAGATCCAATTGTATGGATGTGATCAGGGCGGCGATTGGAGTTCAACGACTCCAAGATCGCCCTAATCAGGCATCCGTAGCATTAGATAGTGACTGGGTAACCCTATAAGATCAAGGGCCAGGATGGTGAAAATTCGCACTTCAGATGACAAATTTGATCGCACGGATGAATTCAGATCGACGATCGCATCCCAACGATGCAAAAATCGAGTCAATCCGACATCCGTGGCACCATCTACAACTTCCAGAAGATGGACGGCCAAGATGGCGCCACATGGTGCCATCTAGGCTGCCCAAATGGCCGCATGCATTCTACGAAGGCCTTGCACCCGCTCGCTCTCCGCCATTGGATCTTGATCCAACGGCTGTGATCGGCCGCGCCTAAAAGCGTCCGCTCGACCATCCAAGCCTCGTAGCGCAGCGGTCGAGCGCGCTTACACGAGCGACGGGCACGGGTTCGAGCCACAGCGAGGGGTTGGAAGGCGCGGGCGATTGGGCGCGGGCGGGCGTTGGATCTTGATCGGACGGCCGCACGCACCCGATAGCGTTCACGCGTGATTGAACGCACGGCGTCATGCGCGATCGCACGCGCCAGGCGGATGCAGCAGCGGGCGGAGATGCGTCTTAAGTAGTCCGATCTCGCGATCGGACGGCTGAGAATCGACGAACGTGCGTAGGCGTTGCGCGCGCGAGCAGTTGAGGAGTCGCGCGTGGGCACGGAAGCTACGCCCACGTTGGGGCTTTAGTGACAGATTTATCCGTCACTAAAGACCCCTCATTTATTATTTTAAAGTTGTAATGTCTATTTTGCTCCCACTCCTTGCAACTATAAAAGGAGACCCCCTCCATACGAAATTCTCATCCCTTCCTTCTCCTCTCTACCCCTCTAAAGCTCAAGAGAAGCTTGTCCTACACCCGGGATGCTTCTCGCGAGATAAAGTCCAAATTTTCGTTCCCCTTCGGAAGTGGATCCCACGACGACGACGGCATGATGCTCCGTTCCCGTTCTTCTGCTTCGTCTTCCTTCGTCCTGCTTCGTTCTCCTTCGTCCAGGCGTCGTCCCGTCTGGCTCGTCCTCCAAGCAACCGTCGAGGAGGATTTCTCTCTCCCTATTCTTTTTACTACTTTCTAGTATAGATTTACTTCTTTTTAGTGTAGTTTTGCTCGTCCTCCAAGCAATCGTCGAGGAGGATATTTCTCCCTCCATTCTTTTAATGCTTTCTAGAGTAATTGTTTTATGCTTTGTAGTTGTAAGAGTGACATGAACAATCTCCTTAATGATAAATTCCTTGTTTATTCTACATCTCATTTTGATTTCTCTATGTAATATTCTTTTTCTCTCTTACTCTCTCTCTCTCTTCTATTTATTATAAATAATTAGATAGTTTTAAATTGAATTATTCCGTGACAAATAAAAAGAAACACGTAGTTTTTAAATCAAACGTCCGCCTCCCTGTGTTTGACCCGGAATTTCAATTTCGGTATAAATTTTATTTGTTGAACACGAATTCTTCGCTTTCAAACTATAGTGACAGGTTTTCCAAAACCAAACACGTTAGCGTAGCGATTCGTATGTTCAATAGTTGTAACCGGAGTACCCATCAAGAAAGCAGAAGAATTTATTTCCCGTTAGTTTTTCGAGGATCTGATCAATAAATGGTAGTGGGAAATGATCCTTCTTCGTAGAGGAATTGAGTCTTCGGTAATCAATGCAGACTCTCCATGAATTGACTATACGGTTAGGTGATGTAAACACATTTATTGAGGGTAAAATGTCTATTCATGCATGTTCCTAGGCTTAGATTTGCATTTCATGCTATAAATAGTGCATAACATGCATCATTGTGCATTTAGAGTAGTTGTATATATTTTGGGTTAATTAGGTTCTTTTTATGGTTAGGAAAGGAGAGGATTTATTTCAGGGCCTCGGATGGATGATTGGACCATACGGATCTGATTAATACGACAATCGGAGTGTAACGCCTCTGAAATCGTCCAGATCGGAGTCCCGTAACATCACATGAAACTCGAGGAAGATCAACTGCCAGGGGCAATGCGACATCCATACGGGTTTCAGATGGAAAATCCGACCGTACGGATGGATCCAGAGCGACGATCGCAGTTTGGCATCGCGGGAATCATCCCGATTTGAGCACCATGGCACCCTCTACAAAAGAAAGAAGAATGGACGGCCCAAATGCCGCCACGTGGCACCATCCAGGTAGCCCAACGCTAGCCAGCAGCAGCACACGCGCAGCGCATGCCGTGCGTACGCGCAAGGCGCAGGGAGCAAGGGCGCGTGAAGCGCGCAGCGCTAGCGGGGCAGATGCGAGCAGGGCGGGTGCGGATCTTCAGCGATGCACCTTTAGTGATGCTTGCAGCTGTTACTAATGGTTTGCGCACGCCAGCAAGAGGATTTGAAAGGCGGATCTTCAACGACAGCTGCAGCGACGTTTATGGATGTCAGTAAAGGCCCGTGCGCGCCAACGAGAGCAATTGAAGGGCGGATCTTCAGCGACAGCTGCAACGACGTTTGTCGACGTCAGTAAAGACCCAGATACGATTTTTGCCTCTCCTCCTCCATTACAAATGGACCTACACTCCCTCTCTTCCAAGCCATCTCTACCTGCTCTACTCCCACCTACTCCCAAGCTCTAGTAAGCCTACCAATGCTCCATTAGAGCATGTTCTCAAGCTCCCAAGGTGCCTATTAGTGTAGCGAACCTCTGCCCCACCAAATACTCCTCCAACTTCCCATCTCCCTTCATAGGTCACCTTGGAGCCGTCCTCTCACCTCCATTCCGGTAGCAGATCAACTCTGTCTTCTCACCTCCATTCCGGAGCTATGCCGAAGCTTTCCTCAACCCGACATCCTCCAGCAACTCACCTCCGTCGTCCTGCTCCTCACCTCCTTCGTCCGAGCTTCCGCCAGGCGCCGTCGTCTCGCCGAACAGCCGATTCAGGAGATTTCCTCTCACCTTCCTCTCTTTATATGCTTTCATAGTTTCTTGTAATTGACATTGGAAGTAATATATATCATATTTGTTCCACATCTCTATCTTGTGATACATTTGCTTGTTTTCTTTTATTTCAAAAATACAAAAAAAAACAAAACCCCAAAATACCAAAAAGAAATGAAACGAAGTGTGGTTTTCAAGTAAAGTAAACGTTGCCTCCCTGTATTTGACCTAGGACTCCCTTGGAGTTTCGGTATAAATTTTATTTAATCGACGTGTTTTGCAACTATGATGACAGGTTACTTGTAACCTCGATTTCTAACACGCGAAACATGCCCGACCAATAGGTATGACCTCTCCGATTTTAGTTGTGATGGTGGTGAGCCCTGCCTTCTTAGGCACGACCTGGATTGGGCTCACCCATCGACTGTTGGAGATCGGGTAGATGATCCCTGCATCTAACCACTTAATGATCTCCTTTTTCATGACCTCCTGCAGATTAGGGTTCAGACGTCTTTACATCTCACGTGAAGGTCGTGCGCCCTCTTCGGAATAGATGTGGTGTGTGCAATAAGAGGGACTTATTCCAGTCAAATCATCGAGAGTCCAACCAATGGCTCTATGATGTTCCTGGAGAACAGTAATCTGACGGGATTCTTGATCAGGGGTGAGTTTGAAGTTTATAATCACAGGAAATGTCTGATTGGAACCCAAAAAGACATATTTCAAATGATCGGGAAAGGGCTTGAGTTCCAAAATGGGATTATCAGCAGCAGCGGGTGGTTCGGAATGGGTGTGAGGAATAAGGGTAGGAGTTATGGGTTTGTCTAGATCAAGTTCAGACTCCTCTAATTGCGGGTTTTGCTCTTCTTGTGGTTGATTGGGGATAATCAGGTTGTCCTCAAAATGTGGTTCATCAATCATGGTCCTGATATCACATATTTGTTCTACCACACCGTAATTAATCCCTTGAAGGGCCTTAAAGATATCAATCTCAAGGGTTTGGTTTCCAAATTTCACCTCTATTTGGCCCTCCTCACAGCTTATGTTGGCCCTAGCAGTGGCCAGAAAGGGTCTCCCTAGTATAATTGGTGTATCCTTTGGATTCTCAGGTGCGTCCATATCTAGAACTATAAAATCTACTGGGAAGTAGAAATCCCGCACCCTAACAATAACATCCTCGAGAACTCCCTTAGGTGACTTAATGGATCGATCAGCTAACTGCAATGTCACCTCAGTCGATTTCAGCTCAGATTCTTTAAGGTGGTTAAGCAGGGATGTGGGTATCAGGTTTATGGAGGCACCTAAGTCTAACAATGCCCTCTCAAATTGGGTTTCACCAATTTTACAAGAAATCAGGGGAGTGCCTGGGTCTTTTACCTTGGGTGGGAGTTTACTCAGGATCACAGAGCTAGCTTGCTCTGATAGTACAATCGGACTCCCACTCTTGGCTCGCGGCTTACGTTGGGGTGTACACACATTTTTCAAGAATCGTGCATAAGCCTGTATGTGGCGAATTGCATCCATCAAGGGGATGTTTATTTGGACCTACTCAAAGAGCTTGATCAGGTCCTCCTCAGGTGCCATGGGTTTGGTTGTCCTCTTTCCCTTGGTCAAGGCTCGGGAAATGGAACCTTTGTTGGTTCCTCTAGAATAGGTCCAGGTTTTTGATTTGGGGTAGGGACATCCTGGATAACTATCCTAGGGCTTGGCTTGGAGTGGTCTGGATAAGGTGGGTCTTGGGTTGCTTTACCACTACGAGTTGTTACAGAGTTTAATCCTACCTGGTTTGGGTTGGGGGTTGGTAAGATGGGTTGCTGCTGTTGATAACCCGCATAGGAGGTTGATGCTTCCATCCCATCAAGTGATGGAACAGAAGGGGCCTGACAAATCATGTGTGCTTGGCCTGGGTTTGGGTTCATAACGCGCCTTTGGGTTGGCATGTTATTTGGGATTGGCAGAGGTTGTGAGGGAAGTGTGCCCAGTTGGCGGGAATTCGCCATCTGGGTGAGTTGGTTGCGGACCTCTGTGATCTCATCCTTGTGCTGTTTTTGGATAGCCGCATTCGATCTCTGAATGTCAGCCAGAGTTTGGAGGATGAGGGACATTTGGTTTTGGTTTGGCCCGGATGGATAGGTGGGGTTGGGCTGAGGCTGAGGCGGCTGATAAGGATGAGGAGCTTGTGGACGGGGTTGATAAGGTGGTCTCTGGATCTGAGAATTTCCCACCCAATGGAAATTGGGATGGTTTCACCATCCGGGGTTGTAGGTGTTGGAAAATGAGTCATTCTGGATGGCGTTGAGGTCCTCGCAAGTCAGAGGAGCCTCAGGAAAGTCGAAGTATGTGGGATTAGAGTTCCCCCGACAAGAATAGAAAGGATCGAAGGTCCCTCCGATCCTGGAGTCAGATGGGGGTGGATACGGGTCCATCCCAGGAGAAGATCGGTGGAAGATGTTTTGCACAGTTTCCCCTGCGGGAGGTGGCTGTGCGAAGGAGTTTTGTGCAGAGGTGGCTCGCTGCAAATGCTGAGTCAGCTCGTCCACCTTCTTCTCAATAATAGAGACCTTGTCCAATCGACTGGCCATCAGTTCCAAGTCGATGGATGCGGACAGGCCCTGTGTTTCATGTGCTCCCCTAAGATTTGTCGATGCACGGGTATTCGTCCGGTCGAATAAACCCATGGAGTCATTGTTGATGGAATTCTCGCACATATTCTCGAGAATCTCCCACACGGTGTCCTCATGTTGACCCATGATATTCCCTGCACAAGTTGCATTGACGAGCAATCTAATGTCTTCACGAAGTCCCTGGTAAAAAGACTGGACTTGTTCTCATTTAGGAACTCTATGATGGGGGCACTTCCGCATGAGATCCAGGTATCGATCCCATGCCTCATGAAGAGGTTCTCTTGTTTGCTAGGTGAAGTGAGTAATCTAATGGCGCAAGGCATTTGTCCGACCAACGGGAAAGAACTTCTTCAGAAACTCGGACTGAAGTTCATCCCAGGTGTTGATTGGACGGGTCTGTGTCTGATACCACTGAGCTGCCTTGTCCATGAGGGAGAAAGAGAACATTTTCATGAGTAAGATATCCCGATTTTGCGCATCTGACCCAAAGGTCTGGGCCAAATGCTTAAGCTGTTTGATATGTTGGAATGGATCTTTGGAGTTAAGCCCATAAAATTTAGGTATGGCATGAATCATATTGGGCTTCAATTCATAATCAGGTCCTCCAGCCGGGATTCTGACTCGAGGCTCGATTGCCACTGCAGCGGGATTATAGTGATTTCGCATCATAGGGCGCTGCGGTGGGTTCATGAAATTCTGGAAGAGGTCATTAAGACGTTGAGGCTGGTGCTCGAGATTATTTTCTTCTTCAACAGGCTGTGCCATGATGGAAGAAGAAGGAGAACTAGATTCAGAATCGGAAGAAAGGTCTATGTGGAGGGGTTGTTGCACAAGCAAGGGAGTCGAGGCTTGGCCTCGGGGAGAGTAGATTTTTAGAGGAGGTTTCAAGGACCTCCTACCAAATATGCACTGATAAACTGGATGAGGTTAGAACGTGTTGGACCCAATCAAGACACCCAAAATATATTGGGTGACTATAAAGGTTCGGGGCGGATGATACCCCTTGATCAGAAGGTCGTCCACCTAAGAATTACCTAGGCAGCCAGAGAGGGTGAGTCCCGTGAAGACCCCTACATGATAGAGCGCCCCCACGGGTTACAGGGTTTCCCCCACTTGACCTCTCTTGTTACTGAGATTCCAGGTAGACCAGAATGGGGACCTTGACCTCTTAAGTCTACCACTTTTAGTTAAGATCAAGGTGCTTAGGGTTCCACTTGAACTTTAAGCCTTTTGTGTGTAAAAGTGACCTAATTTAAAGATTGGTTGACCCAAGGGATCAACTTCACCTCTTTGTTCCTGTAAGAGCTTCTTAGGTCCTTTCTTTTATTGTTCAAGTAGATTAAGAGCCTAATTACTTAGGGTTTCTCTTGAATAAGTCTTTTCAAACAATGGTTTAGGCAGACCTCTTTTGGATTTTTCAATTCTTTGCTTAGAAGATGTGTCTCTAAAAACCCTAGCTTGGAATCCTAGGTTGGCTCTAGTTGGTAAAAATTAGTTGCCTCAGAAATGGGTAACTAAGGCTCAATCAAGAAATTTTTAGCCCTAATTACCTTAAGTGGATATGCAGTTAAGATGTGTTGAAAGGAGAAATCAGGCAACTTTGTGAATTACTAAGTATAGAAGACAGGTAGCTCTAGATTGATTTCTCTTTTGTTAGAATGTGAGGGGCTTAAGAGAGAGGGTTGAAGGTTACCTGTTCCCTGATGTTGTTGTTGTGCGGCTGCTTGTGTTTTCTTGCCTTCCTTTCCTGCACAACAAAAGAGAAATTAAGTCAATATAAAATCGAAAATTGTGATTTTGAAGCTTCTAAAATGCCCGTTGCTCCCTGGCAACGGCACCAAAAATTGGTGGTCATTTGGGGATCATCAATTTAATTTGTTTTATTCCTCGAGGTTTGAAAAATTCCGAGGTCGAATTCAGGGAGCAAACTAGATTTTAGAAGCAAAAAGATCACAATTCACAATACTGAAATGTTTTACAAAAAAAATGTAGAGAATAAAAGTAGAATTTGTCTTTCTCTTTTTCTTCTCTCCTCTCTTTCTTCTTTGCTCTTCTCTCTGTCTTCAGACGTCTGATTCTAGGAATCAGACGCCTTAAGTAGCATTTGCTACAGTGCTGTGTCTTCTTCTTCTTCCTTTCTTCTCTTTGGCTACTGCTGTTGTTGCTTCTTGTTTTCTTCCTTGGCTTTTTCTTCTTCTCTTCTTTTTCTTGGTCTTCCTCTTTGCGGCAGCTTCCTCCTTCGCTTTGCTTCTCTTCTTCTTTGGCTCTTTCTTCCTCTTCAGCTCCTGCTTCTGCCTTCTTCTTTTTCTTCCTTTCCTTCTACACTGTGCCTTCTTTTTCTTTAGCTCCTGCTCCTGTGGCTAAGTCCTCAGCCTCTTTCTCTTCTTCAGTTGGCTTCTCCTCTTCCTCTTCTTCTGCTTCTTCTTCCTCCTTCTTCTGCTTCTTCTTCCTTTCTGCTTCCCTGCACAGGTACATGGTTAAGCGAAACCTATCTTTACCATCCCTGTGTCTCTCTCTCTATTTCTCTCTCAGGTCACAGCTCTCCCAGAGCCAGTCAGGTTATCGGGTCGGGTATATGCGCCCGGGACTAGGCCCACCGTCGTGCGGTGGTGGGCGAGGTGTGCACGGGTAGGCAGGTCAAGACTAGGTCCACGTAGTGTGGGGTCGCGGACTAGGTCGTGAGTGGGTGAGGGACCTCATCCCGTGTAGTAGGAGGTGATAAGCCTATTTCACATATTCAATTTAAGCGCCTCCACCTGTTTGTCAGCTACCGAGGTGGAACTAAACGTCCCACCTTTGTTGTGAGACCGCCTGCAGCAGAAGTCTCCTCAATTGGCGAGGCTGTAGAGTCCCTTGACGCCAATCAGAGGCCTGGACGCATGCGTGACTCACTTCCACACTACCTGGGGGTCTCTCCTGGAGCTGGTGAGATCTGGAGCTGCTTGCAAGCTTGCTCCAAGCTCGGCGTCAATGGCGAAGGTGGATCTGGACCTGAAAACATTAGCACGGCCTTGCGGCCTTGTCAGAACGCTCGGCAGGCTTCGCCAGAGCATGACGAAGGTGGCTCGGGGGTCAGTGTGGCGTGAAGACGCCTGTGCGTGTGTGCCTAGGGCACACTGTGTGCGTGCAGGTGGGTATGTTCGGGGGGGGAGGGGGGCTTCCAGTGGGTGGCGCGGTCAATGAAGAGGGGGGAAATGATCAGGGAGTGATGGTGGAGCTTCTAAGGGGTTTGGCGAGGTGGATGGAGGAGTGGAATGGCAAGGTCACCTCGCTGGTGGTCTGCCGGAGGTATGGATGATGGTGGTGGTTGGCGACTGTTGAGGGGTTGAAAGAACAAATTAATAAGGGGAAAATAAAGAGGAGAGTGAGGGAAACTTATCTAATCGAGTCCAGAGTGAAGGGGGAAGGCAGATGGTGAGAGGTTGGTACTGCCATTGTCGGAGACGAAGGTGCTAGGGGGTGGAGACGGCGACGAGGAAGAGGGGTTGGAGGGCGCGTGTTGGTACGGCGCGACGTGGCAGAGGACGGCGGAGGTAGCTCTACCACTAGTACGGTGGCAGAGCGACAAGAAAGGGGAAGAGGAATCGTCGGAAGCTCTGGCAGTCGGCCGAAGTTGGGAGGAGACGAATTGGAGGGGGATCTCAGGCCAAATCGAGCTTGAAGGATGCAGCGTGATCTGCCGTTCCTTAAATAGGCAAAGGCTGGCTGGGAGGCACGAGAGGGCGGCAGGGAGGTCACGCCGGAGGCATGGCAGACCGGAGACCCATACTTCTCGCACGTTCGCACGAGAGATATGGCGAGCTTCAGGGCATGGGGAGCAGCCCATGCAGTAGGCGGAGCTCCCCTTTCAAATCTGGGGCCGGTTCCCCATGCTAATGAGGCACCATCCTCTGCGCAAAGTCGCCGGAGGCATGGCCTTCTGCTGTGGGTGGCAGAGGGACCGAAGTGAAGAAAATGATGAGAAGTTGAGGGGGTAATTGCAAGGGTTTCAAAAAGTTGAGGGTCAGAAAGTAATTTTGAGGGCCAAATTGCAAAGTGGGTCAAGGCGACCTTCTCTTAGGTTCAAATTTTGGTATAAACCTACTTTGGACCTAAGGAATCCAATGGTGAAGTTGGATTTTAGGTTTGATCCAAAGGACATTTTGCATAAGAATTCAAATTAGGTCAAAAATTGGGTACGGGCCTCAATCTAGATCCAAACAGGCTCCAAAGGCCTAATTGAAGGTTTTAAATCCTAGGGGATATTTTTCCATGAATTTTAGAGGGTTTAGTTGATTTTTTTCTAGTCTGGAACTTCATGAATTAAAGTGAGTTTGTTTTAAGGTTGCAGAATGTCATTTAATTCCTAGATTTTGCCATATCCCTTTTCAGACCAAACCATCCCACTTTTTCTCTTATTAAGTCCACTTGACCTATGTCTAGACCCTTAGAAATCCTGTTGATGCTATGCAATGGTAAAATTGCAGTTTTACCCCTTGTGTCATGTTTTCCTCTCAGATTAGTAATTCCCTGAATTATGCCTTCCTTTAGGTTATGTAGGAGCTTTTGTTCATTTTATTAGGTCAAAATGTGCTAGTTAGGGTTCATAATGAGATTCTCATTACCTTTCCCCTTCGTCCAACTTCTAACTCAATCGATACTCCTTCAGCCACTAATCTCCACAGTATCACCACTGCTCCGATTCGACCCGTCACACGCTCTTACACCTATCGTCTTCCACCTCGTTGGCATACCTCCTGCAAGCCCTAGCATCCACTATAGCCCACCAAATTGTCCGCCCTTGAGCTCCACACCATCACCACGACCCGCCGACCAAAACCCCTCAAGAAATTGAGGGTATTGTCCACTTATTCGTCACCCCAAACTTACACCCATCCACACTAATGTTTCAAGGTCGCCAGATCTCCACGACGCTTCTTGCTCCACGCTACGACCACCACCACATTCGTCGTGCTCCGACGACCCTTCTAAGCTATTTTGACGCAGCCAAAAGGCCTTATTCTCTATTTTAGGTTCCAGGTCGGAGCTCCACCATTGCCACGATTCCTTCAATTTCGTCTTCAGTGTTCCGGCCACAAGACCTTCAGGAGTTATTCCCAGACGTTACGATTGATTCCTAGGACGTGATCCAGACATTCAATTAGGCCAAAAACCTACTACTGTGGCTTCAATCGAATGCACTGATATTCTGTAGTTGCACGAGGTAGGGTGTGGGGTGTAGTCTCACATAGGAAACTACAAAAGCCTCCACGCAAGACAAAAGGAATTTGTGCCGAGGCCTTATCTCCTTGACACACAGGGGGTGGGGTCCCCTGCACACCTGCGCATCCTCGTCTGTGCTCACAGCCTGCGGACCTGGACCTCTGACCGTATACCTGGTTATCGACCCGATTAACTCCAGGTCATTGAGAGAAAGAAGAGCAGGGAAGATAGAGAGAGGAAAGAGGGGGGTTTTGCCTCACTCTCTAACTCTCTAAAGCTTGAAGAGAAGAAGGAAAAGGGCTGAGAGAGTAGAAGAAGTAGAGAACAGTGCCTTTGCATTGTAGCAAAGAGGAGTTTAAGTCATCTGATCTGAAGCCTTATCGTTTGATTTCTCTAATAGTGCACTGTGCACTTGAGTTTGCATAGATTAAACTTGCTTGATACTATTCAAATACTTGCTATTATTGTAATTAAGGTAATTGGTGATTTAAATCACTATTTTACTCTAATCTTTTTTGCATCATTAACATTTTCTCTTATATATACATCAATCTTGCATGGATTTTTCATTATAAATTGCTCATCTTTGTGGTTATATTGTGATCTTATGATTAATTGCAATACTTGCTCCCAGTAAACGACCTTGGACTTCAAATTCGAGTATAAATTGTATTTGTTTTCGTGTGATTTCGACTATACTACGACGCATCTTTTAAAACATTGAATTCGCGCGTAAATAGGTTTCCACCTAAAAAGCATGTGTACCTATGTGATTGCTATTTTGTGTGATTGATATCTTTTATTTGCGCATTTTATTTTTATATCATGAAAATCTCACCCCCCTTTGTCAAAACCTATAGAACTCACCCCCTCACCTCTTCTCATTACACATTCTTCTCCATTCCTTCTTAAAAAATCTCCTCCATTCTCTCTTAAAAATTCTCCTCTTCATTCATTTTGTTGAGATTTGAGATTGTGATTATGGTGAAACTCTACATTGCGATCTTATTGAAATTATGAAATTGAGATTGTAATCTTATTGAGGCTCTGAATCTTTTTCCACTCCAACATCAACATTTAGTAGTAAGGTAACTTGATCTTTTTTTAGAGAATAATTAATTGTAGATTTTTTGTGATAAAAAAATGCTTTTTTGAGGTTAACTTTTTTTTAGTAAATAGAACTTTTATATTTTATTGATTATGTAGATATGACAGACAATATTGTGATACTTAGGATTTATTGGGGTGGTAGAGTAATATCTACTTATTTTAGTATTGATTATATTGATGGTTATTCGATGAATACAACAATTAACTATAGTACTTTATTTGAAAATTTGTTTTATACTGTATATAATATTGGTGGATATTTTGAATCATATTATAAGCTTAAGTTAATATGCATGTAGATAAACGAAGATGGTAGATTATTTCCTTATGATATTAAGAATGATGAATCAACTTAAATAATGTTAGAGTTATTAGGAAGTATGCATAGTACAATCGACTTATATCTTGTAGCAGATCCATTAAGAAGTCAACCACAATACCCTTAATATGAAAACATAGGTTTATGCTAAAATTATGACTTTAGTAGTTACCCGTATTCATTATATTATGGGATGTTAAGTTCCTTACAACATATTCCAATGGAAGAAGGGAAACATATATTAGAAGAATAGTTACATCCAGTAGAAAACACAATTGCTTTAAAACATAGAAATTTTGATCTTAACATTGAGGCTCATCAAAGTAATTTACATGAAGAAAGTGATGAAAATGAAAATAATGGGTTTGATGATCATGGTATATCAACCATTATGAATGTCATAGCTAGCGAGGAACCTCATCAAAATCTTGTAGAAAACAACGAATATGTTGATAACGACGAGGGTGACGACGACAACAGTGACAATGATAACTTAGAAGATGATGACTTAGAAGGAGAACCAATGGATGGAGCACCTTATTTATCTAATGATAATGATTGGATAAATCAAATGATAGATCAAGATGAGACGTCATTTTTTCCTCAACAACAAAGAGGAGAAAGAATGAATTGGATGATGAGAAGATGGAAAACTAAAGAAATTTACAACAAGACTTAAGGAAGTGGAGTGCACAGAAAGGCGTGCAATACAAGAAACTTGCATTAAAGAAAAAACTTTTAACTGTTGCATGCATCGTTAATAGTTTAAAGTGGCAATTGCATGCATCGTTAATAGTTTAAAGTGGCAATTGCATGCATCTATAGACAAGTCTTTTAATGATTAGACAGTGAATAGATACTATTAGGAGTATAGTTGCACAGCAAACACTTTAAGAGATCATAAACGATGTAACACAAAGTTCATACTGTATCTCCTATTGCCATGTTTTATGGCAAATCATACCTTATCTTCGAAATAAATCCAAGTTTTAATTGACAACGAAGATAAGGTAAATATAAGTTATGTCAAGGCTTGGTATGCTCGAAAAAAAAGCCTTACAACATGGATATGGCATCGTAAAGGAATCCTTCTTAGATTTGAAATGATTTATGAGAGAAATGGTTTGGAGAAATCCGGATACTATTTACCATGTTATGGATGTACCATCATCAACTTTAGAAGGAAAAATGGAATTTTGCCATTTATTTTGAGCTTTCAGTTCGTCAATTAAGGGATTTCAGTATTGTTGTACAATACCTTCAATCGATGGTACACATTTATATGGTTCTTGTAAAGACTCGTTCTATTCTGAGTCTTTTAAGACGTTCGGACTGTTAGTCAGATGTCTGGACCCCTTCCCAGACGTCTGGAAATTGAAAATTTTGTACACAGGGTCACGTTTGCATGCTGGCTGTGCGCAGACAGTCTCCCTCTTTTCTCTCTCTCTTTCCTCCTCCACAGAACCCTAGCCACTCCCTCTATATAAACCCTCTCCCCCCTTCCTCTCTTCTCCACTCCACCACCACCACCTTCCTTCTTCCTCTCCACTGCAGCGAGAGGGACGAGCGCGAGAAAGGGTGCGAGAGCGAGGAGTGAGGTGGAGAGGCGGTGTGAAGAGAGGAGGAGCTTGAGCTTGTGCGTTCGTGGGAACTCGCCGGAGAATGCACGGTCGGAGCAATGCGTGCAGGAGGAGGAGTGAGTTGGGGGAGCCGTCCCCGACACCCTGCTGTAGCCGGAGCTGCAGACGAGGAGGAGAGGCCACAGCTGCACGCGGCGAGGAGAGCAGGAGGTCGGTCTGGTTCTGGGTTTTTCCCGGAATTAGATGTCTGGCTTGTCGTCCAGACGACGGGTTAGACGTCTGGTGACGACACCAGACGTTTGAAAGTAGAGTTTCACGAAGGTACGTTCCTCATGCGGTTACAGCCATGCAGGCCGCACCGCAGTGCCAATTTGTATGGCTAAAAGTGGGCGATTCGATCTGTCGCGTGCAGGGATAGCTTTGGGAAGGAGTAGGGCACACCCTCCCATGCATTTCGGATGTCTGGGCAGCTTACTAGACGACCGGAAGCACTCCCAGATGACTGGAGGAGAGGTCGGACGTCTGGAGCTGAGTCTAGACGGTCAATTAGGGGTTCTTGATGTCTGAAGTCGATGCAGGAACTTGAGGTGAGACCCTGGTGACTTTTAAGATGTCTGGACCTTGTGCTAGACGTCTGATTTAGCTCTGCAGTTCTGTTTTTGACCCGTTTAGGGCCCGTTTGAGGTTTGTTTCACGCAAATAAGATATCTGTGGTTTCCCTGTGAGTTCCTCTACATATTAGAAAGCCTTATATAATATTATGAATATTCTATTGTGTTATGTTCCTTGGTATAGGACTTCGACCTGTTGCGTGTTCGGGGCTTGTAGAGGCACGTGAGCCTGCCGTTCGAGCCCCCGGTACTCCCGGATTGTCTGGTAGAGTAGTTTCCCCTATTTTAATTATAAAACATGAATGCATACGTGAAATTGGATGACTAGAAACCTAGGATGTGGCATGAATCCTAGGATGAGAAGTACTTGCACTGTTTGTATGCGTGTTTGAGATTGCAGTCATAAATGAATGAATAGAAATGTAAATAATTGCCTGTTAATAAATATGAGCTGCCTGTGAAATATAAAATGCCTATGCTAGTTAAACAGTTACCTGTGACATTACTTGTTGTATATGTTAAATTGTGGAAATACGAGCTGCATGTGTATAATATGAGAATGGAAATGTGAATGATGAAACCTGGTATGGAACAACATGGTGAATACGAGCATGAACTCTACGGGGAATTAGGAGTAGAGCTCCTGTGGATAAATGGAATGGATCTGGAAATGTGAGTGGGAAGTGTGCTGGCCCTTGAGTACGTGGTACTAAGGAGAGTGATTGTCCCCTGTTTAGTGCAGAGCGGAGCTAGCCGCTCTTAGGTTGGGACCCGGGGTTAGGATTGGCCACTCTACACTGACTTCTGTTGGCCCTTGCGTACACTGTACCGGGGAGAGCTACTAGTGTAGGGAGAGAGCTAGCCACCCCACGGGACCCGGGGTTCAACTAGCCATCCTACACCGATTTGTTAGGCCCACTAGGCAAATCGGGGTAGTCAGACGAGGGTGCGCGGACTGTGGAGGGGCGAAACCCCTATTTGGTTCTGAGGGGCTAGACCCCTGTTACTGAGAGGGCTAGTTCCTATACTGTTCCGTGCTGTACTTTGGGCGTACTCGCTAGCGGAAACTACTGACCACGTGCCAGTGTGGGGTAGCTACCCGTGCGCTTATCGCGCATGCCGTAGTCACCGCTACGTTTGTCCGTCACCTCGGGGTGGTTGACTAGGTGTAGGATCACCATGGGGGACTCTTTCGGCCAGGAGAGCACCACGTGTGCCTTCTACTCTTCAGAAAAGACTGCAATCAAGATCGTTCCCACGAGGAACATTCGAGATCAAGAAAGAGATCTAAAAGTAAACCAACGGGTGAAAGGAAATGACTAGTAAAATAAAATAATTGGAAAGGATAAATTACCTGTTAGCCTTTACTGCTTTAGTTAGTTGGTTACCACTCTACTCAGCGTTCGCTGACTCTGTTTACTCATAACCCTTTTCAGGTCTAGCAGTTGAGCAGCCCAAGTCACCGGCTGCAGAGGGTGCTGGGCCCAGTCGAGCCCAGCAGTAGTTCTTATTTTTGTTGTACTTCCTTTTGCTTGTGAGTTTAGACTGTTGTTACCGTTTCTGTTATGTACTTTGTACTACTTTACTGTTGTGGTGGTGATATGTACTGTTAGTAGCTTTTACTTCCTTTACTGCTTGTACTCTTTTACTGTTAGTTACTTAGCATAGTGAATGTGGTTTACTTTCCTGCTTTTTGGTTATTTCTTGTTGGACGACTGGGTCTTGGGATTAGTCGAGTCGAGCCGATCTCGGGTCCTGTAGGGATTTAGGAACCGGGTCGTAATAGTTCTCATCTTGGACATTTGTTAATTGCAACTGGAATCGATCCAAATGATCAATAATTTCCATTAGCTTTTGCATGTAGTTGTGGAAAGAGGGGAGAATAACAACAGTTGGGCTTGGTTTTTGATGTATTTCTCTGACATTGTCAATTGGGATGGTATATGCATCATAAGTGATCGTTTCCTTAAATTAAGAAATTAGGATAATGGGGTTCAGAGGACCCCCAACTAGGATAAATAGGTTCAGAGTTTCCCCCGAACCCAGAGTCAGAAGGAGACAGATTCATATCCATCCCAGTGTGGTGAATATTATGCACGACCTCCCTCCCTGTGGCGGTCGTGCATACGTGTTTTGCTGAGAAGAAGTGACCTTTTAGAGTTGGTGAGTCAAATTGTCAAGCTTCTTCTCTATTATTGAGACTTTATCCAATCGACTGGCCACAACCTCCATGTCAATGGAAGGGGAGAAGTCTTGTGCTTCGTGTGTCCCGCGTGTGGTCGTCAATGCACGGGTAGTCATCTTGTCGAACATACCCATGGATGCATTGTTTATCAAATTCTCAAACATGTTTTCAAGAATTTCCCAAAGGTGTCCTCATGTTTGCCCATAAAGTTGCCTCCACAAGCTGCATCGATGAAAAGTCGGATATCCTCACGAACTCCCCGGTAAAAAGATTGGACCTGTTCCCACTTAGGAACTCCGTGATGCAAGCATTTTCGCATAAGATTGAGAAATCGATCCCATGCCTCATGAAGTGGCTCCCTCACATTTTGTTGTAAATGCGTGATTTGATGCCTCAGGGCATTAGTACGGCCTACTGGGAAGTATTTCCTTAAACTTTCGGCTTGTAATGCATCCTAGGTATTGATCAGTCAATTCAGAGATCGATACCAGTGGGAAGCTTTATCTTTAAGCAAGAAAGGGAACATTTTCATGAGCAGAGTGTTCCGATTTTGAGCAGTTGGCCTGAGGGTCTAGGCCAAATGTTTCAGTTCTTGAATGTCCTGGAATGGGTCTTTAGAACCCATCCCATGGAAATGGGGATCAAGTTGATTATATTCGGCTTGAGCTCGGTCTCAGGTCCCCCAACCGGAATGCACACTCTGGGTTCGGTAGCCACTCCTGCGAGATTATAATGATCCCGCATTTGTGGGCCTGCTCTAGGATTTGCCAGCCCATTGATTAGATCTATGAGAGTCTGAAGCTGGTTCTGCAGGTGCTAGATGTCTTCTCCTCCTTCATGAGCAAGGTTCTTCATTGAGTCAGAATCAGAATACTGAGATCCTAGGTTGGGTGTAGATGGGTCAGAGGAGATTGGGATCAGATTAGAAGAGGACCCAAACAAGTTAGTCGGGTATCGGCCCCGATGTGAATGAACTACTAGAGGAGGTCTTAAGACTGGTCTTAAGGACCTTCTACCGTGCATGCACTACAGAAAAGATAAAGGACTAGATTTCAATCAGACCCAATTGAGACACCCAAATATATTTGGATGGCTTAGGCTTATTAGTGACAAACAACCTCTAGATCACGAATCCACCCGCCTGAGAATTACTTGGGCAACCAGAGAGGGAGAGTCCCGCGAAGACCCCAACACGGTAGAGCGTCCCCACGGGGTACAGGGTTTCCCCCACCCGACCTCTTTTGTCACTGCAGTTCCAAGTAGACCAGATACGTGTGAATTGAGGTCCTAGGTCTATTAAATTTTAAGCCTATTTGTGCCTCAAATTATCACTTGATTAAGAGTTTATTCCAGTTGTGATCTAATTTTTAGGTTGATTGGGCCACCAAGTGAACCAATTTCACCTGACCTGTCCTAATGTTTAGGATGCAAGCTGGGTTAACTCACCTAAATCACCATGTTTTGGTTTGGCAAGTAGGTTATTAAGTCACTTCTTTTAGGGTTCAAGTGATCTTAGGGCCTATGTTTTAGGGTTTAAGTTGTAAATCGGTTCAACCAAGGCTTAGATAGCACACAATGCGGATGATATTTTCCTTTATAATTTGTAAATGTGTACTAAATAGCCCCTAAAATGTTAACCCTAATTTGGCTCTAAAATGGAGTCCAATTTGAAATTTAATGATCCCGTTGGACTTAATCAAGAATGTTCTAGTCCATGGGTTTAATTAACCAGTCCCTTTAGGCTCAGAAATTGTTGGGTTGTGTCTTCTAGGCCGATCCTTGCTCGAAAAATATAATTTTCTCGCCACAAATGAAACTTCTAAGAAAATATGGCAAGGTTGAGTCCTATATTTCTTTTACCCCTTGTTGTTTTATCGAAATTAGGAAAGAAGGGATTAAGAAGATAGGAGAGAGAGTTACCTGGCGTGGGGTGGTCATCTTCAAGTTCCAGAAGTCAGGTGCTCCGATTTAGTTTTTGAAAAACAATCAAACAAGGCAGATATTTTAGAAGTCAGATATAATAGTGACAAATGTGCATTGCTCCCTGGCAACAACGCCAAAATGCTCGACTGGCTCTGATTGTATTTTAAAATCATCACATCGTAGTATAGTGATCAGATTAAATCAAGGATTTGAATTTATAATACTCGAATTAGAAAGAAATCCGAGGTTGTCTCTGGGAGCAAGTAATAGCGCAAATAGCACTATCCAATTGAGTCTCGGGAACTGGTTATAATTGATTTGCTTTTCCATGCATGCAACTTAGTTCAAGAGAATTAATTATGTCATTCTATTTTAACTAGTGCTTAATTAAAAATAATCAAAATATGATGCAATCAAGCACTAATATATCGAATCATTAACGATTAGGCATGAAATCTCAATATTACTCATCAACAATTAACAATCAAGTTAAACAATTAATCATTCAAACATATATTCAATTTAGTCCCTAGAAACTCGATTGTCTTACACTCAGATCCCTAGAGATTTACATTTAGGTCCCTGTGAGAATTTCCTTCTTTCAACAAGGTCCCTACCTCTCTTCTCTTTCCTTTTCCTTCTTTGTCGGCCGGACCTTGTTGGAGACGCGGCGGTGCCTCGCTGGAAACGAGCTCTAGTGAGAGATCTTCGCTGGCGAGTGGCAGAGTCATCTCGCCGACCTGATGGTGGTATTGGTTGGTCAATCAAAGAGACAAAGGCGGCGGATGACAGCTGAGGACGCGGTGGATCCGGTGGTGGTCGACGGAGGTCCTCAGGCCACGGAAACCCTCGTCGGTTGTCGCAAAAGATTCTTTGTGCCGTGGGGTAGCTTCCTGCAAAGCTTGGAGGCACGTGGATGGCCGGAGGTGGCGCTACGACGAGGATAGAGAAGCGTCATCGTGGGTTGATTAGCCGTAGTGGAGAGGCGTCGAAACTCGAGTCCAAGGAGTCGGGAAGCTCTGCCATGGTTTGCTAAAGGTGGTGGCATAGTTGGATTGGTGGTTCAAAGCCGAAGGAGGGCCACAGGACGCGGAGAAGATGTCGATGGACGTGGGTGTTTGGTATAGGCGTCGAGGCGTCGAAAGCCCAATTTGGGAGAGGGCTTTTGCTCCGGATGATGTGGTGGAGCTTTGTAGGTGGTTGGCAAGGTAGGAGGTGGCGTGGAGCAGTGAGGTGTGGATGCCGAAGTGGATGTCGGCGCGTGGCCGAAGCTCGCTGTGCGTGGGGAAGGAGATGGGAAGGAAGTAGTTCTTTGATTCTAAACCTAGGTCTAAAAGGGCTAATCTAACCTAGAAGAAGAGGGGAGAAGAGGGGTTACCTAGGAGGAGGAAAGGAGGACAGGGAAGCGGTCGATGTGGCTGCCGGATGTGGAGAAGAAGAGGACGGCAAGGTGATTGGCGGCGAGGAAAAGGGAGGAGGAGGCCGTGCTTTGATCGACGACTACTGAAGGAAGGTAAGGAAGGTGGTGGCGTTGCTCTTGACGTCGGAGCGTGCATGGAGAAAGAGAACGAAGGGGCTGTTGGGGTCAGAGCTGAAAAGGTGGTTGCGGCTAAGGAGAAGGGCCGGAGACGCGGCCGAATCTCTTCGACGAGAAGCATCGTGTGATGGCAAAGGTTTATAGATTGTTTGCACGCGAGAAAATGGGCGGTAGGTGCGCAAACAACCTCGCCAGAGATGACAGCCGAAGGTTGCGGAGGTGGAAGGTGAGGTTGTTGCTGGTGGGGGTATTTTTGCAATAGAAATTTAAAAGTTAGGGGGTCCTTTGCAATGAAATCAAGTATCAAGGACCAAAATGCAAAGTTGACCAAGATGAAGTCGAAATGAACCCAAATTTTTATAGTAACCTAATTTGAATATAAGAAATTTAATGGTGACTTCAATTTTTGGTTTAAATGTCTTTTCATGGTCAATTTACAGTTAGACCCAAAATGTATCAAATTCCTATCTGTAATTCTGTATTAGGTCAAACCAGGTTTTGATCATCAAATTGATTGTGCCAAACCTTATAGAATAATTTTAAATGATTTTTAGAAGGTTTAAATCACATTTTTTTTCCATTAGAACTATTTTAATTGAAGTGGAGTTGAAATTAAGATTTTAATTAAAATTAAACATTCAAGTTGAATGTAAATCCAAAATTACTTAATACCAACCCATTTTTAAGATGTTTAAACTCAATTGACCTTTAACTAATCATAAGTTCACCCTCCAGCCATTCTTGTAAAGGCCCATCACACTTTTAGCCTTTTAAGACGTCTAGAGTCTCAATCAGACGTTTGTTCAGACGTCTGGATCCTTTCCCAGACGTCTGAAAATGAAATTTTTGTACGCACTCTATGCTCTACGTGGGGGTGGCGTGCAAAACGTTCTACTCCTTTCTCTCCCTTCCTCCCTTCCTGCTCGAACCCTAAACCCCAGCCATCTATAAAAGCCCCCTCCGCTCCTCTCCTCTCCAGTCCACACACCACCACCACCACCTTCAGAGCTTGCGGGAGTGGCAAGAGGAGGTGAGCAAGGGAGAGCGAGAGGGCGAGAAGGAGGAGAGAGTGTAGGAGGAGGAGGAAGCCAAGGATAGAGAGCTTTAGTGGGAGCTCAGCGGAGCTCGCACGGCCACCGCAGGCAGGTGCGGGAGGAGGAGAGACCCTGGGGAAGTGACCTCGACCATCTGCAGAGATTAGAGCTGCGGTGGCACGAGGAGGTGCACAGCGGAGAGCGCTAGAAGCAAGTTCTGGTACTGGAAATTTTCCAGTATCAGACGTCTGGAGTGGAGTCTAGACGGCTGATAGCGCACCTGGACGTCAGGAGCTAAGGCCAGATGTTTGAAAGCTCATTTATGGTGAAGGTACGTCCTTTTTCACGGTTACGGCCATGCAGTCCTCACCGCAGAGAGAATGTTGGGCCTAATTTGGGGGCTTCGACTGTCATACGTAGGAGCAGCCTTGGGAAGGAGCGCGGAACGCTCTCCCACGCACTTTTGGATGTCTGATCAGATCACCAGATGTCCAGAGGTGCTCCTAGACGACCGGAGGCATGGTCCGACATCTAGAACTACCTTCTGACGATTGCAAAGGAGGCCTGGATGTCTGAAGACACCGCAGGGACTTAAGGTAAGGTTCTTGTGCCTTTTAAGATGTCTGGACTTATTCCCAGACATCTGATTTTGGACAGTAGACACATTTTTGACTTGTTTGGGGTCTGATCGGGATCCGTTTTACTCAAACGAAGTATTTGTAGTTTCCTTGCGAGTTTCTCTACATACTAAAGACCTTTATACACTGTTCTTGATGTAAACATGTTTACACTGCTTAAGATGTCTATTTATTCATGTTCTTAAGCATAGGATTGCATTACATACTATAAATATTGCATAACATTCATTATCTTACATTTAGAGTAGTTTGAATAAAATGGAGGTTAATTGTCTCCTTTTATGTTCATGGACAGGGCAAACATTTTATCGGGGCCTCGGATCGAAGATCCAACCGTACAGATGTGATCAGGGCGACGATTGGAGTTCAGCAACTCCAAGATCGCCCTAATCAAACATCTGTAGCATCAGATAGTGACCGGGGAACCCTAGAAGATCAAGGACCAAGATGATGTGAATCCACACTTCAAATGATAAATCCAATCGCATGGATGGATTCGGATCGACGATCGCAGCCTAATGGCGCGAAAATTGACTCAATCCGCATCTGTGGCACCATCTACATCATCCAGAAGATGGACGGCTCAGATGGCGCCACGTGGTGCCATCTCAGCCGTCCAACTGACCCTCAGGATCGCCGTTGCCTCTCCAAAGAAAATTCGATGCGCGATCTGGGCCGTTGGATCTTGATCTAACGGCCATGAGCACACGTCGCTAAAATCATCTCCGCGACCATCTCTCCTCCACAGCGTAGCGGGCGAGCACCTTATTGCGAGGCACTGGTGCGCATTCGAAACGAGAGAAGCGAGCGAGCGGTGCGTGCGAGCGGGCGCAATTGATTACTTGATCGTGATTGGACAGTTGCACGCTCCCAATCCGCCCTACGTGCTATTGCACGCCCGCGCGTGACGCTGGATCATACGGGGGCGGGCACGCGCTGAAGAACGGGCGAAGGTGCGATTTAAGCCGTTCGATCTTGCGATCGGACGGCTAAGAGCGGCTGGACGTGTACGCGCGTTACATGTGCGGGTAAGCGAGTGGGCGCGCGTGCGTTGCCCACTATGCCCACGTTCAGACCTTTAGCGACGGTTTTATCCGTCACTAAAGGTCCTGAATTAATGTTTTTAAAATTGGAATGGCCAAAATGCCCCACTCCTTGCAATTATAAAAGGAGACCCCCTCCACACGAAATTCTCATCCCTTCCTTCTCTTCTCTCCCTTTCCAAAGCTCAAGAGAAGCTTGTCCCACACCTGGGTTGCTTCTCGCGAGATAAAGGTAATTTGTCATCCCCCTTTCGGAAGCGGATGCCGCGACAACAACGATGTGCTGCCCTATTCCCGTTCTTCTTGCTTCGTCCTCCTTCGTCCTGCTCCATCCTTCTTCGTCTAGGCGTCGTCCCGTCTGGCTTGTCCTCTAAGCGACCGTTGAGGAGAATATTTCTCTCCCCATTCTTTCTACTACTTTCTAGAATAGATTTACTGCTTTCTAGAGTAGATTTATTATTTTCTAGTGTAATCATTTTCCCGCTTTCTAGTCGTAATGTTTAGTGTAATGAACAATCTTTCTGATGATGGAATCCCATGTTCATTCTACATCTTTTTTTTGGTTTCTCTTTGTAATATTCTCTCTCTCTTTTATTCTCTCTCTCTTCTATTTATTGTAAATAGTTAGATAGTTTCTAATCAATTATTCTGCTTCATGACAAATAAAACAAACGTGAATTTTTTAAATCGAACGTCCGCCTCCCTGTGTTCGACCCGATATTTTCATTCCGGTATAAATTTTATTTGTTAAACACGAGTTCTTCGCTTTCATACTATGACGATAGGTTTTCAAAACCAAATACGTTAGCGTAGCAACCCGTGCATTCAACATTTTGGCACCGTTGCTGAGGAGGCGACGCTCTTTGATTTTTTCTTCGCATTTTCTAACTTACAAATCATTTACCTCACTTGTCTCCTTTCTTATTATGATTGCAGGTACTCTTTTGAGACAAGCAAAAGCAGTAGATTGGAGTAAAGTGCTGTGGAAGGTTTTGTAAGTTACCCCCACCTCCCACCCATTAGATTTTATTTCACCACATAATAACACAAACATCAATCAACCTAGGTGTTCTTATAAACTCTAAGGTTAGATTGTTTGTTGTTTGACACCCACACCCGCCCCAACCTCCACATTAAAAGAAAAAATCTCACAGAGGCACACAACCTCATCTGATTTTTAAACTCAACTGGTAAACCAACCTTTGGAGCCGGTACACACATCCAAACACATAATTGAGTAGAAATCAGATTAGGTAATCACTTGTATGCCTAATTAAGTGGTGCAACAGGCCAATTGTTTGAGTTGATTGGGTCGCACCACTTCAATTAAAATCAACTCATTAGGTAGCTGCCACTTAGGTTCAACTCTTAGGGATTTACCAGGCACTCCACATTCTTTTAAGCTTTAAAGGAAAACATCTTCACCTGTGCTTACAAAACCTGGTGTGCCAACAAAACTTGTTTGAAAACACCTAAAGTGGAATCCTAAAAGCTACTAAGCAAGATTTGAACTCTAAAATTCACCACATCAAAAATAATCTTGCTTGAAAATCATTGGTTGCGCACGCACACACAAATTAATCAATAATTAAGGGCACAACCCATATAAAGGGTCCATCACATTCCAAAGCACATTCAAACCTAGCCCTAAATAAAACAGAGTAGACGTTGGCCTTAAGGATTCGACTTGCTCTTCAAAGCCCAGAACGAGATTATTTTTTATTAGTCTGTTTCTGTTGTTCAATCTGATGTCTAACTAGGGGAGTAGAATCAAACGATCGCGGCTGGGGGGTACACTAGGAATCGGAGGCGCAAGCCGAAGGAAAAACCTTCTCCTCAGTCCCTCCTTCTAACTGGTTGGATTGAACAGACAAAAGTAGATCAAATCATTTCTCTATCTCAAGATGGATTTTGGGAGCCTGTAGGTCGTTAGGCTAGCCCACTTAAGGACAGGTTTGATTGCTTGTATTGCAGGGCACCTTTCTTCCTCCCGTCTCTCATGAATCCTTCCATATATTACACGCATTCCCATTCTTTCCCTCCTATTTTGAATTATCCTCAACATGACGATTATACCAACTCATACTGTAATCAACCATCAGTTAGTTGGAATAACTCAGATTGGGGATATAGTTCCGGACCTCCGTGTTTAGGGTCTAACCTTGAACACTTTGATTGTGATTTCTATCCTTCTCAGAGTCACATCGATTATAGATAGTCACCCTTTCATGAACAACCTAATACGATCTACAATCAAGAAGGATACATTGATTCTTACCCAGCCTATGATTACACTGCCTTTAGGTCATCACCACCTTTTGAATAATCTGAAATGACCTATTATCAGGAAGGGTATAATGAATCTCAATTCGTTAATTCCCCTGCATTGATCCCAAACCTGCCCAACCCAGATCCAACTCATTTAGTTCAGGGTAACCAGGTTCAAGATAAGGTTCTGGCTAACTTGAGGAATATCATATAATCTTTAGAAGTTCAACCAATACCTTGCATTGAGAGATTGGAGCCCCTGATTCAGATGATTGATGATTTGAATATGTATTTGTTGGATTGGCTCCAGGATGTTAAGGATAAGAACCTGGGTGAGTTTTTACTTGGGAAGTTAGCGAAATTGAGGATGAGATTTGTGGTCGCTTTGATTCAATCATGGGATGATTCCCAGGATGAACCCTCTTCAGGAGAGCTAATTTCAGAACCCGCTCAGGCACTTGTTGGGGGGGGACACATGTTTCGAGGCTAACCAGATTGAATTAGAGCAACAAATTAAGGATGATTTGATTTCTTCGCCTGAGATCCCTGAGTTGGGGTACGAGGAAATGTTTGTCTCCATATATAAGAAAGTGATGGATGATTTTGAGACATACATTAATACGAATCTTGATTTCTTTGATTTTGATGGTGAAGATTCGATTTGCGAAGTCTCACGTGAGTTTACAGAACATCATTTTTGTGAGACAATTGGACCTGAGGAATCTGAAAGATCATTAGATAGCCCAATAACTAAGGAAACTGATTTTATTAGGGCTCACATTATGGATCCAGAATCGCATTTTCTGGAGGATTCAATCAAATGCCCTGATTGTCAATTACACCCCATTGAGCTTATCGATAATCTGTTTCTGAGATAATTAGACCCAAGTCAATTCTGATTCAGCCACATCATTTAGACTTGGAGATTTCAGATGGGGTGATTAATATGCAAGAGGTCCTGGAATTTAACATTTTGAATGAGGAGGATAGGAGCCGGGAAGTTCTGATTTGGGAAGCTAGTTCCATAGGAAGTAGAAGACTGTGTCGAAGGGTTCCTATTAAGCTGAAACCATCAAACTAGGACCCTTATGACATCTGTTTTGATGATGTCCAACCTAAGCGTACATTCAATGATTATCCTTTTGAGCTTGAATTCTTTGTAACCCGACTTTTTGGTCTTGGGTTGCATCCTCATAAATCGCAGGCCCGACCCCGTTTGCATACTGATTTTAGGTTTTGGGTAATTTTTATCCAGAACCTGAGATATTCTCGATTATGGGGTATGGGTCTGCACCACAATTTGATCCACATCTATGGACCTCTATTGACAGGTCAGAGGTTTCTTCTGTTTATTCTGATTCTGACCTGCACTTGTGAATTCTTTATTTCTCTTCTTTGTATAGTATGCCTAGCTGAAGGCACTAAATTCAGCATGTATACAGTTTTTTTTTAGTTTTCAACTCGGAGCAGACCTGATATTCACGCAATTCAGGTGCTTTCTATGCTATTCCACTCTGTTTTATGTCTTTTTAATACAATGAGGACATTGCATTAGATAGGCATAGGGGGTGAATATTCATCTCTGAATTTATTCGTCAACTCCATAGATTTTTTTTATTTTCTTTTATTATTAAAAAAAATTTGGAATAAGGAAAGAGAACTTGGGTTTAAGAAAATTTTCAATCTTAGGAAATACTATATTATGATTTGAACACAAAGACCCATAGTTGTGGGCTATTTAAGTATTTAAGTGCCTAGACATTAGGTTAATTCTAACAATTATTTAGTATAAATTAGGATGTAAATAGATTAATTCATATTTTTAATTTAATTACATAATCCATGCATTGCATTCATATTTTAAGTGCATTTAGAATTAGCTTAGAATGTCATTCATCTAATTAGTTAACCAATTAGGTCCATTGTTTTAGTTAACATAAAAGTTGAGGGTTTGTATATAAATAACCATAATATTTTAACATTATTTTCTTTATTCTTCTTCTTGCAGGAACAGCTGGCTGCCGTTCCAACGCCACCAGCTGCCGCAGTGAAGAACCCATTTAAGGAGGAGCGGATGTGTTGGATCTGGTCAGGCAGCTGATTTCACATTTATGCAGGCCACTACAAAAGGAGGAGAGAGGATGTTGAGCGAGGCAGGCTTCCACCACCGACCTACCACTGTGCAGAGAGATCTTCTCTCTTCCATTCCACACCGCCGGCCTCAACCGCGGCGACGACCCTCCACCACCGTGGGCGTGTGGTGTGACAGGCCACACTGCCATCCGGAGGTCGTTCGCATTACCGTGAGCACCTTAGCGTGCATCTCCCTCACCGTTGTCATCAACAACCACCGCTGCAGCCACTGTGCAATCACCTTCTCAGTTAGTTAAGACGTCCGGGAAATTTCTCGGACGTTTAAAGCCACCCGCTCACCTTCCACCTGCAACCTCATCGCGACCAACCGCCTGCGCACCCCCGCCTGCAACCGCACCCGCACAACCACATCTGCCCACTTCACCTCCAGCGCCATCTCCATGCCCTCCAGCCTGCGCACCCACGCCACCCACGCCGTAGTAATCTTCCCGCTCACCTCCAGCCGCACGCAAGAACCCACCACTTCCTCCCGCTCTCACCGCCTGCACACCTATGCCAACAGAGTGCGCAACCGCCTGCGCACCCATGCCAGCTACAGCCGCACCCGCACAACTGCGCACGCCCTCCTTCCGCGCCTGTAACACCCACTGCAGCAGTCTGCCCGCACCCTCCAGCCAACGTGCATAGCCTGCAGCGCGCGCTCCGCCCACCAACAGCAGCTACAGCACCGGCTGCAGCCACCTCCGCCGGAGCTCGTCCGGCCGACTCCGGCTGCCGCACTACACGTCGCCACCACCATTTCGAAGCCCTCGGTCCAAGGAACTTCCTCCGAGCTTCCCGCGTTCGGCCGTCCACTCCTCGTCGCGCACAGCAAAGGGCAAAAAATCCCCTGTTTTGCTACAGTAACCAGGCCATTAAAAATTACATTTTCTACCATTGTCAATTTTTAATAATATTTTATTGATTCTGCATTGCGACAAATATCCTCTAGTTATCATAATTGCCATTTCAGCATTGTTTCTTGTTTCAACCTTAATCTGAAGGCAATTCTGGCTTGATTCTTGTTCAAACTAACTACGAACAAACGTTTTTAACTGGTGCGAATTTAAATACGTCATTGCCTCCCTGTGGATACGACCCGCTCCTCTGCGAGTGGTTATTTCTTTTTAAATATTGATTAGTTGATTTTTCCATCACAGAAAACTGCAAACGACTTTAAAGCGAACAATCGACTCGTCACATGTATACAGTTTTTTTTTAGTTTTCAACTCGGAGCAGACTTGATATTCATGCAATTCAGGTGCTTTCTATGCTATTCCACTCTATTTTGTCTTTTTAAAACAATGAGGACATTGCATTAGATAGGCATAGGGGGTGGATATTCATCTCTGAATTTATTCGTCAGCTCTGTAGATTTGTTTTATTTTCTTTAATTATTAAAAAAAAATTTGGAATTAGGAAAGAGAACTTAGGTTTAAGAAAATTTTCAATCTTAGGAAATACTATATTATGATTTGAACACAAAGACCCTTCAGGTCTTTGGACTTAATCAGCTCGTGTATCCACTAAAATGTGGATTTGTTTTTCGAGTCATCACCAATCTGAATTTTATTTTAATTGGAGTAAATAAGTTTGGGTGATAAGTACACGACTTATCAACCCAAACTCTGATTTGAGGGAATTTTGAGTTTTAAGCATCTACACACTATCTTTGCACTGACTCGTTGTTCGACGATTCTAACAGAAATTAGGTAGCTAATGAACCTTCTAGGGTGATATGGCTAGCAAGTTATCGTGGGTAACAGCCCATAAGTAGGTTGTCTAGAGCCCAGTCACTGGACCTTTCTCTTTTTGCTGCCTTTAGGTAAATCTTAGACCAGGGAAGCCACCTACTTAAAAAAAAAAAGAAAAAAAAGGAGAAAAGAAAAAGAAAAGAAATAAGCCACACTTTGATGCACGAGTACGGCTGGCAAGTTGTCGGTGGTAACAACTCATCGACCCGTTGTCTCGAACCCAGCTCAATAAATGTACTGAAAATCCCAAAACACTTAGGAAGAAGCGGAGAAGTAGAATAAATCGGGGAGATATACAGTGGATTCACCCTTGTGTTGACCTCGTAAAAAAATAAAAGTAGGGAGAAAGCTACCTGTTGTAAAGATACACCTTTAGGCAGAATTCTTTTGTTAGGTCACCTAGAGGCGTAGAAATCCGAAGTCCGTTTTAATTGCCAGTCAATGAGTCTATCACATTCACAATAAGTTGCTTAGAACTTAGGGTTCTCATCAAATCTTGGGTGAGTTGAATGGCCGTAGAAAGCCACTCTTAAACCCTAAAACTTGAAAATCCAAAAAAAATGGAAATGAGGAAAAAAGAGAAAAAAAAAATTTCTTTGAATAAGGCAAGGGCTTGAGGTGGTTTGCATTTTGGCAGATACTCGGGCACTGTTGTGTCTTTGAAAGTTCAGATCCTAAGTAGATATTTTCTTAATGACTGAAAATAAACTCAAGCCCAAATAATCCAACCTGATTCTTTTATAAATAGAATATAGTTTTTGCTAGGGACTAGCAAAAGTAGGCATGGGGTTATGATGTAAACATGTTTACACTGCTTAAGATGTCTATTTATGCATGTTCTTAAGCATAGGATTGCATTGCATACTATAAATATTGCATAACATGCATCATCATGCATTTAGAGTAGTTTGAATAAAATGGAGGTTAATTGTCTCCTTTTATGTTCATGGACAGGGAAAACTTTTTATTGGGGCCTCGGATCAAAGATCCAACCGTACAGATGTGATCAGGGCGACGATTGGAGTTCAACGACTCCAAGATCGCCCTAATCAGACATCTGTAGCATCAGATAGTGATTGGGGAACCCTAGAAGATCAAGGGCCAAGATGGTGTGAATCCACACTTTAAACGACAAATCCGACCGCACAGATGGATTCGAATCGACGATCGCAGCCTAACGGTGTGAAAATCGACTCAATCTGACAACCGTGGCACCATCTACATCATCCAGAAGATGGACGGCTCAGATGGTGCCACGTGGTGCCTCTCAGCCGTCCAACTGACCCTTAGGATTGCCTCTGCCTCTCCAAAGAAAATTCGACGCGTGATCTGGGCTGAGCATGCGCTGCTAAAATTATCTCCACGACCAACTCTCCTCCACAGCGCAGCAGGCGAGTGCCTTATCTCAAGGCATTGGCGCGCGTTCGAAACGCGAGAAGCGGGCGAGCAATGCGGGAGAGCAGGCGTGATTGACCGCTTGATCGCGATAGGATGGTCGCGTGTGCCCAATCCGCCCCACGCACTATTGCACACCCGCGCGTGACACGGGATCGTACGTAGGCAGGCACGTGCTGAGGAGCGGGCGAAGGCGCTATTTAAGCCATCCGATCTCGCGATCAGACGGCTAAGAATGGTTGGATGATGAGAACCTCATCATGAGCCATAACGCGACCCGTCGTCTCCCTCCGCCTTCCTCCCTGATTCGGTCCCTATAAATACCCCCGTCGCTCCACCGTTCTTCCCAGCTCGGTCCTGACGGAGAAAGACCCCCACTTCCTCTCTTCCCACTCCGACAGGAAGCCTTCCAGCTCCGGCGGCCTCTCCTCTTCCTCCTCGTCGCTCTGCCGCACTACCAGCTGCAAGGTTGCCCCCCCTCGCTCTTCCTGCGCCACGCCGTACCCAGCTGGCGCCTCTCTAGCCCTCTCCTCGCCGCCGCCCCTTCCCCTGGGCATCTTCTTCTCCGGCGACAGTCGATACGACTGTCGCCCTGCTGCTCCCCCTTCGTCCCTGCAAGTAAGTTAGAACTACTTCCCTTCCTCTCCTCTTTCTTTCCCCGGTTTCAATTTGTTCAATTAAGCCCTCGACCGACCCTGACCATCGTCACCCCCTTCGTCTCCGGCCACCCTCCGGCGAGATGCCCCCATCGCTCCACAGCCTCACACGCCTCGCCGACCCTCACCGAACCTCCGCCTCATCACACTGAGCACCCCCCACCCCTCCACTGCCACTCCACACCTCCGTAACGCTCCCCCAAACAAACCCATTTCTCCGGTTGCAGTCCGACCTAGGGCTGCCGCCAGACACCGCCTCAGCACACGGGGTGAGGTCCCCTTCACCCGCCCGATTACCCGGCCTCGTCCGCGCTCACGCCCCGCGGACCTGGCCCGACCCGACTTAGACTGACCTGCACTCCTCGCCCACCACGCACGCCGGTGGGCCTAGACCCGGGCGCGACCCGTACCCGGCTACCCGGCAGCTCTGGGAGAGCTTTCCTAAGAGCGAATTCTGAGAGAGAGTGACGCCGGGGGAGGGGTAGAGTAGGTTTTGCCCACTGACGTAAACTTTGAAGTGTGCAGGCACAGGTAAACAAAGAAGAAGAACCATGGAAGAAGAGAAGAAGAAGAAGGCCGACGAAGACTGAAAGAAGGTGGAGCACTGTAGCAGCGGCGATTTAAGTCGTCTGATTGGAAAATCAGACGACGCCCTGCAGTAAAAGGACTGCAGAGAAAGAAGGAGAACGAAGACGCCGTGCCACTGAGCAAGGGATCGCAAGAAGAAAAGCTTTACAGCTGAGGCAGAAAGAAGAAAGGAGAAGCTGAAGAAAGGCAGAACTGAAAGAAAAGAAAAGGAGCTCTGAAGAAGAGAAGAAATAAGAAGAACATAAGGCAGAAGAAGAAGAACACCAGGAGATAAACAAAGAAGAAAAACCAAAAGCCAAAGAGAAGAGAAAACAAAGAGGAAGAAAGAAGAAACCAAATTTTTATCTCTCCCTCTCTCTCTCTCTTTATTTTTGTAATATTTTTGTAATAAGAATTTGTATCTCTAGAATACAGTTTGCTCCCTGAGTTCGACCTCGGGAACTCTTTTATTTCTGAGTAACAAATTGTATTAAACTGGTAATCACTTCTCTATACTATACTACGACGAAATAATAGAACTATAGAGGAAGGCTGTCACCAGTTTTTGGGGCCGTTGCCGGGGAGCAACGGCTATTCTAGAGGTAAACATTCCTGTTTCTTTTTAATTTCTGATAATCTCCTCTCTTTTGTGCAGAAAACTACAGGAAATCAAGAAAACAAGCAACCGCACGACAACCACTCCGAGGATAGGTAAATTTTTCCTCTCGCTATTAACCCCTAAACTCTAAAGAGGAAGAAAAGAAAAGAACAAGCAATATAGGGCTAACCTGTCTTCCATACTTAGTAACCATAAAGAGTTGCATGTTTTCAACTCATTAGTCCTGTACACTATTAAGGGTATTTAAGGGCTAACACATTCTTGCTTGAGCCCTAATTACCCAACAAAGAACTAACTGGACCAAGTAGAGCCAACCTAGGATCCAACACTAGGGATTTAGAGACACACTCCTTAAGCAAGAATTGAGAAAACCAAATGAAGTGTGCCCAAGCCCTTGTCTGAAAATACCTATCCGAAGAGAACCTAAAACAATTGGCTCTCTAAAACACTTGAACCCTAAAAGACAAGACCTAAAAGCTCTCAAAGGAAACAAGAGGTAAAGTTGACCCCTTGGGTCAACCAACCTTAAATTAGGTCACTCTTTGCACTTAAAAGACTAATGTTCAAGTGAAACCTTAAGCACCCTGATCTTAAAATAAAAATTGGTAGACTTAAGAGGTCAAGATCCCCATTCTGGTCTACCTGGAACCGCAGTGACAAGAGAGGTTGGGTGGGGGAAACCCTGTAACCTGTGGGGACGCTCTACCGTGTAGGGGTCTTTGCGGGACTCTCCCTCTCTGGCTGCCCAGGTAATTCTCAGGTGGACGATCTTTCTGATCAAGGGGTCCATCTGCCCCGCACCTCTATAGTCACCCAACAAATTTTTGGGTGTCTTGATTGGGTCCAGCACCTGCTTATCTCATCCAGTCCTTCAGTATTTTTCAGGAGGTCCTTGAAACCTCCTATAGAAATTCACTCTCCCCGAGGCTAAGCCTCGGCTCCTTTGTTTTTGCAGAAATCATTCACACAGCCCTTCTTTCCTCTGATTCTGAACAAAATCCCCTTCTTCCATCTTGATTCAAACTTTGATTCTATATCTTGATTCCACCACCTGATCCAATTATGCAGCCTAATTACCTAGCAAGACTACCATTCAAAAAACCTGAATATCTGAGATCCATGAAAGATAAGATGATTGAGGATGCCCTTGAAATCTATGAAATCAAACCCTCAACACCAGTAGAAAACATTCAGGTTGATGTCCCAACAACCACAGCTTTCATCATGAACTGTGCCCAAATTCTATTGACTGAAATTTCAAAAGGATCAACCCGAGATATGCTCATGACAGGATACATTGAGATAGAAAAATTACACCAATCTGAATACCTTCAATGCTTGACAAATCCTGTACTTTGGGAACAACACCAAGATGCCCTTATAAAACGAGTAGAAATGATGAAATCAGTAGAACAAATTATCAACCAGAAATACCCGTATACACCAGAAATAGAGGATGAACCATCTTGGAACAGTATCCCAGATCTCAGGATTGAGGCACAAAGTGGTTGTGAAATCCCAACCCAGATAGAAGACAATGTTGAATTAGGTTGGAATATTGCAGGAGAACACAATGATAAGCCAAACTTAGACCATGAATTGCCAAGCCTAGAATTCCAAAACTCCTGCAATAATGAGATCACTACTGAACCTTTTGAGGGTATAAATTCCGCCCCTTATTTTGATAAGGTAGCCCTCGAAGGTTATTCGGACTTAGGTTCTAATAATTCTACCCACATCCTAAGCCTAGAACCTAGATCCGAAACTTATTGGGAAGATTATGAGGCCCCTTTTGAGAAAGATCAAATTTTTGCAGAATATGATTCCGGGCCTCTATTTGATGAATATCCCTCTCCAACATCTTCAGAAAATCTGATCGATTTTCCAGAAAACATGCCAATTTATGATACAGAAACTGAGGAGTTGGACGAGTTGGATTTTAATTGGGTCTATCCTACCAGCTTGGAGCTTGAGCCTAGACAGAATACCTTTTCGAGCCCAGAATTGACATATAGGCTAGACCCCAATCAGGCTGCTGATTCCACATCTGATGATTTTTGCTGTGGTGGAATTCATGATCATGAATCTCATTTTCGCCAACTCTCCGACAATTTCAAATCTGACTATAATTGCGGAGAGATTCCCCTTCCTGAACACGCCAGGCCTATCTACGACCTCAGTTCTCATGACTCTGACTCCGACTCTGAGGTCCTGATTCCCGAGATCACTGATAACACAGAATCATTCCTTTTCGATCCTCAGGAACCAAAAACAGAAAATGCCAAGAGTGATTGTAACCCAGAATCCAAATTTTTTCTCGAATCCGATTTCTTTCATCCTACAGACACTCTTCCGGCATTTGACAGTTACCCAGAGGACTCTCTACAGGAAACCACCTATCATCCGTTTCTAGAAGAGCCCTCGTACACAATGGCCACCTCATCCGCACACACAGAACGGATCAAAACCTCTTCCCAACCCCGACCTGCAACCGGACTCAATTTCTATTCAGATTCACCTCTCACCAAGCCGATTGCATTTCCACATCGGGTTCTGAACATTGATCAGACTACATACCACGCCCCATCATTCTCTGATCACCCCTGTAGGGTTTCCGCGTCATTCATTGATTATTCTACGGATCCCTACTCTGACCAGGCTGATTCGACTCAGCCAAACCCTGCGTTTACACTTCCACATCCATCTGAGCTTCATAGTATATGGTGGGTTCCACACCTTTTTATCCACATCTATCAACCCACCAGATTGATTGGGTTTGGGCTGCATCATCAGCCTTTTGATCTGAACAAGCACCTGGTTGGACCAACCAGGCTCTTAATCAAAGTGCTTGTCTTACAAAACTCTGCTGATTTGACCATCCCCTCTCCATCGCATTTCCCGCTTGACTGAAGGCATCAAATTTAGCGCTCAACGGGAGGCAGCCCGTCATTCTCTTTGAAAACCTGAAACTTGTTCTGACACCTTTTTGCACTTAAGGTTCACCCTTGTAGACAGCCGACCCCACCTCAGATGCTTGCATCTGGGATTAGAAATCGTCCGCAAAAATTCAACCCGACCCATTCACTCATTCAAATTTCTGTCTTAAGGAATGAACTAAGTTAAATAAAAACCCCCTAGGTTACAATGAGGACATTGCAAATCTTAGGCATGGGGGGGTATGAAAGTGCAAAACTTGTAAGAAAAGGGTTTCAAACAAAAAAATTCACATATGCCAAAAACACCATAAAAATTAAAAATTTTTGAAAAAGAATAAGAGGAAAAGAGGAGAAGGAAATTTTGTGAAGGAGAAGGAGAAAAGAAACAAAATGAAAAAGGAGCACAAAATTATGAGAAAAGGTGATAGTCATTAGTAAGGAACTAAGGAATTAACCTAAGTTCTAGATCTCATTCAAGAAAATAACTGAAAAGTGCATAATGAGATTAGTAAGAACGCAAACCTTAGGCATTCTTGAATAGACTCTTAGTACCCATTAAGATCTGGACACTCCTCAAGAGGTTGAGGAAAATGAAAAGCTAAAGTATTAGGTCTAAGGCTTAGGAAGTATTTGGCCTCTTTAACTAATTTTTGGTTTACGGGACTCAGTAACCTAAGCACCCTAACCTCACACACAGCCTGGTTCAGTAAGCGTAAAAATCAGAATCACGCAGAAGTGTCGCAAAATTCTGAAAAGAACACCTAGAATAGGAGCGGCCGATCAACACAAGTTGATTTGGACGAGTTCCCAGCGCGGAGAGACGGGAAATCCCCTCGAAGATGCGTAACAAAATATCATCTCCTCGGTGCTTGTCTCTTAGGATATTTACATATCCTACTGGGGGCATGTAATCACTCTGCTGGTTCAGATTCCATGGATGGCATTATCTCGAAGTGTCAATTGCCAGGGTCTGAATTCAGCCACGGAACACCATGGATGGGATTATCTCGAAATCTCAATAGCCAGGGTTCCGGGGGTTGCCATGGGCGGTGCTATCTAAAAGCATCGATCGCCAGGAACCCTTGAGGATTGATGATGGGAGCAAGGAATCTAATATAGACCGTGTTGAAAAGCCAATCCTAGGCTAGAACTAAAAAGAAAAAGAGAGAGAAAACTCTCCAAACAGAAAAACTTTCTATCTCTCTCTTATAAAACGCACTGCGAACTGAGCCAGGGCTAAAATCATTTCAAGCACGGGTGCTTTAACCACAAAGTCCAATAAACCTTAGGTTAGTTCTTGTGGGCCTTAAAAACCTTTGCTAAGGACTGAGGCTAAGGCTAGACAGATTTGGATCTTGATTGGTACTAGAGTACCTTTTAGGCCTATGGTCAGCATTCTAACCTAATCTGAGCTCAAATGAAAAAGCACTTATCTAAAGCTATTAAGAACTTCATGGTCTAGAACAAGGGTTGAAACCTTAAGTTTTTGCTAAGGGACTAGCAAAAGCTAGGCATGGGGGTATGATGAGAACCTCATCATGAGCCATAACTAGCTCATTTTGACCCAATACAAAGGATAAAAGCTCCTACATAACTCAAGGAAAGGCTTAACTCAGAGAATTCTGAGTTTAAGGAGAAAACAAGTCATAAGGGGTAAAAATACAATTTTACCAGTATAATCTGCATACAGGGTAATTCAGGGTCCAAACACAGGTCAAGCAAACCGAATAAGAAGGAAAGTGGGATGATCAGACAAGGGCTACAGCAATTCCAAGGAACTAGATGATAATCTGTAACCTTAAAACAAACACACTTCAATTCACGAGGTTCGAGGCAAAGTAAAAATAGAATAAACCCTCTAAAATTCATAGAAAAATAATCTCTAGGGTTTAGAACCTTCAATTTGGCCTTCAGATCCCATTTTGACCTACATTGAGAACCATGCCCAATTAATAACTTAATTTGGGTTTTTGCATAAATTGACCGGTCAAACAAGGTTTAATCTAGAAATAAAATTCACCATCAAATTCCTTAAGTCCTAATTAGTCATGTATAAAAACTTGAGCCTAAGAAGAAACCTTATTGACCAACTTTGCACTTTGGTCCTCATATATTTACTTTTTGGCCCTCAACTTTTGAACCCTCACATTTCTGCCCCTAACTCTCCTTCGTTCTTTGCATTCAGGTCCCTCCTGCCAAAACCTGCCAGCACCATGCTCCGGCGACCTTGCGCGGAGCATGGCGCCGCGCAGGGTGAGGGGGAGGGGCTGGCAAGTCAACCGGGGGTGCCCTGCGTCGTCAGCCGTCGCAGGTGATGGTGTTGATGGTTGTTGGTAATAATTGTTGATCATGTCGTTGTAGTATAGGGTGTATAATATAACCTTAAGGATGTCGTATAGTGGTGAGTATGGGTGAGTACCAGTCATTACAACCATTATTATCATTTGCTTATTTATCTAATTTTTACTGGTTTTGTTCCAGGTCGTTCTCTGGGAGGCAATTTATTGAATTTAATTCGGTCACTCTTTGATTATCTCCGAAATTGTCTTCTTATTCAAAAAGAAACTCTACATTTAAAGAATGAATGAATGTTTTATTTACCTAGTTACTAAGAAGTGCTTGCAAAAAAATACTAACTATGAACAAGCATCAAACAATCTATTATTATACTCTAAACTATGTATTTACAAGTTATACTATTAACACTAATATGTTAGTTCATACTACATGAGGATACCATAGTGTAAAAACTTAACTTACTAGTCTTTTATTTATAGTGACATATATATCAGTTTTAGTGACAGATATAAACGTCGCTAAATCTCAGAAAACACTATATACAACCTAAAGAAGCAAACTGAGGTCTTTAGCGACATTTATCGTGTCGTTTTATTCTGTTAGTAATTATGTGGGTTTACTTATACGTATGTATATTACTTATTCTACTGCTGTATGTACAGTAAGTCTTTCTGTTATTGCTATCTCTTGTGTTCTCTCTTTTTTTTTAAGTCGTCTGTCCTTTCAATTTCTTCTGTATGGTATTCCAGAGGCTGCGGTGGAGACGGGGTTATTAGGCTAACGTCCTTAGTGTAAAATGTGTTTAATTAGCAGGCGCGCTTTTCGAGGGATACACAGCACCCTACGGGTGGGACCAGACCTCTACTAAGCGCGCCCTAATCTCAGATTAGGTGGCTTTGTTACGTTTTTCAAACTCAGCGTCAGGCCTCAGCCCAACGCCTTCAAGTTCGCACACGCTCGGGCCTCCGACCCCACACATACATCACATATTCAATATCATCACCTATCAGAGTTCAGCACAAATCGGGTAATCGGATAAGGGATCGCGTTTCGGGTGCCCGGCGCCGTGACGACTGCTTCAACTATAGCATAAATTATATTTATATGGCTGCGTTTGGTTTGCAGCACACGATGTGGCGCTATTCCAGCGCCACATCGTGCGCTGGAAATCAGACGCAGCTGCGTCTGTGCGCGTTTTTGGCCCTCAATTTGGGGGCCATAAATTATAAAAAAAAATAAAATAAAATATGGTAAATAAAATATTTACATAATACTACATAATTGATTAATTAATTTTGAATTTTAAATATTTTTACTATACAAATAAATTCGCTAAACTAGGCTGATTATACAGGTTGATTTAGGTGATTAAATAGTTAATTACTTATAAAATAGTTAGTAAATGGTCTAATTGACCTTAAACAGTTTTAACTTACATACTTAAGTATTTAATACATATTTTTATTGTATTTTTACGAATTTATTTATGTTTTATTTAGGCTAAAATAGCAGTTCTGGGTGTTTAAAATTAAAACTAAGTTACAGTAAGTTATACTAAGTATAATTATACTTTGACTAACTTAAATTACTTAATATATATATATTCCCAAGTTTATAAATTTATTTACTTGATTATTGCTCTAACTTATTAACTTAGCTATTAAATAAGTAAATATAAATCTGTACATACATATATACATAAATCAGTAAATACATACATACTAGATTAGTATATATACATATTTTTACATAGATTACATATGTATACGAATTTCTGTACAGGTTTTATACATATTTACAGTATAACTATGTATCTAACTGATATGCTATAGTTATAATATTATGAATATGTATATTTACAGTTTTAAAATAAGTCTATGTCATTAGGCTTTTGTATAAAGTTAGGGAATTAGAGTTGATTGAGTGTTAGTGTTCAATTAAGACAGCAGCCACAGCTACTGTCAGAAGAGATGGAGAGAAGAAGAATGTATTTAGTATTTGTAGTTTACAGTGGCAGTGGCTTAAGCCACTGTCAAGTGGCTAACTGCTGCTGCAGTTAGTCCACTTGAAGAGGGGGGAAGTATTCTACAGAGGAGAGGGAAATTTTGAGAAGAAGGGAGTTTAGAGAAGAGGGGAATGTAGCTGCTAGATGCAGCATGTTACTGTATAACTGGGAATAAGAAAAAATTCAAAACAAACTAAACATTGAAGAGATGAAATCCAAATCTGAAAGGGGTTTAAATCTCACGAAAATCTCATGTAAATTCAGCTCAAATACTCATTAGGAAAAACCTTATCAGAAGCATCCTTTCAGATCAAAACTCAAATGGCATTGAGTTAGTCTTCCTAATGCCATAGACAGCATGAAGGAAGACTTAGCTCGATCAATTAAAACCAAAGAAACACAATCCCAGTTTCTTGCAACCTTAAGGAGTATGGAAAACTCCTTAGGTTAGAGAATCACCATACAGAAATGATCATCAACACAAATAGTGCATGGCAGTTCTGAAATAGCAAAAAGAGACTAAGAATGCATTAAGGAAATTTAATGGAAGCTGGCGAATGCATTCAAAACAAAGTATAAACAGAATCATGAAAGGCTCTTCTGATTGGTTCTCTATCACCAGAGAACTTCTCAGAGTCCTTGCCCACAATGAAAACCAAAAATCCCTTCAATTTGTCAGATCTGTCAAAACATTTCAGAGAGTAAAAATCCTTTAAAATCCAAGTCAAAAGTGCTCTGACAAACTGAGGCAATCCATTTAAAACAGAGGGGCTTTTGTGAAACAAATGGAGTGAGTGAGAAGCCCCAAATGGTGCTTGTGACGCCACTTTCAGATCTGAGGCAGTGCACCATCATATCTGAAATTGGGTCAGGATGTGTGGGTGATTGATGAAAAATTCGTCGTTAAAAAGGAAAAAACAAGAATCAGAATTTGGATGATGGAAAAACAAAACATGAAGAGGGAGATAAATTGAACAATGAACAGATGATTCTTCCCCTCTGATCTGGACTGATCAGAGGAGGTGAGGGAGGGGATCTAATACTAATTCTACTCCTAAGACTAATCTAACTACAGCTAACATTAAACACTAACAATTAAAACTAAATCTATTCTAAACTACTGCAAACTAAATCTAACACTACTTGTGCAGAATTAAAAACCTAAACTAAAAGGAAGAATGGGACCTATGGGTCCTTAGTCGGCGGCTAAGGAGGAAGAAAGGAGGAGGGTGACTCCAGCGGAGGGAAGAGTCTGCTAGTGAGACTCCAGGGTCGTCCTCAGGTGCTACGAGGTCCTTAGCGACGAGGAGGGTCGAGAGCAGGCGATAATTCCACAGCCGGTGGCTGTGAAATCAGGGTCTAGGTGAGGAGGAGAGACTGGAGCGGACGAACTGATCGCTAAGAGATGTAGGAGGGAGAGATCCTTTGCGCACGACACCACTGAGGTGCTTAAATAGCAGCTCAGTGACTGGAATCACCGCAAGGGTGAGGTTAATCAAAATTAGGCTGGCGGTGAGGATGAGATGAGTAGAGCGCGGGGCGAGTCGAGAGGGAAATCTGACCGTCAGATGTGATCTGGGAAGAGAGGTGAACGCACGCACCGAATCGCGCGAAGGTTCCAATAGAATCCAGCCGCAGATCGAGATCAAAAGTGCGATGGACGGTCGAGAATGGCTGTGTTCTTCGCGTGCTACAGTGCGCGTGAAGAACACAGGCTTCTCTCTGAAATGAGGGAAAACTTGCAGGAAGACCCTTGAACGAAGGGGTAGAAGAATAGCGTGCAGGTCCAAAAGTGAAAAGAACTATAACTGGAAGGGCCTTGCAGTCATACAGAAGGGTCCCTGCGGCTTGCAAAAAGGTCCAAGAAGGAGTTTTGAAGGGTAGAAATGTAATGCATGAAGGACCTAATTGTAATCTATTTATTTCTAAGCCTAAATGATGTCCAATTGCTTTCAAATTTTTACATGTGCGTAATTGAACATTTAAGACATTGATTTTACTTCTGATTTATCTTTTCAAACTTGTTTATGTGTTCAATTGATGCATGGATCATCATTTGTTCTTTAGTTTTCAGAATATCTCATTTTTGTGACCTAATTAGGAGGTTTTAACACACATTAAAAGTTTTAGGTCTTTTCTTTAATTCCCACACTTAACCCTTTTTATGTGTTAATTTGATATTGTTTTGCTTAGTGTCTAGCTAAATTTTGGCCTTTTAGCCATGATGAGTAGCCACTCATCAGCAGGGACACCCCCTGGTCGCTGTAACCCACCATACCGGCCGTGCGAACGCACGGACGGTATGGGTTTCCATCTCCGGCGTCCTCCGGCGAGGGAGACACGTCGTCTCCCTCCGCCTTCCTCCCTGATTCGGTCCCTATAAATACCCCCGTCGCTCCACCGTTCTTCCCAGCTCGGTCTTGACGGAGAAAGACCCCCACTTCCTCTCTTCCCACTCCGACAGGAAGCCTTCCAGCTCCGGCGGCCTCTCCTCTTCCTCCTCGTCGCTCTGCCGCACTACCAGCTGCAGGGTTGCCCCCCCTCGCTCTTCCTGCGCCACGCCGTACCCAGCTGGCGCCTCTGCAGCCCTCTCCTCACCGCCGCCCCTTCCCCTGGGCATCTTCTTCTCCGGCGACAGTCGATGCGACTGTCGCCCTGCTGCTCCCCCTTCATCCCTGCAAGTAAGTTAGAACTACTTCCCTTCCTCTCCTCTTTCTTTCCCCGGTTTCAATTTGTTCAATTAAGCCCTCGACCGACCCTGACCATCGTCACCCCCTTCGTCTCCGGCCACCCTCCGGCGAGATGCCCCCATCGCTCCACAGCCTCACACGCCTCGCCGACCCTCACCGAACCTCCGCCTCATCACACTGAGCACCCCCCACCCCTCCACTGCCACTCCACACCTCCGTAACGCTCCCCCAAACAAACCCATTTCTCCGGTTGCAGTCCGACCTAGGGCTGCCGCCAGACACCGCCTTGCGGCTTGCCGCACAGCTCAACACCTTCGCCGTGCCACGGCGAAGGTTCCCCAGTAGTTTGATCAGGCCGAGAGGCCATATTCGTGTCCGAAAGGTTCTGAGGCTCGACCGCCATTAAGTCCACATTGAAGCAGCTTCTCCCGCGCTCCAGGCTTGAGGACTCCAGGTCTCCAGCTGCTGCGGATTACGGAGACTCCTGCGAAGGCAGCCAGCCAGCAACCGACGAAAATCGAAGCTACAGCTGCAGAAGCAAGGCCGCGGTCTTCCAGCAGGCGCACGCGAGGAGAGGCCTCAGTTTAGTCCCACATCGGTAAGCCTCGCAACTCTTTCACCATTTAAATTGTTTTTGTGAATAAGCCTTATCGCCTCAGCACACGGGGTGAGGTACCCTTCACCCGCCCGATTACCCGGCCTCGTCCGCGCTCACGCCCCGCGGACCTGGCCCGACCCGACTTAGACTGACCTGCACTCCTCGCCCACCACGCACGCCGGTGGGCCTGGACCCGGGCGCGACCCGTACCCGGCTACCCGGCAGCTCTGGGAGAGCTTTCCTAAGAGCAAATTCTGAGAGAGAGTGACGCCGGGGGGGGGGGTAGAGTAGGTTTTGCCCACTGACGTAAACTTTGAAGTGTGCAGGCACAGGTAAACAAAGAAGAAGAACCATGGAAGAAGAGAAGAAGAAGAAGGCCGACGAAGACTGAAAGAAGGTGGAGCACTGTAGCAGCGGCGATTTAAGTCGTCTGATTGGAAAATCAGACGACGCCCTGCAGTAAAAGGACTACAGAGAAAGAAGGAGAACGAAGACGCCGTGCCACTGAGCAAGGGATCACAAGAAGAAAAGCTTTACAGCTGAGGCAGAAAGAAGAAAGGAGAAGCTGAAGAAAGGCAGAACTGAAAGAAAAGAAGATGAGGAGCTCTGAAGAAGAGAAGAAATAAGAAGAACATAAGGCGGAAGAAGAAGAACACCAGGAGATAAACAAAGAAGAAAAACCAAAAGCCAAGGAGAAGAGAAAACAAAGAGGAAGAAAGAAGAAACCAAATTTTTATCTCTCCCTCTCTCTCTCTCTCTCTTTATTTTTGTAATATTTTTGTAATAAGAATTTGTATCTCTAGAGTACAGTTTGCTCCCTGAGTTCGACCTCGGGAACTCTTTTATTTTCGAGTAACAAATTGTATTAAACTGGTAATCACTTCTCTATACTATACTACGACGAAATAATAGAACTATAGAGGAAGGCTGTCACCAGTTTTTGGGGCCGTTGCCGGGGAGCAACGGCTATTCTAGAGGTAAACATTCCTGTTTCTTTTTAATTTCTGATAATCTCCTCTCTTTTGTGCAGAAAACTACAGGAAATCAAGAAAACAAGCAACCACACGACAACCACTCCGAGGACAGGTAAATTTTTCCTCTCGCTATTAACCCCTAAACTCTAAAGAGGAAGAAAAGAAAAGAACAAGCAATATAGGGCTAACCTGTCTTCCATACTTAGTAACCATAAAGAGTTGCATGTTTTCAACTCATTAGTCCTGCACACTATTAAGGGTATTTAAGGGCTAACACATTCTTGCTTGAGCCCTAATTACCCAACAAAGAACTAACTGGACCAAGTAGAGCCAACCTAGGATCCAACACTAGGGATTTAGAGACACACTCCTTAAGCAAGAATTGAGAAAACCAAATGAAGTGTGCCCAAGCCCTTGTCTGAAAATACCTATCCGAAGAGAACCTAAAACAATTGGCTCTCTAAAACACTTGAACCCTAAAAGACAAGACCTAAAAGCTCTCAAAGGAAACAAGAGGTAAAGTTGACCCCTTGGGTCAACCAACCTTAAATTAGGTCACTCTTTGCACTTAAAAGACTAAAGTTCAAGTGAAACCTTAAGCACCCTGATCTTAAAATAAAAATTGGTAGACTTAAGAGGTCAAGATCCCCATTCTGGTCTACCTGGAACCGCAGTGACAAGAGAGGTCGGGTGGGGGAAACCTTGTAACCCGTGGGGACGCTCTACCGTGTAGGGGTCTTTGCGGGACTCTCCCTCTCTGGCTGCCCAGGTAATTCTCAGGTGGACGATCTTTCTGATCAAGGGGTCCATCTGCCCCGCACCTCTATAGTCACCCAACAAATTTTTGGGTGTCTTGATTGGGTCCAGCACCTGCTTATCTCATCCAGTCCTTCAGTATTTTTCAGGAGGTCCTTGAAACCTCCTATAGAAATTCACTCTCCCCGAGGCTAAGCCTCGGCTCCTTTGTTTTTGCAGAAATCATTCACACAGCCCTTCTTTCCTCTGATTCTGAACAAAATCCCCTTCTTCCATCTTGATTCAAACTTTGATTCTATATCTTGATTCCACCACCTGATCCAATTATGCAGCCTAATTACCTAGCAAGACTACCATTCAAAAAACCTGAATATCTGAGATCCATGAAAGATAAGATGATTGAGGATGCCCTTGAAATCTATGAAATCAAACCCTCAACACCAGTAGAAAACATTCAGGTTGATGTCCCAACAACCACAGCTTTCATCATGAACTGTGCCCAAATTCTATTGACTGAAATTTCAAAAGGATCAACCCGAGATATGCTCATGACAGGATACATTGAGATAGAAAAATTACACCAATCTGAATACCTTCAATGCTTGACAAATCCTGTACTTTGGGAACAACACCAAGATGCCCTTATAAAACGAGTAGAAATGATGAAATCAGTAGAACAAATTATCAACCAGAAATACCCGTATACACCAGAAATAGAGGATGAACCATCTTGGAACAGTATCCCAGATCTCGGGATTGAGGCACAAAGTGGTTGTGAAATCCCAACCCAGATAGAAGACAATGTTGAATTAGGTTGGAATATTGCAGGAGAACACAATGATAAGCCAAACTTAGACCATGAATTGCCAAGCCTAGAATTCCAAAACTCCTGCAATAATGAGATCACTACTGAACCTTTTGAGGGTATAAATTCCGCCCCTTATTTTGATAAGGTAGCCCTCGAAGGTTATTCGGACTTAGGTTCTAATAATTCTACCCACATCCTAAGCCTAGAACCTAGATCCGAAACTTATTGGGAAGATTATGAGGCCCCTTTTGAGAAAGATCAAATTTTTGCAGAATATGATTCTGGGCCTCTATTTGATGAATATCCCTCTCCAACATCTTCAGAAAATCTGATCGATTTTCCAGAAAACATGCCAATTTATGATACAGAAACTGAGGAGTTGGACGAGTTGGATTTTAATTGGGTCTATCCTACCAGCTTGGAGCTTGAGCCTAGACAGAATACCTTTTCGAGCCCAGAATTGACATATAGGCTAGACCCCAATCAGGCTGCTGATTCCACATCTGATGATTTTTGCTGTGGTGGAATTCATGATCATGAATCTCATTTTCGCCAACTCTCCGACAATTTCAAATCTGACTATAATTGCGGAGAGATTCCCCTTCCTGAACACGCCAGGCCTATCTACGACCTCAGTTCTCATGACTCTGACTCCGACTCTGAGGTCCTGATTCCCGAGATCACTGATAACACAGAATCATTCCTTTTCGATCCTCAGGAACCAAAAACAGAAAATGCCAAGAGTGATTGTAACCCAGAATCCAAATTTTTTCTCGAATCCGATTTCTTTCATCCTACAGACACTCTTCCGGCATTTGACAGTTACCCAGAGGACTCTCTACAGGAAACCACCTATCATCCGTTTCTAGAAGAGCCCTCGTACACAATGGCCACCTCATCCGCACACACAGAACGGATCAAAACCTCTTCCCAACCCCGACCTGCAACCGGACTCAATTTCTATTCAGATTCACCTCTCACCAAGCCGATTGCATTTCCACATCGGGTTCTGAACATTGATCAGACTACATACCACGCCCCATCATTCTCTGATCACCCCTGTAGGGTTTCCGCGTCATTCATTGATTATTCTACGGATCCCTACTCTGACCAGGCTGATTCGACTCAGCCAAACCCTGCGTTTACACTTCCACATCCATCTGAGCTTCATAGTATATGGTGGGTTCCACACCTTTTTATCCACATCTATCAACCCACCAGATTGATTGGGTTTGGGCTGCATCATCAGCCTTTTGATCTGAACAAGCACCTGGTTGGACCAACCAGGCTCTTAATCAAAGTGCTTGTCTTACAAAACTCTGCTGATTTGACCATCCCCTCTCCATCGCATTTCCCGCTTGACTGAAGGCATCAAATTTAGCGCTCAACGGGAGGCAGCCCGTCATTCTCTTTGAAAACCTGAAACTTGTTCTGACACCTTTTTGCACTTAAGGTTCACCCTTGTAGACAGCCGACCCCACCTCAGATGCTTGCATCTGGGATTAGAAATCGTCCGCAAAAATTCAACCCGACCCATTCACTCATTCAAATTTCTGTCTTAAGGAATGAACTAAGTTAAATAAAAACCCCCTAGGTTACAATGAGGACATTGCAAATCTTAGGCATGGGGGGGTATGAAAGTGCAAAACTTGTAAGAAAAGGGTTTCAAACAAAAAAATTCACATATGCCAAAAACACCATAAAAATTAAAAATTTTTGAAAAAGAATAAGAGGAAAAGAGGAGAAGGAAATTTTGTGAAGGAGAAGGAGAAAAGAAACAAAATGAAAAAGGAGCACAAAATTATGAGAAAAGGTGATAGTCATTAGTAAGGAACTAAGGAATTAACCTAAGTTCTAGACCTCATTCAAGAAAATAACTGAAAGGTGCATAATGAGATTAGTAAGAACGCAAACCTTAGGCATTCTTGAATAGACTCTTAGTACCCATTAAGATATGGACACTCCTCAAGAGGTTGAGGAAAATGAAAAGCTGAAGTATTAGGTCTAAGGCTTAGGAAGTATTTGGCCTCTTTAACTAATTTTTGGTTTACGGGACTCAGTAACCTAAGCACCCTAACCTCACACACAGCCTGGTTCAGTAAGCGTAAAAATCAGAATCACGCAGAAGCGTCGCAAAATTCTGAAAAGAACACCTAGAATAGGAGCGGCCGATCAACACAAGTTGATTTGGACGAGTTCCCAGCGCGGAGAGACGGGAAATCCCCTCGAAGATGCGTAACAAAATATCATCTCCTCGGTGCTTGTCTCTTAGGATATTTACATATCCTACTGGGGGCATGTAAGCACTCTGCTGGTTCAGATTCCATGGATGGCATTATCTCGAAGTGTCAATTGCCAGGGTCTGAATTCAGCCACGGAACACCATGGATGGGATTATCTCGAAATCTCAATAGCCAGGGTTCCGGGGGTTGCCATGGGCGGTGCTATCTAAAAGCATCGATCGCCAGGAACCCTTGAGGATTGATGATGGGAGCAAGAAATCTAATACAGACCGTGTTGAAAAGCCAATCCTAGGCTAGAACTAAAAAGAAAAAGAGAGAGAAAACTCTCCAAACAGAAAAACTTTCTATCTCTCTCTTATAAAACGCACTGCGAACTGAGCCAGGGCTAAAATCATTTCAAGCACGGGTGCTTTAACCACAAAGTCCAATAAACCTTAGGTTAGTTCTTGTGGGCCTTAAAAACCTTTGCTAAGGACTGAGGCTAAGGCTAGACAGATTTGGATCTTGATTGGTACTAGAGTACCTTTTAGGCCTATGGTCAGCATTCTAACCTAATCTGAGCTCAAATGAAAAAGCACTTATCTAAAGCTATTAAGAACTTCATGGTCTAGAACAAGGGTTGAAACCTTAAGTTTTTGCTAAGGGACTAGCAAAAGCTAGGCATGGGGGTATGATGAGAACCTCATCATGAGCCATAACTAGCTCATTTTGACCCAATACAAAGGATAAAAGCTCCTACATAACTCAAGGAAAGGCTTAACTCAGAGAATTCTGAGTTTAAGGAGAAAACAAGTCATAAGGGGTAAAAATGTAATTTTACCAGTATAATCTGCATACAGGGTAATTCAGGGTCCAAACACAGGTCAAGCAAACCGAATAAGAAGGAAAGTGGAATGATCTGACAAGGGCTACAGCAATTCCAAGGAACTAGATGATAATCTGTAACCTTAAAACAAACACACTTCAATTCACGAGGTTCGAGGCAAAGTAAAAATAGAATAAACCCTCTAAAATTCATAGAAAAATAATCTCTAGGGTTTAGAACCTTCAATTTGGCCTTCAGATCCCATTTTGACCTACATTGAGAACCATGCCCAATTAATAACTTAATTTGGGTTTTTGCATAAATTGACCGGTCAAACAAGGTTTAATCTAGAAATAAAATTCACCATCAAATTCCTTAGGTCCTAATTAGTCATGTATAAAAACTTGAGCCTAAGAAGAAACCTTATTGACCAACTTTGCACTTTGGTCCTCATATATTTACTTTTTGGCCCTCAACTTTTGAACCCTCACATTTCTGCCCCTAACTCTCCTTCGTTCTTTGCATTCAGGTCCCTCCTGCCAAAACCTGCCAGCACCATGCTCTGGCGACCTTGCGCGGAGCATGGCGCCGCGCAGGGTGAGGGGGAGGGGCTGGCAAGTCAACCGGGGGTGCCCTGCGTCGTCAGCCGTCGCAGGGACACCCCCCTGGTCGCTGTAACCCACCATACCGGCGTCCTCCGGCGAGGGAGACACGTCGTCTCCCTCCGCCTTCCTCCCTGATTCGGTCCCTATAAATACCCCCGTCGCTCCACCGTTCTTCCCAGCTCGGTCCTGACGGAGAAAGACCCCCACTTCCTCTCTTCCCACTCCGACAGGAAGCCTTCCAGCTCCGGCGGCCTCTCCTCTTCCTCCTCGTCGCTCTGCCGCACTACCAGCTGCAGGGTTTCCCCCCCCCTCGCTCTTCCTGCGCCACGCCGTACCCAGCTGGCGCCTCTCCAGCCCTCTCCTCGCCGCCGCCCCTTCCCCTGGGCATCTTCTTCTTCGGCGACAGTCGATACGACTGTCGCCCTGCTGCTCCCCCTTCATCCCTGCAAGTAAGTTAGAACTACTTCCCTTCCTCTCCTCTTTCTTTCCCCGGTTTCAATTTGTTCAATTAAGCCCTCGACCGACCCTGACCATCGTCACCCCCTTCGTCTCCGGCCACCCTCCGGCGAGATGCCCCCATCGCTCCACAGCCTCACACGCCTCGCCGACCCTCACCGAACCTCTGCCTCATCACACTGAGCACCCCCCACCCCTCCACTGCCACTCCACACCTCCGTAACGCTCCCCCAAACAAACCCATTTCTCCGGTTGCAGTCCGACCTAGGGCTGCCGCCAGACACCGCCTTGCGGCTTGCCGCACAGCTCAACACCTTCGCCGTGCCACGGCGAAGGTTCCCCAGTAGTTTGATCAGGCCGAGAGGCCATATTCGTGTCCGACAGGTTCTGAGGCTCGACCTCCATTAACGCCACATTGAAGCAGCTTCTCCCGCGCTCCAGGCTTGAGGACTCCAGGTCTCCAGCTGTTGCGGATTACGGAGACTCCTGCGAAGGCAGCCAACCAGCAACCGACGAAAATCGAAGCTGCAGCTGCAGAAGCAAGGCCGCGGTCTTCCAGCAGGCGCACGCGAGGAGAGGCCTCAGTTTAGTCCCACATCGGTAAGCCTCGCAACTCTTTCACCGTTTAAATTGTTTTTGTGAATAAGCCTTATCGCCTCAGCACACGGGGTGAGGTCCCCTTCACCCGCCCGATTACCCGGCCTCGTCCGCGCTCACACCCCGCGGACCTGGCCCGACCCGACTTAGACTGACCTGCACTCCTCGCCCACCACGCACGCCGGTGGGCCTGGACCCGGGCGCGACCCGTACCCGGCTACCCGACAGCTCTGGGAGAGCTTTCCTAAGAGCGAATTCTGAGAGAGAGTGACGCCGGGGGGGGGGTAGAGTAGGTTTTGCCCACTGACGTAAACTTTGAAGTGTGCAGGCACAGATAAACAAAGAAGAAGAACCATGGAAGAAGAGAAGAAGAAGAAGGCCGACGAAGACTGAAAGAAGGTGGAGCACTATAGCAGTGGCGATTTAAGTCGTCTGATTGGAAAATCAGACGACGCCCTGCAGTAAAAGGACTGCAGAGAAAGAAGGAGAACGAAGACGCCGTGCCACTGAGCAAGGGATCGCAAGAAGAAAAGCTTTACAGCTGAGGCAGAAAGAAGAAAGGAGAAGCTGAAGAAAGGCAGAACTGAAAGAAAAGAAGATGAGGAGCTCTGAAGAAGAGAAGAAATAAGAAGAACATAAGGCAGAAGAAGAAGAACACCAGGAGATAAACAAAGAAGAAAAACCAAAAGCCAAAGAGAAGAGAAAACAAAGAGGAAGAAAGAAGAAACCAAATTTTTATCTCTCCCTCTCTCTCTCTCTTTATTTTTGTAATATTTTTGTAATAAGAATTTGTATCTCTAGAATACAGTTTGCTCCCTGAGTTCGACCTCGGGAACTCTTTTATTTCCGAGTAACAAATTGTATTAAACTGGTAATCACTTCTCTATACTATACTACGACGAAATAATAGAACTATAGAGGAAGGCTGTCACCACTGGACGTGTACGCGCATTACACGTGCGGGCAAGCGAGCGGGCGCACACGCGCCGCGTACTACGCCCACGTTCAGACCTTTAGCAATGATTTTATCCATCACTAAAGGTCCTGAATTGATGTTTTTAAAATTGGAATGACCAAAATGCCCCCACTCCTTGCAACTATAAAAGGAGACCCCTTCCACACGAAATTCTCATTCCTTCATTCTCTTCTCTCCCTCTCCAAAGCTCAAGAGAAGCTTGTCCCATACCAGGGATGCTTCTCGAGAGATAAAGATAATTTTTCGTCCCCCTTTCAGAAGCGGTTCCCGCGACGACGACTACGTGCTGCCCCATTCCCATTCTTCCTGCTTCATCCTCCTTCGTCCTGCTCCGTCCTCCTTTGTTCAGGCGTCGTCCCATCCGGCTCATCCTCCAAGCGACCGTCAAGGAGGATATTTCTCTCCCCATTCCTTTTACTGCTTTCTAGAATAGATTTACTGCTTTCTAGAGTAGATTTACTACTTTCTAGTATAATCATTTTCCTACTTTGTAGTCGTAATGTTTAGTATAATGAACAATCTTTCTGATGATGGAATCCCATGTTCATTCTACATCTCTTTTTTGGTTTCTGTTTGTAATATTCACTCTCTCTCTTATTCACTCTCTCTTCTATTTATTGTAAATAGTTAGATAATTTCTAATCAATTATTCTGCTTCGTGACAAATAAAACAAACGTAAATTTTTTAAATCAAATGTCCGCCTTCCTATGTTCTACCTGGGATTTTCATTCCGGTATAAATTTTATTTGTTGAACACGAGTTCTTCGCTTTCATACTACGACGACAGGTTTTCAAAACCAAACACGTTAGCGTAGCAACCCGTGCATGTAGATTCCCTACTAGGAGGGGGTGATGTAATAAATTGCAGAATAGAATATAAACAATCTCACAAAAAATTTAATCACACAATGTACACAATTATTTTTAGGTGGAAACCCAAATCGGGTGAAAACCACCACCTAACCCTCTCGAATTAGGATTTTTTGATCAACCAAGTTGATCAAATCCACTAAACGAATCACTTCAACGAGGGTGATTCAACCTCAATTACAACCACACTACTTTATAAGAGGGTAGCGTACCTCAAACCCCTTCTCTTCACGAGAAGGATTTTGTCCCACGAAGGAGACGGGAATTCGCAAAGCGAATACCCAGCCAAACAACAAAGATAAAATAACAACAATCCTATAGAGCCAACAAAGTAATTTTTAACCTAAGCTTCTATGGAAATTAAGATGCTTCCCTGTGCAAGGAGTGCGTCGAATCAATGACGCGGATGCATGAGCTACACGACGGCGCAACGTCGCTCTCGTGAACTACGGCGGGAGAGTGGGTGCGCAAAGGCTTGATGCTCTCAAGATGAAGAACTTGAGCTTGGAGAGCAAGGGCTTTTCTTCTTAGGATCAAGAGACACAAAATGGTGTGAAAGTGTATTACAAGGTGTTTCTTGAGTGGCCAAGGCTCCCCTCTATTTATAGAGGCCTTAGGAAGGCTTTGGAAGGCTTAGGAAAGCTTCCATAGCCGTTGGGTGCAAAGCCCAAGAGAATCAGGCCAAAATCAGGAACAATCATTGCACTGACAGGGTTATCAGACGTCTGATCCTAGCATTAGACGTGTGGAAGATCAGTTTAAGACGTCTGGGAACAAAGTAAGACGTCTGATTTTAGGCAGGTTTCTTCCTAACTTGAATCAGATCTAAACAGGGTTCTAGTGCAAGTCCATCAGACGACATACAGGACGTCTGGCACTATGTCTGGACGTCTGGAAACCTACTTTTCTATGGGAATGGATTTCCAAGAGAGTGCAATGGCTAGAAAATCTTTGAGAAGAGATTTTCGGGTCAGCCGAGGCAAAACGGTCATTTATCATACGTCTGGAAAGGCTTAAGGACGTCTGATAAGGCTCTAACGGTCATATCCTTCAGTGTTTGTTAAGTCAGCCAACGGTCCACTAATTGAACGTCTGGAAAAAACATCAGACATCTTCTAAGACGTCTGGACTAAGGTCTGGACGTCTGATTTCATCAGACAGAACTAACTAAGTCCAGCCTAAATGTTATCGGACGTTTGAGTCAACAGGCAGAAGTCTTAAAACATATTATAAGACGTCTGATTTTGGAATTAGATGTCTGAAAAAGTTGTTTGAACCCTATATTGGTTTTCTAAGTTCTCTACAGAAAACCTAAGTATCCTAGGGTTGCCTGAAATCTAAGACTTCATGTGCAACTGTTAAATGACACGTGTTTTGTTATCATCAAAATAAATGATCACGGTGCTCTAGCACCAACAGTGCGTTCAACAATTCTGAACTCTCCTTTTGTGATGTATTCCCTGGTATAGGGTTTCAACCTGCTGCGTGTTTGGGGCTTGCAGAGACGCTTGGATCTGCGGTTCAAGCCTCCAATACTCCCGAATTGTCTGGTAGAGTGGTTTAATGATTTTAATAATATTCAAATAAGAATGTGTTGTAGAATTAACTGACTGGAACCTTGAGATATGGCATGAACCCTAGAGTAGAGAAATGAATGCACCATTTGTTTGGTATAAGGTACTTATATGCAAAATTTAAGATAAACTGCTAGCAATTTCCTGTATTATAATTGTGAGTTGCCTATTAGAATATGAGCTACCTGTAATTAATGAACAATTACCTGTGAAATTACTTGTTGCATGTATTGAATTATGGAAACATGAGCTGCCTGTATATGGTTGAGAAATGAATTGTGAAAGGTGAAATCTGGATTGGAATAAATGAGGTGAACATGAGCATGAACCCTACGGGGAATTAGGAGTAGAACTCCTGTGATTAGTTGGAAACCTGGAATGTAAACAGGAAGTATGCTGGCCCTTGAGTACGTGGTACCAAGGAGAGGGACTGTCCCCCTATTGTGTAGAGCGGAGCTAGCTGCCCTTGGGTTGAGACCCAGGGTTAGGATTGACCACTCTACACCGACTCCTGTTGGCCCTCGTGTACGTGGTACCGAGGTGAGCTACTAGTGTAGGGAGAGTGCTAGCCACCCCACGGGGCTCGGGGTTCAGCTAGGCACCCTACACTGACTTGTTAAGCCCTCTGGGAAAATTGGGGTAGTCAGACGAGGGTGCACAGACTATGGAGGGGCGAGACCCCTGTTTGGTTCTGAGGGGCGAGACCCCTGTTCTGAGAGGATAAGGCCCTATACTGTTCCGTGCTGTACTTTGGGCATACCCGCTAGCGGAAACGACTGATCGCGTGTCAGTGCGGAGTAGCTACCCGTGCGCTTATCACGCCTACCGTAGTCATCGCTACGTCTTGACAGTGACCTCAGGGTGGTTAACTGGGTGTTGGACTATCATGGGGGACTCTCCCGGCCAGGAGAGCATCACGTGTACCTTCTACTCTTCGGAAAAGATTGCAATCAAGATTGTTCCCATGGGGAACATGCTAGATCAAGAATATCTGGATATTTGAGAAAAATGGGTGAAAAGGAAATGCACTTAAAATAAAATAAATAGAAAAGAGAATTAAACCTATTGCCTTTACTGTTTTAGATAGTATAGATACCACTCTACTCAGCGTTCGCTGACTCTGTCTTTTCATAACACTGTTCAGGACCAGGAGTTGAGCAGCCCAAGCTTTCAGCTGTGGAGGGTACTGGGCCCAGTCGTAGTTTCATCACTTTCTTGTTGTTTCCCTTACTGTTGTAGTAAGTATTAGACTTTTACCTATTGTTGTCTCTACTGTTTGCTTTCGTTTCCGTTGTTCTGTTGTTGTGGTGGTATGTAATGGAATAACAGTTTTACTTTACTTTACTGCTTTGTATGTTTTTACTGCTCAGTTATATTACATATGTGAATGTGGTTTACTTTCCTATTTTTTGGTTATTTCTTGTTGGATGACTGGGTTTTGGGATTAGTCAAGGCGAACCGATCTCAGGTCCTGTAGGGATCCGGGAACGGGGTCGTAACAATTCTTCATTCATAATTATTAGTGTAAACTATAGAATTAACCCCGTTTTATAATAATTCCTTTCTCTTCAGCCCTAATTGAGTAATACCTTTTTAATATGTTAATTAAATGAATTTAACTTTAGAACTTAGCTAAATTAGGTTAGTTATAGAGGATGATGGCGTTGCCATCAGATGCTTTCCTCATCTGAACGTTGGGAGAGGGGTGATTTCCTCTATTTAAGTGGTGATTGTTCTTTGCCCACTTCATATATGAAGAAATCTCACCCCCAACATCAAATTTGATAAATTATTTGTACCACATTCACATTTGAAGCATTTTTCCTGCAAATTGGTTTCAGGTATGGAAACTCAACAAATGAAAAATTGATTCCTGTCACTTACACAAGGATTAGAATGTACATTTGATTATTACAAATGATTACAATGAAATTCAATTACATCTTTCAATGTGGTTATTACAGGGTTAACTACTCCTACGGATACAATGAAGGCTCCCTTTCAATCTTCAAGCAATCGTCAACCAAGTAGTAGCATCCCACATGCGCATTTAAGGAGTGTAACATGCTTATGTAGAGTTTCAGCTGCACTCAGAGTTTCTGGGCGGCCACGGAGCAAAGGTCGGAAGTTTTACTCTTGTCCACAAAATACATGCAAATTCTTCAAATGGGCAAATTGAGAGAGTAGTATGAAGAGGAAGATCAGCTAATGCAAGCCATACAAGAAAAGAATGTCGGGTTAATTAGGAAGAGATTTTGATTACGTACTACACATGGTCCATGACACCAACGTAAGAGTTGTGGAGTTGCAGAAAACCTTACATGAGTTAATGTTATATGTCAAAGTGGGTGTAATGTGCATTATCATAAGCATTGCAATTAAAATGTATTATCAATAGGTGTTGTATTGTTGCATTTAGTGCCTATTAATGTGCATTTCACTACAAGAAAAACTAGTTTTGCCATAATTACTTTGAAGACCCCATTATGGGATGATATTGCATTTCATACAAAACCCCATTAGGCTTTCGACAACCCATTTAACCAGTTGCACTCTTGCCACTCTTAATACCATAACTTGTGCCCACCCTATAGGTTCTAACAGATGGGGGTGAGATTTGCATGAAACGAAATAATGCAGAAATAAAAATAAACAATCTCACAAAATGCAATTACACAAGTACACAATGATTCAATTATAAGACGTCTGGGATAATAATAAGACGTCTAATCCTAAGATGGTTTCCTTCCTATTTTCAAAAGATTGAAACAGGGTTCTAGTGGTAAGTTGCATAGATGACAGGTCGAATGTATGGCAATAATTTTAGACACCTAGAAATAGGATTCTTTGCAGGAATTGTTACCCGATGGCATAACGTCTATTTATCAAATGTCTGGGATGCTCTACGAACGTCTGAAGGTAGATGTAAATCAGATTAAAGGTTAATCCTCAAAGATTAAGCCTGACAAGCTAACGGTTCTCCAGTTAGACATCTCATAAGGTTCTCAAACATCTTTTAAGACGTTTGGACTATGGGCTAGACGTCTGAAGGTGGTAGACAGTGGCTAGGTTACCAGCCTAAGTGATGTCTGGTCAAACAGTCAAATGTCTTAAAGTCTAAGATAAGATGTATGATGCCAAGATTAGACGTCTGATCAGGCTGTCTGATGCCTATTTTGCTTTTCTGATTTATCTAAAGTTTGTCTAAGTGTCTTAGGATAGTGTATGTATTCTTAGGACTACTGTTCCTAGGACTACTAAGTTTGTCTAAGTGCCCTAGTGATAGCATCTTGGAATAGTTTAATGTTTCCAATAGTGATTTTTGTTCTAGTGTTTAGTCGACTTGTATCTGCAACTTTAGTGGTCACTGCACTGTAATTTGAGTTTGCCTTTTGCTGGAAATGGTTAAATAGAATTTTGGAATTAAAGTTTTTAATTTTTGTTTGTCTTTGATAATAGTAATATCTTAGGATTTTACACCAATAATTTAGCATAGTTTCTCTACATAAGTACATTGCTTGACGAATGTACATACAGTTATTTCATCGAAGAAAAGAATAATTGCTATTAAATTATAAAGTATGAAATATAACATTTGAGACATTTAACTAAACATGTCTTACGACTTATATTATTTATAATTAATGCCGTCGAACAACATTACTTATAGCACTATTGAATGTACAAAAAAAGCCTCTGTGTCGCCTACCTTCCCTTCCTCCACGTTCACCCCTATCTCGTGATGAATCATGTTGTGCAACCCTTCCTCTTTCTCTCTCAAGATTGTCACGATCTAGGTGAATCGACCTGCTACCAACATTAGATCGGCTACGTACACTTCTAATGTCAGGTGTATAACCCTCATTATCACTTTCAGTGTCGTTGCCTTCTTGTTGTTGGATTTGTGGTTCATTCCAAATCTATGGAGGTCTCGGATGTTGATAGGTAGGCACTGGAGGGGTTTGAAATGGTGGTCTAGATTGGCCCGGACTCGATACAGAATACCTTGACAAGTATGGATTTTGCATAGAATCTAAAAAAGCAAATCTACAAAACTATCCAGCTGACTCTTACAAAGATCAAAATTTGGAACTTGAGATGACCCTTCTCCACACGGATTATAAGCATATGATAGTTGAGTAGACTGCGTTGGGTTGTAAGTATAATCCATCGATTGCTTCGTGTAATCCATAGGAAGAGGCTGGGTAAAGTGTATCGGAGGTTGCGTGTATTGTGTTAGAGATGGGCCAACATCCTCCTCGGAAATAGCATCCATGAATTCATTCCCAACTCCATGGTCTTCAATGTCATGCAACCCATGCTCTTCTATCTTCTTGGTAAGTTGGTCAACTAAGTCCTTCATTTCCTTTTTTCTTACGTTTGACCGTACATGAGGTGTATTTAACCACCTCGTCATCTGTTCTTTTGCTTTGAAGACAAGACTTACCTAATATTAAGCGAAATAAATGAGTATTATTAAATTAAAAAATTATAAATTAGAATTTTAGTAATTCATTTAAAATAATGTTTTCTTACCAAGTTTCGCTCAATTGGGCCTTGAGTTTCGTACACGACTATAGGTTGCAGCATCTGTTCCTGCACCAGCATTTTGGTCTTCCTCTAATACTATCGCAAGTAACGTTGTCTAATTTCTTTATATGTGCCTTGTAAATCATGCTCCTAAACAATTGCTTCTAGCCTCCGAGTCCATCGATCAATGTACCCCGCATGATATGTCACCTATGAAGAGATACCCCTAACTCTTTTGTCAACATATTTGATTCTATCCATCTTTTCGGGTGTGTTGCTTCAACCCGAACTGTGACATCACATGATCAGGAACGTGCATGACTACTATATTTTAACAAATCATGCACGTTCTTGATCTCCAAACCACTGAATCTATAAAACAGATGGGATGAATGTATTGTGTCCTCCCATCAGTGTAAGGATTCCAAATCACCTATAATATGAACGAAAATATTTTCAATATTGTTATTACATAATAAATCAAGAATTTATGATAAATATAGAATTTAGTTAGACTAATTGTATGTTACCTTATGAGTGCGTTACGTATCTAGCTCATTTCGGTAGTAAATATGATTTGTTGTTCTCACATTGTTATTAAATTCTTTATTACCGCTCCCTCTGAAACATAATTATCATGTTAAGAAAAGAGTAATGAATTTAATAATTATTATTATATTAAATATTTCGAACCTACCAAACGCCTAATGGTGCAATATGTAACAAATGAGGTAGAAATGACATTTTTTCGGCCTCTCAATATGAAGGTGTTCCCAAATCCATAATTACAAATACAATTTAAATATTATAACATATATTTGAAGAAATTTATAAAGTATATATAAATTAATGTAAAAATTACCTATAATATCGTAAAAAAAGCGTATACGCTTGTTGTTGAGCAACGTGTTGCTTCATTTAGTTGGCGGTACAACTGAGCAAGTGAAGCAGCTCCCTAGGCTAGTTGCCTGCTACTCCAAGATCTTCTACTAGTAATAAATACCTACAAATTTATAAAAATATTGGTCAAGTATGCATAAAAAACGTTACTCCAGAATATTGTATGTGTTTTATTCACAGTACCTAATTGGAACCCTATTTTTGGTAGAATCCGGAAGGATACTAGCTCCCAAGTAAATCAAAATGGTGACTCAAGCACATCTAATCGCATCATCTTCTGTCTCTACATACTTGAGGTCATCTACAAACTTACACTTCAACCATGTCATACTTAACCCTTTAGAGGTTAAGTTCCTTTTACTTGGGTTCTCATCCTGGTCTTCTCCAAGTAATTCTATACACTTTTCCCTCTAATCTCTGCATTGTACAACACCTGTCACAAGTGGGCCATGCACACGAAGACTCGTCAAAATCCTGACATCTTGTAATGTCACGGTAGCTTCTCCTTTCAGTAGATGAAAAGTGACTTTTTGGATGCCAGTGCTCAACTATAGCATGCATAAGTGCATGATCGAGTTGCGGCCTTGGTAAACGTGAGGTCGCTCCAAAACCCGTAAACTCCAACTGCTCTTCCACTAAATTATTTTTTTTCCCTAATACTTGATTCATCATTATAATATGCTCAATAAATCTCACCCACAATAAAAGTTCTTAAAATTAAAAAAAATTCTTAAAAATCACTTATACAAATGAATAATATTAAATAATAAATTTTCAATACCTGTGTAACGTCACACCTATCCGAATCGGAGATATGAGGACGGTCTCTCTGGATAAGTTCGTAATCACTTATATTCTGTTATGCCATCCATTATTACATGATAAGAGAAAAAAGATGTACATAATAAGAGAAAACAAGTTAGTATATGCATAATTAATAAAATATAAAAGTGTTAATTATTAAACAAAAAAAATTAACCTAAAAAAAACTTCTTTATATAATTAAAAACAATGGTTACATTGCAATCATTATTATTATCAAATACAAAATAATAATTTTATTTCACATTTTTGTGCATGACATAAATGATATAATCCTACATATTATTGCATTTTATAAATTTATTAATTCATAATATCTTATATATTATTATAGCAATCAAAATAAAATGTAAGTGTCGAAGCCGAGTGGAAGAAAATTTAGAGTTGACGAGAGAATCTCAACAAGATCAATAGATAAAGAGGAAAATTTCTTAAGAGATTGAAAAGTGTTATGTGGTGAAAAGAGGAGAGGGGGCATTTATATAGGCGAGCTAGGGAGGGAGGGGCGCGGGGGTGGGGCAACGGTTACCTATAGGTCGCTAGATTATCTAGTGACCTTTCATCCAGCGACCTCCACCTAACGATTGGCCAAAGATCGCTGGATGATCCAGCGACCTGTCAAAGGTCGCCGAATCATCTGGCGACCTCTCCCTGACCCCAGTTGCCGTCCCATAGGTCGCTGGACCTATGGCCCATTTTTAATAATATCATAATTCTAGCCCCCTTTCTCAAATTCCCTCCTCCTCCATGCCCCTTTTGCCCAAAACCCCTGTTGATGGGTCTTGTCTATATTGTGGTGTTCATGAAAAATTTTTCTAATACAAATGTCATCTTTAATTAGTTAATTAATCAATCTTTATATATAGAGTAATGATATACACACTCTCTTTATATACACTTTCATACCAAAGATGACTAGGATACCTATGTGGATAATATATATGTCATTTCCCTCCCCCCCTCCCCACGAGATCAGGTTGAGACAACAGGGACCGTGGGGACCACCATTCAAATTTGAAAAATTTCTCTATAAAAGGAGGCCCCCCAACCCGCCGACCACATCCCACCACCGTCCCATACCATACCTACCTGCTTGTAGCAGGTATCCTACTGTGCGAAGGCGCAAAGCGCTGCGGAATCGTTGGAAGCAGTTGACGATGGACATGCGTATTCCGTCATGCCATTGTGGATTGATCCTGAAGGCTTCCATTCAAAGAGTCACATTCCTTTGTGAACCAATGAGTGCAATGTCATATACATGTTCTCAAGATGTATCATTTTTAGAGAGTTAGGGTATTACGTCAAAATAGCATTGACGATTGTTTTTTTTATGGATTAGCTATGAGATTACGATGTTCCTGTGTCATGCTTTCTGGAGACACCAAGTCTAATGAAGCTCCAATTGAAGGCCATGTCAAACATGCTTGGGAACTCTTTGGAGCTTCTCATGGAGGCAATGAAGGAGAAAAGGAATCTTTAAGCCTAGGTGACCTCATGGAAAGAGCTAGCAGAGTGAGTTCATGAAGAATCACGTAGCTAAATTGGAACTGAGGAATCTAAGGAGGAAGATGTTTATAGAGAGATACAATATTGGGGAGGATCTAGTGGAGGACAGCCCTCCACCATCGTACTAAGTTCTACTCAAGGTGGTAGCTCTGCCCAAGCGACAAGGGCTTCGGTGTTAGAAGTTGTGCCGCCAGGACCAACTGATTAGGTGAGGAAGTTGTGTTGAAGAGGTTGGAAGCTGCTGTGGGGAGGAATGATCTTATATGTGTAGTTGGATGCTTCTACTGAGGGCATCAGTAATGGTGGTTTAGGTTTTATGATCTGGAGTGTTTAACTTACATTGTAGTATTGTAGTTAGCTATGGCATATATATTGTGTCTGAGAGTCTGTCATAGGTCTCTGAAAGTATAAGAGTGGTTACTTGATGACGACAGCTATTATTGCACTATTTGTTTATAGTACGATTGATATGAAGATACTAAGAAATCCAAATGTTGTTGACATTTATGCACTTCGCACTATGATTACGCAACATGTGAAATGTATGTAGTTTGAGATTTGTGATTAGTTTTGTTTGGATGAAGCTATAGATCGCATCGTCGTGATAATTCATTCACTGTACGATAAAAGGGAAGCGTGTATTGGAAGAACGAATAAAATGTTTGGTTTTGTAGGGAAAAAGCAAACATTTTCTACGGAAATCAAATAGTTTTGAAATGGAGGAAGTTAAAGCAAGTGTCAATTATTTCAAAGTTCCTTTGATGCTTGAAGCAGAAATTATTAAATAAAGTAAGGACAATGCAGGAGGCATGAGAGTTGCCTAAGGTAGGATTGACCAATATATAGGGTGTTTATGTGTTGCTGAGAGCAGAAAAAAGGAATGATCTGTTCGATGTTGTCTCAATGAGAACAAGATATCTGAAACCATACATTGATTTCCCTAAGTATACATCTATGCTCTTAATGAGGAGTGTTTTTTGGGAAACTTACTTGAAGTATCGATAATGTGTAACTCTATTCAATCTGCTATTGGCAGCAACAAATAACTCATGTAAGTGATGTGATGGTGTGAGAATGGAAGTTGTTTAAAAATTTTAAATTTGAACATACGATATGAACCGTAAATGGGTTGGGTGTGTGGTAATGTAGTGAAGTGACGTGCTGTCGGTGTAACTAATAAATTATTATAAGAATGGGCACGTCTCTTAAGGGAGGGGATTTATAAATGCGTGATGGATCCACTACAACATACTCCACCTTTGTGTTAAAGTGCAAATAAATGGAAAATCAATTCGCTGAGGGATTCTCACCAAAAAAATACATATAAATAAAAAATGAAAAAGGGGAGGAAAATTTTGAAGAATTGATTGAAAATATTTCTTGAGGAGGAAATACAAAATGTCAAAAAGGAGCAAAAATTGAAAAAATTGAGTCATAGCAATTGATTATGGGATTTACTTAAGTTCTAGACCAAATTAAAAGAAAGATTAAGTCCTGAAATTCTGAAGACAAGGAGATTAGTAAGAGTGTTGATCTTAGGCCTCTTGGGCTAATTCAAGGGCTTAAATACTCATGTATTTGTTAAGATATGGATTAGTCCTTAAGAGGTTGAGGAAAGTGTGAGGCTGATGTAGTAGGTTTAAGGTTTAAGGATTATTCGACCTTGTTGCCTGCCCTGTGATTTGCGGGACTTGGTAGCCTAAACACCCAAAATCCACACACTAAGTTTGGTTCAGTACGCTTAATAAAGAAATCATGCCAAAAGTGTTATGTTATGCAAAATCGTCTCGAAGATCTAGCTTAGGAGTAGCTCAAAGACATAAGTTGATTGGATGAGTTTCCGATGTGGAGAGGTGGAAAATTTCCCTTGAAGATGAGTAATAACATATCGTCTCCTCGGTGCTTGTCTCCCAGGATTTCTAAATATCCTACCGGGGGCACGTAAGCACCTTATTGATACTACACAAGGGGGTGATAATTATGTTGAATATGGCCCATTTTAAGAATAAAAGGCACAACATAAGTAGAATGGGAGCATTGCATGCATCATGTACCAAGATTGCTTATAAAACTGTATTAATGGCCATTTGTGTAAGCATTTATCAAAGCATTCCTCAGATGCGCAATCGGACCGCACAGATGGATTCAGAATGACGAATGGAGTCCAACGGACTTAAGATCGGCCAAATCCGACATCCAGAGCTCCTACAATGGCCCAAGAAGTTCTAACCGTTGATTTGGAGATCAACGACCCATATTACGCCACGTCAGCCCCTCGCTCCACTGCACGCCGCCCTTCATCCAGCCGAGATCAGATCTCGGCCGTCGATCTTTGATCGAACAGCCGAGACTTGCGCACCCGCCCGCAGTCATCATGACAAAGTGTGGGCGTGGCGCAACAGTTAGCGCGCACACCCGTACGCACGCGACGCGGGTTCGAGCTACGCAGAGCCGAAATTGAAGATGGAGGTAGCGCACAGCGAAATTGGGCCGCCCGATCAGTAGCGGGCGGCCGAGATTTCGCCACGCGGTGCAACCGCAGCTCACGGGCGCCTACGCGCACGCCGAGCAATGACGCCCGCGCACACGTGTGCCTGAGGTGCGATCCTAGTGCAGCCGAGGAGGGATCTCAGCCGTCCGATCTTCGATCGGATGGCTCTCGCGCAGTAGCCGCGGATCGCACAAGAAGAAGAAACAAGGCAGGCTGCTGACCAACGGCTGGAGGGCTTCACCGACGCTTTTGGGAGTGGTTTTAGCGACGCTCTGGACGTCGCTAAAGCCCCTTCTTCTTTTAGGAAGCCCTTAACCCTATTTAAACCCCCTCCAACCACTCACTCAAGGCATTCACTCCCCTTGCAACTACTCCACCCCTCTCTTAGCTAACTTTAGGCCCTCTTGTAACCGCCGGAGACGATGAGCTGCCGACGGAGCCTCCTCCATCGCCGTGGCTGCCTCGTCGCTCTCCACCCTCTCTCTCTCTCTTTTAAGATTTCCATTACTTTTGTTTGAAGCATGTATTTAATGTTGTAAGCTATGAACTACAAGTGCATGATTAATGAAGTCATTTTCCGTTCAATTGTCACTTTAATTTCCGTTCAAGTTGCATGATCAAACAAGGAACATTCTAACCCTAATCTCTCTCTCTATCTCTCTCTCACTTTTCAAAACCGCATCCTTCTCAAGCAAAACTCCGCACTTTCCATGACAACAAGTGATAAGCAAAAATCCGATTTTCACGCCTCCCTGAGACCGACACTCGGACTCACCTCCGTTTACTTATTTTAAAACCGACGTTGCAAGTGCAACTATAACGACACTTCTTAATACACACGCACAACAGCACGTCACTTATGCTGGTTTAGGTGCCATGGGCGGGATTATCCCGAAATGTCAATTGCCAAGGTCTGAAATTAGTTACAGAACGCTATGGTGACACTATCCTAAAGTGTCAAAAGCCAAGGTTCTGGGGGTTGCCATGGGCGATGCTATCCTGAAGCATCGATTGCCAGGGACCCTTTGAGGATTGATGGTGGGGACAAGGAATCTGATACAAACGGTGTTTAGTGCCAATTCGAGGATGGATTTAGGGAAATATAAAAGTAAAAGAGAGAGAACTCTCAAAATGAAAAATCTTTCTCTATTTCTCTCTTACAAAAATGCACTGGCAAACTGAACCTGGACACAATACGTCTACACATGGGTGTTTTAACTGCTGGGGTCAATGAACCTTTGGGCAGTTTTTGCAGGCCTTAGAAACCTTCGCGACAGACCCAGGCTAAAGCTGGTCAGGTCTGGATCTTGACTGGTACTTGAGTACCTCTAAGCCTATTGTTAGCATTCTGATCTAAATTCTAGAGAGTGGCACAAATTGGGCATCTGAACATCAAAAGCATAGTCTAGAGATCTAGTTCTTTCCATGAGATTTTGTTAGGGACTGGCAAAAGTTAGGGATGGGGGTATGATGGTAACATCATCATTAGCCATAGCAAGCTTTAATTAGTAAAAATTAAGAGATAAATGCTCCTGAATGATCGCCTGAGAGCCGTAATTCCATGCAAATCCATTTTGAGAAGAAAACATTAAAAAGGGCTAATTCTGCAATTTTATCACATCATAATTGCAGAGTAACCATGTATTTTTCCAGGGGTTAATTGAAGGTCAAATGAGCATTGAAGACCAAAGCGTGGGTCCACACATATAGAAATAGGATTTCACGCACTTCAAGAACCAAAATAACATACAAAACCCTAATTTCAGATCCGCTTGAATTGAAGAGGTTTTAGTTAGGATAAAATTCATCTAAACCTCCTAAAATTCATATAAAAATATTCTAAGAGGTTTGGTACCCTTAGTTTGACCATGTAAACCCATTTTCACCTTGGACATAGTCTCAAACAGGGTTTTGAACTAATTTGGGCTTCTATGCAAATTGCCAATTAAACATGGTCAAAACTCAAATATGACTTCATCATTAGATTCCTTGGGTCCAAATTAGGTTAAGGCCAAAATTTGGGCCCAATCAGAGTCCATCTTTACCTAGTTTGCATCTCAATCCCTTAAATCTCTATTTCTCTCAATCAGACCCCCAGCTTTTGAAATCTCTTACACATAGGTCCCTAACTTTTTCATCACTTTCACGCTTAGGTCCCTGCCACCATTAGCAGTGGAAACGCATCTGTAGTAGGTATCTAGGGGGATTTCCTCCCTCAAATTGAAGACAATTCCTTCTAAATTTGGAGGGATTGCTCTTGAGGAGTTTCCCAATCTGATGGACCTAATCCCAAACCCTAACAAACCCATGATTTTCAGTATGAATTCCTTGCAAATTTTGCAAGGGAATCACACTGATTTATTGCAGATCAGAGGCCAAGGCACCTCTATAAGAGCTCCTCTAGCTTCCACTGTGCTCCTTAGTTGAGTTTAGGCCTAGAAACCTTCAATTCTTTCCTTCTCTGGCTACCCTCCGGCTCAACTTTGGCGACCCTCCTCGACAGCTTCTTCAAGCTGGCCAATGATTAAATTGGCCAGGCTACAACCTTCCTCTCCTTCCTCAGCCTCTTGCCGACCAAAGCAAAAGCCATCTACCCCTTCGTCGTCGCCGCTTCCCCTCAACAGAGTTCCTTTCGTCTCCGGCGTCGACCAATCAAAGCTAACGCCAATTCCTCATCTCTTTTATTCGCTAGATAGGTTAAACCCTTCCTCTCTCTCTCTCTCTCTCTCTCTCTCTAGACCCCATTCAAGTCCTTTACACCCCAATTCCATCACTGACACCATTAACTTTTCCTCGGTTCGCTGTGATTTGTTGATGGAATTGGGGTGTTAAGGAGTTGAATGGGGTCTAGAGAGAGAGAGAGAGAGGAAGGGTTTAACCTATCTAGCGGAAGAAAGAGATAAGGAATTGGCGTTGGCTTTGATTGGCCGGCGCCGGAGACGAAATGAACTCCGTTGAGGGGAAGCAGCGACGACGAAGGGGTAGATGGCCTCTGTTACGACCCGATCCTTGCTCCCTACACTACCCAAGATTGGCTTTCCTAGACTAATCCAAAGACCCAATCGTCCAACGAGAAATAACCAAAAACAGAAAATATTCTGCAACCACACATGCAATGTAACTAAGCATAAATAATTAAGAGGGAGTAATAGAAATCAAGACGAGAAGTCTCAATAATATTACATGCCACTAGCGGAAGAATACTAGAACATACATAGCCATCACAACTACAGCAGGGGGAAATATAACATGAACAAAAATATAGCAGAAATAGCTAATACACGCTAAAGGTACTCACTACTATAAAGAGCTCTGAAACAGAAAAGTAACAACTATGGTTGAGCTCGGCTGGGCCCAGCAGCCTTTGCAGTTAGTGGCGCTGGCTACTCAATTCCCTGACTTGAACATGGTTATATAATCCGTGGTCAGCTAACGCTGAGTAGAGTTGTGGTTAAGCCATTTACATACAATTTAACATAAAGAAACAAGTAATCAACTAATCATTCATTTCCATTTATCTCAACTAGGTATTTCTGATTCAGTTATTCTAATAAGAATCCACAATATTTTTTAATCTTCTTATTCCCTAAGGGAACGATCTTGATTGCAGTTTATTCTGTGATGTAGGATGTGCACGTGGGACTCTTCTGGCTGGGAGAGCCCCTGTGGTAGTCCTACACTTGGTCTACCACCCCGAGGTCACGGTCACGACGTAGAAGTGACTATGTCACGGGAAATAAGCGCACAGGTAGCTTCCCTGCACTGGCACGCAGTCTGTCATTTCCGCTAGCGGGTACGCCCAAACGTACAACACAGAATAGAATAAAGCCTTGCCCTCTCAGAACAGGGGTCTCGCCCCCTCAACAGTCTGCATACTCTCGCCCGACTATCCCGGTTTGCCTAATGGGCCTAAAAAGAGTCGGTGTAGGGTGGCCAGTCCTAACCTCAGGTCCCATGGGGCGATTGACTCCCCCCCTACACTAAAGTAATAGGAGTCGGTGTAGGTTGGCCATTCCTAACCCTAAGTCTCAACCCAAGGGTGGCTGCTCCCCCTTACACTAAAGTGACGGTAGCTCTCCTCGGTACTGTGTACATGAGGGTCAGCTCACTTTCCACGCAAAAGAGGCAGTTGCTCTCCTCGATACTGTGTACTCGAGGGTCAGCTCACTCCCCTCTCACATACGATATTCGTTCTGTATACATGAGTTCCTCTTCTAGTTCCCCGTAGGGTTCATGCATTGTATTCATTTCATTTTGATTCATGACATGCATATCTCGTTGTTCACATCTTGGTTCTTAGCCATATAACAGGAAGCTCGTGATTTAATAACTGAAAGAAGCATCACATCATTTGACTATTCATTTGCTAGCAGTAAAGGTTCTAACATGCATTTCAAAATAGACCGTGTGGCTCAAGCAATGTTCTTTCACTCAATTCTGCCCTAGGGTTCATTCCATATTCCTAGGGTTCAATCAATTCATTCTAAGATAGCATGCATTTTGATTAATTAAGTCATAGTATTGAGATAAACCACTCTACTGGGATACACAAGTGGAATGGGGGCTCAAATAGCAGATCCCGTCGTCTCCGCGGGCCCCGTATACTTTACTGGCTGGAGACCTATACAATTGACCAAATCACATCAAACGAGTTCAAAACAGTATATGAGTAACACAAACACGTAGAGAACTCCTAACCGAAACCAACGATACTTCGTTTGTGCAAAACCAACTTTGTATGGGCCCTGAATGGGCCAAAAACATGCACTCTGACTAAAATCAGACGTCCGGGACTAGACCCATATGTCTTAAACAATCACAAAGGCTCACCTTGTTTTCTTGCGGTTTCCTCAGACATTTGAACCCCTCTGCAGCCGTCTGAGGGAGATACCAAACGTCTGGCACTCCCTCCGGTTGTCTAGGAGTGCAGTCAGCGTCTAGCACTATCTCCAGACATCCTAAAGCACCTTGAAGGGTGTGCCACGCACCTTTCCAATGCCTGCACCTGCGTAGGCACGCGTCGCTTCAAAAACATGACACATAAACTTACGTATGTGCATGCAGGTGAGTACAGGGTACATACCTTGGCATTTTGCGTGCTGTCAGACGTCCGACGCTAGCTTCGGACGTCTTGAGGCTCCTCTAGACGTCTGGATGGTGACCCAGACGTCTGATAATGCGGAAAAATGGTTCTGCAATACGCCCTGTGAAGCTTCTCTCCACGCGGCTCTCTACCCGCAGAGCTGTAGCTGCTCCTCCAGTAGTTGCAGCAGGTCACGGAGCTCCTCTCCATGAGCTCCCTTGGCCGCACCTCCTCTCCCGAGTTCCTCCGAGCTCCTCCTCGCACCTCCGGCTCCTTCCCTCTCCCACTCTCTCGCTCTCCCTCTCTCCTGTGTTCCGCCCCTCTCCTTCTTCCCCACTCGCGGCTGCAAGGGGATAGAGGAAGAGAGGCTCATCAGCGGTGAGGTGGTGGAGACGTGGAGGTGGAGGTGGTGGAGATGGAGAGGTGGAGGTGGTGGAGATGGAGATGGAGAGGGTGGTGGGGGTGTTAAATAGGGAGAGGGTGTGTGTGTGGGTGTGCGGATGGGTGTGTTGTGTGGGAAGAGAGAGAGAGAGAAATTGTGAGATCTCCCCTGCGAAGTTTCCTCTTTCTCGCAATGTCCACAAACTTAAACATAGGGGGTTTAAAATTACACTTACACCCCTACCCTTTCAGGAAAACCTCGAATGACCCTTGGGAAGGGTCATTTTAGCCTCTGCTTTGGTCAGCGAGAGGCGGAGGAAGAAGAGCAAGGTTGTGGCCTGGCCAATTTAGTCATTGGCTGACTTGAAGAAGCTGTCGAGGAGGGTCTCTATAGTCGAGCTAGAGGGCAGCCGGAGGAGGGAAGAACTGAAGGTTTCTGGGCCTAAACTATACTAAGGAGAACAATAGAAGCTAGGGGATTTCTTATAGAGGTGCCTTGGCCTCTGATCTGCACGAAATCAATGTGAATCCCTTGCCAAATTTGCAAGGAATTCACACTGAAAATCATGTGTTCGCTAGGATTTTAGGAGGCGAATCAAGGTTTGGGATTAGGTCCATCAGATTGGGAAACTCCTCAAGAGCAATCCCTTCAAATTTGGAGGGAATTGGCTTCAATTTGAGGGAGGAAATCTCTCTAGGTACCTATTGCAGATGCGTTCCCACCGCCAATGGCGGTAGGGACCTAAGTGCGAAATTGATGACAAAGTTAGGGACTTATGTGTAAGAGATTTCGAAAGCTGGGGGTCTGATTTAGTGAAATAGAGATTTAAGGGACTGAGATGCAAATTAGGTCAAGATGGACTCTGATTGGGCCCAAATTTTGGTCTTAATATAATTTAAACCCAAGGAATCTAATGGTGAAGTTAGATTTGATTTTTGACCACGCTTGACTAGGTAATTTGCACAGAAGCCCAAATTAGGGCAAAATCCTATCTCAGACTCTGTCCAAGGTCAAAATGGGTTCAGATGGTCAAACCAAGGGTACCAAACCTCTTAGAATATTTTTATATGAATTTTAGGAGATTTATATGAATTTTATCCTGACCATAAACTCTTCAATTCAAGTAGGTCTAAAATTAGTGTTTTATGTGTTATTTTGGTTCTCGAAGTGCGTAAAATCCTATTTCTGTATGTGTAGACTCACTCTTTGAACTTCAATGCTTATTTAACCTTCAATTAACCCTTGACAAACCCCGTGGTTACTCTGCAATTATGATGTGATGTTGAAACTGTAAAATTAGCCCTTTTTAATATTTTCTTCTCAAAATGGATTTGCAAGGAATAACGACTCTCAAGTGATCATTCAGGAGCATTTGTCTCTTGATTTTGATTAATTAAAGCTAGTTATGGCTAATGATGGTGTTACCATCACTTTGTCGTTGGTTGGAAACTGATGGCAAAGCCCAACTAATCGACGTCATTAAGCGATGCCGCTATTAGTGTCGTTTTTTTTCCTGTCGGTTGGAGGGCACATCTGACGTTGAAATATTCTTCGACCACCGAACGGATTGGATGTTTCGATGTCGTTTAACAATCGACGAAAATTGTATTTACCGTCACTTATAAAAGAAGTGACAACATTTGTAAATCACTTTTTCCTGCCTTCATGTGCCCTTTCTTAAGTTTCACCATCGTTTAAATAAATACACCGTCGCTTATATAAGCGACTGAAAATTATTTTTGCCATCACTTGTCCTATAAGCAACGGTCAAAATATTTTTCCGTCACTTTTTTGCCGTTGCTTATTAAAATAAGTGACGGTAAATATGCATTTTTTGTCGTCACTTATTCAAATAAGCGACGAAAAATGTAGAATATTTGCTACTTTCCTTAAACTTTAATGACGTCGCTTCTTTCCAAAATGGATGACAAATGTAGGGTTTTTTTTTTTAATTTTAAAATGATGGGAATTACCTATTAAACCTACTTAGAATACTTGCTTTTATACAAAAATAACTAATAAAAATGAAGGGAAGTTTACATTTCATAAATATAAAATCTAGTACATAAAATGTTTGAAAACGAAATATTTTCATAAAAGGGGTATAACATGGAAAACATAACAAAAGAAAATGGATAAAAATCAAAATGCTACTGCCCCAATGCCACCAGCTCCACCTGCATCGCTCATGTTGTGTCATTGTGTCGTCTGTAGATGCTGGGATCTGATGAAGATGGTAGGATCTGATGAAGACGGGTGCTCTGAGTGTACCTTCTAGAGAAGAATGGATAAAAGAATCTGAAACTTATCATCCATGGCATTCATCTTTTTATTCATCTCTACCCCTCTATTCTTCCTCTCTGCCTCTCTTTGCTCCCTCTCCTCCTCTCATCTTTGTAGTATGTCAATCTTTTGATGCAGTTGATCGACGACACTAGATGAGATGGCACATTTCCTCCCATACTAGCTAGACAATGTGTGCGCCCTCCCCGCACTACGAATGAAACCACCACGGTCCAGTGGCATCACTTCCTTAAATTCCTCCTCTAAATCCAGAGACTGCTGGACACTATCGGAGGTCTCGTTAGTGGGGGGATGTACTAAGTGTATCATTTTCTCCTAAATGTATTAAAAAATATCATTATAATATATATATACAAAGTTATAAAATTTTTGAGTTTAAGAAACTTACATGTTTCTCCTTGTATGACTCATGAATCCACTTACGAGCACCCACAACTATAACCTTACTGTGGGTGACCTTGTAGATATCTATCCTACTCATTTCCATCCCATCATGTGTAAGGGACTGAAAATATGAAAATGATATAATTATATTAAGATAACTTAAAAATTAACTAATATTCAACTGCGAATTAGTTACAATATTTACATAACTCCTTCTGACCGTCTCAATGCTCCTTCGACCCAAATAATGGGTTTATGGTGGAGCTTTGGTCTTATTGACCTTATTTTTTCTTCCTTGCTCTTGTAAATATACACAATAAGGACTTCGTAAAAATTTACAGGCGATCATATATATCCTCCCCAAATGGCCATCCCACAATCTGTTTCAAAACTGTTGGGACACCAATACACTAGTGTATGCATTTCCCTCCTATTTTAGTTTCAAACCAAATTTCTAGAGCAAACCTTCATTCCAAAATTATCATTCAAATGGCTAGGGTTTAGAGTACCTGATGTTTAGCCTCATGTACATCTAAACTTATGCAAGTTTGGGTATCTAATAATTATAATAAATATCACTTTAATTACAAAAAAAAATAAATAACTAAAATCATAACCAACCCAACCATATTCCTAGACCCTGACACAGTGCAACCACCCTAAATTAAATAACTATAACGTTCGCCATCTATGTTCAATAGGTAGAAATCTGCGATGTTCTAAGTAATAGAATTTCTTACTTTCTGGTAGTCGTAGGTGATGAGTATCTTCTATACAAACTGATCAAGCAAGCTTTCCTTTAGTGGTCCAACCTGACAAATTTGCACACGTTGGGAAGTCGTTTATGGTTTATAATAGTGCTGCATGCATATTGTAAAATTCTTTCTTTTCTACATCATACGTCTTCAAGCTGGTGTGCCACAACAGTTTAAGTTCATCGATTAATGGTTGGAGATAAACATCATTGCATTTCCTAGTTGTTTTGGACCGAGAATTAATAGGGTTAGCATCATGAATGATGATCTCAACACAACCAGGGAGGTAAGTTATAAATGACCATTACCACTGGCCATATAGAGTACGATGGATAGATATACTCTTAAATGGATTGAATCAATTGCTTGCAAGACCCAACCGCACGTTCCTTACTTCTAAAGCGAATCTATTATTTCTTTTGTCAAATTTCTTCCACTCCTCTAAATTAGTAGGATAATGTATACTTCCATCTCGAGATTTACAATCCTGGTGCCATGTCATCTATCATGTAGTTTTAGTTGACATAAAAAGGCGTTGAAGCCTAGGTGTCAGTGGAAAGCAACAAAGAACCTTCTGAGGTTTTTCCTCTTACTTTCATTTTTACCTTCCTTATATCTCTCATCTCTACATTCAGGACAGTTACTCAAGTTTGCGAATTCATTTCTGAAAAGAATGTAGTCATTTAGACATGCATCGATCTTCTGACAGTCCAAATCAACCTTGCGAATCTGTTTCCTTGCCTCGTACCATGAAGTCAGAAAACCATTAGGGTTATTCAACAGCTTAGCAATAAACTGAAGTATTTCTGACATGAATTTAGCACTAGTTCTGTTCATAACCTTCAGTTGAAACATCTTCAATAAAAATGACAACTTTGACATTTTTGTAACACCGGGAGTAATAGGATCCTCAGCCGCCTTAACAGCATCATAGAATGGATCACAACTGAATAGATCTTGCTGATCTATATTTATATCCTCTCGTACTCTCGTCTCGTTCAACATTTCTTGTATTTCTTCACCTCCACTATCAGCAATTTCCTCGTCAATCTCTTCTCAATAGTGTTCTCATTGTTTATGACTTTCTCAGTAAACTCCTCTCCATGAGCTACCCAAGTAGTGTAATGCTGCCACCACCCATTACAAATCAAGTGCTCGAGCACAGTATTATGACCATCCAAGGAATAATTCAAACTGTTGGTGCTAGAGCACCACGATCATTTGTTTTGATGATAACAAAACACGTGTCATTTAACATTTGCACTTGGAGTCTTAGATTTCAGGCAAATTGCAAATGGAGATGTGACCAGACGGAGTTCGAGCTTGCATCCAGGATGGATTGGAGGAGCTTGATGGAAAACAGAGGAGATTCGCGAGGAGCGATAGATTGAAGAAGGAAGGAGATGAAGAATAGGATAGATTTCCTTCTCTTGTACTCCTTGTATTTTTCGTTTCTTTTGTTGCTCTTTATTTTTGTTACTTAGAATCTTGTTAAAGAGCCTCAAAGTACCCTAACAATAGTCCTAGGAACACCAGCACAACCCTAGGATACTTAGGTTTTCTGTAGAGAACTTAGAAAACCAATATAAGGTTCAAACAGTATTTCCAGACGTCTAATTCCAAGATCAGACGTCTGATAATGTGTTTTAAGACGTCTGACTGTTGATTCAGACGTCTGATAACATTTAGGCTAGACATAGTTAGTTCTGTTTGATGAAATCAGATGTCCAGACCTTAGACCAGACGTCTGATGACTTTGCCAGACGTCCAATTAATGGACCGTTGGCTGGCTCAACAAACACTCAAGGATATGACCGTTAGAGCCTTATCAGACGTCCTTAGGCCTATCCAGACGTCTGATAGATGACCGTTTTGCCTCGGCTGACCCAAAATCTCTTCTCAGAGATTTTCTAGCCGTTGCACTCTCTTGGAAATCCATTCCCACGAAAAAGTAGGTTTCCAGACGTCCAGACATAGTGGCAGACGCCCTGTATGTCATCTGATGGACTTGCACTAGAACCATGTTTAGATTTGATCCAAGTCAGGAAGAAACCTGCTTAAAATCAGACGTCTGATGTTTCCAGACGTCTTAAAGTGATCTTCCAGACGTCTGATGCCAGGATCAGACGTCTGATAAGCCTGTCAGTGTAATCATTGTTCCTGATTTCGGCCTGATTCTCTTGGGCTTTGCTCCCAACAGCTATGGAACCTTTCCTAAGCCTTCCTAAGGCCTCTATAAATAGAGTGAAACCTCTTGCACGAAAACATACACCTAGACACACCAAGAACAAGCATTTCCATTCTTTTGTGTCCAAAAAGAAGCTCTTGCTCTCCAAGCTCAAGCTCTACATCTTGAGAGCATCAAGCCTTCGCACACCCGCTCTCCCACCATAGTTCACGAGAGTGACGTTGCACCATCGCGTGGCTCACGCACCCGCGTCATCGATTCAACGCACTCCTTGCAAAGGGGAGTTTCCTAATTCCTATAGAAGCTAGGTTTAAATTACTTTGTTGGCTCTATAGGATTGTTGTTATTTTACTTTGTTATTTGGTTGGGTATTCGCTTTGCAAATTCCCGTCTCCTTTGTGGGACAAAATCCTTCTCGTGAAGAGAAGGGGTTGAGGAACGCTACCCTCGCACTTGTAGCGTGGTTGTAATTGAGGTTGAATCACCCTCGTTTAAAGTGATTCGTTTAGTGGATTTGATCAACTTGGTTGATCGGAAAATCCTAACTCGAGAGGGTTAGGTGGTGGTTTTCACCTGGTTTGGGTTTCCACCTAAGAATTATTGTGTACATTGTGTGTTTGTCTATTTTGTGAGATTGGTATTTTTTCAATTCCGCATTTTTTACGTCACGCTGATCTCACCCCCTCCGAGTAGGGAATTTACACAAACATCTTCTACATGGGTAGAAGATATTATCAACTTGATCTCCTTACCTAAATATTTTCCTATCGTCATCAAAGGCCCAATCTAGGAATGAAATTACTTCATCCTCATATTTGGTGTAATCTGAACCCCGCAATCCAATCCAAGATTTATCCATTATAACATAAAATTTAATGTAAATAGATCACTTATTAGGAAGGGAAAGGACTGGATGATGTGTATCTTAATTAAAATTTTCACTTTATAGCCGATCCTCAAAGATTTGATCACAACCTTGGCTTGCTCGTTACATGTAACCTTAGTGCGGTGAAATTTTGGCAGCATCTCTCTGCACTTCTTCAGTATATCCCCCAATACTAACCTTAACTAGATTTTCTTTAACACCCAGTTAAAGGTACCGTAGGAAATTAGATAAAATTAGTTGGTATACCGGAGAAGAGTAGGAAGAAGCAATCGAAATTTCACCACACAAGGTTACATGTAACGAGCAAAACTAAGTTTTAATCAAATATTTAAGGACCTTCTTTAGTTCAGTACTTCACTAAACTAAAGTCCATCAAGTCTTATGGCATGCTACAAAGATAATACATCATGCATGTAAGTGAGATATACATACACTTCCTACATTGTCCGCATAATATGATCATAAGTCTTGACGGACGAGAAATTTAGACACAATTTGACTCAGAGGACTTTTACCCTAGGGGTTAGAATACCTACTGTTTGGCTTCACAGCATATATCTTCTTTAGCAAGTGTGTGTATCTAAACAATAACTAATTTGAACATTAAAGAATTCAACAAAAGACTAAAATATCATTCAATTAAATTAAAATGATTGAATGTATATATATCTCCAACTACTCAATCCAAATATATTCTCATTCTAAGGACTTGGTAAAAATTTACAGGTGATCATATATATCCTCCTCAAATGCACATCCCACAATTTGTTTCAAAACTGTTGGGACATCAATACACTAGTGTATGCATTTCCCTCCTATTTTAGTTTCAAACCAAATTTGTAGAACAAACCTTCATTCCAAAATTATTATTCAAATGGCTAGGGGTTAGAATACTTAGTGTTTAGCCTCACGTACATCTAAACTTATGCAAGTGTGAGAATCTAACAATTATAATAAATATCACTTTAATTACAAAAAAAATTAAATAACTAAAGCCATAACCAACACAACCATATTCCTAGACCTTAACACAATGCAACCACCCTAAATTAAACCCAGCACAACCTGAACCCTAAACCCTAACCCAAACCAAACATCAAAACAATAGCCCAAGTCCAATCCTAAACCCTAAACCCTAACCCAAATTGTTGAATGCTACAAACCTACGCTAATGTGTTCGATTTTGGAAAACCTGTCGTTGTAGTTCGAAAGCGAAGAATTCGTGTTCAACAAATAAAAATTATACCGAAATTAAAATTCCAGGTCGAACACAAGGAGGTTGACGTTTGATTTAAAAACTACGCGTTCTTTTTATTTGTTACAGAATAATTCAATTTAGAACTATCTAATTATTTACAATAAATAGAAGAGAGAGAGAGTAAGATAGAAAGAGAATATTACACAGAGAAATCAAAATGAGATGTAGAATAAATAAGGAATTTTTCATTGAAGAGAATGTTTATTACAACTAGAAAGCATAAAATAATTACTCTAGAAAGCGATAAATTTACTCTAGAAAGCATTAAAAGAATGGAGGGAGAAATGTCATCCGCGACGATTGCTTGGAGGACGAGTAGATTAATTTAGAAAGCAGTAAATCTATACTAGAAAGCGGTAAAAAGAATAGGGAGAGAGAAATCCTCCTCGACGGTTGCTTGGAGGATGAGCCAGACGGGACGATGCCTGGACAAAGGAGAATGAAGCAGGACGAAGGAGGACGAAGCAGAAGAATCGGAACGAAGCAGCACGCCGTCGTCGTCGCGGGATCCACTTCCGAAGGGGAACGAAAATTGGACTTTATCTCGCGAGAAGCATCCCGGGTGTGGGACAAGCTTCTCTTGAGCTTTGGAGGGGTAGAGAAGAGAAAGAAGGGATGAGAATTTCGTATGGAGGGGGTCTCCTTTTATATTTGCAAGCAGTGGGGGCAAAATGGACATTACAACTTCAAAATAGTAAATGAGGGGTCTTTAGTGACTGATAAATCCGTCACTAAAGCTCCCTTCTTGGGCGACGTGGGCGGCTCGCGTGCGCCCGCTCGGCTGCTCATGCGCGCAACGCCCGCGCACGTCCATTGATTTTCGGCCGTCCGATCGCGAGATCGGACGGCTTAAAATCGCGCCTTCATCCGCTGCACCCGCCCGCCTAGTGCGTGCGATCGCGCGTTACGCGCGAGCGTCCAATCGCGCGTCGGCGCTATTGGGCCCACGCAGCCGTTGGATCTCCATCTGACGCTCGTCCGTGCCTGCTCGCCCGCACCTTCCAACCCCTTGCCGCGGCTCGAACCCGCGACCTCTGCTTCGCCCGCGGCTGCGTCACCGCTGCGCTACGTGGACGAAATGGTCGCACGGACGCTTTTAAGCGCGAGCGACCACAGCCGTTGGATCTCCATCTGACGGCGGAGAGCGATTGGGTGGGGGCCTTCACAAAATGCAAGCGGCCGTTTGGGAGGCTGAGATGGCGCCACGTGGCGCCATCTTGGCTGTCCATCTTCTAGAAGTTGTAGATGGTGCCATGGATGTCGGATTGACTCGATTTTTATGTTATTAGGCTGCGATCGTCGATCCAAATTCATCCGCGTGGTCGGATTTGTCATCTGAAGTACGGATTTACACCACCCTGGCCCTTGATCTTCTAGGGTTCCCGGGTCACTATCTGATGCTACAGATGCCTGATTAGGGCGATCTTGGAGTCGTTGAACTCCAATCGTCGCCCTGATCACATCCATATGGTTGGATCTTTGATCCGAGGCCCCGAAAAATGTTTGCCCTGTCCAAGCACATAAAAGGAGACAATTAACCTCCATTTTATTCAAACTACTCTAAATGCAAGATGATGCATGTTATGCAATATTTATACCATGAAATGCAATCCTATGCTTAAGAACATGCATAAATAGACATTTTAGGTAGTGTAAATGTGTTTACATCATACCCCCATGCCTATCTTTTGCTAGTTCCTAGCAAAAACTATATGCTATTTATAAAAGAATTTGGTTAGATTATTTGGACTTGAGTTATTTTTCAATCATTAAGAAATTGTCTACTTAGGAACTGAACTTTCAAAGACACAACAGTGCCCGTGTATCAGTCAAAATGTAGACCGCTTCAAGCCCTCGCCTTATTAAAAGAAAATTTTCTTTTTCTCTTTTTCTCTTTTCTAATTTTTTTTTTTATTTTCAAATTTTCGGGTTTAAGAGTGGCTTTCTACGGCCATTCAAATCACCCAAAATTTGATGAGAACCCTAAGCTTTAAGCATCTTATTGTGATTGTGATAGACTCGTTGACCGACAGTTAGAACGGACTTCGGATTTCTACGCCTCTAGGTGACCTCAAAAAGAATTTTGCCTAAAGGTGTATCTTTTCAACCGGTAGCTTTCTCCCTACTTTTATTTTTCAACGGGGTCAACACAAGGGTGAATCCAGTGTATATCTCCTCGATTTATTCTACTTCTTCGCTTCTTCCTAAGTGTTTTGGGAATTTTTTTAGTGCATTTTCTGAGCTGGGTTGTGGACAACCGATCGATGAGCTGTTACCACCGACAACTTGCCAGCCATACTCGTGCGGCGAGGTGTGGCTCATTTCTTTTTTTCTTTTCTCCTTTTCTTTTTGATTTTTTTTTTTTTAAGTAGGTGGCTTCCCTGGTCTAAGATTTACCTAAAGGCAGCAAAAAGAGAAAGGTCCAGTGACTGGACTCTAGACAACCTACCTATGGGCTGTTACCCACGATAACTTGCCAGCCATATCACCCTAGAAGGTTCATTAGCTACCTAATTTCTGTTAAAATCGTCGAATAACGAGTCATGCAAAGATAGTGTGTAGATGCTTAAAACTCAAAATTCCCTCAAATCAGAGTTTGGGTTGATAAGTCGTGCACTTATCACCCAAACTTATTTACTTCAATTAAAATAAAATTCAGATTGGTGATGACTCGAAAAACAAATCCACATTTTAGTGGATACACAGGCTGATTAAGTCCAAAGACCTGAAGGGTCTTTGTGTTCAAATCATAATGTAGTATTTCCTAAGTTTGAAAATTTTCTTAAACCCAAATTCTCTTTCCTAATTCTGATTTTTTTTTATAAAAGAAAATAAACAAATCTACGGAGCTGACGAATGAATTCAGAGATGAATATCCACCCTCCCATGCCTATCTAATGCAATGTCCTCATTGTATTAAAAAGACATAAAACAGAGTGGAAAAATGTAGAAAGCACCTGAATTGCGTGAATATCAGGTCTGCTCCAAGATGAAAACGAAAAAGAACTATATAAGTGCTGAGTTTAGTGCCTTCAGCTAGGCACACTATACAAAGAAAAGAAATGAAGAAATCACAAGTGCAGGTCAGAATCAGAATGAACAGAAGAATCCTCTGACCTGTCAGCAAAGGTCCACAGATGTGGACCAGATTGTGGTGCAGACCCACACCCCATAATCGGGAATATCCTAGGTTCTGGATAAAAATTACCCAAAACCTAAAATCAGAATGCAAGCGGGGTCGGGCCTGCGATTTATGAGGATGCAACCCAAGACCAAAAAGTCGGGTTACAGAGAATTGAGGCTCAAAAGGATAATCGTTGAATGTGTGCTTGAGTTGAACATCCTCGAAACAAATGTCGTAATGGTTCTGATTTGATGGTTTCAGCTTAAAAAGAACCCTTCGACTTAATCGACCATTTCCTCCAAAATTAACTTCCCAAATCAGAACTTCCCAGCTCCTATCCTCCTCATTCAGCATATCAAATTCCAGGACCTCTTGTATATTTATCACCCCGTCTGAAATCTCCAAGTCTAAATGATGTGGCAAAATCAAAATTGACTTGGGTTTAATTATCTCAGAATTAGAATCATCAATAAGCTCAACAGGGTGTAACTGATAATCAGGGCATTGAATTGATTCCTCCAAAAAATGCGATTCTGGATCCGTAATGTGTGCCCTAAAAAGATCAGTTTCCTCAGTTATTGGGCTATCAAATGATCTATCAGATTCCTCAGGCCCAATCATCTCACAGAAATCGTGTTCAGAAAACTCGCGTGAGACTTTGCAACTTGAATCTTCACCATCAGGATCCGTATCAATGTATGTCCCAAAATCAATTGTCACTTTCTGTTCCAAGGAGACATACGTTTCCTCGTAACCCGGCTCAGGGATCTCAGGTGAAGAAATCAGATCATCCTTAATCGGTTGCTTTAATTCAATCTGGTCAGCCTCGTAACACGTGTCCCCCCCAACAGGTGCCCGAGCGGGTTCTGTCATTAGCTTTCCTGAAGAGGGTTCATCCTGGGAATTATTCCAAGATTGAATCAAAGCAACCACGAATCTCATCCTCAATTTTGCTAATTTCCCAAGTAAAAACTCACCCGGGTTCTTATCCTTAACATCCTGGAGCCAATCCAACAAAGACTTGTTTAAATCATCAATCATTTCAATCAGGGGCTCCAATCTCTCAATGCAAGGTATTGGCTGAACTTCTAAAGATTGAATGATATTCCTCAAGTTAGCCAGAACCTTATCTTGAACCTGGTTAACCTGAACCAAATGAGTTGGTTCAGGGTTGGGCGGGTTTGGCTCAATGCAGGGGAATTAACGAATTGAGATTCGTTATACCCTTCTTAATAATAGGTCATTTCAGAAAAGATGGTGATGACCTAAAGGCAGTGAAATCAGAGGATGGGTAAGGATCGGTGTATCCTTCTTGATTGTAGATCGTATTATGCTGTTCATGAAAGAAGACGATCTATAATCGATGTAGCTCTGAGAAGGATAGAAATCAAAATCAAAGTGTTCAGGGTTAGACCCTAAACACGGGGGTCCGAAATTGTATCCCCAATCTGAATTATCCCAACTAACTGATGGTTGATTACAATACAAGTTGGGATAATCGTCATGTTGAGGATAATTTACAACAGGAGGGAAAGAGCGGGAATGCGTGAAATATGTGGAAGGATTCATGATACACGGGAGGAAGAAAGGTGCCCTGCAATACAAACAATCAAACCTGTCCTTAAATGGGTTAGCCTACAGACCTACAGACTCTCAAAACCCGTCTTAAGATAAAGGAACTATTTGATCTACTTCTGTCTGTTCAATCCAACCAGTTAGAAGGAGGGACTGGGGAGAAGGTTCTTCCTTCGGCTTGCGCCTCCGATTCCTAGTGTACCCCCCAGCCGCGATCGTTTGACTCTGCTCCCCTAGCTAGACATCAGATTGAACAGTAGAAACAGACTAATCGAAAATAATCTCGTTCTGAGTTCTGAAGAGCAAGTCCAATCCTTAAGGCCAATGTCTACTCTGTTTTATTTAGGGCTAGGTTTGAATGTGCTTTGGAATGTGATGGACCCTTTAAATGGGTTGTGCCCTTAATGATTGATTGATTCGTGTGTGAGTGCACAACCAGTGGTTTTTAAGCAAGATTGTTTTTGATGTGGTGAATTTTAAGATTCAAATCTTGCTTAGTAGCTTTTAAGATTCAACTTTAGGTATTTTCAATCAAGTTTCATTGGCACACCAGGTTTTGCAAGCACAGGTGAAGATGTTTTCCTTTAAGGCTTAAAAAGAATGTGGAGTGCCTGGTAAATTCCTAAGAGTTGAACCTAATTGGCAGCTATTTGATGAGTTGATTTTATTTGAAGTGGTGCGGCCCAAACAACTCAAATAACTGGCTACAAATGCACCACTAAGTTAGGCACACAAAGATGGTTAACCTAGAATGATTTTTACTCTTTTATGTGTTGCTTTATGTGTACCGATCCCACAGATCAGAACCCGGTTGAGTAGAAACAAATCAATTCGGTTAAGTGCCTTTAAATGTGGGTGTACATTGTGTATTTGTTGAAAATTTCCCCACAAAATTATCTTCTTATTTTTTATATAAATGAAGGTGGAATGAATGTGAGTGGAAATCCAAACAACCAAACTATTCCTAGGATTTATGCAAACACCTAGGTTAATTGGAATTTGGATTCAATGTGGCGAATGAAATCTATGGAGGGGGAAAGATTGGGGGATAACTTACAAAACCTTCCACAGCACTTTACTCCAATCTACCACTTTTGCCTGCCTCAAAAGAGTACCTGCAATTACAATAAGAAAGAGAAAAGTGTGGTAAATGATTTGTAAGTTACAAAACGCGAAGAGAAATCAAAGATCGTTGCCTCCCCGGCAACGGCGCCAAAATGTTGAACGTTACGAACCTACGCTAACGTGTTCGATTTTGGAAAACCTATCGTTGTAGTTCGAAAGCGAAGAATTCGTGTTCAACAAATAAAATTTATACCGAAATTAAAATTCCGGGTCGAACACAGGGAGGCGGACGTTTGATTTAAAAACTACGCGTTTCTTTTTATTTGTTATAGAATAATTCAATTTAGAACTATCTAATTATTTACAATAAATAGAAGAGAGAGAGAGTAAGATAGAAAGAGAATATTACACAGAGAAATCAAAATGAGATGTAGAATAAATAAGGAATTTTTCATTGAAGAGATTGTTCATTACAACTACAAAGCATAAAACAATTACTCTAGAAAGCGATAAATTTACTCTAGAAAGCATTAAAAGAATGGAGGGAGAAATGTCCTCCTCGACGATTGCTTGAAGGATGAGTAGATTAATCTAGAAAGCAGTAAATTTATACTAGAAAGCGGTAAAAAGAATAGGGAGAGAGAAATCCTCCTCGACGGTTGCTTGGAGGACGAGCCGGATGGGACGACGCCTGGACGAAGGAGAACGAAGCAGGACGAAGGAGGACGAAGCAGAAGAGCGGGAACAAAGCAGCACGCCGTCGTCGTCGCGGGATCCACTTCCGAAGGGGAACGAAAATTGGACTTTATCTCACGAGAAGCATCCCGGGTGTGGGACAAGCTTCTCTTGAGCTTTGGAGGGGTAGAGAAGAGAAAGAAGGGATGAGAATTTCGTATGGAGGGGGTCTCCTTTTATAGTTGCAAGGAGTGGGGCCAAAATGGACACTACAACTTCAAAATAGTAAATGAGGGGTCATTAGTGACGGATAAATTCGTCACTAAAGCTCCCTTCGTGGGCGACGTGGGCGGCTTGCGCGCGCAACGCCCGCGCACGTCCATTGATTTTCAGCCGTCCGATCGCGAGATCAGACGGCTTAAAATCGCGCCTTCATCCGCTGCAGCCCGCCCACCTGGCACTTGCGATCGCGCGTTACGTGCAGGCGTCCAATCGCACGTCAGCACTATTGGCCGTGCGTAGCCATTGGATATCCATCTGACGCTCGTTCGCACCCGCTCGCCCACGCCTTCCAGCCCCTTGCCGCGGCTCGAACCCGCGACCTCTGCTTCGCCCGCAGCTGCGTCACCACTACGCTACGCGGACGAAATGGTCGCTCGGACGCTTTTAAGCGCGAGCGACCACAGCCGTTGGATCTCCATCTGGAGGTGGAGAGCGATCGGGCAGGGGCCTTCACAAAATGCAAGCAGCCGTTTGGGCGGCTGAGATGGCACCACGTGGCACCATCTTGGCCGTCCATCTTCTGGAAGTTGTAGATGGTGCCACGGATGTCGGATTGACTCGATTTTTGTGTTGTTGGGCTGCGATCGTCGATCCGAATTCATCCATGTGGTCGGATTTGTCATCTGAAGTACGGATTTACACCACCCTGGCCCTTGATCTTCTAGGATTCCCGGGTCACTATCTAATGCTACGGATGCCTGATTAGGGCGATCTTGGAGTCGTTGAACTCCAATCGTCGCCCTGATCACATCCATATGGTTGGATCTTTGATCTGAGGCCCAAAAAAATGTTTTCCCTGTCCAAGCACATAAAAGGAGACAATTAACCTTCATTTTATTCAAACTACTCTAAATGCAAGATGATGCATGTTATGGAATATTTATATCATGAAATGCAATCCTATGCTTAAGAACATGCATAAATAGACATTTTAAGTAGTGTCAATGTATTTACATCACAAACCAACCGTCCAAACCCTAGCCCAAGTCAAATCCTAAACCCTAGCCCAACTTAACCACCCTAACCCTCACCCAACTCAAACCCTAAAATCCTAGCCCAAGCACCCTATACACAACCTCATACCAAACCTAAACAACATATATTAAACCCAACTTGACACAAACCAAACATCATCCAACCCAAACGCCAACCTTAAGCTAAACCCCCTGCAACCTCATAGCCATCATCCAACTCCATCCCAATCCTAAGCATCATCCTACCCAAATCCTAACAAAACCTGACCATAACCTAATAAAACCCCAACTAACCAATATATTGAATATTAATGAATTTTAAAAAATTTTGACAGAGTTTCTCCTTAAATATTTCATTTCTCACATAAAAGTGTATTTGGAAACATCACACCACCTAATAAAAGTGGGCACAACCCACCATAAAAATGCAACAAATAAAATGTATAAATGGATACGAAAACACATAAAAGACAATATGTGGGCACACCCCACATCTATTAAAAGCCTAACTTGCCATTCAAAACACAAATAAAAGTGGGCACACCCCACCATTAATTTAACAAATGCACATAAAAGATAATATGTGAGCACACCTCACATCTAACATGATCCTAAAATATCACGAAAATAACTTTAAAAAATTGAAAATATATCTCTAAAGCATCTAAGAGTGATCGTCGCCAACTACCTGTGATTTCAATAACAAAAAATTAATTAAATACCTACCTATTATGGTTTTAATAACTTAAGTACTTAATTTAAAATTTATGAGAAGGAAATTAAGGAAGAGGAGATGGAGATGGTAGGAGGGAGGGGATGATGGGGAGGGTGGCAATTGGGAATAGGAGGAGGAGGAGAGGGAATAGACAAGGAAGAGGAAGAGGAAGGGAAGAGGGGGTAGATTGTCAGAGGAGGAGGTCAGGAGGAAGATGAGGAGGAGGAGGCCGGGAGGAGGAGGCAAAGCAAGATGTAGGGAGGAGGACACGGAGCAGGAGGCAGTGAGGAAGGGGTGGAGGGGAGGAGGAGGGGGCGACAGGAGGGGTCAGGGAGGAGGAGGAGGAGGGCTGCAGGAGGGGGAGGAGGAGGAGGGTGTCAAGAGGGCGAAGAGGAGGGGGGGCAGGAGGGGGTCGGGGTGGAGGAGGGCGGTAGGAGGGAGTTGCGAAGGAGGAGAAGGGCGACAGGAAGGGGAGGAGGGTGTCGGGGAGGGGGAGGAGGACAGCGAGGCCATTAGGGATGGTGAGGAGGAGACCGTCGGAGAAGGTGGAGGAGGTGGGTATTGGGGAGGAGGGGTGGTGACGAGAGCTTCGACGGTGCAAGGAGGGTTTTGGAGAAATGAAGTGATGGGGGAGGAGAGGGGCGCCTACGCGTGGATGTAGATGATGGACTTTTGTCGTCGCTTGAATTAGAAAGTAACAACAAATGTCCAAAGAACTTTTTGAATGTGCACTCAAATTCATTTGGGTCAGTAGGGATTCTATTCGCTGTCGCTTTTTATAGAAAGCGACGGTGAAATTATTTTCATCATCGCTTATTGTAGAAATCAACGACCATTATCCATACCAACTTTTGCCACGAGCGGCAACTGTTCTTCTCCTCGTCAAGGGCTGTGGCCAAATTTTGAAGACGCATTTAGCGTCAATTAGTAAACTAAACGACGAAAAAAATAATATCACCATCGCTTTAGAAAATGATAGCTAAGAACCGACGGCGAATGTCATTCTCCTAGTAGTGATCGTAACTTATGTGCACACATCTAATTAGCCTAAAATGTCTATTTATGCATGTCTCTAGTGTCATAGAAGCATTCAACATTATAAATATTGCATAGCATACATCATTCTACATTTAGATTAGTTTATACAAAATATATGTTAATTCGCCTTTTTTATGGCTAGGGGATAAGGCGATATTTATCGGGGCCTTGGATTGAAGATCGAACCGTATAGATCTGATAAAGGCGACTATAGGAGTCCAACGCCTCTAAGATCGTCCTGATCGGATCTTCGTAGCATCAGATGTAGTTAGAGAAAGATAAGAGGCCAAGGGTCAAGGTGGTGTAAATTTGTACCTTCGATGAAGAATCCAACCACACAGATGGGTTCAGATCGACGATCACAACCCAACGGTGCAAAAATCGATTCAATCCGATAACCATGGTACCATCTACAAGCATTAGAAAACAGATATTCCAGATGGCACCATGTGGCACCATCTTGGCCGCCTACAACCACCGGCCTCCTCATCAAAGGTTATGCAACCTCAACCATTGGATCAAGATCCAACGGCTGAAAGCACCGCAACCTTAAAACCAAAGCGTGACCATTTGGAAGACGTGGCACTGCGGTCGAGCATCATTTGTGAAGATATAGGTTGCGAGATCGAATCCCACCTCACCTCAAATCAAGCAAGCATGCGGGCATGCCGAAATTCAGTTGTTCTATCGGCAATGAGTGGGAGCGGTGTAGCCACGTGGCGCGGCTAGGAGTGCTAGATGGAAGCGCAGTGTGTATGCGCTAGATGACGTGCCATTAGACGTGCCATCACACGTGGGTGCGTGTAACGTTTGAAGCTGAAGCGCTCGCGTGATCTAAGCCATCCAATCGAATGATCGGACGACAGAGATTGATTGGGTGCGATGAGGCGCAATGGCTAAAGAGTAGTGGCCGTGTGATGTGGCGCGTTGTAGAGCATCGGATTAGCAGCGAGCAGGACACTCATAGCGGCGTGTGTCTTCAGTGACACTCATAAACGTCACTCAAGACCTTGATATTAATTTCTAAGACATAAAAAGACCCTTTTGCCCCCATCACTACACCTATAAATAGCCTACCCCTCCTAAACATTTTCCCATTCCCTCTCTTCTTCTCTTACCCCCTCCAAAGCTCTACGAGCTGGTCTCATACCCGGGATGCTCCACTAGAGTCTTAAACATAATTTTTTCATCTTCTCATCCCCGTTCGTGGAGCACCTGTAGTTGTCTTCTCACCACCATTCGAGAAGTGGATCCTGCTATGACGTCGCCCTACTTCGTTCTCCATCCTCCAGCTCCATTGTCCCTTGTCCAACATCACATCCCCATCGTCCGGGCACTGTGTCAACATGGCTCGTTCTCCAAGCAATCGTCGAGGAGGATTTTCTTATCCCTCTCTTTTTATCGCTTTCTAATCTAGATTTCTGGCTTTCTAGTGTAGCAAGTAGGTGTAATGGACATAATGCTATGGTTATGAAACACTTGTCCATTCTCTCCCTATTTTCTCTTTCTTTGTATTATTCTTTCTTTTTCTGCTATTGTTTATTTTTTAAGTAGAATAGCTAGTGTAGATTTAATTCGATTAGCTAATCTACTTCGTGACAATAATTATAAACGCGATTTTTAATCAAACATTTGCCTCCTAGTGTTTCTCACCAGAGTTTCGGTTGTAAATTTTATTTGATAGTAGATTTTTACGCGACTGGTTTCCCGTTGTACAAAATCTAATTGAACATTTTGGCACCGTTGCTGGAAGGCGACGCTCTTTGATTTTCCACGTTTTCCGCCTTACTTATCTTTTACCTCCCTTTTCTCTTTTCTTACTATGATTGTAGGTATTCTTTTGAGGTGAGCCAAAGTTGTAAGATTGGAGTAAAGTGTTGTTGAAGGGCCTATATGTATATCCCACCACCCACCCATAGATTTCATTTCATCACCCTAATTCAAACCTTAATTAACCTAGGTGCTCTCATAAACCCTAGGTTTAGTTTGGTTGTTTGGTTGCCACCTCCACCCACCTCACCCTCCATATAAAAAAAAAATCTAAAAAAATCCCACAGAGGTACACAACCTCTTCTGATTTTTCATACTCAACCGGTACCTCAATCTTTAGAATCGGTACATTCATCAGTACATAATCGAGTAGAAATCAGACTAGGTAACCACTTGTGTGCTTAATTCAGTGGTGCATCAGGACAATTGTTTTAGTTGCACCACTTCATCTAAAAATAACTCATCAAGTAGCTTACTCATTAAGGTTAACATTTAAGGTCAGTACCAGGTACTCCATCTTATTTTGATTTCAAAGGAAAACATCTTCACTCGTGTTTGTAAATCCTGGTTTGCCTCCTGAAATTGATTGAATTCACCTTAATTCAAACCCTAAAAGCTACTTAAGCAAGATTTGAACTCTAAAATCCACTCATTCAAATAATCTTGCTTGAAAACCTTGGTTGTGCACTCACTCACACATATTAATCAATCTTTAAGGTCGCAACCCATATAAAGAGCCCATGACATTCCCAAGCACATTCAAACCTAAGCCTAATTAAAGCAGAGTAGACGTTGGGCTTAAGGATTGGACTCGCTCTTCATGGCCCAAATGGAGATTATTTTCGATTAATCTGCTTCTACTGTTGAATCTGATATCTAGCCAGGAAAGCAGTGTCAAACGACTGCGGTTGGGGGGTATCAAATGAACCTGAGGCAAAAGCCAAGGGAAGAACTTTCTCCCCAATCCCTCTCTCTAACTAGTTGGATTGACTGGAAAGAAGTAGACCAAATCGTTCCTTTCATCTCAAGACGGGTTCTGGGAGTCTGTAGATCTTTAGGCTATCTAACTTAAGGACATGTTTGATTGTTTATATTGCAGGGAACCTTTCTTTTCCTCTCATTTCGTCATGGATCCTTCCACATCCTATTCGCATTTCCACTCTTACCCTCCTACCACTACTCATTCCCAAGATGATTATTATCCTGACAAGACTTATTCTCACCCATCTACCAGTTAGGATAATCTTGATTGGGGATACAATTCTAGACCTCCATGTTCAAGGTCTAACCCTGGACACCATGATTTTGATTTCTATCCTTCTCCGAGCTGCACTAATTACAGATCACCGCTCACCTATAAACAACCTAATATGATCTACAATCAAGAAAGATATAATGATTACAACTCTAACCTTCCCTAGGATTACACTACATATAGGTCAACACCCCTCTATGAACAACCTGAAGTGACCTATTATCAAGGAGGGCATCAAGAACCTCAATTCCTTGACTCCCTTGGATTGAACCCAAACCCACCCAACCCTCTTATGATCCAATTCCCGGATCCCTACAGGACCTGAGACCGGCTCGCCTCGACTAATCCCAAGATCCAGCCATCCAACAAGAAATAACCAAAAGCAGGAAAGTAACCCACATTTACATATGCAATATAACTAAGCAGAAGAAATGTACAAGTAATAAAGGAAAATAAATCTGCTGTTACAGTACATACCACCACAACAACAATAACAACGGAAAGCGGAAGTAAACAGTAGAAACAAAACAGTAACTAAAAGTCCATTACTTACTACAACAGTAGAGAAAAGAAAAGGAAGTGCTGAAGAAACTACAGTTGGGCTCGACTGGGCCCAACACCCTCCGCAGTTGGAAGCTTGGGCTGCTCAACTCCTGGTCCTGAACAGTATTATGAAAAGATAGAGTCAGCGAATGCTGAGTAGAGTGGTATCTATATTATCTAAAAATAGCAAAAGTAACATGTTTAATTCTCATTTCTATTTATTTGTTATATATATTTCTGTTTCACCCATTTCTCTCAAGCATCCAGATATTCTCGATCATGCATGTTCCTCGTGGGAACGATCTTGATTGCAATCTTTTCCGTAGAGTAGAAGGTACATGTGGTACTCTCTTGGCCAGGGGAGTCCCCCGTGGTAATCTTACACCCAGTCAACCACCTCGAGGTCACTGTCAAGACGTAGCAGTGACTACGGCACGCGTGATAAGCGCACAGGTAGCTACCCTGCACTGACACACGGTCAGTCGTTTCCACTAGCAGGTACGCCCAAAGTACAACACGGAACAGTATAGGGACTTGCCCTCTCAGAACAGGGGTCTCACCCCTCAGAACCAAATAGGGGTCTCGCCCCTCCACAGTCCGCCCACCCTCGTCTGACTACCCCGGTTTGCCCAGAGGGCCTAACAAGTCGGTGTAGGGTGGCTAGCTGAACCCCAGGCCCCGTGGGGTGGCTAGCTCCCTCCCTACACTAGTAGCTCACCTCGATACCACGTACACGAGGGCCAACAGGAGTCGGTGTAGAGTGGTCAATCCTAACCCTAGGTCTTAACCTAAGGGAGGTTAGCTCCGCTCTACACAAAAAAGGGGCAGTTGCTCTCCCTGGTACCACATACTCAAGAGCCAGCACACTTCCCGTCTTCATTCTAGGTTTCCGTCTATCCATAGGAGTTCTACTCTTAATTTCCCGTAGGGTTCATGCTCATGTTCACATCATTTATTCCGATCCAGATTTCACCTTTCACAATTCATTTCTCAACCACATACAGGCAGCTCGTGTTTCCATAATTCGATACATGCAACAGGTAATTTCACAGGTAATTGTTCATTAATTACAGGCAGCTCATATTCTAACAGGCAACTCATAATTATAATACAGGCAATTGCTAGCAGTTTATCTCAATCATGCATGTAAGTACATCATACAGCACAAACGGTTCATTCATTTCTCTACCCTAGGGTTCATGCCACATCCTAGGGTTCCATTCGGCTATTTCCACAAGCACATTCTTATTTAAATATTATTAACGAAATTAAACCACTCTACCAGGCAACACGGGAGTAATGGGGGCTCAAACTACAGACTCAGGCATCTCTGCGAGCCCCAAACACGCACTAGGTTGAAACCCTATACTAGGGAATACATCACAAAAGGAGGGTTCAGAACAGTGTACAAAAGACCCTAGTATGTAGAGGAACTCGCGAGGAAAGTACATGTATTTCGTTTGCGTAAAACGAACCCCGATCGAACCCCAAACGGGAAAAAAATGTGCCTACTGTTCAAAATTAAACATCTGGGAATAATCCCAGACGTCTTAAAAGGTGTCAGATCTTTACCTTAAGTCCTTGTGGTATCCTCAGACGTCCAGACCTTCTCTACGATCATCTGAAGGCAGTTCTAGGCGTCAGACAATGCCTCCGATCGTCTGGACGCACCTCCGGATGTCTGGTGATGTGTTCAGATGTCCAAAAGGGCGTGGGAAAGCGTTCCACGCTCCTTCCCAAAGCTGTACCTATGTACGACATCACAGGCGCGGTCAGCCGACATATACCCCTACGTTGCAATATGCATGGCACAGGGAGATACGTACCTTGCGATAAATGTGCTTTCAGACATCTAGCCTTAGCTCCAGACGTGCAGGTACCCCGTCAGTCGTCTGGACTCCACTCCAAATGTCTGATACTGGAAAACTTCCAGTACCAGGAACTCCTAGCAACTCTCTCTGTTCGCTCCGCCTCGCGCCACAACAGCTCCAGCCGCTGCAGAGGGCCAGGAGGCTGCCTCTTCGAGCCCTCTCCTCCTCCCACATGTGCCCGCGGTGGCCATGTGAGCTCCGCCGAGCTTCCACCGAAGCTCCTCCGACCTCGGCTTCCTCCTCGTCCTGTGCTCTCCTCCTTCCTCCCTCTCGCTCTCCCTCGCTTGCCCCCTCTTGCTACTCCCGCATAGCACTGAAGGTGGTGGTGGCTGGTGTTTGAAGTGGAGAGGAGATAGGAGTGGGGGTTTAAATAGGAGATGTGGGGTTTAGGGCTTGGGGAAGAAAGAGGAAGGGAGAGAGAAGAGGACGGTTCTACGCGTTGCTCCACGTAGAGTGCAGTGTGCAGTACAAAGATTTCATTTTTAGATGTCCGGGAACGGGTCTAGACGTCTGGACAGACATCTGACTGAGACTGCAAACATCTTAAAAGGCTAAAAGTGTGACGAGTCATTACAAACCCTAAATCAAACCATTTGGTTCAGGTGAATTAGGTCCAAGATAGGGTGTAGGCTAACTTAAGGAACACCATTCAAACTTTAGAAGCTCAGCCAACACCCTACACTAAAGAATTGGAGCCTTTGATTGAAATGATTGATGATCTTAACAAATATTTGTTGGATTGGCACCAAGATGTTAAGGATAAGGACCCGGGTGAGTTTTTACTTGGAAAATTGTCAAAATTAAGGATGAGATTTGTGATTGCTCTAGTCTAATCTTGGGATAATTTTTAGGATGAATCCCCTTCAGGAGAGCCATTTTCAGAACCCACTCAAGCACCTGTTAGGGGGGACACGTTTTATGAGACCGGGGTTGAGCAGGTTGTTTGAGAGCAACCAATTGTGGATGAATTGATTTCTTCACCCGAGATCCTTGAACCAAGGTACGAGGAAAAGTATGTCTCCATGGACCAGGAAATGATAAATGATTTTGAGACATATATAAATGCGAATCTAGAATTCTTTAATTCTAAGGGTGAGGAATCTTTATGTGAAGTCTCACTTGAGTTTGACGAAATGATTTTAGTGAGACAATTGGGCCTGAAGAATTCAATGAATCATTTAATAGCCCAATAATTGAGGAAATTGATCCTGTTGGGGCTAGCTTGGAAGATACAAATATTGTTTTCATGGATGATTCAATCAATAGCCCCATTCCCCAATCACACCCTAAAGAGATGAATGATGATGTTATTGAAATCATTGTACCCAAGTCTATCCTAATTGAGCCACAATTGTTAGATGTGGATATTGTATATGGGGTGTGTAATAAACTAGAGGTCCCGGAGATCCTGATTGTGGAGGATAGGAACATGGAAATGAAGATATGGGAAGCCAATTCTGAGGGAAGCAGAAATTTGAGTCTAAGGGTTCCTATAGACCTGAAACCACTACCAACCTTGTACCAAGACCCTTACAACATTTGTGACTCTGAGGATGTGCAACCTAAGTGTAGATTAATGGATTATCTTTTTGAGCAAACTGTTGGCTGGACAAATGAGCCCATTAATTTAGATTTACCTATTGTCTGATATTTTGGATTTAGGTTGCATCCTCATAAATCGTAGACCCGGCCCTGCTTGCATACTGATATCCGGTTCTGGATAATTTTCATCCAGAACCTTAGATACACTCGACCCTGGGGCATGGGTCTACATCATAATCTGGTTCACATCTGTGGACATTCTCTACTGGCAGGTCTTGAGGTTAATCCTTTTATTCTGATTCTGACCTGCATTTGTGAATTCCTTATTTCCTCTTTATTTGTATAATGTGCCTAGCTGAGGGCAATAAATTTAGCACATATACAGTCTCTTTTTCATCTCAGAGTGACCTATTAATCATGAAATTTAGGTGCTTTCTTCTCTACTCTGCTATTTTTCATGTCATTTAACGTTGCATTAGATAGGCATGGGGGGTAGATTTTCATCCCTTAATCATCTTGTAAGCTCTGTAGATTCTTTTTATTTTCTCTTTATTTAAAAAAATTTTTGAATTAGGAAAAGAGAATTTGGGCATTAGAGTTTTTCAACTTAAGGAAATGACACGTTAGGACCTGAATACTTAGACCCTTCAGGTCTTCGGGCTTAATCAACCTAGGTGTCCAATAAAATGTGGACTTATTTCTAGATTCCTCACCATCTTTAGTTTGTTTCTAATTGGTTAATAAGTTGGGATGATAAATACACGACTTATCAATCCACCCTCTAATTTGAGGGGACTTATAGTCTAAGCATTTACATATTATTTGCACTGACTCACTTTTCGATGATTTCAACGGAAATTAGGTAGCTAATGAACCTTCTAGGGTGGTATGGCTGGCAAGTTGTCATGGGTAACAGCTAATTGGTCGGTTGTCTAGAGCCCAACCACACGACCATTCTCTTTCTGCTGCCTTTAGATAAATCTTATATCAGGGAAGCCACCTACTTAGAAAAAAAGGAAAAAATAGAGAAATACCCAAAAAGAAAAGAAAAAGAAATAGAAAAGAAGAAAAAAATAAATAAGCCACACTTCATCACATGAGTATGGCTAGCAAGTTACCGTGGGTAACATCCTAATGGCCAGTTGTATAAACCCAACTCACGAAATGCACAAATAATTCTTAAACACTTAGGAAGAAGTGGGGAAGTAGAATAAGCTGGGAAGATATACATTGGGTTCACTCTTGTTTGACCCCATAAAAATAAAAGGTAGGGAGAAAGCTACCAGTCAGATAAATACACATTTAGGCAGAATTTCTTTTTAAGGTCACCTAAGGGCATAGAAACCTGATGTCCGTTCTAATTACCAACCAATGAGTCTATCACAATCACAAAAAGATGCTTAGAACTTAGAGTTCTTTTCAAGTCTTAAGTGGGTTGGGTAGCCGTAGAAAGCTGCCCCGAAACTCTTAACTTAAAAAATCAAAAAAAAAAAGAAAAGAAAAAAAAGAAAAAAAAAAGTATTTACTTTTGAATAAGTCGAGGGCTTGGGCGGCCTACATTTTGGTAGACATCCGAGCACTGTTGAGTCTAGGTAATTCAAGTCTTTAGTAGAAATTTGTTAGTGTTAAGAAATAACTATTGCCCAAGTAATTTGAACCTAATTCTTTTATAAATAGCATGCAGTTTTGCTAGGGACTACGAAAAGATAGGCATGGGGGTGTGATGTGCACAAATCTATTTGGCCTAAAATGTCTATTTATGCATGTTTCTAGTGTCATAGAAGCATTCAACATTATAAATATTACATAGCATACATCATTCTTCATTTAGATTAGTTTGTACAAAATATACGTAAATTCACCTCTTTTTATAGCCAGGGGACAAGGCGATATTTATTGGGGCCTCAGATTGAGGATCCAACCATACAGATTTGATCAGGGTAACAATCAAAGTCCAATGCCTCCGAAATCGCCTCGATTGAATCTCTATAGCATCAGATGCAGTCCGAGAAAGATCAGATGCCAAGGGTCAAGGTGGTGTAAATCCGTACCTCAGATGAAGAATCCAACCGCACTGATGTGTTCAAATCGACGATTGCAACCCAATGATGCGAAAATCGATTTAATTTGACAACTGTGGCACCATCTACAAGCATTGGAAAATGGACATCCTTAATGGCACCACGTGGTGCCATCTTGGCCGCCCACTACCACCGACCTCCTCCTCATCAAAATTTGCACAATCTCAACCATTGGATCAAGATCTAACAGCTAAGAGCGCCGCAACCTTAAAACCAAAGCGCGACCATTTGGAAAACATGGTGCAACGGACGAGCATCGTTTGCGAAAATAGAGGTCGCGAGATCGAATCTCACCACGTCTCAAATCAAGCGAGCGTGTGGGCACGCCGAAATCCGGCCATTCGATCGGCAATGAGAAAGGTGGTGCGGTCACGTGGTGAGGCTAGGAGTGCTGGATGGAAGCTCAACGCGCACGGGTGAGATGATGCGCCACCAGATCTGCCATCACATGTGGGCATGCGTAACATTTGAGGCTGAAGCACTCGCGCGATCTAAGTCGTCTAATCAAATGATCGGACGATTGAGATTGATTGGGCGCAATGAGGCACAACTGCTGAAGAGCAGCGGCTGTGTGATGTGGCACGTTGTGGAGCATCAGATCAGCGGCGAGCAGAGGAGATCAAGCGCGCGCCTTCAGCGACGTGCATCTTCAGTGACGCTCATAAACCTCACTCAAGACCCTAATATTAATTTCTATGCCATAAAAAGACCCTTTTGCCCCCATGACTACACCTATAAATAACCTACCCCTCCACATTTTCTCATCCCTTCTCTTTTTCTCTCACCCCCTCCAAAGCTCTACGAGCTGGTCCCATACTTGGGATGCTCCACTAGAGTCTTAAGCATAAGTTTCATCTTCTCATCCCTATTTGTGGAGTGCCTGTGGTTGTCTTCTCGCCACCATTCAAGAAGCGAATCCCGTTGTGACGTCACCCTACTTCATTCTTCATCCTTCAACTCCGTTCTCCCTCGTCCAGCATCTCATCTCCATTGTCCGAGTGCTCCGTCAATGCGACTCGTCCTCCAACCAACAGTCGAGGAGGATTTTCTTATCCCTCTCTTTTTATCGGTTTCTAGTTAGATTTCTATCTTTCTAGTGTAGCAAGTAGATGTAATGGACATAATGCTATGGTTATGAAATTTTTGTTCATTCTCCCTATTTTCTCTTTCTTTGTATTATTCTTTCGCTTTCTTCTATTATTTATTTTTTAAATAGAATAGCTAATGTAGATTTAATTCGGCCAGGTAATCTACTTCATGACAATAATTATAAATGCGATTTTTAATCAAGCGTTCGCCTCCCCGTGTTCGACCCGAGACTCACCAGAGTTTTGGTTATAAATTTTATTTGATAGCAGATTTTTACGTGACTGCAATGACGGGTTTCAAACTCAATTTCTTAGCGTATGAAATCTAATTGAACAGTAACCACCTAACGTACTTAAGGGCAAGAAGCCAAGAAAACATGAAATGATGGGTATCTACCTTCTGATACACGTGATCACATAGGAGAAAACTTACCCCACTCATCGTTTAAAGACTTCAATATGAGGGGCAAAAGCCAATAACGAAGAGAGGTTTCATGGGGAACTCGATCAATGATTCAAGACCGTCATAAGACACAAAAGAGGAGGGTGAGCGCAAGTGTAGCCCTATGCATGAAAAGTAAGCTTTCCTATGGGGGAACCCTAATCAACGCTTTGTTTTGATTTAGGACACGTGATTTCTTGTGTAGCTAATATCCCTCGAACTCGCCGTCATCAGAAGAACGCTTCTTCAAGGAGGCTATGGCAGATGCTAGTGAAGCAGAGGTACTTGAGGTGAGTGCTGCTACCGACACGTTGATAGTGATTGAAGCGCTTAAGGCAGGTGTTGCGGTCAGCAGCAAGGGGACGGGAGATGAAGCGATTGCTGGTGGTGTTGCTGAACTAGAGACTATATTGGGGGGGAGCAACAACGGGAAGTCGAAGGAACATGAAGCTGTCAACACTCAGGCACCAGCGGCAAGAATGGAGAGTGAGGATGTGTAACGACCCGGTTCCCGAGTCCCTACGAGACACGAGAACCGGACCGACTCGACTAATCCCAAGACCTAGTCGTCCAACGAGGAAGTAACCAAAAGACAGTAAAATAAACCACATTCAGCATGAATATAACTAACAGTAAGAAAGTACAGCAGTAAGGAAAGAAACTACTACAGTAGGTACCACCACAACAGTAAAACAGCATGTATCATATAACAAGAACTGCAGGTAAAGAAGGTACAGCGGAAACAAAAACTACTCACTAGAACAGAAACAAAAGGGGTACAAAAGGCTGTGGTAACTCTACTGGACCCTACTCGGCCCAGCGTCCTCTGTAGCCGCCGACCCTGGCTGCTCAACACCTGGTCCTGAAAAAGGTAACGAGTGTAACACGTCAGCAAAACGCTGAGTAGAGTGGCAAACTAACTAAAGGCAACAGTAGAGTGTACAGTAGCTGTTATGTTCTATTACTTCCTTTATTCACATCTTTCAATTTTTCTCACTATTTCATTTATTTCTCAGATCCTTTACTTGATCTCGAATGTCCTCGTGGGAACGATCTTGATTGCAGTCTTTTCCAAAAGTAGAAGTAGCACGTGGTGCTCTCCTGGCCGGGAGAGTCCCCCGTGGTGATCCTACCCTCAGTCAACCACCCCAAGGTCACTGACAGACGTAACGGTGACTACGGCACGCGCGATAAACGCACAGGTAGCTAGCCCGCACTGGCACGCGGTCAGTCGTTTCCGTTAACGGGTGCGCCCAAAGCATAGCACGGAACCAGGGCAGAGCCCTCTCAGTAACAGGGGTCCAACCCCTCCACAGTAACCAAACCGGGGCCTTGCCCCTCCACAGTCCGCGCACCCTCGCCTGACTACCCTGGTTTGCCCTAATGGGCCTAACAAGTCGGTGAAGGAGGCTAGCAGAACCCCGGGGCCCGTGGGGTAGCTAGTACTCTCCTAACACTAGTAGCTCTCCTCGGTACTACGTACACGAGGGCTAACAAGTCGGTACAGAGCGGCCAATCCTAACCCCGGGTCCCTGGGGCGGCTGGCCCCACACTGCACTAAACAGGTACAGGTACTTCCCTTGGTACTGCGTACCCAAGAGACAGTACAAACTACATCTCAGTTCCATTCCTTTTTCCTTCCAGGAGTTCCACTCCTAGTTCCCCGTAGGGTTCCATCCTTTAATCTCAGAACATCATATGTTTCACTTTCCAGATTCACGTTCTCAAGATCCATGATCTCAAACATGTTTCTTTATTCATAACAGGCAGCTGTTAATTAAATTTACAGGCAGCTTTATATATTCCTTTCCATTTTTCCAAGACTGAAGTAATATACATTCCACTAGTTTTTTCCATCCTAGGATTCATGCCATATCCTAGGATCTATCATACAATCTAGTTTTCCGGCCCTAGGGTTCATGCAACACCTAAGAGCTATCATTCCATATATTTCTCATTCCTAGGATTCATGCAATGCCCTAGGTTCTAGTTATGGTTTCATACTTTAACAGATTTTATTAATACTTAAAGCCACTCTACCAGGTACAACGGGAGTAATGGGGGCGTGATCGGGAATCCCGCGCGCCTCCGCGACTCTCAAGACTGCAACCGAACGAGGTCCTATCACAAGGATCAAACACAAGGAGTGTCTCAAAACAGTGTATAGCTACTGTAGACGAGTAGAGGAATTAATTATGAAAAGAGCGCAACTCGAATCGCGGAAAACGGAGCCCAAACGGGCCCTAAACGGGTCGAAAAAGACGATACTGTGCAAAATCAGACGTCTGGAACTCCCTCCAGACATCTTAAACGGTGGATCAGAGAATTACCTGTTCAGCTTGGTTCCCCGGACGTCCAGAAGTCTGCGGGGACGTCTGTCCTATACCCCAGACGTCCGATGGTCCACACGGACGTCTGTAGGTCACTCCCGCCGTCTGGTACAACTTCCAGACGTCTGATTCGCAAAGGATGACGAATCAGCGAACCTGCGCACAGCCAACCCCCCTCCCTCAGTACGGTCAGTCGACAAGAAGGAAGAAGAAAGCGGAAACTCACCTTTCAGACGTCTGTATGATCTTACAGACGTCGACCTTGCCGTCTGGATATCAACCCAGACGTCTGATTCTGGAAATTTTTCCAGAATCAGAACCCTGCTCGGCCTCCGCTCGCGACGCCGCCCGCGTCGCAGCTCGCGCGTCTGCTGCTCAGCCCGCAGCAGGTCCCTCTCCGCGTCGCTCCGCGCCCCCTGCGCCCTCCGCCGGCCAGCCAAGCCGCTCCGGCGAGCTCGCCCTCACGGCAGAGCCCCGCCCTCGCACGCCGCACCTCCTCCGCGCTCACTGCTGCTGCCGCTGCCGCCCTCGCGTCCGCTCGCTCTCGCGCACAGGAAGGAGAAGAAGGAGGAGACGGTGGAGACGGGAGGGGAGGCGCGCCCTTTTAAGGCCGCGCGAGGAGGAGAGAGAAGGCGGTCGCAGCGCGCCTGCAGCCGCAGAGAGAGAGAGGAATCGCAGGTCTGCGCGCACAGGCGCGCAGACGAATCTCCCGTGCGAACATAACTATTCTCCAGACGTCTGTAAACGATCCCGGACGTCTGGTCAGACGTCTGGATGTGATCTCAGACGTCTAGTCCGACGTCTGGGACACCTCCCAGACGTCTTAAAAGGCGTCTGGGGCACGCGTTCGTTACAGGATGTTGTCAAGAAGGATGATGTTGAAGAATATGCAGCGGCGATTTCTCATGAAGTAGGGTTTGAAGGAGAAGAGCATAAAAAGGGAAAAGATGAAGGTAATGATCATCCCGAACCATCAAAATGTGGTAATTGTTGACAAGGTAAAAAATTTTTGATTTGTGAAGATGTTGTTCTTATGTCATTATGCGTGGAGTGAATGCTGTCCACCTGCTTTCACGAGCATGGGGTTAGTGGTAATTAATCCTAACACGGAAGATTTACGCTTCCATTGCATAAAGAGAACTTGATAAATTGTGGATGTTTTGGATGATCAATCATATTACATGTAATGGGACGACATTAATGTTGCTAGCATGATTATAATGACTTCGTATATGTTTTCATTATTCATAGTATAATTCTTAGTGGTTGAATAATAACCAGGTCAGACCAATCTTAAAACATCTGGAAAGCTGCTGTAAGCATCATAGAAAATGTAGTAAGCAGAAAATGAGTTAGGGGAAAGAGTCATAATGCTAGCAGCATTTGTTTACGCATTGGTAGCATGGTCCTGTTGGCAAGATCTAAATAAATATATCCAATAGGTCTTGTTGGTAGCGTACAAATAATGGAAGTGCTGCTTCTAACAGAAAAGTGGTAAAATATGACGTTGTTGGCAGCAAGAATTAAAGGAAATTAGTAATCATGTTAACAGTAGTGAGGGGTAGTTCATATAGTTGTTGGCAATCGACTCGTTTACTTGTGTTAGAATGCCATTTGTTTATGTCTTCAATTATTATTGTAATTGTAATTAATTTTAACATTTAAGAGAAGATGAGGAAACATAAGGACCAAACTCAACATAAAGAGGTAGACGAAAGGAGAGACCAAAGAAGAGGAAGGGTTTGAGAAGTGAAGGAGAGGAAAGGTATCCAAGGAGATGGAAAATTCGTAGGGAAGACATGGGAAGAAGAGAGGGAGAAAGGATTTTGAGGATGAGGAGTCTGAGGGTGTGTCAGGAAAGGAGGAGAAAGGGAAGAAGGGAGGTGAAGGGAAGAGGAAGAAGGTTGCAAGAAGGGATGCTGCTGAGGGCAACTCATCTAGAGGTTCTCATAATAGATCTAGGAAGAAGAAGGCACACACTAGGAGGAGGAGAAGAGTGGAGAGGAGGTCTGATGATGACGATGAGGAATTTGATGTGGGCAATGAGAAAGTACAGGAGTCGGAGGAAAATGCAGAATGGAAGAAGTTAAATGCAAGATGCCTGTACAAGAATTTCGAGGATGTTCATCTCAAACAATGCCCAACACATCTAGGGGAAGCATTCTTGGAGACGCCCTTTGCAAGCATTGCAAGGGATACTTATCTGAGGAAGGACCTCCAGCTTTATTATCAATTATGACGTTGTTATGATAAGGAGAAGCAAACGTTTAGAATTGGGAGGAAGAAGTTGAAGTTTCTACCAGAACATGCATTGCACATTACAAGCCTTCAATTGAATGGGAATGAAGTTTCTTTGGATGCTAAAGGTAGTGAAGGTGCAGACTTCCTAAAGAAACACTCCCCGGTGAACAAAGTGACAGTGTTCAATGCCAATATTGCCCTAAGTAAACTACTTAAATTCGAGAAGGAAGCAGTTGATAGAGAGGCTATCAGGAAGGAGCACCTGTAGCCTCTGATACTGATTTGTTTAGGCGTGTTTTTTTTTTCCTTACAGAGACCACAACATCTACCACAGCCTGTTTCATTACATAATGAGGGTGAAAAACTTCACAGCTATGCCTGGGCAAGGGCAATTCATGCCCACATCCATTCATCATTGAAGTTCACCATCATGAACATGGTCGAAGGAAGGAGTTACAGGTACTTGAAAGGATGCAGTTCTTTGTTGACAGTAAGGAAGAACACACCTATTCATTTACTAGTAGAAATGAATTGTATCATAATGTTTATAATATGTATGAAATGTAAATTTGGTTAATTGTAGATCTGGTTATATGAGAATGTCATAATCGATGCTCCATTAAATGATAATGTATTTCCATTAGTTGGGAAATGGAACCCAAATCTGATGATATCAGATCTACTAAGAAGGGCAAAGTTGAAGTTAGTGAATTTACCTAATCGCAAATTCAATATGCACCCTTTTCAAATTCCTGATGCTAGTGCATCAATGGAGAGGGTAATAATCTTGATAATGATGAATGAGGAGGGCATCTAGTAGGAGAAGATGGTGGCACCAAACAACTGCTAGCAGATGACACAATGGGAGCTAACATGCTGGAGGTAGCAGTTTTGAGTGAGGATGTTGAGGGCAAGGAGGGAGACTGTCACGACTCGGTCCCGGCTCCTTACAGAACCCGAGACTGGCTCGCCTCGATGAACCCCAAGACCTAGTCGTCCAACGAGAAATAACCAAATGCATACTCATTCCACAACTACACAAGTAATGTAACTAAGCAGAAAATTTATAACTGATAATAAAAGAAAGAGAACTGCAAACCACTAGATTTTTATAAAATATGGTGGAAAAGTATGGTTACAATTATAGCCATCACAATGGGAAACTGGTAAAAATATAACTGAGTATAACAACAAGCTACAGGTACTCAGTACAACAAAAACTCTCTGCCGCGAAACTAAAGAAAGAAAACTATGGCTGGGCTCGACTGGGCCCAGCACCTTCGGCATCTAATGGCTCTGGCTACTCGAATCCCTGACCAGAACATGGTTACAAAATCCAGAGTTAGCTAACGTTAAGTAGAGTGGTGGTTAAGTTATTCACGTGCAACATAATTAAAACGGTAATCAGCTAAACATTCAATTGTCGGTTATTTATTTTCATCCGTTTCTAATTCTCTGGTTTATGTGTTTCCAAGTCGAGTACGCTAATCAGGTTCCATGATATTGTGTAATTGATGAGAACCTCATCATGAATCCTAACTAGCTTACTTTGATCTAATAAAATGAACAAAAGCTCCTACATAACCTAAAGGAAGGGCTAATTCAGGGGATTACTAAACTAAGAAGAGAACATGAAACAAAGGGTAAAACTGTAATTTTACCATTGCAGTGCATCAACGAGATTTCTAAGGGTCTAAACATAGGTCAATTTGACTTAATAAGAGAAAAAGAGGGACGGTTCAGTTAGAAAAGGGTTATTGTGAATCTAGGAATTAAATGATATTCTATAACCCTAAAACAAACCCACTTAAATTCACAATGTTCCGGGAAAGATAAAAATCAACTAAACCATCTAAAATTCATGAAAAAGTATCCTCTAGGGTTTAGAACTTTCAATTTGGCCTTTGGAACCTGTTTTGACCTAGATTAGGGTCCATGCCTAATATTTGACCTAATTTTGGTTTTTGTTCAAAATGTCCAGTCAAACGTGGTTAAACCTAAAATCCAACTTCACCATTGGATTCCTTAGGTCCAAATTAGGTTTATACCAAAATTTGGACCTAAGGGAAGGTCATCTTGACCTACTTTGCAATTTGGTCCACCAAATTACATTTAGACCCTCAACTTTTTGAAACCCTTGCAAATCCCCCCAACTTCTTCGTCTCTTTCTTCATTTCGGTCCCTCTGCCATCGCAGCAGGGACCCATACCTCCGGCGACTTTGCGTGGAGGTTCTCTCCTCGGATTCATGGGGAGTTGCTCCCAGATTTGAAAGGGGAGCTCCCTGCGAAGCCCCCTACCGCATGGGCAGCTCCCCTTGCCCTGAAACACCCCATACCTCTCGTGCGAACGCTAGAGAGGTATGGGTCTCCCTCTGGCCTTGCCTCCGTCATGGTGTGCCTTCCGCCTTCTTGCAAATCCCACTCTGCCTACGCCTATTTAAGGAAGCCCAGACCTCGCCGCTTCCTTCAAGCCCGATTTAGCCGAAGATTACCCCCCAATTTCGCCTCCTCCTCACTCCAGCCAACTGCTCGCAGCTTCCGGTGACTCTCCCTCCCTTTTCTCGTCGCTCTGCCACAGTACCAGTGGCAAAGCCATCTCCGTCGTACTCCTCCGCGCTGCGCCGTACCAGTGCACGCCCTCCGCCTCTCTTCCTCGTCACCGCTTCTTCCCCACAGGACCTTCGTCTCTGACGACGGCAGACACCCGCCACTCACCCTCTGCCTCCCCCCTTCGCTCTAAACAGCTCAGTTAAGTCCTCTTTCTTCCCTCTTCATTTTCTCCATATTAATTTCACAAATCGCACCTCAACTGCCACTACCACCACCATCGTTTCCACCTTCGGCCACCAACTCCGGCGAGGCTGCTCCACCTCCACAGACTATCCCACCCCTCGCCGACAAGTCCATAAGCATCCCCTCATTCCACTCAACATTTCCCCACTTACACCACCACTCCACTCACCTAAACACACCCTCGAACACACCCACACATACGCACACAGTGTGCCCTAGGCACGCTCGCACAGGCGCCCCTGCAACACGCCACCCACTGCACCACCTTCGCCTTGACACGACGAAGCTACCCAAGTGTTTTGATAGGGCCGCGAGGCCATGTTGGTGCTTTCAGGTTCCGACTCCCCTCTGCCATTGGAGCAGAGCTTGAAGCAAGCTTGAAGCGAGCTCCAGACTTCACCAGCCCCAGGTGGATATCCCAGGTCGTGCGGAACATCTTCGCGCACAACTCTAGTCCACCTATTGAAGCCGCAACCCCTTACAGCTCGCAATCACAGGGAACACCTGCTGCTGCTACGCGAGCAAAGTGGGTGGGACATTTAGTCCCACCTCGGAAGTTTTCAACGCAGGTGAGCAGCTTAAATTGAATTTGTGTTTTAGCCTGGTTGCCTCCGAACACGAGGTGAGGTCCCCTCGCCCATATACCCACCTCGTCCGCGACCCACGCTACGCGAACCTGGCTGACCTGTTTACCCTGCACTTCTCGTACACCACTCATGCCGGTGTGCCTGGACCCAGGCGCGCATAACCCGACCCGATTACCCAGCTGGCTCTGAGAGAGCGAAGAGCGAAATAGAGAGAGAGACGTGGGGAGGGTTGGGGGTAGGTTTTGCTTCTCTGTGCTATGTAGGGAAGAAGGAGGAAGAGGAAGTAGCTGCGAAGAAGAGGAAGAAAAGAGAAGAAGAAGGCAGAAGGAAGGAGCCAAAGAAGCAGAAGGAAGGAGCTGAAGAAGAAGAAGGAGGAGGCGCAGTAGCCAAGCAGAGAAGAAGAAGGAGGAGGAGGAGGCGCAGCAGCCAAGCAGAGAAGAAAAGAGGAAGAAGGCGCAGCAACTCAAGAAGAGAAGAAGAAGAAGCCAAAGAGGAACAGAAGAAAAGAGAAGGAAGGAGCTGCCGCAGAAAGGAAGGAGCTGCAGCAGAGAAGGAAGAAGAAGAAGAAGCTTGAAGAAGCACTGTAGCAGATCACCACTTAAGACGTCTGATTCACAGAATCAGACGTTTGAAGACAGGAAAGACAGAGAAACAAGAGAAGAGAGAAAGCAAAGAAAAAGGAAAGAAAGGAGAAGAAGGAAGAAAAGAAAAAGAATTTATTTCTTTTTATGTTTTTACTCTCTAGTCTTTATATACAGTACATTATTACTAAACATTATCTTTCAAGTTTTGTGATTTTTGGCTTCTAAATACCAATTTGCTCCCTGAGTTCGACCTTGGAAGTTTTTAAATTTTGAGTAAATAAATTTGATAATCGTTTTTCACAGTATACTACAACGCATATTTTCTTAAACTGCGACATCAAGTGATTATTTTTAGCGCCGTTGCCGGGGAGCAATGGGCATTTTAGAAGCATTAATCACAATTTCTGATTCATTACTAACTTAAATTCTCTCTTTTGTTGTGTTTGTTGCAGGAAAGGAAGTCAAGAAGAGTAAAGCAACCGCACAACAGCCACACTAGGGAACAGGTAACCTTTAACCCTCTCTCCTAACCCTCTCAAAATCTGAAAAGGAGAAACAAAGAGAAAAATCAATCTAGGGCTACCAGTTTTCCATATTTAGTAATCCACAAGAGTTGCCTAGTTTTTAATTTCAATACATTTTTAATTGCACATCCACTCAAGGTAACTAGGGCTAAAACCTTCTTCATTTAGCCCTAGATACCCATTTTTGAGACAACTAAATTGAACCAACTAGAGCCAACCTAAGGATTACAAGCTAGGATTTTAGAGACACATCTTCTAAGAAAAGAATCAAAAATTCCAAAAAGATGTGTGCCTAAGCCTTGTTTGAAGAGACCTATAAAAGAGAAACCCTAAGCAAATCAGGCTCTTAATCTACTTGAACCCTAAAAGAAAGGACCTAAGAAGCTCTCAAAGGAACAAAGAGGTGAAGTTTATCCTTTGGGACAACTAACCTTTAAATTAAGTCACTTTGCACTCAAAAGACTTAAAGTTCAAGTGGAACCCTAAGCACCTTGATCTTAACTAAAAGTGGTAGACTTAAGAGGTCAAGGTCCCCATTCTGGTCTACCTAGAATCTCAGTGACAAGAGAGGTCAGGTGGGGGAAACCCTGTAACCAGTGGGGGCGCTCTACCGTGTAGGAGTCTTCGCGGGACTCACCCTCTCTGGCTACGTAGGTAATTCTCAGGTGGACGACTTTTTGATCTAGGGGTATCATCCGCCCCGAACCTCTATAGTCACCCAGCATATTTTGGGTGTCTTGATTTGGTCCAGCACATCTAATCTCATCGATCCATCGTTGTAAATTTGGTAGGAGGTCCTTGAAACCTCCTTTAGAAATCCACTCTCCCCGAGGCCAAGCCTCGGTGCCCTTGTTTATGCAGCAACCCCTCCACATAGACCTTTCCTCCGATTTTGAACCTAGTTCTCCTTCTTCTTCCATCATGGCACAGCCTGTTGAAGAATAAAATAATCTTGAACACCAGCTTCAGTGTCTTAATGACCTCTTCCAGAACTTCATGAACCCACCGTAGCGACCCATGATGCGAGGTCACTATAATCCTGCTGCGGTGGCAATCGAGCCTCGAGTCCGAATCTCGGCTGGAGGACCTGATTCTGAATTGAAGCACAATATGATTCATGCCATACCAAAATTCTATAGGCTTAACTCCGAAGATCCATTCCAGCATATCAAACAGCTCAAGCATCTGGCCCAGACCTTCGGGTCAGATGCACAAAATCGGGATATTTTGCTCACGAAGATGTTCTCTTTCTCCCTCATGGACAAGGCGGCTCATTGGTACCAAACTCAAACCCGTCCGATCAACACATGGGATGAACTTCAATCCGAGTTTTTGAAGAAGTTCTTTCCTGTTGGTCGAACAAACACCTTGCGCCATCAGATTACTCATTTCACCCAGCAAATGGGAGAACCTCTTCATAAGGCATGGGACTGATTTTTGGATCTCATGCGAAAGTGCTCCCACCACGGAGTTCCTAAATGGGAACAAGTCCAATCTTTTTACTAGGGACTCCATGAGGATATTAGATTATTCGTCAATGCAACCTGCGGAGGGAATATCATGGGTCAGCATGAGGACATAGTGTGGGAGATTCTCGAGAATATGTGCGAGAACTCCATCAACAATGACTCCATGGGTTTATTCGACCGAACGAATACCTACACATCAACGAATCTTAGGGGAGCACATGAGACACAGGGCCTGTCTGCATTCGTTGACTTAGAATTGATGGCCAGTCTGTTGGACAAGGTCTCTATCATCAAGAAGAAGGTGGACGAGCTGACTCAGCATTTGCAGCGAGCCACCTCTGTGCAAAACTCCTTTACACAGCCACTTCCTACGAGGAAAACTGTGCAAAACATCTTCCACTGATCTTCTCCAGGGATGGACCCGTATCCACCCCCGTCTGACTCTCGGACCAGAGGGACCTCCGACCCACTCTACTCTAGTCGGGGGAACTCTGAACCCCCATACTCTGACTTCCCTGAGGTTCCTCAGACCTGCGATGACCTCAATGCCATCCAAAATGACCAATTTTCCAACACCTACAACCCTGGATGGCGAAATCATGCCAATTTTCAGTGGGCGGGAAATTTCCAGACCCAAAGACCACCTTATCAACCCCGTCCACAAGCCCCTCGTCCTTATCAGTCGCCTCAGCCTCGGCCCAACCCCACCTATCCATCTGGGCCAAACCAAGAACAAATGTCTCTCATCCTCCAAACACTAGCTGACATTCAAAGAATGAATGCGGCAATCCAAAAACAACACAAGGACGAAATCACAGAGGTCCGCAACCAACTACCCCAGATGGCGAATTCCCACCAACCGGGCACACTTCCTTCACAACCTCTGCCGAATCCAAATAACGTGCCGACCCAGAGGCACGTTATGAACCGAAATCCAGGCCACGCACCATGATTTATCAGGCCCCTTTCATTCCATCACTTGATGGGATGGAAGCTTCAACACTTACGTGGGTTATCAACAACAGCCACCCATTTTACCAACTCCTAACCCGAACCAAGAAGGATTAAACTCTGTAACAACCCGTAGTGGTAAAGCAACCTGTTACGACCCGGTTCCTGAATCCCTACAGGACACGAGACTGGACCGACTCGACTGATCCCAAGACCTAGTCGTCCAACGAGCAAGTAACCAAAAAGAAGTAAAATAAACCACATTCACCATGCAAGCAACTAACAGTAAAAAAAATACATTAGTAAAGAAGTAAACTACTACAGTACACAGCACTACAATAGTAGAAAATTTAAACAGGTACAGGAATATAAAGTTTACAATAAACGAGTATAGAGGTGTAACAAATTACTCACTACGACAGGAAATAGAGTACAACAAAAAGCTATAACTACTGGGCCTAGCACCCTCTGCAGCCGTAGGTTTTGGCTGTTCAACACCTGGACCTGAAAAAGGTTATGAGTACACGAAATCAGCGAACGCTGAGTAGAGTGGCAACCAGCTAACTAAAACAGTAAAGGTAAACAGGTAGCTGTTGTTTTCAATTTCTCTCTTTCTTTAACTAATTATTCTTTCTTTTATCACTTGGTTTATTTTTCAGATCTCTTTCTTGACCTCGAATGTTCCTCGTAGGAATGATCTTGATTGCAGTCTTTTCCAAAGAGTAGAAGTAGCACATGGTGCTCTCCTAGTAGGGAGAGTCCCCCATGGTAGTCCTACACTCAGTCAACCACCCCAAGGTCACTGACAGATGTAACGGTGACTACGGCACGCGCAATAAACGCACGGGTAGCTACCCCGCACTGGCACGCGGTCAGTCGTTTCCGTTAGTGGGTGCGCCCAAAGCACAGCACGAAACCAGTATAGGGCATAGCCTTCTCAGTAACAGGGGTCTAGCCCCTTAAGAACCAAACAGGGGTCTCGCCCCTTCACAGTTCGCACACCCTTGCCTGACTACCCTGGTTTGCCCAGTGAGCCTAACAAGTCAGTGTAGGTCGGCTAGCTGAACCCTGGGCCTCATGGGGTGGCTAGCTCTCTCCCTACACTAATAGCTCTCCCCGGTACTGTGTACACGAGGGCCAAAAGTCGGTACAAAGTGGCCAATCCTAACCTCGGGTCCCAACCCTAGGGCGACTAGCTCCTCTCTGCACTAAACAAGGGGACAGTTGCTCTCCTTGGTACTCCGTACTCAAGGGCCAGCTCACTTCCCCATTCACATTTCCAGTTCCATTCCATTTATTTCCAGGAGCTCTACTCTTAATTCCCCGTAGGGTTCATGCTCATGTTTCTCAGGCCAAGCCATACTAGGTTTCATCATTTCTATTTCCATTTCTCAGGTTCTACACGTGTAGCATATAACTTTATTATTCACATTCCAGGTTTATTCGCAGGTAGCTCGTGTTTCCAACATTCAATCTTCCATTTCCAGTTCATATACAGGCAGCTCGTATTTAATTGTAAACAACAGGAATTTACATGCAACAGTTTGCTAACAACAGTACTTTACATTTCACAGGCAGTTGTTATCCATTTACAGGCAATTGTTATTATTCTAATTACTCATCCAAGACTGCAATTCATACATTCCATACAAATATTCTAGTGTTTCTAGTCCTAGGATTCATGCCATACCCTAGGATTTAACATTCATTCCACATATGCATTCATGTTTGTAATTAAACCAAGGGAAGCCACTCTACCAATAAACCCAAGAGTAATGGGGGCTTGATCGGTAGGTCCACGTGCCTCAGCAAACCCCAAATTCACAATGGAATGAGGTTCTATCACAAGGATCAATCACAAGCGACTACTCAGAACATGATAAAAGTATTCCAACAAGTAGAGGAACTTATACGAAGAACAATAGAATCTTAATTACGGAAATCGGACCTCAAACGGACCCTAAACGGGTCAAAAACAGCAATCCTGATTCATATCAGACGTCTGGAACACCTTCCAGACGTCTTAAAAAAGTCCAGAACCATACCTCAACTCTACACTACTCCTCAGACGTCCAGGGACTGCTGAACCGTTTGGACCTAGTTCCAGACGTCCGACCACCTCTCCGGACATCTGGAGATGCTTCCTGCCATCTGGTGCCTCGCCCAAACGTCTGAACTGCATGGGAGGGCATGTCTTGTGCCTTCCCGAAGCGAATCCTGCATGCATCGACACAAAATCTCCTCAATATGGCACGGAACAGTGCCTTGGCGGAACGACCTGCATGGCCGTATCCGCAAAGAAGGTGTACATCGCGGAACTCACCTCTCAGTGGTCTAGAACCTCCTCTAGACGTCGTCTGCGTCATCTGGATGTAGATCCAGACGTCTGATTCTGGGAAAATCCCAGAACCAGAAACTGCCTTCGCCTTCTCACGCCGTGCACGGCCGCACCGCGCCTGCTGGCCCACTGCTCTAGCTACAGTAATGTCAGGGAGGACCTCCCCGACTCATCTCTCCGCCTCGCGCACGTTCAACCGGCCGTGAGCTCTCCGACGAACTCCCTCACGAGCTCGCGTTTGCTCTCCTCTCTTTTCCTTGTTGCTCCTCCTCTCCTCCCACGCCGCTCACGCCCACTACCCGCTACTCGTCGTTCACCGCTCTCGCTGGAGGAAGAAGAGTGGTTGGAGGTGGGGTGAACGAGGGACAGGAGGGGGATTAAGTAGGGTGTTGCATTAGGGTTTTGCATCAGCGAGAGGAGAGAGAGAAGGAGAGAAAAAATGAGGCTGCATACTGTTTGCATGCAGCACGCACGCAGACGCGAGGATGTACACAAAAAATTTGATTTCCAGACGTCTGGGAAGATGTCCAAACGTCTGACCCAAATCCTAGACGTCTTGGAGGACTTTAACAACACAGGTCTTAACACAACCCAAGACCCACCTTATCCAGACCACTCCAAGCCTGGTAGTGACCCAAGCCCTAGGATAGTTATCCAGGATGTCCCTGTCCCAGATCAAAAACCTGGGCCTATTCTAGAGGAACCAACCAAGGTTCCATTTCCCGAGGCCTGGACCAAGGGAAAAAGGATAACCAAATTCATGGCTCCTGAGGAGGACCTGATCAAGCTCTTTGAATAGGTCCAAATAAACATCCCCTTGATGGATGCAATCCACCATGTACCAACTTACGCATGATTCTTGAAAGACGTGTGTACACCCAAGCGTAAGCCGCGAACCAAAAGTGGGAGTCCGATCATACTGTCAAAGCAAGCCAGCTATGTAATCCTAAGTAAACTCCCACCCAAGGAAAAAGACCCAGGCACACCCCTGATCTCTTGTAAAATTGGTGAAACCCAATTTGATAGAGCATTGTTAGACCTAGGTGCCTCCATAAACCTGATACCCACATCCCTGCTTAACCACCTTGAAGAATCCGAGCTTAAACCAACTGAGGTGACATTGCAGTTAGCTGATCGATCCATTAAGTCACCTAAGGGAGTTCTCGAGGATGTTATTGTTGTTGGTGCTAGAGCACCACGATAGTTTATTTTGATGATAACAAAACACATGTCATTTAACATTTGCACTTGAAGTTGTAGATTTCATGTTAATTGCAAATGGAGACGTGGTTAGACGAAGTTCGAGCTCGCTTCCAAGACGAATTAGAGGAGCTTGACGGAGAACAGAGGAGCTTCACGAGGAGTGATGGCTTGAAGAAGGAAGGAGATGAAGAATAGGATAGATTTCCTTTCCTTGTAATCATTGTATTTTCGTTTCTTTTGTTGCTCTTTATTTTGTTACTTAGATTCATGTTAAAGAGCCTCAAAGAACCGTAACAGTAGTCGTAGGAACACTTACACAACCCTAGGATATTTAGGTTTTCTGTAGAGAACTTAGAAAATCAAAATAAGGTTCAAACAGCCTTTTCAGACGTCTAATCTGAAAATCAGACGTCTGATAAATACTTTTAAGATGTCTGACTGTTGACTCAGACGTCCGATTATGTTTAGGCTGGACTTTTCCAGACGTCTGACGTCTGATGACTTTGCCAGATATCCAATTAGTGGACCGTTGGTTGCCTTAGCAAACACTGAAAAATATGACCGTTGGCTCATATCAGACGTCCGTAGAGGACCCCAGACGTTTGCTACATGACCGTTTTGCCTCGGCTGACCCAAAATCTCTTCTCAGAGATTATATAGCCGTTGCACTCTCTTGGAAATCCATTCCCGTAGAAAAGTAGGTTTCCAGTTGTCCAGACATAGCTCCAGACGTCTTGTATGTCGTCTGATGACAATTCACTAGAACCCTATTTAGATCTGATTCAAGTCAGGAAAGAAACCCGCCTAAAATCAGACGTCTGACTTTGTTCCCAAATGTCTTAAACTGGTTTTCCAGACATCCGATGCCAGGATCAGACGTCTGATAACCCTGTCAGTGTAATGATTAATCCTGATTTCGGCCTGATTCTCTTGGAGCTTGCACCCAACGGCTATGGAAGCCTTCCAAAGCCTTCCAAAGCCTTCCTAGAGCCTCTATAAATAGAAGAGAACCTTTTCCACTCAAAGATACACCTAGACACACCAAGTACAAGCATTTCCACATCCTTGTGTCAAATTGATCTATAGAAGAAGCTCTTGCTCTCCAAGCTCAAGTTCTACATCTAGAGAGCATCAATCACTTGCGCACTCGCTCTCTCGCCGTAGTGCAAGAGAGCACCGTTGTGCCATTGCGTAGTTCACGCATCCGCGTCGTCGACGCACTTCTTGCAAAGGGAAGCATCCTTACTCCTATAGAAGCTTAGGTTAAGAATATCTTTGTTGACTCTATAGGACTATTTGTAATTTACTTTGTTATTTGGTTGGGTATTCACTTTGCGAATTCTTGTTTCCTTCGTGAGACAAAATCCTTCTTGTAAAGAAAAGGGGTTTGAGGTACGCTACCCTCGTATAAAGTAGCGTGGTTGTAATTGAGGTTGTACTACCCTCGTTTAAGTAGTACGTTAGTGGATTTGATCAACTTGGTTGATCGGAAAATCCTAAGTCGAGAGGGTTAGGTCGTGGTTTTCACCCGATTTAGATTTTCACCTAAAAATAATTGTGTACATTGTGCGATTGTTATTTTTGTGAGATTGTTATATTTATAGTTCCGCATTATTTTTACGTCATGCTGATCTCATCCCTTCCTAGTAAGGGAATCTATAATTGTTAGGGTACGGGATTTTTATTTCCCAATGGATTTCATAGTTCTAGATATGGATGCACCTGAGAACCCATGGGATACACCAATTATACTAGGGGGACCTTTTTTGGCCACTACTAGGGCCAACATAAGCTGTGAGGAGGGCCAAATAAAGTTAAAATTTGGGAATCAAACTCTTAAGATTGACATCTTTAAGGCCCAACAAAGGATTAATTGCGGGGTTGTAGAGCAAATATGTGATATCAAAGCCCTGGTTGATGAACCGCATATAGAGGACAACCTGATTATCCTCGATCAATCACAAGAAGATCAAAACCCACAATTAGAGTAGTCTGAACCTGATCTAGATACACCCATAACTCCTACCCTTGTTCCTCACACACACTCTGAACCACCCGCTGCTGCTGATAATCCCGTCTTGGAACTCAAGCCCCTTCCCGATCATCTGAAATACATCTTTTTGGGGTTCATTTCTTGTGATTATAAACTCCCAACTCACACAAGATCAGGAATCCTGTCTGATTACTGTTCTCCAGCAACATCATAGAGCCAGTGGATGGACTCTCGATGATTTGACTGGAATAAGCCCCTCTTATTGTACACACCACATTTATTCCGAAGAGGACGCACAACCTTCGCGTGAGATGCAGAGACGTCTGAACCCTAATCTGTAGGAGGTCGTGAAAAAGGAGATCATTAAGTGGTTAGATGCAGGGATCATCTACCAGATCTCCGACAGTCGAGGGGTGAGCCCAATCCTGGTTGTGCCTAAGAAGGCAGGGCTCACCACCATCACGACTGAAATCGGAGAGGTCATACCGACTCGTATAGCCAACTCATGGAGAGTCTGCATAGATTACAAAAAACTCAATTCCTCCATGAAGAAGGATCATTTCCCACTACCGTTTATTGATCAGATCATAGAAAAACTAGCAGGAAATAGATTCTTTTACTTTCTTGATGGGTACTCCGGTTATAACCAAGTGGCGATCCATCCAGAGGACCAAGAGAAGACCACGTTCACCTACCCCTTCAAGACATATGCATTCTGAAGGATGCCTTTCGGTCTCTGCATTGCACCCGCGACTTTTCAATGGTGAATGCTTGCCATATTCTTTGATATGGTAGGTAATTATCAGGAAGTCTTCATGGATGACTTTTCAATATTTGGGGCATCATTTGATGATTGCCTCCAGCACTTGGTTCAAATACTCAGGCGATGCATTGATGTGAATTTGGTTCTTTCCTGGGAAAAGAGCCACTTCATGGTGCCTGAGGGGATCGTCCTGGGACATCTAACTTCTGAGAGAGGCATCCAAGTTGATCGAGCCAAGGTTAACTTGATTTCCAAACTCCTATGCCTAACTCGATCAAGGACATCCGATCTTTTCTGGGGCACGTTGGTTTTTACCGTCAATTTATCCCTGATTTCTCAAAAACGCACGCCCCCTGACCACTCTTCTCTCCAAGGATGTACCTTTTGAAATTTCCAAGGAATGCACTCAAGCATTTGAGATCATTTGTGATGGAGTTACCCAAGCCCCAATCCTACAATCCCCTGATTGGTCTCAACCCTTTGAGATCATGTGCAATGCATCTGACTTCGCTGTAGGAGCGATTTTGGGGCAGAAAATTGACGGGAAACCCATGGTCATCTACTACGCTAGCAAGATACTTGACGAGGCTCAGTGTAACTACACGGTTATAGAGAAGGAGCTGCTAGCTGTAGTATTTGCCCTTGAAAAATTCAGATCTTATCTCTTGGGTTCCCATGTTATTATTTACTCGGATCACACAGCTGTGAGGCATCTCCTTGCGAAGGACACGAAACCTCGATTAATTTGATGGATCTTGCTATTGCAAGAATTTGATCTTGAGATTCGTGACAAAGCGGGAAGACATAACGTGGTAGCTGACCACTTGTCCCGCCTTCCTTTTGAGATCGACCCTTCTGGACCCATTACAGAGCATTTTCCTAATGAACACCTCCTGACTATTGGTACGGGGCTTCCATGGTTTGCTGACATAGTAAACTACTTGACATCACATCAAATCCCGTCTGATTGACCGAAGGCCAAGAAAGACAAATTGCGCTCCTATGCCAAATATTACATTTACGAAGACCCGTATTTATTCCGCATAGGTGCTAACCAAATTATCCAGCGATGTGTCACGGAAGCTGAAATTAAAGACATACTCTCTTTCTGTCATGACCAGGCATGCGGTGGCCATTTTTTCGGGCACAAAACTGCATCAAAAGTCCTCTGGTGTGGCTTTTACTAGCCCACAATTTTCAAGGACACATACAATCACTGTAAGGCATGTAACTGTTGCCAGACCTTGGGCAACATGAGCCATCGTGACATGATGCCTTTACAGCTGATTCTGGTATGCGAGATTTTTGATATTTGGGGGATTGATTTTATGGGACCCTTCCCTATCTCGGACAGCTTCGAGTACATTTTACTAGCTGTTGACTACGTGTCCAAATGGATCGATGCCTTTTCGACCCGAACTAATGATCACAAAGTCGTTATCAAATTCATTCACCAAAACATCTTCTCACGGTTCGGGATTCCTCGAGCGATCATTTCTGATGGAGGGACCCATTTCACAAATGCTCAGTTCAGGTCACAGATGACCAAATACGGGGTGTCACACCGAATCTCTACTCCCTACTACCCCCAAACTAATGGTCTAGCTGAGCTATCAAACCGAGAGATCAAGAAAATCCTTCAGGTTACTGTTCGACTTGGCAAGAAGGATTGGTCATCCCGACTTTCGGAAGCTTTGTGGGCTTATAGGACCGCCTACAAGACCCAACTAGGCATGTCTCCTTTTAGACTGGTGTACGGGAAGGCATGTCACCTCCCCGTCGAATTGGAGCATAAAGCCTATTGGGCAGTACGGAACTGCAACTTAGATCTTCTAAGGCTGGAACCCACAGAAAGCTTCAAATAAGCGAGATTGATGAATTGCACCTCGATGTGTATGAAAACTCGCAAAGCTACAAAGAGAGAGTTAAAGCCTTTCATGACAAGCACATAACTAGAAAGATCTTTCACCCTGGTCAAAAGGTCCTACTCTCTGATGCCCGACTCAAACTGTTCCCGGGAAAGCTGCGATCTAAGTGGATCGGACCATACTTAGTTTGGCAAATCTTTGGAAATGGAGCTGTTGAGATCAGTCCACTTAGCCACAATTCTGAACCCTTTGTCATGAATGGTCAGAGACTCAAACTGTTCATTGACATGACCAATACAGATTTGGCTGAGTCATCCTTTATCCTCCATTCTCCCTGAGCTCATTGCTCCCAACCGATGGCGTAAAACTCAGCGCTTAACGGGAGGCAACCCGTCATTCTTTCAAAATACCCGAAACCTTTCCTGACATTTCTTTGCTAAATTCATTTTTCACTTTCAGGGTTCATCCATGAGGACAGCCGACTCCACCTCAGGTACCCATACCCGAGTTTAGAAATCGTCCGCAATAGTCACCACGACCCATTCACTCACCCAATGCCTATCCCAATGAATGAACCAAGTTGAATACAAACCCGCCTAATTTACAATGGGGACATTGCAAATCTTAGGCATGGGGGGTATGAAAGTGCAAAATGTATGAAAACTCATAACAAGAAAAGGTTTCAACAAAAAAATCATATATCATCTAAAAAAAAAACTGAGAAGAGGAGAGAAAAGTTTTACGGGCTATACAAAATAGGAAAAAAAGAGAAAAATGTTAAAAAGGAGCACAAATGAAAAAAGAAAGAGTCATTAGTAAGAGATTAAGGGATTAACCGAAGTTCTAGACCACATTAAGAAAAGTAAAGAAAAGTGCTAAAGAAACACAAAGAGATTAGTAGGAATGCTGACCTTAGGCCTTTTTGGCCAGACTCTTAGTACCCATTAAAATCTGGATATTCCTCAAGAGGTTGAAGAAAATGCAAAGCCTAAGTATTAGGTCTAAGGCTTAGGGAGTATTCGACCTCGTTAACTGACCTTCGATTTTTGGGACTCAGTAACCTAAGCACCCCAATTCACACACAGTCTGGTTCAGTGCACATAACTATCAAAATCATGCAAAAGCATTTTAATGTTCTGAAAATGTTGCCTAGATTAGGAGTGGCCGATCAACACAAGTTGATTTGGACGAGTTCCCGACGCGGAGAGGTGGGAAATTCCCCTCAAGGATGCGTAACAACATATCGTCTCCTCGGTGCTTGTCTCTTAAGATATTTACATATCCTACCAAGGGCATGTAAGCACTCTGCTGGTTCAGATACCATGGATGGCATTATCACGAAATGTCAATCGCCAGGGTCTGAATTCAGCCATGGAATGCCATGGGCGGGATTATTTTGAAAATCAAGGTTTTGGGGGTTACCATGGGTGGTGCTATCTCGAAGCATCGATTGCCAGGGACCTTTGAGGATTGATGATGGGGACGAGCAATCCGATACAGACCGTGTTGTGAAGTCAATCAGAAGCTAGAATTAAAAAGAAAAGAGAGAGAAAACTCTCTAAATAAATAAATCCTATGTCTCTCTCTTACAAAATGTACTGCAAACTGAACCAAGGCTAAAAATGTCTCAAGCACAGGTGCTTTAACCACGGAGTCCAATAAATCTTAGGGTAGTTCCTGCGGGCCTTAAAAACCTTCGCTGAGGGCCGAGGCTAAAGCTGGACAGGTCTAGATCTTGGTTGACACTAGAGTACCTTGAGGCCCATTGTCGGTATTCTGACCTAATCAAAGAAGCAAAAGCACTTATCATAACTGGTGAAAGGAATTCATGGTCTAGAACAGAAGTTAAAACCTTAAAATTTTGCTAAAGGACTAGAAAAAGTTAGGCATGGGGGTATGATGAGAACCTCATCATGAACCCTAACTAGCTTACTTTGATCTAATAAAATGAACAAAAGCTCCTACATAACCTAAAGGAATGACTAATTCAGGGGATTACTAATATGAGAAGAGAACATGAAACAAGGGGTAAAACTGTAATTTTACCATTGCAGTGCATCAACGGGATTTCTAAGGGTCTAGACATAGGTCAATTGGACTTAATAAGAGAAAAAGTGGGATGGTTCAGTCAGAAAAGGGTTATTGTGAAATCTAGGAATTAAATGACATTCTGTAACTCTAAAACAAACCCACTTAAATTCACAAGGTTCCAGGCAAGATAAAAATCAACTAAACCCTCTGAAATTTATGAAAAAATATCCTCTAGGGTTTATAACTTTCAATTAGGCCTTTGGAACCTGTTTTGACCTAGATTGGGGTCAATGCCTAATATTTAACCTAATTTAGGTTTTTATGCAAAATATCCAGTAAAATGTGGTCAAACCTAAAATCCAACTTTACCATTGGATTCCTTAGGTCCAAATTAGGTTTATACCAAAATTTGGACCTAAGGGAAGGTCATCTTGACCTACTTTGCAATTTGGTCCACCAAATTACATTTAGACCCTCAACTTTTTGAAACCTTGCAAATCCCCCCTAACTTCTTCGTCTCTTTCTTCATTTCGGTCCCTCTGCCATCGCAGCAGGGACCCAAACCTCCGGCGACTTTGCACGGAGGTTCTCTCCTCGGATTTATGGGGAGCCACTCCCAGATTTGAAAGGGGAGCTCCCTACAAAGCCCCCTACCGCATGGGCAGCTCCCCATGCCCTGAAATGCCCCATACCTCTCGTGTGAACGCTCAAGAGGTATGGGTCTCCCTCCGGCCTTACCTCTGACGTGGTGTGCCCGCCGCCTCCTTGCGAATCCCGCTCTCCCTATGCTTATTTAAGGAAGCCCAGACCCCGCCGCTTCCTTCAAGCCTGATTTGGCCGAAGATTACCCCCCAATTTCGTCTCCTCCTCACTCCAGCCAACTACTCGCGGCTTCCGACGATTCTCCCTCCCTCTTCTCATCGCTCTGCCACAGTACCAGTGGTAGAGCCATCTTTGCCATACTCCTCCGCCTCTCTTCCTCGTCGCCGCTTCTTCCCTACAGGGCCTTCGTCTCCTGCGACGTCAAACACCCGCTGCTCGCCCTCCGCCTCCCCCCTTCGCTCTAAACACCTCAGTTAAGTCCTCTTTCTTCCCTCTTCATTTTCCCCATATTAATTTCACAAATCGCGCCTCGACTGCCACTACCACCACCATCGTTTCCACCTCCAGCCACCAACTCTGGCGAGGCCGCTCCACCTCCATAGGTTGTCCCACCCCTCGCCAACAAGTCCATAAGCATCCCCTCATTCCACTCAACATTTCCCCTCACTTACACCACCACTCCACTCACCTAAACACACCCCCGAACACACCCACACATACACACACAGTGTGCCCTAGGCACGCTCGCACAGGCACCCCCGCACCACGCCACCCACTGCACCACCTTCGCCTTGACATGACGAAGCTACCCAAGTTTTTGATAGGGCCGCGAGGCCGTGTTGGTGCTTTCAGGTTTCGACGCCCCTCTGCCATTGGAGCAGTGCTTGAAGCAAGCTTGAAGCGAGCTCCAAACCTCACCAGCCCCAGGTGGATATCCCAAGTTGCGCGGAACATCTTCGCGCACAACTCCAGTCCACCTATTGAAGCTGCAACCCCTTGCAGCTTCGCAATTAGAGGGAACACCTGCTGCTGCTGCACGAGCAAAGCGGGTGGGACATTTAGTCCCACCTAGGAAGTTTTCAATGCAGGTGAGCAGCTTAAATTGAATTTGTGTTTTGGCCTGGTTGCCTTCGAACACGGGGTTAGGTCCCCTCACCCGTATACCCACCTCGTCCGCAACCCACGCTACGCGGACCTAGCTGACCCGTTTACCCTGCACTCCTCGCGCACCACCCACGTCGGTGTGCCTGGACCCAGGCATGCGTAACCCAACCCAATTACCCGGTTGGCTCTGAGAGAGCGAAGAGAGAAATAGAGAGAGAGAGATGCGGAGAGGGTAGGGGGTAGGTTTTGCTTCTCTATGCTGTGTAGGGAAGGAGGAAGAGAAAGCAGCTACGAAGAAGAGGAAGAAAAGGGAAGAAGGCAAAAGGAAGGAGCCGAAGAAGCAGAAGGAAGGAGTCGAAGAAGAAGGAGGAGGCACAACAGCCAAGCAGAGAAGAAGAAGAAGGAGGCGCAGTAGAAAAGCAGAGAAGAAAAGAGGAAGAAGGCGCAGCAACTCAAGAATAGAAGAAGAAGCGAAAGAGGAAAAGAAGAAAAGAGAAGGAAGGAGCTACCACAGAAAGGAAGGAGCTGCAGCAGAGAAGGAAGAAGAAGAAGAAGAAGCTTGAAGAAGCACTGTAGCAGATCTCCACTTAAGGCGTCTGATTTGCAAAATCAGATGTTTGAAGACAGGAAAGATAGAGAAAGAAGAGAAGAGAGAAAGCAAAGAAGAAGGAAAGAGAGAAGGAAGAAAAGAAAAAGAATTTATTTCTTTTTATGTTTTTACTCTCTAGCCTTTATATACAGTACATTATTACTAAACATTATCTTTCAAGTTTTGTGATTTTTGGCTTCTAAATACCAATTTGCTCCCTGAGTTCGACCTCAGAAGTTTTAAATTTCAAGTAAATAAAATTTGATAATCGTTTTTCGCGATATACTACAACGCATATCTTCTTAAACTGCAAGATCAAGGGATTAGTAATCTTTTTGTTCCCTAAGGGAACGATCTTGCTTGTAGTTTTCCCATGATGCAAGATGTACACGTGGCACTCTCCTAGTTGGGAGAGTCCTCCGTGGTAGTCCTACACCCAGTCTACTACCTCGAGGTCACGGTTGCGACGTAGTGGTGACTATGGCACGCGCAATAAGCGCATGGGTAGCTAGCCCGCACTGGCACGCGGTCAGTCTTTTCCGCTAGCAGGTACGTCCAAACATACAACACGGAACAGCACAGGGCCTTGCCCTCTCAGAACAGGGGTCTCGCCCCTCAGAACAGAACAGGGGTCTCATCCCTCCACAGTTCGCGTACCCTCGTCTGACTACCCCGGTTTGCCCAGTGGCCTAACAAGAGTCTGTGTAGGGTGGCCAGACCTAACCCCGGGCCCCATGGGGTGGCTAGCCCCCCCCTACACTAAGTAGCTCACCCTGGAACCACATCCGTGAGGGCCAAATAAGAGTCGATGTAGAGTGGCCAAACCTAACCCCATGTTTCAACCCATGGGGTGGCAAGCTCGCCTCTACTCTAAAGGGATAGTTGCTCTCCTTGGTATCACGTACACGAGGGCCAGCTTACTTCCGTTAACCAAGTCCGAACAACCGCCTGTAGGCAACATGTTCCAAAAGCATCAGGTTTTCCCTATTACAATGTTCTTGGTTTCTTCCTAAATTCCCCGTAGGGTTCGTACATAGACTTTCTCATTTCTATATCCGATTCATTAAATGCATAACAAGAAGCTCAAGATTTCACAATCGATTATTCAGTACAAGTATGTATTCATGACATGGTTCATTACAGGTAGTACAGGTAGCTCACGATTTATCACGGTAACTCATTCATTCATTAGCTACACAAGCATTTCATCCAGCATTAGTGTTCATTTCATAACCTAGGGTTCAATCGAATATATCTAAAGTAGCATGCATTCATCTCTTTCGGCCCTAGGGTTCATCTCACAACCTAGGGTTCAATCGAATAATTCTAAAGCATGCAATTTAATTGTTAATTCTGGAATTAGAGAAAACCACTCTACCGGTTAACCGGGTGGAATGGGGGCTTGTACGGTAGCTCCCAACGTTTCTGCAGGTTTCGTATACTCTATGGACTGGAGACCTACAACATGGACTGACGGATCAAACGAGCTCAAAATTACATAGACATTATATCATTACGTAGAGAAACTCGAACGGAATCTAATGACATTTCGTTTGTGGAAATCCGACTCCGTTTGGGTCCTGAACAGGCCCAAAAATACCAACTCTGACCAAAATCAAACGTCTGGGAAGAGTCCCAGACGTCTTAAACGAACTCAAAGACTCACCTTGCTTGGAGCACCTTTTTCAAACATCTGGAACTCTGTGTAGACATCTGAGGGTGTCTTCAGACGTCTAAAAATACTCCCGGATGTCTGAAACCACCTCAGTCCTCGCACCGACATGCCTCCCAACATCTAACACTTGCATGTGAGGTCAGAACTTAGCAGGGAGAAAATAATTGAAAGAAAATGCGCTATTAGACGTCTGATATTACCTCTGGACATCTGGACAGACGTCTGATGGTCTCTCCAAACGTTTGATTCTATGGAAAAATAACTCTGCAGAACCGTTTGCGTGCTCTATCTCTTGCAGAAGCTACAGCAACTGCAGCACCTCATTGTCTCCCTCACGAACCTACTGCTCTAGGGCCTTCAGTATCCTCTACTCTCCGCTCTCTCCTCCTACTCCCTTCTCTCCCTCTCCTCTCGGCTGCGGTGTGGGATGGAATGGAGGAGGAGGGGGGCTTATATGGAGATGGAATGCGTGGGGAGGGGTAAGGTGGAGGTGGAGGGAATGGGGAGGGTGTCGTGGATGAGGGATGGGGGGTGGTGTACGGTGGAGAGGTGTGTGTGTGTGGGGTAGGAGGATGGTGTGGGAAAATTTGCGGGGGCACCCCCTCAAGTTCTCCTTTTCTCTCGTATATCCACAATAAAAACCTAGGGGGTTAAAATTGCACAAAAACCCCTAAAAATTTCGTAAACGCCAAATGACTCTTGGGAAGGGTCATTTCAGAGACCAATTGGCAGTAGTTTCCAAACAACCATTATTATCAAGATCCAACAAATGAAAGAAGTAAGGGGAGTTGGATTGCATGCATAGAAAATAATCATGCAAAGCTTCTACATCACCCTCACCCATTCTTAACACCCATGATTGTCTCAGAGCATTACGAGCGTTGATTTCTGTGAATGGTACATTCTCATATCCACCGTACTCTGTTATGAATTAGATGCCATTGTTTTCGATAGAGAGATACCAACCCGGTCATACAACTCTATCCTCTCCTTGTGTGACTGTATGACACTTCTCTTAGATGAAAGAAAATGCAACTGTGATGCATCCAATAGATCGTGGTTATGTTCATCAAGAAATTTAGAGACATAGTATTTCATATCCTAAATCCTTCGAAAGCTTAACTTAGCATTGCAACAAATCTTACAAGTTAACTTCTTGCGATATAAAATATCTGTCAGATTATTAGGGGCAGTACCACTTTTGCAACAAGCAAGAGTACCACGAGTAATAATCCCATCTGTATAGGAAGTGTTCTTCTTGATAACCCCAAAACCCCTAGAATCTGCATAACATACGTATGCACTATGGAGATCCTCATACGTCGAGAAGGATGAACCAACCCTAACATCTGAAGGTACTTGACATTGAGAAATTGGAATAATTGCGATAACCTTGCCATCGCGATCCAGTGGAGAAAGTTGAAGTAGCATAGATGCAAATGAATAAGTAATGAGAAAGAGAAGAAGATGACAAACAAAGCATTTAGGGTAACTATGAATGTACCCCCTAAATCAGAAGTCTCATCACCAATAACAACCATGATAGCGCCCTGAATATAGAAACCTGCTGACAGCACTAGTAATAGTGGAGGAGCTTGAAGGAGTTGGACATTGAAGTCAGCAGAAAGCGAAGACGTCAACAAATGGAGAGGCAAATTACTTTACTATGTAACACATAACAAGACCAAGCTAGATAAGGAGCAGGAAAACCATCATTGCACAGAAAAAGAAATATGCAGACCTGACATCTGTAGACTAAAGTAGCAGCAAGAATTGCAACTTCGCTTGCCCTTGGCATGAATATCGCGTTGACATGAAGAATAACATCTTGCCGACAACAATAAATAGCAATAAGGGCGATCGAGGTTCACAGTAGATCCCTGCCGACAGCAACAAGAACGATCGAGGTTCATAAGAGATTTATATCAATATAGGGCAAAGAGAATGTATGAAAAAGGTGAAGGCATTAAAGATGGTCAAGGAAATTTCCTACCTAACGAATACCAAGGGGAAACACTGTACAAGTACAACATCTCCTCGTACACATAAATAGCAATACGCAGATTTGACATTTGCAAAGGGAAGGACTCAATTGCCACGAAACATCATCTGCCATCGACAACAATAGAGTGATAATATGATCATGCTACTTTACGTAATACACATCTACAAGCTGACACAAACCGTATGAGTGCTATTGGAGACAGTTACAGAAGTTTGAATGAGAAGTGGGCAAAAGTAAAAATCTAACATGGATAAAAACCAACTAGAATGCCAAGTAAAAAGGATATATTAGGAAGTATATAAGGGTGTAAATTTACACTTTTTCTTATATATATAGTTGTAGCATTTTTTTTCTTTTACTATTTATTATTTTTAAATCATTTATTGGAACTCCCATATATATATATATATATGTTAGCTTCTATCTCTCACGTTCACGAACTTCCTTTATTTCTTTATTTCTTTTTATCTTTTTTGTGTCCATACTCTCTCTTTCTTAAAGTCAGTCAAATTATTTATCTACCTATCTATCATATATATATAATATTTACGTTTGACTTACAAAGGATGATGGATAAAAGAAAATTTTATTTTAGATTAGAATTTGAAAAGTTTTTAGATAAGAGTACAAAATTAAGCATGGTAATATATTTAGTAATGTATGTTTATTGTTTAATAAAATATATCGATGTATTTTAATTTTTAATTATTATATTTTAATTTTTTATTATTAAAAAAATCAAAATACACATGTTAAAATTAAAAATATAATAATATATTTTTATTTTTGATCGATTTTATATATGTATAAAATAATTTTTTACCTATAATAAGTGATTTTATTTTTTTAATAATAAAATTATAATATGATTTTGACTTTCATGCTCGTATGATAAGGTATGATTTAAAAATTAATATATAGTATAATTTGTGCACACGCTATTGTAGTTATAATTATAACATATCCACGATTGTTTAGTTTAAACTGTGTATTTTCACATATTTATGTCAGACAAAACGGTGCAGTGGTGACCAGAGAGCGGACCTCGGCTAATAATGTAAAGATCTTGAGTTTAAGCACTTTGATTGACATACTTTTGATGTATCTTACTTTTCTCGGTAGATATTGCAAAGGTATTAACAGTGAGGGAAAATTGGTGCAAACTGCTATTGTTGGCAACGTACACTACTGATTTTTTATGTTTAATATTTCAAGCTCTTCCGATTTCATTTTTGATACATAAAAATTTCGATACATGAGTAATAATAAAGGAAAAGTTCCTGATTACCATGTTTGTTACATACATACGAGCTTAAGGGGTGAGAAGTCTACGAATCCAAAGATTATCGGGCCTTTAAATGGAACCGTTGGACGCAATGGCAGAAGGGCAATACAGCTTGGTGGAATATTCACAGGAGATACAACCAATGGCTAACTAAAGGCAATGCGTCTTATATGCTTAGGTAATCGTATAAGATAGTTGTGAAAGAGATTTTGAGATTCAGAGGGGAGAAACTCTTGATGTACCTTTGTCCGATCCAATCTTGGAAGGTGACGGACTATGTTGGTAAGGATATGTAATGTAATCCTCAAATATATGGATTAGGTTAGGGCCCATTGTAAGGGTTTAAATTCTAACAATCTTAATTAGGTCAATTAAACCCTTATTAGATTGCTAACTAATGAATTAAGGGGTGTTAAGGGTCAGTTTTTCCTAATTGAGGCTTATTTGGCTAACCCTTTATGAAAAATCATTGACAAAATATGTGTTGAGGGACTTTTTGAGATAAGTTAAGGTTGTGGACTTATTTTTAACCCAACCTTTTAGGTGGAAGGATTGTTAAGAAATTTTTCCAATGGCTATTTAAGATATATATACAAGTGTCCATGAAGAGCACATTTTTGCACTTACGTAGGATGTCCCCACCTCCTTATTTCCCCTTCCACCACCGATCTCCACCCTTTCCCCTTAACTCTCCCTTCAAGTTGCAGCACATCCATGGAGATAAGGCCTCCGAGTAGAAGGTAAGGCCTTCTTCTCTTTCTCTACTCCCATGGGCAGCCCTAACATGGTGCTTCGGATCCGACAACCTGACATTCCATCCGTCCTGTAGATAACCTATGCCTATAATGCATATATATATACATATATATATATACAATCGTACGACACATGCAAGAAGACCAAAGCGGAAGCAAGAGAGGTAAAGAGAAAATATAATCCATTCACATCGTCAACGTCATTCCGCCACAACATATATATATATATATATATATATATATATATATATATATATATATATATATATATATATATATATATATATATATATATATATAACACGGTTAACTCCATTAGTATACGTAATTTAGGATGTTAGTCGTTACAAAACTTCAAAGGATCATATTTACATTTATAACAAAAGGTGGTCTATCGAAGAGAGAGAGAGAGTATGGACATGAACATGTCACGATCCGATCTTAAATTTCGACAGGATTTGAGATTGGTTCACTTTGATTTATCCTAAGATCTAGTCGTCCAACAAAAAATAACCAAATAACATTCAATAAACCACACAAGTACAGTAATTAAGCAAAAAGAAAGTTTCAACAGGTGAAAAGAGAACAATGATATTACAACCATCATATCAAAAAGTACATGTAACAGAATACAAACTATAAAACTCACTAGCAAGCACTGGAACTAAAACTGGACTCGACCAGGCCCAGCATCCTCAGCAGCCGATGGTTCGGGCTACTCAAATCCTTGACCTGTATAGAATATATTTGACTGGAGCCAGCTAAAGCTGAGTAGAGTGGTGGCTAAGAATTAACATGCATAAAGTTTCACATTTTCTAATTATATTAAATATGTTGGTGCGTAGAGATCTCTAATTAGGATTTATTAATAAATCATCTGGTTCCCTATAGGAACGATTTTATTTGCAGCTTCCCATGATATAGGATGCCCACGTGGTGCTCTCTTGGCCAGGGGAGTCCCACCGTGGTAGTCCTATACTCGGCTACTACCCCGAGGTCACGGTCGTGACGTAGCGGTGACTATGGCACACGTGATAAACGCGCGGGTAGCTACTCCGCACTGGCACACGGTCAGTCGTTTCCGCTAGCGGGTACGCCTCAATGTACAGTGCGGAACAGTGTAGGGCCTTGCCCTCTCAGAACAGAACAAGGATCTTGCCCCTCCTCAGTCCGCGTACCCTCGTCCGACTACCCCGGTTTGCCCAACGGCTGACGAGAGTCGGTGTAGGGTGGCCATACCTAGCCCCGTGCCCCCTGGGGTGGATAGCTCCCCCCTACACTAAGTATCTTACCTCGGTACCTCGTACACGAGGGCCAGTAAGAGTCGTCGTAGAGTGGCCAAACCCACCCCGGGTCCCAACCCAAGGGCGGCAAGCTCTCCTCTATACTACAAGGGATAGTTGCTCTCTTCGGTACTACGTACACAAAGGTCAGCTTACCTCCCTTAACAGCTGTCCATAGGCAGCAAATTCCTAGAACCATCTGGTTCTTCGAGGTACGGTGCTCATGTTTACATTCCCTGTGGGGTTCATACAGGAATTTCTTTATCACATCTGGGTTAGAATGTTCGGGACAACAGCTCAATTTCCATTTTATTATAATAGGGGCCCATTTTAGCTAAAAACAGGCAGTTTCAATTACTCAATTATTCACATGCAATAGAGGTCCATTTTAGCTAAAAACAGGCAGCTCTTGATTACACAATCATTTACATGCAGTTTCTCCTGACCCTAGTATTCATGCTAAGAGCTAGACTTCAAGAATCTATTCTCAAATATATGTTTATTCCTTCCTAGGGTTCCTCTCAAGTCTTAGGATTGCTCGCATGTATTAAATTTGAGATTTAAGGTTGTAACCACTCTACCTGGGTAATCGGGTGGAATGGGGACTCGTACAGTGGCTCCCGACGTCTCCACAGGTCCCGTACACCCGACGGACTGAAGACCTAAACATGAATTGATGGGCCAAAAGGTTCAGAAGGATGTAAACAAGGTATCATTATAAAAAGAAACTTGTATGGAAAATAGAGACGGTTCGTTTGCATAAAAGAGATAATAATAGGGCCTTACACGGCCCCAAAACACGCTATCAGACGGAAATCAGACGTCTGGGAAAGGTCCCAAACGTCTTAAAATGGTTCTTAGGGATACCTCTCTTGGTGTTCCGCTATCAGACGTCTGAAACTCAAATCCGACGTCCAAGGACTTTGTCAGATGTCTGGGAGTGCTTCCGAACGTCTGAAATTGCCTCGGCTACGCTCCCGCCCTCTAACACATACGTACGCTGTCAGGACTTATCAGAGAGGAAAAGTACGGAAAGTAGATCTCTACCAGACATCTTGCCATACCCTCAAACGTCTGGTGAGACGTCTGGGTGTCTCTCTGGCCGTCTGATTCCGCGGAAAAATGACTTCCGCGGAACCGCTCTGGCTCCCCTTTCCTGCAGGTGCTGCAGCAGAATGCCGCTGTAGCCTTCGCCCTCGCGCTTCCTCTTGCTCGGCCCTCCGCTCTTCACTCCGCTCTCACTCACTCTCGGTTGCGGAATGGCAACGAAGGGGAGGGGGAAGAGGTATATAAAGGGAGAGGAGGTGAGGGGAGCGGAGAGGCGAGCATGGGCGAGGAGTGGCGTCGCGGTGAGGTGCGGTGAGGGAGGAGGCATGGCGCTTGTACGCTGCGTGCTAAAAGTATTTCCAGACGTCTGGTGGACATCCCAGAAGTCCTGACAGACGTCTGATGAACATCCCAGACGTCTGGTGAACATCCTAGATGTCTTAAGTGGCCAAGGGGTGGTGGGTCGTTTCAATATAACAAACTTAAAGGAAGTTTCGTCCCCGAAACTTGAACTGACTAGGGTGCGAAAAATATAGCGTAGTAGGTATAACAAACTTAAAGAGGACTGAAGTAGGTCGGAAGAGTCATACCTTGGAAGAGTTCCGGGTACTGCGCTCGCATCACCGACTCAGGTTCACAAGTTGCCTCCTTGTACCGCTGGCTTTTCCATAGAACTTTCACCAGGGGTACTTCCTTCAGCCACAACCTCCCAATGTCTCGATCTAGTATCTGTATCCGTCTCTCGGGGTAGGTTAGGTCATTTCCCACTTCTATGCTCTTGTGGCTAAGGACATGGCTGGGGTCGACGATGTATTTCCTGAGGTTGGACACGTGAAAAACGTTGTGCACTCCAGAAAGTTGGGGAGGAAGGGCAAGCTGGTAGGCGACGGGTCCTACCTACTCTGAGACCTCAAAGGGTCCCACATATCTTAGTGCAAGCTTCCCTCTCATCCCAAATCACTGCAAACCTTTCATCGGTGAAACACGGAGAAAAGCATGATCTCCAACCTCAAATTGTACCTCCCTACACTTCAAATCAGTGTAACTCTTTTGCTTGCTCTGGATAGTACGCAATTGTCGATGGATCTGCTCGATCACCTCCTAACTCTGGCATATCAGATGGGGGCCGACTTCCCATTTGGTTCCCACCTCTACCCAACTCAAGGGGGTCATACACTTTCTCCCGTACAGAGCTTCATATGGTGCCATGCTAATGCTCGAGTGGTAACTGTTGTTGTATGCGAATTCTGCCAGCGGCAAATGCTCCTCCCAGGAGCCTCTCCAGTCCAATGCGCAAGCTCGCAGAAGGTCCTCAAGGGTCTGAATGGTACGCTCTGACTGTTCGTCCGTCTGCGGGTGATAGGCTGTACTGAATTTCAGACAAGTCCCCAAGGCTCGCTGAAATTCTGTCTAGAACTGGGAAGTGAAACGAGTGTCCCTGTCTGAAATGATTTCGCGGGGAACCCCGTGAAAGCATACTGTCTCTGATGTATCTCTCTGCCAACTGTGTTGGTCCATAAGTGACTCGGATTGGCAGAAACCGTGTTGTCTTCGTTAATCTATCCACAACCACCCAGACTACATTGTGTCCTCTCTGTGTCACAGGTAGCCCCACTACCAGATCCACAGTGACACTTTCCCACTTCCATTCTGGAATGGGAAGTGACTGCAATGGCCCTGCGAGCCTCTAATGTTTGGCCTTCACCTGCTGGCATGTCAGACACTGCTGGACGAAAAGGCCAACATCCCGCTTCATGCCTCTCCACCAAAAATCACGTCATAGGTCGTGATACATTTTCGTGTTTCCGGGGTATATGGTAAATCTGGATCGATGAGCCTCAGTCAGGAGCTCCCTCAACAGCTCCTCATCTCTAGGAACGCACAAGCATCCCCTCATATGTAGAACTCCGTCAGTGAAGGAGAAATCTCCTGGGTTTCCTGCCAACACTCGGTCTCGCTGTGCCCGTAGGTATGAGTCCGTCATTTGTTTAACCATGATACGAACTGATGTAAACACATTTACACTACTTAAAATGTTTATTTATGCATGTTCTTAAGTATAGGATTGCATTTCATGATATAAATATTGCATTACATGTATCATCTTGCATTTAGAGTAGTTTGAATAAAATGGAGGTTAATTGTCACCTTTTATGTGCTTGGACAGGGCAAACATTTTATCGGGGCCTCGGATCAAAGATCCAACCGTATGGATGTGATCAAAGCGACGATTGGAGTTCAACGACTCCAAGATCGCCCTAATCAGGCATCCGTAGCATCAGATAGTGACCCGGGAACCCTAGAAGATCAAGGGCCAGGATGGTGTAAATCCGCACTTTAGATGATAAATTCGACCACACGGATGAATTCGGATCGACGATCGCAGCCCAACGACACAAAAATCGAGTCAATCCAACATCCGTGGCACCATCTACAACTTCCAGAAGATGGACAGCCAAGATAGCGCCATGTGGCCCATCTCAACCGCCCAAACGGCTGCTTGCATCTTGTGAAGGCCCAGCGCTCGATCGCTCTCCGCCGTTGGATCTTAATCCAACGGCTGTGGTCGCTCGCGCTTAAAAGCGTCCGCTCGACCATCCGCACCCCATAGCGCAGTGGTCAAGCGCTCTTTCGCCAGCGGTAAGCGCAGGATCGAGCTGCGGCGAGGGGCTGGAAGGCGCGGCTATTGGGCGCGGGTGGAGCGTCAAATGGAGATCGGATGGCCGCGCGCGCCCGATAGCTTCCACGCGCAATTGGACGCGCGGCCCAGACGTGCGATCGCATGCGGGCGAGCGTGCAACGCAGCGGGCGGAGACGCATCTTAAGCCGTCCGATCTCGCGATCGGACGGCTGAAAAGCGATGAACGTGCGCAAGCCGTTGAGCGCGCAAGCAGGCGAGGAGGTGCGCGCGAGCCGCCCACGACGCCCACGTTGAGGGCTTTAGTGACGGATTTATCCGTTACTAAAGATCCCTCTTTTATTATTTTGAAGTTGTAATGTCCATTTTGCCCCCACTCCTTGCAACTATAAAAGGAGACCCCCTCCATACGAAATTCTCATCCCTTCTTTCTCCTCTCTACCCCTCCAAAGCTCAAAAGAAGCTTATCCCACACCCGGGATGCTTCTCGCGAGATAAAGTCCAATTTTCGTTCCCCTTCGGAAGTAGATCCCCTGACGACGACGGCGTGCTGCTCCGTTCCCGTTCTTCTGCTTCGTCCTCCTTCGTCCTGCTTCGTTCTCCTTCGTCCAGGCGTCGTCCCGTCCGGCTCGTCCTCCAAGCAATCGCCGAGGAGGATAACTTCTCTCTCCCATTCTTATTTACAACTTTTCTAGTGTAGAATTTTCCTGCTTTATAGTGTAATTGATTTCCCGCTTTCTAGTGTAACTTTTATTTAGTTTGATTGTATAAATAGTTGAAACATTGAATGCATGTTCTCTTTCTCTCTCTCTCTCTTTCTCTCTCTCTCTCTCTTAGTCTGATAGCTCCATTGTAATTATATCGCCTTGCTTATCAAAAATCCCAAAAAAAAATATAATTGCGAGTATAGATCAACGTAGCCTCCCTGTGTTCGACCCGGAATTCTTTTCGGTATAAATTTTTATTTGTTGAACACGAATTCTTCGCTTTCGAACTACAATGACAGGTCTTCCAAAACCAAACACGTAAGCGTAGCGATTCGAAAAACGTTTCAACACGAACCACCAGCTCTGGTTGTGTCTGCCTCACGACTGTCACTGTCCCACAATACCCCTGTGTCTCCTAGAGTCGCTAGCTGCTCAACTCCTCTATGAGCTTCCAACTTCGTGCTTGTAAGCAAGCCAAGTGGGCGGGTGCCTTTCGGCTCAGGGCGTCAGCCACCACATTGGCTTTTCCCGGGTGGTAAGAGATGCTGCAATCGTAGTCTTTCAGGAGTTCCAACCAGCGTCTCTGCCTCATGTTGAGCTCCTTCTGCTCAAACAGATACCTGAGGCTCTTGTGATTAGTGAAAATCTCGAACATTTCTCCGTACAAATAGTGCCTCCAGGTCTTCAACGTTAAGACGACTGCTGCCAGCTCTAGGTCATGGGTGGGATAGTTATGCTCGTGGGGCTTCAATTGCCGCGAAGCATATGCGACAATATGACTCCACTGCATAAGTACCCCCCCTAATCCCTGCAACGAGGCATCTATGTAGATGACGAATCCGCCGCTGTTGTCAGGGATGGTGAGTACAGGAGCTGAAGTCAACCTTTCTTTCAGCTTCTGAAAGCAAGACTCACACTCGTCAGTCCAGGCGAAGGGTACGTCCTTCCAAGTCAACTGAGTCAGAGGACGAGCAATCTGCGAGAACCCTTGGATAAATCATCTGTAATAACCAGCCAGCCCCAATAAACTACGTATCTCAGTCACCGAACGCGGTCTCTCCCACCTGAGTACTGCTTCTACTTTGGCTGGATCCACAGCTAAATCGTCCTCTTAGATCACATGGCCCAGGAAGGTGACTTGTCTTAACCAGAATTCGCATCTGCTGTATTTGGCATACAGTCTATGCCACCTCAAGGTGTCCAAGACCATGTGAAGTTGTTGCTTATGCTGCATCTGGTCCCGTGAATAAATGAGCACATCATCGATGAAAACAACCACGAACCGATCCAGATACGGTCGAAAAACGTGGTTCATCAAGTCCATGAAGGCGGCAGGGGCATTGGTCAATCCAAACGGCATGACCAAGAACTCATAGTAGTCGTACCGTGTATGAAAGGCTGTCTTGGAGACGTCGATCTCCCTAATCCTCAGCTGATGGTATCCTGACTTCAGATCTATTTTTGAAAATACCGTGGCATCCCTCAGCTAGTCGAAGAGGTCATCTATGCGTGGTAACGGGTATTTGTTCTTGATGGTGACCTGGTTCAGCTGTCTGTAGTCAATGCACAACCGAAGAGTACCATCCTTCTTTCTTACGACAAGACAGGGGCTCCCCACGGAGAGGCACTGGGCCTTATGAAGCCTTTCTCTAGCAAATCCTGTAGCTATGTCTTGAGCTCTCGCAGCTCAAGTGGGGCCATTTGGTACGGTGCTGAAGAAATGGGGCATGTCCCTGGTATCAGTGAGATCTTGAACTCGATCTCGCGCTCAGGTGGAAATCCTGGCAGCTCCTCTGGGAAGATGTTGGGGTACTCACAGACCATCGGAATACTCTGTATACTGTTCACGGGGCCAGACTCTACAAGAACGCAAGCAAGGAAGCCCTCGCATCCTTGACTCAATAGCTTCGCTGCTCGAAGTGCGGAGATGCATCTGAATCCTCCGTCTACAGGCTGGCTGTGGAATTCGAAGGGAGGCAGTCGTGGTATGGAGAAAATGATCTTTCTCCCAAAATAGTCTACAAGGGCGTGATATGCGGCCAACCAGTTCATCCCTATGATTACACCGAAGTCGTCCATCGTGATTATGATCAGGTCTATCGGGAGACTGTATCCCCCTATCATAACCTCACAGTCAGCGAGAACCTCCTTGGCAACAAATATCTACCCACTTGGTCCTCTAATCAGGAAGGGCTCCTTTAAAAGCACACTTCTCACTCCCGTGCAGACAGCGAAACTCGTAGAAACAAACGAGTGCGTGGCTCCGAAATCAAAAAGAGTGTAGACAAGTCTGCCGAAAATAGTAACCATACCTGCCACTACAGAGCCCGAAGCTCTGGCATCTCCGTGAGTTAGGGCATTAACACGCCATTCAGTCCTTGGTGTAGAAGAGACAGCCTTACTCTGGGTCGGGCGGGAGGCAGCGGACCGATGTCCTCCTCGCGACTGCTATCCTCCTCCGTAGGGCTGGAATCCGCGGCTGCCAGATCGGCCTCCAGTGCTCGGTGCTGGGAGCGTCGGCTGTGCTCCAGTCCTAAATGGACAATTCCTTCGTATGTGACCCAGTTGGCCACACTGATAGCAGAGGGGTACGCGACTTCCCTCTGTCTATTGTCCCTGCTGGTGATTGGGTGAGGGTCTACTGCAGTCGGCTGATCCCTGTCGGGGACTCCCATAGGTCCCTGGTGGACCCACAGGACAGGATGGTTCCCCTGCTGGTGTCTGGTGCCTCCTCTCCCGGCGACCTTGTGAGTGCTCCTATGGGTAGGGACTCTTCCATCCTCCTCCATCAATATCTCGTGCTGACGGGTTGGTTTCATCATAGGTCATGGCAGCCTCGACCACGCGGGAGAAGGTAGGCAACTTCAGGGGCTTTACGTACCCCCAGATGGCGGGTCGGAGACCTTCGGTGAATCTCCACAGGCGCTCCTCCTCGGTAGATGCGGTTGTCGGGGCGAAGCGTGATAGCTCCAAGAAATGCGTGCGGTACGCGCTAACTGTCATTGCCCCTTGGCGGAGAGTGTGGAACTCCCGCCTCCTCTGATCCTGCCATGTTTGTGGGAAGTACTGCTCAATGAAGAGCACCACAAACCGGTCCCACGTTAGTTCTCCCTCCTGTCCTTTGACCGCCTTCCACCACTTGTGGGCTGCACTCTCCAGCTGATACGTGGCGAAGGCCACGCAACATTCTGCAGGAGGACAGAGGGTGTCGAAGATCTTCTCCATTTGTTCCGGCCAATCTTCTGCCTTAGATGGGCTTTCCTCCCCCTTGAAAGAGGGTGGCTTCAGCTTCCTGAATTGGCTGAAGACCTCATGGTGTAGCCGCAACGGAGGAAGGGATGCACCTCCAGGAAAGGAAGACTCGTGCCCCGAAGTGTCTGAAGGGGACGGTAGAGGATCACCCCCTCCCCCTACAGCTTGTCCAACGCCGTGGCGGCTTGCCTGCCCCACGAAAGATTCCCCCTCCGCATCCCCAGGAAGGGAAGGCTGAGGAGGAGGCTGATGGAGTTCCTCTCGGATAAGACTCCGGATCAGTTGGGTGAGGTCCGGGGCCTAGATGCCCGGGAGGAGAGGTGGAGCGGCTCTATCTTAGGCCATCACTCGTCCTCCCTTGCGACCACGTCCTCGACCACGACCACATCCGCGGCCTGACTCAATAGCTCCCTGGCGAGGCATTTCCTATTCAAAGATCGAGGAGGAATGAGATTATTAGTGCCTATTTGACCAAAGAGGAGACGTAATACTCGGACACAATAACCAAGAGAAAAGTTGTGATGGCTATCTTAGTTACATGCACAAATGTGGTGTTTTCCAGACTACTTGGTTCATTTCTCGGGACGACCTTGCTCTGATACCATCTTGTCACGACTCGGTCCCAAATCCCGACAGGATCTGAGACTGGCTTGCTTTGGTTTATCCCAAGATCTAGTCGTCCAACAAGAAATAACCAAGTAACATTCAACAAACCACACAAGTACAGTAGCTAAGCAAAAAGAAAGTTTCAACAGGTGGAAAGAGAACAGTGATATTACAGCCATCACATCAAAGAGTACATGTAACAGAATACAAACTATAAAACTCACTAGCAGGAAGTGGAACTAAAACTAGGCTCGACCAGGCCCAGCGTCCTCAGCAACCGGTGGTTCGGGCTGCTCAAATCCTTGACCTGTACAGAATATATTTGACTGGAGTCAGCTAAAGCTAAGTAGAGTGGTGGCTAAGAATTAACATGCATAAAGTTTCCCATTTTCTAATTATATTAAATATGTGGGTGCGTAGAGATCTCTAATTAGGATTTGTTAATTAAATCATCTAGTTCCCTATAGGAACGATCTTGTTTGCAGCTTCCCGTGATATAGGATGCCCACGTGGCACTCTCCTGGCCAGGGGAGTCCCACCGTGGTAGTCCTATACTCGGTCCACTACCCCGAGGTCACGGTCGTGACGTAGCGGTGACTACGGCACACGTGATAAACGCACGGGTAGCTACTCCGCACTAACACGCGGTCAGTCATTTCCGCTAGCAGATACGCCTCAACGTATAGTGCGGAACAGTGTAGGGCCTTACCCTCTCAGAATAGAACAGGGGTCTTGCCCCTCCTCAGTCCGCGTACCCTCGTACGACTACCCCGGTTTGCCCAACGGCTAACGAGAGTCAGTGTAGGGTGGCCATACCTAGCCTCGGGCCCCCTAGGGTGGATAGCTCCCCTCTACACTAAGTAACTCACCTCAGTACCACGTACACGAGGGCCACTAAGAGTCGTCGTAGAGTGGCCAAACCCACCCCTTGTCCCAACCCAAGGGAGGCAAGCTCCCCTCTACACTACAAGGGATAGTTGCTCTCTTCGGTACTACGTACACAAAGGTCAGCTTACCTCCCTTAATAGCTGTCCATAGGCAGCAAATTCTCATAACCATCTGGTTCTTTGAGGTACGATGTTCATGTTTACATTCCCCGTGGGGTTCGTACAGGAATTTCTTTATCACATCTGGGTTGGAATGTTCGGGACAACAACTCAATTTCCATTTTATTATAATAGGGGCCCACTTTAGCTAAAATTAGGTAGTTTCGATTACTCAATTATTCACATACAGTAGGGGTCCATTTTTGCTAAAAACAGGCAGCTCTTGATTACACAATCATTCACATGCAGTTTCTCCTGACCCTAGTATTCATGCCAAGAGCTAGACTTCAAGAATCTATTCTCAAATATATGTTATTCCTTCCTAGGGTTCCTCTCAAGTCCTAGGATTACTCGCATGTATTAAATTTGAGATTTAAGGTTGTAACCACTCTACCTGGGTAACCGGGTGGAATGGGGGCTCATACAGTGGCTCCCGACGTCTCCACAGGTCCTGTACACCCGTCGGACAGGAGACCTAAACACGAATTGATGGGCCAAAAGGTTCAGAAGGATGTAAACAAGGTATCATTATATAGAGAAACTTGTATGGAAAACAGAGACGGTTCGTTTGCGTAAAAGCGATAATAATAGGGCCTTACACGGCCCCAAAACACGCTATCAGACGGAAATCAGACGTCTTGGAAAGGTCCCAGATGTCTTAAAACGGTTCTCAAGGATACCTCTCTTGGTGTTCCGCTATCAGACGTCTGAAACTCAAATCCGACGTCCAAGGACTTTGTCAGATGTCTGGGAGTGCTTCCGGACGTCTGAAATTGCCTCGGCTACGCTCCCACCCTCTAACACATACATACGCTGTCAGGACTTGTCAGAGAGGAAAAGTACAGAAAGTAGATCTCTACCAGACGTCTTGCCATACCTTCAAACGTCTGGTGAGACGTCTGGGTGTCTCTCTGGCCATTTGATTCCGCAGAAAAATGACTTCTGCGGAACCGCTCTGGCTCCCCTTGCCTGCAAGTGCTGCAGCAGAACGCCGCTACAGCCTTCACCCTCGTGCTTCCTCTCGCTCGGCCCTCCACTCTCACTCACTCTCAGCTGCTGAATGGCAACGAAGGGGAGGGGGAAAAGATATATAATGGGAGAGGAGGTGAGGGGAGCGGAGAGGCGAGCATGGGCGAGGAGTGGCGTCGCGGTGAGGTGCGGTGAGGCGCAGTGAGGCACGGTGAGGGAGGAAGCATGGCGCTCATATGCTGTGCGCTAAAAGTATTTCCAAACGTCTGGTGGACATCCCAAACGTCCTGACAGACGTCTGATGAACATCCCAGACGTCTGGACAGACGTCTGGTGAACATCCCAGACATCTTAAGTGGCCAAGGAGTGGTGGGTCGTTTCAGAACATCTACTCGTTAAACAAAAGGAACAAAAGTTGGCTGTCTACCTCTCCATCGTATCACTCCTTGCTCCTTGAGGAGGTCCACCATCGCTTCAATCAACTCCTTGATACACATACAGAGCAATTCCCCTCAACCTCTACCTAAAAAGTACTCCTCCTCACGTGGCACCAGTAGCCAACTCCACACACTCCTAGAGTAGTTGGGCGTGCCGCTGCACTGTCGAATCCAGAGCCTGGAACTCATATGCTTGGCATCGTGTCTTGAAAACGAAGCGCAACATAGGTACGAGTCAAGTGGCTTAGTAGGATTTTAACTATAATTTTTATTATTACAAGTGGTAAATATGTATATTTATATATATACCTCACATCTAACCTTGCTAGATATTAATGCGACCCATAAATCTTTCCTGAATGTTGACCTATTGGTCAACTTAGGAAATAATTGTCTATCGCAGAGATTCAAAGTAAATTTCGTATATGTGCCTCCTAATATGAGGTTCGAGGTTTTGGCTACCTTGGCCTTCGGTAGCCTGCTTCTCTAGAATCGGATCCAAAAGTCACCAGGAATAGCTATGGTCAACCACGTTTCTTACCGACGGGTAATTGCCAATTCCCATCATATGGGTGATTCTCCACAGGGACATCACTGTATACCCTCGTTGGGGTTAAATCCGATGCTCCTTTGAGTCTCTATATCATCCATGAGCTATGGTACATACACTCTTGTACAATTCATCAACCACCATGTCCCATGGTGTTAGAGGTTCAACCTCATGTCAATCGATCCATGCTAAACTCATGATTAGTCTAGGTGCCTCTCTTCTCAAAGGGTAAGATGGTCATTTGTGGTATTGTGTGTATACTTGATGATTCCTCATAGCATTATCAAGTGCTCACTAGTGGACTGCCTTTCCAAGTACTCTCTGTGGAGCTCCTATGTGGTTGACCCCACAAATCACATGTGCAAATCTTGAATGACCTCCTTGAGTTTTAACACGACTCAACATGATTGGATCTATGATTAAAAGATGTCTAATATCACCTCATCAAATGTCTAATGATTATACAAGATGGGGGTAAATTATATAATTTAAATATTTAAAGAAAAATATGGCAATTACGTCAATTCAATCATAATTAGCACCAAGATTTACAGAGGAAATCCAAATGGAAAAAACCTCTACCTAGTTGTTTTCCAACTAGGATTATCCTCTTGCTTTCCAATCAAGAAAATCTACTAACCTTCACTACTTAAATCGAAGGTAGTAACCCTCAATGACATAAGCTCCTTCTTGTACAATTTACAAGAAGGTCTTTTGTTCTTCACTTATTAAAAGAATGGGAAGCCAACAATCCTAACACCTAAATTACAACAAACAGGAGATAACAAAAATTGATACAAGTCCTATTGAGTTAATGTACAAGTACTTAATTAAATTTAATAGGACTTATAACTATTCTTTTAAATTCTCTTTGAAGATAAATAAACTTAGTACATGGGAAATAGAATATGATATAAAGGATATACATGAAGGGTAAACTTTGAGGAATATTCTCTCGAAACTTCCATAAAATAAATTTAGTGTTCGGAAATGAATTTAGAAAATATCTAAAATTTGAGTTTATTAAAATAATTAACTTAAAAAATATAATCGTCTGATTTAACAATGAGAAACTTTTTGATTAAAATGCTTCTAAAAATAATAACATAGATATATATAATAAGATCAAATAGTACTCCCTTATACTTCTACATTAAGTATTAGGGGTGTATACGAGTTAGCTTCAACTTAAATCTCATTCGATCCAACCTAAATGGGTTTGGTTAGGTTGAATTTTGAGTTATAATGGATTAGATTAGATTAAAATTTTTCCAACCTAATATAAAATGGATTGAGTTACGTTATATATATATATATAAGAAAGTCAAATTTAAACCTTCCACAATTACAACTCAATCAACCACTAAAACCCATCCACACCTAAGCTTAATGTCTCAAATTCCCTCATGTTGTCTAACTCCCACTTCTATCATGTCCCAAATTCAAAATTCCTCGACTAGTATCTTAAATTTCATCCATGGTATGATTTTTTTTAACCTATTTTATACTCTTTTTTAGAAGATAGAAGTTATTTAGGAATTTAAAATATTTTACTATTAAATATAAAAGATATAAAAAATAATATGAGACAAATATAAATTTTAAATCTTTTAACTAATAAATAATCCGTTCAACATTAGTTTGAAAATAAGGGACCTGACATGGTAACATTAGTTTGAAAATAAGTTATCTCCAATAATTTTATTAGATATTTTTCTGCTCTTGTAAAATTATTTCCACAAATATTTCATGTAGGTTTTTTGGGAGTCTATTTTTAAGTTCCATTATCTTATCCTATCTAAAAATTTTAAAAAAAATGAATATTTGAAAATAATAAAAATACGTTAATTTATAATATAACGGAGTAACCTAAACGTTTTGCCTCCGACTTCTGTTTTACCTAATTTTATTCCTTTAGAAATTTAAAAATTAATTAAATGATCGTGATTTCACGTTACAACGATCTCTTATCTTTTGGTGGTGCCCGTTTGGTAGCGTGGATCGCCGTCTACTTGCCGTACGAAGGGAGAGGGCTTGGCCTCCGATCACCGACCGAGCGGAGTACCTATCTCGATCTCAGGAAATTTTGGAGGCTTTGTCGCTCGTCCAGGCTCCACTTGGTGCAAATGGATGCGACAGAAATATGGAACTCTCGCTTCATGGCACCGAGGCAAACTGATGGTGCATGTTGGAGATCCCTCGTATTGCTCAGGAATCGCGCATTGGCTCTGTTTATAGAAGAGTGGTGAATGGAGGTTTTCGACTAAACTTGGTGGGAAGCTTAATTCAAAAGGGTCATATGAGCTCAAGGAGGAATATTGGCGTTGTTGTAAACGCATTTGGAAGTATTCCATCCGCATGCACTTGGTATCTTTCAAAGGAAAGGAATCAATGTTTGCATGGGGATGCCGGGTAACGAGCATTCAATTTACTTTTGTATCTTGAATATGATTTGAACCATTTAGGGTTGGTTCGAAGGTGACGCTAGTGGGGGTATATTTCTTTTTGTTAGAATTTTTTAGAAGATTTGTTCCATCAAATTACAATAATTTATATATACTTTTACTTTTAATATTAGATATCAACTAATATTTTTTACTCTTACTTTTAATATTAAATAATATCCACTAATACCACATCAATATATTAATCATTTTATTTTATTATTTAACCCTCTACTTATTTCATCCTATAAACAAACATCCCTCTCCACTTATCTTATCTCTACAAGATTTTATCCTACGTACAAACAGACATAATCTTAGGATAGTGATTTTGCTTTGACATATTACCTTTTCAGCATCGTAACTTTGTGTAGTGGAGGCCATTTTTATTTATCAGGCTAGAGGCCTATTTGAGTAATATGTTACTATCCCACAATTTAAGCAATACTTTTGATAACTATCCCAAGGCATGACTATTGGATTTTAATCTAACAACTGGACTAATATATGCATCATGTATATATATAATCAGTGAACACATAATGATTTTGAACTGTCATGTTAATGCTAATAATATAATGTAATCAACTAAGATTATTGTGTTAATATGTGCATAAGTGTAAAAGGATTAATGTGGTTTGATTTATACATGTGCAGTGACCTTTTTGCAATTAACAATTCCTCGATAGGTGGAATTATAAATTGTAGACAATAATTAGTTTTCCTAATTACTAATTTGGAGAGGTTGAGTCTCCAAGGATTCCTTACCTCAATTTCTCAGTCTTCCCCATCAAGTCTTGAGAAGAGACAAGAGAGAAAGAGTGTCTGCAGAGGGAGAAGATGATTTCTCCTATATACTCTTGGTTTATTGAGAAGGTGAGAAAACCTTTGAAAGCATCTAACCTGCAGCCTCATTTTCTGTTTCCAATATGAACTCAAGTATGTCTCCTTTGTATTGTATAAGTTCATACAAGATCTGAACAAATCATTGATGTATATATATGTTTTGTTTCATGTCATGACCCGAACCTAGATCCCTACAGGATCCGAGATCGGCTCGCCTCGACTAATCCTAAGACCCAGTCGTCCAACGAGAAATAACCAAATAAAATGCATCAATTCACAACTGCACAAGTACAGTATTTAAGCAAAAAGAAAATGGCAACGAAAGAACAGTAATTCTAGAATATTACATGCTTTCAAGAACAGGAATGCTATCATCACAACATAACTAGTACAGATAGAGAACATAATGGAAAGTGCTGAAAAATACAACTACAGGAACTCACTACAACAAGCAGTAGAAACTACAGCTGGACTTGACTACGCCCAGCGTCTCAGCAGTCGGTAGCTTGGGCTACTTAAATCCCTGACCAGTACAAAATTATATAACTGGAATCAGCTAACGTTGAGTAAAGTGGTGTCTAAATTATCCTATAACGGTTTTTTGTGTAGAGATCTCTAATTAGGGTTCATCTCATTAATCTTCTTATTCCTTAAAGGAACGATTTTTGCTTGCAGTTTCCTGTGATGTAGGATGCACACGTGGCACTCTCCTGGTCAGGAGAGTCCCTCCGTGGTAGTTCTACGCCCGGTCTACCACCTCGAGGTCACGATCGTGACGTAGCGGTGACTACGGCACACGTGATAAGCAAGCGAGGAGCTACCCCACATTGGCACGCAGTCAGTCATGTCTGCTAGCAGGTATGCCTCAACGAAAAGCGCGGAACAATATAGGGCCTTGCCCTCTCAAAACAGAACAGAACAAGGGTCTCGCCCCTTTTCAGTCCGCGTACCCTCGTCCGACTATCCCAGTTTGCCCAACGGGCTAACAAGAGTTGATGTAAGGTGGCCATACCTAACCCCGGACCCCCAAGGGCGGCTAGCTTCCCCCTACACTAAGTAGCTCACCTCGGTACCACGTACACGAGGGCCAGCAAGAGTCGGCGTAGAGTGGACAAACCCACCCCAGGTCTCAATTTAAGGGCGGCAAGCTCCCCTCTACACTACAAGGGATAGTTGCTCTCTTCGGTACCATGTACATGAAGGTCAGCTCACTTCCCTTTATGGTTGCCCGTGGGTAGCAATTCCAGAACCATCCAGTTCTCTGGTACTGCAATGTTCTTATCTCGTTCTACATTCCCCGTAGGGTTCGTACATGAACTTTTCTTTGTTCCATATCTGATTTGTTACATACAGAACAAGCATCTCTATTTTCACAGTACGAGTTCTTTTTTCTTTCTATCATTAATGTATCCATCTTTCTACACATGCATCTTTTCTATCCCTAGTGTTTATGTCATAACCTAGGGTTTACTTGAATAGCTGTATTCTAAAGCATGCGTTTATTTCTTCCTAGGATTCATCTCACATCCTAGGTTTTAACTAATTGCATGCATTTTATTAACTTGGAGAATTAGTTAGAACCACTCTACCAGGATAACCGAGGGGAATGGGAGCTCGTACAGCAACTCCCGATGTTTTCGTAGGTCCTGTACGCTCGACGGACTGGAGACCTAAGATGAGGATGGACAAGTCAAAAGGATTCCAAAAGATACAGATAAGCTATCATTGCGTGAAGAAATTCGTACGAAAAACAATAATGTTTCGTTTACAGAAAATCGACATCATTTGGGCCTTGAACGAGTCCAAAAACAAGGGTTCTGACAGAAATCAGACGTCTGGGAGAGGTCCAAGACATCTTAAATCAACTCTCAGGCATACCTCTCTCGGGGTGCCTTTATCAGATGTCTAGAACGTAGTGACATCCAAGGGTTTCGTCAGACGTCTGGAGGTGCTCCCGGACGTCTGAAACTGCCTCAGTCTGCCTTCCAACTTCTGACACAAATACGTACACTGTCAGGACTTTGGCAGAGGAGAAATACGGAAAATAGATCTCTACCAAACATCTTACTCTACCTTCGGACGTCCGGTAAGACGACTGGATGTTGCCTCGAACGTCTGATTCCGTAGAAAAATGACTTCCGCGGAACCGCTCTGGCTTTCCTCGCCGCAAGAGCTGTAGCAGAACAACACAGCGCCCTTCGCTCTCGTGCTCAGACCCGATCAACTCTCCGCTCGCTCTCGCTTTGGCTTCCTGCTCTCTCTTTCTCTCTCCCACTCGACTGTGGTGGTGTGAGACGGAGAGGAGGAGGGGGCTTATAAAGGGAGGGAAGGTGAGGGGAGAGGGATGGCTGTCGTAGGGAGTGGTGCAAGGTGCGGGTGAGGCCATTACAAGATGAGGTGTGAGGTGTGGGCGAGAGAGTCGTGTGCGCATGGTACGCGCCGAAAAGAAAAAGCGTCTTCAGACATTTGGCTCTCTCTCCAGACGTCTAGACAGACGTCTGGTGAACATCCCAGACGTCTTAAAGGACCGAAAGGTGACGGGTCGGTTCATTTCATATAAATCATGTTTGCATATATGTAGCTTTGTTAGTGATTTCATCATAGATTGATCCAATCACGTTTGTGCTTAAATCTAACATTTGGTATTCTCTATATTGTAGTTTCCCTACTCGGAGGGGGTGAGATCAGCTTGACGTAAAAAATGCGGAATTGAAATAATAAACAATCTCACTAAATAACAATCGCACAAAGTACACAAAGATTTTTAGGTGGAAACCCAAACCAGGTGAAAACCACCACCTAACCCTCTTGAGTTAGGATTTTCCGATCAACCAAGTTGATCAAATCCACTAAACCGAATCACTTTAAAACGAGGGTGATTCAACCTCAATTACAACCACGCTACTTAGACGAGGGTAGCGTACCTCAACCCCTTTTCTTCACAAGAAGGATTTTGTCTCGCGAAGGAGACGGGAATTCGCAAAGCGAATACCCAACCAAATAACAAAGATAAAACAAGTAATCCTATAGAGCCAACAAAGTAATTTTAAACCTAGCTTCTATAGGAATTAGGAAACTCCCCTTTGAAAGGAGTGCGTCGACGACGCGGATGCGTGAGCCACGCAACGGCGCAACTTCGCTCTCGTGAACTACGGCGGGAGAGTGGGTGCGCAAAGGCTTGATGCTCTCAAGATGTAGAACTTGAGCTTTGAGAGCAAGAGAGACACAAAATGGTAGAAAGTATGTTCCTTAGGTGTGTCTAGTGTTTCTTAGATGTGTGTAAGTGTGTCAAAGGCTCCCCTCTATTTATAGAGGCCTTAGGAAGGCTTTGGAAGGCTTAGGAAAGGTTCTATAGCTGTTGGGTGCAAAGCTCAAGTGAATCAGCTCGAAATCAGGAATAATCATTGTTCTGACAGGCTTATCAGACGTCTAATTCTAGCATCAGACATCTGGAAGATCACTTTAAGACGTCTGATTTCAAGGTCAGACGTCTGATTTTGGGCGGGTTCCTTCCTGACTTGAATCAGATCTAAACAGGGTTCTTATGCAAGTCCATCAGACGACATACAGGACGTCTGGAAACCTACTTTTTCTGTGGGAATGGATTTCCAAACATTGCAACGGCTAGAAAATCTCTGAGAAGAGATTTTGGGTTAGCCGAAGCAAAACGGTCATTTATCAGATGTCTGGAAAGGCCTAAGGACGTCTGATAAGGTTCTAACGGTCATATTCTGCAGCGTTTGCTAAGGCAGCCAACGGTCCACTAATTGGACGTCTTGCAAGTCCATCAGACGTCTTATAAGACGTCTGGACTAAGGTCTGGATGTCTGATTTCATCAGACAGAACTAACTATGTCCAGCCTAAATGTTATCAGACGTCTGAATCAACAGTCAGACGTCTTAAAACACATTATCAGACATCCGATTTTGTAATTAGACGTCTGGAAATGCTGTTTGAACCTTATATTTGTTTTCTAAGTTCTCTACAGAAAATCTAAGTATCCTAGGGTTGTGCCGGTGTTCCTAGGACTACTGTTACGGTACTTTGAGGCTCTTTAACATAATTTTCTAAGGAAATAAAGAGCAAAAAAATAACGACAAATGTACATGAAAGGAATAAAATGGAATTCTATCCTATTCTTCTTGTCCTTCCATCTTCAATCCATCGCTCCTCGCGAAACTCCTCTGTTCTCCATCAAGCTCCTCCAATCCGTCCTGGATGCGAGCTCGAATTCCGTCTAATCACGTCTACATTTGCAATTGACCTGAAATCTAAGACTCCAAGTGCAAATGTTAAATAACACGTGTTTTGTTATCATCAAAACAAATGATCGTGGTGCTCTAGCACCAACAATCTCCCCCTTTTTGATGATGACAAAACCATAAATAATAGTGCAAAAAAATCCTCCCCCTTTTTGACATTATCAAAAAGGTTTGATTGATTTTAAATTTCCTATAACTCCCCCTTAAAACATGCTCTTCTATGAATTTCTTTTGACAAAGGTAATGTCTTCCCCCTTTTTTGTAACAACAAGATAGCTATTATTTTTCTCCCCCTTTCTAAAGGAAATTTAGCTACCTTATATCTCCCCCTTAAAAATTGACAATTAGCTTATAATTTTTTTGCTCCCCCTATCTAAATGCTTGTGATAAAAGGATAGGGTAAAGGGTTTTACCTCACCTACCATGGCCAATAAAATGGCCCGAATGGTGGTGGTGGATGCCACATCGGATGGGGCTCCCATCTGTAGCTTGGAGGCCTAGGCATTGGCGCTGGTCTCCAATCTGGTGGTCGACGTGCGGCAAGTCCATCGTTTGTTCGCCGTCTCGTCGGTCTTCTTATTCTCCTCCTTGGTCTACTTCTTGGTTCTCCCAACTTGAGTTGACCAGCTTTGAGCTTGTAGGACCAGTCCTTTGTGTTGTAGTCATCCCTGAAACCTACAAAACAAGATTCCAAATTTTTCTTCAGTATCCAAGTGAGCTTGGATCCGGATCTGTTAGCGGGTCTCCTTGACGGAGATCCTTTCTCAATCTTAGGGCTATATAAATCATATACTTTGTTGATTAATTTGTTAGAGTTTTCCCTAAGACATGTAATTTCTGTTTCTATAGTATGCATCTTAGTTTTTAAATCACAGATTTCTAACTTTAAATTATCATTTTCCTCAATCAATTTATTATTTTCATTGATGAGGTTATGATTTTCTAATAATAGGTTATCATTTTTGGGACTAGCTTCTAGATCCTTAAGTTTATTTTCTAATCTTTCATTCACTTCTAAGAAAACTAAGATTCTTTTTAATGCTTTTATTTTCTATCTTAAGTGCTTTACTAACTTCAAATAGTTCATTAAAAGCTTCTTGTAAATCGAGATTTACCTCGTTGTCGGAGTCGTCGCTGTCGTTGTCACTTTCTCCGATTGCCATGAAACCAAGGCACGCAGTTTCCTTCTCCCCGAGATCTTCCTCCGAGCTCGTCTCCTCATGAGTGCCTTCGAGTGTGTGCCAGATCTCGTATGCGGTGGCGCATTGCGAGATTCTATTGAACTCCTCCGAGCTAAGTGCGCAGTAGAGGGCGTTCATGGTCTTCGCGTTCAAAGAGAGTTCGCGAATTTGTTGTTGAGAGTAGCCTCCCGCGGGTTTTTCTGGGATCTCAAATGGCGTTTCGCACCTGGCCCAAATCGTGAAATCATTGGCTTGAAGCCAAGTCTTCATCCGCAGCTTCCAGTAGGGGTAGTTGCTCCCGTCGAAGAATGGCGGACGGGACGTGGACTGCCCCTCGGAGATTCGGATTGTGGATGTGCTTCCCTCCATTTGATCTCTTGCCAGGTGTTACTCCGATCTCGCAAGAACCTGCTCTGATACCAATTGTAAATTCCCTACTCGGAGGGGGTGAGATCAGCTTGACGTAAAAAATGCGGAATTGAAATAACAAACAATCTAACTAAATAATAATCGCACAAAGTACACAAAGATTTTTAGGTGGAAATCCAAACTGGGTGAAAACCACCACCTAACCCTCTCGAGTTAGGATTTTCCGATCAACCAAGTTGATCAAATCCACTAAACCGAATCACTTTAAAACGAGGGTGATTCAACCTCAACTACAATCACGCTACTTAGACGAGGGTAGTGTACCTCAACCCCTTCTCTTCACGAGAAGGATTTTGTCTCGCGAAGGAGACGGGAATTCGTAAAGCGAATACCCAACCAAATAACAAAGATAAAACAAGTAATCCTATAGAGCCAACAAAGTAATTTTAAACCTAGCTTCTATAGGAATTAGGAAACTCCCCTTTGAAAGGAGTGCGTCGACGACGTGGATCCGTGAGCCACGCGACGGCGCAACTTCGCTTTCGTGAACTACGGCAGGAGAGCGGGTGCGCGAAGGCTTGATGCTCTCAAGATGTAGAACTTGAGCTTTGAGAGCAAGAGAGACACAAAATGGTAGAAAGTATGTTCCTTAGGTGTGTCTAGTGTTTCTTAGATGTGTGTAAGTGTGTCAAAGGCTCCCCTCTATTTATAGAGGCCTTAGGAAGGCTTTGGAAGGCTTAGGAAAGGTTCCATAGCCGTTGGGTGAAAAGCCCAAGTGAATCAGCCTGAAATCAGGAACAATCATTGTTCTGATAGGCTTATCAGACGTCTAATTCTAGCATCAGACGTCTGGAAGATCACTTTAAGACGTCTGATTTCAAGGTCAGACGTCTGATTTTGGGCGGGTTCCTTCCTGACTTGAATCAGATCTAAACAGGGTTCTTGTGCAAGTCTATCAAACGACATACAGGACGTCTAGCACTATGTCTGGACGTCTGGAAACCTACTTTTTCTGTGGGAATGGATTTTCAAACGTTGCAACAGCTAGAAAATCTCTGAGAAGAGATTTTGGGTCAGCCGAGGCAAAACGATCATTTATCAGACGTCTGGAAAGGCCTAAGGACGTCTGATAAGGCTCTAACGGTCATATTCTGCAGTGTTTGCTAAGGCAGCCAACGGTCCACTAATTGGACGTTTGGCAAGTCCATCAGACATCTTATAAGACGTCTGGACTAAGGTCTGGACGTCTGATTTCATCAGACAGAACTAACTATGTCCAGCCTAAATGTTATCAGACGTCTGAATCAACAGTCAGACGTCTTAAAACACATTATCAGACGTCTGATTTTGTAATTAGACATCTGGAAATGTTGTTTGAACCTTATATTGGTTTTCTAAGTTCTCTACAGAAAATCTAAGTATCCTAGGGTTGTGCTGGTGTTCCTAGGACTACTGTTAGGGTACTTTGAGGCTCTTTAACATAATTTTCTAAGGAAATAAAGAGCAAGAAAATAACGACAAATGTACATGAAAGGAATAAAATGTAATTCTATCCTATTCTTCTTGTCCTTCCATCTTCAATCCATCGCTCCTCGCGAATCTCCTCTGTTCTCCATCAAGCTCCTCCAATCCGTCCTGGATGCGAGCTCAAATTCCGTCTAATCACGTCTACATTTGCAATTGACCTGAAATCTAAGACTCCAAGTGCAAATGTTAAATAACACGTGTTTTGTTATCATCAAAACAAATGATCGTGGTGCTCTAGCACCAATATATATGACTCTGCAATCTATTTTATAATTGACTTAAGTATCGATACTCATGATGAGTATCGATACATGCAAGACTCAGTTTTGGCTCCAGGTCTTTTAAGCCTAAAATCTAGGACTTGCATATACTGATACTCGTCATGAGTACCGGTATACATGAGTCCCAAATCTGGTTCAGGGCTTGAAGTGATCAGGACCTGTAACTTATAAGTACCAGTACTGGTTAGTGATGAGTTGCGACTCATCATAGCTAAATCGCCTAAGTTAAGCTAAAAACTATGTTAAACACTATCAAATTAACACAAAAAGGGTTAAGTGTGGAAAATAGAGAAAAAGACCTAAAACATGAATTTTGTGCTAAAAGTGCATAATTAGGTCATTAAATGAGATATTCTATTAATAAATGTAAAATTGTAATCCAATTGCAAATTGAATACACAAATGAGCTCAAAATTCCAAATCAAAAGTGTAATTAACTTCCTAAATGTTCAATTAAGCTTCCATAAAAACTTGATTGCATTTAGATATCATTAGGACCTTGCAATTATAGATTTACATTTAGGTCCTCCTTTCATCACATTTCACTCATTAGAAAACCAGCCAAGGACCTATTTGAAGGCTGAAAGGACCATTTTGAAAGCCCAGAAGGACTGCTCTGAATTGATTCTTGACTACTTATGGGCTGCTGTACTATTTTTCTACCCCTTCGTTGAGGGGCCTTCCTTGAAATTTCACCAACACAACCTGTAAGCACTTGAAGTTCCTTGCGCCACTGTAGCACCCGAAGAACTCAAGAAATTGTGACCATCTATTCCCTACACCTCACGATCTGTGGCTTGCCTTCATTGGAAGCTTCGAGCGAATTGGCACGTTCGATCACCACCTCACCTAGATTTAATCCAACGAACACTTTTTTATTTGAAATGACGCGCGCTCCTCTCCTATAATCCTCACCACCCATGACCTACTTGTCTAATTCCATCGCGTGGTGAGGAGTTTCACTCTGGATCCTCTACTTAAGGACCTCCCTTGATCGCATGCGCGCCCATCGACTCCCTCCCCCATGAGCCGATCCTTTCATCCATATCAGTAGTTTCCTCACCCCCAATTTCCTCCACCGGCTGTGACAGAGTAGGCTTCCCCTCCCCAATTTCACTCGCTATCAGCCGACCGAGTGGCAGACCTTGGACATCTTCGTCAGCTGTTGATCCTCCTTCCCCCTTTGTTGTCACCAGCCGTCGGCGGGTGACCTTAGACATCTTCCTCCCTTAGAGTAGCTTTTTAATGCTTTCTTAGATTAGATTTACATGCTTTCTAGGAGTAGGAGTAATTAGAGATGAGTTGATGACTGTTACAGTAGCTTAGGAGTAGATTTAGAGTAGAATTCGCACTATACCTCCTCTGATCATTTTAGATCAAAGGAGACAAATTCACACCCTTTCCATTGATCATATTTCTTCCCCTTCATATTTCCATTTTACATTTTGTTTTCCCTCGATTTAATTTCACTGATCACCCAGCCATCAGGTCTAATTTCAGATCTGATGTAACGACCCGGTTCCCGAGTCCCTACGAGACACGAGAACCGAACCGACTCAACTAATCCCAAGACCTAGTCATCCAAAGTAACCAAAAGAGCAGTAAAATAAACCACATTCAGCATGAATATAACTAACAGTAAGAAAGTACAGCAGTAAGGAAAGAAACTACCACAGTATGTACCACCACAAAAGTAGAACAACATTCATAATATAATTTGAACTGCAGGTAAAGAAAGTACAGCGGAAACAAGAACTACTCACCACAACGTAACAAAAAGAGGTACAAGAGACAGTGGTAACTCTACTGGACCCTACTCGGCCCAGCGTCCTTTGCAGCCGCTGACCCTGGCTGCTCAACACCTGGTCCTGAAAAGGGTAACGAGTGTAACACGTTAGCAAAACGCTGAGTAGAGTGGCAACTAAACTAAAGACAACAGTAGAGTGTACAGTAGCTGTTATGTTCGATCACTTTCTTTATTCACAACTTTCAATTATCTCACTATTTCATTTATTCCCCAGATCTTTTTCTTGATCTCGAATGTTCCTCGTGGGAACGATCTTGATTGCAATCTTTTCCAAAAGGTAGAAGTAGCACGTGGTGCTCTCCTGGCCGGGAGAGTCCCCTGTGGTGATCCTACCCTCAGTCAACCACCCCAAGGTCACTGACAGACGTAGCGGTGACTACGGCACACGCGATAAACGCACAGGTAGCTAACCCGTACTGGCACGCGGTCAGACGTTTTTGTTAACGGGTGTGCCCAAAGCACAGCACGGAACCAGTCCAGGGCAGAGCCCTCTCAGTAACAGGGGTCCAACCCCTCCACAGTAACTAAACCGGGGCCTTGCCTCTCCACAGTCCGCGCACCCTCGCTTGACTACCCTGGTTTGCCCCAGTGGGCCTAAACAAGTCGGTGTCGGAGGCTAGCAGAACCCCGGGGCCCGTGGGGTAGCTAGTGCCCTCCTAACACTAGTAGCTCTCCTCGGTACTACGTACGCGAGGGCCAGCAAGTCGATACAGAGTGGCCAGTCCTAACCCCGGGTCCCTGGGGCGGCTGTCTCCGCTCTGCACTAAACAGGTACAGGTACTTCCCTTGGTACTACGTACCCAAGAGACAGTACACAACTACATCTCAGTTCCATTCCTTTCTCTTTCCAGGAGTTCCACTCCTAATTCCCCCGTAGGGTTCCATCCTTTTTACTCAAACATCCAGGTTTCACTTTCCAGTTTCACATTCTTACAATCCATGTTCTCAACCACGTTATTTATTCACAACAGGCAGCTGTTAATTCAAATTACAGGCAGCTTTATATCTCTTTCCATTTTCCAAGACTGCAGTATTATACATTCCACTAGTTTTCCCATCCTAGGATTCATGCCATATCCTAGGATCTATCATACAATCTAGTTTTCCAGCCCTAGGATTCATGCAACACCTAGGAGCTATCATTCCGTCTATTTCTCATTCCTAGGATTCATGCAATGTCCTAGGTTCTATTTATGGTTCCATAATTTAACAGATTTTATTAATAACTTAAAGCCACTCTACCAGGTACAACGGGAGTAATGGGGGCGTGGTCGGGAATTCCGCGTGCCTCCGCGACCCCCGAGACTGCAACGGAACGGGGTCCTATCACAAGGATCAAACACAAGGAGTGTCTCAAAATAGTGTATAACTACTGTAGACGGGTAGAGGAATTAATTCCGAAAAGAACGCAACTCGAATTGCGGAAAACGGAACCCGAACGGGCCCTAAATGGGTTGAAAACGACGAAACTGTGTAAAATCAGGCGTCTTAAAAAGTGGATCAGAGAATTACCTTGTTCAGCGTGGTTTCCCAGACGTCCAGAAGTCTGCGGGGACGTCTAGCCTAGCTCCCAGACATCCGATGGTCACCCCGGACGTCTGGAGGTCGCTCCCGCCGTTTGGTACTACAGCCAGACGTCTGATTCACGTTGGATGGCGAATCACCGAGCCTGTGCACACCCATCTCTCTCCCTCAGTACGGTCAGTCGACAGAAAGGAAGAAGAAGACGGAAAACTCACCTTTCAGACGTCTGGACAGTCTTCCAGACGTCGACCCCGCCGTCTGGCTATCAGCACAGACGTCTGATTCTGGAAAATTTTCCAGAACCAGGGCGCGACTCGCCCTCCGCTCGCGACGCCGCGCCTCGTCGCACCTCGTGCGCCTGCTGCTCGAGCCGCAGCAGGCCTCCCGCGTCGTTCCGCACCCGCTGCGCTTCCCATCGGCTGGCCCTGGCAGCCCCGGCGAGCTCGCCCTCACGGCTGAGCGCCGCTCTCGCACGCAGCACCCCCTCCGTGCTCACTGCGGCCGTCGCCGCCGCAGTAACCCCGCGCCCGCTCTCGCGCTCGCTATCGCACACTGGAAGGAGAAGAGGAAAGGGGTGGAGGCGACGGGAGGGAGCGCGTGGCCTTTTAAGGCCGCGGGAGGAGGAGAGAGAATCGCGGCAGGGCGTCTGCAGCCGCAGAGGGAATAACAAATATGCGGGTCTGCGCGCTCAGGCGCGCAGACGACCCACGCGTGTCGAAAATAAATGATTTCTACACATCTGGAAGCGATCCCAAACGTCTGGTCAGACGTCTGGATGTGATCCCAGACGTCTGGTCCGACGTCTGGGCCACTTCCCAGACGTCTGGGGCACGCGTTCGTAACAATATAACAAACTCAAAAGAAGTTTCGTCCCCGAAACTTGTGCCAACTAGGGTGCGGGAAAAGATGTCCAATTAACCATAACAAACTCAAAGAGGACCGAAGCCGGTCCGAAAAGACGTACCCGCAAAAAGTTCCGGGTACCGCTCCCGCATTGCCGCCTCAGGCTCCCAGGTAGCCTCCTCGTACCGCTGGCTCCTCCACAAAACCTTTACCAGGGGTACTTGCTTTCGTCTCAAACTGCGGACGGCTCGGTCTAGGATCTGCACTGGCCGCTCGGGGTAGGTCAGGTCGTCGCCTACCTCGACGCTCTCGTGACTCAGTACGTGACTGGAATCGGCTACGTACTTCCTGAGGTTTGACATGTGGAACACGTCGTGCACACCAGAAAGCTGCGGGGGAAGGGCAAGTCAATAAGCAACGGGTCCAACCCGCTCCATGACCTCAAAGGGCCCCACGAACCTCGGCGCGAGCTTCCCTCTCACCCCAAACCGCTGTAGGCCCTTCATGGGCGAAACACGAAGGAAGACGTGGTCCCCAACCTCAAACTGCACCTCTCTGCGTCTCCGATCCGCGTAGCTCTTCTGTCTGCTCCTGACAGTGCGGAGTCGTCTGTGGATCTGCTCAACTACCTCCTGACTCTGCCGGATCAACCTGGGGCCAACCTCCCACTTGGTCCCCACCTCAACCCAACTCAAGGGTGCCGTACACTTCCGTCCGTACAGAGCCTCGTAGGGAGCCATGCCGATGCTCGAGTGATAACTGTTGTTGTATGCAAATTCTGCCAGGGGCAGGTGCTCCTCCCAAGAGCCCCTCCAGTCCAGTACACAGGCACGCAAAAGGTCCGCAAGTGTCTGTATTGTGCACTCAGACTGTCCGTCCGTCTGGGGATGGTAAGCTGTACTAAACCTCAATCGTGTCCCCAAGGCCTGCTGAAACTCAGCCCAAAACTGGGACGTAAAGCGGGTATCCCGGTCGGATACGATCTCTCGCGGAACTCCGTGTAGTCGTACCACATCACGGATATACCTCTCTGCCAATTGTGCTGGTCCCAAAGTGACTCAGACCGGCAAGAATCGCGCCGTCTTCATCAGTCTATCCACTATTACCCAGACTGCGTCGTGTCCCCGCTGGGTAACAGGTAAGCCCACCACCAAGTCCATGGTGATGCTCTCCCACTTCCACTCTGGCACTGGAAGCGGCTGGAGCGGCCATGCAGGCCTCTGATGCTCGGCTTTCACCTGCTGGCACACTAAGCACTGCTGCACGAACTCACCCACATCCCGCTTCATCCGTCTCCACCAAAACTCGCGTCTCAAGTCGTGGTACATTTTCGGGTTTCCGGGATGTATGGTGAATCTGGAACCGTGTGCCTCAGTCAGGAGCTCTCTCAACAGCTCCTTGTCTCTGGGAACGCACAACCGTCCCCTCAAGCATAGCACCTAGTCTGTGAAAGAGAAGTCCCCTAAGTCTCCTGACAGTACTCTGTCGCGCAAAGACTGCAAGTACGGATCGGCCATCTGTCCTGTGATGATGCAGTCTATCAGCCCTGGCCTAGTCTGCCATGTCACCGTCACTGCCCCACAGTACCCTCGTAACTCTAGAGGTCGCCAACTGCCCACCTCCTCCAAAAGGCTCCAACTCTGTAACTGTAGACTGGCCAAGCGTGCGGGCGCCTTACGGCTCAAGGCGTCAGCCACCACATTGGCCTTTCCCGGGTGGTAGGAGATGCTGCAGTCGTAGTCCTTCAGGAGCTCCAACCAACGTCTCTGTCTCATGTTGAGCTCCTTCTGGTCAAAAAGATATCTGAGGCTCTTGTGATCAGTAAAAATCTCGAAGGTCTCACCGTACAAGTAGTGCCTCCAGGTCTTCAGCGCGAAGACAACAGCTGCCAACTCTAGGTCATGGGTAGGGTAGGTATGCTCATGGGGCTTCAGTTGCCGCGAAGCGTAAGCGACAACGTGACCCCTTTGCATGAGCACACCTCCTAACCCCTGCAAGGAGGCATCCGTGTACACAACGAACCCGCCACTACTGTCAGGGATGGTGAGCACGGGAGCCGAGGTCAACCTCTCCTTCAGCTCCAGAAAACACGCCTCACAGGTGTCTGTCCAAGTGAAAGGCACGTCCTTCCGGGTCAACTGTGTCATAGGACGCACAATCTACGAAAATCCTCTGATGAATCGTCTGTAGTAGCCTGCCAGTCCCAGGAAACTGCGAATCTCAGTGACTGAACGGGGTCTCTCCCACCTGAGCACTGCCTCGACCTTGGCTGGGTCCACCGCCAAGCCATCTCCAGAGATCACATGACCTAGGAAGGTCACCTCCCTCAACCAGAACTCGCACTTGCTGTATTTGGCGTACAGCCGGCGTCGTCTCAGAGTGTCCAGAACCATCCGCAAGTGCTGTCCGTGCTGCGTCCGATCTCTAGAATAGATGAGTACATCATCTATGAAAACCACCACGAATTGGTCCAAGTACGGTCTAAACACCCGGTTCATCAGGTCCATGAAAGTAGCGGGGGCATTGGTCAGCCCAAACGGCATGACCAAAAACTCGTAGTGTCCGTACCGAGTGCGGAAAGCTGTCTTGGAGACGTCGGTCACCCTGATCCTCAACTGGTGGTATCCAGACCTCAAGTCGATCTTGGAAAACACCGTGGCACCCCGCAACTGGTCAAACAAGTCGTCGATCCTCGGCAGCGGATATCTGTTCTTGATGGTGACCCTATTCAGCTGTCGGTAGTCCACACAAAGGCGTAAGGTCACATCCTTCTTCTTCACAAACAGTACTGGGGCTCCCCAGGGAGATGCACTGGGCCTCACGAAACCCTTCTCCATAAGGTCCTGCAACTGAGACTTGAGCTCTCGCAGCTCAAGCGGTGCCATCCTGTATGGCGTGGTGGAGATGGGGCTGGTCCTTGGTACTAGTCAGATCTCAACTCGATCTCACGCTCGGGCGGTAGTCCTGGTAACACGTTTAGAAACACGTCAGGGTACTCTTTGACCACCGGGATGCTCTGGAAGTCTGCCACAGGGCTGGGCTCTGCCACCACACAAGCTAGGAAGCCCTCACACCCCTGGCTCAAAAGTCTCACCGCCCGAAGTGCCGAAATGCACCTGAAACCTCCGTCCACTGGCTGTCCGTGAAACTCGAAAGAAGGCAACTCCGTAATGGAGAAGACAATCTTCCTCTCAAAATAGTCCACCGAGGCGTGGTAAGCGGACAACTAATCCATCCCCAGAATCACTCCAATGTCCTCCATCTGTATCATAATCAGGTCAGCTGGCAGGCTATGTCCCCCGACGCTGACCTCGCAATTCGTGTACACCTCCTCAGCTACAAACAGCTGACCACTCGGACCTCTGATTACGAACGGATTCTCTAACAATGTATAATCCTGGTCCAAACTAACTGCGAAACTGACTGCGACAAACGAGTGCGTAGCGCCGGAATCGAAAAGCGTGTAAACGAGTCTGCCAGAAACTGAAACCATACCTGCTACCACCGATCCCGAAGCTCTGGCGCCCCTATGTGTCAAGGCGTTGATACGCCGTTCAGCTCTAGGTGCGGACGAAGCAGCCATACTCTGTGTCGGACGGGTAGGTGCTGGCCGGTACCCTCCTCGCGACTACTGTCCTCCTCCTCGCGCCTAGGAACCGCTTCCTCCTACGCATCCTCCAATGCTCTGCGCGGGAAGTATCTGCTGACCTCCTGCCCTAGACGGGCAGTCCCTCCTGATGTGGCCCGGCTGGCCACACTGGTAACAGAGGGGAACCCGGCTCCCGCCCTCAGTGGGTCCCTGCTGTCGGCTAGGCGGGGGTCCGGTGCTGGCGACTGGCCCCTGTCGAGGGCCCCCAAAGGCCACTGATGGCCCTGCACAACGTGACGGCTCTCCTGCGGACGCCACGTGTCTCCTTTGAGTTCTCCTAACACGCCTAGTGTGACGGCGGAAATCTCGTTCCACCACCAACTCCCCTGTCGTACGCTCGGAAGGGGGAGGAGGGGGTGGCGATGTGGATGGAAGCTGAAATTCTTCACGAACCACCTCTCGAATTAGTTGGACGAGGTCCGGAGACGGTATGCTCAGGAGAAGAGGAGGGGTAGTATGTACTCCAAGCCCGACACATCTGTCCCTCGGGCCCCGACCTCGGCCGCGCCCGCGGCCCACCCTCCTAGTTCCACGACGAGGCATCTCCTACAAGGAGACGCGAAACAACGAAATACGTCAGTATGGAACAGTACCTAACGAAAACGTCTAAGAGCTCATGTCAAGAGATATGTTGTGGTGGCTACTCTAGTTATAGACATGTGAATTGGTTATTTTCTAGTCAGTTGATTCACTTCTCGGGACGACCTTGCTTTGATACCATCTTGTAACGACCCGGTTCCCGAGTCCCTATAAGACACGAGAACCGGACGGACTCAACTAATCCCAAGACCTAGTCGTCCAACGAGGAAGTAACCAAAAGAGCAGTAAAATAAACCACATTCAGCATGAATATAACTAACAGTAAGAAAGTACAGCAGTAAGGAAAGAAACTACCACAGTATGTACCACCAAAACAGTAGAACAACATTCATAATATAATTTGAACTGCAGGTAAAGAAAGTACAGCGGAAACAAGAACTACTTACTACAACGTAACAAAAAGAGGTACAAGAGACAGCGGTAACTCTACTGGACCCTACTCGGCCAAGCATCCTTTGCAGCCGCTGACCATGGCTGCTCAACACCTGGTCCTGAAAAAGGTAACGAGTGTAACACGTCAGCAAAACGCTGAGTAGAGTGGCAACTAAACTAAAGACAACAGTAGAGTGTACAGTAGCTGTTATGTTCGATTACTTTCTTTATTCACATCTTTCAATTGTCTCACTATTTCATTTATTCCTCAGATCTTTTTCTTGATCTCGAATGTTCCTCGTGGGAACGATCTTGATTGCAGTCTTTTCCAAAAGGTAGAAGTAGCACGTGGTGCTCTCCTGGTCGGGAGAGTCCCCCTGTGGTGATCCTACCATCAGTCAACCACCCCAAGGTCACTGACAGACGTAACGGTGACTACGGCACACGCGATAAACGCAGAGGTAGCTAACCCGTACTGGCACGCGGTCAGTCGTTTTCGTTAACGGGTGTGCCCGAAGCACAGCACGGAATCAGTCCAGGGTAGAGCCCTCTCAGTAACAGGGGTCCAACCCCTCCACAGTAACCAAACCGGGGCCTTGCCTCTCCACAATCCGCGCACCCTCGCCTGACGACCCTGGTTTGCCCCAGTGGGCCTAAACAAGTCGGTGTAGGAGGCTAGCAGAACCCCGGGACCCGTGGGGTAGCTAGTGCCCTCCTAACACTAGTAGCTCTCCTCGGTACTACGTACGCGAGGGCCAGCAAGTCGGTACAGAGTGGCCAGTCCTAACCCCGGGTCCCTGGGGCGATGGCTCCGCTCTGCACTAAACAGGTACAGGTACTTCCCTTGGTACTACGTACCCAAGAGACAGTACACAACTACATCTCAGTTCCATTCCTTTCTCTTTTCAGGAGTTCCACTCCTAATTCCCCCGTAGGGTTCCATCCTTTTTACTCAAACATCCAGGTTTCACTTTCCAGTTTCACATTCTTACAATCCATGTTCTCAACCATGCTATTTATTCACAACAGGCAGCTGTTAATTCAAATTACAGGAAGCTTTATATCTCTTTCCATTTTCCAAGACTGCAGTATTATACATTCCACTAGTTTTCCCATCCTAGGATTCATGCCATATCCTAGGATCTATCATACAATCTAGTTTTCCAGCCCTAGGATTCATGCAACACCTAGGAGCTATCATTCCGTCTATTTCTCATTCCTAGGATTCATGCAATGTCCTAGGTTCTATTTATGGTTCCATAATTTAACAGATTTTATTAATAACTTAAAGCCACTCTACCAGGTACAACGGGAGTAATGGGGGCGTGGTCGGGAATCCCGCGTGCCTCCGCGACCCCCGAGACTGCAACAGAACGGGATCCTATCACAAGGATCAAACACAAGGAGTGTCTCAAAACAGTGTATAGCTACTGTAGACGGGTAGAGGAATTAATTCCAAAAAGAACGCAACTCGAATCGCGGAAAACGGAACCCGAATGGGCCCTAAACGGGTTGAAAACGACGAAACTATGTAAAATCAGACGTCTTAAAAAGTGGATCAGAGAATTACCTTGTTCAGCGTGGTTTCCCAGACGTCCAGAAATCTGTGGGGACGTCTGGCCTAGCTCCCAGACGTCCGATGGTCACCTCGGACGTCTGGAGGTCGCTCCCGCCGTCTGGTACTACAGCCAGACGTCTGATTCGCGTTGGATGGCGAATCACCGAGCCTGCGCACACCCATCTCTCTCCCTCAGTACGGTAAGTCAACAGGAAGGAAGAAGAAGACGGAAAACTCACCTTTCAGACGCCTGGACAATCTTCCAGACGTCGACCCCGCCGTCTGGCTATCAGCACAGACGTCTGATTCTAGAAATTTTTCCAGAACCAGGGCGCGACTCGCCCTCCGCTCGCGACGCCGCGCCTCGTCGCACCTCGTGCGCCTGCTGCATGAGCCGCAGCAGGCCTCCCACGTCGTTCCGCGCCCGCTGCGCTTCCCACCAGCCGACCCTGACAGCCCCAGCGAGCTCACCCTCACGGCTGAGCGTCGCTCTCGCACGAGCACCCCCTCCGCAGCAACCCTGCGCCCGCTCTCGCGCTCGCTCTCGCGCACTGGAAGGAGAAGAGGAAAGGGGTGGAGGCGACGGGAGGGAGCGCGTGGCCTTTTAAGGCCGCACGAGGAGGAGAGAGAATCGTGACAGGGCATCTGCAGCCGCAGAGGGAATAACGAATATGCGGGTCTGCGCGCTCAGGCGCGCAGACGACCCGCGAGTGTCGAAAATAATTGATTTCCAGACGTCTTGAAACGATCCCAGACGTCTGGTCAGACGTCTGGATGTGATCCCAGACGTCTGGTCCGACATCTGGGCTACCTCCCAGACGTCTTAAAAGACGTCTGGGGCACGCGTTCGTAACATCTAAGTACTTTGTGTCTCGGATCTAAAATTAGCACTAAAGGCCATTTTGGGGGGTCTCTCGCTCATTTAGCAAAGTCACAAAGACCCCCCGATCTTAGTTCACCAACTCGAATTGCTCGATAGTATTTAGAATGATGTTTATTGTTCAGATCAGTGATTTGAAATTCATTTGGATTTTATCATATTTAATTGAGCTTTTTGAGATTGGATGGGGTTGATTAGGTATATGCAATGATTCCATTGGTTTTGAGTTTTGTTTTGATTATGTGGATGAACATATATCTAAGTTAATCCCGTTGTTGGGGAGTCTATCAAGGAAAATCAGTTAACTTTGATTTGAGATAAGACAATGACCCAACGGATCTTGATCTATCCATGAAATCACCTTGAACACCCATCAATGGTGTTCGAGGGGATTAAGTGGAGAAATCAATGTAAGGTCCAAAGTAAAAGCCCAATTTTGGGCGACATTTCACCCTCCATGTAACCACCTTCATGATCTAATGTTGGAGGTTTTGGATTGAGATTTGAAAGGATTTTTTGAAAGAAGATTTGAAACGTTTTGCAAAAGGGGATTGAAATTCGATTTTATACATATGATTTTCAGATCTTCTTTTCTGATTTAAAATTGATTTTAATATGAGAAATATGACAGGATTCAGTATATTAAACATCCTAGATCAGACTTCACCAAGTCTGATCTTGGATATTAAATTGCTGAACCCTATCTCAGTTGCTGAAATTGAATTTCTGTCACTGCTGTAGCTTTGGAACTTTTATTCAAGAGCTGCAGTAGTCTTGGAAGCAACTTTTAAGTGATTTTAAGACATCTGGGCATTGCCTTGGACGATTGAGACTGCGGCTACTGTTGTTTTGCTATTGCTGCAGTTGCTGCTGCTGTTCTGCTGAACTCCAGTAGCAAGACTGCTGCATCTGTTGAAGCTGCTGGATGGATGAAACAGTTGAGCTGTAGCTAGGATTTTAGTTGTTTTAAATGGCTGACATGTTTTATATGTTGTAAAAATTTTGTACAAGCATTCATGTATTGCTATTTGATTTTAAATCTCATTTGAATGACTTGTAATTCAGTTTTAAACTATTTTTGTCAGCTATACATGTGTAAAACTGTCAATTTGGGAGTTAATGAAATATTAAGTGGAAAATTATGTTTAACTGTGAAAACATCTGTTATATGACATGTTGGACATATCTGAATGAACGTACTACATATTTAGCCTATAAACATCACTTCAAGGCCTTAGATGCTAGTGTTAAAACCTCTTTTAGGCCTTACTTGGTACCTTTAGAAGGAAAGGAATCAATGTTTCCATGGGGGGTGCCAGGTAATGAGCATTCCATTTCCTCTTGTATCTTGAGTATGATTTGAAAGATTTAGGATCCATTTGAAGGTGGTGTTAGGGAGGGTATATTCCTTGGGTTTTTGTTAGAATTTTTGAGGAGATTTATTGCGCTAAATCACAATAACTTATACATGTTTTCATTTTTAATATTAAATAAATATCAACTAATATTTTTCACTCATACTTTTAATATTAAATAAATATCCATTAATATCACATCAATACATTAATCATTTATTCCACTACTTAACCCTCCACTTATTCCATCATATAAACAAACACCCCTCTCCACTTATCCTATCCCTACAAGATTTTATCCCGCATACAAACAGACAGACTCTTAGGGTAGTGATTTTGCTTTGACGTATTGCCTTTGTAGCATCGTAACGTTGTGTAGAGGTGGCAATTCTTGTTTATCTGGCTAGGGGCCTATTCGAGTAATACGTTACTATCCCACAAGCTAAGCAATACTTTTGATAACTATCCGAAGGCTTGACTATTGGATTTTAATTTAACGTATAGACTAATATATGCATTATGTATATATATATAATCAATCAACACGTAATGATTTTGGACTATTATGTTAATGCCTATAATACAATGTGATCAACTAAGATTATTGTGTTAATATGTGCATAAGTACAAAAGAATTAGTGCGGTTTGGTGTATACATGTGCAGTGATCCTTTTGCAATTAACAATTCTTTGATGGGTGGAATTGTAAATTGCTGACAATAATTAGTTTTCCTAATTACTAATTTGGAGAGGTTGGGTCCCCAAGGGTTTCTTACCTCAATTTTTCAGTCTTCCCCATCGAGTCTTGAGAAGAGACAAGATAGAAAGGGCATTTGCAGAGGGAGAAGAGGATTTCTCCTGCATACTCTTAGTTTATTGAGGATGTGAGAAAACCTTTGAAAGCATCTAACCTGCAGCCTCATTTTCTATTTCCAATATGAACTCAAGTATGTCTCCTTTGTATTGTATAAGTTCATACAAGATCTGAACGAATCATTAATGCGTATATATGTTTTGTTTCATATAAATCATGTTTGCATATGTGTAGCTTTTTTTGTGATTTCGTCATAGATTGATCCAATAACGTTTATGTTTAAATCTGACATTTGGTATTCTCTATATGACTCTGCAATCTATTTCATAATTGACGTATCGATACTCATGATGAGTACTGATACATACAAGACTCTGTTTTGGCTCCAGGTCTTTTAAGCCTAAAATTTGAGACTTGTATATATCAATACTCGTCATGAGTGTCGGTATACATTAGTCCCAAATTTGGTTCAGGGTTTGAAGTGACTAGGACATGTTATCGATACTAATTAGCTATAGGCAAAGTATTCAGTACTCAACAAGTACCGGTACTCTTCATTAGTACTAGTACTCATTGAGATCAGTCTATTTTTACAATAATACCAATACTCTATGAGTACTGGTAATTATTACAAGTATCGGTAGATAGTGAATACTAGACAAGTACTCATATGGATATAAGTTATAAACTAGAACCTATGAGTATCGGCATTTGGCATCAATATCGGTATTCATTTGAATATAGAACTCATACATGTAACTTAAGGATATCGATATCGGTCCATCAGTACCGGTACTTAGTATATGTGATATCGGTACGGGTCTACCAGTACTAGTACCCAATCAGTATTAAGTCTAGATGAGATGAGTTATAGTACAAGTTCATCCTAAGTAAGAGATAGATTGATTACAGTTAAATCCCTAAAATTTCTTAACAATGACCTCATGGGAAGGTTCGAAGCATAATTGATATTGTCAAATATACAAGCTTAAGCATAGCATGTCTCGCAAAGATCACCAAAAGGCAGAAACATTGGATTGCAAATGGTACAAGATGCAATAACTACGTCATCTCCACTTCCCATTACCTATTCGAAGGGCTGGAATGAGAACAGAGGGCGTTGCCCTATCAATGCATTGTTTCCATTTATATAAACGAGGGAGAATGGGCAAGCAGGGGCTTGACCACTCTTTCTTCTATGGCGTAAGAGATTGGATCCTTCTCTAAGACTTACAATCTTAATTTATGAGTGAAATCTAGCAAATTTTCCTATGCCATTTCTTTGATTGCTCTCCTCACTTCTTTTATCTCTCTTTCTTTTTCCGCATCCTAACTGACTCACATCAATATCTACATTCAATTATCAGTTCCCCTTCTAAGACGACCTTTCTTTTTTTTCAGATGAAAATAAGTTAAACTCAGATCCTTTAAATCTAAAGCAGGTCATCTAACTAAGCATACTTTCTCAATCCTCTGTCTGGGACATCGGATGCCGTTCCTGCGACTGTACTAATGATTATGATGATCATGAATGTCCGGTGTCCACCTTCATTCTAATTTCCAGCCTTTGTGACATAGCAGGAGCCATCTTTGGACCATGTGCTTCCCCTATTGGAGATTCTTTTGCTCCAAGTGGATAAGGAGAGGAGGGAGAGAGACAGAGACAGAGACAGAGACAGAGACAGAGAGGGGGGAGGAACGAGGGCCAAGTGAGCTAAGCGGATAAAATTAGAGGTATGAGATGAGATTAACAACTCTATTTTAATGATGAGATGTGTTTTCCTATCATACGGGCTTGATCCTCCAAATGCAGGCTTGCCACCCAACACTCCCATTTACGTCTCGCTCATCTCTTCAGATGAAAATGAACATCAATTTCTCAACTCGTAAATTAGCTCCCGTGGACAGACTTAGGAAAGTCCAACTCATATGCACCCAAAATTTTCTGCCAACTCCGTCCTCTCTCCTCTGTTGCACAGGCTCGCACCATCATACTTTATCTACAGTTACCTGTCTATATTCTGCGTATTTATTATGTACAGGTCCACGTGTGCATGGCAGCATCGATTGAGGTGTTGCTTCCTCAGAATGAAAGGCAAAAGCATGCACATTGAACAACACAAAATCCCTTCCACACCCTCAATGCATGCCTCGGCCATTGTGCCACTTGAATCCGGAAATTACGTAATACCACCAGCAAAGCTTTAGAGTTAATTTAATGGCATGGGTTAATTAATTTAAGTTAGTAAATTTGTAACATGGATTAATCTTTATTTGTATTTACTTGTAAATAGAGGTTAACTCCTATTTATATTTACTGATGGTATTGGAAAGGGAGGTTATCTTGTGATGTGATACAAGGATATTTACTTGGGAATGGACGTTAGAATGAGGGTTAAAGTGACAAAAAAACATATTTATTCTTAAGATGGTAAGTTAGTTGGGTTTGCTTCCTATTTAAATAATAATATTTTAAATAGAGTGGGATATCATCGGAAGAGAGGGGGAGCGAGAGAGAGGTAGCGAGAGAGAAAAAATGAAGGTCAGATCTTAACATGTGAGGTAACCCAGGTTGCCTTAACACTGGATGGAGAAATTAATCTGATTCCACCCAACCCCTTTGGTAAATAGGGAATAACCCTTGAAAAAAAGGTTATCACCCTTCGTAAATCACCCCTCCAATATCACATGTGCTATTTAATTCAAAACTAAATATATGACATATGAAATATTACCAATATTCAAAATTAAATAAATATTATCGATAATATTTGATTCCAATCGAACCTACCGGATTCGACAGGGGAGTAGGGAAGAGAAGGTTGGAATAAGGCACCACAATACGAGAAATAAGAATGTGAGAGATTGATTATCTAATTTCACTCAATCCCGTAGAAAAATTCTATCTTTTTTATTCTTTTTTTGATTTGGATACAAGGAGTGGAAGAAGCCATTCTAATCATGAAGAGGTGGAGTTGTAAAATCACAGGACTTCCTATGTAATGGCCTTATTCCAGGCAACAAAGACTGGCCAATGAGATGTGCATGCTTTGATTATACATGTCCAATTGAATCTGCTTTGGCAATATTCACGAGATATCCATTACCAACCTGATTTGTGATCTGACTATCTTCATGGTAAGCAAGATCCAACTTCCACCGAAGATTGGAGATAGATGATCCAACTTGAGATAGGACGAGACCGAGGGCTTCCTTCTGATTCGAAGTTTGTATGGGTTACTCCAACGTACCCGGTTCCTCTGCAACTTTTAGCGATTTGAACATTGCAAGATTGCCTTACTGCTCCATTTAGGTTCGAGAAAATCTGGAATTGCGAACTCCCATTTCCAAGTACATCTTCTTATCGCAACGTGTGGATTGACGACTGAGCAACTGCAAGTAAAAGTTTGAAGGAGGAATAGGACAATCCTGAGACTAGGAATACATTTTAATTAAATGATGAAATAAGGAATTAGCGGCAGCACCACAGCCTGTGAAAATGTCCGTTATATTGGGAGAAACAACTTGGTGGGATTGAGTCAATTCCCCGGAAAAGCTCGTCTCGGCGGAGCGAAAAAGCGGCTTTGGTTGGAGACATTTCAAATGATTTCTTCCTTTTTTTTTCCTTTTGATTGAATCTTTCGGGGACATTTCAAATTGGAAGCCTTGGAGTGATAAGTATGTGATTTGCATGAGGTATATCTTTTTTGTTTTACTTGCGAGGATTGTTTATTTATTGGAATCAAGAATTTAATTTTTTATCTGACACTCAATTTTAAAATTAGGTATTTAATTCTAAAAGAAAACATTATTTTACTTATTTTTTATCACTTATAATTTTATGATGTGACACTCATTTCCCTTAAATATTCAATTTAATTTTAACTTTTCACCTAATATAAAAAAATACCTACTATATCTCTTAATTTTATCTTTTTTTTTTTTTTATTCTGTCATTCCTCTGCTCAAACAGTCTCGCAATGAATTCAAAGTTATAAAAAAATAAACAAGTAAAGGTACGTATCATCTTCGCACATAGATGATATTACCTTTGCTTTTATGAAGATTATTAGAGATGTGTCGAAGATTGCTTTGTTGTACATGCACGTTACGTGTATCTTGTACGTTGTATTCACTACCGTCGTTTTAACCCCTATAAGTGCAATTTATCTATTTCTCCCTGGAAAGAAAAAAAAGCTGTAGATAATCATCACAAAGGGTTAGGATAGCGAGGCATTGGATCTTGCGATCCCACCCACCCACGCCGTTTTTGGATTCCGAATGGGACGGATTGTTGGATTTTCCTTCCGAGGCTTTTACGTAACAATCCTTACGAGCATTTGATATCACACACACACGGGCGCGCATATATATCCCTGTATTTTTTATTCTTACGTGCACATTCTCGTTAGTGTTACTAAAAGTCGAGTCTACTCGATCAAGTAATTAATTCTACGTAGTATCTTATCGATTGAATAATCCATAATTAAACCTATAATTGATAATATTAAATATTCAACCGCATAGTCGGCGTGATCAATCGAGTATTAGAATGAGTAAAAATTGTTCACCGTTGAAATATATCTTATAATACATTTAATTTAAATATATATTAATTCTTTATTTATATTACTTCATTTATAATATATTTGTAATAATTTATATCTTAATTTAATTATTAATTTTATAATAAAATTGATATTTTTTATATTTTATAATTTATTTTTTAATATTGAATTATATATATATATAATTCAATCGAATATTTCACAACTACCCTCTCACATATTATATAATCAATGATCTAACGAATTGAATATCAATAATCAACTTTTACAACACTGATTTTCGTAAGATCGATGATATCCACGTAAATGCTGCCTCACTTGAATCACTATCGCATAATTTTCTAGTTTTAATCGGAACAGTCAAAGACGTGTATCGTTCCTTCTCTATTACATTAACGCAACGAGGATGCTCTGGCCATGAATATATTATGATTTTGTGGACTTACGAGGGCGAGTTCTTGACGACGATATTACCTTCTTTTATCTTTTTTATAAACTTCTGATTGAATCTTAAACCTAAGATGGAATGTAAGAGTCCCAATTTATTCTTATTTTTTCTAACTTAGCTCATGTGAAGTTAGTTTGTCATCTCAGACTCGATGGGCTGCATAAGTACAATGTTAGACAATTTTATAGGGCACGTAAGTAATTCCTATGGATAACATTTTCTTGATTGGATTAAATAAGGATTTCAAAAGAAAACAATGCACTAACGTTGCACTCTTTATTGTTATTTTGTAGGACGTGCATTTGAAAATGTGAAAAATGATGAATACAGTCATGAACGTGGTATTTATTTGACGGATATTACTTTTACGTAAAAAAAATACTTAAATGTGGTCTCTCACCCTTAAAATTAATAATAAAATTTTTTATATGGATATAAATTATCTAAATCATATTTGAAATTATTTTACAGTGATGTAAAATACATAAAATCATCATATTATTTTAAGAATAATTTTACATCGGTGTAAAATTAAATTTTAAGTATTTGTTTACATAAAAATTGATTTTTTACTTAAAAATTAATTTTTTCATCTTAAGATTTAATGTTTAGTTTTTAGTATTTCACCTAAATCATAAGGTGAAAAATCACTTTTCAAGAGAAAATTCACTTCCCATATATAAAACTACTTTCCATAAATCCAAATTCTAAATCTTAAATCCTAAATCCAAAACCCATAGGTCAAAATCACTTTGTACGGGTGTAAAATTACTTTACATCGGTACAAAACTGTTACGACCCAATTCCCAAATCCCTACGAGACACGAGAATCGGATCGACTCGACTGCTCCCAAGACCCAGTCATCCAACGAGAAAGTAACCAAAAGAGCAGTAAAATAAACCACATTCACCATGTCTATAACTAGCAGTAACAAAATAAAGCAGTAAAGAAAAGAACTATTACAGTATATATCACCACAACAGTAGAGAAATAAACAGGTACATAAACATGATGCTAACAATAAAAGAGTACAATGGTAACAGGAAAATATTCATTATACAAAAGAAATGGTACAGTAGGTACTACACAAGTAAGACTACTGGGCTCTACTAGGCACAGCTCCCTCTGCAACCGCTGGCTCTGGCTGCTTAACACCTGGTCCTGAAAAGGTGACAAAGGTGATACGTCAGCGAAACGCTGAGTAGAGTGGCAACCAAAAGTTAAGAAAAATAGTAAGGTGGACAGTAGCTGTTATTTTTAATCTCTTTCTTTATTTTTCCATTTACTCATTCTTGAATTATTCCTCAGATCTTTCTCTTGATCTTGAATGTTTCTCGTGGGAACGATCTTGATTGCAGTCTTTTCCGAAAAGTAGAAGTAGCATGTGGTGCTATCCTGGTCGGGAGAGTCCCCCGTGGTGGTCCTACCCTCAGTCAACCACCCCAAGGTCACTAACAGACGTAACGGTGACTACGGCACTCGCAATAAACGCACGGGTAGCTACCCCGCACTGACACGCGGTCAGTCATTTCCGTTAACGGGTGCGCCCCAAAGTACAGCACGGAACCAGTATAGGGCAGAGCCCTCTCAGTAACAGGGGTCCAGCCCCTCCACAGTAACCAAACAGGGGTCTTGCCCCTTCACAGTCTGTGCACCCTCGCCTGACTACCCTGGTTTGTCCAGTGGGCCTAACAAGTCGGTGTAGGGAGGCTAGCAGAACCCTGGGGCCCGTGGGGTGGTTAGTGCTCTCCCTACACTAGTAGCTCTCCCCGGTACTGTGTACGCGAGGGCCAAAAGTCGGTACAAAGTGGCCAGACCAAACCCTGGGTCCCTGGGGTGGCTAAATCCACTCTGCACTAAACAGGGGGATAATCACTCTCCTTGGTACTCCGTACTCAAGGGCCAGCTCACTTCCCCAATTCTATTCCATTTCCTGCTCAGGAGCTCTACTCCTAATTCCCCGTAGGGTTCATGCTCATATTCCTAAGCCAATTTAGGTTTCATCATTTCAGCTTTATATTCATATAGCCCATGTTCTCAACAGTTAATATCCATTCATAAACAAGTAACTGTTATCCAATTACAGCTAATTATCATTTTTCTTTCTACTTTTCCAAGATTGCAATTTATATATTCACGACATTCGTTTTGGTGTTTTTGTTCCTAGGATTCATACCACACTCTAAGATCTATCATTCAATCTAGTTTTCCAGTCCTAGGATTCATGCCATACCCTAGGATATATCATTCAATCTAGTTTTTAAGTCCTAGGATTCATGCCATACCCTAGGATCTATCGTTCAATCTAGTTTTCCAATCCTAGGGTTCATGCCACACTTTAGAATCTATTAATTATCTCACAGGTGCATAAATGTTGGTAAATAATTAAAGGGAGCCACTCTACCCGCAAAATCAGGAGTACTGGGGGCGTGATCGGCAAGCCTGTGTGTCTCCGTAACCCCTAGAGCCGCAACGAAATGGGGTCCTAACATAAGGATCAACACAAGGAGCTACTCAGAACGTGATGTAAATACAGTAACAGGTAGAGGAACTAAATCTGAGAAGAACGAAACTTGAAATGCGAAAAACGGACTTCGAACGGACCCTAAATGGGTCAAAAACGATAAGTTTACCCAAAATCAGACGTCTAGAATATCTTCCAGACATCTTAAAAGATGGTTTAGTCATACCTTGTTCCTGCGCGGTCCTTCAGACGTCCAGAATCCCGCTAAACCGTCTGGACTTAGTTTCCAGACGTCCAACTGTCACTCCGAACGTCTGGAGACCCTCTCCGCCGTCTGGTGCTATGCCCAGACGTCCGATCCGTGTGGGAGGACGTGCCCTTGCGCCTTCCCGAACGAGACTTGCACGCGTACGCAACCATCCTCAACATGAAAAGGAGGCAGACCCCTTGGCGGAACGGCCTGCATGGCTATACACACGAAAGAAGAAGAGAAGAAAAATATTGTACCTTTCAGACGTCTGGACCTTCCTCCAGACGTCTCCCGCGTTTTCTGGACGTAGGTCCAGACATCTGATTCTGGGAAATTTTCCCAAAATCAGGACCTCCTTGCCCTCCGCCTGCTGCGCACAGCCGTGCCGCGCCACGCTCGCCTGTTGCCTGAGCTGCAGCAGCACCTCCCCAGTGCCACGCTCCTGCTGCACGCCCGCCGGCCGGCCCTGGCTACTCCGGCAAGCTCGCACCCTCGCGCTCTAACTCCCTCCCTCTCGCTGCAGCCCCTCCTCCCCGCGCACTCACGGCAGCTGCTGCTGCCCTCGCCCGCTCACCCTCACGCTAACAGGAAGAAGAAGAAGGCGGTGGAGTGAGGGAGAGGAGAGGGGGAGTATTTGAAGACGCCGTGGGGAGGGAGAGAGAAAGAAGGCATGCCTGTAGGGAGGAAAGAAAGAGAAGAAAGGAGGGCGGCGATTCAATCTGCGCGCACATGCGCGCTGACGCAAAATCGTACGCTGAAAAAGTTAATTTCTAGACATCTGGGAAGGCTTCCAGACGTCTGACCAGACGTCTGGACCAATTCCCAAATGTCTTAAATGACGTTTGATGCTGAGGTCATAACAACATAACAAACTCAAAGGAAGTTTCGTCCCCGAAACTTGCGCTAACTAAGGTGTGGAAAAGAACGATATATGCATAACAAACTCAAGGAGGACCGAAGCCGATCCGAAAAGACGTACCCTCAAAAAGCTCCGGGTACTGCTCCCGCATCGCTGCCTCAGGCTCCCAGGTAGCCTCCTCGTACCGCTGGCTCCTCCACAAAACCTTCACCAGGGGTACTTGCTTCCGTCTTAGACTGCGGATGGCTCTGTCGAGAATCTGCACTGGTTGCTTGGAGTAGGTCAGGTCGTCACCCACCTCGACGCTCTCGTGACTCAGGAAGTGATTGGGATCGGCGACGTACTTTCTGAGGTTGGACACATGGAACACGTCATGCACACTAGAAAGCTGGGGAGGAAGGGCAAGCCTGTAAACAATGGGTCCAACCCGCTCCAGGACCTCATAAGGTCCCACGAACCTCGGCGCGAGCTTCCCTCTCACCCCAAACCGCTGCAGGCCCTTCATGGGCGAAACGCAAAGGAAGACGTGGTCCCCAACCTCAAACTGCACCTCTCTGCGTTTCCGATTTGCATAGCTCTTCTGCCTGCTCCTGACAGTGCAGAGTCGCCTATGAATTTGCTCGACTACCTCCTGACTCTGCTGGATCATCCTGGGGCCAACCTCCCACTTGGTCCCCACCTCAACCCAACTCAAGGGTGTCGTACACCTCCGTCCGTACAGAGCCTCGTAGGGTGCCATGCCGATGCTCGAGTGATAACTGTTATTATATGCAAACTCAACCAGGGGCAAGTACTCCCAAGATCCCCTCCAGTCCAGTACACAAGCACGCAAAAGGTCCTCAAGTGTCTGTATCGTGCGCTCAGATTGTCTGTCTGTCTGAGGGTGGTATGCTGTACTGAACCTCAATCGCGTCCCCAGGGCCTGCTGAAACTCAACCCAAAACTGGGACGTAAATCGGGTATCCCAGTCGGATACGATCTCCCGCGGAGCTCCATGTAGACGTACCACGTCGCGGATATACCTCTCTGCCAACTGTGCTGGTCCCAAGGTGACTCGGATCGGCAAGAAATGCGCCGTCTTTATCAATCTGTCAACGATTACCCAGACTACATCGTGTCGTCGCTAGGTAATAGGTAAGCCCACACCAAGTCCATGGCGATGCTCTCCCACTTCCACTCTAGCACTGGAAGTGGCTGCAGCGACCCTGCAGGCCTCTGATGCTCGGCTTTCACCTGCTGGCACACTAAACACTGCCGTACGAATTCACCCACATCTCGCTTCATCCCCCTCCACCAAAAGTCGCGTCTCAAGTCATGGTACATTTTTGTGTTTCCGGGATGGATGGTGAATCTGGAACAGTATGCCTCAGTCAGGAGCTCTCTCAACAGCTCCTCGTCTCTAGGAACGCACAACCGTCCCCTTATGCGCAACACCTGCTCTGTAAAAGAGAAGTCCCCAGGGTCTCCTGACAGTACTCTGTCACACAAGGACTGCAAGTACGGGTCGGCCATCTGTCCTGTGATGATGCGATCTATTAGCTTTGGCCTCGTTTGTCGCGTCACAATCACTGCCCCACAGTGCCCCTGTTACGAACGGGCGCTCCAGACGTCTTTTAAGACGTCTGGGAGGTGGCCCAGACGTCGTGCCAGACGTATGGAATCACTTACAGATGTCGGACAAGACGTCTGGGATCATTTCCAGACGTCTGGAAATCAGTTATTTTGGCAAGCTACTGTTCGTCTACGCGCCTGAGCGCGCAGACCTGTGTTTTCTCCCTCTCTCCCTCTTTTTCCCTCTCTCCTGCTACCGCAGACGCCTCTGCCGCATTCTCTCTCTCCTCCTCGCGCGGCCTTAAAAGGGCCACGCCTCTCCCTCACTCCCTTCACCTCCGCCTCCTTCCTCTTCTCCTTCAGCCAATGCGCGAGAGCGTGCGCGAGAGCGAGCGCGAGGGTGCAGCGGCGACGGCGACAGTCGCGGCTGGTGCGGAAGGAGGTGCTGCGCGGGGGAGGAAGTGCTCGGCCGTGAGGGCGAGCTCGCCGGGGCTGCTAGGGCCGGCCGGCGGGGGGCGCAGCCAGCGCGGAGTGACGCGGGAGGACTGCTGCGGCTCGAGCAGCAGGCGGTGCACTCGCAGCGTGGCCGTGCGTCGCGAGCGGAGGGCGAGTGGTGTCCTGATTCTGGAAAATTTTCCAGAATCAGACGTCTATGCTTCTAGCCAGACGACTGGAACGACGTCTGGAAGACTGTCCAGACGTCTGAAAGGTGAGTTCTTCTGTCTTCTTCCTTTCCTTCGATTGACCGTACTGAGAGAGAGAGGAAATGGGTACGCGCAGGGTCGGAGATTCGCATCCAACACGAATCAGACGTCTGGCTCCAGTGCCAGACGGCGGGAACTACTTCCAGACATCCTGGGTGACCATCGAACGTCTGGGAACTAGGCCAGATGCCCCCGCAGGCTTCTGGACGTCTGAGAGCCCACGCAGAGCGAGGTAATTCCCTAATCCACTTTTTAAGACGTCTGGAAGAAGTTCCAGACGTCTGATTTTACACTGTTTCGTCGTTTTCGACCCGTTTCGGGCCCGTTCGGGCTCCGTTTTCCGCGTTTCGAGTTGCGTTCTTTTCAGAATTACATCCTCTACCTGTCTACAGTAGCTGTATACTATTTTGAGAAGTTCCTTGTGTTTGATCCTTGTGATAGGACCCCGTTCCGTTGCAGTCTCGAAGGGTTGCGGAGGCACGAGGGATTCCTGACCACGCCCCCAGTTCGCCTGTTATAACTGGTAGAGTGGCTATAAGTATAATCTGTTAAATTATGAAACCATAAATAGAACCTAGGACATTGCATGAATCCTCGGAATGAGAAATAGATTGAATGGTAGATTCCTAGGGTGTTGCATGAATCCTAGGGCTGGAAAACTAGATTGTATGATAGATCCTAGGATATGGCATGAATCCTAGGATGGGAAAACTAGTGGAATGTATGAATACTGCAGTCTTGGAAAATGTGGAAAGGAAATAATAGCTGCCTGTGAATTGAATTAACAGCTACCTGTTATGAATAAATGAACATGATTAAAAGTATGGGATGTATGAACGTGAAACTGGAATGGTGAAACTGGAATGTCCTGAGTTAAAGAGCTGAAACCCTACGGGGGAATTAGGAGTAGAACTCCTGGAAAGTGAATGGAATAGAATTGGGGAAGTGAGCTGGCCCTTGAGTATGGAGTACCAAGGGGAGCGACTGTCCCCCCTGTTTAGTGCAGAGTGTAGCCAGCCGCCCCAGGGACCTGGGGTTAGGACTGGCCACTCTGTACCGACTTGCTGGCCCTCGTGTACGTAGTACCGAGGAGAGCTACTAGTGTAGGGAGGTACTAGCTACCCCACGGGCCCCGGGGTTCTGCTATCCTCCCACATCGACTTGTTAGGCCCACTGGGGCAAACCAGGGTAGTCAGGTGAGGGTGCGCGGACTGTGGAGGGGCAAGGCCCCTGTTTGGTTACTGTGGAGGGGTTGGACCCCTGTTACTGAGAGGGCTCTGCCCTGTACTGGTTCCGTGCTGTGCTTTGGGCGCACCCGTTAACGGAAACGACTGACCGCGTGCCAGTGCGGGTTAGCTACCCGTGCATTTACCGCGCGTGCCGTAGTCACCGTTACGTCTGTCAGTGACCTTGGGGTGGTTGACTGAGAGTAAGATCACCACGGGGGACTCTCCCGGCCAGGAGAGCACCACGTGCTACTTCTACTGTTCGAAAAAGACTGCAATCAAGATCGTTCCCACGAGGAACATTCGAGATCAAGTGAAGGATCTGAGAAATAAATAAATTGTGAAACAATAGAAAGACGTAAATAAAGGAAGAAAGAAAATTTAAAATAGCTACTGTACACTTTACTGTTTCTTTAGTTTAGCTGCCACTCTACTCAGCGTTTTGCTGACGTGTTACACTCGTTACCTTTCAGGACCAGGTGTTGAGCAGCCAGGGTCAGCGGCTGCAGAGGACGCTGGGCCGAGTAGGGTCCAGTAGAGTTACCACTGTTCTCTTGTACCTCTTTTTGTTCCGTTATAGTGAGTAGTTCTTGTTTCCGCTGTACTTTTCTTTACCTACAGTTCATATTATGTTATGAATGTTGTTCTACTGTTGTGGTGGTATATACTGTAGTGGTTTCTTTCCTTACTGCTGTATTCCCTCACTGTTAGTTATATTCATGCTAAATGTGGTTTATTTTACTGCTCTTTTGGTTACTTCCTCGTTGGACGACTAGGTCTTGGTATTAGTCGAGTCGGTTCGATTCTCGTGTCTCGTAGGGACTTGGGAATCTGGTCGTTACAAGATGGTATCAGAGCAAGGTCGTCCCGAGAAGTGAATCAACTGATTGGAAAATAACCAATTCACATGTCTATAACTAGAGTAGCCACCACATCATATCTCTTGACATGAGCTCTTAGACGTTTCCGTTTGGTATCGTTTCGTAGTGACGTGTTCCGTTTTGTTTCGCGTCTCCTTGCAGGAGATGCCTCGTCGTGGGACCAGTGAGGCAGGCCGCGGGCGCGGCCGAGGACGAGGTCGGCGAGGTGGGCGTGCCGTTGCCGACACCCCAGCGGACTAGCCACTACTCCCGGGCGTCCAGGCCCAGGACCTCACCTGACTGATACGAGACATTGTACGAAAGGAGCTCCACCCACCGCCTCGAGCACCTCACCCTGGGGTTGCGGAGGGGGAGTCCTCTGTGGGACCACTCGACGGACGCGGCGCTGGACACGGGGGAGGGGATGGGCCGCCGCAGCCCCCACCTTCCTCCGATACTTCCGTGCACGAGGCACCTTCGCCTGGAGGTGCACCAGCACCTCCCCTACAGCGCCACTTCGAGCTCTTCGGGCAGTTCTGGAAGCTGAAGCCCCCTCCTTCAAGGGGGATGAGGACCCGACCGAGGCAGAGGACTGGCTTGAGCAGCTAGAGAAGATTTTCAACACCCTTCGCCCCCCGGTGGAGTGTCGCGTGGCCTTTGCCACGTACCAGCTGGAGAGTGCGGCACACAGGTGGTGGAGGGCGGTCAGGGGACAGGAGAGGGACGAGCCGACCTGGGACCGGTTCGTCGCCCTCTTCTGCGAGCAGTACTTCCCCCAGACGTGGCAGGACCAGAGGAGGCGGGAGTTCCACACTCTCCGCCAAGGGACGATGACCGTGAGTGCGTACCGCACGCGTTTCCTGGAGCTGTCCCGCTTTGCAGCGACAGCGGTAGCTACTGAGGAGGAGCGCCTTTGGAGGTTCACCGAGGGGCTCCGGCCTACGATTCAGGGGTATGTCAAACCCCTGAAGCTGCCTACGTTTTCGAGGGTGGTGGAGGCAGCTATGACTTACGAGGAGACCAACCCGTCAGTGCGAGACACTGACGGCGGGCGGAAGAGGCCCTTTCAGCCAGACTTTTCACAGGGCCGGCGAGAGAAGAGACACGTGGCGTCCTCAGGAGAGCCGTCACGTTTTACAGGACCATCAGTGGCCTTTGGGGGCCCTCGACAGGGGCCAGTCGCCAGCACCGGACCCCCGCCCAGCCGACAGCAGGGATCCATTGAGGGCGGGAGTCGGGTTCCCCTCTGTTACCAGTGTGGCCAGCCGGGCCACATCAGGAGGGACTGCCCGTCTAGGGCAGGAGGTCAACAGATACTTCTCGCGCAGAGCACTGGAGGGCGCACAGGAGGCCGCAGTTCCCAGGCGCGAGGAGGAGGACAGCAGTAGCGAGGAGGGTACCGGCCAACATCTACCTGTCCGACACAGACTGTGGCTGCTTCGTCCGCACCTAGAGCTGAGGGGCGTATCAACGCCCTAACACACAGGGACGCCAGAGCTTTGGGATCGGTGGTAGCAAGTATGGTTTCAGTTTCCGGCAGACTCGTTTACATGCTTTTCGATTCCGACGCTACTCACTCGTTTGTCGCAGCCAGTTTCACAGTTAGTTTGGACCGGGATTATACACTGTTAGAGAATCCGTTCGTAATCAAAGGTCCGAGTGGTCAGCTGTTTGTAGCTGAGGAGGTGTACACGGATTGCGAGGTCAGCGTCGGGGGACATAGCCTGCCAGCTGACCTGATTATGTTACAGATGGAGGACTTTGGAGTGATTCTGGGGATGGATTGGCTGCCCGCTTACCACGCCTTGGTGGACTGTTTTGAGAGGAAGATCATCTTCTCCATTCCGGAATTGCCTTCTTTCGAGTTTCACGGACAGCCAGTGGACGGAGGTTTTAGGTGCATTTCGGCACTTCGAGCGGCGAGACTTTTGTGCCAGGGGTGTGAGGGCTTCCTAGCTTGTGTGGTGGCAGAGCCCAGCCCTGTGGTAGACTTCCAGAGTATCCCGGTGGTCAGAGAGTACCCTGACGTGTTTCCAGACGAGTTACCAGGACTACCACCCGAGCGTGAGATCGAGTTTGAGATCTCACTAATACCAGGGACCAGCCCCATCTCCATCGCACCATACAGGATGGCACCGCTTGAGCTGCGAGAGCTCAAGTCTCAGTTACAGGACCTTTTGGAGAAAGGTTTCGTGAGGCCCAGTGCGTCTCCCTGGGGAGCCCCGGTACTGTTTGTGAAGAAGAAGGATGGTACCCTACGCCTTTGTGTGGACTACCGATAGCTGAATAGGGTCACCATCAAGAACAGATATCCGCTGCCGAGGATCGACGACTTATTTGACCAGTTACGGGGTGCCACGGTGTTTTCCAAGATCGACTTGAGGTCTGGATACCACCAGTTGAGGATCAGGGAGATCGACGTCTCCAAGACAGCTTTCCGCACCCGGTACGGACACTATGAGTTTTTGGTCATGTCGTTTGGGTTGACCAATGCCCCCGCTGCTTTCATGGATCTGATGAACTGGGTGTTTAGACCGTACTTGGACCAGTTCGTGGTGGTTTTCATAGATGATGTACTCGTCTATTCTAGAGATCGGACGCAGCACGGACAGCATTTGCAGATGGTTCTGGACACTCTGAGACGACGCAGGCTGTACGCCAAGTACAGCAAGTGCGAGTTCTGGTTGAGGGAGGTGACCTTCTTAGGTCATGTGATCTCTGGAGACGGCTTGGCGGTGGACCCAGCCAAGGTCGAGGCAGTACTCAGGTGGGAGAGACCGCGTTCAATCACTGAGATTCGTAGTTTCCTGGGACTGGCAGGCTACTCAAGACAATTCATCAGAGTATTTTCACAGATTGCGCGTCCTATGACACAGTTGACCTGGAAGGACGTGCCTTTCGCTTGGACAGATGCCTGTGAGGCGTGTTTTCTGGAGCTGAAGGAGAGGTTGACCTCGGCTCCCGTGCTCACCATCCCTGACAGTAGTGGCGGGTTCGTTGTGTACACGGACGCCTCCTTGCAGGGGTTAGGAGGTGTGCTCATGCAGAGGGGTCACATTGTCGCTTACGCTTCGCGACAACTGAAGCCCCATGAGTATACCTACCCTACCCACGACCTAGAGTTGGCAGCTGTTGTCTTCGCGCTGAAGACTTAGAGGCACTACTTGTACGGTGAGACCTTCGAAATTTTCACAGATCACAAGAGCCTCAGATACCTTTTTGATCAGAAGGAGCTCAACATGAGACAGAGATGTTGGTTGGAGCTCCTGAAGGACTACGACTGCAGCATCTCCTACCACCCGGGAAAGGCCAATGTGGTGGCTGACGCCTTGAGCCGTAAGGCTCCCGCACACTTGGCCAGTCTACAGTTACAGAGTTGGAGCCTTTTGGAGGAGGTGGGCAGTTGGCGACCTCTAGAGTTACGAGGGTACTGTGGGGCAGTGACGGTGACACGGCAGACTAGGCCAGAGCTGATAGATCGCATCATCACAGGACAGATGGCCGATCCGTACTTGCAGTCCTTGCGCGACAGAGTACTGTCGGGAGACCCAGGGGACTTCTCTTTCACAGACCAGGTGCTGCGCTTGAGGGGATGGTTGTGCGTTCCCAGAGACGAGGAGCTGTTGAGAGAGCTCCTGACTGAGGCACACGGTTCCAGATTCACCATACATCCCGGAAACACGAAGATGTACCACGACTTGAGACGCGAGTTTTGGTGGAGGGGGATGAAGCGGGATGTGGGTGAATTCGTGCAGCAGTGCTTAGTGTGCCAGCAGGTGAAAGCCGAGCATCAGAGGCCTGCAGGGCTGCTACAACCGCTTCCAATGCCAGAGTGGAAGTGGGAGAGCATCACCATGGACTTGGTGGTGGGCTTACCTGTTACCCAGCGGGGACACGACGTAGTCTGGGTAATAATGGATAGACTGATGAAGACGGCGCGATTCTTGCCGATCCGAGTCACTTTGGGACCAGCACAGTTGGCAGAGAGGTATATCCGGGATGTGGTACGACTACACGGAGTTCCGCGGGAGATCGTATCCGACCGGGATACCCGCTTTACGTCCTAGTTTTGGGCTGAGTTTCAGCAGGCCTTGGGGACGCGGTTGAGGTTTAGTACAGCTTACCACCCCCAGACGGACGGACAGTCTGAGCGCACGATACAGACACTTGAGGACCTTTTGCATGCCTGTGTACTGGACTGGAGGGGCTCTTGGGAGGAGCACCTGCCCCTGGCGGAGTTTCATACAACAACAGTTATCACTCGAGCATCGGCATGGCTCCCTACGAGGCTCTGTACGGACGGAAGTGTACGGCACCCTTGAGTTGGGTTGAGGTCGGGACCAAGTGGGAGGTTGGCCCCAGGTTGATCCGGCAGAGTCAGGAGGTAGTTGAGCAGATCCACAGGTGACTCCGCACTGTCAGGAGCAGATAGAAGAGCTACGTGGATCGGAGACACAGAGAGGTGCAGTTTGAGGTTGGGGACCACGTCTTTCTTCGTGTTTCGCCCATGAAGGGCCTGCAGCGGTTTGGGGTGAGAGGGAAGCTCGCGCCGAGGTTTGTGGGGCCCTTTGAGGTCCTGGAGCGGGTTGGACCTGTTGCTTACAGGCTTGCCCTCCCCTCGCAGCTTTCTGGTGTGCACGGCGTGTTTCACGTGTCCAACCTCAGGAAGTACGTAGCTGATCCCAGTCATGTACTGAGTCACGAGAGCGTCGAGGTGGGCGACGACCTGACCTACCCCGAGCGGCTAGTGCAGATTCTAGACCGTGCCGTCCGCAGTTTGAGTCGAAAGCAAGTACCCCTGGTAAAGGTTTTGTGGAGGAGCCAGCAGTACAAGGAGGCTACCTGGGAGCCTGAGGCGGCAATGCGGGAGCGGTACCCGGAACTCTTCGCGGGTACGTCTTTTTGGACCGGCTTCGGTTCTCTTTGAGTTTGTTATGGTTTTTATGACGTTTTCCCGCACCCTAGTTAGTGCAAGTTTCGGGGACGAAACTTCCATTGAGTTTGTTATATTGTTACGAACGGGCGCTCCAGACGTCTTTTAAGACGTCTGGGAGGTGGCCCAGACGTCGCGCCAGACGTCTGGAATCACTTACAGATGTTGGACAAGACGTCTGGGATCATTTCCAGACGTTTGGAAATCAGTTATTTTGGCACGCTGCTGTTCGTCTGCGCGCCTGAGCGCGCAGACCTGCGTTTTCTCTCTCTCTCCCTCTTTTTCCCTCTCTCCTGCGGCCGCAGACGCCTCTACCATGTTCTCTCTCTCCTCCTCGCGCGGCCTTAAAAGGGCCACGCTTCTCCCTCACTCCCATCACTCCGCTCTGCAGAAGAAAAAGGAAGAGACGAGCAGAAACAGCTGAAAGAAGAAGAAGAACATCACCACTGCAGATAAAGAAGAAGAACAAAGGAAGAGAGCAGAAGATCTGAGAAGGAAGAAGAGGAGAAGCAAAGAGAAAAGAAGAAAAGCCAACAAATTCTCTCTCTCTCTTGTGGGTTGCTGGAGTGATGGGAGCGGGTCGCCGGAGCAGGGGCCGGAGGTGGAGAAGGTGAGGGCGATTGGTCGGATCGGGGCAACAGTAAAGATGTAAAGTGAGGAAAAGGAAGAGGGGAGGAAGAGGAGGATTTCTACCTACTTAGCAGGACGAGGAGGGGCCGGAGCAGGCGACAGTCGTATCAAATGTCGCCGGAGAAGAAGCTGCCCAGGGGAAGGGGCGGCGGCGAGGGGAGGGCCGGAGAGGCGCCAGCTGGGTATGGCGTGGCGCGGGAAGAGCGAGGGAGAGCAACCCTGCAGCTGGTAGTGCGGCAGAGCGACGAGGAGGAAGAGGGGAGGCCGCCGGAGCTGGAGGGCTTCCTGTCGGAGTGGGAAGAGAGGAAGTGGGGGTCTTTCTCCGTTAGGACCGAGCTGGGAAGAACGGTGGAGCGACGAGGGTATTTATAGGGGTCGAATCAGAGAGGAAGGCGGAGGGAGACGACGTGTCTCCCTCGCCGGAGGACGCCGGAGATGGAAACCCATACCGTCTGTGCGTTCGCACGGCCGGTATGGGTGGTTGCAGCGACCAGGGGGTGTTCCTGCGACAGCTGACGACGCAGGGCACCCCCGGTTGACTTGCCAGACCCTCCCCCTCACCCTGCGCGGCGCCATGCTCCGCGCAAGGTCGCCGGAGCATGGTGCTGGCAGGTTTTGCAGGGAGGACCTGAACGTAAAGAACGAAGGAAAGTTAGGGGCCAAACTGCGAGGGTTCAAAAGTTGAGGGTCAAAAAGTAAATATATGAGGACCAAAGTGTAAAGTTGGTCAAGAAGATTTCTTCTTAGGCTCAAGTTTTTATACATGACTAATTAGAACCTAAGGAATCTGATGGTGAATTTTTTTTGTAGATTAAACCTTGTTTGACCGATCAATTTATGCAAAAACCCAAATTAAGTTATTAATTGGGCATGGTTCTCAATGTACGTCAAAATGGGTTCTGAAGGCCAATTTGAAGGTTCTAAACCCTAGAGATTATTTTTCTATGAACTTTAGAGGGCTTATTCTATTTTTATTTTACCTCGAACCTCGTGAATTGAAGTGGGTTTGTTTTAAGGTTATAGATTATCATTTAGTTCCTTGGAATTGCTGTAGCCCTTGTCAGATCATCCCACTTTCCTTCTTATTTGGTTTGTTTGACCTATGTTTGGACCCTGAATTACCCTGTATGCAGATTATACTGGTAAAATTGCATTTTTACCCCTTATGACTTATTTTCTCCTTAAACTCAGAATTCTCTGAGTTAAGCCTTTCCTTGAGTTATGTAGGAGCTTTTATCCTTTGTATTAGGTCAAAATGAGCTAGTTATGGCTCATGATGAGGTTCTCGTCATACCCCCATGCCTAGCTTTTGCTAGTCCCTTAGCAAAAACTTAAGGTTTCAACCCTTGTTCTAGACCATGAAGTTCTTAATAGGTTTAGATAAGTGCTTTTTCATTTGATCTCAGATTCGGTTAGAATGCTGACCATAGGCCTAAAAGGTACTCTAGTACCAATCAAGATCCAAATCTGTCTAGCCTTAACCTCAGTCCTTAGCAAAGGTTTTTAAGGCCCACAAGAACTAACCTAAGGTTTATTGGACTTTGTGGTTAAAGCACCCGTGCTTGAAATGATTTTAGCCCTGGCTCAGTTCGCAGTGCGTTTTGTAAGAGAGAGATAGAAAGTTATTCTGTTTGGAGAGTTTTCTCTCTCTCTTTTTTTTTTTTAGTTCTAGCCTAGGATTGGCTTTTCAACACGGTCTGTATCAGATTCCTTGCTCCCATCATCAATCCTCAAGGGTTCCTGGCGATCGATGCTTCGAGATAGCACCGCCCATGGCAACCCCCGGAACCCTGGCTATTGAGATTTCGAGATAATCCCATCCATGGTGTTCCGTGGCCGAGTCCAGATCCTGGCAATTGACACTTCGAGATAATGCCATCCATGGGATCTGAACCAGCAGAGTGCTTACATGCCCCCAGTAGGATATGTAAATATCCTAAGAGACAAGCACCGAGGAGATGATATTTTGTTACGCATCTTCGAGGGGATTTCCCGCCTCTCCGCGCTGGGAACTCGTCCAAATAAACTTGTGTTGGTCGGCCGCTCCTACTCTAGGTGTTCTTTTCAGAATTTTGCGACGCTTCTGCGTGATTTTGATTTTTACGCTTACTGAACCAGGCTGTGTGTGAGGTTAGGGTGCTTAGGTTACTAAGTCCCGTAAACCAAAAATTAGTTAACGAGGCCAAATACTCCCTAAGCCTTAGACCTAATACTTCAGCTTTTCATTTTCCTCAACCTCTTGAGGAATGTTCAGATCTTAATGGGTACTAAGAGTCTATCCAAGAATGCCTAAGGTTTGCATTCTTACTAATCTCATTGTGCACTTTTCAGTTATTTTCTTGAATGAGGTCTAGAACTTAGGTTAATTCCTTAGTTCCTTACTAATGACTATCACTTTTTTCTTATATTTTGTGCTCCTTTTTTCCTTTTGTTTCTTTTCTCCTCCTTCACAAAATTTCCTTCTCCTTTTTTCCTCTTATTCTTTTTCGAAAATTTTTAATTTTTATGGTGTTTTTGGCATATGTGAATTTTTTGTTTGAAACCTTTTCTTACAAGTTTTGCACTTTCATACCCCCCCATGCCTAAGATTTGCAATGTCCTCATTGTAACCTAGGGGGTTTTTATTTAACTTAGTTCATTCCTTAAGACAGAAATTTGGATGAGTGAATGGGTCGGGTTGAATTTTTGCGGACGATTTCTAATCCCAGATGCAAGCATCTGAGGTGGGGTCGGCTGTCTACAAGGGTGAACCTTAAGTGCAAAAAGGTGTCAGAAAAAGTTTTGGATTTTTAGGAAAATGACAGGTTGCCTCCCGTTAAGCGCTGAGTTTTACGCCATCGGCTGGGCGCAATAAGCTCAAGGGGAATGGAGGATATAAGATGCTTCAGCCAAATCAGTAGAAGTTATATCAATGAACGGCTTGAGTCTCTGACCGTTCACGATGAAAGGTTCAGAATCGTGGCTGAGTGGACTGATTTCGATTGCTCCATTTCCAAAAACCTGTCGGACCAAATATGGTCCGACCCACTTGGACCTCAGCTTTCCCGGGAAAAGTTTGAGTCGGGCATCAAAGAGTAGGACCTTTTGACCAGGATGAAAGATCTTTCTTGAGATGTGTTTGTCGTGGAAGGCTTTAACCCGCTCCTTGTAGATTTGCGAGTTCTCGTACGCGTCTAGGCGTAATTCATCGATCTCGCTGATTTGGAGTTTTCTGTGGGTCCCAGCCTTGGAAAGATCTAGATTACAGTTCCGTACTGCCCAATAGGCTTTATGCTCCAGTTCTACGGGAAGGTGGCATGCCTTTCCGTACACCAATCTAAAGGGAGACATGCCCAATTGGGTCTTGTGGGCGGTCCTATAGGCCCACAATGCTTCCGGAAGTCGGGACGACCAGTCCTTCCTGTTAGGCCGAACAGTGACTTGCAGGATTTTCTTGATCTCCCGATTAGACAGCTCAGCTAGACCATTAGTTTGGGGGTGGTAAGGAGTAGAGATTCGGTGAGACACCCCGTATTTGGTCATCAGTGACCTAAACTAAGCATTTGTGAAATGGGTCCCCCCATCAGAGATTATTGCACGAGGAATCCCGAACCTTGAGAAAATGTTTTGATGAATGAATTTGAGAACGATTTTGTGATCACAGGTTCGGGTCGGTATGGCTTCGATCCATTTGGACACGTAGTCCACAGCCAACAGAATGTATTCGAAACCATCCGAAACAGGAAAGGGGCCCATAAAATCAATCCCCCAAACATCAAAGATTTCGCATACTAGAATCGGTTGCATAGGCATCATGTCGCGATGGCTCATGTTGCCCAAAGTCTGGCAACGACTGCATGCCTTGCAGTGACTGTACGCGTCTTTGAACAGTGTGGGCCAGTAAAAGCCGCACTGGAGGACTTTTGATGCGGTTTTATGCCCGGCGAAATGGCCACCACATGCCTGGTCATGGCAGAAAGAGAGGATATTGTTGAATTCCTCTTCCGGGACACATCTCCGGATAATCTGATCGGCACCTATGCGGAAGAGGTACGGGTCTTCCCAAATGTAATACTTGGCATCAGAGCGTAATTTATCCTTCTTGGCCTTCGGCCAATCGGACGGGATCTGATGAGATGCCAAGTAATTTACTACATTAGCAAACCATGGAAGGGTAGTACCAATAGTCAGCAGGTGCTCATCGGGAAAATGCTCAGTGATGGGTCCGGAAGGGTCAATTATTTCAGAAGGAAGACGGGACAAGTGATCAGCTACCACATTTTGCTTTCCCGCTTTGTCGCGAATCTCAAGGTCAAATTCTTGCAACAGCAAGATCCATCGGATTAATCGAGGTTTCGCATCCTTCTTTGCAAGGAGATGCCTCACAGTTGTGTGATCCGAGTATATGATGACACGGGAACCCAGAAGGTACGATTTGAATTTTTCTAGGGCAAATACTACAGCTAGCAGCTCTTTCTCAGTAACCGTATAGTTACGCTGAGCCTCATCGAGTGTTTTGCTGGCGTAGTAAATGACCACGGGTTTTCCGTCAGCTTTCTACCCCAAAACCGCTCCTACAGCGAAGTCGGATGCATCGCACATGATCTCAAAGGGTTGAGACCAATCAGGGGACTGTAGGATCGGGGCTTGGGTGACTCGGTCACGCAAGATTTCAAATGCTTGAGTGCATTCCTTGGAAATTTTGAAAGGTACATCCTTGGAGAGAAGAGTGGTCAAGGGGCGCGCGATTTTTGAAAAATCAGGGATAAATCGTCGATAAAAACCGACATGCCCCAAAAAAGATCAGATGTCCTTGATCGAGCTAGGCATAGGAAGGTGAGAAATCAGATCAACCTTAGCTCGGTCCACTTGGATGCCTTTTTCCGAAATTGAGTGCCCCAGGACAATTCTCTCAGGCACCATGAAATGGCTCTTTTCCCAGGAAAGAACCAAATTCACATCGATGCACCGCCTGAGTATCTGGACCAAGTGTTGGAGGCAATCGTCGAATGATGCTCCAAAAACTAAAAGAAGTAGCTGCTTTGTCAGTATCTGCTCTGCAGTATCTCCCCAAACTAACAAACGAGTGCGTAGCACTGGAATCGAAAAGCGTGTAAACGAGTCTGTCGAAAACTGAAACCATACCTGCCACCACTGATCCCGAAGCTCTGGCATCCCTGTGTGTTAGGGCGTTGATACGCCCCTCAGCCCTAGGTGCAGACGAAGCAGCCACACTCTGCGTCGGACGGGTAGCTACTGGCCGGTACCCTCGCTGTGACTGCTGTCCTCCTCCTCGCGCTTGGAAATCCGGCCTCCTGCTCTCCCTCCAGTGCTCGGCACGGGAAGTATCTGCTGACCTCCTGCCCTAGACAGGCAGTCCCTCCTGATGTGGCCCGGCTGGCCACACTGGTAGCAGAGGGGGACTTGACTCCTGCCCTCAGTGGGTCCCTGCTGTCGGCTGGGCGGGGGTCCGGTGCTAGCAGCTGGCCCCTATTGAGGGCCCCCAAAGGCCACTGATGGCCTTGCAAAACATGACGGCTCTCTTGCGGGCGCCACTTGTCTCCTCTCTTGTCGGCCCTGTGAGAAGTCTGGCTAATAGGGCCTCTTCCGTCCGCTGTCAGTATCTCGCGCGGACGGGTTGGTCTCTTCGTATGTCATAGCTGCCTCCACCACCCTCAAGAACGTAGGCAGCTTTAGGGGTTTGACATACCCCCGAATCGCAGGCCGGAGCCCCTCGGTGAACCTCCAAAGGCGCTCCTCCTCAGTGGCCACTGCTGTCGCTGCGAAGCGAGACAACTCCAGAAAACACGTGCGGTACGCGCTCACAGTCATCGTCCCCTAGCGAAGAGTGTGAAACTCCCGCATCTTCTGGTCCTTCCATGTTTGGGGAAAGTACTGCTCGCAGAAGAGGGTGATGAACCGGTCCCAAGTCGGCTCATCCCTCTCTTGTCCCCTGACCGCCCTCCACCACCTGTGTGCTGCGCTCTCCACCTGGTACGTGGCAAAGGCCACGCGGCACTCTACCGGGGAGCGTAGGGTGTCAAAAACCTTCTCAATCTGCTCGAGCCAGTCCTCTGCCTCAGTCGGGTCCTCATCCCCCTTGAAAGAGGGGGGCTTCAGCTACCGGAACTGTCCGAAAAGCTCAAAGTGAGGCTGAAGTGGAGATGCTGGTGCACCTCCAGGTAAAGAAGCCTCGAGCTCGGATGTGCCGAAGGAAGGTGGGGGCGGTGGCGGCCCATCCCCTTCCCCGCGTCCAGCGTCATGTCTGTTGCGTGGTCCCATAGAGGACTCCCCCTCTGCAGCCTTAGGGAGAGGCGCTCGTGGCGGTGGGTGGAGCTCCTCTCGCACGATGTCCCGTATCAGTTGGGCGAGGTCCTGGGCCTGAATGCCCGGGAGCAGTGGCTGGTCCACTGAGGTGTCGACCTCAACGTGCCCACCCCTCCGACCTCATCCTCGGCCGCACCCGCGGCCCGCCTCGCTACCTCCTCGTCGAGGCATCTCCTGCAAGGAGACGCGAACACGGAACAGAAAAAGACGTCAATATGAATCGATATCAAGTGGAGAAGTCTAAGAACAGATGTCAAAAGATATGTCGTGGTGGCTACTCTAGTTACAGGCACGTGAATTGGTTATTTTCCAGTCAGTTGGTTCACTTCTTGGGATGACCTTGCTCTGATACCATCTTGTTACGACCTGATTCTCGAATCCCTACGAGATACGAGAATCGGACCGACCCGACTGATCCCAAGACCTAGTCGTCCAACGAGAAAGTAACCAAAAGAACAGTAAAATAAACCACATTCACCATGTCTATAACTAGCAGTAACAAAATACAGCAGTAAAGAAAAGAACTACTACAGTACACACCACCACAACAGTAGAGAAATAAACAAGTACATAAACATGATGCTTACAATAAAAGAGTACAGTGGTAACAGGAAAATACTCACTACACAAAAGAAACGGTACAGTAGGTACTACACAAGTAAGACTACTGGGCTCTACTAGGCCCAGCTCCCTCTGCAGCCGCCGGCTCTGGTTGCTCAACACCTGGTCCTGAAAAGCTGACAAAGGTGATACTTCAGCGAAATGCTAAGTAGAGTGGCAACCAAAAGCTAAGAAAAATAGTAAGGTGGACAGTAGCTGTTATTTTTAATCTCTTTCTTTATTTTTCCATTTACTCATTCTTAAATTATTCCTCAGATCTTTCTCTTGATCTCGAATGTTCCTCGTGGGAACGATCTTGATTGCAATCTTTTCCGAAAAGTAGAAGTAGCACGTGGTACTCTCCTAGCTGGGAGAGTCCCCCGTGGTGGTCCTACCCTCAGTCAACCACCCCAAGGTCACTGACAGACGTAACAGTGACTATGGCACGTGCGATAAACGCACGTGTAGCTACCCCGCACTGGCACGCGGTCAGTCGTTTCCGTTAACGGGTACGCCCCAAAGCACAGCACGGAACCAGTATAGGGCAAAACCCTCTTAGTAACAGGGGTCCAGCCCCTCCACAGTAACCAAACAGGGGTTTTGCCCCTTCACAGTCCGTGCACCCTCGCCTGACTACCCTGGTTTGCCCAGTGGGCCTAACAAGTTGGTGTAGGGAGGTTAGCAAAACCCCGTGGCTCGTGGGGTGGCTAGTGTTTTCCCTACACTAGTAGCTCTCCCCGGTACTGTCTACGCGAGGGCCAAAAGTCGGTACAAAGTGGCCAGACCAAACCCCGGGTCCCTGGGGTGGCTAGCTCCGCTTTGCACTAAACAGGGGAACAGTCGCCCTCCTTGGTACTCCGTACTCAAGGGCCAGCTCACTTCCCCAATTCTATTCCATTCCCCGCTCAGGAGCTCTACTCCTAATTCCCCGTAGGGTTCATGCTCATATTCCTAAGCCAATTTAGGTTTTATCATTTCAGCTTTATATTCATATAGCCCATATTCTTAACAGTTAATATCCATTCATAAACAAGTAACTGTTATCCAATTACAGGTAATTATCATTTTTCTTTCTACTTTTCCAAGACTGCAATTTATATATTCACGACATTCATTTTGGTGTTTCTGTTCCTAGGATTCATGCCACACCCTAGGATCTATCATTCAATTTAGTTTTCCAGTCCTAGGATTCATGTCATACCCTAGGATATATCATTCAATCTAATTTTTAAGTCCTAGGATTCATGCCATACCCTAGAATCTATCATTCAATCTAGTTTTCCAATCCTAAGGTTCATGCCACACCTTAGAATCTATTAATTATCTCACAAGTGCATAAATGTTGGTAAATAATTAAAGGGAGCACTCTACCTACAAAACTGGGAGTACTGGGGACGTGATCGGTAAGCCCGTGCGCCTCCGTAACCCCCAGAGCCGCAACGGAACAGGGTCCTAACATAAGAATCAACACAAGGAACTACTCAGAACGTGATGCAAATACTATAATAGGTAGAGGAACTAAATCTGAGAAGAACGAAACTTGAAATGCGGAAAACAGACTTCGAACGGACCCTAAACGGGTCAAAAACGACAAGTCTGCCCAAAATTAGACGTCTGGAACAGACGTCTTAAACGATGGTTCAGTCATACCTTGTTCCTACGCATTCCTTCAGACATCCAGAATCCCGCTAAACTGTCTGGACTTAGTTTCCAGACATCCGACTATCACTCCAGACGTCTGGAGACCCTCTCCGCCATCTGGTGCTATGCTCAGACGTCCGATCCGTGTGGGAGGGTGTGCCCTTGCACCTTCCCGAACGAGACCTGCACGCGTATGCAACCGTCCTCAACACGAAAAAGAGGCAGACCCCTCGGCGGAACGGCCTGCATGGGCATACACGCGAAAGAAGAAGAGAAGGAAAATATCGTACCTTTCAGACGTCTGGACCTTCCTCCAGACGTCTCCCGCGTCGTCTGGATGTAGGTCCAGACGTCTGATTCTGAGAAATTTTCCTAGAATCAGGACCTCCTCGCCCTCCGCCTGTTGCGCACGGCCGTGCCACGCCGCGCTCGCCTGCTACCTGAGCTGCAGCAGCACCTTCCCAGCGCCACGCTCCTGCTGCGCGCCAGTCGGCTGGGCCTGGTTGCTCCGGCAAGCTCGCACCCTCACGCTCTAACTCCCTCCCTCTCGCTGCAACCCCTCCTCCCCGCACACTCACGGCAGCAGCTGCTGCCCTTGCCCGCTCACCCTCACGCTAACAGGAAGAAGAAGACGAAGGCGGTGGAGTGAGGGTGAGGGAGAGGAGACGGGGAGTATTTGAAGATGCCGTGGGGAGGGAGAGAGAAAGAAGGCTGCGCCTGCAGAGAGGAAAGAAAGAGAAGAAAGGAGGGCAGTGGTTTAATTTGCGTGCGCATGCACACAAACACGAAACCGTACGTTGAAAAAATTAATTTCTAGACGTTTGACTAGATGTCTGGACCAATTCCCAGACGTCTTAAATGATGTTTGATGCCAGGGTCATAATAAAAACAACTAGATCCCTTTTGAAATAATTTTTCACCAATGTAAGATGAGATTGTATCGGTGTAAAATCACCTGCAACAATTTATCACTGGTGCAAAGTAATTTATCATCGGTACAAAGTTATTTATTACATATACAAATATAGTTTATCACTTGTGTATTTTAGTTCAAAGTGATATAATAATTTTTTTCAATATAGTAAAACTCACCTTGTAATAAACCTTGTACTCTTTTATTTTTTTACATTAAATATCAAATATAAATTAAAAATTACATTCACACAACCTTACATGATAAAATATGTTACCTCATATATTTCCCACGATTTTATGTGTCACCTCATACATTACTTTCGATGTGTGCAGCTTACTTAATAAATTTATACATTAAATACCAATATTTATGAAGAGAACCACATCCTTTACATATGCATGTTTTAAAATGCATCATTTTAAATTTTTTACATTTTCAATGTAAAAAAATACAAGTAAAATGATGTACTTCACTTTCCCCCAAAATTTTGGAAATTGATTTGTATATAAAATGAAAAGAATGTGGGTTGAAAAATATAAAAGTTGATATAAAAAATGACGTAAAAGAGTGTAACATTGTTCTCACCTGATGTATCTATCTTTTATGCAAAAAGATACCCACATGTGTTGGAATCTACCACTATTGAAATCAACAATAATCAATTTTATATGAGTGTAAATCACTAAAGTCATCTTCGGAATTAGTTTACACATTCGAAATAATTTTGCATCAGTAAAATCTTACTTTGCATTGGTGTAATCTTACCTTATACTAGTGCAAAATTAAATTCCAAGTATTTTTTCACCTATGATAAGTGATTTTACACTTGAAAAGTGATTTTTCACCTTAGGGTTTAGGGTTTAGTTTTTAGTTTTTAGAATTTATAAACATTAAAGACTAAACTCTAAATCCTAAGGTTAAAAATCACTTCTCATATGTGAAACCACTTTCTATAAACCTAAATCCTAAACCCTAAACTCTAAATCATAAATCCTAAATCCATAGGAGAAAATCACTTTGCACGGGTAAAAAATCACTTTGCATTGATATAAAACCACCAAATCACCTTTGAAATAATTTTACACTGGTGGAAAATGAGATTGCACCGGTACAAAGATACCTTAGAATAATTTATCACTGGTGAAAAATAATTTTGCATTGGTAGAGAATCACCTAAAATAATTTATCACTAGTGTAAAGTGATTTATTGTCGATGCAAAGTTATTTATCACACGTGTATTTTATTTTAAAATACTGTGATTTTTTTTTAATGTAGTGGAACACACCACGTAATAAACCTTACATTTTTTATTTCTTTACATAAAATATCAATTATTAAGTAAGGTCTAAGTTCACACCAACTTATGTTATTTTTTGCGTTAACTTTTGTGTTTCCCTACATTGCGCGGTAAGTTTGCATTTCCCTCCATTTTGTCACAAAAAATGATGGAATACATGAAAAGTAAAAAAACAGAAGGTACAACAATTTGAAAATTTATAAAAATTTTTAAGATTAATTTACTTGGAAGATTAACTCTTCTTTTAAAATATTAATCCTCATTTACTTAAAAACTTAACCCTCATAATTTTAACACCTATGTTAAAAGATTGACATCTATTTTACTAACATCAGATCTAACATATATTAACAAAATATATATTAATTTCGTAACTCTCCAACATCTAAATTCCACTTAAAAAAAATCAATGTTAAAAGTAATTTAAATAAATACCATAAAAATTAATATTATAATTTAATCTCAATTTAAATAAATAAAAACTAATATTATCACTTTCATGTAAGTAAATAAAAATAGATATTAACAATAATTTTATATTTTTTAACACCGATTTACTCACCCGTAAAGTGATCTTAATAAAATAAATAATAATAATCTCCCTTCTTTACATACATTCATTTTGCATATGCGCAGCTGCCCCTCCTTGCTAAATCTCCAGCCATTTCCTTCCTGGGAGAGCCGTCACCATCATCTTTTCTTTTTCACTTCCCAATGAATTTCCAAGGTTTTCATTTTTTATTAAAAAGGCAAATAGCTACCAATCCAGAGGAACAACCGGCAAGAAAATGGGATCCAGCCTGCTGACAAAACGCACTCTCCAAGCTCTTCGCCTCCATAATACAACACGAAAACCTCCAGGATCAACTGGGAGTCCACACCCCTCTCCCTAAATTTAGGTGAAAAACAAAAGAAGGCACCGTTAAACCAATGCACTCAGCCCAGTGATTATCCAATTACTTAAACCAAAACCAACAAATAACCCTGAGTTCATCCAGCAAAAACATAAAAAAGGAAGCGTAATCTTCTAATAATAACAAAAATTTCCACTGGCCAAGAAGCAATCTTTACAACTCCTTTTTACCATTTGTCGACCTTTGCTCTGAAAGTGCCGCTACCATTTTTATTTTTTTTATTCTTTAAACCAACTCTTTTTTTTTTATTCTTATTTCCTCAGAGATCTGCAAAAGGGAAAAGAAGGTAAACGTAAGATCCAATCTCAGACAGTGGACAGGGGGACAAAACACACACCCCCCCCCGGTCTTCCTCCTTCCGAACCCATCATTTCATTTCATTATTATCATCATCGTTACCCGATTAAGCCCCCCTCCCCCGACCAATCCCTCCCTAATCAACCCTACCAGCCGCTAATCTTGCAATGGCCTCTTGCTGGCAAATACCCTCTCTTTCTCTCTCCTTCTCTCTGTCTGACCTGCTGATCGTTAGGACGTGTTGAGCAGTGCTCGGCCCTCCTGCTGCTCCCCATCTCGTCGGTGTGCCTCTCTCCCATCTACGTATTTGCGAGGCTGTTAAATGACGAGTACCATATTTTGGACTCTTCCCATACCTCCCTCCCCCGCACCCACCTGCTCCTTTCTCCACCACCCCTCCCCCATGGCGTGGAACTGAAGCTTGTCCCCCGAAACCCACCTGCATTGCCCCCAAGCTCGCTCCTTTCCCCGTCGGATGACCTCCTGACCTCGAATCACAGATACCCGACAAGCGAGGACGCCGGAATAGCTAGTGGGTAGCGCCCAGATCCGCGGAAAATGGCGCCTTGGTGGGGGAAGGAGAGCTACAGGGGTACCCCGGTGGTGGTGAAGATGGAGAACCCCAACTGGTCCATCTCGGAGCTCTCCTCCACCTGCGACGACGACTGCGAAGCAGACGAAGGAGGCTTCGTCCCCCTCGGATCCGTCAAGAAGAAGAAGAAGAAGAAGAAGGGGAAGGGGAGGAACGCCAAGCAGCTCACTTGGGTCCTCCTACTCAAGGCCCACCGCGCCGCCGGCTGCCTCGCCTCCCTAGCCTCCGCCGTCCGCCGCCGCGTCTCCGCCGGCCGCACCGACATCGACGTCGACGAGGGGGAGGAGGAGGAGGAGGAAGAACAACAACAACGACAGAGGCCCTCTTCTGTGAGGAAGAGGCTCTACGGGTTCATAAAGGTGGCTCTTTTCGCGTCCCTGTTCATGCTCGCCTTCGAGGTGGCGGCGCACTGGAGGGGTCTGGTGGCGGCGCAGGCGGGCGCGTTCGAGTGGGCGTACGCGGCGTGGGTGGCGGTGCGCGTGGGGTACGTCGCCCCACCTCTCCAGCTCCTCGCCAACATCTGCATTGTCCTATTTTTGGTGCAGAGCCTCGACAGGCTCGTGCTCTGCCTCGGCTGCTTCTGGATCAGGTTGAGGGGAATCAAGCCCCTGCCCAAGAACGCAGATCATGAGGTTGATCTGGAGAAGGGGGTGAAGGGGTACTTCCCCATGGTCCTCATCCAGATCCCCATGTGCAATGAGAAGGAGGTGTGCGTGTGTTTTTTTGCTGATGGAGTCATGTGGCCATCTGTTTGTTTTTGTTCTTTCTTTGGTGTTGAATTGGTTGGTTTTGATGTGTTTTTTTTTTTGGTTTGAAATGGCAGGTTTATCAGCAGTCGATTGCAGCGGTCTGTAATCTCGACTGGCCGAGGACGAATCTGTTGGTACAGGTGCTGGATGACTCAGATGATGCAGTGACCCAGGTCTTGATAAAGGAGGAAGTGGCAAAGTGGCAGCAATTGGGAGCTAATATCGTGTACAGGCATAGAGTTTTAAGGGAAGGTTACAAAGCTGGGAACCTCAAGTCTGCTATGACTTGTAGTTATGTTAAGGATTACGAGTTCATCGCGATCTTTGATGCGGATTTCCAGCCGAGCCCTGACTTCCTGAAGAGGACTGTTCCCCATTTCAAGGTGAAGATTGGGGGGGGGGGGGTGTGGGATTGGTAAGTTTTGTTTGATTGTTGGAGTTTTTGACTGTAAGATTTGATGCAGGATAATGAGGAGGTTGGGTTGGTGCAAACGAGATGGTCTTTTGTGAACAAGAATGAGAACTTGTTGACAAGGCTTCAGAACATAAACCTGTGCTTCCACTTCGAGGTGGAGCAGCAGGTGAATGGGGTGTTCCTTGATTTCTTTGGATTCAACGGGACGGCGGGGGTTTGGAGGGTCAAGGCATTGGAGGATGCAGGTGGGTGGATGGAGAGGACCACTGTGGAGGATATGGATATTGCGGTTAGAGCTCACTTGAAGGGCTGGAAGTTTGTGTTCCTCAATGATGTGAAGGTAACAGACTCGAATTTTCTTTTTCAGCTTTAAGATGTCTATCCGATTTCAATGAATCTAAATAATTATATCTCCATGCTTGATTTGTGATTCAGTGCCAATGCGAGTTGCCCGAATCATATGAAGCTTACCGGAAACAACAGCACCGATGGCATTCGGGTCCTATGCAGTTGTTCAGGCTGTGCCTGCCGGACATAGTTAGATCGAAGGTAAAAGAAACATTCGTGTTTGTTTCATTCTTACCATATTCGGTGTCGTCTGCATCATATAAAAGGCAGGCACTTCATGTTTATCGCATAGTTTTTGTGGTTGTTAGGATCAGATGTCTGACAAATACCATGTAAATCCTTCAGAGCAAGTTCTTTACATTTTTCTTAATCAAGTCTATTGACCATACTTTCTCCATGATGGAGTATAAAATTAGCTAAATAGCATAATGAACACCATCACTACTGCAGTGAAAGTTTGTCATTAAGAGGCTTGGCGGTGTATTATGAATAACTCCCATATACATGGGTGGATGTTAGAATTGAAAATTCCGTGTGTACCACTTAAATCCTCCTCACCATTAACTTATGATTTTCTTAGTTTGAGCACTCGGCCATGATTGGCCCACTGGAAAACTACCAAGAAAGTATAATAAGACACCTAAATCCAGTTATTTTAAGACATGCTCATTGAAAGCGATAGAGTTATATGCTTTTGATGGGCAATTATTTGTTTATTTGACTTCAATGATTGCACATGCTGCATGCCTATGGCAGTGCCGCTTATATATTTAGAGGATGCAACACATGCCATGCTCCACATGTGGGCAAGCATTTGCCATAATGGTGTCCATTGGCCGGTTGATGTTCGCCTCTTTCAAGCATAGTAATTGACGTCCTTTGGAAAGCAATATGCCTTCATCAGTGAGAAACAAATGCTTTATAAATGTATTCACCATGGGACCTAGTATCAAAATATCAAAATGGGTTTTTAGTGTTGTAATTGTTACTGTTATAAGTATTTAAACTAACTGGCAGTCCCTGAAATTTTCCATGAAGAAAATTGACCTGCAATTGTTACGTAGGCACCTCTCTTGAAGTCAATTGGTAATGGGGGCACCTTAACCATTGACTATCTCCAATGAACCTTGACATTGTTGATGGGGAAGTCTATATAAGTCAGCCCCTTATGGTCACAATTTAACTCTTTTAAATCTAGAACATGAACAATTCATATGGGAGATGGTAGAATTTGTACGATCAAGCTGTGAATTTTATCTTATCCTTTTGTAGTTTTGTTGCACATGATATTGTCAATCTAGCTGCTAACTATTTGTTAACCATGTGGCAAATTTGATGCTGATGGTACTTCCCTGTTACTAAAAAAATGTTGTAGGTTTGTGATCCAATAGTTAAATTGATGTAATAGGACTGTTTTTTCTTTAAGCTTGAAAATATAGTGAAGAATTTGGATATAGACTAAATAGGGAGATCCTTTTTTTTCCTTTTTCAAATTGAGTTGTTTGCTGGTTGCAGATTGGATTCTCGAAGAAGTTCAACCTGATCTTCCTCTTCTTTCTCCTCCGGAAGCTTGTGCTGCCATTCTATTCTTTTACACTTTTTTGCATAATCCTTCCGATGACAATGTTCGTCCCCGAAGCAGCACTCCCGTCATGGGTGGTCTGCTACATTCCCGCAGCAATGTCCTTCCTAAACATCCTCCCTTCACCGAGATCCTTCCCATTCATAGTCCCATACCTTCTTTTCGAGAACACGATGTCCGTGACCAAGTTCAACGCCATGGTCTCCGGTTTGCTGCAGCTAGGGAGTGCCTACGAGTGGGTCGTTACCAAGAAGTCCGGGCGCTCCTCCGAGGGCGACCTTGCCACCCACATCAAGAAGGATACGAAACGCTTATGTGGAGAATCCGCCCCCAACCTCGATGCACTCGTCAAAAAGGAGGCTCTCCGTAAAAAGGTGACGAAGAAGAAGCACAACAGGATATACACGAAGGAGCTTGCTCTAGCGTTCCTGCTGCTAGCCGCCTCGGCCCGGAGCTTGCTATCCGCCCAGGGTATACATTTCTACTTCTTGCTGTTCCAGGGGATATCCTTCTTGATGGTCGGGTTGGACTTGATAGGAGAACAGGTCGAATGAAGGTGGATAGGCATGGGCATACCATAGACACGTAGCAGTATAAGCCCGCCTTCGCTGATACACCTGGTATCGCCTAGTTCATATGTGTAGATAGCTTTTCTCCAAAGCCCAACTCTTAGTTGTTTGGTTGTTTGATTCTTTCAGTCTCCATTCATTCTGCTTCTTCTAGTGATGTAAATTTTGGTGCCCAACGGTGAAGTCGCGGGTATATCCGAAAGGAACTGCTGAGACAAACTCAGGTGAAGATATATATATCCATCTATATGTTCTATAATGAGAATATGTATGTGTGTGGGGATCTTTTGCTTTATTGTGTATTGTTGATGGTAAATTCAGATCATGCTTATGCAAATGTGAAGGAGATGTGCACGAAATTCAGTTGCGCGTAGGATGCCTCTCTATTTATATGTTTCATTTCCATAGACTGAGAGGTGAAGGTCCCTGTGATAGAAATCTGAATGCCCATTTCTACTATTGTTAGCAATGGTATAACCTCGCCAGCCGTGAAGCATTTCTTCTGGAAAGCTGAAAAAGGGGTTCTTGTCGAAGTCCTGAAGTGTGTTAGCTTCCCAAACCGATCAAATTTTGCCTGTGTGGTTGCAACTGATGATCCAAGCTTTGACAAAGCAATGCCCCCTGTGAGATCTTCTAATCACAACCAAAAGTTGCAGAATACTTATAATGCCAGCAGGGAGAGTTAATAACGCAAGCAAATCCTCAAGAAAGAACGCAGAATTTACGTGGAAAAAACCTTCGTGAAGAGGGTAAAAATAAAGGATTGAAAGAAAAATTCTTCCGCTACAAATTACACTGCAAAAGAAAGAGCGTGGGAGTTTTTGCGGTGTAAGCTCAAAGACTTAAGCCAAATAGAATCGTAACAGGATATCGCAAACAAACAATCAATAAGCAGAAGCCTATGAATATTTCCTTGGAGGGTTTCTTTAATCACACGATCCTTGCACGTGACTTCGTCAGGTTAGCTTCCATCCGTACCGTCGGCAACGGCGAACAACCTTCAAAACGTGACTTCTTCGGGTTAACATCCATCCCTCCTACGGGTAACGGTCAGCAACCTTCAAACGCAAATCCACTGCAGTTGGAGCCCATTTACATGGGCAAAATGTAAGGCCGCATTTGATTGGGGATAGTGTTATTTTGAAATAGAATAAAGTGAAATAAGTATAAGAATGTATTTAATAGGTGAGATTATAATAATTGGTGAGATTGGTAGTGTTTGGTATGTTGGTTTTGTAAGAGATAAGAAAATTAGTGGATTTTGATGTGATGGTAAGTGAGTTTTTTTTTTAAAGATAATGATATGTAGTTATTAGGTAGTATTATTTGAGTGAATAATAATATTACGAAAAAGATATTAAATAATTTAGATGTGATAGCTTTTTATGAATATTTATTCCCTAAAAAAAGAAAAAGAAGGTAGAAGATGAAAATATTACAAATAAGAATTTCATGACATTTGTGAGTATCGTTGCTATAGTATTTCTGATCTTGTATATGAATCATTATTGTGGCATGAGTTTTGTAGTATTGAAGTTATGGTGTTTACTAGAAGAACATGTTGATACAAGTACTGAAAATCAACGTGATTGAATATTAAAATGGTACACGTAAGGGTGCACGAGATTTTCTTCATTTTTTCTTTTTTGGACGAGTACGTTTCTACTTTTTATAACTTAGATGAATGGGCAAATCATAGAATTAGTATTGACATGGCACTCTTCAAATCAATTTAAAAAATAAAATTTGAGATAGCAATTATGAAAAGAGGGGGGTTTGTACACTCCTTTGAGATACCTACTCATAGACCTATCCTTTGGTGAAAAATGGAGAGGGTGTGTGTGTGAGTGATTGTCCAAAATAGGTGTACAAACCCGTGTACATGAATCGTTTTCTATATTAATTTTAAAGGTTAGATATGGAAAAATTATAAAAATTTCCCCATATTTAGTAGAAATAAATTTTATATGATACGTTTGATTTATGTGGTGTTAAATTATCATAATCATCTGAATGGATCATGGATATATTATCAAAGTATTTTTGGTTGAGTAAAGTGTTTGGTAAAATGCTGATATTACGTTAGATTTATGATACGTTTGATTTACATTGTATGAATGCATACTTCGTATGCATCTGTTAGTCATGTATGACTGACAACATAGTTTCTAAATATAAAGACCCCAACAAAATACAGATGGCAATGTCATTATCTTACATGAAATGCATAACATTTTACAGACTTGTGGATATATAAATAAAGTGAAATAAAGGGTTAGCAATGCATTATGTAGGATCATACCCACTAGAGTAAACTGAGGAAAGCAACATCCTTAAAGCCATCTGTGTTTCTCGTCAACCTGATTTAAAGTTTGGGGGTTATAAGATAATAATAAAATGCTAAGTGGTAATATAGCGATTCGAAAGTTGTGGTACTTCCAACGATTGATTTTCACTATGTATGGGAAGAAGCATGCATGATCCTTCATCCCAAACCCAATCCTCATCGTTTAACATGCTTGTAATGAAGAGGTGAATATAACGATAATAGGTCCAACATTTGTACAACCACTGCATTCGTACGTAGTAATTAGTTTGCTCCACAACCTCATTGTACGTCGTATACCACACATCGCAGCTGAAGTGACCGTTGCAGTAGAGTCCTTCCTGCTTCCTCCTAATAAGAGAAGTAGGAGTACCCTCCGTTGTCGGCATGATAAAATGTAATCCATTCCTACTATCGAAATTTGTCAAAGAAATTTGTTACTAGGAATGAAAGATTTGCTAAAAAACAAATTACAAATATATTCCATTTGTACGCATCAGTTTACGGTAACATATGTCATTTTGTTATATTTAATGCATACGAAGCGTAATAGTAGATTAAGTTGGATATGATACCTTCCATTGTCCGTATATTATGATAAATTCTATTCAAGTGTTAGTTTTTGTCAAAAATTAAAATGAAATGAGAGATACATGGCAGTATAAGAGTAGATTTATTGAATGCATGCGTTGAGAACTAATTTAAGTAAATGATTAACAATATAAGCTTGAGTTAATTATGAAACGAACGAAGAAATGGAGTCCGGAAAAGAAGATTGAACCGAAGCGATCATAGTGAAGTAAATATATTCCAAGTGATCATAATGATGTAAAATCTGCATAGTTGATGAATGTACAATAGTAAAAGTTCATTGCAGCACAATAAGAAGAAATGAACTACACTAAAAATATGAAAAGGGAAATAACTATTCCAGAATCATGACAACGATAGTGTTCTCTGGGAAGCAAAGGCCATGAAGGCATTAGAAGAGTTCCTTAAGCAAAACTTTTAAGTAAAAAATAACTGTATTAACGGTTCAAAGGGTAGGGTTACGTCATGTGTTCATGTATAAATTTACAAATAGTCTAGTAAAACACAACCTCTTATTAAGGGTTCTTCCAATATATATAGATCTTATTTGCTTCCTAATATATATAGACTCATTTCAAGACATCATTCCAATATATATAGAAAGGCATTTAATCAAAGAGAAGATAGAGCTTCCGGGGACCATCGGTGTTGCATGTTAGGATGTTAGGTCTTGTGTCGTAGGAAGGTCACTTATATAATTACCTTAACTTTGAACGTTAAATGTAAGCAATTACTCCCTTATTAAGTTTGTGCTTCCCATGATGTCAATTATTCTATCAGAGACTAATATGCAAACGAAATAACGATAAGATTATGCAAGATGATTACATCAAAGTAAATTACCTACAATAGCATGTATTAAGTTCAAATGTTGTCCCTAATCATCTCGTTACTATTATGGTATGTTACATGAGGTTAAACTTTAAACATGAAATAATTGAAGGAAATATCTAAAATCCTGGGATGATAACCTTCCTCAGCAACTCGTACTAGATGTATCGTCATCCTTGTAACCACCTATAATCTCCGGGTAACTGTCGCAAGAGTACAATATTAGTAAAGAACAAACAACAAATGTACTTCTAGATATGCATAACATGTTTTGCATTAATACTCGCCTGCTCCCACTGGTGATCCCCAGCCCAGGGATGTAATATGTTCTCATTCTAGTCCCAATACCATGATACGTGTAGAATGAGTGGGCTTATAAAACGAAACATCTCCTTCAATCGCCTCTAGATTAACTTCAACTGTGTTAACGGAATGGGGAAGTTGAACTCCAATGAGAACTTAGTTTGAACAATGGACCAGGTATATGACGAAAAACGATGACCAAGCCAGTCACTAACTTCCCTCCTTTGAATCAGTGATCGCAACAGGAAGATCTCATGTGCATCATTCACGTGCGAAGGCATACTGCAATATTCACCATTGAAGTATGCATCAATGGGAAGAAAGTAAGAAGTGCCCACAATTCATAGTGGTGAAATTCATAATACATTTTTTGCATAATAGCATCTACCATTAAAGTAATTTTGCATACGACATTTGTTTACGCTATTAGGAGCATATGTGGAAAGAAGGAATCTACGATAACATCTTCATTATAAAATCGAGGATAATGAACACGACAATAACTTTCATGCATAGAAGAATCTTTTCAATATGTTTTCTCACTTTTAATATGTTAGCATGACATGCCATGATCTCTTCCCTCAAGGAAGCGAAATGTGCGTCATACTTTCCTTTGGCGTTTGCCTACCTACATGACATGTAAGGTTTTTTTGGCACCTTGACCCACATGAAGAAGTTGCATATGCAAAGCCTGCAAGTGTAAAATTGTTGTCCCTTCATTCTTTTGAAGATGTTCTCAGAATAGCAGGAACTTGGCAATGACAATTTTGCCCCCTCCTTGTAGTACATGAAGGGGATGATCCATCCATAATCGTCTGCATAATTTTGAAATATGTAATCGTTTCAGAAGTCTATTGGGAATGACAAATTAAACCTTACCATTGTTGCAATTACACTAATAATAATTAATGTGTTACATGACAAGTTATGAGAGACATAACTTTGAAGTATTACATTTACTTGGAAATTTTGAAGTACTCTACCTGAAAGCATAGGGAAACCGTCGTTTCATCAACCAACGATACCGAGAATCGATCTATATTTAATAACAGAAAGAAAGTTTCAATACGTATATAATTACATTGTTATGTTCAATTTATTGCGTTAGTTAGCTTTCATTTGCCCATGCATTGGGGCCATCATTTCGAAAGACAATGTAATGTTCATCATCCTAACTCCATCGCATTACTATAATGAGGCCCATTATGTACTAGTAGACCCTCCGAAAATAAATTCAATAATCACATATATCTTGACTCGATATCTCTACTTGAAAGTCCTTCCTGAATCATCAATCGTACTCAACAATGCGTTCTCATTGAAATAAAACCTATTGACCCTCTTCTAACGTCCTAGATTTTAATTAACATACTATAAATATTTCCTCTTCTTTGCTAAATGAGATGGCCATAGTAAATGCCTTGCAGGAAAATGAATTGTCAGGAGAATTGAAATGACACCCATACCTACTTCCAGTAGGTGCACAGAAGAAATGCCACCGCAAAAAAAATAGTAACATACATAAAGACGAGATATGTGGAATGAAAGTAGAAAACATAGCTACATCGAATATGGTAACTAGAGATAAGTTCACAGCTAAATGACATACAGAGGACATTAAAATTTTACATAGCTGATAGATGACTAACACAATGCAAATCTACAAAATGACTATGGGAAATAGGTAGAAAACTAGGATAACTGATATCTAGAATAAGTCAACTACGAGAACGTGATGCGAGGTAGGGCATTCGGATTGATGTACGCTATTGTCAACCATCAAGCCGGGTTGAAGATGTCACGAATTGCATCAAAGTGCAAGTATGTGTGGCCCTTTAGCCACCTGTACTTCTTCTCAACTTATGAAAGAATTTTATCCTTAATAAAATATGTGATGTGAAATTGAAGACATAACAGAACATTTACGATTGCTTTTATGTACTTACATAAAACTAGGCCTCCTCCCTGCCTAGTGTAGTAAGCATCACGAACTCCTCATCCCACTCCCACCCATGAAAGACAATCATTTCCATTATGAAATTATAGGTTGACTTCATCTTCATCCAAGAACTTTTGATAGCATCGACAGTAAGGTGTCTACCGTAATGCTCAGTCATCTCCCTGGCCATTTCACGCCAAGATGCAGGTGTGAAAGCCTTAGAGATGTACTCCCCTTAATGGTCTCTCCATAGGAATGCAAGAAGGGTCAATTCATGATCCTTCGTTAGAACTGACGGCATCCTGACAACGTGATGGATATGTTAAAGTAGGACATCCCATGAACGTACAATGTTGAAATACTCTATAAATTTTCTTTCAATACAAAAATAACATGCGAAAGCAGTTAAAGACAATTTGTATACAAACCCATAAAAGTAGAAGGTATGAAATAAGCAGAAGGTCATGTACATTAAAGAAAAAATGGTTGGTAATATTATTGACATCATATTACATCAAGGTCCATGTGAGGAGTTCTTTCCATACACAGGTTTTTCTATCTAGGAAAGTAGTTATGTACGTTGTCGTGCAGTTGGGTTCGTATAGTAGTCATTCATGTACTGTAATTATGTCCATCGCAATCCTTTCACGATGGGAATCTCCTCATGTGAGAGTTGCACGAGTGAAAGATTGACATGGCTACTCGTCACCCTGGTCAAGACCATTCCAACTATGAATCCTAGTAGGGGTAATTCGAGGGAACCATCTATCCGTACCGTATGTTTTAATGAAGTTGTGAATAATGCATGTGGCACAGACAACATCTCTTGTATAGACAAGGAGTACTCTCTCATATGCTTTAGACATTCGAACCTTTTCTTCCAAATGCCAAAAGTTTGCTCCACACATCGTCAAAGGACCGCATGATGGTGATTGAATAACTCCTTGTAGTTATCAGCTAAACCACCCCTAACACACCACTTAGGGACTTGGTAAGTGGTGCGATTGTACGGGGCACTAAACTCATCAGTGTTTGCATACCCACAATCAACTAGGTAACAATAATTGTCCGAAACGGAGAAGGTACCCGACTCCAATGCAAATCGGAGGACCGCCATATCACTAGTTGAACCCTCATACCCGGCAATGACATACGTGAACAGGAGGTTGAAGTCAATGGTAGCCATAACATTCTATGATAACTCAAGATGACGGTTGTGATATCTAGTCTGCTCAGATCTTGGGACACAGGCTCTCACATGACAACTGTCAATGGCTCCAATTACTCCCTGCACAAATGTTGCGACTCCAGAAACAAACATTAAGTATCCTTTGGAAACATTATATTGCCCATTGTCAGTTAAAGGGGGCTAACCTTGAATTATGGGTAATAGTTATGGTTGGAAGAGATGTAATTTGTGATCCTAGTGGGTGGAGAATGCATGAACATCGGCTCAATGTATAAGATCGTGTCGAGAATAGGTCTAATATGACGACTTATTGTTTCTCTTGAGTGGTGGAGTTGCTCTTGAAGATCACGATTTGGCACTGCATGACCAAAGGCATACAAAAAGAGGAATACTTGTTCAATAGTTGTCATATGTATTCTCCCGTAACCCACCATGAATTTCCAACAATTGCATAAACGACTTCAGACCATCGGGGTGCATCCTGAAAGTTCGGTACGATTGAACCTCATGGCCATCCATCATCTCACTAATCCACACAGGACCTCCCATCGGGGCAGTGTGAATCCTCCTTGGAACTCTACACTGTGGTTGCCCTTCATTCCTTTCATGGCTTTCTTCCTCTTCTTGCAATAATTCTGCGGAATATTGCAAGTTTCGTGCAGCTACGGAAAGGTGGATTTGCAAGTATAGATACCTTTGTCGTAGTCCATTCTAAGGGATGACAAGCACTATTCGAGTTTCAGAAACTTATACTTAAGCCAAAAGAAAATAACAATCACCATAATTCTTAATTCTTACAACGCATCGATAACTTGCAATGATTACAACTAACGAAATGGAAATTAAGATTTTGCAACCTACAACGATAAGATGATTCATGAAGACAATACATACAAAAAAGGATAAAATAGATATGAAAACATCGATTGAGTTCATGTCACTCATGGACATGTCATATTCGAGGGGTCAACTATCCCTTGAAGTTCCGCAATTGGAACTCCAACCAATTAACCATCTGGTAATCTAGTAGGTCCATCATGCCCAAGAATGTATATCTCTTTGGGGCATCCTCGAATAAAGTGAGAAGAGCTGAGATCTTTGACGAGTCAAGGTTAGGCCAAATTCTGTGAAGGGTAGCGATGGCCTCCCCAATTCCACCAAGGGGGTCCATAGGCACATGATACTTTTCAACCAACTCTTGTGTTGCTTTGGTAAGCTACTTACCCCATGTTCCATCATCAGAACTTCCTCCCTCACTACAACTCCTCTTCCCCCGATCGGCAGTGACAGATTTACTTGACCTGTTGTAGGGGTTGGAGTGCATGCCCTGCACCTCCTCGTCATCATCGTTGCCCAGGTTGGTTACAACCACCTTCCTCTTTTGCCTCGCAGATGAGGCTTCACCTCGAGTACTTTGAGCAACGTGGGATGGGTATGTTGGTCTCTGCAATCTAACTTGCACAGCCATTGTGCCATGATTGCTTGTCACTGCCCGATCACCAGATGCAGTATCACGACCTCGGAGAACATGCATCTCGTCGTAGTACTTGAAGGGATTATTTTGAAACTTTCTATACCTCTCATCAATCTAAATGTATAAATTAATTATTAGACATGTACATTGCATCAAATATTTCACAAACCTACTTTAATGAAGAGATTAGTTACCTCGTTCCAAGCATCAACATAAGGTGGAATAGGTGACGAGAATTGGCATCATATTCTCAACCACTCTTAGAAATCAGTTGGTGGAACTTGACGTAGTACTTCTTCATTGTCTTCCACTTGTTCTGGATTTGTGCCCAGCTCAAATTCAACTCTCATATCAAGTTGAACTTAAGGGTGATCCTATCTCACCCTTGACTATTAAAAGTCCCACCGACATATTTCCTGTAAGTCTCCTTTGTCTCCTTCATTATGACAAGGAGACCCCTAGTTGTAGGTGAGGTCCAGTACACGTGGGAACCCAGCTCATTCATCATTACATCATCTGGGTTTTGACTTTCAAAGTTGTTCCTAGCCCCCTTTAGTGGCTCCATTAGGGACGTTACTGCCCGTGGTTTGGAACCCCACATATGAATCTTCAGGGCAAGGATTTTCGGGTAGAGATGATCCGAGGAAATCCTCGTCAAGAAAATAATCTAAGTAGGGTTGTTAAGATCCATTACATCGTGTTTCCATGAATAAGTCAGAAGTACATCATTTTATGTTGTATATTCAAATAATACGGTGTTACCTATTGTAGTGTAATATGTAACGTCGAATGGTAGAGGAGATTCAGTTATAATAGTATTCTTCTAAACCTATTGTGATTGATGACAATCTTAACTGGTCGTTAATGAAATTAATTCATAACGCCTCATGATATCGGGTGGGACCATATACTACTATATCAATTGCATAAATCCTTCATTTCATTGCCTTTTAAAACACACGAGTATCTGATTTTATAACGTTTTTACCATTCTCCCAATTTCTCCTTTCCAACAGACGTATAAAATCGTGCATATAAGGAACTAGAGGGGATTTTGTTGCTGTAAAACCCCACATTTAAAATGTTATCATTCTTTCACTCATTTCATGATCTTATATGTTTCGTTTTGTAATCCTCTTCACCTCATAATGATATTACAACTAAAGGTGATAATTGAAGGTAGACAATTAAAATTTCATACACAATATGAAACATAATATATATCACTTATATATACATAACGCACATGTAATATATGTATTGTATATTTGCCTTATATAATATATGAATGAAAAATCATTCACAAAAATTCTTCACACATTTGAAGTCGATTTGAGAAAGTTGTAACATATTTTTTCTACTACCCTGTCAAAGAAATTAATGACATCCCTCTTGAAGCATGTGGCCATCCTAGCAAAAAATATTAACTTTGCAAAAACTACATATACTATGGTATGACTACATATGTATAATTTTCCAATTCGATATTATTGTATGTACCTATTTTCTATAAATGAAAAAATTGTTCATTTCAATTTTCTTCTTCAATTATTGCAAACTAAACTCCTCATAGATTTTAATTAATCTATCATATCTTTAGAAAAGAACTTTCACTCCATGTCTGTCGATCTATTGAATTCAACTACCCCCAACCAAACACGCAAACAAGGCGGACAAGCCAGACAAAGAAGATCTCACATACGTATTTCGTAAAACCACAACATCATTGTGGATATATAACGACATCAAGTACCCTCAACCAAACACACACACGAGGTGAGACAAGGAAGATCTCACTTAAACATATTTCCAAAATCCAAATTGAATCTCTAGGTTTTCCATTTTCAATGACATAATATATTGAAAATCCACACTGCCTGCTAGGTGTATGCGTCTCTTTTTGGTATTCTCTATTCCAAATAGGTTCATTAAAGGTAAACTACAAAATTAATTTTCTAATGCAATCATATATATGCATGGTTCCAAGTATATGCCAATATAATCCTACTAATAAACTATCGACTCATCTGTATAATATCACAATATGACATACTACAAAGGTTCTTCGAGCACCATATGCATATTATGTATTTTTAAACATATCCAATAATCAAAATAATAGAAACGGTGCTGAGTTTTGGTGGAAAAGAAATCAGCTACAAGTAACGATACATGAGACATGCACAAGAACCTAAGATGATTCTCTATGAACGGAACACTTTCCACATGTCTCACCTCTCAATTTTTCACCACCAAGAAATACATGCTTTGAAAAATCTACCTAACCACTCAAACCACCGAAACATTCTCCTAAATCAGAATAAACAATCAAGAAATACAAAATATTTAATCACAATAGAACTTGCAACAAACAAAACTTGGAAACAAACAGAACTTGCGAGGGGAGACAAATAGAAAAACCACAACAGTACGACCGTAGAGCTTGCACCACTCGAAAAGAAAGACCACAACATAACTTGCAACAGATAGAAATACAAATATTTAATATGGCAAAGTTTACTTGGGATACTCAAATCACAAAAATGACCATCATAACATGGCAATAACACTTCATGGTAGGGAAGAAATGTAAACCACAGGAAACAAGTTTATACCTATGTTAATAGGAATTATTACACGCTTGAAACATCAAAAAACACATTACCGAACAATCCCCTTTCAACCATCACAACCACAAAAACTGCATAAACATGTATATAACAACGAAATAGGAAAATACAACTGAAGGAGGCATTTCATATAAGGCTTTTATACCTGCTTCTGGGCGAATACGGAGGGGAGAAGAAGAGGAACTGTAGAGCGGCGACGTGGAGGTGGAGAGCCGTGACGTGTCATGGACGCATTTGTATAAATCGGTCGTTGTAGCTCACATTCGTTACATCGATTTTAAATAAAGAAACAGACGTGAGTCCGAGTATCAAACATAGGGAGGCATGAAATTAGGTTTTCCTGTCACTTGGTTGTCATGGAAATGGTGGGTTTTGCTTGTAAGAAAACGCGGGAGAAAAGCGAGTAAAAGAGAGAAAGAGAGAGAGAGAGTAGGGTTAGAGTTCTTTTTAACACAGCATTTGTGTAAATCAGGATGAGAAAAAGTCAAGAAAAAGAGAGACAATAACAAGATAGGGAACATCATCATTTAACATGCAACTTCAGTTTTACAATTATAACACTAGATAAATGCTTAAGAACAAGTAAAGTAAAGCTAAGCTAAAGAGATAGAGAGAGAAAGAGAAGACAGTGAGGCGGCCATAGTGGTGGAGGAGGGCTTCATCGGTGGCTCGTCGACTCTGGTGATTACAAAAGAGTGCTAAGGGTGGCTAGGAGTAGGGTAGAAGACTTGCAAGTGAATTGAATGCCCTACATGGGTAGTTGGAAGGGGTTTATATAGGAAGAAAGGCTTTCCAAATGAAGTAGTGGCTTTAGCAACGTCCAGGACGTTGCTAAACCCATGCCAAAATTGCCAGTGTAGCCCTCTGCCCGTCGGTCTCACGTGCGTGCCGTTCTTCTCCTTAGTGATCCGTGTGCCTTCGCTGCGGACTGTCCGATCAAAGATCGAACGGTCAAGATCGCGTGGAGGGCGCGCTTGCGGATTGTGCGTTGAGTGCATGTGTGATTCGATGTCGGTGTCCGCTTGCGTGTGGTGGTGCCGCGTGGATGCAATCCACGCCGTTCGCGCTTGGATCCACGGCCTTGATCAGCCGCGCCTGCGTGAGAATTCAATTTGGCAGCGCGTGGGGTTTCGAACGCCCGCCATTGCCTTCGTGGACGAGGCGCTACCTGCTGCGTTGCGCTCGTGCTTTGTCGCGGATGTAGTGAGCTGGAGCGGCACTGGCGGCCGTTGGATAGGAATCCAACGGTTGGGATCTGCTGGAGGGTCGCGGGTGCTGCAGGTGAAGGAGGCGTTGTGAGAGTTGTTCCTAGCCATTCAATCTTCATCTTGGGGGTGAAGGAAGAGGCGGGGTGGTGGTTGTCGTGCACCGATCTTACACCACGTGGTGCGCAGTGGACCGTTGATTATTAGATCAAAGGTTAGGGCTTCTTGGGCCAATTAAGGGAGCTCCGGATGTCAGATTTGGTCGATTTTGAGTCCGTTGGACTTCGTTCGTCATTCTGAATCCATCTGTGCGGTCTGATTGCTCATCTGAGGCCTGTTTTGACATGAACTTGTACAAATGGCTATTATTATTGAATTATAAGCAATCTTGATGTGCGATGCATGTAATGCTCCCATGCCCATTTACGGTGTATTTTTTATGCATGTTATTCTTAAGATAAACCCCGATTGGCAGAATTATCACCATAAAGTGTAGGGTTATCAAGCTACACGAAGGAGGCGATGATCCTTGCCTACCGATGGATGGCACACTGGTGTTGGAGTATGCAAACGAACGCACGTCGGAACCACGCTCTCTTTATCTAATGGGATTTCCTCTCTCAACATAGGTGTGCTCTCCTCTACCCCTCGAGACGCATATAAAGAGGGCAACAGGGTAGTCAAGTTGCGAGGTGAATAACGACGACGACAAGGCATTCTTCTCCTCCTCAGTACTGATGCCATCATGTTATATGCCGCTATGTTCCTTCGCCCCTTCCCGATCGGTGGAGAACCTACTGGAGATGGATGCCCTTCAAGAGCATCAGAACGAAATGCTTCAGTCTTCAATGGTGAGGAGGGCATGAAAGTATCTTCTGGGAGAAGAAAAGGAGTGGAGAGAGTAGGATCTCAATGGGTCGATTTTCTCTCATCCCTCTCTTCAATACCCCCTCCATCAAACTCGTTCCACGATGCACCTACCCCTTTGATGGTGCCTTAAAAGCGAGCACAAACTGTATGCCTCGTATCCCCCACTGCCCCTCCCCAATCCCGCTCTTAACCCACCAGATAACCTTTATTCCGGTAGATAACCTCTATTAAACGTGCTTCGATCGGGTTTTAAAAAACGTGTGTCGTAGTATAGGTGACCAAAGAGAATTAACATTTAAATTTTTAATACTCGAATTAACAGAAAAATCTGAGATCATCTCTGGGAGCAAGTAATTACGCAAATTACCACTATTTAGAATTCTAAGTCCAATAACTAGATGTGATAAATTTAAATTCTTCTAGGACAGATCTAGTTCAAAAATGGTTAACCAAGTACTTTTAATCATGCAAGCAATTATAATGATATTCAATTTGTACTTACTTGCATATAGTGATAAAATAATACTATTTCATATTAAAAATGTCAAGTCAATGAAAATATTCCATCGAATAAGCTAAACATCGAAAAATTGGAACTAATTCTTAACAAATAGATGGAAATTGCAAATCAGTCCCTATAAATTTATTTCCTTACTTTCAAACCCTTGGATGCTTGAGCCTGGGTCCTTGGATTTATTTTCTTCTTTGCGTAATGGTCCCTGTCGGCAACAGGGGCTCTTCTCCTTCAACTGGTAGACCTCGTCGGAGCAGCAACGGTGCGTCGTTGGAAACGATTTTCGGAAAGCGATCTCTGCCAACATAAGGCGGAGGAGGATTGTCAGACAACGGGGGATGTAATGGCCGTGACGCGGTGGCGATTGGCAACGGGTAAAACTGCGAGTTGGTTGGAGCTCTCCCATGCATGAAACAATCCCTTAACAGAAGCAAAATACCGATTGTGCATCCACGAAGCTTCTCACAAAGCTTGGGAGCTTGGCATGTGGTAGAGGGTCGTCGATGATGCAGAGGTGCGACGGTGATGGGTGGTTCGACTAGGCGAGAATCACGTCAAAACTCTTGACCAAAAGGTCGAGAAGCTTCGTCGGGACTCACTGAAGGTGATGGTGGTGGTAATTTGTTATGGAGAAGGAGGAGGTCGGTTGGAGACAACGAAGAGTGTGGTGGCGACGTGCGTCCGGTGGTCGTTTTGAGGTGTTAAAGCCCTAAATTGGTTGAGAAGTTTTGACGCTCGCATCGAGGCGGTGCTTCATGGGTGGTTGGCGAAGTGGGAAGTGGTGTGGAACGATGAGACGTGCTCGCCGGAGCAGACGTCGGAGCATGGCTGGAGTCTTGCCGTGCATGAAGAAGATGAAGGAGAGGAGGAGGATGTAGTGGTCGAAATCTACATCTAAGGACCCATGCTACACTATAGAGGAAGAGGAAGAAAGGAGAGTACCTAGGAGGAGGAAATGACGGTGGGTGAGGGAGAAGGTCGCCGGCCGTGGGGGAGGAGAAGAAGTCCAGCGAGGATATTGGAGCGATGAGGAGCGTAGGAGAACCGCCTTCATTGGCAAGAAGAATGGTGATGCGAGAAATATGCGGTTTGTTAATTTTATGAAATAGTGTCATTGAGATGCGTAAATCCGCAATCAACTCTTAAATTTATAATGGCTAGATAGTGATGTAGCTAGGGTCATCTAAGGAGGTCAATTTGTTAGTCACATGAATGGTTCCCTCTCTCACCTCTCAAATCCGCATTTTATTTGTGATTTTGATTTTTGTTGCTTTTAGGGTTTTTAGAAACATGCGGGTTTGAGATATGTGAAGACAAAATTACACGACAACTAACCCTAGGTGACAAGAATGAAGTCGTCTCTTCTAAGCTCACCCTAGGCAAGTGTGCCTAGGGTAATTGGAAGAGGGGAGTGTGTGCACTACAATTATAAAAACAAGGAAGAACACACTAATTGCAACATGAAAATTGGAAGGCGAAATAATTTTTGTATCACTAGTAGAGTCAAATACAAGTAGAGGAATACTTCTATAAAAACATTAAACTACTGGCTAACGAAAAAATAGGGTGGAAGATAAAGAAGGGTTGATTCTGATGGAAGATCCGGGTGGATCTTGCTCCAAATGTGGTTGCCCCACACTTGAAAAGAGATCTCCTTCTCTTCCTTCTTCAAGTGGCCTTCCTTCAAGCTCTCCTCCAAGGAGGGTGTCAACCACCTTGTTGGCTCCTTCTTTGCCTGGCCATCCCCTCTTGATGAAGGTGACCTCCTCCTTGGCGTGGAGATGGGGTGAAATATTGATGGACCTAACTAAGGGAGAAGAGATGGGAATCATGTGGTGGTAGAGTAGGGTATTTATAGGATGGGAAGGGGGGTGGTTATGGTGTTTTTTGGAGGGAAATGAAGGGGTGCTTGGATATTTTTGGAGGAAAAAATGGGAGAGAAATGAAGAGGTGCCTTGGTTTTCCCTCCGAAAATACCTTCTAGAAGGTATTAATTTTGGAGGGAAAAAATGGAGGGTGGAGATGGGTTTTGATGGTGGATGTAGGGTGGTGATGGAAGGGATAGTTGGCACCAAAATAAAGTAGGAGTAGGTGATCTTTTTGCTGGAGCTTAGGTAGTAGGGTAGTAGGTTTTGGTGTCATAGAGGTGGACTAGCTAAGCTAAGATAGCTTAGCTAGCTTAGCTAGTAGGGAGTAGGGTTGCAGGCATTTGGAGCTAGGGTTTTGAGGGAGAAGAGCTGGAGGTAGTCATCTCGAGCTGCATTGGAGCTGGTGGCTGCTGAAAAGAGCAACAAGAAGCTACCTTAGTTGGCTTAGCTTGCTAGTTCTTTGTTAGCTGCTAAGCCAAGCTAAGATGAGCTGGCTTCTGCTGATGTGAACTGAGGTGAGCTAGGTCTGATATTCTCAGGGAGGACCTAGCTAGCTAGAGTAGCTAAGGTAGCTTAGCTTAACTAAGTTAAGCTAAGTGGAGTCCCCGAGAGTTGGACTTGAGCTAGCCTGAGCTAGTTAAGGTCATCTTCAGCTGACAAGGTCTAGCTAGTTGATAGTAGTAGCTAGTCCTAGTCAAGTTGAACTTCCAGTGAACTCTTCTGAGTTGGAAGAGCTGGAATGGAGCTGGGATCAACTGTCTTTAGCTAGTTTGAGCTACCATCCAGTTGACGTGAGCTGAATGGAACTAAGGTGAACTAGCTAGAGCTACCATTCAACTGAGATGAGTTGAATGGAGCTAAGGGTGAGTTGATCTAGCTAGAAGGAGTTGGGATCCAGCTAGGATGAGTTGCATCTAGCTGGGATTTAGCTTAAATGAGCTGGATCTAGCTGGGATCCAACTGATAGGAGCTTCTTCTTCATCTTCTGCCTTCTTAAGTGCCAAGATGTGTGGGATCTGACATTATACCTAATCCTGACACTCAAATAAATGCATCAAAAATACATTAAAATGCAATGCACACCTATCCTAGGTAAATGCCTAAATGAACACTAAAAACCCATTTACGGAGTTAAAACCCTAAGAGCTAGGTTAGTTTTGGGGCATAAGAATGATGATAAACTGGCGTTTATCACACGACGATGAAGAGGAGAGGACAACTTGATGTAAACATGTTTACACTACTTAAGATGTCTATTTATGCATGTTCTTAAGCATAGGATTGCATTGCATGCTATAAATATTGCATAACATGCATCATCTTGCATTTAGAGTAGTTTGAATAAAACGGAGGTTAATTGTCTCCTTTTATGTTCATGGACAGGGAAAACATTTTATCGGGGCCTCGGATCGAAGATCCAACCATATAGATGTGATCAGGGCACCAATTGGAGTTCAACAACTCCAAGATCGCCCTAATCAGATATCTGCAGCATCAGATAGAGACCGGGGAACCCTAGAAGATCAAGAGCCAAGATGGTGAGAATCCACACTTCAAACGACAAATCCGACCACACGGATGGACTCGGATAGACGATCGCAGCCTAACGGCGCAAAAATCGACTCAATCCGACACTCGTGGCACCATCTACATCATCCAGAAGATGGATGGCCAAGATGGTGCCACGTGGCACCATCTTAGCCGTCCAACCGGCCATCAAGATCGCCACTACCTCTCCAAAAGAAGATCCAACGTGCGATCTAGGCCGTTGGATCTTGATCCAACGGCTGTGGATGCGCGCGCTTGATTTCATCCGCGCGACTATCTAGACACTAGCTGCTTCGTCTTACTTCGTCCAAGCATCGTCCCGTCCGGCTCGTCCTCCAAGTGACCGTCGAGGAGGATATTTCTCTCTCCATTCTTTTAATGCTTTCTAGAGTAGATTTACTGCTTTCTAGTGTAATCATTTTCCCTCTTTCTAGTGTAATGAACAATCATTCTGATGATGAAATTCCATGTTTATTCTACATCTCGTTTTGATTTTTGTTTGTAATATTCTCTCTCTCTTATTCTCTCTCTCTCTTCTATTTATTGTAAATAGTTAGATAGTTCTAATCAATTGAATTACTTCGTGACAAATAAAACAAACGCGTGTTTTTAAATCAAATGTCCACCTCCCTATGTTCGACCCGGGATTTCCATTTTGGTATAAATTTTATTTGTTGAACACAAGTTCTTCGCTTTCATACTACGACGACAGGTTTTCAAAACCAAATACGTTAGCGTAGCAACTCGCACACTCAACAATTTGGCGCCGTTGCCGGGTGAACGTGCAATGGCGATAAGGCGCTCACCCACTGCGCTACGTCGTCCAGATAGTCGCGCGGATGAAATCAAGCGCGCGCATCCACAGCCGTTGGATCAAGATCCAACGGCCCAGATCGTGTGTTGGATCTTCTTTTGGAGAGGCAGTGGAGGTCTTGATGGCGGTTGGACGGTTGAGATGGCACCACGTGGCGCCATCTTGGCCGTCCATCTCTTGGATGATGTAGATGGTGCCACAGGTGTCAGATTGAGTCGATTTTCACGCCGTTAGGCTGCGATCGTCGATCCGAATCCATCCGTGCGATCGGATTTGTCTTTTGAAGTGTGGATTCTCACCATCTTGGCTCTTGATCTTTTAGGGTTCCCCGATCTCTATCTAATGTTGCAGATGTCTAATTAGGGCGATCTTGGAGTCGTTGAACTCCAATCGGCGCCTTGATCACACCTGTATGGTTGGATCTTCGATCTGAGGCCCCGATGAAAAGTTTGCCCTGTCCATGAACATAAAAAGAGACAATTAACCTCCATTTTATTCAAACTACTCTAAATGCAAGATGATGCATGTTATGCAATATTTATAGCATGCAATGAAATCCCATGCTTAAGAACATGCATAAATAGACATCTTAAGTAGTGTAAACATGTTTACATCGTACCCCCATGCATATCTTTTGCTAGTCCCTAGCAAAAACTATATGCTATTTATAAAAGAATCAGGTTGGATTATTTGGGCTTGAGTTATTTTCAATCACTAAGAAAATGTCTACTTAGGATTTGAACTTTCAAAGACATAAAAGTGTTTGAGTATCTGCCAAAATGTAGACCGCCTCAAGCCCTCGCCTTATTCGAAGAAAATTTTTTTTCTCTTTTTCTTCTTTTCTAACTTTTTTGGATTTTCAAGTTTTAGGGTTTAAGAGTGGCTTTCTACGGCCATTCAACTCATCGAAGATTTGATGAGAACCCTAAGTTCTAAGCATCTTATTGTGAATGTGATAGACTCGTTGACCAGCAGTTAAAACAGACTTCGGATTTCTACGCCTCTAGTTGACCTAAAAAAATTCTGCCTAAAGGTGTATCTTTACAACCGGTAGCTTTCTCCCTACTTTTATTTTCTTTTTACGGGGTCAACACAAGGGTGAATCTAGTGTATATCTCCCCGGTTTATTCTACTTCTCCGCTTCTTCCTAAGTGTTTTGGGAATTTTCAGTACATTTATTGAGCTGGGTTCTGAACAACTGGTCGATGAGTTGTTACAACCGACAACTTGCCAGCTATACTTGTGCGACGAAGTGTGGCTTATTTCTTTTTTTCTTTTATTTTCTCCTTTTTTTTTTAAGTAGGTGGCTTCCCTAGTCTAAGATTTACCTAATGGCAGTAAAAAGAGAAAGATCCAGTGACTGGGCTCTGGACAACCTACCTATGGGTTGTTACCCACGATAACTTGCCAGCCATATCACCCTAGAAGGTTCATTAGCTACCTAATTTCCATTAGAATCGTCGAACAACGAGTCAGTGATAAGATAGTGTGTAGATGCTAAAAACTCAAAGTTCCCTCAAATCAGAGGGCGGGTTGATAAGTCGTATACTTATCACCCAAACTTATTTACTCCAATTAAAATATAATTTATGTTGGCGAGGACTCGAAAAATAAATCCACATTTTAGTGGATACACGGGCTGATTAAGTCCAAAGACCTGAAGGGTCTTTGTGTTCAAATCATAATGTAGTATTTCCTAAGATTGAAAATTTTCTTAAACCCAAGTTTTCTTTCCTAATTCCATTTTATTTTAATAATAAAAGAAAATAAAACAAATCTATAGAGCTGACGAATAAATTCAGAGATAAATATCCACCCCCCCATGCCTATCTAATGCAATATCCTCATTGTATTAAAAAGACATGAAACAGAGTGGAATAGAGTAGAAGGCACCTGAATTGCATGAATGTCAAGTCCGCTCTGAGATAGAAACTAAAAAGAACTGTATATGTGCTGAATTTAGTGCCTTCAGCTAGGCACACTATATAAAGAAGAGAAATAAAGAATTTACAGGTGTAGGTCAGAATCAGAATAAACATAAGAATCCTCTGACCTGTCAATAGATGTCCACAAATGTGGACCAGATTGTGGTGCAGACCCATACCCCATAATCGAGAATATCTCAGGTTCTGGATAAAAATTACCCAAAACCTAAAATCAGTATGCAAGTGGGGTCGGCCCTGCTATTTATGAAGATGCAATCCAAGACCAAAGAGTCGGGTTACAGAGATATCAAAAGGATAATCTATGAATGTGTGCTTGGGTTGAACATCCTCAGAACAAATGTCATAAGGGTTTTGGTTTGATGGTTTCAGATGAAATGGAACCCTTAGACACAGTCTTCTACTTCCTTCGGGGTTAGATTCCCAAATCAGAACTTCCCAACTTCTATCCTCTTCAATCAGAATGTTAAATTCCGAGACCTCTTGCATGTTAATCACCCCGTTTGAAATCTCCAAGTCTAAATGATGTGGCTGAATCAAAACTGACTTGGGTCTAATTATCTTAGAAACAAAATCATCGATAAGCTCAACGGGGTGTAACTGACAATCAGGGCATTGAATTGAATCCTTTAGAAAATGAGATTCTGGATCCGTAATGTGAGCCCCAATAAGATCAGTTTCCTTAATTATTGGGCTATCAAATGATCTATCATATTCCTTAGGCCCAATCATCTCACAGAAATCGTGTTCTGTAAACTCGCGTGAGACTTCGCAACTTAAATCTTCACCATCAGAATTAAAGAAATCAAGATCCGTATTAATGTATGTCTCAAAATCATCTGTCACTTTCTGTTCCAAGGAGACATATGTTTCCTCGTACCTCGGCTCAGGGATCTCAGGTGAAGAAATCAGATCTTTCTTAATTAGTTGCTCTAATTCAATCTGGTCAGCCTCGTAACACGTGTCCCCCCCAACAGGTGCCTGAACGGGTTCTGAAATTGGCTCTCCTAAAGAGGGTTCATCCTGGGAATCATCCCATGATTGAATCAAAGCGACCACAAATCTCATCCTCAATTTTGCTAACTTCCCAAGTAGAAACTCACCCGGGTTCTTATCCTTAACATCTTGGAGCCAATCCAATAAATACTTATTCAAAACATCAATCATTTCAATCAGAGGCTCCAATCTCTCAATGCAAGGTATTGGCTGAACTTCTAAAGATTGTATGATATTCTTCAAGTTAGCCAAAACCTTATCTTGAACCTTGTTACCCTGAATCAAATGAGTTGGTTCAGGGTTGGGCGAGTTTAGGGTCAATGCAGGGGAATTAACGAATTGAGATTCGTTATACCCTTCTTGATAATAGGTCATTTCAGATTGTTCAAAAGGTGGAGATGACCTAAAGGCAGTGTAATCAGAGGATGGATAAGGATCAGTGTATCCTTCTTGATTGTAGATCGTATTAGGCTGTTCATGAAAGGTTGACGATCCATAATCGATGTGGCTCTGAGAAGTATAGAAATCACAATCATAGTGTTCAGGGTTAAACCCTAAATACAGAGGTCTGGAACTGTATCCCCAATCCGAGATATCCCAATTAACTGAAGGGTGATTACAGTACGAGTCAGAATAATCGTCATGTTGTGGATAATTCAAAACATGAGGGAAAGAGTGGGAATGCGTGTAACATGTGGAAGGATTCATGAGAGATGGGAGGAAGAAAGGCACCCTGATGAGAACCTCATCATGAACCCTAACTAGCACAATCTAACTTAGATATGCGAGAAAAAGCTCCTACATAACTCATAGAAAGGCTTGACTCAGAAAATTCTGGGTTTGTAAAGAAAACAGGTCATAAGGGGTAAAAATGCAATTTCACCAACACAATCAGTAAACAGGATAACTCAGGGTCCAAAGATAGGTCAAACTAACCTAATAAGAAGGAAAGTGGGATGATTTGATCCAACAAGGGCTACAGCAACTCCAAGGAATTAAATGACATTCTGTAACCCTAAAACAAACCCACTTCAATTCATGAGGTTTGAGGCAGAGTAAAAATTAAATAAACCCTCTAAAATTCATAAAACAATAATCTTTAGGGTTTAGAACCTTCAATTTGGCCTTGGGAACCCATTTTGACCTATATTGAGAACCATGCCCAATTAATGATTTAATTTAGGTTTTTACGTAAATTGGCCGGTCAAACAAGGTCAGACCTAGAAATAAAATTCACCATTAGAATCCTTAGGTCCCATTTATTCATGCATAAAACTTGAACCTAAGATGAGACCTTCTTGACCGACTTTGCATTTTGGTCCTCATCTATTACTTTTTGACACTCAACTTTCGAAACCCTTGCATTTTGACCCCCTAGTTTCTTCGTCGTTCTTTGCATACAGGTCCCTCCTGCAAATCTCTGAGTAGCGCCATGCTCCGGCGACTTTGTGCGGAGCATGGCACCACGCAGGGTGAGGGGGGTACCTGCCAGTTGAACTGGGTGTTCCCTGGGACGTCTGCTGTCGCAGGGACACCGCCATGACCTCTATCCTCGCCCACACCTTCCGTGCAAACGTGCGGAAGGTATGGGTCGCAGCTCCGACCACTCTCCAGCGAGGGAGGCACGTTGCCTCCCTACACCCACCCCTCTGCCTCCGCCTTTATAAGGACCAGCGTCGCCAGCCGACTCTAGTAGCTCGGTCCTGATGGAGAAAAACCCCCACCTTTCCACTCTTCCCACTCCGGCAGAAACCCACCAGCTCCGGCAGCTCCTCCTCCTCCGTCTCATCGCTCTGCTGCAATACCAGCAGCAGAGCCACCTTCGCCTGCTCTTCCTGCGTCGTGCCGTACCCAGCGCACGCCCTCCCGCTCTCTTCCTCGCTGCCGCCCTCCCCCTCTGGGTATTTCTTCTCCGGCGATAGTCGATACGACTGCCACCCTGCTCCGGCCCCTTCGTCCCGGTAATTAGGTCAGAACTATTCCCCATCTCCCCCGCTTTCTTTTCCTCACTGTCTTTCATTCGATTAAACCCTCGACCGCTCTTGTCCACCATCACCTTCCTCGACTCCAGCCACCCTCCGGCGAGACGCTCCCATCGCTCCGCAGCCCCACACGCCTCACCAACCCTCACGTAACCTTCGCCTCATCACGCTGAAGAACCTCCTCCCAGCCACTGCCGCTCTACACCCTCTCATCGCTCCCCCGAACACACCCACACCTTCGGTCACAGGACGACCTAGGCACGCACGCCTAGGCTGCCCCACGACCTGCTGCACCTCGCACCACCTTCGCCGTGCCACGGTGAAGGTCCCCCGCTAGTCTGATTAGGCCGAGAGGCCGTGCTTCTGTCTGACAGGGTCGTAGCCCCAGCCGCCATTAACGACAACTGAAGCAGCTTCAGGATCCCAGGTGCTGCAGGTTGGGGTGAAGTCTGCGGAGACTTCTGCCTCAGCATTTGGCACCGATAGTGGCTGCAGCTGAGCGGAGAGCAAGGCGGAATCGTCTTGCGGGCACGTGCGAGAAGAGCGCAGAGGATAGTCCCACATCGTGAGTTTACCAAACCCTGCAGTAGTATAAGTTGATTTTGTGTTTTCTACTGGTCGCCTCCAAAAGCACTGGGGTGAGGTCCCTTACCTTACGCTCGCCTCGTCCGCGGTTTCACCTCGCAGATCTGGTGGGATCCGGCCCGACCCTATCTGAGATCACCTCGTGCATCACCCACACACCAGTGCGCCTGGTCACGGGCACGAAACCCGACCCGATTACCCGCGGCTCTGGGAGAGCGTCCTGTGAGTGGTTTACAGAGAGAGAGAGACGTGTGGGTAGAGGGACAGGGTAGGTTTTGCTCTTTGTGCAGGGACAAGGTGCGAGGGAAGAAGAACACACTTGGCCGAAGGAAGAAGAAAGAAGGAGAAGGCCAAGGAACAAAGTAGAAGACCGCAGAAGAAGAAGAAGGAGAAGCACAAAGGAAGCACTGTAGCAGACACCACTTAAGCCATCTGATTGAGAAATCAGACGACGGATGAAGCTCTACAGACAAAGCAAAGAAGAAGAAAAAGAAAAGAAAAGGTGCCGCAACTGAAAGAAAATAGAAGAAGGAAGAAAGAAGAAGAAGAAAAGAGAAGATAAAGAAAGAAGAAGAAGAAGAACTGAGGAAGATCAAGAACTGTGAAGAAAGAAAAGAAGAGAGAAAGAAGAGAAGAAGAAAAAGACAAGAAACAAAATCTACTTCTCCCTCTCTCTCTCTTTCTCTCTCTTATTTTTGTAATAAAGAAGCATTGTACTTCTAGAATTCTAGTAGCTCCCTGAGTTCGACCTCAGAAGAAAAACATTTATGAGTAAAATTGTAATAGTGGCAATGACGACAAACCGTAGCTATTTTATCTGTACCACAACGACATTACTATAATAAGAATAAACAAAAGGATAAGCTTCAGTGTCATCATCAGACACTATTTTTGGTGCCGTTGCCAGGGAGCAACGGCTATTCTAGAAGCTTTAAATTTCTTTTAAGGGATTGCTAATCTTTCTCTCTCTCTTGTGTGCAGGTAAAAATGAGAAGAGCAGCCGCACAATAAGCACTCCACCAAACAGGTAATCCTTATTAGCCCTTTTCTTAACTCCCTTAAAATATGAAAAGGAGCAAAAAGAAAAATCAACTTAGGGCTACCTACATCATACATAGTAATTCATCAGAGTTGCCTAATTTTCATTTCAACACATGCTTAACTGTCCATCCAACTAAGGTAACTAGGGCTAAAACCTTCTTGATTGAGCCCTAGATACTAAAATTATGAGGCAACTAAAATGGACCAACTAGAGCCAATCCAAGGATTAAAAATCTAGGGTTTTTAGAGACACACCTTCTATTAACAAAGAAAAGATCTTCCTAAAAAGAGGTGTGCCTAAGCCATTGGTTGAAAATACCTATTAAGAAAAATCCTAAACAATTGGCTCTCTAAACAGTTGAACCCTAAAAAAGGAAACAAGGCCTAAATTCTCAAAGGAATCCCTAGGTAAAGTTGACCCTTAGGATCAACCAACCTTCAAATTAGGCCACCTTGTTCACAAAAATACCTAAGAGTTCAAGTGAAACCTTAAGCACCTTGATCTTAAAGGAAAAGAGGTAGACTTAAGAGGTCAAGATCCCCATTCTGGTCTACCTGGAACCACAGTGACAAGAGAGGTCGGGTGGGGGAAGTCCTGTAACCCTTGGGGACGCTCTACCGTGTAGGGGTCTTCGCGGGACTCACCCTCTCTAGCTGCCCAGGTAATTCTCAGGTGGACGATCTTTCTGATCAAGGGGTCCATCTGCCCCGCACCTCTATAGTCACCCAACAAATTTTTGGGTGTCTTGATTGGGTCCAGCACCTTCTAAACTCATCTATTCCAGCAGTGCATGAATGGTAGGAGGTCCTTAAGACCACCCTTAAGATCTCCTTTAGGAATTCACTCTCGTCAAGGCCAAGCCTCGACGCCCGTGTTTGCATAGCATCCCTACCCCATCATTCTCTCATCTGAATCTGAACCAAGCTCTTCTTCTTCCCCCATTATGGCTCAGCCAGTTGAGGAAGAAAACAATCTGGAGCACCAGCTCCAGCGACTCAATGACCTCTTCCAAAACTTTGTGCACCCACCGCAGCGTCCTATGATGCAGGACCATTATAATCATGCTGTGGTGGCCATTGAGCCTTGAGTCAGAATCCCGACTGGAGGACCTGATTCTGAATTGAAGCCTAATATGATTCATGCTATACCTAAATTCCATGGGCTTAATTCCGAAGATCCCTTCCAGCACATCAAACAGCTAAAGCATCTGGCCCAAACTTTTGGGTCAGATGCGCAAAATCAGGATATTCTTCTCATGAAGATGTTCTCCTTTTCTCTTATGGACAAGGCCGCTCATTGGTATCAAACTCAGACCCGGCCGATCAACACTTGGGAAGAACTTCAGTCCGAATTTTTGAAAAAGTTCTTTTCCGTTGGTCGAATCAATGCCTTGCACCATCAGATTACTCACTTCACTCAGCAAACAAGGGAACCTCTCCATGAGGCATGGGATCGCTTTCAGGATCTCATGAGAAAGTGCCTCCATCATGGAGTTCCTAAATGGGAACATGTCCAATCTTTTTACCAGGGACTCTGTGAGGACATCCGTCTTTTCATCAATGCAACCTACGGAGGGAATATCATGGGTCAACATGAGGACACCGTGTGGGAGATTCTTGAAAACATGTGCGAGAACTCCATCAACAATGACTCCATGGGATTATTCGATAGGACGAATACCCGTGCATCGGCGAATCTTAGGGGAGCACATGAGACGCAGGGCCTATCCTAATCAGTCGACCTGGAATTAATGGCCAGTCGAGCCACCTCTGCGCATAGCCCCTTTGCACAGCCTCCTTCCACAAGGAAGACTGTGCAAAACATTCTCCATCGATCTTCTCCTAGGATGGATCCATATCCATCATCTGATTCTCGGACCGGAGGTCCATCCGATCCTTTCTACACCAGCCCGGGGAATTCCATCCCCCCTTTCTCTAACTCTCTGGAGGTTCCTCAGACCTGCGAGGACCTCAACGCCATCCAGAACGACCCGTTCTCCAACACCTATAACCCTGGATGGTGAAACCATCCCAACTTTCAGTGGGTGGGAAATTCCCAAACTCAAAGACCACCCTTTCAGCCCCGCCCACAACCCCCTTGTCCTTACCAACCGCCTCAGCCTCGGCCCAACCCTACTTATCCATCAGGGCCAAATCAGGATCAAATGTCCCTTATCCTTCAGACTTTGGCTGACATTCAAAGAACGAATATGGCTATTCAAAAGCAACACAAGGATGAGCTTACAGAGGTCCGAAATCAACTGGCCCAGTTGGCAAATTCTCGCCAGCAAAGCACTCTTCCTTCCCAACCTCTTCCTAACCCGAATAACGTGCCAACCCAGCGACGCGTTATGAACCCAAACCCGAGCCAAACCCATATGATTTATCAGGCCCCCTCTGTTCCTTCACCCGACGGGATGGAGGCTTCCACTTCCTATGCGGGTTATCAGCAGCAACCCATCTTACCCAATCCCAACCAAAACCAGGCAGGACTTAATTTCGTAACAACCCGTAGTGGTAAGGAAACCCAAGATCCACCTCATCCAAACCACTCCAAGCTTGGTAGTGATCCCAAGCCTAGGACGGTAATCCAGGACGTTCCTACCCCTGTCTCAGATCCAAGACCTGGACCTATCCTAGAAGAACCAACCAAGATTCCATTTCCCGAGGCCTTGACCAAGGGAAAGAAGACTACCAAGCCCATGGCACCTGAGGAGGACCTGGTCAAGCTCTTTGAGCAGGTCCACATAAACATCCCCTTGATGGATGCAATCCGCCACGTATCGGCTAACGCACGATTCTTAAAGAATGTGTGTACACCCTGTAATGACCCGATTCCCGAGTCCCTACGAGACACGAGAATCGGACCGACTCGACTAATCCCAAGACCTGGTCGTCCAACGAGGAAGTAACCAAAAGAGCAGTAAAATAAACCATATTCAGCATGAATATAACTAACAGTAAGAAAATACAGCAGTAAGGAAAGAAACCACTACAGTATATACCACCACAACAGTAGAACAACATTTATAGCATAATATGAACTGTAGGTAAAGAAAAGTACAGCAGTAACAAGAACTACTCACTACAGTGGAACAAAAAGAGGTACAAGAGAACAGTGGTAACTCTACTGGACCCTACTCGGCCCAGCGTCCTCTGCAGCAGCTGACCCTGGCTGCTCAACACCTGGTACTGAAAGGTAACGAGTGTAACACGTCAGCAAAACGCTGAGTAGAGTGGCAACTAAAACAAAAGAAACAGTAGAGTGTACAGTAGCTGTTATGTTTTGTTACTTTCTTTAATTACGTCTTTCTATTGTCTCACAATTTATCTATTTCTCAGATCCTTCACTTGATCTCGAATGTTCCTCGTGGGAACGATCTTGATTGCAGTCTTTTCCAAAAAGTAGAAGTAGCACGTGGTGCTCTCCTGGCCGGGAGAGTCCCCCATGGTGATCCTACTCTCAGTCAACCACCCCAGGGTCACGGACAGACGTAACGGTGACTACGGCACGTGCGATAAACGCACAGGTAGCTAACCTGCACTGGCACGCGGTCAGTTGCTTCCGTTAACGGGTGCGCCCAAAGCACAACACGGAACCAGTACAGGGCAGAGCCCTCTCAGTAACAGGGGTCCAACCCCTCCACAGTAACCAAACAGGGGCCTTAACCCTCCACAGTCCGCGCACCCTCGCCTGACTACCCTGGTTTGCCCAGTGGGCCTAACAAGTCGGTGTAGGAGGCTAGCAGAACCCCGGGGCCCGTGGGGTAGCTAGTGCCCTCCCTACACTAGTAGCTCTCCTCGGTACTACGTACGCGAGGGCCAGCAAGTCGGTACAAAGTGGCCAGTACTAACCTCGGGTCCTTGGGGCGGCTGGCTCCGCTCTGCACTACACAGGTACAGGTACTTCCCTTGGTACTACGTACCCAAGAGACAGCACACTACCACGTCTTTCTTTCTCAGTCCCATTCCTTTCTCTTTCCAGGAGTTCCATTCCAAATTCCCCGTAGGGTTCCAGCTCTTTTAACTCAGAACATCTAGGTTTCACTTTCCAGTTTCACGTTCTTACAATCCATGTTCTCAATCATGTTTATTTATTCATAGCAGGCAGCTGTTAATTCAATTCACAGGCAGCTATTATTTCCTTTCCACATTTTCCAAGACTGCAGTATTCATATATTCCACTAGTTCTCCCCATCCTAGGATTCATGCCATACCCTAGGATCTATCATACAATCTAGTTTTCCAGCCCTAGGATTCATGCAACACCCTAGGATCTACCATTCATTCTAGTTTCTCATTCCTAGGATTCATGCAATGTCCTAGGTGCTATTTATGGTTTCATAATTTAACAGATTATACCAATAAACTTAAAAGCCACTCTACCGGTTACAACAGGCGTACTGGGGGTGTGGTCGGGATCCCGCGTACCTCCGCAACCCCCGAGACTGCAACGGAACGGGGTCCTATCACAAGGATCAAACACAAGGAGTTTCTCAAAACAGTATACAACTACTGTAGACGGGTAGAGGATTTAATTCCGAAAAACACGCAACTCGAAACTTGGAAAACGGACTTCGAACGGGCCCTAAACGGGTCGAAAACAACAAAACAGTGCAAAATCAGACGTCTGGAACCTCTTCCAGACGTCTTAAAAAGTGGATCAGAGGTTACCTTTGCTCTGCGTGGTCTCTCAGACGTCCAGAATCCTGCAGGGGTGTCTGGCCTAGTTCCCAGACGTCCCATGGTCACCCTAGACGTCTGGAAGTCGCTCCCGTCGTCTGGCACCACTGACAGACGTCTGATTCGCGTTGGATGCGAATCCGAACCTGCGTGTACCCATTTCCTCTCTCTCTTAGTACGGTCAGTCGAAGAAGAGGAAGAAAGACGGAAATAACTCACCTTTCAGACGTCTGGACAGTCCTCCAGACGTCCTCCCAACCGTCTGGTTGGAATCCCAGACATCTGATTCTGGAGAAAATTCCAGAATCAGGGCGCGACTCACCCTCCGCTCGCGACGCTCGGCCGCGCCGCAGCTCGTCCGCCTGCTGCTCGAGCTATAGCAGGCCTCCCGTGTCACCCCGCGTCCTCTGCGCCCCCGCCGGCCGACTCCCGCTGCCCCGGCAGGCTCAAGCCCTCACGGCCGATGCCTCCTCCCTCGCGCAGCACCTCCTCCCGCACCTGCCGCGGCTGTCGCCGCCGCCGCTCACTCGCGCTCGCTCTCGCGCACCAGCTGGAAGGAGAAGAGGAAGGGGGCGGAGGTGATGAGAGTAAGGGAGGGGGCGTGGCATTTTAAAGCCGCGTGGGGAGGAGAGAGAGCGGACAGAGGGCACAGCCTGCGGCCGCAGGTGAGAGGGAAAAAGAGAGAGAGAGAGATGCGCTCGCAGGTCTGCGCACTCAGGTGCGCAAACGAAACCGTTCGTGTCGAAAAAATCGAATCCCAGACGTCTGGAATGGGTTCCAGACGTTTGGTCCGAGATCTGAAACCGCGCGTTCGTAACAATATAACAAACTCAAAGGAAGTTTCGTCCCCGAAACTTGCGCTAACTAGGGTGCGGGAAAAATGTCATAATAACCATAACAAACTCAAAGAGGACCGAAGCCAATCCGAATGCCAAGTAGCCTCCGCATTGCCGCCTTAGGCTCCCAGGTAGCCTCCTCGTACCGCTGGCTCCTTCACAAAACCTTTACCAGGGGCACTTGCTTTCATCTCAAACTGCGGACGGCTCGGTCTGGAATCTACACTGGCCGTTCGGGGTAGGTCAGGTTGTCGTCCACCTCGACGCTCTCGTGACTCAATACGTGACTGGGATCGGCTACGTACTTCCTGAGGTTGGACACATGGAACACGTCGTGCACACCAGAAAGCTGCAGGGGGAGGGCAAGCCTGTAAGCAACGGGTCCAACCCGCTCCAGGACCTCAAAGGGCCCCACAAACCTCGGCGCGAGCTTCCCTCTCACCCCAAACCGCTGCAGGCCCTTCATGGGAGAAACACAAAGAAAGACGTGATCCCCAACCTCAAACTGCACCTCTCTGCGTTTCCGATCCGCGTAGCTCTTCTGTCTTCTCCTGACAGCGCGGAGTCGCCTACGGATCTACTCGACTACCTCTTGACTCTGCCGGATCAACCTGGGGCCAACCTCCCACTTGGTCCCCACCTCAACCCAACTCAAGGGTGCCGTACACCTCCGTTCGTACATAGCCTCGTAGGGAGCCATGCCGATGCTTGAGTGATAACTGTTGTTGTATGCAAACTCCTCCAGGGGCAGGTGTTCCTCCCAAGAGCCCCTCCAGTCCAGTACACAGGCACGCAAAAGGTCCTCAGGTATCTGTATCGTGCGCTCGGACTGTCCGTCCGTCTGGGGTGGTAAGCTGTACTAAACCTCAATCGCGTCCCCAGGGCCTGCTGAAAATCAGCCCAAAACTGGGACGTAAAGCGGGTATCCCGGTCGGATACGATCTCCCGCGGAACTCCATGTAGTCGTACCACGTCGCGGATATACCTTTCTGCCAACTGTGCTGGTCCCAAAGTGACTCGGATCGGCAGGAATCGTGCTGTCTTCGTCAGTCTATCAACAATTACCCAGACAACGTCGTGTCCTCGCTGGGTAACAGGTAAGCCCACCACCAAGTCCATGGTGATGCTCTCCCACTTCCACTCTGGCACTGGAAGCGGCTGTAGCGACCTTGCAGGCCTCTGATGCTCGGCTTTCACCTGCTGGGACACTAAGCACTGCTGCACGAATTCACCCACATCCCGCTTCATCCCCCTCCACCAAAACTCGTGTCTCAAGTCGTGGTACATCATCGTGTTTCCAGGATGTATGGTGAATCTGGAACCGTGTGCCTCAGTCAGGAGCTCTCTCAACAGCTCCTCGTCTCTGGGAACGCACAACCGTCCCCTCAGGCGCAACACCTGGTCTGTGAAAGAGAAGTCCCCTGGGTCTCCTGACAGTACTCTGTCGCGCAAGGACTGCAAGTACGGATCGGCCATCTGTCCTGTGATGATGCGATCTATCAGCTCTGGCCTAGTCTGTCTTGTCACTGTCGCTGCCCCACAGTGCCCCCATAACTCCAGGGGTCGCCAACTGCCCACCTCCTCCAAAAGGCTCCAACTCTGTAACTGTAAACTGGCCAAGTGTGCGGGCACCTTACGGCTCAAGGCATCAGCCACCACATTGGCCTTTCCCGGTTGGTAGAAGATGCTGCAGTCGTAGTCCTTCAGGAGCTCCAACCAACGTCTCTGTCTCATGTTGAGCTCCTTCTGATCAAAAAGGTATCTGAGGCTCTTGTGATCTGTGAAAATTTTGAAGGTCTCACCGTACAAGTAGTGCCTCCAAGTCTTCAGCGCGAAGACAACAGCTGCCAACTCTAGGTCGTGGGTAGGGTAGGTATGCTCATGGGGCTTCAGTTGCCACGAAGCGTAAGCGACAACGTGACCCTTCTGCATGAGCACACCTCCTAACCCCTGCAAGGAGGCGTCCGTGTACACAACGAACCCGCCACTACTGTCAGGGATGGTGAGCACGGGAGCCGAGGTCAACCTCTCCTTCAACTCCAGAAAACACGCCTCACAGGTGTCTGTCCAAGCGAAGGGCACGTCCTTCCAGGTCAACTATGTCATAAGACGCGCAATCTGTGAAAAACCTCTGATGAATCGTCTGTAGTAGCCTACCAGTCCCAGGAAACTACGAATCTCAGTGACTGAACGCGGTCTCTCCCACCTGAGTACTGCCTCAACCTTGGCTGGGTCCACCGCCAAGCCGTCTCCAGAGATCACATGACCTAAGAAGGTCACCTCCCTCAACCAGAACTCGCACTTGCTGTATTTGGCGTACAGATTACGTCGTCTCAGAGTGTCAAGAACCATCCACAAGTGCTGTCCATGCTGCGTCTGATCTCTAGAATAGATGAGTACATCATCTATGAAAACCACCACGAACTGGTCCAAGTACGGTCTAAACACCCGGTTCATCAGATCCATGAAAGCAGCAGGGGCATTGGTCAGCCCAAACGGCATGACCAAAAACTCGTAGTGTCCGTACCGGGTGCGAAAATCTGTCTTGGAGACGTCGGTCTCCTTGATCCTCAACTGGTGGTATCCCGACCTCAAGTTGATCTTGGAGAACACCATGGCACCCCGCAATTGGTCAAACAAGCCGTCGATCCTCGACATCGGATATCTGTTCTTGATGGTGACCCTATTCAGCTGTCAATAGTCCACATAAAGGCGTAGGGTACCATCCTTCTTCTTCACAAACAGTACCGGGGCTCCCCAGGGAGACGCACTGGGCCTCACGAAACCTTTCTCCAAAAGGTCCTGCAACTGAGACTTGAGCTCTCGTAGCTCAAGCGGTGCCATCCTGTATGGTGCGGTGGAGATGGGGCTGATCCCTGGTACTAGTGAGATCTCAAACTCGATCTCACGCTTGGGCGATAGTCCTGGTAACTCATCTGGAAACACGTCAGTGTACTCTCTGACCAACGGGATACTCTGGAAGTTTGCCACAGGGCTGGGCTCTGCCACCACACAAGCTAGGAAGCCCTCACACCCCTGGCTCAAAAGTCTCGCCGCCCGAAGTGCCGAAATGCACCTGAAGCCTCCGTCCACTGGCTGTCCATGAAACTCGAAAGAAGGCAACTCCGGAATGGAGAAGACGATCTTCCTCTCAAAACAGTCGACCAAGGCATGGTAAGCGGACAGCCAGTCCATCCCCAGAATCACTCCAAAGTCCTCCATCTATATCATAATCAGATCAGCTGGCAGGCTATGTCCCCCGACGCTGACCTCGCAACCCATGTACACCTCCTCAGCTACAAACAGCTGACCACTCGGACCTCTGATTACAAACGGATTCTCTAACAGCGTATAGTCCTGGCCCAAACTAACTGCAAAATTGGCTGCGACAAACGAGTGCGTAGCGCCGGAATCGAAAGTGTGTTAACGAGTATGTCGGAAACTGAGACCATACCTGCCACTACCGAGCTCGAAGCTCTGGCATCCCTGTGTGTCAGGGCGTTGATACGCCCCTCAGCTCTAGGTGCGGACAAAGCAGCCACACTCTGCGTCGGACGGGCAGGTGTTGGTCGGTACCCTCCTCGTGACTGCTGTCCTCCTCGAGCCTGGGAACCGTGGCCTCTTGCGCACCCTCCAGTGCTCTACGCGGGGAGTATCTGCTGACCTCCTGCCCTAGACGGGCAGTCCCTCCTGATGTGACCCGGTTGGCCACACTGGTAACAGAGGGGAACCCGACTCCCGCCCTCAGTGGGTCCCTGCTGTCGGCTGGGTAGGGGTCTGGTGCTGGCGAGTGGCCCCTGTCAAGGGCCCCCAAAGGCCACTGATGGCCCTGCAAAACGTGACGGCTCTCCTGCGGATGCCACGTGTCTCCTTTGAGTTCTCCTAACATGCCTAGTGTGACGGCGGAAATCTCGTTCCACCACCAACTCCCCTGTTGTACGCTCGGAAGGGGGAGGAGGGGGTGGCGATGTGGGTGGAAGCTGAAATTCTTCTCAAACCACCTCTCGAATTAGTTGGACGAGGTCCGGAGATGGTATGCTCAGGAGAAGAGGAGGGGTAGTATGTACTCCAAGCCCGACACATCTGTCCCTCGGGCCCCGACCTCGGCCGCGCCTGCGGCCCATCCTCCTAGTTCCACGATGAGGCATCTCCTACAAGGAGACGCGAAACAAAACGGAACACGTCACTACGGAACGATACCTAACGGAAATGTCTAAGAGATCATGTCAAAAGGTATGTTGTGGTGGCTACTCTAGCTATAGACATGTGAATTGGTTATTTTCCAGTAAGTTGATTCACTTCTCGAGACGACCTTGCTCTGATACCATCTTGTAACGACCCGATTCCCGAGTCCCTACGAGACACGAGAACCGGACCGACTCAACTAATCCCAAGACCTGGTCGTCTAACGAGGAAGTAACCAAAAGAGCAGTAAAATAAACCACATTCAGCATGAATATAACTAACAGTAAGAAAATACAGCAGTAAGGAAAGAAACCACTACAGTATATACCACCACAACAGTAGAACAACATTTATAACATAATATGAACTGCAGGTAAAGAAAAGTACAGCAGTAACAAGAACTACTCACTATAGTGGAACAAAAAGAGGTACAAGAGAACAGTGGTAACTCTACTGGACCCTACTCGGCCCAACATCCTCTGCAGTAGCTGACCCTGGCTGGTCAACACCTGGTCCTGAAAGGTAACGAGTGTAACACGTTAGCAAAACGCTGAGTAGAGTGGCAACTAAAACAAAAGAAACAGTAGAGTGTACAGTAGCTGTTATGTTCTGTTACTTTCTTTAATTACGTCTTTCTATTGTCTCACAATTTATCTATTTCTCAGATCCTTCACTTGATCTCGAATGTTCCAAGTGGGAACGATCTTGATTGCAGTCTTTTCCAAAAAGTAGAAGTAGCACGTGGTGCTCTCCTGACCGAGAGAGTCCCCCGTGGTGATCCTACTCTCAGTCAACCACCCCAGGGTCAAGGACAGACGTAACGGTGACTACGGCATGTGCGATAAATGCACAGGTAGCTAACCCGCACTGGCACACGGTCAGTCATTTCCGTTAACGGGTGTGCCCAAAGCATAACACGGAACCAGTAAAAGGGGTCCAACCCCTCCACAGTAACCAAACAGGGGCCTTGCCCCTCCACAGTCCGCGCACCCTCGCTTGACTACCCTGGTTTGCCTAATGGGCCTAACAAGTCGGTGTAGGAGGCTAGCAGAACCCCAGGGTCCGTGGGGTAGCTAGTGCCCTCCCTACACTAGTAGCTCTCCTCGGTACTACGTACGCGAGGGCCAGCTGTTGGTGCTAGAGCACCACGATCATTTGTTTTGATGATAACAAAACACGTGTCATTTAACATTTTCACTTTAAGTCCTAGATTTCAGGTCGATCGCAAATGGATACGTGATTAGACAGAGTTCGAGCTCGCATCCAGGACGGATTGGAGGAGCTCGATGGAAAACAGAGGAGATTCGCGAGGAGTAATAGATTGAAGAAGGAAGGAGATGAAGAATAGGATAGATTTCCTTCTCTTGTACTCCTTGTATTTTTCGTTTCTTCTGTTGCTCTTTATTTTTGTTACTTAGATTCATGTTAAAGAGCCTCAAAGTACCCTAACAGTAGTCCTAGGAACACCCGCACAACCCTAGGATACTTAGGTTTTCTGTAGAATACTTAGAAAACCAATATAGGGTTCAAAAAGGGTTTCAAGACGTCTAATTCCAAAATCAGACGTCTGATAAAGGGTTTTAAGACGTCTGACTGTTGTTTCAGACGTCTGATAACTATTAGGCTGGACATAGTTAGTTCTGTCTGATGAAATCAGACGTCCAGACCTCAGACCAGACGTCTTAGGAGACGTCTGATGACTTTGCCAGACGTCCAATTAGTGGACCGTTGGCTGACTTAGTAAACACTCAAGAATATGACCGTTAGAGCCTTATCAGACGTCCATAGGACTGTCCAGACGTCTGATAATTGACCGTTTTACCTCGGTTGACCTAAAATCTCTTCTCAGAGATTTTCTAGCCGTTGCAACATTTGAAAATCCATTCTCATAGAAAAAGTAGGTTTCCAGACGTCCAGACATAGTGCCAGACGTCCTATATGTCATCTGATGGACTTGCACTAGAACCCTGTTTAGATTTGATCCAAGTCAGGAAGAGACCCGCCCAAAATCAGACGTCTGACCTTGAAATCAGACGTCTTAAAGTGAACTTCCAGATGTCTGATGCCATAATTAGACGTCTGATAAGCCTGTCAGAACAATGATTGTTCCTGATTTCGGGCTGATTCTCTTAGGCTTTGCACCCAACGGCTATGGAACCTTTCGTAAGCCTTCTAAAGCCTTCCTAAGGCCTCTATAAATAGAGGGGAACCTTTGCAACACAAATACACACCTAGAGACACCAAGATACACAAGAAACACTTTGTAATACACTTTCCACTCTCTTGTGTCCTAGCTAGCTCTTGCTCTCCAAGCTCAAGCTCCATTCTCTTGAGAGCATCAAGCTGTTGCGCACCCGCTCTCCCGCCGTAGTTCACGAGAGCGAAGTTGCGCCGTCGCATGGCTCATGCACCGCGTCATCAACTCGACGCACTCCTTGCAAAGGGGAGTTTCCTAATTCCTATAGAAGCTAGGTTTAAAATTACTTTGTTGGCTCTATAGGATTACTTGTTTATTTTATCTTTGTTATTTGGTTGGGTATTCGCTTTACGAATTCCCGTCTCCTTCGCGAGACAAAATCCTTCTCGTGGAGAGAAGGGGTTGAGGTACGCTACCCTCGTCTAAGTAGCGTGGTTGTAATTGAGGTTGAATCACCCTTGTTTTAAAGTGATTCGGTTTAGTGGATTTTGATCAACTTGGTTGATCGGGAAATCCTAACTCGAGAGGGTTAGGTGGTGGTTTTCACCCGGTTTGGGTTTCCACCTAAAAATACTTTGTGCCTTTTGTGTGATTGTTATTTTGTGAAGATTGTTTATTATTTCAATTCCGCATTTTTTACGTTACGCTGACCTCACCCCCTCCAAGTAGGGAATTTCAATTGGTATCAGAGCAGGTCTTGCTGTTTCGACGTAACAACCAAGCAAGAAGATCTATGGAGGGGAGCAGTTCCGCGGGTAGGATTTCCGAGGGCCAGTCTACGACTCGTCCACCGTTCTTCGACGGGAGCAACTACCCTTACTGGAAGCTGCGGATGAAGACATGGCTTCAAGCCACCGATTTCACGGTCTGGGCCAGGTGAGAGACCCCCTTCGACATCCCAGAGAAACCCGCCGGAGGATACTCGCAGCAGCAGATCCGGGAGCTCTCTCTCAACGCGAAAACAATGAACGCGTTGTATTGCGCGCTCAGCTCGGAGAAGTTCAACAGAATCTCACAATGCGTCACCGCATACGAGATTTGGCACACACTTGAGGTAACTCACGAAGGTACCTCTAAGGTAAAAACTTCTAAAATTAATTTACTTTATCAAGAATTTGAATCTTTTTCTATGAAACCTAACGAGTCTTTAAGTGAGATGAACACTAGGTTCACTCTCATTGTAAATAACTTGAAAGCTTTAGGGAAAACTTTCATCAAGGGGGAGCTTCAAGGGAAGCTTCTTCGTTCCCTCGGACCGGAGTGGGAACAGAAAGTCACCGCCATCGAGGAGGCGAACGAAGTGGAGGAGCTCAACATGGAAGATCTCCTAGGCAATCTAATGGTCTACGAGACTAAGTTAAAGCAGAAGAAGAAGGATACACCGGAGCCTAAATCGAAGAAGATTCTCTCCTTCAAAGCCGCGTCGGATAGCGAGGTAAGTTGTGTAGGGAATTTCACCAGCAAGTCGGTACAAAGTGGCCAGTACTAACCCCGGGTCCCTGGGGCAGCTGGCTCCGCTCTGCACTAAACAGGTACAGGTACTTCCCTTGGTACTACGTACCCAAGAGACAGCACACTACCACGTCTTTCTTTCTCAGTTCCATTCCTTTCTCTTTCCAGGAGTTCCACTCCAAATTCCCCGTAGGGTTCCAGCTCTTTTAACTCAGAACATCTAGGTTTCACTTTCCAGTTTCACGTTCTTACAATCCATGTTCTCAATCACGTTTATTTATTCATAGCAGGCAGCTGTTAATTCAATTCACAGGCAGCTATTATTTCCTTTCCACATTTTCCAAGACTGCAGTATTCATATATTCCACTAGTTCCTCCCATCCTAGGATTCATGCCATACCCTAGGATCTATCATACAATCTAGTTTTCCAACCCTAGGATTCATGCAACACCCTAGGATCTACCATTCATTCTAGTTTCTCATTCCTAGGATTCATGCAATGTCCTAGGTGCTATTTATGGTTTCATAATTTAACAGATTATACTAATAAACTTAAAAGCCACTCTACCGGTTACAACAGGCGTACTGGGGGCGTGGTTGGGATCCCACGTACCTCCGCAACCCCCGAGACTACAACGGAACGGGGTCCTATAACAAGGATCAAACACAAGGAGTTTTTCAAAACAGTATACAACTACTATAGACGGGTAGAGGATTTAATTCCGAAAAGCACACAACTCGAAATGTGGAAAACGGACTCCGAACGGGCCCTAAACGGGTTGAAAATGACAAAACAGTGCAAAATCAGATATCTGGAACCCCTTCCAGACGTCTTAAAAAGTGGATCAGAGGTTACCTTTGCTCTGTGTGGTCTCTCAGACGTCCAGAAGCCTGCAGGGGCATCTGGCCTAGTTCCCAGACGTCCGATGGTCACCCCGGACGTCTGGAAGTCGCTCCCGTCGTCTGGCACCACTGACAGACGTCTGATTCACGTTGGATGCGAATCCGAACCTGCGCGTACCCATTTCCTCTCTCTCTTAGTACGGTCAGTCGAAGAAGAGGAAGAAAGACAGAAATAACTCACCTTTCAGACGTCTGGACAGTCCTCTAGACATCCTCCCAACCGTCTGGTTGGAATCCCAGACGTCTGATTTTGGAGAAAATTCCAGAATTAGGGCGTGACTCGCCCTCTGCTCGCGACTCTCAGCCGCGCCGCGACTCGTCCGCCTGCTCCTCGAGCTGCAGCAGGTCTCCTGCGTCACCCTGCGTCCGCTGCGCCCCCGCCGGCCGGCTCCCGCTGCCCCGGCAGGCTCGAGCCCTCACGGCCGACGCCTCCTCCCTCGCGCAGCACCTCCTCCCGCACCCGCCGCGGCTGTCGCCACCGCTGCTCACTCGCGCTCGCTCTTGCGCATCGGCTGGAAGGAGAAGAGGAAGGGGGCGAAGGTGATGAGAGTGAGGGAGGGGGTGTGGCGTTTTAAAGCCGCGCGGGGAGGAGAGAGAGCGGACAGAGGGCGCAGCCTGCGGCCGCAGGAGAGAGGGAAAAAATAGTGAGAGAGAGAGATGCGCTCGCAGGTCTGCGCGCTCAGGCGGGCAGACGAAACCGTTCGTGTCGAAAAAATCGAATCCCAGACGTCTGGTCCGACGTCTAGGCCACCTCCCAGACGCCTTAAATGACGTCTGAAGCCGCGCGTTCGTAACACACCCCAGCGTAAGTCGCGAACCAAGAGTGGGAGTCCAATTGTTCTGTCAGAGCAAGCCAGCTCTGTAATCCTAAGCAGACTCCCACCCAAGGCTAAAGATCCTGGTACTCCCCTGATTTCCTGCAAGATAGGTGATACCCAATTTGATAGAGCCTTGCTAGACTTGGGTGCTTCCATAAATCTGATACCCACATCCTTACTTGACCATCTAGAAGAATCTAAGCTAAAACCAACTGAGGTGACATTACAATTAGTAGATCGATCTATAAAGTCACCAAAAGGGATTCTCGAGGATGTTATTGTGAGGGTATGGGATTTCTACTTTCCTGTAGACTTCATAGTCTTAGACATAGACGCACCTGAGAACCCTAAGGATACACGAATCATTTTAGGGAGACCTTTCTTGGCTACTGCTAGAGCCAACATTAGCTGTGAGGCGGGCCAAATAGAGCTCAAATTTGGGAATCAAACCCTGAAAATTGATATATTTAAGGCCCAACAAGGAATTAATTGCGGTGTCATCAAACAGATTTGTGACATTAGGGCTTTGGTTGATGAAACACACTTCCAGAATGACCTGATTATACCTCATCAACCGCAGAAAGATCTTGACCCGCAAGCAGAGGAGTCGAATCCAGATTTGGACAACCCAGTAACTCCTACCCTTGAACCTCACGTCTATTCTGAACCACCCACCGCTGCTGATAACCCCATCCTCGAGCTAAAGCCCCTTCCTTCTCACTTGAAATACATCTTTTTGGGTTCTAATCAGATCCTTCCTATGATTATCAATTCCAACCTCAATTCCGAACAGGAATCCCGTTTGATTGCTGTCCTCCAGCAACATCGAAGAGCCATCGGGTGGACTCTCGATGATTTGACTGGAATAAGTCCCTCTTATTGTACTCATCATATCTATTCAGAAGAGGGCGCATGACCTTCTCGTGAAATGCAGAGACGTTTGAACCCCAATCTGCAGGAGGTCGTGAAAAAGGAGATCATCAAGTGGTTAGATGCCGGAATCATCTACCCGATCTCCGATAGTCGTTGGGTGAGCCCAATTCAGGTTGTGCCTAAGAAGGCAAGACTCACCACTATAACGATTGAAACCGAAGAAGTCATTCCTACCTGATTAGCCAACGCGTGGAGAGTCTGTATAGATTACCGCCGACTCAGTTCCTCCACGAAGAAGGATCATTTCCCACTACCTTTCATTGATCAAATTCTCGAGAAACTAGTGGGAAATAGGTTCGTCTGCTTTCTTGACGGGTACTCCGGTTACAACCAGGTGGCAATCCATCCTGAGGACCAAGAAAAGACCACGTTCACCTGCCCCTTCGAAACATATGCTTTCCGAAGGATGCCTTTCGGTCTTTGCAATGCACCCGCTACTTTTCAGCGATGCATGCTTGCCATATTCTCAGATATGGTAGGTGACTATCTGGAAGTCTCCATGGATGACTTTTCAGTTTTTGGAGCATCATTTGACGATTGCCTCCAACACTTGGTCCAGATACTCAGGCGGCGCATCGATGTGAATTTGGTTCTTTCCTGGGAAAAGAGCCATTTCATGGTGCCTGAGGGAATTGTCCTGAGACATTTAATTTCAGAAAAAGGCATCCAAGTGGATCGAGCTAAGGTTGGTCTGATCTCTCGCCTTCCTATGCCTAGCTCGATTAGGGACATCCGTTCTTTTCTGGGGCACGTCGGTTTTTACCATCGTTTCATTCCTGATTTCTCGAAAATTGTGCACCCCTTGACTTCTTTTCTCTCTAAGGATGTACCCTTTGAAATCTCCAAGGAATGCACACTAGCCTTTGGAAACCTTCGTGACCGAGTCACCCAGGCACCTATCCTACAATCCCCTAATTGGTCTCAACCCTTTGAGATCATGTGCGATGCGTCTGATTTCGCTGTAGGAGCGGTCCTGGGGCAGAAAGCTGACGGAAAACCCGTGGTCATCTACTACGCTAGCAAGACACTTGACGAGGCTCAACGTAACTATATGGTTACGGAGAAAGAGTTGCTAGCCGTAGTATTTGCCCTTGAAAAATTCCGATCGTATCTCCTGGGTTCCCATGTCATCATCTACTCAGATCACACGGCTGTAAGGCATCTCCTTGCCAAGAAGGACGCAAAGTCCCGACTAATTCGTTGGATCTTGCTGTTGCAAGAATTCGATCTTGAGATTCGCGACAAGGTGGGAAGGCAGAATGTGGTAGCCGACCATCTGTCCCGTCTTCCTTCTGAGATTATCAACCCTTCCGAACCCATCACGGAACATTTTCCTGATGAGCACCTACTGACTATCAATACTAGACTTCCATGGTTTGCTGATATAGTAAACTACTTGGCATCTCATCAGATCCCGTCTGATTGGCCGAAGGCCAAGAAAGACAAATTGCGTTCTGATGCCAAGTATTATGTCTGAGAAGACCTGTACCTTTTCCGCATAGGTGCTGATCAAGTCATCCGGAGATGTGTCCCGGAGGAGGAAATCAACAATATTCTCTCTTTCTGCCATGACCAGGCATGCAGTGGCCACTTCTCTGGGCATAAAACCGCATCAAAAGTCCTCCAGTGTGGCTTTTACTGGCCCACGCTATTCAAAGACGCATATAGTCACTGCAAGGCATGTAGTCGTTGCCAGACTTTGGGCAAACATGAGCCGTCAAGACATGATGCCTTTGCAGCCAATTCTCGTATGCGAAATCTTTGATGTTTGGGGGATTGATTTTATGGGCCCCTTTCCTGCTTCGGATGGTTTGGAATATATTCTGCTTGCTGTGGACTACGTGTCCAAATGGATCGAAGCCATACCGACCTGAACCTATGATCACAAAATCGTTCTCAAATTCATTCATCAAAACATTTTCTCAAGGTTCGGGATTCCTCGTGCTATAATCTCTGATGGGGGGACCCATTTCACAAACGCTTAGTTTTGGTCACTAATGACCAAATACGGGGTGTCTTACCGAATCTCTACTCCTTACCACCCCCAAACTAATGGTCTAGCTGAGCTATCAAATCGGGAGATCAAGAAAATCCTGTAGGTCACTGTTCGGCCTGACAGGAAGGACTGGTCGTCCCGGCTTCCAGAAGCATTGTGGGCCTATAGGACCGCCCACAAAACCCAATTAGGCATGTCTCCCTTTAGATTAGTATATGGGAAGGCATGTCATTTTCCTGTAGAACTGGAGCATAAAGCCTATTGGGCAGTGCGGAACTGTAATCTAGATCTTTTGAAGGCTGGAACCCACAGAATACTTCAAATCAGCGAGATCGATGAATTACGCCTAGACGCGTATGAAAACTCGCAGATCTACAAGGAGCAGGTTAAAGCCTTCCATGACAAGCATATCTCGAGAAAGATCTTTCATCCTGGTCAGAAGGTCCGACTTTTTGATGCCCGACTCAAACTTTTCCCTGGAAAGCTGCGATCCAAGTGGGTCGGACCATATTTAGTTCGACAGGTTTTTGGAAATGGAGCCATCGAAATCAGTCCGCTCAGCCACGATTCCGAACCTTTCATCGTGAACGATCAGCGACTCAAGCCGTTCATTGATGTGACTTCTACTGATTCGCCTGAATCATCCTATATCCTCCATTCCCCTTAAGCTTATTGCTCCCAGCCGATGGCGTAAAACTCAACGCTTAACGTGAGGCAGCCCGTCATTTTCCTGAAAACCTAAAATCTTTTTCACACCTTTGTGCACTTAAGGTTCGCCCTTATAGACAGCCGACTCCACCTCAGATGCTTGCATCTGAGATTAGAAATCGTCCACAAAATTCATCCCGACCCATTTAATCATCAAAACATCTGTCTTAAGGAATGAACTAAGTAAATAAAAACCCCCTAAGTCACAATGAGGACATTGCAAACCTTAGGCATGGGGGGTATAAAAGTGCAAAACTTGTAAGAAAAGGTTTTAAACAAAAAATTCACATATGCCAAAAACACCATAAAAATTTAAAAAAAAAATTCAAAAAAAAAAAGAATAAAAGAATAAGAGGAGAAAGGAAATTTTGTGGGAGAAGGAAAAGAAACAAAATGAAAAAGGAGTGCAAAAATGAAAGAAAAGAGTCACTTGTAAGAAACTAAGGAATTGACCTTATTCAAGAAAAAAAAAAATGAAAAGTGCATGGTGAGATTAATAAGAATGCAAACTTTAGGCATTCTTGGATAGACTCTTAGTCCCATTAAGATCTAGACATTCCTCAAGAGGTTGAGGAAAATGAAAAGCTTAAGTATTAGGTACAAGGCTTAGGGAGTATTTGACCTCATTAACTAACTTTTGGTTTACAGGACTCAGTAACCCAAGCACCCTAACCTCACACACAGCCTGGTTCAGTAAGCGTAAAAATCAAAATCATGCAGAAGCGTCACAAAATTCTGAAAAGTACGCCTAGAGTAGGAGCGGCCGATCAACACAAGCTGATTTGGATGAGTTCCCAGCGTAGAGAGGTGGGAAATCCCCTTGAAGATGCATAACAAAATATCATCTCCTCGGTGCTTGTCTCTTAGGATATTTACATATCCTACTAGGGGCATGTAAGCACTCTGCTGGTTCAGATTCCATGGATGGCATTATCACGAAGTGTCAATTGCCAGGGTCTGGATTCGGCCACGGAACACCATGGATGGGATTATCTCAAAATCTCAATAGCCAGGGTTCCGGGGGTTGCCATGGGCGGTGCTATCTCGAAGCATCGATTGCCAGGAACCCTTGAGGATTGATGATGGGAGCAAGGAATCTGATACAGACCGTGTTGAAAAGCCAATCCTAAGCTAGAATTAAAAAGAAAAAGAGAGAGAAAACTCTCCAAAAAAAAAAAAATTCTATCTCTCTCTTACAAAACGCACTGCGAACTGAGCCAGGGCTAAAATTATTTCAAGCACGGGTGCTTTAACCACAAAGTCCAATAGACCTTAGGTTAGTTCTTGTGGGCCTTAAAAACCTTTGCTAAGGACTGAGGCTGAGGCTAGACAGATCTGGATCTTAATTGGTACTAGAGTACCTTTTAGGCCTATGGTCAGCATTCTAACCTAATTTAAGTTCAAACGAAAAAGCACTTATCTGAAGTTATTAAAAACATCATGGTCTATAACAAAGGTTAAAACCTTAAGTTTTTGCTAAGGGACTATCAAAAGCTAGGCATGGGGGTATGATGAGAACCTCATCATGAACCCTAACTAGCACAATCTAACTTAGATATGCGAGAAAAAGCTCCTACATAACTCATAGAAAGGCTTGACTCAGAAAATTCTGGGTTTGTAAAGAAAACAGGTCATAAGGGGTAAAAATGCAATTTCACCAACACAATCAGTAAACAGGGTAACTCAGGGTCCAAAGATAGGTCAAACTAACCTAATAAGAAGGAAAGTGGGATGATTTGATCCAACAAGGGCTACAGCAACTCCAAGGAATTAAATGACATTCTGTAACCCTAAAACAAACCCACTTCAATTCATGAGGTTTGAGGCAGAGTAAAAATTAAATAAACCCTCTAAAATTCATAAAACAATAATCTTTAGGGTTTAGAACCTTCAATTTGGCCTTGGGAACCCATTTTGACCTATATTGAGAACCATGCCCAATTAATGATTTAATTTAGGTTTTTACGTAAATTGGCCGGTCAAACAAGGTCAGACCTAGAAATAAAATTCACCATTAGAATCCTTAGGTCCCATTTAGTCATGCATAAAAACTTGAACCTAAGATGAGACCTTCTTGACCGACTTTGCATTTTGGTCCTCATCTATTACCTTTTGACCCTTAACTTTCGAAACCCTTGCATTTTGGCCCCTAGGTTCTTCGTCGTTCTTTGCATACAGGTCCCTCCTGCAAATCTCTGAGCAGCGCCATGCTCAGGCGACTTTGCGCGGAGCATGGCGTCACACAGGGTGAGGGAGGGTACTTGCCAGTTGAACCGAGTGTTCCCTGCGACGTCTGCTGTCGCAGGGACACCGTCATGACCTCTGCCCTCGCCCACACCTTCTGTGTAAACGTGCGGAAGGTATGGGTCGCAGTTCCGACCACTCTCCGACGAGGGAGGCACATCGCCTCCCTACGCCCACCCCTCCGCCTCTACCTTTATAAGGACCAGCGTCGCCAGCCGACTCTGGTAGCTCGGTCCTGACGGAGAAAAACCCCCACCTTTCCTCTCTTCCCACACCGGCAGAAACCCACCAGCTCCGACGGCTCCTCCTCCTTCGTCTCGTCGCTCTGCTACAATAACAGCAGCAGAGCCACCTTCGCCTGCTCTTCCCGCGTCGCGCCGTACCCAGCGCGCGCCCTCCTGCTCTCTTCCTCGCTGTCGCCCTCCCCCTCTGGGTATTTCTTCTCCGGCGACAGTCGATACGACTGCCACCCTGCTCCGACCCCTTCGTCCCCGTAATTAGGTCAGAACTATTCCCCATCTCCCCCTCTTTCTTTTCCTCACTGCCTTTCATTCGATTAAACCCTCGATCGCTCCTGCCCACCGTCACCTTCCTCGACTCCGGCCACCCTCCGGCGAGATGCTCCCATTGCTCCGCAGCCCCACACGCCTCGCCGACCCTCACGTAACCTCCGCCTCATCACGCTGAACAACCTCCGCCCACCCACTGCCGCTCTACACCCTCTCATCGCTCCCCCGAACACACCCACACCTCCGGTCACAGGACCACCTAGGCATGCACGCCTAGGCCGCCCCACGACCTGCTGCACCTCGCACCACCTTCGCCGTGCCACGGCGAAGGTCCCCCTCTAGTCTGATTAGGCTAAGAGGCCGTGCTTCTGTCTGACAAGGTCGTAGCCCCAGCCACCATTAACAACAACTGAAGCAGCTTCGAGGCGAGCTCCAAGCCCTGCAGCTTCAGGATCCCAGGTGCTGCAGGTTGGGGTGAAGTCTGCGGAGACTTCTGCCTCAGCATTTGGCACCGATAGTGGTTGCAGCTGAGCGGAGAGCAAGGCGGAATCGTCCTGCGGGCACGCGCGAGAAGAGCGCAGAGGATAGTCACACATCATGAGTTTACCAAACCCTGTAGTAGTATAAGTTGATTTTGTGTGTTCTACTAGTCTCCTCCGAAAGCACTGGGGTGAGGTCCCTCACCTTATTCACGCTCGCCTCGTCCGCGGTTTCACCTCGTGGATCTGGCGGGATCCGACCTGACCCTATCTGAGCACACCTCGCGCATCACCCACACACCGGTGCGCCTGGTCATGGGCATGAAACCCGACCCGATTACCCGCGGCTCTGGGAGAGCGTCCTGTGAGTGGTTTACAGAGAGAGAGAGACGTGCGGGTAGAGGGACAGGGTAGGTTTTGCTCTTTGTGCAGGGACAGGGTGCGAGGGAAGAAGAACACACTTGGCCGAAGGAAGAAGAAAGAAGGAGAAGGCCAAGGAACAAAGCAGAAGAAGAAGAAGAAGGAGAAGCACAAAGGAAGCACTGTAGCAGATACCACTTAAGCCGTCTGATTGAGAAATCAGACGACGGATGAAGCTCTACAGATAAAGCAAAGAAGAAGAAAAAGAAAAGAAAAGGTGCCGCAGCTGAAAGAAAAGAGAAGAAGGAAGAAAGAAGAAAAGAGAAGAAGATAAAGAAAGAAGAAGAAGAACCGAAGAAGATCAAGAACTGTGAAGAAAGAAAAGAAGAGAGAAAGAAGAGAAGAAGAAAAAGCCAAGAAACAAAATCTACTTCTCCCTCTCTCTCTCTTTCTCTCTCTTATTTTTGTAATAAAGAAGCATTGTACTTCTAGAATTCTAGTAGCTCCCTGAGTTCGACCTCAGAAGAAAAACATTTCTGAGTAAAATTGTAATAGTGGCAATTATGACAAACCGTAGCTATTTTATCTGTACCACAACGACATTACTATAATAAGAACAAACAAAAGGCTAAGCTTTGGTGTCATCATCAGACACTACGCCCTGCAATACAAACAATCAAACCTGTCCTTAAGTGGGCTAGCCTAAAGACCTACAGACTCCTAAAACCTGTCTTGAGATAAAGGAATGATTTGATCTACTTCTGTTTGTTCAATCCAACTAGTTAGAAGGAGGGACTGGGGAGAAGGTTCTTCCTTCGGCTTGTGCCTCTGGTTCCTAGTGTACCCCCCAGCCACAATCGTTTGATTCTGCTCCCCTAGCTAGACATCAGATTGAACAGTAGAAACAGACTAATAAAAAATAATCTCCTTCCGGGCTCTGAAGAGCGAGTCGAATCCTTAAGGCCAACGTCTACTCTGTTTTATTTAGGGCTAGGTTTGAATGTGCTTTGGAATGTGATGGGCCCTTTATATGGGTTGTGCCCTTAATGATTGATTGATTTGTGTGTGCGTGCACAACCAGTGATTTTCAAGCAAGATTATTTTTGATGTGGTGAATTTTAAAGCTCAAATCTTGCTTAGTAGCTTTTAGGATTTAACTTTAGGTGTTTTCAAAGAAGTTTTGTTGGCACACCAGGCTTTGAAAGCACAGGTGGAGATGTTTTCCTTTGAAGCTTAAAAAAAATGTGGAGTGCCTGGTAAATCCCTAAGAGTTGAACCTAAATGGCAGTTACTTGATGAGTTAATTTTAATTGAAGTGGTACGACCCAATCAACTCAAACAATTGACCTGTTGCACCACTTAATTAGGCACACAAATGATTACCTAATCTGATTTCTACTCAATTATGTGTTTGAATGTGTGTACCGGCTCCAAAGATCGATTTATCGGTTGAGTTTGAAAATCAGATGTGGTTGTGTACCTCTGTGAAAATGAAATCTAATGGGTGGGAAATGGGGGATAACTTACAAAACCTTTCACAACACTTTACTTCAATTTACCGCTTTTGCTTGTCTCAAAAGAGTACCTACAATCACAATAAGAAAGGAGAGAAGTGAAGTAAATGATTTGTAAGTTGGAAAACATGAAGAAAAAATCAAAGATCGTCGCCTCCCGGCAACTGCGCCAAATTTTTGAACGTGCGAGTTGCTATGCTAATGTGTTTGGTTTTGAAACCTGTCGTCGTAATATGAAAGCGAATAACTCATGTTCAACAAATAAAATTTATACCGGAATGGAAATCTCGGGTCGAACACAGGGAGGCAGACGTTTGATTTAAAAACACGCATTTGCTTTATTTGTCACGAAGTAATTCAATTGATTAGAACTATCTAACTATTTACAATAAATAGAAGAGAGAGAGAATAAGAGAGAGAGAATATTACAAACAAAAACCAAAATGAGATGTAGAATAAACATGGAATTTCATCATCAGAACGATTGTTCATTACACTAGAAAGCAGTAAATCTACTCTAGAAATTAGTAAATCTACTCTAGAAAGCATTAAAAGAATGGAGAGAGAAATATCCTCCTCGACGGTCGCTTGGAGGACGAACCGGACGGGACGACGCCTGGACGAAGGAGGACGAAGCAGGACGAAGGAGGGCGAAGTAGGAAGAACAAGAATGGGGCAGCACGTCGTTGTCGTCACGGGATCCGCTTCCGAAAGGGGGACGAAAATTGACTTTGTCTTGTGGGAAGCATCCCAGGTGTGGGACAAGCTTCTCTTGAGCTTTGGAGAGGGAGAGAAGAGAAGGAAGGGATGGGAATTTCGTGTGGAGGGGGTCTCCTTTTATAGTTGCAAGGAGTGGGGGCAATTTGGTCAATACAACTCTTAAAACATTAATTCAGGACCTTTAGTGACGGATAAAACCGTCGCTAAAGGTCTGAACGTGGGCATAGTGGGCAGCATGCGCGCGCACCTTCGCCTGTCGTGCACTCAACGCACGTGCACGTCCAGCTGATCTTAGCCGTTCGATCGTGAGATCGAACGACCTAAGTTGCGCCTTCACCCGCTCCTCAGCGCGCGCCCGCGTACGATCTCGCGTCACACTCGGGCGTGCAATAGAGCGTGGGGCGGATTGGGCGCACGCAACCGTTCGATCGTGATCGAGCGGTCAATCACGCCCGCTTCTCACGTTTTGAATACACACCAGCGCCTCGCGATAAGGCTCTCACCCGCTGCGCTACGTTGTCCAGATAGTCGTCCGGATGAAATCAAGCGCGCGCATCCACAGCAGTTAGATCAAGATCCAACGGCACATATTGCGCGTTGGATCTTCTTTTGGAGAGGTAGCGGCAGTCTTGATGGCCGGTTAGACGGCTGTGATGGCGTCACGTGGCACCATCTTAGCCGTCCATCTTCTAGATGATGTAGATGGAGCCACGGGTGTCGGATTGAGTTGATTTTCGCGTCGTTAGGCTGCAATCGTCAATTCGAATCCATTCGTGTGGTCGGATTTGTCATTTGAAGTGTGGATTCTCACCATCTTGGCCCTTGATCTTCTAGGGTTCCCCGGTCTCTATCTGATGCTACACATGTCTAATTAAGGTGATCTTGGAGTCGTTGAACTCCAATTGGCACCCTGATCACATCTGTACGGTAGGATCTTCGATCTGAGGTCCCAATAAAAAGTTTGCCCTGTCCATGAACATAAAAGGAGACAATTAACCTTCATTTTATTCAAACTACTCTAAATGCAAGATGATACATGTTATGCAATATTTATAGCATGCAATGCAATCCTATGCTTAAGAACATGCATAAATAGACATCTTAAGTAATGTAAACATGTTTACATCACAACTGCGCCCTCGTTTGATGGCGAGGACCGACGACGAGGAAGAACGGAGGAGCTCCAAGGTTGGCATTGACAACAACATCGGGAAGAAGAAGAGACAAGTGGAGATGTGCCCAAAACTCGACGAAATGAAACGGCGTGAGGTGGCCAAGATTTGTAGCTTGTTAGCACGTGAGAAGGGCAGCAAGTGCATGAACAACCTCACTGGAGTTGACAGCCGAAGGTTGCAGAGGAGGAAGGTGGAGGTGGTGTTGGCGAGTATTGGTTTGTAAGAGAAATCAAAGTTAAGGGGTCTTTTGCAAAGAAATCAGGAATAAAGGGCCAAATTGCTAAGTTGACTAAGATGAAGTCCAAATGAGCCTAAATTTTTATGGTAGCCTATTTTAGGCCTAAGGGATTCAATGGTGACTTCAATTTTAGGTTTTGATGGTGGTTGAATAGTTAATTTACATTTATACCTAAAATATACCAAATACTTGCCTACGTTTCCGTTTGAGGTCAAAACGACTTCCGATACCAAATCGACTGTTCCAAACCTTATAAAATATTTTTAATTGACTTTTAAAAGGTTTAGATTATATTTATTTACATTGAATCTATTTTAATTGAAGTGGGGCTGAAATTATGATTTTTGATTAAGAATTAACATTCAATTTGAATGAAAATCTTGAATTATTCAATACCAACTCACTTTTAGGCTATGTAAGCTTAATTGAGCTTTGGTTAATCATAATTTCACCCCTCAGCCATTCTGCATTTATAATTGTCCGTTAAAATTACAAAATTAACCTATATTTTTATCAATTCCTCTCTGTTTAACCCTGATTGAGTTATACCCTTTTAATATGTTAATTAGGTAAATTTAACCTTAGAACTTATTCAAATTAGGTTAGTTATAGAGGATGATGGCGATGCCATCAACCCCGAAGCAAACATATTCTAAAGGAATATATTTCACAGCGTGTTTTGCAATGTAAAAGTATGAATCATGTCATGTACTCCTTCCACGTGTGTGGAAATATGTCTACACACCTATCTAAGTGGAATTCACTAGCAGAATGCATCAATATATTCAAAATATCATCGGTCATATTTATCATTATCATGCAAAAGGTCATGTGCCTTCTACAATGCATGTAGTAGGATCCACCATCCATCAAAAATTAAGAAATCATCAGTGATTTTCACCTAAAATTAAATAAAATATCACGAGTGAAGTTTGGTTTGGAATCAATCATCGGTGATATTTTAAGATCATTAGTGATATCTGGTTCAAATGCAAAAATCATCAGTGATATTTGGTGTTGGATTTGAGAGCCTAATTGCATCAATCGGGGTGAAATTGTTATATGGTGACATAAGAATTGTCATGACCCGATCCCAGATCCCTACAGAACCTGAGACTGGTTCGCCTCGACTAATCCCAAGACCCAGTTGTCCAACAAGAAATAACCAAATAACATGCATCAAATCCACAACCACAAAAGTAATGTAACTAAGTAGCAGAGGGAAAGGAACAGTAAAACTACAATATTACATGTCATCAAGAACAAAATACAGCCATCACAACAAAAATGAGTACATATAACGAAAACAAGGCTATAAAAACTCACTACACCAAACAATAGAAACTACAACTGGGCTCGACTAGGCCCAACGTCCTCAGTAGCTAGTAGCTCGGGCTGCTCAAATCCTTGACCTATACAAAATTGTATAACTGGAGTCAGCTAATGCTGAGTAGAGTGATGGCTAAACATAAAAATGCATTTAACAGACAATTTAACATATTACTTTCCGATCCAATTTATCCCATAACGGTTTTCTGTGTGGAAATCTCTAATCAGGGCTCATCTCATTTCTTAATCTTCTTGTTCCCTACAGGAACGATTTTGCTTGCAGCTTCCCGTGATGTAGGATGCACACATGGCACTCTCCTGGCCGGGAGAGTCCCTTCGTAGTAGTCCTACACCCGGTCTACCACCCCGAGGTCATGGTCGTGACGTAGCGGTGACTACGACACACGTGATAAGCTCGCAGGTAGCTACCCCACATTGACACGCGGTCAGTCATTTCCGCTAGCGGGTACGCCTTAACGTATAACGCGGAACAGTATAGGGCCTTGCCCTCTCAGAACAGAACAGAACAAGGGTTTCGCCCCTCCTCAGTCCGCGTACCCTTGTCCGACTATCCCGATTTGCCCAACGGGCTAACAAGAGTCGGTGTAGGGTGTCCAAACCTAACCCTGGGCCCCCTGGGGCGGCTAGCTCCCCCCTACACTAAGTAGCTCACCTCGGTACCACGCACACGAGGGCCAGCAAGAGTCGACGTAGAGTAGCGAAACTCACCCCGAGTCTCAGCCCAAGGGTGGTAAGCTCCCCTCTACACTACAAAGGATAGTTGCTCTCTTCGGCACCATGTACACGAAGGTCAGCTCACTTCCCTTAACAGCTGCCCGTGGGCAGCAAATTCCAGAACCATCCGGTTCTTCGTACTATGGTATTCTTGTCTACATTCTCCGTAGGGTTTGTACATGATTTTTTCCATATCAAGGTTGGAATATACGGAGCAAGCAGTTCAATTCCATGTTTATCACAGTATGTGGTCCATTCCAGATAATACAGGTAGCTTTTAATTACTCAATCATTCACATATATCTTTCTTTAGCCTTAGTGTTCGTGCCATAACCTAGGGTTCAAAAATATACTCTAGAGCATGCGTTTATTCCTTCCTAAGATTCATCTCAAGTCTTAGGATTAACTACTTGCATGTCTTAATCTAGAGATTTAAGGTTATAACCACTCTACCGTCGGGTGAAATGGGGGCTCGTACAGTAGCTCATGACGTCTTTGCAGGTCCCGTACACCCGACGGACTGGAGACCTAAAACATGGATCGATAGGCCAAAAAGGTTCAGAATGGTACAGACAAGGTATCATTACATAGAGAAACTCGTATGGAAAACAGAGACGTGTTGTTTGCGGAAAACCGATAACATTAGGGCCCTGTACGGGCCCAAAAGCACGCGGTCAGACAGAAATCAGACATCTAGGAAAGGTCCCAGATGTCTTAAAATAGTTCTCAGGGACACCTCTCCCGATGTGCCTCTATCAGACGTCTGGAACTCAGTGTCGACGTCCGAGAGTTCCTTCAGATGTTTGGAGATGGTTCCAGACATCTGAAACTGTCTCAGTCCTCGCTCCGCCGCGCTTCCCTATCTCTGACACATGCATGTGCATTGTCAGAACATGCAAAGAAAATTACGGAATATAAAATTTAGACTAGACATCTCATACTACCATCGAACGTCCAGCCCGACGTCTGAAGGTCACTCCGAACATCTTATTCCGTGGAAAAATGACTTCCATGGAACCACCCTGGGCTTCGCTCGTTGCTGATAAGAGCAGCACAACGCCCTCTGCTCTTTACTCAGACTCACTCTCACCCTCGCTCTGCTCTCCGCTCTCTACTCAGACTCGCTTTCGCCTTCGCTCTACTCTCTGCTCTCTCGTCCGGCTGCGGGGTGTGCGACAAAGAGGATGAGGAGGAGGGTTTATAATGGGAGAGGAGGTGAGGGGAAGGGTATGGGCGAGGTGTGGCGTGGAGTGGCGTCGCAGGGAAAGGTGCGGTGAAGCGCGGGGTGAGGGAGAAGGCATGGCGTGTGTACGGTACGTACCGAAGAAAAGTATTTTCAGACGTCCGATGATCTCTCCAGACGTCTGGACAGATGTTTGGTGGGCATTCCAGACGTCTTAAATGACCAAAAGGTGACGGGTCATTTCAAGAATTCTTGTTGAAATCAGTGACATTTGGGAGAGGTTTTTAGTCCCATGCTGGGTGTAAAAGGCTTCTTCCTCCCATTGCTTATGTAGCAAAGAGTGGGAGGTGGGCATGGAGACCATGTATGAATGTGCGAGCTGACTCTATCTCGGGTGAGAATCCAATTGGAACTTGGACTCTTTTTGCTATGGATTTTTAATCTTACGATTTTGACATGGATTGGTCGATCAAAAGGTAAAATTGGTTGACCAATTGTTTTGGTCGATCAATAAGTTTGGTTTGGACCAGTCTGCTATCGTCATCGATAGGATTCCTCACTTTTTCAAAAAAAAGGTTTGGTTTGGTCGACCAAAAAGTCAAGTTTGATCGACCAATTTATTTTGGTCAATCAATGTACTTAATTGGTCGATCAATTGCTGTATTTCTATAAAATGGAAACTTCCTTAAAGGCCTGGTCGATGGCTCTATATAAGGGCCATGAGAGAGCTCTCATTTGACACATAACAAAAGTAGAAAAGCTCTCTCCACTCTCTCCCTCTCTCTCCCGTTCTTGTCTCTCTTTCTTAGTACGTTCATTCAATGCAAGATTGATAGAAAAATCTCCAATCACTTTTGTCGATCTTGCACAAAGAGATTGAGAGATCTACAAGAAGTTTTTGATTGATCAAACCATTAAATTGGTAGATCAATTGGGAATTTGGTTGGAAACCAAATTGCCTCGGCTTTGTTCTCCTGAGGTAGTTTTCGAGAACATCCAAGATCAGAGTGCATTGAATCTTGGAGGTGGATCGTTGTATCTTAAGAGGAGTTCGTCAAACCTCGATGCACCGGTATTGTGGGGGGGCGAAACCTTCTCTAAGGAAAGTTCTTAATGGGCGCTTCGATCGGAGTAATCTCTAACCTTTCTTCGTTTTGTTTATTTATGCTATTGCATGTTATTTATTCTCTTTTTATTCTGGATCTTACCAAATCATATTTTGTCACGACTCGTTCTTGACTCCCTACAGAACCTAAGAACGGCTCGCCTCGACGAACTCTAAGACCCAGTCGTCCAACGAAAAACAACCAAATATATATTCATTCCACAACTACACCTGTAATGTAACTAAGTAGAAAAATATATAACTGATAATAAAAGAAAGAGAATAGCAAACCACTAGATTTTTACAGGATACAGCGGAAAAGTACAGATGTAGCCATCATAACAGAGAATTGGTAAAAATATAACTGAAAATAAGCTACATGGTACTCATTACAACAAAAACACTCAACAATGAAACAAAAGAAAGGAACTATAGTTGGACTCGACTGGGCCTAGCGCCCTCAGCAGCCGGTGGCTCTGATTGCTCGAATCCCTGATCTGAACATGGTTACAAAATCCTAAGTCTGCTAACGCTGAGTAGAGTGGTGGTTAAGTTATTTACATCCAATAAAATAGAAATTAGTTAAACATATAATTGTCAGTTATTTATTTTTCATCCGTCTCCAATTCTCTTGTTTATGTGCTTCTGAGTTGAATACGCTAATTAGGTTTCATGATGTTGCTCAATCTTCTTGTTCCTTAAGGGAACGATCTTGCTTGTAGTTTTCCTGCGATGTAGGATGTACACGTGGCACTTTCCTGGCTAGGAGAGTCCCCCGTGGTAGCCATACACCCGATCTACTACCCCGAGGTCACGGTGGCGACGTAGCGGTGACTACGGCAGGAGTGATAAGTGCACGAGTAGCTACCCCGCACTGGCATGCGGTCAGTCGTTTCCGCTAGTGAGTACGCCCAAAAGTACAGCATAGAACAGCACAGGGCCTTGCCCTCTCAAAATAGGGGTCTCGCCCTTCCACAGTCCGCGTACCCTCATCTGACTACCTGATTTGCCTAGCGGCCTAACAAGAGTCGGTGTAGGGTGGCCATACCTAAAATCGAGCCCCATGGGGTGGCTAGCTCCCCCCTACACTAAGTAGCTCACCCTGATACCACGTACGCGAGGACAAATAGGAGTTGACATAAAGTGGCCAAACCTTGCCCCGAGGCTCAACCCAATGGGCGGCAAGCTCCCCTCTACTCTAAAAGGATAGTTGTTCTCCTCGATACTACATACACGAGAGTTAGCTCACTTCCCTTAACCAAGTCCGAACAGTCGCCCATAGGCAACATGTTCCAAAACCATCAGATTTTTCATACTACAGTATTCTTGGTTTCTATCTAAATTCCCGTAGGGTTCGTACATAGACTTTCTCATATCTGATTCATTAAATGCATAACAGGAAGCGCAAGATTTCACAATCGATTATTCAGTATACCACAGCTATTGTCATTCACGTCATAGTTCATTAAATGTAGTACAGGCAGCTCATGATTTACTACTTTCAAGAAGCATCACGACAATTTTAATCATTCATTACATACGCATTGCTTTCAGCACCAGTGTTTATTTCACAACCTAAGGTTCAATCAAATATTTCTAAAGTAGCATGCATTTATCTCTTTCAGCCCTAGAGTTCATCTCACAACCTAGGGTTCAATCAAATAATTCTAAAGCATGAAATTTAATTATTAATTCTGGGATTAGAGGAAACCACTCTACCTATTAATCGAGTGGAATGGGGGCTTGTACGATAGCTTCCGACGTCTCCACAGTCCCGTATGCTCTACGGACTGGAGACCTACAACATGGATCAATAGGTCAAACAAGCTCAAAACTGCATAGACACTATGCCATTATGTAGAGAAACTCGAACGGAATTCAACGACGTTTCGTTTGCAAAAATCTGACTTTGTTTGGGCCTTGAATGGGCCCAAAAATATCACTCTAACCAAAATCAGACATTTGGGAAGAGTCCCAGACGTCTTAAACGCACTCAGGGGCTCACCTTGCTCGGGGCACCTTCTTTCGGATGTCTGGAACTTCGTGCAGACACCTGAGGGTATCTTCTGACGTCTGGAGATACTCCCGGACGTCTGAAACTGCCTTGATCCTTACACTAACGCGCCTCCCTAATCTCTGACACATGCACGTGAAGTCAAAATTCGGTAAGGAGAAAATAATTGAAAGAAAAGTGCTACTAGACGTCTGGTATTATCTCTAGACGTCTGGACAGACGTCTGGTATTCTCTCCAGACGTGTAATTCTGCGGAAAAATAACTCCACAGAACCGTTTGCGAGCTCTCTCTCTCTCCCGCAGAAGTTGCAGCACCTCCCCGTCTCCTTCTACTTTCAGGCCCTGACCTCCTCTGCTCTCCGCTTTCTCCTCCTCTTGCTCCCTACTCTCCCTCGCCTCTCGTCTACGGTGTGGGAATGAATGGAGGAGGGGGGCTTTTATGGAGGTGGAAGGCGTGGGGAGAGGTAAGGTGGAGGCGTATTGTGGTGAGGTAGGGGGAAGGTGTAAGGAGAGGGGGTGGTGTACGGTGAGAGATGGGGTGGCATGAGGGGTGAGGGAGTGTGGTACAGTGGGGATGGGAAAATTGCAGGACCACCCCCTACAAGTTCCCTTTTTCCCCTGCATACCCACAATAAAAAACTAGGGTGGTTAAAATTGCACAAAAACTTTTAAAAATTCTGGAAAGCACTAGACAACCCTAAGGAAGGATCATTTAATGTTTTATTTGCTTGATTTAATATTTTGACATATGCAAAAATATTGGAAATACATATATTTTTATTTATTTATTTCCTTTATCCATTTATTTTAACATATGGTTTGAAATAAAAAATTATTATGATATTTGATTTAGATGTAAAAATTACCGATAACATTTGATTTTAAATTAAAAATTATCCGTGATATTTCAAAAATAATCGATAATATTTAATTTATATGTAAAAATTACTAGTGACATTTGACTTAAATGTAAAGAGTCAACGATAATATTTAGTTCGGATATAAAAATTATTGATGACATTTTATCGTGAGAAGATTAGTTGTGAGATAGCATACGCCAAACCTATGGTTTAAGAGCTGGTAGCCACATGTCACTTTTGCAAAGCATGTTGCAAGATGCATTGTAAAATTTATTTCTCTATCACCGCTCACTTATAAATCTCCATCTTGAGCCAACCCACGTAACGAACATGAAAATGGTGAAGAAAAATTCAAGCAAGATAAAACTGTCAGCAAATTTCTTCTTTTGCAAATCATGGTATAAAGCAGCAGGTTTATTTTAAAAAAATAATGGCATCTGCAGAATGCAAAAGAGACAATGAAATCCCCAGTGCAACTTGCTAAGATCCAGAGACGATGTCAGCACAACGAGCATCAAAGGCGCCAAAGCCCCAAAGTATCTACTGCAGAAACGAAAGAGAAAAGCATGAGCGCAACCCCGCGTAGGATGTTGGAGGTAAAGTTTATCTCACGCGGGTAGTATAAATTATGAAATAAGAGAAATTTATTGCACGGATGATAATATTCATTACATCTACCTTCATACGACCGTTCCTTACATTATCTTTATATGTAATATAACTCATTAGAAATGCAATCTTATCATTATTTACCGTATTATTTATCTTATATGCGACATGTCAACTATTCCAACCATTTGCCTCGCATCCAAACAAAACTGTAGCTGTACTTTCCCATGTCATCTCCAAGTAATATATTCATGGTCACCACCGGTCACGTGCAAGCATAGTTCTTTCGAATTATAGAATTAAAATCCAAATATTGTAAATAACTTGTGCAATTTTGGGCACAATGTTCACCTGTTTTGTGAATTGGGCTTTCAAGAGCCTTACACCGAGTTTTTAGTCAAACGAGGGCTCCGTATGAATATGTGCCTTACTGATAGTTTTCCCAAAGTAGTGCAAAGCTACTCTGAAGTAGTTTCCTTGGAGGTGTTTGGGTAGAGGAATTAATAAACTAAGGAATTATAAGAGATATTAAAAGAGAGTTTAAGTAAGAAAGGAATTGGATATTTTTTACCTTACGAAATTAAACATTTTATCTTGTTCCAAATAATAATTTTGAGGGTTAGTTTATTTGATAGATCGGGAAAGTAGTGTTAAGAAATGTAAAATTGATATTAATCCGTAATTGTATTTGTATGCTGTTAACATCAATTTATATTTATTTTAATTGATGTTAAGTTGTGGTGTTAATTTTTATGATGTTTACTTGATAGTGGTGTTAGGTATATAAAATATGAGGGATGTTAGAGATATAAGTGATATAAAATTTTAATACGGATTTGGCTAACAATAATTAAAACTGGTGTTAGACAAATCTGTATTAAAATTACTAAATCTAGATTAGTAAATGAAGGATTAAATAATCAAATAAACAAAGATTAATTTCCCTTTTTAAGAGGTTAACCCTCCAAATAAATCACATCTAAGAAAACCCTTGTGATCAACTCAGTGTGGCGCAACAAAGTGATGCTTTTTTCGATCTGTTGGAGTTCTTAGATATAGTCTTTTCCCTCGTAGTTAGGCACTCAAATGTAATAGTATTACTCGAGTTTATGGCTCCTAGTCAAATGCCTGACTGTTTCAAGGCCGAGTCTCCATATCATAAACTTTTGTCCCATGACCGTTTAAGTTTTTTATTTTTCCTTCTCAAGATGGTGTCGTTCTTTTTTCGAATACGAAAGCATGCATAATATCTCATTCAAATTCAGGCAAAATAATCTTTATACAGCAAAATCCTCGATACCAAAAAGAGCCAAAGACGAAAATATGCACGTATTGAGATACTTGGCAGCAAAAAATAATAAAAAATCAATAATAATAGATGATTCTTTTGAACCTCTGACACCCAATTCAAAAGATTGGCAGTCTACCATTATTACCCGAGATTGACTTAATTTGATATTAAAAGAATGGATAAAGTTTGATTCGGATTCAATAAAATTTAGGTGTAGGTTTTATTTTAAAAGTTTGATTGGACGTAGTATAGGTCAATATCTAATTATTTAATCTGAGTATTTAAATAAAATTTTTATTTAGTTAAGATATATAAGTTTAACTTTAAATTCTTTATTCCTTTAATTTTAATCTCTCTCATAATTTTCTACACAATTTTGAAAGTTTGGAAGTACTTTTAAAAGTTTCATTGAATATTTATTTATGGAATATAGATTTTTTATTTAAAATATATTTGTATTTTATTTTTTTTATATTTTTAAATTTTGATATATTTTCCTTAAAATGTCTTGTAATAATTTCAATTGAAATCACTAAAATTTAAATAATTTAAGATCTTATGTTTTCAACTTGTAAAAAATAAATAAATGATAAATCATGTTATAATTTATTTTTTTTAATTTTAATTTAGGTATGATTTGATTATAAAATTAATTTGTAAATGAATAGATATCCGATTGATAGTGAATATGGAAATGAGTTTAAATTTTTATTTTTAATAAATAAATTGATAGGATATATGTATAAATTTTATAAATAAATATAGATATGGTTGTAATCAAGCCTAACCTAAATTGGACCTATTTACGTCCCTATTTATAACATATATAAAGAAAGGTTAATTCCATACGTTGTGCACCAAACGCCAGATGGATCAGTCGGTTGTAGTTGGAACCATAACCTATCCGACCAAGCATACCAATTCAAGGTTACGCAATCAAAATCGAACCCGATTCAACGGACCGAGCAGAACTATCGAGTCAACCGTCTTCCCGAGCATTTGACGAATCGAGCCAGAGCTACTGCAGATTAATGCGGATTCCATTCGCAATTTCTTTTTCTAGTTACTAGCATGGCTAGTATTGAAATGAGGACTCGAGCACCATTACATTGATTTCCAACGTAATCTTGGTTTTTGAAGAAAATGTGATGAGGGAAGAAAAAATCTGTTGCTTGCTTGACAATAAGATTTATCAAAGCAGAGAATATAGGTAAGGAACTGTAAAAGTTGATGTAAAAAGTGATGCATAGAGTTGTGAACATCATCCTCATTTAATGTATATTTTTTTTATACAAAAAGGTATTTATACGTGGTAAGATCTATCACTATTGAAATTAATAGCACATTACTTTTACATGGATGCAAATCACTTAAATCACCTTCAAAATCACTTTACACAGGTGTAACTCACTTATACCTTTGAAATAATTTTACACCAGTATAATCTTACTTTGTGTCTTGAAATTTAATTTTGCACTGATATAATCTTACTTACCCTAAATACAAAAGACTAAACCATAAAACTTAAGGTGAAAAATCACGTTTAAAATGTAAAATCACTTATTATAGGTAAAAAAATACTTTGAATTTAATTTTACACTGATGTAATCTTACTTTGCACCGGTGATGCAAAGTAAGATTACATCGATGCAAAATTAAATTCAAAATATTTCTTTACCTATAATAAGTGATTTTACATTTAAAACGTGATTTTTCACTTTAAGGTTTATGATTTAGTCTTTAGTATTTAAGGTTTAGGTTCCCTAAACCCTAACCCTAACTCTAAGGTGAAAAATCACTTCTCATACATGAAATCATTTTTCATAAACTTAAATCCTAACTCTAAATCCATAAGTCAAAATTACTTTACATGGGTGCAAAATCACTTTACACCTGTACAAAACCAGCATACCACCTTTGGAATAATTTTACAACAATGTAAAGACACCTTAGAATAATTTATCATCGGTGAAAAATTACCAAAAATAATTTATTACTTGTGCATTTTAGTTAAAAGTGGTGTGACAATTTTTTTCAATGAAGGGAGACTCATCACGTAACAAACTTTATATTCTTTTATTTTTTTACATTAAATATTAATTATCAAGTAGAGCTTACATTCACATCACTTTACATCATTTTTTACGTCAAATTTTACGTTTCTTTATATTTTAGTTAAAGGAAATATTTTTATCTCAAGATGATTGTATAGACTCAATCCAACAACCCAAATGTTAAGGTGAACTCAACTATCGGGTAGCCCGGTTAGGATCGACTACTCGATAGTGATTTTATACCTGACTACTTGGTAGGTTGACTTGGTCCGACTATCCAGGAGCTAGATAGTTAGACAAATTAGTCGGTGAGACTTCCCATTGAACATACTTCCTAGGTTCTCCCATTACTCTACCCAGCTAAGCCACTAGGTGACATACAGACGATAACCACTTGAAGGCCTTATCTCGTCAGACGGGTAAGAGGCCATCGCCTGTTCAACTAATGTAGTCAGGCAGGTTGGTGGAATCCGTTATCAATCATGACCAGCAGGAAACGTCACTTCTCCTTCCGTTTGGATGTGATTATAAGGCCATCGCTCCAGGGGAACGACTACGTTGGAAATGTGCCTTTATCATTCAAGGAGATCATGGGATCATGATATCTTTACGTTCGATGATCTCTTAACCTTTATAAGTTTAGATTATTCAGGTAGAAAGGTTTATACGATCTTAAAAAAAAGGAGAAATTTATTATACCTTATATTTGAAAAAAAAAAAAAAAAAGTAAATTTCCAAAGTGATACACTCTTTTCAGATGGTGAAATTAGGTTATCGATATTTTTTTTTTAATGCGATTGCTTTCTGGGTCAAATTTTATGTTAAACTTGATGAAAATGCGAAGCAAAGGAAAGAAAAAATAAATATCTTACGTTGACAATAAGTCAAAATCTAAACAATTCGAAGCACGTTTTAGCACGTTTTTTTGTACGTTGGGACTCTCGACACGTAAATTCCATCGGACTTCTCTAGACTTGCTTGTTAAAATTTCCAAACTTATCTTCACCTGATACGAACACGACGACGAGACTAAATGCGTAATCGTAAAGACGAGTTAGTTTTTCTCTTCCTCGCGTTTCTCCCGATGTTTGCATCTTAACGAAGAAACACGCTAGAGATTTCCGGCTTTATGGTTTCCAGCGAGGGAGGACCCACGTCTTTTCCATTTAGACATCGATTGAAAAATAAGGATAATAGTATACAAGTGTACTTTGCAAAATAAAATACGAACATAGACACAGAGATCACATTACATGCTCTCTCATGCGAGCACTCTCTCATATAAGTAAAATTTATTATCGGAATATATCGATGTATTTAAATTATTATCGGTGGTATTTATTACTGTTGTGTAAAAGATTATTTATTCCTTAAAATGCAAGTGATTGGATTCATCACATATCAAAGATCAAAACATTAATATCAATTTTTATGTATAATTAAATATTATCAATGATATTTTAAAAATCACTTATGATATTTAATTTAAAAAAATATAGAAATATAATTTTATAAAATTAAATTATACTAGTGATACTTTTTTACATTAGTGTAATTAAAAAATTACATGTGCATTTCATTTTAAACAAATAAATCACTTGTGTTTAGTGAGAAGTGGTGATGGATGTTTAAGTGATAGTAGATCTCATCATATGATAATATTTATCTTACTTTTTGCACATAGGGTCTACTAAGATCATCAAATATCATCCACTAAGATCAAGAAATTATTAGTAATTTTCATGTATAACAAAAAATCATCAATGATATTTGGGTAGTAATTAAAAATTATTATTGATATTTCAAAAATCATCGATAATATCTAATTTAAAAATCAAAATTATCATGATATTTTAAAAATAATCAATGATGATTGATTTAGAATAAGAATAGGAACATAAAATGAAGCAAGTCTTTCTAAAATTAAATTATAAAGTCCATATTTGTTTTACATTATATCGATATAATTAAAAAATCATTGATATATTTTATTATAAAATAAAAAATTACTCGTGAGTTTCATCGAAAATTGATGTTGATTATTTAAGTGATACCAAATCTCATCAAATTATATTATATCTTTTTGCTTGTGAATTTTTTCAACAAATTCACAAATTAAATATCAATATAAATGATTAAAATCATATTTATTTTTTTAAGTCTTTATACATTTTCATGAAAAATAACTGCCCATGGTGTTTCAAAAGATTCCCATCGGCATGCAACAATCCCATGAATATGTCACCAGAAGGAAACCTAACGGCTAGTTTATAGGGATATCCCTTCAAAACCTAGGTAATCCCACGTTTACATGTCAGAATATCCCTTCAAATTTTAACATAGATTTAGCTCCTTATTCAATTTTGCCCTAACCCGGGATTGACGAGGGGGATCAAACTAACACCTAGTTTCTCAAGCTATCAGTTATCGTTCTTAACGTGGCACATACCCTTCATCGTACACGCTAACCTCTCCTTTAATTCCTCATTCAGTAAATAATAATTAGGTTGTAGTTGGCAGGAGTGTTTAATTATAATATAAGAATAAGTAATGTGATAAAATTGTTGGTAATATGAAATTTTTTTATAAGAGTGAATATTTATTAATATAATATTAATAATTGATAGTTAATTAGGTCTCCTTTTCTCCAATTGATTTTCATATCACTTCAATCCTATTCATTACAATGCTCCTATCCCACTATAGTACCTGTATCTTAGGCCTTATCCTTCAACCAAAATGAGACCTAAGAGATGTATCCTTTTTCTCACGTAAATGAAAATGGAGATTACTCTCTCTTTCAGTTATACAAATCCATGTTAACAAACCCTTTCCACGAACCAGCCCTTGAAAGGGCGTGAATCCAACATGATTTGTGGCTGCCATCAACTTGGAAGGTTGCCCTTGTGTCAGCACTTTGTAAAGTACTGATTCAGCTACGGAGCACTGGAAGTGGTGGAAGTCGAGGGTGACGCTACTTGGATGAATGATCAAAGTGACGGGCTTGTTTGGTATTCAATGCTCGTGAAGGAGCTCTGAATCTGACACGGGGGGGGAACAAACAACAGCATGTAAGGAGCAACAGCGTTTGAGGCTTAAGCTGCAGTAAACCAAGTGGCATGTTCGACTACCCCGGCACAGGCAGGCACTAGGGAAGCATGTGGAAAAATCGAAGCATCCCCTCATAATTATATTCGTCAGATCCACAAATGGCTCCCCACGTGACTTCCCTCAAAACGTACATATTCATTCAATGTTTCTGCCAAAGCAAAATATTGCATGACCTACGAGTAGATTGATGTTATGGAAGCTGCCCCGGTTTCCTATTTCTCCCATCTTTGATGTGGGAGTACCATCTCAAAACATATGGCTATTCTCTCGAGCATTTCATCAACCATTTAAAGTTGTGCTCCCTTGGGTCCTATTTGGAACTTGGCATTGGACCCTTTAACCTGCGTTTGGGTCCAATATCCCAGGTGCGATTTACTCCATTAGAGGGGCTCAAACCATGGGATAAGAGTTAACATGCGAACCCCCCCACCCCCCCCGTGTTGACAATATCCCGAGCCATTTCCCCCGGCCGTACGTCAGGGTAAAGGTTACCCTTGTGAGGAACGGTGGGAGATCGTTGGAACCTTAGGCATCACGGAGCCGACGACAGTCGCGGAGTGCTCCGACGACAATTGCATCTGGCGATTGTGAGGGGAACGAAGACGATTGATGAGAACCTCGTCATAATCCCTAAACTAACACCATCTAACCTAGATTTGCAAGAAAAAGCTCCTACATAACTTATAGAAAGGCTTGACTCAGAGAATTCAGAGTTTGTGAAGAAAACAGGAACTAAGGGGTAAAAATGCAATTTCACCAACACAATCAGTAAACAGGGTGACTCAGGGTCCAAACATAGGTCAAACTAACCTAATAAGAAGGAAAGTGGGATGATATGATCCAATAAGGGCTACAGGAACTCAAAGGAATTAAATGGCATCCTGTGACCCTAAAACAAACCCACTTCAATTCACGAGGTTTGAGGCAAAAAAAAATCGACTAAACCCTCTAAAATTCATAGAAAAATAATCTCTAGGATTTAGAACCTTCAATTTGGCCTTGGAAACCTACTTTGACCTACATTGAGAACCATGTCCAATTAATGATTTAATTTAAGTTTTTATGTAAATTGACCGGTCAAAAAAGGTCTGATCTAGAAATAAATTTCACCATTAAAATCCTTAGGTCCCATTTCATCATGCATAAAAACTTGAGCCTAAGAAGAGACCTTCTTGACTGACTTTGCATTTTGGTCCTCATCTATTACTTTTTGACCCTCAACTTTTGAAACCCTCGTATTTTGACCCCTAAGTCTTCATCGTTCTTTGCATTTATGTCCTCCCTGCAAAACCCTAAGCAGCGCCATGCTCCGCGACTTTGCACGGAGCATGGCGCCACGCAGGGTGAGGGAGGCCCTCTACCCTTTCAACGGGGTGTTCCCTGCGACGTCTGCTATCGCAGGGACACCTCCATGATCTCTGTGGCAGCCCATACCTTCCGTGCGAACGCACGGAAGGTATGGGTCCCTACTCCGGCCGTCCTCCGGCGAGGGAGGCACGTCGCCTCCCTCCGCCCACCTCTCTGCCTTAGACTCTATAAAAGTTGCCTCCGCCTGTAGAAGAGGGCAGCTCGGTCCTGACGGAGAAACACCCCCATCTTTCCTCTCTTCTAACTCCGGCAGAAGCCCTCCAGCTCCGGCGGTTCTTCCTCCCCCTCCTCATCGCTCTGCTGCAATACCAGTAGCAGAGCCACCTTCGCCCGCTCTTCCCGCGTCGCGCCATACCCAGCACGCGCCCTCCCGCTCTCTCCTCGCCGCCGCCCTCTCCCTCTAGGCATTTTCTTCTACGGCGATAGTCGATACAACTGCCGCCCTACTCCTGCCCCTTTCGTCCCTATAACTAGGTCAGAACTACTCCCCACCTCCCCCTCTTTCTTTTCCTCACTGTTTTTCATTCGATTAAACCATCGACCACTCCTGTCCGCCGTCACCCTCTTCGTCTCCTGCCACCCTCCGGCGAGATGCCCCCATCGCTCCGCAGCCCCACACGACTCGCCGACCCTCACAGAACCTCCGCCTCATCACGTTGAACAACCTTCGCCCACCCATTGCCGCTCCACACCCCCACCACACTCCCCCGATCAGACCCATTTTTCCGGTCGCTGTCTGACCTAGCCCCACCGCCAGACGTCGCCCCACGACCTGCTGCACCCCGCACCACCTTCGCCGTGCCACGGCGAAGGTCCCCCACTAGTTTGATTGGGCCGAAGGGCTGTGCTTCTGTCTGACAGGGTCACCACCCCAGCCGCCATTAACAACGACTGAAGCAGCTTCGAGGCAAGCTCCGGGCCTTGCAGCCCCAGGTTCCCAGGTGCTGTAGGTTGGGGCGAAGTCTGCGAAGACTTCCGCCTCATCAGTTGGCATTGACAGCATCTGCAGCTGAGCAGAGGGCAAGATGGAATCGTCCTGCAGGCGCGCGCGAAGATAGCACAGAGGATAGTCCCACATCGTGGGATTTCGAAACGCTGCCCGCGCATAAACTGGAAAAGTGACATAGCCTCTTCGTCTCCTGACCACGGGGTGAGGTCCCTCTCACCCGCTTCACCCGGCCTCGTCCACGACCACCCCCCACGGACCTGGCCCGACCCGTATACCCAACCTGCACTCCTCGCCCACCACCGCACGCCGGTGGGCCTGGTCCCGGGCGCGAACCCGTATCCGAATACCCGACTCTGGGAGAGCGATCCTACGAGCGAAATCTGAGAGAGAGAGATGCGGGGGAGGGTAGGGTTAGGTTTTTGTTCTGACCAGGCTATGTGAGTGTGCAGGCAGAGAAGAAGAAGAAGAAAGACGACTGCAAGAAGAAGAAGAAAGAAGACTGCAGAAGAGGAAGAACAAGAAGAAGAACGACTGCAAAAAGAAGAAGCACTGTAGCAGACACTACTTAAGCCGTCTGATTGAGAAATCAGACGACGGATGAAGCTCTGCAGACAAAGTAAAGAAGAAGAAGAAAAGAGAAGGTGCCGCAGCTGAAGGCAAAGAAAAGAAGGAAGAAAAGAGAAGAAGAATCAAGAAGAACAGAAGATAAAGGAAGAAGATAAAGAGCTGAAGAAGATCAAAGAGAGAAGAAGGAAAGAAAAAGAAAGAAGGTAAAGAAGAAGAAGAACTAAGGACGATCAAGCAAAGAGAAGAGAAGAGAAAGAAGAAGAAGACAAAGACAAGAGAGAAAGAAGAGAAGAAGAAAAAGTCAAGAGACCAATCTACCTATCTCTCTCTCTCTTATTTTTGTAATAGAAACATTGTACTTCTAGAATTGTAGTTTGCTCCCTGAGTTCGACCTCGGGAAACCTTTTATTTCCAAGTAAAATTGTAATAGTGGCAATGACTATCTGTACTACAACGCCATTTCTATAACAAACAACAAAACCTAGTCATACCGCCACTAACGATCATCACTGATGTCCGTCAGTGTTGATCAATCAAGATCATGGCAAGGTGATGTTGTCCCTTTTCAAGTTCTTTCAGTGGTTTTCTACAGTAGAAGTGTGGCATCTAGCACGAGGTTTTCATGAGGCTTTGATCGGCTTTTTTCCCTGCGATTCCCTCATCATCTTTTGATGTATAATCAACTTTTGGTTTGTTGGCCTCTTATGGGTGAAGGAATCTGTCTTTCCTCATCCGGTGGTAGGTGTAGCTTTTACTCATGGTATAAAGACGTTTGAAACCCTTGGTTGATAGATTATTCTGTTTATGACCATTGGGTGATGGATTCTCGTGTGTCTAATGAGGGTTTCTTTGCCTACTATCACGGAGCTCTAGTCTCTTCATGGCAAACTCGTGATGCTCTCATGTCTCTAGCATTAGTGGTGGCAGATGGAGGAGGATATGTAGTGCTGTGAGGAGAAGGGCCTATAAGAAGACCCTTCAACTCCAATGCCGAGCACTCATCCTCATCTTGTTGATCCTCCTCTACGAGTGAGGGGAAGAAGAGGATTAACAATCTGAGGTTTCGGAAGGTGAGTCAGGTAAAATTCAGTGGGGGAACACAAATCATATTTTCTTTGTACAAGTGAAAATGTTTGTTGTATTACGTAATGTTGTTTCTTTGAAATTATGTTGGATATTGAGCACTTAGATCCACTTCTGAGATCTATCCTAATTTTCTATTAAAGATTCTCTTTGGGGGGGGGGGGGGGGGGGGGCTTTGTGGTGGGTTAGCTCAATATGCAGGCTTGCATGAGAAGAGTATGCATGCATGCTGTTGGCAACCTCACTATCAAGATGCAATATTAGACATCCTGATTAAGTATATTACTTAGGACTAGAAGCCATGATCCTTCAGCTTGTGGTTCACTTAAGGTAGGGTACGAAATCAATACAGGAGGGGCATGAGACAGTAACACGAATGTGAGGAAGGACTACCTTTACTAATTTCCTTTTTGAGGTTCGAAAACCCACAAAGCAGTCTGTTTCTGGTTTTGGTTTATACTGATTGGCTCAGTAGTTAAAGTTAGTTAAACTACAATGAACCAAATGATAACGCTTCATAAATCCAATCGACTCCAATCAGGTTGGATATTCAGGTCTAGTTCGAGAAAGGGGTTGCATTTTGTTGGGTTAACTTTTATACAAGGTGGTAAAACTGCATTTTTGTTTGGTATGTATTTTAAACCTAAGTCAGCATGGGACTATTCTGTATGCAAGGAGATTAACATGCTTAGTGCCCGTTTGAGATGCTAAGAAATTTTGTTGCATTTTTTGTTTGTCGATTCTTACAGGATGATGCTACAGTTGTTTTCTTTTGTCATCTAATGTATCCTCATTACACTCCATTTTTTTTTGATAGTGTAACTAAATTGGGCTTCTGGGTTCTAGCTTGTTGACCTCACTTGTTTCTGTTGTAATATGTTGACTTACATCTTGTTTCTATCTGTTGTCTCACTTTAATGCAGTAATGTTCTATCTGTTGTAATCTTGTCTCACTTGCACAGACTGTATGACTGAGGTAGTTTATATTAGAAAAATCAAGAAGTGATGCTTAGTACATCATCCTATTTAGAAGCACTTGCTACGTAGCAATGCACAAACCCAGCATCTATATGTAGTGGTTCTTTTGTATTTTGATTAATGCTGTAAAAGATCAATTGCATTAGAACAAAACACAAGCTATGGCAAGAGGCCATACGTGACAAAATACCCCAAATCCTTTCACACCTATTATGTACAAACACAAGCTATTATGTACTTTGTATGACATGTTCATGACTTAAACATTTGTTGATGAGTGATTTCTTTATAAGTTCAGACAACCATGGCTGAAAAAATAAATAGAAAAAATTAACTGCTTAAATATAGATTTTGTAGAGGAATGAGAAAGTTAGAGAAATTACGTTGAGTAGAGAAATATATGTTTGTTCCTAAAGAGTCTTTGAAGTTTCATTTTAGATGATTTTGTAATCAGCCATTTTACATCGATTATTAAGTGACTCGTGGGAGGAGGTTGTCTCAATTCACTCAATCCGTTGTGCCTAAAGGTTAGTTATTTCTTGTCATATATTTCGTCTTTGAATACAATGTTTCTGGTATCGATAGGATAAAGTAAAGTGTGAAACGTAAGGCATCCTTCCAACTTTTTTTACTTCAATACTAATTTTATGGACCGTAGATAACACATTCCATGCTCAGATTCCACTTGGAATTGCACATAGGTCTATATTACATAGAAATAACTTCCAGTAGGGTATTTCCCACTGCAAGCATGATTATAATGACTGGATATTTTTTGTCCTCCATTAATGTAGAGTAACATTGTTTCAAGTTATGAACGACATTGTTTAGAATGGCAACATCGAATACGGGATCTTCCAAGACGAATAAGTGTAAGAATTGGAATTACGAGCTGACAACTGAGTTACTTAAGATCTTAAGGAGGCACTATGATGTTGGTCATTGGATGGAAGGATCGTTTAGTAAGAACGTATAGAATGAGATTGATGTGGAGTTTGAAGCTGTGACACACATGAATTACTCACACATCCAGATATTGAATAGATGGAAGGAACTTAAGAGGAAACACATCCAATATGTTCAACTGTTGAGCAAGAGTGGGTGGGGTATAGATCCAATGACTAATTGCCCAGTTGCACCATCTCTAGATGTGTGGGATGAGGTAACATTTATCCATTTCCGTTAACATGCTTGTATATTTTAGAATTAATTTCAAATGAGTATATCCAAATTTCTTGCGATGTCCTTTGTCATAGCTTCCAGTGGAACTTAGGTGTCTATGAAATAAGCCATTCCTGTATTGGAATGATGTCCACACAATTGTCGGGAGAGACACCGCTACTAGGGAGCATGCTCTGTCATCAAATAGAGATGTGGATGTCACCGATTTGACCGATGATCCCTGTAATGAACCTTTGCATACAACCACTCCTCCTCAGTTCCAATTTGGATTCGCTCCAAATGAGGAAGTCTGGAGTTTCCTACAAGCACCATACACTGGTCCTTCGATATTTCGTAGCTCAACAATCCCTGCGTCCACTAATTCGAATCCTGCACCAGGGCAAGGTGAAGCCCAACCCCAGCTTCACCTCAAAGCAAGTAGGATGAAGCGGCAATCTACTAGTTTGACTAGTGGGGGGAAGCATAGGAGATTAGGTGGATCTGCTGCAGCAGCATCATCAGCTAAAGCTGATGAGTTCACTTCGTTAATGAGGACTCTTATTGAGCATCAGATATCTCCGCAACAGACAAGTGACACCGTAGGAGACAAGATCCGTGATTGTTTACGCTTACTGATGCAGAGGGTACCTGGAATTTCTCTAGATGATGTCATTACAATTGTGAACTTGCTAATGCACAAATCCCAGAGGCCTATTTTCAAGGATCTCCTCCCATATGACGCTGAGTTTGGTGCATACCTCCGTAGGCACACAAGTAGTGACTATGACTTCTCGTAGAGGGTCTACAAGAAGTCTTGAATGGACTCCTATCCCATTTGTAATGTGTAATTGTTATTCGCATTTGGATAATGTGTTGCAGTAATTTCCTTATGTTATTTGTATTTGACCAATGTACTGAACTTTATGTCATACTTTGTTTGAGTTACATTGATGAACTTCCATCTTTATCATATATGCAAGTTTCTCCTATCGTTAACATGCAAAACAGGAATGGATTCCGATGGTGAGAGGTCATCCTCAACTGATAGTAGCATCGAGGGAAGTCCGCTTCCAATCGTTGAGGTCATCTTGCTCCTTGCGATGGACTTTCCTCCATTTTGATGATGAACCTATCCCACGTGAACCTCACAATGTCAATCTAAACATTGCTGGACACATTTGGGTTCATGAGATTCTAAATGGACACTGGAGGAGATGTTATGATGAGTTCAGGTTAAGCAAGGAAGCATTCACGGCAATTGTGGACTTTTTAAAGGAGAGAAAAGGACTATACGATTCAAGATTTGTAACCGTCAACGAACAACTTGCCATATTCTTGCATGTCCTCGCACATGGCTCGTACAATCGACATCTAATTGAGAGATTTCAACATTCGGGGGAAACAATTTCCCAATATTTCAACACAGTTCTCCTCACTTTATGTTCAGTTAGTCGATCATTCATTTCTTTGCCAGGAGTGAATGCAGTGGTCCTGGCTAAAATAAGGGGAAACTCGAAATTCTTCCCGTATTTCAAGGTAAGTGGTAAAATTATTGATCAATATTCACCTTACAGTAATACGTTTACGGTTTGGGCTACATTTTTATTAAGAATCATGTCAAAACTCTCTAATATAGGATATCTTAGGTGCAATAGACGGAGGCCATGTCCGTGCCACTGTTCCTGCAGCGGATCAGGCATAACATCATAGCAGCTGTCAACTTTGATCTCCAGTTTATTTTCGTTGGAACTGGTTGGGAAGGATCCATAGTAGACATGAGGGTTTCAAATGGGCATTGAGAGAAGGCCTGAACGTACCCCAGGGTCGCAGGTACTTAGTAGATTTGGGTTACACTAATACAGATCATTTTCTTTCCCCTTTTTGAGGCATCTCCTACCATCTACAAGAGTACCGAGGTCGTGGTCGTAGGTATAAGTTATACAAGAAACTTTATAATCATCGACACGCCCAATTAAGGAATGTTATGGAGAGGGCATTTGGGGTGTTGAGGAGGAGGTTTAAAATATTGGATACTGATTGCACAGTAAAAAAATACACCAACAATTGTGCCATCCTATGCTATTTCATAGCATTGCCAGTGCATATTAGGTAGCCATAGTCGCATTTGTAAAAATAAACGCATGCATGCATTTATTTGAGAGGGGAGGAGAGTGAATAAAATGGCCTTGAAATTAACGTATCCCTCAAGTGCTACCTCGCAAATTCACCACCTTTATTTTTTATTTTTATTTGGCTTTGAATTTCTCCGTGCGGCTCAGGGCATGGCTTGCTCTTTGCGCCATTCTCTGCCTCAGCTTACCCTGCCAGCCGCATACACAGCCATGCACAGCCCGGGGCATGGCTGTGCTTGCCTCCTTCCTCTTTAAAAAGGGCACAGCTATCTTCCTTGCGTAGAGCCTGGTCCACAGAATACAGATAGAACCCTTCCTTCTCCAGACCATCTCCTCCCCTCTCCCCTCCATACACAGCCTCTCTTCCTCCTGAAGAGCTACACTGCGGGCAGGAGCAGCTCACAGTGGTACACAACCACCACTGTGAGTCCCACCACCACCCAGCTCATCAAAGAGCCGGTGGGCGTGGTGGTTCACCTCTCTGATTTCATCGTTCCATCCATTTCCGCCATTGCCGCAAGACTCGAGCTTTGAAGCTCAAGCACAGCAGCAGCACAGCACCGACCTCTCCTTCCGCACGCGCAAGCCACCGCGCGCCCCTGCAGCAGCCGGCGCAGCTTCTTCCGCACACGCAGGCTCGCTCTGCAGCGCCCGCGCACGCAGAACAGGCCACAGCCAGTCATGCGAGACGAGAGCGCACTGTAGCTACTGTTCAGACTAGAGAGTACGACACTGTAGCTACAGTGCGGTGACCGGAAAGCTTCTCACTTATCCAGTCACCGCGCACTCTCTCTCCACGCCGCAACCGTCGCCAACCCGTCCGCGGGCCCGCGTCTCTCCCTGCACCCGCTCCGGCGCTTGTGCCCGCATCTCACCCAGCACACGCTTCTTCGCTCACGTTCCCCTCAGCGCGCAACGCGCTGTGCTGCGCCCTCACACCGCTCCCTCCAGTGCGCGCCTGCGCGTGCGCGTGCACGCTCCTACGCGCACCATCAGACGACGGCTGAAGCCTCCGGACGATTTAACTCGCCGCGCCTCCTTTTTCCAGCAAACGCTCTCTCTCTCTCTCTCTCTATCACTCCCTCCCGCAGACACATACACACACACACACTCTCTCGTACACACACCCACTCACTTGTACACGACTATATACTTATATATATATATACATACATACATATATATTTATTTACATATATATATTTATATACGTATATATATATACATACATATATCTATACATATATTATTACCTATACAACTAAGTATAATTATATATACATATATATATATATATATATATATATATATACACACATATATATACACATATATTTATACATATATACATATATATCTATAACTATAAATACATATATATATCTATCTACATATATCTATATACATAGATACTTATACTAATATATCTATATATATATATATATATATATATATATACATACACGTATATATCTAATTATAAATATATATATATATATACATACATCTATCTATATATATATATTTACATATCTATATATATATACATACATATATAACTACATATACACCTATATAATTATAACCACATATATATATATATATTTATATTTATATATATACATATATATATTTTTTCATATCACCTACCACATGTTGTATCGTGGGAATATTTGCACCAGTTGCTGATATTCCTCGATACACGAGTATAGAAAGCGTCTCCACACACATCTTCCACCCATCCATCCTACACTCCATGCGGCACGTCGTCCTATTGGTTGCATCTTCCTAGACGACGATCAGCTCGACACCGTGCTACACATCATTTTCACCTCCACCCCCACCCCTATATACATATATAATATAAACATATATATGTACTATATTTACCTTATTTCTATTTCTCTTTCCTGCCATTAAAAAGATAAAAAAAATATACAAAAGAGAAAAGATAATCCTTGACTTGTAGGTACTCAGTCTTGTAAATAGCAACACCAGTTTTGAAATCCTAATTTAGCTCAAAGCTAAGAACCTGATTTTGAGGGTGTACCTCAAGGACAAAAATTATCAGAAAAAAAACTTAAATAGAAAAACATCAAAAACATAATAAACGAACGGAAGAGATTCGTTGTAGGAAAGGCATAGAAACTTATTCACCTCTAATCTCGCTTCCCTAAATTTGACCCTAGGCCTAAAAGTGACCAAGGTAAAATCAAGTAGGCCAGGTTAAAAATTTTGTAAAAAGATGGTTAGGCTCGATTTAGGTTAACCACTATACTCATTTCAATGATTAAATAACCATATTAACACAACCTATCCGAGCTCGACCACACTTTTTCTGGTGCCGTTGCCGGGGAAGTGCGCATTCAGGTAAGTTTCTACTCCATTCCTTTAATTTCTCTCTTCTCACACCCTTCTCTTCACGGGTGTTTCTGTTTGTTGGTGTGCAGGTGAACCAGTTGCAAGGAGAAGGCAGGCAGACAAAGTCGGAGACGTGGGCAGATCCAAGGCAGGAACGGGAGCGTGAAGTCATCGACACCGCACTGGAGCTTCGCCCACATTGTTGCACAGGTAGGTCTTTCTTTCTTAGCAACTTAGGTCAACTTGTCACCTTAATAAAAAAAAAGAAAAAAAAAACACTTTTTGGGATCTCTTGCGGCAAGTGGATTAAAAATCACTTGTTTGATTATTTGCCATCACTCCCACCGCCCCGGGATTTCCTGCCAAACTTCGCATAGAGAAGATCCAAGAATCTTGATTCTTGAATCTTTCACCGTGTGAAATAGTCTTTGAGGCAAAAATAAAAAAAATTGATTGCCATCCCTCTTTGCCTCATTTATCTGCATTTCGGGATCACCTATTTGGTTGGGAGAATTGGAATTGAATTGATTCCAAACCCACCACGACCTTTCACATGCCTAAGATTCGATCCCGAATACTTCAACCCCAATAATTTGATTTTCTTTATCTTATGGTTGAGCCTTGTTTGTGGAACATCATTCTGGTGATTGGGAGCACTTGAATTGAAGTGCTTTGGCTCCCTTTTACACTAATCTAAAATTGACTCGTGCATCCACACATAGAAATCTCCATCTAGGGAAGCCCATTGCATTTTAGCATGCATTAACCAACTAACATTGAAGAAGGGTTTGTTGGGCTTAGAAAAAAACTTGTATTCTCTTAAAACCCGGAGATTGGTTGAATTGGTAATTCAGCGAAATCCTAAAATCCATCCTACTTAAGGCTGAAACTCTAAAAATCATTCACCAATTAAAACTTCAATCCGGGGAGATTTCCCCATTGCATGCTTGGTTTACACACTTTATCAAATCAATCACTTGGGCATTACCCGTAAATAACGGCCTTCACATTCCAAAAGCACTTGATCCTAAGCCTCTAACTAAAACTGGTAGCAACTTGACCCTTATTAAGGATTGGAGGTCTAACTACCTGTGTGTAGCGCCTACATGCTGGTGAGCGTTCCTGCGTGCTATCGAGTGTCTAAGACTGGGGCAAATGGCCTTTCAATCTGGCTCGGTGGTTCTACGGTGCTCGCATTTGGTTCCGTAGGTCGTGATAGTAGGTAACTTAGATCTTTAGGTCTAAGGGCACACTGTAGAGGTTAGGAATTTGATTGTATTGATTTGTCATCAAGTGTACCTTGCGGCATCATTTCTCTCATCTCCTTTTCGCTTCGTATCTCCCCAATTCTTCCTGCAGTAGTGCATGTTTGGGAGGAGGTCACAAAATCCTGAACTGTGTGAATTGTCTGATAAATTTAGAAAAGAAGCTGAATTGTCCTCCACAAACATGGCTGCACGCCCACCCCCAAATCCCGAGGGAGGAAACCGCCCTCAAAACCCACCAGGTGGTGGAACCTTGGATCCCATAACCCGCCTCCAAGCCCAAATGGAAATGTATAATGAACAAATTGAGGCCATTAAGGAAACATTGGAGGAAATGCAGAATCCTCCCGAATGGGAGGAGCCTAGGTCTCTTAGCTCCTATCAGAATCCTGCTGCTAAAGAGACCATAAGACAAATTCGGGTCCCCATGGGCGGGGACGACTTTGAATTGAAACCTAACATAATTGGCCTGATAAATTTTCACTTCCATGGTCTTGCAAGTGAAGATCCTTTTCTCCACTTGGAAGACCTAACCCAATTGGCTAAAACTGTTAAACTAAGAAATACCGGGTTACCTATAGTCCTCACGAAAATGTTCCCGTTTCAATTGCGGGATAAAGCGTCGCAGTGGTTACACACCCTTGGGAGAACCATCTACTCTTGGGAAGAGATGCGAATAGCATTTCTCAAGAAGTTCTTCCCAATCGGGTGAACTAATGCGCTTCGCCATGCTATCACTTCATTTACACAACAAAACAACGAACAGTTTCATGAGGCATGGGAGAGATATAATGACCTCCTCAGGAAGTGTCCGCACCACGGTCTGCCTAAGTGGCATATAGCCCAGATTTTCTATTATAGGCTAAATGAGACTTTGAAACAGATTGCAGACGCTTCTTGCGGAGGGAATTTCATGAATAAAGACGAGAATGGAGCATTTGAATTATTTGAAAATATGAGTGAAAAATCGATGAACAATGCCTCCATTGTCGCCTTTAATCGTACCAGCCTACCACGTAATGTCCATGAAGTTGACACGGGACCCTCCCATTCATCCACAGATCTCAACCTTATTGCACAGAAGTTGGATGAAGTCTCCGTCGCGCACAAGAAGCTGGACGAGCTTCTGGCCAACCCCGCCCGTTCTATGGCAAACACCCCCACCTCACCACTTCGTCACAATCCTAATTCTTCCAACACCAGGCTTATCCCTAGAAACCCCGTAAGACCTTCCTTACCGAGTGTCGCATCGAGCGATTCGGTAAGTCTTGTGGATCTGGCTTCTGCAAGCCAGTATTTTGAGACGGAGGACCAAGCCTCTGTGTGCTCGGATGCGTATTTACATACAGATGCATCTTCTGGCATAGAAGACGCTTGCGCCCTGGGGAACAACCCATTCTCTGCCACTTATAACCTAGGGTGGTGAAATCATCCGAACTTCGCATGGTCCAACAACCCGCAGCGCCAAAACCCCACGGGTAGACCAATGCGACTGTCCGCACCCATCATCCCAAGGGCCCAGTCTAATCCTGTGGCGAATCCGCCAACAGGTCTTTACGTATCGTAAACATAACACGCATCAAGTCCTCTTGACAAATTGATGCGAATGACGACGGAAATGTCAAAGCGCCATGAAGAGAACATGACCTCTCTTCAGCACCAATTGGCGTAGCAGAATGTTGAGATCAGTCAACTACGCATGGCGACTTGATCTCAGGGCACTCTTCTAGCCCAACATGTTCCCAACCCACGAAATTTTGTACCCCGTGGTCCTCAACCACAGGTACGACCTTCTCAGGGGCAGGTTCATCAGATTCTGCAAGCTCCGAGCATTCCACCGGGATTTCAGGCTAATCCCACTGGACCTGCATCGTCCAATGCAATCACTACGAGGAGCGGCAAGCAGACCGTCGATCCACCTCAACCTGATCCTGGCCTGTCTTCTTCATCGCCCTCTCATTCGAGATGCACGCCACACTCACGAGAGGATGATACACCCAAATTAGTGCCAGAATCAGTCCCATTCCCTGAGGCTCTACTGAGGGAGCCAAAAGGCAAGAAGAAGGATACGCAGGCCTTTGATAACCTGCGTAATTTGTTCAGGGATGTTGAAATCAAGGTACCCCTGCTCAAGGCTATCGACCACATACCTACTGTCGCCCGATTTTTCAAAGACTACACAATACCCAGGCGACAGTCAAAGAAAACTAAGAATCCGATGGTTCTCTCGCCTCATGTGAGTTGTGCTATACTGTCAAATCTACCACCGAAGTAGAAAGATCCGGGCACACCGCTTATTTCCTGTAGCATCCAAGGCTGTAATTTTAACCGTGCCCTGCTTGATCTAGGATCTTTCATCAATCTTATACCAACCATCATGCTCGAAAAATTTTCCTTGGGAAATCTAAAACCCACCCCAGTCACGTTACAATTGGCAGATCGTTCTGTCAAAATTTCGAAGGGTGTGGTGGAAGACGTGGTGATTAGGGTCAACAGTCTCTGTTTTCCTGTTGACTTTCTTATTTTAGATATGGAAGTTCATAGCTCACTTTCTGATTGTCCGATCATCCTTGGTCGACCTTTCTTGGCCACAGCCCGCGCCCATATCGACTGCGAGTCGGGCTGTATTGAGATTGCAGTTAGATCTGAAAAGCTCAAGCTTAACATCTTCAAGGCAGCCAAGAACTTTGATTGCGATTGCATCGAGGATGACACATCTGACGAGGACATGGCCGTCAACGCGTGTATCGGACTAATTGGGACCTATTCTGACTGCTGCAGATTGCCTTTAAACACTGACGATTGCCTGACTGACACATATTGTGACGTTCCCCCATCCCTCCCTATTCCCATACCTTCTCCTGGCCAGACTTCTAACGAGGTTTTCTCCGCTTCTCATACCTCGTGGTCTGAGTTATATTCGGGCTACTCACCGCCGGTCCACACTCTTGAAGATCAGATTGCCCTTTCTTTCCCGCCAAATCAGGCGGAGTTGCAACTCCACACTGGGACCTTGAGCCCATATACTACCCACTGGGGCTATTCCTTTTTGGATCCATCTATCCAAGAAGCCCCTCTTCTTGGCCAATCTGAGGGCCAACTTCTTACTCCTGACTTGTTTTCCGATCCACATGGGACACTCTCGTCCCAAGATATGCCAGATCTTTCACCATCCACTCTCGAGCTAAAAGAGCTGCCTAGTACACTTAAGTATGTTTTCTTGGGACCAAATGAAACGCTCCCCGTAATCATCAGTTCAAAATTGACCAGGGAGCAAGAGTGCAAACTAATGAAGGTCCTTATGGAACACAAGGCAGCCATTGGATGGTCTTTATCAGATTTAACTGGCATTAGCCCCTCCTACTGCCCTCACCGTATATATACGGAGGAGGAGGCTCGACCTTCCCGCGAGATGCAGCGACGTCTCAACCCTAACATGCGAGAGGTCATTAAAAAGGAAATTATTAAGTGGCTGGATGCGGGTATAATCTACCTGATCAGCGATAGCCCCTGGGTGAGTCCGATTCACGTCGTACCCAAAAAGGCAGGACTCACCATCCGTGTCAATGACAGGGGCGAATCCATCCCTACACGCACTCCTACATCTTGGAGAGTGTGTGTGTAGATTATAGGAAACTCAATGCTGCAACTAAGAAAGATCACTTTCCGCTACCCTTCATTGACCAAATCTGGGAGCGGTTAGCAGGAAATAAATTTTTCTATTTCCTGGATGGATTCTCAGGATATAACCAGGTGGCAATTGACCCCTGGGACCAAGAGAAAATCACTTTTACCTACCCCTTCGACACCTTTGCATTTAGAAGGATGCCGTTCGAACTTTGTGATGCACCAGCAACTTTCCAGAGATGTATGCTGGCAATATTTCATGACATGGTGGGTGACTTTCTCGAGGTCTTCATGGATGACTTTTCGATCTTTGGACCATCTTTCGATGACTGTCTTGCCAACCTGACCCATATCCTTAGGAGATGTATTGATGTAAACCTCGTGCTCTCTTGGGAAAAAAGTCATTTTATGGTACACGAGGGAATTGTTCTTGGGCATATCATCTCCGATAGGGGTATCGAGGTTGACAGAGCTAAGCTTGATGTAATTGCTGATTTACCTGTGCCTGGCTCTGTCAAACAAATCAGCTCCTTCCTGGGACACATCGGTTTCTATAGGAGATTCATCAAAGATTTCTCCAAGATTTCTCGACCTTTAACTCATCTCCTATCGACCGATGTACCCTTCGATATGGGCCCCGATTGCATACGAGCATTCACGCAACTGCGTAATGCTGTCACCAAGGCCCCTGTTCTCCAGCCACCTGATTGGTCCCTCGACTTTGAACTCATGTGTGACTCTTCCGACCTTGCAATCGGAGACATCCTGGGACAAAGACGCGATAGACACCCCTTCGTGGTGTACTACGCCGGTAAGACGTTGGACGAGGCCCAGCGTAATTATACTACCACTGAGAAAGAACTATTGGCGGTCGTCTTTGGACTGGAGAAATTCCGCTCTTACCTTCTGGGCTCACATGTTATTATTTTCACTGATCACGCGGCCATTCGCCATCTCATGCACAAGAAGGATGCCAAGCCTAGACTGTTTCGTTGGATCCTTCTGCTCCAAGAATTTGACATTGAGATCCGCGATAAGGTCGGAGCCCAGAATGTTGTGGCTGATAATCTTTCTAGACTGGACCCTGACCATATTGGACTTACTCTGCCAATTAATGAGATTTTTTCTAATGAGCACCTATTGGCAATTAATGTAGCAAGTGGACCTTCATATGCCGACATTGCCAATTACCTCGCTTCTGGATCCCTTCCACGTGGCTGGCCTAAAAACCAGCGTGAGCATCTCATGGCAGAAACAAAGTATTATTTCTAGGATAATCCACTTCTTTTTCGAATAGGTGCTGATCAAATCATCCGTCGCTGTATTCCTGACAGTGAATTCCCCAGTGTGCTATCCTTCTGCCACGATTAGGCCTGCGGAGGTCATTTCTCTGGGAGGAAAACTGCAGCCAAGGTGTTGTAGTGCGATTTCTTTTGGCCCTCCCTTCACCAGGATGCACACAATTATGCCAAACATTGCACTAGGTGCCAGTCGTTAGGGTCAATGTCACGTCGTGACATGATGCCCTTACAACCCATCTTAGCTGCAGAAATCTTCGAAATTTGGGGAATTGATTTCATGGGTCCCTTTCCTCCTTCCAACGGCTTCGAATTCATTCTCGTGGCTGTTGATTATATTTCAAAATGGATCGAGGCTATTCCCATGCGACATGCTGACCATGTTATATCCACTCGATTTGTCAAAGAGCACATTTTTGCGTGCTTTGGGATCCCTCGAGCCATTATCTCGGATGCAGGAAGCCACTTTACCCATGCTTCTTTTTGGGCACTTCTGGGGAAATAAAGAGTCCACCATCGTATCGTATCCCCGTATCATCCTCAGATGAACGGCCAGGCAGAGGTGTTGAACCGAAAAATCAAGCAAATTCTCCAGAAAATGGTTTGGCCTGACCATAAGGATTGGTCCGACAAGATGATTGACGTACTTTGGGCGTATTGGACCGCCTTCAAGGCTCCCCTTGGTATGTCTCCTTATAGAATCATTTATGGGAAGCCTTGTCATTTGACCGTGGAGTTGGAGCACTGCGCTTATTGGGCAGTTCGCCAATGTAACCTCGACCCAGACCTGTGTGGTCGAGAAAGGAAACTCCAACTCCAGGAGCTGGAAGAGCTCCGTCGTGAAGCCTATGATTCTGCCTTAACTTTCAAGCAACGCACTAAGGCTTTTCATGATATCCGTATTCGGCGGAAGGAATTTGAGCCATCTCAGCAAGTTTGGCTCTACAATGGCCGGCTCAAATTCTTTCCCGAGAAACTGAAGTCCAAATGGATTGGTCCTTTCCTGGTCTGGAGACCATTTCCCAATAGTGCCGTTGAGATTGAAGATCCCAAATCTGGACATAAATTTATGGTCAATGGGCAGCGTTTAAAACCCTATCTTACTCATGAACCTGCCCCCGTTGGAGAAACTGTTGCCTTGCTGGAGGGTAACTAATGTCATGCCTCATTCTGAGTCCAGCTGGGGACATTAAATTCAGCGCTCGTTGGGAGGCACCTCAACAACACTCCGCCATTGTCACGCTCACTTCACTTTTCACTTCACCACCCACCCTACCACCCTACTGTATACCCTGCACCTCAGCTCTCGTTACCCGATCTTTCGTCCTTCCTCTACCTTACCCTGCATGCATATGAGGACATAGCATCGTTTGGCATGGGGGGGTGGATAGGCATCTATAGGATCTGGGTATTTTATGGTATCATGCAGTCTCCATCTATCTAAAAAAAAATGGTATTTAGTAATGATCTGAAGGCTGAAACAAAAATACAATAAGTGTTTATGGATAGTCAACCACTGTTTTGAAGACTTTCCAGGCCACAAAAGCTTGATTTGCTCAGGCTCGGCTTAATTCACTTAAGCATTGACAAAATAGATCGAAATCTCTCCTAACTTAGGACGTATTCTTGTACCTGAGACACCAGTACAGGATTCGTTGGTTTGTTTCTACTCGAGAGCCTAAGTAATCTTGGTTCACACTACACATATCAAGAAAGACCAGGTGAACATAAGATCCAACCCTAGTGTTTATTTGGGAAGGTGGAGTCCTTACCTATGCGCACAGGTAGACTTTTTATCCCAGGCTTTAGTCTTGTATTTAGGAGAGACTCTTTCCACCAAAAAGGAACTCCCCCTCCAAAAGAAAAGTGTGCTCCTCTAAATAATGTTGTAAGAGATTTACTGACACGTGTTTCAAAAAAAAAAAAAAGGCTGCAAATAAGTCAGTATATCTCACAAACGTCTGTAAAGTCTTCTCCCTACAAAAGTTCTTCAAAGCAAGTTACAAATACCCTGTTTTCTTTGAGCCACAAATGTAATAAAATGGGAGTTGAGTTTTCCGTCATCCTTTTAAGGGTCAATCCGAAGACACAAGCTGAAACTGGGACCAACCTGCACTTAAAAATTCGTAAAACCCTAGGCTTGAGTCTTAATGTTCATCTGGTCAGTCTTGATCCTTCACTATGCACAAGCCATAATCTCTTGAGCTCTCGAGTACGGCAAAAATCGCCTGGGTCCTAAAAATCGTATTTAAGGTTTAAATATCAAGAGTCCAGGTTAGTTGAGAGATGGTCTATGTCATGTAAGACTTAAAGTACTGGTAGTCTTCTCTACAATTGGTTCTCACAATATCCAACAAATAAACACACCTATGTCGGCTCAGAAGAAAATCTTCAGCTTAAGATCATTTCTAAATACAATACAAAAATGTTTTGCTAGGGACTAGCAAAAGATAGGCATGGGGGTATGATTGCACAGCAAAAAAATACACCAACAATTGTGCCATCCTGTGCTATTTCCTAGCATTGCCAGTGCATATTAGGTAGCCATAGTCGCATTTGTAAAAATAAACGCATGCATGCATTTATTTGAGAGGGGAGGAGAGTGAATAAAATGGCCTTGAAATTAACGTATTCCTCAAGTGCTGCCTCGCAAATTCACCATCTTTATTTTTTATTTTTATTTGGCTTTGAATTTCTCCGCACGGCTCAGGGCATGGCTTGCTCTTCGTGTCATTCTCTGCTTCAGCTTACCCTGCCAGCCGCATGCACTGCCATGCACAGCCTAGGGCATGGCTGTGCTTGCCTCCTTCCTCTTTAAAAAGGGCATAGCTACCTTCCTTGCGCAGAGCCTGGTCCACAGAATACAGATAGAACCCTTCATTCTCCAGACCATCTCCTCCCCTCTCCCCTCCATACGCAGCCTCTCTTCCTCCTGAAGAGCTACGCTGCGGGCAGGAACAGCTCACAGTGGTACACAACCACCACTATGAGTTCCACCACCACCCAGCTCATCAAAGAGCCAGTGGGCGTGGTGGTTCACCTCTCTGATTTCATCGTTCCAGCCATTTCCGCCATTGCCGCAAGACTCGAGCTTTGAAGCACAAGCACAGCAGCAGCACGGCACCGGCCTCTCCTTCCGCGTGCGCAAGCCATCGCGTTCCCCTGCAGTAGCCGGCGCAGCCTCTTCCACGCGCGCAGGCTCGCTCCATAGCACCCGCGCAAGCAGAACAGGCCACAGCCGGTCGTGCGAGCCGAGAGCACACTGTAGCTACGGTTCACGCTAGAGAGCGCGACACTGTAGCTACAGTGCGGTGACCAGAAAGCTTCTCTCTTATCCGATTACCGCGTGCTCTCTCTTCGCGCCGCAACCTTCACCAACCCATCCCCGTGCCCGCGTCTCTCCCCGCACCCGCTCCAGCGCCAACGCCCGCGTCTCACCCAGCGCTCGCTTCTTCGCCCGCGTTCCCCTTAGTGCGCAGTGTGGTGCGCTGCGCCCTCACACCGCTCCCTCCAGTGCGCGCCTGCGCTTGCACACGCCTACGTGTATGTATGCACGCTCCTGCGCGTACCATCAGACGACGGCTGAAACCTCCAGACAACTTAACTCGCCGTGCCTTCTTCTTCCAGCAGACGCTCTCTCTCTCTCTCTCACTCCCTCCCGCAGACACATACACACACACTCTCTCTCTCGTACACACACCCACTCACTTGTACACGACTATATACTTATATATATATATACATATATATATTTACATATATATATTTATATACGTATATATATATATATATATATACGTACATATATCTATACATATATTATTACCTATACAACTAAGTATAAGTATATATACATATATATATATACATATATATATATACATATATATACACATATATACAAATATACATACATATATACATATATATCTATAGCTATAAATACATATATATATATATATATATATATATATATATATATATATATATATCTACATATATCTATATACATAGATACTTCTACTAATATATCTATATACATATACACATATTTATAACTATATATATATATATATATATATATATATATATATATCTATATCTATATATAGTTATATTTATATATATATATTTACATATCTATATATATATATATATATACATATATATATATACATATATAATTACATATACACCTATATAATTATAACCATATATATATATATATACATATAGATATATATTTATATATATACATATATATATTTTTTTTCATATCACCTACCACACGTTGTATCATGGGAATATTTGCACCAGTTGCTGATATTCCCCGATACACAAGTACAGAAAGCGTCTCCACACACATCTTCCACCCATCCATCCTACACTCCACGCAGCACTTCGTCCTGTTGGTTACGTCTTCCTAGACGACGATCAACTCGACATCGTGCTACACGCCATTTCCACCTCCACCCCCACCCCTATATACATATATAATATATACATATATATATACTATATTTACCTTATTTCTATTTCTCTTTCCTGCCATTAAAAAAATAAAAAAATATACAAAAGAGAAAATATAATCCTTGACTTGCAGGTACTTAGTCTTGCGAATAGCAAGACCAGTTTTGAAACCCTAATTTGGCTCAAAGCCAAGAACCTGATTTTGAGGGTATACCTCAAGTACAAAAATTATCAGAAAAAAAAAATCTTAAATAGAAAAACACCAAAATCATAATAAACGAACGGAAGAGATTCTTTGTAGGAAAGGCATAGAAACTCATTCACCTCTAATCCCGCTTCCCTGAGTTCGACCCTCGGCCTAAAAGTGACAAAGATAAAATTAAGTAGGCCACGTTAAAAATTTTGTAAAAAGATGGTTAGGCTCGATTTAGGTTAACCACTATACTCATTTCAACGATTAAATCACCATATTAACACAACCTATCCGAGCCCGACCAGATACTCGTCCATACTACACGTTTGATATACGACGGACTGTAATGGCATGTTGTGTAATTCACAACATGATCTGTCGTTGGAATTTGGAAGATCAATTATTTGCTAAGGTGTTGGACGACATTGAAGATGATGGCGACACAATATCGACCAAGTAGCTGTACGTCAGGGAGAGTTCGTAAGAGAGCAGATAGCATTACAACTTTGGGCCGACCACAACCAACAGTCGAACTAATACTTTCATTTACTGTTGTTTTACGTAATGTGTTGTAATTTGAACTAAACTGAACGTACTGGTTTGTAATTATTACTTAGACCTCCTGTAATGCACAACTACTAAACAATTATCTTTGGCACAAGTAAATGCAGATAAAGCATGTAAAGTGATTTACAAGTAGTGCAAGTATGGTGGATGATTTCATGACCACAACCCACGGTTGAAGTTGTCACTATGGACGACCTACACGGCTGTGGTTGGACCCTAAGGGCAGACAACATCTATCGCTAATGGATTGCCTTTTCTACATATGCCAGCTTTGGCAACATGTAAGATTATCGTAGTTATTGGATTTCAAGTTGTCGAGATTTCTATATCGTTATAATAATTTCGCAAGGGTGCAATTACAAAGTTGCAGCGCAACAACTCCCTCCATCTCTTAATGCAAGCCGTGCGGAGTTGTACTTCCTTGCCCTGTAATATCATTGCCTAGAGTTGGACAATACCTATATTAGGAGGAATTCGGAAGCAAATGACGAGTACATTGATTGTCTTGCAAATAGGGTTAAAGAAACCAAGGATGAAATAGAGGTCACCCATAATGAAAATCACAACTTGTAAGGAGAAGTACAAGGATATCTTCATGACATAGGCAGGTTGAACGAAAGGGTGCAAGATTTAAAGATTGAACTAGGTGTTCGCGAAGCTAAGTTACATGCGAAGCATACGGAAATTGTTAACAAGATGAGGAACTTGTCATGCTAGATGTAGTACTAATAATTATTTGCTTACCACTATCGTTATTTTTGAGACCTTAAATTTCTGCCATGGTAGGCATTTGGAACCATAACATATGGTATATTTTGCTATAATAATATGCGATTGTAGCTCTGAAATGAGGAACCAGGTGTACACTTGTACAACGAAGAAAGATATGATGCTACTAAGTCATATGAAGGATGCAGCTAAATCAGGTGAATGGTACCTTCGCACTCTCACCAGGCAAGGATGGACTATAGCAGGTGAGAACTACAATGCACAGAACTTCGTGAACTTGCCACTGCTTACATTGTTCCAAAGGTGGAAGCACCTGAAGAACAAGTTCGTCCTTGCTTGCGAACTCCTCCAAATGGAAGGGTGGTTTTGGGATGACACCACTAACCTTATTCTCCCACCCGAGGAGGGTGCGTGCGATACGGTATGCACTACTTATTTCTCTAAGTTCATATATAGATGAAACAAACGTAACATAACATGTATGTTAACTCTTGTAGGTCGACGAAATATTTCGCGACACTCTCAAGGATCTTCCCTTCCCACAATTTCCACCCCTTCTAGATATATTTCTTTTGCAGGTTCAAGTGGAGTATTGCATGTCGGAGTACTATGTTATGTAGTAACGTATTTAGGACTTCTCATGTGTTACGTTACATTGATATCGTAGTTTGTTGTACTTACAATTTCGAGTTTAAACAATTTGTATGTCGAGTGCTGACTTTGGATAACTCATTTAGCTATCTTATATGTTTAATGCATGTTCCATTGTTTTATATAATTTGACTTTCATTTGCAGGCACTCTCCGGTTCCTAAATTGGGCAATGATGAAAGCTAATTGTGTAAATGTCAAATTTATTCAGTCGATGGAGACATGCACTATAAAATGGTAGGAAGGCATGACCTTGCCAATGCAACCCCATCTTATAGGTTAGTTAGGATGCAAATAGATTTTCCTTCGTACGTAGTTGTTCGCAAAACCTGTTGTGGCATCCTAGCGAATGTATTCTACAAATGAGATTGCTTAAAGGCAACTAAGCTTACTGAGCCCAACCCCATTCTCAAACAACAATGGATTCATACAATCACCATATACGACATCGTAAGTTACAATGTTTTCAATTGAAAAGTTTGACTCTTCGTTAACTTATCATATTTTATTTGATTGGTTGAATGCTATCTTGTAGGTAATTCCTTCTATTGGATGCCAAATTCACTATAAGTGGCTCATGTCAGCTAAGTTTTTTAACTCATGCCTTGCAATCTTCTTTTTTTTGCAATGATTATATTGTTCCTTCTTTATAAAGTACTGCATTCCATAACTAAAGTGTCATATGATATTAACTTATCATATTGATGATGTTTTCTCTTCAATTTTGCCCCCTATTCTTTCATGTAATTTGTTCAAAAGTCACATTTTGATTGTGTGGCTTCTTACTTAAGTGGCATTTGAGCAGCATAAGTAAAGATGCAAGACTCTATCTGAATACTCTAATTGGACATGTCTTGGTAGCTTGCTGACATCACTTGTTCATCATCTAGACTTCTTGTTACGACCCGATTCCCGTATCCCTACAAGATCCGAAACCGACTCGCCTCGACTAATCCCAAGACCCAGTCATCCAAAAAAAAATAATCAAAAAGCAGGAAAGTAAACCACATTCACATATGCAATATAACTAAGAAGAAGAAAGTACAAAGCAGTAAAAGAAAGTAAAACTGTTGTTCCATTACATGCCACCACAACAACAAAAAGTGGAAGTAAACAGTAGAGTCAAATAGTAAGTAGCAGTCCAATACTTACTACAACAGTAAGGGAATGAAAAAGAAGTGTTGAAAACTATGACTGAGCTCGACTGAGCCCAGCACCCTCCACAGCTGGAAGCTCAGGCTACTCAACTCCTGGTCCTAAACAGTATTATGCAAAGACAGAGTCAGCGAACGCTAAATAGAGTGGTATCTATACTATCTAAAATAGTAAAAGTAACACGTTTAATTCTCTTTTTTATTTATCTATTTTATGTGTGTTTCCTTTTCACCCATTTTTCTCAAACATCCAAATATTCTTGATCTTGCATGTTCCTCGTGGAAACGATCTTGATTGCAGTCTTTCCTGAAGAGTAGAAGGTACACGTAGTGCTTTCTTGGCCGGAAGAGTCCCCCGTGGTAGTCCTACACCTAGTCAACCACCCCAAGGTCACTATCAAGATGTAGCGGTGACTACGGCATGTGTGATAAGCACACGGGTAGCTACCCTGCACTGACACGCAGTCAGTTGTTTCCGCTAGATGGTACACCCAAAGTACAGCACGGAACAGTATAGGGCCTTGCCCTCTCAGAACAGGGGTCTCGCCCCTCCACAGTCTGCGCACCCTCGTCTAACTACCTCAGTTTGCCCAGAGGGCCTAACAAGTTAGTGTAGGGTGGCTAGCTGAACCTCGAACCTCGTGGGGTGGCTAGTTCTCTCCCTACACTAGTAGCTCGCCTCGGTACCGCGTACACGAGGGCCAACAGGAGTCAGTGTAGAGTGGCCAATCCTAACCCCGGGTCTCAACCCAAGGGCGACTAGCTCCACTCTACACGAAAAGGAGACAGTTACTCTCCTTGGTACCACGTACTCAAGTGTCAGCACACTTCCCGTCTACATTCCAGGTTTCCATCTAACCATAGGAGTCTACTCCTAATTCCCCGTAGGGTTCATGCTCATGTTCACCATTCACAATTCATTTCTCGTCTATATATAGGAAACTCGTGTTTCCATAATTCGATACATGCAACTGGTGATTTCACAAGTAATTGTTCATAATTTACAGTCAGCTCATAATTATAATACAGGCAATTGCTAACAGTTTAGCTCAATCATGCATGCAAGTACATTATACAGCACAAACAGTTCATTCATTTCTCTATCCTAGGGTTTATGCCACATCCTAGGGTTCCATTGGCTATTTCCACAAGCACATTATTATTTAAATATCATTAATAGAATTAACCACTCTACCGGACAATTCAGGAGTAATGGAGGCTCGAACCGGAGACCCAAACGTCTCTGCGAACCCCAAACACGCAGCAGGCTGGAACCTTATATCAGGAAATACATCACAAAAGGAGGGTTCATAACAGTGTACAAAGGTCTCTAGTACATAGAGAAACTCGCAAGGAAACTACAGGTACTTCGTTTGCGTAAAATGGACCTCGATCGAACCCCAAACGGGTCAAAAACGTGCCTACTGCTCAAAATCAGACGTCTAGGAACAAGTTCAAACGTCTTAAAAGATACCAGAACCTTACCTTAAGTCCCTGCGGTGTCCTCAAATGTCCAGGCCTTCTCTGCGATCGTCTGAAGGTAGTTCCAGACGTCGGTCGATGCCTCTGGTTGTTTGGACGCACTTCCAAACGTCTGGTGATCTGATTAGATGTCCAAAAGTGCAACGTCTGTGCTCCTTCCCAAGGCTGCACCTGCGTACGACAATGTAGGCGTGGTCAGCCGACACATATCTCTGCGCTACGATATGCGTGGCGCAGGGAGATTATGTACCTTCGCGATAAATGAGCTTTTAGACGTTTGGCCTTAACTCCAGACGTCCAGGTACTCCGTCAGCCGTCTGGACTCCACTCCAAACGTTTGATACTGGGAAACTTCCAGTATCAGGACCTCCTCCCAATGCTCTCTGCTGCGCTCCGCCTTGCACCGCCGCAGCTCCAGCCGCTGCAAATGGTCGGGAGGCCATCTCCCCGAGCTCTCTCCTCCTCCCGCATGCACCCGCAGTGGTCGTGCGAGCTCCGCCGAGCTTCCACCGAAGCTCCTTCAACCTCGGCCTCCTCCTCCTCCTGAGCACTCTTCCTTCCTCCTTCTCGCTCTTCCTCGCTCGCCCTCCACTCGCCTCACTGAAGGTCTGAAGGGGGGTGGTGTGTGGAGAGGAGGAAGGGGGAAAAGGGGGCTTTTATAGATGGCACGGGGGTTTAGGGTTCGGGGAAGGGAGGAAGGGAGAGAGAGAGAAGAAGAACGTTCTGCGCGCCGCCCACGCATAGAGCGCAGAGCACGTACAAAAATTTCATTTTCAGATGTCCGGGAAAGGGTCCAGACGTCTGGACAGACGTCTGACTATGACTCCAAACCTCTTAAAAGGCTAAAAGTGTGACGGGTCTTTACACTTCTTTTAGCAATTTCCCAGTTTAGAACACAATTTGCTATTGGCATGATATTTCCTTTCAAGATATGGTGGGAACATTGACGCTTAGGCTACAATCCCTCACCTTGTCCATTTTCTATTTTTTTGTTTCTGGAGTATTCAGGGGATGTCACCTATTTGGCCACTATTCCAGTGGAAATGGAAGTAGGGGCATATTTCTTGGCCAAAGAAAATGTAGTCATCGTAGGAATAGCTCTTGTGAAGATGATATTTAATGAAGTTGATCCTTCATTGAAGTTATTTTGTTAGATGGTCAATGTTACTGTGTATAGGTTGAGTGGTCTGAGATGGATGGAAATTAGATTCGTAAAGGCACACAATTTGGCAAAGTATCCGGTGGGTTTCATTTTTCTCCTTTGAATTTTTAATTTTAAATTTGATTATATATCATCCTTTTTTTTAGCATTTTTCCAAATCAATGTGAAGGGCGGGCACACAACATTATTGTATCGGAAAGGGTGGCTGTTAATCTTATGGAGAGAATGAGTGGAATTGCTACACTTAACAAAGGTCTGTACTTTGGCCTTCTATGTTTTTTTTTTGGAAAAAGGGTTTTGTAGTTTTGCAAAGTCTCCAGAGAGAATTTTTACTATGCCAGTAAGATGATGGGATAAACCTCATCATCCCATTTTTGTCTCTATTAGATTTTGTTTGCCATGGTCTTCTTTTCTCAAGCTGTAACACCTCCCACCTCTTCCTCGAGAGTGTGGGACATGATGCGATGGGAAAAATGTCAACATCTTGCATGTTAGAAGTAGGTCTTAATTGGTGTCTGGCATGTCAACACATTGGATTGTTCTATTTAAGACCATCGGGTGATGGATTCTCATGGATCTACGAGGGCTCCTTTGCCTGCTATCACAGAGCTCTTATCTCTTCATGGCAAATTTGCAAGGCTCTCATGTCTCTAGCATCAATGGTGGCAGATGGAGTAGAATATGTAGTGCTATGAGGAGGAGAAGGGCTTATAAGAAGACCCTTCAACTCCAATGCCAAGCACTCATCCTCATCTTGTTAATTTTTAAGATGAGGAGGATATGTAAGTATTTTCAAGATCTTTGTTCATTTTTAAATGAATTCTTATGTCAATCTTCTTGTTGCATTGCAGAAATATTTCTCCCACAATTTTGTTGGTCGTTCCTTCAGATGCTTTGATCGTGAATGTAGAGATTTTTGGGGCTTTCCTTCCAATTATCACAATAAGATTTCAATATCAGTGCATTTCCAAAAGAAGTATGGTGTGATTTAAGATTGGATCCTATGAATGGCTTTCTCTGTTGCATTTATATCTTGTGTTATTGTCTTAGCTGATAATACAGGTGACTTTTACTACAAGGGATACCACTTGCTTCAGTTGATTTACGTAATGGGAGATCCACGTTGGACCACTGATTTCATCAAACAATCGCATGCTGTAAATAAAGGGTGCAAATGAAATGGATTATTGCATTCGTATTCGGCACTATTGGTTTAGAAAATTAGATATCAAAAGTTCAATATTTGTCAATAGTTAAGAAATGTTGGGTCTCTACCTTTCTGTTCTCTTTAATTGTTACTTTTGTTTCCCGCTCAAATGTAACTCTATCTTTATGTACTTACCTAGTTGAGGTATATAAATTCTAGCTTCCATTTTTCCATTATTGGATGATATATGTCTCCTTTCTTCCCTCAGCTTAATTGTCTATACATTCCCCTCCTCAAAATACATACTTATTCATTGTATATGAATTACAATTCCTTCCATTTTAAAAGCAACTGTATTTGTATGACTCTTCCCATATATTTCCTTGTTTGCTTCTTTCGAAGGTAAACATCTTCCTCTATTTCTTTAAACAGGGGTTGTCCATATATTGTCACGATATATTCGTAGAATATTTTATTCTTGCTCCATCAATGGGTCCACTTCTTTCAAACCATTTTCTGATACTCTTATGTTGTCATTGCACAAGTTTAGCATCTTCATAAAATATTTCATTATTGTTTTTGTAAATAGCATACCTAACCCAAGGGCAAAAAAGTCAAAAATAATACTTTCCAACAACCTTCTCATTATATAGGACCACCTAACAACCAATTTATCCCCCCATTCATATGTCTCCACCAAACACCAAACAAAGGATAGTTTATCTTTATCCCTTCTCAACATCCCATGTCCAACCAAACAACAAAACTCATTTATCCCTCAATTTTTCCTCTATCCCTTTGCCTCACAAAATTTATCCCCCTCAATTTAACCTCCGAAACAAATAGGACCTTAAGGTTTTCTATACGAGGTGTACATTGGTCGAGTTGGGACCTAACCTAGACCCAACTTATAATTTACAGGTTAGGATTTTTTTCAATTCAACACAATCTGTTATACTATCAAATCCAACTCAACCTATAAAATACGATCAAGTTGGGTCAAGTTAAGCAAATTGTTGATCAATTGAACTTTATGTTTTTTCTTATATGCCTTTCCTATTTAATAACAAAAAAAAGTTAAACACATAAAAAGGTTATATCTTATAACATAGTGAATAAAATAAGTAAAAAGAACTTCAAAGAAACAAAACAAAGATATTATCTAAAAGTAATGAGAAAAGATACAAACATACCTGGTCAACAGCATGTCAAAGAAGGGGTAGCGACATGTTGGGTTGGGAGTGGCATAGTGGGGTGATGGAGAGTCAAGGGGTGGCAGGGGTTTTAGATAGGGAAGAAGGGTGGTGGTGAGGTGTTTGGTATGCTTCTGTAGAAACGGTTACACCTGCTGCTTACAGCATCGAATACAGGGATACATACCAGACAAGTGTAATATATGTTGAGATATTAGTAACTTACACCCTGATAGATGCTTCACTCAATTTCAAAATAGAATAGAGATGGCGATTCTGAAAGATAAGAATGTGATTGAAGTTTTTTATGCTATCATTGGCAGAATATCCATTGTTCTAGTTAAGGATATTATGTTGTAGGCAAGATAGGCCAAAATACATTCCTTTATGGGGATGAGAACTATGCTGTGAGAAGAGAAGTATTATGTCGATAAATTTAGTGGGCCCTTTGACATCATTGCAATATCATGTCGATGGCGGCCTACCTTTGGCAGAAAATTGGCAATCGTAGCTAATAAGAAAACATATATGGTGCAATAGACACTTCACTTAGAAGTTATTTTTATTAGTGTCGTGGGTGCCGTCGGCAAAGTAATTTATGCTGTTGGCACCAATCTACTATCATGCGGCATCAGAGGTTCGTGCGTTGTCATTAACAGCATAACGTACGTAGATTAGGTGATCATGGTAGGAATTGCAAACTAACGTAGGCAAGAGTACTTGTCCCTTCGACAGAACTGCAACACAATTGTATTAAATGATAGTTCTAGACAGAAGTGTTCGTAAACGTTTGAGGTTGCAAACGACTATGTAAATTGTCCGGTTGACAAAAATCTAGTGTAATGCCGATGGGGGAAACTTGCCGTCGTTGGTTGGTAAGCAGGGACAAGTTCTACCGTTGACAGCCTAATATCTGTCGTTGATAAAACTGCAAAGACTTGCATGTAAGACTGAAAGCGCTTCATTGGAACTGCAATGACTATGATATTAGAGTGAAAACACCTGGTTAGCGGAGGGAATGCGCTGCCGTTGGTAGGTTTCCTTAGCCAATGGCTAGGGTTAGTTCTAGCAAATAACGGACTAAAGCGTGCTGGGAAATGAAACTTCCATTGGCAGGAATAGGTTATGAATGTCATAGGTGCCGTAAGCATCATAACTGGTAACGGTTATTTTTGTAAACGTTATAGGTGGCCTTAGCACCATAACTGATTACAGTTAGCTCTATAAGCAACATAGGTGCCGTCGGTAGTAGAATGTGGTGCCGCTAGTAGAAAAGGCGGGGTCGCTGGTAGAGATTGTATTTTCAAATGAGAAATTAGCTGTGATAATGCATAGAACAGACGTCCACGTTAGGAAGGCAGAGTAGAAGAGACAATAATAACTGTTGAACACATAAGTTTGTCTTCAATTAAGGGTTGCAATACACAACGCTAGGGTATGTTAGAAATGTATGTGAATGACCGCCATCAACAATGCTCTCTACGTAGATTATGTTCAATAGTTGAAGATCTATTCTCCCAATTGACATGTTCCTCTTCCACCTATCCATTATATAATGCTCAGGAATCATATGCACACCCCTTTCTTTGAAAACAAAAAGGCAATGGCAACACAATAAATCCCGAGGCTCTCAAGATTTGCATGTGCAACCAATCTTCAATAACTAAGGCGAGAAAGATACAATGGAGTTCTTAAAATTGATGTGCTGATCATTCATTGTAAGAATGCATATCCTCTCCAGAATGTCAAATTTCTTGACGCATTAAACAAGTATGTAACCATTCTTGTACAGTACAAGATTCTGGAGACCTTTTCTGAAACATCTTAAAAATACCTAAGGTGTAAATCTCAGACATCTGATGTTTCATGTACAACTAAGACACTAACTGTTGTCTCTTGTGCGTATAATCAAAATCCACTTTAGCTTCTTTCTCATATTTTGCTTTCAAGGCAACCTCATATTAGGAGCCAAAGACATAGAGTGTAGTCTTTGAATTAACAAATCCATCAAAGAAACCGTTCATATCTACCCAAAAGTGGTCATTGACAAAAGCAGGAACCCAAAGTTCTTGAAATCTTTCATAGAGGTGGAGTCATGAACAATTCTCTTGATCTTATCCCTAGTGCTTGCATCACTCTCAAAATTATGTGGTAGCTTTTACATTGTCTGCATAAACATATCTGATGTTTTACATTTTGAAATACAACTGCAACAACCTTGATCATTGCTTGACATTGGTCAGTGATAAATGCTTTGAGTTGAACACTTGAACTAGACTAAATACATTTGGTCAAAATTAAATGGAGCAATTTAATAAGAGGCACAAAATTGTAGGCCTTATTATCTTCGAATAAGCTACTTTCAACAAGAATGGAAACATCTAAGCATAAAAAAGGGCATTTCAATGAACTAGCAGCCATGGAAAGTATAACTTCACATATAAGGTTGCTTACGAGTATAATAACAATATAAACATAAGTGTGAGAGATGCTGATGGCTATCTTCTATGGAAGCGCACGACTATCTTCTATGGAAGACTGCGATGATGCTGCCAATGGTAGAAAACATACAAAATGTTTCTTTCTGTTGAAAGGCTAGCAACAAAAGACCTGAAACAACTGGTCATAAATTATAGTTGATAGAACTAGTGAAAAAAGATAGTAGCATATCTCATTATAGGTAGTTACGACTAAGAGATCATTTTCCATCAATAAAGTGTGCATGGTGCTATCAATAGAATGGGAATGCATTGATCATGATGAGAATGTGTTCATTATATTTAAGCATTAATTAAGTAGGTGGTGTTGAAAGCATGCAGCAATGACATGTCGCTATGGTAATGAATGTACTTGCTGCCAACGGCAGCATTGAGCACAAAATGAAGATAACAATGATGCTACTCACAATAGAAAACATTCGTTTAAGTGATTAAACACTATAAAGCGAAACAAATGTAGAAAAAAATATGAAAACATTGAGAGGAGTAAGTTAATTGTGTAGTTGGCATGTCTAAATTCTAGGTGACAATCGTAGTAATGAAGGTGTTGAGAGCAGGAGTGTCCGAGTTAAATTCTCAAGAAATGAGAAAAACATGTAAGCACTAACCTTGCATGCATTGAAGCCTGGCATGAAATATCCAAATGAAGTTGTTCGTTGTCTCCTTACAAAGAAGACCACATCCAAGAAGGATAGAGTTTTCATGATAATTTACACCAACAAATAGTGCAAATAACATCACATATTTATTAGTAAGGTACATAGTGTCAAATGTGATAGCATAACTAAAGAAACAACATGTAAGTTGAGAACGACTGTCGCACCAAAAGACATTTTGAAATTGACTCTTACAGTCAAGATCTAACAAATAAAAAAACTCCAGGAACTTGGACTGTATACATACAAAACAATCATACAATGCTTGTGCATTACTCTTACCCATTCTTAACACACGTGATTGACTTGCTGTGAATGGGATATTCTCATATCCACCATATTCTGTTATAAAAGAGGCCATTGTTTCGATAGAGGAATACTTGCTCAGTCATTCAATTGTATCCTCTCCTTATGTGACATCGGGACTCTTCTCTTACAAGAAAGAAAATGCAACTATGATGCATCTAATAAATCGTGGTTATATTCATCGAGAAATTTAATCACATAATATTTCATATCCATTATCCTTCGAAACCTTAGGTTTGCAGGACAACAAGTCTTAAGTCTTGCAAGTTAACTTCATGTGGTATAAAATATCAGCTAGGTTATTAAGAGCACTCCCACTCTTGCAGCAAGCAAGCGTACCACGACTAATAACTCTATACGTATAGGATGTATTCTTCTTGCTAACGCCAAACCTTCGAGCATCTGCGTAAGATACATATGTACTATAAAGATTCTCATACGTGGAGAAGCATAAACCAACCTTTATCTCAGAAGTGAATTGAGATTGAGAAATGGGAATAACCATGTTAACTTAATTCACAACATCCATCCACTTGAGAAACTATAAGATAAATGAAAATGAATCACTATCGCCAAACAAATGAACATAATAATGACAAGAATGAGAAACTACAAAAGTACTTTCAATTAAAGAAAATTCTTCACCAATAACGACCATGATAAGTTGCTGGAGAGAAGAAGTTGTCGTTGGCAGCAAAACAACACAAACGATGGAAGAAGGAAATATGAGAGTACTTCTTGACACTATTAACTGAATGAAGTATTTCATGAATAATCCCAAATAACATAGAGATTAAATAAATGAAAGTTCCTCCTTGGAGAAATGATAATAGCATAGGTGTTGTCGGCACTAGTGAGAGTTGAGATGAATTAACAAGATGGACATAAAAAGTAGGTAAAGAGAACGTATGAAAAAAGTGAGGGCATGAAAGATGCTCAACCTCAATACTACCTATACCGCATGATAAGACGAAATGCTGAGGAGTACAGGATTGGCCTTGCACAGAATTGGAAATACACAAACCTGAGGACTGCAGATCTAAACCTTCATGTACAAATGCTTCATCTATTGCAAATGAACGTAGACAATGTCAAAAGAGGCAGCTGCATAGAATGGAGAACCAATAGCATTGTAGATGGTTCTCCATGTGGTCAGAAAAGCACTCCGATCAAGCCATGTCGAATGCAAAACTATGCCAATGATGATGGTAGGTAGAATCAAGGCTGTCAAATGTGAGAGGTGTTAAAAGGAAAGGGGGGTCCAAAATGCCCAAGGTGCTAGGTGCTTGCCTAGGCACTCACTTGAGAAAAATGAGACGCTAATATATATATATATATATATATATATATATATATATATATATATATAGACACATACACAGAGTAACCAAAATATAGTATGTTATGATTTCATATATATAATATAAAAGATATATAAATGATTAAACAAATAGGTGCAATGCACATACATATGTGCATTGATACATATCACAGGTGTGTGTATACAGTTTTGTACATTTACATATACACATATGTAAATGTACATATGCACATGTGTATGTATGTACATATATATTTGTATGTATAAGTTAACATGCACATGCATACACAAACATATAAAATATGTGTGTATTTGTATGTGTACATGTATATACATACACAAACATACAAAATATATGTGTATGTGTGTGTGTGTATGAGAAAAGGGAGAGTGAAGCTCACTTGCACATGACTTAGGTGAAGCTTAGCTAATATCTTCTACTAAAGGCAATATTTTGAAGTGAAAATTTGGGTATTAAGATCTCCCTATATGAACATGTTATATATAAAATTTAAAATCAATTTGACACTCCTACCCCCTATATCGAAGGGGGCTCAATTTCGACGGCCTAAGTATTACGAAATTTGGCCCTACTTGATGGAGGTGCTATGGTCATCCAATTTTAATGAAATTTTGCACACTTTATGTTTTCACTAAATGGTTCCAATCCCTACTTTTTCATTTTGAAACATTGATTGTGTATAGAATTATGCCTAAGCTTCACCTAAGTTATGTGCAGGTGAGCTTCACGCTCCCTGCCTATCTATACTATATGTATATATCTATACATACGTGCTCATATATACATACACATATGCGTGTTTAACTAAGAGAGAGTAATCAATAACTAGGTAAAAAGAAATTAAAACCCTTAAAAGTATTTAAAAGAATGAAAACCAACAAACTTTGTTCAGGTACTCGTATGGGACACCTAGCACCTTGGCCCGGGCACTCGCTTAGGTAGCGCCTTAGGTAAATCAAGGGAGGCGAGCCTTGTCGAGGCACTAGGGCCTTGCCTTGCCTCAACTTGATGCCTAGGTGCACCTAAGCGAGCGCATTAACAACACTGGGTAGAATGGGTATATTGGTGGGTAACATGACAAGTAAGTTTACACGTTTTCAAATATCAATGTCCATCATTTTGATGACATTCTATACCTTATCGAAGACAATCCTTATGCACATTTCAAATAGTTGTTGTTATAAAGTGTTTTAATTCTTGATATCATCATAATGTTAGCCATAATGCTCAATAGTTTTGTATTTTTTGATGTAAAGTACTTTTGCTTTGTCATTAAAAATAGTCCTACTGTAATCCCCTGAAGAACTCCCAAACGTTGGTTAAAAAGGAGCCTTCTTTAAACACGTAACTAGGGATGTGTAAACAAGTCAGATTCAAGTTAGGTTTCGTTAAACCCATACTCATATTCATTTACAAAATCTATATTTATACCCTACCCATTTACTCATCGGGTACCAAAATATATACCTATATCCATATCCATCTACCCATCAGGTACCTATTTACCCATGAGTATCAATTTATAAATTATCTTACAATTAAATCATGTCTAAATTAAAGTCAAAGAAGAAAAAAAATCTATAGTATCATTCATTAATTATTTATTTTTAACAAGCTCGGAACATAAGGGCTTAGGCTATCCTAATTCTATTTATCCTCATTGAAATTATTACAAAAAGAGTCCTTCAAGGGGAATACATCGAAAATAAAAAACAAAAAATACAAAAGAAGATAAAATACAAGTATATTTCTAACCAAGGATCTTCATTCATGAAATAAATGTTCAATAGAAGCTTCAGAAGTACTCCCAACCTTCAAAATGGGTGCAAGTAGAAAAATGCACATTGTAACTTGTTTTACAATGCATATTCCCGCCCAACAAAACATACTAGTGTGTTTTGATTTTCTACCAATTAAAAATTAAAATACATCAGTTAAAAATGAAAATCAAAGTCCACCACAATTAAGTTTAATGAAGTCAACTGACGAAGTGGAAATTATGCTAACGCAACAAAGACTTCTGTGGCATGAAAAGCAATATTGTGAAGTGGATGGAAAGAAATTAATTTCGAATGATTACAGTGACATCTAAGTAAAAATCCCTTTGAATTAAGTCATAATTTCTTTTAATCATTTTTAGAAATTTTATTTATTAAATTCTTCTTTTTGAATAATAAATGGGCCCATCCCATCCATGTCTTGGCTCAATTACTTTACATCGGGGTTGAGTTTAGACCAAGCTTTTACAAATTAAACAGGCCTAAGCCTGACCCATGGACTTGATTAAATGAGCATGGGTAGGGCCTAGGTTGGTCCAGAAGAGCCAAGCCATTGCTTAGCCCTACCCATGTAGAAGCCGATGATGGAAGCCTCGATGAAGCCATAGACATCCTTGAGGAGTGGTACGCAGTGGAGGATGCCATCGCAAGCAGAGGTAGAGAGTACTCGAAGGTGCTCTCACTTACGATGGCGTCAAGAGGAGCTACTCCCGCTCCTCATTTTCCTAGTACACCACCCCCAATGCTCCTCAAGAACACATTTCTAATCCTCCCACCTCTCCTCTTCTCTTCCACCATCGAAATCCCAAAACCTTTATTCTCCTTACAACCTCCCTATCTCCTCTACCTCCTACCTACTACGATTAAGCAGCTCCTAACTCCTAAGGCCTAGTTTACAGTGGGGGCTAACCCCTCTTTTTGGGGGTTAAACCCTATTTACCAAGGGGGATACCCCAACTCGTCATTGGCTTCTTAACCCGTGTTATCCCAACCTCGGATTGACAATGGTTGGCATAACCCGTGATCTATCCCTCGTTTTCACTCTCAGTGTCGCAGTTGCTCGTGATTTACAAATGCCGAAGTTGCCCCTTTTGCGATCTCCTCTTGTCTCCCTCCCCCGAGTGGTGGCGCGGAACCAAGAGCTCCCCAAATCGTTTCAATGGATAGTTGTTGGCAAAGCGAGAACAGTGCATTCATGGCCTGTTACTCCTCTGGCGCCAACCGATGTTGGTTTCAGGCAATGTTCTTAGTCTGATTAGAGAGCAGTAGCTGCCTATGTTGTTCTTCCTGCCAGGGAAGGTTAGTACGTGGCCATTACTCCATTGTCTTTACCCAAGTTCTTCCTCCATTTTCTAAGATGGCTGGCTCCGAGGTGATGTTGCTCTGCATACTGATGAATCTGGCTAGTGTATCTCGTGAATGCACTATCTTATTTTGCCTTTATCAATTCCCAATGTTGACCATATCAGGAGTTGGATGCATTCATCACCTTGGTTGATGCCTGGAACCTCTATAAAAGGGCCCTTGTTGCCATTCCTCCTCTCCACGTGAACTTGAAACCCTAATCGAGTGGGTTCTCCCTCCTTTATTCACTTTTTTGCAGTACTCATGTTATGATTTCGACTGTGTTTTTAACTATGGGCTATTCATGTTGAATGACCCCTTGCACATTTGATATTTGGGTTTGGTAGCAAGTACATCTGAGGTAAGGATTTTGTACCTCCATTTATTTGGGTAACTTCACATATATTTTGTCAACACCAGTGTTAGAATGTGGTGAATGTGCTTTCAGGCTTTATTTTAAGGTTTTTTAATCATCAAAGCTTTATTTCGAGATTGCTGAATGTGGTGAATGTGTTGGATGTGCTTTTGAGCATTATTTTGATCTTTATTTCTTAATCATCAGAGTAGAGAAAGGCCTATGTTTACAGAGAGACAAAAAAAAGAAAACTCATCTGTTGTTATCTAATTTAGATGGTTGTGCATTTCATAGGTTATAGATGTGCATGTGTTTCTCTAACTACAGTTGCTTAATTCTGATCAACCCCCAAATATGAACAACCTCTATTTGCTATCTGCAGTGAGCCTTGATGAGGGACAAAAAGTACTCTCAAAATTAAAACTTCGCACAAAGCCCAAAGGGTTTGGTTCCCTGATGACTTAGTAAATCCATCCACTTGATCATCCAACACCCAAGCGGATCTAGGGACAAATAGTACTCTCAGAATTAAAACTTTGCACAAAAACCATAGGGTCTGGTTCCCTGATGACTTGGTAAATCCGGCCACTAGATTATCCAGCACCTAGGAGGATCCTGGCAGATTCAGCTAGCCAAGGGTCTACCAAACTCAACCTGCCAAAGGATCTGGTTGATCAGAGTTGAAGTGATGGTGTCTATATCCACATTGGCGCTAACAGCCTGCACCATTTAACCACATAAGTGCTTTTTATAGCCAAGTAACGAACAAGGCTGAGGAAATGGCGAAGTCCGTTGCGGAACAAAAAGTTGTTACAAACTTTTCTTGTATTATAAATACAGAAGAGGACACTTTAGGTTCTCTCTTCACGCATTTAGAGAACGCAGAGCAATTGTATTATCCACCAAGCGTAGTAGAATCCTGGGAGCATCGCCCTCCCCCCAAACGTACACCCTATTGTGTGGAGCTGGGTCACAAATTTCTTGTGTCTCTGATTACTTGTTTTGTTCTTTGAGTTGAGCCCCCTGTCGGTCAGAGCCTCGATCCATTGGTCCTATCTGTGAGAATCGACTATCACTTGATATTGTTCCCTTCCTTTGGATCTGAGCAATGGCTTCACAACATGTAATTCCTCCCGTGCTAACCTCGAGAAGGTTGCCCTGGCAGAGTCTAGCATTTCGATGTCCAAGGAGCATCATCTGCATGTCGAGCCTGGCAAGGAGAAGCCTGCACAGCCCAGCCAACAACCTGAGCCCTCTCATCCTGAGAATCCTCAGTGGGGCTCTCTCCTTGAAATACAAGCGAAGGAGGAAGCATGAAGCCAAGTTGGAGGCTCTGAAGGTGAAACTGCAACTCCTATGAAAAAGCTTCTCCTAGAAGTCGGGTCTGAAGTGTAGCGAATCCAACAGGAAGAAGAATCCACCTAGAAGAAGACACTACTCCTATTCCTCCTCAAGTGCTATAAAAACATCAAATGATTAGTAAGACAATTATATACAAAAATCAATCAAAGAATAAAATGAATAAAAGAGTCTATATACAACAAAGAATATGAATAAAAGAATGATTATTTATAAAGAAATCAAAAATATTTACAAATGAAGAATAAAAGAAAAATTTTGGCGTATATAAAGTTGCCTTCCCGGTAACGGTACCAAAAATATGATGTGTTTCATTCGTGTTTGATGATAACATTATCATGAGCTATAATTAGCTTTAATTAGTCAGAATCAATTGACAAATATTCCTACATAATCACCGAAGAGTCGTAATTCACTGAATATCCTTTCTAAGAGTGCATTAAACTAGGGTTAAATCTGTATTTTTAACAGCACATCTTGAATGCAAAATAATCATGAGATTTTTTAGGGATTAATCGAAGGTCAAATGAGCATTAATTACTAATAAGAGGGTCAATACAAACAGAAATGGATTTTCATGTACTTCGAGAACTGATCCATAACCTAAAACCCTAATTTCAAACCCACTTAATTAGTAGAGGTTCTGGTCAGGATAAATTCAATCTAAACCTTCTAAAATTCATATAAAAATATCCCATAAGGTTTGGTAACCTTAGTTTGACCTAGAATAGAGTCTCAAACAGCAAGTTGCTTAATTTGGGTTTCTATGCAAATTACCCAGTTAAACTTTGTCAAAACCAACATCCAACTTTACCATCATATTCTTTGGGTCCAAATTAAGTTTATAGCAAAATTTAGGCCCAATCATAGTTCATCTTGACCTAATTTGCATTTCAGTCCAGTCAAATTCTTTATATCTCACACAAGCCCCTAGCTTTCGAAATTCTTGCAAATAGGCCCCTAGGTTTATCATCATCTTCATATTCAGGTCCCTACCTCCACAACCATGTGAATGCAGCTTGCTGCCGACCTTCAATCAAGGAGTTCTTGATTTCACACCTAATCTCTTCCAAAATTGGAAGGGGAACTCCTGAAGAAATCTCCTACAATCTAAGCCGCATCTTAGGCTCTGATTCTTGCCCAAAAGTTGATGCGAACCGTTTGAAATCAAGGGTTTCCTTTTGTGCGAAAGCTTCGAGCTTTCAAGCTTGGTTTCCAAGCTTGGAATGCCCCCCTGAGGCCTATAAAAGGTCTCCTAATGCAAGGTCGTCTTCCTTAGCTTGGTTTGGACCGAATTCCACCCTTCTTCTCCTCTCTTTGCAAGCTCCAGCGAGCTTCTCCATCCACCCTCTTCATCGGCCGCCACAAGCCATAGTCAGCCGATCCTTCTTCCCCGTGATCGTCTGCATCTTGCAATACCAACAGGCTCCACCTTCCTCTCTCTTCCTCACTGTTCTCCCTCAACGGAGGCTTCTCCTCTTATGCTGGCCGTACCACAACCGACTCCTTCCTCCCCTTTCATTCGGTTAGATTAGGTCAGTTAGGCTCCCCTCTCCCTCTACTTCCCTTTCAATTCTTTAAACCTCTATTTCAACCACACAGCACACCTCATGCCACCAAATCACCTGTCATCTTCCTCCTCTCCAGTAACAACTCCAGTGAGACCATCCATCCACCATAGACCACCAACCCGCTCCGTTCCCACTCCATAACCTCCGCGTCATCCACCTGCACCAAACCCCTCAAGAAATTGAGGGGATTACCACCTCAATCACGTACCCAAACACCCCACCTTCACACCACCTATTCTGCCTCTGCCATACCCAAACAACCATCTCCGCAACTCGCCACCACCACCAATGCCCTCACTGCATCCGCGCGATACTCCTAAGCATTTTAACCAAGGCTTTTGATCCCGTATTCGTGAAGTACATGTCCTCGCTGCCACCACCATTAACGGTCCTCCTCTCTTGATCAGGTCCTCAAGCTTCAGATGTGTTCTTCCCCATGACCCACTCCAGGTGACGCAGATAAATTCCAGAAAGGCTTCCAGGTCTTTCATTTGAAGAGAACGTAGCTTCCACACCTCAATTAGCCACACCATCCACCTGTTGCTGCTTCTTGAACATGAGGAGAAGGTGTGGGATTATAGTCCCACATCGTGGGATTAGGAGGCGCTGCGGTGATATAAAAGGAATCTTTGCCTTTGGCTCATTGCCTCATGACACGGGGGTGAGGTCCCCTCTTCACCCATGCGCACTCCTCAGCTACCTCTCACTGTCGGTAGCCTTGGTCACTCGAGTTCAATAACTCGATTAGTGACTCGGTTAATCTAAGAGAGAGGAGAAGAGAAGGAAAGAGAGTAGGGGAGGGTTTTGCTCTAAAAAGCATACCCCTATGCGACACTTAGTCGCTGAGGGAATTGGTTCCTCTATGCTATGAAGAAGAAGAAAAGAAGGGAAGGTTTGTGATGGGAACACCATCATGAGCACTAACTAGCTCATTTTGACCCAAAAAAGAGAACAAAAGCTCCTACATAACCAACTGGAGGTCTTAATTCAGTGAATAACCCTTCTGAGAGAAAAGTAAGAAACAAGGGGCAAAACTACAATTTTACCATTGCAGTACAACAATGGGTTTTCTCATAGGCTAAACACAAGTCAAATGATCTTAAAAAGATATAAAGTGGGTTGGTTTAAACAGAAAAGGGTTCATATGAATTCTAAGAATTAAATGACTTCTTGTAACCCTAAAACAAACTCACTTGATTTGACAAGGTTCTGGTCAGGATGAAATTCACCTAAACCCTCTAAAAATCATGGAAAAATGTAAATACCCATTCTATTCTCATCCCTTTAAGACGTATGGACGGTCGGTCAGACGTCTGGACACACTCCCAGACGTTTGGAAATTGAAAAACTTGTACGTAGCTTCACGTCTGCTAGCTGGCTGCACGCATACTGCCTTTTTCCTTCTTCTCTCTCTTTTTCTCCTCCCCTGCAGAACCCTAGTGCACCCTTATATAAGGCCCTCTCCCCCTTCCTTCCCCACTCCACCACAGCCACCTTCCTTCCTCCCTCTCCACTGCAGCGAGAGGGGTGAGCGCGAGAGAAAGCGCGAGAGCAAGCAACGAGGAGGAGAGGCGGCATGAGAGGAGGCAGAGGTTGAGTTCGTGAGCTCGTGGGAGCTCGCTGAAGGATGCACGGTCAGAGCAGCGTGTGCAGGAGGAGGAGCACATCGAGGGAGACGTCCCTGACACTTGCTGCAGCCAGAGCTGCAGGCGAGGAGGCGAGGCCGTGCCTGCACGCGGCGAGGAGAAGCAGAAGATGGTTCTGGTTCTGAGATTTTTCCCAGAATTAGACATCTGGTGTGACGTCCAGACAACTGGGTGGACGTCTGGTGACAACACTGGATGTCTGAAAGCAGTGTTCCGCGAAGGTATGTTCCTCTTACAGTTACGGCCATGTAGGCCGCACCGTAGCTTCGATTTGCATGGCTAAAAGTGGATGATTTGCTTGTCGCGTGCAGAGATAGCTTCGGGAAGGCATGGGGCATGCCCTCCCACGCATTTCGGACATGTGGACAGCTTACCAGACGACTGGAAGCACTCCTAAACGTTCGAAGGAGAGGTCGGACGTCTGTAGCTGGGTCCAGACGGTCAAGAAGAGGTTCTGGACATCTGAGGTCGATGCAGAACCTGAGGTGAGACTCTGATTACTTTTAAGATGTTTGGACCTTATGCCAGACGTCTCATTTAGGTCTACAGTCTTGTTTTTGACTCGTTTAGGGTCCGTTCGAGGTCTATTTGACGCAAACAAGATATCTATGGATCCCTTGTGAGTTCCTCTAAGTGTTAGAAAGCTTTATATACTATTCTGAACATTCTATTGTGTTATGTTCTTTGGTATAGGACTTTGTTCTGTTGCGTGTTCGGGACCTACAGAGGAACGTGAGCCTGCCGTTTGAGCCTCCATTACTCCCGGATTGTCTAGTAGAGTGGTTTCCCTTATTTTAAATTATAAAACATGAATGCGTATGTGAAACTAGATAACTAGAAACCAATGATGTGGCATGAATCCTACGACGAGAAATACTTGTACTGTTTGTATGCGTGTTTGAGATTGTAGTCTTAAATAAATGAATAGAATTATGAACAACTGCCTGTTAATAAACAAGAGCTGCCTGTGAAACATGAAATGCCTGTGCTAGTTAGACAAATACCTGTGACATTTCTTATTATATATGCAAATTGTGGAAATATGAGCTGCATGTGTAAAATTTGAGAATGGAAATGTAAAATCTGAGAATGGAAATGTGAATGAGGAAACCTGGTATGGAATAACATAGGGAATACGAGCATGAACCCTACGGGGAATTAGGAGTAGAGCTCCTATGGATAAATTGAATGAATATGGAAATGTGAATGGGAAGTGTACTAGCTCTTGAGTACGTGGTACCAAGGAGAGCGACTGTCCCCTGTTTAGTGTAGAGAGGATCTAGCCACCCTTGGGTTGGGACCCAGGGTTAGGATTGGCCACTTTACATCGGCTTCTTTGGCCCTCGCGTACACTGTACCGGGGAGAGCTACTAGTGTAGCGAGAGAGCTAGCCTCCCCACGGGGCCTGAGGTTCAGCTAGCCACCCTACACCGACTTGTTAGGCCCACTAGGCAAACTAGGGTAGTCAAATGAGGGTGCATGGACTGTGGAGGGGCGAGACCCCTGTTTGGTTCTGAGGGGCTAGACCCCTATTACTGAGAGGGCTAGTCCCTATACTGTTCGGTGCTGTACTTTGGGAGTACCTGCTAGCGGAAACGACTAACCGTGTGCCAGTATATGGTAGCTACCCGTGCGCTTATCGCGCGTGCCGTAGTCACCTCTACGTCTGTCCGTTACCTCAAGGTGGTTGACTGGGTGTAGGATCACCATGAGGGACTCTCCCGGCCAGGAGAGCACCACGTGTGCCTTCTACTCTTTGAAAAAGACTGCAATCAAGATCATTCCCACGAGGAACATGCGAGATCAAGAAAGAGATCTGAAAAGTAAACCAATGGGTAAAAAGGAATGACTTGTAAAATAAAGTAATTGGAAAAGATAAATTACATATTACCTCTTACTGCTTTAGTTAATTGGTTACCACTCTACTCAGTGTTCGCTGACTCCGTTTTTCCCGTACCCCTTTACAGGTCCAGGAGTTGAGTAACCCGAGCCCCCAGCTACAAAGGATGCTAAGCCCAGTCGAGCCCAGTAGTAGTTCCTGTTTTCGTTGTACTTCCTTTTACTAGTAAGTTAGACTGTTACTGTTTCTATCCTGAACCTTGTTATACTTTACTATTGTGGTGGTGATATGTACTGTTAGTAGCTTTTACTTCCTTTACTGTTGTACTCTTTTACTATTAGTTACTTAGCATAGTGAATGTGATCTACTTTCCTACTTTTTGGTTATTTCTTGCTGGACGACTTAGTCTTGGGATTAGCCGAGTCGAGCCAATCTCAGGTCCTGTAAGGATTCGGAAACCGGGTCGTAACAAAATGGTATCAGAGCAAGGTCGTCCCGAGAAATGAACCAACTAGCTTGAGAATAACCAATTCACATGCATGTAACTAGAGTAACCACCACAATGTACTATTTGACATCTGTTCTGAGGTTCTTTTGCTGAAGTCCGTTAGAGTTGACTTCTTTTTGTTCTGTTTTCCCGTCTCCTTGCAGGAGATGCCTCGACGTGGAGTCCTTGAGGCGGGCCACGGACGCAGCCGTGAACGAGGTCGGAGGAGCGAACGTGCCGGGCCTGACGTGCCAGTTGACCAGCCACTTCTCCCGGGCGTTCAAGCCCAGGACCTCGCCCAGTTGATACGAGACAGTACGAGAGGAGCTCCACCCACCTCCACAGGCACCTCTCCCTGGGGACGTGGAGGGGGAGTCCTCTGTGGGGCCGAGAGACCGACGCAGCGCTGGACGAGGGGGAGGGGGTGGTCCTCCATCGCCTCCACCGCACTCTGACACTTCTGAGCACGAGCCCTCCCTACCTGGAGGCATGCCCGTTCCCCCACTACAGCCTCACTACGAGCTTTTCGGACAATTCCGGAAGCTGAAGCCCCCCTCTTTCAAGGGGGATGAGGACCCGTCTAAGGTAAAGGACTTGCTGGAGTAGATTGAGAAGGTGTTTGACACCCTTCGCCCCCCTACGGAGTGCCGCATGGCCTTTACCACATACCAGCTGGAGAGTGCAGCACACAGGTGGTGGAGGGCAGTCAGAGGCTAGGAGAGCGGAGAGCCGACGTGGGACCAGTTCCTTACCCTCTTCTGCGAGCAGTACTTCCCGCAAACTTGGCAGGACTAGAGGAGGTGGGAGTTCTACACTCTCCTCCAGGGGACGATGACTGTGAGCACGTTTCGCACACGCTTCCTTGAGCTGTCACGTTTTGCTGCGACAATTGTAGCTACTAAGGAGGAGCGCCTGTGGAGGTTCATTGAGGGGCTCCGGCCTGCCATTCGAGGGTATGTCAAACCCCTGAAGCTTCCCACCTTCTCGAGAGTGGTGGAGGCAGCTATGACATATGAGGAGACCAACTCGGCCGCACGAGACACCGACAGTGGATGGAAGAGGCCCTACCAGCCAAAGTACTCACAGGGTCGACGAGAGAGGAGGCACGCGGTGCCCACAGAAGAGCAGTCTCATTTTGAGGGGCCATCAGTGGCCTTTGGGGCCCCCGACAGGGACCAACTGTCAGCACTGGACCCCTGCCCAGCCGTCAGTAGGGACCTACCGAGGGAGGGAGTCAAGTCCCCCTCTGCTACTAGTGTGGCCAACCAGGCCACATCATGAGGGACTGCTCATCTAGGGCTGGAGCACAGCAGATGCTCCCCGCACCGAGCACTGCAGGCCGAGCAGGTGGTCGTGGTTCCTAGGCACGTGGGGGAGGATAGCAGTCGCGGGGAGGGTACCGGCCAACGACTACCCGTCCGACGTAGAGTGTGGCTACTTCTTCTGCACTGAGAGCTATGGGGCGTATCAACACCCTGACACACAGAGGCGCTAGGGCATCAGGTTTAGTGGTGGCAGGTATGGTTACAGTTTTCGGCAGATTAGTTTATGTACTTTTTTATTCCGACGCCACGCACTCGTTTGTTGCTGCGAGTTCTGCTGTCAGTTTGGGACATGACTACGTGTTGTTAGCGGATCCATTTGTGATCAGAGGTCCAGGTGATCAGCTATTTGTAGCTGAGGAGGTCTACACAGACTGTAAGGTCAGTATTGGGGGACACAGCCTCCCCGCTGACCTGATTTTGATACCGATGGAGGATTTTGGAGTTATTCTAGGGATGGTTTGGTTGTCCGCTTACCACGCCTTGGTGGACTATTTTGAGAGGAAGATCATCTTCTCCATATCAAAGATGCCTTCCTTTGAGTTTCACGGACAGCCGATGGATGGAGGTTTCAGGTGCATTTCTGCACTTCAGGCAGCGAGAGTTTTAGGCCAGGGGTGTGAGGGCTTTCTAGCTTGTGTAGTGATAGAGCCCAGCCCCGTGGCAGACTTTTAGAGCATCCCGGTGGTCAGAGAGTACCCCAACGTATTTCCAGAGGAATTACCAGGTCTACCGCCTAAGCGTGAGATCGAGTTTGAGATCTCACTGGTATAGGGGACCAGCCCCATTTCTACGGCACCGTACAAGATGGCACCACTTGAGCTGTAAGAGCTCAAGCCACAGTTGGAGGACTTGTTGGAGAAGGGCTTTGTGAGGCCCAATGCATCCCCGTGGGGGCCCCGGTGTTATTTGTGAAGAAGGATGGTATCCTGCGCCTTTATGTTGACTACAGACAGTTGAATAGGGTCACCATCAAGAATAGGTATCCGCTACCAAGGATTGATGATCTATTTGACCAGTTACGAGGTGCCATGGTATTCTCCAAGATAGATCTGAGATCAGGCTACCACCAGCTAAGGATCAGGGAGACCGACGTCTCCAAGACAGCTTTCCGCACTCGGTACGAACACTACGAGTTTTTGGTCATGTCGTTTGGGCTGACCAACGCCCCCGCTGCCTTCATGGATTTGATGAACTGGGTGTTCAGACCGTATCTGGATCAGTTTGTGGTGGTATTTATTGATGACGTGCTCGTTTACTCGCGGGATCAGGCACAGCACTGATAGAACTTACGGATGGTTCTGGACACTTTGAGGCAGTGCAAGCTGTATGCCAAATATAGCAAGTGCGAGTTTTGGTTGAGGCAGGTACCTTCTTGGGTCATGTAATTTCAGGGGATGGCTTGGCTGTGGATCCAGCCAAGGTAGAGGCAGTACTCAGGTGGGAGAGGCCACGTACAGTAACAGAGATACGCAGTTTCTTAGGACTGGCAGGTTACTACCGTTGATTTATCAGGGGTTTCTCGTAGATTGCACATCCTATGACTCAGTTGACCTGAAAGGACGTGCCCTTTGCTTGGATAGACGCTTGTGAGGCATGTTTTCAGGAGTTGAAGGAGAGGTTGACTTCAGCTCCTGTGCTTACCATCCCAGATAGCAGTGGCAGTTTTGTTGTCTACACGAATGCTTCGTTGCAGGGGTTAGGGGTTGTACTCATGAAGTGAGGTCACGTTATCGCTTACTCTTCGCGGCAACTGAAGCCCCATGAGCATAGCTACCCTACCCACAACTTAGAGATGGCAGCTATTGTCTTCGCGCTGAAGACATGGAGGCACTACCTTTACGGTGAGACCTTTGAGATTTTCACAGATCATAAGAGCTTCAGGTATTTGTTCGATCAAAAGGAGCTTAACATGAGACAGAGACGTTGGTTAGAGCTCCTAAAGGACTATGACTGCAGCATCTCCTACCATCCGGGGAAGGCCAATGTGGTGGCTGACGCCTTGAGCTGGAATGCGCCCACCCACTTGGCCAGCTTACAGGCACAGAGTTGGGGACTTATAGAGGAGTTGGGCAGTTGGCGAGCCCTAGAGTTATAGGGGCATTGTGGGGCAGTGATAGTGACACGATAGACGAGACCAGAGCTGATAGAACCCATCATCACAGGATAGATGACAGATCCGTACTTGCAGTCGTTACGAGACAGAGTGCTGTCAGGGGACCCAGGAGACTTCTCTTTTACAGACGAGGTGCTGCACATGAGGGGACGTTCATGCGTTCCTAGGGACGAGGAGTTGTTGAGAGAGCTCCTGACTGAGGCACACAGGTCTAGGTTCACCATACATCCTGGGAACACAAAGATGTATCATGATTTGAGACGTGACTTTTGGTGGAGAGGGATGAAGCGGGATGTAGGTGAGTTTGTGCAGCAATGTTTGATGTGGCAGCAGGTGAAGGCCGAGCATCAGAGGCCTACAGGGCCGTTGCAGCCACTTCCTATGCAGAGTGGAAGTGGGAGAGCATCACCATGGACTTGGTGGTGGGCTTACCCGTTACCCAACGAGGACACAACGCAGTCTGGGTGATTGTAGATAGATTGACGAAGACGGTGCATTTCTTGCCAATCCAAGTCACCTTGGGACCAACGCAGTTGGAAGAGAGGTATATTCGTGACGTGGTACGTCTGCACGGAGTTCCGCGTGAGATTGTATCCGACCGGGATACCCATTTTACTTCCCAGTTTTAGGCTGAGTTTCAGCAAGCCTTGCGGACACGGTTGAGGTTCAGTACAGCGTACCACCCCCAAACGGATGGATAGTCAGAGCACACGATATAGACACTTGAGGACCTTTTGCGTGCCTGTGTACTAGACTGGAGGGGCTCTTGGGAGGAGCACTTACCCCTGGCAGAGTTTGCATATAATAACAGCTATCACTCGAGAATCAGCATGGCACCCTACGAGGCTTTGTATGGATAGAGGTGTATTGCGCCCTTAAGTTGGGTTGAGGTGGGGACCAAGTGGGAGGTTGGCCCCAGGCTGATCTGCCAGAGTCAGGAGGTGGTAGAGAAAATTCATAGATGACTTCGCACTGTCAAGAGTAGATAGAAGAGTTATGCCGATCGGAAGCGCAAAGAGGTGAAGTTCGAGGTTGGGGATCACGTCTTTCTTCGTGTTTCGCCCATGAAAGGCCTGCAACATTTTGCGGTGAAAGGGAAGCTTGCACCGAGGTTTGTGGGGCCCTCTGAGGTCTTGGAGCGGGTAGGATCCGTTGCTTATCGACTTACCCTTCCTCCCCAACTTTCTAGTGTGCACGACGTGTTCCACGTATCCAACCTCAGGAAGTACGTCGCCAATCCCAGTCATGTTCTGAGCCACAAGAGTGTCGAGGTGGGTGACGACCTGACCTACCCCGAGCGACTAGTACAGATACTAGACAGAGCCGTCCAGAGTCTAAGACAGAAGCAAGTAGCCCTAGTGAAGGTCTTGTGGAGGAGCCACCGGTACGAGGAGGCTCCCTGGGAGCCTGAGGCGACGATGTGAGAGCGGTACCTGGAGCTTTTTGAGGGTACGTCTTTTTAGATCGGCTTCGATCATCTTTAAGTTTGTTATGAGTATATATTTCCTTTTCCGAACCCTAGCTAGCTCAAGTTTCAGGGATGAAACTTCTTTTAAGTTTGTTATGATGTAAAGACTCGTTCTATTCTAAGCCCTTTAATACGTCTGGACGATCGGTCAGACATCTGGACACACTTCCAGATGTCTGGAAATTGAAAAATTTGTACATAGCTTCACATATGCGCGCTGGCTGCGCGTAAACTGCCTTTTTCCCTCTTCGCTCTCTTCTTCTCCTCCCCCGCAGAACCCTAGCGCACCCTTATATAAGGCCTCCTCCCGCTTCCTTTCTTCCCTACTCCACCACAACCACCTTCCTTCCTCCATCTCCACTGCAGCGAGAGGGGCGAGCACGAGAGAGAGCGCGAGAGCAAGCGACGAGGAGGAGAGGCGATGTGAGGAGAGGATGAAGAGCTTGAGCTCGCGAGCTCGTGGGAGCTCACCGGAGGACGCACGGCAGGAGCGACGCATGCAGGAGGAGGAGTGCGTCAAGGGAGACAACCCCGACACTTGCTGCAGGCGAAGCTGTAGGCGAGGAGGTGAGGCCGTGGCTGCGCGCGGCGAGGACAAGCAGAAGGTGGTTCTGGTTCTGGGATTTTTCCTAGAATCAAACATCTGGCGTGACATCCAGATGACTGGGTAGACGTCTGGTGACAACACCATACGTCTGAAAGCAGTGTTCCGCAAAGGTATGTTCCTCTTGCGGTTACGGCCATGCAGGTCGCACCGCAGCTTCTATTTGCATGGCTAAAAGTGGATGATTTGCCTGTCACGTGCAGAGATAGCTTCGGGAAGGCGCGGGGCACGCCCTCCCACGTGTTTCGGACGTCTAGACAGCTTACCAGATGACCGAAAGCACTCCCAGACGTTCGAAGGAGTGGTCGAACGTCTGGAGCTGGGTCTAGATGGTCAAGAAGAGGTTCTGGACGTCTGAGGTTGACGCAGAACCTGAGGTGAGACTCTGGTTACTTTTAAGACGTCTAATTTAGGTCTACAGTCCAGTTTTTGACCAGTTTAGGATCTGTTTGAGGTCTGTTTTACGCAAACAAGATATCTGTGGATTCCTTGTGAGTTCCTCTAAGTGTTAGAAAGCCTTATATACTATTCTGAACATTCTGTTGTGTTATGCTCTTTGGTATAGGACTTCATTCTATTGCGTGTTCGGGGCTTGCAGAGGCACGTGAGCCTGCCGTTCGAGCTCCCATTACTCCCAGATTGTCTGGTAGAGTGGTTTCCCTTATTTTAAATTATAAAACATGAATGCGTATGTGAAACTGGATAACTAGAAACCTATGATGTGGCATGAATCCTAGGATGAGAAGTACGTGTACTGTTTGTATGCGTGTTTGATATTGCAGTCTTAAATAAATGAATAGAATTATGAACAACTGCCTATTAATAAACAAGAGCTGCCTGTGAAACATGAAATGCCTATGCTAGTTAGACAGATACCTATGACATTTCTTATTGTATATGCAAATTGTGGAAATACAAGCTGCATGTGTAAAATCTGAGAATGGAAATGTAAATTTGAGAATGGAAATGTGAATGAGGAAACCTGGTATGGAATAACATGGGGAATATGAGCATGAACCCTACGAGGAATTAGGAGTAGAGCTCCTATGGATAAATGGAATGGATCTGGAAATGTAAGTGGGAAGTATGCTAGCCCTTGAGTACGTGGTACCAAGGAGAGCGACTGTCCCATGTTTAGTGTAGAGCGGAGCTAGCCGCCCTTGGGTTGGGACCCAGGGTTAGGATTGTCCACTCTACACCGACTTCTTTGGCCCTCGCGTACACTATACCGGGGAGAGCTACTAGTGTAGGGAGAGAGCTAACCACCCTACATCGACTTATTAGGCCCACTGGGCAAACCGAGATAGTCAGACGAGGGTGCGTGGATTGTGGAGGGGCGAGACCCCTGTTTGGTTCTGAGGGGCTAGACCCCTGTTACTAAGAGGGCTAGGCCCTATACTGTTCAGTGCTACAATTTCGGCGTACCCGCTAGCGTAAACGACTGGCCGCGTGCCAGTGTAGGGTAGCTACCCTTGCCCTTATCGCGCGTGCCGTAGTCACCGCTACATCTGTCTGTGACCTTGGGGTGGTTGACTGGGTGTAGGATCACCACGGTGGACTCTCCCGGCCAGGAAAGCACCACGTGTGCCTTCTACTCATCGGAAAAGACTGCAATCAAGTTCGTTCCCACGAGGAACATGCGAGATCAAGAAAGAGATCTAAAAAGTAAACCAATGGGTAAAAAGGAATGACTTGTAAAATAAAGTAATTGGAAAAGATAAATTACCTGTTAGCTTTAACTGCTTTAGTTAGTTGGTTACCACTCTACTCAGCGTTCGTTGACTCCATTTTTCTCGTACCCCTTTACAGGTCCAGGAGTTGAGCAACCCGAGCCACCGACTGTAGAGGGTGCTGGGCCCAGTCGAGCCCAGTAGTAGTTCTTATTTTCGTTGTACTTCCTTTTGCTAGTAAGTTAGACTGTTGTTACCGTTTCTGTTCTATACCTTGTTATACTTTAATGTTGTGGTGGTGATATGTACCGTTAGCAGCTTTTACTTCCTTTACTACTGTACTCTTTTACTGTTAGTTACTTAGCATAGTGAATGTGATTTACTTTCCTGCTTTTTGGTTATTTCTTGCTGGACGACTGGGTCTTGGGATTAGTTGAGTCGAACTGGTCTCGGGTCCTGTAGGGATTCGGGAACCGGGTCGTAACAAAACATATTCTCTAGGGTTTAGAACCTTCAATTTGGCCCTTAGAACCTATTTTGACCTAAATTGGGGTCTCAGTCAAATGTTTGCCCTAAATTAGGTTTTTACATAAATTATCAAGTCAAATGTGGTCAAACCTAAAATCCAACTTCATCATTGGATTCCTTAAGTCCAAATTAGGTTTGTACCAAAATTTGGACCTAAGGGAAATTCATCTTGACCTACTTTGCAAATAAGTCCAGCCCAATTACATTTCTAAACCTAACTTTTGAAAACTTCTGCAGAAAACCCCCTATCTTTGTCTTCGTTCTTTGCAAACTTGTCCCTCCGCCATTATAGCGGAGGGAATCCTACTCCGACGAGGTTTCAAAGGAAAGATCTCTCTGATTTCTCAGAGAATCCCCTTCAAAATTGAAAGGGAGATTCTCTAAGAAATCTCCTTCAGTTTGAACACAACCAGAGGCTTGATTTGGTACCCAATCTCTCATGCAAATGCATGAGAGATTCGGGTCTCATTCAACCTTCCATCTTTGGCGAGGTTGCTGTGCTTAGAAGCTTGGCTTCCAAGCACAAAACCTTCCGTCAGGGCCTATAAAAGCGCTCCCAGATCACCCCGCACCCTCCAAGCTTGAAATTGGCCAGCGAATCCCCTTACTTTGTCTCTTCCCCCTCCGGCCAGTGACTTAGCAAGCTCTGACGACATCCCTCTCCTTCCATCATCACTCTTCAACAATACCAGTGGCAGGGTTCTCTTCCTCCTGTTCATCCGCGTCGCGCCACACCCACCGATGCTCCTACAGCCCCTTCGTCATCGCCGCCCTCCCCCCACTGAGTGCGTCATCTCCAGTGACGGCAGTACGAGCTAGCCGCCATCTCTGCCTCCCCCTTCATCTCCCTACGCACAAATAAGTCCACCCTCTTTTCTAATCATTTTCCTCTCTTTATTTCTTCAAAACATACCTCGACGCATGCTATCACCCTTACCTCCATCTTTGACCAGACCTCCGGCGAGGCATCCCCGTCGTTCCACACCTCCATCCGCCTCGCCAACCACCCCATAAGCATCGCCACACCTCACTGATCCTAAACCCTCATTCCACTCATCGCGCCAAGCCCCCAAAACACCCCCCGAACACACCCACTCTCATGCACATAAGGTGCCCTAGGCACGCACACTCCGGCCACCCCACGCCACGCCGACCCCCTCACTACATTCGCCGTGTCTCGGTGAAGCTGTCTAAGCTTTTTGATGAGGCCGCAAGGCCGTTTTCGTGTTGACAGGTGTAGGCATCTCCACCTCCATTGACGCATGCGAGGAGCTTGCTCGCAAGCCTCCTCCAAGTCTTCTCTACTCCAGGTGAATCGCCCCAGGTGTGCGGAATCCCTTCGCACACAACTCCAGTCAAGCGATTGGCTTCGAAGACCCTGTAGCTGCTGCATTCAAGGAGGTTTCCTGCTGCGAGCACGCGCGAAAGAAGGTGGGACATTTAGTCCCACCTCGGAAAGTCTTGAGCAGGCGCAACGGAATAAGAGGAAAAAGTGACATAGCCTCTTCGCCTCCTGACCACGGGGTGAGGTCCCACTCACCTCTCACTGCCTCATCCGTGACCCGATCCCCACAGATCTGGCTTAACCCGTACACCCGACCTGCACTCCTCGCTCACCACCACACACTGGTGGGCCTGGTCCCGGGCGCGCACCCAACCCGATTACCCAAGAAGCTCTTTAGGAGAGCGAGCCAAAGAGAGAAAGAGGAAGAGAGATCGCAGGGGTGGGTAGGGATAGGTTTTGCTCTCTCGTAGGCAAGGAGAAGAAGAAGCCAAGGAAGAAGAGCGCTGAAGCCAGTGAATGGTAAGGAAGGAGAAGGCAAGGACTGAAGAGGAAGAAGCTGAAGAAGGGTTGAAGAAAGAAAAAGGGAAGAAGGAGCTGAAGGTAGAAGAAAGAGGAGCCGCCAGAGAAAGAGGAAGAAGAAGAAAGAGAAGGAGCCAAAGGCAAAGGCAAGAGAAGCTAAAGGTAGAAAGAAGGCACGAGAACAGAAGAAAGAAGAAAAAGAAGAAGGAAGGAAGCAGCCAGAGATAGATCAAAGAAGAGAGATAGCACTGTAGAAATCACAAGTTTAAGACGTCTGATTCACAAAATCAGACGTCCATTTTTTGTGCTCTTCATACACATTGATATCAAGTGTTCACATTTACATTTTTGCACTATAACTCTGATTTTCATTACATATTATATTCAATTTTAAAGTTGCGCTTTTGATTTTTAAACCCCAATTTGCTCCTTGTGTTCGATCTCGGACTTAAAACTTCGAGTAATAAAATCTATTTATTTTCGAGCGATTTCAACTATACTACGACGCATCAATTTTAAAACATTGATCTCGCCCGATAAACAGTTTGTGAAGAAGGGAAGCTGAAGAAGAAGAAGAAAGGAAGAAGAAGGCTTAGAGAAACCTTGTGCTTGTGCTGCTATGCTGAGGCTAAGTGTTGAGGCACTTAAGCCATTTGAGAAAGAAAGCCTGTCGTCTGATCAGAGTTGATTTGAGATACTGTTGCATTATTTAAGTACTATAGTTTACAATTAAAATAATTGAGTAATTACATGCATGCTTAATTAAGAGAATAAGTAGTGATCTAAATCACCATTGTTTTGATTCTCTTTTCTTTTTCATTCCAAGATATTGTGAGCTTCATTGAATGATAATTTGATCATACTTGTTCATTGCATATTTATTATTAATTGTGCTCATTTATTCTACTTGAGATTAATGTTTTGAATTCTATGTTTGCTCCTTATGTTCAACCTCGGACACTTCTTTAGAATCTGAGTTATAAATTTATTTTTTTTCGAGCGATTAAGGCTTTGATACAAGGAACACATACTTAAAACCTCCTCGATAGCCTGTTAACAGTGTTGCAATAAAAATAATGTTTTAAATGTTGTTGATGTAAACACATTTACACTACTTAAAATGTCTATTTATGCATGTTGTTAAGCATAGGATTGCATTTCATGATATAAATATTGCATAACATGCATCATCTTGCATTTAGAGTAGTTTGAATAAAATGGAGGTTAATTGTCTCCTTTTATGCGCTTGGACAGGGAAAACATTTTGTCGGGACCTCGGATCAAAGATCCAACCGTATGGATGTGATCAGGGATACGATTGGAGTTCAACGACTCCAAGATCGCCCTAATCAGGCATCCGTAGCATCAGATAGTGATCGGGGAACCCTAGAAGATCAAGGGCCAGGATGGTAAAAATTCGCACTTCAGATGACAAATCCGACCGCACGGATGAATTCAGATCGATGATCGCAGCCCAACGACACAAAAATCGAGTCAATCCGACATCCGTGGCACCATCTACAACTTCCAGAAGATGGACGGCCAAGATAGCACCACGTGGCGCCATCTCAGCCGCCCAAACAGCCGCTTGCATCTTGTGAAGGCCCCGCGCCCGATCGCTCTCCACCATTGGATCTTCATCCAACGGCTATGGGCTCTTGTGTTTAAAAGCATCCGCTCGACCATCCGCGCCCCATAGCGCAATGGTCGAGCGCGCTTTCACGAGCGCAGGGCACGGGTTCGAGTCGTGGCAAGGAGCGGCAAGCGCGGGCGATTGGGCGCGGGTGGAGCGTCAGATGCAGATCGAACAGCCGCGCGCGCCCAATAGCGTCAACGCGCAATCAGACGCGCGGGCGAGCGCGCAACGCAGCAGGCGCGGAGGCATCTTAAGCCGTCCGATCTCGCGATCGGACGACTGAAAAGCGGCGAACGCAAGCCGCCCATGACGCCTACATTGAGGGCTTTAGTGACGGATTTATCCGTCACTAAAGACCCCTCTTTTATTATTTTGAAGTTGTAATGTCCATTTTGGCCCCACTCCTTGCAACTATAAAAGGAGACCCCCTCCATACGAAATTCTCATCCCTTCTTTCTCCTCTCTACCCCTCCAAAGCTCAAGAGAAGCTTGTCCCACACCCAGGATGCTTCTCGCGAGATAAAGTCCAATTTTCGTTCCCCTTCGGAAGTGGATCCCGCGATGACGACGGTGTGCTGCTTCGTTCCCGTTCTTCTGCTTCATCCTCCTTCGACCTACTTCGTTCTCCTTCGTCCAGGCGTCGTCCCGTCCGGCTCGTCCTCCAAACAACCGTTGAGGAGGATTTCTCTCTCCCTATTCGTTTTACTGCTTTGTAGTATAGATTTACTGCTTTCTAGATTAATCTACTCATCCTCCAAGTGACCGTCGAGGAGAACATTTCTCCCTCCATTTTTTTAATGCTTTCTAGAGTAAATTTATCGCTTTCTAGTGTAATTGTTTTATGCCTTCTAATTGTAATGAACAGTCTCTTCTATGAGAAATTCTTTGTTTATTCTACATCTCATTTTGATTTCCATGTATAATACTCTCTCTCTCTTACCCTCTCTCTTTCTCTTTTATTAATTGTAAATAATTAGATAGTTTAAATTGAATTACTCCGTGACAAATAAAAAGAAACGCGAAGTTTTTAAATCAAACGTCCTCCTCCCTGTGTTTGACCCGGAATTTTCATTTCGGAATAAATTTTATTTGTTGAACACGAATTCTTCGCGTTCGAACTACAACGATAGGTTTTCCAAAACCAAACACGTAAGCAAAGCGATTCGCAAAAACCGTTCAAATTTCTCTTCACGTTTTGTAACTTACAAATCATTTACCTCACTTTTCTCCTTTCTTATTGTAATTACAGGTACTCTTTTGAGACGAGCAAAAGCGGTAGATTGGAGTAAAGTGCTGTGGAAGGTTTTGTAAGTTATCCCCTATTCTTTCCCCCTCCATAGATTTCATTCGCCACATTAAATCCAAATTCCAATTAACCGAGGTGTTTGCATAAATCATAGGAATAGTTTGATTATTTGGATTCTCACTCACATTCATTCCACCTTCATTTATATAAAATAAAAAAATAAAAAGATAATTCCGTGGGGCAATTTTCAACAAACACACAACGTACACCCACATTCAAAGGCACTTAACCAAATTGATTTGTTTCTACTCAACCAGGTTCTGATTTGTGGAACCGGTACACATAAAGCAACACATAAAAGTGTAGAAATCATTCTAGGTTAACCATCTTTGTGTGCCTAACTTAGTGGTGCATATGTGGCCAGTTGTTTGAGTTGTTTGGGCCGCACCACTTCAATTAAAATCAACTCATCAAGTAGCTGCCAATTAGGTTCAACTCTTAGGGATTTACCAGGCACTCCACATTCTTTTTAAACTTTAAAGGAAAACATCATCACCTGTGCTTGCAAAACCTAGTGTGCCAATGAAACTTGTTTGAAAACACCTAAAGTTGAATCCTAAAAGCTACTAAGCAAGATTTGAACCTTAAAATTCACCACATCAAAAATAATCTTGCTTGAAAATCACTGGTTGTGCACGCTCACACAAATTAATCAATTATTAAAGGCACAACCCATTTAAAGGGCCCATCACATTCCAAAGCACATTCAAACCTAGCCCTAAATAAAACAGAGTAGACGTTGGCCTTAAGGATTGAACTCGCTCTTCAGAACTCAGAACGAGATTATTTTCGATTAGTTTGTTTCTACTATTCAATCTGATGTCTAGCTAGGGGAGCAGAGTCAAACGATCGCGGCTGGGGGGTACACTAGGAACCGGAGGCGCAAGCCGAAGGAAGAACCTTCTCCCCAGTCCCTCCTTCTAACTGGTTGGATTGAACAGACAGAAGTAGATCAAACTGTTCCTTTATCTCAAAACGGGTTTTGGGAGTCTGTAGGTCTGTAGGCTAACCCATTTAAGGACAGGTTTGATTGTTTGTATTGCAGGGCACCTTTCTTCCTCCCGTGTCTCATGAATCCTTCCACATATTTCACGCAATCCCGCTCTTTCCCTCCTGTTGTGAATTATCCTCAACATGACGATTATCCCAACTCGTATTATAATCAACCATCAGTCAGTTGGGATAATTCAGATTGGGGATACAATTCCGGACCCCCGTGTTTAGGGTCTAACCCTGAACACTTTGATTCTGATTTCTATCCTTCTCGGAGCTACATCGATTATAGATCGTCTTCCTTTCATGCACAACCTAATACGATCTACAATCAAGAAGGATACACCGATCCTTACCCATCCTTTGATTTCACTGCCTTTAGGTCATCACCATCTTTTCAACAATCTGAAATGACCTATTATCAGGAAGGGTATAACGGATCTCAATTCGTTAATTCTCCTGCATTAATCCCAAACCCGCCCAACCCTGAACCAACTCATTTGGTTCAGGTTAACCAGGTTCAAGATAAGGTTCTGGCTAACTTGAGGAATATCATACAATCTTTAGAAGTTCAGCCAATACCTTGCATTGAGAGATTGGAGCCCCTGATTGAAATGATTGATGATTTAAACAAGTCTCTGTTGGATTGGCTCCAGGATGTTAAGGATAAGAACCCGGGTGAGTTTCTACTTAGGAAATTAGCGAAATTGAGGATGAGATTCGTGGTTGCTTTGATTCAATCTTGGAATAATTCCCAGGATGAACCCTCTTCAGGAAAGCCAATGACAGAACCCGCTCAGGCACCTGTTGGGGGGGACACGTGCTAAGAGGCTGACCAGATTGAATTAAAGAAATCAATTAAGGATGATCTGATTTCTTCACCTGAGATCCCTGAGCCGGGTTACGAGGAAACGTATGTCTCTGGGGAACACAAAGTGACAACTGATTTTGGGACATACATTGATACGGATCCTAATGGTGAAGATTCAAGTTGCGAAGTCTCACGCGAGTTTTCTGAAAATGATTTTTGTGAGACGATTGGGCCTAAGGAATCTGATAGATCATTTGATAGCCCAATAACTGAGGAATCTGATCTTATTAGGGCACACATTACGGATCCAGAATCGCATTTTCTGGAGGAATCAATTCAATGCCCTGATTATCAGTTACACCCTGTTGAGCTTATTGATGATTCTAATTCTGAGATAATTAGATCCAAGTCAATTTTGATTCTGCCACATCATTTAGACTTGGAGATTTCAGACGGGGTGATGAATATACAAGAGGTCCTGGAATTTGATATGCTAAATGAGGAGAATAGGAGCTTGGAAGTTCTGATTTGGGAAGTTAATTTTGAAGGAAATAGAAGATTGAGTCGAAGGGTTCCTTTTAAGTTGAAACCATCAAATAAGAATCCTTACGACATTTGTTTCGAGGATGTTCAACTCAAGCACACATTCAATGATTATCCTTTTGAGCTTCAATTCTCTGTAACCTGACTTTTTGGTCTTGGGTTGCATCCTCATAAATCGCAGGCCCGACCCCGCTTACATTTTGATTTTAGGCTTTGGGTAACTTTTATCCAGAACATAAGATATTCTAGATTATGGGGTGTGGGTCTACACCACAATCTGGTCCACATCTGTGGACCTCTGCTGACAGGTCAGAGGATTCTTCTGTTCATTCTAATTCTGACCTGCACTTGTGAATTCTTCATTTCTTTTCCTTGTATAGTGTGCCTAGCTGAAGGCACTAAACTCAACACATATACAGTTCTTTTTAATTTTTCATCTCGGAGCGGACCTGACATTCACGCAATTCAGGTGCTTTCTTCGCTTTTCCACTCTGTTTTATGTCTTTTTAATACAATGAGGACCTTGCATTAGATAGGCATGGGGGGGTAGATATTTATCTCTGAATTCATTCGTCAGCTCCGTAGATTTGTTTTATTTTGATTAAAAAAAAAAATTCGGAATTAGGAAAGAGAATTTGGGTTTAAGAAAATTTTCAATCTTAGGAAATACTACATTATGATTTGAACACAAAGACCCTTCAGGTCTTTAAACTTAATCAGCCTGTGTATCCACTAAAATATGGATTTGTCTTTCGAGTCCTCACCATCTTAATTCTTTCGTAATTAGAGTAAATAAGTTTGGGTGATAAGTACACGACTTATCAACCCGCCCTCTGATTTGAGCATCTACACACTTTCTTTGCACTGACTCGTTGTTCGGCGATTCTAACGGAAATTGGGTAGCTAATGAACCTTCTAGGGTGATATGGCTGGCAAGTTATCGTGGGTAACAGCCCATAGGTAGGTTGTCCAAAGCCCAGTCACTGGACCTTTCTCTTTTTCCTGCCCCTAGGTAAATCTTAGACCAGGGAAGCCACCTATTTAAAAAAAAAAAATTAAAAAGAAAAGGAGAAAAGAACAAAAAGAAATAAGCCACACTTCGCCGCATGAGTATGGCTGGCAAGTTGTCGGTGGTAACAGCTCATCGACTGGTTGTCCAGAACCCAGCTCAGTAAAAGCACTAAAAAATTCCCAAAACACTTAGGAAGAAGCGGAGAAGTAGAATAAACCGAGGAGATATACACTGAATTCACCCTTGTGTTCACCCCGTAAAAAAATAAAAGTAGGGAGAAAGCTACCGGTTGTAAAGATACATCTTTAGGCAGAAGTCTTTTTGAGGTCACCTAGAGGCGTAGAAATCCGAAGTCCGTTTTAATTGTCGGTCAACGAGTCTATCACAATCACAATAAGATGCTTACAACTTAGGGTTCTCATCAAATTTTGGGTGAGTTGAATGGCCATAGAAAGCCACTCTTAAAACCAAAAATTTGAAAATCAAAAAAATTAGAAAAGACAAAAAAGAGAAAAAGAAAATTTTCTTTTAATAAGGCGAGGGCTTGAGGCGGTCTGCATTTTGGCTGATACCCGGGCACTGTTGTATCCTTGAAAGTTCAGTTCCTAAGTAGACAATTTCTTAATGATTGAAAAATAACTCAAGTCCAAATAATCTAACCTAATTCTTTTAGAAATAGCATATAGTTTTTGCTAGGGACTAGCAAAAGATAGGCATGGGGGTATGATGTAAACACATTTACCTTACTTAAAATATCTATTTATGCATGTTCTTAAGCATAGGATTGCATTTTATGATATAAATATTGCATAACATGCATCATCTTGCATTTAGAGTAGTTTGAATAAAATGGAAGTTAATTGTCTCCTTTTATGTGCTTGGATAGGGCAAATATTTTGTCGGGACCTCGGATCAAAGATCCAACCGTATGGATGTGATCAGGGCGACGATTGGAGTTCAACGACTCCAAAATCGCCCTAATCAGGCATCCGTAGCATCAGATAGTGACCGGGGAACCATAGAAGATCAAGGGCCAGGATGGTGAAAATCCGCACTTCAGATGACAAATTCGACCACACAGATGAATTCGGATCGACGATCGCAGCCCAACGACACAAAAATCGAGTCAATCCGACATCCGTGGCACCATCTACAACTTCCAGAAGATGGTCGGCCAAGATAGCGCCACATGGCGCCATCTCAGCCGCCCAAATGGCCGCTTGCATCTTGTGAAGGCCCCGCGCCCGATCGCTCTCCGCCGTTGAATCTTAATCCAACGGCTGTGGGCGCTCGCGTTTAAAAGTGTCCGCTCGACCATCCGCTCCCCATAGCGCAATGGTCGAGCGCGCTTTCACGAGCGCAGGGCCCGGGTTCGAGTCGTGGCGAGGAGCGGCAGGCGAGGGCGATTGGGCACGGGTGGAGCGTCAGATGGAGATCGGACGGCCGCGCGCGCCCGATAGCGTCGACGCGCGATTGGACGCGCAATCGGACGTGCAATCAGACGCGCAGGCGGGTGCTCAACGCAGCGGGCGCGGACGCATCTTAAGCGGCGAACGTGCGCAAGCCATTGAGCGCGTGAGCAGGCGAGGAGGCGCACGCGAGCCACCCACGACGCCCACGTTGAGGGCTTTAGTGACGGATTTATCCGTCACTACAGACCCTTCTTTTATTATTTTGAAGTTGTAATGTCCATTTTGCCCCCACTCCTTGCAACTATAAAAGGAGACCCCCTCCATACGAAATTCTCGTCCCTTCTTTCTCCTCTCTACCCCTCCAAAGCTCAAGAGAAGCTTGTCCCACACCCGGGATGCTTCTCGCGAGATAAAGTCCAATTTTTGTTCCCCTTCGGAAGTGGATCCCGCGACGACGACGGCGTGCTGCTTCGTTCCCGTTCTTCTGCTTCGTCCTGCTTCGTTCTCCTTCATCCAGGTGTTGTCCCGTCCGGCTCGTCCTCCAAGCAACTGTCGAGGAGGATTTCTCTCTCCCTATTCTTTTTACTGCTTTCTGGTATAGATTTACTGCTTTCTAGATTAATCTACTCATCCTCCAAGCAACCGTCGAGGACATTTCTCCCTCCATTCTTTTAATGCTTTCTAGAGTAAATTTATCTCTTTCTAGTGTAATTATTTTATGCCTTCTAATTGTAATGAACATTCTCTTCTATGAGAAATTCTTTGTTTATTCTATATCTCATTTTGATTTCCATGTATAATACTCTCTCTCTCTCTCTTACCCTCTCTCTTTCTCTTTTATTAATTGTAAATAATTAGATAGTTTAAATTGAATTACTTCGTGACAAATAAAAAGAAACGCGAAGTTTTTAAATCAAACGTCCGCCTCCCTGTGTTCGACCCGGAATTTTCATTTCGGTATAAATTTTATTTGTTGAACACGAATTCTTCGCTTTCGAACTACAACGACAGGTTTTCCAAAACCAAACATGTAAGCGAAGCGATTCGCAAAAACCGTTCAACAGTCGTCACAATGCACACAGATGTTACGTCATTTTATTTATTTAATTTTTACTGGTTTATTTTAGGTCATTCACTGGGAGGCAGTTATTGATATACACCACTCTCTATGTCCAAAAATGTTCGTTTATTCCAAAAATATCAATTTTATTTACAACATGAATCAATGGATCAATTAATGAATGAATTTGTTAATTAGGTACAACGGAGTCAATTAATAAGAACTACAATGCCTTAAACAAATTTACAACTAGTGGGCATTAAAAGCTAATTAATACTATACTATGTTAATTATGTACAACTATCCTAGATAATGCCTGTGACGACCCGAGTCCCACCAACCGACGTGACCCGAGTCACCTGGTGTTACAAGTTAGCACAAAAACCCATAAGATCACAGTCACCCAACATAAAGTCATTAAACATCAATAGCCAACATTCATTCATAAAGCATTAAATGAAAAAAAATAAAAGTGCTTATCGTAAAAGCAAAGTTCACCTATAGCAGAAATAATGAAAGTCTCGTACATCTACTAAGAAGACAGAAATTAAAAATCTAACAATAGAAAGAACTACTTCTATGAGCCACTAGCTTGGTACAGACCATTTCCTTAAGTAGGGCCTGGTTCCATAAAGGTCTGACCAACTATAGATGCGACACACGACTGCTCAGCAACACCTGAGTACGAGACCCGAGACAACGTCAATGAAAACTAAGTAGAATAGTATAACTAAACAAGTAACTCAAGTACAGAGTACAGTATAAAGGCAGTATATATATTTTATATTCAGCCCTTTTATGCAATTTGCCAATATTCTTATTATTCTCAAATTGTTAATCAATGTCTCGGGCACAAGACAATTTCGTGTAACTTCCTGTGGTGTAAGATCGATATAAGCCACCCTCCTGGTCGGGAGGGCTACTTATATCCATCGAGTCACCACGTTCCGTCACCTTAGGGTCATCGCAGAAAGGGGTGGTGGCTACATCGTGTAGCGTGAACACATACAATCGCTGTGTACGTTGAACTATAGATAGCCAATGTCCCACCCATCGGCTGAAAGAACTGCTCCAAACCTCGAGCCCTACGAATCCGCTATCCCTGTTGGCCGCCAAGCCTAACCAAAGAGTTATAGGGAGGCCAGCAACTCCCTAAACTAGCCCCTGAACCTAGTCTGAAAAGACCTAAAGCTACGACCGAAATCCCAGCAAGTAGTGAGGTAGAAACCAGTTATCCAATCCTTTTATTTTCCCGACATATCCGTCGTTTTATATAATAAATTTCTAGATAACTGTATCTCATATTTTTTTAAATTCAGAAAATCCTTAGTAATTTCATATTACTAATTCCAAGCTTTGTAATTATTCACATTATCTTTTAACTTATCCTTTTACAAGTAGCTTCAATCACATGTTATTTAGAAGTTACTGAAAATAACAGAACTCATTTTACGGGAAACGGGGTTTGTTTCATACATGCGATAACAAAGGTATATGTGATCATTAATCTACATTATTTACATAAAATATATTATATCTCATTTAAGTGCCCATAAATCAGAGAAAATAATGGAGGAGTTCCAAACTCAACAAAAGGAGAACACACATCGACCAAGGCGGTATATGGAAAACATTGCTCACGACGGGTTCACAAGTACTAAAAAAAAAAAGGCTGAATTAAAAGAAGGGTAGACTACTCTACCTAAGGCCACTGGAGGGCCACGGTGACTCCGAACCGTGCACACTGAGCCTAGGAGCAGTCCCACAACCACCTCGAGATTCGCGAATGCACCGGGAAGAGTAACTGGTTCAATCAGATCCACAATGGGATTAGAGACACCTAATTACATTTCTAATTTTTTAATAATTATAACATACTCAAAAGTGAAAATAAACCATATCAACACGTAGTACGCATCGATACAATTCCAACGGTACCTTATTTGTCAAAATCCGAGGTCTAGAAGACCTCAAACTAGACGAAATAGCTCGAGGGGGTAGAGAGTCAGGCCAAGAAGCTTACGCACGCCTTGGTCGATGCACCCGCTGATGGGAACACCATCATGAGCCCTAACTAGCTCATTTTGACTCAATAAAGAGAATAAAAGCTTCTACATAACCAACTGAAGGTCCTAATTCACTGCATAACCTTTCAGAGAGAAAAATAAGAAACTAGGGGTAAAACTGTAATTTTACCAATGCAGTACAACAACAGATTTTATCACGGGTTCAATAAAGGTCAAATGATCTTAATAAGATTATAAGTGGGTTGAATCAGACAGAAAAGGATTTGTGTGTATCCTGTGAATTAAATGACTTCTTGAAACTCTAAAACAGACCCACTTGATTAACCGAGGTTCTGGTCAGGATAAAATTCATTTAAATTCTCTAAAAATTATATAAACATATTATCTAGGGTTTAGAACCTTCAATTTGGCCATTGGAACCCATCTTGACCTAGAATGGGGTCTCAGATATATATTTGCCCTAAATTTGGTCTTTACATAAATTTCCCTGTCAAACGTGGTCAAACCCAAAACCTAACTTCACCATTGGATTCCTTAGGTCCAAATTAGATTTTTAACAAAATTTGGACCTAAGGGGAACTCATCTTGACCCACTTTGCAAAAATGTCCAGTCTGATTACATTTAAACCCCTATCTTTCAAAAACCCTTACAAAATGCCCCTAACTTCATCATCTTCGCAATTAGGTCCCTCCGCCATTATAGCGGGGCAATCCTACTCCAGCGAGCTTTAGAAGGAGGTTTCTCCTTGATTGCTCAGAGAATCCCTTCCAAAATTGGAAGGGAGATTCTCTGAGAAAATCCCTCCAATCTGAACCCATCCTTGATCCCAGATTTTTTCTCAATCTCTCATGCGAATGCATGAGATACATGGGTATCCTAATGGATTCCAACTCCGATGAGCCTTCCTTGCTTGGGAAGCTTGCTTCCCAAGCCCTAACCAACCTCCAGAGCTCTATTTAAAGAAGCCCAGTTCGCCCCGACTCCTCCAAGCTTGAATTCGACTGAAGACCCTCTCAATTTCTTCTCTCCTCCTCCGGCCGATTCGCTCTTCAACCTCCGACGACCTTCCCTACTCTCCCTCGTCGTCTGACCACAATACCAGTGGCAGACACTTCCTCCTTGCGTTCGTCCGCGTCGCGCAGCACCCACCGACGCTCCTGCCCCCCTTCATCCTCGCCGATTGTCTCACTCTGAGCACCTTCGTCTCCGGCATCGGCTACACCTCGACCGACATCACCTCTGCCTCCCTTCATCTCCTAACACCCTAGCTAAGTTCCCTTCCCCCTCTACTTTCTTCTCCACTCTCTATTTCCCAAAATCGACCACTACCGACCTCCATCACCCTCATCTCCATCTCCGGCCACCACCTCCGACGAGGCCGCTCCACCTCCACGGCTATCCCATCCCTCGCTGACAAGCCCATAAGCTTCCCCTCACTCCACTGAACACTTTCCCTCACTCATATCACCACTCCACTCACCAAAACACACCCCCGAACACACCCACACCTTCGCACATAGTGTGCCCTAGGCACCCTTGCACAGACGTCCCCACACCACGCCAACCACCCCAGCACATTCGCCGTGCCTCGGCAATGCTTCATGAGCGATTTGACATGGCCGCGAGGCCGTCTTTGTGATTGCAGGTACAAGCATCCTCCGCCATTGGTGACCAAGCTTGAAGCAAGCTTGAGGTCACTCCAGGCCTTGCCAGTTCCAGGCTCCTGTCCCAGGTTGTGTGGAAGACTCTCACGCACGAATCCAGGTTCTCAATTCCAGTAGAAGACTGTAGCAGCTGTTGCAATTGGAGGACCACCTCTGCTGCGGGCGCGTGAGAAGAAGGGCGTGCAAATAGTCCCACCTCGGAAAGTCCTAAGGGCACACACCCGCATAAGTTGAATTTGTGCCTGTAGCTGTATGCCTCAAATCCATGGGGTGAGACCCTTTTCACCCGACCGACCCGGTCTCGTCCGCAGCACTGCCTACGTGGACCTGGCTGACCTGACCGAACCTGCACCCCTCGCCAACCACCGCACGCTGGTGGGCTTGGTCCCAGGTACGCACCCAACCCGATTACCCGAATACGTGTGGCTCTAGGAGAGCGGGACCTAAGAGAGAAAGAGAGGAGAGTTGCGTGCAGGTAGGGGTAGGTTTTGCTGCGGGCAAAAGCTAAAGAGAAAGGGAAGCTGAAGCTAAGGCAGAGGAGGAAGAAGCTGAAGGAAGAAGAAGGAGAAGCTAAGGAAGAAGGAAGAGAAAAGGTAGAAAGAAGCAGCGACCAAAGAAGGAAGCTAAAGGCAGAAGGAAGAAGAAGAGAAGGCAGAAGTCAGAGAAAGAGAAGAAAAGCCAAAGAAGAAGAAGGGAGGAGAAGACAGAGAAAGCTAAGGAAAGAAAGATAGAAAGAGAAGAAAGCTCGCAAAGTCAAAATAAGAAGAGAAGAGAAGCAGAGAAAGAAGAACTCAAAAGGGAAGAGGACTATAGCATCAGTTTAAGTCGTCTGATCCAATTCGAGTTTAATTCATATTCATATACATTGAGTTCTTTAGTATTTGGTGATCTACATCATCATTTACTCCCATATTTTTGCAGTTTGATACTGATATTACTACATATTCTTTTAAATTCTGAATTGTGATCTTGATTTCTAAATACCACCAATTTGCTCCATGTCTTTGACTTTGGACTTCAACTTCGAGTAATAAAATTATATCTGTTTTGAATGCTTTTTCGACTATATTACAATGCAATACTTTTAAAAACTAATTCAGCGCAACAAACACCCATGCATGCCCAGTCGCACGCACTATGTGTCGTGCTGGGATTTGTGCTCGCCTTGCGCCGTGGATCACCGCATGCCCCCGCTTGCAGCCACTCGATCACCACGCATCACAATCCTACGCATCCCTACTCACCAATGCACAAGCACTCTCCAGCGACACACATCACCCGCTCGCACACAGCCACCGTCATGCATCGCATGCCGCTGCCGTTGTTTCGACTTTTGCAGTGGGAACCCTGGGTTTTGCGGAATCGCAACCGAGTCCCTGCAAATAAATTTTTTATTTTTGAAGAAGAAAAACTATGGTTTTTCTTCTCCCTTTCTCTATTGATTTAAGAGAGTTAGAGGCTAATGACGACCCAAGGGACCCAAAGGGACCTTAAATAGGTCCTAGGGTCAGTTTAGAATAGTTTAGTTGGGTGAAATACCCAAATTTCCCTTAGGGTTGGGTTCACCTTACATTTAGGTCCCTGATGACTTCTTTTGTCCATAACTTGAGCTGTACAACTTGAAATCTCACGAAACAAGCATCGTTAGAAAGCTTGTGATGAGAGGAATCCAATGATGACACATATGGCACCCTTTTGACAAGGTTTGACCAAGGGTTGACTCGAAATACGTGTTTTTGGAAAATTAATGGGGTTCTAACACCAGCACCACCCCTAACTGGGTTTTCAGGTTCAGACTGACTCGAACCACTTCAAAATGATTCAAAATTTGAATTTTTGGATGTTACAATACCTATGTATAGGTACAAGAATAACGACTACTATGTACTATATTAAGTTACATTAACACATACTAATATCTTAAGTAACATATAACTATATATACTGTAACATATATATGTGTCAATATAGATCTTAGCAAAATATATACAACATAAGGTCAAAAGATTATGTTTACTAGCATATATACATATCTACAGTGACAGATTCATATGTCACTAAGGCCTTACGATTTTATTTTTATATATAAGGCTTAAACATTATCCTACTAATTTATTTATATTTACATATACATGAATTACCTATGTATGTATACATTATTTACATATATCTTATTTATTATGTATATACATTTGATAATATATTATACTATACATATACACATACACAAACATACAAGTACATTGCACTCACACACAAGACTCTCTCAACACTTAGTCGATTCTTCTGACCTCTCTTCTCTTCTTTCCCTCTTCGACACTTAGAATTTCTTTTTTCGAACACCTCTCTCTTGTACGGTGTTGACTAACTGTTCACTTACCTAAAATTTGGATTTTTAATGTGCGTGCCGGTTCAGTTTGTGGGATACACAACACTCCCTTGGGATGGGTGATGTGTAATTTTTCAACATAGTTAATTGAGATTAAAAATTTTAATTAATCATGTAAGAAATGACTTATGTTAACTCGAATCATTGTCATTTAGGTAGTATAGGGTCAAGTTAACCTAACATTTTAGTTTTAATTCTTTTTAACTAGTTGAGTCCAGGTCGTTCACTGGAAGGCATAATCATAATTTTAATTCACCATATCATTCTAATGCTTAATTACTAATTACTTAATTAATCAGATCTATAACTACATATATGTTAAGCATATGAATAATTGCACAAGAAATTTAAATTTCTAAAAACTTGCAACTATTCCATTAGTAAAAGAAGTGTACATGGAAGATTTTACAAAGTATAACAAAAGAAAATGATTATTACATCAAATGTTTACAAAATAGTTTCGTAACTCTTTATCTCTCTTTACTTCCTTTTAAGCTCTTCTTTACTTAAATTCTCTTTCTCTTCTCTCGTCACTATGTTCCTTAACTTCTTTAGCTTCTTTACCACTTTCCTTCTCTCACCTTTTTACTTCTCTTCTCTGTACACTTGAAGATCCACACTTAACCGATTTCTCTCAAGTCCATTTTTTTTTTAACTTTAACAAAAATTTGTTAATGGGCGATCAGGCCTCTTTCGGGGATACGTAGCACCCGTAAGGGGTGGGATCAGACCTACTCAAGGCCCAACCTAGTTTTTATTAGGTGAGTTCTTATCGATTTAAGCATGCAATCTCTAGCCCATCACAAGCCCACATATACACTCGCCCACTTGGGCCCACGCACACAGGCACACGTCTGTGCACACACACATGCACGTGCACGCACGTGCACTCAAAGGATCATATGCTCAGATAAGTTGCGCCCTGCGCTAACGACCAAACTGCACTCGTCATTTTTTCGTGTTATACCAGCGCGGCCACACAAGAACTCCCGATGTGGGACTAAACTTGCCGCTCCTTCGCTGCAGCTATGTCAGACCAAATCTTCAAATGAAGATTCCAATTGATTCACTGAACCAAATCAAGCAACCAAGGGTTCAATCAAAAGATCTAAGATTCGACTACACAATTTTATCACCAATTTCGTGATTGGAACACTTTTAATCCACAAATTTGGAGGAGAAACATGGCTGTTTCACCATGCTAGAATGTGTCTCAGATGGAGTTTCTCAGGTCTAATGTCCTGTAGAGAGGAGATGCCTCTCAATTGAGGGTCTGAGGTGCTTCAGTAGTGTATTCCACACTGATTAGAGAGGGACTTGGCTCAGAAAGAGCTTCAAAATGCTCCAGAACAAAAGAGCTTCAATCTGGAAACTCAAAGCTTAGATTTAAGCTCACATTTTGATCTACAGAGAGATTAAATGATATGGATTCTATCTGAATAGATTCAGGAGATCAAATGCAACAGTTCTAAGCAAAATTGGCCTTCTAATCTTGACGAAAGAACCCAAGAACAGTATTGGGTTCAAATGAACCCAAACTATACAGAATTCAAAAACTTCATTAAATCTTAATAAAAATCACTTAAATCAATCTGAAACAACTCCAAATCGAAACAGCAACTTAGTCAACCCATTCAACCAAAGTTTCACGCTTCTTCCCTCAAATTCGTTCTAGGTTTGACCAACTGCTAGTTAAAAGTTGACTTTTAGATGTAAAGCTCCTCTAATCAAAATAACGACCTAAATAGGTCTATTTCAACCTCAGAAATTGATTTCAAACATCAAAACCAAGTTTTGGGAACTCTATGTTGATATTATTGTATTTTTTGATAATGACAAATAAGTTTTTGCTTGGAAGAGACTAACATGATGCAGGAAGGGTTTAACGAAAATAATCAAGGAAAAGGAAGGGCAAAAGCTTCGTTTTATTTCTTATTTAGTTTATTTTATTAGAGTGTAAAAGCCTTGAATTTTCCTTAGATTTCCTTAGGATGTCTCTAGATTTTCTTCTAATTCTGTCGGATTTTTCAGATGTCTTCTTTCCTTGCAGACGTCTAAAGATGATTTTTAAGATGTCTAATTATATTTCCAGACGTCCAGGATCTAATCCAGAACCTATTCTCTTCATCAGATCTTGAATCTTTTGTCATTTGATTTTTTTAGACGTCTACTACTTACATCATACGTCTGTTTTAGTGTTTCGGACGCCTCCTTGATTTTTTAGAAGCCATCTTGAGTTTTTGAGCAACGGTCATTTTTTTCAAGCCATTCAGACGTCCAACTCTATCTTCAGATGTCCATATCCCTCCAACGTTTATTTTCTCCCAACGTTCACTTTGACCCCAATTAAAGTGCTTTTGTTTCACTTTAATGTTTTGAATGTTGAAGGCCTTCAAACGTCCTTAATTTGTTTCAGGCATCTTTTGGTCTCTTTTAAGACGACTAACCACATTTGTCTAGATCCCTATTTGGGTCTAATCTCATTCCAATAACGAGCATTCTTTTCCTGTTATCTTTTCAGGCATCCCATTTAATAATCAGACATCTGAACCTTTATGATTAGATGTCTTTCTTTTTTCAGACGTCACTATATTTTGTCCTGCAACCACTTGATTTTCTCTGGAGACTTGATAGACATCCTGTTTTATTATCAGACATCTGAAATAGTCTTTTCAGACGTCTATCATTATTCTTCAGGCGTCTGATATGAACAGAATTTGAGTTAATGCTTTATAGCCATTCTTGCTCAATTCAATTCAATCCAATTCAAACTCCAACGACTATATCTAACCTCCTATACCTATATATACTCCCATATAGCTTTCCTTAGCTACATACACACTTACGAAAACATATAGAAAGGAAATATACAAAGCTCTTGATCATGTTGTACTTTTTTTGCCCTCTTGCTCCTTTGTGTTGCTGTTCATTTGAGAGCCAATCTCCCAACTACTTATAGGTTTGATAAGGGAGTATTCTTATTTTTTTCAAGGCTTATAGTTTTATATTGCTTTTTGATAGTTTATTTGGGTACCCAGTTTGTGGGTTTCCCATTTCCTCTTAGTAGAGGGGCAAAACTCTTCTTGGGGTTTGTCCAGGAAGAGGGGATTTGTAATATTACTTATTGTTAGTAATTCCTACTTGGGTAGGGGCAAAATCCTAGATTGAGAGATCTAGGTAGAGGTTTTTCCCGCAAGGGTTTCCTCTCTAAATACTTATGTGTTGTTGCGATTGTTTTGAATTTTTTGCACAATTCAACCCTGCTTCTTGTGCCATTAACACTTTAAAGGTGTTCTCAAGCATTACCACCTGAGATCTAAGGATGGTGAGTTCAGCAAAAAAGAACCAAGTGTTCTCAGACCTAATTCTAATCTAGAATAGGTTCTCTGGAGTCTAATGATGCTTCAGAACCCACTTTTAAGTTCTTAGATTCAACAGTTGAACTTCTCCAACTCCGCCGGAGTTGGAGAAGATAGCGTTCAACAGAGAGCTCTCGTTAATAATTCTCAATTATAATTGTTGTCCCATGATCCTTAGACCTCAGAGAAAAGATCTACAGCTTCTCAATCCATTCTGAAGGCTGAGATAAAAGTTAAGTTTGCCGGAGCTCGCCGAAGTTTCGGTGAACACCGATCTAATTCATCAAAGATCAAATCTCCAAGAAATGGACCAAAAATGGTCTCAACTGGTTCCTGAGGTCGCAAGGAACCTCAAGAAAACATCAATTGTTGCAATTGATGAACTTATACACGAATTAGTCAAGAATTCAGTAGGAACCAATCTTGTGTTCAGATGAACTCAAGAACACTCCTCCCTCTTAATTAAGTGAGGGGAACTGTTAATTAGGGTTAGGCGATGGTGTAGGAGTGATTGATTAGGCGCAAGAACTCCTCTTGAGCCACCATTGAAAGCGAGCTCAGGAGGTTGAAGTGATTTAGGCATTTACTGTGTAGGCATTAATTAAGGTAATTAAGAAGTGGATCGGGGCCCTGTAGTTATGAAAAGGTGACGGAGGGTCCCTTGTGGCTGTGCACTAAGACGTGGAGCTCTACCATGGACAGCGGAGGTCTCTAGTGGAGGTGAAGTGGGATTAGGCATAAATGCTAATAGAATTAGAGAGAAGGTAATTGGCTTCGTGAAGAGGTGAGGATGATGATAAAGTGGATAAAATCATGAATCGAAGTCCTGTGAGGCTGGATTTGGCCTCACCGAAGTCGGGAAAGAAGAAGCTTACAGATGAGCTAACACTAACTAATCAACTAACTAATTAACTAATCTATCTAAACTAAAGCTACGCTAATCTACGATTACCTGGACGAAGGGGGAAGGGGATCTCTGTCGATGGTACGTAACGGAGGACGAAATCCAATGAAGTCGGATCAAACTCCGACGAGAAAGGAAACAAAGTAGAGAAGAGGATGGGGCACTCCTAGGCTCTGTCACAGCTGTGGGAGAGGAAGAGAAGTTAAGGGAGACGAACACTTTCACCGGAAGCACTTCGAAGGAAAGATGAGAGGTCCCTGGAGGGTAAGGGAATAGCCTATCGTCGGTCACTATTTGGGGAAGAGGGATAAGGGGCCGACCTCTAAAATCAGAGGTGGCTATGGCTATTTATAGGTGGTGGCAGTGGTTAAAGGGGAAGAACCTGGATGGATTCATGATTAGGTACATCCTAACTCATTGGCGTCGTCTCCGACGATGGTGAGCTTCTTCGCTAGTCCTAAATAGGATTAGAAGGAAATCCAAGCCGTCGGATGAAGAGGAGGTGAGAGGAAGGTTGGCGACTGTGGCGACATCGTTCTGACATCGGACGGAAGGTGATCGAACAGTGTGGTGACTGGACTTCCTCGGCCGTCCAAGGCTGAGGAAGAAGAAGACGAACGTAGTTTCACAAGGGCCTCTATGTAATAAAGGTTGTGGACCTAGTTGTAGGAAAATGAGTTAATTGATATAGAAACTAAGGGCCTAAATGTAAATAGTTGGATTTTAGACTTATTTTAATTTATTTCTTTTTTAACTTTTTATATATAATTATAAATTAGGTAAATATTATATTCATGCCTTGAATTTACGTTTTTTCCCTTCTTAGATATGTTTAATTAAGTGATTAATTTACTTAAGTTAATTAAGTACTTAGGTCATAAAATTAATTAAGTTAGATTAAATATTAAATAAGTAGCTAAGTGTTTAATATTTGAGTCTAAATTATTAATTAAATTATTATTAAAATTAATTGGTATTTAATTTAGTATTTTTAACTTATTTTGAAGGTTCGTCTTATTTAATCCCCTATAGTATAATTAACCATGTATTAAGTATATCCTTAGCTAATTAACTAGGGAAACTAGTTAATTAGGGGTAATTAAGAGCTATGATGAGTCTCTTATCAGTGGCACCAGACCATTACTATGAATCAACCCTAATTTAATTAGGTGTATTTATTTTCAATTTGATTCAAGCCCAATATCAGCCCCAATTTCAGCCTAGCACAATGTATAGCCCCCGACCCATCACTATTCACAATAATGCTCATATGCTTGAGAGGGAGAGTAGAAAGGTATGGTTATTTAGTGGCCAGCGCTTGATGATTATCTCAACAACGTAGTGAATTCCTCTTATATGACATCACGTGCTTTGGCATTCACGATGTGGCACCATTCGCCAGTGCTTAATTGGTGCTACACAGCGCTGAGCTCAGTGTTGGTTGGTCGATTTAGCCCTCGATTTGAGGGCCATAATTAAATCTAAATTATAAATAATTTATATTTTTGGAAAGCCCTTGTATAAGTCTACTTAATTTTATAATTAATTTACCAAAATAAGTTATTTAAATATCTATTAAAATTAGTTAAAGTTAGGAAATTATGTACGTTAATTTAGAGGTTAATTTCTTAATTAAAGTATAAATTGATAACTTAATCATGAAATTGACTCTGTACCAAGTTAATTTATGTATTAAAGCATTTATTAAGCATTTTAAATTTATTTTAGAGTCTTTATTTTAAATTATTTACATTCAAATACATGTTTTAAATATATATGTACATATTTAAGTTATAGATATTGTAATATGATACAAATACAGTATAAATAGGTTAAACACACTTAAAATAATACTATTCAAGTGTATATGATAAATTACTTAAAATTTACTAATTTATTTTATGTTAAGTTACTAATCTACCTAATTAACTTAATAACTGAATTACCTATTATAAATAATAATTAAATTAATCTATAAGTACCATACAATATCTAATACTTAGTTAAATACATATGTACAGTATTAATTATGGTTATAGACATATACATAGATGTTTATAATTACTTAGGATAATACACATTTAAGTTAATATAAATTAATGTATAATTATACAATAAAGTTATATATATAATAAATTATCTTCAATACTTAATTTAATATATAGAATACATTTATAAGTTATTTGTATACATTATTTACATATTTTACAATATATACATATAGCTTAGTATTAACAACTATTTAGAGCATAGTTTCAGGCCAATAGGATTTTTGAAATGTCATCGGGTGGGAAGGGGTTAGGCAACCCGGTGGGCGAAGAAGGTTTGGGCACCAACAACTATGGAGGTGGGGGCGGAGGTGGCACACCAGGTCGGAGGCTGGTGGAAGAAGGGTCTAGGGCGATAGGAGAGAGAAACCATGGGTGGACAACCTGGAGGTCTAGGGCCTGGCGACGGAGGAAAAGATGGGGGGGCTCTTTCAACAGGGGATGGGAGGCGGGTATAAGGCGTGTGAATGAAGGCAGACCTTGGGGCAACAAAGAGATTGTATGCTTTTGTTGTTGAAGACGAGGACATATGGCAGCGATATGTCGTTTCCCCCTTGTCTGTCTAGCTTGTGGTGGCCATGGCCATAAACGGGATTCCTGTATGGCAAGTAGAGGGCAAGCGAGAGGAAGGGCCTCCATGCACACCAGAGAAACAAACGCCGTGGGTACACCGCCGCCACCACCACCTCCACCTACTTATGGGGGGCACACTGTGGATGTCGAAATCCCTATGACAAAAGACATTAGGATGGCAGAGCTTGTGCTGAGAGGGGCTCTGGTCGGAGAGGTGATGACAGGAAATCCATCCGTGAATAAGATCCATCAATTGGTAAGCTCACTAGCCCTATTTACCGATGGTTGGAAGATCACGTCTCTCTCCCCTACGTGATTTGTGCTTTTTAGTTTGGGGGTGATGGATGTTGAATGTTTGCAATTTCGATCGAGTGCTTTTGAAGACCTGATGGTGATATGGAGGTTGGTCTCCCCTTTCGATGGGTCTTTGCCTGAGCGGCCACCCCAGAGGGCAGGGTCCAGATCGAGAAGGCTGGGGATTAGAGGCCTGCCTATGCATTTGAGATCAAAGGAGGTGGTGACGTCCATGATAGCAGGATTCGCAATGCTGGCTGAAGATGCTGAGGTCTGACTGAGGGAGGGTGATGGTCGCATGTTGAATGTGTTGGTGGATGTCTTCAAGGCGGGGTCTGTCCCTGAGAGACTTATCCTCCGATGCGGGGGTAGCTCATGGTTGTTGCATCTAAGCTTTGCAATGGGGGATACAGAGGGGCAACTTCAACAAGATAAGATGACTTATGCGAAGGTTGTGAGGGAAGAGGATACCCTGCAACAGGGGGGCCATGCAATTCCTGATGAGGTGCCTGTGCCTAAGAAATGCAAAGATCATCACTACCTAGGGAGAGAGGAGGAAGTGATGGATGTGGTTTGGTAGAAGATGCAATGCCTCCACTTGAGGAAGCTGCTACAGCTAGACCAGTGAATGCAATGCCTGATGATCGCGTTTTGCATGATGTTTCTAATCTTTCTATGAGACCTCAGTCTAATCTACAAGACATGGATGGGCTGGGCCATCAACTAGGGTAGGTGTGGGCAAGTCTCCATACAAACTCAGACAAAGGAGGCCTGCCACCTCTATGAAACTGGATGAAAATGCCATTGCTGCCATCATGAAAGTTGGCAAAATCCAGATCTCCAATTTGGGGAATGCCCAAGGAGGGAGATGAGAATTCTCTCCTGGAATGTGCGTGGGTTGCGCGATAAGAGTCGGAGGGCTTCCCTTTTGAGATATATGAGGGAGTGGGAGATAGACTGTGCAATTATCCAGGAGACGCACATCAAGAGTGAGGATGACAGGTCTTGGAATGATTTGAAATGTGCAAGTGCTGCTGAATGTGTTGGGCTCATGTCACAAGGTAGATCAGGCAGCATTGCTGTGTGGTGGAGGAAAGCATGTCTACAGGTGATGGAGGTGCATAGAGCTAGGCATATGTTGACATGTAAATGCAAAAGGAGTCAAAGGGAGGGTGAATGCAACATTACATGAGCGTATGGTCCCTGTGCTGCCTTTGTGAGACATGAGCTGTGGGATGATTGGGCTGCAAAAGTAGAATACGTACATGGGGTTGCGTGGCTCATGGGCGGGGATTTTAATTGTGTTTGATAGGGATGGACAGACCGAGTGGATTGATGGATAGTGCTTCTCTTGGATTCTAGCTGACAATACAAAGCCTTGGTTTGAGTGAGTTCCCATCATCTGGTGTAGAATTCACATGGAGAAATGGAAATGGCCTGATGTCCAAAATAGATAGGTTCTTTGGGAATGCTTGTTTGTTGGACATGTATCAACTATCTTCAGTGGCAGGGCTGGAACGCCCATTCTCCGATCACACACCATTGGTCTAGGACAGTGATGAGCATGTGCACACTGGTTCATTCTTCAAATTTAGAAGATCATGGCTGAGAGAATTGGGTTTTCACGAGATGCTTGAGGCATGGTGGAGGGCCAAGCAAGTGGAAGGTTCAACCACTATCAGGCTAGCTTCCAAACTGATAGCAATGGGCACAATGCTCAAGGAGTATGGGTCTGTGGTGTCTACTTTAAGGAAGCAAAGGCGCCATGAGGCCTTGACAGAAATTCAAGGATTAGATACTAAGGAAGCAGCAGGCCCCTTATCTGATCAAGAGCTAGATGCAAGAAGGTCGTGGCAGAGGGTGATTGCGGAAGAGGATCTGAAGCTAGAAATGGACTGGAGGGAACGTTCACGGTAGCTTTGGCTTAAAGAGGGAGACGCCAACACCAAATTCTTCCACCTTGCTGCCAACTCTCGAAGAAGGTTGAATATAATCTCTTCCATTGTCAAGGATGGGCAGAGATTATCTTCCTTGCAGGAGATTAGGTCTGAAGCCATCAGATACTATAGGGAATCCTCACGGGCAGCACAGAGGGGTATGTGGAGAATGGCTGCAAGTGGTTTTCCTCGAATTTCAACAGAACAAGCTTCCAGGCTGATGGCTTCTTTCACTGAGAATGAGACTATGGAGGCCATCCGTGATCTGAATATGGAAGGAGCCCTTGGACCTGATGGCTTTCAAGTCTTTTTCTATAAGGAGATGTGGGGCTTGTTGGGTAAGGAGGTGATGGATGTTCTCAAGGAATTTGAGGGAGGCAAATTTGGGTTTGATAAGATCAATAGATCTTATCTTTTCCTATTACCAAGGATGCAAGGGGCAGAGAGGTTCTCTGATTTCAGACCTATAGCTCTCTCAAATTCCATTTATTTGGTGGTGAGAAAAATTTTGGCAAATAGATTGAGGGTGGTATTACAAGATCTGATTCACCCTGTCCAGTCAGCATTCCTTCCCACACGCTCTGATCAACAGCCCACAACGCGCCAAGTGGCACCCGCTCATTGCATCCAGACCACCACCTAACTCTGCCTTCACCCAGAGGACAACTCTCAGCCGTCGATCTTCGATCGAACGGTCGAGAACGCCCGCTCGCCCGACTCTCGCCGCGACAATCCACTACGATAGCACAGCGGTCGACCACCTCACGCCTCTGCAGCCGGTGCGGGATCGAATCGCGTTGCGTGGAAATTCGAAGGCAAAGGTGTGCGCCGGGGAAATTGAGCCGCCCGATTAGCAGCGAACGGTGCAGATGGAGCACACGCGATGCAACAGATGCGCGCGGATGCTTACGCATGTGATGACGCAGCAGACATGTGCACCTCAACAACGATCTGCGAGTGTGCTCTTCGAAGATCGGATGGCCTACAACGCACGCACACGGATCGCCTTCGAAGAAGCACAAGGCACGCTGGCGACCGACGGGCGAAGGGGGCTACACCAATGGATTTAGTATGGGTTTAGCGATGTCCCGGACGTCGCTAAAGCCCACACTTAAATTAGAAAACCCTTTTACCTATATAAACTCCACCCAACCACCCATGGAGGGCATTCAATTCACTTGCAAGTGCTCTACCCCACTCCTAGCCACCATTACCTCTCTTTGGAATTGCCGGAGCCGACGAGGCACCGACGGAGCCCCTCTCCACCGCTGTGGCTGCCTCACCGTCTTCTCTCTCTCTTTCCCTCTTTATTTTAAGCTTTACTTTACTTATGTTTAAGCATTTCTCTAGTGTTGTAATTGTAAAACTAAAGTTGCATGTCAAATGAAGTTGTTTCTTATATAATTACTTGCCCTCTTTTATATTTAAGTTGCATGTTGTGAATGAGAAATTTCTAACCCTATTCTCTCTCTCTCTCTTTCTCTCTCTCTCTTACTCGCTTTCCACCCACGTCTTCGTGCAAGCAAAAACCCGTTATTTCCGTGACATTAAGAGACAAGAAAAATCTCGTTTTTACGCCTCCCTGAGATCGACACTTGGACTCATGTCTATTTCTTCATTTAAAATCGACATTGCAAGCGCAAGCTATAACGACTCTTTTAAACATACGCGTCTTCTGCATCGTCAGTTTTTGGCGTCGTTGCTGGGGAGGCAACGGATTTATTTTGTCACTTCCATTTTACATCCATGCTCACATCGTATAACGCCTTGCCTCCTTCTACTTGATGGTTGCAGGAATTCGATGCTTCGATGGCGAAGCAGTGCAACTCGTGACGGTAACGAGGAAGTAAGCGCAACAAGGACCAGTCGTGAGTATTTCTTCACCCATGGTTGTTTGCTTGCTTAAAAATCTAAAAAAATTGTAAAATTGAAAAAAATTGGTGTGGTGCATGATTTCCTGATTCACATCCTTAACACATCACCCAACGAAAGAAATAAAAAATACACTCTAACATTCTGAATAATCTAAGATTCTTGGAATGTTCTTCTTTCTTTTTAAGTGGTGTTTACGAAGCCACCTTGAATTGACATGGGCCGCACCACTCAACCCTAAAATCGACTCATCTAATAGAAGCTGCATGATCACTAGGATGAGTACATTAGGGTTTCAGAGTCTCTACACAACAAAGGAAATCTACTTTCACCAATTGTGTGCAAAACTTGACGTGCCCACTGAAACTTGTCTGAAAATATTAAGACACGTCAATCCTAAAAGACACAAAAGTAAGGATGAAACATTAAAAGACACTACATTTTAAAAATCCTTGCTTGAAAATCATATTTTGATAGGAGCACACACACTGAAATTGGAAAACTAAGAGGCACTATCCCAATCAACGCCTAATCACATAACCCTAGCACAAGCATTATCCTAGCCCTTTTAAAACAGAGTAGACGTGCCTTAGGGGACCTAGAAATCTCCAAAAGGGTGATCAAGTCCGTAAGCACTGGACTCCCTTTCCCAAAGCTAATCTGGCCAGGTTGATTATGAGGGGATTGCAGGGAAGGTTCTTTCTTTCGCTTGCGCCGTCGGTTCCATAGACCCCACAACCGCGGTCATTTGACACTACCCCGTAGCCTAGTCACCAGATTCTACTAAGGGAATGAAAACCAAGTGCCCAGTGAACAAAACCCCGCCTCTCGAGACTTAACCCAGTCCTGCCTAGGGCACGTCTGGATTTTACTGACCCTCCCTATTTAAGGACGCACACAACTTTGCCAAGACTTGCTCTCGCTGCCAAACACTAGGGACCATGACCAGAAAAGATATGATGCCCCTCCAGCCCATTTTGATTGTCGAGATCTTCGATGTTTGGGGTATTGATTTTATGGGCCCCTTTCCACCATCCAACAACTTTGAGTACATCCTAGTCTCGGTAGACTGTCTCTAAATGGATTAAAGCCGTCGCCACCCGCCGATGCGATCATAAGACTGTCATGGACATTGTTAAGTAGAACATCTTTTCCCGATTTGGAATACCAAAGGCCGTGATCAATGATGGTGGAAGTCATTTTATTCACTCCCAATTCCTTGCCCTACTTAGAAAATATTGGGTTAAGCACCGCATCGCTACCCCATATCATCCGCAAACAAATGGGCAAACGAGGTCTCAAATAGACAAATCAAGAACATTCTACAAAAGATTGTGAGACCTGATAGGAAGGATTGGTTCGCACGATTGGATGATGCCCTGTGGGCATATCGGACCGCTTTCAAGACCCCGATTGGCATGTCGCCTTATCACCTGGTCATTGGCAAAGCTTGCCACCTTCCTGTCGAGTTGGAACACCGGGCTTACTGAGCCGTCAAACAATGTAAAATGGATTCCCAGTTAGCCGGTGTGTAGAGGACGCTCCAACTCTCTGAGCTCAAAGAAATTCGTCGGGACGCCTTTGAAAACAGTCGGCTGTATAAGGAGAAAATGAAAGCAGTCCACGACTGACTCATCCATAGAAAGACCTTTGAGCCTAACCAGCAAGTCTGGCTTTTTGATGCCCATTTGAAACTCCTTCCAGGGAAGCTCAGGTCTAAGTGGACAAGACCATTTAGGGTGGTCAAGCCCCACTCCAATGGGGCGGTTGAAATCGCTAATCCGAATACTGGGCACACTTTTACAGTCAATGGCCAGAGATTGAAACCCTTCCTAGCCCAAGTTCCCCCAAAGGAGAGTGTCACCCTCATTGAGGGATGACACGAAGCACCGCCCAGCTGGAGGCGCTAAACTCAGCGCTTCCTGGGAGGCAACCCAAAAGATTCAGATTGATCAGGTATTCTAGCCACTCAGGTAATATCTTTTCGAACCCCGGTTGCATCCATGTATTTGTCAATGAGGACATTGTCCAACTTAAGCATGGAGAGGTGGTAAATTTCATGATTCTGAGCTCATTTAATCAGTCTGAATAGAATAAAAAAAATTGAATTTAGGAAGAAAAACTTAGGCATTAGAAATTTGTCAATAGTGGGAAATAATACGAAAAGAACTTGAACACTTAGACTTTTCAGGCCTTCAGGCTTAATCATCCCTGGTGTCCATTAAAATATGGATTTAGCTTCAAATCCTTGCAACCTTAATCTACTCTAATCCACTAACTAAATAAGGTGATAAGTATATGACTTATCAACTCACCCTCTAACTCAGAAGAACTTTTAGTCTAAGCATCTGCACACATTTTTGCACAAACTCACTCCTCGGAGATTCTGGCAGAAATTGGGTAGCTAATGAACTCTCTAGGGTGGTATGGCTGGCAAGTTGTCGTGGGTAACAGCCCATTGGCAGGTTGTCTAGAGCCCAACCACGGGACCACCTCCTCTTTATTGCCTCTAGGTAAATTTGAGATCAGGGAAGCCACCTACCAAATAAAATTAAAAAAAGAAGAAGAAAAAAGAGAACAAAATAAATCACACTTCATCGCACGAGTATAGCTAGCAAGTGATCGTGGGTAACAGCACATTGGTCGGTTGTCCAAAGCCCAACTCAGTAAATGCACAAAAAGAACCAAAACACTTAAGGAAGAAGCGGGGAAGTAGAGCAAGCCGGGGAGATATACACTGGAAAAAAATCCTTGTCTTGTGTTAGTCGCGCTTTTGTGCGGTTTGTTAAAAGATAATATCGCGTTGTAGTATAGCCGCTAAAGCGTTCAAAACAAATAAAGATTTTTATTACTCGAAAACCGGAGTATCCGAGGTCGAACACAGGGAGCAAAAGGAATTTACTACTAGTCAAAATGTAATTGAACACTCTAATTTACTCAAAATATCAATTCAAATGTGAATGTATGCAATTAAAAGTTATTAGGACAAAAATATGAAATTGGACGTCTGATCTTTGTGATCAGACGTCTTAAAAGTATATCTCCTTTTCTTCTTCTTCTGCAGTCTCTCATTTTCTTCTTCGTTTTGCTTCTCTCTGCTTTCTTTCTTGCCTTGCGAAGCCTTCTTCTTCTTCTTTTGATCTTCTAATCTTTTCTTCGCCTCTCTTCTTCTCTGTGTCTTGCTCTTTCTTTTCTTCTTCTCTACCTTGCTTCTTACTCTTCTCTTCTGTGGTCTTGCCTTGCTTCTCTCTTCTGCAGCGGCCAAGTCCTTCTCCTGCGATCAGCCTGCCTGCACAAGAGCAAAACCTAACCCCTCTCCCTCTACCCACGCGTCTCTCACTCTCAAGCAATTCACTCTGAGCTGCTCTCCCAAAGCCACATGCATAATCGGGTCGGATCGTACCCGGGACCAGGCGCACCTGAAGGTGGTGTGATGTGAGAGGAGTGCGTAGGTCTAGGTCGGGTCGGATCCGCCAAGTCCGCGTGGTCAGGCCGCGGATGAGGCGGGTGGGGTCAATGAGGGACCTCACCCCAGTGCTTACTGAGGCGATAAGAGTATATCACAAAAATAATTTATAGTGTACCTGAGGCTTGTAATCCCACGATGTGGGACTAAAGGTTTCGTCCTTCCCTCACGCGCGCCTGCTGACTCTCGTGTGCAATTGCCCACGCTGAAGGCCCTGCTGGTGCTCCTTGCTGAACTCAGTCACCTCGCGACACTTGCGAGAGTCTGCTGCACCTGCCGCCTGGGAAGCCTGACGCCTGCTGCTGCTCCAAGCTTCCTGCTGCTTCGGCTGTTAATGGCGGCCGGGGCGTTCACCTGAGATTCCACAGAACGGCCTATTGGCCCAATCAGAATAGCTGGAAACCTTCGCCGTAGCACGGCGAAGGCGGTGGGTGATGCTGCAGGTTGCCGGTCGGCCTAGGCGTGCGCGCCTAGGTAAACCTGTGGCCGGAGATGGTGGGTTGGTCGGGGGGTGCTTGTAGAGGTCTGGAGTGGCAGTGATGGGGTGGAATGGGTTCCTGGTGGTGAGGCGAAGCTCACGAGGTGGTTGGCGAGCCGTGTGGAGTGGCGGAGTGGTGTGGGCGGCTCGCCGGAGTGCGGTCAGAGGCGAGGAAGATGGAGGCGGTTAGGTAATGTCGAGGGGTAATCAAGTAAAATAGTTGGGGGAAAAGAGAGAGGAGAGGGTGGAGAAGAGTTCTAACCTAATTGTAAGGATGAAAGGGGACGGAAGGCGGACAGCAGTACCTGCTGTCGCCGGAGAAGATGATGCCCAGTGGGGGGAGAACGGCGGCGACGACGGGGCTGAGGCGGCGTGCGCTGGTACTGCACGACGCGGAGGGAGGTCAGGAAGCTAACTCTGCCACTGGTTTTGTGGAAGAGCAAAGAGGGAGGGGAGGGGGGCTCGCAGGAGCTTGCTGGGGGTTTTTGGCCGGGAAGGAGGAGAGGAATTGAAGGGGGAAACTCGGCCAAATCAAGCTGAGCCTCTTCGGCCGGAGTTGTGGGTTCTTATATAGGCGCTGGACTGGGTGTGCAGGGCATGAAGGGCACGTAATTGCCTGAGGTTGGTCGCCGGAGATGGAAAGGAGTTAGGATACCCAAATCTCTCGTGCGTTCGCACGAGAGATTGGGTTCACACCGGCGATTGTAATTGGCTTTATAAGGAAGGGAATTCCTCAGAGAATCCTCCTTCCATTTCTGGGAGGGAATCTCTGAGGGATTAGAGAGCAATCTCTCTCGAAACTTCGTCGGAGATCGGTTCTGCCCTAGCAATGGCGGCAGGACCGATTTGCAAAGGAGGCGAAGAACCGAGGGGGCTCTCTGCAAAGGTATTCAAAAGATAGGGACCAATTTGTTATTTGGGTGTACTAAATTGCAAAGTAGGTCAAGATGACCCCTCCTTAGGTCCAAATTTTGGTACAAACCTAATTTGGACCTAAGGAATCTAATGGTGAAGTTGGATTTTAGGTTTGACCTCGTTTGACTGGACATTTTGCGTAAAAAACCCAAATTAGGTTAATTGAAGAGCTAGGACCCTAATCTAAGTCAAACTAGGTTCCAAAGGCCAAATCAAATGTTCCAAACCCTAGAGGATGTTTTTTCCATGATTTTTAGAGGGTTTACTTGCTTTTTTTCTGACCGGAACCTTGTTAATTAAAGCGGGTCTGTTTTAGGGTTACCAGGTGTCATTTAATTCCTAGATTACACATGAACCCATTTCTGATTGACTCAACCCACTTTTTATCTCATTTAGACCATTTGACCTATGTTTTGCCTCTGAGAAATCCCGTTTATGTACTGCAATGGTAAAATTGCAGTTTTAACCTTTATTTCATGTTTTCTTCTCAGAGCACTTGTTCCTTCAGTTAGGCCTTCTTCCAGGTTATGTAGGAGCTTTTATCTTCTTTATTGGGTCAAAATGAGCTAGTTATGGCTCATGATGAGGCTCTCATCATCTTGACCCCAAGGAAAACAAACATAGGGAGAAAGCTACCGATCGAACAAATACACCTTCAGGCAAAATACTTCCTCTTTCGGTCACCTAAGGGCGTAGAAACCTGAAGTCTGTCTAAATTACCGTTGAGTGAGTCCATCACAATCTTCATACCAAGATGCTTAGCACTTAGAGTTTTGTCCACATTTTGAGTGGGTTGGGTAGCCGTAAAAAGTTACCAACACATTCTTAACTCAAAAAAAAAAATCTAAAAATAAGAAATATATATATATATACATGCATTAAAGCAAGGATTCAGGTGATTCATATTTTGGCAGACACCAGGCGCTGCTTAGTCTTTGTAGATTAAGATCTTAATATATTTCCTCCTAGTGACAAGTGACGAAGTGTCCAAGTAATTACTTCTTAAATTCTGACTGGAAATAAAAGCTAGAATAAACATTACTAGGGACTAGCAAGTAGTAAGCATGGGGGTATGATAACACTGCATCTTGGGGTGATAAATCTGTCAATTGGGGTTTATCTTAAGAACAAAATGTACAGATAACACATCATAAATAGGAATAGGAGCATCACATGCATTGCACATCAAGATTGCTCATAATGCATTATTAACGACCATGTGTACAAGGACATGTCAAAATAGGCCTCAGATGAGCAATCGGACCGCACGGATGGATTCAGAGAGACGAACGGAGTCCAACGGACTCAAAATTGGCCAAATCCGACATCCGGAGCTCCTGCAATGAGCCCAAGAAGTTCTAACTGTTGATCTGATGATCAACGGCCCACAGCGCATCATGTGGCTCCTGCTCGTTGCATCCAGACCACCGCCTGACTTTGCCTTCACCCGGAGGACAACTCTCAGCCATCGATCTTCGATCAAACAGTCGAGAACGCCTGCACACCTGACTCTCGCCACGACAATCCACTACGATAGCGGAGCAGTCGACTGCCTCATGCCCGCGCAGCCGGCGCGGGATCGAATCGCGCTGCGCGGAAATTCGAAGGCAAAGGCACATGCCCGGGAAATTGAGTCGCCCGATCAGCAGTGAACAGCGCAGATGGAGCACACGCAGCGCAACAGATGCGTGCGGATGCTCACGCGAGCAATGACGCGGCAGACGCATGCTCCTTAGCAACGATCTGCAAGCGCGCTCTTCGCGGGATCTCAGCTGTTCAATCTTCGATCGGACAACTTACAACGCACGTGTGCAGATCGCCTCCTAAGAAGCACAGGGCACGCTGGCGACCAGCGGGCGAAGGGGGATACACCAACGGATTTAGTATGGGTTTAGCGACGTCCCGGACGTCGCTAAAGCCCATACTTAAATTAGAAAACCCTTTTTCCTATATAAACTCCATCCAACCACCCATGGAGGGCATTCAATTCACTTGCAAGTGATCTACCCCACTCCTAGCCACCATTAGCTCTCTTTGGAATTGTCAGAGCCGACGAGCCACCGACGGAGCCCCTCTCCACCGCCGTGGCTGCCCCACCGTCTTTTCTCTCTCTTTCCCTCTTTATTTTAAGCTTTACTTTACTTGTGTTCAAGCATTTCTCTAGTGTTGTAATTGTAAAACTAAAGTTGCATCTCAAATGAAGTTGTTTCTTATATAATTACTTGCCCTCTTTTATGTTTAAGTTGCATGTTGTGAATGAGAAATTTCTAACCCTATTTTCTCTCTCTCTTTCTCTCTCTCTCTCTTACTCGCTTTCCACCCACGTCTTCGTGACATTAAGTGACAAGAAAAATCTCATTTTCACGCCTCCCTGAGATCGACACTTGGACTCTCGTCCATTTCTTCATTTAAAACCGACGTTGCGAGCGTAAGCTATAACGACTCTTTTACACATACGCGTCTTCCGCACCGTCAAGCCATGGCTCCTGTACTTCAATATGCAGATGACACAGTCTCTATTATGGAGGGGACAGGGGCTGAAGCCCAAGCATTATGGTATATGGTTAAGATTTTTGGGGATATCTCAGGTTTGAAATTGAACAGAGAAAAATCTTCCTTGGTATGCTTTGGTCTTAGTGATCAGGAACAAGGTGCACTATCAGTGATCTTGGGAACTGAGAAAACGTCGGCGGCAACCGGGTTTTGTTATAACGTTGTAGTAAAGCCGGTTATTACCAACATTTCAAATATAAATTTTTTACTCGGAAAATGAAAGAGTTCCCGAGGTCGAACTCAGGGAGCAAGTCGTATTCTAGAGATATACATGTTTCTTTTACAAAATAAAGAGAGAGGGAAAGAATTTGTTGTGATGTTCTTCTTTCTTTCTCTTTCTTCAGATCTCCTTCTTCTTCTTCCTTGGTTTCTGCTATGGTGATAATCTTCTTCTGCAATGGTGATGCTCTTCTTCTTCTTCCTGCTGTTCCTGCGTTGGTGATGTTTTTCTTTCTTCAGAGCTCCTTGTTCTTCTTCTTCTTTGGTTTTCTGCCTTGACCTCTCTTCTTCTTCTTCTGCAATCGTGGTGACCTCTCTTTTTTATGGCTGCAGAGCTTCTGCCTTCAGCTACTAAGTCTTCCTTCCTTCTTCTTCTGCTTTGGCCGTTGCTCTTCCTTCTTCTTCAGCCTGCCTTCTGTGTTGCTCTGGCTGCTGACTTTCCGTCGTCTGACCCGGTGCTTCGACGACTTAACTGAGCAGTTGCTACAGTGCAGCTCCTTCTTCTTCGCCTGCACTTCTTCCGCGGGTCTTCTTCTTCTTTGGCCTGCACACTTCAGAGTTTTTCGTCAAGAGGCAAAACCTACTCTACCCTCCCCCCCCCGCGTCTCTCTCTCTCTCTGAAACCACTCTTGGGAAAGCTCTCCCAGAGCTACCGGGTAATCGGGTTCGGGTCAGGCCCGGGTCCAGGCCCACCGGCGTGCGGTGGTGGGCGAGGAGTGCAGGTCGGTTTAATCGGGTCGGGCCAGGTCCGCGGAGCGTGGTCACGGACGAGGCCGGGTCGAGTGAGAGGGACCTCACCCCGTGGTCAGGAGGCAGACAGCATAAGGCACTTTTTGCCTTTATGCGTCCGCGCGCCTCCGAGAAGTTCCGAGGTGGGACTAAATATCCCACCCCAATTGAGCGCCCGTCGCGGAGGGAGCAGTGGGCGATCGTGTCTTCACGCGCGGCCTTCGCCCCATCTGCGAGCCTGGGACGTTTCGCTGAGACTCCCCGCGCAACCTGGGAGTCGAACCTGGGCGAAGGCGTGCCTGCACCTGCAGGTGAAGGAGCTCTGCCTGCTCAGTAATGGCGACGGCGGGCGAGTCACCTGGTCACAGAAGAACGGCCTCTCGGCCAAATCAGACAGGCGGGGGACCTTCGCCGTGGCACGGCGAAGGTGGTCAGGGGGTCTGCAGGGGGCGTGATGGAGCCAACAGGTCGTCCTAGGTCAAACTGTGAGCGAAGAAGTGGGTGTGTTCGGTGGATCTGCAGAGGGCGTTTGGTGGGAAGTGGAGGGGCGGAAGAGGATCAGGGTGAGGAGGCGGAGGTTCTGCGGTGGTCGGCGAGCCGTGTGGGTCGCTGAGGTGATGGGAGCGGCTCGCCGGAGGGTGGTCGGAGGCGGAGAGGGTGAGGGTGAACTGGAGCGGTCGAGGGTTTAATCAAATAAAAGACAGTGAGGAAAAGAAAGAGGGGGAGGTGGGGAGGAGTTCTGACCTAGCTATGGAGACGAAAGGGGCCGAGACAGGGCGACAGTCGTATCGACTGTCGCCGGAGAAGAAGATGCCCAGGGGAAGGGGCGGCGGCGAGCAGAGGACTGGAGAGGCGCCAGCTGGGTGCGGCGTGGCGCGGGAAGAGCAGGGGAGGAGGTCTCTGCTGCTGGTATTACGGCAGAGCGAAGAGGAGGAGGGGAAGGAAACCGCCGAAGCTGGTGAGCGTCTGCCGGAGAAAGAAGAGAAGGAAGTTGGGGATTTCTCCGTCAGATCCAGGCTGCCCTGGTCGGTGGAGCAGCGGGGGGTATTTATAGGGATGAAACAGGGAGGAAGGCGGAGGGAGACGACGTGTCTCCCTCGCCGGAGAATGGTCGGAACACGAACCCATACCGTCCGTGCGTTCGCACGGCCGGTATGGTGGGCTACAATGACCAAGGGGGTGCCCCTGCGACGGCTGACGACGCAGGGCACCCCCGGTATACTTGCCAGGTCCCCCACCTCACCCTGCGCGGCGCCATGCTCCGCGCAAGGTCGCCGGAGCATGGTGCTGGCAGGGTTTTGCAGGAGGGACCTGATTGCAAAGAACGAAGGAGAGTTAGGGGCCAAAATGCGAGGGTTCAAAAGTTGAGGGCCAAAGAGTAAATATATGAGGACCAAAGTGTGAAGTCGGTCAAGGAGGTTTCTTCTTAGGCTCAAGTTTTTATACATGACTAATTAGGACCTAAGGAATCTGATGGTGAATTTTATTTTCATATTAAACCTTGTTTGACCGGTCAATTTGCGCAAAAACCCAAATTAAGTTATTAATTGGGCATGGTTCTCAATGTAGGTCAAAATGGGTTCTAAAGGCTGAATTGAAGGTTCTAAACCCTAGAGATTATTTTTCTATGAATTTTAGAGGGTTTATTCTATTTTTACTTTGCCTCGAACCTTGTGAATTGAAGTGGGTTGTTTTAGGGTTACAGATTATCATTTGGTTCCTTGGAAGTGCTGTAGCCCATACTAGATCATCTCATCCCACTTTTATTCTTATTAAGCTGTTTTGACCTGTGTTTGGGCCCTGAATTACCCTGTATGCAGATTATACTGGTAAAATTGCACTTTTACCCCTTATGACTGGTTTTCTTCTCAAACTCAGAATTCTCTGAGTTAAGCCTTTCCTTGAGATATGTAGGAGCTTTTATCCTTTGTATTGGGTCAAAATGAGCTAGTTATGGCTCATGATGAGGTTCTCATCATACCCCCATGCCTAGCTTTTGCTAGTCCCTTAGCAAAAACTTAAGGTTTCAACCCTTGTTCTAGACCATGAAGTTTTTAATGGTTTTAGATAAGTGCCTTTTTTATTTGAGCATAGATTAGGTTAGAATGCTGACCATAGGCCTAAAAGGTACTCTAGTACCAATCAAGATCCAAATATGTCTAGCCTTAGCCTCAGTCTTTTAGCAAAGGTTTTTAAGGCCCGCAAGAACTAACCTAAGGTTTATTGGACTTCGTGGTTAAAGCACCCGTGCTTGAAATGATTTTAGCCCTGGCTCAGTTCGCAGTGCGTTTTGTAAGAGAGAGATAGAAAGTTTTTCTGTTTGGAGAGTTTTCTCTCTCTTTTTCTTTTTAGTTCTAGCCTAGGATTGGCTTTTCAACATGGTCTGTATCAGATTCCTTGCTCCCATCATCAATCCTCAAGGGTTCCTGGCGATCGATGCTTCGAGATAGCACCGCCCATGGCAACCCCCGGAACCCTGGCTATTGAGATTTCGAGATAATCCCATCCATGGTATTCCGTGGCCGAATCCAGACCCTGGCAATTGACACTTCGAGATAATGCCATCCATGGAATCTGAATCAGCAGAGTGCTTACATGCCCCCCGTAGGATATGTAAATATCCTAAGAGACAAGCACCGAGGAGATGATATTTTGTTACGCATCTTTGAGGGGATTTCCCGCCTCTCTGCGCTGGGAACTCGTCCAAATCAACTTGTGTTGATCGGCCGCTCCTATTCTAGGTGTTCTTTTCAGATTTTTGCGACGCTTATGCGTGATTCTGATTTTTACGCTTACTGAACCAGGCTATGTGTGAGATTAGGGTGCTTAGGTTACTGAGTCCCGTAAACCAAAAATTAGTTAACGAGGCCGAATACTTCCTAAGCCTTAGACCTAATACTTCAGCTTTTCATTTTCCTCAACCTCTTGAGGAGTGTCCAGATCTTAATGGGTACTAAGAGTCTATTCAAGAATGCCTAAGGTTTGCATTCTTACTAATCTCATTGTGCACTTTTCAGTTATTTTCTTGAATGAGGTCTAGAACTTAGGTTAATTCCTTAGTTCCTTACTAATGACTATCACTTTTTCTCATAATTTTGTGCTCCTTTTTCATTTTGTTTCTTTTCTCCTTCACAAAATTTTCCTTCTCCTCTTTTCCTCTTATTCTTTTTCGAAAAATTTTTTAATTTTTATGGTATTTTTGGCATATGTGAATTTTTTTGTTTGAAACCTTTTCTTACAAGTTTTTGCACTTTTCCTACCCCCCCATGCCTAAGATTTGCAATGTCCTCATTGTAACCTAGGGGGTCTTAGTTCATTCCTTAAGACAGAAATTTGGATGAGTGAATGGGTCGGGTTGAATTTTTTCGGACGATTTCAAATCTCAGATGCGAACATCTGAGTTGGGGTCGGCTGTCTACAAGGGTGAACTTCGAGTGCTGAAAGGTGTCAGAACAAGTTTCATATTTTCAAAGAGAATGATGGGCTGCCTCCCGTTAAGCGCTGAGTTTTACGCCATCGGCTGGGCGCAATAAGCTCAAGGGGAAAGGAGGATATAAGATGCCTCAGCCAAATCAGTAGAAGTTACATCAATGAACGGCTTGAGTCTCTGACCGTTCACGATGAAAGGTTCAGAATCGTGGCTGAGTGGACTGATTTCGATTGCTCCATTTCCAAAAACCTGTCGAACCAAATATGGTCTGACCCACTTAGATCTCAGTTTTCCTGGGAAGAGTTTGAGTCGGGCATCAAAGAGTAGGACCTTTTGACCAGGATGAAAGATCTTTCTCGAGATGTGTTTGTCGTGGAAGGCTTTAACCCGCTCCTTGTAGATTTGCGAGTTCTCGTACGTGTCTATGCGCAATTCATCGATCTCGCTGATTTGGAGTTTTCTGTGGGTCCCAGCCTTAGAAAGATCTAGATTACAGTTCCGTACTGCCCAATAGGCTTTATGCTCCAGTTCGACGGGAAGGTGGCATGCCTTTCCGTACACCAGTCTAAAGGGAGACATGCCTAATTGGGTCTTGTGGGCGGTCCTATAGGCCCACAATGCTTCCGGAAGTCGGGACGACCAGTCCTTCCTGTCAGGTCGAACAGTGACTTGCAGGATTTTCTTGATCTCCCGATTAGACAGCTCAGCTAGACCATTAGTTTGTGGGTGGTAAGGAGTAGAGATTCGGTGAGACACCCCGTATTTGGTCATCAGTGACCTAAACTGAGCATTTGTGAAATGGGTCCCCCCGTCAGAGATTATTGCACGAGGAATCCCGAACCTTGAGAAAATGTGTTGATGAATGAATTTGAGAACGATTTTGTGATCACAGGTTCGGGTCGGTATGGCTTCGATCCATTTGGACACGTAGTCCACAGCCAACAGAATGTATTCGAAACCATCCGAAACAGGAAAGGGGCCCATAAAATCAATCCCCCAAACATCAAAGATTTCGCATACTAGAATCGGTTGCATAGGCATCATGTCGCGATGGCTCATGTTGCCCAAAGTCTGGCAACGACTGCATGCCTTGCAATGACTGTATGCGTCTTTGAACAGTGTGGGCCAGTAAAAGCCGCACTGGAGGACTTTTGATGCGGTTTTATGCCCGGCAAAATGGCCACCGCATGCCTGGTCATGGCAGAAAGAGAGGATATTGTTGACTTCCCCTTCCGGGACACACCTCCGGATGATCTGATCGGCACCTATGCGGAAGAGGTACGGGTCTTCCCAAATGTAATACTTGGCATCGGAGCGTAATTTGTCTTTCTTGGCCTTCGGCCAATCGGACGGGGTCTGATGAGATGCCAAGTAATTTACAATATTAGCAAACCATGGAAGGCTAGTACCAATAGTCAGCAGGTGCTCATCGGGAAAATGCTCAGTGATGGGTCCGGAAGGGTCTATCATTTCAGAAGGAAGACGGGACAAGTGATCAGCTACCACGTTTTGTTTTCCCGCTTTATCGCGAATCTCGAGGTCAAATTCTTGCAACAGCAAGATCCATCGGATCAATCGAGGTTTCGCGTCCTTCTTTGCAAGGAGATGCCTCACAGCCGTGTGATCCGAGTATATGATGACATGGGAACCCAGAAGGTACGATCTGAACTTCTCTATGGCAAATACTACAGCTAGCAGCTCTTTCTCAGTAACTGTATAGTTACGCTGAGCCTCATCGAGTGTTTTGCTGGCGTAGTAAATGACCACAGGTTTCTTGTCATTTTTCTGTCCCAAAACCGCTCCTACAGCGAAGTCGGATGCATCACACATGATCTCAAAGGGTTGAGACCAATCAGGGGACCGTAGGATTGGGGCTTGGGTGACTCGGTCACGCAGGATTTCAAATGCTTGAGTGCATTCCTTGGAGATTTCGAAGGGAACATCCTTGGAGAGAAGAGTGGTCAGGGGGCGTGCGATTTTTGAAAAATCAGGGATAAATCGTCGATAAAAACCGACATGCCCTAAAAAGGATCGGATGTCCCTGATCGAGCTAGGCATAGGAAGGTGAGAAATCAGATTAACCTTAGCTCGATCCACTTGGATACCTTTCTCCGAAATTGAGTGTCCCAGGACAATTCCCTCAGGCACCATGAAATGGCTCTTCTCCCAGGAAAGAACCAAATTCACGTCGATGCACCGCCTGAGTATCTGGACCAAGTGTTGGAGGCAATCGTCGAATGATGCTCCGAAAACTGAAAAGTCATCCATGAAGACTTCCAGATAATCACCTACCATATCTGAGAATATGGCAAGCATGCATCGCTGAAAAGTAGCGGGTGCATTGCAAAGACCGAAAGGCATCCTTCGGAAAGCGTATGTTCCGAAGGGGCAGGTGAACGTGGTCTTTTCTTGGTCCTCAGGATGGATTGCCACCTGGTTATAACCGGAGTACCCGTCAAGAAAGCAGAAGAACCTATTTCCCGCTAGTTTTTCGAGAATTTGATCAATGAAGGGTAGTGGGAAATGATCCTTCTTCGTGGAGGAATTGAGTCGACGGTAATCTATACAGACTCTCCACGAGTTGGCTAATCGGGTAGGAATGATTTCTCCGGTCTCAGTCGTTATAGTGGTGAGTCCTGCCTTCTTAGGCATGACCTGAATTGGGCTCACCCAACGACTATCGGAGATCGGGTAGATGATCCCGGCATCTAACCACTTGATGATCTCCTTTTTCACGACCTCCTGCAGATTGGGGTTTAAGCGTCTCTGCATTTCACGAGAAGGTCGTGTGCCCTCTTCTGAATAGATATGATGAGTACAATAAGAGGGACTTATTCCAGTCAAATCATCGAGGGTCCATCCGATGGCTCTGCGATGTTGCTGGAGGACAACAATCAGACGGGATTCCTGTTCAGGACTGAGGTTGGAATTGATGATCACAGGAAGGGTCTGATTAGAACCCAAAAAGATGTATTTCAAATGAGCAGGAAGGGGTTTCAGTTCGAGGATGGGGTTTTCAGCAGCAGCGGGTGGTTCAGTATAGATGTGAGGTTCAAGGGTGGGAGTTACTGGGTTGTTCACATCTGGATTTGACTCCTCTGTTTGCGGGTCAAGATCCTTCTGTGGTTGATGAGGAATACTCAAGTCATTCTGGAGGTGTGATTCATCAACCAAAGTCTTGATGTCACAAATTTGCTCGATGACGCCGCAATTAATTCCTTGTTGGGCCTTAAATATATCAATTTTCAGTGTTTGATCTCCAAACTTAAGCTCTATTTGGCCCTCCTCACAGCTGATGTTGGCTCTAGCAGTAGCCAAGAAAGGTCTCCCTAGAATGATTGGTGTATCCCTAGGGTTCTCAGGTGCATCCATGTCTAAGACTATAAAGTCCACTGGAAAATAGAAATCCCGCACTCTCACGATAACATCCTCGAGAATCCCTTTTGGTGACTTTATAGATCGATCTGCTAATTGTAATGTCACCTCGGTTGGTTTCAGCTCAGATTCTTCCAGATGGTCAAGTAAGGATGTGGGTATCAGATTTATAGATGCACCTAAGTCTAACAATGCTCTATCAAATTGGGTACCACCTATCTTACAGGAGATCAGGGGAGTTCCAGGATCTTTTGCCTTGGGTGGGAGTCTACTAAGGATTACAGAGCTGGCTTGCTCTGACAGAACAATTGGGCTCCCTCCCTTGGTTCGCGGCTTACGCTGGGGTGTACATATATTCTTTAGAAATCGTGCGTAAGCTGGTACGTGGCGGATTGCATCCATTAAGGGGATGTTTATGTGGACCTGCTCAAAGAGCTTGACCAGGTCCTCCTCAGGGGCCACGGGTTTGGTGGTCCTCTTTCCCTTGGTCAGGGCCTCGGGAAACGGGATCTTGGTTGGTTCCTCTAGGATAGGTCCAGGTTGTGGGTCTGGAACAGCGGTACCTTGGATAGCTATCCTAGAGTCATGGTTATCAGGCTGGGAGTGGTTTGGATAATGCGGGTCCTGAGTTGTCTTACCACTACGTGTTGTTACAGAATTTAATCCGGCCTGATTTTGGTTTGGGTTTGGTAGGAGGGGTGGCTGCTGCTGCAATCCCGCACGCGAAGTTGAGGCTTCCATCTCGTCTGGAGATGGGGCAGTAGGGGCCTGATAAATCCATTGAGCGTGGCCTAGCTTTGGATTCATAACGTGCTTCTGGGTTGGCACGTTATTTGGGTTAGGAAGAGGTTGTGAAGGGAGTGTGCCTGGCTGGCGAGAATTTGCCAACTGGGCCAGCTGAGTTTTAACTGCAGTAAGCTCGTCCTTGTGCTGTTTTTGAATGGCCGCATTCGATTTTTGAATGTCAGCCAGAGTCTGAAGGATTAAGGACATTTGATCTTGATTTGGCCCCGATGGATAAGTAGGGTTGGGCCGAGGCTGAGGCGGCTGGTAGTGATGAGAGGGCTGTGGGCGGGACTGAAAAGGTGGTCTTTGGGTTTGGGAATTTCCCGCCCACTGAAAATTGGGATGGTTTCGCCATCCAGGGTTGTAAGTGTTGGAGAATGGGTCGTTCTGGATGGCGTTGAGGTCTTCGCAGGTCTGAGGAACCTCCTGAGAATCAGGGAAAGGAGGAATGGAGTTCCCCCGGCTGGTGAAGAAAGGATCGGATGATCTTCCAGTCCAAGAATCAGATGGGGATGGATATGGATCCATCCCAAGGGAGGATCGGTGGAGGATGTTTTGCACAGTCTCCTGCGTGGAAGGAGGTTGTGCAAAGGAGTTACGCGCAGAGGTGGCTCGCTGCAAGTGCTGAGTCAGCTCATCCACCTTCTTTTCAATGATTGAGACCTTGTCCAATCGACTGGCCATTAATTCCAGGTCGACTGATGCGGACAGGTCCTGCGTCTCATGTGCTCCCTTAAGATTCGTCGCTGCGCGGGTATTCGTCCTGTCGAATAATCCCATGGAGTCATTGTTGATGGAGTTCTCGCACATGTTTTCGAGAATCTCCCATACGGTGTCTTCATGTTGACCCATGATGTTTCCTCCGCAGGTTGCATTGACGAAAAGGCGGATGTCCTCACGGAGTCCCTGGTAAAAAGATTGGACTTGTTCCCATTTAGGAACTCCGTGATGGGGGCACTTCCTCATGAGATCCTGAAAACGATCCCATGCCTCATGGAGAGGTTCTCCTGATTGTTGAGTGAAGTGTGTAATCTGATGGCGCAAGGCGTTGGTCCGACCAACGGGAAAGAACTTTTTCAAGAACTCAGATTGAAGTTCTTCCCAAGTGTTGATCGGCCGGGTCTGAGTTTGATACCAATGGGCGGCCTTGTCCATAAGAGAAAAGGAGAACATCTTCATGAGAAGAATATCCCGATTTTGCGCATCTGATCCAAAAGTGTGGGCCAGATGCTTTAGCTGTTTGATGTGCTGGAAGGGATCTTCAGAATTAAGCCCATGGAATTTAGGTATAGCATGAATCATGTTGGGCTTTAGTTCGGAATCAGGTCCTCCAATCGGGATTCTGACTCGAGGCTCAATGGCCACCGCAGCAGGATTGTAGTGGTCCCGCATCATAGGACGCTGTGGTGGGTGCACGAAGTTTTGGAAGAGGTCATTGAGTCGCTGGAGCTGGTGTTCCAGATTATTTTCTTCCTCAACTGGCTGAGCCATGATGGGGGAAGAAGAAGAACTTGGTTCTGAATCAGAAGAGAGAATAATGTGAGGGTGTTGCTGCACAAATACGGGCGTCGAGGCTTGGCCTTGACGAGAGCGAATTTCTAATGGAGGTCTTAAGGGTGGTCTTAGAGACCTCCTTCCGTACATGCACAGTTGGGAGAGGTAAGTTTAGAAGGTGCTGGACCCAATCAAGACACCCAAAAATGTGTTGGGTGACTATAGAGGTGCGGGGCAGATGGACCCCTTGATCAGAAAGATCGTCCACCTGAGAATTACCTGGGCAGCCAGAGAGGGAGAGTCCCGCGAAGACCCCTACACGGTAGAGCGTCCCCACGGGTTACAGGGTTTCCCCCACCCGACCTCTCTTGTCACTGCGGTTCCAGGTAGACCAGAATGGGGATCTTGACCTCTTAAGTCTACCAATTTTAAGATCAGGGTGCTTAAGGTTTCACTTGAACTTTAGTCTTTTTAAGTGCAAAGAGTGACCTAATTTAAGGTTGGTTAACCCAAAGGGGTCAACTTTACCTCTTGTTTTCTTTGAGATCTTTTTGGGTCCTTTCTTTTAGGGTTCAAGTGTTTAGAGAGAGCCAATTGTTTAGGATTTTTCTTGTTAATTATTTTCAATCAATGGCTTGGGCACACCTCTTTTGGATTTCCTCAATTCTTGATTAAGGGGTGTGTCTCTACTGAAATCCTAATGTTTGACCTTATGTTGGCTCTACTTGGTCCATTTAACTCTTTGTTGGGCAATTAGGGCTCAAGCAAGAATGTGTTAGCCCTTAAATACCCTTAATAGTGTGCAGGAGTGATGAGTTGAAAACATGCAACTTTTACGGTTACTAAGTATGGAAGACAGGTTAGCCCTATATTGCTTTTTCTTTTCTTCCTCTTTAGAGTGTAGGGGTTAATAGTGAGAGAAAAGATTTACCTGTCTTCGGAGTGGTTGTGTGGTAGCTTGTCTTCTTGAGTTCCTGTAGCTGCACAAAAGAGAGGAGTTTATCAGAACTTAAAAGAAACAGGAATGTTTACCTCTAGAATAGCCGTTGCTCCCCGGCAACGGCGCCAAAATGAGAAAACGTCGGCGGCAACCGGGTTTTGTTATAACGTTGTAGTAAAGCCGGTTATTACCAACATTTCAAATATAAATTTTTTACTCGGAAAATGAAAGAGTTCCCGAGGTCGAACTCAGGGAGCAAGTCGTATTCTAGAGATATACATGTTTCTTTTACAAAATAAAGAGAGAGGGAAAGAATTTGTTGTGATGTTCTTCTTTCTTTCTCTTTCTTCAGATCTCCTTCTTCTTCTTCCTTGGTTTCTGCTATGGTGATAATCTTCTTCTGCAATGGTGATGCTCTTCTTCTTCTTCCTGCTGTTCCTGCGTTGGTGATGTTTTTCTTTCTTCAGAGCTCCTTGTTCTTCTTCTTCTTTGGTTTTCTGCCTTGACCTCTCTTCTTCTTCTTCTGCAATCGTGGTGACCTCTCTTTTTTATGGCTGCAGAGCTTCTGCCTTCAGCTACTAAGTCTTCCTTCCTTCTTCTTCTGCTTTGGCCGTTGCTCTTCCTTCTTCTTCAGCCTGCCTTCTGTGTTGCTCTGGCTGCTGACTTTCCGTCGTCTGACCCGGTGCTTCGACGACTTAACTGAGCAGTTGCTACAGTGCAGCTCCTTCTTCTTCGCCTGCACTTCTTCCGCGGGTCTTCTTCTTCTTTGGCCTGCACACTTCAGAGTTTTTCGTCAAGAGGCAAAACCTACTCTACCCTCCCCCCCCCGCGTCTCTCTCTCTCTCTGAAACCACTCTTGGGAAAGCTCTCCCAGAGCTACCGGGTAATCGGGTTCGGGTCAGGCCCGGGTCCAGGCCCACCGGCGTGCGGTGGTGGGCGAGGAGTGCAGGTCGGTTTAATCGGGTCGGGCCAGGTCCGCGGAGCGTGGTCACGGACGAGGCCGGGTCGAGTGAGAGGGACCTCACCCCGTGGTCAGGAGGCAGACAGCATAAGGCACTTTTTGCCTTTATGCGTCCGCGCGCCTCCGAGAAGTTCCGAGGTGGGACTAAATGTCCCACCCCAATTGAGCGCCCGTCGCGGAGGGAGCAGTGGGCGATCGTGTCTTCACGCGCGGCCTTCGCCCCATCTGCGAGCCTGGGACGTTTCGCTGAGACTCCCCGCGCAACCTGGGAGTCGAACCTGGGCGAAGGCGTGCCTGCACCTGCAGGTGAAGGAGCTCTGCCTGCTCAGTAATGGCGACGGCGGGCGAGTCACCTGGTCACAGAAGAACGGCCTCTCGGCCAAATCAGACAGGCGGGGGACCTTCGCCGTGGCACGGCGAAGGTGGTCAGGGGGTCTGCAGGGGGCGTGATGGAGCCAACAGGTCGTCCTAGGTCAAACTGTGAGCGAAGAAGTGGGTGTGTTCGGTGGATCTGCAGAGGGCGTTTGGTGGGAAGTGGAGGGGCGGAAGAGGATCAGGGTGAGGAGGCGGAGGTTCTGCGGTGGTCGGCGAGCCGTGTGGGTCGCTGAGGTGATGGGAGCGGCTCGCCGGAGGGTGGTCGGAGGCGGAGAGGGTGAGGGTGAACTGGAGCGGTCGAGGGTTTAATCAAATAAAAGACAGTGAGGAAAAGAAAGAGGGGGAGGTGGGGAGGAGTTCTGACCTAGCTATGGAGACGAAAGGGGCCGAGACAGGGCGACAGTCGTATCGACTGTCGCCGGAGAAGAAGATGCCCAGGGGAAGGGGCGGCGGCGAGCAGAGGACTGGAGAGGCGCCAGCTGGGTGCGGCGTGGCGCGGGAAGAGCAGGGGAGGAGGTCTCTGCTGCTGGTATTACGGCAGAGCGAAGAGGAGGAGGGGAAGGAAACCGCCGGAGCTGGTGAGCGTCTGCCGGAGAAAGAAGAGAAGGAAGTTGGGGATTTCTCCGTCAGATCCAGGCTGCCCTGGTCGGTGGAGCAGCGGGGGGTATTTATAGGGATGAAACAGGGAGGAAGGCGGAGGGAGACGACGTGTCTCCCTCGCCGGAGAATGGTCGGAACACGAACCCATACCGTCCGTGCGTTCGCACGGCCGGTATGGTGGGCTACAATGACCAAGGGGGTGCCCCTGCGACGGCTGACGACGCAGGGCACCCCCGGTATACTTGCCAGGTCCCCCACCTCACCCTGCGCGGCGCCATGCTCCGCGCAAGGTCGCCGGAGCATGGTGCTGGCAGGGTTTTGCAGGAGGGACCTGATTGCAAAGAACGAAGGAGAGTTAGGGGCCAAAATGCGAGGGTTCAAAAGTTGAGGGCCAAAGAGTAAATATATGAGGACCAAAGTGTGAAGTCGGTCAAGGAGGTTTCTTCTTAGGCTCAAGTTTTTATACATGACTAATTAGGACCTAAGGAATCTGATGGTGAATTTTATTTTCATATTAAACCTTGTTTGACCGGTCAATTTGCGCAAAAACCCAAATTAAGTTATTAATTGGGCATGGTTCTCAATGTAGGTCAAAATGGGTTCTAAAGGACGAATTGAAGGTTCTAAACCCTAGAGATTATTTTTCTATGAATTTTAGAGGGTTTATTCTATTTTTACTTTGCCTCGAACCTTGTGAATTGAAGTGGGTTGTTTTAGGGTTACAGATTATCATTTGGTTCCTTGGAAGTGCTGTAGCCCATACTAGATCATCTCATCCCACTTTTATTCTTATTAAGCTGTTTTGACCTGTGTTTGGGCCCTGAATTACCCTGTATGCAGATTATACTGGTAAAATTGCACTTTTACCCCTTATGACTGGTTTTCTTCTCAAACTCAGAATTCTCTGAGTTAAGCCTTTCCTTGAGATATGTAGGAGCTTTTATCCTTTGTATTGGGTCAAAATGAGCTAGTTATGGCTCATGATGAGGTTCTCATCAGGAACACATACTAATCTACCAATCAGATACTTGGGGCTGCCCCTAAGATGTTCAAAATTGAGAAAGAGTGATTGGAACTGTCTCTTTGATAAGATTTCCATCAAACTTGAATGGTGGAATAGCAGGTTCCTGTCTAAGGGAGGAAGGCTCATTTTGTTGAATTCTGTTATCACCTTTATATGTGATACTTCTCCCTTTTCAAAGCCCCTAAATCTATTTGGAAGTGCATTGACTTGATGAGGAAGCGCTTCTTTTGGAAGGGGGCACGTTATGAGGGCCGATTCATGCAGCCGCTGAAGTGGGAACAACTATGTCGTCCTAAAGAAGGGGGAGGTTTAGGGATAAAGGCGCTAAAAGAATTCAATGAGGCCTTACTTATCAAATGGGCGATTAAAATTCTTAATGGGGAAGAGAAGCTATGGACTGAACTTATTAGAGGTTATGACCCCGGCATCAAACGTCATTTAAGACGTCTGGAAGCCTTCCCAAATGTCTGGAATTTAATTTTTTCGACGTATGGGTTCGCGTCTGCACGCATGCGCGCGCAGACTGAACCGCCACCCTCCTTTCTTCACTTTCCTTCCTCCCTGCAGGTGCAGCCATCTTTTTCTCTCTCTCTCCCCACGGCAGCCTTCAAATACCCCCCTCTCCTCTCCCTCACCTCACTCCACCGCCTTCTTCTTCTTCTTCCTGTTAGCGAGAGAGTGAGCAGGCGAGGGCAGCAGCAGCTGCTGCCATGAGGGCATGGGGAGGAGGGGTTGCTGCGAGCAGGAGAGAGAGCTAGATCGCGAGGGTGCGAGCTCGTCGGAGCAGCCAGGGCCGGCCGGCGGGTGAGTAGCAGGAGCGTGGTGTTGGGGAGGAGTTGCTGCAACTCAGGCAGCAGACGAGCGTGGCACGGCACGACCGTGCGCAGCAGGCAGAGGGCGAGGAGGTCCTGATTCTGGGAAAATTTCCCAAAATCAGACGTCTGGACATACGTCCAGACAACGTGAGAGACGTATGGAGGAAGGACCAGACGTCTAAAAGGTACGATATTTTTCCTCCCTTCTTCTTTCGCGTGTACGGCCATGCAACCGTTCCACCGAAGGGTTCTGCTTCGTTCCTTGTTGAGGACAGTCGCATATGTGTGCAGGTCTCGTTCAGGAAGGCGCAAGGGCATGCCCTCCCACACAGATCGGACGTCTGGGCACAGCACCAAACGACGGAGAGGGTCTCTAGACCTCCGGAGTGACAGTCGGACGTCTGGAAACTAAGTCCAGACGGTTCAGCGGGATTCTAGATGTCTAAAGGATAGCGCGGGATCAAGGTATGACCTGAGCCATCGTTTAAGACATCGGGAAGATGTTCCAGACATCTGATTTTGGGCAGTCTTGTCATTTTTGACCCGTTTAGGGTCCGTTCGAAGTCTGTTTTCCGCGTTTCAAGTTTCGTTCTTCTCAGATTTAGTTCCTCTACCTGTTTACAGTATTTGTATCCTATTTTGGGTAGCTCCTTTAATTGATCCTTATGTTAGGATCCCATTCCGTTGCGGATCTGGGGGTTGCGGAGGTGCGCGGGCTTGCCGATCACGCCCCCAGTACTTCTGATTTTGCGGGTAGAGTGGCCCCTTTAATTATTTATCAAAAATTATGTACTTGTGAAATAATTAATAGAATCTAGGGTATTGCATGAATCCTAGGACTGAAAAACTAGATTGAATGATTGATCCTAGGGTATTGTATGAATCCTAGGACTGAAAACCTAGATTGAATGATAGATCCTAGGATATGGCATGAATCCTAGGACTGGAAAACTAGATTGAATATATATATTGCAGTCTTGGAAAAATAGAAAGGAAAACGATAACTGCCTGTAATTGGCTAACAGTTGCCTGTTTATGAATGGATAATTACTGTTGAGAACATGGGCTATATGAAAATTAAAGCTGAAATGATGAAACCTAAATTGGCTAAGTTAAAGAAAAATGAGCATGAACCCTACGGAGAATTAGGAGTAGAGCTCCTGAGAAGTGAATGGAATAGAATTGGGAAAGTGAGCTGGCCCTTGAGTACGGAGTACCAAGGAGAGCGACTGTCCCCCGGTTTAGTGCAGAGCGGAGCAAGCTGCCCCAGGGACCCGAGGTTAGGTCTGGCCACTTTGTACCGACTTTTGGCCCTCGTGTACACAGTACCGAGGAGAGATACTAGTGTAGGGAGAGCACTAGCAACCCCACGGGCCCCGGGGTTCTGCTAGCCCTCCTACACCGACTTGTTAGGCCCACTAGGCAAACCAGGGTAGTCAGGCGAGGGTGCACGGAATGTGGAGGGGCAAGACCCCTGTTTGGTTACTATGGAGGGGGTAGACCCCTATTACCGAGAGGGCTCTGCCCTATACTGGTTCCATGCTGTGCTTTGGGGCGCACCCGTTAACGGAAACGCCTGACCGCGTGCCAGTGCGGGATAGCTACCCGTGCATTTATCGCGCGTGCCGTAGTCACCGTTATGTCTGTCAGTGACCTTGGGGTGGTTGACTGAGGGTAGGACCACCACGAGGGACTCTCCCGGCCAGGAGAGCACCATGTGTTACTTCTACTTTTCGGAAAAGACTGCAATCAAGATCGTTCCCACGAGGAACATTCAAGATCAAGAGAAAGATCTGAGGAATAATTCAATAATGAGTAAATGGAAAAAAATAAAGAAAGAGATTAAAAATATAACAGCTACTGTCCACCTTACTATTTTTCTTAGCTTTTAGTTGCCACTCTACTCAGCATTTTGCTGACGTGTCACCTTTGTCACCTTTTCAGGACCAAGTGTTGAGCAGCCAGAGCCGGCAGCTGCAGAGGGTGCTGGGCCTAGTAGAGCCCAGTAGTTTTACTAATGTAGTACCCACTATACCTTTCCTTTTGTTGTAGTGAGTATTTTCTGTTACCACTGTACTCTTTTATTGTGAGCATCATGTTTATGTACCTGTTTATTTTTTTACTATTGTAGTGGTGTATACTGTAGTAGTTCTTTTCTTTACTGTTGTATTTTGTTACTGCTAGTTATATACATGGTGAATGTGGTTTATTTTACTGCTCTTTTGGTTACTTCCTCGTTGGACGACTGGGTCTTGGGATCAGTTAAGTCGGTCCGATTCTCCTGTCTCGTAGGGATTCAGGAATTGGGTCGTAACATTAGAGGAAGCTACAACAACTCCAATAGTGCGTTGAGGAGGTTGTACCCATCCAAACCGTCCCCTTTTTGGCACTCTGTTATTCAAGCACTTAAGAACAATTGGCATATGCTGCAACGTATGCTAGGTGATGTCAAGGCCTTTCATTTCTAGAAGGAGGATTGGTCCCCATTGGGCTCCCTAAAGGAGGCCTACCTGAGAGTGTATGCGGCTGCTGCAGCTAAGGAGTGTATGGGGAGCAACTGCTGGTCTAATCAAGGAAGTTGTTGGCAGCTGAATGTGACTGAAACAGGTAGGGAGGGAACCTAGCTATGGAAGGAAAGGCTTAAGTTGATTTTAGACCTGCAGTGCTTCAGACCAAGGCCTGGTGTGGAGGATAGCTATATGTGGGATGGCATCTACACAGCGCAGTGTGCATATGGCAGAATGGTAGGTAGTGGCAGGGATATGGAGAGTGATCCAATAAACAAAAAAATTTGGCTCTTAAAGGTTCCACTCAAGGTGCAAATTTTTCTTTGGCTATGTAGAAGGGAGGGCTTTATTACAGGAGACCTTAAGCACAAGAGGATGGGCGTTGCTTTACATGAATGCCATCTTTGTGGAATGCACACTGACAGCCTGAGCCATGTCTTTTCTTCATGTTTGATTATGGATGTGATCTAGAGAAGAACTTGTCAGGAACCGCTCCCTCCATGGGAGTCCATGTGGCGAAGCTTTCTAGTACATGGTAGGCCACATTTGAGCATGGCTGTGACTCTATGGTGTGTTTGGAGGGCAAGGAATGAGAGCTTGTTTCAAGAGAGATCAGTGTGCTATGAGCAAATTGTAAATGAGTGCTGGTCCCTCATACATAGGTGGAGATCTATTTTGTAACTCTCCCTGTTTTATTTCTTGATATGAATAATAAAATGCCCTCCTGGATTGCTATCGTCACTCGATAGCTTTCCTTTTAGTTTCAAAAAAAAAAATCCTATTTACAAGTATAAATATACTATACAGAGTATTTTTGGGTATTTTTGGGCATTTTCTGATTTTTATAGTTTGTATATATATAATGGAGGCAGGGGATGAGAGAGAAAGGGTGAGATGAGAGAAAATTAGTTTCTTTTTAGTATTTTTAACTTTAGTTCTTTTATTAAATTCCAAAGTAGACTGAACCATCGGCTGGTATGTTCTATTAAGCCGGGGGTTCGATTTACTTTGAAATTTTGTATATATCTAGAAAAATACATAATCCTACTCAAGACACCTTTATTTTATTTTTTTGTGATTTTTTATGCATTTTATTTATCTTACAATCTAACTCAGTTTAGGCCTTGAATGAGTGTTTAAAGTAAAACCTAAGGCACTAGAATGGGTTCAAAGGAGTTGAATAGCTAATTAGGCATTCAAACACATTCAACACAGCACATAGAAGATGTTCAAACATTTAAACATGACTTTCATCTTGATTTGCACTAAATTCACATTTGGACAATTATATACAATGAAAACTAGCTGATAATGAATCCAATGAGCATAAATAAGTATTTCAAACTAAATTAAAATTCATTTCAGGTACGTGAATGCTTCTTTCATGAAGTCCTAACACTACACACATATCAACTTCTTTAAATCCCTAATTACAACACTAATTCCACTCAAATCCCTCTCATTTAGTCCGACAGTACAGCTGTTGCTTCATTTCAGCAGCCAAGAGCTGCCAATTCATCAGCTGATTCAGATGTAATTCAAACTAAGCTGCTGCCAATAACTACTACACCGTAGCTGCAAGTTCAATAGGTAAAATTACTTCCATGCTACTATCAAATTTAGTAGCTGTTGCTTGATGTAAACACATTTACACTACTTAAAATGTCCATTTATGTATGTTCTTAAGCATAGGATTGCATTTCATGATATAAATATTGCATAACATGCATCATCCTGCATTTAGAGTAGTTTGAATAAAATGTAGGTTAATTGTCTCCTTTTATGTGCTTGGACAGGACAAACATTTTATCGGGGCCTCGGATCAAAGATCCAACCATACGAATGTGATCAGGGCGACGATTGGAGTTCAACGACTCCAAGATCACGCTAATCAGGAATCCATAGCATCAGATAGTGATCGGGGAACCCTAGAAGATCAAAGGCCAGGATGGTGAAAATTCGAACTTCAGATGATAAATCCGACCGCACGAATGAATTCGGATCGACAATCGCAGCCCAACGACACAAAAATCGAGTCAATCCGACATCCATGACACCATCCACAACTTCCAGAAGATGGACGGCCAAGATGGCACCACGTGGTGCCATCTTAGCCGCCCAAACGGCCTCCAGCACCACCGCACCTTTTCTTCTTCAATCAGCACGTCGATTCTCCATCATTGGATCAAGATCCAATGGCTGTGGATGCGGCTGGCTAATTCATCCGCGCGACCTTTTCGACGGCGTAGCGCAGTGGAGACGCAGCTGTGGGCGAAGCAGAGGTCACGGGCTCGAGTCCCGTGAGCCTCAAATTGGGCGCAAGCAAGCAAGCGCGTGGAGCGTTAGATGGAGATCCAACGGCTGCGCGCGCCCGATAGTGCCAACGCGCTATTACACGCGCGGCAGGGATGCGCGATCGCACGCAGATGGGCACGCAGCGCAGCGGGTGATGGCATGACTTAAGCCGTCCGATCTTCCGATTGGATGGCTGAGATTCAATGGACATGGGAAGCCGTTGCACGCGTGGGCAGCTGAGCGGGCATGCGTGGGTGCGTGGGCGCGTCCTAAACACTATAAATCAATGTTTAGGATCTCAAGCAATCGTAGAAAAATCATTAGGTCACTACTCAGGTGGTGATAGCGTCATCATCAGCCATATCAATTTTTAATTAGTCATAATCCATTAATAAATGCTCCTACATAACCGCCAGAAGACCGTAATTCATTGCATATCCTTTCAGAGGGAAATGCATTAAAATAGGGGAAAATCTGTAGTTTTAACAGAATATCCTAAATGTATAACAATCACGAGGCTTCCTAGGGGTTAATTAAAGGTCAAATGGTCATAAATGTCAAACAAAAATGGGTTTTCAGGCGTTTTGAGAATTAATGGACATCTGAAATCTTAAAAATAGACCCGCTTAATTCACTGAGGTTCTGATCATGATAAAATTCACCTAAACCTTCTAAAAATCATAGAAAAATATTCTATAAGGTTTGGTATGTTTGATTTGACCATTGAAATACATTTTGACCTAAAATAGAGTCTCTATTAGACAATTGTCCTAATTTAGGTTTCTGCGTAAATTATCCAATTAAATTTGATCAAAACCCAAATACGACTTCACCATCATATTCCTTGAGTCCAAATTAGGTTTGTACCAAAATTTGGGCCCAATCAGAGATCACCTTGACCTATTTTGCATTTCAATCCAGACAGACTCTTTTTATCACACAATGGCCCTTAACTCTTTTAATTATTTACAAGTAGGCCCCTAGGATTTTCACCTTCTTCACAATTTGGTCCTCGCACCATTTTTGGAAACTTAGACCTTCACTGTCAAGATTCGAGCGATGATTCCTCGCTTGATTCTCAATCAATCACTCCAAAATTTGAAAGGAAGATTCCTTGAGGAATTCCCTTCCAAATGAGGCCATTCATGAATCCTAAAACTCTCTGGATTCCTCATGCGAACTCTTTGAAACCACATGATCCGGCTTGCACGAAAAGCTTGGAGTTCGCAAGCTTGTTTCCAAGCTTGGAACTCCTCCTTAGGGCCTTAAAAGAACCCCGATCAAGTTCCTTACCTCCTTAGCTTGTTTTTGGTCAGAAAATCCCCTTCTTCCCTCCTCTCCGACCGAATGTTCCACGAGCTCCGGTGACCTTCTTCGACCACCTTCATCGTCTGCCCTCACAGACCATAGCGGGTAGATTTCTCTTCCTCACCTTCCTCCGCGCGTCATAATACCAACGGTCGCCGCCTACACCCCCTCGTCGTCATCGCCCCTATCACTGGAGGTTTCATCTTCCCCACATCCGGCGTACCACCAGCGTGGGCAAATCCCCCCTTTCGTCCAATTAAATTAGGGTAGTTTAGTTCCCTTAGGTTCTTAGGTTAGTTTCCCCTAATCAAAACCTAAAAACACCCCTCGATGCATACGCAAGCCACCTTCTTCCTCATCTCCAGCCACCTCTCCAACGAGGTTTCCCCGTCACCTCACACCTCCAACCGCCTCGCCACCTACTCCACAACCTTCTCCACATCCACCCGCACGAAACCCCCATATTTATTTCACTATTCACGCTCCCACGCACCCCCCATATTCATGCATGAATACGCATTATCTGAATCTTTACTGCTTTCCTTTAGCTATGTATAAAATAATGTTATAATGCGCTGATTAAGTACATTATGTCGTTTGCAGGGAATAAGCTGATCAGGAGCTGGATCTGAAGCTGGATCAGGAATAACGGGAGTTGTAGCAGAGCTGGAGCAGAAGGCCTAGTTTAGATGTAGGAATAATAATGTAAGGGGTTTAAAGGTTTTCTATTCTATTAAGTAGAAATAAAGCAATAATATGTGAAGATCTTAGGTCCATCCTAGCCCTAGGATAGCCTAGAGACTTCCCCAAGCCTTAGCCACCCTTAGATTAGGTCACAACACCCTAGGAAGCCCTAAAACCCTAGTTCCAACCCTTCTCTAGACGTCCAGATAAGTTTTAAGACATCCAGGACCCTTAGCCAACTCCCGCACACTTCAAACCCACTTCTGCAGTGTTATTGGACGTCCATACACTTTGTCAGACGTCTAATTTCTGCAAAATACCCAAAACAGAACCCAAAATCCTTCCTGACTCTGATTGGACGTCCATAAAACAAGTCTGGACTTCTGATTTTTTAGTATAAGACGTCTGATTCTATAATTAGACGTCTGATACTGCTCTCCAATTCCTGTTTTGAGATTTAAGCCTTGATCTTGGATCTCTAGGTCCCTAAACCCAATTCCAACCCCATAGGAACCTGAATTAAGGTGCCCTAACCCTAGTACACCACCTCTAGACCTCCCTAAGGACTTAATTAGGTCCTCAATAAGCCTAATTGACTTGGATCTTAGTCAATTCCATTAGCCTATTCAATTGGACTCATTGAGTCCAATTAAGTCCTGATCTCAGCACACACTGTCCAATTGGACTCAGTGAGAGTCCAATTGACCTAGACCTGACTTAATTGAGTTGTTTTACTCTCAATTAAGTTTCCACACACCTAATTAAACTTGTATTAAGTTTAATTGCACTTTACCTTAGTGAATTAGGGTTTATAACCCTAATTTGAGACCTACCTTGACCTAAACCCACTAGAACCCAACCTAATCGACCTAGCCACCTAAGTTTCAACCCACACACACCCACACACACCATCCACATGAAAATATCTAGCCTAGAGTTCTCTAGAACTCTCTACCATGTGTGGTTGCCTTGGTTGCCAAAAATAGCAACCAAGAGCCATTTAATTTTTAGATCCACATTTGGTGGATCTAAAAACCACCATCCACCCTCTCTCTCTCTCACTCTCCCACGAGCTCCCACCATAGGCCTTCTAGAGAATTCCATAATTCTCTAGAGATCTTCCCTTAGTTCTATAAAAAGACCCCTTGGGTGGCCATTGGCACCCATTCACTCCATTGGCAATTGCTCTCCATTGGTGCCATTCACGCCACCTCCACTTAGCCACTCACTCCACCTCTACGAGCTCACTACCACCACCATGGAGGACACCATGCCGGGAAGCTGGATCAACCCTACTTCTCTCCAAGGGTCGGCCTAAGCTACATTGGCCGCCCCTCATTCTCTTCTCGACCACTCCAAGGCCATCGGGGACCACCCCTGAATGCCCTCTTTTCTTCTAGCTCTAGATCATGCTCTTCATAATTTTTATTGCTTTCATTTACTGCTTAGTAGAGTAGTCTTACTTCTCCCCCAACGATGCATGCGAAATCCCCCGGTTGATTCTTGTATGCAATCATTTTCTGGTAGTTAGATTTAATTTTAAGCATTCATGTATAAGCTTTCCTCTAGATTTCCTTGTGCAACAACTCTCCCACGATGAACAACCCACCATTCGCACTCCATCTCCACCTCCATCCGACCACATCAAGCACTCTCATGCAACAAAACCACCACTCACACACTCGCCATGGTCCGGCGATGCTTATGAGCTATTCTAATGTGGCCATGAGGCCGTATTTGTGATTCTCAAGTTAGGTCAAAGCTTCGCCACCACGTCTTATCTCTAACGTCATTCTTAGTGTTCTAAGCCTCGCAAGCTCCAAATCTTGGTCCTAGGCTGTGCAGAATAGCCTCAAGTACCCTCCCAGTTCCTTGATTGGGGGTGTGAACCCCAATAGTTGCTGCAATTGAAGGAGCCATCACCAGCTACACGCACACGAGAGGAGGCCCGAAGTTAGTCCCACATCGTGGGATTTGGAAGCACCAAAGCCACATAAAGTGAATTTGTGCTCTGGGCTTATCGCCTTAGAACACTTGGGGGTGAGGTCCCCACTCACCCACACACTCGACCCGACCCGCCTAGACCTAACACTTCTCGGCTACGACCTCACACCCGCAGCTCTGGACTTGGTTATGCAACCCGAATACCCGATTAACCCGGCTATTTGAGAAAGAGAAGAGGAGGAAAGATAGAGAGAGAGAGAGAGGGGGGGGAGGGGAGGGTTTTGCTCTCTGAAGTACCCAGTGTAACACTTAAACATGAGTTTCCCTTATGTGCTAGGAAAGAAAGAAGAGAAGGCTTGCAGAGAGGGAAGGTTTGAAAAGGAGAAGGCCCTGAGAAAAAGCTAAGGCAAAAAAGGAAAGAACAAGGGGCCATGCCAGAGAAGAGAAACGAAAGAAAGAAGAAGAGAAAAGAAGAAGCTAAAGAAGGAAGAAGATCAAAAGAAGAGTACTATAACAGGCGACATTTAAGCCGTCTGACTTGATATCTAGACGTCTGATCACTGTTCATTTATTTGACATTAATGAGTATTTGATATATATGTGCTTAGACTAATAATTGGTGATCTAAATCACCATTATTTTATTCTAGGTATCTTTTTGTCATAGTTAACTCTTGAAATACTCATGTCATACATTGATTATCAATTTTGATTAGTTATTCATTGAATATCATTATTCTTGGCTTATTCCTGTGCTCATTTATATTTTAATTGAGATTAGTGATGAGAGGCTCATCATGATCTCTAATTACCCCTAATTAACTAGTCTTCCTAGTTACTTAGCTAAGGATATGTGAATATATGGGTTAATTATAAAATAAGGGATATATAGTAAAGGACATTAAAATAAGTTTAGCATTATATTTTAACATCCAATTAATATTATTAATAATCAGATTAATAATTGGACTCGAGATCTTAACAATCATTCCTCTAATTAATAAGTTAATTAACTTAAGCATAATATATACATAAGTATATAGTAATTTAAGTAACTTTACCTAATTAAATAAATTAACCTAAAAAGGTCAAAAATGTAAATTCAAGGTCTAGATATAATAATTACCTTATTTATAATCATATATAAAAAGTTGAAAAAGATCTAAAATAAAATATACCTTGAAAACCTAAGTTTACATTTAGATCCTTACAATTCATTTCAATCGGGTCCTTAATTCTCATACAGGTCCTTAGGTTTCATTACATATAGGTCCCTATTTACTTCTTCCTCTTCTTCTTCAGCCGGTTGAACAGCTGACGACTGAGGGTGTCTCCACCACTTGATCACCGCCCATCCGACGTCGCTTCACCTTCCCCAAGCTCCTAGAGCTTGCTCTCACCATCCCATCTTCATCCACCTGTCTGGATGATACTTTTGTCCTAATTTTAGGTGGGAGTTAACCTCACCGTTGTCGGAGACGACGCCGATGATTAACCTCCTCTAGCTCCTTACACGTCCAGATTCCACCGCCCTCTTCATCGCCGTCAACTATAAATAGCCCCTGACCCCCTCAATTTTTCTCAAGTTGGCTCCCTTCCCTCTTCTTCACTGTAGCCAACCCGATAGGCTATTCTTCCACAACTCCAGCGATCTTCCACCTCATCTTCTGACTTCCTCCGTCCACCTCAATTGGCTCAAGGACTTCACCGAGGTCTGCCGTGTCTTTAGATATAGTCGCTGACCAAGGAGTGCCTCTACTTCATCCACATTCGCCCGTCGGAGATCTTCCTTATTCCCCTCTGATTTCGCTCCTCCGTCATGAGCCTTCGATGGAGTTCCTCTACCTCCTTCATCCAGGTAACAGTAGGATAGGAGTAGTAGGAGTGGTAGTTTAGCTAGGTAGTTAGGTAGGTAGTTTAGTTGTAATGTCTGATTTCAAGAGTCATCTTCTTCGACTCCAGCGAGCTCTATGAGTTCACCGGAGACCTAATTTTGTCTTTTGAATCCATTGTCCACCTTCTTTAACCATCCACGATCATTTCTAACTCACTTAATCACCAGTTTGATCACTAAATTACTTAATCCAAATCCACCTTCATCAGCTACTGTTGCTGTCCATGGCGGCAGTAGTTGACCTAGATTCACATTCACCAAATCCTACATCATTAATTCATCATCAAAGGATCCTATTTATCATCTTAATTTGATTAATTATTGTATATAACTTAAATACCTAATTTTATTTAAGCTCCTGAGCTCGCTGTCAATGGCAGCTCAGAGGTCGTTTAAATTGTAAATTATTTATATATTTACGATCATAGACTTCCTTTGACTTGCCTCAACCACTCTTTTGAGTGGAGAGCAAGTCCTGTACTTCAACCATTCAAAATTTATTCAAACTGATTTTAATGTTTAATCTTTCTTGTAATGAATTTAAGAGGAATTATTTGTGATCCTGAGGTTCCTTACAACCTCAGGAACCTTTTCAAATCAAAAATAGCATGATTCACCTTTCTATACATCATTTTTATCTTTCACTGGAGTCACTGGAGCTCCGACGAGCTCCAGCGAGTGAAACTCACTCTTCAGCCTACAAAAGATGTTTAAAAGCTCCAAAATGATTTAATGATTGATCACTAATCAGTTTAAGGATGTTTGTTTGAAGATTTAACAACTGGAGCATAGTTTGAGGTTTCATCTTCTCCAACTCCGATGGAGTTGGAGAAGCCTGTACAGAAGATCAAAAGCTACACTTTAGGAGTCTACAAGCTTCAGTGCAATGCACTGAAGTTGTTCATGACCTCAGAGTAGTGTAACAACCTTCCAAATCTTCTGACGAGCAAAGCACATTTAGAGCTCAGGTAACGAGCCTGGAACCCTAATTTCTAGGGTTAAAACATCTATTTAAGAGGTTGAATGAATTTCTGAGGTTGTTAGGATCCTATTCTAGGCTATAATTTCTTGTAAAGAGGCTTAAATCAGAAAGTCAATTTTTGAGCCTTTTAGTCAAACCTGAGCAGGATATTTTGATTCTAAGCTCATTTAGTTGATTTGAGAAGTTAAAGTTGATCCTGAGATTCTGTTAAATGAATTTAGATTGATCAGATGAGCTCAGACATGTAATTTTGATTAGAATTTCAACCCTGCCAGTTTGGGTTGTTTTCGAACCCAAACTATTGGCAGATGGTTTTTGATGAGATTTGATCTTAAATCCTGCCCAGATGAGTTTGTTGAATCCCTTAGAAGCTGTTCCAATCAATTAAGAATGATCTTCTGTGTCTGTTACACCTTTTTCAAGATTCAAACCTGTCTCTAAAGCTTTCATAGAGGCTTCAAGCTTCTCTGCCAAAACTTGAAGCTTTAAGAGCTTGATACCTACACAAGCAGCTAGGAATCCCTTGCAGAACCTGTTTAAACCCTTGGCTAAGTTAGGAAGTCTAGTTTATGGACTTTGTGAACATAATTTCCATTTCCAGGTAGTATAACGCCGTAGGAAACCCATAGTTTCGCCCTTAAAATTGAAGTAGAAAACATCCCCTTAACCTACAATTGAACTTGCAATCTTGTAGAGCTACCTTAGAGCTTTCCAACAAGCTTTGATTCGCTTGATTTGGAGCTCTGAGCTAGGAGATTTCTTCACTTGAAGTCAACACTGGAAGGGGAAATAAAAGTCCCACATCGGAAACCCTTGTGCGCACGCCTTGGTATAAAATGTTTTTGTTAATAGGGCTATGCAGTCATCAAGCGCTGGGCGTGAAATCTGAACCGAGCATTTGAACATCTATGTGTGTGTGTGCGGGCATGTATGTGCCTGCGGATGAGCGCCTGTGTGGGCGTGTGTGATGTATGTGGCCCTGGGAGGGCGAGGCCTAGGAGGCGATTTGGGCCGGTTTGGCTCAAAAGAAAAAATAAACCAAGAATAAACCAAGTTAACTCGAATCAGGCGAGGACTTAGTAGGGTCTGGTCCCACCCTGAGAAGGGTGCTGTGTATCCTCGAAAAGTCCTTGTCGCAAACCATGAACCAATTTTTGGTTAAAAGGAAAACTCGATTCAGCCAAAGAAGAGCAGAGAAGAAGTGCTGAAGGCTAAGAAGGAAAGCTAAAGGTTAAGGAGAAAGAAAGGAAGAAAGGAAACAGAGAAGGAACAATAGGCGTGAAGGCACTAAGGAAAACACTAAGGAAAATACTAAGGGAGAAGAAGAAGGCAGGAGCAGAAGAAGAGAAGGAAAGAAAAGAGAGTTCGAGAGAATATAAGAAAGAAATAAAAAAAAAAAAAGAATAAAGGAACAGAAGAAAAAGAGAGAGAATAGAGAAGAGAAAGAAAGAAAGAGAGAGGCTAAAGTATAAAAGAGAAAAGAGTGTTATTTCTTTTTAATTGTTGTAATATGAATTGCTTTTAATTATTGTATTAAGGCTTGTTGTAATTAGAAAACTCTCATTTGCCTTAAATAAATGTTGAAAATAAGATTTCATTTGGGATTTTGCATATTTTCTCCAATTTAAATCATTTTTACAAAATTCATGTTTCTATAATTAACTTAATTATACCTCCTATACCTATAAGATATATAAAGTTAATTGGTGAATTTAAAATAACATATACTTCCCAGCGAACGACCTAAACTCAATTAGTTAAAAATTCTAAAATGTTAGGTTAATTTGACCATATATTACTAATTGACACAATTTCGAGTTAACCTAAGTTACTCTCTTCTACTCTTAATTAAGTAAAATTAACTTAATTAACTGAGTTGAGGTGTAGAAACGACCAATTAGCACATGAATTTCATATTTTCTCCCTGTGTTCAACTTCGGATTTCTTTTAAATATTCGAGTTATAAATTTTATTTATTGACAAGCGATTTCGACTATACTGCAATGCAACGATTTTAAAACATCGATTTCACCTTACATCAACATCAGGCCTTGAATCATTTCATATGATTCTCATTGGCTCAAACTACCTATCATTCACCAAAAATTTAGAATCTGACATCAACTAAAACTCAAAGAATGTGATCACTGAAAACCTAATCAAATGGATTTAAAACAATTGCAATATTTCAAATCAAACTCATATAAACCCAATTTCAGCAATTAAACCCAAATAGATTGCAATTGGCTCAAAAACTCATTCAATCAACTATAAAAATCCATCTCAATAAAATCAGTCATATCCGATCAATTTAAATCAGAGGGAGGCCATCAGTGGGTGTATAAGCTAAATGGAATGCCCTCGATTTGATGTTTGAGTGCTCCAACAGATCTGAAAGCTAATGAGCTTCAAATCTATTGAATGCCCTTTTGAATGGGTGTTTTGTGACTACATGGTGCATCAAGTGAGTGAACGTGATTGGTGAGGTGAAGAGAGAGAAGAATGGATCGCAATGGAGGTGGAAAAACACCTCTCTGATCTAAATTAATCAGAGAGGGTGAAATCGAATTAACTAGACTAATCTAATCTAAACTAACACGTCGACCAATTCATCATCTAATCTACTCCTACATGATCTGCAGTACGCTAATTACTACTCTAGACTACTCTAGAAAGATGGAAGTCCTACACTAAAAGGAAGAACGGGACCTGAAGATAGCTACAGTTGGTGGTTGTAGCGAGGAACTGGGGAGGAGACTCCAGTGGAGGGGAAAACTCGCTAGAGGAGTTCTGGGTCACCCTTAGATGCTATGAGGTCCCTAGCAGCTAGGAAAAGTCGAAGAAGGTGAGCTTTCACCACCAAAGCAGTGGAACAAGGGTTCATGAGGAGGAGAGATCGGAGTGGCTGAAAAGATTGCCTCAAGAGGTGAAGTAAAGAGTTGATCGTTTGCATGCGAGCCCTGGGGGTTGCTTAAGTAGGCTTGCGAGTGGATCAAATCACCGTGGAGGTGGATTTAGGCGATTAGGGTCCCAACGGTGGGGATGTGCTATAAGGAGGGCAGGAAGTTTCAAATCAAAAACCCACCGTAGGATGGGATCTAGGAGGTGAGGTGATGCTACGTACGGGGGCACGTGAAGATTGGATGATGATCGACCGTAGGATCATTGGTTCAAGGGAATAATGGCTACAATGGGCCGAGTTCTTCGGTAAGGAACAGTGGACCCATGCTACAAGTGTATTTGGGAATTTTACAATCAGACCCAAATGGGCGAAATAGTGTAAGAATTGCACTCAAGCCCATTGGTGGCGAAGATCAATGCAGAATAGTCCTTAGAATCTCGCATATAGGTCCTTGGAAACTTTTCAGAAAGGTCCCTGAATGTTTTAATGTGAATACATGAAGGACCTATATGAAAAATCAATAATGCAGGGTCCTAATGATGTCCAAATGCAATAAAATTTTTATTGAAGCTTAATTGAACATTTAGGAACATGATTTCACTTTTAATTTAAACTTTTGAACCCAAAGATGTGTTCAATTTACAATTAGATCATCAAATTATATATATGAATAAAATATATCATTAATTGACCTAATTGTGTGTTTTTAACACCAATTTGTTATTTTAGGTAATTTCCCTTAATTTTCACACTTAACCCTTTTCTTGTGTCAATTATGTAGTGTTTAACTTAGTTTCTAGCATAACTTAGGCATTTTAGCTATGATAAGCCATACCTCAACACACACCTAAAGCTCCCCCTCCACCTTCGCGAGAGTCAGGGGAGCAATCTAGGGCTTACCCTATGGTGACCAATGGAGGAGGATCTCTACCCGAGATCATCCATCAGGTCAACCAAGCGATGAGAGATATACGCCCACGGGCCTATGTTATTACCTACCCCTTCGTGGAGGAGGTAGTGACGACACCCTTGCTAGAGATATTCAAGCAGCCTGTTATAGCCCCATATAACGGAATAGTGGACCCCAACAGCTTTGTGAGGCATTATCATCAGATGATGCTCATACAGGAATATCCTGACAGATGCTCTGTAGAGTGTTCCCGTCGTATCTCTCCAGCATGGCACACGAATGGTTCATCGAGCTGCCGGCAAGATAAATCACTTGCTTCCAGGAATTGGTGGATAAATTCTTCCAATATTTTGTACGACAGCGGCGAGTTAGAGATAACCCGGAAAGGATGTCGAAGATACAGCAGCAGAAAACTGAGTCTTTCTAGTCGTATTTAGATCGGTTTAATGCTCAGTATTTCAAATGCAAAAGGTCCCACAATGCCATTGCAATCCAGTACTTCAAGTCAACTGTCCTGACTCAAAGGTTCTAATACCGTCTTGATGATTTCTCGCCTAGAGACATGGCAGAATTATGGGACCAAGCTACGAGGTTCGTAGAACAAGACAACTCATTTCGCTCCTGATGAGAGCCTCATCATGAGCCATAACTAGCTCATTTTGACCCAATAAAGAAGACAAAAGCTCCTACATAACCTGGAAGAAGGCCTAACTGAAGGAACAAGTGCTCTAAGAAGAAAACATGAAATAAAGGTTAAAACTGTAATTTTACCATTGCAGTACGTAAACGGGATTTCTCAGAGGCAAAATAGAGGTCAAATGGTATAAATGAGATAAAAAGTGGGTTGAGTCAATCAGAAATGGGTTCATGCGCAATCTAAGAACTAAATGACACTTGGTAACCCTAAAACAGACCCGCTTAAATTAACAAGGTTCCGGTCAGAACAAAAAGCAAGTAAACCCTCTATAAATCATGGAAAAACATACTCAAGGGTTTAGAACACTTAATTTGGCCTTTGGAACCTAGTTTGACCTAGATTAGGGTCCTAGCTCTTCAATTAACCTAATTTGGGGTTTTTACGCAAAATGTCCAGTCAAACGAGGTCAAACCTGAAATATAACTTTGCCATTGGATTCCTTAGGTCCAAATTAGGTTTTTGCCAAAATTTGGACCTAAGGGTCATATTGACCTACTTTGCAATTTAGTACACCCAAATCACAAATTGGTCCCTATCTTTTGAATACCGTTGCAGCGAACCCCCTAGGTTCTTCTCCTCCTCTGCAAACCGGTCCTGCCGCCATTGCTAGGGCAGAACCAAGCTCCGACGAGGTTCGAAGAGGGATTGCTCTCTAATCCCTCAGAGATTCCCTCCCAGAAATGGAAGGAGGATTCTCTGAGGAATTCCCTTCCTTATAAAGTCAATTACAATCGCTGGTGTGAACTCAATCTCTCGTGCGAACGCACGAGAGATTTGGGTATCCTAACTCCTTTCCATCTCCGGCGACCAACCTCAGGCAATTACGTGCCCTTCACGCCCTGCACACCAAGTCCAGCGCCTATATAAGAACCCACAACTCCGGCCAAAGAGGCTAAGCTTGATTTTGACGGAGATCCCTTCCAAATTCCTCCCTCTCCCATCTCCGGCCAAACGACCCACAAGCTCCGGCGACCTCCTTCCCTCCTTCTTGTCGCTCTGCTACCATACCAGCAACAGAGTCCTCTCCGCCGCTTCCTCCCGCGTCGCGCTGTACCCCGCGCGCGCGCTTCTGACCTCGTCTTCGTCGCCGCTTCCTCCCTCAGGGTCTTTCTTCCCCGACGACGGCAGTTACGAGCCGTCCTCTCCGCCGCCTCCCTTCCCTCCAGACAACCCCAGATACGTTCTCCACCCTCTCCTCTCTCTTTTCCCCCAACTATTTTACTTGATTACCCCTCGACAGTACCTAACCGCCTTCATCTTCCTCGCCTCCGACCGCACTCCGGCGAGCCGCCCACACCACTCCGCCACTCCACACGACTCGCCAACCACCTCCGGAGCTCCGCCTCACCACCAGGAACTCGCTCCACCCCACAACTACCACTCCAGACCTCCATAACCACCCCCCGAACAACCCACCATCTCCGGCCACAGGTTGACCTAGGCGCGCACGCCTAGGCCGACCGACAACCTGCAGCATCACCCACCGCCTTCGCCGTGCTACGGCGAAGGTTTCCAGCTATTCTGATTGGGCCAATAGGTCGTTCTGTGGAATCTCAGGTGAACGCCCCGGCCGCCATTAACAGCCGAAGCAGCAGGAAGCTTGGAGCAGCAGCAGGCGTCAGGCTTCCCAGGCGACAGGTGCAGCAGCCTCTCACAAGTGTTGCGAGGTGACTGAGTTCAGCTTGGAGCAGCAGTAGGGCCTTCAGCGTGGGCAATTGCACACGAGAGTCTGCGAGCGCACGTGAGGGAAGGACGAAACCTTTAGTCCCACATCGTGGGATTACAAGCCTCAGGTACACTATAAATTGGTTTTGTGATATACCCTTATCGCCTCAGTAAGCATAGGGGTGAGGTCCCTCACTGACCCCACACCCACCTCGTCCGCGACCTGACCACGCGGACTTGGCGGATCCGACCCGACCTAGACCTACGCACTCCTCGCGCATCACACCACCTTTAGGTGCGCCTGGTCCCGGGTACGATCCGACCCGATTAATGCCTGTGGCTCTAAGAGAGCAGCTCCGAGTGAATTGCTTGAGAGAGAGAGACGCGCGGGTAGAGGGAGAAGGGTTAGGTTTTGCTCCTGTGCAGGTAGGCTGATCGCAGGAGAAGGACTTGGCCGCTGCAGAAGAAGGAAAAGCAAGCCAAAGAAGAAGACAGAAGAAGAAGAAAGAAGCCTTCGCAGGAGAAGGAAAGCAGAAAGATTAGAAGTCTTCGCAGAGAAGAAGAAGAAGGACAAGGGAAGATTGCAAAGAGATCAGAAAGGCAAAGCAGAAGGAAAGATACAGAAGCAGAAAGGAGAAGAAGGAAGAAAGAAAGAAAGATCACATTTAAGACGTCTGATACATAAATCAGACGTCTAATTCTACTTTTTCTAAAAACTTTGAATCAATTATATTTGCATGTAACAGTTGTATTCTTGGGTTTTACAAAGTACTGAGATTGCTCCCTGTGTTCGACCTCGGATACTCCGGTTTTCGAGTAATAAAAATCTTTATTTGTTTTGAATGCTTTAGCGGCTATATTGCAACGCGATATTCTCTTTTAACAAACCGCACAAAAGCGCGACAAACAGCTCCTATTGTCAGTTGGCAAATGGATACAAAGACGACCTCTGCTCCACTGAGGAAAAGAGAGTCTCGAGTGAATCAGCCTCTATATCTATTTGCGAAGGCATTCATTTCAATAAATAGAAGGCCAACTTCCAAGATCAAAGGGGGGAAAGACCCAGCAAGGGCCAAAACAACGGACCCCGCCAGTACAGGTGGGAATTCTTTGAAGAATATACTCCCCTTGCCGTGAATTAGGCAGATATGTTGGTGGAGGTATGGTCCACCGACAAGGACCTCTTCCCCCGCCAAAGCCTCCCAAGAAGAAGGCTGACACCGAGTCATACTGCAAGTATCACTAGGTTTGAGCGTAGGTTCTAACAGAAGGGGTGAGATTTACGTGATACGAAATAAAATGCAAAAATATAAATAATCAATCTCACAAAAATGCAATCACAAGTACACAAAGGATTTTTAGGTGGAAACCCAAACTTGGGTAAAAATCACCACCTAAATCTATTAGTCTAGAATTTCCCAACCGACCTAGTCGATTAAATCCACTATCCAAGTCACTTAAACGAGGATGACTTAACCTCTTACAACCGATGCTACTTAAATGAGTGTAGTGTGCCTCAAACCCCTCCTCTTCACAAGGAGTATTTTGTCTCGTGAGGTTGACAAGAATTCGCAAAACGAATACCCAAATAAAGACAATTACAATATCCTATAAAGCCACAAAGTATGTAGGTAAAGCTAGCTACTATAGGCAAAGAAAACTTCCCTTTGATGGAAGTGTGCTGGCTAGCAACACGGGTGTGTATCCACGCAAGGCATGATGGCGCTCTCCTATGCAACGAGAAGAGCGGGTGCACAACGAATATGGTGCTCTCTTGTGGGGGCTAGAAGATTTTGGAGAGCAACAACAGTTTTAGTGTTTCTTGGTGCATATGACAAAGGAAGAGTGCCCCCTATTTATAGAGGCCTAAAAAGGGTTTAGAAGGCCTTGAAAGGCTTCTACAACCGTTGGGAAGAGATCCAAGGCAAAACAGGCCGAAATCAGGATCATTAATGATTCTGATAGGGTTATTAGACTTCTAGTTCTAAGGTCAGACGTCTGGGCCATCATCTGATCTAGGGATGGGTCGTATGATCTAGAAAGGTAGAAGATCTGGACTGAGTTGGATCAAGACAGACGTTTAAGATTCAGTTATAAGACATCTAGGCCAACAATCAGACGTCTAATCCTAAGAAGGTTTCTTTCCTGTTTTCACAAGATTGAAACAAGGTTCTAGTGATAAGTTGCACAGATGACAAATCAGACATCTGGTAGAAGGTCTGGACATCTAGGAACATAAATCACTGCGGGAATGGATTTCCCGAGACTCAAGCAGCTATAATCAACTGAAAATAATGATTTAGGTTAGATCTTAGACTAACATCTATTTATCAGATGTCTGAAAGTAGATGTAAGTCAGATTAAGGGTTAATCCTCTAAGATAAGCCAACAGTCCTCTAGATGGACGTCTAGTAACGTCCTCAAATGTCTTCTAAGACGTCTGAACTAAGGGCTGGACGTCTAAAACTGGCAGACAGAGAGTTGGTTTCCAGTCTAAGTGTTATGGACGTCTGATTAGGTAGTCTGATGTCTTAAAGTATAAGGTCAGACGTCTGATGTCCAGATTTGACATCTGATTAGCCTGTCTAATGCCTACTTTGGTTTTCTAGGTTCTCTAAGAGTTTGCCTAAGTATCCTAGGGTTTAGTATGCGATTATAGGACTACTGTAGGGTACTTTGAGGCTCTTTAACAGATAATCTTTGCAAAATAAAGACCAAAGAACAACAAATACAAAGTATAGAACAAACTTCCATCATATTCTTCATCCCCATGCTTCTTTAAGCTCTAGCTCCAAGCGAAGCTCCTTCTCCTCCATCAGGCTCCTCCAATCCACCATGGATGCGAGCTTGAGCTCCTTCACACTTGTATCCATTTGTAATTATCCTGAAAACATAAATTCAATGCAAATGTTAAATAATAAGTGTTTTGTTATCATCAAAATTAACGATCGTGGTGCCCTTGCAACAACATTAAGGGCACGCTACAGAGGACTACCGGGATCTACGTGACCAGATCGAGTCTTAGATCCAACATGGAAACTTGGCCCATTTCATCAAACGAAATGAAGGTCAAGATTAAGGCAAGAGACCTATGGAGGCCCAGAGGAATATCATAAGGAGAAGCTTCAACAGCTTCGGAGGGTCAATATGGTCTTCGTGGTCGACCAAGAGTCGAATGAATTTGAAGCTCATCAAATTAGGCAAATGGTGTCTCCGTGGCTTCCCCTTACAAAATATCACCAACAAGTCCTGGCAATGAGGGCAGCGCTACCCCAAAATACCCACCTCCCGCCACCTAAATTAATGAGCAGGGAGGTCGAGGTCATTTTCGAGGTCAACGCCACTCTAAGTCGACAAATTGCTCCCTCTGAGAGGATGCCTCGTAGTGCGTTCCCTAGCCTTCAATGGGGCAAGAGAGGCTTTGTAAAGCAAGCAACCTCAAAGTTGTTCTCCACACTGTCGGACCTGGTAGAACACACGGACCCACTCCTGGTAACCCTCCTGTTGGCAGGGCAACTCCAACCTAGGCTTCTATTGGATGAAGGCAGTGCAGTGCATGTTTTATTTGAAAAACACTACTAAGGCTGGCATTTAAAGAACACATTTCTCCATCAAGTCACCCGGTTGTAGGATTTGGGAATCATAAGGTAATGTCGAAAGGAGAGATAAGCTAACCACTATCTGTCTGTGATGGGGATAAGCATCTAAACTGAACAACCACATTCATCGTGGCCAGGTTGATGGCGGCATTTGAAGGCATTAGTGGCATCCAACAACCCATGCTTTTAGAGCAATTCCCTCTTATTTCCAATTCATGCTCTTACAAACTCCTCGAGGAGTAGGGATAGTGCATGGGGATCAATTAGCTGGGCAAGAACTCCTTCGAATCGAATTGAAGCAAAGGCCCCCAAAGCCACAAAAATGGGGAAACAAAAGGAGTCAAATCTAGGCAATAAAGTAGGAAATGAACCCGGTTGATCCTCCAGTAACGTCAGAACTTCAGCCAGGCTCTTCAGCCATGGCTATCCAATTATATCCTGATGATGTGGCTAAGCTCATCAGAGTCGGGACAGACCTTAATCCCTCTGAAGTCCAGGAGCTGCTACTCTTATTAAGGCCAATGCAGATATATTCGCTTGGTTTGTCAGTGACTTGTCGGGGTTTACCCATCCCTGATACAGCATCGCCCCAATATTCAGAAAGATGCTTGGGCAGTGAAACAAGTCCACCAGCACAAGTCAGCAGAGCAATGGCAAGCAGCTGAGGTAGAAGTCCAAAAACTTCTGGAAGCCGAATTCATTGAGAAGTCCCTATACCCAGCATAGCTATCCAATGTAGTCATGGTAAAAAAGGTGAACGGCAAATGGCCGATGTGCATCAACTTCACAAACCTGAATGAAGCCTGCCCTAAGGATGAATTCCCCTTGCCTAGGGTTGACAAGCTGGTGGACTTGTGCAGTGGTTAGTCCCACATGTTCTTCCTGGACACCTATAGCAGGTACCACCAAATAATCCTTGCTCTAGCAGATAGACCTCATACCTCATTCATAACAAATAGGGATCTATTTTAGTATAGAGTCATGTCTTTTGATCTGAAAAATTATGGAGCAACTTACCAGCTCCTTGTAAACATGATTTTTACTCATTTAATTGAAAAATCATTTAAGGTGTATATTGATGATATGTTGGTAAATGGATCAAATTTTCTGCAATATTTGGAGTACTTGGTTGAGGTGTTCCGTGTCTTAAGGGACACCAGCCTCTGCTTGAACCCGGACAAATGCATTTTTGGCATTTCTGCGGGAAAATTTTTAGGGTTTTTGGTTTCTAATTGAGGAATAGAAGCCAACCCTAACAAAATCTAGGTGATCATGGCTTTGGAGCCACCAAACACTCTGAAAGGAATACAGTCGCTAGTCGGCAAGATCGCCTCTTTAGGTCGATTCTTGTCTCGATCTTCCAACAAATGTCTTCCATTTTTTGTGTGTATAACAAAGGGCAAAGGCTACACAGCTGCCCATTGGACCCCCCCTGTTGACACACCAACTAACGGGTTACAATAAAAAGGTTGATTTAAGTGTCGTTATTGTACTATAAGTGTCACAAATGCAAATCAATCTCGCGTCATTTTTATTTAATTATAATTTTTACTGATTTGTTTCCAGGTAGTTTACTGGGAGGTAGTTATTGATATACATCTCTCTTAGTCTAAAAATGTTCTTTTATTCCAAATATGTTAATTTTATTTGCAAAACGAATGAATGAAAAAATAAATGAAAGAATTGGTTAATTATTTACAAAAAAATCTACTATGCATTACAATGCCTGAAACAAATGTACAACAAACAGACATCAAAAACTAGCTAATATTACATTGTGTTAATTATATACAACTAATATAGGTAATACCTAAATGTAGGTGCAAAAATAGCTATTAATATCTACTATACTAAATTAACTTAACATACTAATATTTATAGTAACATATATTACATATATAGTAACATAAATATGTCAGTGTAGCCTTAGTATAAGTTACAACTTATATTAACGTATATACATATCTACAGTAACGATGAATTTGTCGCCAAAGCTCTAGTTTATTTATATATATTTGAGCTCAAACATGTATCTAATCTACTTCAGATATACATATATATTATATACATATCTTATTTATTTCATTTGTATACATTTATATATTATACCTTATTATATGTATATATATATATACATGTATACACAGAACACTTAGCCACTCTCATCATTGTAAGGACGTCTTACCTCATACATCTCCAATAGATGTTTGTTCTACTGTTCACATGCACAAAAATTTGTTTTAATGGGTAGGTGATCCACTTCCCAAGGATACACAACACCCATACGGGTGGGACCAAACTCCTATTAATGAGCCACCCTAGTTCATTTTAAGTGGATTTTTATGCATTTTCTATGCCCATAACAAGCCCACACGCCTGCACACACTCACGTGCTCATGCGCACATGCACGCACCCACGCATGCTTGCAGGCACATGCGTGCACGCAAATCAAGGATATAACCCTATATGCTCATGTTTAGTACCCAGCACCTGACGACCAAACAGGTCATCCGACGAATACAAATTATACCGCATCGATAGCTTTGCGCTGCACGATGTGGTACAAAACAAAGCAGCCAAATGGGCACTATGCTGCGCTACAGTGCGTTCTAAAATCATGATTTTAACCCTCAATTCGAGGGTCATAAATTAATGTAAATTAGAAATAAATAATATATTCACAAAGTTCTCATATAGGGCTATATAATGGTATAATTAATTTAGGAAAATAAAGTATTTAAATATCTAATTAAATTAGTTAAAGTTGGCTAATTGTACACATTAAATTCAAGTTTAATTTGTTAATTAATGTATAAATTAATGACTTAATTACCAAATTGACTTTATAAAAAGTTAATTTATATAATAAATTATTTATTACACATTTTTATTGTATTTTAGAAGCTTTATTTTAATTTATTTATAATTAAATACATGTTGTAGATAGTTTTACATACAAATAATTTATAAATACTATAATACATTATACATATAGTATAAATAGGTTGAAAATACTTAACATAATATTCTATAAGTATACATTATAATTTACTCCAATATTAATTTAATTACTAATTTATTTTATTTTAAGTTAATAATTTACTTAATTTACTTAACAACTTAATTATATATTGTAATTATCTATTTAAATTAAATTACAAGTATTATACAGTTCATATTACTTATTTAAATACGTATGTACAGTATTAGGTATAGTTATGTACATATAGATAGGTTTATATAATTACTTATATTATTATACATTTAGTTAATATAAATTAATAGATAATTATACAATAAAGTTATAAATACAATAACTCACTCTAAATATTTAATTTAATATATAAAATACAGGTATAAATTATATCTATTCATAATGTACATATGACACAATATCTACATATTGCTTAGGTTTAATTTATATTTACAAGTATATATATAGTATACAAGATATTTTTAGGTATTTTTGATGATTTTCTAATTTTTGTAGTTTTTGTATATCTAAGAGAGATAGGGGATGAGAGAGAAAGAGTGAGATGAGAGAGAGAGGTTTCTTTTGTGATTTTTTAGTTAGGTTCTGCTATTAAGTTCAAAGGTATATTGAACCGTCAGTTGGTATATTGTACCAAGCCAGGGGTTCAAAATGTCTTGAAATGTGGCACACAAGTAAAGAGATACCTGATCTTATTCAAGACAGGTTTATTTTATTTTTTATGATTTTTAATGTTTTTTATTTATTTACAAACCAACTCCAATTTATGCCTTTAAGGATGTTTCACTAGGAACCTAAGGCATCTAAATGAGCTTAAGTGGATGGCCAAAGTTTGTAGGGTTGTAAACATGTCCAGCAATCATTAAGAAACATGATGGAGCATTACAACTATATTTTCATGATGAATTCCATTAAAATTACATAATGGACAGTTAATCACTGAAAAATAGCTGACAAAGACTTTGAATCAAATATACAGGCAATTCTAATTGAATTTAAATCAATTTCAAGTACATGAATGCTTGTACATTAAATTCTAACACTATACAACATGTCAGCTTCATTAGGCCCCCAAGTTCAACCCAAAGTCCCAGCTCAAAATCAACCATCAAGTTCGATCTGCTGCTGCAGCAGGTTCAGCAACTAAGGACTTTCAGCAGCTAGTACTACTGTGCTGTTGTAAAAACAACAACTGCTACAACTGTTGCTGCTTTCATTTAAAATTAGATGATGAAACCACTGGTTAGACATCTTAAAACCATACTGCAGCTACTGCTACTATCATTTCACCAGCCAATGGCTGCTTCTGTCTACTAAAAACAAGTAGCTAATTAGCTGCTACTTTGATCATAGAAATCAGCCGAAATCAGGCCTAAGAAGGTTTGATCTAAGGCACATGAACTCCCAAAACACATTTCTAACAAGTCACATTTGTCTAAACTTCTTTGAAATCAATTTTTGAAATTCTGAAATCCATAGGACTAATTCTCATTCTTTACAATCCTCAAAAGACCCTAATATGATCTTCTCTTTACATTTTAGACAATGTAGAGAAAAAATCACATTAAGTGTTGAAATCATCTCAAAACAACTCTAAATCTCCATTAAAAACTTGAAATCAGCATTTGTTCGTTTAAAAACTAGGGTGAAATCAGATTGGTGTAGAAATCCATGTAGCCCTGTTTGGGCTTTTAATTTAAGATCCATTCAGATTATCTAATCACCTTGAGCTTCTAAACACTATATAGCAATGTTAGAACCTCAGATGATCCTATACAAAACATTGGGTCCTAGTTTAAGGCCTCAAATCAATATTTGATTCTCCTTGGCCTAAACTACCCACAACAAGGCTTAAATTGGGCATAAGCTAATTTGAGAATAAAACTTCGATCAAAACACATCAAACTCATTGCAATACACTCAATTAAGTAAATCCAAACACGAATCACTCAATTAAACTCCATTAAAATCAAATTGAATCCGAATCATGAGATTAGGCGTGAAAACCAATTCTAAAAGAATCAAGCAAATTTGTTCAATTAGAACCAGATCGGGGGTCTTTGTGGATTTATGGAATGTGTGGGAGACCCCCCAGGTGAAATTAGTGCTCAATCAGATCTAGATGCTATGGAGCCTCAGATCTGATTGATGCTTCAATGGGTGGGTGATTTGTGATTCAAACATCAAGGGAAATCAATGAATGTGATCAGGAGATGATGAGGGAGTTGTATGAGTCCATGCGGAAGTGTGAAAAACTCCTCTCTGATCTAAATTGATCAAAGAGGTTGTATCGGATCTAACTATTATACTCCTAATCTAAACCACCAAATCCATGAATTACGCTATCTAATCTACTCCTAAGTTAATCTAAACTACACTAACCTAGAAAGCAATTAAAATCCTAATCTAATAGGAGGAATGGGACCTTTAGATCCTTAGTCGGCGACTGAGGAAGAAGAGAGGGAGGAGGTGCTCCAGTGGAGTGAAAGTCCACTAGTGGAACTCAGAATTGCCCTCAGGTGCTATGAAGTCCGTAGCGGTGAGGATTGATCAGAGAAGACGGGATTCCTCCGCCATAGGCGGTGGAAGAGGGGATATGTGGAGAGGAAGCTAGAGAGGACAAAGGTGATCAACTCGAGAGGTGTAGAAGGGAGTTGATGGCACGCGCAAGGAGATGGGGTGATGCTTAAGTAGCCGAGGGAGTGAATCAGAACACCGCAAAGTAGATTTAGGCGAGATTAAGGTAAATGGTGGTGATTGGTTAAGAGGAGGGTGGTAACTCTAGCATGAAATCTGACCATAGGATGGGATCTGGGCTGGGGGTGATCATATGGGAGAAGTCGCACGAAAGTTCGATTGGAATCAACCCTTGGATCTAAGGAGCAAGAGAACGATTGCGATGAGGCAAGTTCTTGCGAGTGAACAGTGCACCTGCACGCTTGGTGTGTTGAGATATTTGCGTGGAAGGGCTTAAATGCGAAACGGTGTGACAATTGTAGACAAGCCCATTAGTGATAAGAAGGGTCACAAAGCGGTCCCTAACGGCTTGCACATAAGTCCCTACGGGTTTAAAATGATATCCTTGAGTGTTTTTATGCGTAAGAAATGTGAATGATATGAGGACCTATATGTAATCTAATGAATGCAGGGTCCTATTGATGTCCAAATGCCATGAAGTTTTTATTGGAACTTAATTGAAAGTTTAAGAAGTTAATTCAACCCTTGATTTAAACTTTTGAGTTCAAAAAATGTGTTCAGTTAGCAATTGGATCATTATTTTGCATTTTAACTATGATGAGCCACACCTCATCACCCGCCATAAGGCTTTAGAGGAGGTAAAAGAAGCTCTTAAAAGTAATCCCATTTTGACGGCTCCTAAGGCTGGGGAATCTTTATTTCTTTACCTAGTGGCATCCATGTCTGCTATCAGTGTGGTTTTAGCTAGTAAACAAGAAGGGAGGCAACGACCAGTATATTTCATTAGCAAGACCTACCCAGGTGTAGAAGCTAAATATACCGTGATCGAGAAACTCGGAGTAGCCTTGGTAACTGCTACCAGAAAGCTATGCCTATATTTCCAAGCCCATTCAACAATAGTTTTATCTAATTACCCTTTACATTGAGTGCTGCATGAACCCACAGTGTCTGCACAACAGATAAAATGGGCTATGGAGCTGGTAGAATTTGACATTTAGTACCAACCAAGGAAATCAATCAAAGGTCAAGTCCTGGCAGATTTCGTGTCAGAATTTACATACCCAGATACTTCCCTCTCTTTGCCTTGGAGGTTGTATGTGGATGGCTCTTTCATGGCAACCAAATCGAGGGTAGGTATAGCCTTAACTGCCCCAAACAGTACCACTCACAAGTATGCTGTCAAGCTTATCTTTCCTACCTCCAACAATGTAGCATAGTATGAGGCCATATTAACCGGCATCTAGGTGACCAAGTCAAAAGGCTCCTCATTGTTGGAAATATAAACCTACTCTGAATTGGTTGCTAACCAAGTTAACTACGAATACCAAGCTAGGGATCCGAATATGATTTTGTATGCTAATAGAGTCAAGGAGGAGTTGTCGAACTTCAAGACTGTTTCAGTCAGGTGGGTACCCCAATCCGACAACCCCTTGGCGGACTCTCTAGCCTGCCTGGCATCAGTAATCCCGCTTGAACAGGAAGAAGGCATATGCCACCAAGCACTAAAAGAGCCAACGGTACTCACTCCCAAAACGTTCATGATAAAACAAACCATATCCTAGATAATGCCTATTGATGGTAACATCATCATTCGTCATAACTAACATGAATTAGCTGAAATCTAGTGATAAATGTTCCTAAATGATCGTCTGAGGATCATAATTCCATATCGAACTAATCTAAGAAAAAGATAGAAAAACAGGGCTAATTATGTTATTTTAACATCCAATCACAAATGCAGATTAACTAAGGGGTTGATCAGGGATTAATTAAAGTTCAAATGAATTTTAATATCCAAGAAGTGGGCTCACATTAACTGAATCAGGGTTTCACGCATTTCGAGGAGTAAAGTAGTATTAAAAACCCTAATTATAAGCCATACTTAAATTGAAAGGGTTCTAGTAAAGATAAATTCAATCTAAACCTCCTAAAAATTATTGAAAAATATTCAAAGAGGTTTGGTACCTTTGGTTTGACCATCTGAACCCATTTTGAGCCAAAACAGAGATTTAGATGGGAATTTGCCCTGGTTTGACTTCTGTGCAATTTACCCAGTCAAACATGGTCAAAACCCAAATCCAAGTCCACCATTAGATTCATTGGATCTAAATTAGGTTGACATCAAAATTTAGGTCCAATCAGAGTCCATCTTGACCTAGTTTGCAATTTTGCCCCTGAAATTTCTATTTTTCACATTGAAAACCTAAGTTTCACATTTTCTTACATTCATGCCCCTAACTTCTCATCATCATCACAAAAATACCCCTTCCGCTATTGACGTCTGAACAAAATCATGAACCTAAATAGACCAAGATTTAAGAGAGAAAATCTCTCTCAAATCAACACCAAATCTCTTCAAATTTAGAGAGATTGGTTGTTCGCACGCTTTTGTGGGGTTTTAAACGATAACACGTTGTAATATAGCCGACAAAATGTTCAAACAATTATAGAGAATTTTATTACTCGAAAAACTAGAGTCTCCGAGGTCGAACACAGGGAGCAAACTTAGTACTTTTAAAACCAAAGAGTACAACTTTTAAATGAACATAATTGATTCAAAAGGAGAGTTATAAAAAGTATTGCTAAAAGAGAACAAAATTGGACGCCTGATTTCTTTATCAGACTTCTTAAAAGTAGTCTTCTCTCTTCTACCTTCTTCTTCTTTGTTGGCTCTTCTTCTTCTGATCCACAGGTCTTTGAACTTCTTTCTCTTCTCTTCCCTTTCCTGCGAAGACTTCTTCTTCCTGCCTTTGTTTCCCTTCTGTCTTCTTCTTTCTTTTTTTCTTTTCTGCAGTCCTTCCTTCTCTCAGATCTCTGCCTTGCTTAGCTTCCTTTCTTTAGAGTTCCTTCTTCTTTTGCTCCTGCTCTTCTATTTCTTCAGTTCTTCTTTTTGCTTTCCTTCGCCTCTTCCTTCTCTTCTTTTCCCTTCTGCAGCAGCTAAGTGTTTGCTTCTTCCTCTCTTCCTTCTTACCTGCGCACACCACAACCAATGCAAAACCTACCCCCTTCCCTCTACCCAAATGTCTCTCTCTTTCTCTGCAATTCGCTCAAGGACACTCTCCCAAAGCCACACGGGTAATCGGGTCGGATTTCGCACCCGGGACCAGGCGCACCTGCAGGTGGGTGATGCGCGAGGAGTGCGTAGGTTAGGGTCGGGTCGGATCCCGCCAGATCCGCGAGGTGAAACTGCGGATGAGGCAAGCGTGGGTCAGGTGAGGGACCTCACCCCTGTGCGTTCCGAGGCAGTAAGCAGAGAACACCAATTCAACTTAAAGCGTACTTGTGCGTTGTGTTTAGCCGATGTGGGACTATCTGGCCCGCCCCAATTTCGCGTGCGCCTGCAGAGGATTCCTCGTGCAATCGCCAAGGCTGGGAGCTTCGCAGCGTCAATGCTGCCCTGATCGCTTCGCAACACCCGCACGAGTCTGCTGCGCCTGGAGCCTGGAGCTGCTTCGACCGTCAATGGCAGCAGGAGCGTCGATACCTGTCAAACACAAGCACGGCCTATTGGCCTAATCAGACCAGCTGGGCACCTTCGCCGTGGCACGGCGAAGGTGGTGCACGGTGCTGCAGGCCGCAGGACCACCTAGGGGTGCGTGCCTAGGTCAACCTGTGGCCGGAAGTGTGGGGTTGTTCGGGGGACGGTGGTGGAGGTGTAGAAGGATGATGGATGGGCGGAAGTTGTTCCTGGTGGTGAGGCAGAGCTTCCGAGATGGTTGGCGAGCCGTGTGGAGGGGCGGAGTGGTGGAAGCGGCTCGCTAGAGGTCGGTCGGAGGCGAGGAAGATGGAGGTGGTCAGGCACTATCGGGGGGCGATTAACTAAAATAACAGGGGGAAAAGAGAGAGGGGAAGATGGAGAAGGTATCTGGAGTGGTCTGGAAGGAAGGGAGGCAGCGGTGTGGACGGCGCGTAACTGCCGTCGTCGGGGAAGAAACACCCTGAGGGAGGAAGCGACGACGAGGACGAGGTCAGGAGAACACGCGCCTGGTACTACGCGACGCTGGAGAAAGAGGCGGAGTTGATCTGCTGCAGGTATGGCAGTAGAGCGACGAGAAGGAGGGGAGGAGGTCGCCGGAGCTTGCAGGTCTCTTGGCCGGAGATGGGAGAGAGGAAAACTTGGGGGAATCTCCATCAAAACAAAGCTGAAGATCTGCGGCCGGGTCAGGGGATCCTTTTATAAGTGTTGGCTGAACCTTCTAGCGCGTGGAGATCGCGCAATCACCTCCGCCGACTCACCGGAGATGGAAAGAGGGTGGATACCCAAATCTCTCATGCGTTCGCACGAGAGATTGGGTTCACACCAGAGATTGTGATTGGCTTTAGAAGGAAGGGAATTCCTCAGAGAATCTCCCTTCCATTTCTAGGAGGGAATCTCTGAGGGATCAGAGAGGAATCCCTCTCTAAACCTCGTCGAAGATCGGTTCTTCCCTAACAATGGCGGCAGGACCTGATTGCAAAGGTGGCGAGGAACTTAGGGGGCTCTCTGCAAAGATATTCAAAAGATAGGGACCAAATTATGATTTGGGTGTACTAAATTGCAAAGTAGGTCAAGATGACCTCCCCTTAGGTCCAAATTTTGGTATAAACCTAATTTTGACCTAAGGAATCCAATGGTGAAGTTGGATTTTAGGTTTGACCTCGTTTGACTGGATATTTTACGTAAAAACCCAAATTAGGTCAATTAATGTGCTAGGACCCTAATCTAGGTCAAACTGGGTTCCAAAGGCCAAATTAAGTGTTCTAAACCCTAGAGAATATTTTTCCATGATTTTTAGAGGGTTTAATTGATTTTTATCCTGATCGAAACCTTGTTAATTTAAGCGGGTCTGTTTTAGGGTTACCAAATGTTATTTAATTCCAAGATTGCACATAAACCCATTTCTGATTGACTCAACCCACTTTTTATCTCATTTAGACCATTTGACCTATGTTTTGCCTCTGAAAAATCCCGTTTATGTACTGCAATGGTAAAATTACAGTTTTACCCTTTCATTCATGTTTTCTTCTCAGAGCACTTATTCCTTTATTTAGGCCCTCTTCTATATTATGTAGGAGCTTTTATCTTCTTTATTGGGTCAAAATGAGCTAGTTATGGCTCATGATGAGGCTCTCATCATTGGTGTTCAGACCCTAAGAAACCAATTGGAACGCATCTCAGATCCTAATTTAGACCAGAGAGCTCAGGCGAAGCTCTAATTTTGCGAGATCAAAACCTACCTAAATCACGATTCCAACTCAATTTCTCCCAATTTAAGCTCACAAATGAGCTCTATCTAAGCTTCACAAAGTCCCACAGTCAAACTTAGCCAGTTCTATGCCGGATTCCCACCTTCTTCCTCCTCTCCGGCCATGATCTCCAATGGCTCCGACAACATTCCTCGTTCTCCTCCCTCTGGTTACCCAACCATCAAATTAGGTGGCCCAAACTCTTCATGTTCGTCCACACCTAGTCTACCAAAGCCAAGGCCATCTCCCCCTTCGTCATCACCGCTTCTCACCACCGAAGGCTTCGTCTTCTCCACTCTCGGCAAGGCACACTGACCCGGAAATCCTCTCCCCTTCATCCAAAAACCTAGGTCTTTCTCTTCCTCTTCCTCTCTAGAATATGATTAGCACCTTAGATTGCAGTTTCGATCTCCCCCTCCTCCATTCTCCCCTCTTCTTCTCCACAACCAGCGAAGCTCCGATGAGCTCACACAGCCACCACACTCCACCAAATGACTCGCTACCACCTCCACAACCACCGCCTTGACTCCACGATCAAAAGCACTAACCTTATTGAGGCTATTGACTTCTCCACTATCGAACAAACCCATCACCGTCATCCATCTCCGAGACTATCCGCCCTTCACACACCTCCAATCACCAAAATAACACTGCCGCCACCTTCTCCACCTCAAGGAAGTGCTTTTGAACCTTTTAATTGAGGCTTTTTGGCCCATGCATTTGATTTGAAGGTTCACCATCTCTCTACCATTCACCGCCTTTGCCTGTTGTGCTCCGGTCATCAACCACAACAATTCCACCACCAGGGATTGCGAACCACTCCCAGTAGGCTTCCTAAGCTTCCAATTCGAGAAGCAACAGCTACAGCTGCAATTGCGCGAGGGTCTTTAACAGCTTCATGTGTGAAGAACAGGAACCAACATAGTTCCACATCATGGGATTACATTTTGGATTTGTGTTTATAACGTTTTACGTGCCTTGGCCGGTCGCCTCAATTACACGGTGTGAGGTCCCTCTCACTACCCACGCACACTTCGCTCGTGCCCACATGCACGTGGGCTTGGTCCCCCGTTTGGATCCGATTACCCGTTTACCCGATTAGGTCTAGTTTGAGAGAGAAGAGAGAATTTCTGAGGGAAGGAGGGGTTTTGCCTTGGGAAACATGCCTAGGGACTTAGGTGAATTTGGAGGAGGTTTGTGCTGTACACCTAGGTTGTTTGTGGCTCTGTTTGGACGTCTAAAGGAATTGAACATTTAAGAACATATGTTGTGTTTGAATTAAATGGTTAATTAAGGCTACTGTTGGCTTTGAGATCTGGTTGGGAATTGAGCCTAAGTGTTGAGAGTAAATCAGTGGTCTCAACCACCACTTTTTAGGCTTTTACACATATTTTTGTCCACTGAATTGGAGATACAATTTGGATCTTTTATATTTTGTGATTGATTATTCATTGCATATCATTATTCTTGTGAATTGATTATCGTGCTCATTTATATACTTGATTAGGGGATTGAATTTCAAATTTGCTCCCTGCAAATGACCTCGGAACTCACGTTTTTCAAGCATTGCAAATTTTAAATGTCGATTCCATTTTCGTCACTATACTATGATGCATCTATCCTAAACTACAATGAATTTCGACTCAACACCTATCATCAAATACTTGAACACTGGCAAGCTACCCCTGAAGGAACCGTGGCCCAAGGCATTCCACCTAAAGGCATCCAGGTATACCTTGATAGGCAGCAACTGTACAAGTGGGGGTATAACACCCCCTTGTTATGTTGCCTTGCACAAAAGGAGGCATTACAAGCCCTCCAAGAAGCCCACGGAGGCATGTGTGGTAATCATGAAACAACATTGCAAGGATTTTGTGCACATTATTCCAGGCAGGGTACATCTGGCCCTAGATGAAACAACATTGCAAAGAGTTTGTATGCAAATGTGATAAGTGCCAGCAATTCACCTCACTGCATCATTTTCCACGGGGAAAATTGGTGCCTGTCATGCCACCCATCCCTTTTGTAAAATGAGGAATGGATTTCATCAGCCATTTTTCACCAATGTCGGCTAAAAAATGCTTCATCTTGGTAGCAGTGGATTACTTCTCCAAGTGGGTGGATGCCAAGGCCATAGCTAGCCCAATAGCTGACAAAGTCGTGTTATTTGTAAGAAAGAACATCATTGCCCGATACGAAATACCACAAACCATTGTCACAGACAATGCTACCCAGTTCGCTTGTAAAAAATTTAAAGAATTTTGCATAAGCTAGGACATCCGCCTATGCTTCACATCCGTGGGTCACCCCCAAGCAAACAGACAGGAGAAGGTAAGCATCCGTGCCATCATCTCGGCATTAAAACGAAGGCTACAGTCTTCAAAGAGAAGATGGACTGAAGAACTATCGGATGTATTGTGGGGCTACAGGACTTGTTAGAAGACTTCCACAGGTCACACACCTTTCAGCCTGGCGTACAACATGGAAGCCCGACTACCTAAGGAAAAAATTCTTCCTACATATCGATCACAGCTATACGACCCTGACACTAATGATGATCAAGTTCACCTAGCCTTAGATTTGGTGGACGAAGTGAGAGAAGGCATCAAAGTCGGCGCTACGGTATAAAGAGGCAACCGCAATCGCCTACAACAAGCGGGTTCGCAAGCAGAAGTTCTCTAAAGGAGGTCCTACGAAAAAGTGAAGTCTTCATGCCAAGTAACTTGAGCGGAAAGCTGGATGCCCCATGTCAAAGATCTTACAAAATTTTCAAGGATAATCTAGGAGACTTCTATGAGTTACAAACTCTAGATGGCAAGTTAATCCCTCGAACTTAAAATGCGAGTAACTTAAGAATGTATCGTATGTAAAGAACGAAAGCAAGAAAAGAAAAGAAAAAGTGTTTTCTTTCACGCTTCTTGATTGAGTATTTTACATTCTACATAAAAGCCATTCCCATCAAATGGCCCACAAAAAAAAGGTCAAAAAAAGGGGAAAAAATAAGAACATCAATAACCATGACATGCGCTACTCAAAGTCTTCAAAGAGATCAACCTAAGGAGTCAAAGGGGGTGAGGCTTCATAAGAGGAGCTCCCTGGATGGGAAGGCTACTCTGAGGCTCCTGGAGGACCTGGTTGGTTCACCTCCTTTTCATGCGTCGGGTGATGTAGACACATCTATTCAGCATAAAATGTCTATTTATGCATGTTCCTAAGCTCATAATTGCATTCAGCATTATAAATATTGCATAGCATACATCATTCTGCATTTAGAATAATTATGTAAATTCTGTATTAATTCACCCTTTTTATTAGAAAGGGACAAGGCGACATCTTTCTGGGCCTCTGATTGAAGATCAGACCTTACGAATGTGATCAGGGTGATGATCGAAGTCTAACACCTCTGAAATCACTCAGATCTGACATCCGTAGCATTTTGTACAAGTGTTTAGGAGCGCTAAATTAGGTTTTAAGAATGTCGCGTTGTAGTACAGCCGAAAAAGCGTTCAAAACAAATACAATTTTATTACTCAAATTTTGAAGTCTAGGGTCGAATACAGCAAGCAAATGGAATTCACACACTAATCTCAATAATAAATGCAAATTGAACACATAATACTACTCAAAATCTAATTAAGAATGTAAAGCATGAGTATATGGAGCATAAAAAGAATTGTAGCTAAAAATAATGGAGAGCTGATGAAAAACTTAAAATTATGTGCTACAGTGCCTTCTTCTGATTTTTCCTTCTGTTCTTCTTTATCTTCCTTCTTCTCTGTTCTCTGGCTTCTCCTTCCTTTCTCCTGATTTTGCCTTGGCTCCTCTCTTCTTCAACTTAGCCTTTCCCTCTGCCTTCTTCTTCTTCTTTGGTTTTCTTCTTTTCTCTCTCTCTGCCAACTGCCTTTCCTTTGCCTTGCTGCCTTTTCTTCCTTCCCTTCCTTTCTCTGTCTTAGCCTTGCAAACCTCAGCTTCTTCCTTCTCTCTTCTTTTCTTCCTTGGCTTCTTAGTTCTTCTCTGTCCTTTCTCCTTCCTCCTTCTTCCTCCTTCCTTGTTCGCCTGACCTCTTCTTCCTCTCTGATTTGGCTAAGTGTCGAGCGAAGCTTTCCAAGGCAAAATCCCCCCTCCCCTGCGTAGCGATCCTCGCTTTCTCTCTTCTCTATTTCGGTTCGCTCTCCCAAAGCCACATTCGATTTGGGTAATCGGACCTAAAGAAGACCCGAGTCCAAGCTCATCGGTGTGGGTGGTGAGCAAGGAGTGAGTCGGTCGAGTAAACGGGTCATGGCCAGGTCCGCGTGGGCAGTGCCGCGGACGAGGCTGTGAGAGGGGGAGAGAGGGACCTCACCCCATGACTTGGAGGCGACAAGGCTAATGCAAAAAATCAATTTATGTGCACACGCCCGCTCGTCCAGTTCTGAGGTGGGACTAAATGTCCCACCTTTAGTCCCACCTCCCTTGCGCACACCACAGCAGCAAGTGTCTTCTTTGATTGCGAAGCTACAAGGGCTTGTGGCTCCAATCAACCTAGAGTCATGCGCGAAGACATTCCGCATGACCTGGGTCAGCGACCTAGGGCTGGTGAAACTTGGAGCAGCTTGCAAGCTTACTCCAATGGCGGAGGAACGTCTGCACCTGACAACACCAAGACAGCCTCGCGGCCACGTTAAAACACTCAGGGAGCTTCACCGAGGCACGGAGAGTATGTAGCGGTGGTCAGCGTGGTGTGGGGATGATTGTGGTGGCGTTCCTCGAGTTCTCTGTGGCCGTGTGAGTGGGTGTGTTCGGGGGCGCTTTTGGGTGGTCGGCGGAGAGATTGGAGTAGTGGGAGATGATCAATGAGGTGTTGCGGAGGTCGTAGGGTGGTTGGCAAGCTGGATGGAGGTGCGGAGTGACGGGGGCACCTCACCGGAGGGATCGCCGGAGGTGGAGAAGGTGATGGTGATCAGTGGCATTGAGGGGTATTTTTGAGAAATAAAGAAAGGGAACAGAAGGAGAAGAGAGAGGGAAGTTAACAAACCTAACCTAAAGATGAAGGGGACAGGGGAGGCATCTGGGCTGGTACGGCCGACGCTGGAGATGAAGATCTCCATAGATGAGGTGGCAGCGAAGACGATGTCAGAGGAGACATCAGAGCTAGTATGGCCGACGCAGATGAATAAGAGGAAGGCAACCCAACCACTGATATTTTGGTTGGGCAACGAGAGAGAAAGGGAGGAACTGTCAGAACTTGCGGAGGTGTTGAGGTCGATGAGGAGAGAAGAATGTGGGGTGGACCAACCCAATTCCAAGCTGGGGAGAAGCGATTGAATCAGGGCCTGCTTAAATAATCCTCTGAGGAAGGATTTGTGCTTGGAAGCCAAGCTTCCAAGCAAGGTATGTCCGCAGGAGTTGGAAGCTTTAAAAAGACCCAAATCTCTCATGCGTTCACATGAGAGATTGGGTAGGAATTAGAACTCATCAATGGGTTCAGATTGGAGAGGATTACTTAGAGAATCTCCCTTCCAATTTTGGGAGGGATTCTCTGAGTAATCAAGGAGAATCCTCCTTCTAAAAGTTCGTCGGAGTAGGATTTCCTCCACTATAATGGTGGAGAGACCTATATGCACGGACAATGAAGAAGCTAAGGGGCCAAATGTAAAGGTTTTCGAAAGATAGGGGTAGAAATGTAATCAGGTTGGACTTATTTGCAAAGTAGGTCAAGATAAGTTCCCCTTAGGTCCAAGTTTTGGTACAAACCTAATTTAGACCTAAGGAATCTAATGGTGAAGTTGGATTTTGGGTTTGACCATGTTTGATAGGCTAATTTATGCAAAAACCTAATTTAGGGCAAATGTTTGTCTGAGACCCCATTCTAGGTCAAAATGGGTTCCAATGGCTAATTTAAAAGTTCTAAATCCTAGAGAATATTTTCCTATAATTTTTAGAAGGTTTATGTGAATTTTATTCTGACCAGAACCTTGTTTAATCAAGTAGATCTGTTTTAGGGTTATAAGAAGTCATTTAATTCCCAGAACTCACACGAACCCTTTTCTGTCTGATCCAACCCACTTTTTATCTTGTTAAGACCTTGTGACCTATGTTTAGCCCTTGAGAAATCCCATTGTTATACTGCAATCGCAAAATTATAGTTTTACCCCTTGTTTCTTACTTTTCTCTCAGAATGTTTATTCAGTGAATTAGGACCTCCAGTTGGTTATGTATGAGCTTTTATTCTCTTCATTAGGTCAAAATGAGCTAGTTAGGGCTCATGATGGTGTTCCCATCAACAAGACACAAAAGATCAAAGGCAACAGGGTAAGGTGGTGAAAATCTGAACCTCAAATGTAGAATCCAACCGCACGGATGGGTTCGAATCAATGATTATAGCCCAACGACGTGAAAATTGATTCAATTCGACTTTTGTGGAACCACCTACGAGCAATATAAGATGGATGGCTAAGATGGTGACATGTGGCACCATCTGTTACGAACGGGCGCTCCAGACGTCTTTTAAGATGTCAGGGAGGTGGCCCAGATGTTATACCAGACGTCTGGAATCACTTACAGACGTCGGACCAGACGTCTGGGATCATTTCCAGACGTCTGGAAATCGGTTATTTTGGCACGCTACTGTTCGTCTGCGCGCCTGAGCGAGCAGACCTGCGTTTTCTCTCTCTCTTCCTCTTTTTCCCTTTCTCCTGCGGCCGCAGACGCCTCTGCCGCGTTCTCTCTCTCCTCCTCGCGCGGCCTTAAAAGGGCCACGCCTCTCCCTCACTCCCGTCACCTCCGCCTCCTTCCTCTTCTCCTTCAGCCAGTGCGCGAGAGCGAGCGCGAGAGTGCAGCGGCAGCGATAGCCGCGGTGAGCGTGGGAGGAGGTGCTGCGCGTGGGAGAGGCTCTCGGCCGTGAGGCCGAGCTCGCCGGGGCTGCTAGGGCCGGCCGGCGCGGGGCAAAGCGGGCGCAGAGCGACGCGGGAGGACTGTTGCGGCTCGAGCAACAGGCGGAGCACTCGCAGCGCGTCCGGGCATCGCGACCGGAGGGCGAGTGGCGCCCTGGTTCTAGAAAATTTTCCAGAATCAGACGTCTGTGCTTCTAGCCAGACGACGGGAACGACGTTTGGAAGACTGTCCAGACGTCTGAAAGGTGAGTTTTTCCCTCTTCTTCCTTCCCTTCGATTGACCGTACTAAGAGAGAGAGGAAATGGGTACGCGCAGGGTCGGAGATTCGCATCCAACGCGAATCAGACGTCTGGCTGCAGTGCCAGACGGCGGGAACGACTTCCAGACGTCCTGGGTGACCATCGGACGTCTGGGAACTAGGCCAAACGCCCCCTCAGGCTTCTGGACATCTGAGAGCCCACACAGAGCGAGGTAATTCCCTGATCCACTTTTTAAGACGTCTGGAAGAAGTTCCAGACGTCAGATTTTGCACTATTTCGTCGTTTTCGACCCATTTCAGGCCCGTTTGGGCTCCGTTTTTCACGTTTCGAGTTGCGTTCTTTTCGGAATTACATCCTCTACCTATCTACAGTAGTTGTATACTGTTTTGAGAAGTTTTTTGTGTTTGATCCTTGTGATAGGACCCCATTCCGTTGCAGTCTCGGGGGTTGCAGAGGCACGCGGGATTCCCGACCACGCCCCCAGTTCGCCTGTTGTAACCGGTAGAGTGGCTTTAAGTATAATCTGTTAAATTATGAAATCATAAATAAAACCTAGGACATTGCATGAATCCTAGGAATGAGAAATAGATTGAATGGTAGATTCCTAGGGTGTTGCATGAATCCTAGGGCTGGAAAACTAGATTGTATGATAGATCCTAGGATATGGCATGAATCCTAGGACGGGAAAACTAGTGGAATGTATGAATACTGCAGTCTTGGAAAATGTGCAAAGGAAATAATAGCTACCTGTGAATTGAATTAACAGCTGCCTGTTATGAATAAATGAACATGATTAAGAATATGAGATGTATGAACGTGAAACTGGAATGGTGAAACTGGAATGTTCTGAGTTAAAGAGCTGGAACCCTACAGGGAATTAGGAGTAGAACTCTTGGAAAGTGAATGGAATAGAATTGGGGAAGTGAGCTGGCCCTTGAGTACGGAGTACCAAGGAGAGCGACTGTCCCCCCTGTTTTGTGCAGAGCGGAGCCAACCGCCCCAGGGACCTGGGGTTAGGACTGGCCACTCTGTACCGACTTGCTGGCCCTCGTGTACGTAGTACCGAGGAGAGCTACTAGTGTAGGGAGGTACTAGCTACCACACGGGTCCCGGGGTTCTGCTAACCTCCTACACCGACTTGTTAGGCCCACTGGGACAAACCAGGGTAGTCAGGCGAGGGTGCGCGGACTGCGGAGGGGCAAGGCCCCTGTTTGGTTACTGTGAAGGGGTTGGACCCCTATTACTGAGAGGGCTCTGCCCTGTACTAGTTCCGTGCTGTGCTTTGGGCGCACCCGTTAACGGAAATGACTTGACCGCGTGCCAGTGCGGGTTAGCTACCCGTGCGTTTACCGCTCGTGCCGTAGTCACCGTTACGTCTGTCAGTGACCTTGGGGTGGTTGACTGAGAGTAGGATCACCACGGGGGACTCTCCCGGCCAGGAGAGCACCACGTGCTACTTCTACTGTTCGGAAAAGACTGCAATCAAGATCGTTCCCATGAGGAACATTCGAGATCAAGTGAAGGATCTGAGAAATAGATAAATTGTGAAACAATAGAAAGACGTAAATAAAGAAGAAAGAAAATTTAAAACAGCTACTGTACACTTTATTGTTTCTTTAGTTTAGCTGCCACTCTACTCAGCGTTTTGCTGACGTGTTACACTCATTACCTTTCAGGACCAGGTGTTGAGCAGCCAGGGTCAGCGGCTGCAGAGGACGCTGAGCCGAGTAGGGTCCAGTAGAGTTACCACTATTCTCTTGTACCTCTTTTTGTTCCGTTATAGTGAGTAGTTCTTGTTTCCGCTGTACTTTTCTTTACCTGCAGTTCATATTATGTTATGAATGTTGTTCTACTGTTGTGGTGGTATATACTGTAGTGGTTTCTTTCCTTACTGCTGTATTTCCTTACTGTTAGTTATATTCATGCTGAATGTGGTTTATTTTACTGCTCTTTTGGTTACTTCCTCGTTGGACGACTGGGTCTTGGGATTAGTCGAGTCGTTCGGTTCTCGTGTCTCGTAGGGACTTGGGAATCGGGTCGTTACAAGATGGTATCAGAGTAAGGTCATCCCGAGAAGTGAATCAACTGACTGGAAAATAACCAATTCACATGTCTATAACTAGAGTAGCCACCACAACATATCTTTTGACATGAGCTCTTAGACATTTCTGTTCGGTATCGTTCTGTAGTGATGTGTTCCATTTTGTTTCGCGTCTCCTTGCAGGAGATGCCTCGTCGTGGGACCAGTGAGGCGGGCCGCGGGCGTGGCCGAGGACGAGGTCGGCGAGGTGGGCGTGCCGTTGCCGACACCCCAGTGGACCAGCCACTACTCCCAAGCGCCCAGGCCCAGGACCTCGCCCGGCTGATACGAGACATTGTACGAGAGGAGCTCCACCCACCGCCCCGAGCGCCTCACCCTGGGGCTGCGGAGGGGGAGTCCTCTGTGGGACCACTCGACGGACGCGACGCCGGACACGGGGGAGGGGATGGGCTGCCGCAGCCCCCACCTTCCTCCGATACTTCTGTGCATGAGGCACCGTTGCCTGGGGGTGGACCAACATCCCCACTGTAGTTCCACTCCGAGCTCTTCGGGCAGTTCCGGAAGCTGAAGCCCCCCTCCTTCAAGAGGGATGAGGACCCAACCGAGGCAGAGGACTGGCTTGAGCAGCTGGAGAAGATCTTCGACACCCTTCGACCCCCGGTGGAGTGCCGCGTGGCCTTTGCCACGTACCAGCTGGAGAGTGCGGTACACAAGTGGTGGAGGGCGGTCCGGGGACAGGAGAGGGACGAGCCGACGTGGGACCAGTTCGTCGCCCTCTTCTACGAGCAGTACTTTCCCCAGACGTGGCAAGACCAGAGGAGGCGGGAGTTCCACACTCTCCGCCAAGGGACGATGACCGTGAGCGCGTACCGCACGCGTTTCCTGGAGATGTCCCGCTTTGCAGCGACAGCGGTAGCTACTGAGGAGGAGCGCTTTGGAGGTTCACCGAGGGGCTCCGGTCTGCGATTCAGGGGTATGTCAAACCTCTGAAGCTGCCTACGTTTTCGAGGGCGGTGGAGGCAGCTATGACTTATGAGGAGACCAACCCATCCGCGCGATGGCGGGCGGAAGAGGCCCTTTCAGCCAGACTTTTCACAGGGCCGGCGAGAAAGGAGACACGTGGCGTCTGCAAGAGAGCCGTCACGTTTTACAGGGCCATCAGTGGCCTTTGGGGGCCCTCGACAGGGGCCAGTCGCCAGCACCGGACCCCCGCCTAGCCGACAGCAGGGACCCACTGAGGGCGGGAGTCGGGTTCCCCTCTACTACCAGTGTGGCCAGCCGGGCCACATCAGGAGGGACTGCCTGTCTAGGGCAGGAGGTCAGCAGATACTTCCCGCACAGAGCACTGGAGGACGCGCAGGAGGCCGCGGTTCCCAGGCGCGAGGAGGAGGACAGTAGTCGCGAGGAGGGTATCGGCCAGCACCTACCCGTCTGACGCAGAGTGTGGCTGCTTCGTCCGCACCTAGAGCTGAGGGGCGTATCAACGCCCTAACACACAGGGACGCCAGAGCTTTGGGATCGGTGGTAGCAGGTATGGTTTCAGTTTCCGGCAGACTCATTTGCACGCTTTTCGATTCCGGCGCTACGCACTCGTTTGTCGCAGCCAGTTTCGCAGTTAGTTTGGACCAAGATTATACAGCATTAGAAAATCCATTCGTAACCAGAGGTCCAAGTGGTCAGCTGTTTGTAGCTGAGGAGGTGTACACGGATTGCGAGGTCAGCGTCGGGGGACATAGCCTGCCAGCTGACCTGATTATGATACAGATGGAGGACTTTGGAGTGATTCTGGGGATGGATTCGCTGTCCGCTTACCACGCCTTGGTGGACTATTTTGAGAGGAAGATTATCTTCTCCATGCCAGAGTTGCCTTCTTTCGAGTTTCACGGACAGCCAGTGGACGGAGGTTTCAGGTGCATTTAGGCACTTCGGGGGACGAGACTTTTAAGCCAGGGGTGTGAGGGCTTCCTAGCTTGTGTGGTGGCAGAGCCCAGCCCTGTGGCAGACTTCCAGAGTATCCCGGTGGTCAGAGAGTACCCTGACGTGTTTCCAGACGAGTTACCAGGACTACCGCCCGAGCGTGAGATCGAGTTTGAGATCTCACTAGTACCAGGGACCAGCCCCATCTCCACCGCACCATACAGGATGGCACCGCTTGAGCTACGAGAGCTCAGGTCCCAGTTGCAGGACCTTTTGGAGAAAGGTTTCGTGAGGCCCAGTGCGTCTCCCTGGGGAGCCCCGGTACTGTTTGTGAAGAAGAAGGATGGTACCCTACGCCTTTGTGTGGACTACCGACAGCTGAATAGGGTCACCATCAAGAACAGATATCCGCTGTCGAGGATCGACGACTTGTTTGACCAGTTGCGGGGTGCCACGGTGTTTTCCAAGATCGACTTGAGGCCTAGATACCACCAGTTGAGGATCAGGGAGACCGACGTCTCCAAGACAGCTTTCCGCACCCGGTACGGACACTACGAGTTTTTGGTCATGCCATTTGGGCTGACCAATGCCCCCGCTGCTTTCATGGATCTGATGAACCGGGTGTTTAGACCGTACTTGGACCAGTTCGTGGTGGTTTTCATAGATGATGTACTCGTCTATTCTAGAGATCGGACGCAGCACGGACAGCATTTGCGGATGGTTCTGAACACTCTGAGACGACGTAGGCTGTACGCCAAGTACAGCATGTGCGAGTTCTGGTTGAGGGAGGTGACCTTCCTAGGTCATGTGATCTCTGGAGACGGCTTAGCGGTGGACCCAGCCAAGGTCGAGGCAGTACTCAGGTGGGAGAGACCGCGTTCAGTCACTGAGATTCGTAGTTTCCTGGGACTGGCAGGCTACTACAGATGATTCATCAGAGGATTTTCACATATTGCGCATCCTATGACACAGTTGACCTGGAAGGACGTGCCCTTCGCTTGGACAGACGCCTGTGAGGCGTGTTTTCTGGAGCTGAAGGAGAGGTTGACCTCGGCTCCCATGCTCACCATCCCTGACAGTAGTGACGGGTTCGTTGTGTACACGGACGCCTCCTTGCAGGGGTTAGGAGGTGTGCTCATTAAGAGGGGTCACGTTGTCACTTACGCTTCGCGACAACTGAAGCCCCATGAGCATACCTACCCTACCCACGACCTAGAGTTGGCAGCTGTTGTCTTTGCGCTGAAGACCTGGAGGCACTACTTGTACGGTGAGACCTTCGAAATTTTCACAGATCACAAGAGCCTCAGATACCTTTTTGATCAGAAGGAGCTCAACATGAGACAGAGACGTTGGTTGAAGCTCCTGAAGGACTACCACTGCAGCATCTCCTACCACCCGGGAAAGGCCAATGTGGTGGCTGACGCCTTGAGCCGTAAGGCGCCCGCACACTTGGCCAGTCTACAGTTACAGAGTTGGAGCCTTTTGGAGGAGGTGGGCAGTTGGCGACCTCTAGAGTTGCGAGGGTACTGTGGGGCAGTGACGGTGACACGGCAGACTAAGCCAGAGCTGATAGACCGCATCATCACAGCACAGATGGCCAACCCGTACTTGCAGTCTTTGCGTGACAGAGTACTGTCGGGAGACCCAGGGGACTTCTCTTTCACAGACCAGGTGCTGTGCTTGAGGGGACGGTTGTGCGTTCCCAGAGACGAGGAGCTGTTGAGAGAGCTCCTGACTGAGGCACACGGTTCCAGATTCACCATACATCCCGGAAACACGAAGATGTACCACGACTTGAGACGCGAGTTTTGGAGGAGGGGGATGAAGCGGGATGTAGGTGAATTCGTGCAGCAGTGCTTAGTGTGCCAGCAGGTGAAAGCCGAGCATCAGAGGCCTGCAGGGCTGCTACAGCCGCTTCCAGTGCCAGAGTGGAAGTGGGAGAGCATCACCATGGACTTGGTGGTGGGCTTACCTATTACCCAGCGGGGACACGACGCAGTCTGGGTAATAGTGGATAGACTGACGAAGACGGCGCGATTCTTGCCGATCCGAGTCACTTTGGGACCAGCACCGTTGGCAGAGAGGTATATCCGGGATGTGGTACGACTACACGGAGTTCCACTGGAGATCGTATCCGACCGGGATACCAGCTTTACGTCCCAGTTTTGGGCTGAGTTTCAACAGGCCTTGGGGACGCGGTTGAGGTTTAGTACAGCTTACCACCCCCAGACGGACGGACAGTCTGAGCGCACGATACTGACACTTGAGGACCTTTTGCGTGCCTGTGTACTGGACTGGAGGGGCTCTTAGGAGGAGCACCTGCCCCTGGCGGAGTTTGCATACAACAACAGTTATCACTCGAGCATCGTCATGGCTCCCTACGAGGCTCTGTACGGACGGAAGTGTACGGCACCCTTGAGTTGGGTTGAGGTCGGGACCAAGTGGGAGGTTGGCCCCAGGTTGGTCCGGCATAGTTAGGAGGTAGTCGAGCAGATCCACAGGCGACTCCGCACTGTCAGGAGCAGACAGAAGAGCTACGCGGATCAGAGACGCAGAGAGGTGCAATTTGAGGTTGGGGACCACGTCTTTCTTCATGTTTCGCCCATGAAGGGCCTGCAGCGGTTTGGGGTGAGAGGGAAGCTCGCGCCAAGGTTTGTGGGACCCTTTGAGGTCCTGGAGCGAGTTGGACCCGTTGCTTACAGGCTTGCCCTCCCCCCGCAACTTTCTAGTGTGCATGGCGTGTTCCACGTGTCCAACCTCAGGAAGTACGTAGCCGATCCCAGTCACGTATTGAGTCACGAGAGTGTCGAGGTGACCGACGACCTGACCAACCCCGAGCGGCCAGTGCAGATTCTAGACCGTGCCGTCCGTAGTTTGAGATGAAAGCAAGTACCCCTGGTAAAGGTTTTGTGGAGGAGCCAGTAGTACAAGGAGGCTACCAGGGAGCCTGAGGCGGCAATGCGGGAGCGGTACCCGGAACTCTTCGCGGGTACGTCCTTTCAGACCGGCTTCGGTCCTCTTTGAGTTTGTTATGGTTTTTATGACGTTTTCCCGCACCCTAGTTAGCGCAAGTTTCGGGGACTAAACTTCCTTTGAGTTTGTTATATTGTTACGAACGGGCGCTCCAGACGTCTTTTAAGACGTCTGGGAGGTGGCCCAGACATCGTACCAGACGTCTGGAATCACTTGCAAACGTCAGACCAGATGTCTGGGATCATTTCCAGACGTCTGGAAATCGATTATTTTGGCACGCTACTGTTCGTCTGCGCGCCTGAGCGCACAGACCTACGTTTTCCCTCTTGGGGGTTGCAGAGGCACGTGGGATTCCCGACCACGCCCCCAGTTCGCCTGTTGTAACCGGTAGAGTGTCTTTAAGTATAATCTGTTAAATTATGAAACCATAAATAGAACCTAGGACATTGCATGAATCCTAGGAATGAGAAATAGATTGAATGGTAGATTCCTAGGGTGTTGCATGAATCCTAGGGCTGGAAAACTAGATTGTATGATAGATCCTAGGATATGGCATGAATCCTAGGACGGGAAAACTAGTGGAATGTATGAATACTGCAGTCTTGGAAAATGTGCAAAGGAAATAATAGCTACCTGTGAATTGAATTAACAGCTGCCTGTTATGAATAAATGAACATGATTAAGAATATGAGATGTATGAACGTGAAACTGGAATGGTGAAACTGGAATGTTCTGAGTTAAAGAGCTGGAACCCTACGGGGAATTAGGAGTAGAACTCCTAGAAAGTGAATGGAATAGAATTGGGGAAGTGAGCTGGCCCTTGAGTACGGAGTACCAAGGAGAGCGACTGTCCCCCCTATTTTGTGCAGAGCGGAGCCAACCGCCCCAGGGCCCCGGGGTTAGGACTGGACACTCTGTACCGACTTGCTGGCCCTCGTGTACGTAGTACCGAGGAGAGCTACTAGTGTAGGGAGGTACTAGCTACTCCACCGGCCCTGGGGTTCTGCTAACCTCCCACACCAACTTGTTAGGCCCACTGGGACAAACCAGGGTAGTCAGGCGAGGGTGCGCGGACTGTGGAGGGGCAAGGCCCCTATTTGGTTACTGTGGAGGGGTTGGACCCCTGTTACTGAGAGGGCTCTGCCCTGTACTGGTTCCGTGCTGTGCTTTGGGCACACCCGTTAATGGAAACGACTGACCGCGTGCCAGTGCGGGTTAGCTACCCGTGCGTTTACTGCGTGTGCCGTAGTCACCGTTACGTCTGTCAGTGACCTTGGGGTGGTTGACTGAGAGTAGGATCACCACGGGGGACTCTCCCGGCCATGAGAGCACCACGTGCTACTTCTACTGTTCGGAAAATACTGCAATCAAGATCATTCCCACGAGGAACATTCGAGATCAAGTGAAGGATCTGAGAAATAGATAAATTGTGAAATAATAGAAAGACGTAAATAAAGAAGAAAGAAAATTTAAAACAGCTACTGTACACTTTACTGTTTCTTTAGTTTAGCTGCCATTCTACTCAGCGTTTTGCTGACGTGTTACACTTGTTACCTTTCAGGACCAGGTGTTGAGCAGCCAGGGTCAGTGGCTGCAGAGGACGCTGGGCCGAGTAGGGTTCAGTAGAATTACCATTGTTCTCTTATACCTCTTTTTGTTCCGTTGTAGTGAGTAGTTCTTGTTTCCGCTGTACTTTTCTTTACCTGCAGTTCATATTATGTTATGAATGTTGTTCTACTGTTGTGGTGGTATATACTGTAATGGTTTCTTTCCTTACTGATGTATTTCCTTACTGTTAGTTATGTTTATGCTGAATGTGGTTTATTTTACTGCTCTTTTGGTTACTTCTTCGTTGGACCACTGGGTCTTGGGATTAGTCGAGTCGGTCCGATTCTCGTGTCTCGTAGGGACTTGGGAATCAGGTCGTTACACCATCGAAGCCACCCAAGGTCGCCTACCCAATCTATAAACTGCCCTTAACGCTCTGTGGGCCATTGAATCCTCATCCAATGACTACAGAGCTGCCATGCAGTTGGATTAGCCCATGCCTTCCTCTCCTCCACACCATTATCCTTAGCTGTTGAATTTACAATCAACAACTAGGATTCAATCTCAACCACGCCAAATCTCAACCATTGGATCACAATCCAATGGCCGAGATCACTAGTCACCAAGGTCCTCCTTTCCAAAGAGGCATCCATCGAGAGATCATAGTTGTTGATCTTTGATCTAACGACTCTAAGCACGCGCATAGTCGATGTCCTTCTCAACAATCCACGTGCATAGCACAGTGGATAAGAGCATCTCAAGAGCAAGGGGTCGTGGGTTCAAAATCCACTGAGCACCATAGACTGTAGCAATTGAAATTGGACCGCCAGATCTTCATCAAGCGGACGAGAGAGAACCATGTGGCACAATGAGCGCCGCACAATTCTAACGCGTATGATCATGCTCGATCTGACGCGTGGGAGAAAACTTAAGTCATCTAGATGCAATCTCCACCATTTGATGGAGATCTAAGCACGCGATCTAAAGGCACGTTGAGGATGAATCTAACCCGTCTGATGTTGATCTAACAGCCGTGAGCGAGTGACTCTTCATACGTTGAGAAACAACTGAAGGAGAACAGGCGCTTGACATGGCCGATTGTGGTGCATCAGATCTCCATCGAATGACTCACGTTGCATGCCCACCAATAGTCACATTTTTACAGCAATGGTTGCATGTGTTACTAAAGGGCGTAGAGTTAATTTTTAAGGCTTCGAAATGACCTTTTCACCCCATACCTTCACCTATAAAAAGCCTACCCCTCCTACACATTTCACCATCCCTTCCTTGCTTCTCTTACCCTCTCCAAAGCTCTAAAGAGATAGTCCCATACCTAGGATACTCCACTAAAGTTTATAAAAATAATTTTTCCGTCCTCTCACCCTTGTTTGTGGAGTACCCGTGGTTATCTTCCCACCCCTCTTCGAGAATCGGATCCCGCTACAATGATGCCCCGCTTCGTCCTCCTTCATCCAATTTTGTTCTTCCTCGTCTAGCATCTCACTACCTTCTTCCGGGTACTTCGTCAATGCGGCTCGTCCCCTACGCCGCCATCGAGGGAGATTTCTCTCATCTCTATCTTTTTATTGCTTTCTAGAATAGATTTATTTTCTGCAACTAGTTGTAATAGACTCTGATGTATTTTACCGCAAGATTTGTTCACTTTCTCTCTATCTTTCTCTTTCTTTATATTATTCTCTCTATCTCTTCTGTTATTTATTCTTTAAGTAGAGTAGCTCGTGTAGATTGAATTTTACCGACTAATCTGCTTTGTGACAATTACTTCCAAACGTAATTTTTGATCAAACGTAGCCTTCTCGTGTTCGGCCTTGGACTCACCTTGAGTTTCATTTAAAATTATTTGATTAGCAAATTTTTTGCAACTACAACTACTTGGTTTTCAAGCTCGATTTTTTTCACATAAAATCTCTCTTATCACCGGGCTTCCCGACTAGTCTCTAGGCAGCAGGATTGGAGCCTTGTCCTTGATTAGGCCTTCAACCTTCTAACAGTCAAACTCGGACATGAGTTGGTCTATAGACCAACCGTACAACTCCTCCACAGTAGTCTGCCTACCCTCCAAAAGAGCCTACACCGCCGCTAGTGTGTACTCGCCAGCCTCCTTCGAGATGAGGTCCCAATTCTCCACATAGACGGGTCAGAGGCAAAAAACTCCATCGCCATCTCAGGGTCCATCTCCACTGAAGCAACATTCTCCAGTTCCAAGACCCTTTTGGTTCCCTCCTTCACGAGCTGGTGGGCCTTGGTGAGGTTGTCCCTTAGGCCTTCAATGTCCACCTCTGCCTTTTCATGACTTGCCTTTAGGCTGGCAAGGTCATCTATGATTTTGCCTAGGTAGAGGCGCTCCTCTGTTAGAGCAGCCTCATACCCTTCAACTACAAAGGAATGGGTGGCCTTCTATAGTTACACCTCTTCCTTCAACTAGAGAACATTGTTACAAGAAGATTGCAGTCGGTTGTTCAAGTCTTGCAACTTCACAAGATCTCTTGTGAATGGACATAAGACTTTCTTTAAACTTCCCACCTAAGGACCCAGCTCTCTTTAGCCACAAGTGGGCCTTCCTCAGCTCCTTTTGCATATGGGATACCTAGCCAATCACTTGTTGCTACAACTAGAGCTTTTTGGTAGCCTCGTCAGCAGCTTTCTCCGCCTTCTCACATGCGGCAGTAGCTTCTTCAAGCAAGCGGGCAAAGTTTCGTTGCTCCATAGCAATTGCTGCCCATTTCGCGGTCATTTCAGCCTCCTCGCAAGGGATGCTAGAGTTGGCAATATCAAGAGGCTCATCGCTGACAGGAATGAAAGAAGACTTGAGAGTCTCAACCTATCAAAAAGGAATGATTTGAACTTAGAGATCTAATATCCTACAGAAACGAAGATCATAAAACCAACGAGGGAAAGAACTTACCACATGCACGCAGTAGAAGAAGATGTGTTTGAAATCTGTCCCTCCTTAACGAGGGGTAGCCCAAGTTATGGCATCCTGCAGATGTCACAGCACCTACCTCTCCAGCATGGGGGCGTTGCTAAAAAGCCTTCCTGGGCTAAAGTCTCCCAGCTAGGCGCATGGGTCCCTTCTAGCATGAAACCCCTCACTAACCCGATCGTCTAACCTATAACCCCAAACCCTCCTCAACTGCTAGGGTCCACCAGCATTCGCACTCCTTTTGTGCTCCTCCTGTAATGCAGCCGCTCATAAATGCTGCCACCCAAAGAACCTCTCGACACCGTCGCTTCCTGCACCACCTTCGCAAAAGCACCCAAAGGACCAGTCGGAGGGATGGGTAGGCCAGAACTCCCCCCTCAGCTACCTTGCCAAGTGTTTGACACGGGGAGTCACCTGAAAGGATATGTTCAAGTGGGGCAAGCAGGCGAGGTGCAGATGTGGGGGCATCCAATATTTTAACCTTGCCAAGACTTGAGGAGCGGGGTGGTGTCAACTCCCATATCAAAGAGGTTGTGGCGGTCCCCCTCTTCACGCACTTAAGGGGACTTCCTCGGAGTCACTACCCGTTGTCTCCTTCCTTTTTCCTTCCTTAGGACAAGAAGATTCCCTCCCCTCAGCCCACTCTAAGGGCCTGTCTCCTACCTCTCCCTTCCTCGACCCGCAGTTAGAAGGACTACTAGGTCACCACCTCGGAGTGTCCAGACAGACAAACCGGCCAAAAGCTGGAAAAAGAAAAAGATAATCATTATTCAGATGGTGGAGGTAAGCTATCTAAAGCTACTACCGTCCAACTTATATGGCGTGGGATAGGAATCTGCAACCCACGTCAACACCGCCCAAACGCCTTTCTGCATCAACTCTAACCGAGCAATTGGCCCAAAGTTCATTATCCTTTCTATGTCCGCCTGAGCAGACGGATTGGATTCCTCGGAGCCAGGCCGCAGGTCTTTCTCAGGCGGACCTTGCCCCTTATAAGGGACTACTAGTTAACATTGTGAATTAAGAAAAATGACGGTCTTGCCCTTTTAAGCTATCAAGAATATCAACAATTCTATATTTGGTAGGTTGGCTATACAGGATATATGTACCAGAGGGAGGCCTACCCCTTTTTACCTTAAGGGACATGAGCCCAAGAATTAGGCGGAATACGCCCACCCAGGGAACGATAACCAAATGAAAACAAATGACAGTGAAGGCATTGAGAACGGACCAACAGTTCAGGTTGAGTTGAGAGGAGGCAAGGTTATGTAAGAAAGAAATGAGACCAAAAAAGGGTTTAAAGGCACCCGCAAGCCATTTTCTATGACATATTCACAGATAATAAACATGTACATCCCTCCATCGGAACGTAAGCGAGTCATGGACCCACAAGGATGGAATTGGACTCCATCAAGTCCGTATGCTACCAGGAATTCCTTAATGGCAGATCAACTACGGAAGTCTGAACTAAAAGTGCACAAGTCCTTTGTCTCGGATGCAATGCCCGTAAAGGAAGAGCCAAACTTACCCTTGCTTGCGAGGCCGGACATCGTCAAGCAGCAGCTACTCCTCCTAATGCAATGACTTCTGATGAAGAGAACCTCTCACAATTTGCCAGAGAAGGAGGAATGGAGGCAAACATGCAAGGTGGGACCGCGACGATGAAAGGGAGTAGGTGGGGACATTTATCTACCCCACCCCTTATTTATAACCCCTAGGGGAAGTTCTCCCTCTGCGAGGCACGGATTTCGAAAATGAAATCTTGTGATACGAGGCATGAATTCAGAAATTAAATCCCGCAATATGAGGCACGGATTTCAAAATATCCTACCAGAATCAAAACGACCATGATTATCATTACAAAAATTAAATTCCTCTATGCACATATCATTTCACCGCATTCACAACGATCACATTGCTGTCCATTACGATATTTGAGGTAAACACGCCTCATGATTACAGCAGTTAATGCCAATCATGTCACAAAAAATGACGAAACCAATTCTTGAGGTGTTTGGCCACCACTCACGGAAGGCAACACTTACATCGCACTTATGACGGAGATATTGGCCTCTTAAGGTCGATAGGAACTTAGGCAGCGACATGCCTACATTCCCTGTAATGACCTATTACATTTTTAGCCAAATAAGACATATGAAGTTTCAATCAGACGTCTGAAAGTGAGATTTTCGTACTACGCTTTGCGCTCTGCGCGTGGGCGGCGCGCAAAGGCCGCGCTCTCTCTCTCCTTCACCCCCCCAAACCCTAACTTCCCTTTATATAAACCCCCTCCTTTCTCCTCTCCTCCCCTCCTCACACCACAGCCACCGCCACCTCCACCTTCTCCTGCGATAGCCACATTTCCCTCCGTCTCTACTGCAGCCGCGGCAAGGAAGGAGAGCCACCGACGAGGGGAGAGCGGGGAGGAGCGAGAGCAAGAGAGTGTGAGGGAGTGAGAGCGGGGGAGGAGGGAGACTATCGCGGGAGCTCAGTGGAGCTCAAGGAGGAGTTCGTGGGAGATAGGAGGAGCCAGTGAGGAGTTGCTAAAGCTCCTGTAGTTGCTGGAGCTGCTGCTACGGGCGAAGGGCGAGCAGGGTGAGTGGCGTGAAGAAGTTCTGATACTGGAAGTTTCCAGTATCATACGTCTGGAGTGAAGTCCAGATGACTAGCAAGGCACCAGGATGTCCAGAGCTGAGGCCGGACGTCTGAAAGCATGTATCGCGTAAGGTACGTACGTTCCTGCGCTAATTTCCGCAATGCAGAAGATCTCAGCACAAGAGTTGCTAGGCTAAAGCCGTGCCTGCATTTTCATACACAGGGCAGGCTTTGGGAAGGCGCACGGTGCGCTTTCCCAAGTATTTTTGGACATCTAATCACGTCGCCAGATGTCCAGAGGTGCTTCCAGACGACCGGAGACCTTGTCCAATGTCTGGAGCTACCCCCAGATGGTCGCAAAGGGAGTCTGGACGTCTGATCAGAGGCAAGGAACACAAGGTGAGTCTTGACGTCTTTTGATCAGTAACCATGTTTTTGACTTGTTTAAGGTCCAAACGGAATTGGATTTCCGCAAACGAAGTACCGTTGTTTTCCACTCGAGTTCCTCTACGTATTCATGTTGAGTATCTACTGTTTTAAGCTCTTCTAATGTACGTTGATTGCTGGTACAGGTTACCAGCCAGTGACGTATTCGGGACCCGCGGAGACGACGAGATCTGCAGCACAGGCCCCCATTCCTCCTGTAATACCCAATAGAGTGGTTTAACTCAATTGTTAATATTTAAATAAGAATGTACTTGGTTGGAATAGTCGGATTGAACTCTATGATATGGAATGAACCCTAGGGTAGAAATGAATGAGCCTATTTGAGCTGTATTGTTTACTTGAATGCATGGTTAAGATAAATTGCTAGCAAATACCTTTAATATAATTACAAGATGCATGTTAAAATACAAGCTGTCTGTATGTAATTGAGAAATTGCCTATGAAACTACAAGTTGCATGTTATTGAGAATTGAATTATGAAAACACGAGCTGCCTGTATATGGATGAGGAACGAATTATGAAACATAAGATCTTGACCTGGATAAATAAGATGAATATGTGCATGAACCCTACAGGGAATCAGGAGTATAACTCCTGTGGATGAAAGGAAATCTGGAATGTAGACGGAAAGTGAGCTGACTCTTGTGTACACGATACCAAGGAGAGCAACTATCCCTTTTTAGTGTAGAGCGGAGCTAACCTCCCTTGGGTTGAGACCCGGGGTTAGGATTGGCCACTCTACACCGACTCCTATTGGCCCTCGCGTGTGCGATACCGAGGTGTGCTACTAGTGTAGGGAGGGAGATAACCACCCCATGGGACCCGGGGTTCAGCTAGCCACCCTACACCGACTTTGTTAGGCCCTCTGGGAAAACCGGAGTAGTCAAACGAGGGTACACCTACTGTGGAGGGGTGAGACCCCTATTTGGTTTTGAGGGGCGAGACCCTATTCTGAGAGGGCAAGGCCCTATACTGTTCCATGCTGTACTTTGAGCATACCTACTAGCGGAAACGACTGGCCGCGTGTCAGTGCGAGGTAGCTACCCGTGCGCTTATCACATGTACCGTAGTCACCGCTATGTCTCGACAACGACCTCGGGGTGGTTAACTGGGTGTAGGACTATCACGGGAGACTCTCCCGGCCAGTAGAGCACTACGTGTACCTTCTACTCTACGTAAAAGACTGCAATCAAGATCGTTCCCACGAGGAACATGCAAGATCAAGAAATACCTGGATACTTGAGAAATAAATGAACCAGAAACACATAAATGAGATAAATAGAAATGAGAAATAAACCTATTGTTGTTTTACTGTACTTGCACTTAAATAATGTAAACGCCACTCTACTCAGCATTCACTGACTTCGTCTTTTCGTAATCCTATTCAGAACTAGGAGTTGAGCAGCCCGAGTGTCCGGCTGTAGAGGGTGCTGGGCCCAGCCGAGCCCAGTCGTAGTCGTTTTTCAACTCTTTCGTTTCTACTGTTGTAGTGAGCAATGGACACATGCTTTACTGTTCCTGTTACTTCCTGTTCCTTTACGCTTTCTATTGTTGTTGTGGTGACATGTATTATGTTTTGAGACAGTTGTTCTACCTTCTTTACTGCTTCGTACTTTTCTTCTGCTTAATTATATTGCATGTGTGAATGTGATTTATTTTTCCTACCTTGGTTATTTCTTTTTGGACGACTAGGTCTTGAGATTAGTCGAGACGAGCCGATCTCAGGTCTTGTAGGAATCCGGGAACCGAGTCGTAACATTCCCCTTAATGAATGTTGGCCTCTTAAGGCTGACAGGAACTTAGGCAGCGACATGCCTACATTCCCTTCAACAAGCAGTGGTCTTATACCACATCGGTAATGGCACCTCGCCCGCCTAAAATTAAAACATATGCCTCATAACAAATGATTATCCCGCTTGGAAGGCAACCAATATATCATTGGGGGCACCATCCATGCGAAGTTTGAATACATTTACTACTCTCAACAACATACGCTAACTAGAGAGTGGAGGCATATGATGAGAGACAAAAAGTACTCTCAAAATTAAAACTTCTCACAAAGCCCAAAAGGTCTGATTCCCCAATGACTTAGTAAATTTAGCCACTCAATTATCCAGTACCTAGGCAAATCTTTACGAATATGACTAGCCAAGGGTCTACCGAACCTGACCAACCAAAGTATCCGATTGACCGAAGTTGAAGAGGTGGCAGCTATATCCACATCGGCGCTAAAGGCCTACGCCATTTAACCACATAAATGCTATTTATAGCCAAGTAACGGACGAGATCGGGAAAACCACGAAATCCATTGCAGAACAAGAAGTTACGAAATTTTCTTGCATTATCAATAGGGAAGAGATAGCTTTAGGTTCTCTCTTCACGCATTCAGAGAATGAAGAGTGATTGTACTATCAACCAAGCGTAGTATAATCTTGAGAGCATCGCCCTACCCCCAGATGTACATCCCATTGGGTGAAACTGGGTTACCAATTTCTTATGTCACTAATTGCTTGCTTTATTCTTTGAGTCGAGCCCCGTGCCAGTCAAGGCCTCGATCAAGCCTCTAATTTGAGAATTTCTCTATTGCCTATCTTGAAATTAGCAGCAAATGTTCACCTTTCCTATTGATATCTTCTAACTCACTCTTGGTAGGATGTGTGGTTGTTTGGCAGTTCATTATTCTTACATGGTTGAAAATACAATATATTAGCTCATTGGCCTATATGCTTTTGTAGCATTTGGAAATATACTATTTTATACGTATGTAGTACATGTTCGTCTGCCCTATTGCCTGCAACTAATCTATTACTCCATTGTTGCCTTCATGAATCTACAATTTTAGACCAATATTGCTTGAAAATTTCGATCCCTTTGACACATTGTTTCAGTGCACTTCTCACTGAATTGATAGAGTTCTGCGTCACTTCCTTGTGTAGTTCATTCAACATGTGGCCTGGTTGAAATTTAAAGAGCACTAATTCTGATCACCTCAAAATATGAATCAAGTTTGAAAAGCCAAATCATCTGTAATTTCTTAAGTTCTATTTGTTGTCTGCATTGAGCCTCTAATTTGAGATTTTCTGTATTACCTGTCTTGAAATTAGCAGCAAATGTTCACCTTTCCTATTGATATTTTCTAACTCACTTTTGGTAGGATGTGTGGTTGTTTGGCATTTCATTATTGTTACATTGGTTGAAAATACAGTATATTAGCTCATTGGCCTGTATGCTTTTGTGGCATTTAGAAATGTACTGTTTTTTACGTACGTACTACATGTTCGTCTGACATATTGCCTGCAACTGATCCATTAGGCCATTATTGCCTTCAATAATCTACAATTTTAGATTCATGAATTCTGAAATTAAAATTTTGACCCCTTTAGCACATTGTTTCACTGCACTTCTCACTGAAATGATAGAGTTGCCAGCACTTCCTTGTGTATTTCATTGAAGTTGTGGCCTGGTTGAAATTTAAATAGCATTTATTCTGATCACCTAAAAATAGGAATGAAGTTTGAAATTTAATCGTTCACGTTCTGCTTGTTCCTCAGCTAGTCGTTCACTGAGCAATCATTCTTGGCACCAACAGGGTCATCAATAAAACCCAGTCAAGAATAATATAGGGAGAAAAGCTGAGGTTGTCAGTAGAAACAGCTAGGTAAGGGGTAGAAGAATAACTATAACCTGTCAGGTAGGAAGCTCGTCTCAACGGTTGGATCTTTGTCAATGCCATGTCGTACACCATCCAAAGTGGTGGTCACCCAAAATTATTTCACAATGGAAAGATGCTTGGTGAGATTTGACCCTATTTTGTGGCATTTACAAATACATTGTTACATACTTATGTAGTACTTGCAGCTCTGCCCTATTGCCTGCAAGTGATCTATTAGGCCATTATTGCCTCATGATTCTACAATTTCAGGACAAGGACCACGAAGCCTCCTTCTTGGATAGTCTCCAACAATCTCCTTTTTTGGGAAAGGGAAACCTGAAACCCAATTACCCAATAAAAGAAGAAACAAAATGATACAAGAACAGATTGGTGACTTTATTTTCAGTTAGTATTTAGGCTTAAGAAATACTCCCTTTGACAAGCCTATGTAGAGTGAAAGACCAGACACTGGAGTTTTGGAATTAAGCAATAGTTGGATCCTTCATTAAGAAATGGATGGAATTCACAGTTCAAAAGTTGAGTGCTTGATAGAGATCTGGTTGCCTAAATAGATGTTTCACTCGAAAAGATTAGATGCATGGAAAGAAAGATATTTGGTAGAATCTAATTAGGTGCCTTCGATTGTGAATAGATGGTTGACAAGGTGGTCCAACATTCCAGTAGAATATGTGAAATTTGGTCACTCACTAAATTGCAACAGGTGGTTTCGATTTGAAAAATAGAAACCTGACCTACAGATCATAGATCAGGTCGTAGATATTTGGTCAGGTAATAGATCATGTGGAAAAGAATACTCCCTCTGCATACTTGTAAATCAAGCCTCTTAATTTTGTAAGTAGTTGGATCTACATATAATCTGACGAATATATAATATAATATGAAAACACAGTGGTAGGATCACAATGGTAGAATACATAATATAATATGACTAAAATTAGACACCTAGTCATAGCTTTATAATGTTGTCAAATGATAATGGTAGGATCATGGATGTTGTAAAATCACCCATTTTATTTATATGGGTAAGTCTATCTGCCCCAAAGATCACTCTGCTTTTATTTCATATAGTAATTGTGGTATGAGTTTTTTTTTCAATCATACATGATTTACAACCTTGGATGGCGAGTAAATCCCATGAATTATTTCATTTTGGAACTGGCTCCTCCACTGTGATCTTTACGTATGATGATTTGAAGTTGTAGGATATGTTGTAACATGAAAGACACGTATGGTTCCTTCAATCCATAAAATATTATAAGTAGGTGACTTACAATAACACTTTCATTGGATGTAAGGGAGATTCAGGGTTGCGAGCATCCAATTTAGATTTGTGTTGCTCGAAAGGGACAGACACAAATTTGGCTTTGTTTGCCCTTATTTTCCATTCTTAATATAAGGATTTCCCTCCCAAAGTATGTTACAATTAACTAGCCTAAATTATGTTTAGGTCGACTGTTTATGGATTTCTCCCATAACTTTTGAGGAGACAAATGACTGCTGCATGTAGTAGGGTCAATCATTATGTTCATCCTGAAAGGAAGAGGGCATTTGAACATGAACAAAATTATTTTGTCCAAATGATCGTTGCGATTAGTATAATGATCCTTGCTTTGGAGATGCAAGATGATCACAATCATGATGTGGACAAATAATTTGCCTAAAAAAGGTATAGACTTATCATTTCTTGGAAGATCAGTGTAACTACCAATGAGCAAATTAAGGCTTCCTTCTTGCTTCGAGTAACCTATATTTTGTTCCTCCTATAGGATGAATGGAGATGGTTTTAATCATCTAAAGGGTGTCCAACAAATTCGTAAAGGGGGAGGTCCGTGAATCGACAACTGGACGAGTGACAAGGATAGGTTACTAATTAGGCTTCTATCTAAGCACTATGACAACGATTTTTTTAACTGATCATTCACTAGAACTGGGTCGATTGAGTGCAACTCAAAGAGCGGGTTATCTTATGTAAAGGATCAATTCCAAAATTGCTTCAAGAATCTCAAGGAGTACAACATTTTTGTTGCATTGACCAACAAAAGCGGCTAGGGTTGGGATGATCATAGGAAATGTCCCATCCCATACGATGATAGTACTTGGGATGAGGTTCATGGAATTACCATTAAGATCCTAGTATTCCACGTAAACTTTCCACCATTTGTAATGCATGACATATACATGCAAATTCCAAAGCATATGAAGAAATTACGTGAAGAGACGTTTCCTTACTATAAGGAATTGGAAGTCATTGCTGGTAGAGACTGCTAGGGGAGTCAATGCAACATCCAATCTCAGGCATTCAGACATTGAGGAGTTAGGTGGATACGAAGGTGAAGGTGATGTCAACTTGTCCCAAATGGATTTTTCGATCAACGAGAACATGACAATGTCCTCGCAGGCTCTCATCTCAAGAAACATTCCCAACGCACAAGCAACACCTATAGAATGTAGGATGCCTCGAGATGTTGAAGGGGGTGTAAATGTTAAAGGTAGATCACCACCATCGAGGTTGACACTGAAACCATCCACATACACATCGGGTAGCAATGGGAAGCGTCATCACAGCGGGGCCTCCACTTCTGAAGGGGTGGACAAGGTTGCAGCAATGATGGGTGAGTTCCTGACGTTGAGCAAGAGCAAGCAACTCCATGACTTTGAAAGGGAAGAGATTGATAACTATGTTCTTCACTTGATGACAATGCTACCTGACTTGCCAGTGGCTCCAAGAGCAAGAATGTTTGCTTGCCTTTCGGATCCATCATTTAAAGATATAATGAGGGTGTTCCTTCGAGGTAGCACCGAGGATCTAGTAGAGTTGGTCAAGATGGTCATGAACGGGGATATCTAACCTCCATCGGTAGTGTCTTGTTATCTTGAGAAGAGTGTCCCTTTATGTTTAACATCCAGATTGTGGCATGGTGTCTTCAACATGTATGCTAAGATTGTTCATCTATTTTGAGCAATGTAAGTTCTTTGATTTTGATTAGTATGGAGTATTACGTTGCATTAATTTCAATTGAGTCTTCTTTAATTACTTATGGATGTACGAAACATATTTCTAATGGAAGTCTCCCTCAGTTATTTACTTCTTTTCGGTACTTCCCAATAGATGGAACCTCCTAGACATTCGGCTGACAGTGATGAGTTGGGGGATGTGATTGTAGATGTCATGTTGGAAGAAACTATGCATTGTCTTGCCGATTGAATCCAACGGACTACATGTGTTTCGCATGTCTGAAAGCAAATCGGAGATTTGAAGGGATTGGTATGGGTAAATAAAGTTTTAAAAGGACATTATGAGCAGTCACTAGATATGTTTTGAATATATAGCTCCCAATTCATCAAATTACGGGATAAGTTAGTCAAGAGGAAATCTTGAAACCCACAAAGAGATGCATCCAAATGAGATCCTTACAATCTTCTTATACATTGCTGACTAGGGCATTACGAATCATATCATGCAAGGACGATTCGAAAGATCATTACGAACTATAGGTAATTACTACAAAGAAGTTCCCCAAGCTGTAAAGAAGCTACAATTTAAGTTCATTGGCTTTCCTAATAATTCTATACCAATTCCAAACAAGATAAGAAGGAACAAGAACATTTACCCTTACTTCAAGGTATGGTGCTTTACATCCATACCCATTGATTTTTTTGCTCTACAATGAACTTCATATGATAGGAGTCAATCCTTTGGGGCTATAGATGGAACACATATTAAGTTGTGCATCAACCCTGCGGAAGCTGGGAGGTATCAAAACAAATATGGTTAGTATTCACTAAACGTAATGTGTGTGGCTTCATTAGATCTCTCCATTCAATACTTTGCAAGTGAGTGGGAAGGATCCGTCGCTGATATGACGATGCTTCGATAGGCTATGCAAGATGATAATAACCCAATACCATCGAGTCGAGTGTATCTTGTCGATTGCAGGTATGCTAATACCCATCAATTCCTCGCACCGTACAGAAACATCAGTTATCATATCACCAAGTACAACTCAAGAGCAACGTGGAACAAGTATTGCAATCAGAAAGAGTTGTTTAACCACTGTCACGCTAAGATTCAGAATTGTGTTGAAAGGTATTTTGGAGTTTTAAAGAAGAGATTTCTTTGCCTGAACTACCCCTCCTACTCCATTGAGGTCCATCGAGACGTGGTAGTTGCATGTTACGTGATTCATAGCTTCTTGTTGAGAGATGGAGGACAGGATGAATTTTACAACAAAAATTACAAAGTGTCCCCGTGTGAAGATTCGACTGGAGAGAATCAACCACCTCCAAGGACGGATAACCCTAGAGACACAACCCCTAAACCTTCTGTGACTTTAAGTCAAGCGGATATTAAGAGGGGCAACTAGATTAGGGAGTCAATGACAGACTTGATATGGGAGGACTTGCAAAGGAGAAATGCACGATCATGATATACACGCATAATGCATTGTTTGTCGCTTTTTGTACCACTGATTTGCTGTTGTCGTGTATGACATGTTGATATATGAGGCAGAGGCTATCTATGTAATCATTGGAAATGTGTTGGACTCCATTTGAAAAGCCAGTGTGATGTTTGAAGTCATGCCTATCGTCATTTAAGTTACTAAATAATCATTGAAAATTGTCACTTTCCATTACACCATGTGTAAGCATAAAATTTCAGAGCTGGAGACAGCTCCTTGCTATAATGGAGGGGACTGGTATCACGGACATGAATGCCTATGTTTGGAACCATGCAAGCTTGTTTTCGACCTGGAGAACCTTCGAAATGTAGATCCTCTAGACCATCTATTTTATGTGTGTCTCCAGAAGGACGAAGTAAGTATGTCAACCAATCCATCTTAATATTACAGGTTAAATGATGGTAATGTATTGTAACTCATTTAAATCTAGGGTTGTAAGTATAAACAACCTACGCAGGTGAACTTCCCAAACTTTCATACACTAAAGGCAGAGCGTAATTTCATAGCCCGATTGTATGCAAACCTAGATACAAGATCGAACTTGACCCAGCAAGAGGAGCTACGGTGTGCATATGCAAAGATGAGACGGCTGAAGTCCAAGTTGGAGGACCTCAGAGAGAAGACTAACACCGTAGTCGATGAATTGGTGTTCCGCATCCAAGGAATCAACTACGATTAGTGAATGTGTAATACACATGGAGTTGTACTCTATCAAATTTCTTCAGCTTTTCGGATGTCGTACTTATGTTTATGATGTACACCTTCATGCGAACTTCTCTTGATGTATTATGGAAATTACTTGTATGCAATTTTCTTACATTCCCAATATTCTTGTTTAAGTCTTAGCTCATAGGAATGTCTGTCACGAGAATTAAAAACACATGAAAGGAGATGCAATTGTAGACACTTGACAGAGCTTGTGTTTGAGGAAGAAACAAAGTGTAGATACTAAACAAACTGTGTTACAAGTGTCCTTACGAGAATAGTATATTAATATCATTCAATGAAAGTTATCAGTGGAAACCCATGTTGACGTTTTCATTTTAGGGATATAAATTTCGAAAGTCCCCTCTTGAGTTCAAGCCAGTGTTGAAATCCCAAAAGGTAGAGTTAACATTCATGGCCTACATGTATTATGATGTTTGCTACGAGCATCGAGAGGAGAAAAGGAAGAAGCTTGAATTTGAGCAGCAGTTACATGTTTACAAACAAGAAATAGAAACATTAAATAACAAGGTTAATTATACGAAGAATCAATTATTATGTTCATAAAAAATGTCACTACCATGTGAAAGTAGCCAACAATGTTATGTAATATAGCGTTAAGAGGTTGTTGTAAAGGAAGTAGTCATTCTTTGGGAGAACGATATATTTTACACTTGTACCATGCTGCATGTTTGAAATAGTTTCTTCGTAGACGAAGAGTGCGAGTAATTTTCCACTAATTTCCCATCCAAAATATAATTTGTTGTTTTCTTAAAACTTTGATCGGAGGAATGGAATCATCTAGGGGTTTGACGTTTTAGAAGGATGTACGTCTTGTCTGTGCTGTTAGGAAGGTTGGAAATAAGCCACATGGCTAGGCCACGTGACAGTCAGGAGGCCACGTGGACTATCCACATGAAAGCCTCTAGAAGGCCCAACAGGGTCAGTGGTCATGGGTCTTTGGATTTAAGTTTGGAGTTTTTTACTTAGGGATTAAGTTTTATATTTTTAGTAAATATATTTTAGAAAAAGAGTTTATGATTTTATTTAATTAGAGAGATAAAATCTTTCCTTATGGGATAAGATCTTTCGTTTCTAAAAATAACGATATGTACTCTCTATAAAAGAGAGCCGTCCCTCTTTGTAATTTCTTTAGTCATTATAATATTTCCTATTTCAAGAAACTCTCCTCCCTCTCTCTCTTCTCTACAAGGCAACCGACCACCTGCACCAGCCACCAGGAGCTGCCAACCACATCTTGCAACCAAAGGGTTACTCCTCCCAATCCACGTGCGCATAGCCCTCACATGAGACTATTTTTCCCACGCACAAAGAGCCTACACTCTGATTTGTGCCAAATCTTTACACGTGCATTAAGAAATTTGAAATCTGATGAAGAGTTTGTTAGCAAAGCTTTCACAACAACTACTTGGCACATTTTGAGAGATCGCATGGAATATCATTTCGCTAAGGCCAATCCACTGAATAAAATTCAGAATCATTGGAAGTTTTTAAAGAAGAACTATCAGTTAATGGATTTGTTAGCTAACGATACATGGTAGTGGGATTTGGAACAAAATGTTATTGTCCCCGACAATCCAATACAGTAGGAACATATAAGATTCCTTCCATTAAATTTTCTTCTCTTTATTTAACTTCTTGCGGTACTCCTAAAACTAATCGCTTTGTAGATTAATGTCAAGTACAGAAGATTACGAAAGATTCATATTCCATTCCTAAAAATAATGGATGACATCATCGATTAAGATCCCTATACTTAAGATAAATACATAAATGTATCATTTTATCTTAAGGTTGAAAACTAAAATCTATCTCTACAACATGGTTGTCATATTTAGTCTACTTTTATCTAGTTTGCTTAATGGCATCTTCCATCTGTGGAGGTGAAATCTATAATTTTCAACTTTTATTTAATAATCGTGCTTATTGGAACTTCTTGTCTACGCTTTTACCGATTGGTTATAATGCTCATTGAATGTTATTTATGTTTCCTTTAAGCTATTTAATTTTTTTTATATTTGTTTATCATATATGTTTTAATAATATACATGACCGACATGTTATTTGTTCAAGATTTTTAGTATGCTCGCAGGATGTATTGAAAATAAATTCTTGACGATTATATAGGTAATTATGAAAGCTTTAAACACTTGAGGGCAAGATTATTAACACTTAGATGGTAATGGTTTGACTGCCTGTCGAAAAAAATCAAGCAACTCCAACAAATATACTTGCATAGTTAGGACAACTGCAGTGTTGCAACCCGATGCAACACAAAAATTAAGGAAAAAGTATGTTTACATGACATGAATGGTACAACACAAAATTCGATGGATAAATGACTTAAACCACCCATTGTTGATGATCCTAACCCAATGACCCGCATTTAATATTTTTGCTATTGAAGCAATCCGAACCTACAACATAATTAACAATCAATTTCGCTTACCAATGACTTCTAATTATATATCAATTGATTGGCAAATAATACATTTCCATTTACTTATTAATTCTACTTAACTATCCATCATCAATATATACACAAATATGGTACAGTTAAATTTCATTTCGTACGCCGAAAATAGAATGTCAGCAGCAACCTAAAAAAAATACAATGAGTTAGATCTTAACTTAATTTTTTTGGCCTGTTTATGTTTTCACGGTATTAATGGGAACATCTTGTAACATTACAGGACTACTTTGCAGATGCAGATGGAGGTACAACAGCAGCTGCAAGAACAGATTCAAGGGCAACTTTGTCTACTCCTTGCATTATTACAATTAGTGTGTTGCCACGTGGGGATCCTTCTCGTCTCATTTCATTAATCTGTACTCTTACACAAACAAACTACGACGTGCTTTGTCATGTACACAAAATGTGTTGTAATTTCAACAACTAGCACGGTTCAAACTAGATTGTACATTTCAAGATACCTTACATCTTGACTCACGATTTAGAACTTGGAGGGGAGTAATGCTATGAACGAACGTGATGCCAAATTTCGTTCTTCTTATTAAGGACATCTTTCATATTTTACTGTCAAGAACACTCACATATTTAACTTGTTAACTTAATTCAATGGTTAATTATTTGAAAAAATATAATATTTCAAAATCACATTTGTAAATATAACGGACTAATATAATGGGATTCTCACAATTCATCCCTATATAATACCTTTACATTAAATTAATATAGATTTCAAAAAAAATAACCTCAACTAACTTAACCACCAACACAAGGGCAAAAATATCTTTTGTCACCTTATCCCCTTTTTTAATTCATATTCTCAAGTAAACACCTCCTTTCACATCACAGGATAATCCACATTCCTAACCCTCATTCAATAAACACAAACAAGGGTTAACTTCCATTTGCAAGTAAATACAAACAAGGATCAACCCTTATTACAACTTAGCTAACCCAGGTTAACTAACACACGCCGTAAACTAACCCTAAGTTCTCCCTAGGTGAACCCACTCATCACCTCACCCTCTCACCTCTTCTATCAAATCACCTTCATTCACATGGCATCGCCACTCTAACCTCTCGGGAGTCAATCCTTCACTTGCCCAAACACCGACCCTAACAAGGGGCACCTCCATGGATGGTCGATCGGGTCTCTCAGGAACATGTTCTGAAGTCCTTGCGCATTCTCCACATCAAACATGTTCTGCAACGTCTACAAGTACATGACCCTCGTCCTTAGCTACCTCAAGAAAATTGAGATTAATCATTCCAAGCTCAACGATTTTGCCAGGAAGTACTCACAGGTCTTCCATGCCTCCTCCTTGATCTTTCACCTCCTGCAGGGAGGGGTTGTTTTGGAAAAAGGTAAGAAACTTAAGAGGTTTTGATTTAAAAAAATCTTAGTTTTTCCTCTAATATTTTGTTAAGAGTATGTAACTTAATAAATTAAAATTTATGATGACATATATGTCAACACAAATAGTATCTATGTAAATATGAAATAAGTAGATTTTTATGTCTTTTTAAAAAATTTGCATTAGTATGTATGTAAAAATTCCAAAGAAGAATGATAAAAGAGCATGCACCAATGAAGATATTCACATGCTAATCCTTATCCTATCTCCTTGCATTCTTAGCACTAATTCATCACATGGATTAGCAAACCCCCAGGCTAATAAATTTATAACAGGATGTGTTTACTTAGCAAAGAGAGGATGTTCCTTTTACATGTTTACAAATTGGGTTAGAAAGGAGGATATCTCCCTCCAATAAGCATCCACCGGTGTTGAGAACTATGTATAGTTCCCTTTTTGAGGGGTATATGCTGATCAACTGTGAGATTTCATACCTTGTTGAGGATGCTAGCCCTTGTTAAATTTGAAGGAAAATCCCCTTAAGTAAATGTGATTTATTTCCTCATTTGAGGGGGATATCACTTCACACAAATGAACCCTAAGGTTTAGTTTACTTAGAGAGTTAATCCCTTAAAAGGAGGGTTAATCCATATTTCCTTAACTACTTAATCCCTTATTTACTAATCTGAGTTTAACAACTTTAACACGAATTTGTCTAACACCAATTTCAACTGATGCTAACCAAACCTGTGTTAAAATTTTACACCACTTATGTCTCTGACATCCCTCATATTTTTTATATACCTAATACCACTACCAAATAAACATCATTAAAGTTAAGATCATAATTTAACACCAATTCAAGTAAACACAAACTGATGTAAACACCACACAACAAGTAAACACAATTACCAATTTCACATTTCTTAATACCACTTTCCTAACCCTTAAAGTAAACTAATCCTAAATGATCTAACTCAACAATACATACTCCATGCAAAGGCAAGATGTATTTCCTAGTCTTTCCCTAGAAAGGAGGTGGAGTAGTAGGCATGATGGTTCAAGTACTTATCTATCTAGTTCATGGGTGAGACATGAGACTTTCGATTGTGATTTTTGGAACCTTTTGCCCCCATCCTCGATCCTTCGTTATTTGGCCTACCATCACTTCCTTTCACAGGCTTTCTCGCTGCCTCATGTCATACTCTGGTAAAGTAGCTCACTCGCCTCCTTGCTATTTCCAATAGTATTTTTGCTGATAAATGGTTGAAAACAAATCATCATTTAACCCGTAACACGCATCCCCACTTGCTCTGGAGAATCTAGTTGCATATAAGAAAAAAGAAGGGCCTTCCGGGAAGAAGAGCTTGGCTACTAAAAAGGAGAGCTAGCACTTGCTTATAGTGCTGTTTAAGAAATGTTGGCCTCCTTGTTATTAGCACATAATATCATTTTGGAGACCTGGATCCCAATATCAAAGCACTTGTTTCCTCCTTTAACATAAATGGAGAAAACTGTTAATCATGTTGCTTTACGGCACCTCCCTCTTACCCATTGATAGGAATCCATTTTACCATGAAATTTTTATGCAAATGCCATTATAAATTTTTGATATTGTATAATTACCATTATACTCTTTGTTTATGCACATGCCAGTATAAGTTGATTAACTAAATGAAAAAGCTTTTCAAAATTAATTTCTATCAAAATGACATGATAATTTCACCTAGGGATGTTATGAAATAGCTGTTCTCGCTTTTATGTTGTATCATAAACCATGAAAAAAAATGTCGTTGCCTTACCCTCTCTTCACCCACTTCACCACTCCCCTTCTGTTTCCTTCCAACTCAATGAGAGATCCAGAAGACAAAATAAGCCTATCCGACACCCTCAATGAAAACCCTTCACCACCTTTTTTTTTCCCTCATCATGCTTTTTACCTTCCTAACCATTTGAATGTGTTAATGTTTAACATCATTAATTAAATGACATTTTTGCAGAAAAAAAGACATGTTGCACTAATATACAGGTGCACATAAAATTAATTTAGGCATTTATGTAATATCAAAAATTTTCAATAGCATTTACATAAACATCCCTCTTACTATTAATTTAATAACACAAGTCTTCATAATAAGTAGAGATGATATTCTAATAAGCAAGGCGATGCTATAGCCATCTAGGTCTCCACCACAGCAAAAATGTAGATTAACCAGTTTACTCATGCAGGTGTTCATGTGCCTCTCTTAGAAATAAATATTACCGGTGCTTTTTTTATAATGAACCAGTGATTTACAATGTACAACCACAATGCGTAAGTGATATTCAGCATACAACCAAAACTCACTGATAACATTTAGTGTACAAATATAATCCATCCATAATATTTATCATGCAACGAACACACCGGTGATTCTCAGTGAATGACTAAAATGCAATGGGAACATTGTAAAAGAAATTTTAACACAAATGCCATCAAAAACTTTTGACATCACATAACTGCCATCATAATTTTTATATTTACACAGATCCCACCATAAAGTTGATTTTATGTATAAAATTGCCACTCAAATTAAGCCCCCTTAAGATGATTTGCTATTTTTAACCAAAAAAATGCTAGTAAATGGGTCCACCCCTAAATCATATTATTAACCTAAAAAAATGCAACTATCATGACAGTTTTGTAAAGCTAACAAACTTTATGGTGGCATTTGCGTAGAAGCGAAAAGTATGATGGTAATTGTCAAATATCAATATTTTTTGATGGCATATATGTAAAAACCCCAAAGAAAATCATAGTTGCAAGTGATAAATTATCTTATATGAACACTATATGGCACAACACATATATTGTAGATCACAAATCTAAGAACTATACCAAAGGTGCAATATACTAGGTTACAGATCAACTATTGCTGTAATCAGCAGCATAGATAAACCAAATAGTTTCCAACTAGACTGCTATCCTACAGGATACAGAAGTTCTGTAACATCCAACAAATCTGCTAAGAAAAAGGGTAGGGGTTGGAAAAGGGCATCGTTACATTGATATTCATATGCATCTTTGGCATGACCTCTTTACTGGTTGCTGAAAGTAAAATGTTGAGAAGCGGTATAACTGAAATCACTGTCAAACCAAATTTGCCATATTTAAGTTGATCCTTTACCTTGCTGATAACATATCCGCATTTTGAGAGGTAAAAATTCTGGTACTGCAGCTGTCATCAAAATCCCAGCAAAGTGGAATCGAAAGAGCAGCAGGTTTACCAGAAGACAAGGGTTCAAATCTTTCTCCTCCAAACTAGGATAAAGTTCCAAAGTCAGTAATATTTCCTTAATGCTGTGGATTTTTTTTGGCGGTACCTTACATTTATCTTTGGGTAAACCAGATTATTTTTGTTGGTTCAAACAACATGGCTGAAGTAGTCACTATCGTCCCTGATTTTGTAACCAAATCATTCCTCAGACTCCAAGAGAAGCCTGTTGACTAGCAAGTAACAATGCCACATCTATACCGTGAACTCCACTCTAAGGACTAAATTTTGCATATCATTTTTCAAAAAAAAACAAAAGCATATTGCATTTATATCATGCATTTCAAAGTGAGAGCTCGATTTAAACTTTTGCTGCTCACTTCTATCCCTCTTCGTGAAGCAGGCAGATGTTTTTTCACAAACAAATTATTCCATCTTACCACAGTTGCAACAAATAGAATATTACACCGCACTGGTTTGCAGGCACCAGTTAGACCGAGTTGAAACCTTGCATCTCAAAGTGCCAACCCAAAAGCTTTTGAAAGCAAGGATACATTAGAGACAAGTAACAACAAGGTTATGGATGAAGATGGAGAATTCAAAATCTGCAGCTAAACACTATAGGTATATTTTTTGTGTTGTAGGATCATAATTTTACTGCAGCATCTGCATATACATGGTATCATACCTACATGATCTGCCTATTTCTTCTTTTGGCAAAACTCAGCTTTGTGTGAGACACTATGCTTGAAGCCAAATTGATGCATAAAACAATTCGATTACAGGTGTCATGACAGGGTTATGGCTAGTTTTTCCAACCCAGTATTTTAAAGAATGGCCAAATTTGAGGAGCGTCAAACCTGTCTTTGACACTTGTCATGCAATTCAGCTTTGAAAGGCCGGATTCTGAAGCTCTATAACACCTCCCATGATGAATTACATCCTCGGGCTACAATCATGTTGCAGGTTGTACGCCACTCCATGCATCATCATCATCCTCGAATCTGTTACCCAGATTCCCACTAGTTTCTTGTAGATAACCGAGACCAAACCATACACCACGGAGAACCAGAATGCTCACAAACACCATAGTGACAATTGTGCAGATAACCTGTAAAAAGTAAAGAAATAACCCCCCTCATGAATCACAAATTAGTGGCGTTAGCAAAATATTACAACTCAGAATCGACTTAAAAGAATTTATAAGCATTTTTCAGCATTTGGAAATAAGAGATTGACCAATAACCATCACAACTGCAACAAGATTGGAAAAGGGCACATATTATCAGAGTGGTTGGGTACACGAGCAGCAGCAGGCAAAGTACAATCACCACAACGCTGTAGATCAATACATAGATAAATGAACAAATAAATAAGATGTAACAATTGTATAGCTATATTTTATAAGTACGTGGGAAGCTTATTAGTTAGATGGATCCATTTTCAGATACATAGGTTGAAAGGAATATGTCTCCATGTCTGCACAACAATATTTTCAGATGTTTCGCAACCATTAAAGCATTTCCACACCACTCAGCCACACTAGTATTCCAGCATACCCAGACAGACATATCATATACTACTGAAGAAAATACCCAGAGTATCAGACATGGATACCGCTACAGAACTGCAAGTATCATATGCCTATGTTACAAAAGGGACAGGAGCCAGACATTTCCTAATCACCACTGGAGGAGGCTAAACGTCAATGAATGAACATTCTAATCTAAAAGATTCTCGGAAAACTTTTGACAGAGGAAATAACTATCTGGTTTTAACCCACATGTAACAGCATTTCAACAGCTTATATTCATGTTTAGATGGACAAAATAACCAAGCATGGGCCTAAGCCAATTATCTAGTGGGATAGATGGAGATGGGTATGTGTTTAGGTCTCCAGACTCCAATAGATTCGGAGTTCCTTTAGTTTTTCATGTGCTTGATGAGTGGGGAACCCATCTCATTTATTAGTGTGAAAGCATATGATAATAAGGAATATTTTGTGATACCTATAGATAATTATTCCAGGGATGCCTATGTATACTTAATATCTCATAAAAGTGACGTTTTATGTTATTTCAAGAAACATTAAATGGAAGTAAAAAGGTAATTTGGAAGGATTTTTTTTTTTTTTTTGAGAAGAAAAAGGAAGATTACCGGAGATCTATAATCATCCAGAAATTGTATTAATCATAAAAAAGGAATAGACTTTCAGGTATTGTTGCCAAAAATTAGAGAAAAAAATTGTCTCCCTTAGTACATTTACCACCCAACACCATTCAGATTTGAAGATAGTGCTGTTCCTTTGCAACCATATTGACCACAATGCCGCAGCCGCCGTGATCCACCCCATCACGTCAAGGGTGTAGTGATCACGAAATGAGTTCTAGAGGAGCTGATGACCATCACAATTTGAGGTGCGGAGTTGCAAGCAATCCCAAACATCTTTTGAGAAGTCACATTTGAAGAATTGGTGTTCCACATCCTCCTTCATCCGACCACACAAAGAGCAGGTTGTCAACCCCATCATACCACCTCTTCAACATTGTCTTGGTAATCAACCGCTCCCTTCGCAACAACCAAAGGAAGATTTTTATCTTTAATGGGAGAGGGCACTTCCAAATCAAGCAGCAATCTGTTCATATCAAATCTGAAACTTCAGCAGTTGAGAGGCTCCTGTCATGGGCTTTTTTAACTGTGAATCTACCTTCCGTCCATAGAAAACAGTCCGGCTGTCCTTCCTTGGGCTGTAGGTCTGAAATCTCCAGTGATAGTTGCTGAAAATCAGCAAACGACCGATCCAATAGGCCTGCTGGAAGTTGGAAATCCCACGTCCTTCATTGGGCGTCCCACATTTCTTCAACCGTTGCATTTAAGTTTCCCGCAAGATGAAAACTCTTGGGAACGATTGCGAGAATGGTCCTATATCACACCATTTATCAAACCAGAACCTAAAGGATTTTCCATCCCCTAAAGATGGTTCAAATTCACCACAATTCTTCTCCAACACCTGATGGACCGAGTGCCAAAAAGCCGACATACCACATGTTCCATTCACATGTCACCGAGGTTCATGTTCAAAACATATGAATCCTTGAGAAGGATGGAGACCATGGACTTTTCACCAGAGAAGATTCTAACTGCCCATTTCATCAACAGTGCTTCATTGAAGGCCTCCAAAGCGCGCATGCCCAATCCTCCATCTTTTTTAGGAGAGCAAACCTCCTTACACGGGACCAGTTATGCAAATCTACCTTCATGTTCTACTTCCTTCCAAAAGAATCTTCCTAATCAACTCCAATTGAGTGATAATCTTCTTTAGCAACTTAAACATGGACAAGAATAACACCGGGATGGAAGACAACATAGATTTTAACAAAACAAGCATCCCCCCTCTCGACAGTAGCCTACCACTCCAAGTGGATAACCTCTTACAAACCTTCACCATCACACAACCCCAATCTAATGGAGATAGTTTTTTACCTTTGAGAGGAAGCCCAAGGTACCTGAGTGGTAGGTGACCCACCGGTGTCCCCAAGGTACATCCAATAGCTTCAACCTCCGAGGGAGTGGAGAATGGAACCAGAATAGACTTCGCCCTATTAATTTTTAGATCAAAAATTGAGGCAAAAATTCTCACTACCGAGGAAATGTGCTCGACCACAGAAACTCCTCCCTGAATGAAAAATATCGTGTCATCCGCATATTGTAAAAGTGGTGTGAGTAGCGATCCATCACCGTGACAGGTGAAGCCTTGGAATAGATTACCACCACATGCCCTGAACGCCAAAGTTGCAAGAGTATCAACTGCAATGTCAAATAGGAGTGGTGCCAAAGGACATCCCTGCCGCACCCCCCTTTGGGGCTAGAACCACGCCCCATTTGATGCCATTCACCAACACAAAGAACGATGACGTAGTGACACAATGTTTCATTAGTTGTACCCACCTCTCCAGAAATCCTTTCCTCTTGAGAACATCCCACAAATATCTCCAAGAGATTGAATCATATGCCTTAGAGAAGTCAACCTTCCAAAGGAAAGCATGGGAACCCCTTCTTTTCCAAGCTGCCACCATCTCCTCAGCCAATACAAAAGAATCCTACAAGGATCGCCCCTTAATGAAGGCCAACTAAATAGGAGAGATAATATCAAGCATAACCAAACGTAATCTATTTGCTAACACCTTAGCCACCAGCAGATATACCGCATTTGACAAAGTAATAGGTCTGAAATCATCAACTGACACAACTCTCAACTTTTTTGGGCAAAAGGAACAAATAAAATTTGTTCAGTCTGCCAAAGCCTCTATTGCCCTCCAAACTCCCTTACCAAAGCCACCAAATCTGTGCCAACCACATCCCACATTTCCCTGAAAAACAGGACTTGTAACCCATCAGGCCCCAAGGATCCCTTAGCTTTTAAGCTTCTAAGTGCCACCAAGACCTCTTCACCACCCACCTCTCTTGGTAGCTCCCTCTTTGCCTCCTCCTTCACGTGATCCAACTCCAATGAACCTAAGTGCCAATCACCACAACCATGTCTCCGAGTGAAGTCATGATAATGCAATTTGAAGGCATCACAAATACGATCCCTCTGTCTCAGAGTGGTGCCACCCACATCTAAGGAGTTGATCATGTTGTCTCCTTCTATTACTAGCCGCCAAGTGAAAATACTTGGTATTTGCATCACTTTCCCTAAGCCATAATTGCCTTGATTTTTGTCTCCAATCCATTTCTTTTTTGTGATCCTCTTCCATAATAATAGATTGCATCATCCTACATTCATCACAGTCAAGACTAGACAAGGGGGATACTTCCTTCCTATTCAAATTTGATATCTTCTTTAATGCATCGTTTTTCCTCTCATCCTTGCACTTTCTGACATCCCGCTTGAAATCAATCATTGCCAGCCAAACTACCCGAATCTTGCACGTCACTATTCTAGCAACCAAGGAAGAGGTGGGTGTAGAGGACCACACCTCTTGAATCATCTCCTTGAAGCCAAATTCCTTCAACCATGATTTATAGAATTTGAAATAAATAGAAAAATTTGTCACCTCATTACTGGACCACATAATGGGTGTGTGATCAGAAAATGACCAATCACAACCCGTCACCTCCGCCCCATGAAAAGACTCTGCCATGGATATATTACACAAGAACCTATCGATGCATGGCGCCGAATCATTTCCATTCCTCCACATGTACCGTGCACCATTGACGGGCAGATCTACCAACTCTAGATCCTGTATCACACGCTAGAAGTCCAAGGGTGCCCTGTCCCTCCTACCATCAAGCATATCATCTAAATGTAGAGTAGCATTAAAATCTCCTCCTAACAACCATGGCCTACCATCCACAAAGCCAGATGCCTACTCCACCTCCTCCCAAAAGAAAGATCGAGTCAAGTCTTCAAATAGGCCATACACCCAGGCACTACAAAGCAAAAATCATCCCACTTCCTATTCAGAACTGTCATAGCCATTCTTCTCGCCACAAAGGACTCCAGATCAAACATATCACCACTCCATAGGACAAGGATTCCACTCGATCGTCCTTCCGCCTTCACTTCCAAGAAATTAAAGTATATATCACCATGGATGCTATTTTTTTACTTTAGTCAGGTCATAAAGATGTGTTCCCTGCAAAACAATGTCTATCTTCCACTCACAGAGGTACCTCCTCAAAGCTGCCCTCCGTCTTCCATCCCGAAAGCCACGCACATTCCATGAAAGGGCCTTAATCATGAGCAGCCCCACCCTTGCGTACCTTCTTTACGCCAACAATTTTGGCCACGTGAGCATCAACATCTCCCATGCCCTCCTTGCCAAAATCAATGTTTCCTTTGTTGGATGACTTAGCAAATCTTTTTCGCTTGTAGCAAGCACTAAGAACTAGCCGATGCTTTTGAGAGGACTTTTTGATGTGATGAAGATTTGCTCGAGGAAGATCGCCTCAAAACAAACTAGTCACGTGCCTCCTCATTTTCCTGTCGTCCCCTATTTCCCACATCAGAGGCTGCATCTTCAGGTACATCCATGCGCCTCAGAAATTCTTCCTTCAACTCTACTTCACATGGTATTTGGAGATAATCATCCTCCTTGTGGCGAGCACAAAAAATGGAGCCAAAGAAAGTTGGCAACCCAAGCTCCTGTTCACAGTCAAGAACGACGACAGCAGGAGCAAGAACTTGTTGAAAACGATAACAAGAAATCTCCAAGAATGGTGTGTCAGGGGCGAACTCACCGCATCCAAACCCAAACATGGGTCCAGAGTCCACCTGTGGTAGGCAGGACACACCATCCACCACTACCATAGACCAACCACCAACAGCATCAACCACTAGTTCCTCGTCACCAGCAGCCTCCAGATCCCTCATTGCAATAATCACGCGATCAGCCTGCAATTCAACATCACCGGCAAACGAAGAACCTCCTACCTCAATGGTTGAAAATTTCGGATCACAAGTATTGGATCGAATCAACTCACCGTGTCCAGATCTGTTTAAGGATTCAAAAATTCCCGACACTTGCATTTAAAAGATTCCATTCTCATCGTTTTCCAAAAATGGACAGTTGTCCAAATTTGGAAAACCACCACCCATGCAATCAACATCCTCAGCTATTTCTTCAAATTTCGAATTTCGAAAAATTGAAGGCGACAGCTAAGTGTGATGCTTAGGCTTCCAAATCAGGTGTTGACCGACCTTGACAAACTCTCCTGCCCGCTACCCGCTGACCGCCAAACCCAACGCCATGCACATAGGGTCTACCCGCCGCCAGAGCCTTGCCAGCAACCCTCAACCTTCCTCGTTGATGTCCACCCCTCCGGTCAACACTTGAGCATACGTGAGGCCATGACCATCATTCGTCAAGATTGGCCCCTTCTCAACAACCTCACTAAAGGAAACGATACAGGCACAACCCCCATAGAGAAGGACCTCCTTGAAGGCGAGACACTTCCCAATTAACATCTCACGTTCGACCACCACGCTATAGAGATCACTTTCTAGGATACCAAGGCCCCGACATCTTTGTATCCTCGCAAACGAGGAACAAAGAGAGAGGACCATATCCATCATTCTCCATCCCAAAGGGATCCAGTGATGCGAAAGACGACAACAAGGCGCAAAGGCACCCTCTCCTCGAACACTCCATAAATGCTGAAAGAAGACCACCGGATACTGACCTAATCCGTTGACATCACTACATACTTCAACCGCTCAATATCTGAGGCCTTTAAATCGAACACGAGGACCTTCATTGCTGAGAACCGAACCACCTTCCATCTGCCAGACGACAACCCAATGTTCTCAAGCATTAATCTCACCACCTCCATCGATGGTGAGCCCACAAGGAAAGTGCCCACCACCAAAGACTCTAAGATGGAGTCGTTGATGTCCACCTTGACGAACCAAGGGGGCTCAACCTCCAAGGATGAAGGGTCGCAAGGCGGAGGCGGCAGAGGTGTCCCAGATGACAGTCATACGAGTAGGACCATCCATCAAAGGACACGACCTCTGACGATGACTGACCCCCTTGCACCTTAGACAAACCACTCCATTTCTACAATATCTCGCCCAATGACCTCTCTCCCTACCCTGGAAGCACACTTCTGGATGATGGTGACAGGAAGGAGAGATCCTCGTGCCGACCCCCCTTCCCATCCTCCCTCAGCCGATCTCCCAACCAGGCATGATTAGATTTCTCCTCCCTTGAGATTTTTAAAAAGCTTTAATTGAGGACCTGTCAATTTGGAAGGAATATTAAGGTGTTGAGTGGTAGATGTGGAGAATATAACTCAAAGAATTTGATTTGTATTGTGAAGAGATCGAACTAAAAAGGCATTTTACAATGCTTTATAAAGCATGGCAAAATGAGATGATGGAAACAAAAAATTGAATGCTGATAAATTCTACTTAGATGTACGCTACTATAGTTTGATTTTTCTAAGCCAATTATACATTAAATAGATTACCCACCAAATTTATCATAAGTATACCTTATGAATTATGGAATGAAAGAAAACCTATTGAGAAAATAGGGTTCTATAGTGCACATATTAATTCCAAGTTAACTTGGAAATAAATTGGACTTCGGAACATTACAATGTAGGTTTATAGACGTAAGGAAAAGGGGACCACTAAATATAGAGATGTAACATTTCAAGAAAACATAAAGTAAAATGTCATCATGGAAAAGATCCTTTATTGGTAATTGATGATGACTATTTCAATAATACTTGAGAAAACAACTCATGAAATGAAGGTAAAAATGTGCTTAACATGGAAGATACAAATAAACCCATGAAAATTGTACGTGACCACCGACATATTTCACCAAACATGGAAAATTCACATGAGCTAATGAACTTAGATGAGAATAGCCCATCGAATGTTGCTTGTTGTTAGCAACAAAAGAATTTGAACTCAACCCTCATGAATGAATAATTACCATTTATATTCTTGTGAACCTTAAGAAGAGGAAAATCACATGGAACCCATGACTTATGATGATACAGTTGAGTCACATGAAAAATATTTATGGCTTGAAGCCATGAAAGATGAAATTGATTTCATGAAAAAGAATAATGTTTAGGAATTGTGTGATCTACCTAATGATAGGAAGGCTATAGGATGCAAATGGATAGTCAAGAAAAAGTAGAGGATTGATAGATCTATTGAGAAATTCAAGACACATTTAGTTGCCAAAAGATACACACAAAAATCGAAAATTAATTTTCAAGAAGCTTTTTCTTTGGTAGCTAAATTTGCCTCTATAAGAATGATATTAGAAATTGTGTGGCACATCTAGATTTGGAATTACATCAAATAAATATAAAGACTATTTCTCAATGGAGATTTGCAAGAAAATATATGTGTGTCAACTTGAAGGTTTTCAAGTGGAAGGACAAGAAGATAAAGTGAGCAAGTTGAATAAATCCATATATAGGTTAAAACAATCTTCTAAACAATGATATCTCAAATTTCATGATATGATTGTCAAAATGGGATTTGTTTCAAATAAATTTGACAATTGTATATATGTTATGAAAATTGGGAGTGATTTCATAATATTGTCATTGTATGTGGATGATATTTTACTTGTCGAAAATGGTATTGGCATGCTAAATAAAATAAAAATTGAACACAATTCAAAATTTGAAATGAAAGACATCGAAAAGGCATCCTATGTTCTTGGAATATAAATCCTTGGAAATCGAAAGGATAGAATACTAAGTATAAATCAAGAAAATTACTTGCATACTATTGGGACAGTTCAAAATCTAAAATTACAATCCAATACTTACCCCATATATGTATAGGAAAAGATTGAGCAAGGACCAATGTCCTGGAAAAGGAAAATGTTGAGTTATAAGGATGTATGTCATTTCTTTTTCTTATATGGGTGTCTATGCCATTAATCCAATTCTCTCATAAAAGAGAGGCTAGGGTTTATATTGAATGTAATGCATCATTTTCTCTTCACATAATATCAGAGTAACGATCCTAAGTCGGTGCTCTAATATCCCACCAAATACGCACCTAAAAAGGTAATCGAATCACCAATGCAAGGGTGATTCAATGGAAGACATTAGGTCAAACTATAGCAATAGTAGCAGCAACGTTGGGAGAGCGTTCCCTAGCGCCACCGTCAAGAAGCGCATCAACCACATTGGCGACGCTACTAGTGGGCCACCCAACGCTCCTAATGTCGCCACTAAGGGTATTGGCTAGCCACCACTGGGCCGACAAGCTAGGGTTTAGCCATTCTTCCTCGTTGTTGGTGATGTGATTCGCGTGATGAGGCTTCTCTTGCGCCTAGCATGCATGATGATGAGTCTTCTCTCAGCGATGATGAAAACCTTTCTTTTAAACATAATAAGCCTTCTCTCATGCAAAAAAGGTGTGTTCGGCCTAAGGAGAGGGCATGTTTCAGACCTACAACAACTAGCATGTACAGGCCAAGAAGACACAAAGAAGACTAGAGGAGCATGGGTCATCGATTCCAATGCTTCTATTCATCTTACTAGGGATGCAGTACATTTGGTGAATCCCACAATACCATGCGGGATTAGGGATGACGACGTAGTCAATGGAGCTACATCACCAATCATAGTAGTCAAAAGTGTACATGCATCTCCTAAGATGATTTTGTTTTTTTTTTTAGAGAACATCTCCTAAGATGATGATTGAGAAGGTTGATTGTACTCCATAGTTCCAAATGAACCTATTATCTGTGAGCAGCATTTACAAGGACCTTGGATGCCGTATGGTCTTTGATGAGGACCACTGTTACTTTCAGGATCGATAGACAAGAGATATTACAGGCAAAGGCATAGAGAGAGATAGTCTTTATTACCTACCTAGACACACCCACTATGTTTGCCAAAGCCGTGTCCATTGCTAATGATCTGTAGTTGTTTCACAGGAGACTTGAGCACCCGTCGATTAAGAAGTTGCAGCAGATGTACCCAAAGTTACTAAACTCCTTAACTCTATAGTGTGAGGATTTTTTTTTGAAAAATACAAGGGTAGTTATCCAAGTGATAACCACCCACAATCATTTCATTCCACAAAACTGAATTACATTAAAGTTTACAAAATAGATCTTCAGAGCTCCTCCTAGGCCAAAATGGATGAGAAAAAATTTTCGACATAGGATCTCTCCCCCTTAAAGAGCACCCCATTCCTTCCCAGCCAAACACCCCACAAGACTACCAAGATCTTGGCCCTACCCTTCTTGGCTCTAAAAGAGATTTGTCCATCTCGGGCATTCTCTCTTTGGACGAAGACCAAAAGCTAGCCGTGTCCTGATGGGCAATCTAGTCGATCCCCATCATCTGCCACACCTGCACCACAAACAGACACTGGAAAAAGAGATGCTGAATGTCTTCCTCCGCTCCTCCGCAAAGGGGGCAACTCAAATCATCCGTCTGGACCCACCTCGCTCTCCACCGTGTCATCATAATTCTCCCCCTCCTCATCAACCAAGCAAAGATATTTACCTTTAGTGGGCACTCCGCCTCCCAGAGTAGTCTACAATCTCTCAAGAAATCGACGTCCGAGTTGGCCACTTCGCAACTCAATCTGCAAAAGACCTTCGCCACAGAGAATTCACCCTCTTCCTAGGAGTATGAGTCACCACCCTCCTCCGACTCCTCTCCTTCTAGTTCCTGCAATAATCGCTGAAGATCTTCACACCTTTGGTCAGAGAGACCCCCCCAAAAGATTGGGCACCAAGCCCTGGTCCAGCAATCTCCCACCAAGACCGATGGATCCACCACACCTCCAAAGAGGCGAGGATATCTGTCACTAAGAGTTGAGCCAACCCCTTGCCAGTCATCCAGCCAGAACCAGAAAACATCTCCCTCCCTTAGCGTAGGGGAAAAGAAAGCTCGCACTTCCCCGCCACCATTGTCAGTCCCCTGAGAAAGAAAGAGGCCCCGAGAGGAGGGGACTCTAAGGATCCCCAAGAAAGGAAGGGCCCGTAGCAACTCCGCATGACGTCACCAAACAACCCCTGCTTACAACCCACTAGTCTGACAATCCACTTCGCAAGGAGGCTAACATTCACCTTATCCACCTCCCTAACCCCCAAGCCCCCCTCCTGTACCAGCCTACAAGCCTCCTCCCAAGCCACCAATCTCGCCCCCTTTCCTGCCGTCCCCATATTAGACCAAAAAAACGGTCATCAACCCAGATATTTTCTTCTCAACCTGTCGTGGTATCCTACAAATAGAGGAAATATGATAGTATGGATGCCAGAATAGCCTTCACCAAAACTAATCTCCTCCCTCTAGACAACAGTCTAGATGACCACCCTGCCAACCTTTTTTCCATTCTCTCCAGCAAACGAAGCCAATCTTTCAATCTAAGGTGCCAATCTGACAGTGGAAGGCCTAAATACATCAGCGGTAAGGAGCCCACATCTATCCCTAGCGCACCACCCACTGTCTTCACCTCATCAACTGCCATGTTCATCGGGATAAATGTCAACTTCTGGTAATTGATTTGTAGCCCTCATGCAATGTAAAAAGCTCCAAGATGATTCTCATCCTCCTAGCCTCTAGACCCGCACCTTCAACCAAAAACAGGGTATCATCAGCATACTGCAGGATCACCGTTTGACTGTTCTCTCCAACCCGAAATCCTCTAATCAGACCCCTATTACAGGCCCTATGAGTTGCCCTTACCAAAGCATCTGTCGCAAGTACAAACAGCATAGGTGCAAAAGGGCACCCCTGTTTAACCCCCCTCCTAGGCTGCACCCAACCACTCGCTAGGTTTCCATTGATTAGGACCGAGAAGGATGTCATCACACATCTCTTCATCCAATCAATCCACATCGTGGGAAAGCCTCTCTTCAACAAAGAAGCCCACAGGAAATCCCACTATACTGAATCATATGCTTTACTAAAGTCCACCTTAAACAGAAATACATGTTTCTTCTCCCTCTTCCATGTGGCCAGCGCCTCCATAACAATGACAAAACCATCCAAGATTCCCCTACTTGGAACGCAAGCCGTCTGCACAGGGGATATCAACTCTCCAAGAATGTCCCCAAGTCTATTTGCCAAGACCTTGGCTACAATAAGGTAGACAGCATTTGAAAGCACAATCGGACAGAAATCTTGGATTGCTTCTGCACCTTCTTAGGCAGTAAAAACATGTAATATCTATTCAGCTTGTCGAACCCCCTGTTCCCGATCACGAACTCCATCATCTACATCACCCCTGTCCCCACCAAGGTCCAAAATTCCCTAAAGAAGAGGACAGGGCATCCCTCTGCGTTCAATCCCTAAACCGCTCGCCTCACCTCATCCTCCGAGAAGCTGGCCGTGAGGCTCATCGCCTGGTCATCAGTGACACATCGCACATCCTCCCCCCTCCACTGCCAACAACCTCTGTTGCGCTTGCCCGTGAATTCTCTAAAGTAATCTGTCATAGCTCAACCCACCTCCCTACCTGAGAAAGTCTCCCCATGAATCAGCAACCTCTCTATTCAGTTTCTCCTCCTAACGATGCCATTTGGTGGAAGAATCTGGTATTAGAACCTCCTTCAGCCACTTCAGTCTCAATCTCGTCTTCCATTTCACCTTTGCTTTCCTGTCCTCCTCTTACACCACTCGCATCATCTTCGTCCTGATCTCCCTATCCTCGGTCGAGATAGGGGCTTGGTCCTCTTGTCTGTCTATCCTGGTGATATCCGCCAAAGCCTCTTCCTTTCTACCCTTCCTGGCTGCCCTAATCTCTTTCTTATATGCCTTCGAGTGATCCTGCAACACAGACAAAGGTGGACCGTTCTCAAAGGAGCTCCATCTCACCTCCACCATATTTCAGAATCCCTCCTCCAACAGCTAGGATTTGTCAAATTTAAAGTAAGTGCCATAGTGCGCCCCCTCATTAGGTCGCCACATAAGGGGTGTATGATCTGAGAACGATCTCTCCAAGGAGACCTCCGCTAAGGAGAACACCTTTGCCATCTCCACGTTGGAAAGAAATCTATCAATTCTAGACATCTGACTGCAATTGTTCCTCCATGTGTACGCACAGGATGTCGGAATCATATCTATAAGGCCATGCATGGCAACAGAATCTACAAAAGTATAAGATCCAGAATCCTGCCTCCCCTGCCCCCCGATCTGTCCTCCATCTGTAGAGTGATGTTGAAATCTCCTCCAATCGACTAGAGACGTCCATGACATTGCACGACCACTGACGTGAGTTCCTCCCACATCAACCCTCTTGCCTGAGCATCCAACAGGCCATAAACACCTATAACCTCCATCCTGGCACCTCCCAGTTTCCAAATTAAACTCGCAGAGATGACATATTCACCATTAAAGTAGTCTTCCAAGGAGAATACATCTTCTCGCCATCCCAGTATCTGTCCTTCGGAGTGGCCAACTGCTCCAACATAACGAAAACCCTCCATCCATGAACCCCCGATCTCCCTCTAAGTCCTAGCATCACAACCGGAAAGCTTCGTCTCCTGTAACAGCACAACGTCCGCTTTCCACAAGCGAATGTAGTGCCCCAGCGTCGCCCTCCTCGATGGGTCATTGAGACCCCGCACGTTCCACGTAACAACCCCGTTCATCTAGGATGCCAGTCGGAAGCCATACACTTCCATTGTCCGATGCACTCCATCATTCTGATCCAGAGCCACTGCCATCGAGGGTTGTGGCATTTTGCCACGACCACCCACCACCACCCTTTAACCTCGGCTCGTTCTTCGATATCTCCATCTTCGTTTGTAACAAATAACACCTCCCCGGCTTCCATTCACTACATGCGGTCTCCACCCAACCAGGGGGACCTCACTACTGCCGCTTGCTGCCGAGGAGAGGTCGTCGACCTGTTGCCGTGGTGACACGCCACCAGGACGCAGCTCCGGTGCCACCGCCGGAGGATGATCAGTGGGGCCCTCCATCTCTTCCGTGTCAAGCTGGGTCATAGGTTGAGCTCCTCCAACGCTAGCAACCTCCAACTCGTCGAGAGGAGTCGGCAACACATCATCTTCAAATCACCCTCCACCAAAGTCGGGTCACGGGTCATCGAGGTATCCGAAACGGTACCTCCGTTATTCGGACCCAAAGTGGATCCGACCCGAGAGCCTAGCCCTTCTTTAGGAGGGATAGGCGGGTCACCCAACTAGAGACCTTCAGCTTGCGAGATGAGCATCGCCACCCGCTCCTTCAACAGCACCGTCCGCATTGGCCACATTCAATGGATGTTGCACCGCAATCAACGAATTCTCATCCACGTCAGCGATCGGACGCTTAGGCTCCTGATCTTCAGGCAAAACCCTAGCTCGAGGAAGTGGTGGCACCACTGCACCGCCATCCGAGCCTGATGGCATCCGCGCTCCTCCGACCACCTCAACATATGCGGCTCTCCCGAAAGTCCTCGTGCATGAGCAGGAGACGACCCACGAATGACCTCCGTGGCGAAGGACCACCTCCATCACCGACGACCCCACCTTCAACTCCACCTCAAGCAGCCCACCCGAGAGACCAGTTCCCCCGCACCGACAAAGGCGCGCGTATGGAGACACCACCGCCTCGAGGACCTCCACTGTACGGAGCCACCATGGTATCCCTTCAACAACCAGTTCCACCAGCATCCTCTCCGGCAAGCATTCCCCCCACACCCCATCGTGGGTGCAAGTCCTCCGCCACCACACTATTCTAGATCTCAACCAGGACACCGTGAAGCAAAGCTCCTCCGTCTTTGCTGAAGAGAATCCCACTACAAGGAGCCCTCCACCTCCAAAAGGAATGATCCCCAATCCAGTACCCTTCGAAGCAATACGGAGGATTTCTACCTCGAAGATCCGCAACTGCCCTAAAGTCATCTCTCCAACAAGACCATCGCCAACCATGCTACGAAGAGTACCAACGCCCTCCGAGTCTCCGACTAGGGGGCCTCTATCTCAGCCAAGGGCACCACCACCGGCGATGGTGGCGAAGGACACCCCGCCTCAACATCTCACGCTCCACTTTGCCGCCCAACACCACCACACCACACGCCCCAATGCCCAAGGCCCCGACATCAACAACGCAAATGCTCTCGACGATCCATCGCCCAGTGTTCGATCCCCAGACACTTGAAGCAGCAATCAGCCCCTTCTCTCCTCCGGTCTGCCGCGACATGAGCCTCTGCCTTCCTCTTCCTCCGCTCAACCACCTTCCACACCCCGAGGCCCTCCACCCGACCGTCCCGCAGGTAAGAAAGTCTCCTTCCCCGCCCTTTCTCCCTTCTGACTCGCTCCGCCTCCCTCCCTCTCACTCTCTCCCTGTCTCACTCCATCAATCGTGGTTTTTGTTCATGCTCCTCTGTAGTGTGAGGATTGTCAGCTTGGGAAGCACCATAGGAGCAATTACCCACGAAGAGATGATAAGGTGAGTGTTGTTCCCTTATACCTAGCGTACTATGACGTATCGGGGCCCTCCAAAGTCCCCATTTTGGGAGGAAATCAATATTATGGAGTTTTTGTGGACGACCGTAGTTGCCTCCATCTGCATTTTCCTAATAAAGGCACACTCAAATATTCCTCATATTGTGCAACAGTTCCTCTTAAAGGTCCAAACACAGCATGCCACCACTGTCTGAGTCTTTTGTGGCGACAATGCTTTGGAATTCATGCAATGGAACTTGCAGCAGATCTTCACCTCTAGAGGTCTTATTCACTAGACGTCTTGTGCTCACACATCTCAGCAAAATGGTGTGGCTGCACGCAAGTTGGGACATCTCCTTGATATTACCAAGACCTTAATGATCCACATGAAGGTTCCGAAATAATTTTAGGAAGATGCTGTGCTTAGTACAATGCACTTGATTAATCAAGTGCCCTTATCAATGCTTGGAGGACAGATTCCTTATCAGGTGATTTATCTAGACTATTCCAGGCCATTTGCTCTACATTTGAGGATCTTAGGGTGCACATGTTTTGTTCAGGCTTATGACAATCAAGACAAGTTCTCTCCTCAAACTATGAAATGTGTGTTTCTCGAATACTTTAGGAGACATAAGGGGTATAGATGTTATGATTCTATCCACAAGCAGTATATTGTTACAGCAGATGTGACCTTCTTTGAGAAGATCCCATACTTCTCAGAAGAAGGGATGTATATATAGGTCGCCTTGGAGGAGACTCAAGTTTACCACAAGAGGCTACAAGCCTTACCTGATACTACACCCCTTCCATCTGTGTCAAATGAGAGCGGATCAAACAGCGATGAGCGGCGCATACATAGGAGGCCCAGTAGAGCATGCACTCTTCATCTTATGTCCCAGTATACCAGGGTTTCACATCTGAAGGAGGATATACGGTTTGCCACGACTATCACTACTATAGTTATTCCTAAAGATTTTATTTAGGCATCTCAATTCTTAATACTATAGGTGGCGTGCAATGATGGATGAAGAGATGCAAGCATTATAGTCCAAGAAGACAAGGGATCTTGTGCCGTGCCCTCCAGATGCTATAATAGTTGACTGTAAATGGGTGTACACCATCAAATATAGAGCAAATGGGACCGTGAATAGGTACAAGACCAAGCTTGTTGCAAAGGGATCCACTCAGACATATGAGGTAAACTACCTTGAGACTTTTTCACTCGTGGCCTGCATTACTTCTATCAGGATTATTAACTCAGTTGCAGTGGTTAGGAGATAGCCGCTATATCAGTTGGACATAAAAAATATCTTTTTATATAGTGATTTGTCTGAGAAAGTGTATATGAGATAGCCACTGGGGTATAGTGTTCAAGGGGAGCTTATTTGTCATTTGAGGAAGGCTATCTGTAGCCTAGAGTAGAGTCCATGAGCCTGATTTGAGAGGCCTAGCTCAGAGGTTCAAAAGATTAGGTTCTAGCAATCCACCTCAAATCATTCCATCTTCATTAGAAGGACTAGGTATGATGATGTCAATCGAGTAGTTCTGGCTGTTTATGTAGACATGGTCCTTGCTGGTGATAATGAAGATGGGATCGTCCAAACGAAGGCATTTCTACAATCCACATTAATTACCAAACTATATTATCAAGGCTATCGCCTTAAGCTACCGAGCTACCGACCCAAGCGAGAAAGCCAAAGGTTGCCTTGTAGCTATTCCAAGCTAGGGGCTTCATCCAGGCTATTGCCTAGTCGCCTTCTTTGTCACATGGGTCACCTTGCGCTATGTCGCCTTACTTCTAATTCACTCTAGGTAAGACCATAAAACTCTTATTTGGTCTTAAGTTACATATATTATAGACATGTTTGTGTTATATATTGTTGTATATATATAATACATACATACATATATGTTATTGATAACTTGTATATGCTCAATTTTGCATTCTCTTCCTAACTTAGACTATTGTTTATCTATTAAGACGTATATGTATAAGTTATATATATACATTATTGTATGTCTATAATGATATAATTATGATATATTACAGTTTAACGATGTATGTATGTATGTATCTATTTGTTATTGTCTACAGCTATCTAATGATATATAACAATATATGTCTAAGTTATGATATTAAACTTATATTGTATTGTAAATATAGCATATTATAATACATGTTATTGTCTTAAGTACAACTTAGAGACAACCTTTTGAGTTAGCATTTGTAGGCCATTGGTGGATGCCTCTACCTTGAGAAAGGCCTTCACTTTATTGTGGTGCATTTGGCTCAAACTCAATGCAGTGAGAGTCTCAATAAAGGAAGTGTTTTATTATTATAATATTCTTTATAATTTTTGGTGTAATTAACTCCTTTTTGTGGAGGGTTAACATCAATTGTTAACCCTTTTTTTTTTCTTCAAAACAAATACATGTCACTATCTTATTTTAGTAGATACATATGATATATATTTTGGTTGTTTGTTTGGACTTATAATTATAAATGTAATATATATGTTTACACATTGTATGATAATATAAATATATATGTTATTGTTACTTAAATATGATAGGATCATTGTTTTTTCATTCACTTAAATAATATTATCATATGTTTCTTATGAAAATGAATGTTACCATATAAGTTTATTAGGCATATTTAATATTTTAAGAAATAGAAATATTTGTCGACTAAATTAAATCGACCAATCGCCTTTTTGTCGCCTCTCGGCTCGGGCGATTAGGGAACTTGTCGCCTTGCAGCTGCCTAACGCCTTGACAGCTTTGTTATCAAAGACTTGGGTGATCTTCAATACTTTTTGAGGATTGAAGCAGTTAGACAAGGGATGAGTCTTTCTTTGTCCTAGAGATGCACACTCTGCAGATCCTTGAGGAGGTTGGATTGCTTGGATTCAAACCCTCTAGTATACCAATAGAGTCTCAGTATGCTCGCACCACTAATGGGGAGGACCCCTTATATGAAGATGTTACCAAATACCGCAGCACTATTGGACGCTTGCTCTACTTGACTATTACGATGCCTAATATTAGTTTTGTAATAAGCAGAGTCAGCCAATATATGCAGAACCCTAAGTACAGTCATTGACATAAGGTTTGTCTTATCCGAAGGTATCTCAAAGGGAGTCCAGGTAAAGGGTTGTACTACAGAGATGGCAAAAATCTTGATATTCTAGCCTATTCAGATGCGGATTATGTTGGATCTGCAGATGATAAACATTCTACTTCATGATATGCAGTCTATCTTGGTAGGAATCTAGTTTCTTGGAGAAGTAAGAAACAGAATGTGGTGGCTCATCGAGTGCAGAGGCAGAATATAGAACAATGGCTCAAGTGGCTTGTAAGATCATATGGATTGCCAGTTTCCTACAGGATTTGGGTGTTAAGGCTGATGTGCCGATCCCATTTTATTGTGACAATCTACCACTTTATTGCTTTTAATCCAATCTTCCATGAATCAGCCAAACATATTAAGATAGATTGTCATTTTATCTATGACATAGTCCTAGGGGGGAAGATTAGTATACCATATGTCTCGTCTAAGTTTCAACTGGCAGATATTCTTACCAAGCCATTGAAGAAGTGTCATGACCTACAGCAACCTGGGGCTTAACGACATATACGCCTCAACTTGAGGGAAAGTGTTAAGTTATAAGAATGTATTTGCCATTTCTTTTTCTTATATGGGTATCTATGTAATTAACCCAATTCTCTCTCTTATAAAAGAGAGGCTAAGGTTTCTCTCCTATAAAAGAATGTAATGCATCATTTTCTCTTCATAGGAAACAACCATTGAAAGTTCCCTATACCCAATAAGTCGAAAGCCTTATGTATGCTATGTTGTGCATTAAACCGAACTTGGCATGTTTAGTAAGGTTAGTTAGTAGATATCAAAGTAATCCCGAATAAGCTTATTGAGAAGCTATCAGAAGGATAACGTACTTAAAGGGAACATTGCACCATAAACTTGTATACCAAGCTGAAGAAGTTGATGTGCTTCGCTATACAGATGCCGACTTTGGCAATGTCAAAGATGATGGAAAGTTCAGTTCAAGGCATTTATTCACCTTTGGAGGTGATGGGGTGTTGAGATAAACACATAGGAAGTCAAATACATAGCTTGTAATATAGCAACTACCTAAGCTGTTTGGATAAGATTTTTGAATGATTTGAATATTGGTTTGATATCAGATGTATTGTGATAACCAATCAGTAATTAACATCATTAATAGTGGTACTAATAGTTCAAAAGGAAAGCATATTGAAATATAATATCATTGCATTCGTGATATTGTGGAAGAAGAAGTTAAAGTTATATTCCTACTTCGAATATGATTGCTGGCCCTATGAATAAGAGTGTTCCGATAGAAAAATTTATCAATCATGTCAACTCGATAGGAAGAAGAATCATCTCCATGGATAATGGAGATGGAGATTTTTCTCATGGATTGCAGAAGTAGAAACATCATGATAAGATTATATGCATGGAATTTTGTGCATGATTTTCTTGACCATGTGTGAGACATTGGAAGTAGTCAATAAGACCACAAAAAATCAGAAAAAATTAAAAGAACACAGATTTACCATGGATTGAACAGGTTAAAATATGATGGGCAAGATCAAAATGACCTCTCGAAAACTCAAAGGCAGCTGATGATGGAGATAGATTTGGGAGGGGTTTGCCTCCTCTATAAATGATATGAGTTCCCCGCCCATCAAGCACACAAAAAACAAAAGGAAATTCAAATCCATCATAGCCTTAAACACATATCGCCATCTAGCCCCCTAGAGATCAGAGAGCATTCTTAACATTCTCTTCTTTCTTGAATTGTCCAAGCACTAATAATACAAAGCTAACTAATCTAAATTGCAATATTCATGTTTGGATGGACAAAATCACAAAGAATGGGTTTGCATGCTCTCCCCATCCAATTTGGAGATCACCCAATGCATCCAAAATAGAGACATGTAGGATTTCCTCAAGGAGGGGAGGAAGAAGATATCTGATTGTATAGTGGAGAACAGGGAATGGTGACGATGCCAGCAGCCTCTGACCCATTGGAGAGGATCCGAAAATTGACCAGTGGAGTTGCCACCAAGGTGTCAGGTTCATTTTCACGGTCCAATATCTTGTGGGGCGACAAAGACAGGATCAAAATTCGCCACACTGATGAGTGCTCCATTTTGCCGGTGGTGTGGAGGAACAATATTTGCATGTGGCAGCTGCTTTGATGAAAAAAGGCCCTGGTTATCTTCGTGTTTTTATTGCAAAACTTGTGTCCATTTTGCTCTTATGTCTCCTTCCCCTCTCCTTTTGCCACGCAGGATTGGGAATGTGGATCCTATGCTAATGACTATCATTATGTTAATCCTTATTAAGAGGTTATAATTAGAATCTTTGAAACAGGAGGAAAGAGAGATGTATTAGTGGCTCCCTCGATTAATTAAATGCCCAACTTTCAGTTGGCGTTTGATGGTTGGCTTGTAGAGGTCTGAAGTCATCTTGGAGGATATGGAAAAGAGTCACGATTAAGGTTCCTGTGACAATTAAAAAGAGCTTTGATCACCCATAATGGCATGGTTCGACATTGTCACCTACTCTTTTCGGCATTTCATGTCTCTAGATGCACCAATGTTCAAGAAGTCGGTATGCGGTCGGTTGGTTCACCGCATAGAAAGTATATGATATTTGGACAAGTATGCGGACGAGTATGTGGATTTGTATTTTTTTATTTTAAAAAATATAAAATAACTGGTTAGCTTATTAAAATTTGTGTTATATGTAATGTTATAACTATACAACTACCTCAAACAGTATAATAAAAACAACATAGTTAATACTCTTACTTTTTAATTACCATACAACTTAGAATATAAAAAATTAGTCATTTTTAAAAAAGAAAATGTAGAAATTAAAATCCAAATGTTCATGTTTATTATCAATGAACATAAATAATAGATCTAAATCAAGAATCTAAAATGAAAACAAAATCAAAGACTTCAAATTAACATAAATCAAAATATATTATCAAGAATCTAAAATGAAATCTATATCAAAAACCTAAAATCATGACATCATGTCAAACAATACCTAAAAGGATAAAAAAGAAGAAATCTCTCAAAGACTCAAATTGGGTAGTTTTATCTCAAAATTGGGTGAGTATGCAACCCAGTAAATGCTTACTCGGCCCACCTACTCGGACAGACCCGACTATAGGACCGCATGGCACTACTCGATTCAAGAAGGGGTCCACTGATGCCTATGCAGGTACCTACGCGACCTAGGCAGCCGACTTCCTGAACACTGAGATGCACTTGATGTGAAGATTGTGCATGTAACCTCTGCATAGTTGCTATAGATAGCAAGGGTTATTGATTATCAACAACATGAAATGCCTAATCGGGGACCAAACTTACTGGCATAGGCACACTATGGTTGTAGTAGAAGGAATAGAGATGCAGATGTGTGAATCAGATGTTTATTTAAATAAGAGAAATTGTTAGATTTTTTTTTTGTATGAAGTTTGAAATTTGAACAAGAGTTGATAAGGAATTTTTATTTGACATTACGCAATTCTTGGACGAGAATTGCAGTACTTGGGTCCAAGGTGGAATTTTAACATGGATTATGTGGTAAGTGTAACACAAGTTATGCGGGTTTCCAATCAAGTAAAGCATAAACTATGCAAAGGATTGGAACACATTACATTTTTAAGAAAAATGTCTTCAAATATATGCAATCAATTTACCAAAAAAATTAAGGAATATTGGAGATATTGAAATACAATTAACGCATGTTGGTTGAAATGAATAGCTTTAAGTAGTTTATGCAAGGGGAAGATCCTTTCAAAAGTTGGTTTGAATTTTTTTTTCTCTCCCTAAAAAAAAGATCCCTTTGAAAGTCAGAGACAACTACTATATAGTAGCAATAAGGCCTGCCATGTTATATGACATTGGGCTGCCAATTGTATGCATGTGCAAAGGATTTTCTTGCAAGAATGTAGATGTTGAGATAGATGGGTGACCACGCAGGATAGGATCAGATCTGCAATGAACTAATTACAGAAAAGTTTGGCTGGCACCAATAAAACATTAAACAAAAAAGCCGTGTTTAAGGTTGTTTAGATATTTGGAGAGGCCTTTGATGCATAAGTGAAGGTGGATATGTGTCGAGCTGATGTTTATAGTACCTTTCTTCATGGTGACTTGCAAAAGAAGTTTGTGGAATAATCCGACAGGTTCAAGAAGACGAATCAAGCCAGCTATGTTTGCAAACAGCAATAATTAATTTACAGCCACAAGCGAGCCTGTACATGGATTTTTAGCTTTCAAAAGGCCGTGATTAATTTGAGTTTCCAACACTGTCATACAGATCACCCCTTTTAGAAGGGGCACTAAGGTTTTTTGTTATTTTAAGTTGATAGCATAGTTCTCACTGGCAACTCCAATGTTGCCATGTGAAAGACAATTGGTGATCTAATATAAAGGCTACACCTCAACGAGTGATTTACAACAGCTGCATGTAAAGAATGATTAGGGTATTTGAAATAGTGAATAAACATAGAAGCATGCAGTGATTTGTTTTCAATCTTATCTGGATTTGCTGATTTCTTTTAATTAGAATGATCTGAGGAGACTCACCATCAGTGAATTGTATATTTCCTACCAATTATTACTTACGAGATTTTGTTACAAAATATTCCATGTTTAGATTAGAGTATGCCTGCTTGCATATTAGCGAAACATTGGACCATTTGGAACTCAACACAACACATATGAAGCCAAAATCAAGCAATTTCCCCAAATGAAGAAACTTCGTTCAGCTAGAAAATTATGGATTATGGTCCTTATGGATTCCATCCCACATTAAGCATGCCCACACAAGCACTTGCATACACCATACACAACAACCACCAAACCATTTCCATATTGAGTGGGGTTAGTAACATGGATTAGTTACTGCCCTAGTCATGCCCAAATCTCTAGGACCACTGCACAACATGTCCAATTTCTCACTCCTGATTGTGACATCTAAAGTCCCATTTCCGGCATCTCCATTTCCATCAAATACATGATCAATGCATGCCAATCATTACCAGCCTAGCATTTGAATCCTATAACATGGCACCTCTCACTACAACATTGCAGTGCTTGCCTTGGGATGCTCTTTGTAGACCTACCAAGGGGGTGGTTTGGGAATGGCACACCTAAGTTCTAGAAATAATGCCTTGCTAGCCAAGTGGGTTGCATGAATTATAGGGCAAAACAATAATCCATCATGTAAGGTCTTCTTCACTTACCATGAATAAGAAATGAATTAGGACCACCATTTATTTCTCTAAACAAGAAAATTGGTTCAGGTATGATTCTTCGCTGTGCAAGGACAATTAGTTTAGTCAAGGATGCTTGGAAAACTTGTTTCCACGTCCGTGTGCATTAGCATGCGATAAGGATGCCTTGGTAGTTAAGAACAAGGGTTGATGGACTCTCCAACTTTCATGGAGGAGTCCCTAGATCTTCCCGTCATAATGGAGGTGTAGAACACCAGAGTTTTGGACCCTTAAATATAGCCAGTCTACTCTAGGACTGATATTTAAATAAGTCTGACTCCTCATCCAGTCCTTGACCATCACTATTTCCTTGTGCTCAAAGGGTGCAAGGAAGGTCTCTTTGCAAGTGTAATTCATCTCATCAGACATCTTTTACTGATACTTTTTTCTTTTTTTGATAAATACTGTTACTTTTTTCCTGTCTTAACTGTTTGATTGCATCATCAATTGATACATAGCCAACCCAGACTTACGCAGACTTTGTGAACAGGCCCTAGCAAGAGAATGGGGTGACTCCACCTTCATAGATGTGCTTAAAATCCACAATCAGTTGTTTCTTCTCTGTGAGGATGCTCTGCAGAAGTTGCTTGCAGAGGCCATCAGTTACCTAGACGAGAGTAAGATATATCATGGCCTGAAGAGGGACTTCGGATGGTGTGGCAGGGAGAAAGCTAGTGGTGCATCCATAAAGCAGTGCTTATATGCCAGAAGATCAAGGTGGAGCATAAAAAAACAGCAAGGCCAATGTAGCCACTTTCAATACCTGAACGGAAGTTGTAGGATTTCTTCTCCATTTTTTCTTGAAATCTTCAAGCATTAATAAAACAAAGTTACCTAAACTACCACAGTACAGAATTATGCAGCAAGAAAAATGTCTTCAACTGGTCATCTGTATCTGACAACATGTGGAGCTAATAACATAAATAATAGACCATACAGAACAAATCATGTTGAGTTAGCACAAATAAATTCCAGTAACAGCTGGCATTATAGGATAAATAGGAGGCCTGAGATTGCATGAAACAAAAGGAGTAAAATGACAGGAAGGTGCGGCACTTGCAGTATGAAATCACCTGCCATTGATTACGGGGTGTTTTGAAGAAACCAAAATCCAACTTACCAATCTGCACTATTGACTTTAGTATCACTTTGTATCCAGTGTTTAACTTTTTTTTTAGGAGAATTTTTAACAATTTCAGCAGTACCACATACTCATACATCATACACTACAAATCCATCAAAGATTAAGTTTTTTTTTCTGAAAACAGAAATGATAAATATATAGTAAATATTTATGAGGCACCAAGTCTGGTAGTTATGAGGTGACACAGGCACACTGAATGAATGCGTTGTCATATATCTACAGTTAAACTCATTGCTATCCAGCAGAACACATATTGTCATGTACACCACAGTAAGTAGCTTCAGATTTGGCTTGTTATTTCTGTTTTTGTGTTTCTATCCTTGTACTAGATGTAGCCGCCATTCTCGCAACAACCATTGTGGAAGGATCGAAGGCAACAGCTATGGAAGGAAAGTCTTCCAATTTGATATCACCCCAAAATTTCGGAGACCAATCTCCCTCAGGAAAGCATGATCTTCACCAAATCAGGACCTGCAGATTATTGAGGAAGTCCATAGAAATGGCACAGAGAGGGAGAAGGAGGGATAATCCCATCATGAGTGATTGTACTCAGAGACAGATTGAGAGAACTATTGTATTCCTTTCAATATTCTTACTGGAATCTTGAGGGTTAGATTCCCTCCCCGTAAGGTTCTAAGTGTCGATATTGATGTCGTGCCAATAAATTTCCAAGTGTGCGTATCGTGGGTATGCTGACAGCATGCCATGGAAACGCCCATGTATCAATGTCAGGTTATCAAGATTATCGATGACCCAAAATTATCCGTATCAATATTTTCCATGTTGGAGATTTAATCCACTAAGCTGACCGGTAGCAACAACAGCAATAGTTGTAAAGTGCACCACCAGTAGCAGCAGGAGTGTGCGCCAGCAGTACACATCCTTTACATGATTGAGCCCCTAATGAACTCAAACCCTTGACAATCTGCGGATGGCACTCTGATCAGCAACTGAATTGAACACACCTCCACAAACTTGTTCAAACCCCATCATTGTGAGTATCCTCTATTGAGTACATGAGGAAAGGTGTTACCCAATCACTTGTCTCCACCACCTACAAGCACTACATCCTCGACAACAAGGGATTGAAGTGATGCAATGTTGAGGCAGCAGCCCAAGTATGAATAAGGTGATAGATCTCCATACACCAGCTAGGATGAAAACAGATCCAAGCTCAGATTCTCAGAAGACTTTGGTTGGAAATCTATTTCCCTCTCCACCAAGCATATGATAGATAAGTTTCTTAAACCCAAAATTATAATTGCCACTTGTGAAAGATTTGATTCCTTGAAATCTTCTACATAATCCATAACTTCCTTGCCATCACCACATCCTAATTCCTGCCTTGTAAGTACACACATGATTGTTACACAAGAGTTGTGGGGTTTCTCTGTAAACTCAAGACACATCGTCACTTCCCACCTCCTTTCTGACTTTCTAGACATTCTATAGCTACTTCTGCACAAATGTGTCGCTTGTCTCTGAACATAGTGGCAAAGATATCAGCTATAAGATATCTCAAGCCGATGCAGAGATTAGCACACAAGAGGATATCTTCAATCAAACTGATCTCAATAAGCGCTTTCACATCCACCAAACAGGTAGCACTAAGAATAGGTATCTTACCAATAAGTTTTTTTTTTTTTTAAAGATCTCACCAAAAAGTTAAAGCCATCCAATAAGAGATCCACCAGTTTGACATTTTCCAAGTAGAGGAGATCGGAGAGAATTCCTTACAGCAATGATACCATCATAATACATTCCATCACTAGAACCTCCAAGAAATAAACCACCCCTTCTAAACCTAATGACTTGAGAAAGAAGCTCCATAAGTCTTTCACTCTTAGAGAAAAGCGAACCAAGAAGATGTCACAACAAGAAGGATTGAGGGCCGAACATGGAAGTCTAAAACCCACCATAGTTCTTACACAGAAGACCACAAAATACACCAATAGATTAAGAAAGGACCACCAAGTTCTCATCAAATCCTTATCCATGAGATGCAACAACCTCTATCACTTTCTCTTCCTTCAAAGTATATTTTAGAGAGGATGAGAATGACAGAAACAAAATTGGCCACCTCTTCAACCCCTCTTCATAGCAACATCCCCAATGGCCTAGACCACCACAACGAAGGCACCACACTTGATCTCAAAAGTCCTCGATGAAGTGATCCACATTTCCACAATGGAGACACAAATTGGCATCATTTCACGGATTCCCCTATCCCTCTGCCACCTTCATTAGTCAAAGAATGACAGCAATGCTTACCACCAACATGGAACTAGCCCCCTCTCCCTCCCTCACCACACGCTCTCATCCTCCAAAGATTATTAGTTCCTTGATACTAGCCATGCCACATCATCAATACTTGGCAACGCATGGAGGCCCAGCTGGCCTACTTGGAGAACAATCCAAAGTAAGAGAGATTTTCTTGTGTTATCCTTCTTTTAGGTGGTTAGGATTGTTTATGCAAATCGTTAGGAATATGGGTGAGGTGTCATATCATTGTACGAGTGAGCACAGCTCAATCTTGTATGCAAAGGGGACCTTCGGCTCTTTTGTTGCGTGAAATGTATAATGACTAATTAGTCGATCATCTACATGTTAAGCAATACAATATTTCCTCTTTCAGTTCTTTTTCTCATGTGCAGTAGAGATTGCCTCCCATGATAGACCATAGGCAAGCACGGCAATGGCCTCCACTAGCCATTTGACTTGCTAATCAAAGGGCAGGTACCATTGTGGCATCAAAGCCTTCATAACCTCGGGACCCACCGTGCGATATGGATGACGATAATATGGAGATGTTGCTCCAGATGCAGCAGGAGACTCACTCTTTACTCCAGCAAAGCTTTGATGTGCCAACTGAACTCATGGAGTTGATGAGGCGGCGAAAGGAACAAGAGACACCCCAAGACAAAGCAAACAAGAGAAAATGGGGAGCATCTTCTTCATTGCCTTTGGCACCACCTCCAATGATCAAAATCAACTTTACATAGTAAGGTGGCTCCACAAGGCCAATGATATGGCTTCAACATGCGGAGTGGTTCCTAGCCTTTCATAAGGTGTTGAAACACAACACACAGTCTGTCTCCCTTCACTTAGAAAGGGATGCCATGCAATGGCTCAACTGGAGGGAGATTTGTGGCCGAGTCTCGACATGGGAGGAGTTTTGCCAAGAAATCCTCGTGTGTTTTGGGAAGAATGAATATGAAACTCCCATGGGGTAGCTATGCCACCTCAAACAAACCTCAAGCATCACCAACTATTGCACAAGGTTTGAAGCACTTCAGGCAAAGGTTCCCCTCATGAAGGAGAACTTCACTAAAAATTTTCGTCGCCAACCTCAAGGAGGAGCTCCACATTGAGATCCTCATTTTGCAACCCCAAACAATGGTGCAAGCACTGCGTTATGCACATATTATGGAGGATTGGAATATGTCGCGCAGCCATTTGCTCACCTTTCCATCAAGCAGCTCGCTTTGCACTATAGGGAGCAAGACAATGCCGAGACCACGTGAAGCAACTAAGGAAACCTCTTGCTCGTGGACCATCAAGAAGCTGACCTCGAAGGAGATGGTCGATCACCAAAAGAGGAATTTATCTTCTAATTGCGATGAGCATTTAATGCCTAGCCACAAGTGTAAAATACGCATGCTTTACTTTCTCACCGACAAGGAAGACAATGGCATCTCTCCCAAGCAGGAGGGCAAGAAGATGGAGACCAAGGAGCATGACTCCTCTCATGCAATCACAAGAAAATCCACCAAAGGGCTAGTCAAGCTCATCGCAACAATTGCAACTGGTACTGATCTGGCTTTGGTGGATGGCGAGAGCTCTAGCAATTTTATTGCTCTGGTAGGCAACGACACGATAGTCATAGAGACTCGACATCCCATGTGGGTCTCCGCGGCAAGTAGAGGGATTCTTCGCACCTCATGGGGCATCCAGAACTTGTGCCTTGACATACAAAGGAACAAGTTCTAACTCCATGGGTATGTCCTCAAGCTGGGAATGTTCAATATCATTCTTGGCATTCCATGGATACACACTCTAGGAAGGATGGAATGGGATATGGAGACCCCATCCATATCATTCCGAACCCCAATGAGCGTCGTGACACTACAAGGGATTACCGTCAATTTGAGCAACCTCATGGGTAATGAGACAAGAGAACTTCAAGGCCAAGATGTGTCCTACTTGCTCTATATCAAGGATGATCTCCTGCCAGCTCAACACCAACCCCAGAAATGAAGCAACTTCTCGAGTGGTTTAAGGACATGTTCCAAGAATCGAGTAGCATACTCCTGGAGAGAACACATCTCATGCCATCCTTCTCAAGGATGAGACCACTGCAATGCCAACCGCTCACTATCATTACATGTGGGTGCAAAAGAATGAAATCGAGAAGCAAGTACACAAGTTTCTCATGGATGGGTGTGCATGACCTAGTCAAAGTCCCTTCGCATCTCCAATGATGCTCATAAAGATAGTAGTTGGTGCTTTTGCATTGACTCCTGTACCTTCAATGAACACACCATCAAAGATAAGTACCATATACTCATCGTTGATGAGTTACTTGAAAAGTTGTATGGAGTGAAAATCTTCACTAAAATGGATCTCTGATAGGTTATCATCAAATTTGGGTGTAGGAGGGCATTCCGAAGATGGTGTTCCGAACCCACAAGGGACACTATGAATTCGTTGTCATGCCATTTGACTTATGTAATGCTCCCTCGACCTTCCAAGCTATCATGAACGATATTTTCCATTCATGTAAGGCAAACAAGGTTGGTCTTCTTCGATGATATTCTTGTATATAACACCACTTGGGAAGAACATATTCAACATGTCGAGCAAGTCTTAAGTATCCTCGGTCGCCATCACTTTGACACCAAACTCACTAAGCGCTCTTTCAATGTTACCCAGATTGATTAATTAGGGCATCTTCTTACCGGTGATGGAGTTCAAATGGATCTTACAAAGGTCCAAGTGATCCTTGATTAGCCTACACCCACATTCATGCAAGACCTCCAAAGCTTTTTGGTCCCTGTCGAATATTATCGGCATTTTATCTGCAGGTACAAGGGCATTGCCGCCCCACTCCATGCTTGCCTCAAAGGGACTATCTTCCGATGGTCCAACAAGGCCACTGTCACCTTTTGAAGTCTCAATGATGCCTTAACATCTACTTCAGTCTTGCAATTAACAGATGTGAACAGTGACATTGGGGCTGTTCTCATGCAAGGGGGACACCCTATCACATATTTCAATCACATAACTCCTAATAGCACGCACTCTCAACTTATGAGAAGGAACTTCTTGCGCTCATCTTGGCTATTACTAAATGGCATCATTATCTAAGTAACGAGCATTTTATTGTAAGGACGAATCACCACAGCTTGAAATACTTGTTGCAGCAGCGAGTTTCCTCCCCTCAACAACAAAAGCGAGCTAGAAATTACTTTCTTATGATTTCTCCATCAAGCATAAACGAGGGGTAAGCAATGGGGTGGTTGATACCTTGTCACGTGTACCAACGCACACCTGATGGCAATCTTTGCAATGATCCTAGATTGGGTACACGCTCTAAAAAGGGAATATGCCACCTTTCCAAATTATTAGGCCACTATTATTCATGTCCTAGTTAATCCAGACCACACACAAGCTTGCCATTTGATGATGGTCTTCTTTATTTCAAACAGAAACTTTATCTTGTTCCAAATTCTCCCATGAAATCGTAGATCCTAACCAAGTATCGTGAGACCCCCACTAAGAGACAGGTGGCCTATGAGAGGACATTAGAGCAACTACGCAAGATTTCTATTAGTGCAAAATGAAGAACAATATGCGAGCCTTTGTTAACAATTGTGACATATGCCAACAAAACGAAGTTCAATAGCTTGCACCAATCGATCTCTTACAATCGCTTCCAACTCCAAATTTGATTTGGGAAGATATTTCCTTCAACCATGGACACACGGTGATAATGGTGATTGCAAACTACTTGTCACGATAAATCCATCACGCTACTCTCAAACATCCCTTTATAGTACGATATTTCACGCATCTCTTCCTCCATGTCATACGACTTCATGGCAGTGATTAAAATGCCATCAGCATGCCCCCAGCATGCCGACGAAATGAGGATTTTTGACAAGATACTATATCGACACAACATACTTATCGAAATGCAGGGATGTCTTTGTGGCATGCCACAGAAATTGTCAGCATGCTAACAGTATGTCAGTTTGCGTTATTTCCTGCTGCTAGGTCGCACGCACGTGATGCATACCACAAGCCATTACTACTGTCAGCTGCTGGTTGATTTCTTTTGCGCTGCATTGTTGTTACTGTTGCACGAGTTATGTATCGCATATCGCTAACTTGAAAGATATTGATGATCCGTACCGTGGGTGGACACCTCAAAACATGATTTTGGTCTTATAGAGCCTATGCATTTTTTTCATATTGTAACATTTTTACCCATTTTAAGTCATTTTTAGTAATTTTCTCAAAATTCCCTAATATCAACAAAATATCACCAATATATCCCCTTTTGAATTAGCATTAACACTTTTCTTCTTATAATCCTTGATTTAAAAAATAGTTACCCATTTAAAGAGAAAGTATAAGACAAGATTTAGGACTTAAACGAAAATATTTATCCATTTAAATAGTTATTCTTAAAATTCCAATTATTTTGACCAATTCTATCATTTTTGTCAACATGAGTTGGCGTACCTCTGACATGCCTCTAAAATAGACTATTTTTAGAACATCAAAATCTTCAAAATCTGATGTTGAAACACAAGTATTTTCATGACATACCCTTGATGTGCCAGCGAAATGCACACTTGAAAATTTATCGAAACGACGTCAAAATCGACATTTCAAACCTTGCTCCATAGGATTCCTTGCACCATAGTATCCAACAAGGATAAGGTATTCACTAGCTCCTTTTGGCATGAATTATTCAAATTACAAGGATCGAAGCTCCATTTCTCTTCAGCCTATCGTCCCCCCATCAGACGAATAGTCAGAGGTTGTCAATATTGGGGGTGTACTTCTAGTGCTTTTGTTAAGAACACCTGCATTCTTGGGTTTGTTGGTTTCCGATGGCAAAGTACCACTTCAATACCTCATGGCATTCATTGACAAATAGCAACCCATTTGAAATGGTTTATCGATGGCCACCCCCAAGCCTCTAGACCTATATTCAGGGTACCGCTCAACTCCCAAAGGTAGCTCACTCACTCTCTTCATATCTGTGACGCCATACTAGCCAACCGAAAGCACTATCTCTAGTGAGCCCAGGAGTCAATGAGGCCACAAGCTAATAAGCATCAATGGGACCTATCCTTCGTGGTTGGACAATGGGTCTACTTGAAACTTCCTCCGTTCAGGCCAAATGTCCAACACTCCCGCTGTTACCCGATGCTACACAGTGATTTAAATGCTGACGGCATGCCATCGGTAAGGGGGTTTTTGGAGAAAGGTTATGCCGACACAAAGATAGTGTCGGTTTACAGGGAAACCGTCAGCATGCCGAGGGTTTCGCCGGCATGCCGATAGTTGCCGACGAAACGGCGACATGCCGACTATCTGCTGAGCGGGGGAAGGCCTGCGCTGGGAATTGGAGCAGTGGGAATTTGAAAAGGAATTGGAGGGAAATTTTTTTCGGGAAGAGTCCACAAACACACGTGTTGATTTTTTGTCATATAGGCTCAAATAACAATTGTTACAACTGTAAATATGTTTCCAACATCTTGATTTAGTTGTCTTTTGAATTTTAATCATTCATGCACACACACGTTGATTTTTTGTCATATAGGCTTAAATAACAATTATTTTTTGTTCATATAGGCTTACATACAACTGTAAATATGTTTCTAACATTTTAATTTAGTTGTCTTTCAAATTTTAATCATTTATGTCATTTCTATCGGCATGCATCGGCATACCCTCGGCATACCTCAAAATGTCATTTTTTTGGGTCGTCGAAATCGTCGAAATCTACCATCGAAAAACGAACATTTCCATGGCATGCCGAAATGCATACCTACAATTTCATCGGCACGACATCAAAATCGACATTTCGAACCTTAATGCTACAGCCCTACTATTATGGCCCATTTCCCATCACTCATAAGGTTGGGGAAGATGCATGTGAGCTCCAACTTCCCCTAGAGACATGTATTCATCCGGTGTTCCACATTTGACAACTTAAACTTCCCCATGGGGAACATCCGATCAAGACTGAGCTACCTCGTGAATGGCCTCCAACCAATGATCAAGCCAAATTCCCAAAGAAAATACTTTGATGCTGCATGGTTAAACGTGGTAATCAAGCTGTCACCAAGGTTTTAGTTCTTTAAGTAGGCAAAGATGAGAGCCTTGCGACGAAATACCCTTCATGGACCATCAAGGACGATAGCATTGCCGATCAGGGCAGCCATTGATACCAGCCATGCCACATCATCAACACTTGGCAACATGTGGAGGCCCAGCTGGCCTGCTTCGAGAACAATCCATATTAAAAGATATTTTCTTGCGTTTCATCCTTCTTTTGGGTTGTTAGAAGTTCTTATGCAAACCGTTAGGAATATGGGTAAGGTGGCGTACAGTTGTACAGGTGAGCACAGCTTGATCGTGTATACAGAGGGGACCAATGGTTCTCTTGTTACGTGCGACGTATAACGACTATTTCGTCGGTCCTGTACACGTTAAGGAAGGTAAGCAATACAATATTTCCTCTTCCAGTTCTTTTGCTCCAGTGGTGGTATAGAGGTTGCCTCCCATCATAGCTCATAGGTGAGCACAGCAATGGCTGGAGAACAATACAGAATAAAGGATATTTTCTTGTGTTTTATTCTTCTTTTGGGTCGTTAGAATTTCTGATGCAAACCATTAGGAATATGGGTGAGGTGGCGTACGGCTGTACAGGTGAGCAGAGCTCAATCATGTATGCAGAGGGGACCAATGGCTCTCTTGTTACGTGTATAACGACTATTTAGTCGGTCCTGTACACGTTAAGGAAGGTAAGCAATACAATATTTCCTCTTCCAGTTCTTTTGCTCCGGTGGTGGTATAGAGGTTGCCTCCCATCATAGCTCGTAGGTGAGCACAGCAATGGCCTCCGCCAGCCGTTAGACACTCACAACGTCTCGCTAATTGGAGGGCAGGTACCACTCCTCCTACAGAATTTGCCCTAACATCTCCGAATATTCCTCCCTCAGATTAAAAAGGCGCCTGCTTTTTTGAGAAAGAACCTTTTTTTTCCCTCCAAAATAAAAATCTTCGCACATAGGTTTTTTATGTGCAAAGACGTCCATTCAAAGGACACACTTACGACTGACGAAAGCTCGTCATGAAACTAAATGCGGGAATCAATTCAAGTGCAATCACCATACCGAAGAGCACAATCAACTCCAATCGCAAAAAGGAAAAGCGAAATTACCTCAAGAAAAGCCTTAAGAATCCAGAGGAACGCCAGAATGAGAACCCCATTCACTGCAAACTTCACCTGCTCCAAGAAGAAACGAACACAAGGACAACCCGCTTCCTCAGTCCACAATCGACACCAAAGATCTCATTTTTCCAAAGCAATTCCAAAGAACACGGTAGCGTAAGGAGTATAAAAGTCTAACCAACCAGCCTGGTGGGGATGGGGACGGGGAGAACCGATCGAACCGCCTTCCTCGCACGCCTCGACACCTTGCGGAAGACGTTGTGGAGGAACCTCACGAGGAGATCCAAGCTCCGATCGTCCTCCTCCTCCTCATCGTCATCGTCGTAATCGTCATCCTCGTCGTCGGTATCGTAGACGCGCTCCACCCCGAGGCTCTGAGCCTCGCGCCACGATCCCCGATCTCTGACCACCACCACGGTTCCCTGATATCATCAGATCCGATCGCATCAACTCGGAAGAGAGTTCGATCGTGGGATGGGAGGGGCCGGTTGTTACCTTCTGGGGTCTTCTAGAAGCGAGGAGGGGCTTCAGGGGGCGAGGAGCGGAAGGGGAGGCGGGGAAGGGGAGGCGGAGGAGAGGAAAGGAGGAGGAGGAGGAGGAGGAGGAGGGGGGAGATGTGAGTGTTCTGAAGGCGGCAACGGTGGATGAGGAGGAGCAGAGTGGCGCCATGTGTGGGGAGAAGTCGAGGAGGAGCACTCTCTTATGTTGCTCCTCGAAGAGAGGGAGAGAGAGAGGGGAAGAGCAGCGGGCACATTTTAACTTTACACCCTGAACTGACCTAATTTTGAGATCGGAACCTCCACTGTTTGTGCGTTGTATGGGCAATTAGAGTGAGGCTTGCTCAACGGTTCTAACCGCATTTCTTCTCCCTCTCGTTCTTTTTTTTTTTTTTTTTCAATGTGAAAAATCTTTATCTAGCAGCCAACCAAAGTACAAGAGAGACAATATTTTATCGGTTACATATCTATCTATGTTTGACAACATAAAATTTACATTATCATTGAGATCCTAGCATAGTGTTGGATGACATTATAATTTTTCCAATATTATTATTGTTGGGCAAGAATTTGGCTTACTAGATTGTAGGCATCGGACAGAACTGTCACCTCCTGCAAACCAACATCTAAGGCCAATTACAAGCTATTGAGAATTGCTCACGATTCTACTTCCATGCTACAAATATCTATCTAGTAGGCACTGCATCTAATGACCTTGCCAGAGCCATCTCTCAAACAACTACCACTATCAATTTTGTCTTGTCTATCACTGAGAACTCTATCATCTCCCTCGTTGACGATTCGATAGAGATTTGCCATACCATTCGCCATTTTGATCACAACACATGGATCCGGAGTTGCTCCTTTCATTATTACTTTACATTTATGAAGCCAAAATGCATGAACAATACAGAAGAGCAATTTTTTTAGACTACCTACTTTTTCAAGATGTTCATCTAAGTCAAGCAACATATCACCCCAGAAATTCCCTACATTTTCTAGCCTTACTCCCAATGGAACCAAACTGCTTGCATAAAATCATATCTCCACAACAGGTGCTCTCAATTCTCCTCACAACAACTACAAAGCAGGCATGGCTTGTCAATCCCATCCATTCTCTTGGCCAAATTTAGTCTAGTTGGTAATGCTTCAACCACCACTCTCCATAAGAACACTTTTGTCTTGGACGTTAATCCCTTTATTGCCCATAACTTCTTGAAAAGAGATCGTTGGTGCTCCCCCACCATCCAACCCCTACCAAGTTCAACAAGTAGTGTCATATATGCCGATTTGACAAAGAATTGGCCCCTCGAGTGCGATTTCTATTTCATTATATCTGGCCCCTTATGGATAGTGAAAGAAACCATAGCAGCAGCCTCAGTCGATTAGAATAGATTAAAAATCATTTCTTTATTCCATGCATTTCCACCTTCGTCCATCAATTCATCTACTCTTGATATCTGTAGTGCCCTATAATCCCTTAGCGTAATTCTTTGACCGGTGCAAAAAACTCATTGATCCCCTCAACTATTAATCGAATCCCCATTCCCCACCAACCACAGAGTATTTCCATAAGAGATGTGATAATGTTAGGCCTTTTCAAGACTTTTAAGATAACGAAGCCAAACCTTAGATGATGGTGGCATACATGCACAAGCCTTGTGGCTCATACGAATACACATTAGTGGCCTAATATAAACATATATTTTTTGTTAAATTGTAGATAAATTGGGTTGGGTTAGGTAATGAAGTCAAAATCAATGCCCACCTATGAGGAGAGTGGAGTGAATTATGGGAAGGTTTGATGTATGATTTTATAAACCCTATATGTATGGCTTGTTGGTGGGCAGAGACCTTATCCAATGCCATGTATAGATTTAATCTTTTATATATATTTGCTGGATTATGATCCAATAATATATGGATTAGTATATATAGTTACATATTGATATAATCTTTCAACATAAAATTTAAGGACTATCATTGATTATGACCATTTATAAAGTGATCAACTAATGGTATTAAGTTTATATGGGAATAAAATGCAAAAGGAAAGTATGGTGTTTTAAACTTATATGTGCAGAGACCTTTCTTTGTAATTAGAATCTTCTTGATGGGCAGATATACTAATTACCCAATTGCAATTAGTGGGGATAATTGCTATTTAGTATGGGGGTTATGATCCCCAAGGGAACCACTGACATTCTCTAAGCATCAAACCCATCTTGACCTAGAGAAAACTGAGAGAGGGAGATTGAACGGCTGAGTGATTCCATTCTGCCGAGGCTACTCTCGATCTAGTGCGTGGAGGTAGGATCCCTTGAAAGATCCATATTGCAACCCAGGTTCTGTAAAACTAAGATTATACAGGCATGTCTTTCTCAACGTGGATAGATCAATATATGAATGTGAGCAACATATTTCTGTAAGGACATGAGCATGTTATTCTCTTATGTATTAGATCTGTTTTAGCATTTGCATGTCTTATTGTTTTCATGTTCTTATGCAGTTCAAATGGACATGTGTATCAACCATTAGAATCTCATGTATTAGGATTAAAAGGATATTGGTTCGTATTCTCAGAATAACTCAAATCACATTCCGTAATCATTGCAAGTGCCGGTCGTCCTTATGAGTATCGGTACATGCAAGCTACAGTTAAGGCTTAAGAACTCCAGGTCTTGGACTGCAGGTTGCCAGTACCCGTACTCATCATGAGTACCAATACTAACTAGCTACAAATTATGCTCTAAGTTCTTAATCTCAATATCTGTAACCTATGAATATCGGTGCTTGTCATGAGTACCGGTACTCATGAGTCCGGTACTAATAATCAGTACCAGTACCTATTGGTTACCGGTCAAGGAACCGATACTCAACAAGTACCAGTACTCTTGATGGGTATCGGTACTTGTTGAGATAAGACAATTCTAGAGTGATACTAGTACATCATGAGTATCAGTATTAGTACTAGTACTAGTACATAATGAGTACTGGACAAGTACTCATCTGAGCTTGAGTTCTAAACTGTAAGCTATGAGTACCGATACTTGACACCAGTACCGGTACTTGACACCAGTACTTGTATTTCTTTAGATATGGAACTCAAACCTGTATGGCATGGATACCAGTACTGGTACTTAATAAATGGGCTACCGATACTGGTACACCAGTACCGGTACCCAATTGATTTTAAGCTCAATTAAGATTAATTAGTGTACAGGTTCACCCTAAATCAGAAGTGGGTCAATTACAACTAAACCCCTCATATTTATCTGACAAGTGGTATCAGAGCCAACCCACGTTCTACTTAGTTTGGATTTTAAGATTTAGTATGATTAATCAGGTATACAATTCAAGGACATTTTGGTTGAAACAACATCTCACTAAGGTAAGCTCTCATGGGGATACTAATCTTGTCTTTGACCTGTATAAGGAAGATGAGTGAGTATAGATAGGTGTACATTTATCGTATGGTCACTCATTTACGTGGGAATAGTGATGTGTAGGTTGTTAGGTTTATCTAAGTAGTCATTTAATCAACCCAAAGGAAGGTTCATGACTGACTCAGAAATGAACCTACAATCATTACTTACCACGCCATATCTTTAATTACAAGTCAATCTCTCGTCTAAAGATGAGACTTTTGATGGAGTTAACTAAGACTTGTGATTAAGTCAAATTTTGAATTATTCAAACTTACTTTATGCTTATAGGAGCTAATCTTTTGTTGTTTTTGTAAATTTTTTAGATATGTCCTCTGCTAATATTACTGCTACCTTAAACTCTATTCTTATGCTCATTGGCTCCAATTTCAAGTCCTGGAAAGAGAACTCATTAATAGTTCTTGGGGTAATGGACTTGGACTTGGCGATTAGGATCGATTCTCCTGTTATTACGGAAATTAGTACTTCTAATCAAAAGAAGGAAAAGGAGCAGTAAGATAGGTCTAATCGAATAAGTATCATGATTATGAAAAAGGCCATCCCTGAGGCATTTAGGGGCACAATGTCAAATGACATTGTTACAGCTAAGGATTTCCTTACCGATATTGAAAAGAGATTCGCCATGAACGAGTAGGCAGAAATTGGTATGCTTTTGGCGAGTCTCATTTCAATGAAGTATAAGGGGAAGGATAACATTCGTGAGCACATAATGGAAATGTCCCACATAGTTTCAAAATTGAAAGCACTGAAGCTTGACCTATTGGTATTAATCTCTCTTCCACCCTCATTTAACCAGTTTAAGGTGAGCTATAACTGTCAGAAAGAGACTTAGTCTTTGAATGAGCTCATCTTACACTGTGTGTAAGAAGAAGAGAGAATGAAACATGATAGAGTTGAAAGTACCTATGTTGCCTCTTCCTCGAGTAATAAAGGCAAGGGGAAAACGAGAAAACCAGATGTGCAGATACAACCTCCCTAAAGAAGTAGAAAGGGAATACTACCAAGCCTTTTAAATCAGGATACTTCTTCTGTGGGGCTGAGGGGCACTAGAAGAAGCATTGTATCAATTACCATGCCTAGCGTGAGAAGAAAGGTACGCTTCACAGTTTGGTTTGTACAGAAAGTAATTTGGTTTCGATACCAAATCACACTTGGTGGGTAAATAGGTGTCACTACTCACATTAGTGTGTACAGGGTTACCTGAATTATCAAAAGCCAAATGAAGTCGAGCAGTTCATCTACGTGGGGGACTGGAATCCAGTACAAGTTGAAGCAATAGGAACTTTTAGGTTATTGATGAAAACTAGATTGTATTTGAATTTAGAAATACTTTTGTTATACTATCTTTCATACGTAACTTAGTTTCAGTTTATGTTCTTGATAAACTAGGTTATTTTTGTAATTTTGGAGGCAGAAAAGTAGACATTTTCCATGATTCAAAATTAGTTTGTTCTAGTTTTATTTCAATTTACGATAATTTATGTTGTTTGGATACTATTGCTTCATATATGAAACTTCCCTTTCTTGTACACGTGGTGTGGAAAGAAAACATGTAAATGAGAACTACGCTAATTTATGGCATAAACGATTAGGACACGTCTCTAGACAGAGATTGGAATGACTGGTGTCAAATGAAATTATGACCCCTTTAGATTTCACAAATTTTAATTTGTGCAAAGAATTTATTAAAGAGAACCAAACCAACTATAGAAAATTTGAAGCCAAAAGGACTTTAGATGTCTTGGATTTGATATATACAAATATCTGTGGGCTATTTTCTACGCTTGCATAGAATGACCAACAATACTTTATCATTTTCACAGACGACCATTCTAGATATGGCTTCATTTATTTGATTCATGAAAAGGCTCAATCATTGGACATGTTTAAGAATTACAAAGTTGAAGTTGAAAATCAGCTTGATAGAAAAATTAAATTCGTTAGATCTGACCGTGGTGGTGAATACTACAGCAAATATGGTAGATCCGGTGAACAATGACAATATACATTGCCAGGCTCACCTACTATGAATGGTGTAGCTGAGAGATGAAATAGAACACTTAATTTATATAATGGAAATGTCCCACATAGCTTCAAAATTGAAAGTACTAAAGCTTGACCTCTGAGAGGACTTGCTAATGCATTTGGTATTAATTTCTCTTCCGCCCTCATTCAATCAGTTTAAGGTGAGTTATAACTGCCAGAAAGATACTTGGTCTCTAAATGAGCTCATCTTACACTATGTGCAGGCGGAAGAGAGAATGAAGCATGATAGGGTTGAAAGTGCTCATGTTGCCTCTTCCTCAAGTAATAAAGGCAAGGGGAAAAAGAGAAAATTGGATGCTGCAGATACAACCTCCCTAAAGAAGTAGAAAGGGAAGACTACTAAGTCTTCCAAATCAGGATGCTTCTTGTATGGGGCTGAGGGTCACCAGAAGAAGCATTGTACCAATTACTATGCCTGGCGTGAGAAGAAAGATACGCTTCACAGTTTAGTTTGTACAAAAAGTAATTTGGTTTCGATACCAAGTCACACTTGGTAGGTAAATTCAGGTGCCACTACTCAATTTAGTGTCTTTACAAGGTTGCCTGAATTACCAAAAGTCAAATGAAGCTGAGCAGTTCATCTACGTGCGGGACGGGAATCCAATACAAGTTGAAGCAATAGGAACTTTTTGGTTATTGATGAAAATTGGATTGTATTTGAATTTAGAAATATTTTTGTTGCACTGTCCATATGTAACTTAGTTTCAATTTATGTTCTTGATAAACTAAGTTATTTTTGTAATTTTGGAGGCGAAAAAGTAATCATTTTCTAAGATTCAAAATTAATTTATTCTGATTTTATTTCAGTTTATGATAATCTATATTATTTGAATACTATTGCTTCATTCCATAAAACTTTCTTTTCTTGTACATGTGGTGTGAAAAGAAAATACGTAAATGAGAACTGCGTTAATTTATGGTACAAATGATTAAGACACTTCTCTAGACAAAGGTTGGAATGACTTGTGTCAAATGAAATTATGACCCCTTTGATTTACAAATTTTGATTTGTGCAAAGAATACATTAAAGGGAAACAAACCAACTATAGAAAATTTGAATCCAAAAGAAATTTAGGTGTCTTGGATTTGATACATACGAATGTTTGTGGGTCATTTTCTACGCTTGCGTTGAATGGACAACAGTATTTTACCATTTTCACAGACGATCATTCTAGATATGGCTTCATTTATTTTATTCATGAAAAAGGCTCAATCATTGAACATGTTCAAGAATTACAAAGCTGAAATTGAAAATCAACTTGACAGAAAAATTAAATCCGTTAGATCTGACTGTAGTGGTAATACTACGGCAGATATGATGGATCCAGTAAACAACGTCCAGGGCCTTTTGCAAAATTCCTAAAGGAATGCAGTATTGTCCCTCAATATACCATACCAGGCTCACTTACTATGAATGGTGTAGCTGAGAGACAAGATAGAACTCTTAAGGACATGGTAAGGAACATGATGTCTCATTCTACCTTACCAGATTCTCTATGGGATGAGGAACTTAATACTGCAGCATACATTCTAAATCGAGTCCCTACTAAGGCAACTAATAAAACTCCATATGCCCAGTCTTAACTATTTTCATGTGAGGGGATGTCCAGCTGAGGCAAGGCCTTATAGGCCTAATGAAAAGAAATTGGACTCTAGGACTATTAGCTGACACTTTGTAGGATACTCGGAAAAGTCAAGAGGATATAAATTTTATGACCCCACTAATAAAGTTATTTTTGAATCTGGAAAAGCTAAGTTCTTTGAGGATATTAAAGTTGTTAAAGAAATCAGAGCTAAAGATTTTGTCTTCGAGGAGGAACATGTAAATGTTCTTATGGGAGATATTCTAGTGATTGAGGATCCTGTCAGTCATGAACCTCAAAATATCTCTGAGGAAGATAATATTTTGGATGTAACTTCTAAAGAACAATCTCATATCCCTCAAGATAATGTGCCTTTGAGGAGATCCACTGAAGTAAGAAGAAATGCAATCTGGATGATTATATTGTATTTCTTTAAGAGCATAAAGTAGACATCGGCGTGATGAAAGATGACCTAGTCACCATCCGTCAAGCAATGGAAAGTGTAAATGCTCAAAAATGGATTGATGCCATGCAAAAGGAAATTAAGTCAATGAGTGATAACAGAGTATGGGATATTGTTCCTCTTCCTAAAGATGCGAAACCCGTTGATTGCAAATAGATTTTTAAAACCAAACGGCATTCAAAAGGAAACGTGGAATGGTACAAAGCTTGTCTAATTGCGAAAGGTTTGACCCAAGAGGAAGGAATTGACTACAAGGAGATTTTTTCTCCTACTTCCTCTAAGGATTCACTTAGGATAATTTTGGCATTGGTGGCACATTTTGACCTTGAGTTATATCAAATGAATGCCAAGACTGCATTCCTCAATGGCGACATTGAGGAGACCATTTATATGGCCCAACTCGAGCATTTTACGGCGGGTGACCCAAAAGGAATGGTATGAAAATTAAGAAAATCCATTTATGGACTCAAACAAGCCTCCAGACAATGGTATTTCAAGTTTCATCAAGTAATTGTCTCATTCGATTTTGAGGCAAATTTATCTAAGGAATGTATATACCATAAGTTCACTAGGAGTAAATATATCTTCTTGGTTCTTTATATGGATGATATTCTTCTTACCACTAATGATATAAGTACTCTTTATGATACCAAGAAATTTCTTGTCAAACACTTTGATATGAAAGATCTTAGAGATACTTCATTTGTGTTAGGGATTGAATATGTCGAGATTGTTCTTGCCATATTATAGGCTTATCCTAAAGAAGCTATATAAAGAAGATACTTAAAAGATATGGGATGTAGGATTGTAGACCATTAGACACTCCAGTGGCAAAAAGAAACAAGTTTAATCTACAATAATTCTCCAATAATGATTTTGGAAAATAGGAAATGCAATCAATACCTTATGCATCAGCTGTTGGAAGCATAATGTATGACCAAGTCTATACTCGTCCAAACTTAGCATACATTACTGGGATGTTAGAAAGGTACTTAAGTAATCCAAGCAGAGAACATTGGAGAGTAGCCAAGAGGGTATTCAGATATTTACAAAAAACAAAGGATCACATGCTCACTTATCGGAGGTTGGATCGGCTTGAGGTGATTGGATATACCGACTTCGATTTCGCTGGATGCTAGGAAAGCAGGAAGTCTACTTCGAGTTATGTTTTTCTAGTAGCCAATGGTGCGGTTTCTTAGAAGAGTGCAAAACAATCTTTTATCGCCTCTTTCACCATAGCAACTAAATTTACTGCATGTTATGAGGCATCCAACCATGGCGTATGGTTGCAGAATTTTGTCACCAGGTTGCGCGTTGTTGATGACATTGAAAGGCCACGTAGAATGTATTGTGACAACCAATCTGCAGTTCTATACTCCAATAACAACAGGAGCTCCTTCAAATTGAAGCACATTGAGATCAAGTTCCTGGTTGTTAATGAAATAATTCAAAATGGACAGTTGTCTATTGAGCATATATTGCCACGGACTCCATGATTGTAGATATGCTTACCAAAGGAATTTCACCTGTGATGTTTCAAAAACACAGTTTCTATGGGTATAATTTCCTTACAGAAATTTCTGCTTCAGTGGGAGTTTTGTTTAAATGCTAATTGTAATAGATAAATTTTGGTATTTTGGTATTTCAGCTATTCAATTCTTTGTTTATATATAAAGTTTTGTAAAGCTTCACTTCTGTGGAAATAACAAAACTTATCAGTTTAATCATATGTCCATTCGAAATCTATGGTTTTGATTTTGGTATTATGGTAGTGATCTCAATTTAAAGGACCAGTTGGAAATAAACATGTTACTGATTATATTGCATGTAATTTTCATGCTGTACATCCACACGTTTTCTGGTTACTATTTTACATTAGTGATTGTGATTGATGTTGGTTTAGTTACGGTAATTGTAACAAAAGTTGACTTGATTCTATTACTAGTGTGATTGGTAGATTAGATAGTTTAAAGATATGTATTTCAATTATGACAGCAAAATTGAGTTCAAACTCAGTTTTTCAATGTTGTTTAATTAGCATGTTACATATACAGTCCAATTGGGAGATTGTTAAATTATGATCCAATAATATATCAACTAGTATATGTAGTTACATATTGATATAATCTTTCAACATAAAGTTTATGGAGTGTCATTGATTATACCTATTTATAAAGTGATCAATTAATGGTATTAAGTTTATATGGGTATGAAATGCAAAAGGAAAGTGTGGTGTTTTAAACTTATATGCACAGAGACCTTTCTTTGTAATTAGAATCTCCTTGATGGGCGAATATACTAATTACCCAATTGCAATTAATGGGGATAATTGCTATTTAGTATGGGGGTTATGGTCCCTAAAGGAACCACTGACATTCTCTAATCATCAAACCCATCTTGACCTAGAGAAAACTAAGAGAGGGAGGCTGACCGACTGAGTGATTATGTTCTGCCAAGGCTGCTCTCGATCTAGTGCGTGGAGGTGGGATCTCTTGGAAGATCCATATTGTAGCCCAGGTTCTGTAAAACCAAGATGGGTATAGGTATGCCTTTCTCAATGTGGATAGATCAATATATGAATGTGAGCAACATATTTTCTATAAAGACATGAGCATATTATTCTCTAATGTATTAGATCTATTTTAGCATTTGCATGTCTTGTTGCTTTCATGTTTTTATGCGATTCAAATGAACATGTGTATCAACCATTAGAATCACATGTATTAGGATTAAAAGGATATTGGTTCGTATTCTCAGAATAACTCATATCACATTTCATAACGGTTGCAAGTGCCAGTACTCCCGATGAATACCGGTACATGCAAGCTATAGTTAAGGCTCTAGAACTCCAGGTCTTGAATTGCAGGTTGCCATGAGTATTGATACTAGCTAGCTACAGATTAGGCTACAGGTTCTTAAGCTCAATATCTGTAACCTATGAATACTGGTATTTGTCATGAGTACTGGTACTCATGAGTTACGGATTAAGTTCTGAGTTTAAAGTGACCAGAACTTGGGACTTACTAGTACCGGTACTGATCACCTGTTGGCTATAGGTCAAGGAACCAGTATTCAACAAATATTGATACTCTTGATGGATATCAGTACTTGTTGAGGTAAGACAATTCTGGAATGATACTAGTACGTCATGAGTACCAGTACCAATCACTCGTATCGGTACATAATGAGTATTGAACAAGATTCATCTAAACTTGAGTTCCAAACTGTACATTATGAGTACTGACAGTTGACACTAGTGCCAGTACCTCTTTGGATATAGAACTCAAACCTGTATGTCTTAGATACTAGTACTGGTTCACCAGTATCGATACTTAATATATAGGATATCAATACTAATATACCAATACTGGTATCCAATTGATTTTAAGTCCAATTAGGATTGATTAATGTGCAGATCTACCATTAGTCAGAAGTAAATTAATTATAATTAAACCCTTCGTGATTATCAAACAGTATTTACAACATTTAAATAGCTACTGTAGCTATTGTTATATCACCGTTTATTTATTTTTCGCTGAAGCAAAGTTTGCCCTTGCATCGCCGGTATAGCTCATTCTTGCGTCCTCACCACTCTCCGGTCCTCTCTCTCTCTCTCTCTCTCTCTCTCTCACGTGAAGCCTGACAAGTCCAACACTCTCTCTCCGTCCATCCCTCACATCTATCTCTCTCGATTGCCCGTGACTCCACATATCTCACCAAATGTTTTTTTTTGTCGGATGAAACTTTCCCCTCTTTGTCCAATGTGCAGTAGGATTCTCCGAGGATCATCGATCTTGACACAACTATGTATGCAGTTGAAGGTTCATGTTTATATATTTTTGTATTTATCTTTAAAATTAATATAACTAATAAATATGATTGTGTACAAATTTAATTATCAAGTTATGAGACAATATATTTATTATTAATAATTTTCTATGTTTCAATTATAATTTTAACAGTAGAATTTTAATATAATTTTAATTTTCAAACTCCTACAATAAGGTACAAGCTAAAATTACTTTCAAGACTTGAGCATAAATAGAGGAGTAGTTTATTTATTAGGTCATGCTTGAGTCAACTCCTATCTTAAGCCCAAAAGGCCAATCCATAGTTAAGCCTGAAAATTGAATCCAAATCTTAATTCTTAGTTTGCATTATCGTTGCCCATATAATATTTCTATCAATGATAGGCAACATGCTCGCGCAAGTCTTTTATATTTTATATGAACTTGTGAAGGATTCTTTGCAAGATTGACCTTTTGAATAGTATTTTTAACTATTTTGTCATGCATATGGAAAAGAACTTATTATGAATCCTCCTTTTTCAAGGTTTAAGATATTGATATGACAGGTAGTTCATCTAGGGACTCACCTATCTAGTGGTGATCCCCTCGTTCCATTTCCATAAACATTTGTAGCTAGTTAATATTAGAGAATCTCAAACCAATATCTAATAGATTACCTAATGAGGTTAGTAGCTAATTTACATGATATCAACTTAATAACATGTCTATTTCCATCGATCTTAAACAACCAAACTATAGTTTAGATGCCCACATAGGTCCTATTTTGCATGAATTTTGGTGACTAACCTATTTTTTGTGTGCTTAAACCTAGAGCATACTTGTTTTGCATTCTACCTAGGTTTAGAGCTCTAAACTTACTATTTAGATGTTTAAAGTTGCAACTTCAAACCTTTGGTAGATTTTCCCAATTCAATTTAATGCTCTTTTTTTAGCTGGATGGGGGTGCTACAAGGAGAGAAGGGGTAGGGGAGTTGTAGCTTGGGATGGCAGGAGGAGGGTCAAGGGGGCTGTGGGAGAGGTGGAGGTGCTGCAGAGAGGGGTGGGGGCTGCCAAAGAGGAGGAGGGGTAGGGGGGTTGCAGGAGAGGAGGAGGTGTTGTATGAAGGAGCAAGAGAAATGCAAGAGGGGCGAGGGGTTTGTTGGAGAGGAGGAGGTGGGAGGGGGGGTGGGGGGTTGCTGCCAGAGAAGAGGTGGGCTTTAGGGACGTCACCACCACCATCATTGTCACCATCAATGTTGCCATCTCTGTTTGATGAGGAGGAAGAAGAAAAAGAGAGAAGAAAAAACACTAGTCTAGGGATATGAATGTAATTTTCATAATTTTTGCAATTAACTTTAATTGTTGTAAAGGAATATTAAAGAAATATTTCTTTAAAATCTAACAAAGATTTAACTTGAGGGTATAACTGATATGGCAAGCAACTTTGAGAGTGTTGATACAACAGTGAAATATATAGGGATATCGATGTAATTAGGATAGATTATAGGGGTATGAATGTAAAATCCTAAAAATTTTTATTACATGCTAATATTATACATACATACATACATACATACATATATATATATATATATATATATATAGAGAGAGAGAGAGAGAGAGAGAGAGAGGACACCAAATGAATTAGTGTTTTATTGTTTGTATATCTTAATTTTCTTGATGTAAATTTGCCATTTCACCTTGAAACATCTATACAATCAATTGCATGGGAATCTTGGGAGTTAAAGTGCCCCCTCTTGTACCTCCTCGAATCTGTCCAAGACTATTCGTAATTTCAAGTGCTCTCTAATCTTTGAGAAAATATTTTACTAATATTATCTTTCTGGAGTTATCTAACCATGTTAAAGGAACTTAGGCTACTTTTGGTTGAGGGTTTAATTAGTGTTAGGATATAACTGAGATAGGATAAGTTGAGTAAGGTGTCTATTTGATGAGTTTATAATAATTGGTGAGTTTAAATTGATTGAAATGGCGATATGATGTTAATGAATAATTTTTTAATATTATGATTTAGTATGAGTGGATATTGGATGATATTTTAATATTATGATATAAGTATGAGTTGGTTGATGTGATTTATGAATGTATTTTAATAGAAATATAATATTAAAGTTCAAAGAAATAGTTCTCCATGTCAAGATAAATCCTACGCTTTTCATCTCCACCATTCATCCATCACAACAAGACAAAAGGAGAAGGTGGGACCTACTTCCGACTGATATCTCCTATTTTTATAATAGGAGAGAGTACACAGCATATAGCACAAATTATAAATAAACCCACAATCAATGCAACATATAGCACAAATTGCAAGCACACAACACATAGCATGGAAAGTTACATTAAATGTTGCCTAGGATAACATTAGTTCTTTTTTTTTTTTGAAATGGAAGATGAAGTTCATCCTAACCTCAAATTACAATGGATGTCTGCCTAGAACCAGAGTCCAAAAGAAAAGGAGTCAATACATTATTTGGCAAGATCATGAGCAGGTTGGTCAAATTCACATGGGACCTTAGTTATTGCCAATGTGGGGAGTTCATTCAACAAGTCTTGACAATTTGAAATAACATGCTTGGAGTTCCATTGAGGTTGCGAAAGCTTGAGAATTGGCTTACGGGACCAACAACATTGTTGGTAAGAGTGCCCGTATGGATGGCCACGGGTAGGGCAAGTTGAATGCCCTAAAGAATTCCATGAACTTCAGCTAGGAATGGATCTGTCAATGAGGGACACTCTACTACAATAGCAATGCAAGCTCTATTCTGATCCAAAAGCAACTGCAGCAACATAAGATGAATCCATTCTAACAGCTAGATCAACAAGAACAGTGAATCCCAATGCAACATCGTTCAGTTGGGATGCAAGCATTGCAATATTAGAATGGGAAATTAGCCATATTGAAGGTTCTCTGCCTTGAATTATTAATATTTATGGGCCACCCAGCCATTACATATTCACAGCGCTACAGCCATAAGACATGAAGAATGTAGAAAGGGAGGTATTTGGTCGATTCATTTGCAGCAAAGGAATCGGCTATAGCTTTGCAACATTCCATCCAACTTCCTAATAAGGCTTCCACCTTGATTTCAATAGAAAACCTTAAGGCTCTAGCAACCTGATAGTGAAGAAAATATGTGATCGAGATTCTCATAGTCAGAGCCACAAATAGCATATGTGTGATCAATGTTATGCATCATTTACGCTAAGAGAGATTTAGTAGGAAGAGATAAAGTGATAGCTCTCCACAAGAATAATTTAGTTCGAGGCACCAAGAATTTCAAGGATCATATGTAGGTACAGTCCTTGATCAATAGAGGGTCATAAATTAGATCCTTCCCATTTTGTAGCAGTAATTGATGATATGTAATTTTAATGGAAAAGGAACCAAGCTTATGTGGAGCCCATATGAGGGAATCCTCATGGCCAAGTAGAATAGGAGTTCTCATAATTTTATCAACCAAATCAACATGAAACACTTCCTACAATTTACTTTTGTCCCAAGAGAATTAGTTAGTCAGTAAATGCTGAATGGTTAAAGGAGATTGGATTTTTTTTGTTCCCAAAATAAGAGGATCACCCCCAATCTTTAATCCAATTGTCCCTCCATAAATTGATCTTATCTCCCTTCCCCACCAGCCAGAGTGTGCCATTGAATAAATGATCCATTATCTGGTACATAGCTTTGACAAATGGAATGACAATGGTTGACCAAGCTTTAACATACATATGTCTACTATCATCTAAGAACCCCCACTAGAAATCCAGAGTAACCTTCTCAATATGAGTGCATAATTTCCTAGGGAAGGGGTTAGTAAACATTAAATAAGTTGCAATTGCCATCAAAGAAGATTGAATGAGCACACTCCTTCCCACTTGAGACAATGCCCTTCCTTTCCGGCTAGACAATTTTTTTTGGCATTTTGAAAGGACCAAATCCTTTAATTTTTTTTGAGTTATAGTGTTTAGCAATGGGCATCCCAAATATGGTTTATCTTGTTACATCTGCGTGACCCCCCAGGAGGAAATAATAGAATTCTGCGTATCAACAACAAAAACACCTTTGCTGAAACATACTTTTGGTTTGGCGAAATTTACTCTTTGACCCCTTTTCAAAAAAAAAAAAAAACCTCTCTGACCAGATAGCTAGTGGAAGTCCTCCAGAATGGTTTTCAAGCCGAAGACTTCATGGAGAGAAGCAACCACGAATATGATAGTATCACCCACAAATAGAAGGTAGGTGAGTGGTGCCATACCCTTGGCTAATTTATATTCAAAAATATGATTCAAAGAACATGAAAACATCAAAGATCGGGTAAAGCATTCGGAACATAGTATGAAGAGGTAGGGGGATGACGCGCCCAAATCTCTTTAGTTAAAACATGTCGTCGTAGTGCATTTAAAGCGTCAAGTTAAAATTTATATTGAACTATTAGTAATTTGGTAGGTCCGAGTCGTTTCGCTGGAAGGTTCTAAAGTAATTTCTAATTAGGTTGTTAAGTTAATGCTTAAAATTTGATATGAAAATAAAAATAATACAAGATTTGAAACCTTCTTGCAACTTATTATTAGACTAAGTAAATTTATAATTTAGCAAATGATATAACAAGTTTAAACTAACTTATTAACTATTTAAATAAACAAACTTAATAATCTAAAATCATTTAAACATGAATTTTTTTTATTCATTTTTATAAATGTTAAAAAGACTAATAACAATTCTAATAAAAGCTAGGTTATTTATTTATATAAAACTTAAATGTAAATTTCTACTCAACAAAAATTACAATTAAAATTATATTTAACTATCGGATTACACAAACAAATAAAATATATGAGAAATTTATTAATCAAAATACATGAACTTTACAAAAAAAAAAAAAAGATTTTAGATTTTATTATTTTCACATATAACTTTGACCCCATTAAACAAACGAAATTGAAAATATATCTATCATAGATATATAAAATTTCAAACATCAAATGCACCTGTAGCTACTCCAGTTGGTACATTTAAAATATTGAAATTAAAATTCAGGAAAGAAAAAGAAAATGAGAAAGAGTGTTCTCGGGCATTGGTCGAAGAAGAGGAAGATGACGAGGAGTCGGAGGCGGACGTTATCCCTCGAGGTGGTCGTTCACAGCGAGGGGAGTAGAAGTATTGACGATAGCCGTGGGAGGAAGACGTGGCTGGTGGCGGCTGCTGTAGTGGTGGTTGTCGTGGTGTCGACGTGGAGAGGAGAGGAGAAAAAAAAGAAGATGGCGGTGGCTGTGGAGGTGGAAGTGGTGGCTGTCATGTGGTTTTATTGACGGGAGAAAAGAAGAAAAAGATGAAGACAAAGGAAGAACAGGGGAGTTTGAAGGAGGTAAAGGTGGTGGCGTGGACGGTATGGTGATCAGTAATCGATCAGACTAAGTTGACGAGGAGGTAGAGGAGGTCGAGAGGGATAGATGCGAGGTGGTTTTGAGTCGAGTGGTGCTGGATGTTGGTCGTATTTGGTGGCTGAAGGTGTTGGGTTTAATGGTAGCCATTAATGGAGGTTGAAGGAGGGAAGGAGAGGAAGATGAAAGGAGAAGGTGGTGCGGCCTGGTAGTCGACGGTGAGGGGTAGGGAGCGTCAAAGAGGCCGAACAAAAGGAGGAGAGGAGCTGGTGGCAGTGGTGTTGGTGGAGCTGCGATGTCGAGAAGGAGGGAGGCGGTGGGTGACGGAGAGGCGCGGCCTGGCGGTTGCGGCTTGCGTGGGCGTTGACGAGGAAGGAGAAGAGGAGAGGGGATCGGCGCTGGCGGTTTTGAAGGTGGCGGAGGAGCCGGTGGTGATGAGTTACGGAGGTGGAGGAGATGCTGACGCAAAGGAGGAGAAAATAAGAGAGGAAAAGAAGGGGGTCGATGGTGGTGATGTTGCTGCTACTGCTGCTGCGGGAGAAGTAGGAAGTTGGGTGGCAGTGGTTCACGCAGAGGGAAAGGAGAAGATAAAAGGAAAGGGAAAAGGGGAGAAGGAAGGAAGGGGTTATGAGGGAGAGTGGGTGAGAGGCCGTGAGAGAGTGATAGAGAGGGTAACGGAGATGGCAGACCCGGCGGCGTAGGGCTGCTGTTGCGGTGAGGAGGCTGAGAGTGGAGGTCGAGAGTAGAGAGAAGAGGAGAGGTCAGGGAAGGAGGGTGGGTACCGCCTGCCTTCTCGGCAAGAGAGGGAGTCGGGGAAAAAGAGAGAGAAGAGAAACGGGATGGGAAGTTGTGGGGACGTGGGAGTGGAAGTTGAGGAAATTATGGGATTGTGGGAGTGGTTACGTAGATGTGGTGTGTGCATGGGCATGGGATATATATATATATGTCTAAACGAAAAGAGGGGGGATTGACAACAATAAGGAAAAAACAAAAAAAAATGAGGTTAAGGATTGATTTTTTATCTTCATGCATATTTAATAATAAGATTTTAACGAACATGTAATACTTACATATATAGAATAAATATCTAAAATTATGTAAACAAATGTAATTTAATGCTACTTAAATTCATTGTACGAGAAAATATTAATTAAATTATTAGCTCTATTATTTACTAATTACTTTTATTAAGCTCTGAAATTATATTAAAATTAACTAATTGTATCATGCGAATGTAATTTCACAGGGGAAGAAGGGGGTAGTCCTATCTTACGTTACGCATAGGGAAGATAGTATTAGTTGTGCTACCATTGATAATTACCTCAAAAGACACAGATGTAATGCATGACATAATTAAAGAGACTATTTCAAAAGCGAGACCCAATCGGTTTAGACAAGAATTAACAAAACTCCATTCTAATTTATCAAACGCCTTTTCCATATCTAATTTTAGTACCATATATCCCTTCTTGCGCTTAAAAGTTTTCCTTGAATGGAGAACTTCGCAAGCCAACACCACATTATCAGCAATATTCCTGCTAGACAAAAAACCTAATTGGTTATTGGATATAATGCGGAGAAGAACAACTTTAAGTCTTGTAGCTGTCAGTTTTGCTACTAGCTTATATAGGGTATTTGTAAGGCTGATTAGCCTATAGTCTTTCAGCTGTGAAGGATGATTCACTTTAGCAGCCAGCACCAAATAAGTTTCACTCATGTACCTAGGCATTTGAGATGTATTGAAACATTGCTTAACAAAATGCACAACATCATTAGCTACCACACCTCAAGATTTTTGGGAAAACATTGCTGGGAGTCTATTAGGACCTGGGCTTTTAGTTGCATCTATAGGAAAAAGGACATTGCTTCATTTGGCATCGAAACACAAGTATTGAATTCCTGAGGGGTAGCTCTATCTGCCTCATTGGAAATCAATGGAGCATTTGATGCAGGAAGCTCTTAAGTGTATATAGAGTTTTAGAAATTGTAGAAGCATTTTTTGATTTTTTCTTGATCCCTTGTCTCCTCTCCTGAAGGCAGTGTAATCCAATTGATAGCATTCTTCTTTCGATTCATGGCATACAACTGGTAGAATTTAGTGTTTCAATCTCCACTCTGGATCCCTTTATGTCTGGACCTTTGGTACCAATGCAACTCTTCATGTTTGAGCATATCATTGTACTGGTATCTGATAGCATCCTCTTTAGCAAGAGTTTGCACTGTAGGGTCAGAAGCTTGTAGCTTAGCCATCTCAGATTCTAACTCTCTTTTTTTTACCTTCTAGTTGTTCTCACTTTTCCTACACCACTTGCACAAATCAGTGGAAAGATGCTTAGATTTCATCCCTATCTTCTAATGGACTCCATTTGTATCAATCCAAGAGTCTTGCACTATTGAGAGGAGGTATTGAGAAACCATGAAACTTCCAATCACCAAATTAAATTTTTTGCACTTGTCCTTCTTGTAGTTCTGATCATAATTGGACAGTGGTCACTCCACATAGGAGGCAAGTGAAGGGCACTAGCTAATGTATGCGCCTAACACCAACATCCTGAAACGAAGACATGATCGAGCCTTTCTTTATCAAGTATTTTGATTTCCTTCTATTTGACCACATATATGCATGTCTTGCAAAACCGAGATCCATAAGTCCCAAGATATCTACAAAGTTTCTAAAATATCTGTAGTGTCTCCTCAGTAATTGTTGACCACCCATTTTGTCCTTGGCTTCCAAATTGCATTAAAGTCTCAAATGCAAACCAATTTGTCAGCATACTTCATAAGTAAGGTTGTCATTCTTTCCCAAAAAGTCCTCTTTTTAGCATTCTTGGGAGTACCATAGACACAAAAAAGATACCAAACATCACTTCCAAAATTAATATAATGTATGAGGGAGATATTATAATCTATTTTATATAACAAACACAGGCCTCCTAATTTACCATTCACATTAATATTGAAATGACCATAGTTGTTGAGCCTATTGACAATAGCATTTGTTGAAGCTTCTTGAAGGTGAGTTTCAGAGATTAAGAATAATGAAGGACACATGGCTCTTATGAGACTTTTAAGGTGTCAAACTACAGAGGGAGTCTCCAACCCTCTAGAATTTAAGAAATAATATTCATGAGTTCCTTGACAACTGATATGGCTCAGCTGCCATAGGCCTCAGTGAAGTATTAGCTTTTTCAAGTTTCAACTTCTTTGTAGCTTTGGATTATCGTCCCTGGATTCATAGGGATAATGTCTTTTGGTTCCCAAATAGGGGGATATCTCTTGCACCATTTCATCCATCATAGCCACAACCTTTGTAGCTCCTTTGAATTTTTTCAGCTTCTTTGGATCAGCTCTTCTCTTAGCTGGAGGTTCCATTAAAATATCTTCTTCTGGAGACATGGGTAGGCTCATAGGTTGGTCAAGTTTTTGTGGGGAGTGATTTTCTGGACTAACTATGTTGGTAAGGCTCAAAGATAATTTTGATGGGGCTATGCCTATATAGGGCTCTGGCTGGGAAGTTAAGGTGGGGATTGTATTTTGAGTTTCATCAGAATATGGCAGCTTAGCTCCATGGTTATCAGATATGGAAGGGATGGTAGGTGTGGAAATGGTGGGAAATGAAGTTTTAGACTTAATATTTAACTTAGGAGGCGACAATGGTATATTGGATGTGGTTAGCAAATGTGAAGGCAAAGAAGGGGATAAGGACACAGGGTTGGATTTCATCTTAATGCCTAAATTAGAAGTGGCAGGGAGTATAGAGGGCCTACCTGTAATAGTGGGGTTAGTGATGAAGAACTCATCATGGCTCCTAATTTACCCTTATTAGCTAGTTTTCTTAGCTAATGAATAGTGAATAACATTAATACAAGATTAATTATATATTTAGAGTAAAATAGCAAGGACCTTACAAATATGTTAAAATCACTAAATTAAGGTTTAATTAATATTTATTTATTCTTAACTAATAATTAGGACTCAAACCTAATCATTTGGCTATTCATAAAGTATTAAATATAATTTATACTAATTATATGACCTAAGTTGCTAATTAACCTAATAATGTTAATCATTTAAATAATTATAGCTAAAAGGGACAAAAATGTAATTTAGTGGTATAAATATATTATTTACTTTATTTATAATATATAAAACTTTAAAAAATAAATAATTTAAAATAAGCTTCAAAAGTCAGTGTTTGCATTTTAGTCCCTAGGTTTCATGTCAATTGAGTCTTTTTTATTACATATTGGTCCTTCATATTTGCATCTGATTCCCTCTATATTTTCTTCTTTAATTTCTTCTCACCAAAACTGTTTGTTGTCGGCCCTTACAACAAACTCTGCACATCCAATGGCTTCGATGTCGTGCATATGCCTCAGAGGACACTTGTATGCCTCGCCGTCGTTGGAGACGACGATGAGCTTTCCAATGTATTTGGACACCTTCCAGGCCATATTCTTTCCCTCTAAGCTCCGCTACCACCTATAAATACCCCTCGGCACCTCCAATTTCTAGTTAACAACTCCCTACTCTTCTTCATTGAGTTGCCAATAGGCTATTCAATCCTTCTCTGCCGACGTTCTTTTCTCTTCCGGTCTTCTTCGAGTGAGGTGACCTCCTCTCCATCTTCCTCTTCCCCTGCTATGTCTCCGGGCAAGGCCATGACTTCATCCTCTTCTTCTACATCGTGTATGTCTACGTTGGAACTGCTATTTCTTCATCCTCTGATTTCCTCAACTTCGACGAGGCATCGACGGAGTTCTTCTTCCCCATTCGTCCAGGTAACAATATCCTAGCCTTTACCTCTTAGTTTAGATTAGATTTCAGTAGTTAGTTAGCGTAGATAGTTAGATTACCTACATGTTATGTCTTCTCCACTTCTAGCGAGCCACTTCAGGCTTCACCGGACTTTATTTTACTTTGATTTCACACCAATCACACTCCTCACCCTTCCATGGTCACTTTCTACTTCTTAAATTCTTCATTTAATCACCTAAACTGCCTAAACCACATCACATCCACCTGAGAACCTTTGTTGTCCATGGCAAAGGCTCAGAGGTTATTCCACACCCAATTGGGGCCCTTCGTCACTTCTACTTATCATTAGGGCCCAGTTCTAGCTTCTAATTAGGGATATTATCACCTATTCACAAAATGCCCAAATCAATTCAATCTCTTGAGCTTGCTGTCAATAACGACTCAAGAGGAGTTTATTCACTAATTCTGTCGGTGTACACCTTCACATGCACGTCCTAAGCATTTTGCCTCCCTCAATTGAGTGAGGTGAAGCCTTTTGAGTTCTGGCGAACTCAGGAGGCTATTTTTGAGGAATTCAAGCTCAATCCTTATTCTGTATGTTAATTGAAGTATTTAATGTGTTTCTAAGGTTCCTTATAGCCCCAGAATCTTTTAAACCTATTCTTAAGCCAATTCATGGAGATTTGATCTCTAGTTCTCATTTCCAACCTTCACTAGGGCTCCTGTGAGCTCCAACGACTTTGATATTGAGCTAAAGAATTTGAAAGCTCCTGTAGAGCTCCAGATCATCTTTTGATGATCCTCTGAGTAATTTCCACCTTTCAATCTTGTGTTTTAATGAGCACAGCAACCTACTAACCTCTGTCTTCCTCAACTTTGGCAGAGCTGAGGAGGCCTCATCATTAGGTTTCAGACCTTTGAAATAGGTTAGTAACTTTCTCTAGAACCTAGTTAGTCTAGAAATGATCTTAGATTTGTTTGAGAATCTCTAGTTTTGTTTGCCGAACAAAGTCACTTTTGATCTCAGGCGGAAGTGTCTGAGATCATATCTTGAGTAGTCAAAACACAATTTTGATGTGATGAACGAACTCTTGAACTTGAATTGAGTCAATTTGAGCAATTTATTTGATCTGAGAAGCCTTGAATCAAGAAGTTAACTTCAGGCTTAGTTTGGTCAACTCAAAGGTATCCTTGATGTTTCACACATTGCAACTTGGTTTTGATGGTTGTTTTGAACTACTGAGATCAATGCAAATTAATTGAAGTTGATTTGATTGAGTTTTGATGAGATTTTTAGTGTATTTGATTTCATTCACAGTTTGGGTTAGTTTTGAGTTCAGTGAGCCTCATTGAGCTCTTAATGAGTTTCTGAGATCAAATTAGCCCTGATATTTTCATCTAAATCTCCTGAAGTGATCTAGGTTGACTCTAAAAGATCTTATCTCTCTAAAAGATCAATTGGTCTTCTGTTACATCTGTTTTGTGTTTCAGACCGAGGCTCTAAAGTTTAGGATCTTCCCTAAGCTTCCTAAAACCTCCATTCCCTTTCCAATGTATGTGGAATGTACTTACGCACATTGTGAGACCAATAGGAACGAGTGAGAAAGAGAGGTCAGGATGTATGCACTCGAGGAACTATAGCATTTCAATAATGGCATCAAGTTAACTTTAGATCCTGATTTGAAGGATCAGTTGTGATCCTTTCATTAATTGAAGCTTGCAATCAAAATAGATATTTAAGGTTTTCAATGAAGTCCTTATTTGAAGGATTTAGAGGCCTGTGCAGATCAAAATTGAACTTTGCATCAGGCGTGAAGAACAAGCTGGTGCAGGGGAGAAGAGACATGGTTAGTCTCACTACGGAAATGTTGGTGTGGTTGCTGCTGTATAAAAATAATCTTGATGAGAACCTCATCATAAACCCTAACTAGCACAATCTAACCTAGACATGTAAGAAAAATCTCCTACATGACCCAAAGAAAGGCTTAACTCAGAGAATTCTGAGTTTAAAAAGAAAACAAATCATAAGGGGTAAAACTACAATTTCACCAATGCAATTGGCGAACAGGGTAATTAAGGGTCCAAACACAGGTCAAACAAACCTAACAAGAAGGAAAGTGGGGTGATCTGATCTAAAAAGGGGTTGTGGCAACTTCAAGAAACTAAATGACATCCTATGACCCTAAAACAAATCCACTTCAATTCACGATGTTTGAGGAAGGATAAAAATCAACTAAACCCTCTAAAATTCATAGAAAAATATTCTCTAGGGTTTAGAACCTTCAATTTGGCCTTAGAAACCTATTTTGACCTAAAAAGAGAACCATGCCCAATTAATAACTTAATTTGGGTTTTTGCGTAAATTGGCCGATCAAACATGGTCCAACCTAGAATTAAAATTCACCATTAAAATCCTTACGTTCAAATTGATCTTGGATAAAAACTTGAGCCTAAGAAGAGACCTCCTTGACCCACTTTACAATTTGGTCCTCTTCATTTATTTTTTGACCCTTATCTTTTGAAACCCTTGCATTTAGGCTCCCAACTTTTCATCATTCTTTGCAGAACGGTCCTCCCTGCAAAACTTTGTGCAGCGCCATGCTCCGGCGATTTTGCGTGGAGCTTGGCGCCGCGCAGAGAAGGGTTACCGCCCTGCAAAGCAGAAGCAGGGTTCCCTGCGACGTCCTCTGTTGCAGGGACCCGCCCATGCCCTCTGTCGACCACCATACCTTCCATGCGAACGTGCGGAAGGTATGGGTGCCATCTCCGGCCTCACTTAGGCGAGGCTGGCACGTCGCCAGCTCGCTCCTCCCTCTGCGCCAACCCCTTTATAAGGATCGGCACCCCCTGCCGGCTCCTGCAAGCTCTTCTTTGACAGAGAAAACCCCCCACTTCATCCCTTCCTCCTCCGTCAGAAGGCTCGAAGCTTCCGGTGACTTCCTCCTCTTCCTCCTCGTCGCTCTGCTACCTTACCTGCAGGGTTCTCCTTGCTCCATCGTTCGTGCTATGCTGTACCTGCCGGCGCCCTCCGCCTGCTTCCTCGTCGCCGCATTCCTCCTCCAGGGCTCCTTCTTCTCCAGCTCTGGCAGATACGAGCCGGCTGCTCCGCCCTCCCCCTTCGTCTAAAACTTAGGTAAATAGCTTCCTCTCCTCCTCCCTTACATTTACCCTCTCGATTTACCTTTTTACTCCACCGCACGCGACTTCCACCTCCGCCTGCTCCATCTTCGACCACCTTTTCCAGCGAGCCCATCCCACCTCCACAGACCTCACCCCTCGCCGACTACCCCATAAGCTTCCCCTCACTCCACTCAACCGATCCCCCCTTCCCATTCACTGCCAAACGCCACCCGACCACCCCCCGAACAAACCCACCTCTTCGGCCACAGTCCGACCTAGGGCTACCTCCACACGCTGGCTCACACCTCGCCACCACCTGCACTGCCTTCGCCGCACTCCGGCAAAGCTCCTTGCGTCTTCTGATTGGGCCGAGAGGCCGTATTCCTGTTTTCAAGTCGGAGCCCCTTCGCCGCCATTGTTGAGCCGCTGTAGCTCCTTCACTTGCAGCTGCAGGCGCTCTCCAGCCTAGGTGCACACCCCAGGTCACGCGGGTTGCCTTTGCGAAGATGCCCAGGTCTGCAGCTGAGGCGAAGACCCCGTGAGCTGCTGCAATTACCTGTGGCTTCCTCAGCTGCAGGCGCTAATTTGGGAGGTGGGACTTTAGTCCCACCTCGGAAGTGCGTGGCCAAGTGCCCGCACTTAAATTGGAAAAGTGTCTAAGGCTACTTGCCTTCGAACATAGGGGTCAGGTCCCTCTCCCGCACGCTACGCGTCACGCGCTCGCTCGCCCTCGCCCGCGCTCACGCCCCGCGGGTCTGGACAGGATCCGATTACCCAAACCGTGCACTCCTCTCCCACCACCGCACGCCGGTGGGCTTGGTCCCAGGCGCGATACCCGCACTCGATTACCCGGCTCTGGGAGAGCGGTCCTAAGAGAGAAATCTGAGAAAGAGAGAGACGCGGGGAAGGGTAGGGGTAGGTTTTGCTCTCTAATCCTTGTGTGAGCATGCGGGAACAGAAGGAGAAGAAGAAAGGAAGGAAACGAAGAAGAAGAAACGAAGGAGAGAAATAGAAGAAAAGAAGAGAAGGAAGGAACTGTAGCAAACCTACAGTTAAGTCGTCTGACCACTGTACCAGACGACGAATGAGCAGCGGCCAGAACAGAAAGAAGAGAAAAGAAGAGGAGCTGTAAAAGAAAGAAGGAAGCGAAGAAGAAAAAGAAGAAGAAAAGAGAAAGAAGAAAGAAGATTGAAGCCGCAAGCAAGGAAAGAAAGAAAGAGAAGAACAGAAGAAAAGAAGCAGAAAAAAAGAAGGCTGAAGAAGAAGAAGTCAAAGAAGAAGAAGAAGATTACCACAGCCACAGAAGAAGAAAAGAAAGAAGAAGAGAGGAAGACTCTGCAGGAAAAAGAAGAGAAGGAGAGCAGCTGAAAGAAGAAGGATAGAAAGAAAAGGAGAGAAGAAGAAGAAGCCAAGACAAACTCTCTTTCTCTCTCTCTCTCTCTTATTTTTGTAATCTGATAGAGAACTTTTATATTTCTAGAATTCCAGTAGCTCCTTGAGTTCGACCTCGAGAAAACTATTTCCGAGTAAAAATTTGCAATAGTAATCTGGTAGTTGTTTTATTACATACTATAACGACTGTAATTTAAAGTATAATAAACGTAAACAAGCTACCTGGTCACTAAATCTCCTCCGTTGGCTCTGTGCCCAAACGAGGGTGGGCTCCCCGGGTAGCATGCTTATGCGTGAGCTAAAATGTGGCCCTGCAGGGTGGCCTTTGAGCGCCAGGTGGAAGGTGGGGATGGTGCCATGTGGCAAGTAGTGGTACTGATCCGGCTGGTGACGGTCGTTGATCTTGAGAAAGTTATGTGGCCCATTCCTACCTTTTGTTACAAAGAGAAATTAAAGAGGCTTTGTTAAGCCTAAGTGCTAAGGGGTTTGGGTTCTAAAATTTGTCAAGTGTTGAAGCCTTGAGGCTGTGTTGTGCCGATACCAAGTGTCGAGAAGAAGGCTGAAATGTGAAGAGGTTAATAAAGAAGGCATGAGCCTAAGTGTCAAATCATATGCGCCTAAGTGTTAAGTAAGCATTGAGCTTAATTCATGTTGTTCTAAAACAACATTTTTGTTGCGTTTTCTTTTTGTAATTCAGTGCAAATTAATTCTTTTTGCTTATGGGATGATTGCTTGCTATTCATTATACATTTCCTTGCAACTATCCATATGGTTAACTTATTGTAGTTAATAAATAGATAATTAAGCCATTAATTAAATAGTTAGTCTAATTACGTATCTTATTAGTATAGTAAGCTATATTAGAGTAATCTAAGCTATATTAGCTAAGTATAATAGTTTAGTACATTATAAGTAGTATAACTTAAGTAATAACTTAATTAGGTAGTAATTAATATAGTAATTAAGTATGTATTAGGTTTAGATTAGTTAAGTAATGTAATGTCTATTTAGTTAAGTAGTTAGTAATTATGTAACTTAAATATATAATTAGTATGTAAGTAGTTTATGTAGTATATTTAAGTAAGTTAAGCCTATAAATAATTAGTAATTATTCTCTATATGTATTATGTAAACATAAGTTATGCATAGTAGTTAGTTAATTATATTGATTAAGAATAAAGAGTAATTTAGAATAAATGGTGAATGATTAGCATAATCTATTCTCTCAGCAAATGACCTAGACTTAATCAATAAAAATTTATAAAATATGGCGATTGTCTTACTCCTTATACTACAACCTAACAATGACTAATTAACTATGTAAGGTAATTATACATCAGTTAGGCGATTGAATTTTGACTTCAGGTTCTGGATGAGGATGGGATTACAATATTACAATGGCAGGAGGGGACAAAATGGCTTGAATGGTAGAAGGTATGTGCGAAGAAGGAAAATGAGGACTTTCACTCCCACCTCTCATATCTCCATCAGCTGTACACTCCGGCAACTTCTCTAGCAGCTCCATCGATGATAAACTAGACTGGAATTCCTCAAGGTACCTTCCTCCTTCCTGTTGCACCTTTAAATCTACATATTTGAAAGAAAATTCATCTTCCAGATTTTGCAAAACGTTTGCATTTGTATTACTTCCATCTTAGTCTTGGCTTTCGGCAATCTATTACAATCCTTGAACTCATGATCAAGTCTGCTACACAAGTGACAATATCTTGGAAATCCTTCATGTTACTATCCGGTTCCCGAATCCCTACAGGACCTGAGATCGGCTCGACTCGACCAATCCCAAGACCCAGTCGTCCAACAAGAAATAACCAAAAAGTAGGAAAGTAAACCACATTCACTATGCTAAGCAACTAACAGTAAAAGAGTACAGCAATAAAGAAAGTAAAGCTGCTACAGTACATATCACCACCACAACAGTAAAACAATATCAAGGTACAGAAACATAAAGGTACAGAAATGTAAAGGTACAAAATGTAAAAGTACAAGAGTCTGAATTCACTACAACAAAAAATGTACTACAACAGAGGACTACAGCTACTGGGCTCTACTGGGCCCAGCACCCTCTGTAGCTAGAGACTCGGGCTACTCAACACCTAGGCTTGAAAAGGGTTATGAGTAACAAAGTTAGCAAACGCTGAGTAGAGTGGCAACCAACCAACTAAAGCAGTAAAGCTAACAGGTAAACTAGCTATTCCAATTCTTTAATTTACAAGTTATTCATTTTCACCCATTGGTTTATATATTTCCAAATCTCTTCCTTGATCTCGAATGTTCCTCGTGGGAACGATCTTGATTACAGTCTTTTTCGAAGAGTAGAAGGCACACGTGGTGCTCTCTTGGCCAGGAGAGTCCCTCATGATAATCTTACACTCAGTCAACCACCCCGGGGTCACTGTCTAGACGTAGCGGTGATTACGGCATGCGTGATAAGCGCATGGGTAACTACCCCACATTGGCACGCGGTCAGTCATTTTCGCTAGCGGGTATGCCCAAGGTGCAACACGTAACAATATAGGGTCTAGCCCCTCAGAACCAAACAGGGGTCTCGCCCCTCCACAGTCCGCGCACCCTCGTCTTACTACCTCGATTTGCCCAGAGGGCCAAAGAAAAGTCGGTGTAGGTTGGCTAGCTTAACCCCGGGTCTCGTGGGGTGGCTAGCTCCCTCCCTACACTAATAGCTCTCCCCGGTATTGTGTACGTAAGGGCCAACAGAAGTCGGTGTAGAGTGGCCAAACCCACCCCGGGTCTCAACCTGAAGGGTGGCAAGCTCCCCTCTACACTAAGAGGGAACATGCACTCCCTTTGGTACCACATACTCAAGGGCCAACACACTTCCCATCACATTTCCAGATTCATTCATTTATTTCCAGGAGCTCTACTCCTAATTTCCCCGTAGGGTTCCTGCTCATATTCCTCATGCCATTCCTTACCAAGTTGTACACATGCAGCTTGTATTTCTATCCTTCACATTCCCATTCTCAGGTTATACATGTGCAGCTCGTATTTCTATCATTCACCTTTCCATTTTCAAGTTATATACATGTAGCTCGTATTCTACCATTTACATTTCCATTTTCAGGTTATACACATACAACTTGTATTCTATCATTTAACGTATACCACACGTAAGGTCACATGTAACTGTTTAACTAACACAGGTAATTCATATTTCACAGGCAGCTCTGGTTCATTAACAGACAGTTGTTAACATTTCTATCTACTCATTCAAGACTGCAATTCAATCACGCATACAGACATTTCAAGTACTTCTCGTCTTAAGATTCATGCCATATCCTAGGTTCTAATCATTCATTCCACATAAACATTCAGGTTTATAATTAAATTAGGGGAAGCCACTCTACCAGACAACCCAGGAGTATTGGGGGCTCGAACGGCAAGCTCACATGCCTCAGCAAGGCTAGAACCTGCCACGGAACGAAGTCCTATAACAAGGAACAATCATAATGGAACATTCAGAACAATATAGAAAGCCTTCTAACAAGTAGAGGAACCCACAAGGAAAACATCGATATCTTGTTTGTGTAAAACAAACCTCAAACGAACCCTAAACGGGTCAAAAACAGGGCTACTAACTCAAATCAGATGTCTGGCACAATGACCAGACGTCTTAAAAGTGTCCAGAAATGCACCTTAGGCTCTGCGTCGACCTCAGACGTCCAGGACCTCTTCTGGACCGTCTGGACCCAGCTCCAGATGTCCGACCTCCTCTCCGAACGTCTGGGAGTGCTTCCAGTCATCTAGTAAGCTGCCCAGACGTCTGAAACACATGGAAGGGCGTGTCCCGTGCCTTCCCGAAGCAATCCCTGCACGCGACAGCAAATCTCCCTCAAAATAGCCACGCAAAGCATAGCTGCGGAGTGGCCTGCATAGCCGTATCCGCAAAAGGGAACGTAACTTCGTGAAGATCTGCCTTTAGACGTCTGAGGTCACCTCTAGACGTCCACTTCGTCGTTTGGACGTCACTCCAAATGTTTGATTCTGGGAAAAACCCAGAACCAGAACCTCCTCCTGCTCGCCCTCGTCGCACACCGCTGCGGCCTCGCCTCCTCGTCTGCAGCTCCGGTTGCAGCAATGTCGGGGTCGACTCCCCCGATGCTCTCCTCCCGCACGTGCCGCTCCGGTCGTGCACCCTCTGGCGAGCTCCCATACGAGCTCGCAAGCTTAAGCTTCTCCTCCTCTCCTCACGCCGCCTCTCCTCGTCGCCGCTCCCGTGCTCTCTCTCGCGCTCGCTCCTCTCATTGCGGTGGAGAGGAAGGGAAGAAGGTGCTGGCTGGGTGAAGTGAGGAAGGAAGAAGAGGGGAAGAGGGCCTTTTATAAGATTCGCTAGGGTTGGGAAGAAGGATAGAGAAGGGAAGAAGAGAGAAAGAGGGTATTATCTGCGCGCAGCACACGCGCAGACGCGAAGCTCGTACCCAAAAATTTTAATTTCCAGACTTTTGGGAAGTAGTCCAGATGTCTGACCGACAGTCTAGACGTCTTAAAAAGCTCAGGACAGAACATGTCTTTACACTTCATATTGCAGAGGGATTGGTATTTGATTCCCTATTGTGGTAGTAACTTTGACCTCTTTTACTAAAGGGTCTCTAACAAATAATTTAATCTTGGCTCTTACATACCTCCCTCCCTTCTTTTCATCAAGCTCTAAGTCCTTAATGCTTGCCCATCTAGAAGTCGGTCTTATTAGCATCGAGCAACATCTGTATTCAGGGGAAAGGTCCCAAAATTGCACCCATAATCAAACTTTCTGGAATGAGTATCTAGGTGGCTTCATCTTAGGTTGACCTATCATAGTGAGTATAAGATCCCCATAGAAGTGCCAAGGATTTCTATTGATCACAGATTGAAGATCTGACTCTCTTTTGAAGGAAACCACCCATATACTATCAGCTACTTTAGAGACCACCGAAGCTGCTGTAACTATCTATGCTTTAGTTACAACTCTAGAAACAACGACAGGGCGCAACTTCTTCGTAGAATAGATAATAAAGGAATTTAGAACATGATTTTGAGTCCTTTAAATCCTGTGAATTCAACTTAATTGACACTTTGCACTCCTCCTCTTGCAGCGAGTCCTATATTCCTTTAATAACTTCTATCCTAGATTAATTGGAATAGCAACAACTTTAGCGAGCCTGAGATAGAGAGAGTTAAGGGTCTACAAAGTATTTGATAGGGGGAAGAACAAGTGCAACAAAGAAAACTAAAAGAATACACCTATTAGTATTAACACGATGAATGTATACTTAGTAAAACTACGACAGACATTAACCAGAACAGAGGGACTAGGGAATTATGAAAGTAGCAGAAGGAACTAAGCTAAACATGCAATAAAGGAAGTATATGCAAGATGATCATCTTTAGTAGTACAAGTAACATCACTATTTAAAGTGGAAAGAAGGCTCCCTCAGCAGGGGATATCAACTAGATGTCTCTTGCTAGAGTAACATGGAAGTCAGGATAACATTAATTCTTAAAGTTGATATCTTTTAAGCTCATTTGGTGGAAGTGTTGACAAAGGGTTTGGATTTAAAGTGAATTAATAAAATATATTTGAATAAATTTCAAAATTATCTTGACTAGAATAATGTAAAATAGTATAGTAATTGACATAAAAATAAGAGAGCGGAATCCTTTACCTCAGATCCCAAACCCATTCTTAGCACAGGCTGGCTTGCTGTGTTTTTTTTGCCAAGAGGCTTGGCGTGTTATGCCGGGTGGCCGCGGATGGATACGCAGCAGCAGGAGGTCTTAAAACTTTGAACGCCAACTTCGCCTCAATTCCTTGGCCTTCGTAACCAACGAAAGGGCACAGCGGCGACAGCAGCAGCAGCAGCAGCAGCAGCAAGAGGAAGAAGCAGAGACTCGCACGCACGCAAGGAAGATGAAGCTGCGGCTCCGGTACGTGGAGACAAAGGAGACCTTCAAGGTGGACGTCTCCACCCCGATCTCCCTCGACGACCTCAAATCCCTCATCGCTGCCCTCGCCTCCGCCCCTCCCTCCGCCCTCCACCTCTCCCTCAACCGCCACGACGAGCTCACCTCCCCACTCTCCCTCGCCTCTGGCGACCTCCTCTTCTTCACCACCAACCCCCTCGCCTTCTCCTCCCCACAACCCGCGCAACCCCAAACCCCAACCCTCACCTCCCCTTCTCCTCCTCCTGCCGAACCGGAACCCGCTTCCTCGATGGAGACCTACGACGACGACGACGAGACACCTCCTGAGATTGTCGAGGTCACGCCCTTCTCAGTCCCGGGCTTCCTCCGCCGGGCGATCGAGGTCGAGTCGGCCTCTGCCACGGGCGACCCGCCTCTTCTCGCGATCGCCGTGCACGCCGTCCTCCTCGAATCCGGGTTCGTCCTCCACGGCGGCGGCGGCTGCGGCTGCGGGTGCAGGTTGCCGGACGGTTGGGCGGCGTCCCCCTCCGCCGTCGTCTCCGCTGCGTACACCGTCCCCGGGGCCTCCGACCCCGCCACCGTGAAGGTCTCCCTCCTCGGTAAGTTCGCCAACGTGTACGGCCTCGTGGGATCTGCCGGCGGCGATGCTCACAGGGTCTGCCTTGACGCCGGGCGGTTCGTGCCGGCGATTGCGTCGTCCGTCGGGAGGATCGGGAGGGCGGAGGAGGCGGCGATCTTCGAGATGTGGAAGAAAGTGAAGGATGGGATCGCGCTGCCCCTCCTCATCGACGTCTGCGAGAGGAGCGGCCTCCCCCCGCCGCCGTGCTTCGCGCGGCTCCCCACCGAGCTCAAGTTCGCCGTTTTAGAGCTCCTCCCGGGGCTCGACCTCGCGAGGGTCGCGTGCGTGAGCTCGGAGCTGAGGTACCTGTCGTCGAACGACGACCTGTGGGCGAAGAAGATCGTGGAGGAGTTCGGGTGCATGGACGTGAAGGGGCTCTTCGGGGAGAGGTGGAAGGACCAGTACGTCTTCTGCTGGAGGAAGAGGCAGGGCGGGGTTGGGGCGGCGTGCGGCCCAAGGATGCCGCCGTTCTGGGACCGCCGCGTGCCGTTCCCGCCCCCGAGGTTTAATGTGATCGGAGGAGACTATGATCGGTTCCCTGTTATTGGTGGTGGTGGCTTCGGGAGTGCTCGTCCAGGTCACGGTCTTCCTCGCACTCCTGCAAGGCAGAGGTTTTCTCCCAGCTGTAATTTTGGTTCGTTTCGTCGTTAGCTTGCAGTATCCCGTAATGTTTTGCTGCTGAGATGGTTCGATGTGTAGATAGGTTTGCCTTTAGATCGTGGGTAGCTAAAGAATTTCGTTATTTAGAAAAGATGTTCCTTATGCAATCAATGTATGTACTCTGCACATGCTTTTCGCTATTGACTACATATAGTGGTTTTGCTAGTTGGCCTTGTAACTGAAGCTCATGAGCTCTCGTTCCTTGGTAATTAGTCAGTGTGAGGCAGGTAAATGGATCTTGTCTAGGATACATGTGTCACGTGCGTGTATCTGATGTATATCTTTGATGGGGCATGGACCATGTATAACTTTGACTAAGTAGGAAGAATGTGAAACCTTCAGGGAGTTCCCAGTGTTCCTTCCTCCATGGAATTGGCAACAATTTCCTGCGAAAACTTTAATTCGATTCATGAATTCATCACCGAGATTATGCCTTTTTTTGTTCATCAGTAGAAACCCAATTCTGATATTAATCCTTGTTTTCATGGGATCATTTTTCTGTTGTGCCCAAAGGCATTTCTTGCTCTCTTCTTTCTGAAAAAGTACATAAACTTTGTTCTATTCTTTCTCTCAAAATAGATAAATTAGATGGTTATCTAAAACATATTCTTTGTTTTGCATCACTTGGACATTTATAAAACAAACACTGTGTCATTTGATTTTGCACAGCCTGGTCAAATTGATGATTTTTGATCAAAGTTGAATCATGCAAATCCTTTGTTGATCTGTCTGTTCTTATCTTTCATTCACTCATTCTTTCTTTCTTTTCCATTTTGTGCACTATTTATATATCTTGCCTTTGTAAACTTTAATGATATGTGGATGTGATGTCGTTATGGTTTTTGTTAAGGTGCCTTCTTGGGGTGTTGTGCACAAAAATGTATTCTAGCTGAATTGAGATGTTTCCGGTACCAAGAGCTAAGATCAACTAATTAGAATCTGAGGAGGTCTTTACATTGTTTGGATTTGTGTTCTAAGTTCTTGGTTTAAAGTTTGTGGCAACTTATCCTTGCAATGGGGCATAAGTTCCTCTGTATATTCCCTTATTTTAACCAGATTTGAGTTTTTGGAAGCAGCTAGACATAAACATTTGTGCTTCCCATGGTTTCTAGAATGATATAGTTATTTTTTTATCTTTAATTTTTGTAAATTTGATACTTAAGAGAGGATTTGCCATCCATCCACTATCCAGATCACTATTATCTGGATGATTGTGTCAAGGACTATGATCAGAACTACATGGCCAAGTCCCATTAAACAAGAGAATATAGTACAGATTTTTGAGAGATTACACCAAGTTTTTGAGAAGCAAGCAACAACATGCGACAAATAGCATAGAAAAAATGGATAATTCAAATTTGGATTACAATAATGAAAACATGTATTGAACCCTCTTTTCCCTTTTTTTCAATGGAAAATGAATAAATGTAAGTGTTTGAAGTAAATTGTTCTATATTTGAAGAAAGTGGGGTATTTCCAAAACAAGAGGTGGTGATTTTGTTTGGAAATGTTGCGGGGAACTTTTCAATGTCCAATACTGTTTTAGGGGAAAAAAATCAAGATTACCATCTGCATTATCCATTGAGTGTTCTCTTGCCAAACTCAGTGATTTTTTGTTTGGATTCAATTTTAGTATCCGACAGTTTGAGATTCAAGTGCGATCAATGAATCTTCTAGACTTGAGGGACTTCAATTCCTGCTTATGGCAGTGAAGGTTTCCCACTGAGTGACCAAGAGAGCTCATATTATAGGGGCAACAGCTTCATAGGCTGGAGCGATCCTCCCTTATTGGACCGAGCAGTGATTTAGAGTTACTAACTGGCAAGAGCTTATAGGAGATGTCAATTGTTGTTGAGGGGACAGTCACAGAGGTTGGTTTGGTGTATTGAAGAGGCCTGGGGGCATTGTTAGTAGAGATTGGAGCAACTACAGAGCTTGATTTAGAGATGAACATTAAATAGGGATCTTGGCGAAGGGAATTGGCTTGCGGAGGGCGGTCTTAAGCAAGGGAGGGCCTTGTTCATGATAAATGAGGATACTCATGTGGAATGTTAGGGGGCTTCTGGACCTTAAAAGAAGATTCGTGAGGGTCTTTTGGAGAATTGGATAGTGGATGTGGTTCCCTTGCAAGAGGCATAGTTGGAGATATGTAGTGACCTGAATCGGAAAATGATGGGAGGTTCAAAATTGACTGATTTTGTTTAGGTGGGGGGTGGGAAGATTATGACTTTTTTTTTTTTTTTTTGAAGTAAGATCATGATTTTTTATTGCATGGAAGAGTGATTTATTTGATGATGGTAGCAGTGTTTGCTCCACAGCTTTTTTTTTTAGCTTTTTTGTTTTGGTGGTGATGGTTGGGGGGGAAGGGGATGCCAAGATGAAACAAGGGAATGAAAGGTTGCTTTGAGGGGGGACTCATTCATTTCCACGATTGCAGCTTGGTCCATGTCAATGGAAAAGCTAGAGGGAGGATGGATACAACCCTAGAGGGAAGATACGATAGGAATGCTCATTGCTCCTCTTTTTTTTTATACAAGAGTGCATGCTTTCTCTATCTCTGCTCATGCATCCTGTGATTGTGGATTTATGAGGGGTTTTAGCCTTGGTGTTGATAGGATTGCATTCTGGTTCTTTGACATGCAGATTGTATAGTGTTTTACTTGGAGGGGTCAATTGATGAGGCCCGGAATTTATCTGTCCTACTAGACCTGTTTGATGTTTTCTTTCTCCTCGGGGGTGAATTAGAGATAAATCCTCTTTTGTTTTGTTTGGGATGGAGGAGGTGAATCGATGTGCTAAGATTCGTCATGCCTCGTGCCTTGCCTTTGATGTATTTGGGTGTGCCCCTTTCAGATAAGAATCTGGGTGTGGACGATTGGCTGCAGTGGTAGATTGGAAGGATAGCACTGTCAGCTCCTCTCAAATGGAGGATAGCTTGTTTTGCTCCAGTCACTTTTTGTTGGTCCTTCTCTACATGCCTATTTTTCTAGTTTGAGGAAAGTAGAGAAGTTGGCATCCATTTGTGAAAGACTTTTTTGGATCTGTGACAGATAGTAGAGGGACAGTGTTGGTGGCCCTATTGGAGTTTCGCTAACCTACTTGTAATGGAGGCTTAGGCGTTCTTCATCTTAGAGTAATGTGCTTTCTTAATGAGCTGGGCACTTCTGGTCGTGGGTTTGAAGTTGGACTTGTGTGCTGACAGCTTCAGCTTGCTACGGAAGAAGATTGTTTGAGATACAAGGTTGAACCCTGTTAGGGCAGCATCCTGATTTTGGGGGGAATTTGTGCAGGTTATGCTCCTTGTGGTGCATATTTTTGATGCTGATCTGGCAATGGAGATTTCTACCATTTTTTGGTTGCATGACTGGATAGCATGGGGACTTCTTCTGCTTTGCTTTGTCATCAAATCTTTGATTCACGGTACTTGGTTATTACTTTTTAGGATGATGATTCTTGGATGCCTATTTATTTGGGTAATTTTTTGGATCGGGAAATGGTGAAATTCTTGCAGCTGCAACAGGAAGTGAGTGGAGTTCACTCTGTATTGTTGGTTGTGAATGGGTAGAAATGGGAGTGTGAACCCTTCTCTATGAAATCTGCCAACGAATGTCTACAAGTGTTTTGCGGTAGAGCATGATGATGATTTCCTTTGTGAATGCATGTTGGGGAGGACTAAGTCATGAAGATGAAGATTGTTTTGCTTGGCCGTTGTGGAGGGTGAGATTGATGACCAAAATTTATCGTAGGAATTCTGTTGTAGACTTGGATGCCATGTGTTCTTTGTGTGTAGGGGACATGGAGGATTGCTTGCATTTGGTTTTTAGCTGCCCTTTTGCAAAGGAGGTCTGGGATGTGGCAACATATCTTGGATAAATTATTCTTTAATGGTTGCTTTTTGAAGTAATTTTGAATGTGGATCTTTCAAGTCAAAGCATGGTCCTGTCCACTTTGTGGCCAAGCGGAGGAAGACATTGACCATCTTTTCTTTGCATGCCCGGTGTTGATGCAGATTTGGGAGCAGGTGGGGGACTGGTGGTGGGCCCACGACTCTCACGTACGTTTTTGGCGGTTGTTCAGATGTGTGGGAGCCAACGGTGAGCGTCATGTGTTTCGGTCTAGGAGGGAGCGGGCTAGACCAATGGCGATCTTGTGGGCTATCTGGCTAGGTAGGAATGCTATAGTTTTTAGGGGGCAGCGTTCATATGTGGAGAATTTTGTTGGATCTACGATGTCTTTTATTTTGGGGTGAAGTTCTGCCTTGTGATGTAATTTTTCTTTCTTGTTTTAATTAATGAATTCCTGGGGTATCTAAAGGATCACCACCCTTTTTTCCCTCAAAAAAAAGCATGGGCATCCATCCCTACCAGTGCTTTGGGTAATATGGCTCCAGCATCTATAGAGGAGGGTGCCCTTATGTGTGTGTGCTATTTTTGTATTTTTTTGTTTTTTAATGTAAGTGTTGTCTCTTGAGGTCAGTACATGGGTCTCCTTGCTGATTATAATGTGTGTTAACTCTTGATTATGCTAAGATGAAGCCTTTTGATGGAATGAGGCTGAATTGTCCTTGTGCCATGGACCCCTGTTGAAGGTTTTGGTTGAGGACTGGGAGTGGTGATTTGTTGGTTGTAAATAATGGACATTGTGATTTGGGCCTTTGACTTGTTATGGCCCAAAAAAAGATGGCTAGGATTAGATGATCGGAGTTGCAGTAAAGGCACACATATGGTTGTGAATGGTGGTGATGTGTTTGGATATATTGGCAAATTGGGCAATGCCACATGGCTGAATGTAACGACGAGGGCGTAATTCTAAACTGATTTGAGGGTGCATCCTTGGTGGTTATGGATGATGGTTTTTGGTTATTAGCCTTGGTAAATGTCATTCTATTAGCTATGTGGGTGGGCAGTATGTGATCGGATGTCACTAGTAGCAGAAGGTGGTGTACTCTATTTATGGTTGGAAACTCGGAGAATTATTTCTAGTATTTTGGGCAAAGAACATGGTACAAAGCAATCTCCGTTGTGCAGGGATGGTAGCCTGATGGTTGGAAAACTAAGTTTTTTTTAATCCTTTAAAGGGTGCATGGTTTTCTTGCTTTTGGGTGGCAATGGGATAGACGGATGTAATCTTTGCAAGCATTTTCCATTTTTTTGATTTGCTGACAAGATGAGCAGGCCTGATAGTTAGAAAAATCGAGTTGAGATGGTGCTTAGGAGACATGACGGGATTGATCTTTCATCTGAAGAGTGTTGTTGGAGGATCTGGTGTGGATGGTTGGATTGATAAGGTCTCTTCTTGGTCTATCTAATCTGGAGCTGTTCTCTGATGGTTATTTCTGCTATTGGTTACAGCAAAATGGAGTTCTTTTGTGTTATAGGTTTTTAATATTTTTATTCTGCAAATTTTATGCAAAGTGCATTTTACATGTTGTTGACGATTACTACTTATAGTTTTTGTAACTATTTATAGTCTGTAGTACATCTTTTTGGAGTAGTCATCTTTTCAACTGTACAAAAGAGAGAAATGGAGGGAGACTGTAGCTTAACTTGATGCAGGGATTTGTGGTGCATATGAATGTTGTTGAAGATAGATTGGACTCACTTTGATATGTGATTATTCCCTTTCCTCCAATAACATGTATGGAAAGTTACCAGTTAGAGTTGAACTGAGTTGTGTGTAGACTTTAGATAGAGTTACCTTGCTTATTTTGTGAGTTTGTATAAGTCTCTAGGTTTACTGACATCAAGAGCCATGCAAGTTTATTTTAGAAGGAGGGCTATAGCGATCCAGCTGGCATGCCACTTATCTTGCAAAGTAGCGTGGCACGCTGACGTCACAACCATATTATGTCTTGGTTAGTCCATTTTGTAGTGCAGGGCACTGTAACATGTTTTTTTGAGTAATTAATTTTCCTTTCAAAAAATTTTAATGTTGTACTACGAGTTTGTATCTTCTTTCTTGGTGTTTTAAGGTCAATTTATCTAGTCAAATAAGTACTTTTTTTCTTGGGAAAATAGTTGGGAACAGTGACAATCTCTATGTTCACAAGCTAGATTAGATATGATTGGATTGAGATGGTGTATTTCTTGAGAGAATGAGAATGTGGAGAGTGCTTGTGGATGGTGTTATTGATGAGCAAGCTCGAAGGGATGGCAGTGGAAGTCAATTGAAAGACTTCGAAGTAGAACCAGACATTGGTCAAGGAAACACAAGGGAAACAAACAACAACAAAGCAATCTCAAGGAATATTTCTTTGACACCATTTCCAAAAGAAAAGGAACTTTATTTGACAATTATTAACTCATTCATTCACTAATTGGAGGTGGAATTACAAGAACACAAAAATATCCCATTTTTTCTTGGAGTACAAACTGGAAAGGAGAAATAACCAGGTAAGAAGACACTTCCACACACACACACATAGAGAGAGAGAGAGAGAGAGAGAGAGAGAGAGAGAGAGAGAGAGAGTGGTGATTATGAGAGGGTGAAGGAGGTGTTCTCTAGATAATGGGGCTCTTCAAGGTCTTCTTGTGGTTGATTGTCTTCGATCTTCTTACTATGTTCCAACTTTGCTCATGTGGATCTTCCTAAAGGATATGTTATCTCTGTATCCACATGCCAAGTGAAGGGTGTCGGTTCGAATGTGGATTGAATATATATGATCCTTCACCAAGGTCCTTTGGAGAGGGGGAAAAAAGAGAGAAGGGCAGAAAGATCCTTCCCGTAAGGTGTGTGGTGGATTTTGTGATGGAAAAGCGATCTGCAACCGATAGATGCACGAAACATGGATTTTGTTAGGTTCGCAAATGCTTTTTTTTCATCTCTATTTCCTAGAGAGATCAAGTCTTAGTATGCAATGCATGAAACATGAGTATAATTGCTTAATGCAGAGGTGGTTGCATGTCACTTAGAAGTTTAAGCATCTTTTTATATGAGGTTACCAGGGAATCAAATCAATTGTTATGCTTGTAATATTGCCTACCACGCTGGCTATTATTCCATTCATTATCTTTGAGGAAATCTAGGCTGTTGCAATCCCATGATCTTTGGAGCTGTTATGTGATCTGAATTCACACAACGAATGTATCTTTTTTGTCTTCTGCATCTGCAATGTGTGCTAGCAGGTGCATTGCGAGCCCAACCGCTACATGCTTGAGCCAAGATTGTGAAAAATATGGAGATCCATTCCAGAGTTATCAAAGTAGTAACTGCCCAGTTAATCACCTTGAAGATATGTGTAGCAACAATTGGCTTGTGGCTATTGTCATTTGAGGCAGACCTGGGAACTCAGAGTGTTAAGAGTTGGCTGAATGGTAGGTGTTGAATTTTTCAAGGTTGAAGACTTGGAAAGTCTTCCTACTTGGAAGGTCAGATAATTTAAGTGCAGACTTGGTTGTTCGACTTGTGGTACATGAATGAAGTAAAATCTTCCAACTATGGAACCTGGATGTTCTTGGGGTTGATTTGAATCCTGACCTATCACCTCTAGTTGGGGACAAGGAGACCCTTCCTCAGGTCTGACTTGTGCTCAGTGATTTAGGCTATGACTTTGATTCCACAAATCGGGTCTCAGAGATATTTCTACTGGATCCAACAGCAAGTTGGGTCGCAGAGTTTTTATTCTATTGGATTAAGATATCTTTTGATCAAAGCCCAATGTGAGCTCTCTTGGGTTTAGGGTAGAGAATGAGCCCGACAAATAATTGCAAGTACACAAAGACATAGGCAATTGGTCACAGTTTCACCACCAAGGGTGTATGCTTGGGAATGGGATTTAACCTTCGAAATTTTTACTAAGTGTCAACAGAGAGAGAGTGAGTACAAAGAGCACATGAGGTATGATTCTTTCTTTTAAGATCACTTTTGGCTTCTCGCAGGGCCCCTTTTATACCTTGGTTCCTTCTGCACTTGTTCAACCTCCCGTAGATGAATTGAAATCCCGTAATTATAGGTTGTGGCATTAAGTAAAGGTCCTCCTGCACGTTACTCCATGTACAACTTGCTTGTCCCACTAACTCTGTTATGTCTAAGGAGATTGCGGTGCAAATGTCGGACCACTTCTTCACGTTAACCTCGTTGCGTAACCGTTCGTTTTCCTGATTACCTCTCACCAGGCCGTCTTCCTGGTGGAGCTTGGCTACCAAGATCCTTCGACGGGCCTTGTCCGGGTGTTCTTTGTTGATCTGCTGGAATAGATGGATTGCATGTCTTTCCTGAGATAGGCGGGTTGCAAGGTTTGCTTGGATAAGCAGTTCAGAGCATCTATCTAGACAGGTGGCTCAGAGGGTTCGTCTGGACTCACTTGGATAATTAAATGAGGTGAATTTCTACATATAGATCTATCATATTGCTTGTTGGATGAGTCTCGGTGGGCCTTTTTGGGCCGCGCACATGCTTGGGATATTGTCCTGCTCATCATCTTCCTTGCTAGAGAATATTAGGATTCAAGAAAGCTTTAGCATCTCCACCGAAGGCATCCTGTGTGCTCTTGAGTGATTTATAGCTCTTGGCTTTGCTCCCTCATAGGCTAGTCTGGATTGCTATTTTTGCTGATAATCATCTTACTTGAATAACTTGGTATTTCCCTCAAAAAAAAAAAAGAAGAAGAAAGAAAATAAAATTACCTGGTGGAGAACTGATCATCGACTCCTTTCTTTCGTCATGGAAAGTGGGGGCAGGAAAAGGCTTTGGCAAAATCAGCATATTGCAATCATCATTCTTTGAGTTCCTTGATAATCTCGACAAATTTGACCACCTTGTCTATCGTGAGAAACATCTGCCTTGGAGCAATCCTTTTTGGTTCAAGGTGAAGGAAAGAAGGTAGGTTTGGAATTGGAGTTGACCTTCCTCAGTTATCAGTGACAGTGAGTGAGTGAGAGTGAGAGTGTGCAAAGGTCCGATCAATAACTCTATGGAAAAGAGTTCTTATCAAAACATAAATTGAACTTAGAAAAGAATTATTGACAAATGAAGCAATAATTGAGATTCATATAAAGATTTGATGAATAGTCAAATCTTAATGAATTGAATGCGAAGTCAACTTTTCAAATTCGAATTCAAATTTTCTTAACAAATTGAAACAAAATTTGGGTTGATTTGATTTGATTACCACCCCTATATAGAAGGTCTGTTTATTCAATAATGCAACTAAAAGGATTGAAAGTTAGAGGGGTTTAGTCCCAGCTGAAGATCTGGGCATCATTAGTTACACTTGAAAAGGACATGTTACTAATTTATGCACTTTTAGGCAAAGTTTTGATGAGTGTTAAGTTGGTGAGTTGGGTAAAGTGGCAAAGTTAAGATGAATTTGTTGGAGTTGTATGCCCTTATGAGCCATCTGATCATGTAATTTCTACATTAATTAGATTTGTTCTCTCCATTCATCTAAATAAATGACTATTTTGAGTACGATCATGTTATTGGTCTTGATGAGGGAGAAATATCCCCAAAATTGACCCGGTCCACAAGGTCCATAGACACTACTTCAGTCAACATAGAGCCTAAGAACATGTCTCCACAATTTTAACAAATCCAAGTGTAGGGGTACGCCTGATCTAATTATTGAGGCAAACTGTCTAATTATTAGAAGGATTTGACTGACTCGCTTATCTAGGAGGATTGCCTGACCCACCTATCTAGGCGGGTTGCTTGGCTCCCAAAAGAATCCGCCTTGACAGCAACCCAGGCGATACATCTTAAACAGATCATCCAGATAGAGAAACACCTAGACAAGGGGGTTGCTGGCGAACAAGATCCACCAGAAGGTGGCCAAACTCCATTAGGGAGGTGGTCAGGAAGATGGACGATTATGCAATGAATGAATGTGAGGAAGTGGTTCGAAGTTTGCTCCACAATCTACTCAAGAGTGTAACAGAGTTGGTGGGAATGTGAGAGTTGTATGTATGTGCAAGAGAAGTCCATTATAGAAGGTCACACCTATCATTATGGGACTTGAATTTTAGTAATTACTTTCCTGATATGTGTGTGCATACTGTATTATAAAAAGGAGCCTATAAGAAGCAAAAAAGGCCATTAGAAAAAATCAAGCTCTCTATACTTTCTCGCTCTACTACTCACACTTATTGGAAATTTTGAGGGTTAGATCTCCTTCTTAAACATACATCCCTTGTAGTGGAATTGGGTTACCATTTGCCCATGTTCTATGTCTATGTTGGTTTGTTAACAACTAGTCGATTCACTCTTTATGGGCTCTTATTAGGTCCCTTTTGTCCTTTTAGGGTTACACACATAAAAGCTTAATTAGATAAGGGAGGATAGTGGATCAACTATTTAGAATGATTCTGGGTAGGAGATATAAGATATAGATCGGTATTTGATCACTATCATTACTCATTGTCTTGATTATAGTTCTCAGTCTTGAAAGAGATAACAATGTTCTAGGTTATCATATGAAACTGATACTTGATTGAATTGTAGGTGGACGAGTTTTGTAAGGAATGAAGATTTTAGAATTATCATGTAAGCATGATTAAAGGATTGATCAATAGAGTGGAGATTGCGAAAGTTCTAGGACCTGTGTTGGGAACTTGAAGTAGATGTGTGAATTTGCATCCATACACTACCTTATTTCTGTGATAGTTAATCATAGAGGTATGATCCCTATCTCGTGCGATTAGTATGAAAAGGTTTCTGATGTTTTAATCCGATTTGATCAATTTTGGGATCGTGTTTCGAAAAGTTTTAAATGATTTTCTATACTTCCATGATGCACCACTTCCTTTAGAATTGGGATGGATATGATCCATGAGAAATGTCATCTCAAATATCTACTAACAATATATTAACTCATTTATCACATCTACCCTTTTTATTCCACTTTCTAATGAAATAATAATAAAAAAATAGCCTAACATCAAATATAAAAAATATATTATATTACCTATTCCACCAACATCACATCATATTTGGTCACATCATATTCTATGATTTTTTCACTAACAAACCCAATGCAAGCCATCTACAATTTAACCACTCCTAAAATTTACCTGGACTAAAAGCTAAACCACATCAAAATGCATCCTTGCGAACTTGATACTTGTCTGTGCCTAATCCTATAGTTAAGAGTATTTATTGTAAATTACTCCTTGAAAAGAATGTGAAGGAGAATATACAAAAGTAATATGAGCACCCTTCTCTCTATCCTTATACAATGTTTATTGCAATCCTTGCAAAAAATGGAAACAAGCATGATGATTTCGCATTAAAACTTATGGAGTATTCAATTGGAAAGAAGAAAGAATGGAGGAATTAGTTGAGTCCTTGTTAATGGCAAGCCAACATTCTCTCTCTCTCTCTCCACATACAAAAAATCACCAAGAGGATTGATGGAGACTCTTGACTTGACTGGAGAAATCAAGATTGGAATTTTCATTACGACATTATTGATCTGCAAGAGATGATCAGTTCCTCCTCTGTTTATCCAAATGATATTTTGGATTATTAAAAAATAAAATCACTAAGAGACTTTTACAAGCACTTTTGCATCACCATGGTAGTCGTGACAACTGTGGCTATCTGATCTTTGTTATTCTTCGTAGAAGCATCAATTTACTGATTCTACATATACTGCAACCGTATTCTTTGCAAGTTCACAATATTGACAAATCACCTGAGTGTTGCAAATTCTCCCTTATGCAGGCAATCGAAATCCACTCTACTTTTAGACTTCTCTTTGATCTTCAAACAAAACAAACATTTTTCTTTAGAAGTCGAGCAGAGGCAACTCAGGGAAGTTTGACTTATCAAACCCCTGCACAAAACAAGTTTTTATTTCCTGCTCCAAAGTTTGACTCATCAAACCACTTCTTTAGCTCCGTTTTGTTTTTCCCAGTATCGGTCGAGCATTTTCTTCGAAAAAAAAAAATCAAACTATACTGTTTCTTCTTCATGCTTTGTGCGGATTGCTCTGCTCCTCCGCCCACCATGCACATCGCAACTGCTATCTATGATCGATGTTCACGTGGACCTCCACTGTGTCTCCTGCATGGGATCAAACCTCTTGCTATCTGTCCTTGGAGACGAGAGGGGGCACGATCTTCCATGCAATACAACAGGGTGCAAGAGCTCTATTGCAAAGTAGTGCACTATTCACTAATGGGTCAGGGAAGGGTCCCTTCAAATAACCAGGTAATGCACTTGCTTTACCTAGCTAGTTTATGTAGCTTGCCCTTGGCGAGGCTGCTTTGCTTGAGAAGATCATGATGTGCTTTTACTTTGTATGGGTGGGAAGAACACTGCGTTCGTATGCGCAATTTCCTCTATGAAATTGGATAAGATACCAAAATAATAAGGTGAAGTGTAAGGAAAAGCGTTGGTGTAGTCTGGGCACCACGCCTCTTGAAAAAAGGTTCCATTACATAGATTTTCATGCTTGACAAAATAGCATTCTTTTTCATAATAGGAATGGAGGATTCGAACCCAAATCCATGACTTTTTACACGCAAAGGCATCTCCACGGTCAACTTTCCACATTAGGAGCTGTTTTAACTGGTAAATGTGTGCCCACTTTGTTTGATTGAGGGGGTGTGAGAAAGGGTGTGGGAATGGGCTTTGATTTTTCTTTTTTCTTTTCGTAATGAAAATGTATTTGTTTGCATATCATTTCTGTATAACTTGATCCATTCTTCACGAGGAACACTAATCATCGAACCACTAACAAATATGGTTCTTGTACGCATGGTACTCTTTCATGGCTCCTAGTTTTGTCTCAGATCTACCGTATGGTTCTTATATATCTTTCCCATGTGGCCATTGTTTGACCAACTATTGTATACTAACACCCTTATCCGATCCCAACTGCTTACCTTATTCAATGACATTAGCCATTTCGTACACCTGTATCGTTACCTTATTTCAGCAACTATGTTCCATAACCCATTTCTTTAGTGTGGGGTTTCATTGCCACCTGGTGTAGTAGCATAGACTCTTGTTTTGCTATTTAGATGTGATCGTGGCCGACCTCATCATCCATATTACAGATCTGTCAGGTCAGACATTAACCCAACTGTCCTAGGCTTGTCCATTACACACAGGTAGGTTTGATACTTAGGAGATTACTTTCATCTCCTGGTGATACCCCTGAGGAGGTGGAGTAGTAATTACTTAACTCAAGTCAGGATCTTTTCCTCGATTGTTGTTTTTAAATATAGAATTATCATCAACATTTATAAATTTTACTACAAGAATGAATGTTATTGGCGGTTGCAAGCTGCTGCAAAAAGCTTATTAACCATCCCCATTAGACGTCGCGGAAGGATGCGAAGGGAAAGCTCATTTACGATGGTTACCCCCTTTGCCCGTCGCAAATAATAGAAGATTTGTGATTAGCTATTAATCACGATGTTTCATAATCGACTTGAAAACACTTTCGCATTGTTTTACAAAAAATCATTGCTAACGTACCTACGGCGACATATTTCTAAAACCCGTCGTCGGATAGTTTTAACAATGGTTATTAAAATATCATGAAAAAGGGACTTCGCAAAATGGGAGGGAATATTTTGAATTTTAGGGACGATTGTGTAATCGTTGCCAAACTATCGTGAATGTGTATTTATTTTAATTGTTATATTGATTATGTTAGATTAGATTTTACAAAAACACAAATTAGTAACATCAAACACAACCAATATAACAGAATTAAATATTTCATTACTAAAATTAAGTTAGAAAATATTTACAAAAGAGTTACATCGTAACGATAGAAGTGATATAAAAAAGGTGCGAATCAAGGTTCCGCACCTACACTATGGTCAGCATCCCTTGCATCGTAATCGTCGTTTGGCTCACGACGTGCAGGAAAATGGAAGGTGTTGTAATCAAGTCCACTTGTCCCTTGGAGTATGGCCATCATCTTTGCTCACTACGACTGTTGCTGAGCCATCTACTCCTTGAAATCCTATCTCTGCTAGGAGATCTCATCCTTAGCAGCTCGCAGCTCTTCGGTTATGTTGGTTAATTGCTTTTGAGTTTGCTCTACCTGCGATATCAACTACTCCACCTTAGTAGATGGGTAGGACGACTCCTTTTGTTTGTCCCAACTGGTCAGCATCTAGCTTCTATCTCCGTTGCAAACAAATCCCCCATGTTTCAGAGGCATGACTGACCTAAATGCCTCTTCAGGTGTCATAGGAGGTTGTTGGGTTGTCGAGTTCTCGTCTGTAGGAGGAGGAGGATGGACCAAGTTATACATTTTTCCCTAATGACATTTTAATTTATAAGAACAAATGAATTGAAATTTAAATTTACTTAATTAAAAATAAGTAAAAGTTTAGATGAAAAAGAGAAGATAATTTACATGCTTGGCTTGGTAGGTCTCATGAATTCATGTATGCCCGTCGTCGTTTGTAACCTTGCTATGAGTGATCTCATAGATTTGAAGACGATTCAATTGGGCATCGTGTGTACTCGCCTCAAAACAGTGAATATAAAAGATAGTTAATAACTTGAAGCTACATGTTGATTATAAATATAAATAAATAAGAAATGTACTTACATATCTTGACTTGAGTTTATTGATACTCATCCAATCCAAGACGTGAGTTTGTGGTGGAGCTTTGGCCTTGTTGATCTTGTTCTTCTTCGCCTGATTGTAAAAAATGCATATATATATTTATATTAGTAAACAATTAAATGAAATTATAGTAAAATTTTAATACATAACAATTATTTAATTACCTTCATCTCAGGCTTCTTCCAATGCTCACAACAATGCTTTCATACCTCTGGTTGTATGGTTGGAGGCCCATTCCTCAGGGCCTCGTCATATGGCATATTCTTAAAATACTAAATAACATGTAAATAAGAAGTTAAATTATATGATTGAATAAATATATATATGAAAGAAATGTGATTTCCTTTTTTTACCCATCTTTTTATATTCAATCTCTAGTCTCGACGTTGCCTCGCTGCATGGCTGAGGATATACTCAAGGACATTAGGATTGTCCCCCCATCTAAAAGTACCTATAAATTAAATATTTATATATATCAAATCACAATAAAAGAATCATATAGATTTTAATGTATATTACCTTTAAGTGACGAATGATGTCCCTCTTAAGCTCCTTTGGGAGTATTCTCCAATCAAAATAAGAGAGAGGGACGGTGTTCTTCATAATCTTGGAGAGCCTATTGTTAAACTGAGGGTAGTTGGGATCTTCCCCAACGGGGGTGATCTTCACTTTGGCCCTCGTGCTCTTTGGCATAGCTTCAAAGTCCCTATTTCTCGTTGGACCTCTTCCTTTCTTTTTCTTCATCGAAAATAATAATAGAAGATACTTATAAAAGAAATAATATTAAACTTTAGAAAATTAAAGATATAAAGAATAACAATTCTCTTACTAGGAGTAGTACTAGGCCATACCTGATTAGGGTCTACTTTGGCCTCAGGCTGGCCAACCTCATCATCCCCCTCAATCTTAGCATCTTTGTCATCCCCCTCCTCCTCTGTGTTGTCCTTGACCCCCTCGTCTTGGTCAAGGTCGTAACTCTCAACCTCATCTTGAGGCTCGTGGGTCACTGTAAACTCAGGATGGATTGGCTTCTTGCCCTTCCCTTGAACAAGTTGACGTAGAAGTGTATGAGGTGGAATATACGAGGATCGATGGGGGTTTTGTTTGGGGGGGGGGTGTATGCAGTTGTGTGGTAGGGTCCTGGGTATCACCCCTTGATCGGAGGTAGACTCAATAATCTTCTTTAGAGAAGTGAACTTCTCCAGTTTCGCCATCTACACATTGCAAAGAAACAATTAATGACAATAAATGGACAAAAATATATCAATATTTTAAAAAACAAACAATATCCACAATTTAAAACACTCTTTAATATTACCCTAAAATAGTAGTAGTCATGCATAAGGAAAAAATGAATATAGTCATGTTAATAACCTATAATAAGAGTAAAGAAATTATTAATCAGAATAGTATATTTACAAATGATTTTTTAAAAATTTCAAATTATGAAAAGAAAGATTACTAAATTATACCACATATATCAACATCTATTGCACCTAGACCTACTTCTGGTTGATGAAGTTCTTGATATGCTTCGGGTTCTAATTCAGATTCTCCTTCCTTTTGGGAATCGTAATAACCATGTGGCATTGTTCTGACAGGAATTATCTAATTACTTTTGCTATTATTGATCACGTAAAAGACTTGAGATACTTGACAAGCTAAAGTGAACGATTCAGTCGTCTGAAGATTTCACCAGTTATTATTCAAACTGATGTACTTGTGCTTCTTATCAACCTTAAACTCGACGCCTTCTTTGAAAACATTAAACCATTTGCACTTGGAAAGGACAAGTCTGCGATCATGTCTAAAGTTGATCTCCAGAATTTCCTGTATCTGTTCGTAATAACCATCACAACCACCATCTAATTCACAAGGGACAACAACGCCAGCTTGCTGTGTAGCCTTTACATCATCAACAGTTTTGCATCTGAATATGTAGCCATTTATGATGTACCTAGAATGGTAATGTTCATAACTTAACGGAGGATCGGATATTATGTCAAAATCTTCCACCCATCGTGGGTTATTCTCTTTTTTCATTTGAATAACACAATACTTAAACCACTTAGGAAAGAGTCCATCACGTCCACTTTGATTTAATGACTGTTTGAATTCATTGTAGAAAGGATCAACTTCTGGAATCTGTTTTAATATATACAAGTGTGTCAGCCGCCGATCTAATTCTGAAATTTCAATGTATTCTATGTTGAGAATCAACTTTACTAGAATTTCAAAATGGAAAGGCAATCTTCGTCATGTTCATTGTAACCTCCATCATAATTTCTCTCTAAACTATTGAATCAGTTGTTTGTGTCATCCAGATATATGGTATATAAATTTATGAATTCCTCAACTAAATATCCCTCGACAATCGACCCCTCTGGCCTAGCCTTATTTAGCATGTAATTCTTCAATTTTTTTAGGAAGATCTTTATAGGATACATTCATTTGTACTAAACTGGCCCAATGTTCCGTGCTTCATTTGCCAGATGTAATGTTACATGCACCATTACGTCAAAAAAAGATAGAGGAAAAATCTATTCCATTTTATACAATGTAATGACAATTTGTTCATCCCAATAGTCTAGGATTTTATCATCTAAAGTCTTCGAACAGATGGTCTTAAAATAACGACTCATCTATGTGAAAGAATCAACAATAGGATTAGGTAGGACTCCACGTATAGCCAATGGGAAAAATAATTGCATGTAAACATGCGAGTCATGACTTTTTAATTCATTGATCTTTTTCTGAGGTTCATTAACACTACGCGACAATTGTGATAAGGACCCATTCGGCGCTCGTGTTTCCTTAAGAAATGAAAATATTTTCTGAGTATGTTCCTGATTTAAGTTATATATAGCATTTGCAAATTCGACACTACTATCATCTTTCTCTATCATATTTGCATGAATGCCCAAACTCTCAATATCTTTTCTTGTTTTTATTGTGTCTTTTGGATTGTTAAATTTAAAACATCCAACATATTGTCCATATCGTTTTTCTCTATGTGCATCACATCTGGATTGTGACGAACTATCAAATCTTTCCAATACGGAAGTTCCATTAAGAAAATGCTTTTTTTCTTAAACTTGGAATGCTTTAACGCAATAATACCTTTTTTAAAAGGACGACCCAATCTTATGTTTCCAAGTTCTTGTAATTTCTGTATTATTATTGCTCCTCACAACCTAATAAAATGTGTTTAGCTTATTCTTTGGGTTCCTAGAGGAATACCGACAAGATTCACCATCAAATATGTCTTTAAACTTTGTTGTTCTCCATCTATGGTCAATTGGAAAAAATCTCTAGTAACCTAAGACAACTTCTTGCTTTTAGAAAGTCGGAGATGATGTGTGTCATCCATACAAATTAGACATGCTAATTTCCCTTTTATACTCCGTTCAAACAAATTAACATATGCTGGGAAGTCATTAATGGTCCATAGCAATGTAGGCCGCATTATAAAGAATTCTTTGTTTCTCACGTCATATGTCTGAATACCGTTGTCCCACGAAAGTTTTAATTCATTCACCAAAGGTTACAAATATGTATCTAAAGCATTTCCTGGTTGCTTTGGACCTGGGATCAACGATGTTAGCATCATAAAGGATGACCACATATACAATCAAGGAGGTAAGTTGTAAGTTACCATCACCATTAACCATATTGAATATGACGGATACATATTCTTAGATAGATTAAATCCATCACTTGCAAGACCCAATCTTACGATTCGTGCTTCATGCACAAATGATACATGTGTGTTATTAAATTTCATCCACTCATTATAATCTAATGGATAATGAATGCGCCCATCTCATGATTTGTTCTCCTGATGCCATGTCATCAACTTCGCAGCCTTACTTGATATAAATAGGCTTTAAAGCCTAGGAATCAATGGCAAGTACTGTAGAATCTTCTTTGCATATTTCTTGCTAGTTTACACTTGATCTACTACCTCGAGGTTACGGTTGTGACGTAGCAGTGACTACGACATGCGTGATAAGCGCACGGGTAGCTACCCCGCACTGGCACGCGGTCAGTCGTTTCCGCTAACGGGTATGTTCAAACGTACAACACGGAAAGTACAAGGCCTTGTCCTCTTAGAACAAGGGTCTTGCCTCTTACAGTCCGCGTACCCTTGTCTGACTATACCGGTTTACCCAACGGGCTAACAAGAGTCGGTGTAGGGTGGCCATACCTAACCCCAGGCCCCATGGGCGTTTAGCTCCCCCCTACACTAAGTAGCTCACCTCGGCACCACGTACGCGAGGGCCAAACAGGAGTTGACGTAGAGTGGCCAAACCCACCCCGAGTCTCAACCTAAAGGGCAGCAAGCTCCCCTCTACTCAAAAGGGATAGTTGCTCCCCTCGGTACTACGTACATGAGAGCTAGCTCACTTCCCTTAACCAAGTCTGAATAGTTGCCCGTAGGCGATGTGTTCCAAAACCCGCAGGTTTTTTGTACTACCGTATTCCTGGTTCCTTTCTAACTTCCCTGTAGGGTTCGTACATGGACCTTATTTTCATATTTGGTTTGTTGTACGTAGGACATGCAACTCAAATTCCATCATGACGTATTTCATTTCAGGTAGCTCATGATTTCATCACGGTGATCCAATCATTTAGTAATTACGCATACATTTCTTCCAACCCTAGTGTTCATGTCACAACCTAGGGTTCGATCGACTATATTGTATGGCAGCGTGCATTTATCTCTTCCTAGGGTTCATCTCACATCCTTGGTTTAATTTAATTCTACGCATGCAATTTATTAATTCCGAGATTTGGGTGAGAACTACTCTACTAGGATAACCAGGAGATGTGGGGGCACAGTTGACAGAGCTTGCAATCCTTGCGGGTTCCATGCACACCATGAACGGATGTCCTATCGCATTGTTACGACCCGGTTCCCGAATTCCTACAGGACCCGAGACCGGCTCGACTCGACTAATCCCAAGACCCAGTTGTCCAATAAGAAATAGCCGAAAAACAAGAAAATAAACCACATTCACTATGCAAGGTAACTAACAGTAAAAGCGTACAAGCAGTAAAGGAAGTAAAAGCTGCTAAACAGTACATACCACTACAACAACAGGAAAGTAGAACAAAAGTATAGTAACAGGAATAGTAAACAAAGTTTGAAACTCACTAACAGAAAGGAAGTACAACAACAGTAAGAAACTACTGCTAGGCTTGACTGGGCCCAACTCCCTTTGCAGCCAGTAACTCGGGTTGCTCAACTCCTGGACCTGTAAAGGGTTATGAGAAAATGGAGTCAGTGAATGCTGAGTAGAGTGGTAACCAAACTATCTAAAGTAGTAAAAGCTAACAGGTAAATTTATCTTTTCCAATTATTTTATTTTACAAGTAATTCCTTTTTACCCATTGTTTTACTTTCAGATTTCTTTCTTGATCTCACATGTTCCTCGTGGAAACGATCTTGATTGCAGTCTTTTCCGAAGAGTAGAAGGCACACGTGGTGCTCTCCTGGCCAGAAGAGTCCCCCGTGATAATCCTACACCCAGTCAACCACCCCAAGGTTACAGACAAACGTAGCGGTAACTACGGCACGCGTGATAAGCGCACGGGTAGCTACCCTACACTGGCACGCGGTCAGTCGTTTCCACTAGCGGGTACGCCTAGAGTACAGCACGGAACAGTATAGGGCCTAGCCCTTTCAGAAACAGGGGTCTAGCCCCTCCACAGTCCGTGCACCCTCGTCTGACTACCCCAGTTTTCCCAGTGGGCCTAACAAGTCGGTGTAGGGTGGCTAGCTGAACCCCAGGCCCTGTGGGGTGGCTAGCTCCCTCCCTACACTAGTAGCTCTCCCAGGTACCGTGTATGCGAGGGCCAACAGAAGTCGGTGTAGAGTGGCCAATCCTAACATCGGGTCCCGACCCAAGGGCGACTAGCTCCACTCTACATTAAAAAGGGGACAGTCGCCCTCCTTGGTACCACGTACTTAAGGGCCAGCACACTTCCCATCCACATTTCCAGGCCTTTCCATTCATCCACAGGAGCTTTACTCCTAACTCCCCGTAGGGTTTATGCTCATTTTCACCATATTATTCCATACCAGGTTTCATCATTCACAATTCTATTCGTATTCTACACATGCAGCTCGTATTTCCACAATTTAACACATGCACAAACGATATCATAGGTAACTGTTTAATTATCTCAGGCATTTCATATTCTAACAGGCAGATTCTATTTATTAACAGGTAGTTGTTTACAATTCAGCTCATTCATTCATGACTGCAATCTCAAGCACGCATACAAACAGTGCAACTATTTCTCGTCTTAGGATTCATGCCACATCCTAGGTTTCTAGTTATCTAATTTTCATGGCTACATTCATGTTTTATAAATAGAATAGGGGGAAACCACTCTACCAGATAATCTAGGAGTACTGGGGGCTTGAACTGCAGACTCATGTGCCTGTACAAGCCCGGGACATGCAACAGGTAGAGGTCCTATACCAAGTAACATATCACAATGGAACATTCAGAATAGTATATAAGGATTTCTAACATGTAGAGGAACTCACAAGGAAACCACAGATATCTCGTTTGCATAAAACGGATCCTGATCGGATCCTAAACGGGTCAAAAACAAATCTGCAGACTCAAATCAGACGTTTGGAACCAAGTCCAGACGTCTTAAAAGTCACCAGAGTCTCACCTCATGTCCTTGCGTCGGCCTCAGACATCCAGGACTCCTGCTTAACCGTCTGAACTCGGCTCCAGACATCCGACCTATCCTCTAGTCGTCTGGGAAAGCCTCCGGTCGTCTGGTAAGCTGTCCAGACGTTCGAAAAGCGTGGGAGGGCGTATCGCATGCCTTCCCAAAGCTGCTTCTGTGCATGACAAAGCAGCATAACCCTTTTTAGCCTAATAAATAGTCTCTGCGGTGCGGCCTGCATGGCCGTAATCGTGGGATGGACGTACCTGCGCAAAAACCTGCTTTCAGACATCTTCACTTGACGTCCAGCCCGTCATCTGGAAGGCACTCCGGACGTCTGATACTGGAAAAACTCCAGTATCAGAATGAGCTCTCACTCCTCTCGCTGCGCTCCGCCGTGGCTTCTCCCTCTCGGCTGTAGCTCCGATCGCTGCAGGAAGTCGAGGATGATGCCCCGATGCTCTCCTCCTCCCGCACGGGCCGTGGTGGCCATGCACACTTCGGCAAGCCTCCTTGAGCTCGCGACCTCGACCTCCTCCTTCTCTTCACGTCGCTCCTCCTCCTCGCTCTTGCTCCCTCTCTCTTGCTCGCCTCACTCACGGCAGTAGAGGGGAAGGAAGGTGATGGTGGTGGAGTGGAGAGGAGAGGAAGGGGGCTCTTATATAGGCAGTGGGTTAGGGTTCGGCGAGGGGGAGAAAAAGAAGAAGAGAGAGAAGGAAAAGGGAGTCTTCACGCTGAACCAACTTCGCGTACAGATTTTTCATTTTCCAGATATTTAGGAAGGGATCCAGACGTATGACTGACAGTCCAGACGTCTTAAAAGGGTCAAAACAGAATAGGTCTTTACACACATTGACCTATATGTCAGAATGAGCTCAGAAAGGCAAGGACAATGTATCATTACATAGAGAAACTCGAACGGAAACCAATGACGTTTCATTTGTGGAAAGTTGACACCGTTTGGGCCCTGAGCGGGCCCAAAAACACAACTCTAACCAAAATCAGATGTCTGAGAAAAGTCCCAGATGTCTTAAAGGAACTCTCAGGTATACCTTTTTCGGGGTGCCTTTCCTTGGATGTCTGGAACTCCGTGCAGACGTCTGAGGGTGGCTTTAGACATTTGGAAGCACTTTCAGATGTCTGAAATTGCCTCGGTCCTCGCACCAGCACGCTTCCCCACCCTCTGACACACGTACGTGCATGGTCAGAAATTTGGTAGGAAAATAAATAAAAATACGTGCTATCAGACATCTGAGATTTACCTTCGGACATTCGACCCGACGTTTGGAGGTCACTCTGGACGTCTGATTCTACGGAAAAATGATTCCGCAGAACCGTTTGCGATCCTTTTTCTCGTTGCAGAAGCCGCAGAAGCTACAACACCGCCTCACCCTCGCGAGTCCTTCGCTCTCAGGCCACTCCTCTTCTCTCCGCTCCGCTCTCCCTCGCCTTCTCCTCTCACTGGGCTACTGGTGTGGGGAACTAGTGGAGGAGGAGGAGGGGGTATATAAGGATGGAGGAGGCGTGGGGGAGGGAATGGGGCAGCATGGTGTGAGGTGAGCCGCGGTAGGGGAGGGCGTCAATTGTGCATGAGGGTTGAGGGGGAGGAGAAGGCACGGGTGGTAGGGAGATGGTGGTCGGAAAATTGCAAGAATGCCCCTGTAATTTTCCTCTCCCCCTCACAAACCTCAAAGTAAAAACCTAGGGGGTTAAAAGCTGCACAAAAACCCTTACGAATTTTCGAAAATGCCAAACGACCCTGGGAAAGGGTCATTTCAACATAATAAACTTAAAGGAAGATTTGTCCCTGAAACTTGAGCTGACCAGGGTGCGGAAATAAAATAAAAGTGCATAACAAACTTAAAGAATATCAAAGTAGGTCAGAAGCGACGTACCCTTAAAAAGCTTCGGGTACTACACTCGCACCACCACCTCAGGCTCCCAAGTGGCCTCCACATACTGCTGGCTTCTCTCCACAGGACTTTCACCAGGGGTACCTTCTTCCACCTCAGTCTCCGAACGGCTCTGTCTAGTATCTATACAGGCCTCTCGGGATAGGTCAAGTTGTCTTCCACCTCGATGTTCTCGTGGCTCAGAACATGGCTGTGATTGGCGATGTATTTCCTGAGGTTGGACACGTGGAACACGTTGTGTACTCCAGAAAGCTGGGGAGGGAGGGCAAGCCGGTAAGCAATGGGTCCTACCCACTCTAGGACCTCAAAAGGCCCCACGAATCTTGATGCAAGCTTCCCTCTCACCTCAAACCGCTGCAAGCCCTTCATGGGCGAAACACGGAGGAAGACGTGATCCCCAACCTCGAACTGTACCTCTCTATGCTTCAGGTTAGAGTAGCTCTTCTGCCTGTTCTTGACGGTACGGAGTCGTTTGTGGATCTACTTGATCACCTCCTGACTCTGGCGTATCATCCTGGGACCAACCTCCCACTTCTTCCCCACCTCAACCCAACTCAAGGGAACAGTACACCTCCTCCCGTACAGAGCCTCATATGGTGTCATGCCGATGCTTGAGTGATAACTATTGTTGTATGCGAACCTGCTAGGGGCAAATGCTCTTCCCAGGAGCCTCTCCAGTCCAGCATGCAAGTGCGTAGGAGATCCTCAAGGGTCTGAATGGTGTGCTCTGACTGTTTGTCGGTGTGGGGGTGATAGGCTATACTGAACCTCAGACGAGTCCCCAAAGCCTGCTGGAACTCTGCCCAGAACTGGGAAGTGAAACGAGTGTTTTTGTTTGAAATAATCTCACGAGGGACTCCGTGAAGGCGTACTACGTCTTGGATGTAGCGCTCTGTCAACTGTGCTGGTGCAAAAGTGACTCGGATCGGCAGAAACCGTGCCGTCTTTGTCAATCTATCCACTATCACTTAGAGTGCATCATGTCCTCGTTGTGTCACAGGTAATCCCACTACCAGGTCCATAGTGACACTCTCCCACTTCCACTTTGGCACGGGAAGTAGCTGCAATGGCTCTGTAGGTCTTTGGTGCTCGGCCTTCATTTGCTGGTGTACCAGACACTGCTAAACAAGTCTATCAACATCTCGCTTCATGCCCCTCCACCAGAAATCGTGTCGTAGGTTGTGGTACATCTTCGTGTTCCCGGGATGTATGGTGAATCTGGATCTATGTGCCTCAGTCAGGAGCTCTCTCAACAGCTCCTCGTCTCTAGGAACGCACAAGCGTCCCCTCATACGTAGGGCCCCATCAGTGAACGAGAACTCTCCTGAGTTCCCTATCAACACCCGGTCTCGCAGTGTTTGCAGATATGGATCCGTCATCTGTCCAGTAACGATATGATCCATCAGCTCTGATTGTGCCTGTCTCACCACTGTCACTGCCCCGTAGTATCCCCGTGACTCATGGGGTTGCCAACTGCCCAACTCCTTCATGAGTCTCCAACTTTGTGCTTGTAGACTAGCCAAGTGGGAGGGCGCCTTCCGGCTCAAGGCGTCATCCACCACATTAGCCTTCCCTGGATGATAGGAGATGTTGCAGTCGTAGTCCTTCAGGAGTTCCAACCAATGTCTCTATCTCATGTTGAGCTCCATCTGGTCAAATAGATATTTTAGGCTCTTATGGTCAGTGAAGATCTCAAAAGTCTCTCCGTACAAGTAGTGCCTCCATGTCTTTAGCGTGAAGACAATTGTTGCCAACTCCAATTCATGGGTGGGATAGTTATGCTCATGAGGCTTTAGTTGCCGTGAAGAGTAAGGGACAACGTGGCCCTGCTGCATGAGCACACCCTCCAATCCTAGTAACGAGGCATCGGTGTAGACCACGAATCCGCCACCGTTGTTTGGGATGGTGAGTACTGGAGCTGAGGTCAGCCTCTCCTTCAACTTCTAAAAGCATAACTTACATTCACCTGTCCAGGTGAAGGGCACATCCTTCCGGGTCAACTGGGTCATAGGACGTGCGATCTGCGAGAAACCTTAGATAAATCACCTGTAGTACCCTGCCAGCCCCAGAAAACTATATATCTCTATCACTGTACGCGGCCTCTCCCACCTGAGTACAGCTTCAACCTTGGCTGGATCTATAGCTAACCTGTCTCCCGAGATCACATGGCCTAAGAAGGTGACCTGTCTCAACCAGAACTCATACTTACTGTATTTGACGTACAACCTGTGTTGTCTCAAAGTGTCCAGGACCATGCAGAGATGTTGTCCATGCTGTGTCTAATCCCGGGAGTAGATGAGTACATAGTCAATAAATATTACCACGAACTGATCTAGGTATGGTTGAAAGACGCGATTCATCAGGTATGAAGGAGCGGGAGCGTTGGTCAGCCCAAACGGCATGACTAGGAACTCGTGGTGACCATACTGCATGTGGAAAGCTGTCTTGGAGATGTCGGTCTCCCGGATCCTCAACTGATAATAGCCCGACCTCAGATCTATTTTTGAAAATACTGTGGTGTCTCTCAACTGATCGAAGAGATCATCGATGCGAGGCAGCAGGTACTTTTTCTTGATAGTGACCCGGTTCAGCTATCTGTAGTCTACGCATAGCCGAAGGGTATCGTCCTTCTTCTTCACAAATAGGATAGGGGCTCCTTACGGGGACACACTGGGCCTCACAAAGCCCTTCTCTAACAGGTTCTGTAATTGAGACTTGAGCTCTTGCAGTTCAAGAGGGGCCATCCGGTATGGTGCAATAGAGATGGGGTCGGTCCCTGGTACCAGTGAGATCTCAAACTCGATCTCACGCTCAGGTGGTAGTCCTGGCAGCTTCTTAGGGAAAACGTTGGGGTACTCATGGACTATTGGGATACTCTGCAAGTCAACCACGGGGCTAGGCTCTGCTATGACACAAGCGAGGAAGCCTTCGCACCCTTGGCTTAATAGCTTCGCTGCCCGAAGTGCGGAGATGCACGTGAATCCTCCGTCTATTGGCTAGCCGTGGAGCTCGAAAGGAGACAACTTTGGTATGAAGAAGACGATCTTTCTCCCAAAGCAGTCTGCTAGGGCATGATAAGCAGTCAGCTAGTTCATCCCTAGGATCACACCGAAATCCTCCATCGAGATCACGATCAAGTCAATCGGAAGACTGCATCCCCCTATAGCGACCTCACAATCAGGAAAAACCTCCTCGGCGACAAATACCTATCCACCTGTGCCTCTAATTAGGAACGACTCCTTTAGTAGCATACTGTCTGATCCCAATCTGACGGCAAAATTCGTAGAGGCAAATGAATGCGTGGCACTAGAATCGAAAAGCATGTAAATAACTCTGTCGGAAACTGTAACCATACCTGCCACTACAGAGCTTGAAGCTCTAGCATCTCCATGAGTCAGGGCATTAACATGCCTGTCAGCCCTCGGTGCAGAAGTAGCTGTGCTCTGGGCCGGGCGAGAAGCAGTTGGCCGGTGCCCTCCTCGTGACTGCTGTCCTCCTCCTCAGGCCTGGTAACCGCGGCCGCCAGATTGGCCTCCAGTGCTCGGTGCTGGGAGCGTTTGCTGTGCTCTAGCCCTGGATGGGCAATCCCTCCTTGTGTGGATTGACTGGCCACACTGGTAGCAGAGAGGGACGCGACCTCCCCCTCCCTCTGTCTGTTGTCCCTGCTGGCAGCTAGGCGGGGGTCTATTGTAGTCGACTGGTCCTTATCTGGGGCCCCCAAAGGTCCCTGGTGGACCCACAGAATGGGATGACTCCCCTGCAGGTGCCAGGTGCCTCCTCTCCCGACAGCCTTGCTCCTACTGGTAGGGCCTCTTCCGTCCTCCCCCGTTGACGTTTCGCACGGATGGGTTGGTCTCCTCATAAGTTATGGCCGCCTCGACCACACGGGAAAAGGTAGGCAGCTTTAGGGGCTTCACATACCCCCGAATGGTAGGGCGGAGGCCCTCAGTGAACCTCCACAGGCGCTCCTCCTTGATAGACACAGCTGTCAAGGTGAAGCATGACAGCTCCAAGAAACGTGTACAGTACGCGCTAACCGTCATCGCCCCCTGGCGGAGAGTGTGGAACTCCCGCTTCCTCTGGTCCTACCAGGTTTGTGGGAAGTACTGCTTGTAGAAGAGCGCCACAAACTGGTCCCACGTCGGCTCTCCCTCCTGTCCTCTGACCACCCTCCACTACCTGTGAGCTGCACTCTCCAGCTGGTACGTGGCGAAGGCCATGCGGCACTTAGCAGGAGGATGAAGTGTGTCGAAGATCTTCTCCATCTGCTCCAGCTAGTCCTCTGCCTTAGACGGGCTCTCATCCCCCTGAAGGAGGGGGGCTTCAGCTTCCGAAACTGGCCGAAAAACTCATGATGGAGCCGCAACGAGGGAACGGGTGCGCCTCCAGGAAAGGAGGACTCGTGTCCCGAAGTGCCTGAAGGAGGTGGGGGCGGTGGAGGATCACTCCCTCCCTCTCTAGCTCGTCCAGCGTTGTGGCGGCTTGCCTGTCCCACGGAAGACTCACCCTCTGCATCCCCAGGAAGAGGTGGTTGAGGAGGATGCTGTTGGAGCTCCTCTCGTATGAGATCCTGGATCAGCTGGGTGAGGTTTGGGGCCTGAACCCTCGGAAGGAGAGGTGGAGCTGCTTCATCCTCGGCCATCGCTTGTCCTCCCCTACGACCATGCCCATGGCCACGACCACATCTGTAGCCCGCCTCAAGAGCTCCCTGGCGAGGCATCTCCTACACGGAGATTGAAGAAAAGACGGAATTGTCAATGACACTTTGATTACAAACGGAAAGTAAAACTCGGAAGCGATAATCAAGACCATACGTTGTGATGACTATCCTATCTATAAGTACAAGCGTGGTTATTTCTAGACCATTCGGTTCATTTCTCGAGACGACCTTGCTCTGATACCATCTTGTTGCGACCCACTCTCGACTCCCTATAGGACCCGAGAACGACTCACCTCGACAAACCCCAAGATCCAGTCGTCCAACGAGAAAGAGCCAAATGCCATAATCATTCAACAACCACACAAGTAATGTAACTAAGCAGAAAATATTTGACTGAAAATAAAGGAAAGAAAATAGCAATCCTCTAGTATCTCACATCATACAGCGGAAAGTTACGATTACAAGCAAAGCTATCACAACATAAACTGGTACAGATATATCAGAAATATAACTAAGAACAACAGGTACTCACTACCACAAACTCTCTGTAAGAAAGACAGAAGAAAACTACTGCTGGGCTCGACTGGGCCCAGCGCCCTCAGCAGCCGGTGGTTCTGGCTGCTCGAATCCCTGACCTGAACAAGGTTGTAAAATTCTGTGGTCAGCTAACGCTGAGTAGAGTGGTAGTTAAAATACATAATTTAAATAAGCAGCTAACATGCATTTAACAGTTTATTATCACCTGATCCCAATTATCGTCTTTCTAATCAGGTTCCATAATATTTCATAATCTTCTTGTTCCCTAAGGGAACGATCTTACTTACAGTTTTCCCGCAATGCAGGATGTACATGTGGAACTCTTCTGGCCGGAAGAGTCCCCTGTGGTAGTCCTACACTCGGTCTACTACCCCGAGGTCACGATCGTGATGTAGCGGTGACTACAGCACGCGTGATAAGCGCTCGGGTAGCTACCTCGCACTAGCACGCGGTCAGTCATTTCCGCTAACGGGTACATCCAAACGTATAGCATGGAACAACATAGGGCCTTGTCCTCTCAGGACAGGGGTCTCGCCCCTCAGAAACAGGGGTCTCACCCCTCACAGTCCCCGTACCCTCATCCGACTATCCCAGTTTGCCTAATGGGCTAACAAGAGTCGGTGTAGGATGGCCATGCCTAACCCCGGGCCCCATGGGGCGGCTAGCTCCCCCCTACACTAAGTAGCTCACCTCAGTACCACGTATGCGAGAACCAGGCAGGAGTCAGCGTAGAGTGGCCAAACCCACCCTGGGTCTCAACCCAAAGGGCGGCAAGCTCCGCTCTACTCAAAAGGGATAGTTGCTCCCCTCAGTACTACGTACATGAGGGCCAGCTCACTTCCCTTAACCAAGTCTGAACAGCTGCACGTAAGTGACGTGTTCCAAAACCCGCAGGTTTTCTGTGCTACCTAATCCTGGTTCCTAACTTCCCCGTTGGGTTCGTACATTAACCTTCTTATTTTCATATTTGGTTTGTTGTACGTAGGACATGCAACTCAAATTCCACCATCAATTACTTAGTACAAATATGTATTTCCATTCATGACGTATTTCATTTCAGGCAACTCATGATTTCATCACGGTGATCCAATCATTTATTAATTACGCATGCATTTCTTCCAGCCCTAGTGTTCATGTCACAACCTAGGATTCGATTGACTATATTATATGGCAGCATGCATTTATCTCTTCCTAGGGTTCATCTCACATCCTAAGTTTAATTTAATTCTACGCATTCAATTTATTAATTCCAAGATTTGGGTGAGAACCACTCTACTAGGATAACTGGGAGATGTGGGGGCACGGTCGACGGAGCTTGCAATCCCCGCGGGTTTCATGCACACCACGAACGGATGCCCTATCACATTGACCGATATGTCAGAATGAGCTCAGAATGGCAAGGACAATGTATCATTACGTAGAGAAATTTGAACGGAAACCAACGACGTTTCGTTTACGGAAAGCCAACACCATTTGGGCCCTGAACGAGTCCAAAAACACAACTCTGACCAAAATCAGACATCTAGGAAAAGTCCCAGACGTCTTAAACGAACTCTTAGGCATACCTTACTCGGGGCGCCTTTTCCTGGACATATGGAACTCCATGTGGACGTCTGAGGGTGGCTTCAGAGGTTTGGAAGCACTTCTGGACGTCTGAAATTGCCTCGATCCTCGCACTAGCGCGCTTCCCCACCCTCTGACACACGTACGTGCATGGTCAGAAATTTGGCAGGAAAATAAAAAAATACGTGCTATCAGATGTCTGAGATTTACCTTCGGACGTCCGACCCAAGGTTTGGAGGTCACTTTGGACGTTTGATTCTGTGGAAAAATGATTCCGCAGAATCGTTTACGAGCCTTTTTCTCACTGCAGAAGCCACATAAGCTACAACACTGCCTCACCCTCGCAAGTCGTTCGCTCTCAGGTCACTCCTCTCCTCTTCGCTTCGCTCTCCCTCTCCTTCTCCTCTCTCTCGACTGTTGGTGTGGGGAACAAATGGAGGAGGAGGGGGTATATAAGGATGGAGGAGGCGTGGGGGAGGGAATGGGGCAGCATGGCGTGAGGAGAGGCACGGTAGGGGAGGGCGTCGGTCGTGCGTGAGGGGTGAGGGGGAGGAGATGGTATGGGTGGTAGGGAGATGGTGGTGGGAAAATTGCAAGAATTCCCCTACAATTTTCCTCTCCCCCTCACAAATCCCAAAATAAAATCCTAAGGGGTTAAAAACTGCACAAAAACCCTTACGAATTTTCAGAAATGCCAAACGACCCTGGGAAAGGATCATTTCATATGTAATGGCACAAAATCTAGGCTTTGAGTTGTTTTTGATTCAATCACAACATTTTAGACCCATTGGTACTTGTCAGGGAACGGTTAGGTTAGAACATCCTGTTAAGCATGAAAACTCATGTTTTTCACCAAATCTTAGTCAAGAATTTCCAAAATAGATCAAGTTTTATATCTTTGTATTTGTCTCGTCGTAAGCTTTCCAATGGCTGTTTCACATGAATCTGAGGTGTGTAGCTTGAGTTATGCCAAAAATAAGACAAATGGGTAATTGCATAATTAAAATAACACGTAGGGGCTTTTTCATCAAACTTGGGATTTTCCTAATCTCAATCCAAGTTAGTGGCATATATAAGACCCAAATTAGGGTTTGGGCAATTATTATCTTTTGCAAATCGCATAAAACTAGAGGGAAAGGAGAGGGAGAAAAGAAATTAAGGAGAGAAGAAGAAGAAAAGTGGAAGAAAAAGCAAGAAGAAGAGCGTTCTAGTGATTTTGGCCGCCGATGGGTGCTCTCCTACAATTTTTGTGTGGTGGGAGACAGTGGCGGGTGCAGACCTTGCCATGTGGCGTAATCAGCAGTGGCAGTGAGCATGAGCATGCTGTGTGGGATGCGTAGGAAGAGAGCGGGGAGGAGGTATGCATGCGAGTGGGAATTCTCTTGCCCAATTGTGAGGCACGTGTCCACTAGGCCATGTGTTGCCCATCAGACATGAGGTGTCATTTTAGGCGCATGGAAAAGCGAATTGCATGTTGCCATGTGGTAGCCATGGTTCACGCAACCAGTTTGGCATTGGTTTGATTGGATTTGGCTCGATTTAGGCGCCCTTGTTCGTTTCAAGTGGTTCGAGGCTTTCTTGAACTCTATTTCTTGGATAGAAGGTACCATTAGAATATTCTCAACGAGTACTATGCATTGGCGAGCCCAAAAATCACTTTTGGGTATTTTTATTATTTGAAAAATCTTAGAATATCTCATTAATGCCTATGAAACCTTGGTTGCGATGCATTTGACCTAGTAACCTCGTTTCAGAGAATGCACGGATCACTAAGGCATGTGGATAATACTCCCAAGCCTTCGACTAGTACTTCGGAGTTACTGTGACCCTTTGGGGATTCTAGGTAGAATAATCGCACTCTCTCTCTTAGGAGGTCTATTGTCATGATTCTTTTTGTTATCAGCAATCACAATCATTCTCTTGCTGAGTATGGGAGTCTATTGTCGTTCATTGCTATCTATTTAATATCGAGTACTTAAATATTAGTTAAGAATGATTGTGATTGCTCGTTAATGATGAACTCTCATTTAATTGATAATGTGCACGAATTGCCCTAATTATTATGTTTTAACTATGCGATCAAAGAGCAATCACGTTTAAATCTGGCCATCCTTTACCAAAATAACTTCTATTAATAAATGATGATTTCACTCAACATGATTAATTGATGTTATGAACTTGTAATAATCAAGTAACTATGCATTACCGTGCTTGTAAGTGCTAATTTAGGACATTAACATGCTTAAACTCTTAATTAGTTAGATTTGATTACCTTTTTATTTATGTGATTGAGTTACCTTGTAAATGGTTTAATCCTTGATGAGCATTAATAACCCTAACACAAAAACATTTGAAAAGTTGATTTATGGCATTACTTGTTGAATAAGGAATGTTGATGACATAATATTTGATAATTTAGTTAGCCAGTGAAATGCTATAGAATAAGTTAGCGATGAAATTGTCAAGAATTTATGAATATTGGGTAACTGGTTCATTCCTTGCTGCTTGCTAGTGTTGTGGTTACAGTGCTAGTTTTGATTTAGACTGTTAGATTGGTCAGGGATTTGTTGATCTCCTTACAACTCGTATCTAGGCTTAATGACCAATTGGGATAGAGAAGTGCATGATTTGAGAGTTGGAGTTACTTTTACTCATCTCATATCTCGAGGCATACATTGGGAACATCAAGATTGAAACTATTAAGGGTAACACACATAACTGATGGAATATTAATTAATGGATAATGGTTGAATAAATGGTTTGACATACCAATAGTACTCTTTTATTGTATTTTCTTTACATAATTATTTTTTTTTTTGCTCTACTTGGGTTTTGTTGACATTTTACTTGGGCTCGATACTCAGGTGTAGTTGAGCAGCCAGGTGCGGTAGCTATGCTTGGTGCTTCTAGTGTGTGACCTAGCTTGATATCAAGAGATAGTTCGCGTGGACAATAGTTCTTTTGCCAGTTTACTTAGTTTTTCTTTCCAGTTTTCTAGTTGATGTACTCTGAGATCTTAGTTATTTTCTATTTTCTGGACTTGTGGACTTTTTATTTGTGATCAGTATATTTTAAATTAATGCTTTATGAATTGTTGTTTGACTTTTGATATTTTATAATAATGTGTTAAATAACTGCAATCTTGTATTTGGTTTGATAATTTATACTCGACGGCTCAGGTCTTATCGAGTTTAGTCGGTTGGTAGGACTTGGGTTGTCACATCCTACACACATGGAGACATATGTGAGTAGCTCAAGGTTTACGATCTTATCTCATTGTCGTCTCTTCAAGATATGGTTTGTGTAAATTACTAGTATGCTTTGGATGGAAGACATATTGGATTACTCCAAGTTTGTCCAATTCCCATATTCTTGTTTTGATCTATCCATTAAAATGACCACCGGTGGAATTGGACTTCCAAAACTATAGCTTAAACTCCAGTCCAACTATTGAAGCTGTGTGAATCTCATCTTGAGAAGACATCTATATCCACTATTGGATTATGTAGACTAGCTTTTCGACATATTGGCCTCACACTTTGCAAAACCTCAGTTAATCAGTTTCCAAATCTACATAGTCCAAATATCAACACAAACTCTTGTTGCAGGTATAAAGACACATGCATCATTTTTTAAGGATAATGATTGAAAGAGGACTTTAATGATCTCAATTAAGCTGATCAGCCCTTTAATAATGCTCATGTGACAATTTTGAAATCTCCATTCCTTATAGAACTCATTCCTTCTGGGATTCAGTTAGGTATCGATATTTGATACCTGGAAGATTGCAATTTCTTCTGAGACTGGGAACTATGATAAGGAGAATGAGTTAACAATAGTGATCAAATATAGATCTGTATCTTATATCTTTTATCTAGAGCCATTCTAAATAGTTGATCTACTATTCCCACTTGTCTAATTAAACCTTTATGCAAGTAACGTTAAAAGAATATATTAGACTAATAACACATATTCTGTTGGGATATTCCTCAAGGGGTGGGGATCGAACGATTCAATCCTTAGATCCTGGTGGCATTGTGGAAACGTGATAAAACACTCATTTAAAATTTTTCTTTAAATTGATCCTTGAAACGATGCTTGGAATTTTGAAAATTGAAATCGAGAAGACAAGAATGACCTAAATAACTGAAACCACATAGAATGATCTAGCATCTCCCTATTTCGGGTTCTCAATGAGTTACAAGGTATGCTTGTGGGGTATAATATAACACAGTATCTCAAGTGATGTGTCTCCTTAAATAAGTCTTGCCTTAGGAGACTCCCTTCTTCTTGGTAGACAGATGACGCCTTTCGCACTAACAACACTTGATCCCTATTATGTGTGACACGAACCCTTCATGTTGTGTGAACTCCTTCGCAATACTCAAGGTGACGCTCACCTCAAATCTTCCAAGAACTTGGCCAACTTAGATTCTCAATCCATGACCAAGTATCAGTAGTATTAGACGTCCAACCAACTTGCTGGGTGTCTGGAAAGCCTCTCGGACGTCAAATAATGATCAAGTTGGACGTCCAGATTAGGAGTCTTGCACGCTTTTTTTATCATAATTTGGACATTTGCCCAAGCTCTTGGACTTCTCCTAGAGCAAGGGACGTCCAACATATGAAGGAATTGGGGGGGGGGGGGGGGGGGGGAGGGGGGCGACTACTCCTTTCCTTGCTCTGTTGGAAGATGTTTGCACACAATTAAAGGTGATTGATTGGTTGAGAATTAATTAAGGTTTCCTATCAAGGCATTGGGAGATATTTATAGGGTTTCTAACTAAACCTAATATGATGGGGACCATTGGATCTCCATCTAAGTGTTGGGATAACTTTTTCCATCACCTGGGTACATATCCTAATATAACATTTATTCATACCCACCTTCGTACCCCAACCTCGCTACTTGGTTGGCCAATTCTTCATCTTCATCAACATTTGCTTGCCTAAACTTGCAATTCCGCATCTCTAGCTTAATTGTTCATCAAGGACACATCTTCTAGTGACATACATTAAACTTGATTCATCAATTGAGCTTCTTCACTGCTTTCTTCAAGTTCAATCATCTAGCTTAGCTTCTTCAGCTAGGATCTGTTAGTTCAACCACTCATATATAATATTTTGATGATTTTACAAAATGAAGAAAATGAAATAAAAAATAAAGCGTAGCATATTGTTTCTCTCTGTAATAACATATTTGCAGGATTTCATAAAGTTTTCCATGACGGGAGATTAAAAGCGTGAAGACAAGTAGCATAAGTATTAGGTCTTAAGCTTTTTAATGTAAACTTTCAAAGGTTGTAATTTTCATTTATTTGAGTCTAGAAATGTTGTAAAGAGCCCCCAAACATAACCTATAAATAGCTAACTTAGGCTCTCTACACTTAAGATAAATTAGAAACAAAAACCCAGCACTTATACTCTTATCAGACGTCTATAACAATGGTCAGACGTCTGATTTTCCACTTTAAGACGTCTGACAAGTGTCTCAGACATCTAATTTCCAAGAGTTCTGCCTTTAGTTTGTCTCCTCATAAACATTAGTCGAAGCACTTCACTATCAGACGTCGATAACCTTACATAGACGTCTGATTCTTTACCTAGATGTCCTTAGACTAACCGTTAGACTAAGCGTAGACAAAAATGAATTTCCAAACATCTGGACACACTTCCAGACGTCTACCTTTGGACCGTTGGCCATGATTTTTTGTGCGTATCTCATTATGGCCATAAAATCTTTTGGCAGAAGAAGTAGGGAAGTGTTTTTTGATTTTCAGACATCTGGTGATTTCCTCAGACGTCCATAACAACGTCTGATCCTTTAAACCTAGAACCCTGTTTGGATCTGATGAAAACAGGAACGAATCCACCCTTTATTAGACGTCCAATAACCTAATCAGACGTCTTATGTGAAAATATTAGACGTCCTTCTTTTGATCCAATGGAGTCAGTTTAGGATGGCCTACAGTGTTAGACAACCAGAAGTATAATCAGACATCTTATAAGACGTCTGATCCTAAAATTAGACGTCTGATATTGCTGTCAGACTCATCATTACCTTGATTTGTTGTGGATTTCGTCCTAATCTCTTGGGATTTGTCTCCAACGGCTAGAAGAGCTCTCCCAAGTGTTCTTGAAGGTTCTAAACTTGCCTATAAATAGACTACAACTCCTCTTAGGCAACACACACCTCTTGTGATACAATTCCATTAGAAAAGTCACTTGCTCACTACTCTAAGCTCCATCTTGCCCTTGTGCTGTGCCAATACTCTGATCAAAGGGTAAATCCATACTCCTGGCTCACTCCGTTCTGCAAATCCTCAGGGAGTTTTTTTATGCTTATTAGATAAGAAAGTAATTAAAGTATTGGGGTGCTCTATAGGTGTTGTTTTACTTCTTATTTTTTGTACTTTGGGTATCCGGCCTGTCGGGTCTCCGTCTCTTCATTTTGAAGGGAGAAACCTCCGTTTAGGGATCGGAGGTGGGATTTGTGATTGAGGTACACTACCCTCATTTAAGTAGTGTGGTTAGTGGATTGATTACCTTGTGATCGAAAATCCTAAGTCAAGGGATTGGCTTAGGTGGTGGTTTTCACCCATCTTGGGTTTGCACCTTAAAATCTGGTGCCACCTTTTGTGATTGAATTTTTTGTATAATAATATTTTATAATTTCACTATTCACCCCCCCTCTAGTGCAATTTCATTTGGTATCAGAGCAGGTTTTCCGCCTACAGGAGTAACATCCGCAGAAAGATCACATGGAGGGGAAGGTCATTTCCACAAGCAGATTGGAGGGGCAATCCACAACTCGGCCACCACTCTTCGAAGGAACAAACTACACTTACTGGAAGCTGAGAATGAAGATGTGGCTTCATGCCAACGATTTCTCCATTTGGGAGAAATGCGAATCCACATACATCATTCCCGAGAAACCAGAAATAGGATACACAGTGGAGCAAATTCATCACCTTGGATTGAATGCCAAGGCAATGAACTCACTCTACTGCGCACTCAGCTCGGAGGAATTCAACCGCATCAGCCAATGCAAAATTGCTCACGAGATCTGGAGAGCCTTGGAGGTAACTCATGAAGGTACACCTAAAGTTAAATCCTCAAAGATAAACTTGTTATTGCAAGAATTCGAAGCTTTCTCTATGAAGGAGAATGAAAGACTTGTGGACATGTACACCCGATTCACGTTAATCGTGAATAACCTTAAGTCTTTAGGAAAGACATTTATAAAGGGGGAGCTTCAAGGGAAGCTCCTTCGCTCCCTTGGACCTGAGTGGGAGCAAAAGGTAACGACAATAGAAGAAGCCAACCAAGTAGAGGATCTAGACATGGAAAATCTACTTGGGAATCTCATGGCTTACGAATCAAAAATGGACCAAAAGAAGAAATCAATCTCATCGGAGCCAAAGAAGAAGACCTTAGCCTTCAAAGCTACTTCGGATGATGAGGTAAGTACCGATGACGAAGAATTTATTTTATTAGCTAAAATTTTTAAAAAATTTCTTAGAAATAGAAAAGAGATCAAGGGAAGGAAAAGAGAGGAAGAACCTCTAATTTGCTATAATTGCAAAAAGAGAGGTCACATAAGGAAAGATTGTCCCTTACTTAAAAGGGATGATGAGAAGAAACCCAAGAAGCCTTCCGACTACAAGAAGATCTCCAAGCTGAAAGGATTCAAGAAGAAGGTGTTTCAAGCAACGTGGGACGACTCCACCTCCGAAGAAGAAGAGGAGGCGGAAACAAATGAAGAAACGGCATGCTTGGGATTAATGGCAACAAATGATGGTTCTGAGTCTGAATCTAAGGAACCTGAGGTAAACTCCTACTCTTTAGATGAATTACAAGATGACTTTGATTCACTATATGTAGATCTTAAGAAAACAAAAACCCAAAGCAAGGCTTTCAAAGAAGAAAACTTAGAAAATAAGAGATTAATCAATGATCTTGAAGAAAAGAATTTAATTCTTACAGAAGAAACCACTGCTTTAAATATGCAAATAAGAAATCTAATGATTGAGAAAGAGTCATTAACAAATGATTTGTATACGGCAATGGGTGAACAAAAATTTCTAGATAGAGAAGAATTACTCGACAAAATCCATGTGTTTGAAAAATCAAACTCCTTTAAAAAGGATGAAAATAGCTTACTTAGAGTAGAGATTAGGGCATTAGAAGATAAACTAGACATAATGAAAATAGAGATAAATCACCTCAAAGAAAAGTCAAATCAACTTCTTGAGGACCTAGCCAAATTTACAAAGGGGAAAGATAACTTAGACAAACTCATTGCCCATCAAAAACCTTCCTCAAGTAAATTTGGATTAGGCTTGTATGAACCTAGTCAAAGTGAGCTGAAAAAGGACCCTCCTCTAAAGGAGATCACTAACAAATATGGATCCACATTACAATGGATACCGAAAAGACAACTCTCACTTTGTTTTGTAGGAATGAAAGGACATCATAATGTCAAAAATTGGATATACAAAATGAAGGATGGACGACTCAAATTAGAAAGACCTATAGAAATACCAAGTCACCATTGAAGATCTTTTGTAGGAGGAAGAAGGTCTACAAGGAAGAAGACAAGGAGACCACCGCCACCAAGGAGGCCGATGGGTGATGGACTCCGGATGCTCCAAACATATGACGGGAGACAAGAACCTATGGATGGAGGAACAGTTACATTTGGCAACAACCACAAGGGCCATATTATTGGCCTTGGTAAAATAGGTAACCCTCTCTCTCCCATCTCAAATGTTGCTCTAGTTAAAGGACTAAAACATAATCTTTTATGTGTCAGTCAAATATGTGATAAGGGTTTTAAAGTAGTGTTTACTTCTAAAATGTTTGAAATTATGCATGCATTAACCAATGAAACCCTTCTTAAGGGAACTAGATTTAAAGACATTTATGTCGTAGAATTTGATAAAAATGGCACCTATGAATGTCTTATAGCAAATGATGAGTTAAGTATATGGCATAGAAGACTAGGACATGTTCATATGAAGCTGGTTCAAAAACTAGCTAAACATGAACTAGTCCGAGGTCTTCCTAAAGGAAAAATTTTTAAATGAGTCTATCTGTGATTCATGTAAATTAGGTAAGATTATGAAATCTAGTTTTAAAAGCAAAGAAGTTATATCTACATCAAGACCTTTAGAACTACTTCACCTAGATCTGTTTGGACCTACAAAATATGAGAGCCTCAGTGGATGCAAATATTGCCTTGTAGTTGTAGATGATTTTTCGAGGTTTTCATGGGTCTCCTTCTTAAGATCCAAAGGAGTGTTTTCCGTCTTTTCTGTTTTTTGTATGAAAGTTCAAATTGAAAAAGGCTACCAAATCACTCGTATCTGTAGTGATCATGGGGGCGAGTTTGAAAATTCCTTGTTTGATGATTTTTGTCAGGAGCAAGGTATTGCTCATGAGTTTTCTTTTCCTCGAACACCTCAACAAAATGGGGTGGTTGAGAGAAAGAACCGTACTCTTCAAGAGTGTGCTCGAACATTACTCATAGACTCGGGGTTACCGAAGTACTTTTGGGCTGAGGTGGTTAACACGGCTTGTTACGTGTTAAATCGCACCTTAATTCGATCCGGATTGCGAAAAACTTGTTTTGAACTATACTATGGGAAAATACCTAAAATTAGTTATTTTAAAGTTTTTGGATGTCGATGTTTTGTCTTGAATACTCACTCTAATTTAGATAAATTTGATGCTAAAGGTGAAGAAGCCATCTTTATTGGTTATTTCTCACGTAGGAAGGCATATTATGTTTTTAACAAGACCACATTAATAGTGGAGGAAACCCTTCATGTTTCCTTCGATGAATCTCCTCACTCCTCCTCCATTGACAGAGTTAATATGGATGATGAGGATGATTCTACTATTGATGTGTCTAACATTCCAAACTCCAATATCCATAATCTTCCAAAAGATTGGATATATCAAAGGGATCATCCCGAAAGTCAAGTCATTGGAAGTGTTTCTGATGGCGTTAAAACCCGATCTCGTTTTAGTTGCTCCTTTGGTCTCTCCGCCTTTGTATCTCAAGTTGAACCCAAGAGTGTCGAGGAAGCATACTCCGAAGAACCTTGGATGATGGCCATGCAGGAGGAACTCAACCAATTCCAAAGGAATGAAGTCTGGGATCTAGTACCCAAACCTGAAGGGCAAACGGTAATAGGTACCAAATGGGTATTCCAGAATAAGTTGAATGAATCTAGTATGGTCATTCGGAACAAGGCTCGACTGGTAGCACAAGGGTACAACCAAGAAGAAGGAATTGATTTTGATGAAACCTATGCTCCCATAGCTTGACTCGAATCAATTCACATGCTTCTTGCTTATGCAGCCTTTCTTGGCTTTAAACTCTTTCAAATGGACGTTAAGAGCACGTTTCTTAACGGATTCATTAAGGAGGAAGTTTTTGTAGAACAACCTCCTGGGTTTGAGTCTTATGATAAGCCTCATTTTTTCTACAAATTAAATAAGGTATTATATGGCCTAAAGCAAGCTCCTAGAGCTTGGTATGAAAGGCTCAAAGACTACTTGTTAAATGCAAAATTCTCTATAGGGGAAGCTGATTCCACATTATTCATTAAAAGAAAAGGAAAAGACATTTTATTAGTTCAAATATATGTAGATGATATTATATTTGGTGCTACTAATGAATCTACGTGTAGAAAGTTTTCAGAAATTATGCAGGAAGAATTTGAAATGAGTTTGATGGGTGAACTCAAGTTTTTTTTGGGCTTACAAATCACTCAGCTCGAAATTGGAACCTTTGTGTGTCAATCAAAATACACAAAGGAGATGCTGAAGAAATTTGAAATGACCAAAAGTAAAGGGAAGAACACTCCTATGAGTGTCACAACTTCCCTAGACTTGGACGAATCAGGTACGCCCATAGATCAAAAGCTCTATCGTAGCATGATTGGATCTTGACTGTATTTAACTTCCAGTAGACCTGATATTTTGTTTAGTACCTGCTTATGCGCTAGGTTTCAATCAAATCCTAAACAATCACACCTAAATGCTGTAAAATGAATATTTAGATATCTAGTTAACACATCTGATTATTGCTTATTCTACCCCAAGAGTCCACAATTCAACTTAGTTACATATAGCGATGCGGACTACGCAGGTAACCGTACTGATAGGAAGAGTACTAGTGGGACGTGCCAATTCTTGGGCGAATCACTAGTCTCTGGGTTCTCAAAGAAACAATCTAGTGTAGCCCTTTCAACTACGGAAGCTGAATACATAGCCGTTGCACTAGCATGTTCCCAAGTACTTTGGATGAAAAATACTTTGAAAGATTTTAACTTGATATTTAATAAGATAAAAATATTATGTGACAATACTAGTGCTATCAACCTCTCGAAAAATCCCGTACATCACTCTTGCACAAAACATATTGATGTTTGATATCACTTTTTGAGAGATAATGTACTTAAAGGAGAAATCGAGGTTGAATTTATTTGTACTGAATTGCAATTGGCTGATATTTTCACTAAACCTTTGAATTATGATCGCTTTAATTATATACGTAGGAAACTAGGCATATGTAAGCTAAGTGATATTTGAAGAATTTAGTGACTTAATGGAACTTCCTTTGTCATGAGCATAGATGAAGCCTTGACTTTACTAAGTTAAAAGCCTTCATTCTCAGTTCAAAGATCAAAATGCACATTCTGTGCAATATCAGACATCTGATTAAACTATCAGATGTCTTATACATAAAAATTCGTCGTCTGAAGATCTGGGACAAACGACGATTTTATCTAACGAAAGTGCTGACAAAAGAGCTATCTCAGACGTCCGTCATGCTTCACAGACGTCTGGGGCGTCGTCCAGATGTGTTGACAGACGTCTATCTATGAGTCAGAACATATACTATCAGTTGGATGTCTGATTCTGTGGCTAGACGTCGTATAGGTCGTCTGACAGGAAAATCGGACGACCCTGTAACTTTAGGGTAAAATCCAGGAAGGTCTGTCTGTAGAAATCAGACGTCTAATTTTAGATTTAGACGTCTTCTGTGTCGTTTGAGACAGAAATCAGACGACAACCTGGAGAATAAATCATTTTCCAGGGAGGGATGCCTGCAGAAATCAGACGTCTAATTTTCAAATTAATCGTCTGATGGTTAAAATAGACGTCACCATCAAAAGGGCTAAAATCCCTAAAGTCCAATCCCGACATCTGACATTATCTCCAGACATCTGATTGGGGAAAAATCTGCGAATCGCGTCTGTTCTTTGGATGGTTTGAAATGCAAATCTCGCCAACTTCAGGGGGAGACTTGCTCCGTGACCTTGAGATATAACATCCCCTTCGCAAGGTCCCACTCTCTTCTCTCAAATCCCTACCGCTCTCCCTCACCCGATAGCCCACAGCTGTAGTTGGCAAAGTTCTGCTCGCCACCAGACGACCATCGCGCCTACTCGACGACTGGCGGAGCTGTTGCTCCTCTGCGTGCGTCCTCCCTGCCTCTTGACTGTGCATTTGGAGGCCTCCCTCTTCCCGTGGGTATACCCTCTCAACTCTTAGGGCATCTCCACGTTCTTTTACCCACGACTTTGTTAATCTTAGCTACATCTTGTTCTCCTTCTTGATTCACTCGGTCTACTTGCGTATTTCATGACATTGTCAGCCCTAGAACCCAAACCCTCGGTCAAGCCAACCTTGTTAGCCCTAGCTGCATCTTCTATGGCAAGGGTATTATCTCACGAGATTCAAGCCGACTTTTTAGTGGCTTAAATCCAAAGGTATATTGCCACAACTACATGGCAGGTTGTATTGCCTCAAGGCATACTGCCACACATTTTTTATCAATGATGATTGCATTGTTTGAATCTGTGTTGTTGAAGTATTTTTTGGTTGAATGTTGTTTGGTTGGTTGAATGTTTTTGCAGGTATTCTATCATCAAAACACCTCCTTTCTCTTCCAAAACCTAACCACCCATTCTACCAAATATGCCTCCCCGTAGGAAGCAAGCTGAGGGTTCTTCCACCTCCTCTTCCACCTATTTGGTAGATCAGTTGCGGGGCGACATCGCTAGGCAGCGATTTCATCGCTTCGCGAATGCCAAAGTCAAATGCCCTCGTTTTATTGTTTGAAATGATTTTGCCCATTTAAACCTTTGGGAACACTTCCAAACTCTCCATCTCTTCCAATATTTTGACCGTTAGTTCCACTCTGGCATTGGAACTCTTGGTGTGTTCCCTGATCTTTGCCATCTCTTTTATGCCAACATCGTTGAGGACTACAGCAACGATGAACTTGAACTCCATACCGGCTTATTTGGTCGCGAAATCCACATCACATCCGAAACTATTTCCGACCTTCTAGCCATCCCCAATGAGGGAAATGACTTCAATGACATTCTGAGGCAATACGACCCAGAAGTCATCAATCAAGAGTTAGTCCTCCCTGAAAAATATGTTGAAAATCTTGGCACCCTACCATGCAAAAATCTCAAACCCCTTCCACGTCTACTCTCTCGCATTTTTGGGTGGGACCTCCTAAACAAATTAGGAGGTTTTGATTACATCTCACGCCAACACAAGGCGCTCCTTTTTGCGGCCGTCCGTCATATTCCTTTCAATTATTGCCGTCTCATTATTCGCGTCATGAATGAAGACCATGGGTCATCACTTCCGTTTGGGTCTATTCTATCCAAAATCTTTTCAACCCATCGGATTTCCATAATTGACCAGGCTGTTGACAAGAAGATTGAGACTTACAACCGGGCCACAGCCGCCAAGATGCATATACTTAGGGAGCATCCTGAGCCCGCCGATGAGCCCATTGAAGAAGAGCCCCTTCCACCCTTTCTAGACTTCCATGAACCACGGCCCCTTCAAATAGAAGCTCCCCACTCGAGCTTTGATGAAGCATGGGATCTAGCCACAGATTTCCTCTCCTCCGGCATCTCCCTCTTGCTGCGTCGAACCGGCGAGATGTACACCTACATGGGAAGCATGCGCCACGACATCGACGAACTTAGATCAGACGTTCAAAATTTGCAGATGGGACAAGGACCCGCTCGTCGCCGCCGCCACCAAGATCAAGAAAAATAGTTTAGGGCTTCTATTTTTTTTTCTTTTTTCTTTTATTCCAAGTTTGTATTAAGGGGCCTTGACCCCGTACTTAATATTTTTGGGAACAAATAGCTAGTTCGTGCTTAAATATTTCTATTCCTAATCAATTTTCTTTAATACCTTGTTATCTTTTAAACATGCAATTTTATTCATGCACTCCACTTTGTAGATATCACTCTTGTAGTTTGGATTTCAACTCCCTTTAACAACCCTTCATGATGATGTTCAAAAAGGGGGAGAAGAATGTAGGTAAGAACCTAGGGAATAATATAAAAACAAACTTCTTAAATAGATATAGACTACCAAGTACAACCTTTAGGGGGAGAAAATAGGAACCTACAGCTATATTTTGAAAATCATCAAAAAAGGAGAGATTGTTAGTTCAACCACTCATATATAATATTTTGATGATTTTACAAAATGAAGAAAATGAAATAAAAAACAAAGCGTAGCATATTGTTTCTCTCTGTAATAATATATTTGCAGGATTTCATAAAGTTTTCCATGATGGGAGATTAAAAGCGTGAAGACAAGTAGCATAAGTATTAGGTCTTAGGCTTTTTAATGTAAACTTTCAAAGGTTGTAATTTTCATTTTATTTGAGTCTAGAAATATTGTAAAGAGCCCCCAAACATAACCTATAAATAGCTAACTTAGGCTCTCTATACTTAGGATAAATTAGAAACAAAAACCCAACACTTATACTCTTATCAGACGTCTATAACAATGGTCAGACATCTGATTTTCCACTTTAAGACGTCTGACAAGTGTCTCAGACGTCTAATTTCCAAGAGTTCTGCCTTTAGTTTGTCTCCTCATAAACATCAGTCGAAGCACTTCACTATTAGATGTCGATAACCTTACATAGACGTCTGATTCTTTACCTAGACGTCCTCAGACTAACTGTTAGACTAAGCGTAGACAAAAATGAATTTCCGGACGTCTAGACACACTTCCAGACGTCTACCTTTGGACCGTTGCCCATGATTTTCTGTGCGTATCTCATTACGGCCATAAAATCTTTTGGTAGAAGTAGGGAAGTGTTTTTTGGTTTTCAGACGTCTGGTGATTTCCTCAGACGTCCAAAACGACGTATGATCCTTTAAACCTAGAACCCTATTTGGATCTGATGAAAACAGGAACGAATCCACCCTTTATTAGACGTCCAATAACTTAATCAGACATCTTATGTGAAAATATCAGACGTCCTTATTTTGATCCAATGGAGTTAGTTTAGGGTGGCCTATAGTATTAGACGATCAGAAGTATAATCAAACGTCATATAAGACGTATGATCCTAAAATTAGACGTCTGATATTGCTGTCAGACTCATCATTACCCTGATTTGTTGTGGATTTCGTCCTAATCTCTTGGGATTTGTCTCCAACGGCTAGAAGAGCTCTCCCAAGTGTTCTTGAAGGCTCCAAACTTGCCTATAAATAGACTACAACTCCTTTTAGGCAACACACACCTCTTGTGATACAATTCCATTAGAAAAGTTACTTGCTCACTACTCTAAGCTCCATCTTGTCCTTGTGCTGTGCCAATACTCTGATCAAAGGGCAAATCCATACTCCCAGCTTACTCTGTTCTGCAAATCCTCAGGGAGTTCTTTTCATGCTTAGTAGATAAGAAAGTAATTAAAGTATTGGGGTGCTCTATAGGTGTTGTTTTACTTCTTATTTTTTGTACTTTGGGTATCCGGCCTGTCGGGTCCCCGTCTCTTCATTTTGAAGGGAGAAACCTCCATTTAGGGATCGGAGGTGGGATTTGTAATTGAGGTACACTACCCTCGTTTAAGTAGTGTGGTTAGTGGATTGATCACCTTGTGATCGAAAATCCTAAGTCAAGGGATTGGCTTAGGTGGTGGTTTTCACCCATCTTGGATTTCCACCTAAAAATATGGTGCCACCTTTTGTGAGTGAATTTTTTGTATAATAATATTTTATAATTTCACTATTCACCCCCTTCTAGTGTAATTTTAGGATCTTCATCAATTTACCTGTCCTTATTTGCAACATCTTAATTACATATATGTTTTATACATAATTTGTTAAATAATCAATGTAATCACCATATTTTGTTAACATCAAAACACTTCATTTTATCATCCCTTTTATTATTCTTCACATGGAATATTTCTTCTAACATCAATATGTATTTCAAACACATTCATTCTATCGTCAACATTCTCCACTATTAATATGTTGTCCTTAACATTCTCCATCAATATGTTTTCCTTAATAGCTTGGTGATTGAGGAGGACATAAATTTATAGCAAAGGATATTAAAAATTAAGGAAAACAAATCAAATATGTGCCAATTAACTTGGAAGGGATATTTCCAAGCATCATGGGTTGTATTCAAGAATGAAAAGTCAAAGTGAATGATTGAGCAAATAATGTAATGGGAATTGGCAATCACATAGAAATGCCTACAAGCTTGAAACCTCCCTCTTCTTTAGGAAACACAGAAATGCCTGCGAAATTTCATGGGATTTAAAATCCCAAAGAAATTCAATGCATGAGAATCTAATTTTGGAGGGGAAACACCAAAGGGAATTGATAATCTTTGCCATATAATTGTTGATCACATCATAAAGTATTGATTTTAGCAACCAAAATTTTCTAGCAAAGAAGGAGTTGGCCTTTCCAATTGCAGATAAGTAATTGAACTTGATCGACGAAAGGGGAGAAGGTGTTGAAAGCATCCTTAGTGGAGTAAGACAAGGTACTTAGCAACGAGACAAGCATAAGTGAATTTGACACTAGGGCAGGAGGAAAAATTGGCTCTAGTATCCTTTATATAAGTATGTGCTATTTTTGTCTCATTTTCTTTGAGTTTTGAGAGTGCTTCGAAATCCTTAAGACATCTCCTTAACATATGTAAAGAACTCTTCATGGCTTTAATGAGGAAAAGTAGGTCAACAGCATATGATAAGTAGGCAAGGGCTATACCACCTCAATATTTCATAGGTAAGATTTCACTGTACTGCTCCTCTTTGTTCATCACACTAGAAAACATTTTCAATGCATGGATGGGTAGGAAAGTTGAAGGTATGCCATGTTCTATGGGAAGCATGCTTTTAAGTATACTTGCAACCTTAAGCGTAACACGTGTGGCAACCTAAAGGAAAGGGCCTATTAAATTAAGGTATAATTGGATTTGAATTCTTTTAGGGTAAATGTACCTCTACTTGCTACAATGACCCTGGAAACAACTAAAGTCTTTGATTTTTCATGTTGTCCACTGTTCGAGTTTTTAATGTTAGGATAGGGAGCGATGGTGTATCACGTGTAGGAAGGTGTAATACAGGATGTAGATTAGAGCTTTCCGATCATATTTCATCCTTTGAGAGATCTTCTCCTTCCCCTTTAGACGGGGGTGATCTTATCAAGGTGATCCCTACTTGGAGAGATCACCACTCGGTATATAGCATAGGTAAGGCCTTTTGACCTCATACGTAGGAGCGCCAATGTATAGTGGGGCCACCTATGATACCAGTAGCAATACAAAGTATTTGAGGTGACTAAAGATGAAGGTTAAGGATAGGAAATGCCTAGATAAATAATAATTATTTGAATGTTTAATTAAGATAAATGTCAAGTGAAATCGTGACATATTCTTTTAAGACATTTAATTCAAACCTATTATAACATATCTTTTAAAAACTTTTGAACTAAACAACCCAAAGTAAGTATGTCACAGTAGATTTTACTCGATGTTAATTTTGATTAAACTCTACATAATTTATCTGAACATTTAATAAATAAACATCTACAAATATCTTTTTTCCTTGTAGTGACATCGTCGGTGGTTGGCTTACGGTTAGTAAGAGATCAATGTTAGGGGAAGGGATTAAGAGGAGGTCAAAAGTCGTGGAAACATTACAACATTGCCATGGTTGATCATGTATATAGTGGTCATAATAATACCATAGCATTTCACTCATCCTCCTCGTTGGAGGGCAACCTAGAAGCCATGCATTAGCTTGAGTAATTCTTGATCCTCCAGGAGGTGTTTCCACCTCCAAATTAAAAACTGATCCATATTATTGTCGGTATTGACTCGTTGCTTGAAGACAAGATAGGATTTTGGCTTAGGCTTTGTGACATATATTTGATAACCTCCTGGAGGGCTCACGTGTGAGATATTGGTTGGGTCTCTCAATTCGTTTTGAGTGGAGAGGCCCAATCAATTAGCTATACATGTCCATTTCTGAAATTCCACACCTTGCTTGGCGTCCCCTCACATGCAACCTTTTTTTAGCCCCTACACATTGAGAAGACATAAAATTTGATCTCGATCATTGTACTAGTTCAACCAGATACCATCTACAAACATCCAACTCAAACCAATTGATTTGAGCAAATTAAGCAGCCCAACTCGCACTCAAATATACAGTATTTGCACCTCGGATTCATGAGTTAAGAGTTGGGATTACTTACCTTGAATGACATTATGCGAATTCCAAATCCGTTGCATACTTTGCCTGACACTCAAAAGTCAAAACCACTCTTCTACTCATGCAATGGACGATGGCGACAATGAATCACCATGATCAACACCATGAGCCTGACAAAATCACTTCATGCTCGAATCAACTCTCGCAAGCAACTAGCCATGATGAACATTCATCTCTTATCCAGAAGGTTTCTCAAGATGAGTATCATACATACCAAATACCAAGCACAAGGAATTTAATCAAGGGCCAATTAGGTTCCACAATTTTTGCTCCTGATCGCTTTCCCCAAAAGACGGAACACAATGTGGTAACTGGTAAGAAGCCTTTGAACAAAGCTGCAAAAGCATTAAAGACAAGCCTTCATGATGATGGGTGGGAGCTCAAAGGACTGCATGAGCCCCCTCGGCACATGAGGTGGTCAAACCCAATCCCATGCATCCCTCTGAACACAACCACCCATCCCTACGTACTACGCTACTCCTTACGTACACAAAACATCTTTGAAAGCCAAAGTAGCCCTAACTTGGAAAAACAAAAAAAGAAAAAAACCGAAAAAAAAAAAAATCCTGCCAACCACATTTGCATGCCATGCCAACCTCCCCTTCAAGTTGTCCAAAATTGGCACGTCCGATCAAACCTAACCTTAGCAATTACAAGCTAATCGAATCCTATGCATCGGTCCATGCAAAAAAGAGAGGCATCTGCGTCATGGACGGCATCCACGTGCTCACCGGGTTGGGGTTCATGAACTTGAGCATGGACATCCCATTTGCCCTCTCGGGGCTCCCTTCCCTCGAGCTGTTCAGGCTCGTCACCAGGGAAGACGAGCTCGACAGATGGGCCGCGCCCAGTTTTCCAGGCTCGTCCAAGACGTCCATCCCGATCAGCCCACTGGACCCCATCGGGAAGGGCTGGCCCTGCACCACCTGCTCCGGGGATGGGCACAGGACCATCTTCCACTCCGAGGTGTTCTGATTGGTGGTGGCGTTGGGTTGATCGGATCGATGGTCATTGTGGTCCTTGGTGTTGGTGGTGGTGGTCTGGGTTAGGGTCTGGTCGTTGCTTGGGGGTGCCTCAATGGCCTTGATTCTCCTGGCTTGGTCGCCCGGAAGCAGCGTGCTGCTCGCCATGATCTTGTCGACGTCGTATCTGGTGATGTCGAAGTTGGTGACCGCGTTCACTCCTCGGAATTTTATCGCGGCGATGTCGTAGGCCTCCGCGGCTTCCTCCTGGGTACCTGATCGTAAATAATACTTGTTTGAGGGGCCTGATCACAAGTTTTGCATTGTATACTCTGAGATGATTCACGGAATACTACAGTATAAATACACTTTCCTTTCTCATGTACCGAGCGAAAAGGAGAATCAGTATAAAATACACCTTTACCCCCGACTCTGCCACATACCCTTGTAATTTTTTTGGCAGAAATGCCCTTGAAAGAATAAATAATCTATAAATGTCTTTCTGCTGCGTTCACCTGACCGTTGTTCACTGGTTCCAAGCAAAATCTCAAGATCTACTTTTCTTACGCTGCCTCGTCTTTTGACCTCTTACATCACGTTTGGGTTATGTTGCTGAAGTAGCGACCATTGATCCCTGCTTGCACGAATTTTTCGTTTAAAAATTAAATTACTGAGATTCCTATTGGTGAAAAAAACCCTTCGAAGCTTATTCTTTGCCTTAGGATGAAGAAATCATCCAAGCTTGCGTGTCATAAGCTTTGAAGAGTCCAAAGGCCTAGCATGCTCGTGGTACTAAATCCATTCCATACAAAAATATCAAATGTTTTCACTTTAGAATACTGTGCTTAAGCCTATACTCAAGTCTAATAGAGCACTCCTGAACTTGATCCTAGATCCAAATCAATTACCAAAATACTTAAATCAAGTTACCAATTAACAATCCCCGATCCTTATATCCATATCATACTTTAGTGGAAGTATGACATCCCCTATTTGAAATCCTTCCCTTCTCCTACGTCAATTTATAGCCCTTACCCTTTCGCTACATTTGGTTCCCACTTTTGGGACCAATTTATGACTCCCACAATTTGTAATGACTCAGCCTCAAACCAATTTAAAATGAGAAAAATTAAACTTAACTACTTAATTGAGTTTTACTCAATATTCTCAAATCAATCACCCCCAAACGCTCAAGCTAACTTATAAGGTAACAGTTCTCGATACACACAACCACATCTCACTTTTATGGTACAAAACAGTTTTAGGAGTCTTGTAAAGGGGCATTCGGTAATCTGATCAACAAAGAGGATATGAACGTAAAAATCCCCGTCAAACAATGGCTGTGGGAGAAAGAAAAAAAAAAAGATGAAATGCTAGCAAAGCCACAGCCTTAGCTTTAGAAAAAGGCAGTGCTTTCACGAGTCTTGCAGGGCAGCATGGGAGAATCATGTAAAGACGTCTTCACCATTCAAGGTATTTCTCTAGTTAGATTCTATCATCTATGCCATCGTAACGTGATGGATACCTCAAAATAAACAGATTAAAAGGCAGCACGTTAATGTGGGCAGCTCAAGATATAAAAATCTTACTGAACGTTCCAAGGTATAGATCCTTGTTTCCTGCAACTCTTCCGATCCTCGCCTGCCATCTCCCATGTTGATGGTGTCTGCAAGATCGAAGTAACCATCAACATCTACCAACACATAATTGTCTACCAATCGATACTATGACGAGCACGGGCAATGGGCGAGACCTGGTTACTCCTCTGTATATAGATGCACCTCTAGAGAAGCCACTGCTCTTCCTGCAAGATTAAGCGCATACACAGCTTAACTTTCAAAGCATTCTTAAGTTCCAGAGAATTCACAACGCATTTGATCGTGACAAAATCTCCAAAAGTGAAGTTGGTAGTTATCTAGTGGTTGCTTTTACTGAAAATGTAAAATCATTGATGGATAAGTTCTATAAATTTACTTGGTCAATTTGATTAAGGTTTTAGGGTTTTTGGTCCCAAAGGAGATACCTTCTTAGGTGGGCAACATACTCCTGCCTGCTCATGTTCTTCATCTCCTCAACCTCCTCCTGGTAATTCTCGAGCTGCAAGGATATCCAGGGGACTTTATGTCATGGCCCAGAAAGATTAATAAGTCTCGGTTTCGGATAAAACAAAGAAGAGCTGCTTTGTCTCATCATACAGGGAAGTTGATATGGGTAGAAGGGCCCCAATACTTCAATGCAGCCAAGTCATAGGCTCTTGCAGCTTTCTCCTCCATGTCATAACCACCTAACATAAACCCCATTAAATTTGAATAGTGAGAACAAAGTGCCCATGTCATTAAACAATATTAGAAAGAGCCAATAAACCAAAAAAAAAAAGGATAGAGGACCACAAGAAACACTAGAGCAGGGGAATAAATGAAGGAATGAAGAAAAGTATAAATGTACCGAGATAAACTGCAGGGGAAGGAGGAGGCATGTCATGAAGAAACACATACGATCACCCACAGGCAACAAAAGGAACAACAAAATTAGCAACTATTAAGATTAAGCAACATAATACGCCAACCCCCAAACCTAGAGAGAGAGAGAGAGAGAGAGAGAGATCAATAGGTGAGAGAGTTGGAATGATTCCAAGGATTTTTCTTGAACTGGGGACGAGGTTGTCTCTACCAACCTTGCCTTCCTTTCCTTGTCTGGCCTTCCTTCTTGCAGCTATTATCCCAAAGATGGGCTTCATATCTTCCTGTCCATCTATGCCTGAGTAACAAGAAGATGCTCCATGAACTCTCCACCACTTACCAAGTAATGACGACAAAGCCAAATCCAAGAATGGTCCATCCACCGAAACAAACATATGGGGTCAAACAGAAAAAAAAAAACACAAACAAACAAGATGGACATGAAGGGGGGTCAGTATAATACAAAAGATCCGACCTTGTAACTCCTCTATACTGAGAGGTCCTCTGGCCAAAGGTGTCAATGGACTTCCTATGGATTGGCTGCTTCTGGCCACTGACCTTGGCGCTGCCTCTCTTCCTGATAGTGTCCAACACCAAGCAGTCGTTAGCCATGGCTTGCTGCACCTGCTGGGGAGCCGTGATGCAGCTCGACTGGGAGCCAGGGCTCATGGTCAAGCTAAGTGGGTGCAGCTCGCCATACCCAATTGCACCCACATGTCCAGGGGCTCCACCCACGCCGTCCTGATCACCCAACCCCTCGCCCCCAGAGCTGTAATGCCTCGTGACCCAGTTCTTTAGATTGATCTCGTCGTCCAATGGGGCGTGGTAGAGGTCCTGCATTGGCTGGAAGTAAGGGTGGTGGCTTTGCTGTTGATGCTGCTGTTCCTGTTGGAGGAGCTCAAGAGAATGGTGGTGGTTGTTCCTGGTATCGTTCTGCTCTGGGTTTTGGTTGTTGTAGTACATGCTGCTGTCCAAGCTCAAGGCCATGGCTTCGCCTGGACTACTCCCATACTGACCCCCACCCAAGAAGTCCTCCAGCTTGGGGGAAGGTGTCGGCACCATTCCTTTTGAGTCAAAACAATATTAGGTAATGGTTATTGATCGTAGTACATGCATGAGTATATATATATATATATATATATATATATATATATATATGGTGGAAGCAAGAGTTGCACCGACGCTTACCTTCTTGTTGCGATCGAGTGAGTGCTTCGACGAGGCAAAGAGAGCCGTCTGACCTTAGTGGCATGACGGAGAGGTGGGAGTAGATGCCCCCACCATTGTCGGCGCCGTCGACCCCGTGGTAGAGAAGGTTGGTGGTAGTGGTGGTGTTGAGGGGAAGGGATAGAAGGGGAACTGGGGAGGAGGAGGAAGAGGAGGGCGGTGCGGAGAGCTGAGACTGGGGATCGTGATGATGAGGATGGTGATTTGGGTGATGATGGTGGGAGTCTGCGGAGGTGGTGGAAGGCTCCATTCGCATGTGTGTGGATAGGGAGAACCCCAACCAGTTGCTGCCGCCGCTGCGGTTGTTGGTGTTGGTATTCTTATTATTATTATTATTATTATCACCCCCAACGGACGTCATTCCCTCCCTCTCCCTCCCTCAAAGGAACCAGTCAATGGGGAAGAAAGAGCAGCTAATCATTCCAACCCACCACCAAGTGCCCACCCCCCATTTCAAACTTGGAGGGGTCGTCTCACCTTTGCTCTCTCTACGGCAGAAGGAACCAAGAAAGCTCTCGTGTATGTACTCCCACCTCCCTATATATATTTCACACACACACAGATACAAGATATAGACCAACACCACCACCATCACTCCCCTTCAATGAGTATGTGGGCTATAAATAAAACAAAGCAAAAAGAATGAGTTCCAGCCAGCAAATGCCGGATAGCTACAATACCCTTGAACCATTCCATGGGGATCTGTGTCCCGGGAAAGAGACCATATTGTTCCGTGGAGCTTTTCTTTTGCTTTTATTTAAGAACCACCCCCTTAACCTTAAGCTAATGCCCGGAAATTTGGACGCAAGTGTTGTTGGCATAGTCCCCCATCGCCCCCGTCCAAAGACCATCCGGTGCAAGCAAAAGTGACAGGGTGGGGATGGGGAGACGAGGGGGTTGCCTTTTCTGCTTCAATGCCATCTGTGCTTGTAATCTAGTGGGGAGGGGGAGGGGGTGGGGGTAAGAAAGAAGGGCCGTTTAATGGCCGAGCATAGCCATGGTATAGACTGGCAGGGAGGACTACACCCCCAACCAGTCACTTCAGAACAGTACTAGCTCTGATGTGCCTGCACTGCAGCGCCAGCTCTAATTTAAATCTCGATTTTGGATTTCATGTCAGTCCAAAATCAGCTGTTCAATATCTCCGGAGGAGTGGCAAAAGATGGAAAGTTGGAGGGGTAGAACCGAAAAGAGAGGAAATACGTCATGTGCGAAGTGGGGGCGTAGAGAATGGTGTACTTAACTTCTGCATTATACGTACGTGCATTGACAAGGGTGGTTGCATGACATGATCTGTTCTACAGTCGCCCGTACGCATAGAGAGTAAAAGAGTTACACGTAGCTAGAGGTGAATGTATTTAGTTCGTCCTATTTTTTGGCGATCCGCATGTGAGGAGTGTCAACTTTAATGGTCCCTTGAGAAGCAAGAAGACATGCCTAATGTTCCTCTCATCTTACATGCATAGCTTACATGCGAGCTGGTCGCTAAAAAAATCAAAATTTGAAGGGTAATGACAAGTAACTAATCTCGTCTTGTTACGTACAAAGATAGCAATTGCAGGAACAAGGTCATAGGAATCCACTCATTAGTATTTGTTGCTTAAAAATGATTGATCAAACATGTGTATGAGACATGTTCTTGCACATACATACATGCGTAGACTTAAAAGAGGCGTACGCTTAATTTTAAACTTTCGAATGGAAGGTTGGAAGAAAAATAGAAGAAATCATGATTGTTTGCTAGGTAAGAATCTTCTTGTAGATTAAATAATAATAATAATAATTATAAATAATCCCTTCTTCCATCGAGAAGGGGAATTGTCTATCAGTAAACACGATGGTAATAAGTTAGTGAAATAAGTAAAAAATTATACATGGAAGAAATAATAGAATAAGAGGGTTTTGATGTGTGTTTAGGTAGGTTAAACTTGCTCCACAAAGGAGTCCTCAACTTGGTGCAAGTAGTAGGCAGGTCAAGTGGTGACTAAACATGGGTTAACTCACTTAACTAGCCTGCCAAACAGGCTCAAGGGTGTACATGAATTGAGTTGAGACCTAACCAAAATCCAACTTAGGATGTGTGGGTTAGGATCTTTCCAACCTAACTCATAAAATCGGGTTGGGTTGAGTCGGATTGTTGACTAGTCAAATTTTATATTTATTTCCTACATGTTTCATATGTTTTTCATATTTAATAACAACAGAATTTAAATTCATAAATAACTTGTATTTTATAAAAAAGTGAATAAAATAGGTAAAAATAAAAAAAAACTTCAAAAAAAAAGATACGATATAAAAGTAATGAAAAAAGATAAAGACGCACTTGATAATAAACTTGATAGATGCATATAAAGATTAGGTTTATACCAATAATCAACAACAAATATAGAATGGGTGCACTGGTGGTGGTGATAGGATCCCTACAGGGAAGAAGGAATGAGAGGTGGGTTGTCTGGTGGTGGTGGTGGGGTCCTTGTGGGGAAGAAGAGAAAATAGGTGAGTCAGCTAGTGGTGGTGAGGGGGTCCTTGCAAGGAGGAAAAGAGGAGAGGTGAGTCGTCAGAAACTTAGGCAGAGGTGGACGATTAAAGGAGAGAAGGCTAAGGGTTACTTGCAAAGCATAGGATGTCGTCACCACTGTGGAGAAGAGAAGGCATCGCCTAGAGCTTGAAGTTAAGGAGAGGCATTGCTTAGAGTAGAGTATAGAGGTGAGGTGAGGGCAGAGGGTGTTGCTTGGAGTCAATGAAAGTAACTATGGAGGAGATAAGGGGCCCATGCTGGGAATTAGGAATTTAGTATGTAGGAGTGAGGAGATATTGAGATCGACAAGATGAGGATTTTGCCAAGTGACATATATATATATATATATATATATATATATATATATATATATATATATATATATATGCTGAGACTAGAGATGAGATTTCAAATTTGGGAATGCGGGTTATGTTAGGTTGGATTTAAGGTTACAACTCAACACAGTTTTTATTGTATTAGAAAAATTTCAACCCAATCTAACCCAATATCCTTGGGTTGAACCCAACTCATGTAGCCCCTAATAAACATTACATTCTTTCCTTGGTTAGTATATACAAGAGTGTTTTTGCCAAAAAGAATATTTGCATCCTAAAAGAGGTGACATTGATGATGCTTTCAGCTACAGAAAGTGAAACAAAGTTAGTAGGAACGAATGAGATAAATATTTATGACATTGAATTTACATGATGCTAATAATTGTGTGTTTCTTTGATGATAAAAGTTTTACAAAAGGAATACTCTAAGATACAAGCTATTTTTTTAAATAATACATAGGTGTAATTCACTTTGTTGCTTTTACAAGGTACATATCATTTGAGTACAAATATTTTAAAGTCACATTTGAACACATATTACAATTAAATTAGAATAAACAGGGCAAATTTATCATAAAAATAGTGATCATAAAAAGATGCAAAATAATCATCATAAAAAAAAAAAAAAAATTAACTAACAAAATGAATAACACAATCAACTCAATCACCTCAATCAACTCAACATGCATTAGCAGCTAATATTACCAATGGAAAGCTACGACATTCAGACCAAGTTAATTACACGAAGAAAACACAAAAAGTACTCTATATGCAATCAAGTCTTCAAGTAATATGCATCTAGAGAAGTTGCAATGACACCGACCTAGCTAGTAAAAAAAAATGCAAAGGTTAACACACATCAGTCTAAATTTCTGCGAGATAGGAATTAAAGGAACTTCCAAGAGAGAGACATAGACGTACTTTTGGTGTTGCACTCGGTGGTAAAGAAGAAACCAGAGTGCCTTATACTGTTTACTGCGTTCTTCCCCTATTGTTGGTTAAATTATAGCTGGGACACTTGTGGATTAAGTAAAACATAAGTCCATAAATTTTCAAAATTTGACGGGAAGGGGGTGGGGAGATATCGTGGATTATGCAAAGGACAAATAATAAATTTCTCAGATTCCACTGGGGGCAATGGCCCCTGATATTCCCACGCTACATCCGTCCCCAAGGGATTGTTTGGTTATCAAAATTTGAGGTTTAATTTTTCACGTGATATTCTTAATTATGAAATTATTTTATTTTAAAATTAGATATTTAATTATGAAAGAAAATAATTTCACCTAAAAGGTAAAATTATTTTATTTTACTTTTTTTATCTCTTATAATTCTACAATGTAATGCACTCTCTCTTAATTTTAATTTTTCACCTTAAGTAAAAAAAATATTCAATTCTTTTTCTAATTTTATTTATTTTTTATTTCTCTTATAATTCCTTTCTTTTAGTTCCTCTACCTAAACAATCCCGCAATGTTAAGAGGGTTTTGTCTACGATGGAATGGCTCTTCAAACATTGCAATGTCATTTCTATAAATTCGATTACGTAATTTCAATGAAAGAAGCATTCGTTGCATTTTTGGATTATTGAGTCTTTGAATGATAACATTACTTTCTTGGCCGACCAATTGGCCTCAAAATAGGGCCACGACACTGATGCCAAAACAAAAGAGAGCATACATATATATCCTCTGAGTAAAATCCCAATCGAGCTCCTTCGTACACACAATGTTAATTATCAGAGGGGACCATATCCTCGGAATGGACACTTCTCTCCTTACGAGTGCAATAACAGCTCAATTTAGGTAGATACGCATAAGCTTTGCAATATGTTCACAACTCAACTGCGAAATTCACGTGCACAAAAAAAAAAAAAAAAAAAAAAAAAAAAAAAAAAAAAAAAAGGTCAGAATCCATGCCCTTTCCTTCCCCCATCTCTAACCTCGACTCGCAGGAAGGATTCCATGGACCCACAAAAGTAGTCGCCTTCTTATATAAGTATTAAGGAGTTGATTAAGAAAATAATGGCCCCGTCGAAATTAAGAGCACATGATGTCACGCTCTCCCCTGCATGGTTGAACCCCCACCCACCTGAATGACATAACCTCACGCATTGCATGCATATACATTATTCCTATATATATTCAAATATATATAGGAGAGATGGGAAGTGTGCATATGGTCACCACGAGACAGATTTTCTTGTGGGAATGATGTGTTACGGTGGACAAAGGAAGTTGGGTGAAGGGAATGTTAGTGGGCCTCCTCTCTCTCTCTCTCTCTCGCTCTCTCTGAGACATATTCTCTGTGCTCACTACGTAACCGGAGTAGGGCTCTCACTGCTCTTTTTGATTATGGCAATGATGGCCGAATCCCCCACACATGCACTTTTGCAAGAGGTGATGCTGACCCCCACTGTGATTTTGTGATTAAGGGCAACTTACCCAAATGGAAAGAAAAAGGGCATTCCGTCGAGATTTTTTGAGATCTTTTAATTGACATTTAGCTAAATTTTCTTAGAGAGCACCAATATTCTCCCTCATTTTCATTTCTTTGATATGTAGAATGAGGTCAAAACTTTTGAGAAATGTGGATCTGAATCGGAATTTCCAGAGGTGGAATTAGGCATTATTAGCTTCGATTTGTACTACACTATATTTTCATTTTCGAAGAAATGCGTTGACCTTGAATATCAGGCTACGAGGCTTTCCTCTAATTGAGAAAGCCCATCAACCAAGCTCTATCCATAGTTTTATTTTGGTTATTAGATTTTATTTTTCCCTTTATTTAGTGAGAGAAACATTTGCATCTTAGCTTCCGCCTCAAATTCGAAGCTGCTTTCATCTCATTTTCTGCTATTTGAAGCCGTTGCATCTCTTCAATATACCATTCTTATCCTGCAAAAATAAGATCACCTTACATCTTTGAACCAATATAGATCCATCTTTCGAATAACCAAGTCTCATCCTTCCCTTAGGACTAATAAGGGGTAGTACAAGAATATTCATCTATTATCCATTGACTACACCTTTCGACTTGATCTTAGGCCCTAACTCCCCTCCATGAATGAACCTTGTGGAGGAACCCTTAGGTTTTTAGGACATTGGATTCTTACCAATGTTTTCATTGTTCAAGCTGGCATTTAAAAGAGTAGAGCCTCCAAACTCTATAATGCCAATTAGAAAGACAGAAGAGAGAGAGAAAAAAAGCGCAAGAGTCAAGAGAGTTGTACTCCATTTTTTATCATAGTTATCAGGATGTTTAGAAAATCTTACATGGTGTTAACTTTGGCTAAATGTCTAGACAGGATCATAGTTATCAGGATGTTTAGAAAATAAATATATAGCAAGGGCTTTTTTCTTATAGTGTGGTAATTTCATTAGTAATGCTATTAAAGGTAGGTGTATACGTTTGAACAAAGGATTTGACGACTAATGTGCAGATATCAGGATTTGAGAAGAAACTATTTTGAAGTGAGACGTCTGATTATTTATCTGGACGTCTTAAAATAAGACGTCAGACGTCTGGAAGTTTGATCATGAATGTCTGATTAGGGAAATTGTTTTGAATCTAAGTTTGGAACTAGGTTTATTTGATATGCTTAAGTGTCAAGAGGTTGTGTGTGATCTACTTAGGTCTTTTAAGGTGCTTATTGTGGCTCATTTTACAAAACATCTAGACTAAACAAAAATAAAATTACAACTCTTTTGAATTGATATAAGATGACCTAGACCATATGGCGAGAACTTCGTGTCTTTATAATGTATCTTGAAAGTTAATTTATATTCATGCAAGGCTAGTCAAACTAACATAGCACACATAATAATCTAATTTAATAACGTTATCATTTGTAAATGATATTTTGTAAAATCATCAAAATATGTATAATGAGAGAAAGTTACATAAAGTCAGTTATTACTTGAGTGGAAGTTATATAAATCTATGCAACTTCTTAGCGGTTTTTAGGTAAATAGTGGAAATACAATGGCAAGTGTGTAATTTTAATGATTTTATAGTGGCATATATCTAAAGTCCCTCCTTGTATTATTGAGAAATTTCACAACTATGAAATAAATCTTTTGGACTAATTAATGTGTTCTCCTACCTATGGTGTGTTATAATCTCCTTTTCAAATCATAATTATGAAGGAAATTGCTAATAGAGAACTGTGAGAGATAAAATGGACTAGGAATCCATGAATGGGGTTGACTAATTGTTGGGACACTTGACTTCAAAGAGGGTGGTATACACTAGTTTGGAACAAGTAATATGGGACTAGGAAGATCAATGGATAATATGATTTGTTGGAATCATAATGCGAGCTATCATATATTATTATTACGAAATTATATGATATCATATACATACATATTTAACATTACGCTTACGGTCTTTAATGTGATTTAATTGTGTTATTGGACCATTCCCATCTCATAAGGGTATAGGAATTCATACATAGAAATTATAAGGGAAATGCAATTCTGTGACAGGTAGAATTGTCATTTCAATTCCTAACGGTTATGGTCCCCAAAGAGGTGTACGTGAAGTCGTTATTGTGGTTTTCTACATCCCATAGCAAAAAATATAAAAGGGCCCATGATAGAACTCAAGGAACACACTCTCTTTGTTTTCTTCCACTCTCGCTCTTAGAACCCTCTAAAACTACCATCGCCCTCCTCCCCTTCGGTGAAGGGTTCCTGCGTCTCTGAGGATCAGAATCTGCATCCTCGTTGAATCACATATTGCAATGGATTCAGATATATCTTCATCATCTCTTTCATTTTCTTTCGTTATGGGTTGATGATTCGACGTAAGGATTGATTCTTGCGATTTAACGAAAATCATTTATAATTGACATATAATAGTTGATTCGATTTTCGTATGGTTTTAAATCCAACATGATTGTGGTGCATTAATATACACATTTGGTTCTTAGTGGGATCTACCGTTAGTAAAAGGGATCTTTCTTTAGTTAACTTCCCAAAGTTGGATTAGAACCTAAATTGATTGGATCTAGCTAGGTTATAGAATCCTTCCAAAGCAGTACAATTGAATTCTACCTTGAGATGAATTTGGCCTTAGGCAGATTGCGTAACCATCCATATTTGGCCATAGGATGAATTTAGATAGGGTAGATTAGATCCTATTGGGTTTCTGGACATCTTCAAATCTTGAATACTTCACAAAAATCTTGAGAAGAATCAAAGGACAACTACTAATGAGCCCTAAGTGTGAAAGAGTGATCATTACCTTGGGATCTATGAAGTCATCGATATACAATGCATCAGTTACGAACACAGGAAGCAATTTTCAATCTAATCAAACCATTATTACTACTTAACAACATCTATGTTTTAATGATAGTGGTTAATTGTACACAAAATAATCAAGGGTATCTTTATTGCCTCGTAAGTTGTATGGGAAACTATAAAAGACCCTTTGAGTTCCCAATGAAAGTTATCAATATTTAAAAGAAAACTCACTTATACCTTAGTGCATTGATAAACCTGCATCTCTCTCAAGACGTAGCACCAAGTTGGTGTGATAATCAAGTCTCTTGAGTACTGTACACTTATTTTTCATAATTTGTTCATAATTTGACTTGTTTAAATCCAAGCTCAATTTTTGGAACATTTGACACCAAGCCTCTTAAGCCAATCTTGAATCATGAAACCTATTATCTAGCATGCATCATGAGGCTAATGTCCTCGGATAAAGAAAGAATGGTCAACATGTATTCAATGACTTCACGAGTTAAAATTAAGAAGATGAAAGGGGGCCCAATGGTCCATATTGTACGATTATCTAGACAATTTACGTACTAGATTACCTCTTGTATAGGCATCATATTAGAGAACTAAGAGTACAAGATACTATCTCAGAGGCCATGGATGCCCTTGATGTTTAATGCATCAAACCCACCAGTTGTCTTTACGAAGGTTGACGCCCCTAAACAGTACATTTGGGTGTTCAAGGATGATCCTCGAGAGAGGTGGAATATGGCCTCCAATTTATAAGGTCATGAAAGATATTGGGTAGGGAATAATAACCTTGACGAGCTTGAGAAACCATCCAAGGTGGAGATAGAACTCTAAAACTTGTAGTGGGGAGCCAAACCTGGTCTCGACCTACGAACTCTATGAACTCCCATTGAATGCAGTAATAAAGCAGTTCCTAGAAGTGCCCAAAAGCAAGTACGTACTTTTCCATCATTTTCGACCTTTGATTCGTCCTAAATGCTTGCTAAAAAATGAAGGAGGCAAAGGAGCAATGGGAGGAGATCGAACAACTTGATCAAAGTTGCCTTGAGAGGATCAAGTGAAAGCTTACTCCATTGAGAAATAAGGACCTTGTAGCTAAACCCTCTGATCTAAAGCCCCCAAAAGGACCAAAAATTTTGTAGCCCTTTAACGTGGAGGGTTTAAAAGGAGGATTTCTTTATAGGCTCCTATTACCCTATCTTTTAGTTGCATAATGAGATGACTGATCCCTAAGTGTACGTGGATCAATTTCAGAATCTAATACTTGTAGAAAGTTGTTGCTAGGAAGTCTAATGCATGGTCTTTCCCTTCATATTGTTGAAGGAAGCTAATAAAGTGCTTTCTACTTCATAGTTGATGAGGGGAGAAAAATTACCTCACGAGTTGGGCCACACGAAGGATCCGATTGCCTGACAAATAGTGAAAACTCGACACCTTAGGGTGGACTTGTTTACCCTGATCCATATATTCGGTAGAATGGTGAGTCGTTATAGGTCCGGAAAACTACCAAATGACAGGCTTATCACCGCCACTCAGAAGGAATCATGCGAAGTACGGAACTGACTTATGATTGCCTATCGGTTACTACATAACATATTATTTTTAGCAAGAATCCCAAGATTGTGGGAACAGAAAAAGAGGCCCGCAACCGAGGGAAGTCCACCCTATAAATACTAGGGGTAGATTAGCTTTTATTTTTTACGCAATCAGAGAGAGAGAAACAAAGACTTTGTACCTCTTGAATTCTAGTGCATATTAGAAGTATCATCCTTCTCTTAGACGTACACCTTTTCCCTTGTAGAATTGGGTCATTAAACCTCGTGCGTGCATTTCTCTATGATTATTTATTTATTCGAGGTTCCTATTTTAAGGGCCTTAATCAATTAGTGCTGTCTGTGAGAAATTGGCAACGCTGCGTTTCTCTACTCCATCCCTCCTATTATGGCTCCTTCTATGTGCCACTCTCCTCGTGCTAACCCAGGAAAACCTGTCCCAGCGGAATCTAGCATTTTTGTGTCAAGGAAATGCCGGTAGCCCCCAGGCTAAGCAAAGGTAAGGTGGTACGGCTACCAAGTATGCCTTAGGAGCCTCCCCACTGGGAGGGCCCTCTGAAGGACTATTTCCTCGATATGCAAGAGAAGGAGGATGAGTACGAGGCTAAGCTAGCGCCCCAAGGGCTGAGCAGCAACTGGTGGTGGAGCAACTATAGGAGATTCGACTGATGAACGACCGGGCGAAAGAGCCCCAGAGTTCCAGCCCCATCAATGACCAGCTAAAGTGGCGTCGCGTGGTGGAAGAAGAAAACACTTGCTTGCGTGAATAGCTCAAAAAGAGGAAGCGCGAGCTTATTAGCCAGAAGGATGAGGCCCTTCCTGGCCGGCCAAAGGCCCCCCTCCAGCCTCTATGGAAGTCAGACGAGCAGTCGGGGGCTCATCCAATGGTGATCAGCGATGGAGGTTTGATCCCTGAGATCGTCCTCCAGGTCACCCGGGCCGTGAGAGGCATGAGGCCTCGGGTGTACGTAACCACGTACCCCTTCTTGGAGGAAGTGATGACCACTTCGCTCCCCGAGAAATGCAAGTAGCCTGTCTTGGCTCAATATGGTGGGACATCGGACCCTAACAGCTTCATGGGGAGATATAGGAAAAAGATATTGGTCCACAGGTGCCTAGACAGAGTTCTCTGTCGAGTGTTCCCATCCTACTTGTCCGGAATGACCATAAGTGGTTCAATGAATTGCTGGCAGGCCAAATCACGTGCTTCTAGGAGTTGGCCAACAAGTTTTATTAATATTTCGTCGATCAACAGCGAATCAAGGATAACCCTGAGAGGCTGTTAGAAATCCGACAGAGGAAGTCGGAGTCTTTCTAGTCTTATTTGGATCAATTCAAGACTCAATATTTTAAATGCAAGCATCCTCACGATGCTATAGCTATCCAGTGCTTCAAGTTAGGTTTATTGACTTAGAGGTTCTAGTATGACATCGACAATTTCTCTCCACGGAACATAACATAGCTTTGGGAGTGTGCCACTAAGTTTGCCGAACAGGATGATTCCTTTCGTTCCTAGAGTCGCCTAGTGGATGGACACTACGAAGACCATGCCTCCCCTAAGGTAAGGAGGATCCTAGCTGAGGTAGCATCGATATCAGCCAGGAATGGCCACTGCCTCAACAAGTGGAAGGGGAACTTCTCGGATCTGAGGGATTGGCTCAACAGGAACTGGCCCAATGGTCCCCGCCAACCTAGGTGAGACACCTACAAAGAATACACTCCCCTGGCTGTGAATCAGGTGGACGTGCTGGCAGAGGTGTGGTTCACCGATAAAGACCTTCTTTCCCCATCAAAGCCCCTTAAAAAGAAGTCGGAGACTGGGCCTTACTGTAAATACCATCAGGCCTAGGGGCATGCCACAGAAGACTGTCGTGATTTACGCAACTAGATCGAGTCTCAAATCCAACATGGCAATCTGGCCCATTTTGTTAAATGAAATGAAGGCCAAGACAAGGGGAAACACCTCGTGAAGGGTCCCGAAGACTATTAATGGGAGAAGCTCTAGTAGCTCTGGGGAGTCCAGGTAATATCCCTCCCGGAGCAAGGGGTGATGGAGACTAGGGCCCTGGGGGTCCAGCAAAAGATCCTGGAGGAGCTCCTACCTGAGGAGTATCACTACCAAGTTATTGCAGTACTCAAGGATAGATAGCCGAAAAATTAAGCGATCGGGGCCTTGTCGCCCCAACTGACACTATTTCCCCAACAGTTGGCTGAAGGATAGGTAGACGTAATCTTTGGTGTTAATGTGGCACCCACCCCTAGGAAGGCCACCTGGGAGGTGTATCCCACTTTGCAATGGGGAGAGAGGAGTTTCGTCAGGAAAGCCTCCTTAAGACTCTTCTCCTCCTTGCCAAACTTGGCAGACCACATGGACCCTTTGTTAGTAACACTCCTCTTGGCTAGTCGTCAACAACCCTGTCTCGTTGTAGACGAGGGTAGCACCATGGATGTCCTCTTCCTTAAGACCCGCACGCAGTTGGGTCTTAGCGAGGAACACCTGTCCCCGTCAACCCTATTGGTGGTAGGGTTCGGGAACCATAAGTGATGCCCAAAGGAGAAATCAGCCTGCCGATGTCGATGTGCGATAGAGAAAAACACCTCAACAGGATAGCTACTTTCACAGTGGCGGGGTTGACGGCGGCCTTCGATAGTATCATCGGCTGCTCCACAAGTCATACTTTCTAAGCAATCCCCTCCTCATACTTGCTGTTCATACTTTTCCACACCCTGTGTGGAATTGAGATTATCCACGGAGAGCTGTCCATTGGCGGGGAGTTGCTGCGCATTGAGCTTGAATGCTTGATGGAGAGAATCCCCCCCAAACCTCACAAATGGGGGAAAAAGAGAAATTTGGTCCACACCCTGTGGGAGGACGAATCCCCTACTCAGCCGCCTATGCAGGAGATGAAGATTGGTTCTTCAACCATGGCCATTTAGTTATACCCTGATCTAATTGATAAGTTAATTCACTAAGGGACCGAGCTATCTGCGGACGAAGTCCACGATCTACTCTTGCTACCAAGGGCTAATGCGGACATTTGCACCTGGTCAGTTGATGAACACACATGAATTCATGATAAATTGCTTATTTATGATAGTTTCTAGGCTTAGCACTACATATCATGTTATAAATATTGCATAACATCAATTGCATGGCATTTAGGATAGTTGTATATTTTGTATATTAATTCCTTCATTTTATATGGCCATGGGGTAATGTGACATCCATATGAGTTTCGGATGGAAAATCCAACCATACAGATGGATCCAGAGCAACGATCGCAGTTTGGCATTGCGGGAATCATCTCGATCTAAGCATCGTGGCACCCTCTACAAGAAGAAGACAGACGGCCTAGATGGCACCATGTGGCACCATCCAGGCCGCTCAACATCGGCCAGCAGCCATCGCCTACTCCCTTCATCATCCGCGCCCTTGAATCCTAGCTGTTGGATCAAGATCCAACGGTTGGGAAGCATTTGCATCGAGCTCCTCCTCGTGACACAAAGGACGACCTAGCGCATTGGTGGGAATGATGGTTCTCAGGGGAGGGGCGCAGGTTCGAATCCCCGCAACCCCCCAAATCCTCAAATCAGTTGGGCAGCAGCGCAGCGCACGCGCTAGCGCACGCCAGCACGCACACCAGCAGGCCGTCGTGTGATCAGCGCGCGTGATGGGTGGCAGTGCAGCGCGGGCACGTGCGCAGTTGGTGCTAGCTTTCAGTGACAGCTGGGCTGACCTACAGCGATGCTTGCAGCTGTCGCTACTTCATTGCAAGCCAGCTAAGCCAGCTAAGGGCGTGAGTGGATGTGAGCTATCTACAGCAATGTTTCCAGTGACGATCTAAAGGTTCCTAAAGGTCCTTTACCCATTTTTAACCTTTTCTCCTCCACTATAAAAGGACCTACACCCCCTCCCTTCCAAGCCATCTCTACCTACTCTACTCCCACCTACTCCCAATCTTTAGCAAGCCTACCAACGCTCTGTTAGAGCTTGCTCTCAAGCTCCCAAGGCGCCTATTAGTCTAGCGAACCTCTGCCCCACCAAATACTCCTCCAACTTCCCATCCCCCTTCATAAGTCGTCTTGGAGCCGTCCTCCCACCTCCATTCCGGTAGCAGATCATCTCCGTCTTCTCACCTCCATTTCGGAGACATGCTGAAGCTTTCCTCTACCGGACGTCTCCTGCATCTCACCTCCGTTGTCCTGCTCTTCACTTCCTTCGTGCGAGCTTCTGCCAGGTGCCGTCGTCTCGATGAACAGCCAATTCGGGAGATTTCCTCTCACCCCCTCTCTTTTTATGCTTTCATAGTTGATTGTAGTAGACATTGAAGTGATATCTATACCATTTTTGTTCCATCTCTATCTTATGATTCGTTTGTTTGTTTTCTTCTTACAAAAATACAAAAAAAAACAAAACCCTAAAACACCAAAAAGAAATAAATCGAAGCACGATTTTCAGTTAAAGTAAACGTCGCCTCCCTGTGTTCGACTTGGGACTCTATTGAAGTTTCAGTATAAATTTTATCTGATCGACGTGTTTTGCAATTACGATGATGAGTTACTCGTAACCCCGATTTCTAACACGCGAAACTCGTGTGACCATTTTGGCGCTGTTGCCGGGGAGGCAACGGAATTTACTTTATTGTTTATTGCGTTTCTTTGCATTTACATATCACTAACCTTACTTGTCTTTGATCTGCTGTCTTGCAGGTACCTTAGCATGAAGATCCAAGTGTGGTAGATCGGAGTAAAGTGCGGATAGAATACTCTGTAAGTGTCCCCTACATTCCCCCCCACTATTTCATTTCGCCACACTCATAACCAAGACCTAATCTACTTAGGTGTTTGCATAAACCCTAGGATAGAATTGTTTGTCTTGTTTACCACTTTCATCCACCTCGCCCCTGCATTTAAAAAAAAAAAAAAGAGATACTTTCTGTGGGACGAATCGATATACACACTCTATACACCCACATTTGAGGCACATAATCGGACTTGATTTTCATCTACTCAACTGGGCTTCCGACCTATGGACTCGGTACACAAATTCAACATATAAAAAAGTAGAAATCATATTAGGTTAACCATTTTTTGTGTGCCTTAATTGGTGGTGCATTTGAGCCAATTGAGTGAATTGTTTGGGCCGCTCCACCTAATCTAAAAGAGGTTCATTTTCTAGCTGCCCCATAGGATTCAATAATTTGGTCAAGTCAGGCACTCCATATTTTTCTTGATTTCTAAAGGAAAATACTTGAACATGTGCTTTCAACAACAAACTTAGTTTGCCTCACAAAACTTGGTTGAAAACACCTAATATTTGAATCCTAAAAGCTATTAAGCAAGATTCGAATCCTAAAACTCACCTCATCATTAAAAATCTTGCTTGAAAACCTCTTGGTTGTTCACATTCACACGTTCTCAAACAAATCATTAAGGGTACAACCCACTAAGGGCCCATCACATTCCAAAGCACAAATTTCCTAAGCCTAACTAAAATCAATTAGACGTTGGCCCTAAGGATTCATTTGCTCGTCAGGATCCAGATTGAAATTATTCATGATTAACCTACTTATACTAGTCAATCTGATGTCTAGCTAGGGGAGTAGCATCAAACGATCGTGGCTGGGGGATACACTAGCAATCGGAGGTGCAAGCCAAAGGAAGAACCTTCTCCCCAATCCCTTCTTCTAACTGGTTGGATTGCCTGGACATAAGTAGAGTAAATCGTCCATAATCTTAGGATGAATTCTGAGAGTCAATAGACCTTAGGCTACCCCATCTAATGACAGGCTTGTATTCTTGTGCTGTAGGGTTCTCTCTTTTCCCTATCCTTCCGACTTCCTTCCAACGTATGCTTGTTTTCACAAAAGCAAGATCGTCCCTGGCGACGTCGCAAAAATGTTTAGAGGAGTGCAAAGTCGGGTTTAAAATAATTGCGTCGTAGTATAGTTGAAATCGCTTTGAAAATAAATAAATTTTATTACTCGAATGTTAAGTCCGAAGTCGAACACAGGGAGTGCTACGCGACGAGATCATGGTTTAAAAAGACATTCGTTGTAGTTGAAATCGTCATATAAACAAATAACAATTTTATTACTCGAAAGTCAAAATATCCGAGGTCGAACTCAGGGAGCAGATTGGTATTTTAGAAACTAAATCACAATCTCAAATTACTCAAAGGATGATATTAATGTAATCCAATGTATATGAAACTTAGCGAGAGAAAATGCAAAAAGAAATAGATCTGTCTTTCTTCTTCTCTTTTCTTCTTTCTCTTTGTGACTTCTTTTTCTTCTCTCTTTCTTTTCCTTTTTCTTTCTTTTGCTTGGCCGCACCTTCTCCTTCTTTCTTTCTCTGTCTTTCCTTTCTTAGACGTCTTATTTTGTGAATCAGATGTCTTAACTGGAAAATGCTACAGTACTTTCACTCTTTCTTCTTCTTCTTCCCTACCTTAAGCTGTGGCTCCTTCTTCTTCTGTTCTTCTTTGTCTTCCCTTGTCTTCTTTTGTTCTGCTGCGCCTCCCCCTTCTTCTTCCTTGGCCTCTGCAGTCTTCTTCTTCTTTTTCTTCTCTTCCTCTGCCGCTCCTCTGCTACAGTGCTTCATCTTCACCTTCTTTCTTCTGTTTTCAGCTGCTCCTCTTCTTTTTCTTTTTCTTCTTCCCTCCCTTAAGCTTTGGCTATGGCTGCACCTTTAGCTTCTGCCTTCTTCCTACACTTCTTTGTTTCACCTCTTCTTTAGCTCCTTTCCTGCACATCACCACGTAGCAAAACCTACCCCTACCCTCCCCCGTGTATGCTCTCTCTCTCTTTTCTTTCTTTGGTTCACTCTGCCAGAGCCAATCGAGTACTCGGGTTGGGTCAAGTGCACCCAGGTCCAGGCGTACCGGCGTGGGTGATGCGCGAAGAGTGCAGGGTTATCGGGTCAGGTGAGCCAGGTCCGCAGAGCGTGGGTCGCGGATGAGGTGGGTATATGGGCGAGGGGACCTCACCCTGTGGTAGGAGGCAACGAAGAGAAAACACAAAATCAATTTAAGCCGCTCACCTGCATTGAAAACTTCTAAGGTGGGATTAAAGTCCCACCCGCTTCTTCACGTGCCCGCAGGGAGGTGCTTTGCTCAATTGCTGTTGCTGCGGTGGATGAAGGCTTCGATTGCTAGGTGCGTAAGAATTGTGGAATGCTTCTGCACACCTGGGACTCGATCTCCTGGAGCGGGGCGACCTGGAGCAAGCTTGCGAGCAAGCTTTGCTCCTGCTCCAATGACAGTAGGGGGTCGAAACCTGTGATCACTGAACATGGCCTTTCGACCCCATTAGAGCACACAGGTAGCTTCCCTGTGGCACGACAAAGCTGAGGCGGGGGGTGGCGTGGCGTAGAATGGCCTAGGCGTGCGTGCTTAGGTCAGATTGTGACCGTGTGTGTGGGTTTGTTTGGGGAGAGTGTTGCGTGCGAATGCTAGTCAATGAAGAGGTGGGTGATGATCAGTGGATGATGGTGAAGCTTCTGTAGTCGGTGGCGAAGCATGTGGGTGCAGGGAGTGATGATTGCGCCTTCGCCAGTGGTCTACCGGAGATGAGGAAGGCGAAGTTGGTCTGTGGTTGTCGGGGGTTGTTTTGGGAAATAAAGAGGGGGAAAATGAAGAGAAGGAGAGGAGGGACTCATCTGTGGTGATTGGAGCGAAGGGGAGGCAAAGGGGTGGACGACGCGTATCTTCCGTCGTCGGAGATGAAGGCCCTAAGGTGGAGATGATGGCGATGAGAAAGGGGTCGGAGAGGTGCGCGTGGGTACAACGCGACGTAACGGAGCAAGACGAAGATGACTTTACCATTGGTATGGTGGAAGAGCGACGAGAAGAGGGAGGACAGATCGCTGGAGCTTGCAGGCTGTTGGTCGGAGGCGAGGGAGGACGAATTTAGGGGTTTTCTCAGGCCAAATCAAGCTTAGAAGATGCGGCCAGACCTGAGGCAACATTTAAAGGCATAGGCAGAGGGCCTTATGCTTGGAAGGTGAGCTTCCAAGCGCAAGACTCTCGCGGGAGGTATGATCGAAAATGATACCCATATCTCTTGAGCGTTCGCACGAGTAGTATGGTGCGAATCAGGGCATGGGGAACTGCTCAGACGGTAGGGGACTTCTCAGAGAACCCCCCTTTCAAATCTGAGAGCAGCTCCCTAGGGAAGCGAGGAGAAATCCTCCTCAAAACTTCGTTGGAGGTATGGGTCTCTGCTGCAATGGAAGAGGGACCGGAATGCGAAAAGTGAGGAAGAAGTTGAGGGGGTTTTTGCAAGGATTTTCAAAAGTTAGGGGTTAGAATGTAATTGGGTGGATTATTTTGCAAAGTAGGTCAAGGTGGCCTTCCCTTAGGTCCAAATTTTGGTATAAACCTAATTTGGACCTAAGGAATCCATTGGTGAAGTTGAATTTTAGGTTTGACCACGTTTAATTGGATATTTTGAGCAAAAACCCAAATTAGGTCAAATATTGAGTTTTGACCCCAATCTTGGTCAAAATAGGTTCCAAAGGCCAAATTGAAGGTTCTAAATCCTAGGGAATATTTTTCCACAAATTTTAGAGGGTTTAAGTGATTTTTATCCTACTTGGAACCTTATGAAATTAAGTGGGTTTGTTTTAGGGTTACAGAATGTCATTTAATTCTTAAATTTCACAATAACCCTTTTCTGACTGAACCATCCTACTTTTTCTCTTATTAAGTTCAATTGACCTATGTCTAGACCCTGAGAAATCCCGTTGATGTACTGCAATAGTAAAATTACAGTTTTACCCTTTGTTTCATGTATTCTTTTCAGATCAGTAATCTCTTAAGTTAGGCCTTTCTTTATGTTATGTAGGAGCTTTTGTTCACTTTATTAGGTCAAAATAAGCTAATTAGGGCTCATGATGAGGTTCTCATCAGGGAGAAAATGGAATTCATGCTAATCTTAATAATAGATGTAATTTGAATACTTGAATCTACTCAAAATCTAATTCAAAATATAAAGTAGGAGTTTATGAATAAAATGTAGTAATAAAAGAGAAAATGGAAAGAAAAGGTGTTTGATTTGTATTTCTCTTTGGCTCTTTCTTCTTTTCCTCTTCTTCTTTTCCTTAGCTGTGGTCGATGGCTTTCTTCTTTGACTTGGCTTCTGATCTCCTTCTTTCTTTTCTTTGCCTTTCTTTCTTTCTTTTCTTCTCTGGCTTTGGCCTTCTTCTTCTCTGACTTGGCCTTTCTTTAGCTTCTCTCTTTTTTCTTTGCTTTTGCCTTCTTTGCTACAGTGCCTTCTCCTTCGTCTCCTTCTTCTCAGCCTTAGCTTTCTTGGCCCTTAGCTTCCTTGGCTTTCTGATCTCCTTCTCTGCGGCTGCACCTAAGGCTTCCTCTTCCTTCTTCCTTTCCCCGCACATAAGAGCAAAACCTACCCCTACAATCCCCTGCGAACTCTCTCTCTTTTCTCTCTTTGGCTCGCTCTCCCAGAGCCTTTCTCAGGTAAACGAGTCGGGTTAACGTGCCTGGGACCAGGCACACCGGCATGGGTGATGCGCGAGGAGTGCACAGATAATCGGGTCAGGCAGCCAGGTCCACGGAGGAGTGAGTCGCGGACGAGGCAAGAATTGGTGAGAGGGACCTCACCCTGTGTCAGGAGGTGATAAGCCCCTGACACAAATTCAACTTATACTGCACCGCCGCTTCCAAACTTTTCGAGGTCCCACTAAAAGTCCCACTCGCTCGCTTGCGCACCCGCAGGGAGTCTCCACTGATTGCTGCAGCTGCGGTGTGCTGTGGCTTCAATTACTGGGTGCAAGAGGATCGCGAAGTGGTTCCGTGCACCTGGGACTCGGTCTCCTGGAGCGGGGCTACCTGGAGCAAGCTTTGCTCCTACTCCAATGGCGGCTGGGGGTCAAACCTGTCAGTCATGAATACGGCCTTACGGCCTTGTCAAAGTACTTAGAAAGCCTTGCCGTGTCACGGCCAAGGTGGCGCGGTGGGTGGCGTGGCACGGGATGGCCTAGGTGTGCGTGCCTAGGTCGGACTGTGGCCGTGAAGGTGCGGTTGTTTCGGGGAAGTGTAGGGTGCGTGTGGCAGTCGATGAAGAGGTGGATGATGGCCAGTGGACGATGATGAAGCTTCTGTGGCAGTTGGCAAGGCGTGTGGGTGCGTGGAATGACGGATGCGCCTCGTTGGTGGTCTGCGGTGGTCGAGGGTTGAAAGCAGAAATAAAGAGGGGGAAAATAAAGAGTATAGGAAGGGGAATGTATCTAACCTAATTTAGAGATGAAAGGAGAGGAGGGTAGTCAGCTCGTACTTGCCGCCGCCGGAGACGAAGATTCCAGTGGAGGGGAATGGCGACGACGAGGGGGTAGTTGGCACGTGCACAGGTATGGTGCGACGCGGATGAGAGGGGTTGTCTCTGGCCAGACGAAGCTGAGGATGGACAGGAGGACTTGGGGTGCCTTTTATAGTCTAAGGCAGAAGGCCTTGTGCTTGGAAGGCAAGCTTCCAAGCATGGCAACCTCACCGGACTTGGAAGGTCGAGAGATACCCAAATCTCTCATGCGTTCGCATGAGAGATTGGGTGGCAATCAGAGCTTGAGATTTGGTTCACATGATCAGGAATTCATCAGAGAATCTCCCTTTCAAATTTGAGAGGGATTCTCTGAGGAATCAAGGAGATATCCCCCTCGAATCCTCACCGGAGTAGGATTCCTCTGCTGTAATGGAGGAGGGACCTAATTGCAAAGAGTGGCGAGGAAGATAGGGGGTCTTTGCAAGGTTTTCAAAAGTTAGGGGCATAAAAGTAATTGGGTTGGACTCTTTTGCAAAGTAGGTCAAGGTGAACTCCCCTTAGGTCCAAATTTTGGTAAAAACCTAATTTGGACCTAAGGAATCTAATGGTGAAGTTGGATTTTAGGTTTGACCACGTTTGATTGGTCATTTTACATAGAAACCTAATTTAGGGCAAATATTTGTCTAGGACCCCTATTTAGGTCAAAATAGGTTCCAAAGGATAAATTGAAAGTTTTAAACCCTAGGGGATATTTTTCCATGAATTTTAGAGGGTTTAGGTGAATTTTATCATGACCAGAACCTTGTTGAATTAAGTGAGTCTGTTTTAGGGTTACAAGAAGTCATTTAATTCCCAGATTGCACATTAATCCTTTTCTGATTGAACCAACCCGCTTTTTATCTTGTTAAGATCAAATGACCTATGTTTAGCCCTTGAGAAATCTTGTTGTTGTACTACAATGGTAAAATTACAGTTTTACCCTTTGTTTCTTATTTTCCTCTCAGAACAGTTATTCCTTGAATTAGGCCATTTACTTGGTTATGTAGGAGCTTTTGTTCTCTTTTCTAGGTCAAAATGAGCTAGTTAGGGCTTATGATGGTGTTCCCATCAATGCTTGGGAGGAGGTCATTGAACCCTAGATTGGAAGGACTTTTAGACCATTCTAGGAGGCAAAGGTTGAACTATAACCAAGCAGATCCTATGGCTGATCAACAACCACCTCCCCCGCCTCCGAACCAGCAGGAGTTGATTCAGAGGCAGTTGGAAGAATTGCCACAGATGCAGCAATGGTTCCAACGTATGCATGGTCAGGGCGCTCGGCTCTTGAAGGATTTTTACGATCTTTCAAACTATGGGGAACATCTCGGCATCATGATTCCCGCTGGAGACATAGAAATCAAGCCACAAGTCTTAAGTTTGATTAAGCATTTCCATGGGCTTTGCTTGGAGGACCCATTCCAGCACTTGGAGGATCTGACCACTTTGGTCCAGACCACTAGAGTAAGGAATGTAAACGAAGAGCAAATGATCATGAGGCTTTTCCCCCACTCTCTCAAGGATAAGGCTGCACATTGGTACTTGATGGGAACACCATCATGAGCCCTAACTAGCTCATTTTGACCCAGAAAAGAGAGCAAAAGCTCCTACATGACCAACTGGAGGTCCTAACTCAAGGAATAACCCTCCTGAAAGAAAAGTAAGAAATAAGGGGTAAAACTGTAATTTTACCATTGCAGTACAAAAATGGGATTTTTCATGGGTTAAACACAAGTCAAATGGTCTTAACAAGATAAAAGTGTGTTTCTCAAACAAAAAGGGGTTCATGTGAATTCTGGGAATTAAATGACTTCTTGTAACCCTAAAACAGATCTACTTAATTGAACAAGGTTTTGGTCAAGATAAAATTCACCTAAACCCTATAAAATTCATGGAAAAATATCCTCTAGGGTTTAGAACCTTCAATTTGGCCCTTAAAACCTATTTTGACCTAAATAGGGATCCCAGTCAAATGTTTACCTTAAATTAGGTTTTTATGTAAATTGCCCAGTCAAACGTGATCAAACATAAAATATAACTTTACCATTGGATTCCTTAAGTCCAAATTAGGTTTGTACCAAAATTTGGACCTAAGGGGAATTCATCTTTACCTACTTTGCTAACAGGTCCCGCCTAATTACGTTTCTACCCCTAACTTTTGAAAATCTCTACAGAAACCCCCTAACTTCATCATCATTCTTTGCAATTAGGTCCCTCCACCATTATAATGGAGGAAATTCTACTCCAGCGAGGTATCGAGGGAAAGAACTCCCTGATTCTTCAGAGAATCCCTTTCAAAATTGAAAGGGAGATTCTCTGAGAAATCTCCTCTCATGTGAACCCATTATCAAGCCCTAATTCCTACCCAATCTCTCATGAGGACGCATGAGAGATTTGGGTCTCTCTAAGTTTCCATCTTTGGTGACATGATCGTGCTTGGAAGCTTGGCTTCCAAGCACAAGACCTCCTACCAGGGCCTATAAAAGCCTGCCCAGATCATTCCGCACCTCCCAAGCTTGAATTTGGCCTGAGATACCTCCTAATTCGTCTCTTCCCCCTCGGGTCAACCACCCAGCAAGCTCCGATGACCCTTCCCTCTCTCTCTCATTGCTCTGCCACAATACCAGTGGCAGGATTCCCTTTATCCTCTTCATCCGCGTTGCGCTACACCAGCTGATGTCCCTACAACCCCCTCGTCGTCGCCGTCCTCCTCCCACTGGGTACTTTGTCTCCGGCGACGGCAATATGAGCCGGCCGCTTCCTCTGCATCCCCATTCGTCTACCCATACTCAATTAAGTCGTCTCTCTCTTCTCATCATTTTTCTATCATTTATTTCTGCAAATACGCCTCGACGCTCGCAAACCACCACCACCTTCTCCACCTCCGGCCAAACCTCCGGCGAGGTGTTCCCGCTGCTCCACGCATCCATCCACCTCGCCAACTACCTCACGAGGACCGCCACACCTCACTGACCCTAAACCCTCACTCCACTCACCGCGCCAAGCCCCCAGCACGCCCCCCGGACACACCCACTTTCCCACGCACAGGGTGACCTAGGCACGCACGCTCAGGCCACCCCACACCACGCCGACCACCGTACCACCTTCGACGTGTTCAGGCGAAGCTCCCTGCATTTTTCTGATGAGGCCGTGGTGTCGTCGTTTTCTCGGTCTAGGATTTCGTCGCAGTATAGTATAGAGAAACGGTTACCAGTTTAATACAATTTGTTACTCGGAAATAGAAAGTTTTCCCGAGGTCGAACTCAGGGAGCAAATGATAATTCTAGAAGTACAATGTTTCTATTACAAAAGTGAGAGAGAGAGAGAGAGAGATTGGGCTCTTGGCTTTTTCTTCTTCTCTTTTTTCTCTCATCTTTGTCCTCTTCTTTTTCTTCTCTTCTCTTCAGTTCCTTTGTTCTTCTTCTTTTCTTTCTTTCTTTTCTTTTCTGTTCTTCTTCTTCTTTCTTTCTTCTTCTCCAGCTCTTTGTCTTCTCCTGTTCTTTTTCTTTCTGCTGCGGCACCTCTTCTTCTTTCCTTCTTCTTTTCTTCTTCTTTTTCCTTCTTTGCGGTGCCCGCTCTCTTTCTCTTTAGAGCGTCGTCTGATTTTTCAGTCAGATGACTTAAGTAGCTTCTGCTACAGTGCGTCCTCCTATTTCTCTCTTCTGTGTCTTTCTTCTTTTTCTTCTTCTTCTTGCAATCCTTCTGATGAGAGCCTCATCATGAGCCATAACTAGCTCATTTTGACCTAATAAAGAAGATAAAAGCTCTTACATAACCTAGAAGAAGGCCTAAATAAAGGAATAAGTGCTCTGAGAAGAAAATATGAATTAAAGGTTAAAACTGTAATTTTACCATTGCAGTACATAAACGGGATTTCTCAGAGGCAAAACATAGGTCAAATGGTCTAAATGAGATAAAAAGTGGGTTGAGTCAATCAGAAACGGGTTTATGTGCAATCTAGGAATTAAATGACATTTGGTAACCCTAAAATAGACCCGCTTAAATTAACAAGGTTTCGGTCAGGATAAAAATCAAGTAAACCCTCTAAAAATCATGGAAAAATATCCTCTGGGGTTTAGAACACTTAATTTGGCCTTTGGAACCCAGTTTGACCTAGATCAGGGTCCTAGCTCTTCAAGTAACCTAATTTGGGTTTTTATGCAAAATATCCATTCAAACGAGGTCAAACCTAAAATCCAACTTCACCATTCGATTCCTTAGGTCCAAATTAGGTTTATACCAAAATTTGGACCTAAGGGGAGGTCATCTTGACCTACTTTGCAATTTAGTACACCCAAATCACAATTTGGTCCCTATCTTTTGAAATCATTGCAGAGAGCCCCCTAATTTCCTCTCCACCTTTGCAATCAGGTCCTTCTACCATTGTTAGGGCATAACCAACCTCCGGAGAGGTTTAGAGAGGGATTACTCTCTGATTCCTCAGAGATCTTCCAGAAATGGAAGGAAGATTATCTGAGGAATTCCCTTCCATCTACGGCAATCACAATCTCTGGTGTGAACCCAATCTCTCGTGCGAATGCATGAGAGATTTGGGTATCTTAACCTCTTTCCATCTCCGGCGACCGACCTCAAACGATTGCGCGCCCTCCACGCTCTGACAGCACGGCCCAGTGCCTATAAAATAACCTCTAAGCCCAGCCACAGATCTTCAGCTTGATTTGGCCGAGTTTCCACCTCCAATTCATCTCCTCCTGTCCGGCCAAAGTTCCCATCAAGCTCCGGCGAGCCCCCCTCCCTTCCCTCTTCGCTCTGCCACAAAACCAGTGGTAGAGTTATCTTCTTCACTCTCCTCCTCGTCGCGCAGTACCCGCGCACGCCGCCTCAGCCCCGCCGTCGCAGCCGTCCTCCCCCACTGGGCAGCGTCTTCTCCGGTGACAGCAGGTACAGCTGTCCGCCCTCCGTCCGTACAATTAGGTTAGAACTATTCCCCGTAGTCCCCTCTCTCTTTTCCCCCTGTTATCTCATATAATCGACCCTCGACCGATGTCGACCACCCTCATCTTCCACATCACCGACCGACCTCCGGCGAGCCGCTCCCACCATTCCGCCCTTCCACACGGCTCGCCAACCATCTCGTAAGCTCCGCCTCACCACCAGGAACACATTCCACCCCTCCACTGCCACTCCGCACCTCCACAGTAGCCCCCCGAACAACCCCACACATCCGGCCACAGGTTGACCTAGGCACGCACGCCTAGGCCATCCTGCGGCCTGCAGCATGGATCACCACCTTCGCCGTGCTACGGCGAAGGTCCCTAGCTGGTTTAATTGAGCTGAGAGGCTCGCTTTGTGTCTGACAAGATTTTAGCTCCTGCCGCCATTGACGAAGGTTGAAGCAGCTTTGCAGCAGCTCCAGGCGTCAGCATCTCCATGCTTCAGGTGCTGCGTATTCGGGCAAGCGTCGCGAAGCCCTCGGGGCCAGCAAGTCGCGCTGCGAAGCTCCTAGCCTTGGCCATAGCACGAAGAGAGCTCTGCAGGCGTGCGCGAAATCAAGGCAGAACCTTTAGTTCCACATCGTGGAATCACGAGGCACGGGTATGCTATAAGTTGTTTTTGTGATATAGCCTTAACACCTCCGAAAGCACAGGAGTGAGGTCCCTCACTTGCCCTCACGCCCGCCTCGTCTCGCAGATTTGGCGGGATCCGACATGACCCTAACCTGAGCACTCCTCGCGCATCACCACTTGCAAGTGCGCCTGGTCCCGGGTGCGAATTCGACCCGATTACCCGTATGGCTCTGGAAGAGCGTCCCTGAGTGAACTGCTGAGAGAGAGAGACGCGCGGGTAGAGGGAAATGGGTAGGTTTTGCTCTGTGTAGGCACAGGCTGAACGTTGAGGAAGAAAGACTTGGCCGCGAGAAGGAAGAAGGAAAGGCAGGAAGAACAGAAGGACCAAAGAAGAAGGAAGGCAAGGCAGGAGAAGACTGCAGAGAACGAAGAAAGGCCAAGTGAAGACTGCAAAGATCAGAAGAAGAAGAAGAAAGAAGGAAGAGCAAGGCAGGAGAAGAAACAAGAGAAAAGAAACAAAGGCAGGAAGAAGAAGCCTTCGCAAGAAAAGAAGCAAAGCAGAAAGAGAGAAGAGAAAGAAGAGAAGCCAAGACAGAAGACGAAGAAGAAAAAGAGTCTGCAGAAGAAGAAAGAAAGCAAGATCAGAAGAAGAAGAATAATCAAAAGGAAAAGGGAAAACACTTTTAAGACGTTTGATCTTGGGATCAGACGTCCAATTTGACTCTTTTGCCTGAATTATTTTTTTAAATACCTCTGAATTCCAGTTTTGAGTAAATTAGAGTGTTCAATTACATTTTGATTAGTAGTAAAGTCCATTTGCTCCCTGTGTTCGACCTTGGATACTCCGATTTTCGAGTAATAAAATTCTCTATTTGTTTGAACGCTTTGTCGGCTATACTACAACGTGACATCCTTTAAAACCTACAAAAGCATTAAGAACATTTTGGCGCCATTGCCGGGGAGCAACGTGTAATTTACCACTAGTCTCTACATTCTTTTTATCATATTGAACACTAACTTGCCCTACTTTGCTTTGATGTGATCTTGCAGGTACTTCACGAGAAAATCTCTCCCGCAAGTCAACCACTCCAGGGCAGGTAATTTCTTTTCTTCCTTAATCATCCCCTAATCTTTGAAAGACAAAAGGAAGAAAATCAATTTAGGAATCAATTGCCTTCTTTATATAGTAATCACCAGCTCTAAGGTAAAACATTTCCTGATTTTACGAAAATTTCTGCTAATATTCTTGAAGTTGGAGTGATTTTTTTTTAGATTCCATCCCACAAATTCTTGTGCCTAATTGAAATAACGCTTAATCTCGGCGGACCACACACTTCTTGTTTTTAAGTCCAAAGAGAACTTTTGTGAAAAAGAAAAAGAGGATTGGAAATAGAACCAAATTAGGGTTTCCACATTAGGGTCTTGAAGCTCTAGTCACACGCCTGTATAAAAGGAAATAAACCCTCCTGCATCAGTGTGCTACCCAAGCCCTTGATTGAAGAGAGCTAAATAAGACAAACCCTAAAAAAATTGAGCTCTAAAATCACTTAAATCTTAAATTTTTTTTTTTGGACCTAATAACCTGGGAGTCAAATCAGGGTGATCTCTAGGCTCCAAACCTAGAATCATTCTGTCATCTATAGGACAGGTCAGGTGAAGTTGACCCCTTGGGTAAACCAACCTCTAAATTAGGTCACAACATCAACACATCTAAAGTTCAAGTGAGAACCCTAAAAGCACCTTTGAAATAAAAGTGGTAGACTTAAGAGGTCAAGGTTCCCATTCTGGTCTACCTGGAATCTCAGTGACAAGAGAGGTCGGGTGGGGGAAACCCTGTAACCCGTAGGGACGCTCTACCATGTAGGGGTCTTTGCGGGACTCTCCCTCTCTGGCTGCCTAGGTAATTCTCAGGTGGACGATCTTCTGATCCAGGGGTCCATCCGCCCCGAACCTCCATAGTATCCAAACATCTTTGGGTGTCTTGATTGGGTCAAGAACATCTCCAGTCCCTCATCTTTTCTCTTTAAAGCACACATACACATTTTCAGTGGGACTCGTTATTTAGATCTGATCGCTTCATAACACATCGTGATTCATAACTTGATTCTACATCTTGACTCCACCACCTGATCCAAATATGCAGCCAAACCACCTAGGACTACCATTCAAGAAACCTGAATATTAGAGATCCATGAGAGATAAAATGATTGAGGATGCCATGAAATTCTATGAAAATGAAGAAACCTCAACAACAGTAGGAAACATTCAGGTTGATGTCCCAACAACCACAACCTTTGTCATAACTTGTGCCTAAGTACTATTAGTAGAAGCCAACAAAGGATCAACCCGTGACTTGCTCATTACTGCATACATTGAGATAGAAAAATTGCACAATAGTGAATACCTTCAATGTATGACAAATCATCGACTATGGAAGCAACACCAAGATAGTCTTGAAAAATGGGAAGAGATAATGAGATTAATAAAACAAGTGATTGATCAGAAATACCCGTACATACCATCAACAGAGGATGAACTATCTTGGGACAACATCGAGGATAAATCTGATCTTGGGTTTGAGACACAAAATGGTTGTGGATTCCCAACCCAGATGGAGTATAATGCACCTGATATTGAAGAAGGTTGGGAAGCTCCAAATGCAGGAAAAGACCATGATGAGCCCATTTTAGAATCCCAAAACTCCTGCAAGTATGAGAGTAGAACTGAACCTCTCGAGAGTATAAATTCCATCCCTTATTCTGATAAGGTGACCCTCGAAGGTTATTCAGACCTAAATTCTAGTAATTCAACCCACATCCTAAGCCCAGAACCTAGATCTGAAACATATTTTGAAGATTTCAAGGCCCCAGATGAAGAAGATCAATCTTTTAATGAAGAATATGATTTTGGGCCTCGATTTGATGAATATCCCTCGCCAACCTCCTCAGAGGAACGAATCGATTTTTCGGAAGTCATGCCAATCTACGACACAGAAATCGAGGAGTTGGACGAGCAGGGTTTCAATTGGGTCTGCCCTACTAGCTTAGAATCTGAGCCTCTACCAGATAAGGATACCCTTTTAAGCTCAGAATTAACATTTAGGCTAGATCCCAGTCAAGTTGCTAAATATACAACATATGATTTATTCTATGGTGGAACTCATGATCTGGAATCTCATTCAAACTTTGATTTTTGCAAACTCTCCGACGATTTCGAATCTGACCATAACATCGGAGAAAATCTGCCTCCTGATTATAACATGTCAATTTTCTTTGAAGCCACCTGCGCCACATATACAGAACCAATCAAAACCCGTTCCCCACCCCGACCCGCAACCGGACTCAATTTCTATTCCGATTCACCTCTCACTGAGCCGTTTGCAGATGATTCTACTCCATATCTAGATCGGGTATCGGGTATTGATTAGACCACAAATCAGGAACCTCCATCCTTTGATCACCCCTGTAGGGATTCCACACCTTACATGGATAATTTTTCGGAACCCTACTTTGACCAGGCTGATTCGACTCAGCCTGAACCCGAGTTTTCACTTCCATATCCATCAGAACTTCACTGCATATGGTGGGTGCTGCATCTACTAATCCACATTTATCAACCCACCAGACTTATTGGGTTTGGGCTGCATCATAGCCCACTGATCTTAACAAGCACCTGGTTGGACCAACCAGGCTCTTAATCAAGGTGCTTGTTTTCCAAAATTCCATTGATTTGACCACTCCCTCTCCACCCCATTTTCCGCTCGGCTGAAGGCATTAAATTTAGTGCTTAACGGGAGGCAACCCGTCATCCCAAAAATAGAGACTTGTCTGAGTATCCGTTCGTACTCCACGTCTATTGCACCTTGAATTCAGCCTTAGACAGATGATCCCACCTCTGGTACACGTATCAGAGCTTGAAATCGTTCGCATCGGTCATTTCCGACCCATTCACCCACCCGATATATCCTGTTCTAAGTCACTGACCTCAACACTAATTCACACCCTCTGTTTACAATGAGGACATTGCAAAACTTAGGCATGGGGGGTGATAAAGTGTATACATACAGAACCAAGAAAAAAGTCAGGAGTCTCACACACAAAAAATTTGCATATGTCAAAAACACAAAAAATTGAAAAATTATGAAAAAGAATAAAAAAATGGGGGAGGGAGGAAATTTTGTAAGCCACATATTCATAAGGAGGAGAAAATAGAAAAAATGACAAAAAGGAGCACAAAATGAGAAAGAGAAAAGAAATAGTCATTAGTAAAAGATTAAGGAATTAACTGAAGTTCTAGACCTAATCAAAAAAAGAAATAAAAGAAAAAGTACTAAGGAGACACAATAAGAGATTAGCGGGAACGCTGGTCTTAGGCCTCTTGGGCTAGATTCTTTAGCTTAAAAATTCACGTATCCGTTAAAATCTGGATAATCCTCAAGAGGTTGGGGAAAATGCGAAGCTTAAGTATTAGGTCTAAGGCTTAGGAAGTATTCGGCCTCGTTAACTGATCTCTGATTTGCGGGATTCGGTAACCTAAGCACCCCAAGTTCACACACAGTCTGGTTCAGTGTACATAAACATCCAAATCACGTGAAAAGCGTTTAATGTTATGAAAAAGTCACCTAGATTAGGAGCGGCCAATCAACACAAGTTGATTTGGACGAGTTCCCGACGCGGAGAGGCGGGAAATTCCCCTCGAAGATGCGTAACAACATATCGTCTCCTCGATGCTTGTCTCTTAGGATATTTAAATATCCTACTGGGGGCATGTAAGCACTCTGCTGGTTCAAATACCATGGGTGGCATTATCACGAAATGTCGATCGCCAGGGTCTGAATTCGGCCACGGAACGCCATGGGCGGGATTATCTCGAAATCTCGAAAGCCAGGGTTCTGGGGGTTGCCATGGGCGGGATTATCTCGAAATCTCGAAAGCCAGGGACCCTTGAGGATTGATGATGGGGACGAGGAATCCGATACAGACCGTGTTGAGAAGCTAATCCGAAGCTAGAAATAAAAGGAAAAGAGAGCGAAAAGCTCTCCAAACAAATAAATCCTCTATATCTCTCTTACAAAAAAATGCACTGCAAACTGAACTTAGGATAAAAATGTCTCAAGCACGGGTGCTTTAATCGCGGAGTCCAACAAATCCTAGGTTAGTTTCTGTTGGCCGTAGAAACCTTTGAGGAAGACTGAGGCTAAAGCGGAACAGGTCCGGATTTTGGTTGGTACCTGAATACCTCTAGGCCTATTGTCGGTATTCCTACCTAATCACAAAAGGAGAGGCACTTATCATTGTTGACAGACACTGAGGGTCTAGAATGGAAGTTGAAACCTTGAAATTTTGCTAAGGGACTAGCAAAAGCTAGGCATGGGGGTATGATGAGAGCCTCATCATGAGCCATAACTAGCTCATTTTGACCCAATAAAGAAGATAAAAGCTCCTACATAACCTAGAAGAAGGCCTAACTAAAGGAATAAGTGCTCTGAGAAGAAAACATGAATTAAATGTTAAAACTGCAATTTTACCATTGCAGTACATAAACGGGTTTTCTCAGAGAAAAAACATAGGTCAAATGGTCTAAATGAGATAAAAAGTGGGTTGAGTCAATCAGAAATGGGTTTATGTGCAATCTAGGAATTAAATAACATTTGGTAACCCTAAAACAGACCCGCTTAAATTAACAAGGTTCCGGTTAGGATATAAATCAAGTAAACCCTCTAAAAATCATGGAAAAATATCCTCTAGGATTTAGAACACTTAATTTGGCCTTTGGAACCCAGTTTGACCTAGATCAGGGTCCTAGCTCTTCAAGTAACCTAATTTGGGTTTTTACGTAAAATATCCAGTCAAACGAGGTCAAACATAAAATCCAACTTCACCATTGGATTCCTTAGGTCAAAATTAGGTTTATACCAAAATTTGGACCTAAGGGGAGGTCATCTTGACCTACTTTGCAATTTAGTACACCCAAATCACAATTTGGTCCCTATCTTTTGAAATCATTGCAGAGAGCCCCCTAATTTCCTCGCCACCTTTGCAATCAGGTCCTGCCGCCATTGTTAGGGTAGAACCAACCTTCGGCGAGGTTTAGAGAGGGATTACTCTCTGATTCCTCAGAGATCCTCTTCTAGAAATGGAAGGGAGATTCTCTGAGGAATTCCCTTCCATCTACGGCCAATCACAATCTCTGGTGTGAACCCAATCTCTTGTGCGAACGCACGAGAGATTTGGGTATCTTAACCTCTTTCCATCTCCGGCGACCGACCTCAGGCAATTGCGCGCCCTCCACGCTCTAACAGCACGACCCAGTGCCTATAAAATAACCTCTAAGCTCAGCCGCAGATCTTCAGCTTGATTTGGCCGAGTTTCCACCTCCAATTCATCTCCTCCTATCTGGCCAAAGTTCCCAGCAAGCTCTGGCGAGCCCCCCTCCATTCCCTCTTCGCTCTGCCACAAAACCAGTGGCAGAGTTATCTTCCTGACTCTCCTCCGCGTCGCGCAGTACCCGCGCACGCCGCCTCAGCCCCGTCGTCGCCGCCGTCCTCCCCCACTAGGCAGCGTCTTCTCCGACGACAGCAGGTACAGCTATCCACCCTCCATCCTCCTTCGTCCCTACAATTAGGTTAGAACTATTCCCCGTAGTCCCCTCTCTCTTTTCCCCCTGTTATCTCATCTAATCGACCCTCGACCGACGCCGACCACCCTCATCTTCCACATCACCGACCGACCTCCGGCGAGCCGCTCCCACCATTCCGCCCTTCCACACGGCTCTCCAACCATCTCGTAAGCTCCGCCTCACCACCAGGAACACATTCCACCCCTCCACTGCCACTCCGCACCTCCACAGTAGCCCCTCGAACAACCCCACACATCCGGCCACAGGTTGACCTAGGCACGCACGCCTAGGCCATCCTGCGGCCTGCAGCATGGCTCACCACCTTCGCCGTGCTACGGCGAAGGTCCCTAGCTGGTCTAATTGAGCTAAGAGGCTCGCTTTGTGTCTGACAAGATTTCAGCTCCTGCCGCCATTGATGAAGGTTGAAGCAGCTTCGCAGCAGCTCCAGGCTTCAGGTGCTGCGTATTCGGGCAAGCGTCGCGAAGCCCTCGGGGCCAGCAAGTCGCACTGCGAAGCTCCCAGCCTTGGCCATAGCACAAAGAGAGCTCTGCGGGCGCGCGCGAAACCAGGGCAGAACCTTTAGTTCCACATCGTGGAATTGCGAGGCGCGGGTATGCTATAAGTTATTTTTGTGATATAGCCTTAACACCTCCGAAAGCACAGGGGTGAGGTCCCTCACTTGCCCTCACGCCCGCCTCGTCCACGGTTTCATCTCGCGGATCTGGCGGGATCCGACATGACCCTAACCTGAGCACTCCTCGCGCATCACCACCTGCAGGTGCGCCTGGTCTCGGGTGCGAATCCGACCCGATTACCCGTATGGCTCTGGGAGAGCGTCCTTGAGTGAACTGCTGAGAGAGAGAGACACGTGGGTAGAGGGAAATGGGTAGGTTTTGCTCTATGTAGGCACAGGCTGAACGTTGAGGAAGAAAGACTTGGCCGCGAGAAGGAAGAAGGAAAGGCAGGAAGAACAGAAGGACCAAAGAAGAAGGAAGGCAAGGCAGAAGAAGACTGTAGAGAACGAAGAAAGGCCAAGTGAAGACTGCAAAGATCAGAAGAAGAAGAAGAAAGAAGGAAGAGCAAGGCAGGAGAAGAAACAATAGAAAAGAAACAAAGGTAGGAAGAAGAAGCCTTCGCAAGAAAAGAAGCAAAGCAGAAAGAGAGAAGAGAAAGAAAAAGAGAAGCCAAGACAGAAGACGAAGAAGAAAGAAAGCAAGATCAGAAGAAGAAGAATAATCAAAAGGAAAAGGGAAAACACTTTTAAGACGTCTGATCTTGGGATCAGACGTCCAATTTGACTCTTTTGCCTGAATTATTTTTTTAAATACCTCTGAATTCTAGTTTTGAGTAAATTAGAGTGTTCAATTGCATTTTGATTAGTAGTAAAGTCCATTTGCTCCCTGTGTTCGACCTCGGATACTCCGATTTTCGAGTAATAAAATTCTCTATTTGTTTGAATGCTTTGTCGGCTATACTACAACGTGACATCCTTTAAAACCTACAAAAGCGTTAAGAAGACCTTCTTCTTCTGCTTTGCTTCGAGCAACCAAGGCTTTGGCTACTTCTTTCTTCTTTATCTTCTCCTTCCTCTTCTGCGGTCTGCTTTCTCTTCTTCTTCTTCTTCACCTGCATACTCACACAGCTTGGTCAGAGGGCAAAAACCTAACTCTACCCTCCCCTGCGTCTCTCTCTCTCTCTCAGATTTCACTCGTAGGATTGCTCTCCCAGAGCCACCGGGTATTCGGGTGCGGGTCGTGCCTGGGTCCAGGCCCACCAGCGTGCGGTGGTGGGCGAGGAGTGCAGGTCGGGTATATGGGTTGGGCCAGGTCTGCGGGGGGTGGTCGCGGATGAGGCCGAGTAAGCGGGTGAGAGGGACCTCACCCAGTGTAACTGAGGCGATAAGCTTACAACACTTTTACAATTTATGCGGCTGCAGTGCCTCCAGAACTACCGAGGTGGGACTAAATGTCCCACCCCAAAGTGGCGCCTGCAGCTGAGGAAGCTGCAGGCAATTGCGGCCGTGTACGAGGCTTTCTCCCTAGCTGCAGGCCTGGGAAGCTTCGCGGTGGCAAGCCGCGCGTCCTGGAGTGCAAGCCTGGGCGAGGGCGAACCTGCAGCTGCAGGTGAAAGAAGCTCCACCTGCTCAGCAATGGCGGCGGAGGACGGGTGACCTGATCACAGAAATACAGCCTCTCAGCCTAGTCAGAAGGTGCAAGGAGCTTTGCCGGAGTGCGGCGAAGCTCGTGCGGGTGGTGGCGAGGAGTGGGGCGGAGTGCAGGGGTAGCCCTAGGTCGGACTGTGGCCGGGAGAATGGGTCTGTTTGGGGGGTCTTCAGGTGATGTGTGGCAGGAAATGAAGGGGGCGAAGCTGTGGAGTGGAGTGAGGGGAAGCTTCTGAGGTGATTGGCGAGGAGTAAGGGGGTCTGTGGCAGTGGGATGGTCTTGCCGGAGGGGGTGGTTGGAGACGGAGCAGGTGGAGGTTGCGTGTGGGGGTGCGAAAGTACAAATTGACAGGGGGAAAGTTGAGAGGAGGAGAAGGGGAAGCGTTTACCTAAACTCTGGACGAAGAGGGGAAAGCGGAGGCACCGGCTCGTACCTGCCGGAGTTGAGGAAGAAAGGGCCCTGAAAGGGGAGAACGGCGACGAGGAGGCAGGCGGAGAGTGTCGGCGGGTGCAGCGCGACACAGACGAAAGGGTTAGGGGAACCCTGCTGCAGGTAAGGCATCAGAGCGACGAGGAGGAGATGGTCGCCGGAAGCTGCAGGCCGTCTGTCAGAGCTGGAGAGGAGGAAGTGGGGGGGTATTCTCCATCAGAAACAACTTCCTCTCTTCAGCAGGCGGAGGCGGCTTTTATAGAGGCGAAAGCAGAGAGGTGGGCAGAGGGAGGCAACGTGCCGCCCTCGCCGAAGGACGGCCGGAGTAGGGACTCATACCTTCCACGTGTTCGCACGGAAGGTATGGGTCGCCGCAGAGACCATGGAGGTGTCCCTGCGACAGCAGATGTTGCAGGGAACCCCCGATTGACAGGGCAGAGGGCCTCCCTCACCCTGCGCGGCGCCATGCTCCGCGCAAAGTCGCCGGAGCATGGCGCTGCTCAGGGTTTTGCAGGGAGGACCTAAATGCAAAGAACGAAGAAGACTTAGGGGCCAAAATGCGAGGGTTTCAAAAGTTGAGGGTCAAAAATCAATAGATGAGGACCAAAATGCAAAGTCAGTCAAGAAGGCCTCTTCTTAGGCTCAAGTTTTTATGCATGACTAAATGGGACCTAAGGATTCTAATGGTGAAATTTATTTCTAGATCAGACCTTGTTTGACTGATCAATTTACATAAAAATCTAAATTAAATCATTAATTGGGCATGGTTCTCAGTGTAGGTCAAAGTAGGTTCCCAAGGCCAAATTGAAGGTTCTAAACCCTAGAGATTATTTTTCTATGAATTTTAGAGGGTTTAGTCGATTTTTTCTTTGCCTCGAACCTCGTGAATTGAAGTGGGTTTATTTTAGGGTTACAGGATGTCATTTAATTCCTTGGAGTTGCTGTAGCCCTAGTTAGATCAACTCATCCCACTTTCCTTCTTATTAGGTCAGTTTGACCTACGTTTGGACCCTAAGTTACCCTGTTTACAGATTGTGTTGGTGAAATTACATTTTTACCCCTTAGTTCTTATTTTCTTCACAAACTTAGAATTCTCTGAGTCAAGCCTTTCTATAAGTTATGTAGGAGATTTTTCTTGCAAATTAAGGTTAGATGGTGCCAGTTTAGGGTTTATGACGAGGTTCTCATCAGGCCGTGAGGCTGTTTTCTTTCTAACAAGGTTTGATGCCTTCGCTGCCATTAACAAAGCACGAAGCTTACTTGGAAGCTTCACCAAGGACTCCTCGCTCTAGGCAATTAGTCCTAGGTCGCACGGATTCCCTTCGCACACATCTTCAGCCCAGCAATTGGCATCGAAACCCCTGCAGCTGTTGCAATTAGAGGAGGCATCTATTGCAGGTGCTTGCGAAGAAGGTGGGACAACATAGTCCCACCTCGGAAGTGTAGGAGTGGAAGCAGTCGAATAAAGTAAAAAAGTGACAGGGGTTTATCGCCTCCTGACCATGGGGTGAGGTCCCACTCGCCCTCACTGCCTCGTCCGTGACCCCACTGCCTGCGGACCTAGCTCTGACTCGTATTCCCGATTAGCTTGCACTCCTCGCCTGCCACGCACGCCGGTGGGCCTCGTCTCGGACGTGCATACCCGACCCGATGACTCGAGAAGGCTTTAGGAGAGTGAGCCTAAGAGAGAAGGAAGAATAGAGATCGCGGGGGAGGGTAGGGTTAGGTTTTGCTCTCAGGAGAAGAAGAGGGAGCCAAGGAAGGAAAGGGCGGCAACCAGAGAAGCTTAGGAAGGAGAAGGCAAAGTTGAAGAGGAGCTGAAGGCATAAGAGAAGGAAAGGAGAAGGAAGAAGAAGAAGCCAAGAAGAAAGAAGGCCGTCAGAGATAGAAGGAAAGGAGAAAGAAGAGGAAGAAGAAGACAAGGGCCAGAGCAAAGAAAGAAGGAGATCAGAGACAGAGATCAGACAAAGAAAAGCAATTGAAGCACTATAGCATCTGTACATTTAAGACGTCTGGTTCATAAAATCAGACGTCTATTTTTTTTGTTCTTTATATACATTGATATTTTGTGGCTCTATTTACATTTCTTGCATTATAACTCTGATTTTTCATTGCATATTATATCCAATTTGAAAGTTGTGCTCTTGATTTTTAGACCCTAATTTGCTCCCTGTGTTCGACATCAGATTTATAATTTCGAGTGATAAAATTTATTTGTTTCGAGCGATTTCAACTATACTATGGCACATTGATTTTAACATTGATCTCGACTCACTAAAAATAGTACCAGACTATAGGAAGGCCGATTGAAACTTGGGCTACTCTTAAATCAGCTTTCTTGAAGAAATTCTTCCCTATCGGAAGGACCAATGCCTTGCGACGGGCGATTACTACTTTCGCCCAGCAGCTGGGGGAATTGTTTCATGGTGCCTGGAAGCTATTCCAAGAACTTTTGAGGAAGTGTCCATACCACGAGGTGCCGAAATGGCAACTCATGAAGATTTTCTATCATGGGTTGGTTGAGCAACTCAGTAATCACGTGGACGCTTCTTGCGGAGGCAATTTCCTCAACAGGGATGCAGATAGCGCATATGACTTTGAGGAAATGAGCGAGAACTCAATTAATCATGCCTCCATGGATGCATTCAACTGGTCCCAACAACCTAGGTCAAGTGCTAATGAGATCCAGAATTCTCATTCATTTGACATGGAATTAATTTGTAATAAACTGGATAAAATGGACTTGGTTGCTAAGAGAATGGAAAAATGGATGTCTGGAAATTCAGGAAACACTTCTTTACCCACTCAATCCCAAAATTTGGGATTCCATTCCTCACGAGCTCCCACGGGGTGAGAATTCGTGAACCAACTTGATTCAGCTCAACCTGTGAGCCGGGATTTCTCGGAACCATATGGGTTCCAAACTGGGGCCTTTGATCCCAGTTTCTCTGATCCTTCCTTCTCTTCATCCTCGTTTTATGAGGATGCATATGCAATGCAGGAGAATGTTAGGTCCAACCCGTATTCCAACACTTTTAACTCGGGATGGAGGAACCACCCTAACTTCTCCTGGAAAAATTAGGGGCAACAGACCCAATCTCAACCCAGCAACTATGCTTCTGAAAAACCTATGGGTCACGGTCAAGTATACACCCAGTTGCCCCCAAGATCGGTTAATCAACCATCTTGGAATGCCCAACAATCCACAGGGCAGGTTGATTTAAACTGGCAGATGGTGGAAATGCAAGGGTCTATGCTTCAGCTTATGCAACAAATGAAGACATCCTTGGATAACTTGCAATCCGGGTTAATTGCTAGCACCCGACAACCTGGATCCCTACCATCTCAACCCGTACCCAACTCGCGTAATGTGCAAAATCAGGGTAATAGAGCCCAAGGGTACGAAAATCAAAGGGACCCACACGAACATGCTCAGGTGGTTGAGTAGGGTCCCTCATCTTTTTCTTCTTCTGGTTACATGACCAACCAAGGCCCTCCAATCTTCACTAATCCACCTCAAGACCCAAACCCTTATGTCTTTGCAAACTTTGTCACCTTGAGAAGTGGGAAGCAGACCTAGAACCCTGAATTACCTTCTAGAAGTCAAAACCCTGGGGAGCTTGAGAAAGAGAAGGAGGAGGTTGAAGAAGATATAAGGCCCAGGAACTGGAAATTGAAAATACCACCCTTATCCCATTCTCTGAGGCCCTATTGAAAACTAGGAAGAAGAAAACCATAGACAGCCACGAGGAGCTCCTGAATTTATTCAAGAGTGTAGAGATAAATATTCCGCTCCTCGTTGCTATTAAGCATATCCCAGCTTATGCTAAATTCTTGAAAGAACTGTGTATCCAAAAGTGTAAGCTGAGAGAACCCACTCCGAGGAAGGTGATTCTCTTTGAGCAGGCAAGTTCTGTGATCCTACATCACCTTCCTCAAAAGAAGAAAGATCCAGGTGCCCCCTTGATCTCATGGATTATTGGGGAATACACTTTTGATAGGACACTATTGGATCTAGGTGCATTCATCAACCTAATCCTGACTTCTCTTTATGTGAGGTTTGGGTTAGGTGAACTCAGGCCAACCTCAGTAACGCTACAATTAGCAGACTGATCGGTCACCACACCGAGAGGCGTTATTAATGATGTAATTGTCAAGGGCAAGGATTTTTATTTTTCTGTAGATTTTCTCATCCTTGACATGGATGTACCTAATGGTTTGAGGAACACGCCCATCATTCTGGGGCGTCCGTTCTTAGCTACTGCCAAGGCCAGCATAAACTGTGAAAGCTGTAGTATGGAGATCGCCTTTGGGGATAAGAAATTAACTCTGGATATTTTTAAGGCGATAAGAGGATTTGAGGATTGTGGATTCATTGAGGAGCTCGAGGATCAGGATCTTGAGACTTGTATGACAATCAGTGTTCTCGAGGACTCCACCAGCCTTAGCGAACCCAACCCACAACCCTCCGTGGTAGACCTACCACATTCTGAAGAGGCTGTTGATTTTGTTCATTCCCAGCCTCTTCCACTGGATCGACCTGATGAATCTTCATCGACATCCTCCCTTCCTTCTATTCTAAACCCACCCCAACTGGAATTAAAATCGTTGCCCAAAAATTTGAAATATGAGTTCTTAGGACTTGAAAACACGCTCCCTGTGATTATTAGTGCTGATTTAACTAAGGAGCAAGAATTGAGGTTAATTAGGGTCCTTAAGAACAACAAGGAGGCAATTGGTTGGACCATCCATGACCTTAGAGGGATCGAGCCATCTTATTGTAATCATCGTATTTTCATGGAAGATGGATCCCGCCCTTCTCACGAAATGCAAAGGAGACTAAACCCGAATATGCAAGAAGTGGTCAAGAAGGAGATAATCAAGTGGCTTGATGCTAGGATTATTTACCCAATCTCAGATAGTCCGTGGGTTAGCCCCGTTCAGATTGTACCCAAGAGGGTGGGAATAATCGTTACGACTAATGAGAAAGGGGAAACCTTCACCACTCATTCAACTTCTTCTTGGAGAGTCTGTATTGACTATAGGAAGTTGAACACAGCCACTAAAAAGGATCACTTTCCCTTGCCATTCATCGATCAAATCCTTGAAAGGTTAGTTAGGCAAAAATATTTTTGCTTCCTAGACAGTTATTTGGGATATGACCAAGTCCCTATCCATCCTGAAGACCAGGAAAAGACAACTTTCACATGTCCCTACGGAACCTTTGCTTTCCGTAGAATGTCGTTCAGGCTTTGCAACGATCCTGCGACTTTTCAAAGGTGCATGCTGGCCATCTTTTCTGACATGGTGGGAGATTGTCTTGAGGTGTTCATGGATGATTTCTCCGTTTTCAGAGATTCTTTTGAGTCTTGCCTGGCTAACCTGGAATTCATCCTTCAGAGAAGCATCAAAACATAGCTGGTCCTTAGCTGGGAAAAGAGCCACTTTATGACTCAGGAAGGCATTGTCCTGGGTCATGTGGTCTTTAGTTGGGGTATTGAAGTTGATAGAGTTAAGGTGGATGCTATCTCTAGACTTCCTCCACCCACATTCGTAAAATAGATTCTCTCTTTCCTTGGGCATGTGGGTTTTTACAAAAGATTCATTAAGGATTTCTCGAAGGTTGCTTGGCCCTTGAGTAACCTTTTGGCCAAAGACACGCCGTTCGAGTTTGATGAATCATGCTGTAAGGCATTTGATTTATTGAAAACGGTAGTCACCTGTGCCCTGGTATTGCAACCATCGATCTGGACAGTCCCATTTGAGATTATGGCCGACGCATTTGATTATGCCGTCGGGGCTATCTTGGGTCAAAAGATTGAGAAAAAGCCCTCTGTGATTTACTACGCCAGCAAGACTCTGGACGAGGCCCAGAGGAATTACACCGTTACTGAAAAAGAATTGCAAGCCATAGTTTTCGCTTTAGAAAAATTCAGGGCTTATCTGTTAGGTTCTCGTGTCATCATTTATACCCACCACTCGGTCTTGAAACATCTCTTGGCCAAAAAGGATGCCAAACCCCGGCTTATTCGCTGGATTCTGCTGCTTCAAGAGTTCGATCTTGAAATCAGGGATAAAGCTAGGGCACAAAATGTAGTGGCAGATCACCTCTCGAGAATCCTAATTGATTCTCCTCATCCGGATGTCCCGATCTTTGATACTTTTTCGGATGAGACTATCCTCATAGTCTCGGGTATCCAAACCCCCTGGCTTACGGATATTGTCAATTATTTAGCTGTTGGTCAAATCCCCCAGGATTGGACCAAACAACAACGGGATAGACTTGTGTCTGAGGCTAAATATTATTTTTGGGATGATCCCGAGCTGTACCACATTGGCGTAGACCAGATTATTCATTGATGCATCCTGGAAGTTGAGTTCCATAGCATACTTGAGTTCTGCCACACATCTGCGTGTGGTGACACTTTTCTGGGAAAAATACGGCCGCAAAAATCTTGCAATCTAGATTCTATTGGCTATCATTATTTAAGGATGCCCAGGAATTCTCAAAGTCATGCACCCGATGCTAGCCACTCGGGAACATGGCTAAGAGAGATATGATGCCCCTGAACCCAATTCTTTCTGTCAAAATTTTTGACATTTGGGGTATCAACTTTATGGGACCCTTCCCTCCTTCATTTGGACACTAGTATATTCTGGTCGCTGTTGATTACGTGTCCAAGTGGATTGAGGCAATTCCCACCTGAACTAATGACCACAAGGTGGTCATCAATTTTGTAAAGAGAAATATCTTTAGTTGGTTTGGGGTTCCTAGGACAATTATCAGTGATGGTGGCACACATTTCACTCATGCCCAGTTTCGGAATTTACTGGGGAAATACAGGGTGAATCATCGGATTTCCACACCTTACCACCCTTAGACGAACGGACAGTCCGAGGTCTCCAATCGGGAGATCAAGAACATTTTGCAGAAAACCATTAGGCCTGATGGAAGGATTGGACCCAAAAGCTAGATGATGCTCTTTGGGCATACCGTATGGCGTACAAAATGCCTATCGGTATGTCTCTGTTCCGTCTGGTGTTTGGTAAGGCGTGTCACTTACCCGTAGAACTTGAACACCGGGCATTTTGGGCCATCAAGAAATGTAATGTGGACCTTGAGTTGGCCAGGAAAACCAGGAAATTCCAATTATTTGAGTTGGAGGATATTCGAAATGATGCTTATGAAAATGCCAGAATCTATAAGGCAAGGACCAAAGCTCTGCATGACCAGATGATTTCACGTAAGAGCTTTGAGCCGAACCAGAAGGTCTGGCTTTTCGATTCTCGATTGAAGCTTTTCCTCGGTAAACTCAGGTCTAAGTGGGATGGCCCGTTCGTTATTGAGTGGATTTTCCCTAACGGGGCCGTTGAAATCTCTGACCCAAAGATGGGTAATATTTTCAAGGTCAACGGACAGCGTCTTAAACCCTTTGTTGACCATGTGCTCCTTGAACTCATCTCGGACAAGGTTGCTCTTACCCTGCCTTGGCCACTGCGAGTCGATCATCGCCTAGCTGAAGGCACTAAATTCAGCACATGTAAAGACTATTCCAAGCTGACCAGAGTCTCATGGAAACCAGGTATTATTCTTCCACTTCTACTCTTCCGCATGCTTTCATTTTTTTTCACAATGAGGGCATTGCAATAGCTAAGCATGGGGGGGTGGACATATTTTATAACCTTTTTGTCAGCTGTAACAACAATTTCTTGTTATTTGATTCTTGTTAAAAACAAAATGAAAATTTAAAAAAGATAAAAAAATTAGAATTAGGAGACGAGAACTTAGGCATTAGAAGTTGTAAACGTTAGGAATTGATACCTTGAGACCTGAATACTTAGACTCTTCAGATCTTTGGGCTTAATTAGCTCGAGTGTCCACTCGAATGTGGACTTAGTCTCGAGTCCTCACCAATTAAAATTCATTTTAATTTGGTAAATAATTTGGGATGATAAGTATGCGACTTATCAACCCACCCTCTGATTTGGGGGGATTTTAAGACTAAGCATTTACACACTATTCGCACTGACTCACTTTCTAGTGGTTTTTACAAAAATTGGGTAGTTAATGGATCGACTTGGGTGGTATGGTTGGCAAGTTGTCGGTGGTAACAACTCATCGGCTAGTTGTCCAAAGCCCGCCACAAGACCATTTTCATTGTACTGCCTTTAGGTAAATCTTAGATCAGAAAAGCCACCTACATAAAAAAAAAGAAAAGAAAGAAAGAAAAAAATAGCAAAAGGAGAAAATAAAAATAAATAAATAAAACCACACTTCACCACACGGGTATGGCTGACAAGCTGTCAGTGGTAACAGCTCATCGGCCGGTTGTCTAGAACCTAGCTCACAAAAAAAAAGCACAATAATTCCCAAAACACTTAGGGAAGAAGCGGGGAAGCAGAATAAACCAGGGAGATATATACTGGGTTCGCCCTTGTGTTGACTCCATAAAAAAAAAAGTAGGGAGAAAGCTATCGATCAAAAAGATAAACCTCTAGGCAAGGTCACCTAGGGTCGTAGAAACCCGAAGTCCGTTTTAACGGCCATCTAGTGAGTCTTTCACTATGTTCACAAGATGCTTAGAACTTAGAGTCATTTTCAAGTATTGGGCGGGTCGGGTAGCCGTAAAAAATTATCCTGGAACTCTCAAACTCGAAAAGTACAAAAAAATTAGAAAAGAAAAATAAGAAAAAAAAAATCTTCTCTTATCAAATAAGGCGAGGGCTTGGACGGTCTGCATTTTGGCAGGCACCCGGACACTGTTGAGTTTTTGTAATTAGGTCTTGGGGTTGAGATTTCTAAAGCAACCAATGAATTTTGCCTAAATATTTGAACCCTGATTCTATTTTTATACATAGCATTTAGGTTAATTTTGCTGGGGACTAGCAAAAAATAGGCATAGGGTTATGATGAACACACATGAATTCATGATAAATTGCTTATTTATGATAGTTTCTAGGCTTAGCATTGCATATCATGTTCTAAATATTGCATAACATCCATTGCATGGCATTTAGGATAGTTGTATGTTTTGTATATTAATTCCTTCATTTTATATGGCTAGAGGGCAATGCAACATCCATACGGGTTTTGGATGGAAAATCCTACCGTACGGATGGATCCAGAGTGACGATCGTAGTTTGGCATTGTGAAAATCTTCTCCATCTGTGTACCGTGGCACCCTCTACAAGAAGAAGAAGATGGAAGACCTAGATGGTGCCACGTGGCGCCATCCAGGCCACCCAACATCGGCCAGCAGCCACCGCCCACTCCCTTCATCATCCGCGCCCTTGAATCCTAGCCGTTGGATCAAGATCCAACGGCTGGGAAGCATCTGCATCGAGCTCCTCCTCGTGACACAAAGGACGACCTAGCGTATTGGTGGGAACAACAGTTCTCAAGGGAGGGGCGCAGGTTCAAATCCCCGCAGCCCCCCAGATCCTCAAATCATCGAGGCAGCAGCGCACGCAAGCAGCAGCGACAGCACAGCGTGTGTGCGCGTGCACAAGTGCACGCCAGCACGCACACTAGTAGGCCACCGCACGATTAGCGCCTGTGATGGGCGGCAGCGCAGCGCGAGCGCGTGCGCGGTTGGTGCCAGCTTTCAGTAACAGCTGGGCTGACCTATAGCGACGCTTACAGCCGTCGCTACTTCATTGCAAGCCAATTAAACCAGCTAAGGGCGTAAGCAGATGTGTGCTATCTACAGCAACATTTCTAGCGACAGTTTAAAGGTCCCTAAAGGTCCTTTACCCATTTTTAGCCTCTTCTCCTCCACTATAAAAGGATCTACACCCCCTCCTAAGCCATCTCTACCTACTTTACTCCCACCTACTCCTAATCTCTAGAAAGCCTACCAACGCTCTGTTAGAGCTTGCTCTTAAGCTCCCAAGGTGCCTATTAGCCTAGCGAACCTCTTCCCCACTAAATACTCCTTCAACTTCCCATCCCCCTTCATAGGTCGCCTTGGAGCCGTCCTTCCACTTCCATTCTGGTAGCAGATCATCTCTGTCTTCTCACCTTCATTCTGAAGCCATGCCGAAGCTTTCCTCTACCTGACGTCCTTCTGCATCTCACCTCCGTCGTCCCGCTCCCCACCTCCTTCTTCCGAGCTTCCGCCAGGCGCCGTCGTCTCGCTGAATAGTCGATTTGGGAGATTTCATCTCACCCCCCTCTCTTTTTATGCTTTCATAGTTGATTGTAATAGACATTGAAGTGATATATATACCATTTTTGTTCCATCTCTATCTTGTGATTCGTTTGCTTGTTTTCTTCTTACAAAAATTCAAAAAAATAACAAAACCCTAAAATATAAAAAAGAAACAAATCGAAGTGCGGTTTTCAGTTAAAGTAAACGTCACCTCCCTGTGTTCGACCCGGGACTCCCTTGAAGTTTCGGTATAAATTTTATCTGATCGACGTGCTTTGCAACTACGACGATGGGTTACTCGTAACCTCGATTTCTAACACGTGAAACTCGTGCGACCATCAGCCAATGACCTACTGAGAGTGGATCTATTTCTGATCGAGCACTAACTCAATATACAGTCGGGCTCTCGAGCAATCAAGCAAGCTTGGCAGCATAAGTTAGTCAAACAATGGTAGGTAGCCACTACGGAAGTAGACAAACTACTGGAAGTACCTTCATCGAGCAGTCAGTTTACCCAAAGTGGCTATCTAACATTGTGATGGTCAAGAAGTCAAATGGAAAGTGGAGGATGTGCGTGGACTTCACGAATGTGAACAATGCATGCCCGAAGGACGAATTTCCTCTGCTTAAGATCAACACTGTGGTGGACTTGTTGATGGAAAATCATCCTAGTTTAGAGAAATACGCTTCGTGAATAGACATTTAAATTTATATGTGCTCGAAAAACGTGAGTTCCGAGGCCAGTCGCAGGGAGAAAAATAATTGTAATTCAACCACTAATCAAGTGTATAAAGATGAGCATAATAAATGATTCACAAGAAATAATATGCAATGAATAATCAATCATCAAATAGATAAGAGATTTGAGTTTTCCAATGAGCCAAAAATAAATAACATGAGGCTAAAAAAAATTGGTTTTATACTTAAGCACAATTAACACTTAACCAAATCTCAGCTCTTCTTCAACACTTACACCAAATTTCCACTCAAGTATTAGATGTCTCTCGAAGGGTTCAAACACCTTAAGTGTTCACTTGAATTCTCTGAAAAGCAAACCCCCCCTACTCTCTCATAACAGAATATTCTCTCTCCTCAAACTCGGTTCACAATTCAGACCATAGATGCAAACTTGACTCAGGCATAAACCGGCCTAGACCCACGTACATGTGGGCACATGCGAGGGCGTGTGCGTGGGCATGTGGGTAGGGACTTGGCCCCAGTGCTTCGAAGGCAACTAGCCACTACACTCAATTCCTTATGAATGCATTTCAGCATTAAAGAGCAATGATGTGGGACTATGAAGCTAGCCCTTTCTACTCTTGCTGTGCGTGAAGGTCTCTTGCTCAATTGACATTGTTGTTGGTGCTGCTCTAGTCAATTGAAGATCCAGAAGCCCTCTTGGCTAGATTCTGCAGCTATTGGATGTTGTGGTGAAGTTGATTGTCGGTCAGAGATGGGCGGACGGAGGTGGAGTAACGGCAGAGATCCGGCGAGCACCTAAAAAGCACGAAATGGCCTTGTGGCCCAATTAGAGAGCTTAGGATGATCGCCGTGGTGCAAGGAGTGTGATGGTGGTGGAGTTTTGATGTTTCGTGTAGGGATGAGATCGGACAATGTTGAAGATGACGGTGGATGATGGGTTCGTCCGGCGTATGAATACAGAGATCAAAAGCCTCAATAAATTGAGGGTTGTTGATCTCTAGGGCATGGGGAAGGTGGTGGTGGCGGTGGTTTGTCGATTGAGGAAGTAGAGCACCAGCTCAAACTCTTCGAAGCTCGTACTGGAGGCGGAGAAGAAGGTGGTGGATCAGGGAGGACAGTGGATGAAACCTAAGTAAAAAAGGCCTAATAGAGTGTAGGAGGGGAGAGAGAAAGAGTAGGGGACTTATTAGAAGGAGAAGAGGCGGAACCATGTCTGGTGTTGGCTGGCTATTGAGCGCGAAAATCTATGCTATCGGAGTTGGATTCGAAAACCCGTCATTGTAGTTCGAGTTGCAAAGAATTCCGTTCAACAGATAAAATTTATACCGAAAATCCGTAAAGAAGTTCTGGGTCGAACACAGGAAGACGGACATTTGATTAAAAATACGCGTTTGTTTTGTTTGTCACGAAACATAATAGCTGGTCAAAAACTAGCTATCTATTTAACGAATAATAAATAGAAAGAGAGAGAGAATATTACAAATAAAAGCAAAAGAGATGTAGAATAAACATGGATTTCATTATCAGAAGTTGTTCATTACACTACTCATTATGACTAGAAAGCGGGAAATCTATACTAAAAAGCGGTAAATCTACTCTAAAAAGTAGTAAAAAGAATGGAGAGAGAAGTATCCTCTTAATGCATGAAGAAGGAGGACGAAGCGGGAGGAACGGGAATGAAGCGGGAAGGAGGATGAAGCGAGGGGAATGGGAATGAAGCAGCATGTCGTCGTTGTCGCAGGATCCGCTTCTTGAATGCAGAGAGAGGACAACCACGGGATGCTTCACAAAGGAGGACGAAAGTGGAAGATTATGATTTCTACTCTAGAGGAGCATCCTGAGTTTGGGACAAGCTCTTAGAGCTTTGGAAGGGGTGAGAGAAGAGAAGAAGGGATGAGAATTTCATAGGGTAAGGGTCTCCTTTTATAGTTGCAAGGATTGGGGGCATTTTGGACATTTTAACTTCAAAAACAATAAAGAGGGGCCTTTAACAATAGACATAAACGTTGCTAAAGGTCGGTCGTGGACGACGTGTGCGTGCGCTCACTCCTCTTCCACGCCTAAAACGTACACCCACATTTGGGCAATATCAGCTGTCCGATCTCAAAATCGGACGGCTTAAAGTCATCCTCACAGCACCCATTTAAATGCTCCTGTTGCGCGCCCGTGCGTGCGATGAGGCGTGCACATGCGCGTCGTCACGTGCGTACGCGATGCAATGCATGTCCTTGCTCCACGACTCCACTTCATCTGCTGCACGATAGCCATCTAACGGTCAGAATTTACACGCCCCACTCCTCGGCTAGATTGAGGCGCTCGGCAAGGCTCGAACTCGCGACCCCTGCATCGCCCACAGGGGCACGGCCGCTGTGCTGAAGCCTCGACTTTGTCGTGCGGAGGGTTTAAGCGTGTGGATCTGTTGGCCGTTGGATCAAGATCCAATGGTCCAGATCGTTCGCGCCCAAAGCCTTTTGAAGAGCGGAGCGACGGGTCCCTGGGGCCAATTGAGTGGCTAAGATGGCACCACGTGGTGCCATCTTAGCCGTTCAACTTCTGTGTGTTGCAGACGGTGCCATGGGTGTCGGATTGGATCAATTTTTGCGCCGTTAGGTGATGAGAGACTCATCATGATCTCTAATTACCCCTAATTAACTAGTCTTCCTAGTTAATTAGCTAATGTTATGAATATATAAGGGTTAATTATGAAATAAGGGATATTTAGTAAAGGACCTTAAAATAAGTTTAAAATGACATTTTATCATCCAATTAACATTATTAATAATCTAGATAATAATTGGACTCAAAATTTTATTAACCATTCCCTTAATTAATAAGTTAAGTAACTTAAACATAATATATACATAAGTATATAATAACTTAAGTAATTTTACTTAATCTAATAAATTAACTTAAAAACATCAAAAATGTAAATTCAAGATGAAACATAATATTTACCTTATTTACTAACATATATAAAAGGTTGAAAAAGATCTAAGTTAAAATAAACCTTCAAAACTTGGGTTTACATTTTAGTCCTTAATATTCATTGCAATCGGGTCCTTAATTTTCACATAGGTCCTTAAGTTTCATTTCATATAGGTCCCTTTTCATCTTCTTCTTCTTCACCTGAATGGATGGCTGTCGACAAAGAGTTACGCCACCGCACGATCACCACCCTTCCGACATCAACCTTCTTTCTCAAAGCTCTTGGAGCTTGGGCTCACCACTCCATTTTCATCCTCTGTTCTGGATTAATCGGAAATCCTAATTTTCAGTGGGAGATAACCTCATCGTCGTCGGAGATGACACCGGAGGTTAAGCTCCTCAAGCTCCTTCTTCATCCAGACCCCGCCACTCTCTTCGTCACCAACTACTATAAATACCCCCACACCCCTCTGATTTCTCTCAAGTTGGCTCCCTTCTCTCTTCTAACACTGAGCCAACCCAATAGGCTATTCGTCTGCAACTCCAGCGACCTTCCATCTCATTCTCCGACTTCCTCCATCCATTCTGATCAGCCAAGGAGATCCGCCGTGGTCAGCCGCATCTCTGGACACAGGCTACGACCAAGAAATCCTCTGCTCTGCTCACACCCACCCGCCGGAGATTCTTCTTTACACCCTCTGATTTAGTCGTCCGCCATGAGCCTTTGGTGGAACCCTATTGACCCCTTCGTCCAGGTAATAGTAGATTAGGAGTAGGAGTAGGAGTAGGGTAGTTTAGGTAGGTAGTTAGGTAAGTAGTTAGTTGTAATTTTAGATTTCAAATGTTCATCTTCTCCAACTCCGACGAGCTCCTTGAGCTCGCCAGAGCCTTAATCTTGTCTTTTTAACTCACTGTCCACCTTCCTTTAACCCTTACGATCATTTCTATCACACTTAATCGTTTAATTGATCATTTAATCGCTTAAATCACCTTCACCTCCACCGACTACTGTCGTTGTCCATGGCGACAGTAGCTGAGTTTAGAACCACCTTCATAGGGTTCTCCATCACTTATTCATAACCTAAGGACCCCAATTGATATTATAATATATAGAATTACCACATATAACTTAAATGCCCAATTTGTAATTAAGCTCCTGAGCTCGTTGTCCATGGCGGCTCAGGAGCAGTTCAAATCCTTAATTATATATATATTTATGATCGTAAATACTTGTTGACTTGTTTTGACCACTCAATTGAGTGGTGAAACAAGTCTTGAGCATTAACAACACAGATCCTTTGAAAAATGAATTTCACTGTTAAATCTTAACTCTAATGAACAAAAGAAAAATTAGTTGAGTCCCTGAGGTTCCTTGCAACCTTAGGAACCTTTTTAGATTAAAAATGGCACAAATTCACAATCTGTGAACACTTTTCATTCTTTCTGGACTCACCGGAGCTTTGACAAGTCAAATCTGAGCTTCAGCCTACAGAACTTAGTGAAAAGCTCCAGAATGATATAAGTGCGATCACTGATTAATTTGAGGTCATTTAGTTTGAATTTTAACCACTGGAGTTGTAGATTGAGGTTCATCTTCTCCAACTCTGGCGGAGTTGGAGAAGTTTGATAGATAGATATGATAAGCATTTAAAGTGTCTAGAAGCTTCAGTGCAGTGCATTAAAGCTGTTCATCACCTCAGCATAATATAGAAACCTCCCAAGTACTTTGATGAACAAAGTGTTTTTGGAGCTCAGGCGGCAAGCCTGAAACCCTAATTTCTAGGGATAGAACACCTTTTTAAGGGTCCGAACCTGTTCCTGGAGTTGAGAAGATGCTATTTTAGGCATTAATTCCCTGTGGAGAGATTTAAATCATAAAGTCAAATTTTGAGGCTTCGTAGTCAAAACTAAGTCTGATTCTGGAGTTCTAAGCTCGATTTAAGGAATTGATGAGATAGAATTGATTCTGAGATGTCTGTGAATAGTATTAGAGTGATTAAAATGAGCTCAGATGAATGATTTGGTGAGAATTCAAATCCTGCCAGTTTGGGTTGTTTTCGAACCCAAACTAATAACAGTGGTATTTTGATGAGTTTTGATCTTAAATCCTTCCTAGATCAATCTGTTTCAACCCTTAGAACTTGTTAAAATCGATCAGAAATATTCTTAGCTGTCTGTTCACCTATGTCATGTCTGAATTTCGTTCTCTGAAGCTTACAGAGAAGCTTGAAGCTTCTCTATGTTGCCTGAAGCTTAAAGAGCTTCAAAACCTCTACCTACAGATGCAAAATCATATATATAAATTATTTAGAGCCTTATTGAAAGAGATTAGGTCCATCTGTGGACTCTGTAACATTAATTTCACTTTCCAGGTAATATAACCCGTAGGAACCCCCTTGTTTCTCTCTTCAAATTGAAGAGGAAATCATCCTATAAACCTAAAATTGACCCTGCAACCTTGTAGATCTACTCAAGAGCTTTCCATCAAGCTTTGAATCGCTTGATTTGGAGCTCTGAGTAGGAAGATATGATCGATTGAAGTCGGGTCTGGAGGAGGGGGTTAACTACGAGCGCGCGCCTTGGAATAAAAGTGATTTGTTGTATAGGCTCACCAGTCGTCGAGCGCTCGGCGCGATCTGATCATCTGGCATTATGAGCATTTGTGTGTGTGTGTGTGTGGGCATGTGTTCCTGCAAGTGTGCGCCCGAGTAGGCGTGAGCGATTGTGGCCCTGGGAGGGCGAGGCCTGGGAGGCGTGAACCAGTTCGGTTCGAGAGAGGGCTGGTTTGGCTCGAATGAAATAAGCCAAAATCGAACCATAATGAAATCAGGCAAGGACCGAGTAGGGTTTAGTCTCACCCTGATCTCAGGGTGCTATGTATCCTTGAAAGGACCTCGTCGCAAATAAAAATAATCTTTTGTTAAAAAGTAAAAATAAACCCGGTTCAACTGAAAGTTTAAAGGTGCAGCTAAGGAAGCTAAGGAAAGAAGGAAGAAGAACATGCACTAAGGGAATTAAGGAAAGATTAAGGGAAGAGAAAGGAAGAAGGCAGGAGCAGAAGAAGAGAAGAGAGAAGAAGAAAGGGAGCTCGAGAGACAGAGTAAAAGATAAAGGCTAAATAAAAGGAAAAGAGAGAAAGAAAGAAAGAAAGAAGAAGAAAAGAGAGAGAGGCTAAAGAGTAAAAAGAAGAATTTGTTTTTCTTGTTAAATGTAAAAATTTCTTTTTACTTGCAATTGTTGTAATAAGGCATGTTCTAGCTAAATCAACTTTTCTTTGCCTTAAAACATTTGAATAAATTCATATGCCTTTAATGTTGAAAATTCATATGGGATTTTGTATATTTCTTAAAGTTTTAATCAATTTTTGCAAAATTCATGTTTCTAAATTAACTTAAATATACCTCCTAAACTTATAAAGAAAAATAAAGATAACTGGTGAATTTAGAATGAATTATACCTCCCAGCGAACAACCTGGACTCAATCAGTAAAAATTTCTAAAATGTTATGTTAATTCGACCCTATACTACACAACCGACATAACTTCGAGTTAACCTAAGTGACTTTACTCTAAATTAAGTAAAATTAACTTAATTACTGAGTTGAGTAAGGAAACGTATCATTAGGCTGTGATCGTTGATCCGAACCCATCCGTGCGGTCGGATTTGTCGTCGAAGATGCGGATTAACCCCTTCTTGGCCCTTGATCTCTAGGCTTCCTTGGACTATATCTGGTGCTACGGATGTCCGATCAGAGCGATCTTGGAGTCGTTGAACCCTCGTCGTTGCCCTGATCAAATCCGTATAGTTGGATCCTCGGTCTAAAGCCCTGATTAATAAGTTGTCCTGTCCCTGGCCATAAAAGGAGACAATTAACCTAAATTTTATACAGACTAACCTAAATGCAAGATGATGCATGTTATGCAATATTTATAGTATGTGATGCAATTCTATGCCTAAGAACACGTGTAAATAGACAGTTTATGTGATATAAACATGTTTACATCACACTCCCATACCTATCTTTTGCTAATCCCTAGCAAAACTATATGCTATTTATAAGAGAAATAAGTTGGATTTCTTAGGAAATAGTCATTTTCAACACTTAAGGATTTCAACTAGGATTTGAACTACAGAGACACAATAGTACCCAGGTATCAGCCAAAATGCGGATTGCCTCATGTTCTCGTCTTATTCAAAGAGGGATCTCTTTTTCTCTTTTCCTTTTTTCTTTTTTTTGATTTTTTGAGTTCAGGGTTACAGAGCGGCTTTCTATGGCCACTCAACCCGCTCAAGACTTGATAAGAACCCTAAGTTCTAAGCATCTTTTTGTGAATGTGATAGACTCGTTGATCGACAATCATAACGGACTTCGGGTTTCTACGCCCCTAGGTGACCTTAGAAAGAAATCTGCCTGAAGGTGTATCTATACGACTGATAGCTTTTTCCCTACTTTTATTTTCATGGGGTCAACACAAGGGTGAATCTAGTGTATATCTCCCTGACTTATTCTACTTCTTTGCTTCTTCCTAAGTGTTTTGGAATTTTCTAGTGCATTTCTTGAGCTGGGTTCTGGACAACTGGTCGATGAGCTGTTACCACCGACAACTTACCAGCCATGCTCGTGCGGCGAAGTGTGGCTTATTTATTTTTGTTTCTTTTTCTTTCTTTTCTCCTTTTCCTTTTCTTTTTCTTTTCCTTTTGAACTTTCTTTTTCTTTTTAAGTAGGTGGCTTCCCTGGTTTAAGATTTACCTAAAGGCAGTAGGAAAAGAATGGTCCAATGGCTGGGCTTTGGACAACCTACCTATGGACTGTTACTCTTGATAACTTACCAGCCATACTACCCTAGAAGGTTCATTAGCTACTCAATTTTCGTTTAAACCGCCGAACAACGAGTCAGTGACGAATAGTGCGGAGATGCTTAGACTTAAAGTTTCCCCAAATTAAATGGCAAGTTGATAAGTCGTGTACTTATCACCCAAACTTATTTAATAAAATTAAAATAGAATTTAGGATGGCGAAGTCTCAAGAAACAAATTCACATTTTAGTGGATACTCGGGCTGATTAAGTCCGAAGACTTGAAGGGTCTGCTGTTCAAATCATACAGTTTTATTTCTTAAGATTGAAAATCTTTTAAAGCCCAAGTTCTCTTTCCATAAATTTTATTTTAATATAAATAAAAGGAAAACAAAACGAATCTACGGAGTTGACGAAATAATTTAGAGATAAATATCCACCCCCCCATGCCTATCTAATGCAATGTCCTCATTGTATTAAAAAGATATAAAATAGAGTGGAATAGAGTAGAAAGCACGTGAATTACGTGAATAACGTGTTCGCTCGGAGATGAACAGAAACTATATACGTGCTGATTTAGTGCCTTCAGCTAGGCACACTATACAAAGAAGAAGAAATAACGAATTCACAGGTGCAGGTCAGAATCATAATAAAAAGATTCACCTTAGGACCTGCCAGCAGATGTCCACATATGTGAACCAGATTGTGATGCAGACCCATACCCCATGGTGGAGTATATTTAGGGTTCTGGATAAAAATTACCTAGAACTTGAAATCAGAATGCAAGCGGGGTCGGACCTGCGATTTATGAGGATGAAACCCAAGACCAAAAAGTCGGGTTATAGAGAATTCATGATTAAAAGGATAATCAATGAATGTACGCTTGGGTTGGACATCCTCAGAACAAATGTCATAAGGGTCCTTGTTTGTTGGTTTCAAATTAATTGGAACCCTTAGACTCGGTCTTCTACTTCCTCCTTATCTTGCTTCCCAAATCAAAATTTCTCAGCTCCTATCCTCCTCATTTAGAATGTCAAATTCCTGGACGTCCTGCATATTAAACACCCCGTTTGAAATTTCCAAGTCTAAAAGATGTGACTGAATCAGAATTGACTTGGGTCTACTTATCTCAAAAACAGAATCATCAGTAAGCTCAATGGGGTAAAACTGAGAATCAGGGCGTTGAATTGAATCCTTAATACAAGAATCTAGATCTGCCATGGAAGCCCCAATAAGATCAGTTTCCTCAGTTATTGGGCATCATATGATCTATCGGATTCCTCAGGCCCAGTTGTCTCACAATAATCGTGTTTTGTAAACCCATGTGAGACTTCACAAATTGATTCTTCACCTTTAGAATCAAAGAAATCTAAATCTGTATTAATGTGTGCCTCAAAATCATCCATCTCTTTCTGATCCATGGAGACATATGCTTCCTCATTCCCCAGCTTAGGGATCTCAGGTGAACAAATCAGATCATCCTTAATTGGTTGCTCTAGGTCAATCTGGTCAACCTTGTAACATGTGTCCCCCCCAACAGGTGCCTGAACGGGTTCTGACATTGGCTCTCCTGAAGGGGATTCATCCTGGGAATCATCCCATGATTGAACTAAAGTGTAACGAGCGCGTGCCCCAGACGTCTTTTAAGACGTCTGGGAGGTGGCCCAGACGTCTGTAAAGACGTCTGGGATCACATCCAGACGTCTGACCAGACGTCCGGGATAGTTTACAGACGTCTGGCGAACAGTTATGCTCGCACGGGACATTCGTCTGCGCGCCTGTGCGCGCAGACCTGCGATCCTGCCTCTTTCTCTGCGGCGGCAGGCGACTGCGACCGCCTTCTCTCTCCTCTCAGCGCGGCGTTAAAAGGGGGGGGCGCGCCTCCCCTCCCGTCTCCACCATCTTCCTCCTTCTTCTCCTGCCTGTGCGCGAGAGCGAGCGGACGCGAGGGCGCAGCGGCAGCGGCAGCCGCAGTAGGCGCGGAGGAGCTGCGGCGTGCGAGGGCGGGGCTCTGCCGTGAGGGCGAGCTCGCCGGGAGCGGCTTGGCCGGCCGGCGGAGGGCGCAGGGGGCGCAGAGCGTCGCGGAGAGGGACCTGCTGCAGGCGGAGCAGCGGACGCGCGAGGTGCGACGCGGGCGGCGTCGCGAGCGGAGGCCGAGCAGGGCTCTGATTCTGGAAAAATTTCCAGAATCAGACGTCTGGATTGATATACAGACGGCAAGGTCGACGTCTGTGAGATCATACAGACGTCTGAAAGGTGAGTTTCCGCTTTCTTCTTCCTTTTTGTCGACTGACCGTACTGAGGGAGGGGGGTTGGCTGTGCGCAGGTTGTCTGATTCGTCATCCTTTGCGAATCAGACGTCTGGAAGTTGTACCAGACGGCGGGAGTGACCTCCAGACGTCCGGAGTGACCATCGGACGTCTGGGATCTAGGAAAGACGTCCCTGCAGACTTCTGGACGTCTGGGAAACCACGCTGAGCAGGTAATTCTCTGATCCACCGTTTAAGACGTCTGGAGGAAGTTCCAGACGTCTGATTTTGCACAGTATCGTCTTTCTCGACCCGTTTAGGGCCCGTTTGGGCTCCGTTTTCCGCGATTCGAGTTGCGTTCGTTTCAGAATTTATTCCTCTACCCGCCTACAGTAGCTATACACTGTTTTGAGACACTCCTTGTGTTTGATCCTTGTGATAGGACCCCGTTCGGTTGCAGTCTTGAGAGTCGCGGAGGCACGCGGGATTCCCGATCACGCCCCCATTACTCCCGTTGTACCTGGTAGAGTGGTTTTAAGTATTAATAAAATTTGTTAAAGTATGGAACCATAACTAGAACCTAGGGCATTGCATGAATCCTAGGAATGAGAAATATATGGAATGATAGCTCCTAGGTGTTGCATGAATCCTAGGGCCGGAAAACTAGATTGTATGATAGATCCTAGGATATGGCATGAATCCTAGGATGGAAAAACTAGTGGAATGTATATTACTGCAGTCTTGGAAAAATGGAAAGGAATATATAAGCTGCCTGTGAAATTAATTAACAGCTGCCTGTTATGAACAAAGAAACATGTTGAGATCATGGAAATTGAGAACGTGAATCTGGAAAGTGAAACATATGATGTTCTGAAATAAAGAGCTGGAACCCTACGGGAAATTAGGAGTGAAACTCCTGGAAAGAAAAAGGAATGGAACTGAGATGTAGTTTGTACTGTCTCTTGGGTACGCAGTACCAAGGGAAGTACCTGTACCTGTTTTAGTGCAGAGTGGGGCCAGCCGCCCCAGGGACCCGGGGTTAGGCTTGGCCGCTCTGTACCGACTTGTTGGCCCTCGTGTACGTAGTACCGAGGAGAGCTAGTAGTGTTAGGAGAGTACTAGCTACCCCACGGGCCCCGGGGTTCTGCTAGCCTCCTTCACCGACTTGTTAGGCCCACTAGGGCAAACCAGGGTAGTCAGGCGAGGGTGCGCGGACTGTGGAGGGGCAAGGCCCCGGTTTGGTTACTGTGGAGGGGTTGGACCCCTGTTACTGAGAGGGCTCTGCCCTGGTTCCGTGCTGTGCTTTGGGCGCACCCGTTAACGGAAACGACTGACCGCGTGCCAGTACGGGCTAGCTACCTGTGCGTTTATCGCGCGTGCCGTAGTCACCGTTACGTCTGTCAGTGACCTTGGGGTGGTTGACTGAGGGTAGGATCACCACGGGGGACTCTCCCGACCAGGAGAGCACCACGTGCTACTTCTACTTTTGGAAAAGACTGCAATCAAGATCGTCCCACGAGGACATCCGAGATCAAGTAAAGGATCTGAGAAGTAAATGAAATAGTGAGAAAAATTGAAAGATGTAAATAAAGGAAGTAATAGAACATAACAGCTACTGTACACTCTACTGTTGCCTTTAGTTAGTTTGCCACTCTACTCAGCGTTTTGCTGACGTGTTACACTCGTTACCTTTTTCAGGACCAGGTGTTGAGCAGCCAAGGTCGGCGGCTGCAGAGGACGCTGGGCCGAGTAGGGTCCAGTAGAGTTACCCCAGCTTTGTACCCCTTTTTGTTTCTGTTCTAGTGAGTAGTTTTTGTTTCCGCTGTACCTTCTTTACCTGCAGTTTTTGTTATATGATAACTGTTGTTTTACTGTTGTGGTGGTGCCTACTGTAGTAGTTTCTTTCCTTACTGCTGTACTTTCTTACTGTTAGTTATATTCATGCTGAATGTGATTTATTTTACTGTCTTTTGGTTACTTCCTCGTTGGACGACTGGGTCTTGGGATTAGTCGAGTCGGTCCGGTTCTCGTGTCTCGTAGGGACTCGGGAATCGGGTCGTTACATAAAGCAACTACAAATCTCATTCTCAATTTCGATAACTTCCCAAGTAAAAACTCACTTGGGTCCTTATCCTTAACATCCTGGAGCCAATTCAACAAATACTTGTTCAGATTGTCAATCATTTCAATCAGGGGCTCCAATTCTTTAGTGCAAGGAATTGGCTGAGCTTCTAAAGATTGTATATTATTCCTCAAGTTAGCCAAAACCTTTACTTGGACCTTGTTAACCTGAACTAAATGGTTTGGTTCAGGATTGGGCGGGTTTGGGATCAGTGCAGAGGAGTTAACGAATTGAGATTCGTGATACCCTCCCTGATAATAGGTCATTTCAGGATGTTCATGAAGTGGTGATGACCTAAAGGCAGTGTATTTAGGGTATGGGTAAGGATCAGTGTATCCTCCTTGATTGTAGATCGTATTAGATTGTCCATGAAGGGATGACGATCTATAATCGATGTGGCTCTGAGAAGGATAAAAATCTTGATGATGGTGTCCAGGGTTAGATCTTAAACACGGAAGTCCAGAACTGTATCCCCAATCGGGGTTGTCCCAATTAACAGATGGTTAATTACAGTACGAGTTGGGATAGTCATCATGTTGAGGATAAGTCATAACAGGAGGGAAAGAGCGAGAATGTGTATAAAATGTGGAAGGATTCATGATAGATGGGAGGAAGAAAGGCGCCCTGCAATACAAACAATCAAACATGTTCTTAAGTGGACTAGCCTAAAGACCTACAGACTCCCAAAACCCAGTTTGAGATAAAGAAACGATCTGATCTACTTCTTTCCGTTCAATCCAACCAGTTAGAGGGAAGGACTGGGGAGAAGGTTCTTCCTTCGACTTGCGCCTCCAGTTCCTAGTGTACCCCCCAGCAGTGAATGTTTGATTCTGCTCCCCTCGCTAGACATCAGATTGAACGGTAGAAACAGACTAATCGAAAATAATCTCATTCTGGGCTCCGAAGAGCGAGTCGAATTCTTAAGGTCAATGTCTACTTTGTTTTAATTAGGGTTAGGTTTGAATGTGCTTTGGAATGTGATGGGCCCTTTATCTTAGTTGTGCCCTTAATGATTGATTGATGTGTACGTGCGTGCACAACCAGTGGTTTTCAAGCAAGATTATTTTTGATGCGGTGAATTTTAGGATTCAAATCTTACTTAGTAGCTTTTAGGATTCAACTTTAGGTATTTTCAATCAAGTTTTGTTGGCACACCAGGTTTTGAAAGCATAGGTGAAGATGTTTTCCTTTGAAGCTTAAAAGAATGTGGAGTACCTAGTAAATCCCTAAGAGATGAACCTATGTGGCAACTACTTAATGAGTTGATTTTAGTTGAAGTGGTGTGGCCCAATCAACTCAAACAATCGCCTGTTGCACCACTTAATTAGTCACACAAGTGATTACCTAATCTGATTTCTACTCAATTATGTGTTTGGGTGTGTGTACCGGTTCTAAAGATCAGTTTACCCGTTGAGTTTGAAAATCAGATGAGGTTGTGTGCCTCTGTGAGATTTTTTTAATATTTCTTTTTAAATGCGGAGGGTAAGGCGGGTGTAGGCGGGAGTAGGTTTGAGGGTTCAAATGTGCAATCGAAGATCCTTATATTTGGGTTTCCTATTCCCTGTTGTGTGTGTTTAGGAAAGAAGAAGAAGGCAGTGAGGGTGTTACTGAGAAGAAGATGAGAAGTTAGGGGCTTTATTTTAAGAAAAGTCCAAGCGTGGGTGTGACAACAGAGATTTGGAGGGTTAATATGCAAACTGGGTCAAAGTAGACTCTGATTGGGTCCAAATTTTGGTGTTAACCTAATTTGGACCCAAGAAATCTAATAGTGAACCTAGGTTTCAATTTTGACCACGTTTGACTTGGTAAATTATACAGAAATCCAAATTAGGCAAAATTCTGGTCTGAATCTCTATTTTTCGTCAAAATGGGTTCAGATGGTTAAAGTGAAGGTACCAAACCTCTTATAAGATTTTTTAATGATTTTTAGGAGGTTTATATTGCATTTATTTCTACCAGAACCCTTTCAATTTGAATGAGGCTGATAATTAGGGTTTTTAGTAATATTTTAATCCTTAGAATGCACGAAACCCTGATTCAGTCAGCTCAAGCCCACTTCTTGGTCTTTTAAGTTCATTTGACCTTTGATTAAACCTTTATTCATGATGAAAACACCATCATTTGTCATAAGCAACTTAAATTAGTCAAAATCAAGTGTTAAATGCTCCTAAATGATCATCTAAGGATCGTAATTCCATTTGATTTGCATTTGAGTAGATGATAAGAAAATGGATTAATTCTACTGTTTTAACATCTAATTATTAATGTAGATTAACTAAGTTGTTAATCAAAGGTTAAATGAACTTAAAAGGCCAAGAAATGGGCACGAGCTGATTGAATCAGCGTTTCATACATTTTGAAGATTAAAATATTATAGAGAAATCCTAATTTCAATCTCACTCAAATTGAAAGGGTTATGGTATAAACAAAGTCAATATAAACCTCCTAAAAATCATTGAAAAATATTTTAAGAGGTTTGGTGGCTTCTCTTTGACCATCAGAACTCATTTAAACAAAAAATAGACTTAGCGGGAATTTTGCTCTATTTTGGGTGTCTGTGCAAATTAACTAGTCAAACTATGTCAAAACCTAAATTTGAGTTCAACACTAGATTCCTTGGGTCTAAATTAGGTTAACACAAAATTTGAGCCCAATTGGAGTCCGTTTCGACTTAGTTTGCTTTTTAGCCCGTTTGCTCATGATTATTGCATAATACCCTAAAACCTTAATCATAATTCCAATTAAACCCACTCAATTTCTTCTTCTTCAGCCATGTGACCCATGTGCGAAATCTTTGGGAGGATATTTCTCCTCCAATTCCCAATCAAGTCCCTCCAAATTTGGAGGGATTGATCCCTAGATGATGCCCTTCCATTTGAACCTGTTCATGGAGTCTAATGTGGACCAAGCACGTCTAGTGAGAAGCTCATTTTCAGTGGGATTTCATTGAAGGAAATCTCGTGATTTTCTCACAATTGAAGACCAAAACCTCCTCTATTAGAAGCTCTAGCAACTTCCCATGAGTTCTTTAGCAAAGTTTAGGCCAAAAATTCATCTTTTCTCACTCCAACCGCATCCAACTTGAGCTCTGGCGACCACCACGTCCTCACTCGTCTATCGTCCAACCATTGGACACGTCAAATTGCTCCCCAAGTTCTTCCGGTGCTAGCCAACCGAAGCTACACCTTCCTTCTCCTTCCATGCCGCCGTTCCAAATCACCGGATTCTTCTTCTTCCCCACGTATGGTGAGGTAAGCTGGATGTGGCACCCTCCTCTTTTGTCCATTAAAGTAGTCTTCCTTCTTCCCCTCTTCTAGTAGGACAATTTAGGCTCTTTAGGATTTAGTTTCAACCCCTACCTTGACCGTTCTCCCTTCTTCCCCAACTCTAGTGAAGCTTTGGCAAGCTCGACCGACCATGCTTCTCCCCAAAACTTCCCGCCACCACCCCTAAAATACTCCTCACACCTTAGGGAGCAAAATCCCTCAAGAAATTGAGGCTTTTTCTCACCCAAACCAATGGTTGGAGAACCCATCAAACCCATCATCCTTGCTCGACGTCCAGCCACCACCATGCACCAAACACCTCCACACCACCATAACTATGTTCCTTACCTCACGAGGAAGCTTATGAGCATTTTAATTGGGACCTTAAGCCTGTATTTTTGTGGTAGGTTCTCCACATCCATCCACGCCACCATACCATCGACGCTCCCCATTCGGTCATCAAAGCTTAGTGCCAAACTCCTCCCCTTATGCGGATTCACTCCAGGAACGCAGCCATGACGTTGGATTAAAGATCCAATGATTCGATCTTCGTCATTAAGAAACCATGCTCCATGTTGAAGCTTACTGCTGCCTACTAAAAGAATGAAGATGTGAACCTTCTTTTGTGCCACATCAAAGATTTTTGGAATTATTTTCAATATAAATTAGTTTTGCGTTATCCACTGTTTGCCCATGAGCACAGGGGGTTGGGTCCCCTAAAGCCCATACACACACACGTACATGCTTGCTTGCACGTACACGTGAGCGTGTGCCTGGGCGCAAGCATAAGCATGGTTTTTGGTACCTCAGGAATCTTACTGGGCTAGGGGAAGAATTTTGTCATTGAAACATTTGAAGACTTTGGCTGTAAACATTTAAGCTGTCTGTTAGGCTTGCATTAATGTCTGATTTGGTTGATTTGATTGAGTTTAGGTGAGAATTGAGAAGGATTGATGTGCTAAGTTGCGAACTAATTTTTTCAATGCATGTTATTTCTTGTGAATCATTTATTGTGCTTATCTTTATATACTTGTGATGGGAACACCATCATGAGCCCTAACTAGCCCAATTTGATCTGATAAAGTTGATAAAAGCTCCTACATACCCATCAGAGGGTCATATATGCATAATGTTCTATTTTGAGAAGATAAGAAACCAGGGTTATTTCTGTAATTTTAACTGCATTTCATAAGTACAGAATAACCACAGGGAATTTCAGGGGTTAATTAAAGGTCTAATGGTCATTAATGTCTAATAAGAGGGTCCATGTAGATAGAAATGGGTTTTCACGCATTTTAAGAATTAATGGACATACAGAACCCTAATTTCAGACCTACTTAATTAACTAATGTTCTGGTCAAGATAAAATTCACCTAAACATTCTAACAATCATAGAAAAATATTTCATAAGGTTTGGTACCTTTGATTTGACCATTGGAACCCATTTTCACCTAAAATAGAGTCTCAGATAGGAAGTTGCCCTAATCTGGGCTTCTTCATAAATTACCCAATCACACTTGGTCAAAACCAAAATTTAGCTTCACCATCAGATTTCCTGAGTTTAAATTAGGTTTGTACCAAAATTTAGGCTCAATCAGAGATCATGTCGACCTAGTTTGCATTTTGGTCTTCTCAGACTTGTTTTCTCTCTTATAGCCCTTCAAGTTTTGAAAACTTTGTGAAATGCCCCCTAAATTTATCTTCATTCTTTGCATTTGGGTCCCTGCCACCATGGCAGGTGTGAACCCAAAGAGGCTGAGCTTCAATCAAGGATTCCTCCCTGATTTCTTGGTCAATCTCTTCCAAATTTGGAAGGGAGACTCCTGAGAAGATCCTCTTCATTTTGGACCGCATCTTGACCTCTAATTTTTGTCTGAAAGTTCATGTGAACCCTTTTAATCTCACAAAACCTACTCCCTGATTTGTGGAGCTTTCAAGCTTGTTTCCAAGCTTGAAAGCTCGCCCAATGGCCTATAAAAGACCCCCATCGATTGCCTTACTTCCTTGGCAAGTTTCTGAGCCAAAAACCCTCTTCTTTCCTCTACCTTCGACTCGCTACGAGCTTGCACCGGTGACCTCCTATCCCTAGCTTCTTCGCCAGCCGCCACGTACAGTGGGAGATCGATTCTTCTTTCGCATTGAATCCACACCTTGCCATACCTGCGAGGTGCCTCCTAACCCCGACCTCGTCACCGTCTCCCTCATCGGAGCACCCTCCTTCTCCAGCGTCGGCCATATCGCAACTGGCGTTTCCTCTGTCTCCCTTCGTCTGATATTTACTTCATTCGACGCCCCTTCAGCCACTGATTATCCCAGCCCTTCCACAACCCCGTTCGACCAACAATGTGCCTGCTCCGACTCCATCTTCCATCTTGCCGGCGTACCTCTGGCGAGGCATTCCTGCTGCCACAGACCATAAAAATCCCGCCACCACGGCTATAAGCATCTCCTTGCCTTACTAAGTAAAAGCCCCAAAGAAATTTGGGGCTTAGCTCTCTCTATCTCCTCACCCGACTCACGCACCTCCGTATGCCTTCCTTGGGGTCGTCAGGCCTCTTCGACTACATTCGCAGCACGGCAGTGCCACCACTGCCCTCGCGGCACTCGCGTGAAGCTATTGAGCTTCTCTGACTTGGCCGCAAGGTCGTATTTCATGTTTCAAGTATGCAGCTTCCACCGCCATTAACGAAGTAGCTTCAAGCAACCTTGAAGCATCGTTCTTGCCCTGTTCCTCAGCCAATCCAGCTCTAGGCGATGCGAACTCCATCCAAGAAGCGATCCAGATGCTCAATTGGACTTCACGACCTCCTCTTCGACCTCAATTGGAGCATCCTCCATCTATTGTTGCGCACAAGAGAAGGGTGTGGGATTAGTCCCACATCGTAAACTTACGAAGAGGAAATAGTGCATAAGAGGAAAATGTGATTTTACCCTATCGCCCAGTACACGAGGGGTTGGGTCCCTCCTCACGATCGCTTCACATCTCGACTATCACTCACATCCGGTAGCCTTGGTCCCTTTGTCCAGATCCATGAACCCGCCTGTTTACCCGACTACGGTTGGGTGCTTAAGAGAAAGAAGAGAAGGAAAAGAGAGAGAGGAGGGGGGTTTTGCTCTTCAAAGAGCCCAACACTTAGCCGATGTGAGATTTGAAAAGCCCCTTGTGCGTGAGAAGAAAAGAAGAAGAATAGAAGGAAAAGGAAGAGCTGAAGAAGAAAGGGCTCTCTACAGAGCACTGTAGCAATGACGTTTAAGTCATTTGCCTTGAGCGCCCAACGTCTGATACCTCTGACAGCCAGCACTGTGGACTTATCGCTTACTTGACATTGTGTGGAGTTAATTGGTTGATATTGCGCATTTATTTGGTATAATTGTAAAGGGGTAATTGGTGGCTTAAATCACCATTTTATTGCATTCTTTTTGCACATTGCTACTGATTCTCTTATAAATATCTTTCTTGCATGGAATTCTCATTATAAATTGCTTATATTTGTGATTTTATTGTGATCTTTGAGATTAATTGCAACACTTGCTCCCTGTATTTGACCTCAGACTTCATTCGAGTTATAAATTGTATTTATTTTTGAGCTATATTGGCTATATTGCAACGAAGTGATTCTAAAACCCTGTTTTAGCCCATTAACAACTTGATTAGTGGATTAAATTACAATTGTTTTGCTCCATATGAATGACCTCGGAACTCACATGTTTTTCGAGTACTTATAAATTTAAATGTCGAACCGATTTTCATTGACTATACTACAACGTGCGTATTTATTCTCCTAATTCAACGAAAATTCGTTTAACAATTAACCCCTTAGTTAATCTGCATTAATGGTGAGATGTTAAAATAGTAGAATTAACCCATTTTCTTGTCTTCTTCTCAGATTCACTTCATAATAGAGTTATGATATTTTGATGAATATTTAGGAGTATTTATTACGGTATTTAGGCTAATTTAAGCACATTAACACCAATGATGGTGCTACCATTAGGACTCTTGTAGCAGGTAGTTCCAAATGTCATTCCTCGATGGTTACAGTGGTTATCACCGGATAAGTCTAACTTTGACTGATCGACCCCATACATCATTTGTAACTGATAGGGTCTGTTCGAATATAGAGTTATGCCCTTTGGCTTGAAAAACGCTGGAGTTACTTACCAGCGTCTTGTAAATCTGGTGTTTGCCCATTTAATTGGAAAGTCATTTGAAGTGTATATAGATGATATGTTTGTCAAAGCATTAAACTTCTCCCAACACTTTGGAAATTTAACCTAGGTATTCTAGGAGACACCCGGCTCTGCCTGAATCCTGAGAAGTATGCGTTTGGCATATCTTCAGGAAAATATTTGGGTTTTATGGTCTCCAACTGAGGAATAAAGGCAAGTCCCAACAAATTCCTGGAGATTATGGCCTTAACACCCTAGACAAACCTGAAGGGAATACAGTTGCTAGCCGGCAAGATCATGGCTATTGGTCGATTCTTGTCTCGATCTTTCGATAAATGTTTCCCTTTTTTTGAATGCATCAAAAAAGGGAAAGAGTATTCACTCACGCACTTGACCCCCCAGTGCCAACAAGCCCTCAAAGAAGTCAAGAAATCTCTTCAAAAGCCTCTCGTCCTTGCATCCCCCAGGGGTGGGGAAACCCTGTTCCTCTGCCTCGTGGCCTCAATGATGGTGATTAGTGTCGTCCAGTTATGAGAATGTGACCGCATATAATAGCCAGTGTATTTTGTGAGCAAAACTTACCAAAGGGCAGAAGCAAAGTACACCATAATAGAAAAGTTGGGCCTCACCTTGGTGACGTCTGCCAAAAAGCTTCGCCCGTACTTTCAAGCCCACACAATAATTGTACTCACGGATTACCCCTTGCGTCGAATGCGTTACAGGCCAACCAGGTCAAGCAGATAGATGAAGTGGGTCATAGAGTTGATAGAGTTTGATGTCAAGTATCATCCACGGAAGTCCACTAAGGGCTAAGTCATGGTGGATTTTGTGGCAAAAGTCACGGATCCCAGTCCTCCCACCACACTGCCGTGGAAATTATATGTTGACGGGTCCTCCATAATGGCGGGGGCTGGCATCGGAATTTCCTTGAATGCCCTTGGTGGTACCACTCATAAGTATGTCGTCAAGTTAGCCTTTCCCACATGCAATAATGTAGCAGAATACGAGGCTTTATTAACCGATCTCAGAGTGACCAAATCCATGGGAGCCTCATGTTTAGAGGTCCACACGGAGTCACAACTGGTGGCCAACCAGATTAATGGCGAGTACTAGACTAAGGACCCCAACATGAGCCTCTACGCGGAGCAAGTGAAGGAAGAGCTATTAAATTTTACGGCAGCCACGGTTAAGCGGATACCCAGATCCAACAACCCGCTGGTGGATGCTCTGGCTTGCCTGGCCTCGGCCATTTCTGAGGGACAGGACGATGACATACACCTATAGGTATTAAGCAAACCTTCAGTGCTTCCCCCGCAAGCATTGGTGATCGAGCTAGTCATCTCCTGGATGACTCTTATAGTAACCTTCCTGAAGACAGGCGAGGTACTTCTAGGAGCACCTCACCTAAGGGTCTTCCGGCTAAAGGCCTCATGTTATACACTAATAAGTGAGCAATTGTATAAAAGGGGATATTCCACCCTTTTATTGCATTGCCTCACCTCTGCAGAAGTGACTCAAGCAATCTAAGAGTCCCATGGGGGCATTTGCGGCAATCATGAAGGGTGCAAAGCCTTAGTAGCTCGCTTGTTTCAAACAGGCTACTTTTGGCCCCAAATGAAGTGACAATGCCAAGAGTTTGTTGGCAAGTGCGAAAAGTGTTAAAAATTTGCCCCAATCCATCACCTCCCACTAGGAAAGATGGTGCATATTATGTCCCCAATTCCCTTCACCAAGTAGGGAATAGACTTCGTCAGCCCCTTTCCACCAGCGTCGGCTCAAAAGCCTTTCATCCTAGTAGCGGTAGATTACTTTTCAAAGTAGATTGAGGCAAAAACCATAGCCAGCTCAACAGCAAACATAGTAGTAATCTTTGTTCGAAAGAATATTATCACTCGATATGGGTGCCCAAGGGTCATTGTCACTGACAATGGCATGTAGTTTGCCTCTGAAAAATTTAAGGATTTCTGTGTAGGCTGGGGCATTCGGCTATGTTTCACATCTGTTGCCCACCCTTTGGTGAATGGACAGGTGGAGGTGTCCAACTGGACAATCATCTTTGCATTGAAAAGATAGTTGGATGTGGCAAAAAAAAAGTTGGGTGAACGAATTGTCAAATGTCTATTGGGGATATCTGATGAGGTGTGGCTCATCATAGCTAAAATGCCCAAGTTAAACTAGAAACTAGGTTAAACACTATATTATTAACATGATAAAAGGGTTAAGTGTGAAAATTAAGGAAAATGACCTAAAATAGCAAATTTGGGTTAAAAATGCATAATTAGGTCACAAAATGAGATATTCTATTATTAAATGTAATTTGATGATCCAATTGCAAATTGAACACATGTTTGGGTTCAAAAGCTTGAATTGAAAGTGAAATCATGTTCCTAAATATTCAATTGAGCTTCAATAGAAACTTTATTGCATTTGAACATCATTAGGACCTTACATTCATGACATTACAAATAGGTCCTTCATCCTTCACATTTCCATAAGTTTAAAACCTCCAAGGACCTCTGCGAAAGCCGTAGGGGCCCATTTGAGAGACCCTGAGGACTGCTTTGCTCAAGATTCTTCCACTTACGGGCTTATTTACAATTATCACACTGTTTCGACCTTTTGGACCTGCGTATAAATAACCTAAATACACTTGATGGCCAAGCCACACTGTTCATTTGCAAAGAACACGACCAATCATGGTCGTCGTTCCTTTGATGCCCTCATCCAACGATTGATCTTCATCCAATCTTCCTGTGCCTTTGCGTGGAGGACCATTCCCTCACCTAGATCCCATCTAATGGTGGGATTCTGTCCAAAACCTTCCTGCCCTTCTCTTAATCTCATCCCACCGTTCGTCCTAATTTTAGCTAATCACATCCCACAGTGATCTAAATCACTAATGAGCCTACTTAAGCACTTCCTTGGACCCTCTCGCATGCCAACCAGCTCCCTCACCCTAAGTGGTTCCCTTCATTCCATCCCCTCAGCTCTCCTCCCTCATTTCTTCACCTGTAGTAACAAAGCAGGCTCATCTTCGTCCTTCAATCGTCTTCAGCCGCTAACTCTAAGCTCTTGGACACTTCCTTCTTTAGCTGAGGGTCTCCACTTTGTCGCCATCGACCTCCGGCCGGTGAACCTGAGACACCTTTGTCTGTTAGATAGATTTATCGCTTTCTAGATTAGTTTTTCAGCTTTCTAGATTAGTTTTATTGCCTGTTAGTATAGTGTAGATCAATAGATGTAGTTTAGATGTTAAATTTTGTGATGGATTAGTTGATATTAGAATAGTTTATCTTAGGAACCACCTCGCCCTCCCTGATCAATCCAGATCAAAGAGGTGTTTTCACCCTATCCGCACTGTTCATACAACTTCCCCCTTACTCCATGATCTTCTTAGCTCTTAGATTTCATGGTGCGCCCAAACCATTAAAGGGTTCATTCACTCATTCCACTTGACCATAAGAGCCCTCTTTGTGTTTGATTTTGGATCGGATTCACTTGAGTTATCTGCTTTTGGTTTAAATGCCTAATCTCATATTTGGGAATTGATTTGGTGAGAAATGATTTTTATCAAATGAATTGGGTTTTTATGAGCTTAACTGGTTTTAATTTGATGGGTTTGAACTATTTTCACTTGATTCTTATTGCTAGATGAGTTCTTGCCCAATTCGAATTGTGATCTCTGATTTCTGGCACTTTTGGTAGCTCAAGCCAAGGAAAATCAGTGATCTTGATTTGAGGCTTGAGAAATGATCCAATGGGTTTAAATGGATCACCTACGGTTCTTGTTCACCAGTCAATGGTGAACAGGAACTCTAGCTGATCATATCACCTTAGTGATTCAAGATCAAAAGCTTTAAAGCAAGGCAATAGGAGTTTTAATTTTGAATGACATGAAATTTCAGATTTGATCTGAGGTTTTAGGTGATTTGAATGAAGTTTCTGAAATGATTCTCTCCTCTTCTTGTTGTCTATAGCAAGGTTGAAGGGACTGATCAGGACTTTTGAATATATTCTCAAGATTCAATCTGAGTTTTCAATGGCATATCTTCATCTGAAAGTGTTTCATCTTGAAATTTAGATTTCTAGACTTTCAATGTTTTACATGATTCTTGATTTTGATGAAAGGATTTAATCAGATTCAAGTGTATAGAAAAAAGGACTGATATGATCTAAATCAGTCCAACATTAGTTAAAATAGAGCATTCATTTACATCAAACTAGGCCCACTTGGTTAGATTAGAGAAGCAGCAGCGTTAGCTACTGGGTTTTCATGGGTAGAAGCAGCACAATCTATAGCATTGGAATCTACAACAAGGGTAGTAACTATGTAGCAGCACAATCTAATTGCTGCAAGTTGATGAAACAGTTGGTCTGAATGAGATGATTTCAAGTTGATTTTGATGAATTAAAAGACTTGACATTTGTATATGTTAGAGCCCATGTGAACAAGCATTCATGTATCTTTATAGCTCAGACTTGATTTAAGAATGGTGTGCAATTCATGTTTAAATTCCATTGTTAGCTACATGTCTAACTATGTAATTGTCCAATGTGTGTTTTGTGTGAAATCAAAGGCCTAAATCATGTTTATCATCTCATTCATGCTTTATATTGTATGCTCGACAATTCTAAATGTTTAAACACTCTTTCCCGCTCCTAAACTAAATTCCAAGGCCTTAGGTTTCACCTTCAAACACTCATCCAAGCCTCTTATGTGTTAACTTGTAATATAAATAAAAATGATAAAAAAATCATAAAAAAATAAAATAAACCTGTCTTCAGTAAGATCAGGTATTTTTCTAGGTGTGGGCCAAGTTTCAAAGTAATCTGAACCCCTAGCTTGGTAAAACATACCAACCAACAGTTTAGTATACTTTGAAATTTAATAAAAAAACCAAATTCAAAATACCAAAAAGAAACTTTCCTCCAAACATCTCATCCTTTCTCTCTCATCCCTACCTCTATTATACATATAAAAATCATAAAATTAGAAAATGCCCAAAAGTACTCAAAAATACCTTGTATAGTGTGTATATACTCGTAAATATTATTTAATACTAAGCTAAATGTATATATTGTATTGGTAACTTGCCAACAATACATCAAGTCTAGTATTTACAAGGGTCGTTCCCATCAAACTACCCATAAAAAAGGGGCAAAAACAACTAAACTATCACGTTAGAGAGTCATGCCAAGTCCTCTGGAAGGTTGACCCTAGGAGTTGGTGAAGTCAAGGCAGCCTCGCAGGCGGGGCTATGGAGGCTACGAGGCTGATTCCCCTATCCAGTAACACGCGGGGACCTGGCAAGGCTGCCTTGCCCAACGCCTCCTCAGGAGTCGGGCTCCCAGTTGGGGCCCTGGGAGGAGAGATAAGGGCCCTGTCTTCTATCAGACCCACCTCCTTATGATGAATAAACTCGGCATTCAGTTGGTCGATTGACTAACCAAAAAGCTCCTGCACAGAGGTATGACCTCCCTACAAAAGGGATTGAGCTGCCGCTAGGGTGTATTTTCCAGCCTCACTGAAGACGAGGTTCCAGTTGGCCTGCATGGAAGGATCGAGGGCGAAGAACTCCATCACGGAGTCTAGATCCTTCTTGAGCACGGGAGCACTTTCCATCTCCCGGATCTTCCTAACCCTCTGCTTTGTAGGTTGGTGGCCTGCGATGAGCTCCCACCTCGCCTCTCGAACCTCCGCCTCCCTTGCCTTGGAAAGGCCATCCACCACACTGCTTAGGCGGAGGTGCTCTTCCTCGAAGGAGCTTTCATACTCCTCCAGGGTGGAAGAGTGGCACCTCTTAAACGCCTACACCTCCTCCTTCAGCTAGGTGAGGTTGGTGACAGTGCCCTTGATGAGAACCTCATCATGAACCCTAACTAGCACATTTTGACCTAAATAAGTATTCAAAAGCTCCTACAAAACCTAACGGAAAGCCTAAATCAAAGAACTATAAATTTGAGTATAAAGTAACTCACAAGGGGTAAAACTATAATTTTACCAATGCAGTACACAAACGGGATGTCTAAGGGTCTAAACACAGGTCAAATGGGCTTAATAAGAGAGAAAGTGGGATGATTTAATCTGAAAAGGGTTATAGCAGCTTCTACGAATTAAATGACATTTTGTAACCCTAAAGAAAATCTGCTTTAATTCACGAAGTTTCAGGCAAGATAAGAATCAATGAAACCCTCTAAAATTCATGAAAAAACATCCTCTAGGGTTTAGAACCTTCAATTTGGCCATTGGAACCTATCTTGACCTAGATTGAGAACCATACCCAATTTTTGACCTAATTTGGATTTTTGTGCAAATTTACTGGTAAAACGTGGTCAAACCTAAAATCAAACTTCACCATTGGATTCCATAGGTCCAAATTAGGTTTGTACCAAATTTTGGACCTAAGGGAAGGTCATTTTGACCTACTTTACAAATTGGTCCTCAAGAATTACTTTTTGACCCTTAACTTTTTGAACCCTTGCACTTTGCCCCTCAACTTTCCCGTCGTTCTTTGCAAGCCGGTTCCTCTGCCACCCACAGCAGCTGCTCATACCTCCGGCGACTCTACGCGGAGGATGGCATTGTGCAGGGTATGGGGACCGGCCCCAGAAACGAGGCGGGGTCCCCTGCCTTGTCTTTTTCCGCATGGATCCCCTCCCTTGCCCTGCTAATGCCCACACCTCTCGTGCAAACGCACGAGAGACATGGGTCTCTTCTCCGGCCATTCTCCGACGGCCTGTCCACTCTTCCTCCTCGAGATCCCCTCCTCGCCAACATCTATTTAAGGAGCGGCAGGGGCTGCTAGTTGCTTCAAGCTCGATTTGGCCAGAGAACTCCCCCAAATTCGTCCCCTCTTCACTCCGGCCAACAGCCTGACGCTTTCGGCGACTCTTCCTCCCTCTCCTCGTCGCTCTGCCACCATACCAGTGGCAGAGCCAGCTCCGCCATTTTCCTCCGCGCCAGGCTGTACCAGCTGGCACTCTCCGACCCCTTCTCTTCGTCGCCGCCCCCTCCGCTGGCACCTTTGTCTCCGGCGATGGCAAAGACGCGCCAATCACCATCCCCTCCCTTTCGTCCGCTTAGCTAGGTGAAAACTCTTCCCCTTACTCTCTCCTTTATTTCCCCCAGTTAATTTGTTGTTTCTACCCTTCGACCGCCACTGTCCATCGCCACCTTCTCCATCTCCGGTCGCCCTCCGGCGAGATGCTTCCGTCACTTCGCAACCCCACACATCTCGCCACCCACCTCACAACCTCCGCCACACTCCACTGAACATCTTTCACTCGTACACAGACCACCTACGCCACCACAACTTCTCCCCGATCTAACCCATCCATCCGGCCACAGAGCAACCTAGGCACGCACGCCTAGGTCGCCCCGCGGCCTGCCACCTACCGCCTCACCTTCGCCGTGGCACGACGAAGGTCCTCCTGTGGTCTGATAGAGCTGCAAGCTTCTTTTTGTGCCGTGCAGGGTCTGAGCTCCAGCCGCCATTAGCGACTACTTGAGGAGGTTGAAAGCTCGCTCCAGGCTGAAGTGCTGCAGGGTTCCAGGTCCAGCAGGTTCGGGGAAGTCTCACGCATCCAGCTATCCAAGCAATTGGGGCTGCGAGGCCTGTAGCTGCTGCAATTGGATGGAAGATCTCCTACGGGCGCACGAGCAACAGCGGGTGGAACATTAGTCCCACCTCGTGAATGTGTGAGTGAGGTGTGCGAAATAAATTGAATTTGTGTATTAGGCTTATCGCCTTTGATGCACAGGGGTCAGGTCCCTCGCCTATGCATGCAGCGCGCCACGTGCTCGCACCCGCCCTCGCCCGCGCTCACGCCCCGCGAGCCTACTTCCGAACCCGCCTACCCTACCATGCACTCCTCGCCCACCACCGCATGCCGGTGGGCTGGGTCCCGGGCGCATTACCTGACCCGTATACCTACGAATGCTCTGGGAGCGAACCTTTGAGAGAGAAATAGAGAGAGAGAGACGTGGGGCGGGTAGGGGTTAGGTTTTGCCTAACCGTGTAACATGTAGGGAAGCAGGAGAAGAAGAAAGGAGGGGGAACGGCTGAAGACTTAGCCGCACAGGGCAACAGCTGAAAGAAGAAGAAGAAGACAGGAAGGAGGAAGCTGCAGAGAAAAGAAAGAGAAGAAGAGCCGCAGCAGCTGAAGAAGAAAGAAGAAGATAGGAAGGTTGAGAAGCCAACTGAAGAAGGAGAAGGCATAGTGCAAGAATAAGAAGAAGGAAGCCGAACAGAGAAGAGAAGAAAAAGAAGCCAAGAGGAGAAGAAGCTGCGACGCACTGCAGCAAAGAGGCTGATAAGGCATCTGATTCAAAGAATCAGACGATCGAGAAAGGAAAGGCAGACAAAGAAGAGAAGGAAGAGAGAAGAAGAAAAGAAAGAAAGAAAAGAAGAAAATGAATCTTTTGTTCATTCTCTCTCTTTAATTTTTGTAAAATAGTATATAGTTAATTGTGAATTTGTATCCTTCTAGAATCAAAGTTTGTTCCCTGAGTTCGTCCTCGGGATATTCTAAATTTCGAGTAACAAATTGAAATAAACTGATAATCATTTTTCGCAACATACTGCAACGAACATATCTTTAAAATACGACGAAAGTGCGATCATCAGTTTTTGGCACCGTTGCCGGGGAGCAATGGGTATTCTAGAAGCTATTAATTCACAATTTTTGATTTATTGCTGACTTAATCCCTTCTCTTTTGTTGTGCAGGCAAAGGAAAACAAGAAGGAACAAGTAACCGCACAACAACCACACCAAGGGACAGGTAATTTTCTATCCTCTCTTTTAAGCTCCTAAAATTCTAAAGAGGAAGAAAAAGAAAAGTAATCTAGGGGTTACCTGTCTTTCATACATAGTAAATCACAAGAGTTGCCTATTTTTCAATTTCAACACATTCTATCTGTATATCCACTAAAGGTAATTAGGGCTGAAACCTTCTTGCTTGAGCCCTAGTTACCTAATCTTGAGGCAACTAAATGGACCACTTAGAGCCAACATAAGATTCTAAGCTAGGGTTTTAGAGACACACCTTCTAATCAAGAATTGAAAATTCCCAAAAGAAGTGTGCCTAAGCCATTACTTGAAAAAATCTATTAAGAGAAACCCTAAGCAATCCGGCTCTTAAGTCACTTGAACCTTAAAAGACAAGACCTAATAAGCTCTCACCGGAACTAATAGGTGAAGTTGATCCCTTGATTAACCAGCCTTTAAATTAGGTCACTCTTTCCACTCAAAAGGTTAAAAGTTCAAGTGAAACCCTAAGCACCTTGATCCTAAATAAAAGTGGTAGACTTAAGAGGTCAAGGTCCCCATTCTGGTCTACTTGGAATCTCAGTGACAAGAGAGGTCGGGTGGGGGAAACCCTATAACCCGTGGGGGCACTCTACCGTGTAGGGGTCTTCGCGGGACTCACCCTCTCTGGCTGCCCAGGTAATTCTCAGGTGGACGACCTTCTGATTAAGGGGTATCATCCGCCCCAAACCTCTATAGTCACCCAACATTTTGGGTGTCTTGATTGGGTCCAGCACCTGCTAACCTCGTCCAATCCATCAGTGTATGTTTGGTAGAGGTCCTTGAAACCTCCTCTAGAAATTCACTCTCCCTGAGGCCAAGCCTCCGTACCCTTGTTTGTGCAACAACCTCTTCGCATAGACCTCTCTTCTGATTCTGAACCCAATTCCCCTTCTTCTTCCACAATGGCTCAGCCTGTTGAAGAAGAGAATAATCTTGAGCACCAGTTCCAGCGACTCAATGATCTCCTCTAAAACTTCATGAACCCACCGCAGCGCCCCATGATGCGAGATCATTATAATCCCACTGCGGTGGCAATTGAGCCTCGAGTCAGAATCCTGACTGGAGGACCGGATTCCGAACTAAAGCCCAACATGATTCATGCCATACCCAAATTCTATGGGCTTAACTCTGAAGACCCCTTCCACCACATCAAACAACTTAAGCATCTAGCCCAGACCTTCGGGTCAGATGCACAGAATCAGGATATCTTACTTATGAAGATGTTCTCCTTCTCCCTTATGGACAAGGCAGCCCATTGGTATCAAACACAGACCCGCCCGATCAACACTTGGGAAGAACTTCAGTCCGAGTTCTTATAGAAGTTCTTCCCCGTTGGTCGGACCAATGCCTTGCGCCATCAGATTACTCACTTCATGCAACAGACGGGAGAACCTCTTCATGAGGCATGGGAATGTTTTCAGGACCTCATGAGAAAGTGCCCCCATCACGGAGTTTCTAAATGGGAACAAGTCCAGTCTTTTTACCAGGGACTCCGTGAAGATATTAGACTTTTCGTCAATGTAACTTGCGGAGGGAATATCATGGGTCAACATGAAGACATCGTGTGGGAGATTCTCAAGAATATGTGTGAGAACTCCATCAACAATGACTCCATGAGATTATTCAACCGGACGAATACTCGCGCAGCGATGAACTTTAGGGGAGCACACGAGACGCAAGGCTTGTCCACATCAGTCGACCTGGAATTAATGGCCAGTCGATTGGACAAGGTCTCTATTATTGAGAAGAAGGTGGATGAGCTGACTCAGCATTTGCAGCGAGCCACCTTTGCGTAGAACTTCTTCGCACAGCCCCCTCCCACACGGGAAACTATGCAGCACATTTTTCACCGACCTTCTCCTGGGATGGACTCATATCCACCCCCTTCTGACTCTAGGACCGGAGGGACCTCCAATCCTTTCTATTCTTGTCGGGGGAGCCATACTCCCCCACTCTCCAACTTTTCTGAGGCTCCTCAGACCTGTGAGGACCTCAACGCTATCCAAAATGACCCTTTTTCCAACACCTACAATCCTGGATGGCGAAACCATCCCAATTTCCAGTGGCTGGGAAATTCTCAGAATCCAAGACCACCCTTCCAGCCCCGTCCACAAGCACTTCGTTCTTATCAGCCACCTCAACCTCAGTCCAACCCCACTTATCCATCTCGGCCAAACCAAGATCAAATGTCCCTTATCCTCCAGACTTTGGCTGACATTCAGAGAACAAATGCCGCTATCCAAAAGCAACACAAGGACGAAATCATAGAGGTCCGCAACCAACTTGCCCAGTTGGCAAATTCTCTCCAACCAAGGACACTTCCTTCTCAGCCTCTTCCTAACCCAAATAACGTGCCGACCCAGCGACGCGTTATGAACCCAAACCCGGGCCAAGCACACTTAATCTATTAGGCCCCTTCTATTCCTTCACCTGACGGGATGGAAGCTTCAACTTCTTATGCGGGTTACCAATAGCAGCAGCCCATCCTACCAACCCCTAACCAGAACCAGGCAGGAATAAATTCTGTAACAACCCGTAGTGGTAAGGCAACCCAAGATCCACCTTATCCAGACCACTCCAAGCCTGGTAGTGACCCAAATCCTAGGACAGTCATCCAGGACGTTCCTATCCCTGTCCCATATCAAAAACCTGGACCTATCCTAGAGGAACCAACCAAGGTTCCTTTTCCCGAGGCCTTGACCAAGGGAAAGAGGACAACCAAACCCGTGGCTCCTGAGGAGGACCTGCTCAAGTTCTTTGAGCAGGTCCATATAAACATCCCCTTGGTGGATGCGATCCGCCATGTACTGGCTTACGCACGATTTTTGAAGAACGTGTGTACACCTCAGCGTAAGCCGAGAACCAAGAGTGGGAGTCCAATTGTATTATCAGAGCAAGCCAGCTCTGTAATCCTGAGTAGACTCCCACCCAAGGCAAAAGACCCAGGCACTCCCTTGATTTCATGTAAGATCGGTGAAACCCAGTTTGATAGAGCATTATTAGACCTAGGTGCCTCCATAAACATGATACCCACATCCCTACTTACCCATCTAGAAGAATCTGAGCTAAAACCGACCGAAGTGACATTGCTGTTAGCATATCGATCTATCAAGTCACCTAAGGGAATTCTTGAGGATGTTATTGTTAAGGTGCGGGATTTCTATTTCCCTGTAGATTTCATCGTCTTAGATATGGACGCACCTGAAAACCCAAGGGATACACCAATCATACTAGGGAGACCTTTTTTGGCCACTGCAAGGGCCAATATAAGTAGTGAAGAGGGCCAAATAGAATTGAAATTTGGGTATCAGACTCTCAAAATTGATATCCTTAAGGCCCAACAAGGGATCAATTGCGGTGTCATTGAACAAATTTGTAATATTAGAGTTGTGGTTGATGAACCACAACTTGAGGACAACATGATTATTCCTCATCAACCACAAGAAGATCTTGAACCGCAATTAGAGGAGTCAGACCTTGATCTAGACAAACCCATAACTCCTACCCTTGTACCTCACACTCACTCTGAACCACCCGCTGCTGCTGATAACCCCATTCTTGAACTCAAATCCCTTCCCGATAATTTAAAATACGTATTTTTGGGTTCTAATAAGACATTTCCTATGATTATAAACTCCAAACTCACACCTAATCAGGAATCCCATCTGATTACTGTTCTCTAGCAACATCGCAGAGCCATTGGTTGGACTCTCGATGATTTGACTGGAATAACTCCCTTTTATTGCACACACCGTATGTATTCTGAAGAGGGTGCACGACCTTCATGTGAAATGCAGAGACGTTTGAATCCCAATCTGCAGGAGGTCGTGAAGAAGGAGATCATTCAGTGGTTAGATTCAGGGATCATCTACCCGATCTCCGACAGTCGTTGGGTGAGCCCAATCCAGGTTGTGCCTAAGAAGGCAGGGCCCACCACCATCATGATTGAAATCGGAGAGGTCATACCCACTCATATAGCCAATTCGTGGAGAGTCTGCATAGATTACTAGTAACGTTGGTAATGGTTGGGTTTATGTTATTATGGTTTACAATCGTTGCAGTACAAAACAGCTACCAGATTACTACAAATTTTTACTCGGAAAAAAAAGTTTTCCCGAGGTTGAACTCAGGGAGCAACTAGAATTCTAGAAGTATAAAATTTCTCAATTAGGTTACAAAAATAAGAGAGAGAGAGAGAGAGGGTGCTAGAGTTCTCTTGGCTTCTTCTTCTCCTCTCTTCCTTTTCTTTCTGTCCTTTTTCTTCCAGCTGATCTCCTTCTCTTCTTTTTCCTGCAGGGCCTTCCTTTCTTCTTCTTTCTTTTCTTTTCTTCTTCTGCGACTGTGGTAATCTTCTTCTTCTTCTCTGACTTCTTCTTCTTCTTCAGCCTTCTTCTTCTTTCTGCTTCTTTTCTTCTGTTCTTCTCTTTCTTTCCTTCCTTGCTTGCGGCTATGTCTTCTTTCTTCTTTCTCTTTTCTTCTTCTTCTTTTTCTTCTCTGCTTCCTTCTTTCTTTTCTTCTCTTACAGCTCCTCTTCTTTTCTCTTCCTTCTGTTCTGGCCGCTGCCCTTCCGTCGTCTGATGCAGTGGTCAGACGACTTAACTGTGGGTTTACTACAGTGCGGCTTCTCCTCTTCTTCAGCTCCTCTCCTTCTTTTCTTCTTCAGCCGCTCAGTGCAGCTAAGGCTTCGGCCGCTCCCCTTCTTCTTCTTTTCCTTCCTTCTTTCTTCTCCTTCTGTTCCTGCACGCTCACACAAGGGTTAGAGCAAAACCTACCCCTACCCTTCCTCGCGTCTCTCTCTTTCTCAGATTTCTCTCTTAGGACCGCTCTCCCAGAGCCGGGTAATCGGGTGCGGGAATCGCGCCTGGGACCAGGCCCACCGGCGTACGGTGGTGGGCGAGGAGTGCGTGGTTTGGGTAATCGGATCCTACCCAGACCCGCGTGGAATGAGCGCGAGCGAGGGCGAGCGAGCGCGTGGCACGCAGTGTGCAGGAGAGGGACCTGACCCCTGTGTTCGAAGGAGAATAGCCTTAGGAGCCTTTTCAATTTAAGTGCGGGTGCTTGGCCACGCACTTCCGAGGTGGGACTAAAGTCCCACCTCCCAAATTGGCACCCGCAGGCGAGCTACCTGCGGCCAATTGCAGTAGCCCGAGAGGTCTTCGCCCCAGCTGCAGACCTGGGTGCCTTCGCAGAGGCAGACCACGCGACTTGGGATGCGCACCTGGGCTAGAGAGCGCCTGCAGCTGCAGGTGAAGCTGCTGCAGCTTGTCGTCAATGGCGGCGAGGGGCGCACCCCTGAAATCACACAAACGACCTCTCGGCCCAGTCAGAATTTGCAGGAAGCTTCGCCGGAGTGAGGCAAAGCTTGTGTGGTGGTCGGCGGTGTGTGGGAGTGAGTGAAGAGGCTGACCTAGGTCAGACTATGGCCGGAGAGGTGGGTTTGTTCGGGGGGTGGTCGGGTGGTGTTTGGCAATGAATGGAGATGGGGAATCGATAGAGTGGAGTGTGAGGGAGCTTGTGGGATGGTCGGCGAGGTGTGGGAGTGTCTGTGGTCGTGAGATGGTCTCGCCGGAGGGGATGATCGGAGGTGGTGAGGGTGGTCTGGATAGTGGCGGTCGAGTGGTCGAAAGGGCAGTTTAAAAGGGGGAAATGCAAGGGAAATAGAGGGAACTCTTTTTACCTAAGTATTAGACGAAGGGGGAGGGTGGAGCAGCCGGCTCGTATCTGCCGGAGCTGGAGACGAAGAAGCCCTGGAAGAGGAGTGCGGTGACGAGGAAGCAGGAGGAGGGCACCGGTGGGTACAGCCCGGCGCGGACGATGGAGCAAGGTAAACCCTACTGCAGGTTGGCAGCAGAGCGACGAGGAGGAAGAGGAGAAAGAAGCCAGAAGCTTCGGGCCTTCTGACGGAGGAGGAAGGGATGAAGGGGGGGGGGGTTCTCCGTCAAAGAAAAGCTTATTGGAGCCGGCAAGGTGTGCTGCTCCTTATAAAGGGGTTGGCGCAGAGGGAGGGGCGTGTTGGCGTCGTGCCAGCCTTGTCGGAGTAAGGCCAGAGATGACACCCATGCCTTTCGTGCGTTCGCACGGAAGGCATGGTGGTCGATAGAGGGCGTGGGCGGGTCCCTGCGATAGAGGACGTCGCAGGGAACCCTGCTACTGCTTTGCAGGACGGCAGCCCTGCCCTATGCAGCGCCATGCTCCACGCAAGGTCGTCGGAGTATGGCGCTGTGCAGAAGTTGCACGGAGGACCGTTCTGCAAAGAATGATGAAAAGATAGGAGCCTAAATGTAAGGGCTTCAAAAGATAAGGGTTAAAAAGTAAATGAAGAGGACCAAATTGTAAAGTCGGTCAAGGAGGTCTCTTCTTAGGCTCAAGTTTTTATACAAGACCAATTTGAACCTAAGGTTTTTAATGGTGAATTTTAATTCTAGGTTGGCCTATGTTTGACCAGCCAATTTGCGTAAAAACCCAAATTAAGTTAATAATTGGGCATGGTTTTCTTTTTAGGTCAAAATAGATTTCTAAGGCCAAATTGAAGGTTCTAAACCCTAGAGATTATTTTTATATGAATTTTAGAGGGTTTAGTTGATTTTTATCCTACCTCGAACCTTGTGAATTGAAGTGAGTTTGTTTTAAGGTTATAGAATGTCATTTAATTCCTGAAAGTTGCTACAACCATTTTTAGATCAGATCATCTCACTTTCCTTCTTGTTAAGCATGTTTGACCTGTGTTTAGACCCTTAATTACCCTGTTTGCAAACTGCATTGGTGAAATTACAGTTTTACCCCTTATGATTTGTTTTATTCCTAAGCTCAGAATTCTCTGAGTTAAGCCTTTCTTTGGGTCATGTAGGAGCTTTTTCTCACATATCTGGGTAGATTGTGCTAGTGAGGGTTTATGATGAGGTTCTCATCATACCCTCATGCCTAGCTTTTGTTAGTCCCTTAGCAAAATATTAAGGTTTCAACCCTTGTTTTAGACAATGAAGTTCTTAATGATTTCAGATAAGTGCTTTTTCTTTTGCAAACTAGATTAGGTCGGAATGCCAGCCATAGGCCTAAAAGGTACTCTAGTACCAACCAAGATGCAGATCTGTTTAGCCTCAGCCTCAGTCCTTAACAAAGGTTTTTAAGGCCTATAAGAACTAACCTAAGGTTTATTGAACTTTGTGGTTAAAGCACCCGTGCTTGAGATAATTTTAGCCCTGGCTTAGTTCGAAGTGCGTTTTGTAAGAAAGAGAGATAGAAGATTTATCTGTTTGGAGAGTTTTCTCTCTCTTTTTCTTTTTAATTCTAGCTTAGGATTGGTTTTTCAACACGGTCTGTATCAGATTCCTTGTCCCCATCATCAATCCTCAAGGGTTCCTGGCAGTCGATGCTTCGAGATAGCACCGCCCATGGTAATCCCCCAGAACCCTAGCTATTGAGATTTCGAGATAATCCCATCCATGGTGCTCCGTGGCCGAATCCAGACCCTGGCAATTGACACTTCGTGATAATGCCATCCATGGAATCTGAACCAGCAGAGTGCTTACATGCCCCCAGTAGGATATGTAAATATCCTAAGAGACAAGCACCGAGGAGATGATATTTTGTTACGCATCTTCGAGGGGAATTTCCCACCTCTCTGCGCTGGGATCTCGTCCAAATCAACTTGTGTTGATCGGCCGCTCCTACTCTAGGTGTCATTTTCAGAATTTTTACGACGCTTCTGCGTGATTTTGATTTTTACGCTTACTGAACCAGGCTGTGTGCGAGGTTAGGGTGCTTAGGATACTGAGTCCCGTAAACCAAAAGTTAGTTAACAAGGCCAAATACTCCCTAAGTCTTGGACCTAATACTTAAGCTTTTCATTTTCCTCAACCTCTTGAGGAATGTCTAGATCTTAATGGGTACTAAGAGTCTATCCAAGAATGCCTAAAGTTCGCGTTCTTTCCAATCTCACTGTGCACTTTCCATTTCTTTTCCTGAATGAGGTCTACAACTTAGGTTAATTCCTTAATTTCTTACTAATGACTATCACTTTTCTTTCATTTTATGCTCCTTCTTTTCATTTTGTTCCTTTTTCTTCTCCTCCTCCTTTGTAGAGTCCTCAAAATTTTCTTTCCTCCTCTCATTTTATTATTCTTTTTCCAAAAAGTTTTTTAATTTTTATGGTGTTTTTGGGATATGTGAATTTTTTTGTTTAAAACCTTTTCTTACAAGTTTTTGCACTTTCATACCCCCCATGCCTAAGATTTGCAATGTCCTCATTGTAACCTAGGGGTTTTTATTCAACTTAGTTCACACATTAGGACAGATGTTTTGATAAGTGAATGGGTCAGGTTGACTGTTGCGGACGATTTCTAATCTCAGATGCAAGCATCTGAGGTGGAGTCGGCTGTCCAAAAGGGTGAACCTTAAGCGCACAAAGGTGTTAGAAAAGGTTTTAGGTTTTCAAGGAGAATGACGGGCTGCCTCCCGTTGAGCGCTGAGTTTTACGCCATCGGCTGGGTGCAATATGCTCAGGAAAAATGGAGGATAAATGATGATTCAGCCAAATCAGTAGAGGTTACATCAATGAACGGTTTGAGTCTCTGACTGTTCACGATGAAAGGTTCGGAATCATGGCTGAGTGAACTGATCTCGATGGCTCCATTTCCAAAAACCTGTCGGACCAAGTATGATCCGACCCACTTGGATCGCAGCTTCCCAGGGAAAAGTTTGAGTCGGGCATCGAAGAGTAGGACCTTCTGACCAGGATGAAAGATCTTTCTAGAGATGTGCTTGTCATGGAAGGCTTTAACCCGCTCCTTGTAGATTCGTGAGTTCTCGTACGCATCAAGACGTAGTTCATCGATCAAGCTGATTTGAAGCTTTCTGTGGGTTCCAGCCTTAGAAAGATTTAGATTACAATTCCGTGTTGCCAAATAAGCTTTGTGCTCCAGTTCGACGGGAAGGTGACATGCCTTCCCGTACACCAGTCTAAAGGGAGACATGCCTAATTGGGTTTTGTGGGCGGTCCTATAGGCCCACAAGGCTTTCGGAAGTCGGGACGACTAGTCCTTCCTGTCAGGCCGAACAGTGACTTGCAGGATTTTCTTGATCTCCTGATTTGACAGCTCAGCTAGACCATTAGTCTGGGGGTGATAAGGAGTAGAGATTCGGTGAGACACCCCATATTTGGTCATCAGTGACCTGAACTGAGCATTCGTGAAATGGGTCCCCCTGTCTGAGATGATAGCACGAGGAATCCCGAACCGTGAGAAGATATTGTGATGAATGAATTTGAGAACGATTTTGTGATCACAGGTTCGGGTCGATATGGCTTCGATCCATTTGGACACGTAGTCCACAGCCAGCAGAATGTATTCGAAACCATCCGAAATAGGAAAGGGGCCCATAAAATCAATCCCCCAAACATCAAAGATTTCGCATACGAGAATTGGCTGCAAAGGCATCATGTCGCGATGGCTCATGTTGCCCAAAGTTTGGCAATGACTGCATGCCTTGTGGAGAATGTATGCATCCTTGAACAGAGTGGGCCAATAAAAGCCACACTGGAGGATTTTCGATGCGATTTTGTGCCCAGAGAAATGGCCACCGCATGCCTGGTCATGACAGAAGGAAAGAATATCATTGACTTCACCTTTCCGGACACATCTCCGGATGATTTGGTCAACACCTATGCAGAAGAGGTACGGATCTTCCCAAATGTAGTACTTGGCATCAGTGCGCAATTTGTCTTTCTTGGCCTTTGGCCAATCAGACGGGATCTGATGAGATGCCAAGTAGTTTACTATATTAGCAAACCATGGAAGTCTAGTACCAATAGTCAGCAGGAGCTCATCAGGGAAATGCTCCGTGATGGGTTCGGAAGGGTTGATAATCTCAGAAGGAAGGCGGGATAAATGGTCAGCTACTGCATTTTGTCTTCCTGCCTTGTCACGAATCTCGAGATCGAATTCTTGCAACAGCAAAATCCATCGGATTAGTCGGGGCTTCGCGTCCTTCTTGGCAAGGAGATGCCTCATAGCTGTGTGATCCAAGTAGATGATGACGTGGGAACCCAGGAGATAAGATCGAAAATTTTCAAGGGCAAATCTATGGCTAGCAGTTATTTCTCCATAACTGTATAGTTACACTGAGTCTCGTCAAGTGTCTTGCTAGCGTAGTAGATGACCACGGGTTTCCCGTCAACTTTCTGCCCCAGAACTGCTCCTATAGAGAAATTAGACGCATCGCACATGATCTCAAAGGGTTGAGACCAATTAGGGGATTGTAGGATTGAGGCCTGGGTGACTGAGTCACGGAGGTTCTCAAAGGCTTGAGTGCATTCCTTGGAGATTTCAAAGGGTACATCCTTAGATAGAAGAGATGTCAGAGGGCGCGCAATTTTCGAGAAATTAGGAATGAAACGACGGAAAAAATCGACGTGCCCCAGAAAAGAACGGATGTCCCTGATCGAGCTAGGCATAGGAAGGCGAGAGATTAGATCAACCTTGGCTCAATCCACTTGGATGCCCTTCTCAGAAATCAGATGTCCTAGGACGATCCCTTCAGGCACCATAAAATGGCTCTTTTTCCAGGAAAGAACCAAATTAACGTCGATGCAGCGCCTGAGTATATGAACCAAGTACTGGAGGCAATCATCAAATGATGCCCCAAAGACTGGGAAGTCATCCATGAAGACTTCCAGATAATCACCTACCATATCAGAGAATATGGCAAGCCTGCACTGCTGAAAAGTCGCGGGTGCATTGCAGAGACCAAAAGGCATCCTTTGGAATGCATACGTTCCGAAGGGGCAGGTGAACGTGGTCTTCTCTTGGTCCTCAGGATGAATAGCTACTTGGTTATAACAGGAGTACCCGTCAAGAAAGCAGAAGAATCGATTTCCCGCTAATTTCTCTAGAATCTGATCAATGAAAGGTAGTGGGAAATGATCCTTCTTCGTTGAGGAATTGAGTCGTCAATAATCTATGCAAACTCTCCATGAGTTGGCTAATCGGGTAGGTATGACTTCTCCGGTTTCAGTCGTAATGGTGGTGAGCCCTGCCTTTTTAGGCACAACCTGAATGAGGCTCACCCAACGACTGTCGGAGATCGGGTAGATGATTCCTGCATCTAACCATTTGATGATCTCCTTTTTCACGACCTCCTGCAGATTGGGGTTCAAACGTCTCTGCATTTCACGGGAAGGTCGTGCGCCCTCTTCTGAATAAATATGATGTGTGCAATAAGAGGGACTTATTCCAGTCAAATCATCGAGAGTCCATCCAATGGCTCTGCGATGTTGCTGGAGAACAGCAATCAGACAGGATTCCTGTTCAGGAGTAAGTTTGGAATTTATGATCACAGGAAGGGTCTGATTAGAACCCAAAAAGATGTATTTCAAATGATCGGGAAGGGGTTTTGATGAGTCCATTAAAATGGACTAATATTAAGCCTAAGTATATTTAATCGTATAGTTTAGGTGTGTTAATAATGGCAATTAAGTTATAGAATATTTGTACGCCTTATAATTTGAGTTTATAACATTCTATAACTTAATTATTTTGTTATTTTTATGTGCAGGTAATAAAACCCAGAAAGAACAAGGGTGGGGGGATAATTTCCCCAAACAGCCGATTCTTTCCCCCCTCCCCCGCTGGACATTGGGGCAATCTTCTCCAACGCTAGCCGGCCAAAAACAGAAAGGGATTTGCAAATCCCTGGATTGGCATACGGAGGGAGAGAGAGGACTTAAAAAGAGAAGAGGCGGCGTGCACAAGGAACGATCTCCCCCCCTGCAGGGAACTGCTCTCTCTTCTCCACTGTGGAGAGGGCAAGCACTGTGCCGCTCCTTCTCTACCTCAAGCAGTAGCACCCACGCACCGCGCCTGCCCTACCAAGCGCCTACCTTCCAGCCACCGCTCCAGCTTGCCCTGCAGCGCAAGCGCAGGCCCGCATGCCAACTTCTAGCGCCTGTAGCCGTGCGCCTTCACCAACTGCCTGCACCAGCAGTCCCTGCAACACCGCACCATCAGACCACGCTTCCTCCTTCCAGCGCCTACCGCTCCACCTTCAAGCACCCGCAAGCGCTGCGTCTTCACCCTGCAGGCCGCCTCCTGCAGAGTGCCTACCTCGCCCGCACGCCATCACCACCGCCTCCTGCAGGGCGCCTACCTCGCACCAGCGAGCGGGCGTGCCCGCTCGAACAGCCGCAGCAGCAGTCGCCCTCTTGCTCCACAGGCCAGAGCTTCGGCCACCGCCGCCGGCCGCCTCAGGCCACCTCCGCAGCCGCTGATGCCACCGTCGGAAAGCTCTTGACCTCGCCGTCCTCTTGAGCCCTGCATCGACCCCCGTGGTTCTCTCTCTCACGCGCGAGGAAGAGAGAGGAAGAAAGCTCTATTTTTGTTGGAATTAGAAATTACATTCAATGCCATTGCCACCGATTTCATTATTATTATTATTATATTGTGGCAGAATTGCATTCAAGCACTCACAGTTCTTTCTAATTGCAAAGTATTAATATTGGCTAGTTTAAAGATTGATTTTGGACTTGATTTAAGTATTAATCGTATTTAGTACAAATCACATGAAAATTGCACTAATTCATCCTAAATTTATTGAGGATTTCTGTGAGGGAAAACTGCACTTACATCCTTAACTTTTTAGGTTATTGCAAATCTACTTTCCTTCACATTTTAAGTCCAATTTGAAAAGGGATTTCGCACTATCTGAAATAACATTAAATAATTAAACTATTGATTGCATCATTGCCTCCTTGTGGACACGACTCGCTCTTCTGCAAGTGGTTAATTTCATTATTTTTGATTAGTCGATTTTTCCACCACTCAAATACTATAACGCTAAGCGAAAAGTCGACCGTCAGGTTTCAGTTCAAGGACGGGGTTATCAGCAAAAGCGGGTGGTTCAGGGTAGATGTGAGGTTCAAGGCTAGGAGTTATGGGTCTGTCTAAATCTTGATTTGACTCCTCTAATTGCGGTTCAAGATCTTTCTGTGGTTGATGAGGTATAATCAGGTCATTCTCAAAATGCGTTTCATCAACCAATGCCCTGATATCACAAATCTGTTCGATGACACCGCAATTGATTCCTTGTTAGGCCTTAAATATATCAACTTTTAGGGTTTGTTTTCCAAATTTGAGCTCTATTTGGCCCTCCTCACTACTGATGTTGGCTCTAGCAGTAGCCAGGAAAGGTCTCCCTAGAATGATTGGCATATCCCTAGGGTTCTCAGGTGTGTCCATGTCTAAGACTATAAAGTCTACAGGAAAATAGAAATCCCACACTCTTACAATAACATTCTCGAAAATCCCTTTTGTTGACTTTATAGATCGATCTGCTAATTGTAGTGTCACCTCAGTTGGTTTTAGGTTAGATTCTTCTAGGTGTTTAAGTAAGGATGTGGGTATCAAATTTATGGAAGCACCCAAATCTAGTAATGCTCTGTCAAATTGGGTTTCACCTATTTTGCAGGAAATCAGGGGAGTACCAGGATCTTTTGCCTTAGGTGGGAGCCTACTTAGGATTACAGAGCTGGCTTGCTCTGACAGTACAATTGGACACCCACTCTTGGTCGCGGCTTACGCTGAGGTGTACACACATTCTTTAAGAATCGTGCGTAAGCCGGTACGTGGCGAATGGCATCCATCAAGGGGATGTTTATTTGGACCTACTCAAAGAGCTTGACCAGGTCCTCCTCAGGAGCCACGGGTTTGGTTGTCTTCTTTCCCTTGGTCAAGGCCTCGGGAAAAGGAACCTTGGTTGGTTCTTCTAGGATAGGTCCAGGTCTTTGATCTGGGACAGGGATAGGAACGTCCTGGATTACTGTCCTAGGGTTGGGATCAGGCTTGGAGTGGTTTGGATAGGGTGGATCTTGCGTCTCCTTACCACTTCGAGTTGTTACAGAATTTTGTCTTACCTGGTTTTGGTTAGGGTTGGATAAGATGGGTTGCTACTGATAGCCTGCATAAGAAGTGGAAGCCTCCATCCCGTCAGGTGAAGGAACAGACGGCGCCTGATAAATCATGTGTGCTTGGCCCGGGTTTGGGTTCATAACACGCCACTGGGTCGGCACGTTATTCGGGTTAGGAAGAGGTTGGGAAGGAAGTGTGCCCGGCTGGCGAGAATTTGCCAACTGGGCCAATTGATTTCGAACCTCTGTAAGTTTGTCCTCGTGTTATTTCTGAATAGCCGCATTCGTTCTTTGAATGTTAGCCAGAGTCTGAAGGATGAGGGACATTTGGTCCTGGTTTGGCCTTAATGAAAAAGTCAGGTTGGGCCGAGGCTGAGGCGGCTGGTAAGGACGAGGGGGTTGTGGACGGGGCTGAAAGGGTGGCCTCAGAGTTTGGGAATTTCCCGCCCACTAGAAGTTGGGATAGTTTCGCCATCCAGGGTTGTAGGTGTTGGAGAATGGATCATTCTGGATGGCGTTGAGGTCCTCACAGGTCTGAGGAGCCTCTAAAGAATCAAAGAATGGGGGAATGGAATTCCCCTGGTTGGCATAGAAAGGATCAGATGACCCTCCAATCCGAGAATTAGATGGGAGTGGATATGGATCCATCCCAGGAGAAGGTCGGTGGGGATGTTTTGCACAGTCTCCTGTGTGGAAGGAGGCTGTGCAAAGGAGCTATGCGCAGAGGTGGCTCGCTGCAAGTGCTGAGTCAGCTCGTCCACCTTCTTCTCAATGATGGAGACCTTGTCCAATCGACTGACCATCAGTTCCAGGTCGACTGATGCGGACAGGCCCTACGTCTCGTGTGCTCCCCTAAGGTTCGTCGATGCACGGGTATTCATCCAGTCGAATAGTCCCATGGAGTCATTATTGATGGAGTTCTCGCACATGTTTTCGAGAATCTCTCACACGATGTCCTCATGTTGACCCATGATATTCCCTCCGCAAGTTGCATTGACGAAAAGCCTGATATCCTCACGGAGTCCCTGGTAAAAAGACTGGACTTGTTCCCATTTAGGAACTCTGTGATGGGGGCACTTTCTCATGAGATCCTGAAAGCGATCCCATGCCTCATGGAGAGGTTCTCCCATTTGCTGAGTGAAGTGGGTAATCTGATGGTGCAAGGCATTGGTCCAACCAACGAGAAAGAACTTCTTCAAAAATTCGGACTGAAGTTCTTCTCAATTGTTGATCAGCCGGGTCTGTGTTTGATACCAATGAGCGGCCTTGTCCATAAGGGAGAAGGAGAACATCTTCATGAGGAGAATGTCTCGATTTTGTACATCTGACCCAAAAGTCTGGGCCAGATGCTTTAGTTGTTTGATGTGCTGGAAGGGGTCTTCAGAATTAAGACCATGGAATTTGGGTATGGCATGAATCATATTGGGCTTTAATTCAGAATCAGGTCCTCCAGTCGGGATTCTGACTTGAGGCTCAATAGCTACCGTAGCAGGATTATAATGGTCCCGCATCAAAGGATGCTGCGGTGGGTACATAAAGTTCTGGAAGAAGTCATTGAGTCGCTGGAGCTGGTGATCTAGATTGTTCTCTTCCTCAACTGGTGATAGCTACTGGCTGCGAGAGATAACCGGGTTTGATTGTTATGTCGATGTAATATAGCCAGTTATTGCCATCATTTCAAATATATAAATTTTTTTACTCGGAAAATAAAAGAGTTCCCGAGGTCGAACTCAGGGAGCAAGTTGTACTCTAGAGATATACATGTTTCTTTTACAAAAAAATAACAAAGAGAGAGAAAGAATTTGGTGTCTTTTTTTTCTTTGTTTCTCCTCATCTCCGATCTTCTTCTTTCTTCTTTGCAGAGGTGATGTTCTTCTTCTTGTTCCAGCAGTTCTTCCTTTTTCTTCTGTCTTCCTTCAGATCTTCTTCTTTCTTCTTTGTTTTTCTTCTTTTAGTTCTTCCCTTGTTCTTTTGTGTTCTTCTCTGCCTCGCCTTCTTCTGTTGCTCTTCAGATCTTCTTCTTTCTTCTTTTCTTTTTCCAGTCCGGACGTCGCCCCTCCTTCTTTCTTCTTTTCCCTTCAGGACGTCGTCTGATTTCCAAATCAGATGACTTAAACTGCCTGTTGCTACAGTGTCTCCCTCAGCTTCCTTCTTCTTCCGCGGTCCTTCTTCTTCACCTGTGCCTGCACACTTCAGAGTTTTGCGTCAGAGGCAAAACCTACTCTACCCTCTCCCCCCGCGTCTCTCTCTCTCTGAAACCACTCTTGGGAAAGCTCTCCCAGAGCTGCCGGGTAATCGGGTACGGGTCGTGCCCGGGTCCAGGCCCACCGGCGTGCGTGGTGGGCGAGGAGTGCAGGTCAGTCTAAGTCGGGTCGGGTCAGGTCCGCGGGGCGTGAGCGCGGACGAGACCGGGTAACCGGGCGGGTGTAAGGGGACCTCACCCCGTGTGCTGAGGCAGTAAGGCTAGTGCACAAAATCAATTTAAACAGTGGAAAGTGTGTGAGGCTTACCGATGTGGGACTAAACGCAGACCTTTCCTCGCGTGCGCCTGCTGGGAGACCGCGGCCTGGCTTCTGCAGCTGCGGCTTTGATTTGCGTAGGTTGCTGGCTGGCTGCCTTCGCAAGACTCCCCGTAATCCGCAGCAGCTGGAGACCTGGAGTCCTCAAGCCTGGAGCGCGGGAGAAGCTGCTTCAATGTGCGTTAATGGCGGTCGAACCTCAAAACCTGTCGGACACGAATATGGCCTCTCGGCCTGATCAAACCACTGGGGAACCTTCGCCGTGGCACGGCGAAGGTGAGGAGCTGCACGGCAGGCCGCAAGGTGGTGTCTGGCGGCAGCCCTATGTTGGACTGCAACCGGAGGAATGGGTTTGTTCGGGGGAGTGTTACGGAGGTGTGGAGTGGCAGTGGAGGGGTGGGGGGTGCTCAGTGTGATGAGGCGGAGGTTCGGTGAGGGTCGGCGAGGTGTGTGAGGCTGTGGAGCGATGGGAACATCTCGCCGGAGGGTGGCCGGAGTCGAAGGGGGTGACGATGGTCAGGGTCGGTCGAGGGCGTAATTGAACAAATTGGAACCGGGGAAAGAAAGAGGAGAAGAAGGGAAATAGTTCTAACTTACTTGCAGGGACGAAGGGGGAGGAACAGGGCGACAGTCGTATCGACTGTCGCCGGAGAAGACGATGCTCAGGGAAAGGGGCGGCGGTGAGTGGAGAGCCGGAGAGGCGCCAGCTGGGTGCGGCGTGGCGCGGGAAGAGCAGGGGAGGAAGTTTCTGCTGCTGGTATTGCGGCAGAGCGAAGAGGAGAAGGGGGAGGAACCGCCGGAGCTGGTGAGCATCTGCCGGAGAGAGAAGAGAGGAAAGTTGGGGGTTTTCTCCGTCAGATCCGAGCTGCCCCGGTTGGTGGAGCAACGGGGGGTATTTATAGGGATCAAACAGGGAGGAAGGCGGAGGGAGACGACGTGTCTCCCTCGCCGGAGGATGGCCGGAAACAAGAACCCATACCGTCCGTGCATTCGCACGGCCGGTATGGTGGGTTATAACGACCAGGGGGGTGTCCCTGCGACGGCTGACGACGCAGGGCACCCCCGGTTTACTTGCCAGGTCCCCCCCTCACCCTGCGCGGCGCCATGCTCCGCGCAAGGTCGCCGGAGCATGGTGCTGGCAGGTTTTGCAGGAGGGACCTGATCGCAAAGAACGAAGGAGAGTTAGGGGCCAAAATGCGAGGGTTCAAAAGTTGAGGGCCAAAGAGTAAATATATGAGGACCAAAGTGTAAAGTCGGTAAAGGAGGTTTCTTCTTAGGCTCAAGTTTTTATACATGACTAATTGGGACCTAAGGAATCTGATGGTGAACTTCATTTCTATATTAAACCTTGTTTGACCGGTCAATTTACGCAAAAACCCAAATTAAGTTATTAATTGGGCATGGTTCTCAATGTAGGTCAAAATGGGTTCTGAAGGCCAAATTGAAGGTTCTAAACCCTAGAGATTATTTTTCTATGAATTTTAGAGGGTTTATTCTATTTTTACTTTGCCTCGAACCTTGTGAATTGAAGTGGGTTGTTTTAGGGTTACAGATTATCATTTAGTTTCTTGGAATTGCTGTAGCCCTTACTAGATCATTTCATCCCACTTTTATTCTTATTAAGTTGCTTTGACCTGTGTTTGGGCCATGAATTACCCTGTATGCAGATTATACTGGTAAAATTGCATTTTTACCCCTTATGACTTATTTTCTCCTTAAACTCAGAATTCTCTGATTTAAGCCTTTCCTTGAGTTATGTAGGAGCTTTTATCCTTTGTATTGGGTCAAAATGAGCTAGTTATGGCTCATGATGAGGTTCTCATCATACCCCCATGCCTAGCTTTTGCTAGTCCCTTAGCAAAAACCTAAGGTTTCAACCCTTGTTCTAGACCATGAAGTTTTTAATAGTTTTAGATAAGTGCCTTTTTTTATTTGAGCATAGATTAGGTTAGAATGCTGACCATAGGCCTAAAAGGTACTCTAGTACCAATCAAGATCCAAATCTGTCTTGCCTTAGCCTCAGTCTTTAGCAAAGGTTTTTAAGGTCCACAAGAACTAACCTAAGGTTTATTGGACTTTGCGGTTAAAGCACCCGTGCTTGAAATGATTTTAGCCCTGGCTCAGTTCGCAGTGCGTTTTGTAAGAGAGAGATAGAAAGTTTTTCTGTTTAGAGAGTTTTCTCTCTCTTTTTCTTTTTAGTTCTAGCCTAGGATTGGCTTTTCAACACGGTCTGTATCAGATTCCTTGCTCCCATCATCAATCCTCAAGGGTTCCTGGCGATCGATGCTTCGAGATAGCACCGCCCATGGCAACCCCCGGAACCCTGGCTATTGAGATTTCGAGATAATCCCATCCATGATGTTCCGTGGCCGAATCCAGACCCTGGCAATTGACACTTCGAGATAATGCCATCCATGGAATCTGAACCAGCAGAGTGCTTACATGCCCCCAGTAGGATATGTAGATATCCTAAGAGACAAGCACCGAGGAGATGATATTTTGTTACGCATCTTCGAGGGGATTTCCCGCCTCTCCGTGCTGGGAACTCGTCCAAATCAACTTGTGTTGATCGGCCGCTCCTATTCTAGGTGTTCTTTTCAGAATTTTACGACGCTTCTGCGTGATTCTGATTTTTACGCTTACTGAACCAGGCTGTGTGTGAGGTTAGGGTGCTTAGGTTACCGAGTCCCGTAAACCAAAAATTAGTTAACGAGGCCGAATACTCCCTAAACCTTAGACCTAATACTTCAGCTTTTCATTTTCCTCAACCTCTTGAGGAGTGTCCAGATCTTAATGGGTACTAAGAGTCTATTCAAGAATGCCTAAGGTTTGCATTCTTTACTAATCTCTTTGTGCACTTTTCTTGAATGAGGTCTAGAATGTAGGTTAATTCCTTAGTTCCTTACTAATGACTATCACTTTTTCTCATAATTTTGTGCTCCTTTTTCATTTTGTTTCTTTTCTCCTTCACAAAATTTCCTTCTCCTCTTTTCCTCTTATTCTTTTTCGGAATTTTTTTTTTTTTTAATTTTTATGGTGTTTTTGGCATATGTGAATTTTTTTTGTTTGAAACCTTTTCTTACAAGTTTTGCACTTTCATACCCCCCCATGCCTAAGATTTGCAATGTCCTCATTGTAACCTAGGGGGTCTTAGTTCATTCCTTAAGACAGAAATTTGGATGAGTGGATGGGTCGGGTTGAATTTTTGCGGACGATTTCAAATCCCAGATGCAAGCATCTGAGTTGGGGTCGGCTGTCTACAAGGGTGAACTTCGAGTGCTAAAAGGTGTCAGAACAAGTTTCAGATTTACAAAGAGAATGACGGGCTGCCTCCCGTTAAGCGCTGAGTTTTGCGCCATCGGCTGGGCGCAATAAGCTCAAGGGGAAAGGAGGATATAAGATGCCTCAGCCAAATCAGTAGAAGTTACATCAATGAACGGCTTGAGTCTCTGACCGTTCACGATGAAAGGTTCAGAATCGTGGCTGAGTGGACTGATTTCGATTGCTCCATTTCCAAAAACCTGTCGGACCAAATATGGTCCGACCCACTTAGATCTCAGTTTTCCTGGGAAGAGTTTGAGTCGGGCACCAAAGAGTAGGACCTTTTGACCAGGATGAAAGATCTTTCTCGAGATGTGTTTGTCGTGGAAGGCTTTAACCCGCTCCTTGTAGATTTGCGAGTTCTCGTACGCGTCTAGGCGTAATTCATCGATCTCGCTGATTTGGAGTTTTCTGTGGCCCCCAGCCTTGGAAAGATCTAGATTACAGTTCCGTACTGCCCAATAGGCTTTATGCTCCAGTTCTACGGGAAGGTGGCATGCCTTTCCGTACACCAGTCTAAAGGGAGACATGCCCAATTGGGTCTTGTGGGCGGTCCTATAGGCCCACAATGCTTCCGGAAGTCGGGACGACCAGTCCTTCCTGTCAGGTCGAACAGTGACTTGCAGGATTTTCTTGATCTCCCGATTAGACAGCTCAGCTAGACCATTAGTTTGGGGGTGGTAAGGAGTAGAGATTCGGTGAGACACCCCGTATTTGGTCATCAGTGACCTAAACTGAGCATTTGTGAAATGGGTCCCCCCATCAGAGATTATTGCACGAGGAATCCCGAACCTTGAGAAAATGTGTTGATGAATGAATTTGAGAACGATTTTGTGATCACAGGTTCGGGTCGGTATGGCTTCGATCCATTTGGACACGTAGTCCACAGCCAACAGAATGTATTCGAAACCATCCGAAACAGGAAAGGGGCCCATAAAATCAATCCCCCAAACATCAAAGATTTCGCATACTAGAATCGGTTGCATAGGCATCATGTCGCGATGGCTCATGTTGCCCAAAGTCTGGCAACGACTGCATGCCTTGCAATGACTGTATGCTTCTTTGAACAGTGTGGGCCAGTAAAAGCCGCACTGGAGGACTTTTGATGCGGTTTTATGTCTGGCAAAATGGCCACCGCATGCCTGGTCATGGTAGAAAGAGAGGATATTGTTGACTTCCCCTTCCGGGACACATCTCCGGATGATTTGATCGGCACCTATGCGGAAGAGGTACGGGTCTTCCCAAATGTAATACTTGGCATCGGAGCGTAATTTGTCTTTCTTGGCCTTCGGCCAATCGGACGGGATCTGATGAGATGCTAAGTAATTTACTATATTAGCAAACCATGGAAGGCTAGTACCAATAGTCAGCAGGTGCTCATCGGGAAAATGCTCAGTGATGGGTCCGGAAGGGTCAATTATTTCAGAAGGAAGACGGGACAAGTGATCAGCTACCACGTTTTGCTTTCCCGCTTTGTCGCGAATCTCAAGGTCAAATTCTTGCAACAGCAAGATCCATCGGATCAATCGAGGTTTCGCATCCTTCTTTGCAAGGAGATGCCTCACAGCTGTGTGATCCGAGTATATGATGACACGGGAACCCAGAAGGTATGATCTGAACTTTTCTAGGGCAAATACTACAGCTAGCAGCTCTTTCTCAGTAACCGTATAGTTACGCTGAGCCTCATCGAGTGTTTTGCTGGCGTAGTAAATGACCACAGGTTTCTTGTCAATTTTCTGCCCCAAAACCGCTCCTACAGCGAAGTCGGATGCATCACACATGATCTCAAAGGGTTGAGACCAATCAGGGGACTGTAGGATCGGGGCTTGGGTGACTCGGTCACGCAGGATTTCAAATGCTTGAGTGCATTCCTTGGAAATTTCGAAGGGAACATCCTTGGAGAGAAGAGTGGTCAGGGGGCGTGCGATTTTTGAAAAATCAGGGATAAATCGTCGATAAAAACCGACATGCCCTAAAAAGGATCGGATGTCCCTGATCGAGCTAGGCATAGGAAGGTGAGAAATCAGATTAACCTTAGCTCGATCTACTTGGATACCTTTCTCCGAAATTGAGTGTCCCAGGACAATTCCCTCAGGCACCATGAAATGGCTCTTTTCCCAGGAAAGAACCAAATTCACATCGATGCACCGCCTGAGTATCTGGACCAAGTGTTGGAGGCAATCGTCGAATGATGCTCCGAAAACTGAAAAGTCATCCATGAAGACTTCCAGATAATCACCTACCATATCTGAGAATATGGCAAGCATGCATCGCTGAAAAGTAGCGGGTGCATTGCAAAGACCGAAAGGCATCCTTCGGAAAGCATATGTTCCGAAGGGGCAGGTGAACGTGGTCTTTTCTTGGTCCTCAGGATGGATTGCCACCTGGTTATAACCGGAGTACCCGTCAAGAAAGCAGAAGAACCTATTTCCCGCTAGTTTTTCGAGAATTTGATCAATGAAGGGTAGTGGGAAATGATCCTTCTTCGTGGAGGAATTGAGTCGACGGTAATCTATACAGACTCTCCACGAGTTGGCTAATCGGGTAGGAATGATTTCTCTGGTCTCAGTCGTTATAGTGGTGAGTCCTGCCTTCTTGGGCACGACCTGAATTGGGCTCACCCAACGACTATCGGAGATCGGGTAGATGATTCCGGCATCTAACCATTTGATGATCTCCTTTTTCACGACCTCCTGCAGATTGGGGTTTAAGCGTCTCTGCATTTCACGAGAAGGTCGTGTGCCCTCTTCTGAATAGATATGATGAGTACAATAAGAGGGACTTATTCCAGTCAGATCATCGAGAGTCCATCCGATGGCTCTGCGATGTTGCTGGAGGACAATAATCATACGGGATTCCTGTTCAGGACTGAGGTTGGAATTGATAATCACAGGAAAGGTCTGATTAGAACCCAAAAATACGTATTTCAAGTGAGCGGGAAGGGGTTTCAGTTCGAGGATGGGGTTTTCAGCAGCAGCGGGTGGTTCAGTATAGATGTGAGGTTCAAGGGTGGGAGTTACTGGGTTGTTCATATCTGGATTCAACTCCTCTGTTTGCGGGTCAAGATCCTTCTGTGGTTGATGAGGCATAATCGAGTCATTCTGGAGGTGTGATTCATCAACCAAAGTCTTGATGTCACAAATTTGTTCGATGACGCCGCAATTAATTCCTTGTTGGGCCTTAAATATATCAATTTTCAATGTTTGATCTCCAAACTTAAGCTCTATTTGGCCCTCCTCACAGCTGATGTTGGCTCTAGCAGTAGCCAAGAAAGGTCTCCCTAGAATGATTGGTGTATCCCTAGGGTTCTCAGGTGCATCCATATCTAAGACTATAAAGTCCACTGGAAAATAGAAATCCCGTACTCTCACGATAACATCTTCGAGAATCCCTTTTGGTGACTTTATAGATCGATCTGCTAATTGTAATGTCACCTCGGTTGGTTTCAGCTCAGATTCTTCTAGATGGTCAAGTAAGGATGTGGGTATCAGGTTTATGGATGCACCCAAGTCTAACAATGCTCTATCAAATTGGGTACCACCTATCTTACAGGAAATCAGGGGAGTTCCAGGATCTTTTGCCTTGGGTGGGAGTCTACTAAGGATTACAGAGCTGGCTTGCTCTGACAGAACAATTGGGCTCCCTCCCTTGGTTCGCGGCTTACGCTGGGGTGTACATATATTTTTTAGAAATCGTGCGTAAGCTGGTACGTGGCGGATTGCATCCATCAAGGGGATGTTTATGTGGACCTGCTCAAAGAGCTTGACCAGGTCCTCCTCAGGGGCCACGGGTTTGGTGGTCTTCTTTCCCTTGGTCAGGGCCTCGGGAAATGGGATCTTGGTTGGTTCTTCTAGGATAGGTTCAGGTTGTGGATCTGGAACAGTGGTTCCTTGGATAACTATCCTAGGGTCATGGTTATCAGGCTGGGAGTGGTTTGGATAATGCGGGTCTTGAGTTGTCTTACCACTACGTGTTGTTACAGAATTTAATCCGGCCTGATTTTGGTTTGGGTTTGGTAGGAGGGGTGGCTGCTGCTGAAATCCCGCATAAGAAGTTGAGGCTTCCATCTCGTCTGGAGATGGAGCAGTAGGAGCTTGATAAATCCATTGGGCGTGGCCTAAATTTGGATTCATAACGCGCTTCTGGGTTGGCACGTTATTTGGGTTAGGAAGAGGTTGGGAAGGGAGTGTGCCTGGTTGACGAGAATTTGCCAACTGGGCCAGTTGAGTTTTAACTTCTGTAAGCTCGTCCTTGTGCTGTTTCTGAATAGCCGCATTCGTTTTTTGAATGTCAGCCAGAGTCTGAAGGATTAAGGACATTTGATCTTGATTTGGCCCTGATGGATAAGTAGGGTTGGGCCGAGGCTGAGGCGGCTGGTAGTGACGAGAGGGCTGTGGGCGGGACTGAAAAGGTGGTCTTTGGGTTTGGGAATTTCCCGCCCACTGAAAATTGGGATGGTTTCGCCATCCAGGGTTGTAAGTGTTGGAGAATGGGTCATTCTGGATGGCGTTGAGGTCCTCGCAGGTCTGAGGAACCTCCTGAGAATCAGGGAAAGGAGGAATGGAGTTCCCCCGGCTGGTGTAGAAAGGATCGGATGATCTTCCAGTCCAAGAATCAGATGGGGATGGATATGGATCCATCCCAGGGGAAGATCGGTGGAGGATGTTTTGCACAGTCTCCTGTGTGGAAGGAGGTTGTGCAAAGGAGTTACGCGTGGAGGTGGCTCGCTGCAGGTGCTGAGTCAGCTCATCCACCTTCTTTTCAATGATTGAGACATTGTCCAATCGACTGGCCATTAATTCCAGGTCGACTGATGTGGACAGGCCCTGCGTCTCATGTGCTCCCTTAAGATTCGTCGCTGCGCGGGTATTCGTCCTGTCGAATAATCCCATGGAGTCATTGTTGATGGAGTTCTCGCACATGTTTTCGAGAATCTCCCATACGGTGTCTTCATGTTGACCCATGATGTTTCCTCCGCAAGTTGCATTGACGAAAAGGCGGATGTCCTCACGGAGTCCCTGGTAAAAAGATTGGACTTGTTCCCATTTAGGAACTCCGTGATGGGGGCACTTCCTCATGAGATCTTGAAAACGATCCCATGCCTCATGAAGAGGTTCTCCTGATTGTTGAGTGAAGTGTGTAATCTGATAGCGCAAGGCGTTGGTCCGACCAACGGGAAAGAACTTTTTCAAAAACTCGGATTGAAGTTCTTCCCAAGTGTTGATCGGCCGGGTCTGAGTTTGATACCAATGGGCGGCCTTGTCCATAAGAGAAAAGGAGAACATCTTCATGAGAAGAATATCCCGATTTTGCGCATCTGATCCAAAAGTGTGGGCCAGATGCTTTAGCTGTTTGATGTGCTGGAAGGGATCTTCAGAATTAAGCCCATGGAATTTAGGTATAGCATGAATCATGTTGGGCTTTAGTTCGGAATCAGGTCCTCCAGTCGGGATTCTGACTCGAGGCTCAATGGCCACCGCAGCAGGATTGTAGTGGTCCCGCATCATAGGACGCTGTGGTGGGTGCACGAAGTTTTGGAAGAGGTCATTGAGTCGCTGGAGCTGGTGTTCCAGATTATTTTCTTCCTCAACTGGCTGAGCCATGATGGGGGAAGAAGAAGAACTTGGTTCTGAATCAGAAGAGAGAATAATGTGAGGGTGCTTCTGCACAAACACGGGCATCGAGGCTTGGCCTTGACGAGAGTGAATTTCTAAAGGAGGTCTTAAGGGTGGTCTTAGAGACCTCCTTCCGTACATGCACAATTGGAAGAGGTAAGTTTAGAAGCTGCTGGACCCAATCAAGGCACCCAAAAATGTGTTGGGTGACTATAGAGGTGCGGGGCAGATGGACCCCTTGATCAGAAAGATCGTCCACCTGAGAATTACCTGGGCAGCCAGAGAGGGAGAGTCCCACGAAGACCCCTACACGGTAGAGCGTCCCCACGGGTTACAGGGTTTCCCCCACCCGACCTCTCTTGTCACTGCGGGTCCAGGTAGACCAGAATGGGGATCTTGACCTCTTAAATCTACCAATTTTAGCTTAATGATCAGGGTGCTTAAAGTTACACTTGAACTCTTAGGTATTTTGAGTGAGAAAGTGACCTAATTTTAAGGTTGGTTGACCCAAGGAGTCAACTTTACCTCTTGTTCCTTTGAGAGCTTTTTGGGTCCTTTCTTTTAGGGTTCAAGTGTTTAGAGAGCCAATTGTTTTAGGTTTCCTTTGAATAGGTATTTTCAGACAAGGGCTTGGGCACACTTCATTTGGTTTTCTCAATTCTTGCTTACGGAGTGTGTCTCTAAATCCCTAGTGTTGGATCCTAGGTTGGCTCTACTTGGTCTAGTTAATTCTTTGTTGGGTAATTAAGGCTCAAGCAAGAATGTGTTAGCCCTTAAATACCCTTAATAGTGTGCAGGAATAATGAGTTGAAAACATGCAACTTTTATGGTTACTAAGTATGGAAGACAGGTTAGCCCTATATTGCTTGTTCTTTTCTTTCTTTTGGGTTTTAGGGGTTAATAGCGAGAGGAAAGAAATTTACCTGTCCTCGGAGTGGTTGTTGTGCGGTTGCTTGTCTTCTTGATTTCCTGTAGTTTTCTGCACAAAAGAGAGGAGATTATCAGAAATTAAAAAGAAACAGGAATGTTTACCTCTAGAATAGCCGTTGCTCCCCGGCAACGGCGCCAAATTGATAGCTACTGGCTGCGAGAGATAACCGGGTTTGATTGTTATGTCGATGTAATATAGCCAGTTATTGCCATCATTTCAAATATATAAATTTTTTTACTCGGAAAATAAAAGAGTTCCCGAGGTCGAACTCAGGGAGCAAGTTGTACTCTAGAGATATACATGTTTCTTTTACAAAAAAATAACAAAGAGAGAGAAAGAATTTGGTGTCTTTTTTTTCTTTGTTTCTCCTCGTCTCCGATCTTCTTCTTTCTTCTTTGCAGAGGTGATGTTCTTCTTCTTGTTCCAGCAGTTCTTCCTTTTTCTTCTGTCTTCCTTCAGATCTTCTTCTTTCTTCTTTGTTTTTCTTCTTTTAGTTCTTCCCTTGTTCTTTTGTGTTCTTCTCTGCCTCGCCTTCTTCTGTTGCTCTTCAGATCTTCTTCTTTCTTCTTTTCTTTTTCCAGTCCGGACGTCGCCCCTCCTTCTTTCTTCTTTTCCCTTCAGGACGTCGTCTGATTTCCAAATCAGACGACTTAAACTGCCTGTTGCTACAGTGTCTCCCTCAGCTTCCTTCTTCTTCCGCGGTCCTTCTTCTTCACCTGTGCCTGCACACTTCAGAGTTTTGCGTCAGAGGCAAAACCTACTCTACCCTCTCCCCCCGCGTCTCTCTCTCTCTGAAACCACTCTTGGGAAAGCTCTCCCAGAGCTGCCGGGTAATCGGGTACGGGTCGTGCCCGGGTCCAGGCCCACCGGCGTGCGTGGTGGGCGAGGAGTGCAGGTCAGTCTAAGTCGGGTCGGGTCAGGTCCGCGGGGCGTGAGCGCGGACGAGACCGGGTAACCGGGCGGGTGTAAGGGGACCTCACCCCGTGTGCTGAGGCAGTAAGGCTAGTGCACAAAATCAATTTAAACAGTGGAAAGTGTGTGAGGCTTACCGATGTGGGACTAAACGCAGACCTTTCCTCGCGTGCGCCTGCTGGGAGACCGCGGCCTGGCTTCTGCAGCTGCGGCTTTGATTTGCGTAGGTTGCTGGCTGGCTGCCTTCGCAAGACTCCCCGTAATCCGCAGCAGCTGGAGACCTGGAGTCCTCAAGCCTGGAGCGCGGGAGAAGCTGCTTCAATGTGCGTTAATGGCGGTCGAACCTCAAAACCTGTCGGACACGAATATGGCCTCTCAGCCTGATCAAACCACTGGGGAACCTTCGCCGTGGCACGGCGAAGGTGAGGAGCTGCGTGGCAGGCCGCAAGGTGGTGTCTGGCGGCAGCCCTAGGTTGGACTACAACCGGAGGAATGGGTTTGTTCGGGGGAGTGTTACGGAGGTGTGGAGTGGTAGTGGAGGGGTGGGGGGTGCTCAGTGTGATGAGGCGGAGGTTCGGTGAGGGTCGGCGAGGTGTGTGAGACTGTGGAGCGATGGGAACATCTCGCCGGAGGGTGGCCGGAGTCGAAGGGGGTGACGATGGTCAGGGTCGGTCGAGGGCGTAATTGAACAAATTGGAACCGGGGAAAGAAAGAGGAGAAGAAGGGAAATAGTTCTAACTTACTTGCAGGGACGAAGGGGGAGGAACAGGGCGACAGTCGTATCGACTGTCGCCGGAGAAGATGATGCTCAGGGAAAGGGGCGGCGGCGAGTGGAGAGCCGGAGAGGCGCCAGCTGGGTGCGGCGTGGCGCGGGAAGAGCAGGGGAGGAAGTCTCTGCTGTTGGTATTGTGGCAGAGCGAAGAGGAGAAGGGGGAGGAACCGCCGGAGCTGGTGAGCATCTGCCGGAGAGAGAAGAGAGGAAAGTTGGGGGTTTTCTCCGTCAGATCCGAGCTGCCCCGGTTGGTGGAGCAACGGGGGGTATTTATAGGGATCAAACAGGGAGGAAGGCGGAGGGAGACGACGTGTCTCCCTCGCCGGAGGATGGCCGGAAACAAGAACCCATACCGTCCGTGCGTTCGCACGGCCGGTATGGTGGGTTATAACGACCAGGGGGGTGTCCCTGCGACGGCTGACGACGCAGGGCACCCCCGGTTTACTTGCCAGGTCCCCCCCCTCACCCTGCGCGGCGCCATGCTCCGCGCAAGGTCGCCGGAGCATGGTGCTGGCAGGTTTTGCAGGAGGGACCTGATCGCAAAGAACGAAGGAGAGTTAGGGGCCAAAATGCGAGGGTTCAAAAGTTGAGGGCCAAAGAGTAAATATATGAGGACCAAAGTGTAAAGTCGGTCAAGGAGGTTTCTTCTTAGGCTCAAGTTTTTATACATGACTAATTAGGACCTAAGGAATCTGATGGTGAACTTCATTTCTATATTAAACCTTGTTTGACCGGTCAATTTACGCAAAAACCCAAATTAAGTTATTAATTGGGCATGGTTCTCAATGTAGGTCAAAATGGGTTCTGAAGGCCAAATTGAAGGTTCTAAACCCTAGAGATTATTTTTCTATGAATTTTAGAGGGTTTATTCTATTTTTACTTTGCCTCGAACCTTGTGAATTGAAGTGGGTTGTTTTAGGGTTACAGATTATCATTTAGTTTCTTGGAATTGCTGTAGCCCTTGCTAGATCATTTCATCCCACTTTTATTCTTATTAAGTTGCTTTGACCTGTGTTTGGGCCATGAATTACCCTGTATGCAGATTATACTGGTAAAATTGCATTTTTACCCCTTATGACTTGTTTTCTCCTTAAACTCAGAATTCTCTGAGTTAAGCCTTTCCTTGAGTTATGTAGGAGCTTTTATCCTTTGTATTGGGTCAAAATGAGCTAGTTATGGCTCATGATGAGGTTCTCATCAACTGGCTGAGCCATTGTGGAAGAAGAAGGTGAGTTGGGTTCGGAGTCAGAGGAGAGGTCAATGTGAAGTGTTGTTTTCTCAAACAAGGGTACTGAGGCTCGGCCTCGAGGAGAATGGAGTTCTAAAGGAGGTTTCAAGGACCTCCTACCAAACATACACTGTTGGAAGAGATGAGTTTAGCAGGTGCTGGACCCAATCAAGACACCCAAGATGTTGGGTGACTATAAAGGTGCGGGGTAGATGGACCCCTTGATCAGAAGATCGACCACCTGAGAATTACCTGGGCAGCTAGAGAGGGTGAGTCCCGCAAAGATCCCTACACGGTAGAGCATCCCTATGGGTTACAGGGTTTCCCCCACCTGACCTCTCTTGTCACTGAGATTCCAGGTAGACCAGAATGGGGATCTTGACCTCTTAAGCCTACCAATTTTAGTTTAAGATCAAGGTGCTTAGATTTTCACTTGAACTTTAGGCTTTTTGAGTGCAAAGAGTGACCTAAGTTGAAGGTTGATTGACCCAAGAGGTCAACTTCACCTGCTAGTTCTTTTGAGAGCTTATTAGGTCTTGTTTTTTTAGGGTTCAAGTGTTTTTAGAGAGCCAATTGCTTAGGGTTTTTCTGAATAGGTATTTTCAATCAATGGCTTAGGCACACTTCTTTTGGGATTTCTAAATTCTTGATTAAGGAGTGTGTCTCTAAAACCCTAGTGTTAATTCCTATGTTGGCTCTACTTGGTCCAGTTAACTCCTTGTTGGGTAATTAGGGCTCAGGCAAGAAGGTGTTAGCCCTTAAATACCCTTAATAATGTGTGTAGGAATAGTGGTTTGAAAATATGTAGCTGTTACTAGGTATGAAAGATAGGTTATACCGACATTGTTTATTCTTTTCTTTTTCTTCCTCTTGAAAATTTAGGAGTGAGAGGATAGAAATTACTTATCCATGGAGTGGTTGTTGTGCGACTGCTTCTTGATTTTCCAGTACCTGCACACAAAAAAGAGAAGAGATTATTAGAAACTCATAAATAGAGATTTTATAGCTTCTAGAATAGCCGCTGCTCCCCGGCAACGGCGCCAAAAATAGTAACGCAGGTAACGGTTGGGTTTATGTTATTATGGTTTACAATCGTTGCAATACAAAACAGCCACCAGATTACTACAAATTTTTACCCGGAAAAAAAAGTTTTCCCGAGGTCGAACTCAGGGAGCAACTAGAATTCTAGAAGTATAAAAGTTCTCAATTAGGTTACAAAAATAAGAGAGAGAGAGAGAGAGGGAGCTAGAGTTCTCTTGGCTTCTTCTTCTTCTCTCTTCCTTTTCTTTCTGTCCTTTTTCTTCCAGCTGATCTCCTTCTCTTCTTTTTCCTGCAGAGTCTTCCTTTCTTCTTCTTTCTTTTCTTTTCTTCTTCTGCGGCTGTGGTAATCTTCTTCTTCTTCTTCAGCCTTCTTCTTCTTTCTGCTTCTTTTCTTCTGTTCTTCTCTTTCTTTCTTTCCTTGCTTGCGGCTGTGTCTTCTTTCTTCTTTCTCTTTTCTTCTTCTTCTTTTTCTTCTCTGCTTCCTTCTTTCTTTTCTTCTCTTACAGCTCCTCTTCTTTTCTCTTCTTTCTGTTCTGGCGCTGCCCTTCCGTCGTCTGATGCAGTGGTCAGACGACTTAACTGTGGGTTTGCTACAGTGCGGCTCCTTCTCCTCTCCTTTTCTTCTTCAGCCACTCAGTGCGACTAAGGCTTCGGCTGCTCCCCTTCTTCTTCTTTTCCTTCCTTCCTTCTTCTCCTTCTGTTACTGCACGCTCACACAAGGGTTAAAGCAAAACCTACCCCTACCCTTCCCCGCGTCTCTCTCTTTCTCAGATTTCTCTCTTAGGACTGCTCTCCCAGAGCCGGGTAATCGGGTGCGGGAATCGCACCCGAGACCAGGCCCACCGGCGTGTGGTGGTGGGTGAGGAGTGCGCGGTTTGGGTAATCGGATCCTGCCCAGACCCGCGTGGCGTGAGCGTGGGTGAGGGCGAGCGAGCACGTGGCGCACAACGTGCAGGAGAGGGACCTGACCCCTATGTTCGAAGGCGAATAGCCTTAGGCACCTTTTCAATTTAGGTGCGGGCGCTTGACCACGCACTTCCGAGGTGGGACTAAAGTCCCACCTCCCAAATTGGTGCCCGCAGGCGAGCTACCTGCGACCAATTGCAGTAGCCCGCAAGGTCTTCACCCCAGCTGCAGACCTGGGTGCCTTCGCAGAGGCGGACCACGCGACCTGGGACACGCACCTAGGCTGGAGAGCGCCTGCAGCTGCAGCTCGTCGTCAATGGCGGCGAGGGGCGCGCACCTAAAATCACACAAACGGCCTATCGGCCTAGTCAGAATACGTAGGAAGCTTCACCGAAGTGAGGCGAAGCTTGTGTTGTGGTCGGCGGCGTGTGGGAGTGCGTGAAAAGGCTGACCTAGGTCAGACTGTCCCTGGAGAGGTGGGTTTGTTCGGGGGGTGGTCAGGTGGCGTTTGGCAGTGAATGGAGATGGGGAATCGATAGAGTGGAGTGTGAGGGAGCTTGTGGGATGGTCGGCGAGGTGCGGGAGTGTCTGTGGTCGTGAGATGGTCTCGCTGGAGGGGATGATCGGAGGTGGTGAGGGTGGTCTGGATAGTAGCGGTCGAGTGGTCGAAAGGGCAGTTTAAAAGGGGGAAATGCAAGGGAAATAGAGACGATGCTATTTACCTAAGTATTAGACGAAGGGGGAGGGCGGAGCAGCCGACTCGTATGTACCGGAGCTAGAGACGAAGAAGCCCTGGAGGAGGAGTGCGGCGACGAGGAAGCAGGCGGAGGGCGCCGACGCAGACGATGGAGTAAGGCAAACCCTGCTGCAGGTAGGGCAGCAGAGCGACGAGGAGGAAGAGGAGAAAGTCGCTGGAAGTTTCGGGCCTTCTAACGGAGGAGGAAGGGATGAAGGGGGGGTTTCTCCATCAAAGAAAAGCTTATCAGAGCCGGCAAGGTGTGCTGCTCCATATAAATGGGTTGGCACAGAGGGAGGGTGTGCTGGCGTCGTGCCAGCCTCGTCGGAGTAAGGCCGGAAATGACACCCATGCCTTCTGCGTGTTCGCAGGGAAGGCATGGTGGTTGGCAAAGGGCATGGGTGGGTCCCTGCGATAGAGGACGTCACAGGGAACCCCGCTTCTACTGTGCAGGACGGCAGCCCTGCCCTGCACGGCGCCATGCTCCGCGCAAGGTCGTCGAAGTATGGCGCTGTGAAAAAGTTGCAGGGAGGATGATTACGCAAAGAATGATGAAAAGTTAGGACCCTAAATGCAAAGGTTTCAAAAGATAAGGGTCAAAAAGTAAATAAAGAGGACCAAATTGTAAAGTTGGTCAAGGAGGTCTCTTCTTAGGCTCAAGTTTTTATACAAGATCAATTTGAACCTAAGGATTTTAATGGTGAATTTTAATTCTGGGTTGGACCATGTTTGACCAGCCAATTTACGTAAAAACCCAAATTAAGTTAATAATTGGGCGTGATTTTATTTTTAGGTCAAAATAGATTTCTAAGGACAAATTGAAGGTTCTAAACCCTAGAGATTATTTTTCTATGAATTTTAGAGGGTTTAGTTAATTTTTATCCTGCCTCAAACCTTGTGAATTGAAGTGGGTTTCTTTTAGGGTTATAGAATGTCATTTAATTTCTGGAAGTTGCTACAACCATTTTTAGATCAGATCAACCCACTTTCCTTCTTGTTAAGCTTGTTTGACCTGTGTTTGAACCCTTAATTACCCTGTTTGCAAACTGCATTGGTGAAATTGCAGTTTTACCCCTTATGATTTGTTTTATTCCTAAACTCAGAATTCTCTGAGTTAAGCCTTTCTTTGGGTCATGTAGGAGCTTTTTCTCACATATCTCGGTTAGATTGTGCTAGTTAGGGTTTATGATGAGGTTCTCATCAATTACCAAAGACTCAATTCCTCCACAAAGAAGGATCATTTTCCACTATCATTCATTGATCAGATTCTTGAGAAGTTAGCGGGAAATAGATTTCTCTGCTTTCTTGATGGGTACTCCGGTTACAACCAAGTGGAGATTCATCCAGAGGACCAAGAGAAGACCACATTCACCTGCCCCTTTGGGACGTATGCATTTCGAAGGATGTCTTTCGATCTCTACAATGCACCCACGACTTTTCAGCGATGCATGCTTGCCATATTCTCTGATATGGTAGGTGATTATCTAGAAGTCTTCATGGATGACTTCTCAGTTTTTGGGGCATCATTTGACGATTGCCTCCAGCACTTGGTTCACATACTCAGGCGTTGCATTAACGAAAATCTAGTTCTTTCCTGGGAAAAGAGCCACTTTATGGTGCCTGAGGGGATCGTCCTGGGACATTTAATTTCTGAGAAAGGCATCCAAGTGGATCGAGCCATGGTTGATCTGATTTCTAGACTTCCTATGCCTAGCTTGATCAGGGACATCTGATCTTTTCTGGGGCACATCGATTTTTACTGTCGTTTCATCCCTGATTTCTCAAAAATCGCGTGCCCCCTGACTACTCTTCTCTTCAAGGATGTACCCTTTGAGATTTCTAAGGAATGCACTCAAGCTTTTGAGAACCTTCGTGACCGAGTCACCCAAGACCCAATCCTACAATCCCCTAATTGGTCTCAACACCTTGAGATCATGTGCCATGCATCTGACTTCGCTGTAGGAGCGGTTCTGGGGCAGAAGATTAACGGGAAACCTGTGGTCATCTACTACACTAGCAAAACACTTGATGAGGCTTAACGTAACTACACGGTTATGGAGAAAGAGCTGCTAGCCGTAGTATTTGCCCTCAAAAAATTCTGATCTTATCTCCTAGGTTCCCACGTTATGATCTACTCGGATCACACAGCAATGATGCATCTCCTTGATAAGAAGGACGCGAAGCCTCGATTAATCAGATGGATCTTGCTATTGCAAGAATTCGACCTCGAGATTCGCGACAAGGAGGGAAGACAGAACATGGTAGCTGACCACTTGTCTCGCCTTCCTTTTGAGATCATCGACCCTTCTGGACCCATCACGGAGCATTTTCCTGATGAGCACCTCTTGATAATTGGTACTAGGCTTCCATGGTTTGCTGATATAGTAAAATACTTGGCATCTCATCAGATCCCGTCTGATTGGCCGAAGGCCAAGAAAGACAAGTTGCGCTCTGATGCCATGTACTACATCTAGGAAGACCCGTACCTTTTCCGCATAGGAACTGACCAAGTCATCCGACGATGTGTCCCAGAGGGAGAAATCCATAACATTCTCTCCTTCTGCCATGACCAGGCATGCGGTGGCCACTTCTCTGGGCACAAAATCGCATAAAAAATCCTTTAGTGTGGCTTTTACTGGTCCACTATCTTCAAGGACGCATACAGTCACTGTAAGGCATGCTGTCATTGCTAAACTTTGGGCAACATGAGCCACCGCAACATGATGCCTTTAGAGCCGATTCTCGCATGTGAGATTTTCGATATTTAGGGGATTGATTTTATGGGCCCCTTTCCTGTTTCGGACGGCTTCGAGTACATTTTACTCGTTGTGGACTACGTGTCCAAATGGATCGAAGCCATTTCAACTCGAACCTATAATCACAAGATCGTCATCAAATTCATTCATCAGAATATCTTCTTACGGTTCAGGATTCCTCGTGCAATCATCTTTGATGGAGGGACCCATTTTACCAATGCTCAGTTCAGGTCACTGATGACCAAATACGGGGTGTCTCACCGAATCTCTACTCCTTACTACCCCCAGACTAATGATCTAGCTGAACTATCAAATTGAGAGATCAAGAAAATCCTACAAGTTACTGTTCAACCTGACAGGAAGGACTGGTCGTCCTGACTTCCAGAAGCTTTGTGGGCTTATAGGACCACCCACAAAACCCAATTAGGCATGTCTCCATTTAGACTGGAGTACGAGAAGAAGTGTCACCTTCCCGTCGAACTGGAGCACAAAGCCTATTGGGCAGTACAGAGCTGCAACTTAGATCTTTCTAAGGCTGGAACCCGCAAAAAGCTTCAGATAAGCGAGATTGATGAATTACAGCTTGATGTGTAAGAGAACTCACGAATCTACAAAGAGCGGGTTAAAGCCTTTCATGACAAGCACATATCTAGAAAGATCTTCCACTCTGGTCAGAAGGTCATACTCTTCGATGCCCGACTAAAACTCTTCCCTGGGAAACTACGATCCAAGTGGATCGGACCATATCTTGTCGGACATATTTTTGGAAATGGAGCCGTCGAAATTAGTCCTCTCAGCCACGATTCCGAACCTTTCGTCGTGAACGGTCAGAGACTCAAACCGTTCATTGACATAACTAGTACAGATTTGGCTGAGTCATCATTTATCCTCCATTCTCCCTGAACTTATTACGCCCAGCTGATGGTGTAAAACTCAGCGCTTAACGGGAGGCAACCCGTCATTCTTGAAAAACCCGAAACCTTTTCTGACATTTCTTTGCACTTTAGGTTCATCCTTTAGGATAGCCAACTTCACCTTAGGTACTCGTACCTGAGATTAGAAATCGTCCGCAACAATCACCTTGACCTATCCACTCATCAAATACCTGTCCTAATGCATGAACCAAGCTAAATAAAAACCCACCTAATGTACAATGAGGACATTGCAAATCTTAGGCATGGGAGGGTATGAAAGTGCAATGAAATGACATAACAAGAAAAGATTTCAAACAAAAAAAATTCGCATATACAAAAAAAAAACTTTGAAGGAGGAAGAAATTGCTAGAAAACTTTATAGAAAGAGGAGGAGAAGAGCATAATGATAAAAAGGAGCACAAAATGAAAGAAAAGAGGGATAGTCATTGATAAGAAATTAAGGAATTAACCTAAGTTCTAGACCACATTAAGGAGAAGAAAAGGGAAAGTGCACAACAAGATTAGTAAGAATGCGAACCTTAGGCATTCTTGGCTAGACTCTTAGTACCCGTTAAGATCTAGATATTCCTCAAGAGGTTGAGGAAAATGAAAATCTTAAGTATTAGGTCTAAAGCTTAGGGAGTATTCGGCCTCGTTAACTAACTTTCGATTTACGGGACTCAGTAACCTAAGCACCCAAATTCACACACAGTCTGGTTCAATGAGCATAAATATCAAAATCACGTAGAAGCGTTTCAAATATTCTGAAAATGTCACCTAGATTAGGAGCAGTCGATCAACACAAGTTGATTTGGATGAGTTTCCGACACGGAGAGGTGGGAAATTCCCTTCGAAGATGCGTAGCAACATATCATCTCCTCGATGCTTGTCTCCTAGGATATTTACAAATCCTACCAGGGGCATGTAAGCACTCTACTGATTCAGATTCCATGGATGGCATTATCACAAAGTGTCAATTGCAGGGTCTGAATTCGGCCACGGAACACCATGGACGGGATTATCTCGAAAGCTAGGGTTCTGGGGGCTACCATGCGCGATGCTATCTCGAAGCATCGACTGCTAGGGACCCTTGAGGATTGATGATAGGGACAAGGAATCCGATACAGATCATGTTGTGAAGCCAATCCTAAGCTAGAATTAAAAGAAAAGAGAGAGAAAACTCTCCAAATGAATAAATCTTCTGTCTCTCTATTACAAAATACACTGCAAACTGAACCAAGGCTAAAAATATCTCAAGCATGGGTGCTTTAACCACATAGTCCAATAAACTTTAGGCTAGTTCCTATAGGCCTTAAAAACCTTTGCTAAAGACTGAGGCTAAAGCTAGACAGATCTGGATCTTGGTTGGTACTAGAGTACCTTTTAGGCCTATGATTGGCATTCTGACCTAATCAAGGATACAAGAGGAAAAGCACTTATCAAAACTTGATGGAAGAAATTCATGGTCTAGAACAAAGGTTAAAACCTTAAATTTTTGCTAAGGGACTAGCAAAAGCTAAGCATGGGGGTATGATGAGAACCTCATCATGAACCCTAACTAGCACATTTTGACCTAAATAAGTATACAAAAGCTCCTACAAAACCTAAGGGAAAGTCTAAATCAAAGAACTATAAATTTGAGTATAAAGCAACTCACAAGGGGTAAAATTGTAATTTTACCAATGCAGTACACAAACGGGATGTCTAAGGGTCTAAACACAGGTGAAATGGGCTTAACAAGAGAGAAAGTGAGATGATTTGATCTGAAAAGGGTTATAGCAACTTCTAGGAATTAAATGACATTCTATAACCCTAAAACAAATCCACATTGATTCACGAAGTTTCAGGCAAGATAAAAATCAATTAAACCCTCTAAAATTCATGAGAAAACATCCCCTAGGGTTTAGAACCTTCAATTTATCCATTGGAACCTATCTTGACCTAGATTGAGAACCATACCCAATTTTTTACCAAATTTGGGTTTTTATGCAAATTGATCGATCAAACGTGGTCAAGCCTAAAATCAAAATTCACCATTGGATTCCTTAGGTCCAAATTAGGTTTGTACCAAAATTTAGACCCTAGGGAAGGCTATTTTGACCTACTTTACAAATTGGCCCTCAAGAATTACTTTTTGACCCTTAACTTTTTGAACCCTTGCACTCAGCCCCTCAACTTTCCCTTCGTTCTTTGCAAGTCGGTCCCTCTACTACCCGCAGCAGCTGCCCATGCCTTCGGCAACTCTGCGCGGAGGATGGCGCTGTGCAGGGTATGGGGACTGGCCCCAGAAACGAGGGGGGTCCCCTGCATTGTCTTCTTTCGCATGGACCCCCTCCCTTGCCCTGTCGATGCCCATACCTCTCGTGCGAACGTGCGAGAGACATGGGTCTCTTCTCCGACCATTCTCCGGTGGCCTGTCCACGCTTCCTCCTCGAGATCTCCTCCTTGCCAACATCTATTTAAGGAGTAGCAGGGGCTGCTGGTTGCTTCAAGCTTGATTTGGCCAGAGAACTCCAAATTCGTCCCCTCCTCACTTCGACCAACAGCCCGACGCTTCCGGCGACTCTTCCTCCCTCTCCTTGTCACTCTGCCACCATACCAGTGGCAGAGCCAGCTCCGCCATTCTCCTCCGCGCTAAGTCGTACCAGCTGGCACTCTCTGACCCCTTCTCTTCGTCGTCGCCCCCTCCTCTGGCACCTTCTTCTCCGACGACGGCAAAGATGTGCCGATCGCCATCTCCTCCCTTTCGTACGCTTAGCTAGGTGAAAACTCTTCCCCTTACTCTCTCCTTAATTTCCCCAGTGTTAATTTGTTGTTTCTACCCTTCGACCAACACTGTCCATCGCCACCTTCTCCATCTCCAGCTGTCCTCTGACGAGATGCTTCCGTCACTCCGCAACCCCACACGTCTCGCCACCCACCTCACAACCTCCGCCACACTCCACTGAACATCCTTCACTCATCTACAGACCGCCTACACCACCACAACCGCCCCCTAATCTAACCCATCCATTCGGCCACAGAGCGACCTAGGCACGCACGCCTAGGCCTCCCATTGGCATGCCACCTACCGCCTCACCTTCGCTGGGATACGGCGAAGGTCCTCCTGTGGTCTGATAGAGCTGCAAGCTTCTTTTTGTGCCGTGTAGGGTCTGAGCTCCAACCGCCATTAGCGACAGCTTGAGGAGGTTGAAAGCTCGCTCCAGGCTGAAGTGCTGTAGGGTTCCAGGTCCAATTGGTTCGAGGAAGTCTCGTGCATCCAGCTGTCCAAGCAATTGGCGCTGCGAGGCCTGCAGCTGCTGTAATTGGACGGAAGATCTCCTACGGGCGCACGAGCAACAGTGGGTGGAACATTAGTCCCACCTCGTGAACCTGTGAGTGAGGTGTGCGAAATAAATTGAATTTGTGTATTGGGCTTATCGCCTTCGATACACAGGGGTCAGGTCCCTCGCCTACGCACGCAGAGCGCCACGCACTCGCACCTGCCCTCGCCCGTGCTCATGCCCCACGGGCCTGGGTCCGAACCCGCCTACCCTACCGTGCACTCCTCGCCCACCACACACACTGGTGGGCCTAGTCCCGGGTGCATTACCCGACCCATATACCTGCGGGTGCTCTAGGAGCAAACCTTTGAGAGAGAAATAGAGAGAGAGAGACGTGGGGTGGGTAGGGGTTAGGTTTTGCCTAACCATGTAACGTGTAGGGAAGCAGGAGAAGAAGAAAGGAGGAGGAATGGCTGAAGACTTAGCCGCACAGGGCAGCAGCTGTAAGAAGAAGAAGACAGGAAGGAGGAAGTTGTAGAGAAAAGAAAGAGAAGAAGAAGAGCCGCAGCTGCTGAAGAAGAAAGAAGACAGGAAGGCCGAGAAACCAACTGAAGAAGGAGAAGGCACAGTGCAAGAAGAAGAAGAAGAAGGAAGTCGAACAGAGAAGAGAAGAAAAAGTAGCCAAGAGGAGAAGCTGTGAGGCACTGTAGCAAAGGGGCTGATAAGGCGTCTGATTCAAAGAATCAGACGTCCGAGAAAGGAAAGGCAGAGAAAGAAGAGAAGGAAGAGAGAAGAAGAAGAAAAGAAAGAAAGAAAAGAAGAAAAGGATTTTTTTGTTCATTCTCTCTCTTTAATTTTTGTAAAATAGTACATAGTTAATTGTGAATTTGTATGCTTCTAGAATCAAAGTTTGCTCCCTGAGTTCGGCCTCAAGATATTCTAAGTTTCGAGTAACAAATTGAAATAAACTGATAATCGCTTTTCGCAACATACTGCAGCGAACATATCTTTAAAACACGACAAAAGAGCGATCATCAGTTTTGCCCTCAAGCTTGGCAGCCATCTTCCCGGTCACCCTCATCCCAAGCCTAGTGGCTTCCACCTCTTTACAGGCATGAACGAAGTGCACAGGGAGATCCCTGAAGGAATTCACCCTCGTGTTGGCCTCCTCCACATCCTTCTCTACCTTCTGGCAAGCGACGTTAGCATCTACTAGTTGGCGGATAAAATTCCTTTGCTCCACCCTGATAGTAACCGCCCATTTCACCGCCAAGTTGGTCGCTCCAGTGGAGGTGGTGAAGCTGGGCTTAGAGATGGATTTAGTCGTTATGGAGCTGGGAAAGAACCTCAGCCCCAGGGTATCCACCTACACAGCAACAAGACGGGGAGTGTTGAAACATATTGGAAAAAGTACCATTAGGGTACATGCTTCGGAAAATGACTTACCACCCAAAGGCAATAGAAGTAGATGTTCTTCAGGTTAACCATCCAACTCAAAGGGTTTGCCCAGGTCACGGCATCTTGAAGATGCCGAAGCACCTGCCAAGGCAGGGTCGATGCCTCGAGCCTGAGGCGCCAAGAAACTCCCAGGAGCAGGTGAAGCACCGCTGGACGCAACGACCTGTAGAGCAGTGGCGAGATCCCAGTTAGGAGGCACTGCCTGAAGTGCGATTTCGGCAGAGCTAGCGCTTCTCTGCCAAGGAACTATGGATCCACCCACATCCTGAGAACTAGTGGAGGTGCTAGTCCCAAGGTTCCCAGTTGCGGGTTGCAGTGGCTTGAGTATATTGCCAATCACAAAACTCCACCCTGTGGCCGCTTGTTCGGCCGCACGGGTGAACCCAGTGGGGTGTCGGACGAAGTAGGTGGAAAACCCGATTGGCCCCCTTTGTCCCATTTAGTGGGGACTGATGGTAACACTATCATTCACCATAACTAGCTTAAATTACTCAAAATCAAGAGATAAATGCTCCTGAACAATCGCTTGAGGATAGTAATTCCACTCAAATCCATTTTAAGAAAATAATAAAAGGGCTAATTCTACAGCTTTAAGATTACATCATAAATGCAGAGTAACCACGGGGTCATCTAGGGGTTAATTACTAGTCATTTGAGCATTAAAGACCACAGAGTGGGTCAACACAGACAAAAATAAAGTTTCACGCATTTTGAGAACCAAAACAGTACATAAAACCCTAATTTCAACCTCACTTGAATTGAAGAGGTTCTGATCAGGATAAGATTCATCTAAACCTTCTAAAATTCATAGAAATATATTCTAAGAGGTTTGGTATCCTTGATTTCACCATCTGAACCCAATTTGACCTAGAACAGAGTGTCAGATAGGATTTTACCCTAATTTAAGCTTCTGAGCAATTTTCCATTCCATCGTGATCAAAACTGAAATCCAAGTGTTCCATTAGATTCCTTGAGTCCAAATAAGGCTAAGGCCAAAATTTGGACCCAATCAGAATCCATCTTAACTTAGTTTGCATTTCAGTCCCTAAAACCTCTGTTTCCTAAAATCAAACCCCTAACTTTCAATTTTCGAATTTATTGCAAATGGTTCCCTAACTTCACATCGTTTTCTTCATTTTGGTCCTTGTCGCCATTGGTGTGAAACCAAGCTCAGCAGTGAGATTTGAGGGAGACCCCTAACTTTCAATTTTCAAATTTTTTGCAAATGGTTTCCTAACTTCTCGTCGTTTTCTTCATTTCGGTCCTTGCCGCCAGTGGTGTGAAACCAAGCTCAGCAGTGAGATTCGATGGAGGATTTCTCCCTCAAATCGAAGCCAATCTCATCCAAATTTGAAGGGAAGATTCTAGAGGAGTTTCCCAATCTCTTGAACCACCTTATGGGCTCCAAATCAGGCCCTCAAGCTCAGACGAGCTCAAGAAAATCAGGGGATCTTCTTCCCAGATTGCATGGCCAAATCAAGCCCTCTTGTGATTTTGAGCTCTATCTGGAGCTTTATAAAGAGGTCCCAACTCCTGACCATTCTCATCAACTCAGAAAAAGGCCAAAACACCCTCCTCTTCTCTCCTCCGACTGACGCTTCCTTGAGCTTTGGCGAGCACCACTGCCCCCTTCATCGAGCCAGCCGACGGTCAAATTGATCGACTCTTCTTCCTCACCTCTTCTTCGCGCCGTGTCCAGTCAAAGACTGGTCGTTCTCACCTTCTCTTGCCCCATCGCTCCCTCACCGTCATCTTCATCTTCTCCGATGCCGACCTAACATAGTCGATCATCTCCTCCCAACTCCTAACCTCCCTCAATCTCTCTCTCCCTGTCTTCTTCATTTCCACCTACCTAGTCATCACTTTTGACTACCGAATGCACTGCCCCACCTCCATCTTCCTTTGCGCTGTGAAGCTCTGGCGACATCGTGCGATTTCCACAGACCACCAATCCACCAGCTATGACTCCCAAAAGCTTCGCCGCGACTCCACCATCAAAAGCCCTCACCCAATTTTATCACACACTCAACCTCCCCACCGGACAACCCACCACAGCACCACGATGAGAACCTCATCATGAGCCATAACTAGCTCATTTTGACCCAATACAAAGGATAAAAGCTCCTACATATCTCAAGGAAAGGCTTAACTCAGAGAATTCTGAGTTTGAGAAGGAAACCAGTCATAAGGGGTAAAAGTGCAATTTTACCAGTATAATCTGCATACAGGGTAATTCAGGGCCCAAACACAGGTCAAAACAGCTTAATAAGAATAAAAGTGGGATGAGATGATCTAGCAAGGGCTACAGCACTTCCAAGGAACCAAATGATAATCTGTAACCCTAAAACGACCCACTTCAATTCACAAGGTTCGGGGCAAAGTAAAAATAGAATAAACCCTCTAAAATTCATAGAAAAATAATCTCTAGGGTTTAGAACCTTCAATTTGGCCTTTAGAACCTATTTTGACCTACATTGAGAACCATGCCCAATTAATAACTTAATTTGGGTCTTTTCGCAAATTGACCGGTCAAACAAGGTTTAATATGAAAATTAAATTCACCATCAGATTCCTTAGGTCCTAATTAGTCATGTATAAAAACTTGAGCCTAAGAAGAAACCTCCTTTACCGACTTTACACTTTGGTCCTCGTATATTTACTCTTTGGCCCTCAACTTTTGAACCCTCGCATTTTAGCCCCTAACTCTCCTTCGTTCTTTGCAATCAGGTCCCTCCTGCAAAACCCTGCCAGCACCATGCTCCGGCGACCTTGCGCGGAGCATGGCGCCGCGCAGGGTGAGGTAGGGGACCTGGCAAGTAAACCGGGGGTGCCCTGCGTCGTCAGCCGTCGCAGGAGCACCCCCATGGTCATTGTAGCCCCCCATACCGGCCGTGCGAACGCACGGACGGTATGGGTTCGTGTTCCGACCATTCTCCGACGAGGGAGACACGTCGTCTCCCTCCGCCTTCCTCCCTGTTTCATCCCTATAAATACCCCCCGCTGCTCCACCGACCAGAGCAGCCTGGATCTGACGGAGAAAACCCCCAGCTTTCTTCTCTTCTTCCTCCGGCAGACGCTCACCAGCTCCGGCGGCTTCCTCCCCCTCCACCTCTTCGCTCTGCCGCAATACCAGCAGCAGAAACTTCCTCCCCTGTTCTTCCCGCGCCACGCCGCACCCAGCTGGCGCCTCTCCAGCCCTCTGCTCGCCGCCGCCCCTCTCCCTGAGCATCGTCTTCTCCGGCGACAGTCGATACGACTGTCGCCCTGTTCCTCCCCCTTCGTCCCTGCAAGTAAGTTAGACCTACTCCCCTTCTTCTCCTCTTTCTTTCCCCGCTTTCAATTTAGTCAATTAAACCCTCGACCGCTCCTGTTCACCCTCATCCTCTCCGCCTCCGACCACCCTCCGGCGAGCCGCTCCCATCACCTCAGCGACCCACACGGCTCGCCGACCACCGCAGATCCTCCGCCTCCTCACCCTGATCCTCTTCCGCCCCTCCACTTCCCACCAAACACCCTCTGCAGATCCACCGAACACACCCACTTCCTCGCTCACAGTTTGACCTAGGACGACCTGTTAGCTCCATCTCGCCCCCTGCAGACCCCCTGACCACCTTCGCCGTGCCACGGCGAAGGTCCCCCGCCTGTCTGATTTGGCCGAGAGGCCGTTCTTCTGTGACCAGGTGACTCGCCCGCCGTCGCCATTACTGCGCAGGCAGAGCTGCTTCACCTGCAGGTGCAGGCACGCCTTCGCCCAGCGTTGACTCCCAGGTTGCGCAGGGACTCTCCGCGAAACGTCCCTGGTTCACAGACGGGGCGAAGGCCGCGCGGGAAGCCACGATCGCCCACTGCTCCATCCGCGACGCGCGCTCAATTGGGGTGGGACATTTAGTCCCACCTCGGAACCTCTCGGAGGCGCGCGGACGCATAAAGGCAAAAAGTGCCTTATGCTGTCTGCCTCCTGACCACGGGGTGAGGTCCCTCTCACCCGACCCGACCCGGCCTCGTCCGTAACCACGCTCCGCGGACCTGGCCCGACCCGATTAGACTGACCTGCACTCCTCGCCCACCACGCACGCCGGTGGGCCTGGACCCGGGCCTGACCTGAACCCGATTACCCGGTAGCGCTCTGGGAGAGCTTCCGAAGAGTGATTTCAGAGAGAAAGAGAAACGCGGGGGAGGGGGGTAGAGTAGGTTTTTGCGCTCTGATGCTGAACTCTTGAGCGTGCAGGCACAGGTGAAGGACTGCGAAAGAAGAAGAACTGAAGCGGCACTGTAGCATCCGCGGGTTAAGTCGTCTGATTGGAAAATCAGACGACGTACTGAAGACAGGTGAAGACAAAGAAGAAGAAGAAATGAAGAGAAGCAAGAAGCAAGAAAAGAAGAAGAAGATCTGAAGAAAAAGAAAGAAAGAAAACAAGGAAGAACAGAAGGCAGAAGAAGAAGAGCACGAGGGGAAGATCTGAAGAAAGCAGAAGAAGAAGAAGAAGAAAAAGAAAGAAAACAAGGAAGAACAAAAGCCAAAGAGGAAGAAAGAAGAGAAGAAGAAGAAGCCAAATTTTCATCTCTCTCTCTCTCTCTCTTTATTTTTGTAATAGAACTTGTATATCTCTAGAATACAACTTGCTCCCTGAGCTCGACCTCGGGAACTCTTTCATTTTTCCGAGTAAAAAATTTTTTATATGAAACGTTGGTAACAACCGGCTTTACTACAATGTTATAACAAATACAAAACCGACGTCTTCACACCACCTTCTTCGACTTCGCCACACTAGTACACACACCCTCGCACCATGCCATGACCACCACGACACTTGCCACACTCAGGCGAGGCTCCTGAACATTTCTGATGAGGCCACAAGGCTGTATTTCCCTTTTCAAGTGCTCATCGAATCTTCATTGTTGCAGTCGTCTCCTCCGACCTCAGCAGCGCCGCTCCAACAACCATCCATCTAGTCGCTGAACTCGTTGGATGTAGAATCATCTGTTGCAGCTACCCAGGTCTTCAATCAAGCAAAGGAGCAGCAACCACTGCTTCAATTCGACAAGGGAGTCAGCTGCAGTCCACATTCAGCTGCGCGAAGAGGAAGGATCATATTTAGTCCCACATCAAGGATGTAGGGACTTGCAGCAGCATATATTATGAAAGCATGTCCTTAGTCAATTGCCTCCAAGAGCATTGGGGTGAGGTCCTACTTGCATGCTCCATCGCATGTGCCCTCATCCGTGGTTCACACCATGCGAGTCTGGGCTAGATCCGAATACCCGGATGCCCGAGTCTGTTCTGATTCTGAAGAAAAGAAATCTGAGAGGGAAGAGGGGGGTTTTTGCACTGTTCATACCTTGGCAATCATGCCCCCTCTTTCACGCTCAACATTTAGTCATTCTGTGGCTTGCGAGGCCCTTGTGCCTCTTCTGTGGTGCTTTGCCTTAGCTTCTGCTGAGGTCTTGAGGTTAAGACGTCTGGGCCTTTGACCTGTCGTCTAATTGGTTTTGAATAGCTTGGTTCTGGCATTGACATTTGATTATGGATATTGTTTATATATTTGAGTTAATTGTAGAGCTTAACATTAAGGTTAAATTGGTGATTCAAACCACCATTTTAACCCAATCTTTTTGCACTCTTATTCCTGGCATTTTGAGATATTCTCCTATTATATATTGAGCATCATTTTGGTTTTAATTGTATATTATTCTTGATATTGTGATTAATGGATTGAATTGTCCAATTTACTCCCTGCAAACGACCTCAAACTCACGTTGATTTTCGAGTTTATAAATTTAAGTGTTGAATTGCTTTTGTTGACTATGCTACAATGCGTGTTTTCTTAAAACTTGACGAAAGCGATGCAACTGGGACCTTATCATCTCCAACCCTTGCTGAGGCTGGTTGACAGGAAGACAAGGAGGGAACGCCTCCCTCACCACTCACCTCTTCAAACCGGAGGAGATATGGACAACGCCTGTGTGTCTCCTCCTCCGTCGGAAGGGCATCTCCTTTGAGCTGGTGGATGCCTCCTCCCTTCCCTTAGACTTGCTCTCCTGGCGACGAGTGGGCCGATTGCTTTCGCCTGCTCCCCAGGACTCGCACTTCACTGCCTCCTGCTTAGCCTCGTGGGAATTCTCGAGCGTCGCCTTGGGGTATCTAGCTTGGCGAACCACTTGAAAGCTGCAACAACAAGAAAAAGAAAAACAACAAGTGGTCAACATCAAATTAAGGTACAAAGGGTCAAAGCCATCTCCCCATAACTTACATGGCATGGGGTAGGAGTTTTCCACCCACGACAGGGCCGCCCGCACGTCTAATCACCTCAACTCAGAACGAGCTATGGGCCCAAATTCCATTATTTTCTTGGCATCCTCCTCCGCATCCGAGTCTAGCTCATTGGGGCCATGCCGTAGGCCCTTCTCAGGAGGATTCTACTAAGGGTTGTGGACTTTTAATTTCTCCACATTGTGGAGAAGGAAAAAATGATGGTCCTACCCCTTAAATTATTCGAAAGGTTAGTTAGTTTAGTCCATCTGCTGTAGAAAGTGTAGGTCCCAGAGGGCGGCTTGCCACTCTTCACTTTCAGGGGCATCAGTCCAAAAGGAGGTGGAAAAGTCCCATTCGAGGGTGGATACCCAAATGGAAGCAAAGAATGATAAAATTATTCAAAACCCGCCAACAATTGAGGCTAAGTTGGGAAGGAGCAAGGTGGTAGTACTTAAGGAAAGATGTCAAAAAAGGGTTCAAAGGAACCTTGAGGCCATTTTCAATGGCATATTTACAAACAACAAAAGAATCACCTTTGGCTGAGGAGCACAGGCAGGTCAACATCCCTAGTACCTAGAACTGGACATTCCCAAGCTCGTACTCCCTCAAAAACCCCTGAATAGTGGGTTTACTACTGAAAGCAAACTTGAAGATGTACAACCCAAACATCTCGTTAGAGAGACAAGGGGCAAAGGAAGACATCTCACCTTTCCTAGAGATGCTCAACATCTTCCGCAAAGTAAAGGGCCTCACTCCTTCGGGGATCGCTCCTTTGGGGACGATGGTGCCGGCGTTTCTTAAGGTTTCCTCTTCCTCGTAACGAAAATGTGGGGTAGGGGCATTTACTGCCCAACTACCCCCTATTTATAACTGAGGATACACACGGGCTTTAACGCTATTAAATCCTGCTAATAATCAGGTACAATTAATGCCCCTCTGCAAGTAATCATTATGATGTGATTCGAATGACAAGTGCTGACCTCGTAATCCATACCAACTATCGGGCCGTGATTTTATCATAATTATAGCAATTAATGTGCATCTTGTCAGCATAAAGTGACCAAATCTTACCTGCAGTGATTGGCCATCACTTATGGAAGACGATACTTACATTGTACAATTAAATGCTCACGCAGATAGCCTCTTAAGGCCAAGGGAAAATCAGGCGACGACAAGTCTATTCTTCCCTAAAACAAGCAGGCAGTGATATGCCTGTAACTTAAGCACATGGCGCCTTACCTGCCTGAATAATTACTTATCAGGTATACTGGTGACACTTCACCTGGCTATGTAACCCACTAATAAATAGGCCTTGACCTATCCATTAAAGTAGTTGGCAACTAATTACCCACCAGGATGTGGTACAGGCTTTATAGTTGGTTCTTAATGATGGAACTATCGGGAAACCTCTTAACCTACCATCGGGGGTATAGTACACTCGAAGTAAAAATAGTTCTACTCACTCCGCCAACAAATTCAGACAAAGAGAGTGGAGGCAATTGATGAGAGGAGAAAAATCACCCCACAAGTTGGGCCGCGCGAAGGATCCGGCTGCCTGATAAATAGTAAAAACCCGGCACCTTAGGACAAACCCATTTACCCGAATCCATATACCAAGCAGAATGGCTGGTCGTTCTAGGCCCGAAAAACCTTGAACCGACAAGCTTATCACCGCCACTCAGAAGGAATCATGAGAAGTATGGAACCGATTTATGATCGCCTGTCGGTTACTACATGACATACTATTTTTAGCAAGAATCCTAATATTGTGGGAACAGAAAAAGAGGCCCGCAATCGAGGAAAGTTCACCCTATAAATTCTAGGGGTAGACTAGCTTTTATTTTTTATGCAATCAGAGAGAGAGAAACAGAGAGTTTGTACCAGTTGAATTCTAGTGCATATTGGAGTATTATCCTCCCCAAAGACATACACCTTTTCCCTTATAGAACTGGGTCATCAAACCTTGTGCGTGCATTTCTCTATGATTATTTGTTGATTCAAGGTTCATATTCTAAGGGCCTCGATCAATCGTCAAAGTCTTTAGACTCCTTTGCGTACTTGGAAGCCCAATTTATTCCTTATCTCTCTTTCTATAGCAAGACAAAGTAGGACCTTATAATTCTATCCTTCATTATACAATTGAAAAGTGAGAGACTAATGGATTACGTGCAATGATTTTGGGATTGCTAGAAGGATGTCTATCACCGTTTGAAGGAATCTATCACTATCAATAAACTCATCAATGGACTCTTCTATAGAGAATTCTTCCATAACATGAGGCAAAAGGTGCCTAAGATTCTAGGCTAACTTATGGTGTGGGTCACTCCTTTTATTGCTAATGAAGAAGTGAAGACAATGAAGCTTAAGCTTCATAAGGCCATTTAGGGTAGCGAAAACCACAAGGACTAGCATAAAAGCACCAAGACAATGTTGGACTATCCTCGAGGAAGGGAAAGAAAAAGAATAAATATGGGCATCTACAATATGCTCATATTCCCCATGGGTCGTATAGCCCTAATTTTGGAAATAGGGACTAACTCATCCATGGGCAATATCACTGTAGGAGATGTGTTAGTCCCTATAATTTCCATTATTGAGTTCCTATTTAGCAACTATTATGCCTTTTTTTTACCCCCTATTCTATTTAAGACTGAGTGGAGTATTAGAAACCAGTTCCACTATCAACATTACCTCTTCTTATATTATTAAGTTATATACATGTTTTTCATTTTCTGTTATTTATACATTTATGTTGTTATTGATTGATAATACAACATAAATAGAGAAGGACAAATATTTGCTTGTCTCTCACACTAAAATTTTGTGCAATAGTCATGATTAACGGTATCATGAGAGCTAGGATTTGAAGATGATTTCTTAATGTCCAACTATCATATTTTATAGTTTGATTAATGCACCATTTAACTCTTATTTGAAAAAAATGCATAATTTGTATAATGCATCAGTTAACTCTTGTTTTACGAAAATACACATTTGTGGGGGAAATTTCATACAAGTAAATGCTATGTTCCCTTTTGCTTCGTCTGTATTTTCGTCTGGATCAAAGATTGTTGACATAAGAGATCGAAGAGTTACATGAAGCATAGGTTTCTAAGAGGAAATCGAAAGTCTTTAGCAAGCATGCATGACTATACACATTATTGGACAAAGGATTAGGACCATTCTCTATATCTATTTCTTTACTTTTACTATAGACTAATTTGTACTTCATCACCATTATTCTAGGATCTAATATATGGAACCAATGATTTGGGGCTTCCAAGAATACTTGTTATTCTTACTGTTCTTTCTATCAAATAGAACACCTATTTGTAGAGCTCTCTTTTATTGTTCGTCCCTCTCAAATCTACTCTATAGATCTATAATTCCTAGGATTACAAATATTTAAATTCATGATATTATCTTGGCATTTATTCCTTTGATTATTAAAGGACATTCAAAACTTGATTTTGAGTCCCTTTGTCTCCATCTAGTTCAGTTATGTATAGTTGGATTGATTTTTTTGAAACATAAAAGCTTCATTAAAGGGAATGAGTTATATATATATATATAGGGGGGGTGGATCTTATGTGCATAGTGCTTATTTCTGAATTTGTAAGCACTAAACTATGGCCAATCAATAGAGATCTAATAGATATAGATAAAACCACTAATACTCATAACAAAGTGATTTTGTATTGCGAACAAAATGGACAGCTATCAAACAAGAACATTTAAAATGATAAATAAAGCCGTCACATACCAAAATTACAAAATAATTGACGAGATTCATGACAACCTTAATTAACTCATTTTCCCTAAATGTAGGAACTAACAGTGAGAAAAATCTATAATCCAAATAAAAAAAGAGAACAAATGGAAATACGACATTAATATAAGAAGAATTAGTCATTTGTCTTACATGTGACGAGTGTTTGCTATTGAATATCGCAACAAGGGAAAATAGTGCAGTACATGTACGTCTTCCATTAAAAATGAGTCATTTTGTTCTTAACATATCCAAAAGTATGTCGTATTTATAGCTAGAATTGTTTGTAACATTTGAATATTGAAATCGTATTGGAGTTAATATGTAGTTGTAACAAAAGCATCTGCACATTGTATTCTGTGTTGCTATGAACATACTGCTATGATATAGTGAAAATATTTAATAATCATAATACAAAATTGATTCAAATGTAATATTCAAAATAATGTAAATGCAACTATAGGAAGACTTTTTTTTAATACATGTAACAACTGTGTATAGATGACAAATCAAATAATGGAAAACGTGCATTACATGTATGACTACAACTAAAATAGGGAAAACAGGTCATAGTGTGCGCATATGTTTGTTGTAATGTAAGATGCTATTGTTGTATTGAATTGATGGTGTATTCGTAGTCGATTGAATATGTAATCATAATGGCAACAAATGTAAATTGTAGCATGCCCTCATGTGAAAATTGAGCATTTAAACTGCTACAGAATGATATCCATAATATAAACAAATGAAGAAAGACAGATGATTCAAATGATTATTACTAGAAGGCGAAAAGTTATCCTTATGTGACGTAAGAAAATGTAGCTTCAAAGATGTATTACGAGTTGACAAAAAAAGCTATATTGAAGGGATGTTGGCAGTTGCATCTACCAATGGCGGCGAATCGTATTACAAGTTGGTGAAAGGTCGTAGAAAAGTCATGATTGTATGTGAAAAAAAAAAAAAGATTAAAAATGTAGTAAGATGACATTGGAAAAAAAATCTTAAAAAAAAAAATAATAATGTGAGCGGGCACCTAAAATGAAAAGGAAAATATATGTGTAAGGATGCACATTAACTCACTTCTTTTTTTTGAAGGTTGCGCTGGAGAGGAGGGGGACGACCGAAGTAACCCTCGTTCTAACATCATCAAATGATCATTCAAGTAAGTTTTCTGATTACTACTGCTATGAATGTCGAGGCGTGAGAATGTTTCGTGATATAGGGAGTTGGTTTGGGGGAAAATGGACCATGTTTACATTGTATTCCGTAGCATAATGACGAAACCCTAGTCTTCTAATGACACAGGGTTGTATGTGCCATTTTGAATTTCAAATGATAAGCACAATCAGGGAGATGGTTTGAAACTTAGTCATAATGCGACTTAATCTTCAAATTGCACTTTCCATTTATATATTGATTAGTGTAAAGAGTATGCTTTATCTTTGCCGTGTAGGTGGACCTTTAAAGCTAAAGGTTGAACTTTTGTTTGCATCATTTTGGTTTTAAAAGTGTTATTAGCTGTTCCATTAAGGCATATGTCTAAAGTTGAATCCGTTAGAAAAGCATAGAACTCTTTAAAAGACATCTATACTAACAAGATATTTGGAAACAAACTTCTACCAACGCGATGGCGCATCGTTTCATTTGGGGGAAGAACCCATTCAGTACGAATGTGTTGTGGTGCGAAGCATCGTGATACAACTTCGAGAAAGATACAATGTGTCATCGTGGAACTTTGTTATAACATAGCAGAAGTGATACATGTATGTTGTAATACATTTAAAAAATTCATATTATTTATTTGCCTTAAAAATGTTTGAATTGCGATTGAAATTAGAGGAAATCGGAGTTGGAAGTAAGAGATTATGGTTGCCTAATAATTGTATGAAATGTGTTTGCCATTAACAGAGGAAAAGATGGTTGCCTAGAATTTAAGGGTTGTAATACGCAGGAATATTCGTATTACAGTATCACAAGGATGCATGGTGTTCATAATGGAAATCGGTTGTCACGTGGGGTTGTGATACATGTCTATTGTAATACAATATATAAATATTATATAATAAGTTTGCCTAAAAAATTTTTGAATTGCAATTGCCATTAATAGAGGAAAGCATAGTTGGAACAAGGAGTTCGAAGGCCAGCAAGAAAATGGGCAAATTACAACAATAAAATGAAATTGTTGTTCACACAACAACAAGCAACGCAACTGCAGAAGTGAAATGCAAAAAAGCAACAACACCAAATACAAACCAAGAAATGGAAGTTTCAAGTAGAGATTGGAAACACACGAAAAAATTCAGGTGTACGTGCACACTAATTACCTTTTTAGAATCCAAAGCATGTCTTACCAAAAACTAATAATGCCATTCAAAGTGTTCATTATTATTTACATCATTTTACGGTTAGAGAGTCTGTCCAGTACCACTGCTACATATCACACTTCAAGGAGATATAGACATGCATCCACTCACTGAAAAGCAGCAAGAGCTTCTCGAAAAAACTGCATTCTATAAATTAGTTGGAGTGTCAAAAGCACCGATTGATTACGGGGTGCTACATTGGATTATAGAGAGATACCAAGGAAGTGGAAACTTCTTACTTGGAAAAAAGCTCATTGAATTCTCATGTGACGACATAGGTATAATACTTGGACTACCAAGCATAGGGTATAAAGTAAAAATGAATGAGAAATCACTTCCATGGAGTAGTTGCTTCCAACAAAACATACTTAAAAATGTGAGGTAGTTAGACAGGAGAACATTGGAACCAATATTAACTACTTATTACTTTAGAAATGATGACCGATCAGTGTATATATACGTAACTTGCCTCATCTATCTCATGTTTGCAACTTTCCTATTCCTGGAATCCACATACAAATTCCCCAGAATACTTCTGAATTACATTGATTCTCTGGAGGTTACCAAGTACTTCAACTGGTCATTGGCGGTCTCAGAACAAATACTTAGAAGAATGGATGATGTGGTGGACAAAATAAGGGAGCGGAAAAAGGGGGGAGGTGGTGAAAAGCTGGGATACCTAAATGGCTGCATACCATGCCTTTACATACGTTGGCCACCGATTGATTCCATTTATTTTCCATGTTTTAATGGTACGGTATGTTAATATGCTTTGTTTTCTAACGAGATTATATGTCTCATCAATCAGGTATGGGTGTTGGAGCACTGCTTCAAGGATTCCTACATGAGAAGGGATCTAAGGCCAAGGGTTAGGAAATGGATGGGATCAACTATGGTGAACCTAAACCTAGTCGAGAGCTTAAAGGACAAAGAGGTGAAAAGTAGATTTAATATCCCGTGCTGTATATCATACAAATTGAAATTATAAATGTGCTTTAGGTTTGTAATTCAGGTTTGTGTAAAGTTGACACCCGAGAAGAATGAGGTCTTCAAAGTTGGTGCAAATGACTATTACGTGTTCTCATTGGGCACGTTCAAGACATCCGATTTTGTGTATCGAAAGCCACTCGTTTATCTGGAGCAGATACACAACAGCCATTGAATAATCTTCTTGAAGATCGAGAGAATGAGTGCCGATCAAGTGTTTGCCATGAAAGAATTGAGTTAGAGAAAAAGTATGATGCACACATACTAGAATTGGAAGAATAGTATGTAGAAATAAAAAAATTGAAGGAGATGAATGTGGCTATAGATCATAAAGACGTTGCCGTGCAGGTTGATCACAATGATGAATGCCAACAAATTACTCAATTGGACGCAAGTACAATGGCCGAATCTGAGAAGCGTCTAGTAATTTTGACCAATGCAGTATGCGAGAGAATTGAACCACCAACTTTTGACTTAATTCTTTCAGGTAACATTGACTTTTTACCTAAGAATGACGCTTGTAATGATGCTGCTACGACGGAAGAAAAAACACAAGATCTGCAGAAAGACAAATCTGTAGTAGTAGATGAGACAATAGGAGTTGAATAGAGAAAGTCATCAGACAAGTTTGTTGGTGACAAGAATGCCATAAGTACCACTGACAACAAGGAGAAGATGGGAAGAACCCCAAGTTCAATGGTGAGAAGGGTAAAAAAAGGGCGAAATGAGGGGAAGAAGGAAATTGAGAAATGGAAAGTGCATGCAGTGACAAAAAAGTGAAAAAAGGGAGAAAGAAGAGAAAGACAAGTGGGGAGGAAAACAAAGTACATATTGATGATTGTGAAGATGTGATCGAGAAAGGAGAGGGTGAGGAAAATGTGTAGAGTGAAGTTGTTGAAGGAAGGTGTGCACCACCTGCTGTGAAAAGCGGTCGTGAGGAAGATAAGCATGATCAAGGGGTACAAGATGCAACAACCCTGCTTATAAATACAGATGTTGATAGTGACGCTATGAGTATCGTTCATTACTCAAACTTAAAGTTATAGGTGCTTGAAATACATATTAACATTCAAAAATTCTAGTTTTGCAGTAATTGTGTGAACCAAGGAATGATTACATCAGCCGTGACAGTGTTACTGACGAAGAAAATGAAATAATACAATGGTTCCTGCGAGATCCGTGTGACAAGTATGGAAAATTTGAACATAAATATTTATTAACATATCATTTTTGTGAATATATTGACAAATATGTGAGCCGACATGTAGCTACAACAAGAATTATCACACACCATTGGACAACTATTGAGCTGGGCAATACATACACAACCTCCTTTATGGTGAGATGACAGAAGATGCGATATATACATTTCTCATAAAAAAACAATGAGTCATAAAATAGAAAAAAACCCATGGATTACTAATCTTTTCTTTCATTTAACTTTTGCAAAAATTCGTGTAGATAATAAATGCCTCTATGGATGTGTTGTTCTTCAAACATTCAGTGCTTCATGGTGGTGAAGCTCCGTACTTCTTTGGATCATTGATAGTTACGGTATGTTCCTTACACGTAGAAATGACAATAGAAATATGATTACAACGCATATGTAACGTAACTTCCTTTTGAAGATAAAAAATGATTTATGTTTTATACTTTCAAAGCTTAATTAGAAACAAAGTTGGGAGCATGATGAAAGATGAGGATGAAAACCTTCAACAAATATTTGATGCAAGGCTCAGTACCCTTACAAATATTAAGAAGGCATTTTTCCCAATACACCTACCCCGACACTGGATACTACTGGAGGCATGTTTTCAAACAAGGATGTTCTACTCCTACGACTCCATGGGACATAATAGGAGGAGCAAATCAGAATCGATGCGATGGATAAACAGAAAACTAACATATCTTCTAAATTAAATTGGTATTAGTTTCAAAATTGTATAACTAAATATGTCGCAATAGAAGATCACAAAATTTCTGTAAGTTGTATTGCAAGTGTCTAAGTACAAAACTAACAAAAAAGAATAAAACGATTGATGCAAATTTTGAACATACAAAAGTAGTATCTAAGCAAACAGATGTTTATATAAAAGATACATAGTTTGTTGTGTTGTACTACACGGTATTATTAGAAATTGTGTTGATCATAGGATTGATTGTGTTGTATAACCAAATACGTAATACAATCTCTGTAGAACAAATCTTCTGTCGTGTTGTATTACATCAGACATAATACATAAAGTGTGGTAAACAAATGCATAAGTGAGGGCAAATTAGTGAATAAAAATGGCAATTCTAACAATATGAACATAATAAAAGCTTAGGTGTGCTAATACGTGATTATGTGAGTTTTTTTATTTTGTAAAAGCTATGTTGTAATACAACTGCAAGTAAAAATGCATAGTTTATTGAAGCTCGTGAATAGCATGATGCTAACCATAAGTTTATTTTCTGCAGAAGGATCTTGTTGGGAAATTTTTTACAAATAAATTCTTTGTAGAGAATGTCAAGAATTGGAAGATGCTTTATGTAGAGAATATATCGATGCAATCAAACACAAGTGTGGATTGTGGCATCTATGTCATAAAATACATGGATTACATTTGTGCAAGAAAAATATTGACTTCACGAGTATGGATATACCAAAGTTCAGAGCACAAATAGCTGCTACACTTCTGGATTGCGGTGACGATGAAAAGCATGAAGAAATAAATCCATTTGTCAAGATGCTGAAGAAGAAAGGAGGTTAAAAGCGAATATTCAAGGTTTCTTGTGTTGGTGAACTAGATATGTATATGTTATTCTCAATGACTTGAACAATCTCTAGTATGTTGGTCTTCCTGCTTAGCGTATAAAGTAGACATGGTGAAGATTTCTGATTGTTTTGAGGTATTCAGTTCATGTTGAACATCTCTGCAAGAACAACTTGCTTATAATTTTATAGCAAAAATTGGTTTTAGCCTTTGAATTAGATATTGTTCTATTTAAAATGCCAAATGTGTTGCATTGTTATAATGTACAACATTTGCTGTGTTGAAAGAGTAAATGTTTGAAGCTGCAAAGAGAGTTTTGAGTAATTATAACAATGCGAAATTCTTCAAATAGTAATCGTTCAAGGATTATAGGATAAGTTTAGAGACATACATCCTACATGAGCTAACAAGTTCATACACTCATTTATTCTCCCAAAAAATTACACAAAAAATACAAACATCCCTAATAACAAATTGAATGATCATATGAAATAAACTGAAATGCATATCCAAATTCATATAATCTATAACATGAATTCCAAATATAAACACAAGGTAAATCAATCAAAAATGCCGACTAACATAGGTAGGAAATTGAATAAAATAAATTAAGACTACAATCTTTCATGTGCTTCTAAAACTAACGTCCTCAATAGAATGTGACCTGCATAACATCAATACAAAGGAGAATAGTTAGCATAAAAGAAAAATGTTATCAATATAATTAATATTTAATTAGTAATAAATTACATAAGCTAAAGATACCTTGATATGGGAGCATCAAATGATGATGTCTTATTCGAACAATTCCTTGAGTCATGGTCGACGTTGAATTTCAAACATAGTTTGCACTGCCGACCTTTTGATTGTTTGTTCTCATATGTAGCTTTCAAACAATTGCTTCCTAATTTTGGCCTCCTACTTTTCCCACTTCCCTTTGTCCTTACAACTTGTGGTCCTTTGATGGAGATTCCAACACTGGCATAACTACTTTTTGACCTTCTAGGTGATTCTTCGTCAATACAAATCTTCACATTGATAATATTCTTCACTGCTGAAATTGTCGTTGATAAGTGAGACTTTGCAACCTCTATTGTGTCATCATATTTCAATGCTTTGTTCGTTAGGGACGAACACATTTGGTATAGCTCCTTGGCATCTCCATTGCAACCCATGGCTATGTATAACGGGTAATATTTCGATTTCTTCAGGTTGCTTTTCCATCTATCCGTAATATATAAATCCTCAAGGACATGAATGTTCCTATGTTTCAAAACGGCAAAAATATGTTTGCATGGCAAACCAACGAAGTGCATGATCCTACAATTGCAACGAAATATATTTTCTCCAGTACATAAAGTGATGTCATTTTCGTCTTCAAAGGAAACAATGCTAAATGTTCTATATTTAGTTCCAGGTTCCTTAAAAGATAGATCAACAACATTTAACATCAGACAGTGCGTAATCTGCTTCTAAACCTCATAGAATACAGTTTTTGTAAATACCTCTGAAAGCTACCACTCCACATTCCATGATGATTGTAGGATTGGACGATGCATCACTGTGTCATTGTCAAGTGAATTTTCGTTCTCCCTCAACCTGTTTAAAGCATTTTGAAATCTACATATAAATTCATATAATGTGTTTTGTTTGATGATGGCGATGTTTAAGAAGGAATGAAGGCTTTCACTTCTCTATGTTGTCTTCAAACCCGCAAAAAAACGATTACACATGTAAGCAGGGACCCATCTCTCCCTGATGTCAAATATAGACTTTAGCCACTTGTGATCCAGAAGGCTTGTCTTCTGTAAAATGATATGCCAAAGTTCCTCAAACTCAACACTTTGAGAGTGCCATATTAGGTCACTGAGCTCACTTATCGCAAGTCTTCTCATAGAAGCAAATCCTATCTTGCTGCTAAACTTGTTTACAATATGCTAACAACAAAATCTATGTACTTAATTTGGAAAGAAAGTTGCAACCGCATATGTTATTGATGGATCTTGATCCGTAACAATGGAAGATGAATGTGTACCGACAGCATCAAGAAAACTGTTAAAGAGCCAAACAAATGAATCCTTCGACTCGTTCATTAGAAGGCCATTGCCAAATATCACCGTTTTCTTGTGATGATTGACGCCACAGAATGTGGCAAATATTAGTTTATATTTGTTTGTATTATACGTTGTGTCGAATGATAAAACATCACCAAATAATCTGTAGTCTTCCAGACAGATAGGATCCCACCACATGCAATGTGTGAGGTATTGTTCGTATTCAACCATGTATGCGAAAAAAAATTCAGGGGTTTTGGATTTGCAAAAGTGGAAGTGGTCAATAAGGAGCTGAGTATCGTGTCCTGAAATCTTTTTCCTTTCGTCCCTTTTCAAGTTGTATATATCCCTAACAATATTAGCAAGCCTGTCATCAAGGCCACAATGCTTCTGCAGAAAGGCTACTTGCTTACTTGCTGGAATGTCCACATCAGAAAGCATTTCAAGTATTACCTTTGAGTGATCACTAATCTTCTTAATAGGTTTCAGATACCCCCTCTTACTTGGCGACGATATCAGATGATTGTGGTCGTCTATAAATTTCTAAATTTCCCATTTATTATTGTGTGTAATGAACTTGATAGTTAATTTGGCCATACATCCTGTCCTAATGGATCCATATCTTCTTTTAAAGATCCTTGTAGATGATGATGTTGACTTCGGAGGTGGGTCGGAAAATGATAGACCCTTGTTGGTTGTGCCAACTCAGACTTCTCGTAGACACCTTCGGAGGAACACACAAACTTCTTATATGATAAATGTTTTTCTTTGGATGACCTGTCAATAAAGAATTTTGTGCCGCTCTTGCATATGGAAAACCCTCTAGCAATTGCAAATTTTTCATAGAAATTTTTAGCTTCCGATACGAAGTCGAATAACATTTCAACCTTTGGAGTTATGTCCTCCAGATCTTTCTCCACATCTATCTCATTCTTAGGGCTTTCATTGACTCCAATGACTGCATTCTTGCAGGCTAGGAACATGGAGGAATAAAAAACATTAGTTCTATTGATCATAAACAAAAATTTACATCTAGATTGATGCAAAAATCATTGATCGATCATTTTAATATAAAGGAATATAGTCTAAACATACCTACTATCACATACGAATCATCCATCTTATTTGAATTTGGTGTGCTAAATCCCTCTATTGAATCTGAAACCAAATGAAATTTGATGCAAAAGAAAAGTTGAATTGTTGTCACAATTATTGTATTATAGTATACCGAAATTGTTTAGTGTTCTACTTCATATATTATAACATTGATTGAAACCAGTATGTATTACAGAATTCTTTGAGTATTGCACAACGCTTGTAATACAACCGTTTAATTGTATTGCATGAAGCATAATAGGACACACATAGGAGTTGGATAGTGTTACAACTTATTGTCTCCATGTATTGTATTATGACTATCCGATTATATTACCAAATGCGTAAAATCGCACTACATTGGAGTCTGTTGTTTTACAACTTATTGTGTTACAACGATTGTATTATGACTATACGATTATATTGTAAGAGGCGTAAACCCATCCTACATCGATGTCGGTTGTAATAAAGCTTGTTGTATTACAACGATTGTAGTACAACAATCCAATTGTATTGTAAGAAGCATAAACTTATCCTACATCAGTGTTGGTTGTATTAAAGATTGTTGTATTACAATGATTGTAGCACGACTATCCAATTATTGAGAGCATGAAAAATAGCATCAATTGTTCGTAATACAACTTCTGTTCTATAAAATAATTAATGTATTACAAGATTCGTAATACAACTATCAGTGGCCATCTGGTCGTAATACTATTGTGATGGAAAGTGAACATGCTTCGTTGTATTTTCTAAATATCCTGGAACGTAGTAAACTTTCAACATAACATGATTGCTCTGGAATATCTACATACATCAAGTACATATTTACAACCTCTTTTAAAGATCATAATCATCCATATAAAAATACTTGCTGTAGAGTCTACAAAGACAAAGGATCCATCCATATTATCGCATAAATTTGAGCGATCCGTTAATCTTAACAACAAGAAATAAAACAACGTGAACAACATCAAATTATACAAGAAGTCTGTGTACAATACTATTATGAATACAAACATATGTAATATTACATATTAAGAATATAATCTGTGTGTCGAGATCGATTACACAAGATTAACAAGGTATCGATGTGATCAGTGAGGCTTTTTCAATGATAACAATGATTTCTCCGTTTGCTTCACATATGTGAACGGTGAATAAAAGAGAAACAAATATCAAGTTTAATGTTTGTTATGGCAGGCATGTTCATTCCGATAACATCGCTCAAAATATGAAAATTACATTAATTAGCTCTTAAATTTTCATTTCCGTAAAGAAGGAAACCACTGCGATTGTAATTGGTGGTTTCTAATACCATCGTGGAGAAGGGGGTATGGATTTAAAAAATGACGTGCAGGATCAAACGAATCATATTGTGTGCTCATTTTTAATCTTTTGAGTACAGTGTTCAAAAGATACTTTTCCTATATATATATATTAGAAAATTGGAATTCAATTTTATTTATCCCTTACTTCTCTGGGGGTAAACAAAAGCGATAAGGGAGTCAAGCCAAAACTTACTGAATACAACAAAGAGAAAGCACAACCACACTTTGTGGCCTATTACAAAATAAGGCATCAAAACCAGCAACCCAAGGAAGGTTCAACAAAAGGCCAACGAATCAATAGTGACCAACATTGGGAAACATAAGGCATCTTCATTTTATCCAAGCTTATTAGCAAGAACGAGTTAATTGTAAAGAGACGTAACCTTAAGGGGTGAGGGAGAAAGAGAATAAAAATGCTCTAGCAAGGAGAGGCGGGGGGGGGGGGAGGAAATGCCCCTTTCACAAGGGTGGTATGAAAACACCTTGAAGAATAAGAGGAACTCCATAATAGAGCGATTACAAAATTAGAATAAAATAAAAATTAAAATTAAAAGAGGAAACAAAGAAATCATCCCCATAAAGCAACTTGTAGCAAGTTGAAATAGTTGCTTCACACTGTATGATGACGACAGCATCACTAAAGATGAGACCTCGATGATCAATTCTATCATGTGAGAGCCCAGGAATTTGGAAGCTAATGATGAGTTGACCGTATCTTGGTTATGTGTGTTTGCATTACCTAGTGTGGTCTCAGGTGGGGGAAGTGAGACCCAAGCTAAGCATCGTAGCGCATCCGTCCTCAGTAGCACTCCCCGCACAAACTCCTTTCTTGCTAGATGTAGCAACGACATCGATGATGGCAGCCAAAATAAGTTGCCCCCTCGTTGCTACAACAACACATCAATCAAGAGGGGAAGGAATCGAAGGAGCACATGTTGAAGACAACGATGAGGAAAATCAGTTGCAGAAAGGAATCGATTGTATGTAGATCACTGAGGCATGAGAGAGGCGACGGAGGCGAGCCCGTACCAAAAGATATGGGGAGGACATGATGTGAGGCCCTAACTAGCTAACAGAAAGAGGCAAAGATCAATTAGGAGAGGTGCGAGGGCGTCCCCAATCGACAGTTAGAGGGCCAATCGGGGGCCCCTAAGTAGTGTCGATGCTGGGGTTTCTTGGGTGCGGTGGGACGAGAGAGGCCATGGGCACCACGATGAGAGAGGAAGCACGATTTTTTTTGTTATATATATATATATATATATATATTGAAAGAAAGCATTCCCTTGAAAGGGAGACGTAACCCCAATTAAGGGAAAAGTGAGAAAAATGACCAAACACTTTCCCTAGGAGGGAAAGATTGTTACTAGCTGGCATTAAGAGGAAATTCACAAAATCACAACTAAATATAAAGACAAAGAAATAAAAAATATAAGGGAAAGACTGTTACTAGCTCACATGAGGAGGAAATTCACAAAATCACAACTAAACATAAAGACAAAGAAATATAAAAAGAAATTATCCATGAAATAAGATCTAGCTGCACTCCTCCCAATCGGATCGGCAAATCTTGCAATGATAAAAGCAGGAATTTTCGACCATGATATTTACTTTTTGGGACAATTAATGAAGTGATGGTTATTGGTCGTAGGAGGGTGAATTTAAGTGAATTTATCGGCACCCCATCTCTTGGCATGGACATGCTTTCCTTTTTCCTGGCAACCCCAACTACTTCGTCGTCACGGTGGAAGAAGAAGCGGGCGCTCACACTCTTCTTGAATTCGTCGTGGGCGCCCCCACCCGTTCCCATCACCTTTTTCCTCGCACGTCACAAGACCAAGAAGTAGAGAACGTGAGAAAGGGGAGGGGGTTGAGGGTCTAAGGCCACATGAAATGACAACCCTAACTTAGGTTTGTTTTTTCCCTGAAGGCAAAAACATGAAAGTGGGGATATTGGAGGGTTGATTAAGACTTATGACACACAACGGCCCCTTTGATGTAGACCACACGTCGACTCATGCATGCACTCGCATCAGAAGGAGGAAAAATAATAATAACAAAAAAAAAAGAAAAAAAGGTGCAGGGAGGGATGTGAACAAATGGCAAGTGGACAGGAGAAAGAAAGTAAGGGAAGGCAGTTGGCAGGGAAGACTCGAGGAGGGTGGCTGTCTGTGGATATACTCTTAACCATATATGCTCGCTTTCCTTCTTTTTATTCGGATTCCTTAGTAGAATGTCATGTGATCCCAAGCTGTCGTTGGTTAGCCTCTCAATTGGTGACTTTATCAGGGTGCGCTCGTTCTAATTGTTGGGATAAGCTGGGGTATGCCTGTTAATTGTTGCGTCTTGCAAATGGCTGCTGCCAAGATTCAAGAAGAGTACCATACAGAACACCTTCTTCAATCCGGTCTTTCTTTTAATTTTATGCATGGTATACATATAAGTCTATGGATGCAATGCCAAAAGCTAAACAAACAATCGTGTGTCTCACAAATCCATCGTGCAAATGCAACTGATATACTAATTAAACATTAATCAATGGTTAATTTTTCCCATAAATTCTCATGTTTAGCAAAATTATTTTCCTTTTTCGCGATGAAGGGAAGGCTAATCCTACAAATTAATTAAATGGTTACCCCATTTATATATATTCAACACCCGAGTGTTTAAATTTGCTCCTTTCCCCTAGAAAAAAAGAAAAAGGAAAAAGACAAAGAGAGAGGGAGAGAGTTCTCGAGGGAGGTAGAATAGGGAAAGTCATGTGATCTGGAGCTGGTTCTGGCTTATTTCCATGTTTAGCCCCTCTTATTGACTTTTGGATGCTACCCTTCTCCTTGCTTGCTGCCATTCTCACTCTCATTCAGTTCTCTATCCAAATTCTCTTCTTCCTCCTCTCTACTACTATACTATAAGCTCCCCCCCCCCACCCTACCTATCCCTTATAGCGGAAAGGTTTCCTGTTTAGGATCTTTGCTTTGGATGTGCTTGGACTTTATGTTCCCCACGTGAACGACAACCACTAGCATTAAAATGCATCATTATCTCACATCAAGTAATATCCTCTCCATCCCTTCTTCTCCCCCTCCATGTGTATGCATCTCTGACAGTGAGCCCACCAAAGAGGTACACCTTATTTTGGCTGGTAACTATTGATCACAAGCTCTCTCTCTATCTCTTTTTTTTTTTTTCTCTCTTAAGATTGCAGGAAAGGCCATGATAGTGTGATCATTAAATTCATACGTGTCGTGGTGAATGTGTGACAGAGCTTCGTTTTTGATATTGAGATGTCGATGTTCTGAGGGAAGATTTACCATATATTGATGGTAGGTGAGCATGTGGGGGGAGAACAAATGAGACCCACATGTATTTATGTTGGTCCTGCATGGCCCTTTTTTCTTCCTTATTGCTTTTCCTTTAATCAGAAACGCGTGCAACATCTTTATTTTGATCCCATGAAGAGGTCGGGGATAGGTTCTCCAAACTTTGGTGCAAAGTACGTTACGACTCTTGTGCCCTCTTGATCCAGATCTATCAGTTGCCTGGGTAGATTAGAGTCTACCCTTCTAATAATTTGATTTCATTGAATTATTAATTTTCCATGAAACTGATAACCAATGTATGGTTTGGTTGTCAAATAGCATTATATATCTTTGCAGCCCGATTTGATTTTAATCATATTAACCCATAAATGCCGCATTTACCTTGTAGAAAATATTTTCATTACTTACAGTATCCTAGCAGTTATTTCTAGCAATTGTACAATAAAAAAATCTATACATTTCACTTAGGATTTATTTGGATGTGAGATAAAATAATGTAGAGATAGGATAGGTAGAGCAAAGTATTTGTTTAAGTGGAGGAATAAGTAGGAGGTTAAGTGGTAAGATAAAATTGAAAGTAGAGGAAGTTAGTAGTATTTATTTAATATCAAAAGTGAGAGTAGTAGATATTTGTTTAATATTTAAAGTAAAGGTAATGTTTATTGTAATTTGATGTGTATAAACTTTCGTAAAAACTTCAACAAAAACCCAAAGAGCAGGTATCCCCTTGCTAACACCACCTCCAAAGAGTACGTCGATAAGAGGTATAGAAAATCCATATGCATAAGGACAAATATAGCTGACCTAGCGCAGAGGATCCGTCATGGGGGCTTCTTGTCTATATATTTACTTGCTCATTATTTTCACAAAACTATTGTCAATCCCTTTCGGAGGAAAGAAAATATAAAATTGCCTCCCCAGGTAATGAGAAGGTTCTTCCTTTTCTTTTGAAATTAATCTAATTACTGAAATAAATAATCTTCCAACTAACAAGTTACAAGTGTAAGAACGAAAGCGAACAAAATTTAAAGAGTTACTGCATTGAGTTATACCATAAGCTAGAGTATACTACAATATAAGAATACAGTAGCATGAAGTATTAGGAAGTTTACCTAATAAATATTTACAATTAAAAATGATATTATCAAGATGTCGATGAGTGTTAGATTGAAGAAGTTTTACTCTCTCCATGACTACAAAAGAATATTAGACCAAAATATTGCAGCTTGAATAGTTAAATTCTAAAAATTTAAGGGACCAAGATGTATCATCAAATTCTATAGAAAGCTTTGCATATATACTTAGTGGCCACTAAGAGAGCTTGAGCTTTGTCTTCAAGTAGAAGCAAACTGTCGAACTTTTATTTGGTGCCGGACAACTTTTTCAACATTTGGTATACAAATTGCGCCTCCCACTAAAAAAATTGTAGAGCACTTAACAAATATGTGGCAACCATGTATAAATGTTATTAGTGCATAAATTGTCAGAGGACCTTACAGAGGTTTGTTTATAACTCATAAGAACAACACCAACGATGCTCTAAAAAGAAATAATTTTCTTACTCTAAATGTTATTAGTGAATTAGCGTGTTTCATGATATGTTTATCACTAGTTTTACATTATGAAATAGAGTTTTGCATCTCATTTTCCAGATAACAAGCAAAGAGATTGTGACTTCAAATCTTATCCAAGCAAACAAGGCCTTGGAAGAGATAAGATGCAAAAATGGCTAACATTATAAAGATGATCTCCAACCACAAGCAAAGTAGATTGCTCTGGCAAGAGAACACTCATAGCATTAGTGAGTAATAAATCCATGGTAAACACAGAATACACAAATTCGAAAATCCTCTTCATAAATTTCATAAAAACATCAATAATTGGTAAGATTTCTAGTGTATATTTTCACATAAACATTTGCAGCCTTGAAGGAAAAGAAAAGCTCCAAAGTTTCCTAATTAACTAAAATGTTATCTTCTTCATAAGAGAATTTACTATCTGTATCTATAACAAAATAATTAATAGAATTGATTGAGAAGATACACTTTTTGGTGAGAGCCCAAATGATAGGGTCTAAAATATCATTTCTATTAGGAATAGGAATCCTCTTGATACAATTAGAAATATCTTGTAAGAAGTTATTTTCAATAATATCTACCTTCCAAGTTCTTAAAGACCAGCCAATTATATTAGTATGTGATGATCCAACACCCTAGCCCATCAAAATACGCAAATAATCATCATTTCAAATTGGTTAAGCATAAAGTCAACATTTTAATATGTTATAATTATATCCTACGGTATATTTGATTTATACAAACTTCAACATTATATACATTTCACATACTACAAAAACCTATGATTCTAAAATAGGATAACTATTGTAGCAAAAAGGAAAAAAGAAACATTGTCTAATTTCTGCTATATTTATTTTATTTCTATCTTTTTTCTTCCCACTTCCATATTGACTTGGTTGCACTTCATTATTAATGCTAAAGTGAAAATTCCAAGTAAAAACTCAATATGGAAAATAAATATGCAAGTGTATAACATATTTCGTAATTTTAATCTTTATCTTGAGTAAAAGCCCAGTTCATATAAATCATCCCTTGCATGAGGAGATCTTTACTGTGATGTTTTGTTCATCTCTTAGTAAGTTAGTGTAGTGATCAACATCCACCTACCTACGTTGTAAGATTCTCCACTCATGCCAACCCTAGTCATACTTTAGCAGATCGATAACACTGGGACAAGGAGAGATCATCTCCTCAAAACAAACATTAGGGCCTTTGTCCCTATTGATTGCATATAAATAATGACTTCTTAACCATCTAGGATTTCCTTACACAATCCCTATGGATTTAATCCAACACCCATTATGTAGTGCTAAGAGTAGGTTTAAAACCCACTGGATCAACCCTTTGCCAACTTAAAGGCCATTTTCCTTCAATCATAAATTCTTTATACTATTTCTAGAACAGCCATGGTTAGTAGCCAAAGAAATCCTGGCCATCAACGTGATTCTCGAATTTAATTTGCTAGATTGTTAAAATCTTAGACACAATCGAAATAAGCATAATAAAAGATTTAAATGAAAATTTATTATCAAATGATGAAGGATTGAGAAGATATAAGGTTGCAAATATGAAAGAAAAATGACAAAGAACATAACAATATTTCAATTTTTAATATATATATTTTCATTAAATATATATTCAATCATACATCATCTTATAAAAGTCATGTTTAATATAAAAATTTTGGTAGCATTTCATCTTATATATCATGTATTTTTAACAACAATTGAGTAACATTTTATCATTAAATAAATAAATAAATATGATAATGACTTTAGCAATATTGTATAGAAGCGCCATTAAAATGGGTGAAATTTAATTTGTTTTTTATCCAAGTAACTAATGACCATGCTAAGTAGATTTGTAGCAATATAGAAGCGAATAAAAATATACAAATTCTCAATCAACCAAGTCGATATCTTTCATCATTGGTTCAAAACATCCATGCAACTCTCATGACCACTAGACAAGAGAATTTTTACTAAGAAGAAAATACAATAAAATGTCCCAACCCTTAATCACTTTCGGTCCCTCTCAACTAAAGCGTAGAATCTAAATGCTCCAACCCTTTATTTATAAAGCCATACAAGATCTAATCTTAATCTCATTGAGAGTATAGGAGTAATACATTTCTAAAATTCTTTCTCTTAACTTGAATTCCCCTACACAAGTGACCTCATTGAATTTGCACTAGTCCATCTTCATTTACCAGATGTCTCCCCCAAAATTGCACCTATCTTTAGGTGTTGTTTCCACTCCAAGAACATATGTAGCTTAAAATCTTCATGTTGGTTGAAGTGGCATCATTCATCTACCATAACCAACGAAGGTTTTTCTATTCACATGTGAAACGAACTTCACTTTCTTCTATTATAAACTCCAATGGTAGAGATGTCAACAATCTACTGCTTTCTATAATTCTTGCATGAATAGACCTACAACTCCATTGCATGCCATGACTTGTTTGTCAAGCTAGTACACTTTGTTTGACATCCTTCTTCAATGCATTAGCATGTGCACTCCTTTGCTTAGTCTGAGAATTCTTTCTTCAATAGAGATTCCATGCAGAAATATTGGATTTTTCTTTGTAGTATACAAATGTTTGGCATCTTCTAGAGTTCATAATATTCCATCAAAATCACACCAATCATGCTCCTCTAACATTGTAGACCTCGCTACCTTCCAACTTCATCGTCTCTTTTTTATGACATGCTTTTTACACTACTCCTTCAATGAGCACACATGATTTGAACAAGTTCAGTCTATTAGCCATCATAGTAACAAGTAAGTTAACATGTCTCCCTCTAACGAGGTGACAGATATAAAGTTATCAAAGTTTGGACCACTATCAAGGTTCTTTTTGCCTATAACTTTCTTGATCTGTTTCTTCAACTTCTCATCATCTTTGTATCTTAGACAATTGACCATTATGTAAGTCTCCATGCTGTAAAAAAAGTATGTATGAATAGTCAATGTTGGATCATCTTCAATCTACCATTCTATCCTTCAATCTACTTTTTCTTTCCTCAACAAAAGGTGTTGGACCATCTTCAAATGTTGCATTTGTCACAATTCACTAATCAATTTGCACTTTTGGACCACTTCAACCATCCTTCATTATATTCAATTTAACTAGGTAAATCTCAATCTTCAGAACTATGAAGTAATGCTACACCATCCATTTTAACCCAATTAAGGACCTCTTAACAATTTTACATGGTTGGGGTTGATTGTTTGTAATGCCCTAGCTTCCCTTCCTTTTCTTAGTTGGTTTAAAGGGAGTTCTCTGCAAATCAAAGACATTGGCAAAAAGGGATACAATTTTCCCAATGCCCTCATCCCCTTTCATGTGATAAACCTCTCGTCAGGATTCTCACTTTGATACTAGTTGTTTGGGTGCATGAACCATGAAAATTGAACATGCAACCATGTAGTAAGACACATGATTTGATGATGGTCCAATCACCTTTAGCAACTTTCAAAGAAGAGAGCCTGCACTAACAAGAAAATGGAGTGCAACCTTTTGACTCTTACTTTCATCCTCTCCTCTCCCTCTCAATCAACAAGTTGAATTTAGATGGTCTATCGTTGCATATATGGACCTATGTAAGATCCATTTCCAATTTTAATGGAACTCTATAGCTTTTGTTATTAAGTCAAATAAATATTAGAAGCACCGACCGTATTGTTAAAACTATCTACCTCAACTATATATTAAGATCCTCCTCTTGCAAATATCAATCCTCGTCATGGAGGACCTCGGCACGTATCCCTTGATGCTCGCTAACCTCCTAAGCCTTATGGCCTTAACCATGTGAGGACAAGGCAACTCGTTGATGGTGGTGTAAGGGAATGGCATCATTAGGACAAAATCAAAATGGGTGAGGCGACACAGTCAATGCGACAAAGGGTCATATTTGATACAATGGGAAAGCATATGAAAGAACCTGTGTTAATAATTCTTGAGTGAGTCCATCCATTAGTTATATATGTGGTAATTTCTTTTATTAATTGCAGTTAATTTTGATCCAAATTTCTAATGGCATTTCATATTTAACATTTTCAAAACTTCAAAAAGGGAACCGAAACATATCCTAATAATCTAACTAACATAGTATATATTGCATTAAAAGTTAAAATGAATGCGAAGGACCTCTCTCAACCTGCGCTAATTAGGATGACGAATTACGTGCCAGTCGCATAAAGGTTGTGGGTTCCTGTCAAACTTTAAAGAGGAGAGGGAGAGATAGTTGTGCTCCCTAATTCCCTTACCCACATCCTTCCTTCTATTCCTCCTCCAACTAGACTATATATTCCCTTCACTTTCTCTTGCGATTAAAGAAAGAAGGCCTGAGGAGGGGGCAGGGGGCCTTCAATATGCCAAAGCCCAAAGGTGCCTTTGGAGGGGTCTCCCTCCCCTCCCCTCCCCTCCCCTCCCCTACTCCTCTCTGCAACTGCAAGGCTGAAAAAGAAGCTTAATTAATTTGCTTTTTCTCCTTCGCCACTATACTTTTACTTTTCCTCCACCAATAAAAAAAAAAAAAAAAAAAAAACAACAACAACAACAACAACAAATGGCATGCATGAAATTTGTCGTGGTCCAAGGGATGGATGGAACACACATGGTTTTTTAAGCCGCGGATGTTAAAAGCATTGAGGAGGGGACCGGGGGGCCTCCCTTACAGACAGATCCAATGCAATATCTACAAAGATTCTCCCGTAGCATATACGAAGATTGGGACCCCCAGTCTCACGCATGTATGGGCCCATCACGCAACGCTCCTCCAACCTCGATTGGTTTGATGTGGCCTCCAAAACTCCTTTTTTTTTTGGTTTTTAGCCAGAGGTTTTTCCTTATATATATATATCATACTGTGCAATACAAGAAAAATATTTTACACAACCCTTTTTCAAGAGTTCTATAAATTTCTAAGGTCATGGAAAGATATTTTGTGTAGATTTTCAATGCAACGTGTTGTAATTTAGACATGTTTACTGTGTTTTTTTAAATTTCAAAATTTTCAATGTTTGTTGTATGCTACAGTAATATAAACATAATGTGTGTGTTGCAGTGAGGTGTAGCATATACATTAATCATTTTTTTCTTCCTCCATTTATTTAAAAGATTTCTTTAAGGTTGAACTTAGGCTTATTTTTTCAATATGATTGTTTTTAGGTTTTCTCTCTTAATTCCATTTCTTTTTGCTTATTTTCTTTCCAGGGGCCCAAAATTTCCTTGTAATGGTATGCCAGTGGAGCGTTGAGGTGGTGATGTGGAGTTAATGTGTTGGATGGATGGTGATTGATGGAGGAGGGCTAAAGGATGGGGGGAGGTGGTGGCGATGGGTGTGTTGCACGTGTGCTAGCCAGAGTTGGTGGTAAGTGGCATCTGCTCTCAAACGTATGTTAGTCGTCGTGTCTTCCTAATGTTGCTTGCGTGTGCTGGTCGCCATGCTGTGGGGGCATCCACTGGCAAGGAGGTGTGCTACGTCCTCTCGTGTAGGGGGCATGCAAGGGGTTTAATACAGGAGGTGAACGGTGTGGAAAAGGATTTATATCTTCTATTACTCAAAGTACAAATCAACAAACATGTACAAGAAAGAGAGATGTATGTACGTGACGCAATTGCATAAAGAAAAAAAAGGACATGAGGTTACCACATAGGTGCATTGCGAATCGAAGAGGATGATCCAATTTGGTCAATCCCACTCCAAGCAAACATTAATGAAATTGGTCGTTTTCATCGTAAACCAACATATCTTAGAGTGGATTTTGTTTGATCTGTTATGGGCTTCTACTGTTATATAGGAAAATATTTAAGGTACCTCAGATCATATCTGATCCAAAATCCCATCAATGAAATAAGATAAAAATTAGAGTTATTTTTTTATCTTATTCTCCTCCATCCATGGCTTAATTAGATTCCAAGGATAAAATTTTAGGATAGATATGTAGGTGGGGTTACCACTATCCTACTATAAAAAGTATCATAGGTGTTAAATATGGAGATATTCCAAAGCCGGAACAAGATCAGCGAATTTCTTATTTGTTAATTTGTTTTAAGCATGAGAATTATAAGACAAGGAAAACAATATATTCCATAATTTTAAATAAACCTGAAAATAAATTTAAGTACTACATTAGATTACTAAATATACAATTTAAAAGTGATCAAGTTGAGAGCTTAGAATTAAATAGATTAATTTATACTACCAGATATCTGAAATCTAATTCGGTCCAGTCAAATTCAACTCAATCCATTCCATTAAAATTTAATACCATAACATGTTGAGAAGGAGGAGATGGTGAGAGACCCTCTCTCTTTATTTGCGATGTTATACTTCAACCACGAGAAAGATATCAAGCAAAGACTCCCTTAAATGGGGGAGACACGTAGCCCTAAGAAAGCAATAGTACTTAAAACAAACTAAGAAAAAGAGACGCACCATACCTTGGACCCGACAGCAAATTCTGTGGTGCATGTTGTAAAACACTAGTTATGAGAGGTGGGAAAATATTGCCTTGTGTGAGGGTATTAGAAGACAGCTCGAGTCTCACCAACCAAGTACATCTAATTGATTCCATGTTGCCTATTTAATTACATGATGCATTATTATGTACGTAGAATATAATTTTAGAACATCAGTAACCAAATAAGTAAAATATAAAATATTAAATAAAGAGAATTTTATATGGGTGTTCTTGACAATAACATAAATATCACAACTTCTACCTATTTACGTAAATATCCCAAAAAGTTTGTTTACCTGCATATATATTGCTCCATTAACAAAGAAAACGAAATTACAATCAAAAGTAAATATTATTTGAATTCAAGTTCTACGTATATATTTTCCCTTTTCCTTTTATCTTCTTCCAAAATTTTCACCTACCTTCTCTTCTTCCTCTAGCCATCTCCCTGTTATTCCACTTCGGCAATGACACCTTTGTGTTAGTCTAGTGGCTCGTAAATTCAAGTGAAACTATTTGGAGATCCTTGACATGTGGAACTTGGAGACTCAAGAGCTTAAGTAATACCCTAAATCTTTAAGCCCAAAATGGAAATTCATAATCTTTGTAGAGGTTTAGGAGTAATACTCTAAAAATATTATCCTATTGCAAGAAATAGAACTCAAAAATCTACTAAATGCATTTTTAGGCATCCAAAAGACAAGTTTGGATGCCCCAAACTTGGAAGGGTGATATAAGGCATCACCCATCATTGGGCCAACCATGAGAGCCTAGATTGAGTGCCCACATATGGTATCTTGATGTCCAAATCTGTCAAATTTCAAGTTAATAGTGCCTTCTTTTTTGACATTCATGTCATTTTCATCATTACCCATACAATTCACAATCCAAATCAAGCTTGCACTTACCCCAAAACCCTATTGGTAGAAATTAAGGACAAAAATTGGATTTTCTAGGGGACTTCTTGAAATCTTATTAAAAAGTGTGTTTTAAAAGTTTTCACACCTTTAGTCATGAAATTTGATGACACTATTCATCTTGGGTGCCCAAACAAGCTCTTGAACACCCAATTGAGTCAAGCATTTCTCTCCTATAAATGGCTTTTGAGCTTATTTGATTGATTTCATGTTGAAATCACTTATTCTTCAGCTGAGTTGTGAGAGGGCCAGTGACACCTTGGCAAAGAATTAATGATTTATTTATGATTTAGCAACTAAATCTTACATTCTTGGTTGTTTTGAAAAACTTATTTTATGCTCTCATATATTGTGATCCCCATTAGTGCATGATAAATCCAGGTAAGGAGAACTTGAGACACTTTTAGCCATGGTCAAATTCTAACTTTTCTCTAACATTGATTTATCACTCAATTCCATTGTGTAGATGGCCTTCCAACATGATTTAAAGCCTTGGGGTAATATGTTCGAGCTCAAGGATCTAAACACTTAGCTCTTCCTTTGATCTTTTAGTTGATGGTGGAGATACTCTTCGTGTAAACAAGTACTGAGCAAATATTGAAACTTGAGTTATTAGTGCAGGTTTCCTCCAATTTTGGTGGTTTTGAGGGGATTCCAAGCTCTAAAATATAATAGGAATAACCCCTCCATTTGTGAGAGGAAGTAGGAACCAATCTATACAAAGATTTATAGGAATCGAGCCTCGAATTGGACATGGGTAGAATCTCTCCAAGTAGGTGCTCTTAGCTTGGGAGCCCAAATGGGTAATTTGAATGCCCGAATCTGGGCAAGCGCCATTCTGAAACCATGTAAATTCGGGTGCCCAAATAACTAGTTTAGTTATTGTACGTAAGAACGTTGGTGGGGAGGGGGGGGGGTGCTGCTTCAATCTTGATTTTTTATCCCCTCCCGATCCCATGGATCCTTCCTCCATAGTGGAATCTTGAGAAGGACTAGTTGAGAAAGAGAGGGAAGCATTCTCTACAGAGGTCCCTATCCACTTTTGGAAGAAGGCAAAGCAGAGAAGCTGTTAACTGTGAGTTAGGGGGATTTTGGTCATTACAAAGCCCTTCCTTGTCCATTCACTCGCTTTTATAGGATTCGGTTGCTAGGGAAAAAAAAAAGGTGATGAGAGGGGAGAGTTGGGATTCAAGTAGGTGGCGTACGAGATACATCCACAAGTTGAAGCATCGATCGACCCCTTGACTTCAATGAACGAAGCGTCACTTTTCCCAAACGATCGATTAGCCTTAAAATAATGTCCCATTGAATTTAAAAGAAAGGATGCATTGAACTTGAAGCCCGGGGGCTCATCTGCCACCAACATGATCTTGGCACAGGCAATAACTTCACATACATTTAGACCAAGGATATGGTGTGAATTAAGCTATGGCTAGTAAGATAGAGGTATACATATTTGACCGGCGGGTAACCGGTAAACAGTTATAGAAGCCCATGAACTTTATGATTCTACATTGCTACCTTGCTTTTTCGATGGGGGTATATATCCATGAGTCCAAAACCGTACGCCCATGGTGGTATGAACCATGAAGCACCTTTTTTTTTTATTTGTCCTCGGTGGTATCCTTTTGACAAATAAATACAAAGAGAAAGATTGCCCACGTCATGCATGGCACTGTGCCCTCCTACTCATATCTTGCAGTGACTATTGACAAAGGAAAAAGGTTAATTCCCTCCTCCTTTTCCGCATTTGGGTACTTTATATATATATATATATATATATATAATGTAGAATTCTACAGGAAAATGTGACATGCACAACTGGAGATGCGTGGCAATGATCTCCAATGGATACCAAACAAAATGACAACTGTTTGCAACTGTACGTGGAGGGTTGACAGACGCGCACTGGGATGACAGGAACAGACGGCCCACTGTTGTTGATTTAGCTGCTACTTGGGCTTCTCCTGGGCCCGCTAAGTAAGTAAGTGCAGTTGTTTATCGGAAGTGCGTTATTCTTCCCTTTGCATCTGGGGGATCGAAAGAAAGATGACCATTTAAAAATGAATAACTTAAGTAGGCAGAGGTAATTAAAAAAAAAGTAAATTTTGGAGTAGACATAAAATTTAGGAGTAAATTTAGAGACGTTGTGTCTCTACATTTTATGCAAAAATTAACTTTAAGATTTGCTTGTATTGGGGTTCACTACTGTTAAAAAATGCTATCATCATTTTATACCAAAGATACATGGATATAAAATCAAAAAAGCAACGGAGTAAAATAAAAATGTATTGATGTAAATTATCAAAATCATATTTAAAATCATTGTATATTAATATAAAATTATCTTCACAATTATTTTATATTATTGTAAAATAATTTTAAAAATCACTAAAATTACCTTTAAAATTATTTTACCCCTATACAAAATTATCAAAATCATTATACATTAATACAAACATCTCAGCTAACTCATAAAATGAGTACTTTTTCAAGTTGAGTGAGACGAAGTTTATTCTGTTATTCCTTTCTGCCTGCAACTGTAAGAAGCCTTTCAACTAATGTCTGTGAAGTAGAAAAAATTACAGAGGAATGGCATCGTAAGGATTACTTATAGTCTAATTCGACTGCTGCCACGGCATTAATATCAGAGCACGTTGTCATGAAAAGTACATGTGCGATATTGGTTATGCCTCAGAAGTATCGTCAATTTTGATGGAGTATTGATGAGTGAGTATCCATACATATGAGATATTGATCATGTTTCAAGATTGATCTAGTAGTGATAGAGTATCAATACTTATCATAAGTATCGGTATAAGTATGATACTGATAATAGTTTCAGGATTGATCCAATATTAGTGTAGTTTGTTACATATGATCAATATCGGTACACATCACTAAAGTATCAGTACAAAAGACCTAGTATCGGTACTCAGTCACTACTGTTAGTATCGGTACTCATCATGAATATCGATACTGTCACGTTAATTGGGATACAATTTAGTGATTATGATTATTTTGATACAAATATTAGTGATTGGTTTTAATGTATTAAGTACTCTATTACATTTAGTAATTCTTACTAAAGCGGGTTACTTCTTGTGCCAGTTTATTTAAAACATTAAAGTAACTGTGTATGTCGTATTTCTGTATGGGACACTTAACCTAAAGGTAAATCGCCTCGTGACCAAATGCATATGTACACATTTAATTATAAATTTTCTATTCAATCATTAGGTTTCATGTAGGCAGTTATAATCTAGAGATGACATGATTGTATCATTCTTAAGATTGCTCTTTACAATATTAATATTTATTATCCAAAGGCTAAATATAATGATTTCATTATATAGTTTACTTAACTCCGAGCACGTATTTGATTTATTTCCTTTGTTTTTTCAATTAACTCTTCCGCATCTGCCATAGCTGCTAACCTAAACTCTATTCCAGAACTAAATGGATCTAATTTTAAGTTCTGGAAAGAATGTGTCTTTATTGTTCTGGGATGCATGGATCTGGACTATGTACTTTGGGTTGATCCTGTTGGTGCTAGAACACCACGATCATTTATTTTGATGATAACAAAACACGTGTCATTTAACATTTACACTTTGAGTCCTAGATTTCAGGTCAATCGCAAATGAATACGTGATTAGACGGAGTTCGAGCTCGCATCCAGGACGGATTGGAGGAGCTCGATGGAAAACAGAGGAGATTCGCGAGGAGCGATAGATTGAAGAAGGAGATGAAGAATATGATAGATTTCCTTCTCTTGTACTCCTTGTATTTTTTCGTTTCTTCTGTTGCTCTTTATTTTTGTTACTTAGATTCATGTTAAAGAGCCTCAAACTACCCTAACAGTAGTCCTAGGAACACCCACACAACCCTAGGATACTTAGGTTTTCTGTAAAACACTTAGAAAATCAATATAGGGTTCAAACAGAGTTTTCAGACGTCTAATTCCCAAATCAGACGTCTGATAAAGTATTTTAAGACATCTGACTGTTGATTCAGACGTCAGATAACTATTAGGCTGGACATAGTTAGTTCTGTCTGATGAAATCAGACGTCCAGACCTTAGACCAGACGTTTTAGGAGACGTCTGATGACTTTACCAAACGTCCAATTAGTGGACCGCTGGCTGGCTTAGCGAACAGTCAAGAATGTGACCGTTAGAGCCTTATCAGACGTCCATAAGACTTTCCAGACGTCTGATAATTGACCGTTTTGCCTCGGCTAACCCAAAATCTCTTCTCAGAGATTTTCTTGCCGTTGCAACGTTTGGAAATCCATTCCCACAGAAAAAGTAGGTTTTCAGATGTCCAGACATAGTGCCAGACGTCCTATATGTCGTCTAATGGACTTGCACAAGAACCCTGTTTAGATCTGATTCAAGTCAGGAAGAGATCCGCCCAAAATCAAACGTCTGACCTTGAAATCAGACGTCTTAAAGTGAACTTCCAGACGTCTGATGCCAGAATTAGACGTCTGATAAGCCTGTCAGTGCAATGATTGTTCCTGATTTCAGGCTGATTCTCTTGGGCTTTGCACCCAACGGCTATGGAACCTTTCCTAAGCCTTCCAAGGAATTCCTAAGGCCTCCATAAATAGAGGGGAGCCTTTACACACCAACACACACCAAGAAACACCAAGACACACCTTGCAATACACTTTCAAACCATTTTGTGTCTCTCTTGCTCTCTAAGCGCTAGTTCCATTCATCTTGAGAGCATCAAGCTTCGCGCACCCGCTCTCCCGCCGTAGTTCACGAGAGCGAAGTTGCGCTGTCGCGTGGCTCACGCACCGCGTCATCAACTCGACGCACTCCTTGCAAAGGGGAGTATCCTAATTCCTATAGAAGCTAGGTTTATAATTACTTTGTTGGCTCTATAAGATTACTTGTTTATTTTATCTTTGTTATTTGGTTAGGTATTCGCTTTGCGAATTCCCGTCTCCTTCGCGAGACAAAATCCTTCTCGTAGAGAGAAGGGGTTGAGGTACGCTACCCTCGTTTAAGTAGCGTGGTTGTATTGAGGTTGAATCACCCTCGTTTAAAGTGATTCAGTTTAGTGGATTTTGATCAACTTGGTTGATCGGAAAATCTTAACTCGAGAGGGTTAGGTGGTGGTTTTCACCCGGTTTGGGTTTCCACCTATAAATTCTTGTGTACTTTGTGTGATTACTTATTTGTAAGATTATATTTCAATTTCGCAATTATTACGTCACCCCCTCCTGGTAGGGCCGAAACTTTCAGTTGGTATCAGAGCAGGTTCTTGCAAGATCGGAGTAACACCGGCAAGAAGATCATGGAGGGAAGCATAGCCGCAATCAGAATCTCCGAAGAGCAGTCCACCGTCCGACCACCCTATTTCGACGGGAGGGACTTCGGATATTGGAAGTTGAGGATGAAGACGTGGCTCCAAGCCACTGAATTCGAGATATGGGGATGTTGCGAAACCCCATACGAGATCCCGAAGCGACCCCAAGGAGGCTCCTCGCAACTGCAGATTCGAGAGCTTTCACTCAACGCAAAGGCAATGAATGCCCTGTATTGCGCGTTGAGTCCGAAAGAGTTCGAGAAAATCCAAGAGTGCACTACTGCCCACGAGATATGGAGGAAGTTAGAAGACACTCATGAAGAGATGAGCTCGGAGGAAGAAGAAGAAAAAGAAGAAGAAACCACTTGCTTTGGTTTCATGGCCAGAGGAAGCAATAGTGACAGTGAAAGCGGAAGCGACTCCGACAACGAGGTAAATTTCGATTTACAAGAAGCTTTTAATGAACTATTTGATGTTAGTAAATCATTAAGAATAGAAAACAAAAGTATTAAAAAGAACCTTAGTTTTCTTAAAAATGAAAATGACAGGTTAGAAAAATAACTTAAGGACATAGAAGCTAGTCCTAAAATTGATAACCTATTATTAGAAAATCATAACCTCATCAATGAAAATAATAAATTGATTGAGGAAAATGATAGTCTAAAAATAGAAATTTCTGATTTAAAGACTAAGATGAATACTATAGAAAAAGAAATTGCATGTCTTAGGAAAAATTCTAACAAATTAATCAACAAAGTTGATAATTTTTATAGCTCTAAGGTTGAGAAAGGATCTCCATCAAGGAGACCCGCTAACAGATCCGGATCCAAGCCCACTTGGATACCGAAAAAAGAATTAGAATCTTGTTTTGTAGGGTTCAGGGATAATTACAACACAAAGGACTGAACCTACAAACTCAAAGCTGGTCAACTCAAGTTGGGAGAACCAAGGAGTAGACCAAGGAGGAGAACAAGAAGACCGACGAGACGGCGAACAAGCGACGAACCCGCTGCACGTCGACCACCAGATTGGAGACCGGCGCCAATGCATGGGCCTCCAAGCTACGGATGGGAGCCCCATCCAATGTGGCATCCACCACCACCATTTGGGCCATTTTACTGGCCATGGTAGGTGAGGTAAAAATCATTTACCCTATCTTTTTATCATAAGCATTTAGATAGGGGGAGTTAAAAAAAAATTATTATGAGCTAATTATCAATTTTTAAAGGGGAGATGCAAGGTAGCTAAATTTCCTTTAGTAAGGGGGAGAAAAATAATAGTTATCTCGTTGTTACAAAAATGGGGAGGACATTACCTTTGTTAAAATAAATTCATAGAAGAGCATGTTTTAAGGGGGAGTTATAAAAAATTTAAAATCAATCAAACCTTTTTGATAATATCAAAAAGGGGGAGGATTTCTTGCATTAGTATTTATGGTTTTGTCATCATAAAAAAGGGTGAGATTGTTGGTGCTAGAGCACCACGATCATTTATTTTGATAATAACAAAACACGTGTCATTTAACATTTGCACTTTGAGTCCTAGATTTCAGGTCAATCGCAAATGAATACGTGATTAGACGGAGTTCGAGCTCGCATCCAGGACGGATTGGAGGAGCTCGATGGAAAACAGAGGAGATTCGCGAGGAGCGATAGATTGAAGAAGGAGATGAAGAATAGGATAGATTTCCTTCTCTTGTACTCCTTGTATTTTTTCGTTTGTTCTGTTGCTCTTTATTTTTGTTACTTAGATTCATGTTAAAGAGCCTCAAACTACCCTAACAGTAGTCCTAGGAACACCCGCACAACCCTAGGATACTTAGGTTTTCTGTAAAACACTTAGAAAACCAATATAGGGTTCAAACAGAGTTTCCAGACGTCTAATTCCCAAATCAGACGTCTGATAAAGTATTTTAAGACGTCTGACTGTTGATTCAGACGCCTGATAACTATTAGGCTGGACATAGTTAGTTCTGTCTGATGAAATCAGACGTCCAGACCTTAGACCAGACGTCTTAGGAGACGTCTGATGACTTTGCCAGACATCCAATTAGTGGACCGTTGGCTGGCTTAGCGAACAGTCAAGAATGTGACCGTTAGAGCCTTATCAGACGTCCATAGGACTTTCCAGACGTCTGATAATTGACCGTTTTTCCTCGGCTGACCCAAAATCTCTTCTCAGAGATTTTCTAGCCATTGCAACGTTTGGAAATCCATTCCCACAGAAAAAGTACGTTTCCAGACGTCCAGACATAGTGCCAGACGTCCTATATGTCGTCTGATGGACTTGCACAAGAACCCTGTTTAGATCTAATTCAAGTCAGGAAGAGACCCGCCCAAAATCAGACGTCTGACCTTGAAATCAGACGTCTTAAAGTGAACTTCCAGACGTCTGATGCCAGAATTAGACGTCTGATAAGCCTGTCAGTGCAATGATTGTTCCTGATTTCAGGCTGATTCTCTTGGACTTTGCACCCAACGGCTATGGAACCTTTCCTAAGCCTTCTAAGGCCTTCCTAAGGCCTCTATAAATAGAGGGAAACCTTTACACACCAACACACACCAAGAAACACCAAGACACACCTTGCAATACACTTTCAAACCATTTTGTGTCTCTCTTGCTCTCTAAGCGCTAGTTCCATTCATCTTGAGAGCATCAAGCTTCGCGCACCCGCTCTCCCGCCGTAGTTCACGAGAGCGAAGTTGCACCATCGCGTGGCTCATGCACCGCGTCATCAACTCGACGCACTCCTTGCAAAGGGGAGTATCCTAATTCCTATAGAAGCTAGGTTTATAATTACTTTGTTGGCTCTATAAGATTACTTGTTTATTTTATCTTTGTTATTTGGTTGGGTATTTGCTTTGCGAATTCCCGTCTCCTTCGCAAGACAAAATCCTTCTCGTGGAGAGAAGGGGTTGAGGTACGCTACCCTCGTTTAAGTAGCGTGATTGTATTGAGGTTGAATCACCCTCGTTTAAAGTGATTCGGTTTAGTGGATTTTGATCAACTTGGTTGATCGGAAAATCTTAACTCGAGAGGGTTCTGTGGTGGTTTTCACCCGGTTTGGGTTTCCACCTATAAATTCTTGTGTACTTTGTGTGATTTCTTATTTGTAAGATTATATTTCAATTCCGCAATTATTACGTCACCCCCTCCTGGTAGGGTTGAAACTTTCAGATCCTCCCTCCCCTCTTACAAATAAGAGTTCTTCTCATGAAAAAAAGAACTTTGAGAGGTAGGGCGATCAAATCACACGTGTCTAATGATCATGAAGCATGCTATCCCAAAAAACTTTAAGGATGCTATCTCAGAGGAATTGAATGCTAAGAAATTCCTTGATGAGATTGAGAAAAGATTTACTAAGAATGAGAAAGCTGAGACAAACAATCTCCTTAACAAACTTATCTCACTTAAGTACAGGGGGGCACTGGAAACATTATGGAGCACATTATGGAAATGTCTCATTTAGCCTCAAAACTAAAGGCACTTAAATTGGAGTTGTCAGATGGCCTCCTCGTGCATTTAGTTTTGATCTCCCTCCCTACACAATATTGGCAGTTTAAGGTCAGCTATAACTGCTAAAGGGAGAAGTGGACTCTTAATGAGCTCATTTCTCATTGTGTGCAAGAGGAAGAGAGGATGAAACAGGACAAACTAGAGGGTGTTCATCTGGTTTCTGGGCTCAAAAGGAAGTTGGTTAAAGATACAGCTGCTGTCAGTTCATCCACCTCCAAATGTAGTCAGAAGAAGTCTAAGGCATCCTACTTCTTCTATAAGGGAGGACACATGAAGAAAATTTGTACCAAATCACGCTTGGCGGGAAAAGAAAGGTACATCACTCTCTTTGGTTTATTTAGAAGTTAATTATGCTTCTGTACCCTCAGACATTTGGTATTATTCACATTAGTGTGTCTGTGTAGAGTTGCTTAAGCTGTCGAATGCCAAGTGATAATGAAAGATACATCTATGTGGATGACCGCAAGAAGGTGGAGGTAGAAACCGTTGCAAATTTCAGGCTATCACTGACTACCGGTCACAAATTAGATTTGAAAGAAACATTTATTGTAGCATTGTTTAGATGGAATTTAGTTTCTTTTTATCTATTGGATAAATTTGGTTACTCTTGTTCATTTGGAGATAGAAAATTTCAGTTGTTTCTTAATTTAAATTTAGTTGGTTCTGATTTTTTATATACTAGTGATAAATTATATATGCTACATACGTTTTTCTCTAATTTAGAAGCCTTCAATGCAACTTTGAGTGGTACAAAGCGTAAAATAACTCAAGAGAATTCCGCTTTACTATGGCATAAGCGTTTAGGCCACATCTCTAAATAGAGAATGGATAGGCTTATTTTGAATAAAATTCTTGATTCCCCTTATTACACTGATTTGGATGTTTGTGTAAATTGTTTAAAAGAGAAAAGAACAAACAAAAGAGATATAGGTGCCACTAGAGCTATAGATGTCTTAGAACTAATACATGCGGATATCTGTAGTCCATTCCCTACGACTTCTTAGAATGGATGACAGTACTTTATTACGTTCATAAACGATTCCTCTACATACAATATCTCTTCCTCCTTCATGAAAAGTCACAGTCTTTTAATGCGTTCAAGTCTTATAAGGTCGAGGTGGAAAACCAGCTTGAGAAAAGGATTAAGGTCGTTAGATCTAACTGTGGTGGTGAGTACTACGGTAGATATGATGGATCAGAAGAATAATGTCCAGGACCTTTTGCTTCTTTTCTAGATGAGTGCAACTTTGAGTGGTACAAAGCGTAAAATAACTCAAGAGATTTCTGCTTTACTATGGCATAAGTGTTTAGGCCACATCTCTAAATAGAAAATGGATAGGCTTATTTCGAATAGAATTCTTAATTCCCCTTATTACACTGATTTGGATGTTTGTGTAAATTGTTTCAAAGGGAAAAGAACAAACAAAAGAGATATAGGTGCCACTAGAGCTATAGATGTCTTAGAACTAATCCATGTGGATATCTATGGTTCATTCCCTACGACTTCTTAGAATGGACGACAGTACTTTATTACGTTCATAAACGACTACTTTAGATACAAATATCTCTTCCTCCTTCACGAAAAGTCACAGTCTTTTAATGCATTCAAGTCCTATAAGGCTAAGGTGGAAAACCAACTCGGGAAAATGATTAAGGTCGTTAGATCTGACTGTGGCGGTGAGTACTACGGTAGATATGATGGATCAGAAGAACAATGTCTAGGACCATTTGCTTCTTTTCTAGATGAGTGTGGCATAGTACCTCAGTACACCATGACTAGGACACCAAGCATGAATGGTGTTGTTGAACACCACAACAGGACTCTTAAAGATATGGTACAAAGTATGATTAGTCATACTTCGTTACCTAAGCCTCTATGGGGAGAAGCACTCAAGACAGCTGTGTATATTCTCAATCAAGTACCAACTAAAGTAGTGCCTAAAGCCCCATATGAAATGTGGACTAATAAGGTACTTAGTCTGAAGCATTTTCATATCTAGGGGTGTTCAACTGAGGCTAGGCCATACAGGCCTGCTGAAAGAAAACTGGACTCTAAGACAGTCACCTGCTATTTTGTAGGGTACTCTGAGAGGTCGAAGGGTTTTAAGTTTTATGACCCAACGACTTGCTCATTCTTCGAGACTAACAATGCTCATTTCTTTGAGGATGTTGGTTTGGGGGGTGATAGTCACTACATTACATTTAAAGAACTAGATCTTGTTCATAGGGAAATCATTGAACATGGTCAAATTCTTATTCTAAATGTTGTTCCAACAACATCAGGGAAAGAAAATAATGTAGATAATCTTCCCATCAATCAAACCGAACAACCTCAAAACATTCAAGATCCTGCACCCATTAGGAGATCCAGTAGAGAGAAGTGTAATATTTTGTCATTATGTTGTCTTTCTCTAAGAACTAGAGTTAGACCAAATGGATACGAATCCTGTTAAGACCCGTGCCATCAAAGCTCTTTACGATGTTTGGGACATGGGTTAGACGTCTGGACGCCTTCCCAGACGTCTGTAAATCAATTTTTGTATGCGTACGATCGCGAGTCTGCGCACGTGCCGCACGCAGACTGAGCCCAACCTCCTTCTCTTTCTTCTTCCCTCGCCAACTTGCAGAGCTGCCTCCTCTTGTGCCTACTTATACCCTCTCCTCTCCCTCACGCCACCCCACATCCATCCGTCTTCTCCTTCCTCCAGTGTGAGAGGAGAGCAGCAGTTGCAGCCGAGTGCAGTGGCGGAGTGGAGAGCGCGCGAGCAGAAAGAGAGCTCGCTGGAGAGGCTCGTGGCCGGTCAGGCGTGCGCGAGGCAGAGTCTTGTGTCGGGGAAGTCCTCCCGACGCTGCTGCAGCTAGAGCAGCGGACGAGCGGCTGTGCGGCGTGGTCGCTCGCAGTAGGAAGAAAACGAAGGAGGCTCTGATTCTGGGATTTTTCCCAGAATCAGACGTCTGGACCTACATCCAAACGACGCGGACGACGTCTGGAGGAAGCTCCAGGCGACTAAGAGGTACGTACTGCGCCCTTTACTTCCCTTTGCGGATATGGCCATGCAGGCCGTTCCGCCGAGGCTCTATTGCATGCCGATTAAGAGATTTTGCGTGTGCATGCAAGATTCGCTTAAAGAAGGTGCGGACACGCCCTCCCACACGGTTCAGAAGTCTGGACGAGTCACCAGACGGCGGAGAGCATCTCCAGACGTCCGGAGAGGTAGTTGGACGTCTAGAACTAGGTCCAGACGGTTCAGCAGGATCCCTAGACGTCTGAGGAGCAGCGCAGAGTGACGTATGGATCTGAACCCCTTTTAAGACTTCTGGAAAATGTTCCAGACATTTGATTTGAGTCAGAGTTGTCATTTTTAACCTGTTTAGGGTCCGTTTGTGGTCTGATTTCAGCGTTTAAGATTCCATTTTTCTTCGTATAAGTTCCTCTACTTGTTGGAATGCTTTTATCATGTTCTGAGTGATTTCTTGTGGTTGATCCTTGTGTTAGGACCTTGTTATGTTGCGGATTTGGGGGTTGTGGAGGCACGTGGACCTGTCGATCACGCCCCCATTACTCCCGATTTTGCGGGTAGAGTGGCTTCCCTTAGTTAATTACAAACATAAATGCATGTCTGGAATAAATGATAGATCCTAGGATATGGCATGAATCCTAGGAATAGAAACACTGGAACGATTGTATTGAATGCCTGAATTGCAGTCTTGGATGAGTAGATAGAATAGTAATAATTGCCTGTAATTGGATAACAGTTGCCTATGAAATGTAGGGTACTGTTGTTAGTAACTGCTACATGTAATTCCTGTTGTTTGAAATTAAATACGAGCTGCTTGTATATAAATTGGAAAAGAAGGATTCAATGTTGGAAACACGTGCTATATGCGAATAAACCTGAAATGATGAAACATAGTAAGGCTTGGCCTGAGAAACATGAGCATGAACCCTACGAGGAATTAGGAGTAGAGCTCCTGGAAATAAATAGAATGGAATTGGAAAGGTGAATGGAGAAGTGAGCTGGCCCTTGAGTACGGAATACCAAGGAGAGCGACTGTCCCCCTATTTAGTGTAGAGCGGAGCTAGCCGCCCTAGGATTGGTACCCGAGGTTAGGACTGGCCACTTTGTACCGACTCTGTGGCCCTCGCGTACACAGTACCGGAGAGAGCTACTAGTGTAGGGAGAGAGCTAGCCACCCCATGGGGCCTGGGGTTCCACTAGCCGTCTTACACCGACTTGTTAGGCCCACTAGGCAAACCAGGGTAGTCAGGCGAGGGTGCACGGATTGTGGAGGGGCGAGACCCCTGTTTAGTTACTGTGGAGGGGCTAGACCCCTATTACAGAGAGGGCTATGCCTTATACTGCTTTTGTGCTGTGCTTTGGGCGCACCCGTTAACGGAAACAACTGATCGCGTGCTAGTGCGGGGTAGCTATCCGTGCGTTTATCGTGCGTGCCATAGTCACTGTTACGTCTGTCAGCGACCTTGGGGTGGTTGACTGAGGGTAGGACCACCATGGGGGACTCTCCCGGCCAGGAGACCACCACGTGCTACTTCTACTCTTCGGAAAAGACTGCAATCAAGATCGTTCCCACGAGAAACATTTGAGATCAAGAAAAAGACCTGATAAATAAACCAAGTGATGAAAGAAGGAATAATAGTTGAATAAAGAAAGAAATTGAAAACAACAGCTTCCTATCCACCTTTATTGTTTCTCTTAGTTAGCTGGTTACCACTCTACTCAGTGTTTCGCTGACGTGTTGTACTTACAACATTTTTCAGGTCCAGGTGTTGAGTAGCCAGAGCCTACGGCTGCAGAGGGTACTGGGCTCAGTAGAGCCTAGTAGTTGTATGATGAGAACCTCATCATGAGCCCTAAACTAGCACCATTTAACCCTGATTTGCAGGAAAAAGCTCCTACATAACCTTAGAAAGGCTTGGCTCAGAGAGATTCTGAGTTTGCAAAGAAAACAGAAACTGAGGGGTAAAAATGTAATTTCACCAATCCAATCTGAAAATAGGGTAACTCAGGGTCCAAACAACCTAATAAGAAGAAAAGTGGGATGATCTGATCCAATAAGGGCTACAGCAATTCTAAGGAATTAAATGATAATCTGTAACCCTAAAACAAACCTACTTCAATTCACGAGGTTCGAGGTAAAATAAAAATAGAATAAACCCTCTAAAATTCATAGAAAAATAATCTCTAGGGTTTAGAACCTTCAATCTGGCCTTAGGAACCCATTTTGACCTACATTGAGAACCATGCCCAATTAACAACTTAATTTGGGTTTTTACATAAATTGACCGGTCAAACAAGGTTTAATCTAGAAATAAAATTCACCATCAGATTCCTTAGGTCCTAATTCGTCATGTATAAAAACTTGAACCTAAGAAGAAACCTTCTTGACCAACTTTACACTTTGGTCCTCATATATTTACGTTTTGGCCCTCAACTCTTGAACCCTCACATTTTGGCCCCTAACTCTCCTTCGTTCTTTGCGTTCAGGTCCCTCCTGCAAAACCTGAGCAGCACCATGCTCCGGCGACCTTATGCGGAGCATGGCGCCGCGCAGGGTAAGGAGGGAAGGGAGCCTGCCAAGTCAAATGGGGGTGCCCTACGTCGTCAGCCACCACAGGAGGACCCCCCTGAGTGTTGCGACCACCCATACCGCCCGTGCGAACGCACGGACGGTATGGGTCACCTTCCTCCGGCGTCCTCCGGCGAGGGAGACACGTCGTCTCCCTCCACCCTCCTCTCTGATTCTGCCCCTATAAATACCCCCGTCGCTCCGCCGTTCTTCGCAGCTCGGATCTGACGAAGATACCCCCTCACTTCCTCTCTTCCCACTCCGACAAACGCCCCCGTTGCTCCGGCGGTTTCTCCTCCTCCTCCTCGTCGCTCTGCCACAGCACCAGCAGCAGAGACTTCTTCCTGATTCTCCTTCGCGTCGCGCAATACCGGCGCGCGCTGCCTCTACCCCGTCCTCGCCGTCGCCCCTTCCTCTGGGCAGTTTCTTCTCCGACGACAGTCGATACGACTGTCGCCCTGCTCCTCCCCCTTCGTCCCTGCAAGTAAGTTAGAACTACTTCCCTTCCTCTCCTCTTTCTTTTCCCTATTTCAATATGTTCAATTAAGCCCTCGACCGACCCTGACCACCATCACCTCCTTCGTCTCCGACTACCCTCCGGCGAGAAGCCCCCATCGCTCCACAGCCTCAAACGCCTCGCTGACCCTCACAGAACCTCCGCCTCCTCACCCTGATCCTCTTCCGCCCCTCCATTTCCCGCCACTCGCCACCTGCATTGCTGTGAACAGGTCACCCGTCCTCCACCGCCATTGCTGTGCAGAAGGAGCTGCTTCTGCCTGCAGCTGCAGCCTCGCTTCGCCTAGGTCAGACTCCCCAGGACGCAAGGCAGCCCTCGCGCACCTGCCCAGGCTCGCAGCTGGGGAGAAAGCTTCGCAAAAGCCGCAACTGCCTGCAGCTTTCTCAGCTGCAGGCGCCAAATTGGGGTGGGACATTTAGTCCCACCTCGGAAGGCTCTGAAGCGGCGCGCCGATATAAATTGAAAAGCTGTTGTAGGCTTATCGCCTCAGCACACGGGGTGAGGTCCCTCTCACACCGCTTCACCCGGCCCGTCCGCGAGCTCATCACGCGGATCCGGCTGACCCGACCCGACTTGACTGGCACTCCTCGCCCACCACTGCACGCCGGTGGGCCTGGACCCAGGCGCAGCCCGCGTACCCGATTACCCGGTTGCTCTGGGAGAGCCTTCCGAAGAGTGAATACTGAGAGAGAGAGACGCGGGGGGAGGGTAGAGTAGGTTTTTCCCTCTGACGTGTAAACCGTGAAGTGTGCAGGCACAGGTAAAGAAGAAGGACTGCGGAAGAAAAAGAAGCAGAAGGAAGCTGAGGAAGACACTGTAGCAGCAGCGGTTTAAGTCGTCTGATTGCAAACTCAGACGACGTCTGAAAGGCAAGGAAGAAGAAGAAAAGAAGAAGCAGGACCGCGGCAAAGAAGAGGAAAGACAAGAAAGAAGAAGAAGAAGATCTGAAGAAAAAGAAAGAAAGAAAACAAGGAAGAACAGAAGACAGAAGAAGAAGAGCACAAGGGGAAGATCTGAAGAACAGAAGAAGAAGAAGAGCACAAAGGGAAGATCTGAAGAACAGAAGAAGAAGAAGAAGAGCACGAGAGGAAGAGAAGAGAAGACAAAGAGGAAGAAAGAGGAGAAAGGAGAAGCCAAATTTTCATCTCTCTCTCTCTCTCTTTATTTTTGTAATAAGAATTTGTACTTCTAGAATACGACTTGCTCCCTGAGTTCGACCTCGGGAACTCTTTTATTTTCTGAGTAAAAAATTGTATCTGTAATGATGGCAATAACTAGTTGTACTACAACGCTATTTCTATAACAAAAGCTAGTCGTTAACGCCGTCGTCATTGTACTTTCTTTGTTGTACCGTTCTGTTGTAGTGAGTATTTTGTTACACTCCTGTACTCTTTTGTTGTAACTTTATATTCCTGTACTCGTTTAAATTCTCTGCTGTTGTGGTGGTGTGTACTGTAGTAATTTATTTCTTTACTGCTGCACTTTTGTTACTTTTAGTTTCTTGCATGGTGAATGTGGTTTATTTTACTACTTTTTGGTTACTTTCCCGTTGGAGGACTGGGTCTTGGGATCATTCGAGTCGGTCCTATTCTCGTGTCCTGTAGGGATTCGGGAACCGGGTCGTAACAGATCCCATTTCGGTCATTTATGCCATGAGGGTTCCCATTCTCAAGACTAGATTAATGCCATGAATAAAGTGATAGAATCCATGAGTGACAACAAGGTTTGGGATGTTGTCCCATTGCCTGAAGGTGTGAAGCCCATTGATTGTAAATAGATATTTAAAACCAACCATGATTCACAAGGCAATGTAGACAAATATAAGGCATGTCTTGTTGCTAAGGGATTTACTCAAAAAATGTCATAGACTATAAAGAGATTTTTTTGCTAATTTCATCTAAGGATTCATTTAGAACCATAACGACTTTAGTAGGTCATTTTAATTTGGCGCTACATCATATGGATGTAGAGACAGCGTTTCTTAATTGAAACATTAATGAAACAATTTACATGGTACAACTAGAAAACTTTGCATTAGGAGAAGCAAAGAAAATGATTTGCAAATTAAAGAAAGTCATTTATGGATTAAATCAAGCTTCAAGATAATGGCATTACAAATTTCATCAAGTAATTGTCTCATTTGATTTTGAGACAAATCCGGTTGATGATTGTGTATACCACAAATTTTGCAAGGGAAAATATATTTTCCTGGTTTTGTATGTGGATGACATCCTCCTTACCTATAATAACAATAGTTTGCTTTAGGAAACCAAGACATTTCTCTCTGGTAATTTTGAAATGAAGGATCTTAGTGAAGCCTCTTTTGTATTATGAATCAAAATATAACGATATCGTTCTCGGGGTATCCTTGGATTATCATAAAGGAGATATATTGATATCATTTTAAGGTGATTTGGCATAGAGAATTGCAAATCAGGAGATACTCCAGTGGCTAAGGGAGATAAATTCTCTCTTAACCAATGTCTCAGGAATGAATTTGAAGCTAAATAAATGGAAAATTTTCCCTATGCATCGGCAGTGGGAAGTGTTGGTCCAAGGGCACCACGATCATCAATTTTGATGATAACAAAACGCTTGTGTTTTAACATTTGTATTTGAGCTTTACATTTTTGGAAAATACAAACGGATACAATTATGAAGGAAGGACCTTAGAGCTTGTGTCCATGGTGGATTGGAGGAGCTCGTTGGAGGAGAAGGAGCCTCGCGAGGAGTGAGAGCTTGAGGCAAAAGAATAGGATAGATGTTCTTTAGTCTTTGTATTCTATAATTGTTGTTTTCATTCATTGTTCTTTCATTTTCTCAGATATTTGTTAAAGAGCCTCAAAGTTACCTGACAGTAGTTCTACGAACACTTGCACAATCCTAGGATACTTAGATTTTTCGTAGAAGACTTAGAAAACCTAAATAGGCTTCAGACAGCCTTTTTAGACATCTAACATAAATATTAGACATCTAATAGTGATCTTTAAGACGTCTGAATGTTAAATCAGACGTCCAATCATTTAGGGTTGGTCTTAGAACCTTCTGTCTGTTGTTTTCAGAAGACTGACCCTTAGTCCAGATGTCTTAGCAGACGTCTAATGTCTTGGCCAGACGTCTAATTAGTGGAACATTCGCCTTCCCAATATAATCGTTGAGTTTTGACCTTTGATCTTCTATCAGACGTCCTTAAAGGACTCCAGACGTCTGCTAAGTAGCCGTTTTGCTTCGATTGACCCTAAATCGCTTTCCTAGACAAATATAGTTGTTTGAACCTTAGAAAATCCATTCCCGTAGTAAAATAGGTTTTCAGACGTCCAGACCTAGTGCCAAACGTCATGTACGTCGTCAGATTGATTTACATTAGAACTCTATTTAGGTCTGATGAAAGTCAGTAAGGGAACCCGTCTGGACCTAGACGTCTGATCTAGTTTCCAGACATCTTAAATATGACTTCCATACGTCTGATCTTTATCCCAGACATCTGATGACCTTGTTAGAATAATTGCTTTGCCTTAGGATGTAACGACCCGATTCCCAAGTCCCTACGAGACACGAGAACCGGACCGACTCGACTAAACCCAAGACCTGGTCGTCCAACGAGGAAGTAACCAAAAGAGCAGTAAAATAAACCACATTCAACATGAATATAACTAACAGTAAGAAAATACAGCAGTAAGGAAAGAAACTACTACAATATATACCACCACAACAGTAGAACAACATTCATAACATAATATGAACTGCAGGTAAAGAAAAGTACAGCGGAAACAAGAACTACTCACTACAGTGGAACCAAAAAGAGGTATAAGAGAACAGTGGTAACTCTACTGGACCCTACTCGGCCCAGCGTCCTCTGCAGCCGCCGACCCTGGCTACTCAACAGCTGGTCCTGAAAGGTAACGAGTGTAACACGTCAGCAAAACGCTGAGTAGAATGGCAGCTAAACTAAAGAAACAGTAAAGTGTACAGTAGCTGTTTTAATTTTCTTTCTTCCTTTATTTATGCCTTTCTATTGTTTCACAATTTATCTATTTCTCAAATCCTTCACTTGATCTCGAATGTTCCTCTTGGGAACGATCTTGATTGCAGTCTTTTCCGAACAGTAGAAGTAGCACGTTGTGCTCTCCTGGCCGGGAGAGTCCCCCGTGGTGATCCTACTCTCAGTCAACCACCCCAAGGTCACTGACAGACGTAACGATGACTACGGCACGCGCGGTAAACGCACGGGTAGCTAACCCACACTGGCACGTGGTCAGTCGTTTCCGTTAACGGGTGCGCCCAAAGTACAGCACGGAACCAGTACAGGGCAGAGCCCTCTCAGTAACAGGGGTCCAACCCCTCCACAGTAACCAAACAGGGGCCTTGCCCCTCCACAGTCCGCGCACCCTCGCCTGACTACCCTGGTTTGCCCCAGTGGGCCTAATAAGTCGATGTAGGAGGCTAGCAGAACCCCGGGGCCCATGGGGTAACTAGTACCTCCCTACACTAGTAGCTCTCCTCGGTACTACGTACACGAGGGCCAGCAAGTCGGTACAGAGTGGCCAGTCCTAACCCCGGGTCCCTGGGGCAGCTGGCTCCGCTCTGTACTAAACAGGGGGACAGTCGCTCTCCTTGGTACTCCGTACTCAAGGGCCAGCTCACTTCCCCAATTCTATTCCATTCACTTTCCAGGAGTTCTACTCCTAATTTCCCGTAGGGTTCCAGCTCTTTTAACTCAGAACATCCAGGTTTCACTTTCCAGTTTCACGTTCTTACAATCCATGTTCTCAATCACGTTTATTTATTCATAGCAGGCAGCTGTTAATTCAATTCACAGGCAGCTATTATTTCCTTTCCACATTTTCCAAGACTGCAGTATTCATACATTCCACTAGTTTTCCCGTCCTAGGATTCATGCCATATCCTAGGATCTATCATACAATCTAGTTTTCCAGCCCTAGGATTCATGCAACACCCTAGGATCTACCATTCAATCTATTTCTCATTCATAGGATTCATGCAATGTCCTAGGTTCTATTTATGGTTTCATAATTTAACAGATTATACTTAAAACCACTCTACCGGTTACAACCGGCAAACTAAGGGCGTGGTCGGGAATCCCGCGTGCCTCCGCAACCCCCGAGACTGCAACGGAACGGGGTCCTATCACAAGGATCAAACACAAGGAATTTCTCAAAACAGTATACAGCTTCTGTAGACAGGTAGAGGATTTAATTCCGAAAAGAACGCAACTCGAAATGCGGAAAACGGAACCCGAACGGGCCCTAAACGGGTCGAAAACGACGAAACAGTGCAAAATCAGACATCTGGAACTTATTCCAGACGTCTTAAAAAGTGGATCAGGGGTTACCTTGCTCTGCGTGGTCTCTCAGACGTCCAGAAGCCTGCGGGGGCGTCTGGCCTAGTTCCCAGACGTCCGATGGTCACCCCAGACGTCTGGAAGTCGCTCAAGTCGTCTGTCACTACAGCCAGACGTCTGATTCGCGTTGGATGCGAATCTCAGACCCTGCGTGTACCCATTTCCTCTCTCTCTTAGTACGGTCAATCGAAGAAAACGAAGAAGACGGAATAACTCACCTTTCAGACGTCTGGACAGTCTTCCAGACGTCGTTCCCGTCGTCTGGCTAGAATCCCAGACGTCTGATTCTGGAAAAGTTTCCAGAACCAGGGCACGACTCGCCCTCCGCTCGCGACGCACGGCCGCGCTGCAATTGCTCCGCCTGCTACTCGAGCTGTAGCAGGCCTCCTGCGCCACCCCGCGTCTGCTACGCCCCCGCCGACCAGCTCCCGCTGCCCCGGCAGGCTCAAGCCCTCATGGCCGACGCCTCCTCCCCCGCGCAGCACCTCCTCTCGCACCCGCCGCGGCTGTCGCCATCGCCGCTCACTCGCGCTCGCTCACGCGCACCGGCTGGAAGGAGAAGAGGAAGGGGGCAGAGGTGATGAGAGTGAGGGAGGGGGCGTGCCCTTTTAAAGCCGCGCGGGGAGGAGAGAGAAAGCGGACAGACAGCCTGCGGCCACAGGAGAGTGGGAAAAAGAGAGAGAGAGAGAGAGTGTTCGCAGGTCTGCGCGCTCAGGCACGCAGACGAAACTGTTGGTGCCAAAAATAACCGACTTCCAGACGTCTGGAAGTGGTTCCAGACGTCTGTTCAGACGTTTGGGCCACCTCCCAGACGTCTTAAAAGACGTCTGAAGCGCGCGTTCGTTACATGGATGATCCCCAACGGCTACCTAAGGCTTCCAAAGCCTTCCTAGGCCTCCTTAAGCCATCTATAAATAGGAGAGGCCCCTTGCCTTGTAGAAATATACCAAGCAACACATTTCCACATCATATTGTGTCATTTGATCTTTAGAAGAAGCTCTAGCTCTCCAAGCATTCGTTCCACACCTGAGAGTTTTGTCCAGTTGTGCACCCACTCTCACTCCGCGATTACGAGAGCGACGCAATTCCTACGCGTGGTTCACGCACCCGCGTCATCACGCCAACGCACTTCCATTGAAAGGAAGATCTTTCACCTATAGTAGCTAGTTTCATTTATATATTTTGTGACTCTATAGGTTTTGTGTTCTAATTTTTACTTTGTAAATTGGTTGGGTATTCACGTTGCGAATTCCCGTCTCCTTCATGAGACAAAAACCTTCTCGTGAAGAGAAGGTGCTTGAGGTACACTACCCTCGTATAAAGTAGTGTCGTTGTAAGAGGTTGTACTACCTTCGTTTAAGTAGTACGTTAGTAGATTTGATCGAATTGGTAGATCAAAAAATCCTAACTCGAGAGGGTTAGGTGATGGTTTTCAATCGGGTTTAGGTTTCCACCTAAAAATACCTGTGTATCGTGTGTGATTGCATTTTGTGAGATTGTTTTATTTTGCTTTCACACTTTATTTTTATATCCTGCAAATCTCATCCCCTCCCATAGGAATCTATAGGAAGTTTGATTATGCCTAAGTCTGCACACGGCTAGACCTAGCATACATTGTTAGCATGTTGGGCAAATATTTAAGTAAGCCTGGACCCGACCATTGAAAGGCAACCAAACAGGTCATGCGCTACCTACAAAGAACAAAGAATTTCATGCTCACATATAGGAGATCAAATCATTTGAAGGTCCTCAGATATTCTGGCTTTGACTTTACGGGATGTCAAGATACCCAAAAATCTACTTGGGGATACATTTTTTTGCTGTTTAGAGGAGCTATCTCATGGGAGAGTGCAAAGCAAACCTTAATAGCTACTTCCACTATAGAAGAAGAACTTATAACATGCTTCGAGGTCTCAAATTATGGAGTTTGGCTTAGGAATTTTGTCACAAGACTACGGATCATTGATGGTGTTAAAAGACCACTTCGACTTTACTGTGATAATAATTCGATGGTAATGTACTCCAACAGTAACAAAAGTTCCTTGTGGTCGAAGCGCACTTATATCAAGTATTTAGGGATCAAGAAAAGAGTTCAAAGTGGACAGGTATTCATTGAATACATTGTGACCAACTCCATAGTAGCAGATCTGCTTACTAAAGGACTAATACCAAATGTTTTTCATGAGCATGTTGTCTGTATGGATGTTGTATCTATTTTATAATACAACAATTTAATGGGAGTTTGTTCTATTTCGGTGGTTCATGTATGAATATGTTTTGGATTATATGCATAATAATAAAGTTTTCATTCCTTAAACTTATTAGTCCTTGCTACGTGATCTCTTGTATGATAAATTTTTGAACCAGTTGAAAATAGGCATGTATAGATCACATTAACATGCAATTTTCATGTTAGGTACCTATATCAAATCTACATCATTACTTGTGTTAATGTATGTGATGATTGTTTGGTCTAGTTGATTTTATAATTGCGAAAATCAACTTTAGTCGTATGTTAACAGAGTCTGGACGAGATTGATGGAGATTTGGTTTATTGCAATGTTGTATTAATGAGCTCATACAGGTACATATAAACGTATGATTATAAGAATGATATATGTGGTTCTAATAGGAGATTGTTAGAATCTTAATGTGAACCTATATACATTATTATTACGGAATTATACATTAAATATATACATACATTTAGACATCACATTTAAGGTCATTAAAGTGATCTAATTATATAAATTAACTATTCATATCTCATCAGGATATGAGATTTAATATATAGAAACATTAAGGGAAATGCAATTCTGTGATGGGTGGAATTGTCATTTCATATTAAGCAGTTATGGTCTCTAGAGGGGTGAGAGCGAAGTGAGCATTCGATTTTCTACATCCCATCGCAGAAAAGTTATAAATAGAGCCTATAACAAACCCAAAGGGTATGCTCCAATTCAATTCTCTTCCGCACTCGCTCTTTGAATCCTCTGGAACTACCATCGCCTCTCGTTGGTGAAGCAAGTCCACAGCTTCAGAGGATCTTCTCAACACTTCCGCTATGATGATTCAGGTATCCTTCTATCATTTTCTTTTATATTTTCATTTTAATTGATGACATTAAGAATAGATTATTCCTAAGATTATAAAAAATTATTTAATTTTGATTTTTATTCAAATTAAATTCCATCAGCGATGAATAGAAACAACCGATATTATTTCATCCAATAAACCAAGTTTCTATTTATATGAGTTCATATAGAAACAATCACGTGGTAGTGTTTTCTTCCTAAGACTTTCAACGAGAGTTATGTTTAACTCCGATACTATATGGTAAATGTAATAAATTGGAGGTGTAAATAGCTGTTAACTACCTTGCTAGTGGATCCGAGTAAAGCCAGTCATGCATGATGATAGAATGCTTGCCTGACCCAGCAAGAATTCGATCTGACTCATCCTAAATGAGCCAAGTTGAAATTTTGAAACTCAAATAGATTTGGGCCGGATTAGGTTAAACTAAAACATAAATAAATTATCTAAAATACTTAAAATAAAAAATTATATGGTACCTTTTTTGATATTTAAATGCAAAATCATTCCTTAAAGTTAACGTAATTTTCTTATTCTTCACTTTATAAAATAAACCTGCGAAATGTAGATTTATGAAAAATAACCCAAATATCTTCGATCAAAATATTTTTGAAACATAAATAATTAGCATTTATCATGTAAATTTGCTGATGTTGCCTTGGTAGGGGAAGTAAATAGGGTACGTTAACTTGATGATAAATGGGTGATAGGATAGGTAAACGATAACCTGATAAGAGGGACCTAACGGGTAAACGTGGAATCCGATGGAGCGGCAGTTTGGGTTAGGATTTGACTCTAAAAATCCGATGCGTAACTCTGATAGGTACAGGTTAAGGAGTTTTTTTTTTTCTTATTTAAGGAAACGGGCTTTAAAATGTAAATTTTGACATATTTTGTAATATGAGTGGAGAAAAAAATAATAATAAATTTAGAAGCAAAAAACGTGACACTTTTCTCTCTTTTTAGGTAAAAAAAACCAAATTATCGTCGCATGACCATCTTTTAAAAAGGTTATCATTTTTAAATTAATAATAAAATCATTTTTATCGATGTAAAATCATTAAATTATTTTTAAAATTATTTTACATCGATATAAAATATCAGATTACCTTTAAAATTATTTTATGTCGGTGTAAAACATGAAAATCATCATCAAAATTATTTTGTACAGGTGTAAAATCATGAAATTACATTCAAAGTCATTTTGTATCGATGCAAGATATTAAAATCACCTTCAAAATCATTTCGCACTAGTACAAAATCATTTCGCACTAGTGTAAAAGCTAAAAAGTAAATAAACGCATACTGCAACACATTTTGCAATGTATAGAATGAGAGAATGTGATTTCGACTAGTGTATTTTGATTACCCACTAATAGAAACCACTTTTCATATGTAAAAAATAACTTTCCATAGGTGTTTTTCATATTCAACCGATGTGTTTTTATTTTCAACTTGTAAAAAATCATTTTGAACCGATATTGGTCGAGAGGAAAAGCATATCGATGTGATTTTATTTTCAACTAATATATTTTCATTTTCAATCAGTGAATTTTAACTTTAAACTAGTGTATTTTTATTTTTAACTGGTTAATTTTTATTTTCAACTAGTGTATTTAAATTTTCAATTTTGATTTTCAATTGATATATTTTTATTTTTAACCAGTGTGTTCTGATTTCTTTTTTTAACAGGGACTTGAGTGGGAGCCACACATTACAAAATACATTGTAACGTGTATTTTTGTACATGTGATGTAAAACCACCAAATCATCTTTATAATTATCTTACACCTATACAAAACACCAAAATCACTTTCAATATCATTTTGCAACGACATAAAACTATGAAATCACCTACAAAATCATTCTACACCGACATAAAATTACTCCAAAATCATTTTTTATCGACGTCCAATGAGATTTCACCGATACATTTTTATTCAAAGTACCGGTGACTTTTCCCAAGTGAATTGCATTGTTTATTTTGTTATATTAAATATCAGTTGTAAAGTAAAATTCATATTTGTACGTTACATTACGTATTTTTATATATTTTAACTTATGTGTACGGATTTAAAAGTACTTCCCTCCAACCCAAACGAAACCCATAGGCATCTTTAACGTTCATGGGTTTCTTCTGTCCTAATTTTTGCACTTTCTTCGCCCCTGGAGGATAAATCCACGAACTCCTCCGTCATTTAGCTGGTAAATCAAATTACCCCAAAGGGCATCCGTCCCGCTCCCACTGCCTTAAGGTAATAATCACTTACCTCTCAAATCCCTCGACGTTCCACTTAAGTCGCAAAGGGAGAAACACACAAAAGCAGAGTACGTGAAACGCACCGTAACGTGAATGATTGAGGTACATACATTCATGGGTCATTGCTAATTTAGCGTTTCGCATCTATATAATTGAACATGAGGCAGGAAGTTGAGGACGCCCCTGGTGAAGGGAACAATTAATTGATGGTACTTTTCCCAGACCTTGATGGTTATAACCTCGAACTAACAGAAGAGAGCGGATTTGATTTGGATGAAAATTTCAAGGGGCAAGATGATACCATCAACTGGTTTGGCAGCTATATCACAAGGGATCGGTGGATTTTTCCTCTAAATCTTCCTTTTGCAGCAACATTCAAACTCACATGTGCCCATCAAGGCATGATCAAGCGGTCCTAGGCCTATATCACTGACTTCGATGATAGAAACATCCATTCGAATCCTACATTGCACTTATTTGGAGGTCATGCGAGGTGGGAGGCACGACTTCTCCGATTTAGTTGAGATTGTTAAAAAGAGAAAAAAAACTCACATAGGCAGATGCCCACCTGCATTTCAAACGGGCAACAGATGGTCAAATGATAAAGTGAAAAAGAAAAAGAAAAAAAAAAAAAAAAGCCCATCAATGAAGCTGAGGAGGGGGTATGGTCTTGGATATGTCGGGTCAGGATTTGGCGGGTTGCAGAGGGTCCCACGAAGCACGTTACGATAGCTCCCAAGCACATAACCTCCGTAGAAGACAACATGAGACAATGCAATATCGACAGCACTTTGCAAGGCAAGCAAAGCAAAGCAAAGCAAAGCAACCAGTGACTGAGTGGGGGATCAGACACATATGAGATGAGGTCCGTCTCTCTCTCTCTCTCTCTCTCTCTCTCTCTCCTCTATCCTCTTACCACCACTTCTCTTGCATTGATTGGCTTTGATGTCATGTTTGTGCAGGCAGGCAGTAGTCCAGTAGTGACTGAGCCAGGGCACGAGGCGCAATTGGGTTAAGGGCAGAGCCAACTTGACCACCACTATGTTGCACACATTTGGAGATCGATCATCCTCTTGGACTGTAGCAACTACTCCAAGTAAGCCGTGGGAGTTGCATCAATGCATACTCTTCGAGGCATATGCACATTCCGTGTACATGCAGCAGCACCAACTCTTCTTGGATGGGATCGGATAGTGCTCAGACCCCCTCCTCCATAGACGAAGTTTTGCCGGCTTATTTGTATGTATGTGCATCTAAACGATAAGGGGTGTGTGTGTGTGTGTGTGTGTGTGTGCACTTAAAAACAACGGGACGTAGAAGGGAGACCGAGTACTGATATTGGATGTATATATCCATCGATGGTGGTGATGTAACGTGACCAATATTGGAAGAATTGCCGGTGGGTAATCGTTAGATGTGATCCATTTCTTAACATGCAACAGAGGATATAACACGAGAGAATTAAGAGGGCAAGGAAGATAGCAATTGATTTGGAAAACAAAAGGAAAAGTTTTCGGCCCCAAAAATCACTCCCAAGTTCCCAACCCATGAGAGGCATCCAAAGATTCTCATAATTGTCGAGTTCCTCCCCATTCAAAGGCCAAAATCCTTAGAGTGGGATCTTGGGTGTCTTTTGAAGTGCCCTAACCACCACATGAAAGAAAGAAAAGGATGTGCAATTCTTACTTGGGGATAAACAAAATCGAATTTTCACAAGGTGCTTGGTGTACCATGTGGTCCATGCGGATATATGATGTAGATGATGAATCAAGTATTTGTGAGGGTCAAGGACCGGAGACTTGTGTTTAAAGGGGGACATCACGTTGAATCGAGTATTTGTAATGTTGCAAAAACGAAAAGATCCTGCAAATAAAAAAAAGCACGTAAATAGCTAGCATTAAATCAACTGTGGTTAAATCCATATTGTGTTGGGGTGTAATGGAACACAAATTAAACATGCATGAGAATATGTAAGTATGAATTAATGATAGGTTGATCACCTTTTGTGACTATCTAAGAAGAGAAAACTTCCACTGTGGAGAAGAAAAGAGTACAAAACGTTTGATACTTGCTCTCTTCCTCTCCTCTCTCTCCAATCGACGTTGCACAATTCGGCAGCTCCGCTTCTCTAGTTGTAGATAAGATAGAAGCCTCAAAATGATGATCGGGAACTCAATTCCTAATAAGAATCCAACTCCTTGTTTATATCACTCAAGAATCCTAAACCTATTAAAACTTTCAATTGCTTAGAAAACAAGCAAAAATAAGGATACTCTCAAATTCCTAAGACTCCCTCTCAAATTGAACTCCATTGGACAAATCATTTCTTGTTGAGTGTTCCATAAGTCTATCTTCATCTGCTAGTCCTCTCCTACAAAGTTCCACCCACCTTTAGGAGTTGCTCCCATCTATGACATGCAACTTGATGTCACCACATTGATTGGCATGGAACCATCTCCTTCAACTAGAGAATGTGTTGACGTTCTCATCTAAAGCAAACTTTACTTGATTCTTCTTGCATGCTCTTGAAACAAAGATATCAATAATTTGCTACTCTCTTCCTACACTACTTGAGGAATAACTAGAGAGCTCCATCATTTGTCAAGACTTTCCCTGGAGATTGTACACCCTATTCAACATACTTCTTCTATACATCAACATGCATATTCCTCTACTTTGGGGGAGTTTACTTTGAGAATTCCCCCTTCAAGAGATATCCAATGCCCCTCAAGCTCTAGAGTTCTCGCAGAATCAGATTCTTTTATGCAATAGCCACATGTTTAACACCTTGTAGAAGTCACACCTTCCTATCAAACATGCGAAATCGCATTGATTCTACTCCCATGGCATTACAGATCTTCCCACTTGCCAACCCGATTGTGCTTCCTTCATCACATGCTTGATATGTATTGAACCACTCCCTTAATGAGTACACATGATTTGAACTTGCCATCCTAAATCTAACTTCTCTTATGACACTAAGTAGGTTGCTATGCCTCCCTTTAATAATATAATAGATGTAGTGTCATCTAAGTTTGATACAAGATCAGACTTCTTCCTTTAGATCTTCTCCATGTCTTTTTGCATCTTCTCGTCTTCCTCCAATCCCAGATAATTAGGTATAATGTGACCTTATTGCCACAATAGAAGCATGTTTAGAGTATGTGCAACTTGAATTGTACTCCTCTTCCTATCCAACCCTTTGATCCCCTGTGGCTACTTTCAATAATCAACTCTTGATCACCCCTAAATGCTACTTCACCTACCTCTATTTGTTACAACTCCTTCATTGGTAGAAAAGCAACAATCTCGTCTAGCGTGATTGTCTCCTTCCTATAGAGTAGCATCACCACTATATGGTAAAGGAAGGTGAAAGTAAGCTTGACAAGGTCAACACCTTGTCCTATTTAAGAGATATGCTCCCCATCTTGATCTTCTTAAGCAAAACTACATCTTTCATGATCTTGTTGAATGCACCTGACTACACCTCCAATCTAGTCCCCTCGACAATCGTTAGACCATATAGCATCTTCTTCACTAATAGCCTATTTGTCTAAGATCTTGTATCTACACTCAAGCTTCTTCTAGATATCAGGCAGATCATCCAAGCCATAGACATTCAGTATGGTGCTGCCTCCCAAGAATAGTTGTATAGTGTAACTCACAAGATCTCTTTTATCTTGACACTTTTCGTTTGTTAACTTTTACGACTTCTTCGCTTTTGGATAGCTTTGCCAAGTCCTTCTCAAGCAAGGATATTCTTCATTGTTGTTAATGCAAGGTGAAATCATTCTTCGCATCGAAAGGTTCCATGGAGAATAACGTGCCTTTTGAAATGAATTTCACCATCAAATTTGTGGATGTAGTGCTCTCGTTTCCTTCAAGTGTTTGATCACCTCTAATCAAACCTGATTGCCTCAAAAATGATGAAAATTGCACTAACATGCATGATTTGGAAAAAATCGTCCACTTTATCCAAAGCATGACAAAACCACAACATGGACTCTTTGATCACCTAAATTGGCTTTCAATTGACTTTGATCTAACTTGACAAATTTGGACCATTAAAGATGCACTGTAATGACCCGTTACCTTTTAGCCTTTTTAAGACATCTGAAGTTTCAGTCAGACATCTGTCCAGACGTCTGGACATGTTTCCGAACATCTGAAAGTAGAAATTTTTGTACTATACTTTACGCTCTGTGCGCGAGCGACGCGCAGAGGCCCTTCCTTCTTTCTCCCCGCAACCTCACCCAAACCATAACCCTATCCTATATATATATATATATACCCCCCCCCCCCCCCCTCCTTTCTCCTCTCCACTCCTAACACCACAGCCACCACCTTTAGTTTCTTGTGTGGCTGCGGCGAGCCTAGACGAGAGTAGTGAGAGGGGGCGAGCGAGGGAGAACAAGAGGAAGGAAGGGAGCATGGAAGGTCGGAGGACCTTCGGGAGCTCGACGGATCTCGCATGGCTGGTAGCGGGTGCGTGCGCGCGTGGAGGATGTCGACGGGAGCTGTCTAAGCTCCTGCAACGGCTAGAGCTGTCGCCGCGAGCGGAGGCACGAGCGGAGCGAGCTGCGAGCAGGTTCTGATACTGGAAGTTTTCTAGTATCAGACGTCTGGAGTGAGAAGCAGATGTCTGGCGAGGCACCTGGACGTCCGGAGTTAAGGCCGGACGTCTGAAAACATGAGTTGCGTGAGGTATGTACATTCTTACGCTGATCTCAGCCATGCAGAGTATCTCAGCACAGGAGCTGTAGGACTGATTTGGTTCCTGCGTCCTTTGTACGTAGGGCAAACTTTGGGAAGGCACGCGGTGCGCTTTCTCAGGCACTTTTGGACATCTGATCACATCACCAGACATCCTAAGGTGCTTCCAGATGACCGGAGACCAAAGACCTTGTCCGACGTCTGGAACTGCTCCCAGACAGCCGTAGAGGGAGTCTGGACGTCTGAATCAGCTACAGAGAACATAAGGTGAGTTTGTCATCTTTTAAGACATCTGGGAAGAGTCCCAAAGGTCTGATTTTGATTAGAAACTGCGTTTTTGGCCTGTTTAAGGCCCAAAACGGAATCGAATTTCCGCAATCGAAGTATCGTTGTTTTCCCCTCAAGTCCCTCTACGTTTTTGTGTTGAGTATCTACTGTTTTGACCTCGTCTAATGTAATTGGTTATTGGTACAGGTTACCAGTCAGTGGCGTGTGCGGGGCCCGCGGAGGCAACAAGATCTGCGGCACAGGCCCCCATTCCTCCCGTTATACCTGGTAGAGTGGTTTAATTCAGTTATTAATAGTTAAATGAAAATGAACTTGGTTGAAATAGCCGAATGGAACTCTAGGATGTGGAATGAACCCTAGAGTAGAAAATGAATGAACCTATTATACTGTATGGTTTACTTGCATGTGTGATTAAGGTAAATTGCTAGCAAATGCCTGTATTTAATGAATAAATACCTGTGAAACCACCAGTTGCATGTATTGAGAATTGAATCATGAAAATACGAGTTGCATGTATATGGATGAGAAATGAATTATGAAAAATGAGATCTGGATCTGGATAAATGAGGTGAGTATGAGCATGAACCCTACGGGGAATTAGGAGTAGAACTCCTATGGATAAATGGAATATGAACTGGTAGACGGGAAGTGTGTTGGTCCTTATGTACGTGGTACCAAGGAGAGCAATTGTCCCCTTTTAGTGTAGAGCGGAGCTAGCCCCCCTTGGGTTGTGACCCGGGGTTAGGATTGGCCACTCTACACCGACTCCCGTTGGCCCTCGCGTACATAGTACCGAGGCGAGCTACTAGTGTAGGGAGGGAGCTAGCCACCCCACGGGACCCGGGGTTAAGCTAGCCAACCTACACTGACTTTTTCTGGCCCTCTGGGCAAACCGAGGTAATAAGACGAGGGTGCATGGACTGTGGAGGGGCGAGACCCCTTGTTGGTTCTGAGAGGGCAAGGCCCTATACCGTTCCGTGCTGTACTTTAGCGTACTTGCTAGCAGAAACGACTGACCGCGTGTCAGTGCGGGGTAGCTACCCGTGCGCTTATCACGCATGCCGTAGTCATCGCTACGTCTCGACAGTGACCCTAGGGTGGTTGATTGGATGTAGGACTACCACGGGGGACTCTCCTGGCCAAGAGAGCACCACGTGTACCTTCTACGCTACGGAAAAGACTGCAATCAAGATCGTTCCCACGAGGAACATGCAAGATCAAGAAATACCTAGATACTTAAGAAATAGAAACACATAAAAGAGATACATAGAAATGAGAAATAAATATATTATTGCTTTTACTGTAATAGCACTTAAATAATGTAAACACTACTATACTCAACGTTCTCTGACTCTATCTTTTTCGTAACCCTGTTCAGGACCACGAGTTCAGCAGCCTGAGTTTCCGACTGCAGAGGGTGCTGGGCCCAGCCAAGCCCAGCTGTAGTTGTTCTTTCAGTACTTCCTGTTTTCCTTATTGTTGTAGTAAGTAATGGATACTTAATTTATTGTTTCCGCTACTTCTGTTTCCTTTCCGTTCCAGTTGTTGTTGTTGTTGTGGTGGCATGTACTGAAACAGTTATTTTACTTTTTTTACTACTTTATATTTTTCTTTTACTTAGTTATATTGCATGTGTGAATGTGGTTTATTTTCCTACTTTTGGTTATTTCTTGTTGGACGAATAGGTCTTGAGATTAGTCGAGGCGAGCCAATCTTGGGTCCTGTAAGGATCCGAAAATCGAGTCGTAACATGCACCCTTCACTTCATCATGTCTCCCTAGCACGAGGTCATTACAAAGATCTCCTATGCATTGAGGTTGTTGTGCCACAACCTTCTCCTATGATGGCTGTTGAGATCTAGCAAGCCCCATAACCACCCTCGATGGCCACATCCTTATGGCTGAGCATTAACCCTCAACAACATCGGCTTTAGTTCCAATTATGCGAGTGCAACAAAACATGAACTGGACATGTATGAAAATATGGATGGCAAATTTAACAATGGTCAATCACCTCTCGACCACCGAAGAAGAGAAAACTTCCACTTGGAAGAAAAGCAGAGCATAACTCCTTCGACTCTTTCTTCAATTGGCATTGTAGAACTTGGAGGCTTCGCTCCTCTATTTATAAACACAATCCAAGATTCACAATCATACTTGGAATCATATTCATAATAGGAATCCAAACTCCTACTCTTATATTACTTAAGAATTCTAAACCCATTAAAGCTCTCAATTGTTTGAAAAGCAAGTCAAAAAGACATAAAAATACTCTCAAATTTCTAACACATTGCGTTGCAATCTTATCAGATTAAAACATTTTGTTGCAATCTATTGCAGGTCAAGGCATAATCTAGTCCAATGTAATATGCATAATTTCCAATTGGATTATACATTTGATTGGATTTCTCCCTATATACTAAGAAATACAAAAATATGTTGTGTATCTCACACAATGATTGTGCCAAAGTTAGAAACATGAAATATATAATTTTTGTTCATTTCTTTTGTTTATTCTATTAATATAGTACATGAAATCTCTTTGTAGTATAGAAAATAAATATTAAAGCTAAACTTATAATAAATAGAGGAATCAACTCCAAAGTTCATAGCCATTACTCTTACAAACATATAAAATTAACTTCATCAATTATGGGTTGAATCAAATTAGAGTTGAGTGGTAATCTAAGTCAATCCATATGTTCATGAGATCAAAGGCTTTTCAATCTTATTTAGTCCGATGATAAAAGAATGATTGTGAATTTATTAAATACGTGTTAACATTGACTCCTAGGCTCTATTTGGTGGTGGAGTTTGGAGAGATTTTTCCCAACGTGGAGTTTTTGTTAAGATTTTTCCAACCACTTCAACACAAACTTCAATACAATTCCTTCTAATTATTTCAATTAAATCATAATAGTCTTTACTTCTAATTTTATTGTTAAATAAATACCCATTACATCATCCACTTCTACTTTTAATATTAAACAAATAACTACTAATATTCTTTACTCTCACTTATACTATTAAATAAATATTTACTAACATCACAACATTATGTCAATCATTTTATTCCCTAACTCAATCCTCTCCGTATTCCATCTCCTAAGCAAACACCTATCTCTACTTACTCCATTTTAGCATATCCCTACAGAATTTTCTATCACCTCCAAATGAACCCCTATGCAAAATAATCTAAATATTCTTAGGAGGGTACCTAGTGAAATCCTTCACAAGTACCCTTACTTTGTACGGAATAGCTAATGAATACGTCTTTACTCTTTAGCATCAAACTTATTTAAGTTATCTTTAGTATTTAAGAGAAAATACAAAAGTAAAAAATCTTAGACGTGCAATCAAATTTAAAAGAGGATCTTTTTCGAAATTGGGTTAATTGCAAAATAGTTCAAAGCGCAATAAGTAGTATTAACAACTTAAGCCCAAAAATAACAAGGAAACCTGATATACATTACACTGTTCAAGCACACTCTTGAAATGTATAGTTCTTACATGTTGTCACTCATTTTGAGATGAAATTTAGGAGAGAGCAAACTTATGCTTAACGGCTGAATTTTCACAAAAGTCAACAAAAGATTGTTTTCTAAATGCTTCCTGTTGTCATTATCAGCTTCAAAAACCACATAACCCTTTTCAATTTGGATTCGTTTTGGTTCACCAAAAGCTCATTGTTTTGATTTTTAAAAAACAAAACTAAAATACAATTAGAAAAATCATCAACTATCATAAAGAGAAAATAGCAATAGTCAAGACTCTTGAATTTAATGGATATAAAGAGGACTAAGTCAAGCAATTATAAAGGTATAGAGTGCTAACTATTGTAAGAGAATGTCAAATTGTGAAGTTTTTCAAGTTCACAAGAGTTACAAATATTAGTCTTCTTGAAAGTGATCTTAAGTAATCCTTTAACTAATTTAGGCTTAACTAACTTCTTTGTATTCTTCCTATGAACACAACCTAACCTTCTATGCCATGAAACAACTTCATCACCGGAGACAACGGGATTCTCAGAACTATTGCAATCATCAAAGTGACCTATGTAAAATACCTTTGTATCTACATCCTCTTAGGAGCATTTGATTTGTTTTCCTTTCTAGATCTCAAAATAACTTAAAAGTAAATGCAACTTCATATCCTTTGTTGAGAATAAAGTCCACCATGTAGCAGGTGATAGCATCTTAAGACCCCATTTGATAAGGGAATAAGTTTGTGGAATAAGTTACAAGAGTGGAATAAATGGTGAAATAAGTGAGTTAACCCGTTTGGACGTTTTGGCAGGTTCAAGTTATTCCACAGAGAGGGTGGAATAACTTTACGTCGGGTTAAGTCCACTTAACTTGGCATAAACAAGAGGCAGGTTAAGTGGTAAGTTAAATGCTTAACCCACCAACAAAACAAAGCCTAAGGGTTCTAGTAGCCTGCTATCTTGGTGACCCAAGGGACCAAAGTTGAAATCTTTGCTTAATTGTTAAATTAGGCTATTTTTAATAGAGTTGTTTTTAGAAAATATGTTTGGGATATATTTTGATTAGAGATAAGATCTTTCCTAATAAGATAAGATCTTATTCTAATTTTAGAATTATAATTTGTTTCCAATTGTAGAAATATATTCGTTATATAAAAAGAAAACCTTCGTATCTTTGCTACTTTGAACAATATACAAATATTTTCAAAAAGTCAAAACTCCTCTCCTCTCTCTATTCTTCTTCCAATTGCCGACAGCAACAAGCCGTTGCTTCTACCGACGCTCTCACTCCTGACCGTGTGTGGAAAATCTCCTATTAGAATTATGATAAATTATGCTCGAGACCTTCAATTAAACAAAAAGAACTAAAGAAGTTACCTTAAACTACTTTCTTTTGGCTTTGGATCTCACGACATGCCATTTAGTCAGGTGTCTTTGTGTATCTCTTCTCACCAGCATCCATCCATTTAGTTCGTCAAAGGTTTCACAAGCAGAAAGTGTCCATTATGGCTTTGATACTGACAACAATCATAGATTATCATATGATTTGACACCGACAAGATTAATAGGCAGGATTGCCCAATTCCACGCAAGGGCAGGAGTTGTCGAATCCCAGAATAAGGACGTCAATTCCAGGACGAATTGTTCCAGAATTGGGCCTCCCAAACAGGAAAGAAAAGGCCAATTCCCTATGCCAAACAGGACCCCAAAAGTTTACATCAGCTGTTATATCCATCCATGCAATCCTACCAAACAATTCTGGTACAAAAAAAAAAAAATAAAACAGAGAGAGAAATCTTCCCGTCGGTACCAGATTTTGTGTTAATGGTCATCGGTAAACTATTACAGAAGATTGCGCACCACCAGTCTTTTTCCAGAAAGGGGATATTTGGCAATAATTATAACATCGCTACAGATATGCGATCATTAATGGAAAACATGAGGTTTATACACAAAGGGCAACGGTCTAGAACCAGTGAAAACAATGGTGGTACAATTACCTTATCCAGAACCAATTATCTAAATCTAATATTTACTAAAAAGTAAGTAATATATGCATCATTAAGGGCGTTCACTGAAAAAGTAATATTTAAATAAAAACTTATTGAAAATCCTTGGAGCTCCTGTATTGAAAAATAGGAAATGTGATTACACCATTGTTACTCTTGCCCACCAAAACTCCCTTTGGAGTTATTTCCCCTTTGCTACTTGTAGAGGACACGTTCCGTATGATGGGGCGAGGAGTGGGCTCGCGGGAGTTTCTTTGTCGGTTAACGAGAAACAGACAGGTGGGATTGGCTGCTTCCAATTAGATGTTTGATTCCTCGAGGCATGAGAATAAACCCAATCAGCCATTGTCTGTATGCTTGCAACCTTTTATGTTATTATAGGAAAATCTAAGAACGTAAAACCAAAGGACATCTTCCCCAGAACGAGCACGCGGTTATCTTTGCAGAACGCACGAAAGTTTTGGATTCTTATGATAAATTTTAGATGCAGATACAAAAGCATAAAAGAGCAACACAAGGAAATAGAGGCAACCAAAAAAAAGTAAATTTAGACGTAATAATCATGTTATATCTCTCCATCACATTAAAGACAAAGGTAACACAAGCAATGTCGTTTGATTCTTGAAAAATCCCCACCACCTCTAAATTAAAAATGTACATGTAAAATCAAAAATACATCAATATAAAATTAAAAAGCACAAAATTAAAATCAACTGATGTAATAATTTTATATAAATACAAACAACTAAAATCACATTTAAAATCATCTTAAATCGATGTAAAACTATTAAAATTACCTTAAAAATTATCTTATACCTATGTAAAATCACAAGATATACTATAAAATTATTTTATATATGTACAAATCATTTTATATTAATGTATTTTAATTTAAAATCCAAAAACATCCATTACAAATTAACTCACAAAGTAATGGGATGGTAACTACAAGTAACAGATTTTATATTATTTTATAAATATACTTACGTTAAATACCAACTGTTCGATATGGAATACACCCATGCTCTGCAAAACTCGTAACCTTTTACATTTTTGTTTATTTTGGCCTAAATTTTACCCTCTGCACAACCAGCTCATCTCAATCATTCACGCTGCATTCTATGAAAAATCAAATGATGATTTAATTCACCTCAGATGGGTTGGTAACCGTAGATAAGTGGTTCATGAGATTTCCATCGCATAAAAGACCATCTGACATCAAACATAAAACCAAAGTCGTTTAAAAAAAAATAAAATAAAATAAAAGCAGAGAAACTACAACTTTTCACTCCTTTACAGCACATCAGGTCACATGTCATGTCCGATCCTCTGTTGCTTAAACTACTAGCAAACAAATATATATATATATAACTAAATCAACGCTAAACATATTAATTTAATTATCACATCAAACTTATTATTCATTCCACTAAGTCAAATACCTCTTTACCGAATCCTTTATAAAAGTTCACATGTAAAAGGTTAATCTGCAACTAAATACAGACTGAAGGAATAACTATTGAGCATTTAAACTGATTCAACCTTTTTAAGGCTTTATGTAGTCTTTTCCTTTCGTATAGTAACCAAAAAATTATCTCATCATAAGACAAGGATATTGCCTCTGTAGGAGTTACAAAATAAGTCATGACTAACGAATACAAGAACAAACTGCATACCTAAACAGATCTTGACGTCGTACACTTCGGAAAATTGGGGGTTTTTTGCAAAGATTATCTTGATTGATGATCCTTTCACCACCTTCGAACCAATGAAGCAAGCAACTGTACGGACCAAAATATATGTTATGGGGCAGTGGCTGTGTTAAGTACAACTTCCAAAGAAATAAACATCCGTCCTCGGATAAACATATAATTACATCCATAAGTACTTACATTTACAAGTCCTGATACCCATTCGAACTATATTTTATGCAGGGCTAGTAAATACGATGAAACAATTTTGAGCATGTATTAACATGGTCTAAATTCAATAATGCTCCTTGTTATATTATTTTATTTGTTCCTCATCCACGGAAAGCAGATTAAATCGCAATTCTTTTTCACCAGCTATTAGAATAAAATAAAATAGAATTAGAAGCATAAATCAACAAAACAATGTATAAAAGAGAAATTAAAAAAAATCAACATAGGAGAACACTCCATTACGTAAATCCTTTCATAGGAAGAGAAGGAAAAAAACACAGGAGAAACCCTCGAGGGCAAATCTTCTACCATTGTTCATCTTGACATGATTTTCATTCATGACTCCGTATGTATATAAACCCCCTTACCACTTGGCACTTCACAACCAGCAACGTAAAACTAATATTACAGCATGTCAGGGCCCATCTAACATGTCTACTACGAGCATGTTAAGCTCAGATTGGAACAACCTAAGTACTCAATCACAAACATAGCATAAAGCAAAAATAAATGCATCCCATTCATGATCACCTAGTTGATGACAAGAAGTTGCATCCTGCTCTTGACCTTCCCACCTCGGTGATAACGAGATGCTCCTGTTGGTGAGGAGGCTTACAACTAAAGGTTTAAGTGATTTAGAACCTATGTAGTCAAGCAGAAAATCACAATTTCAAAACTTCACAACATTCACTTCTTGACACCCACTCTGATCACAAACTTGATGATATTTTAATAACAGCGCAGGTCTTGAGCATCACAACTAATCTCTACGGGCTAGTTTACCGGTGGGAATTGAAAACCTGGGTTTACAAATTGAAAACAGGGAATATTCTCCTATCGGTGTTTACTTGGAACCTAGGTGTTATCCTTTGGTGGTGTTTAATTAACAAGGAGATGAGAGTTATTCTTTAATTTGATAGGTTGGAAGAGAGGAAAAGAGAGGGGATGAGTTATCTCCTTTCCAAACCTGAGTTATAACTCAACATGGGTTTATTTATCCCCCGTTTTGAGGGGATATCCCTCCATGTAAATGGACATGTAAAGACCAACAAGGCAATTTGGACATGAAACTTAGACACTTGAAAATTATGACTTGGCAAGAAATCTCTTGTAAACAAAGTCGCCCACCTTCCAAGTCAAGGTAGGGATAAATATGGAGCTGCAACTCTTGGAGACACTCCCGACTTCTCCTGTATCTTTGAAAAGCTCAGGACCATTTCTTTCCCTTTTCTACCTTCTTCTTGCGCCCCTTTTTTCTTGATAGCTAAACCCATTTACAAGATTAACAAATACTACAAATTTGTTCCCCCCTCCCAAACAGAAAACACAAGACCACACTACCAAAGAAAAATGGACCACGAACAACTAAAAAATTGACCCACAACTAAAGGAATCAAAACCATCTCTTGAGAAGTTTAAGTTAGAGCACAAGATTTTTTCTTTTTCAACAAAGCTTGAGCACAAGATCACAAAGCAACCTCTTCCGAGCCAACTTTGGAGAGTCAGGGAAGGGGTCCAGACTGGTGACATGGGAAGACATATGCAAGCCAATGGAGGGTGGCCTTGGGGTGCATGATCTGGGGCCACTAAATGATAGTTTCTTGACCAAGTGGATCGAAGGGAAGATGGGTCGTAGATCGGGGTTGCTCAACAAGGTCTTGGAGGTGTGCTACAGGGGGTCGTTGGATTGGGGGAGGCTGGCGGTACCAGAGCAAGGAAACTCCTATAGGGGGCTAGCATCGATAGTGCCGAAGGTCCGAGATTGCTTCCTACTGCTAGTTAGGGTAGGAGACAAATTTAGATTCTGGATGGATGATTGGACAGGAGATGGCACTCTAGCATCCTGTTTTCCGCATCTGTTCGCCTTGGCACAAGACAAACAAGCCTTGGTCAGAGCTTGTTGGGGAGGGACATTGTAAAGACATGTTCTGTTTGAGCCTTTTAAGACGTCTGGACTGTCAGTCAGACGTCTGGATCCTTTCCCAGACGTCTGGAAATTGAAAAATCTGTACATGAAGTTGCTCCTACGCGCAGCCAGCGCGCAGGCTACTTTTCTTCTCTCTCCTCTTCTCTTTCTCCCCCTCACCGAACGCTAATCCCTTGTCTATATAAGAGCCCTCTCCTCCTTCCTCTCTTCTCCACTCCACCACCACCACCTTCCTCGCCACTGCCATGAGAGAGACGAGCGAGAGAGAGGGAGCAAGAGCGAGGAGCGACGTGAAGAGGAGGTTAAGCTCGCGAGCTCGAAGAGGCTTGCCGGAGTGTGCACCGCTACCGCGACACATGCAGGAGGAGGAGAGTGTCGGGGAGCCATTCCCGACTTCCTGCAGCAACCGGAGCTGCAAACGAGAGGGAGGAGCCGCGGCTGAGCACAACGAGAGGAGCGAGAGCTTGTTCTGATACTGGAATTTTGCCAGTATCAGACGTCCGGAATGCCTTCCAGACGACGGGATGGACGTCTAGTGACGACACCAAACGTCTGAAAGTAGGTATTCGTGCAGGTACGTCATTCCCACGACTGCGGCCATGCAAGCTGCACCGCAGAGACGAGTTGTTGGGCTAAAAAGGGTTGCGCTGCTCTGTCGTGCGCAGGAGCAACTTTGGGAAGGCGCGCAGTACATCCTCCCACGCATTCCGGACGTTTGGACAGCTTACCAGACAACTGGAGACATTCCCAGACGACTGGAGGATAGGTCTAACATCTGGAGCTGAGTCCAGATAGTCAAGGAGTCCTGGACGTCTGAGGTCGACGTAGGGACTTGAGGTGAGACTTTGGTGACTTTTAAGATGTCTGGACTTTGTTCCAGACGTCTGATTTGGTTCTGCAATTTTGTTTGTGACCCGTTTAAAGTCCGATCGAGGTCTGTTTTACGCAAATAAAATATCTATGGTTTCCTTGTGAATTCCTCTACATGTTAGAAATCTTTATATACTGTTCTGAACGTTCCGTTGTGATATGTTCCTTGGTATAGAACTTCGACCTGTTGCATGTCTAGGGCTTGCAGAGGCAGGTGAGTCTACCATTCAAACCCCCAGTACTCCCGGATTGTCTGGTAGAGTGGTTTCCCCCTGTTCTACTTATAAAATATGAATGCAGCTATGAAATTTAGATAACTAGAACCCTAAGATGTGGCATGAATCCTAGGATGAGAAATAATTGCACTATTTACATGCGTATTTAAGATTGCAATCATAAATGAATGAGCTGAATTGTAAATTGCCTGTTAATAAATACAAGCTGCCTGTAGAATATGAAATGCCTGAGATAACTAAACAATCACCTATGATATCACTTGTTGTATATGTTAAATTATGGAAATACGAGAGGCATGTGTATAATACGAGAATAGGAATTGTGAATGATGAAACCTGGTATGGAATAATATGATCAATATGAGCATGAACCCTACGGGGAATTAGGAGTAGAGCTCCTGTGGATGAATGGAAAGATCTGGAAATGTGAGTGGGAAGTGTGCTAGCCCTTAAGTACGCGGTACCAAGGAGAGCGACTGTCCCTTTTTTAGTGTAGAGCGGAGCTAGCTGCCCTCGGGTTGGGACCCGGGGTTAGGATTGGCCACTCTACGCTGACTTCTGTTGGCCCTCACATACACTGTACCGGAGAGAGCTACTAGTGTAGGGAGAGAGCTAGCCATCCCACGGGACCCGAGGTTCAGCTAGCCACCCTACACCTACTTGTTAGGCTCACTGGGCAAACCATAGTAGTCAGACAAGAGTGCGCGGACTGTGGAGGGATGAGACCCCTGTTTGGTTCCAAGGGGTGAGAACCCTGTTTCTGAGAGGGCTAGTCCCTATACTGTTCCGTGCTGTACTTTGGACGTACCCACTAGCGGAAACGACTGACCGCGTGCCAGTACGAGGTAGCTACCCGTGCGCTTATCGCGCGTGCCGTAGTCACCGCTACGTCTGTTTGTGACCTCGAGGTGGTTGACTGGGTGCAGGATTACCATGAGGGACTCTCGGCCAGGAGAACACCACATGTGCCTTCTACTCTTCGGTAAAGACTGCAATCAAGATCGTTCCCACGAGGAACATGCGAGATCAAGAAAGAAATCTAAAAGTAAACCAGTGGATGAAAAGGAATTACTTGTAAAATAAAATAATTGGAAAAAATAAATTTACATGTTAGCTTTTACTGCTTTAAATAGTCTAATTACCACTCTACTCAGCGTTCACTGACTCCATTTTCTCATAACCCTTTACAAGACCAAGAGTTAAGCAGCCCGAGTCACCGGCTGCAAAGGGTGCTGGACCTAATCGAGCCCAGCAGTAATTTCTTACTGTCGTAGTACTTTTCTGTTAGTGAGTTTCAGACTTTGTTTACTGTTCCTGTTACTGTACTTTTGTTCTACTTTTCTGTTGTGGTGGTGGTATGTACTGTTTAGCAACTTTTACTTCTTTTACTGCTTGTACACTTTTACTACTAATTACCTTACATAGTGGATGTGGTTTATTTTCCTGTTTTTCGATTATTTATTGTTGGACGACAGGGTCTTGGAATTAGTCGAATCGAGCCGGTCTCAGGTCCTGTAGGGATTCGGGAACCGAGTCGTAACAGACATGGTGCCTTATGTTGTCAGGAAACCTATCAAGCCGCAAACTGAAGGAATTTTTAGCCCTCCTACGAGAGCTGGAGCACTTTGGGGTGGAAGGGTGGCAAGATTGCTAGACTTGGGATGGTGGCTCCTCTATGAGGAAGGCTTACGACCAATTACGCAACAGAGCTATGTTAGCAAATGTGGATTTTCTCCGTGATTGCAAGGTGATTTGGAAGGTGGATCCCTCTAAAGATTAAAATTTTTACATGACTGCTTAGGAAAGGAAGGTTCATGAACAAGGTCTGAAGGGCTAAATGGGCACAGGAAGCAAATACCACATGCCCTCTTTGTCAGAGAGGGAACGAAGACATTGAGCACCTCTCCTTCTCTTTCCCTTTCTCTACTCAAGTGTAGAGGTAGTTGGACCTCAGTTGGGTGGATTGCTTGAGTCAAGAACTCTTTTGGGCATCAATTCGAAGGGGCAACCTGGCCTCGAAGTGGTGCATGTTTAGATCCACGAAAGAGGTCGCAAAGGTGCTGGCTACAATATGGGGTGTATGGTTTAGGAGAAATGCAGCGATGTTTATGAGCCAGTGCCCCTATGTGGAAAACTTTATCTCGTCTATCTCGAGGTTGGTGCATCTCTAGGATTCCGATGTATGAGCTTTAGCTTCTTGTAACCCTTTGGCCCCGTGGCCTTTATTAATGTATTTTGCCTGGGGGGAGGGGGGGTTATCGCAAGAATAACCACCCCTTTTCCTTTCCAAAAAATAGATCTCAAACCAACCATCATAAAAAACATGAGAATACAAAATTAAACACTTGTGTAGGGGACAACCAAAGTTCTTTAAGGGTGAGATTACACCTAGGCAATTAACACAAGCTGCTCAACCCAATCAATTTGATGGCTCACAACCAAAAGTAGCACAAGAGGAATATTTTTCAAACATTACAATCAAACCCATAACCAGATAATAATAAGCAAGATTTCAACACACGGGACTAAAAGGAATTTACTAACTAGGCTTAAAAATCTAAAAGATATGAGAATAATATTACCTAAGACAAGTGTGTAGAGAAGACCTCTACGTCAACATTCTTCACAATAGAGCTTCCTCTCTAGATTTTGCAAATCCTCCAATATCCTAATAGGCAATCCATCGCAAATGAAATTTTGATTTTTGCAAGGTTTCTAAAAATTTTCAAGCGAGAGAACACTGTATTCTCAATGGAGTGTTTCTATGCTTGTGTGCCTTAAAAGCTCTACTAGATCCTCTATTTATATGTTGTAGAGAGCTTTCACAAATGACTCTAAATGTGGTTTCTAACAGCTACTAAATAGTAGCAAATTTGTCATAATCATAAGTCATTATTCTTTTCCCTTTAATATCTCTCGAACAGCCAATATATGCAGGATCAATCGGTTGAACATTGTTTCACCAGTAGGTCTTGCCAATTTTGACTAGTAATGTTTACATCATTTGAACTCAAGCCATGTGCAGGGTTTTAATTGCATAAGTAAATTTCTATCTGGGTTAAACCCAATAAACTTGATTCTCACTTAAGTTCAATAGATTTGAGTGCAATTGACTTGGTCTGACCTTAATTGAATCAGTTCAAACCTATTCATGCCAAAAACACATACTACTATTAATTTCAAAGAGAATCTAAAAATGAACCTTCAATCCATTTGCAATCGTTTCCAAAATGCTACTCTTTGCAGAAATGTATTGCAATTTTCATTTTTCAGTTCTTCAACACTTGTAGCTTCCTTTTTTGTCATGAATTTTGCAATCAACAATGAGTCTTAGTACTTTAGTCATGAGTCTTGCAACTTCATAATTCTTATGCATATATCTACAAACACATGTAATCATAATAACATCATTTTCAAACACAATTTACTGCATAATTACTTCAATAAATCATGCATTTAGTCGACAACATTCACACGCAAATATCATCAATATATATGAATCAATACATGTATCATTATATTTCATTATTCTAGCATATATATATATATATATATATATATATATATATATATATATATATATATTGCAACAAAATCATTGTCTGTCATTCTAACAGCAACACTACCATTGCATCTCTGCTAGGAGCCATCAATTAACTTCAATTGAGAAGCTATCACACTTCACACGCCTACATGGCTCCCTTATTAGTAACTTTTCATTCTGGCATCAAAGCAAATCATTTTTAAAGCCATGGTCCCAAGGATACTCCTCCAAACTTCAATGAACTTGGCATCATCACACCTTTTCGACACCATATACTGTCATCAATATGACAAATTGTTGCACTAATGGGGCCATCAGTCCAACACAAATCTGCACGAGAGTCACCATTTCAACACAAAGCAAGGCATTCTGCTCTACAGGGCCACTGCTTCCCATGAATCTCAACATTCACAACCACCTTGATCACAAACAACTTTCACAACATGATCTGATATGCCACCATTGAAAGAAAAATAAACCCAAAACCACCACAAGATGCACATAATAGCACTAGGGCCATCACTCATTACCATCACCAACCTTGTGCTTTGTCAGCATCACTCGAATCCTTTGATCTCTTTATTGAGCTTCATTTCAAGTCTTTAGATTTGTGCCATCTCATTTTGCTTCCAAGCTAACTTCTACATAAAGATTTTCTTTCTTGATTAGGCCTTAGGCATGGCCTCTATCACTTGGTCCTTGTACAGTGTGCATCTTCTCCGGAAGGATTTGTTTTTTTTTATTTTTAAGTTTACATACTAATAGGGATTTACATTATGTCAATACTACTCTTGCTCTACCAAAAGAAGGGATAAACAGAGTGAAATTATACTGTTGAGCTTGCTTTTTTGAAGATGGAACGACGATTACAGACAAATGATTTAAGTGCGTTCTCCGGAAGGATTTGTTTTTTTTTATTTTTAAGTTTACATACTAATAAGGATTTACATTATGTCAATACTACTCTTGCTCTACCAAAAGAAGGGATAATCAGAGTGAAATTATACTGTTGAGCTTGCTTTTTTGAAGATGGAACGACGATTACAGACAAATGATTTAAATGCCGCCAACATGTCACTGAAATGATGATTTTTGGAAATAGGCCATATCAACATGGTTAAGATGTCAAAACTTAGGGATTTCACCGGCATGCTGCCTGTACGGTTGGCATGTTGTTTCTGCTGCTGCTATACAAGTTATGTATCGCATATAAAGTAAAAGATAGGATTTAGGATATAAATGAAAATATTTATCCATTGAAATGATTATTTTTAAAATTCTAATCATTTGACTACTGTTATTTTTGTTAGCATGCCGACGAAATGCACACTTAGAAATTTATTGAAACAGCGTTGAAATCGACGATTCCAACCTTGTTATAGACCTTGTCAAGAATGGCACAACGTGGAGTGTGGAGGCTCCTAGGCATGGGAAAAACAGTCCACGTTGAAACAAGGAGAGGAAGAGCAACAATCGGTGTGGCTGGTGGCCAACGGTGATGAAGCTGATGGTGTTGACCGATGATATTGAGAGGAGGAGAGGAGTTTGAGATTTGAGGGGAATATTATTGCTAACTCAAAAACAAATACAATAGGAAGGCTTTGTTTTATAAAGAACATATCCTCTAAAACAAGAAACAAACTAATCAAATCTTATCTCTAGAATACGAAAGAAAAAATTCCAAAACAAATCAAATCCTCTAAATAACTTTCCTAAAACTAAACATAACAATAAGCAAAACTTGCACCTTAAACAAATACCAAAACTAAACTCCTAGGCATTATTTTAAATGCCCACGGCATGCCCACGAAATAACCTTTTTCTGACGTGAGGTGACATCGGCACACATGTAATGTCAAAATACAGGAGTGTCAATATTTTTCCAACTATGGATAATATGTCGATAAGTTCGAAGCAACGTTTTAAATGCCAACGGCATGCTACCGGCAAGGGCATTTTTGGAAGGGGTACTTGCTGACAAAGATAAGGTACCGAAATGCAGGGATGCCGACAGATTTCGACGGTCTGAGTGGGAAAGCAGCTGCTGGTTATGGAATTTGGCGCTGCTGCACAATTGCAGGCGAGAATGCGCTGCAGTTTTAAAATGGGAAGGGCAGGGAAGTTGGGGTTTGGACGCTGTAGTTTGCCCACACACACACGAATTTTGGGCTCCGATATATCCTTTTTTGGGTCGTTGAAACCTTGGGAACAGTCACGATAAAATACTTTTATGTTACACAATTAGTATTTTTTGAAATTAATATCATTTTGACTATTTATATAATTTTTTATCGACATGTTGTCGACATGCCCTCAACATTTCCACGATGTACCCTCGATATGCCCATCAGCATAGCCATCGAAAAACGGACATTTCCATGGTGTGCCTTCGACATGCCCACGAAATGCACACTTAGGATTTCATCAACACGATGTCGAAATCGGTATTTCGAACCTTACTCCTAGGACCCAAAACCAGCACTCAGGGTAGCTCATCATCGACTGTCACGTGGCACTGCCATGTGGCACACTTTACTCCCAACAGAGCTATCGAATTGACTTTCCTTGTCATAGAGGGTCCCCTTTGTGTCTGAGGTGAACATGATGTTGTCCAATATAACATAAATGAATTGATAAGGCATCTAGTATTCATGATTGTTGACCGGTGATTTGGGATGACATCAATGCTGAGTATGCCAATAAAGCACTAAGTGATAATTGAGGTGCATATCAAGACTATAAGCTTATGGGGAATATGTATGAAGGGTGAAATTGTCAACACAAACTGAACTTTAGGAATAGTATTGGACTTCGGTAGGAGACCTTAGAGTCCTAAAAAGATCAAGCGCCAGATTGTTGTAAAAAGAAAAAAAAAAAACATAACAAAAACAATCCATCAGACCTTTTTGATAAGGACCACTAGTTTGGGATCTTAACAGTATATTACTCTAAAATTTTTAACACAAGGATAAGAACAAGGGCATGAAACTTACAAGGATTCAAATATTTCAAAGAGGTCTCTACATTCCCCTTCAAAAACCCATCAAATTCTCAGACAAAGGCAACTTCACAAGTTATACCCTATCAATAACTTGTTTCTAAGAGAGAGCAACAACATGTAAGGCAATAACTAATCAGAGCTCATGGATATGAATATGTTGGATAATCAAGTGATCATCCTTTTTTGTTTCCAAAAACAAGGAAAAAAATAAAATCAAAGCTCATGAAATCTTGGTGACGTACAAGAAGGCAATTAATATTCCTTGAGCCCATCAATCTACTTTGAGCACAAATCACATTTTGTAGAAGAAACATCTGAATCACGTGAATGAGATTAATGAACTTTCTTCAGAGAAGATGCCTTCTAGTGCATGTTATCAATGAAGTATTGCTAGGCTTCTCCACTTTAGAAAAAATAACAAGTTTACTTGACAACTTGTCATAACAGAAACGGCAGACAAGGAACAAGTAAAGCTATCATATGAAGATATGCAAAAATTTATCACCTTTGAACAGCATATAATTGAGGTAAAAGTTATTTACTAGATGTACAATATCAATATGCAGAATAAACTTGACCTTCTTACCTCAAAAAGTTCAAATGGATTGCCTCGCCTATAGTCATCATTCCCCTTTCTTTGTCCACTAGGGAAAAGGTTGTGCAACAGTGTTCGCCAGCCTATTAGCAGAACAGCCGTGCTACCCATTGTAACCAGTATAAAACCAGTTGGTGGAATACGCCCCAAGGTTACAGTCCTGATGGCCACTCCTAACTGTCGCAATTTCAAAGTCATTCAGAAAGAATGTATGAAACTTATTTTCGTGAGAAGAACATGTAAAACTTATCACAGGGTCAATGGCTTTGTTCATTATAGGTATGCCTTTTTTGTTTGAAGGTTGAAGTGGTATCTTTTTTACTTCATACTAGCTTGACAACCAGTCAAACTTTTGTTCCCCAAAAGGGACCAGTTATAAACTATGCCAGCGATAAAATGCAAGATCACCAGGATTGCGAAGAAACTTTATGCATAGCAACTAATTTTGAACAAAGTCACCGGCCTTTGCATGTCATTGGCACTAAACATTTAATAATCTTCGATTATGAACATCTTGAGTTTTCATTCGGACAACAATACACAAAAATGATGCAAGCATCCCATAAATAAATTGAAGCAGCAGTTGATTACAGGATATATCATAGGAGAGGTTACTGTACTATAAAGTTGATCCATGTTTGGCTTGCACAAGATATCTTCTTTTTTTTTTCTTTTGAAAAATTAGCATAACAAATTCATAAAGACAGTTTCACGCGTTCTCAAAATGGTGCCAGGATATTACAATGTAAATTTGATACATGTGAAAAATCCATATTTACAATAAAATAGTGAAAGCAACCAAGGAAGCTTCCTTGTAGCCTTCCAGTATATTCTGCATATGATAATCTCATGAACAAATATCCATGAAGTGCTTTTTAGGCCTTGCGAAACATTTGGATCAATTTCATTTCTAATGATTAATTTTAGGGGTTTTATATAAGATAAAAAACTTTGAAAGTAATTGTTGGAGAAAATGAGTCTTATTAAAAAACGTAACCTATCCTCTCTTATTTACAGAGGAGGGAAAGAAAGGTTAAATAAAGAATCTTATTAAGATAACTAGATTCTAACTAAACCAATACTCTAACACTCCTAAAGTTTGAGCATCAGGCCCAACTTGCTATATATACAAAACTCAACTCTCGCTCACACATGACATCTTCTGGTTGGAGTAGATCACAATAGCAGCAGATGAGTAGGCAAGTAAGAGACGATCCCAAGCAATAATCACAGTAGTAGGTAGTAGTAGGTTGTAGCAAAAGTGGCAACAGTACTCGACATTAGTAGGTAGCAGTGGTAGTAGCGGTAGCAATAGACAATAGTAGGCTATAGCAGAAGTGGCAGTAGTAGTAAACAGCAGCAGTAGCAGTAGAGGTAAACAGTCAGTAGTGGGTGATGAGAACCTCACTCAAATCCCCCACTAGTCATCACCATCATCCTGATGTGCAATAGGAGGATCGAATGCTCCAAATGGAGTTGTTGAGGGTTGTGTAATTTATGAGTTAATGTAGTTTGTATCCTCTTTTATGTTTTTTCTTATTTTATACGAATTGCTCTCTACTTTTCCCGCATCCCTATGTATTGGGATGTAGGGTTACGAAATAATCAAGTTCATTTCTTTCTACATGGTATCAAAGCAACGGTCCTAGGTTGAAGCTTTATACCTTCTTGATTCCCATTCCCTTTCTTCACCAAATAAAAATTAGGGTTTCTAGTCATGATTTGGGATCCTAAACCCATCAAGAGAGATCCTTCTCATCGAGATCAATGTTCTTTACCAACTTAAGCCTCGAACTCGATAGCCTATTTCTCAAGAAAGCCAAAGGAGCCGCCACCACCCAAAACTACCTCCGGTCATCGATGGTGACGTCGTCGGACCCTTCCTAGCTAATTAATGACAACCCAACCATCTAACAGCCACGGCAGTGCCACTGGAAGGGTCTCTCCCTACCAACATTATTGCTGGGCAAAAATGGAGACGCCACCTCCCGGAACCACCTCCAGGTCACCGACAACGACGTCGTCGAACCCTTCCAAACCAATTAGGCCCAACTCGACCACCCAACAACCACAGCAACACTGCTGATGGGGTCTCTCCCTACCAACGTCACCATTGGGTAAAAGTAGAAAGGGGGCATCGTGAGGCTCTCTCTCAACCTCTATTGAGGAAGGTTGGGGTTGCTCCTACCCCCAACCTCCTAACCCACCTCTGGTGACCAACCAACCATCAGAGCAGTCGCTGAAGTGTCGCCCCTACCAAGCTTCATGGCCCTCTAGACCGGCGATTCAGAATTTTTTGGGTTTAAGTCATTTTCTCGCCTTACTAGACCTTAAACAGGAAACTTAGTGACCCGTATACCTCTGATGTGATGAAATTTCATTGATTTGAAGGATTGGGTTTCTGATCGTAAGTACCATGACATTTGAAGTTGTCGATTCTTTTGCTCAAGGAGAGGGAAGCCATGGGGATTTCAAAAACCCCCTTTTTGGCTTAATAACGAAGCTTGACGGATCCAATTATGCATTGTAGTCTTAATCAATCCTCAATGTAATTGAGGGTCATTATACGAAGCATGTACTACTCAAATCGGAGCTCATCGAGAAGGTTGGAATGTATGTCACATGGAAGGACAACGCCATGGTCTGTGCTTAGATCATGACTTCTATCATTTCAAGGATTAGGAATGATATCATGTACTACAAGACTGCCAAGGAGATGTATGACAGTTTGAAAGATGCATATTTATATGAGAAGAATATTGCTACTATTAAGCATCGTGCTTTTGCCGCACCAAGATTAGCACATAATACGGTGACTATTCCCCGGAGTGAGTATGAGATATTGTTCCGAAGATTTCATCAACATGATACATCTCGAGGAGGAGTTGCATATCAGTCTCAAGTAGAGGAAGTAGATTGGCTTCTTGATTCAAGTGCATCCCAACACATGTGGTGATGCGAGACAATTCTCCACTCTCAGACTAATCCCATCAAGCAAGACTATACCAATAACTGATGGGCAACATTCCCCCCATTACTGGTCAAGGGGAGGTTCATGTGACTCCTCACATGAAATTGGAGAATGTCCTTCTAGCTCTAGATTTCCTTAAGTCTGCTATTTGTTAGTCAGATCACGAAAGAGTTGAATTGTAAGATGTATTTGATGTTGTATCTCACATTTAAAGATATTTTGACACAACGCACTATTAGATGTGGCTGCAAGGAAGGTGTTTATCATGAAAAATACCTTCCTACATGGTGATCAATAAGAGGTGATCTATATGGAGCAACCACTGAGTTATGAGTCTTAGGAGGAGTGTTCCAAGGTCTGTTGCCTACGCAAGGTGATTTTTGGCTTGGAACATAACCCTAGAGCATGGTTCCACAAGTTGTTGGATGCAATTGAGATGTTGAGATTTGGTAAATCCTCCTCAAATCATTCCTTGTTTATACAGAAGACTACACAATAACTGGTGGCCATGCTAGTATATGTGGATGGCATTGCTCTTATGGGTGATGATGAGCAAGGCATTGCTAACCTAAAGAAGTGTTGCAAAAAATTGTCATCAAAGACTTGGGATCACTCCGCTATTTCCTTGGAATAAAGGTTGCTTGTAACAAGTGAGGAACGATTCTATCTCAAAAAAAGTATGCCATTGAAATGTTCCAGGAGGTGGGCATGCTAGGCACTAAGCCAACAAATATTCCTATGGGCCTAAAAGCACACCTAGAAGATAAGTAGTTTGAGCTAGTTGATACCCATCATTATAGAAGCTTGCTTGGGAAGCTTCCTTATATAACGATCACACAACCTAATATTTCTCTAGCAATCGGGAAGTGGAGTCAGTTTATGGATGGGCTCACCAAGCAACTTTAAGATGCCGGTATGATCTTATTTAGAAAAAAAGAAGATTACCAAAGGTTGATAATCATCTAGGAAATTTCATTAAAAAAGGAACGGTACAACCTCTCATACAACATTATCAACCCACACCCGTTCCCCTTCAAACACCACTCCATTTCATTGCAGCTAGACAAACCACATAGCGACGAGTACAGAAACCCAACCAATAGTATTTACATGAATCATCCTTTGAAAAGAAGCCCAGAGAGCATCAAATGAGTAATCAACACCTTACACATGGAGTTCCCTCTAAACATCCTCCGTAAACTAACTTGAGAAGAACAAGTGGAAGACATCCTCATCCTCATCGTTGCAAAATGGGCATCGACCATCCAGATCAATTGACCATTTCTTCTTGAACACTTTAGTGACAAGTTTTCCCCTCCTAAGCATCCATAAGAAGATTTTTATCTTTTGGGGATAGGGAACTTCCAAATAATAGAGCAATTAGTCCATAAGTCAGACAGCAATCCATCTTCCATGGTCAACAGCTTGTACACTTTTCCCACTGAAAATTTCCCATCCTTCCATGCATACCTGTTAAGCTTTCAAAATTCAAGTAATGTAGAATACGACACCAGGAATTTTAATTGCCATCCTATACATAACGAACAAGTGCACCTTTATCAAGGACCAAACCAAAAAGGTGTAGGAAAATGTTAGAAAAGGTGCCATGCCCAGACCAATCATCCTTCAATAACGGAAGGAGCCACCATCCCCCAACATGGAGCAAAAGAAAGACTCCTAAAATCCACGATGAATACCTGAAGTAGAATAACCTCTACTTCCTTCACCCAACTCAACCACCAAGCCATATGAATCACACAACATCTTCTGGCAAAGACCATTCCCATTACTTAGAAATTTAACTACCCACTTCATAAGTAGCGCCTCACTGAAATCCTCAAGAAGACGAATACCAAGGCCTCCCTTCTTTGGCTGGCATATCTCCTTCCACATGACAAGTTGTAAAAATCTCCCACAATAATCCGGACCTTTCCAAAAAATTCTCTTCTGAGCTAACTCCAACTGGGATAATATTTTTTTTGGTGGCCTAAACATAGATAAGAAAACAACACAGCAGGTAAGACCGCCTTCACCAAAAAAAATCTCCCTCCCTTCGATAACAAACTACCACTCTAAGCACTCAACCTCTTATTTATTCTTTCCACAACCAAATTCCAATCTGCAACCACCACACGCCTTCCCTTCAAAGGAAGTCCCAAGTAAACTATGGGAAAGCAAACCACCATAGTGTCAAGAACATAAGAATTACCCCCTCTACTCTATCCAAATTGAAAGGCACAAATGTTGATTTCCTCCTGTTAATACTCAAATAGAAAATCTTCCCAAAAATCTTGACTAGGGAGGCGACAAGCTTTTCCTGTCTAATCCTCCCTTGGACAAAGAAGATTGTATCATCAACATATTACAACACCAGAGTGAGAAGAGATCCACTCAAACGTAAGGTAAACCCAAAAAATAGACCTCCCCCACAAGCTCTAAAAGCCAAAATTGTTAAAGAATCAACGACTATGTTGAAAAGGACAGGCACCAAGGGGCACCCTTGCCTCACTCCCCGCTGCAACTGAGTCCACAAACCACAAGGCCTACCATTCACGAGAATGAAGGAGGTCGTCGTAACACAGTGCTTCATAAGTTGTACCCATACCTTCGGAAATCCCCTCAAAATCTCCCACAAGTATGCCTAGGTGATGGAATGATAGGCCTTGGAAAAGTCCACCTTCCAAAGGAAAGAAGACACCCTATCTCTTTCAGGCAACAACTATCTCCTCTACCAACATAAAGGAATCTTGCAAGGACCTTCCCACAAGAAAGGCAGATTGGACCAGGGAGATAAACTACGCCAGAACCAATCGCAGTCCGTTAGCAAGCACCTTCACAACAATGAGATACACGACTTTGGACAAAGCTATGGGCCTATGATCATCAATAGTCTCTACACGTGACTTCTTCGGAAGAAGGAAAAAATAAGATCTATTTAACCTTTCAAAATCATGGTTACTAGTAAAAAACTCATGGATCATGTCCATGAAGTCTTTCCCAACAATGTCCCACATCTCTTTATAAAAGAGCACCTGAAACCCATCTAAACCTAGAGCCATTAGGCCACGCAATGCAGCCAGCACCTCCTCTTCCAAGATCATACTAGTCAAAATCGACCTTTCCTGGCCAGCAAGAATCGACAAATCAAAAGAACCAAGCCTCCAATCCCCTATAAATCTCTTCCTAGTGAACCCCTGGTAATGCGACTGGATGGCCTCACAAATCTATGACCTCTAATCTAACATAGAATCACCCACGTGCAATGAAGTGATCAAATTTGTCCTTCTGGCACTCGCCAACAAATGGAAAATTCTAGTGTTAGAGTCACCCTCCTTAAGCCACAACTGCCTTGACTTCTACCGCCAATCCATCTCCCTCTTCAGATCCTCTTCCCGTACTTTGGCTTGCACCCTGCACCTCTCCATAAGGTCTTCATGATCTATTGAACCCCTGTCTTCTTTCCTATCAATCAAGACAATACCCTCGAAGGCATCTTTCCTCACCTACTCGTGCTTGAGGTGAACATCCCATGTGTAACCCATCAAAGCCAACTTGATAGCCTTAATCTTCTCTGCAAGCTTGCGTGTTGCTGATGTTGAAATAGAAGCCTCCGAACACTTCACACGCACAAAATCTTTGAACTCTAGCTCAGATAGTCAAGACTTCTGGAACTTAAAATACGGTGAAAATGAGTTCCCTAGTCACAATCCTAAAGCAAAGGAGTGTGGTTAGAGAAAGGCATCTCCTCAATTGAAACATACGCCATCTAAAAAGCTTGAGCCAATGTAACATTAAATAGGAACCTATCAATATTGGATGCCAACCTAGAACCATTCCTCGAAGTGTCAACAGCACCAAAGGTTGGAAGATCAAAACGCTTAAGTTGATCCACCACGAGGCAAAAATCACGGGGTGAGCCATCAAATTTGCCAAGATAAAGTGACATTGAAATCACTGCCTACCAACCAAGGTCTATCATTGGCAAAATCTGATGCCTGTTGCAACTCATCCCACAACGCTTGTCTAGATGCTTCGTCACAAGGCCCATATACACAAGAAATACTCCAAGTTGACCCATCAGAGATTCTAGAGAAGGCCTTGGTAGCCACCCTAGAAGCCATACAGGAGGATGCCAGCTGACAATTATCACCATTCCACATCAACATTCCACTAGACCTTCCAATAGCATTGACTACCAACACCTCTGAAAATCGTTCAACACAAATACTCTTCGCAAGAGGGTCAAGAGACTCCAAATGCATTTTCTTCGCAAGGGATGCTACTATGATGGTACTAAGGTATCTAAAGAATTCCCTACGGAAGGGGATTCTATTTACAAAAGGTACCTCTCTGGATATTGTGGCATATACAGATGCGTACTATACAGGTTGCATTGTTGATAGGAAGTCTATTATAGGTTTTTGTACCTATGTGGTTAGGAACTTAGTCACTTGAAAGAGTAAGAAGCAAGTTGTTGTTTCCAAGTCCAATGCAAAGTTTGAATATCAGACAATGGCCCAAACCGCTGCTGAGATGACATGGATACAATCACTTTTGTTAGATCTGCATATCTCAGTTAAGTCTTTAATGGAGATAAGGTGTGACAACCGAGCTTCTACTTACATAGCAAAGTATCCTATGTTCTACGAGAGGACCAAGCATGTAGAGGATGATTGTCACTTTACACGTAACTTGATCCAACAAGGATTTATTAGCATGAATTATGTGGCTTCTAAAGACTAGATTGCTGACATCTTCACCAAGGCACTTCCACAGACCCTCTTTGATAAATGTTCCAAGCTGAGCATGATTAATATCTATGTTCCAACTTGAGGAAGAGTGTTGAGGGTTGTGTAGTTTGTGAGAGTTACGTAGTTTGTGTCCTCTTTTATGTTTTTCCTTATTTTATATGGACTACTTTGTACTTTTCCCACATCCTTATATATTAAGATGTATGGCTATGAAATAATCAAGTTCACTTTTTTCAACAATAGTAATCCAATTAGAACTAGTGGTAGTAGTATTGGCCATAAGACTTATGGCAACAGCAGCAGTAGAGGACTCGCTCCCCAATAAACGTCTTAGACAATCCAACTCTGCTGCAGTAAATAGTAGAGAAGACTACTCTACAGCAATAACAGAAGACTCGAAAATGAAAGTCTAGTTCACTTAAACAGACTTGTCGAACTTGTCCTAGCAGTTATCAAAAGCATGATTTGTTCTCTTGCAAGGAATGCAAAGAGAGCAGATATAGCAACCTCATCCATGGTTGCCAAAACAACCACCTCTCCCTCAAAAGGCAACAAGGGCAAAGGTGTCAAGCACAGCAATAGTGGACATGCACGATGCATCAGCACCTATCTTCTAGAAGCAGCTATATACTATCTCTAAATCAAGCATCAAGTCAGAAGATAGAATCTGGTCTCTGACTAGTACCATCGTACTAAGTCATCCAAACAATGGTAAAGCTACCACTCTGCACACTCAATAACCTGCTTCTTGTAACAAGTAGGTTGAAATACAACTAACTCCTCGATCAAGCCCTCTATTGTAATAAAATACACAACCAAGGACATGTCACCTTGGTTGGTATTCTAATAGGCCTATATACATCTACACGTCAGGAGCTTCTTGCAAAGAGTACCTCTTCTCCCAAGTCTCCCAAATCTCCTTTGTTGTCTTCTTATTTGGCATATTGGAGATAATAATAGGGTCAATGTTGTTCATAATCAGATAGTTGTCCTTCTACCACTTCTTGTACTTGGCAACACCTTTGGATTTAGGAGTCTTATCTTCCAATACATGCAACTTCTCTACTCCAACGAAAGTGCAGAATATGTGTGACTAGAAAAGATAGTTCGAGGTCCCGAACAACTTAATAGTTGTCCCTTGAACTAGCACAGTGGACGAGATCTTGGCCTCAATAATAACAATAGAGCCAACGTCTGCCATGAGAACATGAGTTAGTCAGGCAAAAGTGCACGATCTTGTTCACAGTAATAGTCAGTAGGCAATCAAGGATGCGTGCTTTCACACACAAAAGCGTGAACACACACATAGAGGGTAGAGATACCAAATCTAGATCATGTGCACGAGCAAAACCCGTGCAAAAACTGACCACAAAGGGCCACTAAATCAAGGATCATGGCCAAGGAGTCCACATCAAGTGAATTGGACCAGAGAGACGTGGCCATAAAGGCCAAAATGAGGCTAGACCAAGTGCAAGAGGGCTTAGTGGCACTCTTTTCGATCGCTTTAGGGTCTAACAACACTCAGTAGAGGCTTAGAGCAAGGCAAAGCGAGAATAAGGCCTGGCAGTAGATTTGGGCAATTTCCAAATCACACTCGAAAGAGCAATATCTAGTTCATCTCTACTTAGGCCTTAAGAGCAAATAGAGTACTCTTATGGTCGTCCTAAACCTCGAGGAGCCCTTGCTGTAATGAATGGGGCACCAACAATCATCCATAAAAGAAGGCGATGCTGCCTAAAGGCTGAATCCATTAATCAGGGGTATGGGAGAAGGCTGGTGATGTCAAGGAGGGACTCTATCGAACCCTAGGATGGTCCGGTGGAGGCTCCGATGGTGAGATCAGACTAGTTAAGGTCAATTTTAGAGGTCTAAGAACTGGCAAATGCCCCTTTTTGGCATATTCCGATAGCTAGCAGGTGGAGGGGACCTTGTAGCAACCACCGATGACATCACCTGGAGGGGAGAGGGGTTGCTGGTGGCCACGAGGTCCAATGACGTTGTTAGTGGCTCACAAAGTTCGAAATGCCGATTTCGATACCATTTCAATAAATTTTTAAGTGAGCATTCCGGGGGTATGCTGAGGGCACACCATGAAAACGCTCATACTTCGATGGCAGATTTCGACGATTTTAATGTCCCAAAAATAAGCTATTTCGAAGGCACGCTAAGGGCACGCTGATGCATGCCGACAAAAATGGAAGTAGGCAAAATGATATAAATTTCAAGAAAATCACAAGCTTAAGCTGATTTATGTAAGAATAAGTGTTATATGATAATATTAATATGCAACATGACCATACCAGGTTGGCCAACAGCACCACGGCAATAATAGTAGTAGTACGACAGCAGCAGCAACGTGCCAGGCTAGCACGACAGCAGCAGGAACAGCAGCAACTGCAGCGCAACAGCAATAAGCAGTAGTCGAAATGTTGATCATGCAAGCCGTACAGATGATATGCTAACAACATGGTCGGCATGACAGCAAAATACCTGCATTTCGACATCTACTTCATCTCGATATGGGACCACTATCAAAAACACCTATTTCAACGACATGCCCTAAAAAGGTGGTCTATGAACGAAAGAGAAAATTGTTGTCAAAATAAACTACAATTTCTAAGGTTTTCAACGAGGGAAGAGATGTCATATGGATCATTGCCAAATGGATGTACCGTAATCACATTGCATTTAATGTTATTAAAGATATCTTGTTTGAAATAATGATCGAGACAATTGATCATTTTCAGCCTGAATTAAAGCCTCCTTATCATAAAGTAAGAATTCCTCTACCGAAACATCATGTCAGTGGCACAAGACTTTATCACCAAACACAAGGAAGCTTGGAAGAAATATGGCTGTACACTGATCACAGACGATTGCATAGATAGAAAGAGTAGAAAACTTATAAATTTTTGTCAATCCTCTAATGGAAATTATCTTCTTGGAGGCCGTTGATGCCTCATCTTACACAAAAATCGAGGAGATGCTTTGTGAGCTTATAAATGGCATGGTTGCTCATGCTGGGAAAGAATATGTGATCCAAGTCGTCAGTGACAATGCATCCAATTATATTCTTACTGGTAATAAATTGGTATTTAAATTTTCATTTTAACTTATGTATTGTCTTCATTAATGTAAAATATTAAAAATGATAATTGTCTTTTTCATTTATAGGATACTAAAGGTTAAGCATCTCCAACTTTATTGAACTCCTTGTGCCACACACTGCATTTACTTGATGTTAGAAGATTTTGGCAAGCCAAAAGATGTAAAGAAGACTCTTAAAAATACAATGACCTTGAGTAGCTACATATACACACATTTGCCAATCTTGAATTTAATGAGGTAATTCACGAATAGAGAGTTGTTGAGGCCTGCAGTGAAAAGATTTGGTACATCTTTCCTTACATTGCAGAGTATTCACAGGCAAAAGGCAAATTTAAGGAAGACGTTTGCTTCGGATAAGTAGATCACTTCAAAGAATGAAGAGGAATAGGAGGGAAAGAAGGTAACTGCAATCGTTATGATGTCTTCCTTTTGGAACAAGATTGTGTACATTCTACAGGAGACATCTCCTCGAATTAGAGTTCTTCATATTGTTGATTCCGAAAAGAGGCATGCAATGAGATACATAGACAAATCAATGGATCGAGCTAAGAAAGTTATCATGAAGGCTTTTAGCAACACTGAGAAGTTTGGACCTATCTGCAAAATCATTAATAAGAGGTAAGAAAGCCAACTTCACAAGCCTCTACATACAATAGGATATTTCTTAAATCTGAACTCTCCCATGAAAATCAAAATTCAGCTCTTAATTCGGAGGTTATTGATGGATTCTACAACATCTTAACAAGATTGGAGCCCGACATGAGTGTGTAAGATAAAATAACATGCGAAATTTCAATTTATAGAAATGCATGAGGACTCTTTGGAACATCAATGGCTATTAGACAAAAAAAAAATATTATCCCACGTACTAAAGTGGCATACTTTTATTTATAATAATATTATAAATCCTAAACATTCAAATCTTATTATATAACTTATTAATTTTTTCAGTGGAGTGATGGAATCTCTCTGGTGGTTTTGCACCAAACTTAAGGAAATTAACACTAAGTGTTAGGTCTTACTTGTAGTGTTTCGAGATGTGAAAGGAATTGAAGTATATTTGAGAATGTAAGTTATAAACTTTTAATGAAATAAGCATTGCATTAGTTTCTATATAGGTTCACTCAAAGAAGAGAAATCTCCTAGCACAACAAAAATTAAATAATCTCATGTTTGTCAAGTATAATAAAGCTTTAAGGGATAGATTTGAAGATAGGGAGTACCTCGATCCCATTTCCCTTTAAGAAGTTGATGATTCAAATGAATGGTTGTTAGGGAGAATAAAGGATGATATGGAAAATGTAAAGGATCTTATTTTTTGTGGTGATGATCTCACCAAGGGTATGATTGAGCTTGCATCGGCCATTAACAAATAACCCACTTCTCGATGTGCCAATGCCACTACAAAGAAAAATGCTCCCAAACGTGTCAACCATAAAGGGAAAGCTCCAATAATCATTGAAGATGGAGCATTTAGACAGTGAAAATGAGGAAGAAGACGAGATCGAAGAAGTTGCAGCTAGTGAAGATGATGATGATGATGATTTGAATCTTGATGATGACTCAGACAAGTGATGAATTCACTTTCATGACAATTTTATTTTTATCTAACTTGATTAGAGGATTTTTTTTACTTTACCATTTGAAATTATGCAAAATGATTCTTAAGAATGTAATTCTTATTTTTTCTTTCACTTCAATATTATTATTAGACAGGTTTTTTGAAAGTTGATGCTATTATTATAACTTACTAAGGCATATATATTAAAAAATAAATAAATAATGGGTCACCTCAATTCAATTAGGTTGTCACCTCTCGCCTCGAGCAATTGCAGGGCTCATCGCCTCAACCTTTCGCATTGACAACATTGGGTGAAAGTAGTCAATAGAAGGAAAAGATCGTGGAGTGGTGAGACGAAAGAAGCCAAGAAGAATGGTGTCTATTATTGATGTCCTAGTAGGGGCATCTTGCTCAAGCCACCGTGACCTAGTGGTCTGCATGAGGTATAAGAAAGTGGGTCATAGGCAATGCTCCAATTTTAGAACCCAAAAAGCACCATCATTATAGCACTAGTTGAAGCATTTAAGGGTTCAAGGGAAGGTGCCGAAGGTTGTTGCATTGTGGTTGAGGCCTTCCACAGGAATGAGCAAATTCTTCTTGATTTCTTCGTTGGTGTAACCATTAAGGGGAAGCCGTTGAGGGGCACCGTATTTTTTGTGGTGGCAAGGGAATGTGTCACTCATTGGGGATTCGTATCTCATGCATTGATGCTCACAATTTTCTATTGTGACATGTGAGGATGCTCAAAGGAGAGATGATTACTACTTCAGCACAGAGTCGTGTGCTAATTATGTGCTGAGATTGAGATGTCCCTCTAGGGCAATTAGTTCATCCTGCGCCCTTCTAATCGCAGCTGGTGCTTTAGCGATTAGCTCATTCTTGACCTGCTAGGTAGAATTTTTCTCAGGTTTCACAGCTATTTAACACTCACGGATGACCATTCTTCTTCAATTTGCAGAAAATACCCTCTACTTTGTAGAAGGCTTAGTAAAAGAAGCAAGGAATGTGGCAGCATCAGTAAGGGTGTTTGGCAAAGTATCTAAGCCACTCATTAATTTCAATAAGCCGCTTTTCATTACTTTGGAAGGATGACCAGGAAGCTAGTGCAGTTAAGACCATGTCACCCTTGCTAATAGGATCTTCACCAATCATGTACCTGGGTTTATTGTTGGCAATCTCATCTTTGTGCCTCCAAGATTTCACACCTTTAATCCAGCAGATGGAAAGGAGACCAGAGGGATGGAGGGCTGAACTCCTACCAAAGGAGGCTAGCTGATGTTGTTGAAGGCAATGTTAGCAACTATTCCTGCGTACTTCATGCTTGTTTTGTTTGGGTACCCCAGGATATTGTTAGCAAGATAGAAGCAATGTGTACGCGATTTTTATGAAAGGACATCAATGGGGAATTGGGATACTCAAGCAGACTACCTGGTACCTCAGAAGGAGGTATGCCGCCCATTGACGGAGGGTAGGCCTGGGATTAGAAGGGTGAGGGACATGAAAATTTCATTGCTTTCAAAGTGCTGTGCAGAGTTGGTGCATGGTTACCTTGGGCTCTCCGTCATGTTATTACAGTACTTATGTAGCAGAGTCCTAAGTTAGAAGGAGAGAGGTGCCTTACCCAAGGAGAGGAGTCCCATTGAAAGGGTTGATGAAGGTCTTTCCCTGCTTGTATAGATGATTGGTGTATACTTGGGCCTCGTCAAATGGTCTTTCCTAGGTTCCTAGGTTGCAGGCACAAGACAAGGAAGCTAGATTAACTGACTGATGGATCGGACCTTTGGGGGAAGGCCAAAAGCAACTGGAAGTTGTCAATTTTTTTTCAAGGCTTTTCGAAGGTAGAATAGTAGAACTATTGAGGATGATTGGCAATGGGAGAATGGGGAATGTTCAACATGCCAGGCATTAATGCACTAAGGCCAACCTCGGAAGACAATGATGAAGATATCCTGAGAGACTACCATTTATTATGGAAGGTGAAGGCTCTGTTAATGTTTGTTTCTTTGCCTGGGAATTCCAAGGACAGTAAATAGTAACAAAGGTTTGGCATAGCCGGTATATTCCACATGTGGAAACTGCATGCCCTCTGTGTAGGGAGTGAGAGTAGGTGGCCTAGGACTTGGGACCTTAAGTCGCATAGGACTGCTTGATAGGACTACTTGGCTGAGTAGACAACCATTTTGTTAACACTGATGGGAGGACAAAATTACAAGAGTGTATAACCTTAAACAATTATGTTGTGTCTTAATTAAGACTAGGAAATTAGGTTGGGTGCGAGTATACTATATATTAAGGCAAAAGAGATGAATGAATCTACTCTTTTTCTCTGAAAAGGAAGAGACTGAAAGCTTCATTAAAATAAGGAGCAGGCTTACAAAGACGATGTACAAAAATCAGAAAGAAAAGAAGCCTCCCTAACAACATTCTTCACCCAAACCCTCTCACTCCTTAAAATTGCCACTTTGCGCTGGAGCCAACTTGACCAAACAATTGCTGCCGATTTTGTCCATTCCATAATAGTGGTCTGTATGTTGCATCTCAATGGATGAATCTACTCCTACGTTTCACTCACGCAAAAAACTTAAGAGAACATAAGAATAATATAATTTCCCGTCCGATATTTTAAACATTTTGTGCAGTATGAGTGACCAAATTTCTAAACAAACCTCCCCCATACAGTTGTTCTCCTCTTTGACAAATTCAGGCTGGTGAGGGAGGCAAGTTTGGAGTCTTCTCTACATTTTTGGATGCACAACCTTCAAGGAATGTGATACCTTGTACTTGTCTAGCATGGACATAATATACAAAACTTAAACTATAGAAGGTCAAGAATACATCATATAATAAGCACATCAAACAAGAGATGGTCTCATACCGCTTGCCTTATGCATTAAAAATGTTTCCTTTCAGCAAACTTTATGCACCAAAAAGCTGGGATAGGCTCATCCACAAAAGAAATAAAAATAAAATAAAGATGGGATGGTGCAAAAGTTTCCGATAAGTAACATTCATTTTTCTTTGAATTCACAGGAAGTATTGGCAGTGTTCATATCTGCATAGTTTCTATTTATCTAAAATGGCAATACAAGTTTATCAAATATGTGGCAAAATTTAAAGCTTATAAACAATTTAAGACAAGGGAGGGAGAGGTACAGGAATCCCTAGTGCCCATGACTTGGCAGCAGCAAGAGTGGCTTTTGTCAAACCATTTTCTCCTCTCCCATCTTCGCTGTATCCTCCAAGAAAGTAGGCACTCAGGAACCACCCTACAAAAATCCCAAAAGACGACTATGATCCCACAGTCAGTACATTTGGAAAAGATTGGAACATAACATCTTCAGGGTAAATAAGAAAACCTGCTACGAAAGGATCAGCTGTACGAATGGTGTCAAAATCAAGAACAGGAAATCCATGGCTGAACCTTCCAATTGCTGAGAAAAGAAGCAAAAACAAAACATCGCCACCTGCCAGAAGTGCCACCTTCCTAACCCAACCGAAAACATCCAAACTTTATGAATCAGTCTGAAATACAAGCTATCTTGCAATACTATGATTATCAGAGCTAAAAGAAAAGATGCCTTTTAAGGGAGTCAAACTGTTATTATTCATTGATTCATTTTGGGAGAAAATCAGGAAATTGGGAGTTACGTATTGGATTTAAGAAAGTGACTATTAAATACATATCAGTGATCATGCCATCGATAATGGGTGTTTTTGGTAGAAGGCTATATCGACACATAATATCTGTTGATATACAGGTGTATCAGTGATATTTTTCCATGTGCCAGGGTCTTCTTTGCAATTTTCACACTGTTTCGGAAATATTTATCGGCACAGTGCAGTATCTTCACCCCATTTCAATTCTTCTTCCTGGCTGCTGCACTGCTATTTCTCTGCCTTGCTGTTGCTGCTGCGTGTTGCTGCTGTTGCAGTTGCTGGTTGCTCAAGCCTTGATCTCACTGCCTCGCACTCCAACTGGTTATCTCCAAGCCACACTCCATCCGGATCTCCAACTCCATCCACTTCTCAAACTCCGCCACACGTCAGGAAGGCATATTATCATCTCCTCTTTCTCTATTGTATGCATTTTTGTTGTGAATAAATGTATGTAGGTATGTATTAGGTGTATTAGATAATTTATATGATTTAAGTATGTAATATGCATTATTTATGTATTAGTCTATTAAATGTATAGATTTTTTTTTTTTTTGAAAGAAGAAAGGGTGGTTATCCGGTTGATAACCACCCAGGAACTATATTAATAAAGGCCCAAGAAAAAGGCCAAATCACATATTACAAGCCCAAAATTTTATCAAAGAAGACATACAAGCAATAAAATTCTCAACATATGGATGTTACTCCTTAAAAATCGCCGCATTTCTTCCCAACCAAATAGCCCAGAGCACCACAAGAGCCCTAGCCTTCTCCTTCTTTGTCCTAAAAGTGTCCACCAGTCCAAGCCCCACTTCTGAAAGATCTCCAAAAATCAGCAAAACTCGAATGCGCCATCCAGTTTAAACAAAAGTGTCTCCAAGCTTGTGCAGAAAAACAGCATCCGAAAAACAAACAATTAAATGTATAGATATATTAGATGCAAGATCATGGTAGATTGGTATAACATTAGGTAATTTCCTAAGATCATAAGTCTACCGATGATGTACCACATCAAGAACCATCTACTTCGACATAATTACTTCACGAGGATCTACGATTCAAAATGATTTATTTGTCTAATTATTCATTTCACAATTCAAGCTACGTCAGCAAGGGAGATTGGAGGTTGACTTGCAGCAACCACGATCGAGAGGCTCCCAAAGTCCATTGTTCTGAGACGAGGTGTTGCTATTATGGTGGCCCACATCGATGCGCTCCAAAGCTTCAAAGGAAGCATAGAGTTTCCCATGTTTGGACAGCTTTGTCAACGATGGCAACCAAAGAGCGGCAATGGTGAAAGCCAACATTTCAAGGTCAAAACAGGTCTCCAGTGCAGCAACGTATGTAGAGCAACAGGGGCATCCAGCGGAACAAAAGTCAGATAGACACTTAGGAATCTCCCAACAAATCCCAAGTATTGTGGTCATCCTAAGTGTGGGAGATGACCAAGTGATTGTGGGAGTGAATATGGAAAAGGTAGTTTTGTGAAGTTCCAACTCTGTGCCTTATTTAGAGCAATCCATGTGCTCGATGCATAGGTTCTCTATCCCATCACCCTTTTCAACTTAAGGGGCTCCTAATGGATCTCTTTTCAACTCAAGTTCTTAGGTGAATTTCACCAATTGGCTCAAGCCAGCAGACCCTGGACTCATTTCAGTGTAGCTTGTGGGCATAAGTCTTTTCCACATTGGTTGAGGGCTCATGATGATGAATCTACATCTCGTGTTTTCCAATGACCTACAAAATGAGGCATGCTCATACACAACAAAGCAAACACTCATCTGGTAGGGAAGCATAGTTGGAACTTGGATTATAAGCATGTAGGCAACAGTGGCAAGCGAGTCGTAGGGTCCTCTATTGGAAGTGCGGCAAAGGAAGGGATGAATTGGAGTTGGTAGCAAGTGCTAACAGGATGGGGCAATGGCAACTATTGTAGGTGCCTGTAAGAGGGAAGTTGTCGTAGAGTGGGGGAAGGAGCTGGTAATCTATGGATGTCTCATGGAGTATTAGGGGTTGAGAAAACTGAAGAGAAGGGGATCTTAGGACGATATTTGGTGGATTGGGCAGTGGGCGTGGTGCTTTTTTAGGAGATAAAGCTTAAGATTTTTGACCAGCAAATACAGCTCTCCATTAGTGGCAGAAGATTTGATCATTTTCAAACAATCAATGACATGGGCAGATCCAAGGTCTGATGTTGTGTTGCCACACTAAGATTTTTGAACTGCTGAATGATTGGTCTAGGCATCATGTTGGTGTTGCAATTCTGAAAAGAAAGATGGATGGTCTTACCATTGGGGCTGCATGTGTTTATAGCCTCGCTAGCATGGATTCTTGCCCTAAACTGTGGGAGGGTATCAGCTTGGATGCACATTTCTTTAAAGGAATGCCCCCTCTATTTAGGGGTATTTTAGTGTTGCCATGTTTTTTTTTTTTTTGGTTGAAAAGGGATTTTATTGTGGCTATGTTAAGGGAGGGCAGGAATGATGAGAGGGGAGGGAGGGATGTTAGATCAACAGAGCTTAGGGAGGTGGTTGCCCAGCTTGGGCACTGGGACTTCTAATTGTCATTATACCTAGAGGAGCTCCACTTCATCTTATCAAAATCCAGGTTGGACATGTTCTTCGGCTCGTTGAAGCTTTTGGAGGGGTTTCCATTATGTGCTCTTGATGCTGGCCCAAGACTTTCTCCAACCACACTCCACTCATATGGACCTTAAATAAAGAGCCGAGACCTTCTCCTTCAAATTTGAGAGGTCCTACCATCCTGGTTGTTAGAGGTTGGGTTTAAGGACATGTTGTCAGAATAATGGTGGGCAAGCAACTAATAGTTCCACAACATGCAACCTGGATAAAAGGTTGAACGATTTGAGGACCCACGTAATTTCCTTCAAGAAGAAGCTAAAGGAAGAAAGAAAGGTGAAAGGAACAGAGGTATTATAGAAGCTGTAAGATCTTAATAGCACAAAGGATTACAGGGAGTTATTACAAGAAGAGCAAGCAGTTAGGAAATGCTCTCGGCAAATCCTTATGTACGAAGATTTTAAAGAGGCGACTGAACGAAGGCAACACTCTAGAGAAATTTGGTTGAAGCAGGGGGGATGCCAACATCTGCTCCTTTCATATGGTGGCCAATTGAGAGAAGACAGAGGAACTTCATCAAGAAACAGAGGCTGATGGCCAGGAATAGCAAGGTGACTAGCACGCAGGTAGCAGATCACTTCCACGCTTTCACTTGCTGGGGTGCCAGGGGAAGGTGGAGGTGGACAGGGAAGGGAGCTAGAATATTGCTAACAGAACAGCTAGAGGCTTTGGTCCAGCATTTCAGGAAGCGAGATCGAACAGGCTATTGCGCGGCTAAATGCAAAAGTGGTTCCTCCAAGCCCATATACGTTCCCGGTTCTTTTCTATAAGATATAGGCGATACAGGGAGGGAGGATTCGAACTCATCATCTAAATCTCGACTCACTCAATGGAGTGCGTAAGAGGCTGTTCCTAACTTGAGAGAAGCTTCAAACCGCGACCAATCGGCGGGGTTTCGTTCAAAAGAATGCAAGTTGTTTACGTTTTTTTTTTTTTTTTTGCTTTAATTTAAATGCTCCATACAACGTCAAAAGGATTTCACTACAGCTAACTAGATCCCCAAGATAAGATCTTTAACGAGAAAATGGTAGCTTACCCCCAAATTTCGAGTTTTGAGGGCGAAGAGGGCTTGTCGAACTGGATGACGCCTTCGAGGGGCATATCGTCCCCGCCGACGAGGACGGGCTCGTTGGCGGGGAAGGGGGGGGGAGACGGGGCGCCCTGGTCACCGTCTGCGGCGTTGGCGAGGGTGAGGGAAGGGGGTTTTCTAGGGTTCCGGTTGGGGAACGACGGCTTCGATTTAGAGAACTTGTGGGCATGGTTGGGCTTCCACGAGGGCGCGAGTGTGGAGGAGGCGGCGGTGGGGTAGCGGCGGGCCGATAGGGCCCCTCCAGGAGCTCGACTAAGAAGAAGCATCAGGTGGCCTTCAAGGTGGTGGTGGTGATGGTAGTGGAGGGAGGTCCCTCTCTCCTCACACTCCTTTTGTGGCGCACGTTGATGGGAAGGAAGGTGGGAGGGATAGTCGGATAGGCATAGATATCGCCAATTTTGGATTTTTAATAAGTTTTTTTCTTTTTTTTTACAACTTTAGGAAGGTAAATAAGGGAAAATTCACACTCAAAGGTCTTCGCTTTTTAAAATAAATTTTAAATAAGAAAAATAATTTCCTTACAAAAGTTTCTCATCGTCTATACTAATCATCCTTCAATAAGACTGATCCCGCATCTTATCTTTTGCTCTGTGATTGAATTGAACAATGATGGAGAGGTGAACAAGAATGAAAGTTATATCTTAAGTAAATGAACTATTATTAGTAAAATTATTTTGATTGTTATTGAAATCCACAATATTATCTTATGTAAGAACTAATACACATTCAACTTTTAGATTTCGTCTGAGTTCTTTGACTTTATAAGCCTTTCTAATAACGATTAATTGAAGGTAATCAAGCAGAGAAAGATAATACATCAACTACCACTTCTAAGAAATAACTCTCCTACATCCATCTATATCCTTCATTCTTTCCTTTCTTCATTCAAAAGATCACCTTAGTTTCTAGATCATTTTTCAAAAGGTGATTAATTATGAAGCCTAGGGTTTCTATCAAATTCAATGCTTGTGTAAATTTGGCTGGTTTATTTAATACTTGATAAAATCTTGTAATAGAAAATTTCCATTTTGAATGCATTTTAGGTGGATTTCAATGTTAAGTGGTGACCCGCTGGGATTTATGTCTTGAACAGTTCTAAGATTTGCCTCATTTGTGGATATCTCAATGGATATGCCTTGCTAATGGAATCTCCAATAGGCATTATTGATATGATAATCACACAATCTCTTTCATTATGGGTGATAAGTCTTTAAGTTAAATCTAGTTTATGAGAGTTGCCACCCAACATCCCTGCGACCTGGTGTAGAAACTAGACGCAATAATGGATTGAGAAATGAAATGAAATCACAAGCATACTAACATATGATATGGTTATTAAGTCCACACCAGCTTAGTGATATCTCTTGGGAAATATGCTAGTTTTCCAATGCACTAGTAATGGTCAGAAGTACTAGAATATTCACTTGTGATTCCATGACTTTCTCAAGGAGCTTAAAGAGTTTTTAAGCATCCTTTGGCAACCCCTAAGAGAAAAAGCACTCTCTTATAATTTGTCTACACGTAAACATTATATCAGGGAATATACATGTCAAGCAATTAATGATGACTCATTAGGGTAGAGATTGTGCCTTTTTATTGATTATTAACAAACTCTCTGTTAATGTCCATTCAAATTCTGATGGCAATGATTAATCTTATGCGCCTAAGATGAAGTGGAATGGTCATCTATCTAACTGCGCATTTTGCATTTGGTTAGTTAGGATTCAAGGCATATGAATCTTCCCTAGAGATCAAACTTGCCTTCTATTATCATTTCTTTGTTTGTATCCATCCACAAGTTAGAGTTGGACCACCCATCATCCGAATCCCACTTGAGCCAAATCTAACAACTACCTACTTGTATGTTTTGTAATAGGTTCTAGTTCATGTGATTCAAATGTTGTTCTGATCCCATGGGAGTGGGTCAAAGTTTGATCCTTATTAATCAAAATTTCTAATAAATGGTGTAATTGATATGATTTCAATCATATCACAGTTTCTTTTATTATGAGATTCTCTATTTGAATAGGTTAAATAGTAATTAAGAAAATCACCTAACTAGAGAATAAAAACATGATGGTTAAAGCGAACAAAATTCAATCATAGCCATTGAAGTGACATGTACTAAAAAATTTTGCACCATCATTGCAAGAAGATTGCAAAAATATAGATTAACTCTTCTATTTACACACCTCCTCCCAAAGCTACTAATAAATTTTAGTGCATAACTAAATATCACATGTAATTTTTAAGTTTACAACTAGATATCAATGAAATTAGTGATTTAACATTTAAATATACAACTAAATATCATCGATAAGTTTTACTGTTCAATAAATATTGTTGATAATATTAAAATAAAAAGCATCATGATATTTAATTTTTGGACGGATGCACGAAAAAATGTCAATTAGGAGGAGAGTTAACAGCAATCCAAGAAGAGTTTAGTTGTTTTTGCTAGCAATCATATCGCTGTTATCTCTTCCTTTCCTCCTTTGTTATGTTATTTTTCTTTTTCTTCCTATTCTTGGTGAAGCGTTTCTCTTATGTGACGGTGTTGGATATGAAAATATTTCTAGAGTTTTTTACACTAAAATCCTTGAATTTTGATTTTGATTTCAAAATACCAATATGACGGTAAACACTAAAATTATACATTTCAAAATTCTAGGATCACAGTAAAGTTGAGATTGAAATCCAAATTTGCATTGACACGTAGGAGGCACCAGGTTATGGCCATGCCACCGATCATGGAAAGCATCTAAATTATGACAATTGCAATCGTGGTAACCGAGGATGTCATCAAGACCAACAAAGAATAGACCACATATTATCTAAAGTATCTTCTAGACAAAACATACACCTTCTATGCTACTATGCAACCATATAATGATTAAATTCTTCATTCATTATCTTATTTTTTATTCACATATTTTGAAATGGATGAAAGATCTATTAAAGGACTAGTAACATGCATCCAAGCATTTACGTATTGTGTACATTCCAATGCTCCTTTGTCTTTATCTTCTCTGAGAAAAGCATGAATTCAAATGGGAAAAGTTGCATGACTATATGGTTAGGGATATAATGATAAATGTAGCTATTGTAATCATCCATGTGTTCTCTTAGAAGTTAGAACCAAGGTGGATTCTTGCCCTTCAACATCATACCTCGGTATCCATTGTATCCACCAAAGGATATATACTTGATTATTCAGTTTTAGAGGACGTACAATCCAAGTTTAATTCCTGTCCATCATCAAAGAATTGAAAGAAGTTGATGTCACTATATAAAGTAATAAATCTAGTAGGGAAACAAGGAGTAAAAACGAAAATCCCTCGCATCATATGTCTCGCATTATATTCAAGTAAGTTTCTAGTGATGGCATGCGAAAGAAGAAATTACATTTATTTGCAACTCTATAGAGAAAGTTGCCACCTTCCAACTAAGTTAGAAGAGGTAATATAGGCGACAAATTGAATGGAAGTTTGGGCGTAATTTTATGATAAAATCCTGGTACGTAGAGGGGTACACTGGTGAAACAAACAAAATTATAAGTCAAAAATTTTAAAAAAATATTTTTGAGTAATTTATATAAACGTACTTGAATCAACACTTGGACGTCAATGTCATTCCTAGACTTGAAAATGTGGAAGTTTGTCCTTAACCTTTCTAATTGATCTATGTAGACCTTTCAATAGTTAAGTTTCTATTTGGTTGGAGGCTCATGTGACTAGCCTTTATTAATATTGACAAAAATGCACTCCATATTCTCTTGATGCTTCTCTTGTATGCTTCCCACTTATAAAAGGAACAATGACGTTTATAACTCATGCAAACAATAAAACCTACCCATGAAAGGGGCCTATGGCAAACCTATTTGCCTATCGGCAAGAATCCAATTGGTAACAAGGAAAAGGAGAGATAAGGGATGACATATGGATATGTTAATTGGTACTCTCTTTTTTGTCTTTTTGTTTTTAAATATTAATTGGTACCCTTGTAAAAGGCTTCCCTCCCTACCTCCTCTCTCTCTCACCTTCCTTGTTGCTACCTATCTCCTTTTCTTGACTCCATCTATCCTTGACCCCTCCTTGCTATAACTCTCCCTCATCATCGACCATTCACAATGTCCCCCCTTTGTCCTCCATCACCTCTCTCCACTAGGAAAATGCTCTTGGTTAGACCTTCCGTCTCACCCTTGCTTGTCATTGTAATTGCTACCTTTATTCCTACTACCAGAGCCCACTCTTGTGCCAACTATCAATATTGCATCAATTGCTACCCTTGAGCCTACTATGCTAGTAATTGCTATCATGCTAGGTATGGAGTTCTTGTTAGTCAACACTAGAAGTTGTCGAGTGCAAGCTAGGTCAAGAGTATGGTAGAGAACTAAGGATTTCAACTAACATAGATATAGGGGCGTGTTTTGTTTGTAGGTAGCATGGGTTTTAAGAGGCTTGGATGGACATTTTTGTCCAACATTTTCAAGTGATTACACAATTGGATGGATAGTGAAAAGGGGTACTACATATATGCAAATGGAAAGATCAGGGATGGCATTAATGCATTTCCAAGTTTGGAGATTACATTAAAATGAAAATGTAAGTTCAAGGAATTTTATATATTATTCAAAATTAGAAGAGAATTTTGAAACTTGAACATATTGGTACTTGAAAGCTAATCCCAAAACTATATGCTAACTTTTTTTGAAAAGCAAAACTATATGCAACCTCGTCGCAAGCAAAACAACATGCTTAGTATCACAATGTACCAATAGTAATTTCTGAAATACCCCTTCTACCATCATGAGAAAGTTCAACGTATATAGGTGGCTATCTAGAAAGAGACAAGTTAAGGCATTTTCATCATTGTGTATAAAAAGCTGAAGTTTATGAAATCCATGTGTTATTTCCATTAGTAGAGAGATATATATGTACTAGTTTTGGACTAAGTACTTATGAGCATATAGTACAAGTTTGAAAGGCCTTGTTTGTGAACTCATGTAGATTCATTACATCAATGGCATTTGATGTTGTTTCTTAGATTTATGAATACTTTCTTATGAAGTGAGATTTTTTTTGAAAGGGGTATTTTGGCAGTTATTCTTGAACTTATTTCTTGGTGGTGGTGGGAGACAGAGAATTGCTGCGAGAGCTAACAACAAAATAGTAGTTGAGAATTGAGGGGACCTCTTGCCTCTTGTCCTCTTTACAAGGTAATGTTTTTTCTTGGGGAAAAAGAGGGGACCAAATATCCTTAAATTTAAACCAAGACTGTCACTATATAAAGGGAACTCCCCAACCAAAGACCATCACCCCCCCCTCCCCTCCTCCAATAATTCCCCCTCCCTCTCTTTCGTGTCATGAACACAGACCCAAACACCTCATTCCTGCTGTCCTCATCCTTGAGCGGGAGTATAGTTAGTTGATCATGGTGTCCATGGATGAGCTTGTGGACTCCTCTCCACCACCATTGCTAAGGAGCAGGGCCATGCTTGGATCTGAACTGCACGATTGGAGGAGCACCAAGGTGGCAAGGACCGAGCAAATCCTGATGCCTACAAGCTCCCCCTCTTCCTCTTGTTCTTCCTCTTCTCCTCTGAGGGCCAACTCGCAGCCCATGTTCCCTGATGGGCACCACATGCTCAGCTTCCCCTCGCCAAGTGGAGGGAAGCTCCCTATATCACCTACCCATGCAAAGAATACAGGTAAAATACTAGAGGGTGCTTCTATTTTCAAGTCTTGTCAAGAGAACAAGAAAAGGGCGTTTCTTTTTGCTTCTTCACCAGTTTGGTATCTTATGGGAAAAAGTAGATAGTGGATACCCGTTTTGACTATCTGTTATTTGATGCTGAGTGTGTCCATCCTTTTTTTTTTTTTCTAAGAGGTGTGTGTTCTTTCATTGATATGGCAGGGGTAAGGGGTCCCTTCACCCCATCACAGTGGATGGAACTGGAGCTTCAAGCCGTGATCTATGGATATATACATGCCAAAGCGCCCATACCATCAAGTCTGCTCTTGTCCATCAGAAGGAGCATGAGCAAACCATGTGGGAACACGGCCAACCCAGCTGGATCTCTGGCACCACCGTGTTCATGTGAGATCCCTTTGACATCTACGATGGAAAGGGATTTTAAGTCATTCAGGCTTCGAGCCCTGAATGGTTTCTGTTTTTTTACTCTCTCTTTTTTTTTTAATTTTAGTGATTGCCTTAAAAATTTAAAATGTGCATTTTTCAAGAAATAAAGTGAGATTTATGAAAATATCCTCGAGCAGGGGGACAGCTCCTGTTGCAATCCGTAAGTACTAGATTTGGTACAACAATGTCGCCTTCCCTGATAAGGACTTCTTATAAAAGTACCCTGCTTCATGTTTTACCACGCGGTCCTCAACTGAGATTCTCAGTTGAGGGGCACACATATTTGATATTTCTTTGCAAATGCACACTTTTCTAGGAATACACACTTCTTTCTTTGCAAATATTCCGTGCATCTAAATAGGGACACAAGAACATAATAGGATATCTTCCGCAGGTTACACCTCGAAAAGGGGAAATAGATATATGGACCACTTTGATACACCGGTAAGAACTTGAGTTTGAGCCATGTTTTACTCGAGAGTGGTGTTGTAGGCACGCCAATCCACCTAGTTGCTCTCAAGGGATCTGGATCACCCCAAAAAGAGAAAGTTTGAGAACGAAGCCAGATCATAACTATTAGTTAACAAAGAATTGAGCATTCTAGTTTCCTATATACTAATACAAAGAAATGAGTTTATTCTATTGTGTGAGAACAAAAAAAAAAACCAACCACCTTAAGCCGCAAAAGGCAACAAGTCTCCTCTAATTTAAGCAGAATCCTGAAATTACCCTCGGTCCGTTTCGTTCCAGATTGATGAACAAAAATACGTGCTGGATGACTTCTTCTTCCCACCACACGTATATCTCGAGTCAACAAAACCTTTTAGTGACGTTTTGGGTCGTCAGCAAACGTGAGAAAGTAAAAGGGAAAGGGAAACGCTAGGAAGCATAATTTTTTGGAAACAACCACATACTTTTGCCATTTTCATCGCTAAAACCTTATATAATCTGTGACACCCAAATAAACACACAGATGGATGGGGGTCTGCACGGGCAGGCTTCTTCGTTTGTGGCTCTGCTGACCCAGAGGCTGGGAGGTGCCGGCGGACCGACGGGAAGAAGTGGCGATGCTCAAGATATGCGGTGGAAGACCACAAGTACTGCGAGCGGCACATGAACCGCGGCCGCCATCGTTCAAGAAAGCCCGTGGAAGCTCCTGCCAAGCTCTCAACGCCCCTCGTGTCCTCTGATTCAATCCAATATCCCCGAAGCGGCAGTCGCTCCAATGCCGGCGTCACAATCGCTCGCTGTCCGCCTCCCGCGGACAGCAATAGGTACTTAGCTTGCTCAAGTCTTTGGTTGCCAACCATAATAAGAGGATGATCGTTTTTGACATTAATCTGGACGTAAATATCAAATAATGTCGCAGGGAAGTTGCACGTACGTTATCCTTTCACCATCGTATGCAAAGGAAAATATTTCGACGGTGTTTGGTAGGCAGATTACTCGAGCTAACTTGTGTTTATTTATGATTTAACTCGTTTACCACTTAATTCAAATTAAAAAAAAAATAATCTGACGCTAAAATATATTTATTCTATCATTCTATTTCTTTTTCTTTATTTATTTCACAGATATTTTCTCCTTGCAAAGACCACCGGATACATAGAGGTGTACGTGGCTCTTTACTCGACATGTGGGACCCACCCTCGAGAGTGAGTTCTGCCTCTTCGGTAAAAGGAGGGGTACGCTTCCCGATAAAATCAAGCTATTGCTGGAATAAAACCTAGACCTGTCAAATTTCGAATATAGGGACGGTAAAAGCGTTAATATTCCAGATGATGATGATAATGCAAATCCGCTTATCAACAAGACAAGATAGAACTGGGGCCCTCTTCGTCTTCCTTCGAGCAATGGTAGATAAGCCATAATACAAGTTCTTTTCTAAGTCCTTCGTCCTAATATTTAGATCAACGACACATGCCCTCCCAGATAATACGTGTATTATTTAGGATGTATGCCATCTTTTGGTAAGGAAGGACCGGAAAAAGAGCATGAGAAAAGGTTTGGGCAAAGCGTTTCTCTTTTCCTAATTAGTTATGATTGGATATTTACTAGCAGTCTTGACATCCTGTCGAGTTCCACGATCAGTACATTACGTGTAAGAAGAATATAATTTGGAGAAGATATCAACTTAGGATACACCCATACATGTTTCTTATATATTTGTCACACCAAGGAATAGCACCAACGTTTGAAGTGGACATGTTTTGGTCACTTTGATCAATCCAATTCGTTGCAATCCATTCTTCCTTTCCCTGACGCGTGTTCACGTCATTCACATTGCAGGCTGCAGATCACCAATGAAAAGCCGGTTATTATACGTCATGATTATGTGAACTCGGCATCCAAACAAAGCACACCATCCACTTTCCTAAATAAGCACAGCCCATTTGGTGGGTTTCCGCTAAGTACGGACTTTGGGCTTCCTCCCTCCAATTCCCTTCTAAGCTTCTCAGGTAACCACGCAGAGATTGGAAGAGAATCGCAGCCCCAAGCCCTTCACAGCTTCTTCGACGACTGGCGCCCATGCGACGAGCCCGATCGTGTACCCGATACATGGCCAACAACGAGGGGATTGTTTCAACCCTGTAAGGATGCCCAAGTGAAGCTAACACTAGATGCAACACACGAGCCAGGTAATGAATCATGGGAAGGAGGACCTTTAGGGGAGATGCTGAACAACACCAGCAACCAGTTAAGGCAATGCACAAGTGATCCGTCCGAAAATTGTGGGACTCAAGAGAGCAATGGTAGCTTGTGTGATGGACTCCTCGGTTCGACTTTCGCGAATTCTAACACAATCCCGTCTTTCTAGTCTATTCGCACTGTGGTCAAGCAGAAGAAGATGATGTGTCTTGTTACTGTTCTATTGCATGAGCCAGGCTAGCTAGTGATCTACCAGCTTCCAAGGAATCTTGAATTTTAATTGGTCAAGTGGAAACTGAAAAATGAATATGATTCAGACCTGAACGATTCTTCGATGCGAGGTGAGGTACTTTAATTTAGGGAGATGTTTCTGGTTTAATTTGCTTTTCAGTAGTTGTCGGACTGATTGGAAAATCAGGTTGTTTGTGGTTTGTTTAAGGATCCTTTGCCTCTGCAGGCTGATATGATAGAGGCCATTTTGGTTTGAGGATGATGAAGTGTTGTTGGTTATTGCAAATGGTGCTTGGCATATTTAGCTTAAGCCGCAGAATGTGTTTGATGCCTTGCAAAGTAGAGCAGTATTCTACAAAGGCTGCCATCTTCCGGCTGCTTGAATTGAGATGTCTGCATTTGGGATTAGTGATTGTTTTCAAATAAGCATCTAAAGACAAAGAGCTCATAGAAGATGGTTTCCCGCAATATGGGAGGCATCTAATCTAATGCATTGATATTAACAAAATATATGACTAGAGATAAACATGCTGATTTATTAGTTTAAAGTGGGATATCTCATTTTGGGTTGCATAAGGAAAAAACACAAGCTAGTGTATGATAAAATAACATAAGGACGAGCCAATGTATTTCGCGAATGTGATAATGAATAAGCTTGCATCTAACTATTTTTCATACAAAACAAAACTCAAGAGAATTGGTCACAAAAGCTTTTGCTATTTTGAATGCCTAGGCTAGCTTGATGCGTGCAAACCATGCCTTTGAATGTAGTTCTACTTTCATAATGCATCTTACATGCTTTAATACATTGAATTCCATAATTTGTAGCACTACAAGTAGGGTTGTCTATTGAGGTTAACAAGCTAAGCCCAACCTAGCTTAGGCTTGCTTGTTAAGATATCAAGCATGATTTTTGAGCTAAGGCTTAGCTCATTAAACAATCAAGTTGAGCTTGTGGGCCTTTGAAAGAGTGATTTTCATTTTCGATAAAATTTGTAACATAAAATATTGCGTCGTTGTAGTATATTACGTAGTAGAAAATCACTTTTCAAAATATTTAATTCTCAAAATCTAACCACGAAAATAGTTACGTCATCTCCACAGGGAGGAATTAGCCTATTGAATTAGTGAGTGGTGACTCGTTTATTCAGGAATCTCAATGGGTGCGCTTATTCTTTAGTGCAACTCGTTACCCTCATGAATTCACATTCTAAGTGATGAATTAAGACTGTAGGTGTTTATATGCAAAATTACCACAATATAATATTCTATTAAATAATGATCTTGGTAATAGTAAACACGGTAAATACCAATTTCTAAAATATGGCTTGTCCACCTTAATCCATGCATTCTATCATTCATGAGAAGAATTCAACCATAAGCAATTAATCGAAAATAGAGGGATATTCATGCAAATTCTTTTCAATATATTAATTCATTAAATACAGCAATAGTGAAACCCGCAATGACATATGTTGTAATTTCTAATTGGAGGAGAAACAAAAGTTTTCTCGTCTTTCTTCCTTACGCTCGCGAGGGAGGATGGCTGGAGGCGGTGTCACATGTAGAGATGCGTCTTGACGAGGGCGTCACGCTAACATAGGAAACATGGTAGGAGGCGGCCGGTGGTGGCGAGACGGAGGACAAGGACATCGGCGACGTCGAGGTGGTGGTTCTACATACTTGGCCATTCGCGGCCTCTGTGGTTGGCAAGATGCTCGGCGGTGCTCGACGTCGAGTTTGGCGGTTGGAGGAGGCTCAGAGGAGTGGCTGCGTGCAGTGAAGGCTTTGGGCTCCTTTGCATGGAGCTATAGGCGGGTTGAAGAAGAGGAGGAAGAAGAAGAAGATGAAGAGGATGGGTTGGCGGTGGATGCGGGCGTGCGTGGAGATGGAGCAGCTGCGTGTGGCATGCTAGGTGGAATGGCAGTGGAGGCACTGGTTGCGCTGTTGATGTTGCACGCGCACGAGGATGCACTAGGGAACGGTGGTGCGCTGTGGGTATGGTAGTGCATGGGAGGTTCTCTACGCGTGGCGGTGATGGTGTGCGCTCTGTCATCGCGCACACCACAGCAAGCGAAGGCACGGAGGTGGGTGCATGGAGAAGGTGATGAAGAAGTTTGCTCAAGCCATGGTGCTCGCTTGGTTCATAGGGTACGTTGGTTCCACGGTGGTGGAGGAAGGAGGAGATCCTCCACAGCGCCAAGGTAATGTTGGTTCCCAGAGCTCGTCCTCTAACTACTCTTCTTATCAGAACACTTGCAGTTTGTTGCTTTAGCCAAATGCTTCTCCAACCACCCGCGAAGAATGCGAGTGGTTGGAACAGTAGAAAAGGGATGGCCGCTCTTTGTCAAACGTTTGATTGATGTTCCAGATGTCTTAAAATGTGTAGATAGCAGTGGTATTCGATGGAGATTCTCAGACGTCCAAATTAAACTTTAGATGTCTTGTAGAGTGATTTTGGTTGTCTACCTGATGCCTTCAGGTGTCATGTGCCTAGCCTGCATCCACCAAATGATTATCATAACATATCATATATTATTAAATATAAAATTGGTGCATAAGATGATATGCAGACTACGTTGAATTCTCACTTAATTCATAATCAAATATCAACTAAGAACGACTAATTAAAGAGTACTTAGGCCAAATAATGGTCCACAAAAGTGGACTTATTAAATGCCCCCATGCCTAAGTTTTGCTAGTCTAGAGCAAAAGTGAAAAACAATGGAAGTAACCAGGAGATTTCTCCTTTACTTATTCCAAAAATTTTGAAATCCAGAGAAATGTGAAGTAATAGTAGCCTGATGAGAACCTCATCATGAACCTTAAATAGCACAATCTAACTCAGATATGTGAGAAAAAGCTCTTACATGACCCAAAGAAAGGCTTAACTCAGAGAATTCTGAGTCTAAGAATAAAACAAATCAATCATAAGGGGTAAAACTACAATTTCACCAATGCAGTTGGCAAACAGGATAATTAAGGGTCCAAACACAGGTCAAACAAGCTTAACAAGAAGAAAAGTGGGATGATCTGATCTAAAAAGGGTTGTAGCAACTTCCATGAATTAAATGACATTCTGTAACCCTAAAACAAATCTACTTCAATTCATGAGGTTCGAGGTAGAATAAAAATCAACTAAACCCTCTAAAATTCATAGAAAAATATTCTCTAGGGTTTAGAACCTTCAATTTGGCCTTAGAAACATATTTTTACCTAAAAAGAGAACCATGCCCAATTAATAACTTAATTTAGGTTTTTGTGCAAATTGGTCGGTCAAACATGGTCCAATCTAAAATTAAAATTAGCCATTAAAATCCTTAGGCTTAAATTAGTCTTGTATAAAAACTTGAGCCTAAGAAGAGACATCCTTGACTGACTTTACAATTTGGTCCTCTTCATTTACTTTCTGACCCTTATCTTTTAAAACCCTTGCATTTAGGCCCCTAACTTTTCATCGTTCTTTGTAGAACGGTCCTTCCTGCAACTTCTGCACAGCGCCATACTCCGGCGACCTTGCGCGAAGTATGGCGCCGCGCAGGGCAGGGCTGCTGTCCTACAGAATAGAAGCGTGGTTCCCTGCGACGTCCTCTGTCGCAAGGACCCGCCCACGTCCTCTGCCGACTACCATGCCTTCCGTGCGAACGCCCAGAAGGCATGGGTTTCATTTCCGGCCTTACTCCGGCGAGACTGGCACGACGGCAACACGCCCCTCCCTCTGCGCCAACCCCTTTATAAGGAGCAGCACACCTTGCCAACTCCGATAAGCTTCCTTTGACGGAGAACCACCCCCCTCTTCATCCCTTCCTCCTCCAGTCAGAGAGCCCGAAGCTTCCGGCGAACTCCTCCTCTTCCTCCTTGTCGCTCTGCTGCCTTACTTGCAATAGGGTTTGCCTTGCTCCATCGTCCGCGCCGGGCTATACCCACCGGCGTCCTCCGCCTACTTCCTCGTCGCCGAAACCCTCCTCCAGGGCGTCTTCATCTCCAGCTCCGGTAGATACGAGCCGGCTGCTCTACCCTCCCCCTTTGTCGAATACTTAGGTAGATAGCTTCCTCTCTATTTCCCTTGCATTTCCCCCTTTTTAAACTGCCCTTTCGACCACCCGACCGCCACTGTCCAGACCACCCTCTCCACCTCCCGATCACCCCCTCCGGCGAGATCATCTCACGACCATAGACACTCCCACACCTCGCCGACCATCCCACAAGCTCCCTCACACTCCACTCTATCGATTCCCCATCTCCATTCACTGCCAAACGCCACCCGACCACCCCCCGAACAAACCCACCTCTCCGGCCACAGTCTGACCTAGGTCAGCCTCTTCATGTACTCCAGCACCCCGCCGACCACCGCACAAGCTTCGCCTCACTCTGACGAAGCTTCCTGCATATTCTGACTGGGTCGAGAGGCCGTTGTTGTGATTTCAAGTGCGCACTCCTCGCCGTCATTGACGACGAGCTCCAGCAGCTTCACCTACAACTACAGGCGCCCTCCAGCCTAGGTGCGCGTCCCAGGTCACATGGGTTGTCTCTGCGAAGGCACCTAGGCCTGCAGCTGGGGAAAAGGCGACGCGGGCCGCCTCAATTGGCAGCAGGTAGCTCGCCTGCGGGCGCCAATCTGGGAGGTGGGACTTTCCGAGGCCAAGCGCTCGCACTTAGATTGAAAAACTGCCTAAGGCTTATCTCCTTCGAACACAGGGGTCAGGTCCCTCTCTCGCACGCTGCATGCCACACGCTCGCTCGCCCTAGCCCGCGCTCACGCCCCGCGGGTCTGGGTAGGATCCAATTACCCAAACCACGCACTCCTCGCCCACCACCGCATGTCGGTGGGCATGGTCCTGGGCGCGATTCCCGCACCCGATTACCCAGCTCTGGGAGAGCAGTCCTAAGAGAGAAATCTGAGAAAGAGAGAGACGCGGGGAAGGGTAGGGGTAGGCTTTGCTCTAACCCTTGTATGAGTGTGCAGGAACAGAAGAAAAAGAATGCAGGAAGGAAAAGGAGGGAAGCGGCCGAAGCCTTAGCCGCTCAGGGCAGCTGAAGAAGAGGAAGAACAGAAGAAGAAGAAGAAAGGAAGAAGAAAAGAACTGTAGCAAAGCCACAAATAAGTCATCTGAACACAGTATCAGATGTCGGAATCCCCACAGCCGTAGAAGGCAGGAAGGAAAAGAAGAGAAAGAAGAAGAAGATCACCACAGCTGTCGGCTAAAGAAAAGAAAGAAAGAACAGAAGAAAGACAAAGAAAGAAGAAGAAGAGAAGAAGAGAAACGGTCAAGGAAGAAGAAGAAGAAGAAAAGAGAAAGAGAAGAAGAAGAAGCCAAGATCTCCCTTTCTCTTTCTCTCTCTCTCTCTCTTATTTTGTAACATAATAGAAAACTTAATTACACTTCTAAAAACATAGTTGCTCCTTGAGTTCGACCTCGGGCAAACTTTGTATTCCGAGTAAAAATTTGTAGTAATTTGGTAGCTGTCTTGTTACATACTATAACGACTGTAACTAAACTATAATAAACGTAAACACAAACAAGCCCTCCAGTTACTATTTTTGGTGCCGTTGCCGGGGAGCAACGGCTATTCTAGAAGTCACAAATTCTCTATTGAGTTTCTATTAATCTCCTCTTATTGTGTGCAGGCACAGGAAATCAAGAAGACAAGCAGCCGCACAACAACCACTCCGAAGACAGGTAATTTTCCTATCCTCTCACTATTAACCCCTAAATTCTAAAGAGGAAGAAAAAGAAAAGAATAAACAATATAGGTATAACCTGTCTCTCATACCTACTAACAGCTGCATATTTTCAAACCACTATTCCTGCACACACTATTAAGGGTATTTAAGGGCTAACACTTTCTTGCTTGAGCCCTAATTACCCCACAAGGAGTTAACTAGACCAAGTAGAGCCAACATAGGACTTAACATTAGGGTTTTAGAGACACACTCCTTAATCAAGAATTGAGAAATTCCAAAAGAAGTGTGCCTAAGCCATTGATTGAAAATACCTATTCAGAAAAACCCTAACCAATTGGCTCTCTAAACACACTTGAACCCTAAAAAATAAGACCTAATAAGTTCTCAACAGAACTAACAGGTAAAGTTGACCTCTTAGGTCAACCAACCTTCAACTTAGGTCACTCTTTACACTCAAAAAGCCTAAAGTTCAAGTGAAAATCTAAGCACCTTGATCTTAAACTAAAAGTGGTAGACTTCAGAGGTCAAGATCCCCATTTTGGTCTACCTGGAATCTCAGTGACAAGAGAGGTCGGATAGGGGAAACCCTGTAACCTGTGGGGACACTCTACCATGTAAGGGTCTTCGCGGGACTCACCCTCTTTGGCTGCCCAGGTAATTCTCAGGTGGACGATCTTTTGATTAAGGGGTCCATCTGCCCCGCACCTCTATAGTCAACCAACATCTTGAGTGTCTTGATTGGGTCCAGCACCTGCTAAACTCATCTCTTCCAACAGTGTATGTTTGGTAGGAGGTCCTTGAAACCTCCTTTAGAACTTCACTCTCCTCAAGGCCGAGCCTCAGTGCCCTTGTTTGAGAAAACAACACTTCACATCGACCTCTCCTCCGACTCCGAACCCCAACTCACCTTCTTCTTCCACAATGGCTCAGCCAGTTGAGGAAGAGAACAATCTGGAGCACCAGCTCCAGCGACTCAATGACCTCTTCCAGAACTTTGTACATCCACCACAGCGTCCTATGATGCGGGACCATTATAATCCTGCTGCGGTGGCTATTGAGCCTCGAGTCAGAATCCCGACTGGAGGACCTGATTCTGAATTAAAGCCCAATATGATTCACGCCATACCCAAATTCCATGGGCTTAATTTTGAAGACCCCTTCCAGCACATCAAACAACTAAAGCATTTGGCCCAAACTTTTGGGTTAGATGCACAAAATCGGGACATTCTCCTCATGAAGATGTTCTCCTTCTCCCTTATGGACAAGGTCGCTCATTGGTACCAAACGCAAACTCGGCCGATCAACAATTGGGAAGAACTTCAGTCTGAGTTCTTGAATAAGTTCTTTCCCGTTGGTCGGACCAATGCCTTGCACCATCAGATTACCCATTTCACTCAGTAAACGGGAGAACCTCTCCATGAGGCATGGGATCGCTTTCAGGATCTCATGAGAAAGTGCCCCCATCATGGAGTTCCTAAATGGGAACAAGTCCTGTCTTTTTATCAGGGACTCCGTGAGGATATTAGGCTTTTCGTCAATGCAACTTGCGGAGGGAATATCATGGGTCAACATGAGGACACCGTATGGAAGATTCTCAAAAACATGTGCGAGAACTCCATCAATAATGGCGAGACTAAAAGTACAAGCATCAATCCAAACTCGCCATTCTACCTGAGGATGTACTGGTCTGATATTCTCCCTAGAAAGAATGTATATGAGTAGAGACCTGAGCTGAGGATTAGGTAAGGAATCTACAGGTTACTTGAGTGATTATTAAGTCCAAAGAGGGCTTAGTCTATTTAGGTTCCATTCCCAATAAGAATTCATCTTCCACATCCTTACCTAACTTCATTATTTTATGAACCTCCAACTACTCCTCTACAATAGATGAGTCATGAATAGAATTTAATATCTCATTAGTAGACTCATAATTCACATGCTTTGATGACAGTTGGGTTTCCTGGGAAGTAGCAAGATCAGAATTATCATTAAATCCATCCCCGGGTTTTTTCTTGTCAATTACATCCTTTCCGGGGACTTTGTGTGCTACTTCACTATCCTTAATATGTTTAGGAGGATTATCATCTTTAATGTTATGGAGAAAGCCTATATCACTGAATTCTTTGTTCTTCTCGGGGCATAAATCCTTAATTGATGTATATTGTCTCCGAGAGTCTCTCCTAGGCTTCTCACTACTGTGTTCGTCCTCCAATTTCAACTCTTGGTTTTACGGAGGTTGACTCTCGAAATCAAAAGAAGGGAGGAATCCAGATTTCACCAGATTATTTATATCCTCAGGGGATAAGTCCTCAAATAACACATAATTCCCCTATGATTCACTCCAGATTCTAAGGCTGGGTTCCTCCATCGGGTCATCCTTGTCCTCTAAAGTAGACTCTTTGTACCCTTGAGACCAAAATTGATCCAATTCATTCTCCATTCCCTTAGGGTCACCTTCATTGGGTGCATTTAAATCCTCAGAATGTTGAATGGTAGGTGTTTCCTTAAGTGGAGGGTCAGGATTAGGCTCGCTAAAGGTAGAATGGGGTTCCACCAGATGATTAATAGGGGAAGTGATATGAACAATACGACATTGACCCGGGTTATCAAGGGTAAGGAAAATATTGTCATCATGGTCAAGGTTCTCAAGAGGTACCATCTTCCCTTTCTTTTGACTCTAACATAGCTCAGGTGGATAATCTCTAGGGTCGTTTTATTCTAGTGGCCATGTCTCATGGGGAGAGTCTAAGTGATAGCTACTCGAAACGGGATCCCTATTGTCATTGGTTTCCTCAGAATTATTTTGATGATCACGGTTATACGGGTAGGGATCAGAATAATTAGTAAGAGCGTAGCTAAGCTGTCTAATTTCTTTATTCAATTGCTGACTTTTCCTCAACATCTCTCCCATAGATTCCATCATTTCTTTTTATTGTTTTTGCATTCCTATCATAAAAGAGGAGATGCTACTACTATTAGATTGGGGAGGATAGTCAATCTCAAGCTCTGGTTGCCTAGGGGTATCAATCCAACCTCGATAAGAAAAATCATGAAGGGTGGGAGGGTTAGGTGTTTGTATAGTAATGGAGATTCCAGGATTGGAAAATCCTGCTCCTAGGCTATGCTCAATGTGGGAGCTATCGGGCTAGTACTCCCAAGATAGGAATATGAATGATCCCGTGAATTGTCAATATACCCATCAAAGGATGGATACACTCGGGACATGGGATCCTGGTTAAAAGATGGGAAGTATTGACTCTGATAATTTGAATGATAAGAGTAAGGGTGATCCATTTCTTTAAGTTAAACAGGTTAAACTCTCTTAGGATTTAGAAGCAATCAGAATAAAAGCAGAAACTTCCTCGAGAGTTCTACCACTGTCAAAACAAACACAAATACAGTGGGATATGCTTTTAGGCTTAAAATTAGGTGTTCAGTTGGTAGCCAAAAAAGTTTCGCAAGAATTACGCTTCCTAGGCCGACCTTCGTTGGTGCCTACAACCTACTCGTAAGGGATGGAAGTCTCGAATCGAACCCACACACGAGGAACCGAAGTAACTTGGTGGATAGGCTTGTTGATTTCCGACTAACTTTCCTTGTGGTGCAAAAGAGGAGAGGTAGAAATTTATCTAGTGACCTTATGTGTGATGTGCATAGTGTCTCATGTATGCAACACACGTTTACATTTTGAATTTTGAAATCTTGCAAACAAGATCCTTTTGCACACAATTTCAAGTCAGATTTTGAAGTCCAACCTCTTAACAATCCCAATTTTTAAAGTGACCACTGAATTAATTCGATTCAAACACTTTAGTGGTCTTGAATTTAAGTCTAATGTAGATGCACGACAGGTATTTGATGCTAAAGAGAAGACGTACCTTACTCCAGCTTTCTTCGTGCAAGATGTCTGCAATGCATAAACATAAACTAGATGCTACTCATTCAATCCTAGATGGTTGCCCTATTGATATGCAGCTTATAGCAGGTAGTTCAATTTTTTTTATATTTTTTTAATAATATCAAGTAAACAAACCTAATCTAACTGACTAACTAACTAACATATATGTAGTTCAAATAAACCTATAATCTAAATAAAATGGGAACACACTCCCAAAAATACACTCCCGCATACAAGAGCAATAAGAAATAAAAAGTACTGGAAACACGTTCCCAAAAATGTCCAACAAGGGTCCAAAAGACATAAATTAAATGCTAATGTCTATTTAAACTAATCTAAATCTAAAAGAAGCAAATATATGTCTCTAGTCACCGATCCTTCCTCCACGCCCGTGGGATCAAAGCCCACCTGCTCCTATTGCCCCTCTAGGTGGCGTCAAGGTCCACCAAGAATATCGCCTCCGTCGTGCGTGCCCATCACGTTCGTTTCCTCCAAATAAATGTACCTCGCACAGGAAAAAAAATAGATCAATGATTCAGAAAAGCTTCAGAAATAACATAAAAATGATAGAAAATCCCTGAAAAATTTAATAGGCGTATTTTCTCCTCGGCAATAGCGCCATTTGAAAGAGCGATCTTCATTTTCGATAAAATTTGTAACATAAAATGTTGCGTCATTGTAGTATGGTAGAAAATCGCTTTTCAAAACATTTAATTTTCAAAATCTAACCACGAAAATAGTTAAGTCGTCTCCACAGAGAGGAATTAGCCTATTGAATTAGTGAGTGGTGACTTGTTTATTCGTGAATCTCAATGGGTGAGCCTATTCTTTAGTGTAACTCGTTGCCCTCATGAATTCTCATTCTAAGCGATTAATTAAGACTGTAGGTATTTATATGCAAAATTACCAGAATATAATATTCTATTACATAATGATCTTGGTAATGGTAAACACCGTAAATACCAATTTCTAAAATATGGCTTGTCCACCTTAATCCATGCATTTTATCATTCATGAGAAGAATTTAGCCATAAGCAATTAATCTAAAATAGAGGGATATTCATGCAAATTCTTTTCAATATATTAATTCATTAAATAAAGCAATAGTGAAACCCGCAATGACATATGTTGTAATTTCTAATTGGAGGAGAAACAAAGGTTTTCTCGTCTCTCTTCCTTGCACTCGCGAGAGAGGATGGCTGGGGGCGGTGTCGCATGTAGAGATGTGTCTTGACGAGGGCATCGCGCTGACGTAGGAAACACGGCTGGAGACGACAGGACGGAGGACGTCGGCAACGTCGAGGTGGTGGTTCTACGTGCTTGGCCGTTTGCGACCTTTGTGGTTGGCGAGATGCTCGACGGCACTCGGCGGTGCTCAACGTCAACTTTGGCGGTTGGAGGAGGCTCAGAGGACTGGCTGCATGTGGTGAAGGCTTTGGGTTCCTTCGCGTGGAGCTATAGGCGGGTTGAAGAAGAAGAGGAAGAAGAAGAAGAGGAAGGGTTGGTGGTGGATGCGGGCATGCGTGGAGATGGAGCGACTGCGTGTGGCGCGCTAGGTGGAGTGGCCGTGGAGGTGCTGGCTACATTGTTGGTGACATTGCGTGCGAGCAGGGATGCGCTAGGGAACGGTGGTGCGCAGTGGGTGTGGTGGCGCGCGGGAGGTTCTCTGCGCTCGGTGGTGACGGATGATGTTGGTGGTGGTGATGGTGTGTGCTCTGTCACTGCACACACCACGGCAAGCGAAGGGTGGAGGTGGGTGCGTGGAGAAGGTGATGAAGTTTGCTCAAGACATGGTGCTTGCTTGGTTCGTAGGGTACGTCGATTTCACGGTGGTGGAGGAAGGAGGAGATCCTCTGCAGCGCCAAGGGAACGTTGGTTCCTAGAGCTCGTCCTCTAGCCGCTCTTCTTATCAGAACACCTGCAGTTTGTTGCTTCAGCCGAACGCTTCTCCAACCACCCGCGAAGAATGCAAGTGGTTGGAATGGTAGAAAAGGGATGACCGCTCTTTATTAGTCATATGATTGATGTTCCAGACGTCTTAAAATGTGTAGATAGCAGTGGTTCTTGATGAAGATTCTCAGACGTCCAAATTAAACTTCAGATGTCTTGTAGAGTGATTTTGGTTGTCTGCCTGATGCCTTCAGGTGTCATGTGCCTAGCCTGCATCCACCAAATGATTATCATAACATATCATATGTTATTAAACAAAAAATTGGTGTATAAGATGATACGCAGACTACGTTGAATTTTCACTTAATTCCTAATCAAATATCAACTAAGAACGATTAATTAAAGAGTACTTAGGCCAAATAATAGTCCACGAAAGTGGACTTATCAGCCTTTACCAAGCTTGAGCTCGAGACCAAGCCAACCTATCAAGCATGGATTTTTTTTATACCATGAGGTATTTACTTCAAGATGTAGACGGGGTTTAATTACCATTACATACTAAGTTTAAAGACCTCAAATCTAGGATCTTGAGTCAATCCAAACTTGTGTGTGTTGTAATGAACTCATTAGTGTCAACAATGAGTCAAGTCAATATACCTTGTAAAGTGTGAACCTTTGTGTTTTTGTTAAACATCAATCAAACCCATGCAAAATATATTGTATATGATATTATTGAATTTGTCTTGTTGTAAGCTTTCCAACATATCTTACCTTATGAAAATCCAAAATTCATGACTCAAATTATGCAAAAAAAATCTGAAACAAGGATGACAAGTGGAACCAAATTAAATCCAGGTTTGTTTTAAGGTATTTAATCTAAGTCTAAGGCTTAAAATGATTCTTAAGATTATAAGTGGGACTCTCTTGGAGTGATTCTTAAGCTTATAAATGGGACTCTAGATATTTCCTCTTAGTCAGAAGCTTCTTAATAGTGTATTTCTTGAGAAAATATATGTGGAGAGAGATATAGAGGAGAAAGATAAAAGAAAGAGAAGAAAGAAAGGATGAGAGTGAATGAGAGAGTCATAGTAGCAAGGAAGGAGAGCATGTAAGATGCTAGTCGTACATGACTTGAGTCCCCACCTTGATAGAAGATTAAGATCGATTTTCCACAATTAACCTAAGATTTGTTGTTGTCCAATACATAACCATGAAACATGTCATTTAGTACAGTGAGTAGCATACAACATGCATAAAAAGAAAGGACATAATTATCAAATTGGGATAAAAGTCCATGCATCAATAATCCATAAGTCATAGTTTGTAGCCATCCCTGCATAACAAATAGGACATGTCTTAAAGGAAATAGACTAGAATAGAAAAGGAAAGAAAACTAAGGAAAGGTGAGGTAAGCCCTCATGAACCAACAACAATGTATAAGTTGGGCCAGCACATGCTCTCTTCATGCAACAACAAAAAGTGGCTGCTACTCACCAAACTCTAAGTATCCAGTCTAAATAGAAAACATCAACAAAAGATGAGTATAATAGAAAAATGGCACGTGAAACAAAACTAAAGAAAGCACCAAGAGCAAGAAATGGGCACTATACTTATATTATTCTCTTTGATTATCCCATTGTGAGTCAGTTATCTAATTATGGTACCTCCTTGTCTCATGATTCTTAACATCTCATAATCAATTTCTTGAAAGACACAAGGACGTATCATTATAATATTCCAACTGGCAAGGTGGATAAGAAGCATTCTCTAGGTTAAGAGAATATCTTGCGATAGTCCAATCACCCAGTCTATCACCATTAAGTAACAATATTGACAAGGTGGTGACTACGAACTAATGCAAGAAGATTATTAGTCAACCAAGCTTAAGAGCAAAACGTGACATGTAAATCGTCATCGATCAACTACCTGAGAGGCTAGTAGACTAGGTCAAAGATTTGAGTAAGAGAATGAGAATTAAAGCTCATTTTTTACCCCATCTTTAGACATGATTTTGCTACTACTTTAGAAAGAATTATAAGTGGGAAGATCCTTTCTTACCCCATCATACCTAAACTAGCTCTTGATTTTACTCAAATATGTAGATGAAACAAATCTTCTTGACAAGGCTTAACCCACAAAGCAAGTATAATACAATGTCCTTTGACAATGCCAAACCACTTTTGAATCACCTATGTTGAGATGATTATAGGTGACAATTTTCTATAAGATAGTTAAAGTTTGGGAAGTTGCTAATAGAATGCAATTGGATGTTCTATAGGTTTGTTATTATGATGTCTTTTCTAGATCACCTTACCGTCATCTATAGCTTCTATAAATATCCTACTAAGATCATGATTAAAGAAAGAAGCCAAAAAGTAAAATGCACGTTGCAACACGTTTTACAACACATAAAGTGAGAGTGGTGGTTTCAACTAGTGTATTTTAGCTTTTCACCAATGGAAACTATTTTCCGTAGATGAAATATCATTTTTTAACTGAAAAATCACTTCCCATAGGTGAAAAATCACGTTTCAAGTGAAAAATCATTTACCACCAATAGAAAGGTAAAACACGCCGGTGTATTTTCATTTTCAACTGGTGTGTTTCGATTTTCAACCAATTGAAAATAATTTGTAACCAGTGTATTTTGATTTTGAGTCGGTCTACTTGATTTTTAACCGGTTGATTTTGATTTTCAACAGATTAATTCTGATTTCTAATCAGTGTGTTTTATTTTTTTCTTTGAATTTAAACATGAGTGGGGATCGCACATTACAACACGCATTTCCATACTCGTGTCCAAGAAAGTATTAGACTAAATTGGAAGATGAATCAATAGATTTCAAAAGAAAATTATCATATTGATGGTTTATTGTAAACATTGTTGCTTATTAGAATTTCTTATGAAAATTTATTTCTTGCTTAGTACTTGCTCGCTCCTTTTATTCAATATCTTCATTATCCATCTAAATGTTGGGCTCAAATACTGGTTGTAAATAGCATTTATTGCAATATTGTGGATTTTGTAAAGGGGATCATTTCTTTTTACCTTTTAGCTATAGTTCTTTTGTTACTCATTTTATGCATTTATTACTAGTTGTAATCATGTAATACTTGTTTTATAAATTGTTGTGCTTCAATTAATTCTATAAGTATCCTAATAAGATCATGATTAAAGAAAGAAATAGACTAAATTGGAAGATGAATCAATGGGTTTCAAGGGAAAATTATCATATGGATGGTTTATTGTAAACATTGTTGCTTATTAGAATTTCTTATGAAATTTTATTTCTTGCTTAGTACTTGCTCACTCCTTTTATTCAATATCTTCATTATCCACTTGAATGTTGGGCTCAAATACAATTAGTGAGGTTGAAAGCAAGTACGTTATCTTACATGAATGGTTGTACATAGCCATTATTGCAATATTGTAAATTTTGTAAAGGGAATCATTTGTTCTTACTTTATAGCTATAGTTCTTGCGTTAGATTTGTGGGTTATTTATCCCTCTCGCCCAAGATAAATATCATCATCATTTTATGCTTTTATTACCAGTTGTGATCATGTAATACTTGTTTTATTAAGCGTTATGCTTCAATTAATGTGAATATTTTGTTGTCCTTTGTGAATATTTGATGCAATCAAATTGGTAAAATAACCCACCAAAATAATTTTCCTCAAATTTGTCAACTCCTAATTTCATAGGCTAAGGGTCATGGGGTGTAAATTTTGGAAGGAATTTCTTTACGGTAAGATCAAGCTAAAATTTGATAAATGTTCACCTAGTTTGTACAATAATATAGGTAACTCATGGTTTCAAAAGGAAGGTTTATGTTTCTTATGGTTCTTACATTGAGTTATTAAGCTATACACCAACTAAATTTTATGAAAAGATATAGATTGATTACGGTAGATATTTTCATACTCTTCCTTAAATATCATTAATGCTATATAACTATTGTAGAAAGAGGTGCCTTTTTGTGAACAAGTCTTTCACTCAAAAAAGAATAAAATTTGCCACCAAGGGATGGTTGCAGTGGTAGAGTATTTCACCGACATCTAAGAGGTCATGGGATCAAATCCGAAGGTCTCCACATTTACCTTCTAAAAAAAATAGAGACTAAATTTTCTCGGGATTTAGATTCCTTAAGTATTTAGGTTGAGCTAGGGAAACAACTTAGAATTGGGATATCCTAGGTACAAATATTATGAAGGTGTCATGAATAAGTGAAATGCTCGTTGGAATGTTTCCAGTTGAGTATTATTGTAAAAAGATTAAGCTACCTCATATCAATAGCTTACTGCTATTGAAGCATGGCTTGTACTAGTAGAGAAATTCTAAGCTTGAATATTAGCCCATTCAAGGAGGTGAATTGCCAAGTTTGTGTATTTGGATTCACAATCATTTCTTGTTGATTGATTATGAATAGGTAAATTCATAGTATGTTTATTTGTCTTACAATATCTATTAAGCATTCACATGTGAACATTGTGTGCCATATGTTGGTATTCTATAACCAATATATATACATTATTTTGAACAATATGAGCAAAGCCTTGATAAACCATGGACACCATAGAAGCTCATGATCAAAATTTCAAACATGAGTAATAACCCATGGAGATTCAACAACGACTATTGGCTAGGTTTCAATTTTCGAAACCTTTTGCTAAGCTTGGTAAACAATTGATGGCCTTGTAGAAAGTAGTGGGCAAGTGAAAGGAGAAAGACTATTTAAGTCATTGTTGCATTTGTATGCCAACATTTTGTTTGATGTATGTGATACCTCCACAACTATAATGAAAGGGTTGTGGATGAATTTGATAAAAGGTATAATATCAATGATCTCACATCAAAAACTACTCCATTTCCAAGTTCTTAGCATTCCATATGGTTGAGGTTAAGCCTATCTTAGAGGAAGCTCATGTTGCTCCATGGGCTTGCATATGCTATTTGAAACTTCTTGAGATGCTTAACTAGTGCAAACACTGGAGGAATTATCTCAAAAGGATTTTAGTATAAATTTCAAAAATAAGATGGAAAAACTTCTTGATATCACTTAACTAACAGCAACCATTATTCCCAAGAAGCACAGGAAATAAGCATCTATAAAGCCCATGAAAGTTCAAGCCAGGATAAACATGATAATCTTGAAAGGCAAAAGGAATAAGTATAAGAGATAATAAAAACATAACAAAGGTCAATGTGGATTGGTTGATTAATTGTAGAAGAATTATGGATAGGTTAATTGCTTATACAAGAATTGTCCTTTTCTGATTGCTTAATGAAAGCCCAATGTTGGGGATCCTAAAAAATACATAGTGAGTAAGAAAGTTACAAAATGAAGATATGTCTCTGGAAGATGCATAAGCCTATTTAGTTCATGGAAGGGGGATTCCATGCACATATTTTTGGGCTACAAAGATGGGGAATGACTTGCAATTTGGTTCTAAAATTAAGGACTTAAGATACTTGTTACAATACATTTAGACGTGCATTATGTGAGGTGGGAATTACAATGATAAATTGCAAAAGATTTACCCAATTTCTTTCTTATAAAATTTATCATTCAACCTAATTATTTATAATAAAGTCATAATTTAAGACATGATATTCTTCCCTATTATTTATGATAAGATATAGTATTTCGAACAATTTAAGTATGATATTGATTCTTATTTTTTTCCTTATGTTTGTACATAATTGCCTAGGTGATAATAGATTTGATATTTTGTTCCTTAATATATTATAGAGTTGATATTTGCTATATTTCAAGATGTTTTCCAGATAAGGACTAGGGATGCTAAAATTTTAACATCAAATGATTTAGCCACACATTCAATTCCCTTCTAAAGCATGCAGAGGATCTATGATATAGAGCTAATTCATCTCACTATGAATCTAATAAAGAAGTAAAAGATTTCCCGACAGATTGCACAGTTATAAAATTGAATTCCCTCCCCACCATAGAGACTTCATACCTCCCATGAAGTTAAGCATTCTGAAGATACTATTAAGAGAAAAATCAACTCCATTATTTCTAATTATATGTAGAAAGTAATGGTTACTTTTAGGATGTTATTAAGGATGAAAACAAATCAAATATGGATTTGGATATCCGATGATCATACCTGAATATGGTCGGATTTGGATATTCGAGTTTAAATATTTGTTGGATTCAAATACAGATTTGGATAGCAAATTTAGAATTTTATCGGATACAGATTTAGATATGATATGTCGAATTTTGAATCAGGTCTAGATTAGATTTTGATATCCAACATATTAAATCTATATGTTGTGCATTTTTAGTTGCTTTTATGTACATTATTATTATTATTATTATTATTATTATTTAAAAAGTCTTTTATGTGTACATTATTTTTTTAGATGTTTTTTTTTGGAGGAAGATTATTTTGTTAGATGTTGTAAGACTTAAATTGAGCTTTAACTTAAATTATCATATATTTAAACCTAATAATCCCTAAATATAGTTATAGGTAGATTGAAACTTCTAACATATTCATATTTTTATTCAATATTTATCTATTAATTATATCTTATTTTAAAATTTAACTTATATTCGTATCTAATTTTTATATGAACCAAATTCATATCTAATTTTCTTAACATATGATAAGAAGAAATTACTTCTAATCTCCGTCCAAATCTGAACGTGTATTCGACTTTGCGGAAATAAATATTGATATAAAAATAATCATATATGTTCTGTATCTGATCTGATTTTATCCGTAGGTGTTCACTCATTTCCTCTTGGCATGCACGTTTGAGAGGGATGTTTTCACCGCTATCGGAGCATCAACGTTTGCAAACGTGGAAAACTTTTGGCAATCTTTACTAAGTGGATGCGTGGCGGAGACAACTCAAAGAGTGGAGGTTGCGGTAGCTCAGTGTGTAATGTTTAGGAATAAGAGGGTGTTGCGTGAAAATGTAGTAAGATGAGTCCTTGGCACCTTTAATGCTTGGTCCTACTGCAACTTGCGTTACTTTTGGGATGTCCTATTAAATGAAAATGGTTCTTGAGAGAAAACTCAAGATAAATTAAAAAATGCAACACTAATATTCTTACGGGTAGAATTATATATTTTTTATTATATAACTTAAAATATACATCAATCTTAGGTAGAATTTTAGTAAGATTCTATATGTAACCTCTCCTCCCTATCTCCTCTCCTAAATTTTTACTATAAAAGAGTACCCTAACTATAAACCCCCTGCCACACCACTTACCCACCCACAACCTCCTTCGGTCACCACCGTCGTTACCTCTACCACTTGCCAGCGCAACGAGGAGCTCTGCACTAGGCAACGCCTCTCCGAGGAGCAGAACCGTCGCCACCGCACCTCCGCCTCTTGCCAATGTGATGAGGAGCTCCATGACAGGTAGCATCTCGTCGAGGAGCAAAGCCGCCACTCCTCCCCATCTGATTCCCCGATTTGCACCCTTCACCTCGAGGATCACCTCTCCCACATTGAAATGCCATTTCCTAGAGTCGTTTGGCATTTTCGGAATCCATAGGGGTTTTCCTATAGTTTTAAACCCCTTATCTTTTGTTTCGAGGGTTTGTGAGGGGGAGAGGGAAATTGCAGGAACGTCCCCGTAATTTCCCTACCACCTCTCCTCACTGTACGTGCCCCATTCCCTCCCACTCACCTCGCACGCCGCGCCATTCCCCCTGTGGCACCCTCACCTCCCTCTCTCGACCATTCCCTCCCCCATACCTCCTCCATTTAACCCTGTCGTCCCTCCTCCATCCTCCGCACATCGTGAAATGACCCGCCGCCCTTTTAGTCAGATAAGACTTCTGGAGTGTCAGTCAGACGTGTAGACATAGATCAGGATGTCCGAAAGTGGGAAAAATCGAAACTTACTTGTCCTTTGTGCACACGCGGCGCGCGGATCGTTCTCTCACCTCTCAACCCTCTCACCCGAAACCCTAATGCTTCTCTTTTTAAACCCCCCTTCTACATGTTGGTGCTAGAGCACCACGATCGTTTATTTTGATGATGACAAAACACGTGTCTTTTAACATTTGCTTTTGAGTTCTAGTTTTCATGACAAATTGCAAATAGAGACAAGTGATTAAATGGAGTTCGATATCGCATCCATGGCAGATTGGAGGAGCTGGACTGAGGTGGAGAAGCTTCGTGAGAAGCGAAAGCTTGAAGAAAGGAGATGAAGAATATGATAGATTTCATTTTATCTTGTTCTATGTAATTTTGTTTCGTTGTTTTGGTTTTTATTTTTGTCTTAGATCTTATGTTAAAGAGCCTTAAAGAACCCTTAAAGTAGTCTTAGGAACACCTGCACTACCCTAAAATACTTAGGTTTTATGTAAAGAACTTAGAAAAGCAAAATAGGGTTCAGACAGCCTTATCAGACGTCCAATCTGGAAATCGGACGTTTGATATTGACTTTTAAGACGTCTGACTGTTTGATCAGACGTCCAAACCATCTAGGCTGGACTTAGTAGGTTCTGTTTGTTCAGTCGTCCAGACCTTAGTCCAGACGTCTTAGTAGACGTCTGATGCCTTTGCCAGAAGTCCAATTAGTGGAATGTTGGCTGCCTTAGTAAATGACCCTTAGCCTTGTATCAGACGTCTGTAGAGGACCCCAGACGTCTGATATGTGATCGTTTTACCTCGGTTGACCCAAAATCTCTTCTCAGAGATTTTCTAGCTGTTCTACTCCCTTGGGAATCCATTTCCGCAGAACAATAGGTTTCCAGACGTCCAGAACTAGTGCCAGACGTCCTGTGTGTCGTCTGATGGACATATACTAGAACCCTGTTTCAGTTTGATTCAAGTCAGGAAGGAAACCTGCCTAAAATCAGATGTCTAACTTAGTTCCCAGATATCTTAAATAGGTTTTCCAGACGTCTGATGCCAGGACCAGATGTCTGATGACCTTGTCAAAATCATGATTAATTCTGACTACGGCCTGATTTGCCTTGGACTTGCACCCAACGGCTATGGAAGCCTTCTAAGGCCTGGCCCTCTATAAATAGAGGAGGATCCCTTGGCTTGAAAGATACACCCAGGACACACCTTGCAAGAATATTTCCACTCTCTTGTGTCAAATTGAAGTAGAAGAAGTGTTTGCTCTCAAAGGCTTGTTCCACATCCAAGTGCCTCATCCAACTTGCGCACCCGCTCTCCCTCTGCGATTATGAGAGCGACGAAGCACAGCCACGTGGTTCATGCACTCGCATCGTCACATCGATGTATTTCCACCAAAGGGAAGTTTCCTAACTCCTATGGAAGCTAGGTTTAAATATTGGTGGCTCTATAGGATTGTTGTACATGTTGTTGTCTTTGGTTGGGTATTTGCTTTGTGAATTCCCGTCTCCTTCACGAGACAAAATCCTTCTTGTGAAGAGAAGGGGTTTTGAGGTACACTGCCCTCGATCTAAGTAGAGTGGTTGTAATTGAGGTTCAATCACCCTCGTTCAAGTGACTGGGTTTAGTGGATTTGATCAACTAGGTCGATCAGGAAATCCTAACTCGAGAGGGTTAGGTAGTGGTTTTCACCTAGTTTGGGTTTCCACCTAAAAATACTTGTGCCTATTGTGTGATTGCTTAATTTTGTGAGATTGTCTATTTTATTTCCGCACTTTATATCTCACCCCCTCCAACCAGGAAATTACAATTGGTATCAGAGCAGGTTCTTGCTGTTTCAGCGTAACAACCAAGCAAGAAGATCATGGAGGGAAGTAGTTCCGCAATCAGGATTTCTGAGGGGCAATCTATGACCCAATCGCCGTTCTTTGACGGCAGCAATTACCCATACTGGAAGCTGCGGATGAAGACATGGCTTCAAGCCAATGACTTCAAATTATGGGACCGTTGCGAGACCCCCTTCGACATCCCAGAAAGACCCACCGCAGGATACTCGCAGCAGCAGATCCGGGAACTCTCACTCAAAGCAAAAACGATGAACACGTTGTACTGTGCGTTCAGCCTGGAGGAGTTCAACAGAATCTTGCAATGTGCCACCGCATATGAGATCGGGCACACACTCGAGGTAACTCACGAAGGTACCTCAAAGGTAAAGACTTTTAAAATAAATTTACTTTCTCATGAATTTGAGTCTTTTCAATGAAGTCTAACGAATCTCTAAGTGAGATGGACACTAGGTTCACTCATTGTAAATAATTTAAAAGCTTTAGGTAAGACCTTCATCAAGGGGGAGCTTCAAGGAAAGTTACTCTGTTCCCTTGGACCGGAATGAGAGCAGAAGGTCACTACAATCGAGCAGGCAAACTGTTAAGACCTGTGCTATTTGAGCCTTTTAAGACGTCTGGACTGTGGGTCAGACGTCTGGTCAGACGTTTGGACACCTTCCGAGATGTCTGGAAATCGAAAATTTTGAGTACGAACTCGCGTCTGCGCTCGTGCTGCGCGCAGACAATACACTCCCCTCGTTTTTCTCTTCTTCTCTCTCCTTCCGCCCCTGACGAAACCCTAAACCCACACCCTTATATAAAGCCCCCTCCTCTCCCTCACTCCACCCCACTTCCCAGCCACCTTCCTCCTTTCCTCCAGCAATAGCAGCAGAGCGAGTGAGAGCGTGGGAGTGGCGTGAGAAGGAGAGGAGGAGCAGCGTGAGAGGGAGAGGAGTTAGCTTGCGAGCTCGCGTGGGAGCTCGCTGGTGAGCTCACGGCCGGAGCGACGCATGTGCAAGGCGGAGGAGTGCGTCAGGGAGGTCCTCCCAGACACTACTGCCGGAGCAGCAGGCGAGAGGGTGCGGTGCGGCCATGCGTAGCACAGGAGGGCGGAAGCAGGTTCTGGTTCTGGAATTTTCCCAGAATCAAACATCTGGAGCGACATCCAGACGACGTAGCCAACGTCTGGAAGAGGTTGCAGATGACTGAGAAGTAGACTTTGCGAAGGTACGTCTTCTTTGCTGATACGGCCATGCAGGCCACTCTGCCGAGGCACTGTTGCATGCCTTTTTGAGGAGATTTGGTGGATTACATGTAGGGTTCGCTTCGGGAAGGCGCGGGACACGCCCTTCCTTGCATTTCGGACGTCTGGGCGACTTACCAGACGACGGGATGCGCTTCCAGACGTCCGGAGAGGTGGTCGGACATTTGGAACTAGGTCTAGACGGCCTAGTGGAGTTCCTGGACGTCTGAGGAGTGGCGCAGGACTTGAGGTATGGCACTGGACACTTTTAAGACGTCTAGAAGCTATTCCAGACGTCTGATTTGAGTCAGAAATACTATTTTTGACCCGTTTAGGGTCCGTTTGAGGTTTGATTTCCGCAATTAAGATATCAATGTTTGCTGTATGATTTCCTCTACTTGTTAGAAGACTTTATATACTATTTTGAGTATTCTCTTATGATTGATCCTTGTGATAGGACTGGTTTCTGTTGCAGGTTCGAGGCTTGCTGAGGCACGTGAGCTTGCCGTTCAAGCCCCTACTACTCCTGGGTTTACTGGTAGAGTGGCTTCCCTTAATTTATCTAAAACCTAAATGCATGTGTGGAATGAATGATTAGAACCTAGGATATGACATGAATCCTAGGACTAGAAATCCTGGAATGTCTGTATTGAATGAATGGATTGTGTCTTGAATGAGTAGATAGAATGATAACAATTACCTGTAAATGAATAACAGTTGCCTGCGAAACATGTAGTACTTGTGCTAGCTAATTGTTGAATGTAATTTTTCTGTCGCACACATAATATGAGCTGCATGTATATAATTTGGAAATGGAAAGGTGAATGTTGGAAACACAAACTACCTGTGAATAACCTGAATATAGAAATGTGAATGATAAAATCACCAGTTGCCTGTGTATAACCTGAGAATGGAAATAGAAATGATAAAACCTGATATGGAATGGCCTAAGGAATATGAGCATGAACCCTACGAGGAATTTGGAGTAGAGCTCCTGGAAATAAATGGAATGGAACTGGAAATGTGAGTGGGGAAGTGAGCTGGCCCTTGAGTATGGAGTACCAAGTAGAGAAACTGTCCCCCTGTTTAGTGCGGAGCGGAGCTAGCCGCCCTTGGGTTGGGGCCCTGGGTTAGGATTGGCCACTCTGTACCGACTTCTTGGCCCTCGTGTACACTATATCAGGGAACGCTACTAGTGTAGGGAGAGAGCTAGTAACCCCACGGGGCCCGGGGTTCAGCTAGCTGCCATACACTGACTTGTTAGGCCCACTGGGCAAACCAGGGTAGTCAGGCGAGGGTGCGCGGACTGTGGAGGGGCAAGACCCTTGTTTGGTTCTTAGGAGCTAGACCCCTGTTACTGAGAGAGCTATGCCCTATACTGGTTCCGTGCTGTGCTTTGGGCGCACCCGCTAACGGAAACGACTAACCGCGTGCCAGTGTGGGGTAGCTACCCGTGCGCTTATCACGCATGCCGTAGTCACCGTTACGTCTGTTCGTGACCTTGGGGTTGTTGATTAGGTGTAGGACCACCACGGGGGACTCTCCCGACCAGGAAAGCACCACGTGCGACTTCTACTCTTCGGAAAAGACTGTAATCAAGATCATTCCCACGAGGAACATTCGATATCAAGAAAGAGACCTGATAAATAAACCAAGTGGTGAAAGAAAGACTAATTAGTTAAAGAAAGAAAGAGATTGAAAAACAACACCTACCTGTCTACCTTTACTGCTTTAGTTAGTTGGTTGCTACTCTACTCAGCATTCGCTGACGTTTGTACTCATAACCCCTTTTCAGGTCCAGGTGTTAAGCAGCTAGAGCCTACGGCTACAGAGGGTGCTAGGCCCAGTAGAGCCCAGTAGTTGTAGCTTCCTGTTGTGGTCCTTTTCAGTTATTGTGAGTAGTTTCTTGCACCTTTGTACTCTGACATTCTGTACTTTATATTCTTGTACCTGTTTACTTTTCCACTGTTGTGGTGGTATGTACTGTAATAGTTTTACTTCCTTACTGCTGTACTTTTGTTACTGTTAGTTGCTTAGCATAGTGAATGTGGTTTACTTTCCTGCTTTTTGGTTACTTTCTCGTTGGATGACTGGGTCTTGGGATCAGTCGAGTCGGTCCGGTCTCGTGTCCTGTAAGGATTCAGGAACCGGGTCGTAACACAAACGAAGTAGAGGAGCTTAATATGGAGGATCTCCTAGGCAACCTAATGGCCTATGAGACAAAACTAAAGCAGAAGGACACACTAGAACCAAAGCTTAAGAAGACTCTCGCCTTCAAAGCTGCGTCGGATAGCGAGGTAACTTCCGACGACGAAGACTTTAAAATTTTACTTAAGAAATTTTCAAAGTTTTGTAGGGAATCAAAGAAAGAAAAGAAGGAGAAGGAAAGCTCGAGACGTTGCTACCACTGCAACGAAAAAGGGCATCTATGACCAGAGTGCCCTCTTCTCAAGAAGGAGAAGAAGGAAAAGGAGAAGTCTAAGAAGGTGTTCCAAGCAACTTGGGATGACACGAGCTCAGAGGGAGAAGAAGAGCAGAACCCCGAGGACGAAATTGCCTACATGGGCTTCATGGCCATAGGAAGTGATATCGACGACAACAACAGCGACAATGAGGTAAATCCCGATTTACAAGATGCTTTCAATGAATTATTTGAGCTTCGTAAATTACTTAAGGTAGAAAATAAAAATATTAAAAGGAATCTTAGTTTTCTTAAAAGTGAAAATGAAAGATTAAAAATAAAACTCAAGGATCTAGAAGCTAGTCCTAAGGATAATAACTTGTTATTAGAAAATAAAGATTTAAATAATGAAAATACTAAATTGATTGAGGAAAATGCTAGTCTAAAATTAGAAATTTTTGATTTAAAGATTAAGATACATATTATAGAAAAAGAAATTGTATGTCTTAGGGAAAATTCCAACAAATTAATCAATAAAATAGAAAATTTGCATAGCCCTAAGATTGAGAAAGGATCTCCGTCAAGGAGACCCGCTAACAGATTCGGATCCAAGCTCACTTGGATACCGAAGAAAGAATTGGAATCTTGTTTTGTATGTTTCAAATAAGATATCAACGTAAAGGACTGGACCTACAAGTTCAAGGCTGGTCAACTTGAGTTGGGAGGACCAAGGAGTAGACCAAGGAGGTGAATGAGAAGACTGACGAGACAACGAACAACCCGCCGCACGTCGTCCGCCAGATTGGAGACAGACGCCAATGCCCAGGCCTCCAAACTACGGATGGGAGCCCCATCTGATGTGGCATCCACCACCTGCATTTGGGCCATTCTATTGGCCATGGTAGGTGAGATAACCCTTAACCCTATCTTTTTATCATTAGCATATAGATATGGGGAGCTAAAATTATGAGCTATTTGTCAATCATTAAGGGGGAGATCTTGTTAGCAATATTTTCATTAGAAAAGGGGAGAAAAATAATAGCTATCTTGTTGTTACAAAAAGGGGGAGGACATAACTCTTGTTAAAAGAAATTCAACCAAATTATAGAAGAGCATTTTTTAAAGGGGAGTTATAGGAAATTTAAAATTGATAAATACCTTTTTGATAATGTCAAAAAAGGGGAGGAATTTATGCATTATTATTTTGGTTTTGTCATCATCAAAAAGGGGGAGATTGTTGGTGCTAGAACACCACGATCATTTATTTTGATGATAATAAAACACGTGTCTTTTAACATTTATTTTTGAGTTCTAGTTTTCAGGACAAATTGCAAATAGAGACAAATGATTAGAAGAAGTTTGAGCTCGCATCCATGGCAAATTGGAGGAGCTGGACTGAGGCGGAGGAGCTTCGGGAGGAGCGAAAGCTTGAAGAAAGGAGATGAAGGATAGGATAGATTTCATTTTATCTTGTTCTATGTAATTTTGTTTCGTTGTTTTACTCTTTATTTTTGTCTTAGATCTTATGTTAAAGAGCCTTAAAGAACCCTTAAAGTAGTCTTAGAAACACCTGCACTACCTTAAAATACTTAGGTTTTATGTAAAGAACTTAGAAAATCAAAATAGGGTTCAGACAGCCTTATCAGACGTCAAATCTGGAAATCAAATGTCTGATATTGACTTTTAAGATGTCTAACTGTTTGATCAGATGTCCAAACCATTTAGGCTGGACTTAGTAGGTTCTGTCTGTTAGAATCAGTCGTCCAGACCTTAGTCCAGACGTCTTAGCAGACGTTTGATGCCTTTGCCAGACGTTCAATTAGTAGAACGTTGGCTACCTTAGTAAATGACTGTTTGCCTTGTATCAGACGTTTGTAGAGGACTCCAGATGTCTGATATGTGACCATTTTACCTCGGCTGACCCAAAATCTCTTCTCAGAGATTTTCTAGCCGTTGTACTCCCTTGGAAATCCATTTCCGCAGAGCAATAGGTTTCCAGACGTCTAGAACTAGTGCCAGACGTCCTGTGTGTCGTCTGATGGACATACACATACACTAGAACCCTGTTTTAGTTTGATTCAAGTTTGGAAGGAAACCCACCTAAAATCAGATGTCTGACATAGTTCCCAGATGTCTTAAATAGGTTTTCCTGACGTCTGATGCTAGGACTAGACTTCTAATGACCCTATCAGAATCATGATTAATTCTGACTACAGCCTAATTTGCCTTGGATTTGCACCCAACGGCTATGGAAGCCTTTTAAGGCCTTCCAAAGCCTTCCTTGGCCCTCTATAAATAGAGAAGGACCCCTTGGCTTGAAAGATACACCGAAGTCACACCTTGCAAGAATATTTCCACTCTCTTGTGTCAAATTGAAGTAGAAGAAGCACTTGCTCTCAAAGGCTTGTTCCACATCCAAGTGCCTTATCCAACTTGCGCACCCGCTCTCCCTCTGTGATTACGAGAGCGACGAACCGCAGCCGCGTGGTTCACACACCCGCGTCGTCACATTGACGTACTTCCACCAAAGGGAAGTTTCTTAACTCCTATAGAAGCTAGGTTTGAATATTTGTGGCTCTATAGGATTGTTGTACATTTTATTATCTTTGGTTGGGTATTTGCTTTGCGAATTCCCATCTCCTTCGCGAGACAAAATCCTTCTTGTGAAGAGAAGGGGTTTTGAGGTACATTACCCTCGATCTAAGTAGTGTGGTTGTAGTTGAGGTTCAGTCACCCTCGTTCAAGTGACTGGGTTTAGTGGATTTTATCGACTAGGTCGATCGGGAAATCATAACTCGAGAGGGTTAGGTCGTGGTTTTTACCTGGTTTGGGTTTCCACCTAAAAATACTTGTGCCTATTGTGTGATTGCTTAATTTTGTGAGATTGTCTGTTTTATTTCCGCGCTTTATATCTCACCCCCTCCAACTAGGAAATTACACTACACTCCATCCCCCACCACTCGAGCCACCACCACCTCCACCTTCTCCTTGTGTTTGGCCACACCCCACTAGCCTTTCGTCTCTGCTGCAGCCGCGGCGAGGAAGGAGAGGAGTCGGCGAGGGAGAACGAGGAAAAGCGAGAGCGAGAGAGTGCGAGGGAGTGAGAGGAGAGCAGGGGGAGGGGGACAACAGTCGCGGGAGCTCAGTGGAGCTCGAGGAGTTTGTGAGAGAGAGAGAGAAAGGCGGGACACAGAGGAGGAGGTGAGCGTAGCGAGAGCGTGGGAGGGTCGAGGCTGAAGGAGCTCGTGCGGGAGCTCGGAGCAACTCGCGCAAGCGGCGGCGGGCACACGCGTGAGGAGGGGCTCGGGGAGGCAACCTGCCAGCCCTTTGCAGCTACTGCAGCGTGCTGCGAGTGACACTACGAGAGGAGCAGTGTCGCGAAGGAGGTCCTGATACTGGAAGTCTTCCAGTATCAGACGTCTGGAAGGTCGACCAAACGTCTGGAGAGGTATCAGGACGTCCGGAGCTGAAGCTGGACGTCTAAAAGCATACTATCGTGTGGAGGTACGTGTTTCCTACACTACTTTCCGCCATGCAGACCGTAGCGCAGGAATGTCAGGCTAAAATTAGTTCTGCATTTTTGGTATGCAGGTGCAGGGCATGGGAAAGGCATGTGGTGCGCCTTTCCAGGCACTTTTGGACGTCTGACCACATCGCCAGATGTCCGACGGCCCTTCCATACAACTAGAAGGATGGTGAGACGTCTGGAACTCTCCTCAGACGGTTATAGAGGAGTTTGGACATCTGAGGTCGCCACAGGAAGTGAAATGTAAGATCTGACATCTTTTAAGACGTTTGGACGAGTCCCAGACGTCTGATTTTGGACAGTAATCGTGTTTTTGACCCGTTCAGGGCCCAAATGTAATCGGAATTTTGCAAACGAAGTACCATTGTTTTCCACTCGAGTTTCTCTACGTGTTCGTTTTGAGTACCAACTGTTTTGAGCTCATCTGATGTAAATTAATCACTGGTACAGGTTACCAGCCGATGGTATGTTCGAGGCCCATGGAGACGATGAGATCTCCGGTGCAGGCCACCATTCCTCCCGTGATACCCGAAAGAGTGGTTTAATTTAGTTGTTAATATTTAAATAAAGATGTGCTTGTTTGGATTAATTGGATCGAACTCTAGGATGTGGAATGAACCCTAGGGTAGAAATGTATGAGCCTGTTTTAAGCTGTACTGTTTACTTGAGTGCATGTTTAAAATAAATTGCTAGCAATGGTATTAGTGTAATTATGAGATACTATTTTAGACATGAAAACACGAGCTGCCTGTATGTGATGGAGAATTGAGAATTGGATAGTGTGATCCTGATATTGATAATGAGATAAATTTGAGCATGAACCCTACGAGGAATTGGGAGTAGATCTCTTATGTATGAAAGGAAATCTGGTATGTAGACGGGAAGTGAGCTGGACCTTGTGCACACGGTACCAAGGATAGCAACTATCCCTTTTAGTGTAGAGGGGGAGCCAGCCACCCCTTGGGTTGAGACCCCGGGGTAGGACTGGTCACTCTACACCGACTCCTGTTTGGCCATCGCGTGCGTAATACTGAGATGTGCTACTAGTATAGGGAGGGTGCTAACCACCCCACGGGGCCCGGGGTTAGGACTAGCCAACCTACACCGACTTTTTTTTAGGCCCACAGGGCAAACCAGGATAGCCGAACGAGGGTACGTGGACTGTAGAGGGGCGAGACCCCTATTCTGAGAGGGCAAGGCCCTATACTGTTCCGTGCTATACTTTAGGTGTACCCACTAGCGGAAATGACTGACCGCATGCCAGTGTGGGGTAGCTACCTGTGCGCTTATCACGTGTGCCGTAGTCACCGCTACGTCGTGACAGTGACCTCGGGGTGGTTGACTGGGTGTAGGACTACCGCGGGGGACTCTCCTGGCCAGGAGAGCACCACGTGTACCTTCTACTCCACGGAAAAGACTGCAATCAAGATTGTTCCTATAAGGAACAAGCAAGATCAAGAAATACTTGGATCTTTTGTGAAATAAATGAACCAGAAATACATAGATGAGATAAATAGAAATGAGAATAAAACCTGGTTGCTTGTTTTACTTTACTTGCACATAAATAATGTAAACACCACTCTACTCAGCGTTCGCTGACTCTGTCTTTTCATAACCCTGTTCAGGACCAGGAGTTGAGCAGCTCGAGTTTTCGGTTGCAGAGGGTGCTGGGCCCAGTCGAGCCCAACCGTAGTTGGTTCTTTCCAGTTCTTTAGTTTTCTGCTGTTGTAGTGAGTACTAGACATCTATTTTATTGTTCCTGTTACTTTCTGTCTTATTTTCCGCTGTGTTGTGATGGCTTGTATTAGTTTGTTGAGACTTTTAGCTCTGTTGTTCCTTTATGTCTCGTTTTTCCTTATGCTTAGTTATATTGCATGTGTGAATGTGGTTTGTATCCCGCTTTTGGTTATTTCTCGTTGGACGACTAGGTCTTGGGACTAGTTGAGGCGAGCCGATCTTGGGTCCTATAAGGATCTGGGAACCGGGTCGTAACAAGATGGTATCAAAGTAAGGTTGTCCGGAGAAATGAACCAATTGATCCGAGAATAACCACTCACGTGCATATAACTAGGGTGGCCATCACAACGTATCACTTTGATATTCATTTCCGAGTCTTTTCTCGATGTAATCTGGTATCGTTGACAACTCTTGTTCTATCTCTTGCATCTCCTTGCAGGAGATGCCTCGTCGAGGAGTTCCCGAGGCAAGCTGTGGTCGTGGCCGTGGACAAGGTCGGAGGGGCGGACATGCCGGACCTGAGGCACCAGTTGACTTACCCCTCCTCTCGGGCATTCAGGCCCAGGATCTCGTCCAACTGATTAGAGGCATCGTGCGAGAGGAGCTTCAGCAGCCTCTTTGGGCACCTCTTCCTTTGGACCTGGAGGGGGAGTCCTCGGTGGGACGGAGAGACCATCGCAGCGTCGGACGTGCAGGAGTTGGAGGGGATGATCCTCCACCACCCCCACCACACTCTAAAACTTTTGATCACAAGCCCTCCTTGCCTGGAGGTGTGCCTGTTCCCCTGCTGCAGCTACACCATGAGCTTTTCAGTCAGTTCCGGAAGCTGAAGCCCCCCTCCTTCAAAGGGGATGAGAGCTTGTCTGAGACAGAGGACTGGTTGGATCAAATAGAGAAGGTGTTCGACACCCTCCACCCCCTGCAGAGTGCTGCGTGGCCTTTACCACGTACTAGCTAGAGAGTGCAGTACACAGGTGGTGGAGGGCAGTCAGAGGTTAGGAGGGGAAAGAGCCGACGTGGGACCAGTTCGTGGCTCTCTTCTGCGAGCAGTACTTTTTGCAGACCTGGCAGGACCAGAGGAGACGGGAGTTCCACACTCTTCACCAGGGGATGATGACGGTTAGCGCCTGCCACATGCATTTCTTAGAGCAGTCACGCTTCGCCCCGATAGCGGTGTCTACCAAGGAGAAGGGCCTGTGGAGGTTTACTGAGGGGCTCTGACTTGCGATTCGTGGGTATGTCAAACACCTGAAGCTGCCCACTTTCTCTCGTATGGTCAAGGCAGCCATGACTTACGAGGAGACCAACCCAGCTGCGCGAGACACTGGCGGTGGATGGAAGAGGCCCTACTAGCTAGAGTACTCTAAGGGTCGTCAGGAGAGGAGGCACACGGCGCATGGGGGAGAGCCATCTCGTTCTTTGGGGCCACCAGTGGCCTTGGGGTCCCAGACAGGGGCTAGTTGCCAGCACCGGACCCCCGTCCAGCCTCTAGTAGGGACCTACTGAGGGAGGAGGTCGTGTACCCCTCTGCTACCAGTGTGGCCAGCCGGGCCACATCATGAGGGACTGCCCACTAGTGTTGGAGCACAGCAGATGCTCCCCACACCGATCACTGGAGGCCAAGCTGGCGGTCGTGGTCACCAGGCATGTGGGGGAGGACAACAGTCACAAGGTGGGTACCGGCCAGCTGCTGCTCGTCCGACCTAGAGTGTAGCTGCTTCGTCTGCACCGAGAGTTGAAGGGCATATCAACGTCCTCACACAGAGATGTCAGGGCTTTGGGTTCTGTGGTGGCAGGTATGGTTACCGTTTTTGGCATATCAGTGTACGTACTTGTTGATTCCGGCATCACCCACTCTTTCGTCGCTACAAGTTTTGTCGTCAGTTTGTGGTAGGGCAGTGTACTGTTAGAGGATCCGTTTGTGATTAGAGGCCCAGGTGGCCAGTTGTCTGTAGCCAAGGAGGTCTACATGGACTGTGAGGTCAGCATAGGGGGACATAGTCTCCCTGCTGACCTGATTATGATCTAGATGTAGGACTTTGGCGTGATCCTAGGGATGGACTGGTTCGCCTATCATGCCCTGGTAGACTGTTTCGGGAGGAAGATCGTCTTTTCAATACCGGAGTTGCCTCCCTTTGAGTTTCATGGTCAGCCTGTGGACGGAGGTTTTAGATGCATCTCCGTGCTTCGAACAGCGAGGCTTTTGAGCCAGGGTGGTGAGGGTTTCTTTGCTTGTGTGGTGGCAGATAGGGATGCAAACAGGTTGGGTTCGGGTCGGGTTTAGCTAAACCCATGCTCATACCCATTTACAAAATCCATATCCATACCCTACCCATTTACCCATCGAGTACAAAAATTCAAATCCATACCCATACCCATCTACCTATAGGGTACCCATTTACCCATCGAGTACTCATTTATAAATTGATCTTGCAATCAAATCGTGTCAAGTTGGAATTTAAGAGGAAAAAGCTATAACACAAAATTATTTATTTTTAGCAAGTTCTCAACATAGGAACTCGGGTTACTCTAATTTTATTGATCTCTACTACAATTATTACAAAAAGAGCCTTTAAAGGAAATATATCAAAAATAAAAATATAAAGAAATACTAAATACAAGTACATTTCAAATAAAAAATCCTCATCTCCAAAATAAATGTTTAATGGAAGCCTCAGAGGCATTCCTAAACTTCAAAACCATGGAAGGAATCGTGAAGAAGATTAAGGTTGGGGAAATGAGGGACTTAGGGTGGGACTAATATATACCTCGGGTAATGGGGATTTTATTCAGGTATTCAGGTAGGATAATCAGGTATAGATTCATACCCATGCCCATACCCAAACTCGGTTGGGTTTTTTAGATAAAACCCATACCCGAGCCTGATTGGGTTCGGGTCGGATTTTACCCATTCTTTTCAGGTCGGGTTGGGTCGGGTTTGGGTAGGGTTTATCGAAACTTACATCCCTAGTGGCTGAGCCTAGCCTTGTGGTTGACCTTAGGAGTATCCCGGTGGTCTGCGAGTACCCCGACGTCCTCCCGGAGGAGTTACCAGGTTTACCTCCAGAGCGTGTGATAGAGTTTGAGATCTCACTGGTACCAGGGACCAGCCCCATTTTTACTGCACCGTACCGGATGGCACCACTTGAGCTGCGAGAGCTCAAGTCATAGCTACAGGACCTGTTGGAGAAGGGCTTTGTGAGGCCCAGTGCGTCATCGTGGGGAGCTCCTGTACTGTTTGTGAAGTAGAAGATGGTACCCTTCGGCTGTGAGTCGACTACAGGCAGCTGAATGGGGTCACTGTCAAGAACAAGTATCCGCTGCCAAGGATTGACGACCTCTTCGATCAGTTGTGAGACACCATGGTGTTCTCCAAGATAGATCTAAGATCAGGTTACCACCAGTTGAGATCAGGTAGACTGACGTCTCCAAGATAACTTTTTGTACCCGGTACGGGCACTACGAGTTCTTGGTCATGCCATTTGGGCTGACCAATGCCCTCGCTGCCTTCATGAACATGATGAACCATGTTTTCAGGCTGTACTTAGACCATTTTGTGGTGGTGTTCATCGACGACGTACTCATTTACTCACGGGATCAGACACAGCATGGACAGCATTTACGCATGGTCCTGGATACCTTGAGGCGACGTAGGCTGTATGCCAAGTACAACAAGTGTGAGTTTTGGATGAGACAGGTGACTTTCTTAGGCCACATGATTTCAGGAGATGGATTGGCTGTGGACCCAGCTAAGGTTGAGGTCGTACTTAGGTGGGAGAGGCCATGAATAGTGATAGAGGTACGTAGCTTTTTGGGACTGGCAGGATATTACTGGCGGTTTACAAGAGGATTCTCTCAGATTACACGTCCTATGACTCAGCTAACCCGGAAGGACGTGCCCTTTGCCTGGACCGACATATGTGAGGCGTGTTTCCAGGAGTTGAAGGAGAGACTGACTTCAGCTCCTGTACTTACCATTCCAGACAACAGTGGTGGTTTTGTGGTTTACACTGACGCCTCGTTGTTGGGGTTAGGGGGTGTGCTCATGCAGCGGGGTCATGTTGTCGCTTACGCTTCATGGCAACTGAAGCCCCATGATTATAGCTACCCTACCCATGATTTAGAGCTGACAATAGTTGTTTTCGTGCTGAAGACATGGAGGCACTACCTTTACGGCGAGACTTTCGAGATCTTCACACATCATAAGAGCCTCAGGTACTTGTTTGACCAGAAAAAGCTTAACATGAGATAGAGATGTTGGTTAGAGCTCCTAAAGGACTAGACTACAGCATCTCCTACCACTAAGGGAAGGCCAATGTGGTGGCCAACGCTTGAGCCGGAAGGCGCCTGCCCACTTGGCCAGCTTACAGGCACAGAGTTGGAGACTCATGGAGGAGGTGGGCAGTTGGCGACCCTGGGAGTCACAGGGGTACTGTGGGGCAGTGACAGTGACGCGGCGGGCACGACTAGAGCTGATAGACCACATCATCGCAGGGCAGATGGTCGACCCGTATTTACAGACACTGCGAGATAGGGTGCTGACAGGGGACCTAGGAGACTTTTCTTTCTCGGATAAGATACTGCGCATGAGGGGATGCCTATGCGCTCCTAGAGATGAGGAGTTGTTGAGAGATCTCCTGACTGAGGCGCACGGGTCCAAGTTTACCATACATCTCGGGAACACAAAGATGTACCATGATTTGCAGCGCAACTTCTGGTGGAGAGGGATGAAGCAGGATGTTGGTGAGTTCGTTCAGTAGTGCTTGGTATGCCTGCATGTGAAGGTCGAGCACCAGAGGCTTGTAGGATCATTGCAGCCACTTCCTATGCCAGAGTGGAAGTGAGAGCATCACCATGGACTTGGTGATGGATCTACCAGTTACCCAGCGGGGACATGACGCGGTTTATGTGATCGTAGACTGGTTGACAAAGACGGCACGGTTTCTGCCGATCCAAATCACCTTTGGGCCAGCACAACTAGCAGAGCGATATGTCAGAGATGTGGTACGCCTGCACGGAGTTCCTCGTGAGATCGTATTCGACAGAGATACTCGTTTCACTTCTCAGTTCTGGGTAGAGTTCCAGCAGGCCTTGGGGATGCGTCTGAGGTTCAATATAGCCTACCACCCCCAGAACGATGGGCAGTCAGAGTGCATGATACAGACACTTGAGGACCTCCTACGTGCCTGTGTACTAGACTGGAGGGGCTCCTGGGAGGAGCATTTACCCCTGACAGAGTTTGCATATAATAACATCTATCATTTGAACATCGGCATGGCACCTTATGAGGCTCTGTATGGGAGGAAGTGTAGTGCACCCTTGAGTTGGGTCGAGGTGGGGACCAAGTGGGAGGTTGGTCCCTGGCTGATCCAGTAGAGTCAGGAGGTGATAGAACATATTAACAGATGGCTCTGCACTGTCAGGAGCAGGCAGAAGAGCTATGCCGACAAGAAGCGCAGAGAGGTGTAGTTCGAGGTTGGGGATCATGTTTTTCTTTGTGTTTTGCCCATGACGGGCTTGCAGCATTTTGGGGTGAAGGGGAAGCTTGTGCCGAGGTTTGTGGGGCCCTTTGTGGTTCAGGAGCGGGTAGGACCCATTGCTTACCGGCTTGCCCTTCCTCCCCTGCTTTTTGGAGTGCACGACATGTTCCACGTGTCCAACCTCAAGAATTACGTCGCCGATCTCAGTCACGTTCTAAGCCACGAGAGCATCGAGGTGGGGGGCGACTTGACCTATCCCGAGAGGCCAGTATAGATACTAGACAGAGCCGTCAAGAGTCTGAGATGGAAGCAGGTGCCATTGGTGAAGGTTCTATGGAGAAGCCAACGATACGAGGAGGCGACTTGGGAGCCTGAGGAAGCAATGTAGAAGTGGTACTCGGAGCTTTTTGAGGGTACGTCTCTTCGGACCTACTTCGGTCCTCTTTAAGTTTGTTATGAATTTTTATGTTAGTTCCGGACCCTATGTAGCTAAAGTTTCAGGGATGAAACTTCCTTTAAGTTTGTTATGTTGAAATGACCCGCCGCCCTTTTAGTTGGATAAGACGTCTGAAGTGTCAGTCAGACGTTTGGACATAGGTCCGGACGTCCGAAAGTGGGAAAAATCGAAACTTACTTGTCCTCTTCACACATGTGGCACACGGTCCTTTCTCTCTCCTCTCGACCCTCTAACCCGAAATCCTATTGCTTCTCTTTTTAAACCCCCCATCTACACTCCACCCCCCACCCCTCGAGCCACCGCCACCTCCACCTTCTCCTTGTGTTCGGCCACGGCCCACCAGCCTCCTCTCTTTGCTGCAGCCATGGCGAGGATTGACAGGAGTCGGCGAGGGAGAACGGGGAAGAGCGAGAGCGAGAGAGTGCGAGGGAGTGAGAGGAGAGCAGGGGGGAGGGACGACGGCCGCAGGAGCTCAGTGGAGCTCCAGGAGGTGTTTGTAAGAGAGAGAGAGAGGCGGGACACAGAGGAGGAGAGCGCAACGAGAGCGTGGGAGGGTCGAGGCCGAAGGAGCTCGGCGGAGCTCATGCGGGAGCTCGAAGGAGCTCCTGCGAGCGGCGGTGGGCACACGCGCAATGAGGAGGGGCTCGGGGAGGCGACCTCCTGGCCCTTTGCAACTGCTGAGGCTACTGCGGCGTGCTGCGGGCGACACTGCGAGAGGAGTAGCGTCGCGAAGGAGGTTCTGATACTGGAAGTCTTCTAGTATCAGACGTCTGGAAGGTCGACTAGACGTCTGGAGAGGCATCAGGAAGTCCGGAGCTGAAGTCGGACGTCTGAAAGCATACTATCATGAAGAGGTACGTATTTCCTACGCTACTTTCTACCATGCAGACCGTAGTGCAGGAATGTCAGGCTAAAATTGGTTCTGCGTTTTTCGTACGTTGGTGCAAGGCGTTGGAAAGGCACGTAGTGCGCCTTTCTAGGCACTTTTGGACGTCTAACCGCATCGCCAGACGTTTGACGGCCCTTCCAGACGACTGGAAGGAAGGTGAGACATCTAGAACTCTCTTTAGACGGTTGTAGAGGAGTCTAGACATCTGAGGTAGCCGCAGGAAGCGAAAGGTAAGATCTGACGTCTGATTTTGGACAGTAACCGTGTTTTTGGCCCGTTCAGGGCTCAAATAGAATCGGAATTCCGCAAGTGAAGTATCGTTGTTTTCCGCTCGAGTTTTTCTACGTGTTCGTATTGAGTACCTACTGTTTTGAGCTCGTCTGATGTAAATTAGTCGCTGGTACAGGTTACCAGTCAGTGGCATGTTCGGGGCTCGCGGAGACGACGAGATTTGCGATGCTGGCCTCCATTCCTCCCGTGATACCTGGTAGAGTGGTTTAATTCGGTTGTTAATATTTAAATAAGAATGTGCTTGTTTGGAATAATTGGATCGAACTCTAGGATGTGGAATGGATCGTAGGGTAGAAATGTATGAGCCTGCTTTGAGCTGTACTGTTTACTTGAGTGCATGTTTAAAATAAATTGCTAGCAATGGTATTAGTGTAATTATGAGATACTGTTTTAGACATGGAAACACGAGCTGCCTGTATGTGATGAAAAATTGAGAATTGATAGTGTGATCCGGATATTGATAATGAGATGAATTTGAGCGTGAACCCTACGGGGAATTGGGAGTAGAACTCCTGTGTATGAAAGGAAATCTGGTATGTAGACGGGAAGTAAGCTAGCCTTTATGTACATGGTACCAAGGAGAGCAACTGTCCCTTTAAGTGTAGAGGGGTAGCCAGCCACCCCTTGGGTTGAGACCCCAGGGTAGGACTGGTCATTCTACACTGACTCCTGTTTGGCCCTTGCATACATAGTTCCAAGGTGTGCTACTAGTGTAGGGAGGGAGTTAGCCGCCCCACGGGGTTAGGACTAGCCAACCTACACCGACTTTTTTTTAGGCCCATAGGGTAAAGCGGGATAGTTGGACGAGGGTACACCGACTTTGGAGGGGCGAGACCCCTGTTCTGAGAGGGCAAGGTCCTATACTGTTCCGTGCTGTACTTTAGGCGTACCCTATAGCGGAAATGACTGACCGCGTGCCAGTGCGGGGTAACTACCCGTGCGTTTATCACGCGTGCCATAGTCACCGCTACGTCGCGACAATAACCTTGGGTTGGTTGACTGGGTGTAGGACTACCTTGGGGGACTCTCCCAGCCAGAAGAGCACCACGTGTACCTTCTATTCCACGGAAAAGATTGCAATCAATATCGTTCCCACAAAGAACAAGAAAAATCAAGAAATACTTGGATCCTTTGTGAAATACATGAACTAGAAATATGTAGATGAGATAAATAGAAATGAGAATAAAATCCGGTTGCTTGTTTTACTTTACTTGCACATAAATAATGTAAACACCACTCTACTCAGCGTTCGCTGACTCTGTCTTTTCGTAACCCTGTTCAGGACCAGGAGTTGAGCAGCTCGAGTTTCCTGCTGCAGAGGGTGCTGGGCCCAGCCGTAATTGGTTCTTTCCAACTCTTTAGTTTTCTGCTGTTGTAGTGAGTACTAGACATCTATTTTACTGTTCCTGTTACTTTCTGTCTTCTTTTCCGCTGTGTTGTTGTGATGGTATGTATTATTTTGTTGAGACTTTTAGCTCTGTTGTTCCTTTACGTCTTGTTTTTCCTTATGCTTAGTTATATTGCATGTGTGAATGTGGTTTATATCCTGCTTTTGGTTATTTCTCGTTGGACGACTAAGTCTTAGGACTAGTTGAGGCAAGTCGGTCTCAAGTCCTGTAGGGATTTGGGAACCGAGTCGTAACACATCGCAGCCGAGAGGAGAAGGAGAGCAGAGAACCAGAGGAGCGTGTGCAGGAGATGAGGAGAGCTGCTTCTTCTGGTGTAGCGAGTTCTGCTGCAGTTGTAGCAGCACACGGAAAGGAAGGCGTCGCAAGGAGAACTAGCCAACGAATCTGCGAAATCATTTTTCCGCAGAATCAAACATCTTGTCAGACGTCCTGAGGTATTTCTGGACGTCTGATAGCGCATATTTTCGATTTATTTTTCCTATAAAGTTTTGACCATGTATGCGTGTGTGTTGGAGGGGGAAGCATGCCGGTGCAAGGACAGAGGTAGTTTCAAACGTTCAGACGTGTTTCCAGACGTCGAAAGACACCCTCAGACGTCTACATTGAGCCCTAGACGTCCAAGGAAGGCGCCCCGAGCAAGGTACACTTGTGAGTTCGTTTAAGATGTCTGGGACCTTTCCCGGATGTTTGATTTCAGTCAGGATTGGTGTTTTTGGGCCCATTTTGGGCCCAAACGATGTTGATTTTCTGCAAACAAAACATCTTTGGTTTTCGTGCGAGTTTCTTTATGTAATGGTACTTTGTCCGTGTCATTTTGAACACTTTTGACCTGCCAACCCATGTCATAGGTCACTAGTCCGTCGAGTATATGGGACCTACGGAGACGTTGGGAACTACTGTACAAGCCCCCATTCCACCTGCCCCCATTCCACCTGGTTACCCTGGTAGAGTGATTTTTACCCTAATCTTGAAATTAATAAAGTACATGCATAAAATTAGTTGAACCTAGGATGTGAACTGAACCCTAGGAAGAAGTAAGCGTATGCTCTAGAATACATCTATTTGATTGAATACTAGGTTGTGACATGAACACTAGGGCTAGAGAAGATTCATGTGTAGAGAGATGAATGATTGAATAAATCATAAGCTACCTATACTACTTGAAATGAACTACGTTATGAATAGACAAATGAACTCGTACTGTGGAAACTGAGATGCCTATTCTGTATGTAATAAATCGAATATGGAATAAGAAAAGTTCATGTATGAACCCTACGGGGAATGTAGAACAAGACAAGAATACCGTAGTACAGAGAGCCGGATGGTTCTGGAACACATCGCCACGAGTGGCAGCTCGAACTTGGCTTAGGGAGGTGAGCTAACCTTCGTGTACGTAGTACCGAAGAGAGCAACTATCCCTTTTAGAGTAAAGGGGAGCTTGTCGCCCCTTGGGTGGGGACCCGGGGGTGGGCTTGGCCACACTACGTCGACTCCTGTTGGCCCTCGCGTACGTGGTGCTAAGGAGAGCTACTTAGTGTAGGGGGAAGCTAGCCACCCCAAGAGGTCCTGGGTTAGGACTGGCCACCCTACACCGACTCTTATTAGTCCCACTGGGCAAAGCGGGATAGTCGAACGAGGGTACGTGGATTGTGAGGGGCAAGACCCCTGTTTCTGAGGGGCGAGACCCCTGTTCTGAGAGGGCAAGGCCCTATGCTATTTCATACTATATGTTTGGGCATACCCGCTAGCGGAAACAACTAATCATGTGCCAATGCGAAGTAGCTACCCGTGCACTTATCACGTATGCCGTAGTCACCGCTACGTCATGACTATGACCTCGGGGTAGTAGACCGGGTGTAGGACTACCACAGGAGACTCTCCCGGCTAGGAGAGTGCCACGTGTACATTCTGCATCGCGGGAAAACTACAAGCAAGATTGTTTCCTTAGGGAACAGGAAGATTGAGCAATATCATGGAACCCGATAGAGTACTCAGATCAGCCACACGTAATAAGATAATTGGAATCGGAAGATAATATTTTAAACTGCTTGTTTAAATTACATTACATGTTTTATCCACCACTCTACTCAGCGTTAGCTGACTCCAGATGTTATAACTTTGTATAGGTTAGGGATTCAAGTAGCCAAAGCCACCAGCTACTGAGGGCACTGGGCCCAGTCGAGCCCAGCTGTAATTTCCTCCTGTTAGTTGTTGTAGTGAGTTCTTGTTTTTCCAGCTATATGTGTACTAGTTTTGTTGTGATGGTTGTGTTCTGTACTAGTTTTGTTGCGATAGACTGGAACATTATGGTGATTACCATTCTCTTGCTTTACTATCAGTTTTATATTTACTATTTAGTTATAATACTTGTGTGGTTGTGAAATGAATGTGTATTTGGTTATTTCTCGCTCGACGACTGGGTCTTGAGGTTTGTCGAGGCGACCCATCCTTGGGTTCTGTATAAAGTTGGGATCAGGCCGTGACAAGATGGTATCTGAGCAAGATTGTTCCGAGAAATGAACCGAATGGTCTAGAAATAACCACGCTTGTACATGTAGCTAGAATGGTCATCACATCATTTCATTTTGGTTGTCACTTCCGAGTCCTACCTTCCCTCTGTAATCAAACAATCACCGACAATTCTTTTTCTTCTTCGATCTCCGCGTAGGAGATGCCTTGCCAGGGAGCTCTTGAGGCGGGCTGCGGACGTGGGTGTAGTCGCAGGGGAGGGTGAGCGAGGGCCGAGGATGGGGCTGCTCCACCTCTCCTTCTGGGCGTTCAAGCCTCGGACCTTACCCAGCTGATCTGAGATCTCATACGGGAGGAGCTCCAGCAGTCTCCTCCTCAGCCATCTCTTCCTGGGGATGCAGAGGTGGAGTCCTCCGTGAGGCAGGTGAGCCACCACGATGCTGGATGAGCTGGAGGGGGAGGGGGTGATCCTCCACCACCAGCACTTTCTTCAAACACCTTGGGGCACAAGTCCTCCTTGCTTGGAGGTGTGCCCGTTCCTCCGTTGCGACTCCACCACGAGGTCTTCAGCCAGTTCAGGAAGCTAAAGCCCCCTTCCTTTAGGGGGAAGAGAGCCCGTCTGAGGATGAGGACTGGTTGAAGAAGATGGAGAAGATCGTTGACACGCTCTATCCTCCTACAGAGTGTCGTGTGGCCTTCGCCACGTATCAGTTGGAGAGTGCAGCCCACAGGTGGTGGAGGGCGGTCAGAGGACAGGAGGAGGGAGAGCTGGCGTGGGATCGGTTTGTGACACTCTTCTGCGAGCTGTACTTCCCATAGACCTGGCATGATCAGAGGAGGCAGGAGTTCCACACCCTCCGTCATAGGGCGATGACGGTTAGCACGTATCGTACGCGTTTCCTGGAGCTGTCACGCTTCGCCCCGATAGCTGCATCTACTGAGGAGGAGTGCCTGTAGAGGTTCACTGAGGGCCTCCGACCTGCCATTCGGGGGTATGTAAAGCCCCTGAAGCTGCCTACCTTCTCTTGCATGGTCGAGGCTGCCATGACCTATGAGGAGACCAACCTGTCTATGCAAGACGTTGACTGGGGAGGATGGAAGAGGCCCTACCAGCAATAGCACTCACAGGGCTGCCGAGAGAGGAGGCTCACGGCACCAACGTGGAAGTCATCCCATTCTGTGGGTCCACCAGGGACCTTTGGGGTCCCCAGATAGGGACCTGCCATCTGCAGCAGACCTCCACCTAGCCTCTAGTAGGGGCAGCAGACAAAGGGAGGAGGTCGCGTTCCCCTCTGCTACCAGTGTGGCCAGCATTGCCACATACGGAGGGACTACCCATCCAAGGCCCGAGAACAGCAGACACTCCCAGCACTGAGCAGTTGAGGTTGATCTGGCGGCCGCGGTTACTAGGCCCGAGGAGGAGGACATCAGTCACGAGGAGGGTATCGGCTAGATGCTTCTCGCCCAACCCAGAGCATGGTTGCTTCCTCTGCATCGAGGGCTAAGGGGCATATTAACTCCCTGACTCATGGAGATGCTAGAGTTTCAGACTCCATGGTGGCAGGTATGGTGATGAGTGGGTACTCATCATAGCTAGAAAGCTATAGTTAAGCTAGAAACTGGGTTAAACAATATCAAATTAACACATAAAAAGGGTTAAGTGTGGGAATCAAAGAAAAAGACCTAAAGCCTTAATTCTGTGTTAAAATTGCATAATTAGGTCATAAAATGAGATATTCTTGAGTAAAAGGTCAAATGGTGATCCAAGTGTTAATTGAACACACAAACAAGTTTAAAAGTTCAAATCAAAAGTATAATTAACTTCTCAAATGTTCAATTAAACACATATAAAAACTTGAAGGCTTTTGGAAATCATTAAGGCCTTGAAACTTAGATTTTACATTTAGGTCCTTTGTGCATCACATTTCCTTCATTAGAAAACCTTCCCGGACCTTTTTGTAACCCGTAGGGACCTCTTTGAAAGCCCTTAAGGACCATTCAGTTATGATTTCCTACCACTTATGGGCTCTCCTATAATTGTCCTACCCCTTCGCAAGGGGCCTCTCCCTGCAATTTTTCCTTTAGACCCCAGCAACGTGCAGCCTCCACGCGTGCACTGTGCGCGCATAGAACACGGAGGATCTCGACCGTTCATTCTCCCTTGATCTTGATCTGCGGCTTGATCTCAATCGAAGCTTCGTGCGAAGCGGCGCGTATGCTCACCCCAACCCCCAGATCCCATCCTACGGTCAGTTTTCAATTTGGCAGCCCACGCTCTCCTCTCCTCTCATTCTTGCCGCCGGTACCCTTGTCGCCTATCCTCACCCACGCAGTGATTTAAGTCACTGAGATTGCTACTTAAGCACCTCAATGGTCACGCACGCAAGGGATCGCTCTCTCCTACCGTCTTAGCGATCATTCCTCCACTCCAATCTCCCCTCCTCACCAATTCCCTGATTTCACAGCCACCAGCTGTGAAATCCTTGACTTCTCTCTGACTCTCCTCGTCGCTAAGGACCACGTAGCACCTGAGGACGACCCAGAAGTCTCACTAACAGACTTTTCACTCCGATGGAGCTTTTCCCCCTCCCTTCTTCCACCTTAGCCACCGGCTAAGGACCCACAGGTCCTATTCTTCCTGTTAGAGTAGTTTTAAGGCTTTCTAGAATAGCTGTAGCATTAGATAGATAGATTAGAGTAGAATTAGATGTAGAATTAATAGTCAATTTGATGTTCTAATTAGTTTAGCATTAGGAGTAGTTTTAGCATAGCAAATTTTCCCCCTCACCTGCTCTGATCATCCCAGATCAGAGGGGAAGAAATTAATCATTGTCCATTTTATTCTTCCTCTACATGTTTTCATCCCATTTCTGCTTTCCTTGATTTGTATTTTGCAATCCACCCACTCATAAGACCTAATTTCAGATCTGAATGGTCTCCATTTCAAATCTGAAATTTGCGTCAAAAATCATATTAGGGCTTCTCACTCACTCCATCTTGTTCACAAAAGCCCCTGATCTGAGCTAAAAAGTGAATCAGTTTGCTAGATTTTCCATGAATTCAGATTTCAAAGATTTTTACTCAATTGAGTTTTGAATGCCTTGATCTTGCAAACTGAAGAGTTTTGATTTTTATTCATTGATTGGTAGGGAATCTGAGATGATTTTGATGTCAGAATTTATCTCAGAAGAGCCATAATCTGATTTGTTATTTTTGAGGATGTGTGGATGCCTTGTAGAGCCAAGGAAGATCAACCGTGTTGATTGAGGCTTTATTAGGGATTCTAATCTGATTGGTTTTTCTGAGAGTTTGATTCTCTCTTAAGGGATTCTCAATATCCCTTAAGATGTGTAATATCCTGAGATTTAGTTTTTGGATTTCTTGTGTTGATCCTAACTCTTTCTACATGCTGTTTATAGCATTAGAAAGAGTTAGATTAATAGTTTTTATGAATTGATTAGTTGTGATATTTGTGAGAAGGAACTTGGATTTTATGCTGAACATCTGAGAATGTTTTCTTTTATGTGAATTTAAAACCCTTGTCAGAAGTTGATTTAGTGATTTTTATCTTTGTGTTGTTGAATTCCAGAATTATAATAAAGTGCTGCCATGGCAGCCACATTTCCCCAAGCCACAGCTAAGTAATAGCTTGAAATAGTCATTTTGAATCCCTAATCAGGCTGTCTTGAGTCTGATATGGGAGCTAATTGGCTAAATTAAGCTGTTAAGTGGCTGATTTTGGCTTTCTTCCTTGCTGCAGACCTATTCTTCTTTAGATGAATTAACTGCAGCAGCAGTTAAGACGTCTAAAGAAGAATTTTGTTTGCTGAGTAGAGTGAAGTTCAACAGCTTCTACTTCTATTTGTTGCTGCATTTGCTGTTACCTTGCTTCTGTTGTGCTTATGCTATTTCAGTAGAAGACTTCTGTCTGGATAAATACTGTGGACAGTAGGTCTATGATGTGTCCTATTAGATAGCTGACTGTTGTATAAAGGAGTGCTTGAAATGTATACAAGCATTCATGTAGACTCAATGAAATTTTTTATCTTGTCTAGAATGTTTGTAATCTAGTTTTTAATCCTTTGTCAGCTAGATTTAGGCCTAACTATCCAACAAGTAGAATTAAATAAAATCCACAATGATTTGTGTGCTTAATGCTTATATCCTTTTTTTTACATTGTGTTGATATTGTTCAGGGCAGTTTACTACCTATTTAGACTCCTTAGGATCCATTTTAGGCCTTAACACACCTTAGGAAACCTCTTCAAGGCCTAGAATGTGTGAACTTTGAAATTAAATAAAAATCATTTAAAAAATATAAAAAATTAAAATAAGCATGTCTGATTGAAGATTAGTTATTTTTTTGAATGCTTACCAAGTTTCTTGGTAATCAGAACCCCCGACTTTGTAGAATTTACCAGTCGACAGTTTTGTATACCATGGAATTCAATAAAAGGAACAAAACTTAAAAATACCAAAAATATCTCTTTCTCCATATCTATCTCTTTCCCTCTCATATCCTACCTCCATAACATATATAAAAACCATAAAATTGACAAAACCCTAAAAATACTAAAAATCCTTTGTATAATATGTATATAAGTGTATATTTAAGCTATATAGTAAGCTTATTAACCTATAATGTGAATTATACATATTTATAATATAAATAACTCATGTATATATTGTAGTATATAATTTAAGTATTTAATTTAGATTATACTGTATATAACTAAATTATATAACTAATTATTAAGTAAACTAACTTATATGTATTAATAGCTATATAAATTAATAACCTCTATGAATAATCATATTAAGTTATAATACTGTACCTACGTATTTATAAATTATGAACATATTAAATCTTGTGCCTTAATTTAATTATATATACATAATAAATAATTAATTTATTAAGTTAGTAGTTAAGTTATTAGGTTAAATGAAAATAAATTAGTAGATTAAGTTAAAACTAAGTTAACTTATACTGTATATGTATATTACTATATTTTAAGTAATTTAAGCTAATTTAAGTATATTTATATTTTTTATATTATTTAAACCTAATTTACAACTAAAACAGTTTGAAATTATATTAATTCAATGTAAATGAAATAAAAATCAAAATTGTAAAATACAATAAAAATGTTTATAAAATATTTAAACATGTATACTAACTTAGTATAGGGTAAATTTGACCATTTAATAACTAATTTATACGTAATTAAAGAATAAAACCTAAAATCAATTATGTATAAACCGTATACTTTAGCTAATTTATTTATATAGTAAATATAATTAAAACTTTAAATTAACTGTACAATTGTATATTACTATGTAAATACTTTATTATCCTATAATTTAATTTTATTTTCTAATAATTTTTGGCCTTCAAATCAAGGGCCAAACATTGGAAATCAACATTGTCGCACCTGAAACCCAGCCCGTAGCTATGGCACAGTTAGTGCCACATCGTTTAGCGCAGGACGGACTGAGCAGTATAAGAGTAAAAAGTTATCTTACCGCTCAGTCGTCACGGGCGTCGGGCACCCGAAAATGCGAGCATCTGAGCATATCTGAGCATTGTTTGTAAGGGTCGAGGGCTGGAGTGTGTGCGAGGGCTTGGTTAAGCCCAAACGTGAAATAAAAATGTACTTAAGCGGCCTAATCAAGAAATTAGGGTGCGCTTAGCAGAGGTCTAGTCCCACCTGGTCCTCGGGTGCTGTGTATCTCTTGAAAGACGTGCCCATCAATTAACAAATTTTTGTTAAGTAATAAAAGGCCCTAATGACTCATTAAGCACAAAGGAGTAACCGGCTTAGACAAGGAAGAAGATGAAGAACTCAGAAGAGGTTTCAGAAGTAATAAAAGAAGAGGAAATGTATATGTATTTGTATAATGGATAACGTATATGTATATATAAATAAATAATTATAAGGTAAATAATAAGTATACATATAAGCAGTATAGCTATATATATATATATATATATATATATATATATATATATATATAAGTAACTACATATTTTCACTGACAGAATAAATTGTCGTTAAAAGTAAGATAAGTGTCGCTATAGACCCTAGTTTTTGCTTTAGAGTTTGTATATATTTTTTTGGTCCAGCGACGTTTGTATCTGTCGCTGTAGCTTCTATATATGTTACTATATATGTTAGCTTATTAGGTTAAGTTAGTATGATATGTAATATTAGCTAGTAGTGTATATTTATGTAATTATTAGTAATATAACTTACAAATAGATAGCATAGAATATATCTATGTATTATTTGATTATTGTTTGTAAGTAGATTTTTGCAAACATTTTCTTTGACTTTTTGTACATAATGAAACCCTTAATTCATTCTTTATGGATTCATTGATTATTGATTGCATATAAAATTAATCATATTTGGAATTAAAGAATAATCTTGGACTTAGAGAGTGATGTAGATCAATAACTGCCTCCTAGTGAATGACTTGGAATAAACCAGTAAATATTATGTAATTAAATAAAATTAACGTGATAACGGTTTGTATTTGTGACACATACTACAACAACAACGACATTTATTTTTTATATATAAATCGCATTTCCAGAAGGCAATTATATGGTTACAATTTCTGGCAGGCTCGTTTACATGCTTTTCGATTTTGGTGCCATGCACTTGTTTGTTTCCACGGGTTTTGCTGTCAGCTTGGGGTCAAGCGGTGTGCTTTTAGAGGAGCCATTCATGATTAGAGGCCCAGGTGGATAGGTGTTTGTCGCTGAGGAGGTTTTCACTGACTGTGAGGTAACGATAAGGGGACACGGTCTTTCGATTGACCTAATCATGATCCCGATGGTGGATTTCGGTGTAATCCTAGGGATGAACTGGCTGGCTGCCTACCATGCCCTAGTGGACTACTTTGGGAGGAAGATCGTTTTCTCCATACCAGAGTTGCCTCCTTTCGAGTTCCACGGCCTGCCGGTGGACGAAGGATTCAGGTGCATTTCCACTCTTCAAGCAGCGAAGCTACTGAGCCAGGGGTGTGAGGGCTTCCTTGCTTGCGTCGTGGCAGAGCCTAGCCCCGTGGCCGACTTACAGGATATCCTGGTAGTTCGTGAGTACTCCGACGTCTTTTCAGAGTAGCTGCCGAAACTACCACCTGAGTGTGAGATCGAGTTTGAGATCTCACTAGTACCGGGGATCGGCCCCATCTCTACTGCACCTTACCGGATGGCCCACTTGAGCTGTAAGAGCTCAAGTCACAGTTACAGGACCTATTAGAGAAGGGCTTCGTGAGGTCGAGTGCCTCTTCGTGGGGAGCCCCTGTTCTATTTGTGAAGAAGGATAGTACTCTTCGGCTGTGCGTCGACTATAGATAGCTGAACCGGGTCACCGTCAAGAACAAGTACCTACTGCCTCGCATCGATGATCTCTTCGATCAACTGAGAGAAGCCATAGTATTTTCCAAGGTAGATCTTAGGTCGAACTATCATCAGTTGAGGATTAGGGAGACTGACGTCTTCAAGACAACCTTCTACACGCGGTATGGTCACTTCGAGTTCTTGATCATGCTGTTTGGGTTGACCAATGCCCCTGCCACTTTCATGGATCTGATGAACCACGTCTTCCGGCTGTACCTGGATCAGTTCGTGGTGGTTTTTATTGATGACGTATTCGTCTACTCCCGGGATCAGGCACAGCATGGACAGCATCTTCACATGGTCTTGAATACTTTGAGACGGCACTGGCTATACGCCAAATTCAGCAAGTGAGAGTTTTGGTTGTAACAGGTTACCTCCTTGGGACATGTGATCTTGGGAGATGGATTGGCTGTGGATCCAGCCAACATTGAGGTCGTACTCAGGTGGGAGAGGCTGCGCACAGTGATAAAGATTCGCAGTTTCCTGGGGTTGGCAGATTACTACAGGTGGTTTATCCGAGGGTTCTCACAAATCGCACGTCCTATGACTCAGTTGACCAGGAAGGACATGCCTTCGCCTAGATAGACGAGTGCGAGTCTTGCTTCCAGGAGCTGAAGGAGAGGTTGACCTTCGCTCCTGTACTTACCATCCTCGACAGCAGTAGCGGATTCGTCGTCTACACAGACGCCTCATTGCAGGGATTGGGGGTGTACTCATGTAGCAGGGTCAGGTTGTCGCATACGCTTCACGACAACTAAAGCCCCATGAGCATAACTACCCCACCCATGACTTTGAGCTAGCAGCAGTTGTCTTCGCACAGAAGACATGGAGGCACTACCTGCACGGAGAGACGTTCGAGATTTTCACTGACCATAAGAGCCTCAGATATCTGTTTAACCAGAAGGAGCTCAACATGAGACAGAGACGTTGGTTGGAGCTCCTGAAGGACTACGACTGTAGCATCTCCTACCATCCAAGGAAGGCCAATGTGGTGGCTGACGCCTTGAGTCGAAAGGCACCCATCCACTTGGCCTGTTTACAGGCACAGAGTTGGAGACTTATGGAAGAGGTGAGCAATTGGCGACCCCAAGAGTCGCAGGGGTACTACGGGACGGTGACATTGGCGAGGCAGACACGACTAGAGCTGATAGATCGCATCGTGGCTCGACAAATGACAGATCCATATCTACTGATACTGCGAGATCAGGTATTGACAGGGAGCCGAGGAGAGTTCTCGTTCACTGATGGGGTTTTGCATATGAGGGGACGCTTGTGCGTTCCTAGAGATGAGGAGCTGTTGAGAGAGCTCTTGACCGAGGCACACGGATCCAGATTCACCATACATCCCGGGAATACGAAGATGTACCGTGACCTACGATGTGATTTCTGGTGGAGGGGCATGAAGCAGGATGTTGGTTGTTTTGTTCAACGATGTTTCATATGTCAGTGAGTGAAGGCTGAGCACAGTAGCCCTGCAGGGCTGTTACAGCCACTTCCCGTGCCAGAGTGGAAGTGGGAGAGTGTCATTATGGACCTGGTAGTAGGATTACCCGTGACATAGCGAGGACATGACCGAATATGGGTGATAATGGACAGATTGACGAAGATGGCACGTTTTCCGCCGATTCGAGTCACGTTTGGACTAGCACAACTGGTGGAGCTCTACTTTCGAGATGTGGTGCGCCTTCACGGGGTCCCTCGTGAGATTATTTCAGACAGAGACACTCATTTCACTTCCCAATTTTGGGCAGAGTTTCAGCAGGCTCTAGGGACTCGTCTGAGGTTCAGAAGGGCATATCACCCCCAGATCGATGGACAGTCAGAGCACACCATTCAAACCCTTGAGGACCTTCTACGCGCTTGCATATTGGACTAGAGAGGTTCCTGGGATGAGCATTTGCCCCTGGTGGAATTTGCATACAACAATAACTATCACTCAAGCATCAGCATGGCATCGTATGAGGCTCTATATGGGAGGAGGTGTACTACTAATGGGAACACCATCATGAGCCCTAACTAGCTCATTTTGACCCAGAAAAGAGAACAAAAGCTCCTACATAACCATCTGGAGGTCCTAACTCAATGAATAACCATTATGAGAGAAAAGCAAGAAATAAGGGGTAAAACTGTAATTTTACCACTGCAATACAACAATGGGTTTTCTCATGGGCTAAACATAGGTCAAATGGTCTTAACAAGATAAAAAGTGGGTTGGTTCAAATAGAAAAGGGTTCATGTGAATTCTAGGAATTAAATAACTTCTTGTAACCCAAAAACTGACCCACTTGATTTAACAAGGTTCTGGTCAGGATAAAATTCACCTAAAACCTCTAAAAATCATGGAACAATATCCTCTAGGGTTGATAACCTTCAATTTGGCCTTTAGAACCTATTTTGACCTAAATTGGGGTCTCAGACAAATATTTATCATAAATTAGGTTTTTGTGTAAATTATCTAATCAAACGTGGTCAAACTCAAAATCCAACTTCACCATTGGATTCCTTAGGTCCAAATTAGGTTTGTACCAAAATTTGGACCTAAGGTGAATTCATCTTGACCTACTTTGCAAACAGGTCCAACCTAATTACATTTCAACCCCTATCTTTTGAAAACCTCTGCAGAAACCTGATAAACGCCAGTTTATCATCATTTTTATGCTTTAAAACTAACCTAGCTCTTAGGATTTTACTCTGCAAACGGGTTTTTGGGCTGCATTTAGGCATAAATTAGGATATGCATGCATTGCATTTTTTATTGTCATTTTAATGAGTTTTTGTGAGTGTTAGGGATGTACAGATGCACAGATCCCTAAAACCCTAGCACTCAAGAAGGCAATTGGTGAAGGAGAAGCCCAGACTAGCTGGAACTCAGCCTAATCCAGCTCACCTCAGCTTGATCCAGCTCACCTCAGCTTGATCTAGCTCACCGCAGCTGGAACCTAGCTTACTTGAACTAGGGTTAGCTATCCCAGCTCCATTCAGCTAATCTCAGCTGGATGGCAGCTCAAGAGGGTTCACCGTAGCTCACCCTAGCTCAAGTCAGCTCAGATCCAGCTCAACTTAGCTGAGTCTAGCTCACCTCAGCTCCCACTAGTTCACAAGGAGCTCTAGCTAGCTCAGCTGAGTTGACAGGAGTTCACCCCAGCTCAGATCCAGCTACATCCAGCTCCACTCAGCTCCAACCAGCTGAAGAAGAATTCATCCCAGCTCAGGAAGCTCAAGTCCAGCTCACAGGGACTCAGCTTAGCTCAACTCAGTTGAGCTAAGCTACCTTAGCTGCCTCAACCAGCTTGATTCTCCCCGGGAGCACCAGACCCAGCTCACCTTAGCTCATTTTGGTAGAAGCTAGCTCACTTTAGCTTGGCTTAGCAACTAGCAAAGAACTAGCAAGCTAAGCCAGCTAGAGTAGCCCCATGCCAGCCTCTTCAGCAGCAGCCAGCTCCAGCTCCAGCTCCAGACTTCTTCTCCTCAACTCCCTCCTCCAAACCCTAGCTCCAACACCTTCTCCTCTACTCCTCCATTAGCTAAGCTAGCTTAGCTTAGCTTAGCTTAGCTTAGCTTAGCTATGCTCCAACTTCCTTGGCTTATACCACCCCAAAAACCCACCTACCAACTCCACCCAACTAGCTCCACCTAAGCTCCACATAAGCTAACCTACTTGGCACCAACCTAACCTACCCACCACCTCCAAAAGACACCTAAAAGTGGCGCCAAAAACTACCCATAACCACCCCTTAATGGCGCCACTTTTCCCTCCAAAATCTCCCCTCATCTCCACCACACAATCTCCCTTGAACCCATCTCCACCATCCACCTAACCCCCCTTCTAGAAGACCCCATGTTGGCGCCAACATGGTGGTGTCTCTCCACCACCAAAAGACACCAACACCACCATAACCACCTCCTTTAACACCCCTTGGGTTGGCGCCAACTCACCCTAGCCATAGGATCACCAACCACCCTCATCCTTCCATCCTAGCCCTCCATTTCAAGGGGCACCTTAACCCCCCATCCTATTCTATAAAAAGCCACCACCTACCACCATTTTGGAGCATCCTCCCTTAGTATATTTTCCACCTAAACCACCTATACCTACGGCCAAGAAGAAGGAGTAGAGAAGGAGATTAAAGGGGCACATCACCAGCCCTTTTGGTGCCTTCTTCTCCCCACTCTCTTCAACTTGAGCCACGCCAAGGAGGAGGACTCTCCCACTTCAAGGAGGACGGCCAGGCAAAGGAGAAAAGCTTAGGGTGGACGTCCACCCTTGGAGAGAAACTTAGGGCACGCCCCCTTAGGGCTTGCCTTGGAGGTCATCACCTTGGCGGAGTTCTGCAAGGAAGGAGTTGAAGGATTCTTTTCAAGCTTGGGAGCCACCAACCTTGGAGCAAGAAGCCCTCTTCTTCACCATCTATCTAGAGGATTTGTGTTTTATTTTCTTATTTGCAATTTTCTAGTAGTACAAGCTTTCCTCTACTAGGCCTTTTGTAAAACACTTTATCAATTATCTAGTTGCCTTCTTTGCAATTTTTTGTTTTGCATTTCTATTAGCTTATTTTCAGCATTCTTCACTCCCTCTCCCTAATTATTCTAGGCCTCCACTTGCCTAGAGTGAGCTTAGGGAGAGGTTCTGCTTGTCACATAAAAGTAGTATTTTAATTCGAAGTGTAAACACTTTTCCCGCCATCAGTTCGCATGTTGCCTTAGTTTAAAAATAAAAAAATGATATGTTGAAAAATACCAAAAAGAAAGTTGAGATTTATATTCCTAGCAAGAGAATCAATTTTTGCAACCATATTGCCTCCTTGGACGACCCTAGATACTTCCCTATCTAGGATTATAAATTTAAGAGCGAAAGCGGATTCGCGTGTTACAACGACGTTAAAAAAACTGCTTTTACAAATCACGCGTATTTCGCTATCAAAACCCCCCTACCTTTGTCTTCGTTCTTTGTAATTAGGTCCCTTCACCATTATAATGGAGGGAATCCTACTCCGACGAGAATTCGAGGGCAAGATCTCTCTGATTTCCCAGAGAATCCCCTTCAAAATTGAAAGGGAGATTCTCTAAGAAATCTCCTCCTGTTTGAACACAATTCTAGGCTCTATTTCATACCCAATCTCTCATGTGAATGCATTAAAGATTCTCGACTCCTTTAACCTTCCATCTCCGATGAGCTTACCATGCTTGGAAGCTTGGCTTCTAAGCACAAATCCTTCCTCCAAGACCTATAAAAGCATACCCAAATCGCTCCACATATTCCTCGCTTGAAATTGGCCAGAGAATCCCTCTAATTCGTCTCTTCCTCCTTCGACCAGTGGCTCAGCAAGCTCAGGCGACCTCCCTTTCTTTCCCTTGTCGCCGAGCCACAATACCAGTGGCAGGGTTCTCTTCCTCCTGTAGCGCTCGTTATCTCGCTCTAGGATTTCGTCGTAGTATAGTATAGAGAAATGGTTACCAGTTTAATACAATTTGTTATTCGAAAATAAAAAGTTTCCCGAGGTCGAACTTAGGGAGCAAACTATGATTCTAGAAGTACACTGTTTCTATTACAAAAATAAGAGAGAGAGAGAGAGGTAGATTGGTCTCTTGGCTTTTTCTTCTCTTCTTTCTCTCTTGCCTTGTCTTCTTCTTCTTTCTCTTCTCTTCTTTTTGCTTGATCGTCTTCTTCTTTCTCTTCTTTCTTCTCTTTGCTTGATCTTCCTCAATTCTTCTTCTTCTTTATATTCTTTCTCTTTCTTTCTTCTCTTTTCTTTCAGCTGCTGCGCCTGTTCTTCTCTTCTTCTTCTTTACTTTGTCTGCAGAGCTTCTTCCATCGTCTGATTTCTCAATCAGACGGCTTAAGTAGCATCCGCTACAGTGCTACCTTAGTTCTCCTTCTTCTTCTTCTTTCTTCTTCTTGCAGTCCTTCTTCTTCCTTTCTCTTTTTCCTTCTTCTTTCTCCTACGGTCTTCTTCTTCTTTCTTCTCTGCCTACACACTCACATAGCTTGGTCAAAGCAAAAACCTACCCCTACCCTCCCCGTGTCTCTCTCTTTCTCAGATTTCGGTCATTGGATCTCTCTCCCAGAGCCGGGTATTCGGGTACGGGTTTGCGCCCGGGACCAGGCCCACCGGCGTGTGGTGGTGGGCGAGGAGTGCAGGTCGGGTATACGGATCGGGCCAGGTCCACGGGGGGTGGTCGCGGATGAGGCCGGGTGAAGCGAGTGAGAGGGACCTCACCCCGTGGTCAGGAGGCGAAGAGGCTATGGCACTTTTCCAATTTATGCGCGGGCGGCATTTCGAAATCCCGCGATGTGGGACTATCCTCTGTGCTATCTTCGCGCACACCCGCAGGTCGACTCCACCTCTCCCTCTGATCAGCTGCAGCCGATGTCGGTGCCAACTGATGAGGCAGAAGTCTTCGCAGACTTCGCCCCAACCTGCAACACCTGGGAACCTGGGGCTGCAGGGCCTGGAGCTCGCCCCGAAGCTGCTTCAGTCGTCGTTAATGGCGGCTGGGGTGGCGACCCTATTAGATAGAAGCACGGCCCTTCGGCCTAATCAAACTAGCGGGGGACCTTCGCCGTTGCACGGCGAAGGTGGTGCTGGGTGCAGCAGGTCGTGAGGTGGCGTCTAGCGGCGCGGCTAGGTCGGAAAGCGACCGGAAAAAATGGGTCTAATCGGGGGAGTGTGGTGGGGGTGTGGAGCGGCAATGGATGGGCGGAGGTTGTTCAGTGTGATGAGGCGGAGGTTCTGTGAGGGTCGGCGAGGCGTGTGGGGCTGCGGAGCGATGGGTCGTCTCGCCGGAGGGTGGCCGGAGACGAAGAGGGTGACGGTGGACAGGAGTGGTCGAGGGTTTAATTGAATGAAAAACAGTGAGGAAAAGAAAGAGGGGGAGGTGGGGAGTAGTTCTGACCTTGTTATAAGGACGAAAGGGGCCGGAGCAGGGCGGCAGTCGTATCGACTGTCGTCGGAGAAGAAGATGCCCAGAGGGAGAGGGCGGCGGCAAGGAGAGAGCGGGAGGGTGCACGCTGGGTACGGCGCAACGCGGGAAGAGCGGGCGAGGGTGGCTCTGCTGCTGGTATTGCAGCAGAGCGACGAGGAGTGGGAGGAAGAACCGCCGGAGCTGGAGGGCTTTTGCCGGAGTGAGAAGAGAGGAAAGATGGGGGTGTTTCTCCGTCAGGACCGAGCTACCCTCTTTTGCAGGCGGAGGCGGTTTTTATAGAGGCGAAGGTAGAGAGGTGGGTGGAGGGAGGCGACGTGCCTCCCTCGCCGGAGGATGGCCGGAGTAGGGACCCATACCTTCCGCGCATTCGCACGGAAGGTGTGGGCTGCTGCAGAGATCGTGGAGGTGTCCCTGCAACAGCAGACGTCGCACGGAACACCCCGTTGAAAGGGCAGAGGGCCTCCCTCACCTTGCGCGGAGCCATGCTCCGCGCAAAGTCGCCGGAGCATGGCGCTGCTCAGGGTTTTGCAGGGAGGACCTAAATGCAAAGAATGATGAAGACTTAGGGGTCAAAATGTGAGGGTTTCAAAAGTTGAGGGTCAAAAAGTAATAGATGAGGACCAAAATGCAAAGTCGGTCAAGAAGGTCTCTTCTTAGGCTCAAGTTTTTATACATGACTAAATAGGACCTAAGGATTCTAATGGTGAATTTTATTTCTAGATCAGACCTTGTTTGACCAGTAAATTTACGTAAAAACCCAAATTAAATCATTAATTGGGCATGGTTCTCAATGTAGGTCAAAATGGGTTCCCAAGGCCAAATTGAAGGTTCTAAACTCTAGAGATTATTTTTATATGAATTTTAGAGGATTTAGTCGATTTTTACTTTGCCTCGAACCTCGTGAATTGAAGTGGGTTTGTTTTAGGTGTTACAGGATGTCATTTAATTCCTTGGAGTTGCTGTAGCCCTTGTTGGATCAAATCATCCCACTTTCCTTTTTATTAGGTTAGTTTGACCTATGTTTGGACCCTGAGTTACCCTATTTACTGATTGTATTGGTGAAATTGTATTTTTACCCCTTATGACCTATTTTCTTCAAAAACTCAGAATTCTCTGAGTCAAGCCTTTCTATAAGTTATGTAGGAGCTTTTTCTCGCAAATCTAGGTTAGATGGTGCTAGTTTAGGGTTTATGATGAGGTTCTCATCACTCCTGTTTGTCCACGTCGCGCCGCACCCGCCAACGCCTCTACAGCCCCTTCATCGTCGCCGTCCTCCCCCCACTGAGTGTTTCATCTTCGACGACGACAATACGAGCCGGCCGCCATCTCTACCTCCCTCTTCATCTCCCTACTCACAACTAACTCCTTTCTCCTTTCTAACTCTTTTTTCCCTCCTTATCTCTTAAAAACACGCATCGACGCACGCAATCACTCTCACCTTCTCCATCTCCGGCTAGACCTCCGGTGAGGCGTCCCCGCCGCTCCATACCTCCATCCGCCTCGCCAACCACCCCATAAGCACCGCAACACTCCACTGATCATAAACGCTTACTCACTCAGCGCCACGCCCCCAGAACACCCCCCGAACACACCCACTCTCACGCACACAGGGTGCCCTAGGCACGCACACTCCGGCGGGCCCACGCCACGCCAACACCTACAACACATTCATCATCTCTCAACGAAGCTTTCTGAGCTTTCTGACGAGGCTGCAAGGCCATTTTCGTGTTGAAAGTTGTAGGAGGTCCGCTGCCATTAAAGCAAACAAGGAGCTTGCTTGCAAGCCTCCTCCAGGTCTGCCCGCTCCAGGTGCACAACCCCAGGTTGCACGGATTCCCCTTGTACATAGATCCAAGCGAGCAATTGGCTTCGAGGACCAAAGTAGCCGTTGCAATCAAGTGAAGACACTCGCTGCGGACGCATGCGAAGGGAGGTGGGAAGATAGTCCTATCTTGGAAGCTATTGAAGCACTGCAGCCGAATAAAGTGAAAAAGTGAATCAAGCTTATCGCCACCTAACCACAGGGTGAGGTTCCACTCACCCTCTCACTGCCTCATTCGTGATCCGATCCCCACGGACCTGGCTTGACCCGTATACCCAACCTACACTCCTCGCTCACCACCGCACGCCGGTGGGCCTGGTCCCGGGGGCGTACTTGACCTAATTACCCGAGAAAGTGGCTCTGGGAGAGCGAGCCTAAGAGAGAAAGAGGAAGAGAGATCGCGGGCGGGTAGGGGTAGGTCTTGCTCTCGCAGGAAAGAGAAGGCTAAGGAAGAAGCTGAAGGCTGAAGGGCTAAAGAAGAAAGAGAAAGAGAAGGAACTGAAGGCAGAAGAAAGAGGAGTCGCCAAAGGAAGAAGAAGAAGAAGCCAAGGAAGAAGAGGGCGAAGGCCAGAGAAGGCTAAGGAAGGAGAAGGCAAGGCTGAAGAGAAAAGAAGCTAAGGCAAAGGCACGAGAATAGAAGAAAAGAAAGAAAGAAGAAGAAGGAAGGAAGCAGCCAGAGACAGAGATCAGAGAAGAGAAAAAGAGAAATAAAAGCACTGTAGCACCCATAAGTTTAACACATCTGATTCACAAATCAGACATCCATTTTTTGTGCTTGTCTTCATACATTGACTTCTTTATTCTCTTGTGCTTACATTTTTGCATTACAACTCTAGTTTTCATTGCATATTATATTCAATTTCTCAAAAGTTGTGCTCTTGATTTTTAAACCCCAATTTGCTCCCTGTGTTCGACCTCAGACTTAAAACTTTGAGTAATAAAATCTATTTGTTTTCGAGCGATTTCAACCTATACTACGACGCATCGATTTTAAAACTTGATTTCGCCTCGTAAACAACTACTCTCTTGAGCTAGGTTGAGGTGGGGACCAAGTGTGAGGTTGGTCCCAGTTTGATACGTTAGAGTCAAGAGGTGATCGAGCAGATCCATCGACGACTCCGTATCATCAGGAGCAAGCAGAAGAGCTGCGTTGGTTTGAAGCGTAGAGAGGTACAATTCGAGGTTGGAGATCACGTCTTCCTCCATGTTTTGCCCGTGAAGGGCTTGCAGCGGTTTAGGGTGAAAGGGAAGCTTGCATCAAGATTCGTGGGACCTTTTAAGGTCTTGGAGTTGGTAGGATCCGTTGCTTACCGGCTTGCCCTTCCTCCCCAGCTTTCTAGAGTACACGACGTGTTTCACGTGTCCAACCTCAGGAAGTACATCGCCGATGCTAGCCATGTTCTAAGCCACGAGAGCATCAAGGTGGGAGACAACTTGACCTATTCCGAAAGGCCTGTACAGATACTAGACCAAGCCATCTGGAGACTGAGACGGAAGGAGGTACCCCTGGTGAAGGTCCTGTGGAGAAGCCAGTGGTACGAGGAGGCCACTTAGGAGCTTGAGGTGACGATGCGAGCACAGTACCCTGAGTTTTTTGAGGGTACATCATTTTGACCTACTTCGATCCTCTTTAAGTTTGTTATGCACAGTTATTTTATTTTCGCACCCTTGTCAGCTCAAGTTTCGGGGACGAAACTTCCTTTAAGTTTGTTATGTTGAAATGACCCTTTCCGTGCGAGTTTCTTTATGTAATGATACTTTGTCCGTGTCATTTTGAACACTTTTGACCTACCGACCCATTCCATAGGTCGCCAGCCCGTCGAATATACGGGACCTGCGGGGACGTCGGGAGCTACTGTACGAGCCCCTATTCCACCCGGTTACCCTGATAGAGTAGTTTTTTCCCTAATCTTGAAATTAATAAAGTACATGCATAAAATTAGTTGAACCTAGGATGTGAACTGAACCCTAGGAAGAAGTAAGCGTATGCTCTAGAATACATCTATTTGATTGAATACTAGGTTGTGACATGAACACTAGGGCTAGAGAAGATTCATGTGTAGAGAGATGAATGATTGAATAAATCATAAGCTACCTATACTACCTGAAATGAACTATGTTATGAATAGAAAAATGAACTCGTACTGTGAAAACTAAGATGTCTGTTCTATATGTAACAAACTGGATATGGAATAAGAAAAGTTCGTGCACGAACCCTACGAGGAATGTAGAACGAGATAAGAATACCGTAGTACGAAGAACCAGATGGTTCTGGAACACGTCGCCACGGGTAGCAGTTCGAACTTGGCTTAGGGAGGTGAGCTAACCTTCGTGTACGTAGTACCAAAGAGAGCAACTATCCCTTTTAGAGTAGAGGGGAGCTCGTCGCCCCTTGGGTGGGGACCCGGGGCTGGGCTTGGCCACTCTACGTCGACTCCTGTTGGCCCTCGCATACGTGGTGCCGAGGAGAGCTACTTTGTGTAGGGGGGAGCTAGCCGCCCTAGGGGGCCTGGGGTTAGGACTGGCTACCCTACACCGACTCTTGTTAGGCCCACTGGGCAAACCGGGATAGTTAGACAAGGGTACGCGGACTGTGAGGGGTGAGACCCCTGTTCTGAGAGGGCAAGGCCCTGTGTTGTTCCATATTGTATGTTTGGGCGTACCCGCTAGAGGAAATGACTGACCACGTGCCAGTAAAGGATAACTACCTGTGCGCTTATCACGTGTGCTGTAGTCACTGCTACATTGCGACCGTGACCTCGGGGTAGTAAATCGGGTGTAGGACTACCATGGGGGACTCTCCCGGCCAAGAGAGTGCCACGTGTACATCCTGCATCGCGGGGAAACAACAAGCAAGATCATTCCGTTAGGGAACAGGAAGATTGAGCAATATCACGGAACCCGATTAGAGTGCTCAGATCAGCCACACATAATAAGATAATTGGAATCAGAAGGTAATACTTTAAGCTGCTTGTTTAAATTACATTACAAGTTTTAGCCACCACTTTGCTCAGCGTTAGCTGACTCCAGATGTTATAACTTTGTACAGGTCAGGAATTTGAGCTGTCAGAGCCATTGGCTGCTGAGGACGTTGGGCCCAGTCGAGCCTAGCTGTAGTTTCCTCATGTTAGTTGTTGTAGTGAGTTCCTCTTTTTCCAGCTATATGTGTACTAGTTTTTGTTGTGATGGCTGTGTTCTGTACTAGTTCTGTTGCGATAGCCTGTAACATTATGGTGATTACCGTTCTCTTGCTTTAATGTCAATTTTATATTTACTATTTAGTTACGATACTTGTGTGGTTGTGAAATGAATGTGTATTTTGTTATTTCTCGCTGGATGACTGAGACTTGGGGTTTGTCGAGGCGACCTGTCCTTGAGTTCTGTATAAAGCTGGGATCTGGCCGTGACAAGATGGAATCAGACTCATCCTGGGCCTATTTAAGACACCCGAATTCACCCTGCATCTCCTAAGCTAAAATCATCCGGAGAACCCCCTCAATTTCGTCTCTCCTCCTCCGACCGATTTGCTCATCAAGCTTCGGCAAGATATCCTACTCTCGTCGCCTAGCCATAATACTGGTGGCAGGTTCCTCTTCCTCTCGCTCGTTCGCGTCGCACAGCACCCGCCGATGCCCCTGCCTCCCCTTCGTCCTCGCCGACCATCCTCACTGAGCACCTTCATCTCCGACGTCGACAATATGAGCCAGACGCCATCTCCATCTCCCTTTTCGTCTCTTCACTCCCAGATAAGTCTCTCTCACTCTCTACATTCTTTCCCCCTTCTTTATTCCCTCGAACGACTACTGCCGCACTCCACCACCATCATCCCCGTCACCTCCAGCCACCAACTCCAGCGAGTTTGCTCCAGCTCCACAGACCACCTCCCTCTCGCCGACCAGTCCATAAGCACCACCTTGACTCATTGATCATAAGCCCCCACTCACATCACTCTGCCACTCAACCAAACACACCCCCAAACACACCCACACACACGACCGCAGTGTGCCTTAGGCACTCTCCCATAAGCGTTCGCACGCCACACCGACCACCTCTGAACATTCGTTGCACCTTGGCGAAGCTCCCTGAGCTTTTTAACGTGGCCGCGAGGCTGTTGTCGTGATTTTAGGTCTAGGAGCTCTCCGCCATTGACACCAGGCTTGAAGCTTGCTTGCAAGTTGCTCCAGGCCATGCCCGCTCCAGGTCATAGTCCCAGATTGCACGGAAAGACTTCGTAAACATCTCCAAGCATCCAATTGGTGTCGAGGGCTGTAGCTGCAGCTGCAATCGAAGGAAGCCACTCTGTTGCATGTGCGCACGAAGGAGGTGGGAAGATAGTCCCACCTCAGAAAGTTGTGGAGCGCCACACTCGCATAAAGTGAATTTCTGCATTAGCCTTGTCGCCTCCTACTCACGGGGTGAGGTCCCTCTCTCACCCGACCTTACGCCTCGTCCACGACCATGCCCCGTGGACATGGTGACCCGACTCGACTAGCACACCTCGCCTACCACTACACGCTGGTGGGCTTAGTCCAGGGTGTGTACCCGACCCGATTACCCGTGAAGCATGGCTCTGGGAGAGCAGAACCTAAGAGAGAAAAGAGAGAAGAGAACTCATGCAGGTCGGGGGTAAGTTTTGCTCTGCAAAGGAAGAGAAGCCAAGCCAAAGGAAGAGGAAAGAGAAGATAAGGCTGAAGAGAAGCTAAGGAAGAAGAAGGAGAAGGGTTGCAGCAGAAGGAAGAAGCCAAAGAAAGGAAGGCAAGGAAGGCAGAGAAAGAAAAGAGAAGGAAGAAACCGTAGGAAGAAGAAGCTGAAGGCAGTCGGCAAGAGACAGAGAAAGAAGAAAGAAAAAGAAGAAGAGGGCAGAGGAAGCTAAGGGCTAAGGCAAGCAAAGATGAAGAAGGAAGCTGAAGCCAAAATAAGAAGAAGAAGAAGGAGACGCCAGAGAACAGAGAAGAAGGGAGATAAAGAAGAAGAGAAGAGGCAGAAGAAAGAAAAAAGCCAGCACTGTACCATTAGCATTGTTACGACGTTTGATTTGTGAATCAGACGCCCAATTTGGAGTCCAATTGATATACATTGGTTCCTTTAGTATTTTGTGGCTTACATTTACTCCTATCTTTTTGCACTATAACATTGATCTTATTGCATATTCTTTTAAATTCTAAAGTTGTGATCTTGATTTCTAAACCCTAATTTGCTCCTTGTGTTTGACCTCGGACTTTAAAATTCGAGTAATAAAATTATATTTGTTTTGAATGCTTTTTCGGTTGTACTACAACGCGACCTTTTTAAAACCCGATCAAGCGTGATAACCACTTTGACGCCGTTGCCAGGGAGCAACGGGCAATTTAGAAATCTTGATTACAATTGTTGATTTGGTACTAACTTGATATATCTCTTTTTGTTGCGGTTGTTCCAGGGGAGAAGATTCAACAAAAGACAGCTGCACATCAAAAACACTCGGGGCAGGTAATTTCTGATTAATCTCTTTCTCTTAAGCCCCTCATTCTGAAAAGGAAAAAATAAGATAAAATCAATTAGGGTTACTTGCTGTACATTTCTAGCTAAATTCATCAAAGTTGCCTGATTTGATTTCAACAACAATACTAATTTGTGCACCCATTTAAAGATACCATATTCTGGCAAACTAAATTAGACCAAGATTAAAGCCAAATTAAGGATTTCAATTTAGGGTTTTAGAGACACACCTTCATAAGTAAGAATCAACTCTTCAAAAAGAAGTGTGCCTAGTCCTTAGTTCAAGAGATCTATTCAAGAAAACCCTAAAATTCAGGCTCTTAATCTCACTTGAATCCTAAAAGAAAGGACCTAAAACTTCTCAAAGGACAAATAGGTGAAGTTGACACCCCTTGTTGGGTCAACCAACCTTGAAATTAGGTCACTTTTTGCACTTAATACATCTAAAAGTTCAAGTGAAATCTTAAGCACCCTTGCTCTTAACTAAAAATGGTAGACTTAAGAGGTCAAAGTCCCCATTTTGGTCTACCTGGAACATAAGTGACAAGAGAGGTCGGGTGGGGGAAACCCTGTAACTCGTGGGGGCGCTCTATCTGTTGGGGTCTTTGCGAGACTCTCCCTCTCTAGCTGCCTATATATTTCTCAGGTGGAGGGCTTTTTGACTAAGGGGTATCATCCGCCATCCCCATTTTGGTCTACCTGGAACATCTGTGACAAGAGAGGTCGGGTGGGGGAATGCCTGTAACTCGTGGGGGCAGTCTACCGAATAGGGGTCTTAGCGGGACTCTCCCTCTCTAGCTGCCCAGGTATCTCTCAGGTGGACGACTTTCTGGCTAAGGGGTATCATCCGCCGCGAACCTCCATAGTCATCCAAATTTTTGGGTGTCTTGATTGGGTCCATCACATTCTACTCTCATCCAGACCATCGATGCATGTTAGGTAGGAGGTCCTTAAGTCCATCATTGAGGAGTGATTCACTCCCGCTGAGGCTCGGCCTCGACTTCCATGTTTGTGCAGCAACCCCATCACATAGACATCTCCTCTAATTCATCTGAACCAAATTCTCCTTCTTCCACCATCATGGCACAACCCGTAGAAGAAGAGAATAACCTTGAAAACCAACTTCTACGCCTTAATGATTTATTTCAAGCCTTTGTGATGAGAACCTCATCATGAACTCTAACTCGTACAATCTAACCTAGATATGCAAGAAAAAGCTCCTACATAACATATAGAAAGGCTTGACTCAGAGAATTCTGAGTTTGTGAAGAAAACAGGTCATAAGGGGTAAAAATGCAATTTCACCAACACAATCAGTAAACAGGGTAACTCAAGGTCAAACATAGGTCAAACTAACCTAATAAGAAGGAAAGTGGGATGATTTAATCCAACAAGGGCTACAGCAACTCCAAGGAATTAAATGACATTCTGTAACCCTAAAACAAACCCACTTCAATTCACGAGGTTCGAGGTAAAGTAAAAATTGACTAAATCCTCTAAAATTCATAGAAAAATAATCTCTAGGATTTAGAACCTTCAATTTAGCCTTGGGAACCCATTTTGACCTACATTGAGAACCATGCCCAATTAATGATTTAATTTGGGTTTTTACATAAATTGACTTGTCAAAAAAGGTCTGATCTAGAAATAAAATTCACCATTAGAATCCTTAGGTCCCATTTAGTCATGCATAAAAACTTGAGCCTAAGAAGAGACCTTCTTGACCGACTTTGCATTTTGGTCCTCATCTATTACTTTTTGACCCTTAACTTTCGAAACCCTCACATTTTGGCTCCTAAGTTCTTCGTCATTCTTTGCACTTAGGTCCTCCCTGCAAAACTCTGAGCAACGCCATGCTCTGGCGACTTTGCGCGGAGCATGGCGCCGCGCAGGGTGAGGGAGGCCCTCTGCCCGTTGAACCGGGTGTTCCCTGCGACGTCTACTGTCGCAGGGACACCACCATGATCTCTGCCATCGCCCACACCTTCCGTGCGATCTCACGGAAGGTATGGGCTTCTGCTCCGACCATTCTCCAGCGAGGGAGGCACGTCGCCTCCCTGCGCCCACCCCTCCGCCTTCGCCAGCCAAAGGAGGCAAGCTGTCTTTGACGGAGAATAACCCCCCACTTCATCCTCTCCAACTCCGACAGACGGCCTGTAGCTTCTGGTAACCAACTCCTCCTCCTCCTCGTCGCTCTACTGCCTTACCTGCAGCAGGGTTCCCCTAACCCTTTCGTCTGTGTCGTGCTGCACCCACTGACACCCTCCGCCTGCCTCCTCGTCGTCGATCTCCCCTTCAGGGCCTCTTCTTCCTCAGCTCCGGTAGGCACGAGCTGGTGGCTCCGCCCTCCCCCCCTTCGTCCAAAACTTAGGTAAAAGCTTCCTCTCCTCCTTTAAATTTCCCCTCTGTCAATTTATATTTTCTCACCCCCACACACAACTTCCACCTTCGCTTGCTCCGTCTCCGACCACCCTCTCCGGTGAGCCCATTCCACCTCCACAGACCTCCTCACTCCTCGCCGATCACCTCAGAAGCTTCCCCTCACTCCACTCCACAGCCTCCCCCTTTTCATTCCCTGCCACACGCCACCTAAAGACCCCCCGAACAGACCCATTTTTTCGACCACAGTCCGACCTAGGGTTGCCACCGTACACCGTCTCACGCCTCGCCACCACCCGCACTGGCTTTGCCGTACTCCGGCGAAGCTCCCTGCATCTTCTGACTAGGACAAGAGGCCGTATTTCTGTGTTCAGGTCACGCCCCCTTCTCCGCCATTGCTGAGTAGGTGAAGCTCCTTCACCTGCAGCTGCAGCCTTGACCTTGCCGAGGCGCTGGTCCTAGGTTGCGCGGAGTGTCTCCGCGAAGACTCCAAGGTCGGCAGTTGAGGCAAACCCCTCGCGAGCTGCTGCAATTGCCGCGAGCTCCTCACCTGCGGGTGCCAGTCTGGGAGGTGGGACTTTAGTCCCACCTCGGAAGTGCGCGGCTCAGAGCCCGCACTTAAATTGAAAAGGTGTTCTAGGCTATTCACCTTCGAACACAGGGGTCAGGTCCCTTACGCACGAGCGCCCCACGCGCTTGCCCTCACCCGTGCTCACGCCCCGGGGGTCTGGGCCGGATCCGGATACCCGACACTGTGCACACCTCGCCCACCACCGCACGCCGGTGGGCCTGGTCCCGGGCGCGATACTCGTACCCGAATACCTGGCTCTGGGAGAGCGATCCTATGAGAGAAATCTGAGAAAGAGAGAGACGCGGGAAAGGGTAGGGGTAGGTTTTGCTCTGACCAGTTGTGTGAGTGTGCAGGCAGAGAAGAAGGTGACCGAAGCCTTGGCCGCTTAAAGAAAGAGGAAGAAGAAGAAGACCGCAAGAGAAAGAAGAAGATCGTAGGAGCAAGAAGAAGAAGAAGCACAAAGGAAGCACTGTAGCAGACACCACTTAAGCCATCTGATTGAGAAATCAGACGACGAACGAAGCTCTGCAGACAAAGTAAAGAAGAAGAAGAGAAGGTGCCGCAGCTGAAAGCAAAGAAAAGAAGGAAGAAAAGAGAAGAATAAAGAAGAAGAGAAGATAAAGAAAGAAGAAGAAGAACTGAAGAAGATCAAGCAAAGAGAAGAAAGAAGAGAAAAAGAAGATAAGGCAAGAGAGAAAGAAGAAAAGAAGAAAAAGCCAAGAAACAAATCTACCTCTCTCTCTCTCTCTCTCTCTTATTTTTGTAATAAAAGCATTGTACTTCTAGAATTCTAGTAGCTCTTTGAGTTCGACCTGGGGAAAACTATTTCCGAGTAAAAAATTTTCTATGGTAATGACAACCGGAGCTGTCTTATCTTATACTATAACGACTATACTATAATAAAGACACAAAAGCAGCGCCGTGGTTTGCCACCTTACCATTTTTTGACGCCGTTGCCAGGGAGCAACGGCTATTCTAGAAGTTATAAAATTTCTATTTGTGAGTTTCTAATAATCTCTTCTATCTTTTGTGCAGGTACAGGAAAAAAGATTAGGACGCAGCCGCACCACAACCACTCCAAGGATAGGTAACTTCTATCCTCTCACTATTAAACCCTAAAATTTTAAAGAGGAAGAAAAAGAAAGAAAAAATAGGTATAACCTGTCTTTCATACGTAGTAATAGCTGCATGTTCTCAAAACTACTATTCCTGCACACAATATTAAAGGTAATTAAGGGTTAACACCTTCTTGCCTGAGCCCTAATTACCCAACAAGGAGTTAACTGGACCAAGTAAGGCCAACATAAGATCAAACATTAGGGTTTCAGAGACACACCCCTTAATCAAGAATTGAGAAAATCCAAAAGAAGTGTGCCTAAGCCATTGATTGAAAATACCTATTCAAAGAAATCCTAAACAATTGGCTCTCTAAACACTTGAACCCTAAAAAAAAACAAAGCCTAAATTCTCAAAGGAATCACTAGGTGAAGTTGACCCCTAGGGTCAACCAACCTTCAAATTAGGCCACCTTGTTCACAAAAATACCTAAGAGTTCAAGTGAAACCTTAAGCACCTTGATCTTCAAATAAAAGAGGTAGACTTAAGAGGTCAAGATCCCCATTCTGATCTACCTGGAACCGCAGTGACAAGAGAGGTTGGGTGGGGGAAACCCTGTAACCCGTGGGGACGCTCTACCGTGTAGGGGTCTTCGCGGGACTCACCCTCTCTGGCTGCCCAGGTAATTCTCAGGTGGACAATCTTTCTGATCAAGGGGTCCATCTGCCCCGCACCTCTGTAGTCACCCAACACATTTTTGGGTGTCTTGATTGGGTCCAACACCTTCTAAACTCATCTATTCCAACAGTGCATGAACGGTAGGAGATCCTTAAGACCACCCTTAAGATCTCCTTTAGGAATTCACTCTCGTCAAGGCCAAGCCTCGACGCTCGTGTTTGCACAGCAACCCTACCCCATCATTCTCTCATCTGATTCTGAACTAAGCTCTTCTTCTTCCCCCATCATGGCTCAGCCAGTTGAGGAAGAAAACAATCTGGAGCACCAGCTCCACCGACTCAATGACCTCTTCCAAAACTTTCTGCACCCATCGCAGCGTCCTATGATGTGGGACCATTATAATCCTGCTGTAGTGGCCATTGAGCCTCGAGTCAGAATCTCGACTGGAGGACCTGATTTCGAATTGAAGCCCAATATGATTCATGCTATACCTAAATTCCATGGGCTTAATTTCGAAGATCCCTTCTAGCACATCAAACAGCTAAAGCATCTGGCCCAAACTTTTGTGTCAGATGTGCAAAATCGGGATATTCTTCTCATGAAGATGTTCTCCTTTTCTCTTATGGACAAGGCCGCCCATTGGTATCAAACTCAAACCCGGCCGATCAACACTTGGGAAGAACTTCAGTCTGAATTTTTGAAAAAGTTCTTTCCCATTGGTCGGACCAATGCCTTGCGCCATCAGATTACTCACTTCACTCAGCAAACAGGGGAACCTCTCCATGAGGCATGGGATCGCTTTCAGGATCTCATGAGAAAGTGCCCCCATCACGGAGTTCCTAAATGGGAACAGGTCCAATCTTTTTACCAGGGACTCCTTGAGGACATCCGTCTTTTCGTCAATGCAACCTGCGGAGGAAATATCATGGGTCAACATGAGGACACCGTGTGGGAGATTCTCGAAAACATGTGCGAGAACTCCATCAACAATGACTTCATGGGATTATTCGACAGGATGAATACCCGCGCATTGATGAATCTTAGGGGAGCACATGAGATGCAGGGCCTGTCCGCATCAGTCGACCTGGAATTAATGGCCAGTCGATTGGACAAGGTCTCAATCATTGAAAAGAAGGTGGATGAGCTGACTCAGCACCTGCAGCGAGCCACCTCTGCACATAGCCCCTTTGCACAGCCTCCTTCCACAAGGGAAACTGTGCAAAATATTCTCCATCGATCTTCTCCTAGGATGGACCCATATCCATCATCTAATTCTCGGACCGGAGGTCCATCCGATCCTTTCTACACCAGCCCGGGGAATTCCATCCCCCCTTTCTCTGACTCTCTGGAGGTTCCTCAGACCTGCGAGGACCTCAACGCCATCCAGAATGACCTGTTCTCCAACACCTATAACCCTGGATGGTGAAACCATCCCAACTTTCAATGGGCAGGAAATTCCCAAACCCAAAGACCACCCTTTCAGCCCCGCCCACAACCCCCTTGTCCTTACCAGCTGCCTCAGCCTCGGCCCAACCCTACTTATCCATCAGGGCCAAATCAGGATCAAATGTCCCTTATCCTTCAAACTTTGGTTGACATTCAAAGAACGAATGCGGTTAGTCAAAAGCAACACAAGCACGAACTTACAGAGGTCCGAAATCAACTAGCCAAGTTGGCAAACTCTCGCCAGCCAGGCACTCTTCCTTCCCAACCTCTTCCTAACCCGAATAACGTGCCAACCCAGTGGCGCATTATGAACCCAAACCCGGGCCAAGCCCATATGATTTATCAGGCTCCCTCTGTTCCTTCACCCGACGGGATAGATGCCTCCACTTCTTTTGCAGGCTACCAGCAGCAGCTCATCTTACCCAATCCCAACCAAAACCAGGCAAGACTTAATTCCATAACGACCCGTAGTGGTAAAAAAACCCAAGATCCACCTCATCCAAAGCACTCCAAGCCTGGTAGTGATCCCAAGCCTAGGACGGTAATCCAGGACATTCCTACCCCTGTCCTAGATCCAAGACCTGAACCTATCGTAGAAGAACCAACCAAGATCCCGTTTCCCGAGGCCTTGACCGAGGGAAAGAAGACCACCAAGCTCGTGGCACCTGAGGAGGACCTGGTCAAGCTCTTTGAGCAGGTTCATATAAACATCCCCTTGATGGATGCAATTCGCCACGTACCGGCTTACGCACGATTCTTAAAGAATGTGTGTACACCCCAGCGTAAGCCGCGAACCAAGAGTGGGAGTCCAATTGTTCTGTCAGAGCAAGCCAGCTCTGTAATCCTAAGCAGACTCCCACCCAAGGCTAAAGATCCTGGTACTCGCCTGATTTCCTGCAAGATAGGTGATACCCAATTTGATAGAGCCTTGCTAGACTTGGGTGCTTCCATAAATCTGATACCCACATCCTTACTTGACCATCTAGAAGAATCTAAGCTAAAACCAACTTAGGTGACATTACAATTAGCAGATCGATCTATAAAGTCACCAAAAGGGATTATCGAGGATATTATTGTGAGGGTACAGGATTTCTACTTTCCTGTAGACTTCATAGTTTTAGACATGGATGTACCTGAGAACCCTAGGGATACACCAATCATTTTAGGGAGACCTTTCTTGGATACTGCTAGAGCCAACATTAGCTGTGAGGATGGCCAAATAGAGCTCAAATTTGGGAATCAAACCCTGAAAATTGATATATTTAAGGCCCAACAAGGAATCAATTGCGGTGTCATCGAACAGATTTGTGACATTAGGGCTTTGGTTGATGAAACACTTCCAGAATGACCTGATTATACCTCATCAACCACAGAAAGATCTTGACCCGCAAACAGAGGAGTCGAATCCAGATTTAAACAACCCAGTAACTCCTATCCTTGAACCTCACGTCTATGCTGAACCACCCGCCGCTGCTGATAACCCCATCCTCGAGCTAAAGCCCCTTCCTGCTCACTTGAAATACATCTTTTTGGGTTCTAATCAGATCCGTCCTGTGATCATCAATTCCAACCTCAATCCCGAACAGGAATCCCGTCTGATTATTGTCCTCCAGCAACATCGCAGAGCCATCGGGTGGACTCTCGATGATTTGACTGGAATAAGTCCCTCTTATTGTACTCATCATATCTATTCAGAAGAGGGCACACAACCTTCATGTGAAATGCAGAGACGTTTGAACCCTAATCTGCAGGAGGTCGTGAAAAACGAGATCATCAAGTGGTTAGATGCCGGAATCATCTACCCGATCTCCGATAGTCGTTGGGTGAGCCCAATTCAGGTTGTGCCTACGAAGGCAGGACTCACCACTATAACGACTGAGATCGGAGAAATCATTCCTACTCGATTAGCCAACGCGTGGAGAGTCTGTATAGATTACTGCCGACTCAATTCCTCCACGAAGAAGGATCATTTCCCACTACCTTTCATTGATCAAATTCTCGAGAAACTAGCGGGAAATAGGTTTTTCTGCTTTCTTGACGGGTACTCCGGTTACAACCAGGTGGCAATCCATCCTGAGGACCAAGAAAAGACCACGTTCACCTGCCCCTTCGGAACATACGCTTTCCGAAGGATGCCTTTCGGTCTTTGCAATGCACCCGCTACTTTTCAGCGGTGCATGCTTGCCATATTCTCAGATATGGTAGGTGACTATCTGGAAGTCTTCATGGATGACTTTTCAGTTTTTGGAGCATCATTTGACGATTGCCTCCAACACTTGGTCCAGATACTCAGGGGATGCATCGATGTGAATTTGGTTCTTTCCTGGGAAAAGAGCCATTTCATGGTGCCTGAGGGAATTGTCCTGGGACACTTAATTTCGGAAAAAGGCATCCAAGTGGATCGAGCTAAGGTTGATCTGATCTCTCGCCTTCCTATGCCTAGCTCGATCAGGGACATCCGTTCTTTTCTAGGGCACGTCGGTTTTTACCGTCGTTTCATTCCAGATTTCTCGAAAATTACGCGCCCCTTGACTTATCTTCTCTCTAAGGATGTACCCTTTGAAATCTCCAAGGAATGTACACTAGCCTTTGAAAACCTTCGTGATCGAGTCACCCAGGCACCTATCCTACAATCCCCTGACTGGTCTCAACCCTTTGAGATCATGTGCGATGAGTCTGATTTCGCTGTAGGAGCGGTCCTGGGGTAGAAAGCTGACGGGAAACCCGTGGTCATCTACTATGCTAGCAAGACACTTGACGAGGCTCAGCGTAACTATACGGTTACAGAGAAAGAGCTGCTAGCCGTAGTATTTGCCCTTGAAAAGTTCCGATCGTATCTCCTGGGTTCCCATGTCATCATCTACTCGGATCACACGGCTGTAAGGCATCTCCTTGCCAAGAAGGATGCGAAGCCCCGACTAATTCGTTGGATCTTGCTGTTGCAAGAATTTGATCTTGAGATTCACGACAAGGCGGGAATGCAGAATGTGGTAGCCGACCATCTGTCTCGTCTTCCTTCTGAGATTATCAACCCTTCCGGACCCATCACGGAACATTTTCCTGATGAGCACCTGCTAACTATCGGTACTAGACTTCCATGGTTTGCTGATATAGTAAATTACTTGGCATCTCATCAGATCCCGTCTGATTGGCCGAAGGCCAAGAAATACAAATTGCGTTCTGATACCAAGTATTACATCTGGGAAGACCCGTACCTTTTCCGCATAGGTGCTGATCAAGTCATCCAGAGATGTGTCCCGGAGGAGGAAATCAACAATATCCTCTTTTTCTGCCATGACCAGGCATGCGGTGGCCATTTCTCTGGGCATAAAACTGCATCAAAAGTCCTCCAGTGTGGCTTTTACTGGCCCACGCTGTTCAAAGACGCATACGGTCACTGCAAGGCATGCAGTCGTTGCCAGACTTTGGGCAACATGAGTCGTTGCGACATGATGCTTTTGCAGCTGATTCTCGTATGCGAAATCTTTGATGTTTGGGGGATTGATTTTATGGGCCCCTTTCCTGCTTCGGATGATTTCGAATACATTCTGCTTGCTGTGGACTACGGGTCCAAATGGATCAAAGCCATACCGACCCGAACCTGTGATCACAAAATCGTTCTCAAATTCATTCATCAAAACATTTTCTCAAGGTTCGGGATTCCTCGTGCTATAATCTCTGATGGGGGGACCCATTTCACAAACGCTTAGTTTAGGTCACTGATGACTAAATATGGGGTGTCTCACCGAATCTCTACTCTTTATCACCCCCAAACTAATGGTCTAGCTGAGCTGTCAAATCGGGAGATCAAGAAAATCCTGCAGGTCACTGTTCGGCCTGACAAGAAGGACTGGTCGTCCCGACTTCCGGAAGCATTGTGGGCCTATAGGACCCCCCACAAAACCCAATTAGGCATGTCTCCCTTTAGACTGGTGTACGAAAAGGCGTGTCACCTTCCCATAGAACTGGAGCATAAAGCCTATTAGGCAGTACGGAACTGTAATCTAGATCTTTCGAAGGCTGGAACCCACAGAAAGCTTCAAATCAGCGAGATCGATGAATTACGCCTAGACGTGTATGAGAACTCGCGAATCTACAAGGAGCAGGTTAAAGCCTTCCATGACAAGTATATCTCGAGAAAGATCTTTCATCCTGGTCAAAAGGTCCTACTCTTTGATGCCCGACTCAAACTTTTCTCGGGAAAGTTGCGATCCAAGTGGGTTGGACCATATTTAGTCCGACAGGTTTTTGGAAATGGAGCCATCGAAATCAGTCCGCTCAGCCACGATTCTGAACCTTTCATCGTGAACGGGCAGAGACTCAAGCCGTTCATTGATGTGACTTCTACTGATTTGGCTGAATCATCTTATATCCTCCATTCCCCTTGAGCTCATTGCGCCCAGCCGATGGCGTAAAACTCAGCGCTTAACGGGAGGCAGCCCGTCATTTTTCCTGAAAATCTAAAACCTATTTCACACCTTTGTGCACTTATGATTCACCCTTACAGACAGCCGACTCCACCTCAGATGCTTGCATCTGGGATTAGAAATCGTCTGCAACAATCATCCCGACCCATTCACTCATCAAAACATCTGTCTTAAGGAATGAACTAAGTAAATAAAAACCCCCTAAGTCACAATGAGGACATTGCAAACATTAGGCATGGGGGGGTATAAAAGTGCAAAACTTATGAGAAAAGGTTTTAAACAAAAAATTCACATATGCCAAAAACACCATAAAAATTAAAATTATTTTTTTCAAAAAAAAAAGAGAATAAGAGGAGAAAGGAAATTTTGTGGGAGAAGGAAAAGAAACAAAATGAAAAAGGAGCACAAAAATGAAAGAAAAGAGTGATAGTCAGTAAAAAACTAAGGAATTGACCTAAGTTCTAGACCTTATTCAAGAAAAGAAATGAAAAGTGCATGGTAAGATTAGTAAGAATGCAAACTTTAGGCATTCTTGGATAGACTCTTAGTACCCATAAAGGTCTAGACATTCCTCAAGAGGTTGAGGAAAATGAAAAGCTTAAGTATTAGGTCCAAGGCTTAGGGAGTATTTGACCTCATTAACTAACTTCTGATTTACGGGACTCAGTAACCTGAGCACCCTAACCTCACACACAGCTTCGTTCAGTAAGCGTAAAAATAAAAAATCATGCAGAAGCGTCAAAAATTCCGAAAAGTACACCTAGAGTAGGAGCGGCCGATCAACACAAGTTGATTTGGACGAGTTCCCAGCGCGGAGAGGCGGGAAATCCCCTCGAAGATGCGTAAAAAAATATCATCTCCTCGGTGCTTGTCTCTTAGGATATTTACATATCCTACTGGGGGCATGTAAGCACTCTGCTGGTTCAGATTCCATGGATAGCATTATCACGAAGTGTCAATTGCCAGGGTCTGGATTCGGCCATGGAACACCATGGATGGGATTATCTCGAAATCTCAATAGCCAGGGTTCCGGGGGTTTCCATGGGCGGTGCTATCTCGAAGCATCGATTGCCAGGAACCCTTGAGGATTGATGATGGGAGCAAGGAATCTGATACAAACCGTGTTGTAAAGCCAATCCTAAGCTAGAACTAAAAAGAAAAAGAGAGAGAAAACTCTCCAAACAGAAAAATTTTCTATCTCTCTCTCTTACAAAACACACTGCGAACTGAACCAGGGCTAAAATCATTTCAAGCACGGGTGCTTTAACCACAAAGTCCAATAGACCTTAGGTTAGTTTTTGTGGGCCTTAAAAACCTTTGCCAAAGACTCAGGCTGAGGCTAGACAGATCTGGATCTTGATTGGTACTAGAGTACCTTTTAGGCCTATGGTCAGCATTCTAATCTAATCTAAGTTCAAATGAAAAAGCACTTATCTGAAGCTATTAAAAACATCATTGTCTAGAACAAAGGTTAAAACCTTAAGTTTTTGCTAAGGGACTAGCAAAAGCTAGGCATGGGGGTATGATGAGAACCTCATCATGAACCCTAACTAGCACAATCTAACCTAGATATGCAAGAAAAAGCTCCTGCATAGCTTATAGAAAGGCTTGACTCAAAGAATTCTGAGTTTGTGAAGAAAATAGGTCATAAGGAGTAAAAATGGAATTTCACCAACACAATCAGTAAACAGGGTAACTCAGGGTCTAAACATAAGTCAAACTAACCTAATACGAAGGAAAGTGGGATGATTTGATCCAACAAGGGCTACAGCAACTCCAAGGAATTAATTGACATTCTGTAACCCTAAAACAAATCCACTTCAATTTACGAGGTTCGAGGTAAATTAAAAATTGACTAAACCCTCTAAAATTCATATAAAAATAATCTCTAGGGTTTAGAACCTTCAATTTGGCCTTGGGAACTCATTTTGACCTACATTGAGAACCATGCCCAATTAATGATTTAATTTGGGTTTTTAAATAAATTGATCGGTCAAACAAGGTCTGATCTAGAAATAAAATTCACCATTAGAATCCTTAGGTCCCATTTAGTCATGCATAAAAACTTGAGCCTAAGAAGAGACCTTCTTGACCGACTTTTTCATTTTGGTCCTCATCTGTTACTTTTTGACCCTCAACTTTCGAAACCCTCGCATTTTGGCCCTTAAGTTCTTCGTTGTTCTTTGCACTAAGGTCCTCCCTGCAAAACTCTGAGCAGCGCCATGCTCCGGCGACTTTGCGTGGAGCATGGCGCCACGTAGGGTGAGGGAGGCCCTCTGCCTAATGAATCGGGTGTTCCCTGCGACGTCTGCTGTTGCAGGGACACCACCATGATCTCTGCCATCGCCCAGACCTTCCGTGCGAACGCACGGAAGGTATGGGCTTCTGCTCCGACCATTCTCCGGCGAGGGAGGCACGTCGTCTCCCCGCACCCACCCCTCTGCCTTCGCCTTTATAAAGATCGCAGTCGCCAGCCGAAGGAGGCAAGTTGTCTCTGATGGAGAATAACCCCCCACTTCATTAACTCCAGCTCCGACAGATGGCCTGCAGCTTCCGGCGACCAACTCCTCCTCCTCCTCGTCGCTCTGCTGCCTTACCTGCAGCAGGGTTCCCCTAACCCTTTCGTCTGTGTCGTGCTGCACCCGCCGACACCCTCTGCGTGCCTCCTCGTCGCCGATCTCCCCTTCCAGGGCCTCTTCTTCCTCAGCTCCGGTAGGCACAAGCTGGTGGCTCCGCATTCCCCCCCTTTGTCCAAAACTTAGGTAAAAGCTTCCTCTCCTCCTCCTTTAAATTTCCCCTCTGTCAATTTATATTTTCTCGCCCCCACACACAACTTCCACCTCCGCCTGCTCCATCTCCGACCACCCTCTCCGGCGAGCCCATTCCACCTCCACAGACCTCCTCACTCCTCGCCGATCACCTCAGAAGCTTCCCCTCCCTCCACTCCACAGCCTCCCTTTTTTCATTCCCTGCCACACGCCACCTAAAGACCCCCAGAACAGACCCATTTTTTCGACCACAGTCCGACCTAGGGCTGCCACCGTACACCGTCTCACGCCTCGCCACCACCCGCACTAGCTTCGCCGTACTCCGGTGAAGCTCCCTGCATCTTCTGTCTAGGACAAGAGGCCGTATTTCTATGTTCAGGTCACTCCCCCTTCGCCGCCATTGCTGAGCAGGTGAAGCTCCTTCACCTGCAGCTGCAGCCTCAACCTCGCCCAGGCGTTGGTCCCAGGTTGCACGAAGTGTCTCCGCGAAGACTCCAAGGTCTGCAGTTGAGGCAAACCCCTCGCGAGCTACTGCAATTGCCGCGAGCTCCTCACCTGCGGGCGCCAGTCTGGGAGGTGGGACTTTAGTCCCACCTCGGAAGTGCGCGGCTCAGAGCCCGCACTTAAATTGAAAAAGTGTTCGAGGCTATTCGCCTTCGAACACAGGGGTCAGGTCCCTTACGCACGAGCGCCCCACGCGCTTGCCCTCGCCCGCGCTCACGCCCTGCGGGTCTGGGCCGGATCCGGATACTCGACACTGCGCACACCTCTCCCACCACAGCACGCTGGTGGGCCTGGTCCCGGGCACGATACCCGTACCTGAATACCCAACTTTGGGAGAGCGATCCTATGAGAGAATTCTGAGAAAGAGAGAGACGCGGGAAAGGGTAGGGGTAGGTTTTGCTCTGACCAGTTGTGTGAGTGTGCAGGCAGAGAAGAAGGAAGAAGGTGACCGAAGCCTTGGCTGCTCAAAGAAAGAGGAAGAAGAAGAAGACCGCAGGAGCAAGAAGAAGAAGAAGCACAAAGGAAGCACTGTAGCAGACACCACTTAAGCCGTCTGATTGAGAAATCAGACGATGGATGAAGCTCTGCAGACAAAGTAAAGAAGAAGAAGAGAAGAGAAGGTGCTGCAGTTGAAAGCAAAGAAAAGAAGCAAGAAAAGAGAAGAAGAATAAAGAAGAAGAGAAGATAAAGAAAGAAGAAGAAGAACTGAAGAAGATCAATCAAAGAAAAGAAAGAAGAGAGAAAGAAGACAAGACAAGAGAGAAAGAAGAGAAGAAGAAAAAGACAAGAAACAAATCTACCTCTCTACCTCTCTCTCTCTCTCTCTCTTATTTTTGTAATAAAAGCATTGTACTTCTAAAATTCTACTAGCTCCCTGAGTTCGACCTCAGGAAAAATATTTCCGAGTAAAAAATTTTCTATGGTAATGACAACCGGAGCTGTCTTATCTTATACTATAATGACTATACTATAATAAAGACACAAAAGCAGCGCCGCGATTTGCCACCTTACCGCTTTGTAAACCCACCACACCGTCCTATGATGCGAGATCACTATAATCCCGCTACAGAGGCAATCGAACCTCGAGTCCAAATCCCAACTAGAGGTCCTGATTCTGAACTCAAGCCCAACATGTTCATGCTATTCCTAAGTTTCATGGGCTTAATTCCGAGGATCCCTTCCAGCACATCAAACAACTTAAGCATCTGGCCTAAACCTTCGGGTCAGATATCCAAAATTGGGATATTCTTCTCGTGAAAATATTCTCCTTCTCTCTCGTGGACAAAGCGGCTCACTGGTATCAGACTCAAACACTTCCAATCAACACATGGGTTGAACTACAATCCGAGTTTTTGAAAAAGTTCTTCCCAGTTGGTCGGACGAATGCCCTACGACACCAGATCACACACTTCACCCAGCAATCTGGAGAACCACTTCATGAAGCATGGGACCGTTTCCTGGATCTCATGCTTAAGTGCCCCCATCACGAAGTTCCTAAATGGGAACATGTCCAGTCTTTTTACCAGGGACTCCGTGAAGATATCTGCTTATTCGTCAATGCAACCTGCGGAGGAAATATGATGGTGTTCCCATCAGGTAGTAGGGAACTGCAATCTAGATCTTTCTAAGGCAGGAACCCACAGAAAGCTTCGAATGAGCAAGATCGATGAATTACGCCACGACGCGTATGAGAACTCGCGAATTTACAAAGAGCAGGTTAAAGCCTTTCACGACAAGCACATATCCAGAAAGATCTTTTATCCTGGTCAAAAAGTCCTACTCTTTGATGCCAAGCTCAAACTATTCCTAGGAAACTCAGATTGAAATGGATCGAACCTTACCTTGTTCGATGAATCTTTGGAAATGGAACCATCGAGATCAGTCCACTCAGCCACGATTCAGATCCTTTCGTCGTCAATGGTCAGAGATTCAAACCATTCATTGACCTCGCCAATACAAATTTGGCTAAGATATCCTTTACCCACCATTCTCCCTAAGCTCATTGCACCCGACCGATGGCGTAAAACTCAGCGCTTAACGGGAGGCAACCCGTCATTTTTGAAAAACCCAAAACTTTTCTTGGCATTCCTATGCTAAATTCATATTGCACTTTAGAGTTCATCCATTAGAATAGCCGACCCCACCTCTAGTACCCAAACCCGAGTTTGAAATCGTCCGCAATAATCACCTTGACCCGTTCGCCCACCCAGAACCTGTTCTAATGAATGATCTAAGCTGAACTCAAACCCACCTAATTTACAGTAGGGACATTGCAAAACGTAGGCATGAGGGGGTATGAAAGTGCAAAATGCCGTGAAAATCATCTCACAAGAAGGGTTTCATCAAAAAAATCACATATCCCAAAAACACCAAAAAAGATGAAAAAATTCTTGAAAAGAACAAAAAAATTCTGAGGGAAGAGAAAATTTTGAGGCCATACAAATCCCAAGGAGAAAAAGGGGAAAAGTGAAAAATGTCAACAAGCAGCACAAGTTGAAAAGAAAAATAAAAGAGATAGTCATTAGTAAAAAATTATGGGATTAATCGAGTTCTAGATCATATCAAGAAAAAGAAAATGAAAGGAAAGAAGTGCTAATGAAACACAGAAGAGATTAGTAGGAATGCTAATATTAGGCCTCTTGGGCCATACTCCTAGGCTTAAAAGTTCAAGTATTCGCTAAGATCTAGATAGTCCTTAAGAGGTTAGGGAAAATGCGAAGCCTAAGTATTAGGTCTAAGGCTTAAGGAGTATTCGGCCTCGTTAACTGACTTCTGGTTTGTGGGACTCGGTAACCTAAGCACCTCGATCCACACACAGTTTGGTTCAGTACGCATAAGTATCAAAATCACGCAAATGCATTTAAACTATTCTTAAAAAGTCATCTAGATTATGAGCGGCCAATAACACAAGTTGATTTGGACGAGTTCCCGGTGCTGAGAGGCGGGAAATTCCCCTCGAAGATGCGTAATAACATATCATCTCCTCGGTGCTTGTCTCCTAGGATATCTACATATCTTACCGGGGGCATGTAAGCACCCTGTGCTGGTTCAGATGCCATGAGCAGCATTATCATGAAATGTCGATTGCCAGGGTCTGGATTTAGCTACAAAATGCCATGGGCGGGATTATCTCGAAATCTCGAAAGCCAGGGTTCTGGGGGTTGCCATGGGCGATGCTATCCCATAGCATCGATTGCAAGGGACCCTTCGGGGATTGATGATGGGGACTAGGAATCCGATACAGACCGTGTTGAGAAGCCAATCTGAAGCTAGAAATAAAAAGAAAAGAGAGAGAAAACTCTCCAAACAAAAAAAATTCCTCTATCTCTCTCTTACAAAAACGCACTGCAAACTGAACCAAGGCTAAAATATGTTACAAGCACGGGTACTTTAACTGCGGAGTTCAACGAACCTTAGGATAGTTCCTGTGGGCCTTAAAAACCTTCGCGGTAGACTGAGGCTAGAGCTGGTCTGGTCCAGATCTTGGATGGTACTTGAGTACCTCTAGGCCTATTATTGGCATTCTAACCTAATCTACGTAAAAAGGCACACATCACAATTTTGAACATCAAGGAACTCATGGTATAGAATTAAAGTTAAAACCTTAAGCTAAAAGACTAGCAAAAGTTAGGCATGGAGGAGTGATGGGAACACCATCATAAGTCCTAACTAGCTCATTTTAACCCAAAGAAGAGAATAAAAGTACCTACATAACCAAATGGAGGTCATAATTCACTAAATAACCTTTCCGAGAGAAAAGCAAGAAATAATGGGTAAAACTGCAATTTTACCATTGCAGTACAACAACGGGTTTTCTCAAGGGCTAAACACAGGTTAAAAGGTCTTAACAAGATAAAAAGTGGGTTGGATTTGATAGAAAAGGGTTTGTGTGAACCCTGTGAATTAAATGATTTCTTGTAACCCTAAAACAGACCCACTTGATTAAAGAAGGTTCTAGTCAGGATAAAATTCACCTAAACCTTCTAAAAATCATAGAAAAATATTCTATAGGTTTTAGAACTTTCAATTTGGTCATTGGAACCCATTTTGACCTAGAATGGGGTCTCAAACAAACATTTGCCCTAAATTAGATTTTTACCTAAATTACCCAGTCAAACGTGGTCAAACCCAAAATCCAACTTCACCATTATATTCCTTAGGTCCAAATTAGGTTTGTACCAAAATTTGGACCCAATGGGAATTCATCTTAACCCACTTTGCAAATAGGTCCAACCCGATTACATTTGTACCCCTATCTTTCAAAAACCCTTACATTTGACCCCCTAGCTTCGTCATCGTTCTTTGCAATTAGGTCCCTCTCCCACTATAACGGAGTAATCCTTCTTCGGTAAACCTTATAAGGTGATTTCTCCCTCATTTCTCAGAGAATCCCCTTCAAAATTAGAAGAGAGATTCTTTGAGAAATTCCCTCCAATGTGAACTCAATTTGAGGCCATACTTGGTACCGAATCTCTCATGCGAACGCATGAGCGATTCAGGTCTCTTTCAAGTTTCCATCATCGGTGACCCTACCTTGCTTGGAAGCTTGGCTTCCAAGCACAAAATCGACCTCTAGGGCTCTATTTAAGGAGCCCCAATTCGCCCTAACTCTTCCAAGCTTGAAATTGACCAGAGAACCCACTCAAATTCGTCTCTCCTCCTCTAGCCAACTCGCTCATCAAGCTCCGGTGACCTTCCTTGATCTTCTCCATCGCCTGACCACAATACCGGTGGTAGGTTCTTCTTCCTCACATTCGTCCGCGTCGAGTAGCACCTGCTGACGCCCCTGCCTCACCTTCGTCCTCTCTGAGCACCTTCGTCTCCGGCGTCGGCAATACGAGCCAGACGACATCTCCGTCTCCCTTTTGTCTCTTCACTGCCTAAATAAGCTCCTCTCACCCTCTACAATCTTTCCCCTACTTTATTTCCCTCATTCGACTACTGCCGCACTCCACCATCATCTCCTTCACCTCTGGCCACCAACTCCGGCGAGATCGCTCCACCACCACAGACCACCTCCCTCCTCACCGACTAGTCCATAAGCATCGCCTTGACACCCTGATCATAACCCCCCACTCCATTCACTCCATTGACCGCCCAAACACACCCCCGAACACACCCACACACATGCACACAGTGTGCCTAAGGCACGCTCACTCAGGCGTTCCCACGCCACTCTGACCCCTGCAGCACACTCGCCGTGCCATGGCGAAGCTCCCTAAACATTCTAACGTGGCCACGAGGCCGTTGTGGTGGTTTCAGGAGCAGACGGTCATCCGCCATTGAAGTGAAGCTCGGAGCTTGCTTGCAGGAGCTCTAGGCCGTGCCAGCCCCAAGTCGCCGTCCCAGGCTACACGAAACACAATCGCGCACAACTCCAGGCTGCCAATTAGTGTCGAGGGTAGTGGCAGCTGCTGCGATCGAAGATAGCTTCTTTACTACAGACGCGCACGAGAAAGGTAGGAAGATAGTCCCACCTCGGAAGTGGACGAGTAGGCGGGTGTGCATAAATTGATTTTCTGTCAAAGGCTTATCACCTCCGACTCATGGGGTGAGGTCCTTCTCTCCCCATCTCACAGCCTCGTTTGCGACCACGCCCTGTGGACCTGGTTGACCCAACCCAACTAGCACACCTTACCCACTGACAGGAACCGTTCTCGCGCATTTGAAAGTTGTCGGAATCGTAGTATAGTCACGCAAAAATTGTTTATCAAAAAATTATTTTATAAAGATAACGAGACTTGAGTCCCAGTCGTTCGTCCCTGGGAGGCATTGCTTTCACTTTTGAAATTGATCTTTTTACTACTCTACTTCGTTCAAAGACGCACGCCAGTTTCCAATCTCCTAACTAAAACTTCACCACTTCTGTTATTAACTAGGATCACATGCGCATGCGTCAAGTAAATTACGAAAGTGATCGTGTGAGTTTCTGTGTGCACGATTCTAGTGAGGTGGTGACTAGTTATGGAGAAAGAATCTATTGTTAGATTTTCAATATCCTCAGGAAACGACATGCTGGTGCATAATAGATAGACAGTTAAAGAGCAGGCACTTAAATCACGCAAATACGATAATTATTAAGCTCGTGGTGATTTCAAACACGTAAAGATATATATATATATATATATGCATTTTCATTCATTCATTGGGGAGCTGTTTGCACAAGGAATCTAGAGGAAAGCTTGTACATAAATGCTTGAAAATTAAACCTAGCTACCAGAAAATGATCGCATACAAGAATCGATGGAGGGATTTCACATGCATCATTGGGGGAGAAGTAAGACTACACTACTAAGTAGTAAATGAAAGCAATAAAATTACGAAGAGCATGAATTAAATCTAAAAGAATAAAAGGGCATTCAGGGGTGGTCCCCGATGGCCTTGGAGTGGTCGGGAGGAGAATGAGGGGTGGCAAATGTAGCTTAGGCCGACCCTTGGAGAGAGGTAGGGTTGACCCAGCATCCCGACATGATGTCCTCCATGATGTTGGTGAGCTCATGGAGGTGGAGTAGCTAACCTAAGTGAAGGTGGGCGTGTATGGAGCTAATGAGGTGAGTGGTGCCAATGGAAGCCAAGGGATGTGAATGGGTGTGTTTGGCTGCCCATGGGGTCTTTTTATAGACCCAATGGCTTCTCTCTAGAGAGGTGTGGAACTCTCTAGAGAGAGTCCAAGAGTAGCCGGCCACATGGGGTTGGAGGTGGTCTTTGAGATCCAAAAATTGTGGATCTCAATTTGAATGCCTCTTGGTTGCTAAACTTGGCAACCAAGAGGTGGCGCCATCTCAAGAGAACTCTAGAGAATTCTAGAGAAGTGTGTACATGAATGGGTGTGTGTGTGTGTGGTCGTGCTCTACATGGCTAGGTGGCTTAGGATAGGTCCTAAGGGGTTTGTGTAGGTGTAGGTCTTGATTTTGGGGTTACAAACCTTAATTGCTAAGGTGAAAATGCAATTAAACTTAATCTAAGTTTAATTGAATGAGTGTGAGCCTAATTGATGGTGACATAACTCAATTAGGTTGGTTTTAGGTTAATTGGACTCTCACTAAGTCCAATTAAACTTGTGTGGGTTGAGATCTAAGCTCAATTGGACTCAATGAGTCCAATTGACTTAGGTGAAGGTAATTGACTTGATCTAAGTCAATTGGGTTTGGTGAGGACCTAATTAGGTCCTTAGGTAGGTATAGAGGTGATGTACTAGGGTTAGGACACCTTAATTTAGATTCCTATGGGGTTGGGATTTGGTCTAGGGAGCTAGAGATCTAAGATCAAGACTTGAATCTCGAAACAGGGACTGGAGACCGGTATCAGACGTCCAATAATAGGATCAGATGAATTATACTCAAAAATCAAAAGTGCAGACTTCAGTTCTGGACGTTCAATTTGAGTCAGGGGGAAATCAAGGTTCTGTTTTGGGTACTCTACAGAAATTGGATGTCTGACAAAGTGTATGGACGTCCAATAACACTGCAGAAGTGGGTTTTAGGTGTGCGAGAGATGGCTAAGGGTCCTGGACATCCTATAACTTATCTGGACGTCCAGATAAGGGTTGGAACTAAGGTTTTAGGGCTTCCTAGGGTATTGTGACCTAATCTAAGGGTGGCTAAGGCTTGGGGAAGTCTCTAGGCTATCCTAGGGCTAGGATGGACATATGCCCTTCACATTTTACTGCTTTATTCCTACTTAATAGAATAGCAAACTTTTAACCCCCTTACATTATTGTTCCTATATCTAAACTAAGCCTTCTGCTCCAGCTCTGCTACAACTCCCGTTATTCCTGATCTAGCTTCAGATCCAACTCCAGATCAAGCTCCTGATCAGTTTATTCCCTGCAATTGACATAATGTACTTAATCAGTACATTATAACATTATTTCATGCATAGCTAAAGAAGAGCAGTAAAGATGCAGATAATGCGTATGTATGCATGAATAACCCTAACTTATGCTAAGTCCTAGCTTAATCTAGGTCAATTAAGACCTATGATTGCTGCGCAATCACCCACCACCTTGTTAGGTCAAAGGACAAGTGAGTGAAGTTGACCAACCTTGAAATTAGGTCACTTTTTGCACTCAATACATCTAAAGTTCAACTGAAATCTTAAGCACCCTTGCTCTTAATAAAACTGGTAGTCTTAAGGGGTCAAACTCCCCATTCTGGTCTACCTGGAACATCGGTGACAAGATAGGTTAGGTGGGGGAAACCCTGTAACCCGTGGGGGCGCTCTACCGTGTAAGGGTCTTTGCTGGACTCTTCCTCTCTGGCTACCCAGGTATTTCTCAGGTGGATGGCTTTTTTGACTAAGGGGTATCATCCGCCCCGAACCTCTATAATCATCCAAAGTTTTTTGGGTGTCTTGATTGGATCCATCACATTCTACTCTCATCTAGACCATCGGTGCATGTTCGGTAAGAGGTCCTTAAGACCATCCTTGAGTCCTCCTTTAGTGATTCACTCCTGTCGAGGCCAGGCCTCGACTTTCATGTTTGTGCAGCAACCCCACCACATAGACATCTCCTCTGATTCATCTGAACCCAATTCTCCTTCTTCCATCTTCATGGCACAACCTGTAAAAGAAGAGAACAACCTTGAGAACCATCTTCAGCGCCTTAATGATTTATTCCAAGCCTTTGTAAACCCGCCGCAGAGTGCTATGATGCGAGATCACTACAATCCCACTGCGGTGGTGATCGAACCTCGAGTCCAAATCCCACCTGGAGGTCCTGATTCTGAACTCAAGCCCAACATGATTCATGCTATTCCAAAATTTCATGGGCTCAATTCTGAGGATCCCTTCTAGCATATCAAACAACTTAAGCATCTAGCCCAGACCTTCGGGTTAGATGTCCAAAATCAGGATATTCTTCTCATGAAGATGTTCTCCTTCTCTCTCAAGGACAAAGCAGCTCACCGGTATCAGACTCAAATGCGTCCAATCAACACATGGGTTGAACTACAATTCGAGTTTTTGAAAAAGTTCTTCCCAGTTGGTGGAACAAATGCCCTACGACACCAGATCACACACTTCACCCAGCAGTCTGGAGAACCACTTCATGAAGCATGGGACCGTTTCCTGGATCTCATGCGAAAGTGCCTGCATCACGGAGTTCCTAAATGGGAACAAGTCCAGTCTTTTTACCAGGGACTCCGTGAAGATATCCACCTATTTGTGAATGCAACCTGCGGAGGAAATATCATGGGTCAACACGAAGACACTGTGTGGGAGATTCTCGAGAATATGTGCGAGAACTCCATCAATAATGACTCCATGGGCTTATTTGACCTCACGAATTCCCGTGCATCGATGAATCTAAGGGGAGCACATGAAACGCAGGACCTGTTCGCATCCGTCAACTTGGAATTGATGGCCAGTCGGTTATACAAGGTCTTTATCATTGAGAAGAAGGTGGATGAGCTAACTCGACATCTGCAGTGAGCCACCTCTGCGCAAAATCCGTTTGCACAGCCGCCCTCTGGGAGGGAAGCTGTGCATAACATCTATCATCGATCTTCTCAGGGGATGGACCTGTATCCACCCCCGTCTGACTCTAGGATCGGAGGAAACTTCGATCCTACCTACTCTAGTTGGGGGAACTCTTAACCCTCGTACTCTGACTTTTCTAAGGTTCCTCAGACCTACGAGAACCTCAACGCCATCTAGAATGACCCATTCTCTAATACCTATAACCCTGGATGGCGGAATCATCCCAATTTCTTATGGGTGGGAAATAATCAGAATCAGAGACCACCATATCAACCCCGTCCACAAGCCCCTCGTCCATATCAGCCGCCTCAGCCTCGGCCCAACCACACCTATCAATCTGGGCCAACTCAGACAGATCAAATGACTTTCATCCTTCAGACTTTGGCTGACATTCAAAAGACGAATGCGGCTATATAAAAACAGCACAAAGACGAGATCACAGAGGTTCGCAATCAACTCGCCCAGCTTGCAAATTCCCGCCAACCTGGCACACTCCCTTCGCAACCTCTACCGAATCCGAATAATGTGCCAAACTAGAGGCACCTTATGAACCCGAATCTGGGCCAAGCCCACATGATTTATCAGGTCTCGTATGTTCCATCACCCGACGGGATGGAAGCTTCGACATCATATGCAGGATTTCAGCAGCAGCCACCTATTTTACCGACACTGAACCAAAACCAGGCAAGACTGAATTCAGTAACAACCCGTAGTGGCAAAGCAACACAAGACCCACCTTACCTATGCCACTTCAGCCTAGTAGTGTTAAACCAAGCCCTAGGATAGTTATCCAGGATACCCCTGTCCTTGATCAAGAACCTGGACCTATTCTAGAGGAACCATCCAAGGTTCCATTTCCCGAGGCCTTGACCAAGGGAAAGAGGACAAACAAACCCGTGGCACATGAGGAGGACCTGGTCAAGCTCTTTGAACAGGTCCAGATAAACATCCCTTGATGGATGCAATCCGCCACGTACCGGCTTAGGCACAATTTCTGAAAGACATGTGTACACCTAAGCGTAAGCCGCAAACAAAAAGTGGGAGCCCAATCGTACTGTCAGAGCATGCCAGCTCTGTAATTTTGAGCAAACTCTCAGCTAAGGCAAAAGACCCAGGTACGCCCTTGATTTCCTGTACAATTGGTGATACCCAATTTGATAGAGCTTTATTAGATCTAAGAGCCTCCATAAACCTAATACCTACATCCCTACTTGACCACCTTGAGAAATCTGAGCTTAAACCGACAAAGGTGGCATTACAGTTGGCTGATCGATCTATTAAGTCACCTAAAGGAGTTCTTGAGGATGTCATTGTTAAGGTTCGGAATTTCTATTTCCCAGTGGACTTTGTAGTCTTGGATATGGATGCCCCAGAAAACTCGAGGGATACACCAATTATACTAGGGAGACCCTTTCTGGCCACTGCTAGGGCCAACATAAATTGTGAGGGCCAAATTGAACTGAAATTCGGGAACCAAACATTAAAGATTGACATCTTTAAGGCCTAACAAGGGATTAATTACGGTGTTATAGAACAGATATGTGATATCAAGGCTGTGGTTGACGATTCGTATATTGAGGAAAACCTGATTACTTCTGATCAACCACAAGAGGATCAAAACCCGCAATCAGAGGAGTCTGAACTTAACCTAGACACACCCATAACTCCCTCCCTTATTCCTGACACACACCCTGAACCACCCTCTGCTGCTGAAAACCCTATCCTGGAACTTAAGCCACTTCCCGATCATCTGAAGTATGTCTTTTTGGGTTCTAATTAGACGTTTCCTGTGATTATCAACTCCAGACTCACACCTAATCAGGAATCCAGTCTGATTACTGTTCTCCAGCAACATTGAAGAGCCGACTCTTGATGATTTGACTGGTATCAGCCCCTCCTACTGCACACATTGTATCTATACTGAAGAGGGCACACGACCTTCTCGTGAAATGCAAAGACGTCTAAATCCTAATCTGCAGGAGATCATCAAGTGGTTAGATGCAAGGATCATCCACCTGATCTCCGACAGTCGATGGGTGAGTCCAATCTAGGTTGTGCCTAAGAAGGTAAGACTAACTATAATCACGACTGAAATCGGAGAAATCATACCGACTCGTGTGGCAAATTCGTGGAGAGTCTACATTGATTACAGAAGACTCAATACCTCCACAAAGAAGGATCATTTCCCACTACCATTTATTGATCAGATCCTTGAGAAACTAGCGGGAAATAGGTTCTTCTGCTTTTTGGACGAGTATTCCGGTTATAACCAGGTTGCAATCCATCCTGAGGACCAGAAAAGACCACTTTCACTTGCCCCTTCGAGACATACGCGTTCCGAAGGATGTCGTTTGGTCTCTGCAATGCACCCACTACTTTTCAACAGTGCATGCTTGCCATATTCTCAAATATGGTAGGTGATTATCTAGAAGTCTTTATGGATGACTTTTCAGTATTTGGAGAATCATTTGATGATTGCCTCTTGCACTTGGTCCAGATCCTCAGGTGGTGCATTGACGTGAACCTGGTTCTTTCCTGGGAAAAGAGTCATTTCATGGTGTCTGAAGGAATTGTCCTGGGACATCTCATATTAGAAAAAGGCATCCAGCTCGATCAAGCCAAGGTAAATTTGATTTCCAAACTCCCTATGCCTAGCTCGATCAAGGATATCCGATCTTTTCTGGGGCACGTCGATTTTTACCGTCGGTTCATTCCTGATTTCTCAAAGATCGCGCACCCCCTGACCACTCTACTATCTAAGGATGTTCCTTTCGAAATCACCAAGGAATGCACTCAAGCATTTGAAATCCAACGTGATCGAGTTACCCAAGCTCCAATCCTACAGTCCCCTGATTGGTCTCAACCCTTTGAGATCATGTGCGATGCATCTCATTTCGCTGTAGGAGCGGTACTTGGGCAGAAAATTGACGGGAAACCCGTGGTCATCTACTACGCTAGCAAGACACTTGACGAGGCTTAGTGTAACTACACAGTTACTGAGAAAGAGCTGCTAGCCGTAGTATTTGCCCTAGAAAAGTTCAAATCATATCTTCCGGGCTCTCGTGTTATCATTTACTCTGATACACAGCTATGAGGCATCTCCTTGCAAAGAAGGACACGAAACCTCGATTAATCCTCTAGATCTTGCTGTTGCAAGAGTTTGACCTCGAGATTCGCGACAAAGCGGGAAAATAGAATGTGGTAGCTGATCACTTGTCCCGCCTTCCTTCTGATATTATCGACCCTTCTGGACCGATCACAGAACATTTTTCTGATGAGCACCTCCTGACTATCAGCATAGGGCTTCCATGGTTTGCTGATCTAGTAAACTACCTGGCATCACATCAGATACCCTCCGATTGGCCGAAGGCCAAGAAGGACAAATTGCTTTCCGATGCCAAGTACTACTTCTGGGAAGACCCGTATCTTTTCTGCATCGGTGCTGATCAAATCATTCGATGATGCGTTGCAGGAGCGGAAATTTAGATCTTGTCCTTCTTCCATGACCAGGCATGTGGTGGACACTTCTCAGGTAATAAAACCACAGCGAAAGTCCTCCAGTGCGGCTTCTATTGGCCCACGAGTTTCAAAGACGCATACAATCACTGTAGGGCAAGCACTCATTGCTAAACCTTAGCAACATGAGTCACCGTGGTATGATGCCTGTAACGACCCGGTTCCCGAGTCCCTACGAGACCACGAGAACCGGACCGACTCGACTAATCCCAAGACCTAGTCGTCCAACGAGGAAGTAACCAAAAGAGTAGTAAAATAAACCCCATTCAGCATGAATATAACTAACAGTAAGAAAGTATAGCAGTAAGGAAAGAAACTAGTACAGTATATACCATCACAACAGTAGAACAACATTTATCATATAACATGAACTACAGGTAAAGAAAAGTACAGCAGAAACAAGAACTACTCACTATAACGGAAACAAAGAGGTATAAAAGACAGTAGTAACTCTACTGGACCCTACTCGGCCTAGCGTCCTTTGCAGCCGCTGACCTTGGCTGCTCAACACCTGGTCCTGAAAAAGGTAACGAGTGTAACACGTCAGCAAAACGCTGAGTAGAGTGGCAACTAAAACTAAAGACAACAGTAGAGTGTACAGTAGCTGTTATGTTCTATTACTTTCTTTATTTACATCTTTCAATTGTCTCACTATTTCATTTATTTCTCAGATCTTTTACTTAATCTCGAATGTTCCTCGTGGGAACGATCTTGATTGCAATCTTTTCCAAAAAGTAGAAGTAGCACGTGGTGCTCTCCTGGCCGGGAGAGTCCCTCGTGGTGATCCTACCCTCAGTCAACCACCCCAAGGTCACTGACAGATGTAACGGTGACTACGGCACGCGCGATAAATGCATAGGTAGCTAACCCGTACTGGCACGCGGTCAGTCGTTTTCGTTAACGGGTGCGCCCAAAGCACAGCACAGAACCAGTCCAGGGCAGAGCCCTCTCAGTAACAGGGGTCCAACCCCTCCACAGTAACCAAACCGGGGCCTTGCCCCTCCACAGTCCGCGCACCCTCGCCTGACTACCCTGGTTTGCCCCAGCGGGCCTAACAAGTCGGTGTGGGAGGCTAACAGAACCCCAGGGCCCGTGGGGCAGCTAGTACCTCCCTACACTAGTAGCTCTCCTCGGTACTACGTACGCGAGGGCCAGCAAGTCGGTACAGAGTGGCCAGTCCTAACCCCGGGTCCCTGGGGCAGCTGGCTCCGCTCTGCACTAAACAGGGGGACAATCACTCTCCTTGGTACTCCGTACTCAAGGACCAGCTCACTTCCCCAAAACTATTCCATTCACTTTCCAGGAGTTCTACTCCTACTTCCCCGTAGGGTTCCATCCCTTTTTACTCAAACATCCAGGTTTCACTTTCCAGTTTCACATTCTTACAATCCATGTTCTCAACCACGTTATCTATTCACAACAGGCAGCTGTTAATTCAAATTACAGGCAGCTTTATATCTCTTTCCATTTTCCAAGACTGCAGTATTATACATTCCACTAGTTTCCCCATCCTAGGATTCATGCCATATCCTAGGATCTATCATACAATCTAGTTTTCCAGTCCTAGGATTCATGCAACACCTAGGAGCTATCATTCCATCTATTTCTCATTCCTAGGGTTCATGCAATGTCCTAGGTTCTATTTATGGTTTCATAATTTAACAGATTTTAATAACTTAAAGCCACTCTACCAGGTACAACGGGAGTAATGGGGGCGTGATCGGGAATCCCGCGTGCCTCCGCGACTCCCAAGACTGCAACTGAACGAGGTCCTATCACAAGGATCAAACACAAGGAAAGTCTCAAAATAGTGTATAGCTACTGTAGACGGGTAGAGGAATTAATTCTGAAAAGAACGCAACTCGAATCGCGGAAAACGGAGCCCGAACGGGCCCTAAACGGGTCGAAAACGACGACACTGTGTAAAATCAGACGTCTAGAACTTCTTCCGGACGTCTTAAAAAGTGGATCAGAGAATTACCTGCTCAGCGTGGTTTCCCAGATGTTCAGAAGTCTGCGAGGACGTCTGGCCTAGCTCACAGACGTCCGATGGTCACCCCGGACGTCTGGAGGTCACTCCCGCCGTATGGTACAACTTCCAGACGTCTGATTCGCAAAGGATGGCGAATCAGCGAGCCTACGCACAGCCAACTCCCTCCCTCAGTACGGTCAGTCGACAGGAAGGAAGAAGAAAGTGGAATACTCACCTTTCAGACGTTTGTATGATCTTCCAGACGTCTCCCTCGCCGTCTGTCTATAAACCCAGACGTCTGATTCTGGAAATTTTTCCAGAACAGCGCACCGCTCGGCCTCCGCTCGCGACGCCGCCCGCGTCGCACCTCGCGCGTCTGCTGCTCAGACCGCAGCAGGTCCCTCTCCACGTCGTTTCGCGCCTCCTGCGCCCTCCGCCGGCCGGCCAAGCCACTCCGGCGAGCTCGCCCTCACGGCAGACCTCCGCCCTCGCACGCCGCACCTCCTCCGCGCTCACTGCGGCCGCCGCTGCCGCCCTCGCGCTCGCTCGCTCTCGCGCACAGGAAGGAGAAGAGGAAGGGGACGGTGGAGACGACAGGAGGGGAGGCGTGGCCATTTAAGGCCGCGCGAGGAGGAGGGAGAGAGAGCGCGGCAGGCCTGCAGCCGCAGAGAGAGAGGGAAAAAGAGAGAGAGAGAGAGAGGAATCGCGGGTCTGCGCGCACAGGCACGCAGACGAATCTCTCGTGCGAAAAATAACTATTTTACAGACGTCTGGAAACGATCCCAGACGTCTGGTCAGACGTCTGGATGTGCTCCCAGACGTCTTGTCAGACGTCTGGGCCACCTCCCAGACGTCTTAAAAGACGTCTGGGGCACGTGTTCGTTACAATGCCCTTACAGCTGATTCTTATATGCGAAATCTTCGATGTATGGGGGATTTTATGGGACCCTTTCCTGTTTCGGACGGCTTCGAGTACATTCTACTCGCTGTTGACTATGTGTCTAAATTTATCGAAACCATTCCGACCCGAACCAATGATCATAAGGTAGTTATCAAATTCATTCATCAAAACATCTTTTCACGATTCGCGATTCCACGAGCGATAATCTCTGATGGAGGGACCCATTTCACTAATACTCAGTTCAGGTCACTGATGACCAAATACGGGGTGTCAGACAGAATCTCTACTCTTTGTCACCCCCAATCTAATGGTCTAGCTGAGTTATCAAATCGGGAGATCAAGAAAATCCTCTGGGTTACTATTCGACCCGACAAGAAAGACTGGTCAGCCCAACTTCTGGAAGCTTTGTGGGCTTATAGGATCACCCACAAAACCTAATTAAGTATGTCTCCCTTCAGATTAGTGTACGGGAAGGCATGTCACCTCCCCGTCAAATTGGAGCACAAAGCCTATTGGGCAGTGATGGGAACACCATCGTGAGCCATAACTGGCTCTTTTTGACCTAATAGAGAACAAAATCTCCTACATAACCAACTGGAGGTCCTAATTCACTGAATAACCATTCTGAGAGAAAAGTAAAAAAGAATGGGTAAAACTGTAATTTTACCATTGTAGTACAACAATAAGTTTTCTCAAAGGCTAAACACAGGTCAAATAGTCTTAACAAGATAATAAGTGGATTGAATCAGACAGAAAAGGGTTCGTGTGAGTTCTGGGAATTAAATTTCTTGTAACCCTAAAACAAGTCCACTTGTTTAAATAAGGTTCTGGTCAGGATAAAATTCACCTAAACCCTCTAAAAATCATAGAAAAATATTCTCTAGGGTTTATATCTTTCAATTTGGCCATTAGAATCCATTTTGACCTAGAATGGGGTCTCAGACAAATATTTGCCCTAATTTGTGTTTTTGCATAAATTACCCAGTCAAAAGTGGTCAAACCAAAAATCTAACTTCACCATTAGATTCCTTAGGTCAAAATTAGGTTTTTACCAAAATTTGGACCTAAGGGGAATTCATCTTGACCTACTTTGCAAATAGGTCCACCCTAATTACATTTCTACCCCTATCTTTCAAAAATCCTTGCATTTGACCCCTAATTTCTTTATCATTCTTTGCAATTATGTCCCTCTACCATTATAGCGGAAGAAGAAATAAAGAAAAGGCACGAAGAAGAACTACAGGAAGATTAGGGCCATGGAAGAAGAGAAGAAGAAGAAGGAGAGAGAGAGAAGAGAAAGAAGAAGAAACAAAGAAGGCACTGTAGTAGTTGAACATTTAAGGCATTTGATCTCCAAAGGAGATGTCAGATTACTGTGGCATTATTGATTACCTTAGTATACATATAACTATACTAAATAATTGGTGATCTAAATCACCATTATTTTGTTATAGATTACTTTTTATCATGTCAAATTCTTGTTATGCTCATGTTCTACATTGATTATGATTTCTGAGTACATTATTTGGCTTAAATTTTGTGTTCAATTACATTTTATTTGAGATTAGTGTGTGAATTCCTATTTTCTCCCTGTGTTCGACCTCAAACTTTTTCGAGTATAAATTTTATTTGTTTTTCGCGAGATTTCGATTATACTGCAACGCAACGATTTAAAACCTGATTTCGCGCGACTAACAATGCTGTACGATTTTTTCTTTTTTGCTTTTTGTGGTTGTTGTTCGAGTAAGTGTTGCAACTATGAAATGAGGTTGTTATGTTTGTTTGAATTGAACTTTCTGATTTACTGATCTACTTAAAATGGAACTTGTTGAACTATCAAATTTCCACGCTAACGTGTTCCGTTTTGGAAAACCTGTCGTTGTAGTTTGGAAGCGAAGAATTCATGTTTAACAAATAAAATTTATACCAAAATGAAAATTCCGGGTCGAACACAGGGAGGCGGACGTTTGATTTAAAAACTACGCGCTTGTTTTTATTTGTCACAAAGTAATTTAATTTAAAACTATCTAATTATTTACAATAAATAGAAGAAAGAGAGAGAGTAAGAGAGAGAGAATATTACACATAGAAATCAAAATGAGATGTAGAATAAACAGAGAATTTATCATTAAGGAGATTGTTCATTACAACTAGAAAGCATAAAACAATTGCATTAGAAAGCGATAAATTTACTCTAGAAAGCATTAAAAGAATGGAAGGAGAAATGTCCTCCTCGACGAATGCTTGGAGGACGAGCAGAACTATAATAGAAAGCAGTAAATCTATATTAGAAAGCAGTAAAAAGAATAGGGAGAGAGATATCTTCCTCGACGGTCTCTTGGAGGACGAGCCGGACAGGACGACGCCTGGACGAAGGAGGACGAAGCAGGACGAAGGAGGATGAAGTAGAAGAACGGGAACGGAGCAGCACGTCGTCGTCGTCGTGGGATCCACTTCTGAAGGGGGACGAAAATTTGGACTTTATCTCGCGAGGAGCATCCCGGGTGTGGGACAAGCTTCTCTTGAGCTTTGGAGAGGTAGAGAAGAGAAGGAAGGGATGAGAATTTCGTATGGAGGGGGTCTCCGTTTATAGTTGCAAGGAGTGGGGGCAAATTGTTCATTACATCTTTAAAATAATAAATGAGGAGTCTTTAGTGACGGATACAACCGTTGCTAAAGCCCTAACGTGGGTGTAGTGGGAGCTCCCCACGCGCTCCTCCTCAGCAGCCCGCCCACGTTCATCAAATATCAGCCGTTCGATCGTGAGATCGGACGGCTTAGGATGCTCCTTCGCCCGCTATTGTGCGCTCGCCTCAACGCGTACGATGGCGCATGCTCGCCACACGTGCAATAGTGCCTGAACGCTATCGGAGGCTCTGAGCCACCCGATGACGATCCAACGCCCGCTCGCGCTCACTCGCCTGCGCCTTTCTCCCCTTCGCTGCGGCTCGAACCCGCGGCTGCAGCTCGCGATAGCGCCTTCCACCGCTGCGCTACGAGGCGCGGATGGTTGAGCGGATGCTTTTAGGCGCAGCTGTCCATAGCCGTTGGATCGAGATCCAACAGCAGAGAGGGAGTGTAATGAACGCGTGCCCCGGACGTATTTTAAGACGTCTGGGAGGTGGCCCAGACGCCTAACCAGACGTCTGGGATCACATCCAGACGTCTTGCCAGACGTCTGGGATGGTTTATAGACGTCTGAAAAAAACGTTATCGTCGACACCCGCGAGCCGCCTGCGCGCCTGAGCGCGCAGACCGCATATTCTCTCTTTTTCTTCTGCGGCTGCAGACGCCTGCGGCGCCTTCTCTCTCTCCTCTCCGCGCGACGTTAAAAGGGGCGCGCCTCCCCTCCCGTCTCCACCGTCTCCTCCTTCTTCTCCTTCCTGTGCGCGAGAGCGAGCGGACGCGAGGGCGGCAGCGGCGGCCGCAGTGAGCGCGGAGGTGCGGCGTGCGAGGGCGGAGCTCTGCCGTGAGGGCGAGCTCGCCAGAGCGGCTTGGCCGGCTGGCGGAGGGCGCAGGGGGCGCGGAGCGACGCGGAGAGGGACCTGCTGCGGTCTGAGCAGCAGCAGCGCGAGGTGCGACGCGGGCGGCGTCGCGAGCGGAGGTCGAGCAGGGTTCTGATTCTGGAAAAATTTCCAGAATCAGATGTCTGGGTTGATAGCCAGACGGCAAGGTCGACGTCTGTAAGATCATACAGACGTCTGAAAGGTGAGCTTTCCGCCTTCTTCTTCCTTCTTGTCGACTGACCGTACTGAGGGAGGGGGGTTGGCTGTGCGCAGGTTCGCTGCGTCGCCATCCTTTGCGAATCAGACGTCTGGAAGTTGTACCAGACGGCGGGAGTGACCTACAGACGTCCGTATGGACCATCGGACGTCTGGGATCTAGGCCAGACGTCCTCGCAGACTTCTGGACGTCTGGGAAACCACGCTGAACAGGTAATTCTCTGATCCACCGTTTAAGACGTCTGGAAGGAGTTCCAGACGTCTGATTTTGCACAGTTTCGTCTTTTTCGACCCGTTTAGGGCCCGTTCGGGCTCCGTTTCCTGCGATTCGAGTTGCGTTCTTTTCAGAATTAATTCCTCTACCCGTCTACAGTAGCTATACACTGTTTTGAGACACTCCTTGTGTTTGATCCTTGTGATAGGACCTCGTTCAGTTGCAGTCTTGAGAGTCGCGGAGGCACGCGGGATTTCCGATCACGCCCCCATTACTCCCGTTGTACCTGGTAGAGTGGCTTAAGTTATTTTTAAAATCTGTTAAAGTATGGAACCATAACTAGAATCTAGGACATTGCATGAATCCTAGGAATGAGAAATGTATGGAATTATAGCTCCTAGGTGATGCATGAATCCTAGGGCTGGAAAACTAGTTGTATGCTAGATCCTAGGATGTGGCATGAATCTTAGGATGGAAAAACTAGTGGAATGTATAATACTGCAGTCTTGGAAAAATGGAAAGGAATATAAAGCTGCCTGTAATTTGAATTAACAGCTGCCTGTTATGAATAAAGAAACATGTTTGAGATCATGGATTTTGAGAACGTGAATCTGGAAAGTGAAACATATGATGTTCTGAGATAAAGAGATGGAACCCTACGGGGAATTAGGAGTGGAACTCCTGGGAAGAAAAAGGAATGGAACTGAGATGTAGTTTGTACTGTCTCTTGGGTACGTAGTACTAAGGGAAGTACCTGTACCTGTTTAGTGCAGAGTGGGGCCAGCAGCCCCAGGGACCCGGGGTTAGGATTGGCCGCTCTGTACCGACTTGTTGGCCCTCGTGTACGTAGTACCGAGGAGAGCTAGTAGTGTTAGGAGAGTACTAGCTACCCCACGGGCCCCGGGGTTCTGCTAGCCTCCTTCACCGACTTGTTAGGCCCACTAGGGCAAACCAGGGTAGTCAGGCGAGGGTGCGCGGACTGTGGAGGGGCAAGGCCCCGGTTTGGTTACTGTGGAGGGGTTGGACCCCTGTTACTGAGAAGGCTCTGCCCTGGTTCCGTGCTGTGCTTTGGGCGCACCCGTTAACGGAAACGACTGACCGCGTGCCAGTGCGGGCTAGCTACCTGTGCGTTTATCGCGCGTGCCGTAGTCACCGTTACGTCTGTCAGTGACCTTGGGGTGGTTGACTGAGGGTAGGATCACCACGGGGGATTCTCCCGGCCAGGAGAGCACCACGTGCTACTTCTACTTTTGGAAAAGACTGCAATCAAGATCGTTCCCACGAGGACATTCGAGATCAAGTAAAGGACCTGAGAAATAAATGAAATAGTGAGAAAAATTGAAAGATGTGAATAAAGGAAGTAATAGAACATAACAGCTACTGTACACTCTACTGTTGCCTTTAGTTAGTTTGCCACTCTACTCAGCGTTTTGCTGACGTGTTACACTCGTTACCTTTTTCAGGACCAGGTGTTGAGCAGCCAGGGTCGGCGGCTGCAGAGGACGTTGGGCCAAGTAGGGTCCAGTAGAGTTTACCACAGTCCTTGTACCTCTTTTGTTTCTGTTTTAGTGAGTAGTTTTTGTTTCCGCTGTACTTTCTTTACCTGCCGTTCTTGTTATATGATAAATGCTGTTTTACTGTTGTGGTGGTACCTACTGTAGTAATTTCTTTCCTTACTGCTATACTTTCTTACTGTTAGTTATATTCATGCTGAATGTGGTTTATTTTACTGTCTTTTGGTTACTTCCTCGTTGGACGACTAGGTCTTGGGATTAGTCGAGTCGGTCCGGTTCTCGTGTCTCGTAGGGACTCGGGAACCGGGTCGTTACAGGGAGCGGGTGCGGAAGCTTCACTGGATGCATGCGGCCGTTTAGGCAGCCGAGATGGTGCGGATGGTGCCACAGATGTTGGATTGACTTGATTTTTGCGTCGTTGGGCTACGATCGTAGATCCAAATTCATCCGTGCGGTCGGATTTATCATTTGAAGTGCGAATTTACACCATCTTGGCCCTTGATCTTCTAAGGTTCCCCGGTCACTATCTGATGCTACGGATGCCTGATTAGGGCGATCTTGGAGTCGTTGAACTCCAATCGTCGCCCTGATCACATCCATATGGTTGGATCTTCGTTCTAAGGCCCCGATAAAATGTTTGCCCTGTCCAAGCACATAAAAGGAGACAATTAACCTCCATTTTATTCAAATTACTCTAAATGCAAGATGATGCCTATTATGCAATATTTATATCATGATATGCAATCCTATGCTTAAGAACATGTATAAATAGACATCTTAAGTAGTGTAAATGTATTTACATAAGAACTTATTAGTTGAATTCTCTTATGTAATTATAATCCATGCATAGGAATCAATGTGTGCGTCCAGTGATGTTAGTTTGAATTATTAACCTGAATCACTATGGTTACATTGATGCCGTCAACAGTAATGGTGATGCTGTCAGCACTAATGGCGGTGCCATCAAGACCTTGTCTTTATTGAAATTTGAACTGGTGGTACCATTAGCATCTATTGTAATGCCAACGGCACCTATTGGAAACAAAGTTTTCCTCTCCCTCCACCGAAATTTGAATTCGAATATGAGGGACACTTGTGACTCCATGTGACTCTCCCTTCTCCTAGTTAAAAATGATAATAGTACTTTTATGGTCTAAAAAGGTGGTTTAACCTTTTATATCCATGAACATATGTGACTCTCTTATATGGCTCCACCTCATCCACATAGCATTCACCTTAACAAGATAAGTAATAACTAATTGATGCCAACAACAACATGAAAATGTACTTGGTGACATTGGTATCTAAACTTACGCAACTAGTGGTGATGCCATTAGTGCCATTGGTGATGCCGTCAGCATCTACGGTGGTGTCATTAGTATCTACTTGTCTTCACCAAAATTTGAGATGGTGGTGCCGTTAGCATCTATTGTAATGTCGACGACACCTATTGGAGACGGAGTTTTCCTCTCTCTCCACCGAAATTTGAATTCGAATGTGAGGGGCACATGTGACTTTATGTGAGTGTCCTTTCTCTTAGTTAAAAATGGTAATAGTACTTTTAGGGTATAAAAAGTTGTTTTAACCTTTTTTATCCATGAGCGTACACGTGACTCCTATATGGCTCCACCTCATCCACATGACATCCACCTCAACAAGATAAGTGAGAAGTAATTTATACCAACAACAACATGAAAATGTACGTGGTGATTGGTGACATTGGCATCTAAACTTATGCGATTGGTAGTGATGTCGTTAGCACCTATGGTGGTGCAGTCAACACCACAATAGGTGTTTACATAATTGATGCCAACAACAACAAGATAAGTGATGAGTACAATACCAAGAAAAGTGATAAATGTTTGTAATATATATTTGAGCACTATAAAATTTACTGAATAGGTAGTAGGGGCACCAACATGAAAATGTACATGGTAACATTAGTATCTTAACTTACGCGACTGGTGGTGAAGCCATTAGAAGTAATAGCGTTGCTGTCGATATTTACGGTGGTGCCGTTAGCATCTACTTGTCTTCACCGAAATTTGAGATGGTGGTGCCTTTAGCATCTATTGTAATGCCGACAACACCTATTGAAAATAGAGTTTCCCTTTCCATCCACCGAAATTTAAATTCGAATGTGAGTGGCACATGTGACTGCGTGTGACTCTCCTTTCTCTTACTTAAAAATGGTAATAGTACTTTTAGGATCTAAAAAGATGGTTTAACCTTTTATATCCATGAACATATGTGACTCTCATGTGGCTACACTTCGTCGACATGCCATCACCTCAATAAGATAAGTAATAAGTAATTTAAACTTACCTGACTAGTGATGATTCCATGAGCACCAATGGCGACGCCATCAGCATCTACAATGGTTTAACCTTTTATATCCATGAGCATATGTGACTCTCATGTGGCTACACTTCATCCACATGCCATCACCTCAATAAGATAAGTAATAAGTAATTTAAACTTACGCGACTGGTGATGATTCCATTAGCACCAATGGCGACGCCATCAGCATCTACAGTGGTGCCATCAGCATTTACTTGTCTTCACCGAAATTTGCAATTGTGGTCCCATTAGTATTTATTGTAGTGTCGACGACACCTATTGGAGACAGAGTTTCCCTCTCCCTCCACTGAAATTTGAATTTTAATGTGAGAGATACATGTAACTTCATATAACTCACCTTTCTTTTAACTAAAAATGATAATAGTACTTTTAAGATCTAAAAAAGTAACCTAACCTGTTATATCCATGAACACATGTGACTTTCTCATATGACTTTACCTCATCTACATGACATCTACCTCAATATGTCATGTGAAATAAGTATAATGATAGGTATAAAATAAAGCATCCCTCCCTTTTTTTTCTATTCTTATCGTCGGATTCAAACAAAGGTACAACATGGATTTCTTTTCTTTTGGGTGCTTTTTCAGTAAAAGCTAAGATGACTACTTTTTTTTATGCTTATTGTATTGGCAATTGTATGCTATCGCTGTCCATAAAATAGATACAAAGACAAGTTTTTTGCGTTGTGATCTTAAGGAAAAATAAGATTTTTATGGGTTGATCCAGATGTGCAATGTTGACAATAAGGAAAAGATTTATGAGCTTATAAAATCTTCTACGATATGAAATGAGAATCTAAAAAATAGCATGAAAATGTTAATTGGAGAATGCAATATCTTGCTTTATGATCCATGATTATGAGAAATGTGTTAAGGCTAGAGGTGATAGAAGTATTTTCACACCCTAATTATATGTCAAATGATATATCACAATTTGGATCTAACATTAAATGAAGAGTGGAACTAAGTTAATTTTAAGTAGTAAATTTGAGATAAAAGATATACATATAACTAATATAATTTTGGGTCTTAAGTAAATTCAAATGGAAGAGAGGATAGCATCTTTTGAATTTTGTGATGTTGGGAACATCTTTGACAAATTTCGTTTCCAAGATTATAGCTATGAACACACCATTTGATTCATTAATGGATCTATTCACGAATAAAAGTGATGCACCTATTTCTGAATTAAGTTTTTTACATATCATAGGAAGCTTAATTTGTATTGCAAATTTCATGAGACTAAATTTTGCCTTAGTAATTGTAATAAGTAATAGATATAATTGTTCTTCTAACTATATGCATTGGCCTTGCACCTATGCTATAACATACACCCTAACCTTGGGAGATAATATGGTTGCCTAGAGTTTTGCAAAGCTGATCATTTGGGCACTATCTAAAGGGATGAGTTATATTCTTTAGATGATATTAAAATTAAGGTGAAATGAATAAAGGAACTCACTTTAAATTTCCTTATACTATGAATAACCCTAAAAAGATTAAGTATAACTAGAAAATAAGGAATATCCAGGTCCTATAAGGGATTTGGTGTTGAATTTGTGGGGTTTATTGCATTAGTTGGGATGCAATTGATACGTAGTTACATGTGAATTTATGTTGAAATCAAAAAAATTGGTGGAGGTATTTAGTGCTACATCGGGAGTGGACAAAACTATTAGTTGGTATAAAAGACTTTTGCCTCCCGTGGCTAGCTTATATAGTAAAGAGCAGGAATGAGGGACCACACACACACATGCTATTATAACCGGGCATCAAGCGTCGTTTAAGATGTCTGGGAAGCGGCCCAGACATCTGGTTAGACGTCTGGAAGCCTTCTCAGATGTTTGGAATTAAATTTTTTTAGCGTACGGGTTCGCGTTTGCGCGCATGCGCGCGCAGACTGAACCCGCCGCCCTCCTACTTCTCTTTCCTCTCCCTCCCTGTAGACACAGCCTTTCCTCTTTCTCTCTCCCCACGGCTGCCTTACAAATACGCCTCTCCCTCTCCCTCACCCTCACTCCACCGCCTCCTCCTTCTTCTTCTCCCTGTCAGCGAGAGAGCGTGCGGGCGAGAGCGACAGCAGCGACTGCTGCGAGTGTGTGGGGAGGAGGAGCTGTTGCGAGAGGAAGAAGGAACTCGACGGCAAGGGTGCGAGCTTGCTGGGGTAGCTAGAGCCGACCGACGGGAGAGCAGCGAGCGTGTGGTGCCGCGGAGGAGCTGTTGCAGCTCAGGCAGCAGGCAGACGCAGCGCGCTACGGCCGTGTGCTGCGGGCAGAGAGCGAGAAGGTTCTGATTCTGGGAAAATTTCCCAGAATCAAACGTCTGGACTTACGTCCAGACGACGCAGGAGATGTCTGGAGGAAGGTCCAGACGTCTGACAGGTACGTTATTTTTTTTATCCTCTTCTTCTTTCGCGTGTACGGCCATGCAGCCGTTCCGCCGAAGTCTCCTGCACCCTTTCATGACAAGAGCGAGTGTGTGTGTGTGCAGGACTTGTTCGGGAAGGTGCAAGGGCACGCCATCCCACACAGATCAGATGTCTGGGCAGAGCACCAGACGACGGAGAGGGCCTCCATACGTCCGGGGTAACAATCGGACATCTGGAAACTAAGTCCAGACGGTCCAGCAGGCTTCTGGACGTCTAAAGGACTGCGCAGACCAAGGTATGTCCTGAGCTATCTTTTAAGACGTCTGGAAGAAGTTCCAGACGTTTGATTTTGGACAGACTGATTGTTTTTGACCTGTTTAGGGTCCGTTCAGAGTCCGTTTTCCGCGTTTCAAGTTTCGTTCTTCCCAGATTTAGTTCCTCTACCTGTTACAGTAATTGTATACTATTCTGAGTAACTCCTTGTGTTAATCCTTGTGTTAGGACCCCGTTCTGTTGCGGCTCTGGGGGTTGCGGAGGTGCGTGGGATTGCCGACCACGCCCCCAGTACTCCCGATTTTGTGGGTAGAGTGGCCCTTTCAATTATTTATCAAAAAATTATGTAATTGTGAAATAATTAATAGAGTTTAGGGTAATGCATGAACCCTAGGATTGAAAAACTAGATCGAATGATAGATCCTAGGATATTGCATGAATCCTAGGACTGGAAAACTAGATCGAATGATAGATCCTAGGGTATGGCATGAATCTTAGGAGTGGAAAACTAGCTTGAATGCATATACATTGCAGTCTTGGAAAAGTAGAAAGGAAATGATAACTGCCTGTAATTGGTTAACAGCTACGTGATTATGAATGAATAATTACGGTTGAGAACATGGGCTATATAAACCTGAAAAGATGAAACCTAATGTAACGACCCGGTTCCCGAGTCCCTACGAGACACGAGAACCGGACCGACTCGACTAATCCCAAGACCTAGTCGTCCAACGAGGAAGTAACCAAAAGACAGTAAAATAAACCACATTCAGCATGAATATAACTAACAGTAAGAAAGTACAGCAGTAAAGAAAGAAACTACTACAGTAGGTACCACCATAACAGTAAAACAGCATTTATCATATAACAAGAACTGCAGGTAAAGAAGGTACAGCGGAAACAAAAACTACTCACTAGAACAGAAACAAAAGGGGTACAAAAGGCTGTGGTAACTCTACTGGACCCTACTCGGCCCAGCATCCTCTGCAGCCGCCGGCCCTGGCTGCTCAACACCTGGTCCTGAAAAAGGTAACGAGTGTAACACGTCAGCAAAACGCTGAGTAGAGTGGCAAACTAACTAAAGGCAACAGTAGAGTGTACAGTAGCTGTTATGTTCTATTACTTCCTTTATTCACATCTTTCAATTTTTCTCACTATTTCATTTATTTCTCAGATCCTTTACTTGATCTCGAATGTCCTCGTGGGAACGATCTTGATTGCAGTCTTTTCCAAAAGTAGAAGTAGCACGTGGTGCTCTCCTGGCCGGGAGAGTCCCCCGTGGTGATCCTACCCTCAGTCAACCACCCCAAGGTCACTGACAGACGTAACGGTGACTACGGCACGCGCGATAAACGCACAGGTAGCTAGCCCGCACTGGCACGCGGTCAGTCGTTTCCGTTAACGGGTGCGCCCAAAGCACAGCACGGAACCAGGGCAGAGCCCTCTCAGTAACAGGGGTCCAACCCCTCCACAGTAACCAAACCGGGGCCTTGCCCCTCCACAGTCCGCGCACCCTCGCCTGACTACCCTGGTTTGCCCTAGTGGGCCTAACAAGTCGGTGAAGGAGGCTAGCAGAACCCCGGGGCCCGTGGGGTAGCTAGTACTCTCCTAACACTACTAGCTCTCCTCGGTACTACGTACACGAGGGCCAACAAGTCGGTACAGAGCGGCCAATCCTAACCCCGGGTCCCTGGGGCGGCTGGCCCCACTCTGCACTAAACAGGTACATGTACTTCCCTTGGTACTGCGTACCCAAGAGACAGTACGAACTACATCTCAGTTCCATTCCTTTTTCTTTCCAGGAGTTCCACTCCTAATTCCCCGTAGGGTTCCAGCTCTTTATCTCAGAACATCATATGTTTCACTTTACAGATTCACGTTCTCAAAATCCATGATCTCAAACATGTTTCTTTATTCATAACAGGCAGCTGTTAATTCAAATTACAGGCAGCTTTATATTCCTTTCCATTTTTCCAAGACTGCAGTATTATACATTCCACTAGTTTTTCCATCCTAAGATTCATGCCACATCCTACGATCTAGCATACAACTAGTTTTCCAGCCCTAGGATTCATGCATCACCTAGGAGCTATCATTCCATACATTTCTCATTCCTAGGATTCATGCAATGTCCTAGATTCTAGTTATGGTTTCATACTTTAACAGATTTTATTAATAACTTAAGCCACTCTACCAGGTACAACGGGAGTAATGGGGGCGTGATCGGGAATCCCGCGTGCCTCCGCGACTCTCAAGACTGCAACTGAACGAGATCCTGTCACAAGGATCAAACACAAGGAGTGTCTCAAAACATTGTATAGCTACTGTAGATGAGTAGAGGAATTAATTCTGAAGAGAACGCAACTCGAATCGCGGAAAACGGAGCCCGAACGGGCCCTAAACGGGTCGAAAAAGACGATACTGTGCAAAATCAGACGTCTGGAACTCCTTCCAGACGTCTTAAAAAGTGGATCAGAGAATTACCTGTTCAGCGTGGTTTCCCAGACGTCCAGAAGTCTGCGGGGACGTCTGCCTAGATCCCAGACGTCCGATGGTCACTCCGGACGTCTGGAGGTCACTCCCGCCGTCTGGTACAACTCCCAGACGTCTGATTCGCAAAAGATGGCGAATCAGCGAACCTGCGCACAACCAACCCCCCCTCCTCAGTACGGTCAGTCGTCAAGAAGAAGAAGAAGGCAGAAAACTCACCTTTCAGACGTCTGTATGATCTTACAGATGTCGACCTTGCCGTCTGGCTATCAACCCAGACGTCTGATTCTGGAAATTTTTCCAGAATCAGAACCCTGCTCGGCCTCCGCTCGCGACGCCGCCCGCGTCGCACCTCGCGCGTCTGCTACTCAGCCCGCAGCAGGTCCCTCTCCGCGTCGCTCCGCGCCTCCTGCGCCCTCCGTCGGTCGGACAAGTCGCTCCGGCGAGCTCTCCCTCACGGCAGAGCTCCGCCCTCGCACGCCGCACCTCCGCGCTCACTGCGGCCGCCGCTGCCGCCCTCGCGTCCGCTCGCTCTCGCGCACAGGAAGGAGAAGAAGGAGGAGTCGATGGAGACGGGAGGGGAGGCGCGCCCCTTTTAACGCCGCGCGGAGAGGAGAGAGAGAAGGCGGCAGGCCACCTGCAGCCGCAGAGAAAAGAGGGAATATGCGGTCTGCGCGCTCAGGCGCGCAGGCGACTCGCGTGTGTCGAAAATAACGGATTTCCAGACGTCTTGAAACTATCCCAGACGTCTTATCAGACGTCTGGTTGTGATCCCAGATGTCTTGTCAGACGTCTGAGCCACCTCCCAGACGTCTTAAAATACGTCTGGGGCACACATTCGTTACAATATAACAAACTCAAAGGAAGTTTCGTCCCCGAAACTTGCGCCAACTAGGGTGCGGGAAAAAGATGTCCAAATAACCATAACAAACTCAAAGAGGACCGAAGCCGGTCCGAAAAGACGTACCCGCGAAAAGCTCTGGGTACCGCTCCCGCATTGCCGCCTCAGGCTCCCAGGTAGCCTCCTCGTACCGCTGGCTCCTCCACAAAACCTTTACCAGGGGTACTTGCTTTCGTCTCAACCTGCGGACGGCTCGGTCTAGGATCTGCACTGGCCGCTCGGGGTAGGTCAGGTCGTCGCTCACCTCGACGCTCTCGTGACTCAGTACGTGGCTGGGATCGGCTACGTACTTCCTGAGGTTGGACACGTGGAACACGTCGTGCACACCAGAAAGCTGCGGGGGAAGGGCAAGTCTGTAAGCAACGGGTCCAACCCGCTCCAGGACCTCAAAGGGCCCCACGAACCTCGGCGCGAGCTTCCCTCTCACCCCAAACCGCTGTAAGCCCTTCATGGGCGAAACACGAAGGAAGACGTGGTCCCCAACCTCGAACTGCACCTCTCTGCGTCTGCGATCTGCGTAGCTCTTCTGTCTGCTCCTGACAGTGCGAAGTCGTCTGTGGATCTGCTCAACTACCTCCTGACTCTGCCGGATCAACCTGGGGCCAACCTCCCACTTGGTCCCCACCTCAACCCAACTCAAGGGTGCCGTGCATTTCCGTCCGTACAGAGCCTCGTAGGGAGCCATGCCGATGCTCGAGTGATAACTGTTGTTGTATGCAAACTCTACCAGGGGCAGGTACTCCTCCCAAGAGCCCCTCCAGTCTAGTATACAGGCACGCAAAAGGTCCTCAAGTGTCTGTATCGTACGTTCCGACTGTCCGTCCGTCTGGGGGTGGTAAGCCGTGCTAAACCTCAACCTCGTCCCCAAAGCCTGCTGAAACTCAGCCCAAAACTGGGACGTAAAGCGGGTATCCCGGTCGGATACGATCTCCCGCGAAACTCCGTGTAGTCGCACCACATCACGGATATACCTCTCTGCCAACTGTGCTGGTCCCAAAGTGACTCGGATCGGCAAGAATCGTGCCGTCTTCGTCAATCTATCCACTATTACCCAGACTGCGTCGTGTCCTCGCTGGGTAAGAGGTAAGCCCACCACCAAGTCCATGGTGATGCTCTCCCACTTCCATTCTGGTACTGGAAGCGGCTGAAGCGGCCCTGCAGGCCTCAGATGCTCGGCTTTCACCTGCTGGCACACTAAGCACTGCTGCACGAACTCACCCACATCCCGCTTCATCCCTCTCCACCAGAACTCGCGTGTTAAGTCATGGTACATTTTCGTGTTTCCGGGATGTGTGGTGAATCTGGAACCGTGTGCCTCAGTCAGGAGCTCTCTCAACAGCTCCTCGTCTCTGGGGACGCACAACCGTCCCCTCAAGCGTAACACCTGGTCTGTGAAAGAGAAGTCCCCTGGGTCCCCTGATAGTACTCTGTCGCGCAAAGACTGCAAGTACGGATCGGCCATCTGTCTCGTGATGATGCGGTCTATCAACTCTGGCCTGGTCTGCCGTGTCACCGTCACTGCCCCACAGTACCCTCGTAACTCTAGAGGTCGCCAACTGCCCACCTCCTCCAAAAGGCTCCAACTCTGTAACTGTAGACTGGCCAAGCGTGCGGGCGCCTTACGGCTCAAGGCGTCAGCCACCACATTGGCCTTTCCCGGGTGGTAGGAGATGCTGCAGTCGTAGTCCTTCAGGAGCTCCAACCAACGTCTCTGTCTCATGTTGAGCTCCTTCTGGTCAAAAAGATATCTGAGGCTCTTGTGATCTGTAAAAATCTCGAAGGTCTCACCGTACAAGTAGTGCCTCCATGTCTTCAGCGCGAAGACAACAGCTGCCAACTCTAGATCGTGGGTAGGGTAGGTATGCTCATGGGGCTTCAGTTGCCGCGAAGCGTAAGCGACCACGTGACCCCTCTGCATGAGCACACCTCCTAACCCTTGCAAGGAAGCGTCCGTGTACACAACGAACCCGCCACTACTGTCAGGGATGGTGAGCACGGGAGCCGAGGTCAACCTCTCCTTCAGCTCCAGAAAACACGCCTCACAGGCGTCTGTCCAAGCGAAAGGCACGTCCTTCCGGGTCAACTGTGTCATAGGACGTGCAATCTGCGAAAACCCTCTGATGAACCGTCTGTAGTAACCTGCCAGTCCCAAGAAACTGCGAATCTCAGTGACTGAACGCGGTCTCTCCCACCTGAGCACTGCCTCGACCTTGGCGGGGTCCACCGCCAGGCCGTCTCCAGAGATCACATGACCCAAAAAGGTCACCTCCCTCAACCAGAACTCGCACTTGCTGTATTTGGCGTACAGCCTGCGTCGTCTCAGAGTGTCCAGAACCATCCGCAAGTGCTGTCCGTGCTGCGTCCGATCTCTAGAATAGATGAGTACATCATCTATGAAAACCACCACAAACTGGTCCAAGTACGGTCTAAACACCCGGTTCATCAGGTCCATGAAAGCAGCGGGGGCATTGGTCAGCCCAAACGGCATGACCAAAAACTCGTAGTGTCCGTACTGGGTGCGGAAAGCTGTCTTGGAGACGTCGGTCTCCCTGATCCTCAACTGGTGGTATCCAGACCTCAAGTCGATCTTGGAAAACACCGTGGCACCCCGCAACTGGTCAAACAAATCGTCGATCCTCGGCAGCGGATATCTGTTCTTGATGGTGACCCTATTCAGCTGTCGGTAGTCCACACAAAGGCGTAGGGTCCCATCCTTCTTCTTCACAAACAGTACCGGGGCTCCCCAGGGAGACGCACTGGGCCTCACGAAACCTTTCTCCAAAAGGTCCTGCAACTGGGACTTGAGCTCTCGCAGCTCAAGCGGTGCCATTCTGTATGGCGCGGTGGAGATGGGGCTGGTCCCTGGTACTAGTGAGATCTCAAACTCGATCTCACGCTCGGGCGGTAGTCCTGGTAACTCGTCTGGAAACACGTCGGGGTACTCTCTGACCACCGGGATGCTCTGGAAGTCTGCCACGGGGCTGTGCTCTGCCACCACACAAGCTAGGAAGCCCTCACACCCCTGGCTCAAAAGTCTCGCCGCCCGAAGTGCCGAAATGCACCTGAAACCTCCGTCCACTGGCTGCCCGTGAAACTCGAAAGAAGGCAACTCCGGAATGGAGAAGACAATCTTCCTCTCAAAACAGTCTACCAAGGCGTGGTAAGCGGACAGCCAATCCATCCCCAGAATCACTCCAAAGTCCTCCATCTGTATCATAATCAGGTCAGCTGGCAGGCTATGTCCCCCGATGCTGACCCCGCAACCCGTGTACACCTCCTCAGCTACAAACAGCTGACCACTCGGACCTCTGATTACGAACGGATTCTCTAACAGTGTATAATCCTGGTCCAAACTAACTGCGAAACTGGCTGCGACAAACGAGTGCGTAGCGCCGGAATCGAAAAGCGTGTAAACGAGTCTGCCAGAAACTGAAACCATACCTGCTACCACGGATCCCGATGCTCTGGCGTCCCTGTGTGTTAGGGCGTTGATACGCCCCTCAGCTCTAGGTGTGGACGAAGCAGCCACACTCTGCGTCGGACGGGTAGGTGCTGGCCGGTACCCTCCTCGCGACTGCTGTCCTCCTCCTCGTGCCTGGGAACCGCAGCCTCCTGCACGCCCTCCAGTGCTCTGCACGGGAAGTATCTGCTGACCTCCTGCCCTAGATGGGCAGTCCCTCCTGACGTGGCCCGGCTGGCCACACTGGTAGCAGAGGGGAACCCAACTCCCGCCCTCAGTGAGTCCCTGCTGTTGGCTAGGCGGGGGTCCGGTGCTGGCGACTGGCCCCTGTCGAGGGCCCCCAAAGGCCACTGATGGCCCTGCACAACGTGACGGCTCTCCTGCGGACGTCACGTGTCTCCGTTCTCGCCGGCCCTGTGAGAAGTCTGGCTGAAAGGGCCTCTTCCGCCCGCCGTCGGTCTCTCGCGCGGACGGGTTGGTCTCCTCGTAAGTCATAGCTGCCTCTACCACCCTCGAAAACGTCGGCAGCTTCAGGGGTTTGACATACCCCCGGATCGCAGGCCGGAGCCCCTCGGTGAACCTCCAAAGGCGCTCCTCCTCAGTGGCTACCGCTGTCGCTGCAAAGCGGGACAGCTCCAAGAAACGCGTGCGGTACGCGCTCACGGTCATCGTCCCTTGGCGGAGAGTGTGGAACTCCCGCCTCCTCTGGTCCTGCCACGTCTGGGGAAAGTACTGCTCGCAGAAGAGGGTGACGAACTGGTCCCACGTCGGCTCGTCCCTCTCCTGTCCCCGGACCGCCCTCCACCACCGGTGTGCCGCACTCTCCAGCTGGTACGTGGCAAAGGCCACGCGGCACTCCACCGGGGGGCGAAGGGTGTCGAAGATCTTCTCCAGCTGCTCAAGCCAGTCCTCTGCCTCGGTCGGGTCCTCATCCCCCTTGAAGGAGGGGGGCTTCAGCTTCCGGAACTGTCCGAAAAGCTCGAAGTGGCGCTGTAGGGGAGGTGCTGGTGCACCTCCAGGCGAAGGTGCCTCGTGTACAGAAGTGTCGGAGGAAGGTGGGGGCGGCAGGGGCCCATCCCCTCCCTCGTGTCCAGCACCGTGTCCGTCGCGTGGTCCCACAGAGGACTCCCCCTCTGCAACCCCAGGAGGAGGTGCTCGGGGCGGTGGGTGGAGCTCCTCTCGTACAATATCCCGTATCAGTTTGGCGAGGTCCTGGGCTTGGACGCCAGGGAGTGGTGGCTGGTCCACCGAGACGTCAACGACAGCACGTCCACCTCGCCGACCTCGCCCTCGGCCGCGCCCGCGGCCAGTCTCGCCAGTCCCGCGACGAGGCATCTCCTGCAAGGAGACGCGAAACAAAACGGAAACGTCAAAACAGACGGTACCTAACAGAACTTCTAAGAGCTCATGTCAAGAGATATGTTGCGGTGGCTACTCTAGCTATAAACATGTGAATTGGTTATTTTCCAGTCAGTTGATTCACTTCTCGGGACGACCTTGCTCTGATACTATCTTGTAACGACCCGGTTCCCGAGTCCCTACGAGACATGAGAACCGGACCGACTCGACTAATCCCAAGACCTAGTCGTCCAACGAGGAAGTAACCAAAAGACAGTAAAATAAACCACATTCAGCATGAATATAACTAACAGTAAGAAAGTACAGCAGTAAGGAAAGAAACTACTACAGTAGGTACCACCACAACAGTAAAACAACGTTTATCATATAACAAGAACTGCAGGTAAAGAAGGTACAGCGGAAACAAAAACTACTCACTAGAACAGAAACAAAAGGGGTACAAAAGGCTGTGGTAACTCTACTGGACCCTACTCAGCCCAGCGTCCTCTGCAGCCGCCGGCCTTGGCTGCTCAACACCTGGTCCTGAAAAAGGTAACGAGTGTAACACGTCAGCAAAACGCTGAGTAGAGTGGCAAACTAACTAAAGGCAACAGTAGAGTGTACAGTAGCTGTTATGTTCTATTACTTCCTTTATTCACATCTTTCAATTTTTCTCACTATTTCATTTATTTCTCAGATCCTTTACTTGATCTCGAATGTCCTCGTGGGAACGATCTTGATTGCAGTCTTTTCCAAAAGTAGAAGTAGCACGTGGTGCTCTCCTGGCCGGGAGAGTCCCCCGTGGTGATCCTACCCTCAGTCAACCACCCCAAGGTCACTGACAGACGTAACGGATACTACGGCACGCGCGATAAACGCACAGGTAGCTAGCCCGCACTGGCACGCGGTCAGTCGTTTCCGTTAACGGGTGCGCCCAAAGCACAGCACGGAACCAGGGCAGAGCCCTCTCAGTAACAGGGGTCCAACCCCTCCACAATAACCAAACCGGGGCCTTGCCCCTCCACAGTCCGCGCACCCTCGCCTGACTACCCTGGTTTGCCCTAGTGGGCCTAACAAGTCGGTGAAGGAGGCTAGCAGAACCCCGGAGCCCGTGGGGTAGCTAGTACTCTCCTAACACTACTAGCTCTCCTCGGTACTACGTACACGAGGGCCAACAAGTCGGTACAGAGCGGCCAATCCTAACCCCGGGTCCCTGGGGCGGCTGGCCCCACTCTGCACTAAACAGGTACATGTACTTCCCTTGGTACTGCGTACCCAAGAGACAGTACGAACTACATCTCAGTTCCATTCCTTTTTCTTTCCAGGAGTTCCACTCCTAATTCCCCGTAGGGTTCCAGCTCTTTATCTCAGAACATCATATGTTTCACTTTACAGATTCACGTTCTCAAAATCCATGATCTCAAACATGTTTCTTTATTCATAACAGGCAGCTGTTAATTCAAATTACAGGCAGCTTTATATTCCTTTCCATTTTTCCAAGACTGCAGTATTATACATTCCACTAGTTTTTCCATCCTAAGATTCATGCCACATCCTACGATCTAGCATACAACTAGTTTTCCAGCCCTAGGATTCATGCATCACCTAGGAGCTATCATTCCATACATTTCTCATTCCTAGGATTCATGCAATGTCCTAGATTCTAGTTATGGTTTCATACTTTAACAGATTTTATTAATAACTTAAGCCACTCTACCAGGTACAACGGGAGTAATGGGGGCGTGATCGGGAATCCCGCGTGCCTCCGCGACTCTCAAGACTGCAACTGAACGAGATCCTGTCACAAGGATCAAACACAAGGAGTGTCTCAAAACAGTGTATAGCTACTGTAGATGAGTAGAGGAATTAATTCTGAAGAGAACGCAACTCGAATCGCGGAAAACGGAGCCCGAACGGGCCCTAAACGGGTCGAAAAAGACGATACTGTGCAAAATCAGACGTCTGGAACTCCTTCCAGACGTCTTAAAAAGTGGATCAGAGAATTACCTGTTCAGCGTGGTTTCCCAGACGTCCAGAAGTCTGCGGGGACGTCTGCCTAGATCCCAGACGTCCGATGGTCACTCCGGACGTCTGGAGGTCACTCCCGCCGTCTGGTACAACTCCCAGACGTCTGATTCGCAAAAGATGGCGAATCAGCGAACCTGCGCACAGCCAACCCCCCCTCCTCAGTACGGTCATTCGTCAAGAAGGAAGAAGAAGGCGGAAAACTCACCTTTCAGACGTCTGTATGATCTTACAGACGTCGACCTTGCCGTCTGGCTATCAACCCAGACGTCTGGCTATCAACCCAGACGTCTGATTCTGGAAATTTTTCCAGAATCAGAACCCTGCTCGGGCTCCGTTCGCGACGCCGCCCGCGTCGCACCTCGCGCGTCTGCTGCTCAGCCCGCAGCAGGTCCCTCTCCGCGTCGCTCCGCGCCCCCTGCGCCCTCCGTCTGCCGGCCAAGCCGCTCCGGCGAGCTCGCCCTCACGGCAGAGCTCCGCCCTCGCACGCCGCACCTCCGCGCTCACTGCGGCCGCCGCTGCCGCCCTCGCGTCCGCTCGCTCTCGCGCACAGGAAGGAGAAGAAGGAGGAGACGGTGGAGACGGGAGGGGAGGCGCACCCCTTTTAACGCCGCGCGGAGAGGAGAGAGAGAAGGCGGCAGGCCGCCTGCAGCCGCAGAGAAAAGAGGGAATATGCGGTCTGTACGCTCAGGCGCGCAGGCGACTCGCGTGTGTCGAAAATAACGGATTTTCAGACGTCTTGAAACTATCCCAGACGTCTTATCAGACGTCTGGTTGTGATCCCAGACGTCTCGTTAGACGTCTGAGCCACCTCCCAGACGTCTTAAAATACGTCTGGGGCACACATTCGTTACACCTAAATTGGCTGAGCACGAACCCTACGGGGAATTAGGAGTAGAACTCCTGGAAAGTGAATGGAATGGAATTGGGGAAGTGAGCTGGCCCTTGAGTACAGAGTACCAAGGAGAGAGACTGTCCCCCTGTTTAGTGCAGAGTGGAGCTAGCCGCCCTAGGGACCCGGGGTTAGGTCTGGCCACTTTGTACCGACTTTTGGCCCTCGTGTACATAGTACCGAGGAGAGCTATTAGTGTAGGGAGAGCACTAGCTACCCCACGGGCCCTGGGGTTCTGCTAGCTCTCCTACACCGACTTGTTAGGCCCACTGGGCAAACTAGGGTAGTCAAGCGAGGGTGCGCGGACTGTGGAGGGGCAAGACCCCTGTTTGGTTACTGTGGAGGGGCTGGACCCCTGTTACTGAGAGGGCTCTGCCCTATACTGGTTCCGTGCTGTGCTTTTAGCACACCCGTTAATGGAAATGACTGACCGCGTGCCAGTGCGGGGTAGCTACCCATGCGTTTATCGCGCGTGCCGTAGTCACCGTTACGTCTGTCAGCAACCTTGGGGCGGTTGACTAAGGGTAGGACCACCACGGGGGACTCTCCCGGTCAGGAGAGCACCACGTGTTACTTCTACTTTTCGGAAAATACTACAATCAAGATCGTTCCCACGAGGAATATTCCAAATCAAGAGAAGAATCTGAGGGATAATTCGATAACGAGTAAACGGAAAATATAAAGAAAGAAATTAAAAATATAACAGCTACCGTCCACCTTACTGTTTCTTAGCTTTTAGTTGCCACTCTACTCAGCGTTTCGCTGACGTCACCTTTGTTAACTTTTCAGGACCAGGTGTTGAGCAGCCAGAGTCGGTGGCTGCAGAGGACGCTGGGCCTAGTAGAACCCAGTAGTGTTACTTGTGTAGTACCCACTGTACTTTTCTTCCTGTTGTTGTGAGTAGTTTCTATTACCTCTGTACTCTTTTCATTGTAAGCTTCATGTTTATGTTCATGTTTTCTTCTTTACTGTTGTGGTGGTGTATACTGTAGTATTTCTTTTCTTTACTGCTGTATTTTGTTACTGCTAGTTATATACATGGTGAATGTGATTTATTTTACTCCTCTTTTGGTTACTTTCTCATTAGACGACTGGGTCTTGGGATCAGTCGAGTCGGTCCGATTCTCATATCTCGTAGGGATCCGGGAACCGGGTCGTTACACATGCGCATGCACCTTGCCTCGACTTTGGTTCTGGCTCTGACTTGGGTGAGAATTAATTTGGAACTTAGAATTTAGATACTTTTGTTACAGAAATAAATCTCCTTGATTTTATGTATTAATCGATTTATTAATGAGTTAATTAATCTCGTTCAATTTTGTAACGGTCGCTCTGAGTTATGTGCTCTATATAAGAGCCATCAAAGTCCTCACATTGAAGACACACAACACTTTCTATTCTTCTCTCTCTCACGCTCTCTCTCTTAAGGTGCATACAACACATATTGATCTTTAATCGACCAATCTGGTCAATCAATTTGCATGCAGAGTTGAGAGTGTTTGACACAAATTGATCGATCAATCATTCTTTTTTGTCAATCAATCCAAAATTTGGTCGATTAACAAATCAATTTGATCGACCAAATTGCCTTGGTTGAGTTTTCCTAAGGTGGTTTTTAAGGGCATCTAAGTTCGGGATGTGTCGATTTTTGGAAGTGGATCGTTGTATTCTGGGAGGAGCTTGTCGAATCTTAACACATCGATATTTTTGTAGGTAATACATTCTTTAAGAGAAGTCCTTCATGAAAACTTTAATCTCAGTAAAATTTAACTTTTTTTTATTTTGTTTATTGATGTTGTGGCATATTATTTATTTTATATTTTATTTCGAATCTTATCATATCTTAATTACCTTGGTTGGTTTAATATTTGAGATTTATGTGAAAACATTGAAAATATACATCTAAATAATTATCATGTAATCATTTTTACATCTTTCATATATGCATGTTTGTCAACGTTTGTTATCTTAAGAAGTAATTGCTATTGATTTTGTTATATCCACATATAGCAATAGTTCTATTGACAAACAATTTACGACCTTTAATCTTTAAATAAAGACTTGTGACAACCCATCGGGATTATACAAGTAATGGTAACCCAATTTAACAAAGTGGGTAGCCTACAATTTTAATGTAATGCAGTAATAACAACCTATATGTGTAGATCATTCGCACTTATTATCGATGCATTGTGTTTAAGTCTAATTGCCGCAACCTTTGAGTGCCTAAAACAACAAAAAAAGAAAAAGCACAAGTACTAAATAAGTTTAAGAATATTGAAGGTATGCAAGCATTGTGTCCTTAAAGAGCATCGGGATGTTTCCTTAGTACACTCATATGACAAAATAGAATACATGGTTATGAACAAGACCAATCTTGAAGATTCTCTCCGAAAACATCCATCTCATTGTTAATGCTGTAGACTAAATAAAAACTTAAAGTTAAAAATTGATTTTACATTATTTCTATGGTACTAAAGATGAATGACACTGGCGGAAGATCAAATCAATAGGTATCTCTACCAAAAGTAAAATGTGGAAGTCGAGATGTAAAAGGACAAAAAGGACATAAAGATTGTAATACCATCGTGTCATTTACTTCTATTTTCCTATTTGCTATTGTATGGTTGTTCTTTTTACCATTCTCGAGGTTGCAGTGACTCATTTGACATTTTAACGTAATCTTCCTCTCAAGACGGAGCCAGAAAAAAAGCTATAAGGATCTAGAAAAGAGTCGAAGAATATGTCAACTGCAGCTTTTAATGGTAACCAAGCTTTTAAAGATTAATTTAAAATAAATAAATACTTTATTGTGATTATTCCAATTCCTATGATTATTGATATCTAAGAATTGGTTGTTTAAGTGAACATGATAATTAATGTTGGTAAATCACATGCATTTACATTTAGATTGTTTTTTTTTTTTTGAGAATCTATTTCCTTTATAATAAGTTAGTATCTCTTTAAAAATAAAAAAATATAGATTGATATTATTAACCGTGCTAATAATAAGATAGTATTAAATAATTATTGATTGAAACTTTTAGTAATAAAGGATTTGAATTAACAATAATTACAAACAAGCACTTGAAATATCGGTGACATAGTTTCACATGAAAGAGTTATATATCTTGGGGCATAGCGATGCTTTCAAATTTCCATTAAGATTGTGGGTAATGTATAGTCTCTCATTTTCTCTCTCATGTTGCGTAAAGAAAGCCCCTCATTAAGGATCTTTCTTCATTATTTGTAGTACATGAAATATCTAACAACATTTAATTCTTATAATGGACCTCGCGGATTCACCGATACGTCCATTACTTGACTATAAGTAATGTTGGAAATACCACTGTTAGCACCAACATAGATGTTGTTGTGGCTTTTTAAACTTTGATCAACTGAATTTTTCGATAGGTTAGGTCACCAGGATCCATCTGATGTTGATGGGCCTAAATCTACCTGTTTGTCAGATATACAAGCAATCGAATCTCTTTTGAGCTTTCATGCAAAATTTTAAATACAAGGATCACATTAACAAAATTAAATGTAGTATTCAATATTGAGAAAGCTTTTATCATATTCTAAAATTATAGAGGTAAAATGAGATTGAAGGAGAAGAAGACAAGAACAAGATATCGTTGGCAAGTGTACGTATCTTTAAAAAAAATGTAGTACTGATCAATGTTATTGGAGCTTTTATTATTTCATAAAATTTTAAGGATAAATGAGATTGGGAGGTAGGGGAGAAAATTGTAACCGAATCGGAGGGGATCACATGGCAGAAAATCACATGAATGAAATTAATTTTTTACAATTCAATTTACATTCATATCTTTAAATTTTAATTTTTTTTATAAACTCGAGATGTAAAAGGATATTCTTAAAAATTTTTTAAACTAATTACACGAGGAACTTTGGGAGGCGAGGGCATTGCATGTGAAATTGTCATTTTTATGCGTTAGAGCTACACTTTTTTGGTGTTGATTTTGATTGTTTGTCTTTTTTCACTTAGGGTCCATTTGATTTATGTTCATCTACTAAGTACTGATATAGATCTTTAACTTTACATGGCATATGTTGATAATGTATTATTGGTACACAACTTATTTCTAATTTGCTTAGATACTATTTGGTTAAGGGGATTAAACCCACTAACACCTATTTGGATGGTTACTATCTAAGATAAACTTATCTCATGAGTGAACCCCAATTACATGGTCAGCCTATATTTTCTCTTTATGGAATGGCTTCTCCTACTAATTTTGCCCAAACAAAAAAATGGCTTCTTCCATTATATTGGCTTTTTTGTCATCGCTCACCAAGATCTATCTCACTTTTTCAATCTCACCTATAAAACAACGCCCTAGCTCATGGACTTCTCTCCAATTATTCAGTGTTATAGGTGATGAAGTGTAGCTCATCATAGTTAAAATACCTAAGTTAAGTTAAAAAATAGGCAAATACTACATAATTAACACAAGAAATAGGTTAAGTGTGAAAATTAACAGAAATAACTTAAAACAGCAAATTTGTGTTAAAAATGCAAAATTAGGTCATTAATTGAGATATTATATTCAAAGTATAATATGGTGATTCAAATTTCAAATTAAACACATATTTGGGCTCAAAAGATTAAATTGAAAGTGAAATCAACTTCTTAAATGTTGAATTGTACTTCAATGAAAATTTGATTGCATTTAGACATCATTAGGACCTTGAAACCATCACATTACATTTAGGTCCTCAATCATATATATTTTCATTAGCTTATAACCTTTAAGGACCTTTCTGCAAAGCCATAGGGATCTCTTTGCGAACGTCCAAGGTCCGTGCTGCACTCTTTCTAACCACTTATGGGTTTCCTCCTAAATTTTGCATTATTTCACTTTAAGGGCACCTTTGCAAAATTCCCTTTATAGCTGCGAGTGCATGGGTGCACTATTCACCAAAGAACACGGTGAAAAGCCACCGTTGATCTCCATCCTTGTTGATCCTACGACCGATCTTCCTTAAATTTATGCATGCTCTTGCACTAGGGTCACCACCCATGCCTGATCCAATCTAACGGCCATGATTTGAGTTGAACCCTTCGCGTACCCTCTTAAGCACATCTCACCGTCAAAGCCCCAGGAATCTAATTTCACCCTCATGGTGACCACTATCAGTGAAGAGCCCACTTAAGAAGCACCAGAAATCCTCACGCGTGCATCAACCTCCCCTCGTACTTCCTTAAGGCAATCCTTTTGTCCTTGCCAGCTCACTCTCCCAATACACCTTTGTCCGCCACCCATGGCAGTGGAACTCGCTTCTCTACGGCCAATCCTCGCCGCTAAGGACCACATAGCACTTGAGGGCAACTCTGAGCTCCACTAGAGAGCTTTCCAACAACTAGAGACCTCCTATCTCTCTTTTTCCTCCTCAACCTCCGACTTTGGATTCACAGGTCCCATTCCTCTGATTAGATTAAGATTTTAATTGCTTTCTAGATTAGTTGTAAGTTCTGTTAGTGTAGTATAGATTAAATAGATTAGAATTAGCTATACAAATTGTGGATTTAGCAGTTAGATAGGAGTAGATTAAGGTAAATCTTCCTCACCTCCTCTAATCAACTCATATTAGAGGAGATGATTTCATTTTCATCCGCTTGATCACTGATCTCCCTCATCACCTCACGATTTCATTTTCTCTATTTTCCTCGTGTTTTGATCCACAATCCATCCCATTATTAATGGGCTATCGATGAGTTAATTTAAGTTGTTTCATTGTAACAAAGCCTCAATTGTTCGAATATAACTCAGAATCAAAAGAGTCTGAGGTTGAATATATGGAGCAAATATGGAATTCACAACATTAATCTCATTCAGATTCAATGAGCACAATAATAATAAATGTGCAATGAATAAATATGATCAAGTTGTTATTCAATGAAACTCACAATATCATGGAAGCAAAAGGAAAAGAGAATCAAAACAATGGTGATTTGAATCACCACTTATTCTCTTAATTAAGCATACATTCAATATTTCAATTCATTCAAATCAAAATTCACTCTTGCCATAGTACTTAAATAATGCAACAGTGCTATCAACTAAATCAGACGAAGGCTCTTTCTTTCAAATGACTTAAGTGTCTCAGGCACAAGTCTCTTCAGAGCCTTCTTCTTCTCAATGCCTTCTCTCTTCTTTTCTTCTTCACAAGCCTTCCCTTCTTCTTCCTTAATGCCTTCTCAAAGCTTTCCCTTCTCAGCACAAGGGAACCAACCTCCTCCAGTGACTAAGTGTTGCACAGGGTTAACTATTTAGAGAGAAAAACCCTCCCCCGCTCTCTCATAAGTCCTCTTCTCTCAAGCCCAGACCCAATGTAGTCAGATCCAGATATGAGTATTAGGGTTGAGAGCATGGACCAGGGTCATCGGGTGTGTGTGGTGACCGAGGAGTGGATAGTAGGTGGGCTAGCGGGTGAAAGGGTATGAGGGACCCGACCCCTTAGTGCTTGGGCAGTAAGCGCTGGTCACAAAAACATATTATACACTGTGTCTGCTCTATATTCCTACGATGTGGGACTATCTTCACGACTCCTTCACTATGCAGGAGCTGCTGAAAAAGATGCCTTCAATTGATGATGAAATCGCGAGTGAGGTCTCCAATTGAGGGCCTGGGAAAGGCCCTAAAGTTAAACTGCAGCACTTGGAGCATGGAGTTAAGCCTTGAGCTCGTCGGAGCATTGCAGTTGGAGACAAAGATGGTAGCAGCGACGACGGTGGATGGCAGACACTTGAAACAAGAATAAGGCCTCATGGCCACATTAAAATACCTGAGGGGAATTGCCAAGTGATGGCAAATGTGGTGGTGGTGGTTTTGTGGTGAGTTATGGTGTGTGGACGGAGGCAGAAGGGGTGACCAGATGTGGGTTTGTTCTATGGGCATGTTTGGTGAAGGAAACACGGAATTAGGTTGGGGGTTTTGGTGGTGGTTTTGTGGTGAGTTATGGTGTGTGGACGGAGGCGGAAGGGGTGACCAGATGTGGGTTTGTTCTATGGGCATGTTTGGTGAAGGAAACACGGAATTAGGTTGGGGGTTTTGAAGTAGGGAGGACAACTATACTTTTGAGGGTCGTGGCGAGGTGAGCGACGTGGTGTAGCATCGGGGAGGTGTCGCCAGAGCTTCGCCAGAGCAGAAGAAAATGGAGGGGGAGAGGCGTGGTCATCGGTCGAATTGAAGGGAAAAAGGGATAGATAGAACCTAAAGAAAAAGAGAGAGAGTGTGTGGACCTAATTATGGATGATAGGGAAGAAGTTGGCATCGACTTTGATTGTCCAACGCCGGAGAAGGAACTTGCTCCGTTGTGGGAGACGACAGCGAGGAAAGGGGGAGACGCTCTCGCGATGGCTGGCAAGACGCGGACGATCGTGAGGAAGAAGTTGGATAGGCCAATTTGGTTGTTGGCTATCCTTAGGAAGATAGAGAAGGAGAGCCTCTGGAGCCTAGGTCGAAGGAGGCTGGAGATAGGGAAAGAAGAGGCTTTTTGAGGCCAAACCTAGCTAAGGAAGAGTAGAAATGCGTCCTAGGTCTTTTTATAGGCCTTAGGGAGGAGTTCTAAGCTTGGAAAGAAGCTTTCCAGCTTCGAGGATTTCGTGCATGTGGGATACCAACATCTTCCATGTGTTCGCATGGGAGATTGGGAAGGAATTAGGATTCATGGCCAGGTCCATTCGGAAGGAAATTCCTCCAGGAATCTCCCCTACAATTTTGGGAGAGTTTGATTGAGAATCGAGTGAGAAATCCTCGTCGAATCCCAATGGTGGAGCTTCTTTTCACACCAATGACAGCAGGGACCTAACTGCAATGATGACAAAAAACCTAGGGGTCTGATTGCAAGGATTTCAAAAGCCAGGGCCATAGGTGAGAGAGAGCATTTGACTAGACTAAAATACAAACTAGGTCAAGATGACCTCTGATTGGGTCCAAATTTTGGTACAAACCTAATTTGGACTCAAGGAATTTGATGGTGAAGTCAGATTTCAGTTTTGACCATGTTTTACTGGACAATTTGCGTAGAGACCCAAATTAGGGCAACTTTCTGTCTGAAACTCTATTTAAGGTCAAAATGGGTTCCTATGGTCAAACCAATGTTACCAAACCTTATGGAATATTTTTCTATGAATTTTAGAAGGTTTAGATGAATTTTATACTAACCATAACCTTTGTTATTCAAGTAGGTTTGAAATTAAGGCCTTTGGTGCTGTATTAGTTCTTGAAATACGTGAAAACCTATTACTATCTGTGTGGACCATCCTGTTAGATTTTAATGCTCATTAAACCTTTGATTAACCCTTGGGAAAGCCCGTGATTATTCTGCATTCATGATATGCGGTTAAAATTACAGAATTAACCTTGTTTTAATGTACTCTTCTCAGAATCGATATTCAGTGAATAACGACTCTCTGGTGATTATGTAGGAGCATTTGTCACTAGATTCTGATTAATTAAAGCTAGTTATGGCTCATGATGATGTTATCATCACCCATCATCAAAGTCACTATGGATCTAATTCTCCATAGCTTCTAGATTCATAGTGCCCTCAAATTCCACTTGAGGGTAATCTCATTCATGTCATTAGATCACAATCACCCTCCCTTGAGTTGAATTGGACCTGATTTGACCATTTAAATCTGATTTGACTTCATGGGCTGATTTATGAGTTTAATGAAAAATTTGAATTCTGTCAGTTTTAATTAATCTTATTGAGTTTGTATGTACTTGATTGGTTTGAATGCGATAGGTATGAGCTGTATTGATTGAATTCTGATTTATTTTCTAAGCTCAGGCCCAAACTTAATTTGATTTCTGATTCTTGTTGATAAATGGGTGGTGTTTGCCAATGAAATCAGTATCCCTGATTTAAGGCACCACAGTGACCCAATTGGTTTTAAAAAGAACTTGCTTAGAGATCTTGAACACCAATTAATGGTGTGCATGATTTCTAGGTGATCAAATCATCTTGGCAAATTAAAGAAAGATGCCTAGAAAGGGGGCATCTGATTGTGGGTTAATTGAGTTTCAATTTGAATTTAAGCTTGTGGTTTGAGATCTAATTGAGGTTAGTGAAGGATTGAAAGTCATTTTGAGTGGGTTTTTACTGTTCATATTGATCTCTTTCTATTAAGCTGTCTATGGCTATGTAGGAAAGATCAATTAGGTTATCATTGAGTTTTGGTGTAGGATCTAGGTTAAAGATGAGTTTCAGAGTTCTTGATTTGTTTTTATGATGATTTCAACGTGAAGATCTTTTGGATTTCATGCATGGGTTTTGGCAGTAACACATCAACAGTGGCTGCTGGGAATTGCAGCAATTGCAGTAGCAGCTTCCAGCTGCTAGTTTCAAGTTCTAAGCAGCTACTAAGATAGCAGCAGTAGCTGTAATTTTGTTTTAAGCTGTCTCACAGTCACTACAAGAATATTGAGTACTACCGAGCATTAAAAATGGTTGGCAATGTTCAAATAACCGTCGAGAAAAAGGGTTGAGGAATGTATTGTCGCTATTAGGTTTTCTCAACCATTTTAAAACAATATGGTCGAGAAAAAGGCGAACCACCACTTGATGTTTGCAAATTTCTCTCATCTATTTTCGACGATCTAGAAAGCATTTTATCGACCATTCTAAATAAATGGTCGACGAAAATATTTTCCTCGACCAGTATTTAGGCGATCGACTAAGATCATATTTTCGACTGTTTATCAATAACGGTAGAGAAAGTTTCTATTGTCGTCCGTTTGTGAACAGTTGAGAATATTAATATTCTCGATCGTTCGTATATAACGGTCGGAAATTCCAATATTCTTGTCCGTTTACAAATAGTCAAGAATATTAATATTGCAACGTTTCTTAAATAATGGTCGACAATACTAATATTGTCGTCGAAAAAAACGATCGAGAAAGCATTTTTTTTTAAATGTGTTTAATTTATGCAGAAGACCTATAAAGAATTACAAATCTAGTAAAAATATAATCAATCACACAACTTAAAACATTTTTTCATCTAGTTAAAACACACGAAATTAAAATAAAAATTTCATATATGAAATAACATATAAGAGTTGATTACAAACGATAATATATATAAAAAATATAATCATGCTATGGCACCAATGCCTCTAGCACTGCTACCACCTAAATCGTCGTCACCACAACGATCTCTATACTGATAAAGGGACGGGTGGATCAATACCTCCCTTCTAAAGTAATGACAACAACTCATTGATAGTCTTGATGGATTCCTTGGTTTGCATTGCATTGTCCCTAACTAGTCTCATTAACTCATCGATCCACTGGTCCTTCTCGTCTTTACGGTGTAATGTCGCAATCTCCTTCCTCATCTCATGCACCTCAGCTGAAGAGGATGATGCTCCCCTTCTCCCATACCACCTCGAGACGGTTTCGCTCCTCCCTGCGCTACGGATGTACCCACTATACTATGGTGGAATGACGGTTCGGTAAGCCTCCTCTGCTGTCAGTGGCTGCTGAACTGTAGCAGAGTTGGCGTCTTCAGGAGGATGCATTAAATTAATCATATTATCCTAGAAGATATTGAATTACGTTAAGTAATTTCATTTAATTATATAATTACGAAATCAAATAAAAGTATTATCTTTTTTAACTTACGTGTCTTTGTTGGTATGTGTCGTGAAGCCACTCTTTATTTTCGTCATCACTCATCTTGCTATGAGTGGCCTCATACACTCCCACGCAATCAAGTTGGGCACCTTGATGCTTGACGGACTACAATAATTTGAAACAGTTAATTTTTAAAAAATTAGAAATTTTTGTATGATTTAAAAGAAAATAATAATTGAAGGTGCTTACGTATATAGATTTCATTAAGCCTATGCTCCTCCTACCTAAGTCATGGGTCTTTGGTGGAGCCTTAATCCTATTTTCCTTATTTTTCTTAGCCTGCTCCTGAAAGGTACAGTTTATTAACTTAGAAATTAGTTAAATAAATGATAACATATGAAATACTTTTACCTGAGTTGTTGGATCATGCCAATGCTCGCACGCTTCCTTCCAAGTGTGTAGTTGTATCAAAGGAGGTGCATTATGCAATGCCTCATCATGATTCTTTATAAAGCAATGTATATAAGTTATTAATTTTTACCAATTACCTCTAATACTCGAATGAGCTGCATTTTCAAGTCATTTGACACCTTCCTTCAATCGAAGTAGGACAGTGGGATGATCGCCTTTGTCAGCGTACCCATTCTGCTGACGAATGGAGGATAGTTCACTGCTCCCCCACTGGTGTGATCTGCACTAACATGTGGACCCCATGCGAAATTCTCTCTAAGTCCCTGTTCCATGTGGGACCTCTTCTCCTACGTGCACCTATAAGACAGAATTATAACATAAAATTAAATAACAAAGAAATCAATAAAATGTAACATTTACCAAACCTTAAATTCATACCTAAACTACGGAAGGTTGGTGGTGGTGCAGAACATCCCGGCTAAGAAGGATATGAGTTTGTCGTCTGCTCTGGTTGATCATCCAAGCCAACGTTCTCCTCATCAACTGAAGTACTATCCTCCTCATCGGCGGCTGCATCTTCCTCGTAGTCAGAATCCTTTGCTGGTAAATCCGTTGGAGGAGGCATCGGACTCTTCCCCTTCCCCCTACCTCCCCTCCCTAACTCTAGAAATATCGAGCCACATCTGCAGGTTTCAAAACTTGCTGGCGAGGTGCCTAGGGTTGAGTGGGCTGCTGCCAGTGATGAGCTTAAGGCTAAGGCTGAAGCTGCTGGCAGGGGGCCTCAGGCTGCTAGGAGGCTTGAGCCTCCTCCCTACGACTCCTATTAGCCTTCTTCTTGAAATTAACTTGTGTAAAAACATCACAAATAGTCATATATTTTTTTAAAAAAAATCGACAGCAGTTCCCTTAAATATTGTGATATTTCAAAAATCCTGTATAAAATAAGCATACAAATAAATGAAAATGAAATAAGTCTATATAAATAAAACTGAAAATAAAATGATATCTCCCTTCCCCTTCCCTTCCCCTCCCCTTCTCCCTTCTTCTTTCTTCTCCTTCTCTTTTTCTCTTCCCCTTTCCCCTTCCCATTCCTCCATTTCCCATCCCCTCCCCTCCATTTTCCTTATCCTCCCCTTAATTTCCCTCCACTTCTCCCTTCCTCTTTCTTCCCCTTCTCTTTCTCCCTTCTCCTTCCCATCCCTCCATTTCCCTTATCCTCCCCTTCATTTCCCTCCCATTCTCCCTTCCTCTTTCCTCTCCTTCTCTTTCTTCCTTCTCCTTTATCCTTCCCATCCCTCCAGTTCCCTTCCCCTCTCCTCCATTTCCCTCCACCTTTTCATACCTCTTCTCTTTTCCTCCATTCTCCCCTCCATTTCCCTTTCTCCTTCTTCTTCTCCACATTCAACAGAAAATATTCAATATACAAAAAATAAATAAATGCATCATTCCACACAAAAAATAAACCTAAGTAGGCACACTGTTGAAGAGCGGAAAACTACGCGTTCGGAGTTGGATTCGAAAACCCGTCGTTGTAGTTCGAGTCGCGAAGAAATCCGTTCAACTGATAAAATTTATATCGAAAATCCATAAAGAAGTTCCGGGTCGAACACAGGAAGGCTACGTTGATTTCAAAATCCGCAATAATATTCTTTTATATTTTGTTTAAAAGGTGAAATAATCACAATGGAATCGCTATAGACAATAAGAGAGAGAGAACAATCAATTGGTATTTAAATAATATTTTCACAACTAAGAAAGCGGGAAATGATTACACTAGAAAGTGGAAAATTGTTACAACTAGAAAGCGGAAAATTCTACTCTAGAAAGCATTAAAAGAAGGGAGAGAGAAGTTATCCTCCTCGACGAATGCTTGGAGGACGAGTCAGACGGAGGCAGGAAGAAGGAGGATGAAGTCGGAAGAATGGCAACGAGGCAGCACGTCATCGTCATCGCCGGATCCACTTCAGGAACAAGAGTGAAAACTTGGTTTTACCTCTTGTGGAGCATCCCGAGTTGGGACAAGCTTCTTTTAAGCTTTGGAGAGGGAGAGAGGAGAAGGAAGGGATGAGAAATTCTTAGGGTAGGGGTCTCCTTTTATAGTTGCAAGGATTGGGGGCATTTTTGTTATTACAATATCAAAAACATTAATATGGGACCTGTTACGACCCGGTTCCCGAATCCCTACAGGACACGAGAATCGGACCGACTCGACTGATCCCAAGACCCAGTCATCCAACGAGAAAGTAACCAAAAAGCAGCAAAATAAACCACATTCACCATGCAAGCAACTAACAGTAACAAAAGTACAGTAGTAAAGAAAGGAACTACTATAGTACACACCACCACAACAGTAGAGAATCAGAAACAGGTACAGAAATATGAAGTTTACAATAAAAGAGTACAAAAGTATAACAAAATACTCACTACTACAGAAACGGGTACAACAAAAGTACAACTATTGGGCTCTACTAGGCCCAGCACCCTCTGCAGCCGTGGGCTCTAGCTGCTCAACACCTGGTCCTGAAAAAGGTGGTAAGTACGACATGTCAACGAAACGCTGAGTAGAGTGGCAACCAGCTAGCTAAGAAAAACAGTAAAGGTGGACAGGTAGCTGTTGTTTTTAATTTCTTTCTTTATTTATCTATTTCCTCTTTCTTGGTTTATTTCTCAGGTCTTTCTCTAGATCTCGAATGTTCCTCGTGGGAACGATCTTGATTGCAGTCTTTTCCGAAAAGTAGAAGTAGCACGTGGTGCTCTCCTAGCCGGGAGAGTCCCTTGTGGTGGTCCTACCCTCAGTCAACCACCCCAAGGTCGCTGATAGACGTAACGTTGACTATGGCACACGCGATAAACACACGGGTAGCTATCCCAAATTGGCATTCGGTCAGTCATTTCCGTTAACGGGTGCGCCCAAAGCACAGCACGGAACCAGTATAGGGCAGAGCCCTCCCAGTAACAGGGGTCCAGCCCCTCCATAGTAACCAAACAGGGGTCTCGCCCCTCCACAGTCCACGCACCCTCGCCTGACTACCCTGGTTTGCCCAGTGGGCCTAATAAGTCGGTGTAGGACGGCTAGCTGAACCACGGGCCCCGTGGGGTGACTAGCTCTCTCCCTACACTAGTAGCTCTCCTCGGTACTGTGTACGCGAGAGCCAAAAGTCGGTACAAAGTGGCCAGACCTAACCCCAGATCTCAACCCTAGGGCGGCTAGTTCTGCTTTGCATTAAGAGGTACATGTGCTTCCCTTGGTACCACGTACCCAAGGGACAACACACTTTCCCATTCACTTTTCCAGTTCCACTCTATTTATTTCCAAGAGCTCTACTCCTAATTCCCCGTAGGGTTTATGCTTATGTTTCTCAAACCAAGCCATACTAGGTTTCATTATGTCAGGTTTATTCGCATATAGCACGTGTTTCCAACATTCAAATTTTCTTTTCCAATTTATATACATGAAGCTCGTATTTAATTTCAAACAGCAAGAATTACATGTAGTAGTTACTAACAACAGTACTCTACATTTCACAGGCAGCTGTTATCCAATTACAGGCTATTATTATTCTATCTACTCATCCAATACTGCAATTCGGGCATTCAATACAATCGTTCCAGTGTTTCTAGTCCTAGGATTCATGTCATACCCTAGGATCTATCATTCAATCTAGTGTTTCTTGTCCTAGGATTCATGCCATACCCTAGGATTTATCATTTATTCCAGACATGCATTTATGTTTTGTAATTAATTAAGGGAGGCCACTCTGCCCGCAAAACCAGGAGTAATGGGGGCTCGATTGGCAGGTCCACGTGCCTCCGCAACCCCCAAGTCCATAACAGAATGAGGTCCTACACAAGGATCCACCACAAGAAACCACTCAGAACAAGATAAAATTATTTCAAACAAGTAGAGGAACCTATTCTGAGAAGAACGAAACCTTAAACGCGGAAATCGGACCTCGAACGGACCCTAAACAGGTCAAAAATGAAAACTCTGACTCAAATCAGACGTCTAGAACATCTTCCAGACGTCTTAAAAAGGGGTCCCAATCATACCTCTCTCTGCACTGCTCCTCAGACATCCAGGGGTCCTACTGAACCGTCTGGACCTAGTTCCAGACATTCGACCACCCCTCCGGACGTCTGGGGAAGCTCTTCGCCATCTGGTGACTCGCTCAGATGTTTGATCCACGTGGGAGGGTGTGCCCTGCGCCTTTCCGAAGCGAATCTTGCATGTGCACGCAAAAGCTCTCAAACACAGCATGCTACAGAGTTCCGGCGAAACGGCCTGCATGTCCATATCCGTGAAAAGGAAGGTATGGGCACAGTACGTACCTATCAGTCATCTGGAGCTTCTTCCAGCCGTCGTCCACGTCGTCTGGATGTAGGTCCAGACGTCTGATTTTGGGAAAAATTCCCAGAATCAGAACCTCCTTCGTCTTCTTCCTGCTGCGCGCGGTTACGCCGCGCTCGTCTGCCCGCTGCCTGAGTTGCAGCAGCACCGGGGGAAACCTCCCCAGCACAATGCTCCTCTGCGCGCATGCCGACTGGCCTCGAACTGCCTCGGCGAGCTCTCTCTCTAACGGCTCGCGCACTCTCTTCTCTTCCCTCTCACTGCACTTCTCCTCTCCGCCACTACACCTGGCCACAGCTGCTGCTCGCTCTCACCTTCACTGAAGGAAGACGGGGGATGGATGGATGTGGGGTGGCGATCGAGGGAGGGGGAAGGGGGTATTTGTAGGCATAGGGGAAAGGCTTCTACAGGTCGGGGAGGGGAGAGAAAGAGAAGAGGGCGGCGGGGTTTTAGTCTGCGCGCGGCACGCGCGCAGACTCGCGATCGTACGTATGCGAAAATAAATTTCCAGACGTCTGGGAAGCCGTCCAGACATCTAACCAGACATCTGGACCAACTCAAGATGTCTTAAAGTGTTTTGATATCACGGGTCTTAACAACATAACAAACTCAAAGGAAGTTTTATCCCTGAAACTTGCGCTGACAAGGGTGCGGAAAAAGAACAATATACGCATAACAAACTCAAAGAGGATCGAAGCCGGTCTGAAAAGATGTACCCTTAAAGAACTCCGGGTACCACTCCCGCATCGCTGCCTCAGGCTCCCAGGTAGCCTCCCCGTACTTCTGGCTCCACCACAAGACCTTCACCAGGGGTATTTGCTTCCGTCTCAGACTCCGGACAGCTTTGTCGAGAATATGCACTGGACGCTCGGGGTAGGTTAGGTCGTCACCCACCTCGACGCTCTCGTGGCTCAGAACGTGACTGGGATCAGCGATGTACTTCCTGAGGTTGGACACGTGGAACGCGTTGTGCACACCAGAAAGCTGGGGAGGAAGGGAAAGCCTATAAGCAATGGGTCCAACCCGCTCTAGGACCTTAAAGGGTCCCACAAACCTCGGTGCGAGCTTCCATCTCACCCCAAACCACTGTAGGACCTTCATGGGCGAAACGAGAAGGAAGACGTGGTCCCCAACCTCAAACTGTACCTCTCTGCGTTTCCGATCTGCATAGGTCTTCTGTCGGCTCCTGACAGTGTGGAGTCGCCTGTGAATCTACTCGATCACCTCCTGACTCTGCCGGATCAGCCTGGGGCCAACCTCCCACTTGGTCCCCACCTCAACCGAACTTAAGGGTGCTGTACACCTCCATCCGTACAGAGCCTCGTAGGGTGCCATGCCGATGCTCAAGTGATAACTGTTATTATATGCACGGGCAAGTGCTCCTCCCAAGAGCCACGGGCAAGTGCTCCTCCCAAGAGCCCCTCCAGTCCAGTACACAAGCATGTAAAAGGTCCTCAAGTGTCTATATCGTGCGCTCAGACTGTCCGTCCGTTTGGGGGTGGTATGCTGTACTGAACCTCAACCGTGTCCCCAAGGCCTACTGAAACTCAGCCCAAAACTGAGACATAAAATGGGTATCCCGATCGGATATGATCTCCCGCGGAACTCCGTGTAGCCATACCATGTCGCGGATATACCTCTCTTCCAACTGTGCTGGTCCCAAGGTGACTCGGATCAGCAAGAAACGTGCCGTCTTCGTTAATCTGTCCATGATCACCCAGACTGCGTCGTGTCCTCGTTGGGTAATGAGCAAGCCTACCACCAAGTCCATGGTGATGCTCTCCCACTTCCACTCTGGCACTGGAAGTGGCTGCAACGGCCCTGCAGGCCTCTGATGCTCGGCCTTCACCTGCTGGCACACTAAACACTGCTGTACGAATTCACCTACATCCCGCTTCATTCCCTTCCACCAAAAGTCGCGTCTTAAATCATGGTACATCTTTGTGTTTCAAGGATGTATGGTGAACCTGGAACCGTGTGCCTCACTCAGGAGCTCTCTCAACAGCTACTCGTCCCTGGGAATGCACAAACGTCCCCTCATGCATAGCACCTCGTCTGTGAAGGAGAAGTCCCCAGGATCTCCTGACAGCACTCTGTCACGCAACGACAGCAAGTATGGGTCGGCCAGCTGTCCAGTGATGATACGGTCTATCAACTCTGGCCTCATCTGTCGTGTCACGGTCACTACCCTACAGTGCCCCAGTAACTCTTGGGGTTGCCAACTGCCCATCTCCTCCAAGAGACTCCAACTCTGTGCCTGCAAACTGGCCAAGTGGGCGGGCGCCTTCCGGCTCAAGGCGTCAGCCACCACGTTGGCCTTTCCCGGGTGGTAGGAAATGCTGTAGTCATAGTCCTTCAGGAGCTCCAACCAACGTCTCTGTCTCATGTTGAGCTCCTTCTGATCAAACAAGTATCTGAGGCTCTTATGATCTATGAAAATCTAAAATGTCTCATCGTACAAGTGGTGCCTCCAAATCTTCAGCGCAAAGATGACAGCTGCCAGCTCCAGGTCGTGGGTAGGGTAGCTATGCTCATGGGGCTTTAGTTGTCGCAAAGCGTAAGCGACAACGTGACCCCTCTGCATGAGCACACCCCCTAATCCCTGCAAAGAGGCGTCCGTGTACACAACAAACCCACCACTACTGTCTGGGATGGTGAGCACGGGAGTCGAAGTCAGCCTCTCCTTCAGCTCCTGAAAACATGCCTCACAAGCGTCTATCCAAGAAAAGGGCACGTCCTTCCGGGTTAGCTGTGTCATAGGATGTGCAATTTGCGAGAAGCCCCTGATAAACTGCCTGTAGCAGCCTGCCAGTCCCAAGAAACTATGGATCTCAATAATTGTACGCGGTCTCTCCCACCTGAGTACTGCCTCAACCTTGGCTGGGTCCACAGCCAAGCCATCCCCGGAGATCACATGGCCTAAGAAGGTCACCTCCCTCAACCAGAACTCTCACTTGCTGTATTTGGCGTATAGTCTACGTCGTCTCAGTGTGTCCAAAACCATCCCCAAGTGCCGTCCGTGCTGCGCCTGATCTCGAAAGTAGATAAGCACATCATCAATGAATACCACCACGAACTGGTCCAAGTACTGTCTGAACACCCGATTCATCAAATCCATGAAGGTAGCAGGAGCGTTGATCAGCCCAAACGGCATGATCAAAAACTTGTAGTGTCCGTACCGGGTACGGAAAGCTGTCTTGGAGACGTCTGCCTCCTTGATCCTCAACTGGTGGTACCCAGATCTCAAGTCTATCTTGGAGAATATCGTGGCACCTCGTAGCTGGTCAAACAAGTCGTCAATCCTCGGCAGTGGATACCTGTTCTTGATGGTAACCCTATTCAGCTGTCTGTAGTTCATGCAAAGGCGTAGGGTACCATCCTTCTTTTTCACGAACAATACCGGGGCTCCCCACGGAGACGCACTAGGCCTCACAAAGCCCTTCTCCAGAAGGTCCTGCAACTAAGACTTGAGCTCTCGCAGCTCAAGTGGTGCCATCCTATATGGTGTTGTAGAGATGGGGCTGGTCCCCGGTACCAGTGAGATCTCAAACTCGATCTCACGCTCGGGCGGTAGTCCTGGAAACTCATCTGGGAACACGTCGGGGTACTCTTTGACCACCGGGATACTCTGGAAGTCTGCCACAGGGCTGGGCTCCGCCACCACACAAGCTAGGAAGCCCTCACCCCCCTAGCCCAAAAGTCTTGCCACCCGAAGTGTAGAAATGCACCTGAAGCCTCCATCCACTAGCTGCCCATGGAACTCGAAAGAAGGCAACTCCAGTATGGAGAAGACGATCTTCCTCTCGAAGAAGTCCACCAAGGCGTGGTAAGCGGACAGCCAGTCCATCCCCAGAATCACGCCAAAGTCCTCCATCTGTATCACGATTAGGTCAGCGGGAAGGCTGTGTCCCCCAACACTGACCTCACAACCTGTGTACACCTCCTCAGCTACAAGTAGCTGACCACCCGGACCTCTGATCATAAACGGATCCTCTAACAACACACAATCCTACCCCAAACTAACCGCGAAACTGGCTGCGACAAACGAGTGTGTAGCGTCGGAATCGAAAAGCATGTAAACTACCCTGTCGGAAACTGAAACCATACCTGCCACCACTGATCCTGAAGCTCTGGCATCCCTATGTGTCAGGGCGTTGATACGCCCCTCAGCCCTAGGTGCGGACGAAGCAGCTACACTCTAAGTCGAACGGGTAGCCGCTGGCCGGTACCCTCCCCACGACTGCTATCCTCCTCCTCGCGCCTGGAAACAACGGCCTCCTGCTCGCCCTCCAGTGCTCGATGCGGGGAGCATCTGCTGACCTCCAGCCTTAGACGGGCAGTCCCTCCTGATGTGGCTCGACTGGCCACACTGGTAGCAAAGGGGGACTCGACTCCCGCCCTCAGTGGGTCCCTGCTGACGGCTGGGCGGGGGTCCGGTGATAGCAGCTGGCCCCTGTCGGGGGCCCCCAAAGGCCACTGACGGCCCCGCAAAGCATGACGGCTCTCCTGCGGGCGCCACGTGCCTCCTCTCTCGTCGACCCTGTGAGTAGTCTGGCTGATAGGACCTCTTTCGCCCGCTGTCAGTGTCACTTGCGGACGGGTTGGTCTCTTCATACGTCATAGCTGCCTCCACCACCCTTGAGAACGTAGGCAGCTTCAGGGGTTTGACATGCCCCCAACTAGCAGGCCGAAGTCCCTTGGTGAACCTCCAAAGGCGTTCCTCCTCGGTAGCCACGGCTATCGCTGCGAAATGAGACAGCTCCAGGAAATGCATGCGGTACGCACTCACGGTCGTCGTCCCCTGGTGGAGAGTGTGAACTCTTGCCTCTGGTCCTGCCACATATAGGGGAAGTATTGCTCGCAGAAGAAGGTAACGAATTGGTCCCACGGAGGACTCCCCCTCTGCAGCCCTAGGGAGAGGCGCTCGTGGCGGCGGGTGAAGCTCCTCTCGCACAATCTCCTGTATCAACTGGGCAAGGTCCTGGGCCTGAATTCTCGGGAGCAGTGGCTGGTCCACTGAGGCGTCGAGCTCAACGCGCCCGCCCCTCCGACCTCTTCCTCGACAGCGTTCGTGGCCCGCCTCGCTACCTCCTCGTCGTGGCATCTCCTGCAAGGAGACACGAATACAGAATAGAAAAGACGTCAATACCAATCGACATTCAACGAAGGAACCCTAGAACATATGTCAAAAGATACGTTGTGGTGGTTACACTAGTTACAAGCACGTGAATTGGTTATTTTCCGACTAGTTTGTTCACTTCTCGGGACGACCTTGCTTTGATACCATTTTGTTACGACCCGGTTCCCGAATCTCTACAGGACACGAGAATCGGACCGACTCGACTGATCCCAAGATCCAGTTGTCCAACGAGAAAGTAACCAAAAAGCAGTAAAAAAAATCACATCACCATGCAAGCAACTAACAATAACAAAAGTACACCAGCAAAGAAAGGAACTACCACAGTACACACCACCACAACAGTAGAGAATTAAAAACAGGTACAGAAATATGAAGTTTACAATAAAAGAGTACAAAAGTGTAACAAAATACTCACTACAACAGAAATGGGTACAACACAAGAACAACTACTGGGCTCTACTAGGTCCAGCACCCTCTGCAGCCGTGGGCTCTGGCTACTCAACACCTGGTCCTGAAAAAGGTGATAAGTACGACACGTCAGCGAAACGCTGAGTAGAGTGGCAACCAGCTAGCTAAGAAAAATAGTAAAGGTGGCCAGGTAGCTGTTGTTTTTAATTTCTTTATTTATTTATTTATTTACTCTTCCTTGGTTTATTTCTCAAGTCTTTCTCTTGATCTCGAATGTTCCCGATGGGAACGAACTTGATTGCAGTCTTTTCCGAAAAGTAGAAGTAGCACGTGGTGTTCTCCTGGCCGGGAGAGTCCCTCGTGGTGGTCCTACCCTCAGTCAACCACCTCAAGGTCGCTGATAGACGTAATGATGACTACGACACGCGCGATAAACGCACGGGTAGCTACCCCACACTAACACGTGGTCAGTCGTTTCCGTTAACGGGTACGCCCAAAGCACAGCATGGAACCAGTATAGGGCAGAGCCCTCTCAGTAACAGGGGTCCAACCTCTCCACAGTAACCAAACAGGGGTCTCGCCCCTCCACAGTCCGCGCACCCTCGCCTGACTACCCTGGTTTGCCCAGTGGACCTAACAAGTCGGTGTAGGACGGCTAGCTGAACCCCGAGTCCCGTGGGGTGGCTAGCTCTCTCCCTACACTAGTAGCTCTCCCCGGTGCTGTGTACGCGAGGGCCAAAAGTCGGTATAAAGTAGCCAGACCTAACCCTGGGTCTCAACCCTAGGGCGGCTAGCTTCGCTTTGCATTAAGAGGTACATGTGCTTCCCTTGGTACCACGTACCCAAGAGACAACACACTTTCCCGTTCACTTTTCCAGTTCCACTCTATTTATTTCCAGGAGCTCTACTCCTAATTTCCCGTAGGGTTTATGCTCATGTTTCTCAAACCAAGCCATACTAGGTTTCATTATGTCAGGTTTATTCGCATATAGCACGTGTTTCCAACATTCAAATTTTCTTTTCCAATTTATATACATGAAGCTCGTGTTTAATTTCAAACAGCAAGAATTACATGTAGTAGTTACTAACAACAGTACTCTACATTTCACAGGCAGCTGTTATCCAATTACAGGCTATTATTATTCTATCTACTCATCCAATACTGCAATTCGGGCATTCAATACAATCGTTCCAGTGTTTCTAGTCCTAGGATTCATGCCATACCCTAGGATCTATCATTCAATCTAGTGTTTCTGGTCCTAGGATTCATGCCATACCCTAGGATTTATCATTTATTCCAGACATGCATTTATGTTTTGTAAATAACTAAGGGAAGCCAATCTGCCCGCAAAACCAGGAGTAATGGGGGCTCGATTGGCAGGTCCACGTGCCTCCGCAACCCCTAAGTCCATAACAGAACGAGGTCCTACACAAGGATCAACCACAATAAACCACTCAGAACAGGATAAAATTATTTTAAACAAGAAGAGGAACCTATTCTAAGAAGAACAAAACCTTCAACGCGGAAATCGGACCTCGAACAGACCCTAAACGGGTCCAAAACGACAACTCTGACTCAAATCAGACGTCTGGAACATCTTCTAGACGTCTTAAAAAGGGGTCCCGATCATACCTCGCTCTGCGCTGCTCCTCAGACGTCCAGGGGTCCTGCTGAACCGTCTGGACCTAGTTCCAGATGTTCGACCACCTCTCCGGATGTCTGGGGATGCTCTCCGCCGTCTAGTGACTCGCCCAGACGTCTGATCCGCGTGGGAGGGCATGCCCCATGTCTTCTCGAAGTGAATCCTGCATGCGCACGCAAAAGCTCTCAAACACAGCACGCTACAGAGTTCCGGCGAAACGGCCTGCATGGCCGTATCCGCAAAAAGGAAGGTATGGGCACAGTACGTACCTATCAGCCGTCTGGAGCTTCTTCCAGACGTCGTCCACGTCGTTTGGATGTAGGTCCAGACGTCTAATTCTAGGAAAAATTCCCAAAATCAGAACCTCCTTCGTCTTCTTCCCGCTGCGCACTGTCGCACTGTGCTCGTCCGCCCGCTGCCCGAGCTGCAGCAGCACCGGGGGAAACCTCCCCAGCACAACACTCCTCCACGCACACGCCGACCAGCCTCGAACTGCCCCGGTGAGCTCTCTCTCTCTCACGGCTTGCGCGCTCTCTTCTCTTCCCTCTCGCTGCACCTCTCCTCTCCGCCACTGCACCCGGCTGCAGCTGCTGCTCTCTCTCTCCCTCGTTGAAGGAAGACGGGGGATGGATGGATGTGGGGTGGCGAACGAGGGAGAGGGAAGGGGGTATTTGTAGGCGTGGGGGAAAGGCTTCTACAGGTCAGCGAGGGGAGAGAAAGAGAAGAGGGCGGTGGGGTTTCAGTCTGCACGCGGCACGCGTGTAGACTCGCGATCGTACGTACGCAAAAATAAATTCCAGATGTCTGGGAAGGCATCTAGACGTCTGACCAGACATCTGGACCAACTCCCAGATGTCTTAAAGTGTTTTGATGTCACGGGTCTTAATAGGACCTTTAGTGACAAACTTAAATGTCACTAAAGGTCCATCGTGGGGGACGTGTGCGTGAGCGGCACGCACCCGCTCCTCTTTCGCGCCTATAATGCCCATGCATGTTTGGGCAATATCGGCCGTTCGATCGTGAGATCGGATGGTCGAGATCTTGCCTCACAACACACGTTCAAAATGCCTCTGCCATGCGCCTACGTGCGATGAGGCGTGCAAACACGCGTCATCGTACGCGCACGCGATCTAGCAATCCTCCGCTCACCACGAATCCTCCCCTCGATCGCTCGATCTTCATCTGACAGCCGAATCACGCCCGCACTCGCACCCATCTAGATTGAGGCGCTCAGCGCAATTTGAACGCGTGACCCCTCGCTTGCCCACAACGGCGTGACCGTTGCGCTGAGGCCTCCACTTTGTTGCGCGGAGGGATTTGAGCACACAGATCTACGGCCGTTGGATGGGCACCCAACGATGGAGATTCATCGAGCGGGTGAAGAAGAAAAGTAGAGGCGGGTCCTTGGGGCCAGTTGGGCAACTGAGATGGCACCACGAGGCGCCATCTTAGCCGTCCATCTTCTGAGCATTGTAGACGGTGCCATGGGTGTCGGGTTGGACCGATTTTCGCGCCGTTAGGCTGCAATCATCGATCCAAACCCATCTACGTGATTAGATTTGTTGTCTGAAGTGCGGATTTGCACCATCTTGGCCCTTAATCTTTAGGGTTCCTCGATATCTATCTGGTGCTACGGATGTCCGATCAGGGTGATCTTGGAGTCGTTGAACTCCAATCGTCGCCCTGATCAGATCCTCACGGTTGGATCTTAGATCCAGGGCCCCGATTAACAAGTTACCCTGTCTCTGGCTATAAAATGAGACAATTACTATACAATTTATACAACTTGACGTAAATGCATGATTATGCATGTTATGCAATATTTATAATATATGATGCTAATATGACACTAAGAACATGTATTAATAGGCATTTTAGGTTAATCAGATGTATGCACATCACACACCTCACACAACAAATAAACCTAAGTGAGTACACCCCACATTTAACATGATAACAACATTTTAAAGAAAAAAGTAATAAGAAACACACCATAGTGAAAAAATGGTCCACAAACTGTGCACAAATAGTAAAAGAATGAGAAGAACCTATATGAGAAGGCAATAAAATAAATTTCAGTTTTGAAGTATAAATGAAAATAACCTTTGATAAAAGATAAAATAATTTAAAGGAAATTTAAACAAAACAAACAACTAGGAATTTCTTAAATTATTTATATTTATAGTTATGAATTAATACTTTTAACAAATTACCTTATATGCCAATGTCAGCTGCACCAGTGGCAGGTTCTTCACTTTGTGGGTTTTCTTGATATGCTTCAGATTCAACATCTGGGTGTAGATCATTTCCCGTATTGTATTGTTCACGCGGTTGAGCTCTAACTGATATAATCCACCTATTTCTGCTATTATCAAGCACGTAGAACACTTGTGCTACTTGACAAGCTGGTGTGAATGGTTCTGATGATTGGAGGTTGCGACGGTTCTGACTTAAGCTCAAGAAATCATGTTTCTTATTGACTTTGAATCCAATGCCTTCTTTAAAAATATTAAACCAATCACACTTGAATTAAACCACCTTACGGTCAAACTTGAAACTCATTTCCATAATCTCTTCAATTTGATTATAATACCCATCACAACTGGTGCTTAGGTCACAACTGACAACAACTCCCGCCTGTTGCATGGCCTTCGCATCATCAATGGATCGTACTCTGAATTTAAAATCATTAATTATTATCCCGAATGGTAACGTTCGTATGTCAAAGGCGTATCAGTAATTACATCAAAATCCTGTACCCACTGTTGATCCCCATCTTCTTTCAATTTTTTTACACGATCCTTTAACCAATCAAGGAATTGCAAGTCGTGTGTAGATGACACAGAGGATGCTTTGAATTCATTGTAAAATTCATCCACTTCTGGAATTCGCTTCAAAATGTATAAGTGTGCCAATCGTCGATCCATTTCCGAGATGGGCTTAACCTCCGTCCGGAGGATCGACCTTCCTTCGATGTTAAATATGGAAAGACAATCTTCATCATTACCATTAAATTCTCCTTCATAGTTTCGTTCAAGATGATTAAATCAATTGCCCGTTTCATTCATGTATATGGCACAGAAGTTAATACATTCTTCTACAAGATAGCCTTCAATGATTGACTCTTCTAGCTTAGCCTTCTTCAAGACATAATCACTCAGTTTCTTCAAATACTGTTCAATTGAATACATCCATCTGTACTGCACGGGTCGAACAATTTTCGCTTCATTCGAAAGATGAAGCGTGAATGAATCATCACGTTGAAGAATGTAGGCGGGAAAATCTGCTTCATTTTACAATGTGTGATCATAATTTGTTTATCTGAATAGTCTAGTAATTCAGGATCTAATGTCTTTGAATAGATTACTTTAAAATATCTGATCATCTCCGTGAAAGAATCGACTACCGAATCAAGAATCACTCCATGTATCGCTAGTGGAAATACGATTTGCATGTACACATGAGAATCATGACTTTTTAACCCAGTAATCTTCATTTGCGCTTCATTTACGCAACATGAAAGCTACGATGTATACCCATCTAGAAATCGAATGTCTTTAAGAAACGAGAAAATCCTTCGCCTCTGCTCTCCGATAAAATTGTATATAGCTTTTGGAGAGTGAGACCCTCCTTCAATGTGCAACTTAGGACAAATACCCAAAATTTTCATATCATTCCTTGTTTTAACTATATTCTATGGGCTGTCTGCTAGGTTTAATACATCAAAAATATTGTCCATTACATTCTTCTCAATATGCATAACATCTAAATTATGTTGTACTGTCAAATCCTTCCAATATGGAAGCTCCATAAAAAATATGCTTTTCTTCCTAAACTCTGAATGTCGCAAGGAAGCCAAGTCAATCTTGAAAAGACAGCCCAAACGTATTTCTTTGAGCTATTGCAATGTCTCCATGATTTTCATTCTCGATAGCCTAATATAACATGTATTGAGTTCATTCTTCGGATTCCTCGACGAATATCGGCATGCTTTACCATCAAATCTGTCCCTGAATTGTGACGTTCGTCATCTGTGTTCGATGGGCAAAAACCTGCGGTGCCCTAAGTAACGGAACTTCTTGCTCTCAGGTAATCTCAGGTAATGAGTATCATCCATACAAATTGGATAACCAAACTTCCCCTTCGTACTCCATCCTGACAAATTCGCATATGTTGGAAAGTCATTGATTGTCCACAGTAATGCTGCGTGCAACTGAAAGAATTATTTCTTCTGTGCGTCATATGTTTAAACACCACTATACCAAAAGAGTTTCAGTTCATTAATTAATGGCTGGAGATAAACATCTATTGCATTTCCTGGTTGCTTGGGTCCTGGGATAAGGAGTGTCAACATCATGAATGCAGATCGCATGTATAGCCATGGGGGTAAGTTTAAGTTACCATGACCACCGGCTATATGGAATATGATGGATACACACTCTTGAATGGGTTGAATCCATCGCTTGCAAGACCTAGTCTTACATTTCGTGACTCTCTGCCAATAATGCGTGATTCTCGTTAAATCTGTTCCACTCATTAGAATCTGTTGGATGACAGATGCATCCATCGTTCGATTTATTATCCTGATGCCACGACATCAGTTTTGCTGTTTTACTGGAAATGAATAGTGATTGTAGCCTAGGGATCAGTAGAAAATAATAGAGAACCTTCTTCGGTTATTTCTTCCTGCTGGTGTTTGTTGACTTACCCACCTTATATCTCTCCTCATCACATTCAAGACAGTTAGTCAACCCTAAGTACTCATTTCTGTACAGGACATAGTCATTATGCCATGCATCAATCTTCTTGCATTTCAGCCTGAGCCCACGTATCTGCTTCTTCGCATCATACCATGACTTAGGATACCCAGTAAGATTATTCAGCAGATCTCTAATGAATTCCAAAACCTCAGACATTAATTTCGCTGTGGCATTGTTCATCACTTTCATTTGAAACAATTTCAGAAAGAATGACAACTTCGACATTGACATTATTCCAAGAGCAATAGGATCTTATGCTGCCTTGACTGCATCGTACAACTCATTACATTCTCGTAATCTCTCATCGTCATCTGCATCCTCATGGTCTGTTTCCTCATATCATATAACATTTCATCCAATTCATCTCCTCGATTATCATCACTTCCTTCAAAGGTTTCAATTCTCTCATTTCTAACTTCCCTCATTTGCTCACCATGAGCTGCCTAATTTACGTAATGTTTCCACCAAGCATTACGTATCACATGCTCCAAAACTGTGTTCGGTCATAGAAAAACCCATTCAAACAATGTTTACATGGGCATAAAATCAGCTGAAGGAATTCACCTCATCTAAATGTCTTCCTATTATCATGAAATGCCCACTCTATAAACAAAATCACTCCACTCTTGTATCGGTGGTAATTCGAATTTCTCATACTGATCCATTACTTATCCATGATAATTAAGCTAAATGTAAAAGACAACCACTCATAAGGTGGATTCGAATAAGGTAAAAATGTGTATTTTAAGATCACTCATAAGCCAGACTCGAATAAGAAAGAAATGTGTATTTTAAGAAGATTTTCACTTAATAGCACAACCTTGAAAATTTGATCACAACATTACTTCTTACATGCAAACAGTGTTCGGAGAAATTTCGGCAGCGTTTCCCCGCACTTCTCCAGTATACCCCTCAAGACTAACCTTAACTACATCCTCAATAGCCTCCATTAAAGGGTGCTTCGAGAATGGAGCTAAGATTAGTTGGTATGCCGGAGAAGAGCGAGAAAATGTGACCGAAATTTCTCCAAACACTAACTACATGCAAGAAGTAACCCTAAGTTGTGATCAAATCTTCAAGAACCCCCCTTTGTTCAGAACTTCTTTCAACAAAGGACGACAACACTTATGGCATGTTATAAAGACAATGCATTGTGCATGTGAGGTAAACACACACTCTACATTATCTGTATAATATGATCATAAGTCTCAACAGGGTAGTATTTTGATACAATTATATCCCTCCCACAACCTGTTACCTAGGAGTTAGAATTCCTATTATTTGTCATCAAGTGCATCTAAATTTGTGCAAGTATGTGTATCTACAAAGTTGTAATAAAAATTTTATAATCAAACATAAATATCAAATGTTCATTTATAAATTATACTTTACTAATAGTAATTGCCTCCACCCAGCCCTCTCCTCCTCCTCCTCCTCACTTTCTAAACCCCTAATCTTCTTCATATTCCTCTTACTCCCTCTCCATTCTCATCTTTCCTTCCTTTATAAAACCCTAAACATTAAGTTTGTTAATCGAATCCTTAAATGCATAACCCTAACACTCAAATCTTAAACCCCAAACCCTAAAAGTAAACCTTAAATCCCAAGCAAGATCGAAGGCCATAAATCCTAAGCTCGAGACCTTAGACATTCACTTCGTAACCCTAAATCGAAGGCCATAAATCTTAAGCCCTAAACTCTAACCCATAAATAAACCCATCGCATAACCCATGACATTAAACCTCCTTCTACTCCCTTTCACTCGTTTCTCTCCTCCTCCTCCCTCTCCCTCGAGCTCTCCTTTAGACCCTCCTCCTCCCACCTCCCCTTGCCCCCTCCCTCCTCCTTCAATTCTCTCCTCTAGTTCCTCATCCTCAAGATCCTCTTCCCACCTCCTCCTTCCTCCTCGCACCCCCCTACCTCCTTTATGCCGCCTGCCTCTTCCCACCTCCCCCCTCACCACCATTGCCCACCACTAGTACCCTCCTTGATCCTCCCTCCTTTCCTCCAGCACCACCCACAACCCCTACTCCTCATCCTCCTCCTCACATTCACATTCATTAACACATTCAAAACAAACTAATTAAAACATATAATTTGAAAACGTTCATTAACACACATTCACTCACACAAAATAATGTAATCAAACTAAATATACATGTAGGCACAATTGCACAAGGATACTGATTAAAACATACTAATTAAAACATACAATCAAGACATACTAATTTAAAAAAATATATAGTGAGATGGTTGTGGTGGTGGTGGGAGGAGGAGTATGAGTTGGTGGTGGTGCTAGGGGGAGGGAAGGGAGGAGATTGAGGTGGTGCTGGCGATAAGAAGGAGGTGGGAGGAGGAGATGGTTGGTGGCGGCAAGAAGGAGGTGGGAGGAGGAGATGGTTGGTGGCGGCAAGAAGGAGGTGGGAGGAGGAGCTGATGGTGGTGGCCATTGTGGTGGGAGTCGAGGAGGGGAGGGGGAGAGGCTGTGGTGGTGGTCGGATGGCCACGGTGATGGTGGTCAGCCAGCCATGGTGATGGTGGTCGGCCGACCAAGGTGGTGGTGGTCGAGGTGATGGCCGCTGGCAGGGGAGGCGAGTGAAGGAGGGGCTCGCGAGGAGGGGAGGGGGAGAGGCTGTGGTTGTGGTCGGGTGGCCTCGGTGATGGCGGTCAGCTGGCCATGGTGGTGGTGGTCAAGGTGATGGTCGCCAATAGGGGAGGCTCTCGAGGAGGGGCTACACGAGGAGGAGAGGGTCGAGGAAGGCTGGCGACGAGGGGGAGGGGAAGGAGGAGGCGGGCGAAGGAGGAAGAAGAGGAGGAGGAGGGCTACCCCTTGAGGTCACAAAGGAGGAGTCGAGGCAGAGGAGGAGCCACAGTGATGCTCGCAGAGGAGGAGTCGAGGGGAGGAGGTCTCACAGAGGGGAGGGGCAGGAGGAGGTCGAGAGGTGGAGGAGGAAATTGGGACGAAGGGGGAGGGAGTCGAGTCTGCGCTAGGGATTTTACTCAACATTCTCGACCATTCCTAATAAATGGTCAATACTACTCTTATTACCGACTGTTAATAACGGTTGGAAATAACGCCTTTTTCGACCGTTATGGTCAAACAGTCGATGATAGACTTTGAAAATTTACCCACCTGCCCTCGTGGGTTTTGAAAATATTATCGTCGACCGTTAATATGGAAATGGTCGACTGTATTATTATTATCCACCGTTATAAATGGTCGATAATAGTGTCAACCAGACGTCTTAATTTTACTTCACTTTCTCGACCATTATATATTGCATAGTCGAGGATTTTATTTATCGTCAACCATTTACATAACAAAAGTCAAGTAAATTTTTAGTCTCGACAGTTTCTAACGATCGAGAATGGTCTCAACCTCCTTGATTGTTTTCAGATGACAAAGTTAATAACCGGACTTTTGGCAACCGTTCCTATTAAAACAGTCGAGAATAACATTATTGCCGACCGTTACTTGAACAGTAGAAAATATCCATCGCGAACAATGCTTTTTCTACTAGTGAGTTGAGGCTGCTTTGATCTGAAATAGAACAGCAGCAGTTGCTGCTGGGAAGTTGAGACAGTAGTAGTTCGGCTACTGTTGTGAAGGTTCTTAGCTGTGAAATTGGGTCTGGTTGATGGGTTTAAGGAGCTGACATGTTGTGTATATTTGTACAACATAACGTATAAGCATTCATGTACATGTATTAGATTTAAATGTGATTTGAATGACTTGTAATTCATGTTTCAAAACACTGTCAATAAAACATTCAGTTGTATCTATCCATCATTGAGAATTAATGAAATTTGAAGCGAAAATCAAGATTTATGGTTCAAAACTCTTTTACGTGAATTGTTGGAAGTCTTTGGTTGCTTATAGCTCATGTCCAGCAATTAGAATGACAAGACAACTTTAGGTTCTTGTGAAAACATTCACTAATGCCTCTTGTGTGTTAACTTTGTATATAAATAAAATGCATAAAAATCATAAAAAATAAAATAAACCTATCTTGAGTAAGATTAGGTATTTCTTTAGGTGTGTGTCAAGTTTCAAGGTAATCTGAAACCCCGGCTTGGTAGAATATATCAGCCGATAGTTCAGTATACCTTGAAATTTAATGAAAGAATCTAAGTTTAAAAATCACAAAAAGAACATCATTTCTCTCATCTCATCCTTTCTCTCTCATCCCCTACACCTCTTATATGTATAAAAACTATAAAAATCATAAAAGCCCTAAAAACACCCAAAAATACCTTACAAACTATGTATATGCTTGTATATTATATAACTTAAACCTAAGTTATATCTATATAATGTATAGTATGTAATTAATTTATATATGTATTCTATATAGTAAATAAAATATTTAGAATGGTTTAATATATATATAACATTATTTTATTATTATATGTTAATTTATATAAACTAAAAGTATATTAACCTAAGTAATTATATAAACCTATCTATTTGCAATAATATGTCTAATACTGTACATACGTATTTAACTATATAATATGAATTGTATAATACCTATAATTTAATTTAATTAAGTAATAATAGTAAGTAACTAAGTTATTAAGTTAATTAAGTAATTTATTAATTTAAAATAAAATAAATTAGTAATTTAAACTAATACCAAAGTAACTTATTATGTATACTTGTATAATATTATATTAAATATTTTCAACATATTTATCAAAAAAAATATTTTCAGCATATTAATGATAACGTCATCATTAGTCATATTTAGCTTTATTTAGTAATATTTCATTATTAAATGCTCCTACATAACAGCTAGAGGACCATAATTCATTACATAATCATTCTGAGAGAAATACAAGAAAGCAGGGGTAAAAATGAGTTTTCTAGGGGTTAATTAAAGGTCAAATAGTCTTAAATGTCTAACAAGTGGATCCGTGCAGACAGAAATGAGTTTTCACGTGTCTCAAGAATTAAATGACATCTGAAACCCTAAAACAGACCCGCTTAAGCTGCTAAGGTTCTGGTCAGGATAAAATTCACATAAATCCTCTAAAAATTATAGAAAAATATTCTCTAGGATTTGGTATGCTTAATTTGACCATCAGACCCCTCTTGACCTAAAAGGAATCTTAGACAAATAGTTACCCTAATTTAGGTTTTTACATAAATTACCCAGACAAACTTGGTCAAAACCTAAATCTAACTTCACCATTAGATTCCTTGGATCCAAATTAGGTTTGTACCAAATTTTGGGCCCAATTTAAGACCATCTTGACCTAGTTTGCAATTTGGTTCAGTCTTAATCTTTTCTCTCTCACACATGCCCCTAACTTTCGAATTCCTTACAAACAAGTCCCTATCTTTGTCGTCACTCTTTTCAAATAGGTCCCTCCACCATTATCGTGGAGGAATCCTTCTCCGGCGACCTTTGATTGAAGAGAACTCTTTCTCTGATCAACGAATCCCTTCCAAAATTGGAAGGGAGATTCCCTGAGAAGTTCTCTTTCCAATGCATCAAGCTTCGATCTCCATAACCTTCCCAATCTCTCATGCAAACACATGATAGATTCGAATATCTTATGAGTTTCCAACTCCGATGAGCTTTCCATGCTCGCAAAGCTTGATTCCTAAGCTAAACCAACTCCCTATGGCCTATATAAGGATCCCCTTGGCCTGCCCGTCCTCCGTATGCTTGAATTTGGCCTGGAATCCCTCTACTTCATCCCTCCTCTTCAGCTGAATAGCTCCTCGACATCCAGCGATCTTCTCCAAACTCCCTCATCGTCCATCTGCGGTATCGGCGGAGGATTCTCCTTCCTCGTTTTCCTCTACGTCGTGCCGTACCAATCGATGCCTCTCCCTTCATCGTCGGAGCCGTCATCTTCCACGGTGCCGACCTGCCAATGCCGGTGCCAATTCTACCCCTTTTTCTATTAGATTAGGGTTAGTTTAGTTAGTTTACCATCTTAGGTTAGTTTTACACCCTCAAAAACCAAAAATACCCCTTTGACACCTACGCAAGCCACCTTCGTCCTCATCTCCGGCAACCACTCAGGTGAAGTGTTTCCACCGCTACGCACCTCCATCCACCTCGCCAACAAGCCCGTGACCTCTGCCACATCCACCCGCACAAAAGCCTTAGCATCTCCCCTCCTATTACTCATCCTAACACCACGACGACCGACCCACTGTTCTCCGATCTCTGCCACCTCCGAACACCCCTACACGCACTCCCACACAACATAAAGCACACTACTACATTCTCCATCCTCCGACGAAGCTCCTAGACTTTCTAATTGGGGCATTTAGCCCATATTCTTGTTTTCAGGTGTCCTCGTCGGAGCTCCGCCACTTCCTCCATCACTGCCTTTTTTCTTCGAGCTCCAGGCATCGAAAGCCTCAAGTGCACCCTCCAGGCAGTGCGGACTACCTCCAGGAACGCATCTCAGTTTCCAATTGAGAGCATTGGCTGATCCAAGGAAGCTAATTAAAGACCACCTGCTACTGTTGTCTGTGCGAAGAACAAGCGTGGCTTTAGTGCCACATTGCGGGATTAGGACCTAGCCAACGCACATAAATTGATTTTGTATCTGTTCCTTACTGCCTCCTAACACGGGGTGAGGTCCCATTACCCTCACTCGCACCAGTTACCCGCCTAACCCGAGCACACCTCGGTTGTAACACTCACACACACAGCCCTGGTCACAGGTGTGCTTATGCCTGATTACCCGAATGCCCGGTTGCCCTTGTGGAAGAGAAGAGAAGGGAAAGAGAAAGAGAGAGCGCGGGAAGGGGGGTTTTGTTCTTCTATGCATTGGCTAATGGTTACACTTGAATCCCCTACAGTTTTTTTATTATTTCGTCGTAGTATAGCATAGAAAAGTGGTTACCAGTTTAATACAATTTGTTACTCGGAAAAAGAGTTCCCGAGGTCGAACTCAGGGAGCAAGTTGTATTCTAGAAGTACAATGTTTTTATTACAAAAACAAGAGAGAGAGAGAGGAAGAAATAAATCTGAGACTTGTGGCTTCTCTTCTCTTTCTTAGCTTATCTTCTTCTTCTTCACTGCCTTCAGTTCTTCTTCTGCTTCTTCTTATTTCTTTTCTTCTTCAGAGCTTCTCGTCTTCTTCTCTTTATCTTCTCTTCTTTCTGCCTCAGCTGCAGAACTTTTCTTCTTGCGGTCCTTTGCCTTGCTCAGCTGCACGGCTTCTTTCTTCTTGTTTTTCTTCTGTTCTTTAGTTCCTCTTCTTCTTCTGCTTCTTCTATTTCTTTTGTTCTTCAGAGCTTTTTTTTTCTATTTCTTCTCTTCTTTCAGCTTTGTCGCTCGTCTTCTTCTTCTCTCTGTCTTTTCTTCCTTCTTTCTGCCTCAGCTGCAGAGCGTCATCTGATTTTCCAATCAGACGACTTAAGTCGCCGCTGCTACAGTGCTGCTTGGTGCTCCTCCTTCTTCTTCCTTCAGTTTTCTTCGTCGGCCTTCTTCTTCTCTGCCTCGCTTGTTCCTGCACACACCACAGCCAACGCAAAACCTACCCCTTTCCCTCTACCCAAACGTCTCTCTCTTTTTCAGACTTCGCTCGTAGGATAGCTCTCCCAAAGCCGCCGGGTAATCGGGTCGGGCTTCGTACCCGTGACCAGGCGTACCGGCGTGAATGGTACGCGAGGAGTGCACAGGTGGGGTGTCGGGTCGTGTCCGCCGGATCCGCGTGGTGAGCTCGCGGACTGGGCGGGTGAGTGGGCGCGGGACCTCACCCCGGTGCGTTCGGAGGCAATAAGGCTATTTCACTTTTACAATTTAAACCGGTGTGCGGCTTCAGGATCTTCCGAGGTGGGACTAAATGTCCCACCCCAATTTGGCGCCTGCAGCTGAGAAAGCTGCAGGCAATCGCGGCTGTTGCGAGGTCTTCTCTTCAGCTGAAGGCCTGGGCAGCTGCGTGGTTGCAATCCGCGCGTCCTGGAGCGCAGGCCTGGGCGGAAGCGATGCTGCAGCTGCAGAACGAAGGAGCTTCACCTATTCGGCAATGGCGGCGAAGGACGGGTAACCTGATCACAGAGATGCGGCCTCTCGGCCTAGTCAGAAGGTGCAGGGAGCTTCGCCGGAGTGCGGCGAAGCTCGTGCGGGTGGTGGCGAGGCGTGGGCGGCGTGTAGGGGCTACCCTAGGTCGGACTGTGGCCGGGGGAGTGGGTTTGTTCGGGGGAGTGATGTGGAGGTGAGGAGTGGCAGTGAAGGGGCGGAAACGGTCCAGTGCGATGAGGCGGAGGTTTTGGGTGGGTCGGCGAGTCGTGTGGAGTGGCAGAATAATGGGAGCGACTCGCCGGAGGTGGGCCGGTGACGTGGAAGGTGATGGTGGTCGGGTCGGTCGAGGGTCTAATTGAACAAATTAAAATAGGGAAAAGAAAGAGGGGAGAAAGAGAAGTAACTGTTACCTACTTATAGGGGCGAAGGAGGCCGGAGTGGGGCGACAGTTGTATCGATTGTCGTCGGAGAAGAAGGTGCCCAGAGCGAGGGAGTGGCGGCGATGAGAGAGCGGAAGAGCGCGCGCTGGGTACGGCGCGACGTGGGAAGAGTGGGAGAAGGTGGCTCTGCTGCTCGTATTGCGGTAGAGCGACGAGGAGGAGGAGGAAGAACCGTCGTAGCTGGAGAGCTTCTGCCGGAGTGGGAAGAGAGGAAGGAGGGGCGTGTTTCTCCGTCAGATCCGAGCTGCTGAATGCGACAGACGATGGCGATTTTTATAGAGGCGAAATCAGAGAGGAGGGCAGAGGGAGACGACGTGCCTCCCTTGCCGGAGGATGGCCGGACTACCACCCATACCTTCCGCGCGTTCGCACGGAAGGTGTGGGCGATGGCAGAGATCGTGGAGGTGTCCCTGCGACAGCAGACGTCGTAGGGAACACCCCGTTCAACTGGCAGAGGGTCGCCCTCACCCTGCGAGGCGCCATGCCTCGCCGGAGCATGGCGCTACTCAGGGATTTGCAAGGAGGACCCAAATGCAAAAACGATGAAGAATTAGGGGCCAAAATACGAGGGTTTCAAAAGTTGAGGGTCAAAAAGTAATGGATGAGGACCAAAATACAAAGTCGGTCAAGAAGGTCTCTTCTTAGGCTCAAGTTTTTATGCATGACTAAATGGGACATAAGGATTCTAATGGTGAATTTTATTCTAGGTCAGACCTTGGTTGACTAACCAATTTACGTAAAAACCCAAATTAAATCATTAATTGGGCACGATTCTCAATGTAGGTCAAAATGGGTTCCTAAGGCCAAATTGAAGGTTCTAAACCCTAGAGATTATTTTTCTATGAATTTTAGAGGGTTTAGTAGATTTTTTATTTGCCTCGAATCTCGTGAATTGAAGTGGATTTGTTTTAGGGTTACAGATTGTCATTTAATTCCTTGGAGTTGCTGTAGCCCTTATCAGATCAGATCATCCAACTTTCCTTCTTATTAGGTTAGTTTGACCTATGTTTGGACCCTGAGTTACCCTGTTTGAAGATTGTGCTGGTAAAATTACATTTTTACCCCTTATGACTTATTTTCTTCTTAGACTTAGAATTCTCTGAGTTAAGCCTTTCCTTGAGTTATGTAGGAGCTTTTATCCTCTATATTAGGTCAGAATGAGCTAGTTATGGCTCATGATGAGGTTCTCATCATACCCCCATGCCTAGCTTTTGCTAGTCCCTTAGCAAAAACTTAAGGTTTCAACCTTTGTTCTAGACCATGAAGTTTTTAATAGCTTCAGATAAGTATTTTTTCATTTGAGCTTAGATTAGGTTAGAATGCTGACCATAGGCCTAAAAGGTACTCTAGTACCAATCAAGATCCAGATCTGTCTAGCCTCAGCCTCAGTCCTTAGCAAAGGTTTTTAAGGCCTACAAGAACTAACCCAAGGTCTATTGGACTTTGTGGTTAAAGCACCCGTGCTTGGAATGATTTTAGCCCTGGCTCAGTTCGCAGTGCGTTTTGTAAGAGAGAGAGAGATAGAAAATTTTTCTGTTTGGAGAGTTTTCTCTCTCTTTTTCTTTTTAATTCTAGCTTAGGATTGGCTTCTCAACACGGTCTGTATCAGATTCCTTGCTCCCATCATCAATCCTCAAGGGTTCCTGGCAATCGATGCTTCGAGTTAGCACCGCCCATGGCAACCCCCGGAACCCTGGCTATTGAGATTTCGAGATAATCCCATCCATGGTGTTCCGTGGCCGAATCCAGACCCTGGCAATTGACACTTCGTGATAATGCCATCCATGGAATCTGAACCAACAGAGTGCTTACATGCCCCCAGTAGGATATGTAAATATCCTAAGAGACAAGCACTGAGGAGATGATATTTTGTTACGCATCTTCGAGGGGATTTCCCGCCTCTCTGCGCTGGGAACTCGTCCAAATCAACTTGTATTGATCGGCCGCTCCTACTCTAGGTGTATTTTTCAGAATTTTGCGACGCTTCTGCGTGATTTTGATTTTTACGCTTACTGAACCAGGCTGTGTGTGAGGTTAGGGTGCTTAGGTTACTGAGTCCCGTAGACCAAAAGTTAGTTAATGAGGTCAAATACTCCCTAAGCCTTAGACCTAATACTTCAGCTTTTCATTTTCCTCAACCTCTTAAGGAGTGTCCAGATCTTAATGGGTACTAAGAGTCTATCCAAGAATGCCTAAAGTTTGCGTTCTTACTAATCCCATTGTGCACTTTTCAGTTCTTTTCTTGAATGAGGTCTAGAACTTAGGTTAATTCCTTAGTTTCTTACTAATGACTATCACTTTTTCTCACATTTTTGTGCTCCTTTTTCATTTTGTTTCTTTTCCTTTTACCACAAAATTTCTTTCTCCTCTTATTCTTTTTCAAATTTTTTTTTTTAATTTTTATTTTTAATTTTTATGGTGTTTTTGGCATATGTGAATTTTTTTATTTAAAACATTTTCTTACAAGTTTTGCACTTTTATACCCCCCCCATGCCTAAGGTTTGCAATGTCCTCATTGTGACTTAGGGGGTTTTTTATTTACTTAGTTCATTCCTTAAGACAGAAATTTGGATGAGTGAATGGGTCGGGATGAATTTTGCGGACGATTTCTAATCCCAGATGCAAGCATCTGAGGTGGGGTCGGCTGTCTACAAGGGTGAATGTTAAGTGCACAAAAGTGTCAGAAAAAGGTTTTGGATTTTTAGGAAAATGACGGGTTTCCTCCCGTTAAGCGCTGGGTTTTACGTCATCGGCTGGGCTCAATAAGCTCAAGGGGAATGGAGGATATAAGATGATTCAGCCAAATCAGTAGAAGTCACATCAATGAACGGCTTGAGTCTCTGACCGTTCACGATGAAAGGTTCGGAATCGTGGCTGAGCGGACTGATTTCGATAGCTCCATTTCCAAAAATCTGTCGGACTAAATACGGTCCTACCCACTTGGATCGCAGCTTTCCTGGGAAAAGTTTGAGTCGGGCATCAAAGAGTAGGACCTTCTGACCAGGATGAAAGATTTTTCTTGAGATATGCTTGTCATGGAAGGCTTTAACCCGCTCCTTGTAGATTCGCGAGCTTTCATACGCGTCTAGGCGTAATTCATCGATCTCGCTGATTTGAAGTTTTCTGTGGGTTCTAGCCTTCAAAAAATCTAGATTACAGTTCCGTACTGCCCAATAGGCTTTATGCTCCAGTTCTTCGGGAAGGTGACACGCCTTCCCGTACACCAGTCTAAAGGGAGACATGCCTAATTAGGTTTTGTGGGCGGTCCTATAGGCCCACAATGCTTCCGGAAGTCGGGACGACCAGTCTTTGCTGTCAGGCCGAACAGTGACTTGCAGGATTTTCTTGATCCCCCGATTTGATAGCTCAGCTAGACCATTAGTTTGGGGGTGGTAAGGAGTAGAGATTCGGTGAGACACCCCGTATTTGGTCATCAGTGACCTAAACTGATCGTTTGTGAAATGGGTCCCCCCATCAGAGATTATAGCACGAGGAATCCCGAACCTTGAGAAAATGTTTTGATGAATGAATTTGAGAACGATTTCGTGATCACAGGTTCGGGTCGGTATGGCCTCGATCCATTTGGACACGTAGTCCACAGCCAGGAGAATGTATTTGAAACCATTCGAAACAGGAAAGGGGCCCATAAAATCAATCCCCCAAACATCAAAGATTTCGCATACGAGAATCGGCTGCAAAGGTATCATGTCGCGATGGCTCATGTTGCCCAAAGTTTGGCAACGACTGCATGCCTTGCAGTGACTGTATGCGTCTTTGAACAGTGTGGGCCAGTAAAAGCCACACTGGAGGACTTTTGATGCGGTTTTATGCCCAGAGAAATGGCCACCACATGCCTGGTCATGGCAGAAAGAGAGGATATTGTTGAATTCCTCTTCCGGGACACATCTCCGGATGATTTGATCAGCACCTATGCGGAAGAGGTACGGGTCTTCCTAAATGTAATACTTGGCATCAGAGCGCAATTTATCTTTCTTGGCTTTCGGCCAATCAGACGGGATCTGATGAGATGCCAAGTAATTTACTATATTAGCAAACCATGGAAGGCTAGTACCAATAGTTAGCAGGTGCTCATCGGGAAAATGCTCTGTGATGGGTCCGGAAGGGTCAATTATTTCAGAAGGAAGGCGGGACAAGTGATCAGCTACCACATTTTGCTTTCCCGCTTTGTCGCGAATCTCAAGGTCAAATTCTTGCAACAGCAAGATCCATCGGATTAATCGAGGTTTCGCGTCCTTCTTTGTAAGGAGATGCCTCACAGCTGTATGATCCGAGTATATGATGACACGGGAACCCAGAAGGTATGATCTAAATTTTTCTAGGGCAAATACTACAGCTAGCAGCTCTTTTTCAGTAACCGTATAGTTACGCTGAGCCTCATCGAGTGTCTTGCTGGCGTAGTAAATGACCACAGGTTTCCCATCAATTTTCTGCCCCAAAACCGCTCCTACAGCGAAGTCAGATGCATCGCACATGATCTCAAAGGGTTGAGACCAATCAGGGGACTGTAGGATCGGGGCTTGGGTGACTCGGTCACGTAGGATCTCAAATGCTTGAGTGCATTCCTTGGAAATTTCGAAAGGTACATCCTTGGAGAGAAGAGTGGTCAGGGGGAGGTGAACGTGGTCTTTTCTTGGTCCTCAGGATGGATTGCCACCTGGTTATAACCGGAGTACCCGTCAAGAAAGCAGAAGAACCTATTTCCCGCTAGTTTCTCGAGAATCTGATCAATGAAAGGCAGTGGGAAATGATCCTTCTTCGTGGAGGAATTGAGTCAGCGGTAATCTATACAGACTCTCCACGAGTTGGCTAATCGGGTAGGAATGACTTCTCCGGTCTCAGTCGTTATAGTGGTGAGTCCTGCCTTCTTGGGCACGACCTGAATTGGGCTCACCCAACGACTATCGGAGATCGGGTCGATGATCCCGGCATCTAACCACTTGATGATCTCCCTTTTCACAACCTCCTGCAGATTGGGGTTCAAGCGTCTCTGCATTTCACGAGAAGGTCGTGCGCCCTCTTCTGAATAGATATGATGAGTACAATAAGAGGGACTTATTCCAGTCAAATCATCGAGAGTCCACCCGATGGCTCTGCGATGTTGCTGGAGGACAGCAATCAGACGGGATTCCTGTTCAGGATCGAGGTTGGAATTGATAATCACAGGAAGGGTCTGATTAGAACCCAAAAAGATGTATTTCAAGTGAGCAGGAAGGGGCTTCAGTTCGAGGATGGGGTTATCAGCAGCAGCGGGTGGTTCAGTATAGACGTGAGGTTCAAGGGTAGGAGTTACTGGGTTGTTCATATCTGGATTTGACTCCTCAGTTTGCGGGTCAAGATCTTTCTGCGGTTGATGAGGTATAATCAGGTCATTCTAGAAGTGTGTTTCATCAACCAAAGCCCTAACGTCACAAATCTGTTCGATGACACCGCAATTGATTCCTTGTTGGGCCTTAAATATATCAATTTTCAGGGTTTGATTCCCAAATTTGAGCTCTATTTGGCCCTCCTCACAGCTAATGTTGGCTCTAGCAGTAGCCAAGAAAGGTCTCCCTAAAATGATAGGTGTATTCCTAGGGTTCTCAGGTGCATCCATGTCTAAGACTATAAGGTCTACAGGAAAGTAGAAATCCCGCACTCTCATAATAACATCCTCGAGAATCCCTTTTGGTGACTTTATAGATCGATCTGCTAATTGTAATGTCACCTCGGTTGGTTTTAACTCAGGTTCTTCTAGATGGTCAAGTAAGGATGTGGGTATTAGATTTATGGATGCACCCAAGTCTAGCAAAGCTCTATCAAATTGGGTATCACCTATCTTGCAGGAAATCAAGGGAGTACCAGGGTCTTTAGCCTTGGGTGGGAGTCTGCTTAGGATTACAGAGCTGGCTTGCTCTGATAGAACAATTGGACTCCCACTCTTGGTTCGCGGCTTACGCTGGGGTGTACACACATTCTTTAAGAATCGTGCGTAAGCCGGTACGTGGCGGATTGCATCCATCAAAGGGATGTTTACGTGGACCTGCTCAAAGAGCTTGACCAGGTCCTCCTCAGGTGCTACGGGCTTGGTGGTCTTCTTTCCCTTGGTTAAGGCCTCGAGAAACGGGATCTTGGTTGATTCTTCTAGGGTAGGTCCAGGTTTTGGATCTGGGATAGGGGTAGGAATGTCCTGGATTACTGCCCTAGGCTTGGGATCACTATCAGGCCTGGAGTGGTTTGGATGAGGTGGGTCTTGGGTTTCCTTACCACTACGGGTTGTTACGGAATTAAGTCCTGCCTGGTTTTGGTTGGGATTGGGTAAGATAGGTTGCTGCTGGTAACCCGCAAAAGAAGTGGAGGCCTCTATCCCGTTTGGTGAAGGAACAGAGCGGGCCTGATAAATCATATGGGCATGGCCCAGGTATGGGTTCATAACGCGCCACTGGGTTGGCACGTTATTCGGGTTAGGAAGAGGTTGGGAAGGAAGTGTGCCTGGTTGGCGAGAATTTGCCAACTGGGCCAGTTGGTTTCGGACCTCTGTAATTTCGTCCTTGTGTTGCTTTTGAATAGCCGCATTCATTCTTTGAATCTCAGCTAGAGTCTGAAGGATAAGGGACATTTGATCCTGATTTGGCCCTGATGGATAAGTAGGGTTGGGCCGAGGCTGAGGCGGCTGGTAAGGACGAGAGGATTGTGGGTGGGGCTGAAAGGGTGGTCTTTGGGTTTGGGAATTTCCCGTCCACTGAAAGTTGGGATGGTTTCGCCATCCAGGGTTATAGGTGTTGGAGAATGGGTCGTTCTGGATGGCGTTGAGGTCCTCGCAGGTCTGAGGAACCTCTAGAGAATCAGAGAAAGGGGGAATGGAATTCCCCGGGCTGGTGTAGAAAGGATCGGATGATCCTCCTATCCGAGAATCAGATGGGGATGGATATGGATCCATCCTAGGGGAAGATCGGTGGAGAATGCTTTGCACAGTCTCCTGTGTGGAAGGAGGTTGTGCAAAGGAGTTACGCGCAGAGGTGGCTCGCTGCAAGTGCTGAGTCAGCTCATCCACCTTCTTCTCAATGATTGAGACCTTGTCCAATCGACTGGCCATTAACTCCAGGTCGACTGATGCGGACAGGCCCTGCGTCTCATGTGCTCCCCTAAGATTCGTCGATGCGCGGGTATTCATCCTGTCGAATAACCCCACGGAGTCATTGTTGATGGAGTTCTCGCACATGTTTTCGAGAATCTCCCACACGGTGTCTTCATGTTGACCCATGATATTTCCTCCGCAAGTTGCATTGACGAAAAGACGGATGTCCTCACGGAGTCCCTGGTAAAAAGATTGGACCTGTTCCCATTTAGGAACTCCGCGATGGGGGCACTTTCTCATGAGATCCTGAAAGCGATCCCATGCCTCATGGAGAGGTTCCCTTGTTTGTTGAGTGAAGTGAGTAATCTAATGGCGCAAGGCGTTGGTCCGACCAACGGGGAAGAACTTTTTCAAAAACTCGGATTGAAGTTCTTCCCAAGTGTTGATCGGTCGGGTCTGAGTTTGATACCAATGAGCGGCCTTATCCATAAGAGAAAAGGAGAACATCTTCATGAGAAGAATATCCCGATTTTACGCGTCTGACCCAAAAGTTTGGGCCAGATGCTTTAGCTGTTTGATGTGCTGAAAGGGATCTTCGGAATTAAGCCCATGGAATTTAGGTATAGCATGAATCATGTTGGGCTTCAATTCGGAATCAGGTCCTCCAGCCGGGATTCTGACTCGAGGCTCAATGGCCACCGCAGCAGGATTGTAATGGTCCCGCATCATAGGACGCTGTGGTGGGTGCACAAAGTTTTGGAAGAGATCATTGAGTCGCTGGAGCTGATGCTCCAGATTGTTTTCTTCCTCAACTGGCTGAGCCATGATGGGGGAAGAAGAAGAGCTTGGTTCTGAATCGGATGAGAGAATAATGTGGTGGGGTTGCTGTTCAAACACGGGCGTCGAGGCTGGGCCTTGACGAGAGTGAATTCCTAAAGGAGATCTTAAGGGTGGTCTTAAGGATCTCCTACCGTTCATGCACTGTTGGAGGAGAAGAGTTTAGAAGGTGCTGGACCCAATCAAGACACCCAAAAATGTGTTGGGTGACTATAGAGGTGCGGGGCAGATGGACCCCTTGATAAAAAAGATCGTCCACCTGAGAATTACCTGGGCAGCCAGAGAGGGTGAGTCCCGCGAAGACCCCTACACGGTAGAGCATCCCCACGGGTTACAGGGTTTCCCCCACCCGACCTCTCTTGTCACTGCGGTTCCAGGTAGACCAGAATGGGGATCTTGACCTCTTAAGTCTACCAATTTTGGTTTAAGATTAGGGTGCTTAAGGTTCCACTTGAACTTTTAAGTATTTTGAGTGAAGAAGTGACCTAATTTTAAGGTTGGTTGACCCAAGGGGTCAACTTCACCTCTTGTTCCTTTGAGAGCTTTTGGGTCCTTTCTTTTAAGGTTCAAATGGATTTAAGAGCTTGATTTGCTTAGGGTTCCTCTTGTATAGATCTTTTCAAACAAGGTTTAGGTACACCTCTTTTTGGGAAGATCTTTTCTTTGTTAATAGAAGGTGTCTCTAAAAACCCTAGCTTTTCAATTCCTGAGTTGGCTCTAGTTGGTCCATTTCAATTGCCTCAAAAATGTAGCATCTAGGGCTCAATCAAGAAGGTTTTAGCCCTACTTACCTTAGTTGGATGGACAGTTAAAATGTGTGGAAATGAAAAATTTAGACAACTTTGAGGAATTACTATGTATGATGCAGGTAGCCCTAAGTTGATTTTTCTTTCGTTCCTTTTTAGATTTTAAGGGAGTTTAAGAGAGGGCTAATGAAGATTACCTGTTTGTTGGAGTGTTTGTTGTGCGGCTGCTCTTCTCATTTTTACCTGCACATAAGAGAGAGAAAAAGATTAGGAATCTCTTAAAAGAATTTCAAATCTTCTAGAATAGCCGTTGCTCCCCGGCAACGGCGCCAAAAACTGGTTACACACGAATCCCCTATAGTTTTTTTATTATTTCGTCGTAGTATAGCATAGAGAAGTGGTTACCAGTTTAATACAATTTGTTACTCAGAAAAAGAGTTCCCAAGGTCGAACTCAGGGAGCAAGTTGTATTCTAGAAGTACAATATTTTTATTACAAAAATAAGAGAGAGAGAGGGAGAAATAAATCTAAGTCTTGTGGCTTCTCTTCTCTTTCTTAGCTTATCTTCTTCTTCTTCTCTGCCTTCAGTTCTTCTTCTGCTTCTTATTTCTTTTCTTCTTCAGAGCTTCTCGTCTTCTTCTCTTTATCTTCTCTTCTTTCTGCCTCAGCTGCAGAACTTTTCTTCTTGCGGTCCTTTGCCTTGCTCAGCTGCACGGCTTCTTCTTTCTTCTTCTTGTTTTTCTTCTGTTCTTTAGTTCCCCTTCTTCTTCTGCTTCTTCTATTTCTTTTGTTCTTCAGAGCTTTTTTTTTCTATTTCTTCTCTTCTTTCAGCTTTGTCGCTCGTCTTCTTCTTCTCTCTGTCTTTTCTTCCTTCTTCTTTCTGCCTCAGCTGCAGAGCGTCGTCTGATTTTCCAATCAGACGACTTAAGTCGCCGCTGCTACAATGCTGCTTGGTGCTCCTCCTTCTTCCTTCAGTTTTCTTCGTCGGTCTTCTTCTTCTCTGCCTCACCTGTTCCTGCACACACCACAACCAACGCAAAACCTACCCCTTTCCCTCTGCCCAAACGTCTCTCTCTTTTTCAGACTTCGCTCGTAGGATAGCTCTCCCAAAGCCGTCGGGTAATCGGGTCGGGCTTCGTACCCGTGACCAGGCGTACCGGCGTGAATGGTATGCCAGGAGTGCACAGGTGGGGTGTCGGGTCGGGTCCGCCGGATCCGTGTGGTGAGCTCGCGGACTAGACGGGTGAGTGGGCGCGGGACCTCACCCTGGTGCGTTCGGAGGCAATAAGGCTATTTCACTTTTACAATTTAAACCGGTGTGCGGCTTCAGGATCTTCCGAGGTGGGACTAAATGTCCCACCCCAATTTGGCTCCTGCAGTTGAGAAAGCTGCAGGCAATCGCGGCTGTTGCGAGGTCTTCTCTTCAGCTGAAGGCCTGGGCAGCTGCGTGGTTGCAATCCGCGCGTCCTGGAGCACAGGCCTGGGCGGAAGCGAAGCTGCAGCTGCAGAACGAAGGAGCTTCTCCTGTTCGGAAATGGCGGCGAAGGACGGGTAACCTGATCACAGAGATGCGGCCTCTCGGCCTAGTCAGAAGGTGCAGGGAGCTTCGCCGGAGTGCGGCGAAGCTCGTGCGGGTGGTGGCGAGGCGTGGGCGGCGTGTAGGGGCTACCCTAGGTCGGACTGTGGCCGGGGGAGTGGGTTTGTTCGGGGGAGTGATGTGGAGGTGAGGAGTGGCAGTGAAGGGGCGGAAACGGTTCAGTGGGATGAGGCAGAGGTTTTGGGTCGGTCGGCGAGTCGTGTGGAGTGGCAGAATAATGGGAGCGACTCGCCGGAGGTGGGCCGGAGACGTGGAAGGTGATGGTGGTCGGGTCGGTCGAGGGTCTAATTGAACAAATTAAAATAGGGAAAAGAAAGAGGGGAGAAAGAGAAGTAACTGTTACCTACTTATAGGGGCGAAGGAGGCCGGAGTGGGGCGACAGTCGTATCGACTGTCGCCGGAGAAGAAGGTGCCCAGAGCGAGGGAGCGGCGGCGAGGAGAGAGCGGAAGAGCGCGCGCTGGGTACGACGCAACGTGGGAAGAGCGGGAGAAGGTGGCTCTGCTGCTCGTATTGCGGCAGAGCGACGAGGAGGAGGAGGAAGAACCGCCGGAGCTAGGGAGCTTCTACCGGAGTGGAAAGAGAGGAAGGAGGGGGGTGTTTCTCCGTCATATCCGAGCTGCTGAATGCAGCAGACGGTGGCGGTTTTTATAGAGGCGAAATCAGAGAGGAGGGCGGAGGGAGACGACGTGCCTCCCTCGCCGGAGGATGGCCGGATTGCCACCCATACCTTCCGCGCGTTCGCACGGAAGGTGTGGGCGATGGCAGAGATCATGGAGGTGTCCCGGCGACAGCAGACGTCGCGGGGAACACCCCGTTCAACTGGTAGAGGGTCGCCCTCACCCTGCGCAGCGCCATGCCTCACCGGAGCATGGCGCTGCTCAGGGTTTTGTAGGGAGGACCCAAATGCAAAAATGATGAAGAATTAGGGGCCAAAATGCGAGGGTTTCAATAGTTGAGGGTCAAAAAGTAATGGATGAGGACCAAAATGCAAAGTCGGTCAAGAAGGTCTCTTCTTAGGCTCAAGTTTTTATGCATGACTAAATGGGACCTAAGGATTCTAATGGTGAATTTTATTTCTAGGTTATACCTTGGTTGATCGGCCAATTTACGTAAAAATCCAAATTAAATCATTAATTGGGCATGGTTCTCAATGTAGGTCAAAATGGGTTCCTAAGGCCAAATTGAAGGTTCTAAACCCTAGATATTATTTTTCTATGAATTTTAGAGGCTTTAGTAGATTTTTTATTTGCCTCGAATCTCGTGAATTGAAGTGGGTTTGTTTTAGGGTTACAGATTGTCATTTAATTCCTTGGAGTTGCTGTAGCCCTTATCAGATCAGATCATCCCACTTTCCTTCTTATTAGGTTAGTTTGACCTATGTTTGGACCCTGAGTTACCCTGTTTGCAGATTGTGCTGGTAAAATTACATTTTTACCCCTTATGACTTGTTTTCTTCTTAGACTTAGAATTCTCTGAGTTAAGCCTTTCCTTGAGTTATGTAGGAGATTTTGTCCTCTGTATTAGGTCAAAATGAGCTAGTTATGGCTCATGATGAGGTTCTCATCAGCTAACACTTAGCCATTTAAGGAGTTGTTCCCCCTGTGCGTGAAGTGAAGAAGAGGAGGAGGTTGAAGAAGAAGGCCTGAGGAAGAAGAGATGAAGAAGATGACCAGTGCCCTTGCACTGTAGCATTTGGACACTGTGGCATTATTTGAACTACTATTCAATAATTTAAGTACTATGGTTAAGATGCATGCTTGAATGTGGATCTAAAAGGTGATTTAAATCACCATTTTTTAGGATATTTCCATTCTTTTTGCCATGACAAACGCTTCATATACTCATATTATATATTGATGACCAATTTTGAATAATTAAGTGTTCATTGCAAATCATTATTGGCTTAATTATTGTGCCCATTTATATTTTGATTGAGATTAGTGTGTGAATTCTTATTTGCTCCCAGTGTTTGACCTCGGACTTAAATTCGAGTTATAAATTGTATTTTTTTTTTTTAATGAAAATAAATTGTATTTGTTGATGTGCTATTTTTAACTATATTACAACGAAGTGATTTTAAAACCCCGATTCAGTGTGCTCAACACATATTTATGTTGTACTTATAATATATTACAATATTTATAACTTAATTATGTATATAACTAGCTAAAACATGTATTTAAAAGTATATAAATTAAAATAAAGTTTCTAAAATACATTAAAAATGTATAAGAAATACTTTATTATGTAAATTAACTTTGTATAAGGTTAATTGTATGATTAGTTATTTAATTTATACTTTAATTAAGAGATTAACCCTTAATTTAATGGGTATAAACAACCAACTTTGACTAATTTTATTATATATCTAATTAATATATTTCTTTAAATTAATTATACCACTATGTAGTCCTATATAATGACTTTGTAATTATATAATTTATTTTTAATTTAGGTTAAATTATGACCCTCAAATCGAGGGCTAAATTCTTGAAATTCGCACGCATATAACGCAGCATTGCACCAATTTGGCGCTTCACAAAGGTGCCACATTGTGGCCGAAAGAAGCAGTGTAGCGATATAACACCCTTCTGCACTGATGGCCGCTCGGTCGTCAGCGTAGGGCGCATACATGAGCATACAAGGTTATTTCCTCAATTCGCATGTCATGTGCACATACGGGGGTGCGTGGGTGTGTGCGTGTGTGCATGCGTGAGCACGCAGGTGTGTGCGGGCATGTAGGCCTTTGACATAGCTCATGCGCGTGTGTTTGGAAGTGTCGTTATAGTTTGCACTTGCAACGTCCGTTTTAAAGTAGAGAAACGCATGTGAGTCCGAGTGTCGGTCTCAAGGAGGTGTAAAAATCAGATTTTTCTTATCACTTATTGTCATGAAAATCGTGGAGTTTTGCTTGCGAAAAGACGCGAGTGAAAAGCGAGAGAGAGAGAGACAAAGAGAGAGAGAGATTAGAGTTGGAATCATTTCATTCATAACATGCAATTTAAATAGAAAATAGAGCAAGCAACTGAATAGAAAATAACTTCATTAATCATGCGGCTTTAGTTTATAAATTACAACATTAGATACATGCTTAAACATAAGTAAAGTAAAGCTTAAAAGAAGGGAAGAAAGAGAGGGAGAGGGAGGGCGGCGAGGTAGCCACAGTGGTGGAGAGGGCTCCGTCGGCGGCTCGTCATCTCCGGCTATTACAAAAGAGCTTAAAGGTAGCTAGGAGAGGTGTAGAGTAGTTGCAAGTGGAGTGAATGCCTTGAATGGGTGGTTGGAAGGGGTTTAAATAGGGAGAAGGGCTTTCCAAATGAAGAAGGGGCTTTAGCGACGTCCGGGATGTCGCTAAAACCCTTCCCAAAATGTCGGTGAAGACCCTTGCCCGCCGGTTGCTCGCCCACAACCGTGCTTCCTTGCGCCCGATCCGCATGCGCGCGCCACGAGTCATCCGATCGAAGATCGGACGGCTGGGATCTCGCACGAGGCGCTCGCCTGGATCGCGCCCTTGCACCAGCGTCTGGCCAGGGCGCATCTGCAGGCACCATGTCGCGCTATCTTGTCCATCCGCTGCTGACCAGGCGGCCCAATTTCGCCCGCGCGCGTTGCCGTCTCTGAATTTTAGCTCCGCGCGGCTCCAACCCGCGTCGCGTGGGTGCGGGCGTGCTCTCCAACCGCTGCGCTACGCCTGCTGCTTTGTCGCGGCGACTGTGGGCGTGCACGCGGTTCTCAGCCGTTCGATCGAAGATCGATGTCTGAGATTTGCTCTCCGGATGAAGGTGGAAGCGGGCGCGATCTGGACGCGGTGAGCGGGCTCCACGTGGCGCGCCGTAGGCCGTTGATCATCAGATCAACAGTCAGAACTTCTTGGGCCCATTGTGGGAGCTCCGGATGTCGGATTTGGCCGATTTCGAGTCCGTTGGACTCCGTTCGTCATTCGGAATCCATCCGTGCAGTCTGATTGCTCATCTGAGGTCTGCTTTGACAAGTGCTCATACAAATGGCCATTAACACTATTTTATAAGCAATCTTGACATATGATGCATGTAATGCTCTCATTCTACTTATGTTGTGTTATTTGTGCCTTTTATTTTGAAGATTGGCCCTATTTAACGAAATTATCACCTCAAGATGAAGTGTTATCATACCCCCATGCTTACTTCTTGCTAGTCCCTTTCAAGGTTTATTCTAGCCTTTATTTTTTGTCAGAATTTAAGAAGTAGTTACTTAGACACTTCGTCACTTGTCAATAGGAGGAAATATACTAAGATCTTAATCTACAAATACTAAGCAGCGCCCGGGTGTCTACCAAAATATGAATCTCCTGAATCCTTGCTTTCATGTATGTAAATATACATATGTATATATATATATATATTTTTAGATTTTTTTGGAATTCAGAGTAGGTTGGTAACTTTTTACGGCTACCCAACCCACCCAAAACTCGGACAAAACTCTAAGTGCTAAGCATCTTGGTGTGAAGATCGTGATAGACTCACTCAACGGTAATTCAGACAGACTCCAGGTTTCTACGCCCCTAGGTGACCGGAAGAGGAAGTATTTTGCATGAAGGTGTATCTATTCGATTGGTAGCTTTCTCCTTACGTTTGTTTTAATTGGGGTCAACACAAGGATTTTTCCAATGTATATTTCCCCGACTTGTACTACTTCCCCGCCTCTTCCTTAAGTGTTTTGGTTCTTTTTGTGCAATTACTGAGCTGGGCTCTAGACAACCGACCAATGGGCTGTTATCCATGATCACTTGCCAGCCATACTCGTGCGGTGAAGTATGATTTATTTTATTTTCTTCTCCTTTTTTTTATTTTTTATTTTTTATTTTTGTAGGTGGCTTCCCTGATCTCAAATGTAGCTAGAGGCAATGAAGAAGAAGTGGTCCCTTGGCTGGGCTCTGAACAACCTGCCAATGGGTTGTTACCCACGACAACTTGTTGCCATACCACCCTAGAGAGTTCATTAGCTACCCAATTTCTGTCAAAATCTCCAAGGAGTGAGTTTGTGCAAAAATGTGTGTAGATGCTTAGACTTAAAGTTTTTCTGAGTTAGAGGGTGAGTTGATAAGTCATATATTTATCACCTTATTTAGTAGGTGGATTAGAGTAGCTTAAGGTTGCAAGGATTTGAAGCTAAATCCATATTTTAACAGACACCAGGGCTGATTAAGCCTAAAAGCCTAAAAAGTCTAAGTGTTCAAGTTCTTTTTATATTATTTCCCACTATTGACAAGTTTCTAATGCCTAAGTTTCTTCCTAAATTCATTTTTTTTTTAATTTTATTTTATTTAGACTGATTAAATGAGCTCAGGATCGTGCAATTTACCACCCCCATGCTTAAGTTTGACAATGTCCTCATTGGCAAATACATGGATGCAACAGGGGTTTAAAAAGATATTACCTGAGTGACGTAAAATACCGGATCAGTCTGAATCCTCTGGGTTGCCTCCCAGGAAGCGCTGAGTTTAACGCCTCCAGCTGGGCGGTGCTTCGTGTCATCCCTCAATGAGGGTGACACTCTCCTTTGGGGGAACCTGGGATAGGAATTGTTTCAATCTTTGACCCTTAACTGTAAAAATATGCCCAGTGTTTGGATCAGCGATTTCAACCGCCCCATTAGAGTGAAGCTTAACCACCCGAAATGGTCCTATCCATTTGGACCTGAGTTTCCCTGGAAAGAGTTTGAGACGGGCATCGAACAGCCAGACTTGCTGGTTAGGCTCAAAGGTCTCTCTATGGATGAGTCGGTAGTTGACGGCTTTCATTTTCTCCTTATACAGTCGATTATTCTCAGAGGCATCCCGATGAATTTCTTCGAGCTCAGAGAGTTGGAGCATCCTCTGCACACCAGCTAACAGGGAATCCATGTTACATTGCTTAACAACCCAGTAAGCCCGATGTACCAATTCGACAAGAAGATGGCAGTCTTTGCCAAAGACCAGGCGATAAGGCGACATGCCTATCAGGGTCTTGAAAGCGATCCTGTATGCCTACAGGACATCATCTAGTTGTGTGGACCAGTTTTTCCTGTTAGGTCTCACAGTCTTTTGTAAAATGTTCTTGATTTGTCTGTTTGAGACCTCGATGTGCCCATTTGTTTGCGGATGATACGGGATAGCAATGCAGTGGTTAACCCCGTATTTTCTAAGTAGGGCATGGAATTGGGAGTGAATAAAATGACTTCCACCATCACTGATCATGGCCTTTGGTATTCCAAACCAGGAAAAGATGTTCTGCTTAACAAAGTCCATGATAGTCCTGTCATCGCATCGGTGGGTGGCGATGGCTTCAATCCATTTAGAAATATAGTCTATCGAGACTAGGATGTACTCAAAGCCGTTGGATGGTGGAAAGGGGCTCATAATCGATACCCCAAACATTGAAGATTTCGATAATCAAGATGGGCTGGAGGGGCATCATATCTTTTTTGGTTATGGTCCCCAACATTTAGCAGCATGAGCAAGTCTTGGCAAAGTTGTGTGCATCCTTAGCTAGGGAAGGCTAGTAAAATCCAGACTGTAGAACCTTCGCAGCCGTTTTCTTTCCAGAGAAGTGGCCACCACAAGCCTGGTCATGACAGAAGGAAAGCACACTATGAACATCATTCTCGGGGATACACCTCCTGATGATCTAGTCGGCACAGAGGCGAAATAGCATGGGATCATCCCAGAAATGGTGCTTGGCCTAAGCCAAGAACCTATCCTGTTGCTGTCTGGACCAACTGTGCGGGGTGTGTCCTACAACTAGGTAGTTGACATGGTCAGCATACCAAGGTAGTTTCTTGTCTTGCACAGCCAGAATGTGACCATCGGGGAAGGTGTCAGATAAGGGTAGGGAGGGTCCAATGTGGCCTGGGTGAAGTCTAGACAAGTGGTCAGCCACCACATTCTTTGATCCGGCTTTGTCGCGGATTTCCAGGTCGAATTCCTACAAGAGAAGGATCCATCTGATGAGCCTGGGTTTCGCGTTCTTTTTTGCCAATAGGTGCCGGATGGCTGAGTTGTCAGTATAGATGGTCACGTGGGATCCCAACAGGTAAGGTTGGAACTTCTCAAGCCCGGAGACTACAGCGAGCAATTCTTTTTCTATGACCATATAATTTCGTTGGGCCTCATCCAATGTTTTGCTCGCGTAGTAGATCACCACGGGTTTCTTGTCTTGTCTTTGTTTCAGGACAGCGCCTATGGCAAAATCTGATGCATCACACATAATCTCATAGTCCTGGGACCAATCCGAGGGCTGAAGTACAAGTGCTGTGGAGACTAAGTCCCGGAGGGTGTGGTAAGCCTGGATGCAATCAGAGAACATGTGGAAGATGGCGTCGTTGGCCAGAAGGTCGGTTAAGGGTTTGGAAAGCTTGGAGAAGTCTTTAATGAACCTTTGGTAGAAGCCAACATGTCCCAGGAATGTGCGAATCTACCGGACCGAGCTAGGTGGAGGAAGTTTGGAAATCAAATCAACCTTAGCCCGATCTACCTAAATGCCCCTATGCGATACGATGTGACTGAGGACGATTCCTTCTTGAACCATAAAATGGCTCTTTTCCCAACTTAACACCAGATTAACCTCGATGCATCGTTTCAGGATTTTCTCCAAGTTGCTCAGAAATGGTCGAATGAATTCCCAAATACATCGAAATCATCTATAAAGACCTCTAAGTATTCACCCACCATTTCTGAAAAAATGGCTAGCATGCAACGCTGGAAGGTAGCAGGTGCGTTGCATAACCCGAGCGGCATTCGACGGAATGCAAACGTGCCGTACGGGCAAGTGAATGTGGTATTTTCTTGATCTTTTGGAGCAATTGCGACTTGGTTATATCATGAATATCCATCCAGGAAGCAAAAATACTTTTGCCCTGCCAATCTTTCAAGGATCTGGTCAATGAATGGCAAGGAGAAATGATCCTTCTTAGTGGCTTCATTGAGCTTCCTATAATCAATACACACCCGCCATGCGGTGGTGGTGCGGGTGGGGATGGATTCACCATGATCATTGGTGACAACGGTGAGCCCAGCTTTCTTTGGAACCACTTGAGTGGGGCTCACCCAAGGGCTATCGGAGATAGGATAGATGATGTCGATGTCAAGTCACTTGATAATTTCTTTCTTAACGACCTCCCGCATGTTTGGGTTTAATCGTCTTTGCATCTGGCGGGAGGGTCGTGCCCCGTCTTCCAGGTAAATCTTATGGGTGCAATAGATAGGGCTAATTCCTCTCAAGTCATAAATGGTCCAACCAATGGCGGCCCGATGTTCTGAAAGGGTCGCGGTCAACCTGAGTTCCTGATCCTTGGTTAGATGAGAATTAATAATCACAGGGAAGGTCTGGTCTGGTCCCAGGAAGACATACTTGAGATTCTCGGGTAGTGGCTTAAGTTCGGGTGCGGGTGGAACAACGGTTGACGGAAAAGGGAAAGGCGGGAGTTGATCAACATCGATTTCCTCAAATGGTGTTGTTTGATGGTAATCAGCCTTACAGAGGTCCACGGGTAGCGATGGTGATGGGTCAGAACAGTCGTTACAGGCTTGGTGGTTAGAGACAGAACTAAGGGTGAGGCATTCCTCGACCAGAGTTTCCACGGGATCATGTTCCTCAACACAATCACAATCAAAAGACTTTGTCGCCCGGAAGATATCCAATTGCATTTTCTTGTCTCCGAAGGCGATTTCCATACATCCCTTGTCACAATCAATGTTTGCCTTAGCGATAGCTAAGAAAGGTCTGCCTAAGATTATGGGTGCGTTCTGTAATATTTCAGGGACTTCCATGTCGTGCACCAAGAAGTCGACCGGGAAATAGAAGTCCTTGACCCGCACAATCACGTCCTCGACAACCCCCTTCAGTGCCTCCACAGATCTATCAGCCAACTGGATGGTGACAGGTGTGGGTGTCAACTCTCCGAAACCAAATTGGTGGTACAGGGTTGTTGGAATCAGAGTGATAGAAGCACCTAAGTCTAAGAGCGCTCTATCAAGAGTGCTCTATCAAATGTCATGTGTAACGACTCGATTCCCGAATCCCTACGAGACACGAGAATCGGACCGACTCGACTGATCCCAAGACCCAGTCGTCCAGCGAGAAAGTAACCAAGAGAGCAGTAAAATAAACCACATTCACCATGTATATAACTAGCAGTAACAAAATATAGCAGTAAAGAAAGAAATACTACAGCATACACCACCACAATAGTAAAGAGAATAAACATGTACATAAACATGAAGCTTACAATAAAAAGAGTATAAGGGTAACAGAACTACTCACTACAACGGAAAGAAAGGTACAGTGGGTACTACATAAGTAACACTACTGGGCTCTACTAGGCCCAGCGCCCTCTGCAGCCGCTGACTCTGGCTGCTCAACACCTGGTCCTGAAAAGGTAACAAAGGTGACACGTCAGTGAAACACTGAGTAGAGTGGCAACTAAAAGCTAAGAAGCAGTAAGGTGGACAGTAGCTGTTATATTTTTAATTTCTTTCTTTATATTTTTCCATTTATTCACTATTGATTTATTTCTCAGATCCTTCTCTTGATCTTGAATGTTCCTCGTGGGAACGATCTTGATTGCAGTCTTTTCCGAAAAGTAGAAGTAACACGTGGTGCTCTCCTGGCCGGGAGAGTCCCCCGTGGTGGTCCTACCCTTAGTCAACCACCCCAAGGTCGCTGACAGACGTCACGGTGACTACGGCACGCGCGATAAACGCACGGGTAGCTACCACGCACTAGCACACGATCAGTCGTTTCCCTTAACGGGTGCGCCCAAAGCACAGCACGGAACCAGTATAGGGTAGAGCCCTCTCAGTAACAGGGGTTCAACCCCTCCCCAGTAACCAAACAGGGGTCTTGCCCCTCCACAGTCCACGCACCCTCGCCTGACTACCCTGGTTTGCCCAGTGGGCCTAACAAGTCGGTGTAGGAGGGCTAGCAAAACCCCGGGACCCGTGGGGTAGCTAGTGCTCTCCCTACACTAGTAGCTCTCCTCAGGACTGTGTACACGAGGGCCAAAAATCAGTACAAAGTGTCCAGACCTAACCCCGGGTCCTTGGGGCAGCTAGCTCCGCTCTGCACTAAACAAGGGGACAGTTGCTCTCCTTGGTACTCCGTACTCAAGGGCCAGCTCACTTCCCCAATTCTATTCCATTCACTTTCCAGGAGTTCTACTCCTAATTCCCCGTAGGGTTCATGCTCTTTTAACTCAGCTAATTTAGGTTTCACCGTTCCAGCTTTATATCCATATAACCCATGTTCTCAACAGTAATTATTCATTCATAAACAGGTAGCTGTTAACCAATTTACAGGCAGTTATCGTTTCCTTTCTACTTTTCCAAGACTGCAATGTATATATTCAACTAGTTTTCCAGTCCTAGGATTTATGCCATACCCTAGGATCTATCATTCAATCTAATTTTCCAGTCCTAGGTTCATGCAATACCCTAGGATCTATCATTCAATCTAATTTTATAGCCCTAGGGTTAATGCAATGCCCTAGACTCTATTAATTATTTCATAATTGCATAATTTTTGATAAATAATTGAAAGGGCTACTCTACCCGCAAAATCGGGAGTACTGGGGGCGTAATCAGCAAGCCCTTGCGCCTCTGCAACTCCCAGAGCCGCAACAGAATGGGGTCTTAACACAAGGATCAAAGACAAAAAGTTACTCAAAATAGTATACAATTACTGTAAATAGGTAGAGGAACTAAATCTGGGAAGAACAAAACCTGAAATGCTGAAAACGGACTTCGAACGGACCCTAAACGGGTCAAAAACAACCAGTCTGTCCAAAATCAGACGTCTGGAACTTCTTCCAGACGTCTTAAAAGGTAGCTCAGGTCTTACCTTGGTCTGTGCAGTCCTTCAAACGTCCAGAAGCCCGCTGGACCGTCTGGACTTAGTTTCCAGACGTCCGATTGTCACCCCGGACGTCTGGAGGTCCTCTCCGTCGTCTGGTGCTCTGCCCAGACGTCTGATCTGTGTGGGATGGCGAACCCTTGTGCCTTCCTGAATAAGTCCTGCACACACACACACCCGCTCTCATCACGAAAAGGTGCAGAAGACCTTGGCGGAACGGCTGCATGACCGTACACGCTAAAGAAGAAGATAAAAATAACGTACCTGTCAGACGTCTGGACCTTCCTCCAGACATCTTATGTGTCGTCTAGACGTAAGTCTAGACGTCTGATTCTGGGAATTTTTCCCAGAATCAGTATCCTTTTGCTCTCCACCCGCAACGCACGGCCGTGCCGCGCCGCGTCCGCCTGCTGCCTAAGCTGCAGTAGCTCCTCCGCAGCACCACACGCTCGCTGCTCTCCCGCAAGTCAACTCTAGCTGCCCCGGCAAACTCGCGCCCTCGCGGTCGAGCTCCTTCTTCCTCTCGCAACAACCCCTCCTCCCCGCACACTCGCAGCAGCTGCTGCTGCCGCTCTCGCCCGCTTGCGCTCTCTCACTGACAGGGAGAAGAAGAAGAAGAAGGCGGTGGAGTGAGGGTGAGGGAGAGGGGAAGCGTATTTGAAGGCAGCCACGAGGAGAGAGAAAGAGAAAAGCTGCGTCTGCAGGGAGGGAGGAAAGAGAAGGAGGAGGGCAGCGGGTTCAGTCTACGCGCGCATGTGCGCAGACGCAAACCCGTACGTCGAAAAAATTTAATTCCAGATGTCTGGGAAGGCTTCCAGATGTCTGTCCAGATGTCTGGGCCACTTACCAGACATCTTAAACAACGCTTGATACCCTGGTCGTAACATCATGTCCCCGATATTACAGGGAATCAGGGGTGCACCTAGGTCAGTTCTCTTGAACGGAAGGTTGCTTGAGGTCTTCGCTTATGTTTGGGTGTACAGGAATCCTTTAAAAACTTGGCGTAAGCCGGGATGTGCTTAACGACTTCGAGGAGTGGAATATTAATCTATACTTGCTTAAAGATCTCCAAAAGCTCCTTAGTTTCCACAACATTTTTCTTCTTCTTGATTGTCTCCAAGGTGTCAAGGTAGGGTATTTGAACATGGATCGGGTTTATTTCTGGGTCCTTGGTTTTTTCTGGTGCCTCTTCTGAGCTGGGTATTTCAGCGGGCAAAGTCTCGGGGAGAGTCGGCCATTTGGGATCTTGGGTTTTGGTGCTGCTTCTCAAGGTTACCAAATTCGTAGAGGCATTGGGGCCATGGGATGATCCTTGAGAAGACGAGGATGAAGAAGCACCAAACCTAGGGGGTGTTTGTGGGGCTAGCTGGACCATGTGGGCTTGCCCGGGATTGCCCTGGAACCCTTGCGAATTGGGGCCTTTGTTAATTATGTTTAGCGGGTTCGGTTGTGGCTAGGAGGGTAGGGATCCTTATTGTTTACAGTCCAAAAGTTGACTTAACTGTCCCTTTACTAAGGCCATTTCCTTCTGATGTTTCTGGTTCATTTCAGCCATCATCTTTATTAGGGTGTCCATTTGGTTTTGTGGGGGAGGGGCTACCCTATTTTGATTATATGGGGGTCTAACTGGTGGTCCTTGCTGATAGGGGGCAAGTTTGGCTGCTGATTTAGCCTGGGCTGGTTTTGGAATTGCGGTAGTTTCTGGTTTGTCCAACCAAAGTTGGGGTGATTACGCCAGCAAGTGTTGTAAGTGTTGGAGAAAGGGTCAGGTTTAGCATAACCTTGGATAGCTTGCACATCTTCAAGGATAACAGATGTCGATGGGGAGGGAAGAGAGTAATCAAGGGTTGAGGGAGCAAAGGTCCCTCCCTGGAACGTGGTCAGGGGTTGTTCCAGGTTCAGTTGGCTTAAGGGCTGGACCAGGTCAACATTATGTGCTCCCTTTGCTAGGGAGAAGGTCTGTAACGGGTTCCTGGTCTGGTTCAGTAGCTCATCAATCTTTTTGTCCACCAATTCCACTCGATCTAGTTTCTTGGCAATGATGTCCATGTCAACCATTCCAGAATTTGCTTGTACCTCATAAATCCCACCACGGGGTTGACTGGATCGGTTAAACTGGGTCATGGAGGCATTATTGAGCGAATTTTCGCTCATGGACTCAAAGAGCTTAAACGTGCTCTCCTCGTCCTTGCTCAGGAAGTCCCCCCCGCATGAGGCATCGACGAAGTTTCGTAGGTTGCTGTCCAGACCGTGGTAGAAAATCTGGGCTAATTGCCACCTTGGTACTTCGTGGTGTGGGCATTTCCTCAAGAGTTCATTAAATCTTTCCCACGCCTCATGGAACTGTTCCCCACCCTGGAGTGTAAAGGTAGTAATAGCTCTTCTGAGGGCATTGGTCTTTCCTATGGGGAAGAATTTCTTTAGAAATTCATGCCTCAGTTCTTCCCAGGTGGTGATGGGTCTACCTAGGGTTCTAAGCCAGTGAGAAGCCTTGTCTCTTAACGAGAAGGGAAACATCTTAATTAGAACAATGTCAAGGCTAATGTTCCTAGGTTTCATAGTTCATGCTATCTGGTCGAGATCCTCTAAGTGCTGGAAGGGGTCCTCATTTGAGCTTCCATGGAAGTGACTCTGGATCAGACTTAAGACATTTGGTTTTAGCTCAAAATCATCTCTCCCTTCGGGGATCCTAAGGTGTGTCTCGACTCTAATAGCGGAGGGATTGTAGAAATCGTGGAGTGGCCTCGGTTGATCCTGGAATGGTGGTAAATCAGGTGGCGGTTGCCCCTGTGGGCCTTGGAAAGGTGGTGGTGGTTGCCCTTGTGGGTTCTGTAACCAATGTATGGCTTGCATGATGGTGTGGATCTGTTGCTGCTGAAGCTAGTGGTTTGCATCAATCTGGGCTTAGATGATGGCCATTGTGTCTGGTGGGGGTTGGTCCTCAACCTCATCTACCCTAGGTTCAGCCATGTTTCTAACAGAATCAAGTCGCCAAGATTCCCGTCCCAAAATAAACAACTCGGGATGCAGTGAGCGTCTCCCGTGCATACACTAGAGAAGAACAGGAGGGGACGTGGAGAGCGACAGATGCGCGAAGTGTGTGTTCAATCAAGCAAACAAGCCTAATCCTTATGGTGTATTCCTTGGGAGTCCTAGAAATCTCAAAAAGGGTGATATGTTCGTAAGCACTGGACTCCTCTTCCCAAAGCTAATCTGGCCAAGTTGATTACAAGGGGATTGTAGGGAAGGTTCTTCCTTTGGCTTGTGCCGCCGGTTCTGTAGACCCCACAATCGCGATCGTTTAATATTACCCCGCAGCCTAGTCACCAGATTTTACCAAGGGAATGAAAGCCAAGTGTCCAGCGAACAAAACCTCGCCTCTCGAGACTTAACTCAGTCCTGCCTAGGGCACGTCTACTCAGTTTTAAAAGGGCTAGGATAGTGCTTGTGCTAGGGTTATGTGATGAGGTGTTGATTGGGGTGGTGCCTCTTAGTTTTCCACTTTCAGTGTATGTGCTGCTATCAAAACATGATTTTCAAGCAAGGATTTTTTCAAGGTGTGGTGTCTTTTAGTGTTTTATCATTACTTTAGTGTCTTTTAGGATTGACGTGTCTTAATGTTTTCAGACAAGTTTCAGTGGGCACGTCAAGTTTTGCACACAATTTGGTGAAAGTAGACTTCCTTTTATTCTGTAGAGGCTCTAAAACCCTAATGTACTCATCCTAATGATTATGCAGCTTCTATTAGATGAGTTGTTTTTAGGGTTGAGTGGTGCGGCCCAAGTCAATCCAAGATGGCTTCGCAAACACCACTCAAAAAAGAGAAAAGAACACTCCAAGAATTTATTCAAAATGTTAGAGTGTAAATATTTTTGTTGGGTGATATGTTAAGGATGTGGGTCAGGTAATCATACACCACGTTAATTTTTTTCAATTTTACAATTTTTTTTTAGTTTTTCAAGCAAGCAAACAGTCATGAGTGAAGAACTACTCACTACCATTCCTTGTTGCGCCTACTCCCTTGTCACCGTCATGGGTTGCGCTGCTTCGCCGTCCAAGCACCGAATTCCTGCAACCATCAAGTAAAAGGAGACAAGGCATTAGACGATGTGAGAATGGATGTAAAATGGAAGTGACAAAACAAATCCGTTGCCTCCCTGGCAACGGCGCCAAAAACTGATGTGGCTCGTGCACTTGTGTTTGGAAGTGTCGTTATAGTTTGCACTTGCAACATCGATTTTAAAGTAGAGAAACGGATGTGAGTCCGAGTGTCGGTCTCAGGGAGGCGTAAAAATTGGATTTTTCTTTTCACTTATTGTCACGAAAATCGTGAAGTTTTGCTTGCGAAAAGGCGCGGGTGAAAAGCGAGAGAGAGAGAGACAAAGAGAGAGAGATTAGGGTTGGAATCATTTCATTCATAACATGCAATTTAAATAGAAAATAGAGCAAGCAACTGAATAGAAAATAACTTCATTAATCATGCGGCTTTAGTTTATAAATTACAACATTAGATACATGCTTAAACATAAGTAAAGTAAAGCTTAAAAGAAGGGAAGAAAGAGAGGGAGAGGGAGGGCGGCGAGGCAGCCACAGTGGTGGAGAGGGCTCCGTCGGCGGCTCGTCATCTCCGGCTATTACAAAAGAGCTTAAAGGTAGCTAGGAGAGGTGTAGAGTAGTTGCAAGTGGAGTGAATGCCTTGAATGGGTGGTTGGAAGGGGTTTAAATAGGGAGAAGGGCTTTCCAAATGAAGAAGGGGCTTTAGCGACGTCCGGGACATCGCTAAAACCCTTCCCAAAATGTCGGTGAAGACCCCTGCTCGCCGGTCGCTCACCCCCAGCTGTGCTTCTTCGGCCCGATCCACGTGCGTGCTCCACGCACGAGGCGCTCTCCTAGATCGTGCCCTTGCACCCGCGTCATTGCGCGCGTCTGGCCAAGGTGCATCTGTGGGCACCACGTCACGCTATCTCGTCCGTCCGCAGCTAATCGGGTGGCCCAATTTCACCCCCGCGTGTTGCTGTCTCCGAATTTCAACTCCGCGCGGCTTGAACCCGCATCGCATGGGCGCAGGCGTGTGCTCCAACCGCTGCGCTACGCCCGCTGCTTTGTCGAGGCGACCGCGGGCGTGCCGCGGTTCTCAGCCGTTCAATCGGAGATCGACGGCTAAGATCTACTCTCCGAATGAAGGTGCAAGCGAGCACGATCTGGACGCAGTGAGCGGGCCCCACGTGACGCGTCGTAGGCCATTGATCATCAGATCAAAGGTCAGAACTTCTTAGGCCCATTGTGGGAGCTCCGGATGTCGGATTTGACCGATTTCGAGTCCGTTGGACTCCGTTCGTCATTCTAAATCCATCCGTGAGGTCTGCTTTCTCAACTGAGGTCTGCTTTGACAAGTGCTCATACAAATGGCCATTAATACTATTTTATAAGCAATTTTGACATATGATGCATGCAATGCTCTCATTCTACTTATGTTGTGTTATCTGTGCCTTTTATTCTTAAGATGGGTCCTATTTAACGGAATTATCACCCCAAGATGCAGTGTTATCAACCTTTTAATTGGGCCTAGAAATGGAAAAAATGTACATAATTAAAACTTGGGTTAGCCCACTAGTAGGAGACTAGTCGCACCCATGTGGGTGCTGTGTACCCTCCAAACATGGGCCAGTCCGCCCATTAAAACACAATTTTTAGCCTATGTGAACAGTGCTCGTGTGTGAGTGATAGGAGAGAAGGCCCTCAATCGACTAAGTGTTGAGAAGAAAAGGACGTGAGTTAGCTAAGTGTGGCTAAGTGTTGGTGTTTAGGCTGTGTTTATGCATGTGTATATATATATATATATATAAAGTAAATAATATATATTTATATAATAGTGTATTTGTATATATATGTATAAGTATGTGTAAGACTTTGTTTTAGCCTTATATGCATATAAATTAACTAGGGCTTTAGTAATAGTTATTTCTGTCACTGTATATATGTATATATGTTAGTATAAGTAGTTCTTTTTGTCGTAAGTTATGTATATATGTTACTAGGGCTATAGCGACGTATATATGTTATTGTATATATAATATATGTTACTATAGATATTAGTATGTTAAGTTAGTTTAGTATAGTCGATATCATTAGCTATTTTTGTACCTACACTTAGGTGTTAATTATATTAGTTGTATAAAGTTAACATAATGTAATATTAACTAGTTTTTTATGCCTACTTGTTGTATATATGTTTAAGGCATTGTAAATGAAAATAGTTGATTCTTTTGTATATCATTAACCTATTCTTTCATTGATTGATTCATTCATTCATTTTGTAAATAAAATTAATATTTTTGGAATAAAAGAATATTTTTTAACTTAGAAAGTGATATTTATCAATAACTGCTTCCCAGTTAACGACCTGGAATAAATCAATAAAAATTGTAATTAAATAAAATTGATGAGACATCAATTTATATTTGTGATACCTATACTACAACACGACACATAAATATCTTTCTATTGCAACTTGGTAATCGATAATCAATAGGACCTACCTATCATATTAAAACTTAAAAAATAGAAAATAAAAATCCTTTTCCACACATAAATCTATATCCTCTTACCTTTTAAGGAAAATTTCATCGAATCCAATAAAAATTGTTCCTTAAAAAAGCAATGCCTCATACTTTCAAATTTAATGTGTTGTGTTTTTAATTTTGAATAACTTACATAGCACATATAGCACCTCACCTCATTTTTTTTAGATGTGTGTTTTTTTCCTTTGATTATTTACATCCATTTGTCTTAGATATACCAATATACTCATTAAAGCACATCAATCGACCTACTCCTATATAATTTGCTTGGATTTTTTATGTTTAAAATTTTTCCTTCTTTTTTTGAGGTCAATTCTTTTTGTCTATTTAGGTTCCTTTTTTTGGTCACTTTTGTCATCATTTTTCTTGGATTGATTTAGCACTTACAATATTTAACTAAGAGTTGCATTAGATTGAATTTTAATTAATTTTTAGACATGAGTACGGAAATACATGTTGTAAAATCAATTGATTGAAAATTAAAATCTACGGGTTGAAAATTAAGTAGGCCAACACATTGGTTGGAAATGATTTTTAACCGGTTGAAATCAAAATACACCGATTGAAAATAAAAATACATTGACACGTTTTACCTTTCTATTAGTGATAAAAGATTTTTCACTTGAAATATGATTTTTCACCTATGTAAAGTGATTTTTCACTTATAAAATGATTTTTTATCTATATAATGTATTTTTCACTAGTAAAAAATTAAAATACATCGATTAAAATCAAGACCCTCATTTTGTGTATTCCAAAATGCATAGTAACATGCATTTGTTTATTTTTTCACTTAATTTTTTGTTTGATTTATCTTTTTTGCTTCTGAGTCTACTGTCGTTCTTTTTTTCGTCCACACGTAACCAAGACTTTGATGTTGCCGTTGTTGCTTCCCCATGGTCTTCCTCCCCTTTTGAGCCTACCCATGCCCAAGACGTCCTCCATTGCCATATGTTGCTGGTAGGTGTGAGAGATGGTGGTCGAGTTGTGGGGACAAGGCACTGTGGGTGGCGGCGGAGCCTTGCGGTTGGTGGGGGGAGGGGTGTGTTGGGGGGAGGTGGGGATTATACATGGTCCTGTGGGTTGGATAGGATGTGGGTTGGATGTTTGAAAGTTACTTTTTCTCTCCTGCGAGTACATGATTTGTCTTGTATTCTATCATAACACGCTCATCATTCTTGCTCTAATTTTTAGTGAATTGATCTGGATTGTACAAATTGAAGGACCTGCAGTACGTTTCACTTTTGTTTGTCGGGGATCACTGACAGCTTTCCACCAAAATGTTGGCATTGCCATGAATTTTTCAGTACCCTACGATAGCATCCAACTACCGTGGACGGAACAGGTACCAGGAATCTTTCCTTGGATTCATGATGCCCTTACTTTATGTCTATCATGCTTTTGTGAAAGGAAGTGGTACAGGGGGAGTGCTGTGCACAAGGCTGACTTGTGATGGGATTGGTTTGGAATCTCACCATCCTGAAAAAAATTCTGATACCCTACCTGTACGCAAGAGAGGGTCAATATCTTTTTCCATGTAAGAAGGACAGAGCCATGGTCGGTTCACCTTTTCATCATTGGATTTGGAAAGTGAGGTGGAGCCTCGAAAGGAGATTGACTGGTTTCTACAGATATTCTAATATGAATATCATGGGAAGTGCAACCGAATCCAATGAATGGCCTTCGTTCTTAATCGCAAGCTTACCTTTGAGGAAGAAATCTGTGTGTGCGTCGTTTAGTTGGGGGTTTAATCTTTGAAAAGGGAGGTTAATTCATATTTAATTATTTGATTAGTTGATCTCTCATTTAATTACGTAAATTTGACCACTTTAATATAGATTTATCTAACATCAATTTTAACTGATATTAATTAATTAAATATATATTAAAATTATATACTATCTATGTCTTTAACAATCATCTTATTTTATATTTCTAATATCATTATGAAATAAATATCACAAAAATTAATATCATAATTTAACATTAAATTTAAGTAAATATAAAATGATATTAAAATTACTCTATAAATAAATATAAATATAAATTAATATCACTTTCCTAATCTTCTAATTAACTACCCCTAAATATCATCTGTCTTCGTAAACATGCTTATATTAATGTTTCGTATCTTTTGTGCAGGAGGAACACAAGAAGAGCTTTGCTCAATGACTAATAATGGAAGACCCACGTTCCATTACCGATACAGTTTATATATAATAAGTATAATTTTAAGTGTAACTTTTGCAGGGAAACATTTTGTACTCCGAGCCAGGTTATTGGTTAATGATGAAGTCAAAAGAAACATTGCCTCCTATTATTGATATTAGCAACAGAATACTCAAAGATATAATTTATTCGTTAAATGGATATTAATACAGAAAATTCACGTGTCCCGTGAAATAAATGTTATCGGTGACATTTAGTTATAAAATAAATTATATAATAATTTTTAATTATAAATTAAATAACATTAGCGATATTTTAATTTAAAATTAAATTACACCAATTACTATTTATTTGTAAATTAAATTAAATTAGTGATATTTAATTTTAGTTGTCAATGATTTAAATATCATCGATGTAGTGCTATTTGATTGTTAAAGGATTTACGACGTTAACGTGGCCTTTTAAGTTTCTTTAATTATAGCGGTCCTAATTTGTTATACTCTAAAACAATGTCAAACATAATTTCCTGTTTGTAAAATTATTAAATGTAGCATTTGATTTTCGTCATGTCCATTGTAATTTAGTAAATTTATGCCGAAAATGTCTCCAGGTGTTCACGTACGCACATGCACAGTCGTCATATCCAAAAGCCAAATGAGTCGCTAAAAAAGGATGGGCCAAATAAAATAAGCGGAGTCAACTACAAGCTATAAGATTCAAAATTAGTTTTTAATAATACTAAATAATTACTTTTCAAAAGGAGTCAGTTTTAGAAATGTAAATTACGACATGAAAATTGAGACAAAGAATTGTGAATGTGATGGTTTTTAGGTTAGTGTAAAATTAAATTTTAAATATTTTTTTATATATAAAAAATAATTTTTGATTTTAAAAGTAATTTTTTACTTTAAAATTTAATATTTATTCCAATGTAAAAAATTACTTCTCACAAGTAAAATTAATTTCCATAAATCTAAACCTTAAATCTTAAATTCAAAACCTATAGTCAAAATTATTTTGCAAGAATATAAAATCAATTTAAACCGGTGCAAATCCACCCGATCACCTTTAAAATAATTTTACACCAATGCAAAATTAGATTGTACCAGTGCAACGTTACCTTAGAATAATTTATCACTAGTATAAAATATTTCAAAATAAATTATCACCGATGTAAGTGATTTATCACCGATACAAAATTATTTATTGCTGATGTAAAGTTATTTATCACCTATATATTTTAGTTCAAAGTGGTGTGGTGATTTTTTAAATGTGTCGAAATCCATCACATAACAAATCTTACATTCTTTTATTTCTTTATATTAAATATCAAGTTGTGACCACATTCACATCACCTTACATAACAAAAAAATGTCACTTTATTCATTTTCTTTTATTTTGACTTTTTAAAATGACTATTAAAAAAAATAAAATTGTATATTAATACAAAGGTTCAACATCTCTTTTTAAACTAAATTATATCAATAATATTTAAGTATGAACAAGTAATATTTAAATTTTAAATTAATTAACTGATAATATTTTAATTTTAAATTAAATATCATCTATAAAATTTAATTCTAAATCAAATATTATCGGTGATATTTAAAATATTATTTATATTTTTTAAATATTTTAATTTTAAGTTAAATATTATTAATAATTTTTAAATAATATAACACATATCATCATATATATTCATTTTTTAAACGATGCGGGGACTTTTACGTGAATTATTCTATTTTTAAATTATGATCCTTTAAAACGAAAGAGAAAAATTAAAAAGATTTGATGGATCTTGGTTAGCTTACGCCAATTCCTATCTAATTCGTAAGTTGTAATAAGAGGGGGGTGGGAGGGGGTTGTTAAACTTGGGATGGTCAACGGGAAATCCCCGTAAGAAGAAGTGACGTACTTGAAGGTTTTTAGTCTCTTGGTACTCTGTATGTAATTATAGTGAGTATATGGGTATAAAAATATAAAAATTGATATATTTTATAATATATTGACGTGATGTATTGATGTAAAATTATCATAAATTATTTTACATCAATATAAATTCATTCAAAATCACTTAAAATAATTATTTTATATCAATATATAATCATTTTATATTCACAAATCACATTAGTATATTAAAAAATATGTGATATGATGCATTTGTGAATATCTTAACTTATAGTAAAAGCTATATGGATATATATGCACCAAGGTGTTACAAAATCCGGAGTAAATTTTCTTATTATTTCTAGGTGGAAATTATTGTATGGGCTTTGGATTTTCACACAAATACGTGCATCATATTAAGAAACTTTAAGCTGCATCTCGCTCACGGGAATATCAAATCCTCTTCTGTTTTTACGTACGTCGATCATGCACAATAGCTAATGATTTGCCTTCTAAAGTTGTAATCAGCCATTACATATCCCCATTATTATGTTCCTTCTGTTTTTATGCATGACAGCATGAGTTTTGAAAATTGTTGCACATATGTTGGCAAGATGACCGATGGTGTATATATATATATATAATGTCACAGATCCTATGAGAAACATTTTCTATGAAAAGTCAAAAGAAATAATTATATTTGCAAGATTCAACCAAAAAGAGTATCATTCTCGTGGGATGTCTATTAATAATATATCGTCGTTTTATTTTGTTAAAATGAGATACGCATGATGAAATAAGTACATGGAAGTAAATTAGAACATGACATACGTATTCCCGACGGAAATAAATTCATGAAATTACAGACACAAATCCGTGAAAACTTGATAATCATTCACAATATGATATTACGAAATGAACATTAGCAACATCACTAGAATAGTAGATTTCTTTTTTTTTCCGAGAGTTACTTTATTCAACTCCCACTTTTCTTGGAGGTAAAGTAAAAAAAAAAAAGAGAACAACATTAAAACTTATCATTACATGAAAAAGTAAAACGGATCACGACTCGTGACTTTACATTAACTATAGGAAAAAAAGAAACAAATTAAAGTAAAATATAAGAAAAAGAAACAAATTAAAATAGGAGATTGTTCCGGTGACGATGAAATGCAAAAAAAGGACTCATAACATCTTAATCACCGTTACAAGAACCCTAATGACATCAATCCATAAATAACATGATATGAATAAAAACTGTCGTTAACATGACTAGACCATGACATAGATAGATGAGCCAAGCTCTAACAAGCTCCCTTGTAATATAGACAACAAGATTATTTCTCATTTTTAGAAAACATGGGTATCATATTGAACATGCAAATGTGCATGATAATATGACAACCACTGTACTTATATGTTCAAGAATTCATTAAGCTTCAGCTACATTTCCTCCATCTCGAACCCCCACGTAGAATTCTCTTTGCTCAACTTCAATATACTTTCATCTTTCAAATCTTCGTCTCTGTTGCCTTCCCAAGAAGTCGGTTCCTCTCTCATATATTCCATCTTGAGCTTCCGATCCCAAAAACACAACTAAAGTTGCACAAAGTTTATTCCCAACTATGTAAGCTGCAATAAAAAGACCATGATCTCTGAGTGGAAGAACATGACAATCGATATTGCAATTATAGAAGACTAACTTGTAGCAATGGAGCAATATCACATTCTGAAGGTTTCACATCATGTTAATTCCCAAAACACTGCCCGAGGCATGTTCTCGAGTAAGCATGGCAATCAACATTACAATTATAAAATATTTACGTATAGCAATGCATGCAGCTATATATCATATTTCTGAGAATTTGCGTTATGTTAATTCTCAACCTCCGATAACCAAATGACCTAATTCCCACGATTAATGTCTCCCTTTTACAGCAGTTTCAAATTCAAATTTCAAACGCGAGTGGATCACATATGTCGCGGCATCCCTCCTGCGAAAGGACAATAATGTGTAGACCCTCCCAATTCTATTCAAGTTCTTTTGACATCATGACGTACGCCCTAACATGTAACCTTAGTGCCGCAACATGACACCCACTAGCATGTCACGTCACGTGGTGCCGCAACATGATATTTATTTTAAGAGATTAATTTTAAGGAATCGTAAGTTATGTGCGTGTAAGTGTGAAGTAATCTGGGAAATGTGATAATTTTTATATTTATTTATAATTTTTGGAAGGAATTAATTTTTTTACTTAATTAATTAAAATATTTATTGATGAGATAAACTAAATAAAATTTAATCTCACATGAGATGAAATAATAGGATTATTCTATCTGATCTCTTTCCTACGAAATGAAATCAACTCAAATTTATGAGTTAAAATCTAAATTATTTTAATATCAAATTTGAGTGTGGCAAATCGGGGATAAGCCACCCACTGCCTCAAGCAAGTTTTCTTGCAATGATTGGTCAAGTTATCTTCAACGCAAAGCAAAATCTCAATATTTTGGCAAGATGGTCAAGTAGCTTCTAAGCGTGCATCTTCATATTTACCCACAAGATAGTGTATCCATTCTGTTAAAACGGTTGCTTGTATAGATAGATTGGTTGCAGATAACGTATTGGATCATTAGCTCCATCCTGACATTTATAAACGCAACGATGAAGAAAAATCTTAAAAGGTACGTCACGTGTATATATATATTTCAATTTCGATAGAGTTCGTGTCCTGCATGTTCACACCAATCCCACGTAACAACAAAATAACATTAACAATTACATATATTTTTCGTTCCTCATGACATCAAAACAGTGCAAAGACGGTCGTATTATACTCCCTAACTGTAGCTTGAATTCAACATGCCAACCCGTACGTCTGCCTGTCAATCTTGTCAACACTTAACCAAAATCATATCCGACATTTGGCAATTTCTTTTTTATTCATCACAATCGTATGTAGCTAACAACTTGTTATTCTCAAAGACGTCCATTTGGGGGAGGAGGTGATATCCTTGAATTTTTACTATAATCTTTTTTCTGTTGTGATTTTAGGGATCTAATCAATTTTTTTTTCGGGAGATCTTGTTGGGGGTTCGTCCTGTAACTAATATCAAGTTAAATTCTCTTAATTCAATGCAAATAAGTGATAGATTAAATGATAAATAAATACAAATTAAATATCTTAACCCACCTGTCAAATATGCCTTTAATATCCAAATCACCACTGATCTCTCTTGTCCAACGTGGACCTAATCTTTCCTTCTATTCACCAGTTTCAATCTCAAGTAGTCGTGGTCCCACTAGTAACAACTTGAAACGTTACGATTGGGACAGCACTGCCAACCGAATTATATCACGAAGGAGAAGGCTCTATCTCCTTTTTCGTGTATCATTTTCCTTTCCCTTCCTTCCTCCAACTCCTTCCTACTACTCTTTCCCTTCAACGTTTCTTTCTTCTACACGACCAAGCAACGTTTCCTTTTTGAAAGGTTTGCATTTGTGTTCCCTAAATTTAGATTACACGCATACCCTAAATTTCCCATCTCTTGTAACACGCATTATTCATATGGGGGCACCGTTTTCATTAAGCTTGAGCAAAGAAAGATCTCTCTTATCAACAGTGGCGGCGGACCCAGAATTTTAGTATAGGGATGGCATGGCAGTTACGTCCTTTGACTTTTTCTTTTCCCTTGCTTCATTGCCAACATAATGTAACCGAGGTGCGGGTAGGAAAATGACGTACTTTGTAGTACAAGTTCCTTGTTAAATAAAATATAATCATATATTTTAATTTTTAATTAATATATTTTGATTTTTCACCTGTTGACGATGAAAATATACCACTTGAAAATTGAAATATAAAGTTGAGTTGAAATAAACGGATGTAAAAAATAAATTAATAAAGTATTATGCATTTCCAATGATTTCGCATATATCAAAAATATTAAATCAAGCAAGTAAAATATAATTTGGTAGGAACCAAAATAAAATAATAAATAAAAAACATACAATAGACAAATAAACAAAACGAGAATGGATTAGATTTTATTCTAATCGAAGCGTCAATTAAGCACTTCCCTTAGAGAATGTATCGCCTCTAACAATACAGGTGTGTCAGAGTCTGACAAATTCCTCTCAGGATACGATGATCAACCTCCAATATTCGATACACTCTGATCTTGGATGTCTTCGAAAACCATCTTAAGAGAATAAAGCCAAGGAAATTTGGTTTATCAACCAAATTTTCGATTAATCTACCAATTTAATGATTTGTTCGATCAAAAATTTCTCGTGTATTTCTTAATCTCCTTGTGTAAGGTCGACAAAACTGATTGAAGATTTTTTCATCAATCTCACGTTAAACGAATGCACCAAAAAAGAGAGACAAGAACGAGAGAGGGAGAGAGAGAGTGGAGAGAACTTTTCTACTCTTTGTTGTGTTTCAAATAAGAGCCCCCTCGTGGCTCTTATATATAGCCGACATGACGTTTATGAAAATTTTTATTTTATGGAAATACAATAATTGATAGACCAATTTAGTCCCATTGATTGATCAAAATCAATTGATCAATCAAACTAAACTTTCTGGTCGACCAAACCAATTGATCGAAACTTAACTCATTAATCGATCAAAATAATTGATTGACCAATTCCATCTTTTGATCGACCAATCCAAGTCAAAGTCATGACATTAAAAAATTCTTAGTAAAAGAGTCCAAGTTCTAAGTTTCAAATTGATTCTTATCCGAGCCCGAGCTAAGGAGGGGTGGGGTGGGGCGAGGCGCACGCACGTGCATATGTGATCCCTAGCTCTACCTCTCACTCTTTGCTACGTAAGCCATGGGAGGCAGAAACCTTTTACACCTACCAAAAGGTTTGTCCCCTTCCAGTATGGGACTAAAAGTCTCTACCAAATCTCACTAATTTCAACATGAATTTCCACCTCACCATATATCAATTGCATCCCGATTGATATAATTAAGTTTTCAAATCTAATATTCCCCCACAAATTTATCGTTGAAATCCAACGATAAATTCATCGGCTACCACACTCTGCTTTCAGTAACGGTACCTTCCAGTTTGAACCCTTACCTGAGTCATCCACCCTCACCACCATAGGAATAAAGTGAAACTAGTCTCAAACTTTAGACCTTTGATGTAGGGTGTATAGTGGTGACAACAGAATGAAGTTCTTGGTGATAATCTTCAAGGTTGGTTCTCTTAGAGGCTATGCACCCTATCTTATTTCAAGAGTGTAATCGGGAAAGACCCTATTCCCTAAACTGCAGCCCACAATAACACTCACATAGGTGGCGTTCTCCAAGGATGTACTGCTCACATCCTGTCATAAAGACTTGAACCCATTCAAAGCCTTTGCTCATCCTAAATTTATAGCTTAAGGTACTTAGGCTTCCAAGGATTGGACTCAGATGCAAAAGCATCTAACAATGAGTGCCAATCAGTTTCCCATATAGCTTGTTGTAATCACATTGAACCTACTTTATGGGATCTCCACTCAATTCGGTTGGGTTGCTGCTGCGGGTGAACTCCCAATGGGTCCAAGTCACATCCCAAGCATAGACTTAAGGGCTAAAGATCTATCAAGTTCTTTAATAAACAGATCTACTGTGTTACCCTTTGATCCTATAAATTTCAGAGCAATCACACCTTCAGATACTAAATCTCTTACAGATTTCAGTCTGATTTGGATATGTCTCCTTGTTTTTTGATTAAACTTTGAACTTTTAATCTTTGCTATAGCATTTATGCTATCACTATGTAAAGATATCACAGAATCGACTTATCCACCATATAGATTTTTTAAAGAAGTCCCTTTAGCCATACAGCCTCACAAAGTACATAGCTCAGCATTAAAGGTAGATCGAGCTAAAATATTCTATTTTGCATACCCTTAGGACACTGCACTACATCCAAAGGTAAAGAAATACCCTATAACACCATTACTCTCGGAATCCTCCATTTTACTGATCTAACTTGCATCACTATTTCTTTTCAAAGATGAAGAATATTTACCATAATGTAAAATAAGGGAAATAGTTCCCTTTAACTACCTAAGTATTAAGTCCAAGGCATCCGAATGAGTATGGTTAGGATATCTTGTATATGTACTCAACTTAGACACGGAGAAAGAAATATTCAGTCTAGTACAGTTAGCTAAATATATCAAGCTTCCTATTATCTGTGAATATCTAAGTTGTGAAAGAGGTGTTACACTTTTGTTCTTATAAAGAGTTTTTAATAAATCAAAAGAAGTGTTTAAAGTCTTGCAATCTTGTAGCCAAATTTCTTACAAACTTTCTCAATATAATGCGATTAAGAAATAGCTATCACCTTTGCTGATCGAATTAGTTTGAAGCCTAAGATCACATTTGCAACACCCATATCCTTCAACTTAAACTTACTACTTAAGAACAACTTATTTTCATCCATAATTCTTATAAATAACCCAAATAGTAATATATCATCCACATATAAACATAGGACAATATACATATCACCTTAACCATTGAGTAGACAGACCTATCGGACTCATGACCTACTGATGAGAACCTCATCATAAACCCTAACTAGCACAATCTAACTTAGATATGCGAGAAAAAGCTCCTACATAACTCATAGAAAGGCTTGACTCGGAAAATTCTAAGTTCGTAAAGAAAACAGGTCATAAGGGGTAAAAATGTAATTTCACCAATACAATCAATAAACAGGGTAACTCAGGGTCCAAACATAGGTCAAACTAACCTAATAAGAAGGAAAGTATGATGATTTGATCCAACAAGGGCTACAGCAACTCCAAGGAATTAAATGACATTCTATAACCCTAAAACAAACCCACTTCAATTCACGAGGTTCGAGGCAGAGTAAAAATTGAATAAATCCTCTAAAATTCATAAAAAAATAATCTCTAGGGTTTAGAGCCTTCAATTTGGCCTTGGGAACCCATTTTGACCTACATTGAGAACCATGCCCAATTAATGATTTAATTTGGATTTTTACGTAAATTGGCCAGTCAAACAAGGTCTGACCTAGAAATAAAATTCATCATTAGAATCCTTAGGTCCCATTTAGTCATGCATAAAACTTGAACCTAAGATGAGACCTTCTTGACCGACTTTGCATTTTGGTCCTCATCTATTACTTTTTGACCCTCAACTTTCGAAACCCTTGCATTTTGGCCCCTAGGTTCTTCGTCGTTCTTTGCATACAGGTCCCTCCTGCAAATCTCTGAGCAGCGCCATGCTCCGGCGACTTTGCGCAGAGCATGGTGTCGCGCAGGGTGAGGGAGGGTACCTGCCAGTTGAACCGGGTGTTCCCTACGACGTCTGTTGTCGCAAGGACACCGCCATGACCTCTGCCCTCGCCCACACCTTCTGTGCGAACGCGCGGAAGGTATGGGTCGCAGTTCCGATCACTCTCCGGTGAGGGAGGCACGTCGCCTCCCTACGCCTACCCCTTCGCCTTTATAAGGACCAGCGTCGCCAGCCGACTTTAGTAGCTCAGTCCTGACGGAGAAAAACCCCCACCTTTCCTCTCTTCCCACTCCGGCAGAAACCCACAAGCTCCGGCGGCTCCTCCTCCTCCGTCTCGTCGCTCTGCTGCAATACCAGCAGCAGAGCCACCTTCGCTTGCTCTTCCCACGTCGCGTCGTACCCAGCGCGTGCCCTCCCGCTCTCTTCCTCGCCGCCGCCCTCCCCCTCTGGGTATTTCTTCTCCGGCGACAGTCGATATGACCGCTGCCTTGCTCCGGCCCATTCATCCCCGTAATTAGGTCAGAACTATTCCCCATCTCCCCCTCTTTATTTTCCTCGCTGTCTTTCATTCGATTAAACCCTCGACCGCTCCTGTCCACCGTCACCTTCCTCGACTCCGGTCACCCTCCGGCGAGATGCTCCCATCGCTTCGCAGCCCCACACATCTCGCCGACCCTCACATAACCTCCGCCTCATCACACTGAACAACCTCCGCCCACCCACTGCCGCTCTACACCCTCTCATCGCTCCCTCGAACACACCCACACCTCCGGTCACAGGACGACCTAGGCACGCACGCCTAGGCCGCCCCACGACCTACTGCACCTCGCACCACCTTCGCCGTGCCACGACGAAGGTCCCCCGCTAGTCTGATTAGGCCAAGAGGCCGTGCTTCTATCTGACAGGGTCGTAGCCCCAGCCACCATTAATGACAACTGAAGCAGCTTTGAGGCGAGCTCCAGGCCCTGCAGCTTCAGGATCCCAGGTGCTACAGGTTGGGGTGAAGTCTGCGGAGACTTCTGCCTCAGTATTTGGCACCGATAATGGCTGCAGCTGGGCGGAGAGTAAGGTGGAATCGTCCTGCGGGCTTGCGCGAGAAGAGAGCAGAGGATAGTCCCACATCGTGAGTTTACCAAACTCTGCAGTAGTATAAGTTGATTTTGTGTTTTTTACTGGTCGCCTCCGAAAGCACTGGGGTGAGGTCCCTCACCTTACTCATGCTCGCCTCGTCCACGGTTTCACCTTGCCGATCTGGTGGGATCCAACCCGACCCTATCTGAGCACACCTCGCGTATCACCCACACACCGGTGTGCCTAGGCACAAGCACGAAACCCGACCCGATTACCCGCGGCTCTAGGAGGGCGTCCTGTGAGTGGTTTACAGAGAGAGAGAGACGTGCGGGTAGAGAAACAGGGTAGGTTTTGCTATTTGTGCAGGGACAGGGTGCGAAGGAAGAAGAACACACTTGGCCGAAGGAAGAAGAAAGAAGGAGAAGGCCAAGGAACAAAGCAGAAGAAGACCGCAGAAGGAGAAGCACAAAGGAAGCACTGTAGCAGATACCACTTAAGCCGTTTGATTGAGAAATCAGACGACGGATGAAGCTCTACAGACAAAGCAAAGAAGAAGAAAAGAGAAGAAGAACTGAAGAAGATCAAGAACTATGAAGAAAGAAAAGAGAAGAGAAAGAAGAGAAAAAGAAGACAGGCAAAGAGAGAAAGAAGAGAAGAAGAAAAAGCCAAGAAACAAAATCTACTTCTCCTTCTCTCTCTCTTTCTCTCTCTTATTTTTGTAATAAACAAGCATTGTACTTCTAAAATTCTAGTAGCTCCCTGAGTTAGACCTCGCAAGAAAAACATTTCTGAGTAAAATTGTAATAATGGCAATGACGATAAACCGTAGCTATTTTATCTGTAGCACAACGACATTACTATAATAAGAACAAACAAAAGGCTAAGCTTCGGTGTCATCATCAAACATTACCTACAAAGCCAAAAGACTAGATAGTCTTATCAAACTTGTCATGTCATTGTTTGGGTGCTTGTTTTAAACCATAAAGAGATTTAACAAGCTTGCAAAACTTTTTCTCATTTCCAGGAGCTACAAATCCCTCAGGCTAGTCCATATAGATCTCCTCCTCAAGATCGCCATGCAAAAAGGCAGTCTTCACATCCATTTGGTGGATAGTGAGATCATAAATAAAAGCCAAGGCAATAAGCATCTGGATAATAGTTATCCTAGTTATCAGAGAATAGGTATCGAAATAATATATACCTTCCATTCGCTTAAACCTGTTGACAACAAGACTAGCTTTGTATTTCTCAATAGTCCATCAGGCTAGAGTTTTCTCTTAAACACCCATTTACAACCAATAGTAGAACACCCTGAAGGTAAATCAACCAACTCCAAAGTGTCATTAAAGATGATTAAGTCCATCTCATTCTTAATGGCATTTTTTCAATGCTTAACTTCAAAAGAAGCCATAACATCACAATAAGTTGGGGGATTGTCCTCGATTTGATAAGCAATAAAATCGCTTCCCAAATCCTTGGCAATTCTTCGTCGTTTACTTCTCCTATGTTCAAAATCCTCTACTTCACGGAGTTCAGAATGGCAAGAGCCAGCCTACACATTGGACATCCTTTCCACTTGATCAAGAATAGAACCAGATGTGGTGGCTAGATTGTTGGTGTAAGAGCATCACGATCATTAATTTTGATGATAACAAAATACTTGTATTTAACATTTGCATTTGAAGTCTAAAATTTCAGGTTATTTGCAAATGGATACAAGTTTGAAGGAGAAGTGTGAAGAGCTCGCGTTCATGGTGGATTGGAGGAGCTCGTTGGAGTAGAAGAGGCTTTGCTTGGAGTGAGATCTTGATGATAGACATGACGAATAGGATAGATGTTTATTCTTTTCATGTACTCTATTTTTTTGTTCTTTACTTTCTATTTCTTAGATCATATGTTAAAGAGCCTCAACGTAGCCTACCTTAAGTCCTAGAATCGCCTACTAAACCTTGATACACTTAAACAACTCCTAGAGAACCTAGAAAATTAAAGTAGGCATTAGACAGCCTGATCAGACATCCAATATGGACTTCAGACGTCTGATCTTGACTTTTAAGATATCTGACTATTTGATCAGACGTCCAAAACACTTAAGCTGAGAACCACTCTCTGTCTGCCTTGTTTAGATGTTTAGCCTTTAGTCCAGACGTCTTAGCAAATATTAGATGATCTTGTCAGACGTTCAATTAGTGGAACGTTGGCTTAGAAATATAATCATTAAGGATTGACCCTTAATCTTCTATCAGACGTCCGTAAGGGACCTTAGACGTCTGATATATAGACGTTTGCCCTCAATCAAACCAAAATCACCTCTCATCATAGATCTAGCCATTTGTGCCTCGTGAAATCCATTCCTACAATTATCTAGGTTTCCAGACGTCTAGACCTAATGCCAGACGTCTGATAAGTCGTCTGACTAACTTACACAAAAACCCCGTTTAGGTCTGACTCGTTTAGGATTAGACGTCTGATTTTATATCCAGACGTCTTAAAAGTAGTTTCCAGATGCCTAATACTTTTCTTAGACGTCTGATAACCCTGTCAAATTCATTAATGACCCTGATTCCAGCCTGTTTTGCCTTGGGTTCATTCCCAACGGCTACCTAAGGCTTCTACAGCCTTCCTAAGGGTTCATGAGCCATCTATAAATAGAGGGGGAGCCCTCCTTTGTTAAACACACCTAAGAATACTACTTCCACTCATATTGTGTCCAAGAGAAGAAAGGAATCACCTGAAAGTGTTGATGCTCTTCAAAGATCATCTCACACATCTTGAGAGTATCATCCTAGTTGTGCACCCGCTCTCCCACCATTGCAACGAGAGAGTTGTTGTGTCATCGCGTGGATCACGCACTCTGCATTTATAGCCGACGCACTTCCATTAAAGGAAAGTTTTCTTTACCTATAGTAGCTAGTTTCATTTACATATTTTATGGCTTTATAGGATATTTGTTTATTGTCTTTAGTTAGGTATTTGCCTTGTGAATTCCCGTCTCCATCGAGAGACTAAATACTCCTCGTGAAGTGGAGGGGTTTGAGGTACGCTACCCTCGTGTAAGTAGCATGGTTGTATTGAGGTTGAGTCACCCTCGTTTAAGTGACTCATTAGTGGATTTGATCAACTCAGTCGATTGGGAAATCCTAAGTCAAAAGGCTTAGGTGGTGGATTTTACCCAGCTTTCCACCTAAAAATCATTGCATATCTATGTGATTGCATTTTGTGAGATTGAATATCTTTTATTTCCGCATTATTTCTTTTACCACGCAAATCTCACCCCTTCTGTCATAGGGGAATTACATAGATTATCTGAAGTCACATTTTATGGTAGTCCTGTCTTCATAAGGAAAACATTCTCAAAAAATGTGGCATCGCAAAGCTCAACATAGTGTTAACATCTATGCCTAAAATCTCAGATTTTATAACAAAAAATTTATAGGCATAATTGTTATCAACATATCCCAGAAAGACCACAACAACTACTTAGGCCCAAGCTTCTTACTCTTGTGTTTTGAGATAATTACCTTTGCAAGGCAGCCCTACACTTTGAGGTATTTTAAATTTGGTTTCCTATTTCTTCAAGTTTTAAATGGACTACTTTTATTATGCTTGAAGAGACCTCTATTCAAAATATAGCATGTCGTATTCAAAGCTTCTCCCCACATATAAGTAGGCAATCCCAAGCTTTGTAGGAGAGCATTAACCATGTCAATTAGGGTCCTATTCTTTCTCTCTACTATTCCATTAGATGGTGGGGAATACAGGGTCGTCACTTCATGAACTATATCAAAAGCTTGGCATTGTTCATTGAATAAGTCAAACATATATTCCCCTCCTCTATTTAACCTCAATCTCTTAAGAGTTTTCTTAGTTTATATTTCTGCTTCTTTCTTGAAGATAAAGAATTTACTTAATGCCTCATTCGTAGACTAAAGCAAACACACATACTAGTATCTACTATTGTCATCTATAAAGGTAATAAAATACCTTTAATTGTCCCTTATCAACACACTACTAATCTCGTAGATATCCATGTGTACCAAATCTAAAACCTTAGTTTTGCTAGTAATAGAGTGAAAATGCTTTCTTGTTTATTTAACCTACACACATATCTCACATTTTTTAGTTTTATCTATTGTGTGTTCAGAAATCATATTTAATTTCATCATTCTTTTCAAATAATTGAAATTTACATGACCCAATCTACCATACCATATATCACAAGATTTAATATTACTGCAAGCAAATTGAATCGAATGAAAACTAATTTCTAGATGATACATTCACACCACATCTCATTCTAAATAATAGATCAAAATCTGTTAAATACCCCTTTCCATAAAATGTTTTACGACTCAACATAACTTTATTACATTTAAAGTTCCACTCAAAACCCTCTCTAACCAATAAAGAGCCAGATAGAACATTTGTTTTACAACAGGAACGTGCAGTGCCCTGTGCAATGTCCAAACTCGTCCTGAGGAAAACCTTAAGTCCACGCATCCGAATACCAGCACCTTGGCTGCAGAGTCATTCCCTATGTCCACAGTTCCGCCACTGCAGGCTTGATAGGAAGAAAAGAATAATCTATCGGTACAAATATGTATATTGGCTCCAGTATCAACGAGCATTCAGTAGGATTGTGAATAGCATAGAGTTTGGGTTTTATTTCGACATACCCATTGCTAAGCCTGGCATCCTCGACGATCACATTCACCTAAGGATTCCATTTGTGATCTTCTGTTAAGCTTTACTAGAAGGACAATCCTTCTTCTAGTGCCCAACCTGCCTATACTGCCAATATGATTTGTTCTTAGATTTCTTCTGGATCTTGGGTTTAATCTTCGTTTTGTTGTTATTGTTCTTACTTTTATTCTCCTTGCCTTTAGATGTTATGACATTCACCTTAGACTCCACATACACTACAGTTTTCTGTTTAATATACTCTTCCTCAATAGTAATGGCTACCATCGAGTCATCAAGAGAAATCTTTCCCTTCCTATACTTGAGAGTCATATCGAAGTCCTTCCAAGATTAAGGAATTTCTCAATGATAGACATAACTTGAAACTTCTCAGGAAGTTTCATCTCGACCTCTACTAAAACGTGAAGTAATAATAGAAATTCGTGTGACTGATTTACTCTTGGCAATTTGGAATTTAAGGAATTTTGCGATAGAGCATTTTTTAATTCCAAGATCCTCGATATTATATTTCTCGTCCAACTCCTCCATAGCCCTTTCGTAGTGGACATGGATGTGCTATATATATCAAATAGCATATTGGACAAAGCCAATAAGATGCAACCGTGACAAATGTAGTTGCACTCATTCCACTCATTCATTGCCTTTTGGCCTTCAGGTGTGGGTTTTTCCTTATTCAAAATTGGACATTCAATTTTTAATGCCAAGATCAAACTAGTGGTAGACTAGTAGTCAACAAAATCCTCATGCATTGTTGCCAACTCTTGAAGTTTTCCCTCACATTATTGCCAACGCTTGAATTTTGCCCACCAAACTTCTCGGGCTTACCAGATAAGTCTACATGTGATTTAAAAGTCATTTCCGATATCACAAATATTTTAAATCTAAGCGATACCTTTTCTAAGTTTGTTGAAATAAACGCATATAGGAAATAAATAAATAAAAATATATGCATTTTCAACTATTTTGCATAGATCAAACTTATTAAATCAAGCAAGTAAAACATGATTTAACAAGATCTAAAATAAAATAAAGAACAAAGAATATACAATAATACAGATAAAAAAATGAGAAGGGATTAGATTTTACTTCGATCGAAGAGCCCATTAAGGACTTTCCTTGGAGAAGATATCACCCCCTAATATACCGATGCGTTGGGGTTTGATGAACTTCTCCCAGGATACGACGATCTACCTCCAAAATTTGGTGCACTCAGATCTTGGACATCCTCGAAAATCACCTCAGGAGAACGAAATCAAGGTAATTTGGTTTATTAACCAAATTCCCTATTGATCTACCAATTTAATGGTTTGATCAATCAAAATCTTTTCATGGATCTCTCAATCTCCTTATGCAAGATCGACAAAGTTGATTGAAGATTTTTCTACAATTGTCATGTTGAACGAACGCACCAAGAAATATAGATAAGAACGAGAGAGGGGGAGAGAGAGTGTAGAGAGCTTTTCTGCTCTTTGTTGTGTCAAATGAGAGCCTCCCCCGTGGCTCTTATATAGAGCCCACGACCCGACGTTTATGGAAATTCTCGTTTTATGGAAATATGCTAATTGATCGACTAACTTAGTCTCATTGATCGATCAAATCAAACTTGACTTTTTGGTCGACCAAATAGTTGATCAACCAAACTTAAATCATTAATCGATCAAAATAATTGATCGGCCAATTTTACTTTTTGATCGACTAATGCAGGTTAAAATTAACGCGCGAGAGATGTGTTTGTTTAAAAGGGTCGTTATAGTTCGTGCTCGCAACTTTGATTTTAAAAGAAGAAACGGACGTGAGTCCGAGTGTCGATCACAGGGAGGCATAAAATCGGATTTTCTTTGCCACTTTTTGTCATGGAGATAACAAGTTTTTGCTTGCAAGAAGACATAGTAGAAAAACGAGTAAGAGAGAGAAAGAGAGAGAGAGAGAGAGTAGGGTTAGAGTCTTTTAAATAATAGCCATTGCTCAAAGTAACATCAACACTATATTAAACATGCAATTCAAGTTTTACAAATACAATGGTAGCTAAATGCTTGAATAAAAAGGAAGTAAAGCTAGATTAAAGGGAAATAGAGAGAGAGAGGGGAGACGGCGAGGCGGCCACGGCGGTGGAGGGAGGCTCTGTCGGCGGCTCGTTGACTCCGTTGACTATAAAAGGGGCTAAAGGGGGCTAGGAGGGTGTTACAACACTTGCAAGATGAATTCAATGCCTTCCATGGGTGATTGGAAGGGGTTTAAATAGGGAGAAGGTCTTTCTAAATGAAGAAGGGATTTTAGCGACGTCCGGGATGTTGCTAAAACCCTTCCCAAAACGTCGGTGAAGCACCCTGCTCGGCGATCGCTCACGCGCATCCGTTCTTCATGCATGATCCGTGTGCGTGGCTTGAGGGCCGTCCGATCGCGGATTAGACGGTCGAGATTGCTCGTAGGGCACGCGCTTATATCGCGCTCACTGCGCTCGTGCCCCACGCATTATTGCGGGCGTCTGCCTTGGATGCACGAGATCGCACCGCGCCACCTGCTGCCAGTCGCCCAATCGCACATCGACGGCCGAAATCACGTGCGCCAATCTCGCCTTAAATTTGCGCTGCAGAGGCGATTTGAACCCGCACCCTGCAAGTGAGTTGCGAGGGCGCGACCGCTGCACTGCCCTCACGGATGGTCATGCTGAGAAGATCGGGCGCGGCTGCTGCCGACCGTTGGATGGGGATCCAACGGTCAGAACTTCATGTGAGGTCAGGCACGTAGATGCAACGTGCGTGGGCGAGCATGCTTTCCAGCCGTCCGATCTACGATCGGACGACTTAAAGTGATGCTGCATGATGAAGGGAGGTTAAGGGCGTAGCGAGGCTGACACATGGCAGCCTCATGACCGTTGATCATCAGATCAATGGTTAGAACTTCTTGGACCAATTGTGGGAGCTCCGGATGTCGGATTTGGCTGATTTCGAGTCTGGTGGACTCTGTTCATCACTCTGAGTTCATCCGTGAGGTCCGATCGTTCATCTGAGGCCTGTTTTGACATGCACTTGTACACATGGCCATTAATAATGCATTATAAGTAATCTTGATATGCGATACATGCAATACTCCCATTTCTATGTCTTCTGTGCATTTTACCCTTAAAATCGACCCCTTTTGGCAGAATTAACATTGTCCAATGTAGTGTTATCATACCCCCATGCTTATACACTGCTAGTCCCTAGCAAGGTTTATTCTAGTCATTATTTCTAGTTAGAATTCAAGAAGTAATTATTTGGACATTTCGTCACTTGTCAATAGGAGGAAATATACTAAGATCCTGATCTACAAAGACTAAGCAACGCCTAGGTATCTGCCAAAATATGAATCGCCAGAATCCTTGCTTTAAGGTGTGTATATATATATATTTCTCATTTTTAGATTTTTGGTGTTAGAGTGTGTTGGTAACTTTTTACGGCTACCCAACCCACCCAAAACTCGGAAAAAACTCTAAGTGCTAAGCATCTTGGTGTGAAGATCGTGATAGACTCACTCATCGGTAATTTAGACAGACTTTGAGTTTCTACGCCCCTAGGTGACCGAAAAAGGAAGCGTTTTGCCTAAAGTTGTATTTGTTCGATCGGTAGCTTTCTCCCTACGTTGTTTCACTTGGGGTCAACACAAGGATTTTTCCAGTGTATATCTCCCTGGCTTGCTCTACTTCCCCGCTTCTTCCTTAAGTGTTTGGTTCTTTTTGTGCATTCACTGAGCTGGGTTCTGGACAACCGACCAATGGGCTGTTACCCACGATCACTTACCAGTCATACTCGTGCGGTGAAGTGTGATTTATTTTGTTCTCTTTTTCCTTCTTTTTTTTTTATTTGGTAGGTGGTTTCCCAGTTTTCAAATTTACCTAGAGGCAGTAAAAAGAAGGTGGTCCTGTGGCTGGGCTCTGGACAACCTGCCAATGGGCTGTTACCCACGACAACTTGCCAGCCATACCACCCTAGAAAGTTCATTAGCTACCCAATTTCTGTCAGAATCTCCAAGGAGTAAGTCTGTGCAAAAAAATGTGTGCAGATGCTTAGATTAAAAGTCCTTCTGAGTTAGAGGGTGAGTTGATAAGCCGTATATTTATCACCTTATTTAGTTGGTGGATTAGAATAGATTAAGGTTGCAAGGATTTGAAGCTAAATCCATATTTTAACGGATACCAGGGCTGATTAAGCTTAAAGGCCTGAAAAGTCTAAGTGTTCAAGTTCTTTCCGTATTATTTCCCACTATTAACAAATTTCTAATGCCTAAGTTTTTCTTCCTAAATTCAATTTTTTTTTAATTTTATTTTATTCTATTCAGACTGATTAAATGAACTCAGAATCATGCAATTTACCACCCCCCCATGCTTAAGCTAAAAGATATCCTCATTAACAAATACATGGATGCACAGGGGTCAAAAAGATATTACCTAAGTGAAGTAAAGTACCAAATCAGTCTGAATCTTCTGGGTTACATCCCAGGAAGCGCTGAGTTTAACACCTCCAGCTGGGCAGTGCTTCGTGTCATCCCTTAATGAGGGTGACAACCTCCTTCCGGGGAACCTAGGTGAAGAAGTGTTTAAATCTATGGCCGTTGACTGTGAAAGTGTGCCCAGTATTCGAATCAGCGATTTCAACTACCCTATTGGAGTAGGGCTTGACCACCCTAAATGGTCCTGTCCACCTCGACCTGAGTTTGCCTGGAAAGAGTTTTAGACAGGCATCAAAAAGCCAAACTTGCTGATTAGGCTCGAAGGTTTTTCTTTGGATGAGTTGGTCATAGATGGCTTTCATTTTCTCCTTGTATAGCCAACTATTCTCAAAAGCATCCCGACGAATTTCCTCGAGCTCGAAGAGTTTGAGCATCCTCTATGCATCGGCTAATTGGGGATCCATGTTACACTACTTGACGGCCTAGTAAGCCTGATGTTCCAACTCGACAGGAAGGTGGCAAGTTTTTCCAAAGACCAGGCGATAAGGCAACAAGCCGATCGGGGTCTTGAAAGCGGTCCAGTATGCTCACAGGGCATTATCCAGTCGTGCGGACCAATCCTTCCTATCAGGTCTCACAGTCTTCTGTAGAATATTTTTGATCTGCCTGTTTGAGACCTCGATCTGCCCATTTGTTTGCAGATGATACGGGGTAACAATGCGGTGGTTAACCCCATATTTTCTGAGTAGGGCACGGAATTGGGTGTGGATAAAATGACTTCTACCAACACTGATCATGGCCTTTGGTATTCCAAACCGGGAAAAGATGTTCTGCTTAACAAAGTCCATGATAGACTTATGATCGCATCGACAAGTGGCGACGGCTTCAATCCATTTGAAGACATAGTCTACAGAGACTAAGATGTACTCAAAGCCATTGGATGGTGGGAAAGGACCCATAAAATCAATACCCCAAACGTCGAAGATCTCGATAATCAAAATGGGCTAGAGGGGCATCATGTCTTTTCTTGTCATGGTCCCTAGAGTTTGGCAGCGAGAGCAAGTCTTAGCAAAGTTGTGTGCATCCTTAAATAAGGAAGGCCAGTAAAATCTGGACTGCAGAACCTTTGCAGTCATTTTCTTTCCTGAGAAGTGGCCACCACAAGCTTGGTCGTGACAAAAAGATAATACACTCTGAACTTCGTCCTCAGGGATACACCTCCTGATGATCTGGTTGGCACAGAGGCGAAACAACATGGGATCATCCCAAAAATAATGCTTGGCCTCGACCAAGAACTTGTCCCGTTGCTGTCTGGATTAGCTGTGTGGGGTCTGACCTACAACTAGGAAGTTGACATAGTCAGCATACCAAGGTAGTTTCTTGTCTTGTACAGTCAGAATGTGCTCATCAGGAAAGGTGTTAGATAAAGGCTGGGAGGGCCCAATGTGGCCTGGGTGAAGTCTGGATAGGTGGTTGATGAGAACCTCATCATGAACCCTAACTAGCACATTTTGACCTAATAAATTAAACAAAAGCTCCTACATAACCTAAGGGAAGGCCTAAATCAGGGAATTATTAATTAGAGATAAAACAGTTTACAAGGGGTAAAACTGTAATTTTATCATTGCAGTACATGAACGGGATTTCTAAGGGTCTAGACATAGGTCAAGTGAACCTAATAAAGGAAAAAGTGGGATGGTTTGGTCAGAAAAGAGTTATGACAAAGTCTGGGAATTAAATAACATTCTATAACCCTAAAATAAATCCACTTTAATTCATAAGGTTCCAAGCAAGATAAAAATCAACTAAACCCTCTAAAATTCATGGAATAATATCCTCTAGGGTTTATAACCTTCAATTTAGCCGTTGGAACTTATTTTGACCTAGATTGATGATCATACCCAATTTTTGACCTCATCTGGGTTTTTATTCAAAATGTCTAGTCAAACGTGATCAAACCTAAAATCCAACTTCACCATTGGATTCCTTAGGTCCAAATTAGGTTGATACCAAAATTTGGACCTAAGGAAAGGTCGTCTTGACCCACTTTGCAATTTAGTCCTCAAAATTACTTTCAGACCTCAACTTTTTGAAACTCTTACAAATGCCCCCTAACTTTCCCGTCATTTTCTTCAATCAGGTCCTTTTGCCACCCATTGCGCAGGCCATACCTTCGGCGACTTTGCGCAGAGGATGGCGCCGTGCATGCATGGGGAACCGGCCCCAGATTTGAAAGGGGAGCTCCCTGCGGAGCCTCCTACCGCATGGGCCGGCCCCGATGCCCTGTTGACCACCATACCTCTCGTGCGAACGTGAGAGAGGTATGGGTATCCGTCTGCCATACCTCTGGCGAGATTTTTCCCGCCACTCTCGCGCGCCTTCCAACCAGCCCTCGCTTATTTAAGGAGCGATACACCTCGCCACATCCTTCAAGCTCCATTTGGCCTGAGAATCCCCTCCAATTCCTCTCCTCCCAACTCCGGCCATTTTCCCAGAGCTTCTGGCGACTCTCCCTCTCCTCTCTCATCGCTCTGCCATAGAACTAGTGGCAGAGCTACGTCTGCCATCTTCCGCCGCGTCACGCCATACCGGCGGGCGCTCTCGAACCCCTCTTCCTCATTGTCGTCTCCCCCCTGGGCGCCTTCTTCTCCGGCAACGGCAGTACCAGTTGCTCGCCACCTCCGCCTCCTCCGTTCACTCCTGGTCTGCCAGCTAAATTCCTCTCACCTTCCTCTTTATTTCCCCTCTACCAATTTGTTATTTCGACCCCTCGACAACCACTGACCACCACCATCTTCTCCACCTTCGACAAACCACCGGCGAGGTGTCTCCGTCACCTCCCCACACCCATCCACCTCGCCAGACACCTCAGAAGCATCACCTCCACCCATTGCTCATCTTGCGACCCTCCACTGACCGTGCCACCCACTATCTCCTCCCCTCAAACAAACCCACTCACACAGACACAGACCGACCTAGGCACTCACGCCTAGGCCGTTCTGAGCCATGCCAACCCCTGCAATACACTTGTCGTGCTTCGGTGGAGCCTCCTGAGCATTCTGACGCGGCCATGAGGCCGTTTGCTTGATTTCAGGTTTGAAGGCTCGCCGCCATTGACGTCGAGCTTGGAGCAAGCTCGCAAGCAGCTCCAGGCTTCCGCAGCCCCAAGACACGGGCCCAGATTGTGCAGGTTACCTCCGTGCACAACTCTAGGTCTTCAATTGGCATCGAAGATCTTGACTAGTGCTGAAATTGCTCGCACCTTCAGCTACGGGCGCACAGGCAGAAGGTGGGACGTTTAGTCCCACCTCATGAGTTTTCAAGAGCCCCGCGGCGCATAAATTGAAAAAGTGACCGAGGCTTATCGCCTCAGTCACACGAAGTGAGGTCCCTCTCACCCGCTCACCCGGCCTCCTCCGCGACCACCCCTCGCAAACCTGGCCCAACCCGCTTACGTAGGCCTAGCACACCTTGCCCACCACCGTACACCAGTGGGCCTGGTCCTGGGCGCGTATACCCGACCCGTATACCCGAGCAGGCTCTGGGAGGGTGAACCTAAGAGAGAAATGGATAGAGAGAGAAACACGGGATGGGTAGGGGTAGGTTTTGCTTAATCGGGTACCTGTGTAGGGAAGAGGAAGAAGAAGAAAGAAGAGAATGCGGAAGAAAAGAAGAGCAGTAGAAGAAGAGAAGAGGAAGAAGCAACCGAGGACTTAGTCGCACCAAGGAGCTGAAGCAGAAGAAGAGGAAGAGGAGAAGCAAACTGAAGAAGAAGGAGACGCAGCTCAAAAGAGAAGAAGAAGAAGCCAAGAAGACCAAGTAAGAAAAGCTGAAGAAGAGGAAGAAGAAGGGAAAGGAAGAAAAAGAAGAAAGAGCAGGAGCTGAAGCAAAAGAAGTGGAAGAGCTGAAGCCAAAGGAGGGAGCTGCAGCCGAAGAGAAGAGAAGAAGAAAAAGCCAAGGAGAAGAAGAGCAGCAGCAGACAAAAGAAGGAAGAAGAAGCGCACTGTAGCAACGCCATTTAAGGCGTCTAATTCATGGATTCAGATGTCTGAAGACTGAAAGAAGAAGAGAAAGAAGGACAAAGAAGAAAGAAGAAAAGAAAAGAGAAGAAACATTTTATTTCCTTTCTCTCTAGTTTTTTAGTAAAATAGTACATTATTGTAAATTGTGAATTTTTATGCTTCTAAAATCAAGCTTGCTCCCTGAGTTCAACCTCAGAGAATTTTTGAAATATTCGAGTAATAAAATCTAATCAAACTCGGTGATGATCCTAAAAAGATTACCACCAGTTTTTGGTGTCGTTGCCAGGGAGCAACATGCATTTTAGAAGCTTCAAAATCACAATTTCTGATTTTATACTGATTTAACCTCTCTTCTGTTGTGTAGGAAAGGAAGGCAAGAAAGAACAAGCAGCCACACATAAAGACGAGTGAGAGAGAGAAAAAGAGAGAGAGAGAGAGAGAGTAGGGTTAGAGTCTTTTAAATCATAGCCATTGCTCAAAGTAACATCAACACTATATTAAACATACAATTCAAGTTTTACAAATACAATGGTAGCTAAATGCTTGAATAAAAAGGAAGTAAAGCTAGATTAAAGGGAAAAGAGAGAGAGAGAGGGGAGACGACGAGGTGGCCACGGCGGTGGAGGGAGGCTCCATCGGCGGCTCGTCGACTCCGTTGACTATAAGAGGGGTTAAAGGGGGCCAGGAGGGTGTTACAACACTTGCAAGATGAATTCAACGCCTTCCATGGGTGGTTGGAAGGGGTTTAAATAGAGAGAAGGTCTTTCCAAATGAAGGGATTTTAGCGACGTCCAGGTCGTCTCTAAAACCCTTCCCAAAACGTCGGTGAAGCACCCTGCCTGGTGGTTGCTCGCGTGCACCCGTTCTTCTTCACACACGATCTGTGTGCGTGGCTTGAGGGTCGTCCGATTGCAGATCGGACGGTCGAGATCGCTCGTGGGGCACGCGCTTGGATCGCACTCGTTGCGCTCCCACCCCACGCGTTATCGCGGGCGTCTGCCTTGGACGCCCGAGATCGCATCACGTCGCCTACTGCCAGCCGCTCGATCGCGCATCAACGGTCGAAATTGCGTGCGCCAATCTCGCCTTGAATTTGAGCTGCGGAGGCAATTCGAACCTGCGCCCTACTGCCTTGAAATTTGGTGCACTCAGATCTTGGACGTCCTCGAAAACCACCTCAGGAGAACGAAATCAAGGTAATTTGGTTTATTAACCAAATTCCCTATTGATCTACCAATTAATGGTTTGATCAATCAAAATCTTTTCATGGATCTCTCAATCTCCTTATGCAAGATCGACAAAGCTAATTGAAGATTTTTCTACAATTGTCATGTTGAACGAACACACCAAGAAATATAGATAAGAATGAGAGATGGGGAGAGAGAGTGCAGAGAGCTTTTCTGCTCTTTGCTATGTGTCAAATAAGAGCCTCCCCCGTAGCTCTTATATAGAGCCCACGACTCGACGGTTACGAAAATTCTCGTTTTATGGAAATACGACAATTGATCAACTAATTTAGTCTCATTGATCGATCACACTTGTCTTTTTGGTTGACCAAACAGTTCATCGACCAAACTTAACTCATTAATCGATCAAAATAATTGATCGGCTAATTTTACTTTTTGATCGACCAATGCAGGTCAAAATCATGAGATTAAAAAGCCCTTAGCAAAAGAGTCCAAGTTCTAAATTGATTCTCACCAAAGCCCGAGTGCGAAAGTGAGCCCAAGCTGGGCAGGGGTAGGGCACGGTGTTTGCGTGCATGGTTCCCAGCTCCACCTCTCATTCTTTGCTACAAAAGTCATATGAGGCAGAAGCCTTTTACACCCACCAAGAGATTTGTCCACTTCCGGAATGGGACTAAAAACATCTACCAAATCTCACTGATTTCAGCATGAATTCCCACGTCACCATTTATCAATTTCATCCCAATTTATGCAATTGGGTTCTCGAATCCAACAAGTGATTCCTCACATATGAAAAGTGAATTTTCACCTTTGGATTTATGGTTTAGTGTTTAGTGTTTAAGGTTTAGCCCTAAACCCTAAATACAAAATCCTAAATCCAAAGGTCAAAATTCACTTTTCATAGGTAAAATCACTTTTCATCAACTTTAAATTCTAAATCTTAAACTCAAAACCCACGCTTAAAAATCACTTTCCATTTTTCACTGGCGGAAAACTAAAATATACTGGTGTGTTTCCATTTTCAATTCTAATGGAAAACTAAAATACACCAATTGAAAATCAAAATATACCAATGTATTTTATTGAACAAAGGATGTGTATTGCAAAGTACATTACAACACACATTTCTTTACTTTTTGGTATGTATGGGCATAGGAAGTGGGGGGAGGTTAAAGGAGATCTCTTTTCTGTCTTTTTAAGTAGTAATCTTAAAAATGTTGAGGCTTACCCAATTGGCTCTTCCCCAGGTAATGAATAGATTTCAAAAATCTTGTCCAATATCTTCTACTCATATTTATATATGTTTAATTCTTAAACCTAATCGGAACTAACCAACTAATATCACAAACTAAAATCAAATTTATTGCTAAAATTCAAATACCATCATCAGGTGAGAGGAAATAACAAGAGTAAAACTACAACTAAGAGACAAATCATCAATTAAATTAGAATCAAACATTAGATTTTAATGCATCATTCAAGCCAAGCATAAGAATCATCAATAAAAAATGGATGTGGGGTTAATAATAATGTATAAGGAGTTGTTAAGAGGATAAGGAATGAGATTAGCAAGGAGCATGTAAAGACCCATTCTGTTCTGGGCCTTTTAAGACGTCTGGTCAGATGTCTGAACCCCTTTCCAGAGGTTTGGAAATTGAAAATTTTGTATATAGCGTCAAGTCTACATGTTGGCTACGCGTAGACAACTTTTCTCTCTTCTCTCTCTCTTCTTTCTCCTCCACCGAACCCTAGCTACTCCCTTATATATAACCCCTCTTCCCCTCTTCCTCTCTTCTCCACTTCACCACCACCACCTTCCTCCTTCCTCTCCACTGCAGCGAGAGGGATGAGCGTGAGAGAGGGCACGATAGCGAGGAGTGAGGAGGAGAGGCGACATGAAGAGAGGAGGAAGAGCTTGAGCTCGCGAGCTCATGGGAGCTTGCTGGAGGACGCACGGCCGGAGCAGCACGTGCAGGAGGAGGAGCGCGTCGGGGGAGACGTCACCAACACTCTGCTGCAGCCGGAGCTGCAAACGAGGATGAGTGACCGTGGCTACATGCAGCGAGAGGAGCAAGAGGTTGGTCTGGTTCTGGGATTTTCCCAGAATCAGACGTCTAGCGTGCCATCCAGATGACGGGTTGGACGTCTGGTGACAACACCGGACGTTCGAAAGCAGAGTTTCACGAAGGTCTGTTCCTATTGCGGTTACGGCCATGCAGGCCGCACCGCAGAGCCAATCTATTTGGCTAAAGTGGGCGATTCGGTCTGTCGCGTGCAGGGATAGCTTCGGGAAGGCACAGAGCCCACCCTCCCATGCGTTTCGAACGTCTGGACAGCTGACTAGTCGACCGGAAGCACTCCCAAATGACTGGAGTGTTGGTTCTAGAGCACCACGATCATTTGTTTTGATGATAACAAAACACATGTTATTTAACATTTGCACTTGGAGTCTTAGATTTCAGGTCAATTACAAATGTAGACGTGATTAGACGGAATTCTAGCTCGCATCCAGGACGGATTGGAGGAGCTCGATGGAGAATAGAGAAGATTCGCGAGGAGCGATAGATTGAAGATGGAAGGACAAGAAGAATAGGATAGAATTCTGTTTATTCCTTTCATGTACTTTTGTCTTTATTTTCTTAGAACATTATGTTAAAGAGCCTCAAAGTACCCTAACAGTAGTCCTAGGAACACCGGCACAACCCTAGGATACTTAGGTTTTCTGTAAAGAACTTAGAAAACCAATATAGGGTTTAAACAGCACTTCCAGACGTCTAATTCCTAAATCAGATGTCTGATAAAGTGTTTTACGACGTCTGACTGTTGATTCAGACGTCTGATAACATTTAGGCTGGACAAGTTAGTTCTGTCTGATGAAATCAGACGTCCAGACCTTAGACCAGACGTCTTAGGAGACGTCTGATGACTTTGCCAGACGTCCAATTAGTGGACCGTTGGCTCTCTTAGCAAACACTCGAGGATATGACCGTTAGAGCCTTATCAGACGTCCTTAAGCCCTTCCAGACGTCTGATAATTGACCGTTTTGCCTCGACTAACCCAAAAATCTCTTCTCAGAGATTTTGTAGCCGTTGCAAATCCATTCCCACGAAAAAGTAGGTTTCCAGACGTTCAGACATAGTACCAGACATCCTGTATGTCGTCTGATGGACTTGCGCTAGAACCCTGTTTAGATCTGATCCAAGTCAGGAAGAGACCCGCCCAAAATCAGACGTCTGACCTTATTTTCAGACGTCTTAAAGTGATCTTCCAGACGTCTGATGCTAGAATTAGACGTCTGATAACCCTGTCAGTGCAATGATTGTTCCTAATTTCGGGTTGATTCACTTGGGCTTTGCACCCAACGGCTATGGAACCTTTCCTAAGCCTTCCAAAGCCTTCCTAAGGCCTCTATAAATAGAGGAGAACCTTTGCAACACAAAGACACACCTAGAAACACAAGACACACCTTGCAATACACTTTCAAACCATTTTGTGTCTCTCTTGCTCTCCAAGCTCTAATTCTTCATCTTGAGAGCATCAAGCTTTGCGCACCCGCTCTCCCGCCGTAGTTCACGAGAGCGACGTAGCGCCGTCGTGTTGTTCACATATCCGCGTCGCCGACGCACTCCTTTCAAAGGGAAGTTTCCTAATTCCTATAGAAGCTAGGTTTAAAATTTCTTTGTTGGCTCTATAGGATTATTGTTCTTTTATCTTTGTTATTTGGTTGGGTATTCGCTTTGCGAATTCCCGTCTCCTTCGAGGGACAAAATCCTTCTCGTGAAGAGAAGGGGTTGAGGAACGCTACCCTCGCACTTGTAGCGTGGTTGTATTTGAGGTTGAATCACCCTCGTTTAAAGTGATTCGTTTAGTGGATTTTGATCAACTTGGTTGATCGGAAAATCCTAACTCGAGAAGGTTAGGTGGTGGTTTTCACCCGATTTGGGTTTCCACCTAAAAAATACTTGTGTACTTGTGTGATTGTCTATTTTGTGAGATTGTTTATATTTATTTCTGCAATTATTACGTCACCCCCTCCTAGTAGGAAATTTCATGGAGGAGAGGTCGGGCGTCTAGAGTTGGGTCCAGACGATCAAGTAGGGGTTCTGGACATCTGAAGACGATGCAGGAACCTGAGGTGAGACCCTGGTGGCTTTTAAGACGTCTGGACCTTGTTCCAGGCATCTGATTTAGGTCTGCAGTTTTGTTTTTGACCCGTTTAGGGTCCGTTTGAGGTCCATTTTATGTAAACAAGATATCTGTAGTTTCCTTGTGAGTTCCTCTACATGTTAGAAAGCCTTATATACTGTTCTGAACATTCCGTTGCGGTATGTCTCTTGGTATAGGACTTCGATCTGTTGCGTGTTCGGGGCCTACAGAGGCATGTGAGCCTGCCGTTCAAGCCTCTAGTACTCCCGGATTGTCTAGTAGAGTGGTTTCCCCCTGATTTAAATTATAAGACATGAATTGTTACGAACGCGCAGCTTCAGACATCTTTTAAGACGTCTAGGAGGTGGCCCAGACGTCGGACCAGACGTCTGGAACCCCTTCCAGACGTTTGGGATTCTTTTTTTCGACACGAACGGTTTCGTCTGCGCGCCTGAGCGCGCAGACCTGTGAGCTCATCTCTCTCTCTCTTTTTCCCTCTCTCCTGCGGCCGCAGGCTGCGCCCTCTGTCCGTTCTCTCTCCTCCCCGCGCGGCTTTAAAACGCCACGCCCCCTCCCTCACTCTCATCACCTCCACCCCCTTCCTCTTCTCCTTCCAGCCGGTGCGTGAGAGCGAGCGCGAGTGAGCGGCGGCGGCGATAGCCGCGGCGAGTGCGAGAGGAGGTGCTGCGCGAGGAAGGAGGCGTCGGCCGTGAGGGCTCGAGCTTGCCGGGGCAGTGGGAGCCGGCCGGTGGGGGCGCAGCGGACGCGGGGTGGCGCGGGAGGCCTGCTGCAGCTCGGGCAGCAGGTGGACAAGTCGTGGCGCGGCCGAGCGTCGCGAGCGGAGGGCGAGTCGCGCCCTGATTTTGGAATTTTCTCCAGAATCAGACGTCTGGGCTTACAACCAGACGGCGGGGAGGACGTCTGGAGGACTTTCCAGATGTCTGAAAGGTAAGTTATTCCGTCTTTCTTCGTCTTCTTCGACTGACCGTACTAAGAGAGAGAGGAAATGGGTACGCGTAGGTTCGGATTCGCCATCCAGCGCGAATCAGACGTCTGACTGCAGTGCCAGACGACAGGAGCGACTTCCAGACGTCCGGGGTAACCATCGGACGTCTGGGAACTAGGCCAGATGCCCCCGCAAGCTTCTGGACGTCTGAGAGACCACGCAGAGCAAAGGTAACCTCTGATCCACTTTTAAGACATCTGGAAGAGGTTCCAGACGTCTGATTTTGCACTGTTTCGTCGTTTTCGACCCGTTTAGGGCCCGTTCGGAGTCCGTTTTCCGCGTTTCGAGTTACGTTCTTTTCAGAATTAAATCCTTTACCCGTCTACAGTAGCTATATACCATTTTGAGAAACTCCTTGTGTTTGATCCTTGTGATAGGATCCCGTTCCGTTGCAGTCTCGGGGGTTGCGGAGGCACGCAGGATTCCCGACCACGCCCCCAGTACTCCTGTTGTAACCGGTAGAGTGGCTTTAAGTTTATTGGTATAATATGTTAAATTATGGAACCATAAATAGGACCTAGGACATTGCATGAATCCTAGGAATGAGAAACTAGAATGAATGGTAGATCCTAGGGTGTTGCATGAATCCTAGGGCTGGAAAACTAGATTGTATGATAGATCCTAAGGTATGGCATGAATCCTAGGATGTGAAGAACTAGTGGAATATATGAATACTGTCCTCTTGGAAAATGTGGAAAGGAAATAATAGCTACTTGTAAATTGGTTTAACAGCTGCCTGTTATGAATAAATGAGCATGTCTGAGAATATGGGATGTATGAACGTGAAACTAGAAAGGTGAGACCTGAATGTGCTGAGTTAAAAGAACTGGAACCCTACGGGGAATTAGGAGTGGAACTCCTGGAAAGAGAAAGGAATGGAACTGAGAAAGAAAGACGTGGTAGTGTGCTGTCTCTTGGGTACGTAGTACCAAGGGAAGTACCTGTACCTGTTTAGTGCAGAGCGGAGCCAGCCACCCCAGGGACCCGGGGTTAAGACTGGCCACTTTGTACAGACTTGCTGGCCCTTGTGTACGTAGTACCGAGGAGAGCTACTAGTGTAGGGAGGTACTAGCTACCCCACGGGCCCCGGGGTTCTGCTAGCCTCCTACACCGACTTGTTAGGCCCACTGGGCAAACCAGGGTAGTCAAGCGAGGGTGCATGGACTGTGGAGGGGCAAGGCCCTTGTTTGGTTACTGTGGAGGGGTTGGACCCCTGTTACTGAGAGGGCTCTGCCCTATACTGGTTCCGTGCTGTTCCTTGGGCGCACCTGTTAACGGAAACGACTGACCGCGTGCCAGTGCGGGTTAGCTACCTGTGCGTTTATCGCGCGTGCCGTAGTCACCGTTACGTCTGTCCGTGACCCTAGGGTGGTTGACTGAGAGTAGGATCACCACGGGGGACTCTCCCGGCCAGGAGAGCACCACGTGCTACTTCTACTGTTTGGAAAAGACTGCAATCAAGATCGTTCCCACAAGGAACATTCGAGATCAAATGAAGGATCTGAGAAATAGATAAATTGTGAGACAATAGAAAGATGTAATTAAAGAAAGTAACATAACATAACAGCTACTGTACACTCTACTGTTTCTTTTGTTTTAGTTGCCACTCTACTCAGCGTTTTGCTGACGTGTTACACTGGTTACCTTTCAGGACCAGGTGTTGAGCAGCCAGGGTCGGCGGTTGCAGAGGACGCTGGGCTGAGTAGGGTACAGTAGAGTTACCACTGTTCTCTTGTACCTCTTTTTGTTCCACTGTAGTGAGTAGTTCTTATTACCGCTGTACTTTTCTTTACCTGCAGTTCATATTATGTTATGAATGTTGTTCTACTGTTGTGGTGGTATATACTGTAGTAGTTTCTTTCCTTACTGCTGTATTTTCTTACTGTTAGTTATATTCATGCTGAATGTGGTTTATTTTACTGCTCTTTTGGTTACTTCCTCATTGGACGACCAGGTCTTGGGATTAGTTGAGTCGGTCCGGTTCTCGTGTCTCGTAGGGACTCGGGAATCGGGTCGTTACATGAATGCATATGTGAAATTGGATAACTAGAATCCTAGGATGTGGCATGAATCCTAGGACGATAAGTACTTGCACTGTTTGAATGCGTGTTTGATATTACAGTCTTAAATGAATGAATAGAAATGTAAACAACTACCTGTTAATAAATAAGAGCTGCCTGTGAAATATGAAATGCCTGTGCTATTTAAACAGCTACTTGTGACATTACTTGTTGTATATGTAAATTGTGGAAATACGAGCTGCATGGTATAATCTAAGAATGGAATTGTGAATGACGAAACCTGGTATGGAATAACATGGGGAATACGAGCATGAACCCTACAGAGAATTAGGAGTAGAGCTCCTGTGGATAAATGGAATGGATTTGGAAATGTGAGTGGGAAGTGTGCTGGCCCTTGAGTACGTGGTACCAAGGAGAGCGACTGTCCCCTGTTTAGTGTAGAGTGGAGCTAGCCGCCCTTGGGTTGGGACCTGGGGTTAGGATTGGCCGCTCTACACCGCCGCTCTACACCGACTTCTTTGGCCCTCGCGTACACTGTACCAGGGAGAGCTACTAGTGTAGGGAGAGGGCTAGCCACCCCACAGGGCCCAGGGTTCAGCTAGCCACCCTACACCGACTTGTTAGGCCCACTGGGCAAACCGAGGTAGTCAGACAATGGTGCACAGACCGTGGAGGGGCGAGACCCCTATTTGGTTCTGAGGGACTAGACCCTTGTTACTGAGAGGGCTAGGCCCTATACTGTTCCGTGTTGTACTTTAGGCATATCCGCTAGTGGAAATGACTGACCGCGTGCCAGTGCGGGGTAACTACCCGTGCGCTTATCGTGCATGCCCTAGTCACTGCTATGTCTGTCCATGACCTCAAGGTGGTTGACTGGGTGTAGGATCACCACGGGGGACTCTCCTGGCCAAGAGAGCACCACGTGTGCCCTCTACTCTTCGGAAGAGACTGCAATCAAGATCGTTCCCATGAGGAACATGCGAGATCAAGAAAGAGATCTGAAAAGTAAACCAATGGGTGAAAAAGAAATGACTTGTAAAACAAAATAATTAGCAAAGATAAAATTACCTGTTAGCTTTTACTGCTTTAGCTAGTTTGGTTACCACTCTACTCAGCGTTCGCTGACTCCATTTTACTCATACCCCTTTGCAGGTCCAAGAGTTGAGCAGCCCAAGTCGCCGGCTACAGAGGGTGCTGGGCCCAGTCGAGCCCAGCAGTAATTCCTGTTTTTGTTGTACTTCCTTTTGTTAGTGAGTTAGACTACTGTTACCATTTCTGTTCTGTACTTTATTCTACTTTACTATTGTGGTGGTGATATGTACTGTTAGCAGTTTTTACTTCCTTTACTACTTGTACTCTTTTACTGTTAGTTACTTAGCATAATGAATGTGGTTTATTTTCCTGCTTGTTGGTTATTTCTTGTTGGACGACTGGGTCTTGGGATTAGTCAAGTCGAGCCAGCCTTGGGTCCTGTAGGGATTCAGGAATCGGGTCGTAACAAAGCAAGATTGACGCGGCCGAAACAAAGTGGAGATGGTAGGGATGTGTCAAACTCAAGGAGTGCCTGTGCAATTTTTTTTTTTTTGTGGAATAGAACTTTCTTTCATTAAATGAAACGAAAATGATATAGGACGTAGCCCTTAAGGGTAAGAGAGAAAGATAACTGTAACATTTCTTGGAGAGGGGGAAAGTAACTTCCCCTCAAGAGAGGGAAACTCAGAAAACACTAGCACAAAACAAAATAAAAAGAAAGAAAATAAAAAAAGCATCCAAAATATGATTTTTGTTGCAGGCGAATCAGCACCATGTTGTGATACGACAAGGCATCGCCGATGACGTCAACGTACTATGCCGATGGGAGATAAGTGATCGAGGCGAGGCTGACCATCAATCTGGTCATTATGAGCCCAACTTCAACGTGGCCCCCACAAAAAAAACGACATCAAAACACAGAGATGGAGCAGAGGTGGTGGATTGACATCTAGTAAAACCCTCCTCCAACATGAAGTGGTCACCATCCGATGGATGTCCTTAACGCGACCTAACACTGAAGCACCTCCATGACCACCTGCCATCGTAGACGAAGGCCGCGAACCGTGGGCCACTATGGAGAAGCTGTAATTTGCCTACTCAGAGGGGGTGAGATCAGCGTGACGTAAAAAAATGCGGAAATAAATATAAACAATCCCACAAAATAGACAATCACATAAGTACACAAGTATTTTTAGGTGGAAACCCAAATCGGGTGAAAACCACCACCTAACCCTCTCGAGTTAGGATTTTCTGATCAACCAAGTTGATCAAAATCTACTAAACGAATCACTTTAAATGAGGGTGATTCAACCTTAAATACAACCACGCTACAAGTGCGAGGGTAGCGTTCCTCAACCCCTTCTCTTCACGAGAAGGATTTTGTCCCTCGAAGGAGACACGAATTCGCAAAGCGAATACCCAATCAAATAACAAAGATAAAAGAACAATAATCCTATAGAGCCAACAAAGTAATTTTAAACCTAGCTTCTATAGGAATTAGGAAACTCCCCTTTGAAAGGAGTGCGTCGGCGACGCGAATGCGTGAACAACACGACGGCGCTACGTCGCTCTCATGAACTACGGCGGGAGAGCGGGTGCGCAAAGCTTGATGCTCTCAAGATGAAGAATTAGAGCTTGGAGAGCAAGAGAGTCTTTTTGGACACAAGAGTGTGAAAGTGTGTAGCTAGGTGTGTCTTGTGTTTCTTGGTGTATATTAGTATGCAAGAGGTTCCCCTCTATTTATAGAGGCCTTAGGAAGGCTTTGGATGGCTTAGGAAAGGCTCCATAGCCGTTGGGTGCAAAGCCTAAGTGAATCAACCCGAAATCAGGAACAATCATTGCACTGACAGGGTTATCAGACGTCTAATTCTTGCATCAGACGTCTGAAAGACCACCTTAAGACGTCTGATTTCAAGGTCAGACGTCTGATTTCGTGCGGGTTCCTTCCTGACTTGAATCAGATCTAAACAGGGTTCTAGCGCAAGTCCATCAGACGACATACAGGACGTCTGGCACTATGTCTGGACGTTTGGAAACCTATTTTTTTGTGCGAATGGATTTGCAACGGCTAGAAAATCTCTGAGAAGAGATTTTCGGGTCAGTCGAGGCAAAATGGTCAATTATCAGACGTCTGGAAGGGCTTAAGGACGTCTGATAAGGCTCTAACGGTCATATCGTTGAGTGTATGCTAAGAGAGCCAACGGTCCACTAATTGGATGTCTGGCAAAGTCATCAGACGTCGACTAAGACGTCTGGTCTAAGGTCTGGACGTCTGATTTCATCAGACTTGTCCAGCCTAAATGTTGTCAGACGTCTGAATCAACAGTCAGACGTCTTAAAACACATTATCAGACGTCTGATTTGGGAATTAGACATCTGGAAGTGCTGTTTGAACCCTATATTGGTTTTCTAAGTTTTCTACAGAAAATCTAAGTATCCTAGGGTTGTGCGGGTGTTCCTAGGACTACTGTTAGGGTACTTTGAGGCTCTTTAACATGAATCTAGGTAAAAAATAAAGAGCAACAAAATAACGACAAAAGTACATGAAAGGAATAAAATGGAATTCTATCATATTCTTCTTGTCCTTCCATCTTCAATCTATCGCTCCTCTCGAATCCCCTCTGTTCTCCATCAAGCTCCTCCAATCCATCCTGGATGCGAGCTCGAATTCCGTCTAATCATGTCTACATTTGCAATTTACCTGAAATCTAAGACTCCAAGTGCAAATGTTAAATAACACGTATTTTGTTATCATCAAAACAAATGATCGTGGTACTCTAGCACCAACAAAAGCCACCAAAGTGCAGCTACCTACAACGGAAGGGAGGGGGGATTTGGAAGGAGTGAAGGGGGGGCCTCAATTGGCGATTGGCGACCGATCGAGACCCCAATAGGTCTGTGAAGGGGGTGGAACTTTAGAAGAGTCTTGCAGAGCAAGTTTGGAGGCTGTATACTCTCGACAAAAATGCTTTGATTGTTAGTGGGAGGTTCTCGGGTGCCCATGTAATTGGTATGGGGAAATTGGAAAATTTGTGCGATTACTAGAGGAGGTTAGAAGGGCAAAGCCATGCGGAGGGATTAAGAGTTAATTTTAAAAACTCCTTTTTTGGTTGAAACAATGTTAAGTAAAAAATTAATTAAATAGATATTACAACATATTTTTCAACACACAAAATGAGAGTAGTGATTTCAATTGATATATTTTAATTTTCATAGAAAATCACTTTTCATAAATAAAAAATTACTTTCTAAATAAAAAATTACTTACTATAGGTGAAAAATCATTTACAATCGATAGAAAATTAAAACATATTAGTATATTTTTATCTTCAATTGATATATTTTAACTTTTAATCAATTAAAAATTATTTTCAACTAATATATTTTAATTTACTTAATTTTCATTGCAATACATATTTACTTACTTATATCCTAATGTCAAATGGCATGACAACAAAATAGTCAACAAGAGGAACCAGCGGTAATCTCTTCAACAAGATGGTGATGTGTGCGCATTTCCCACAATCCCAATCTCATGTCGTCCATGGAATACTTAATTAGAAGGAAATTATCCTTTCTTAATTTTTTTTTATTTGAAAGTGACGAATACATCTAAACTTCTTTTCCAAAAACCCGGGGGGAAACGTGCCCCATTTGGTTACCAGGTAGGTTCGCTCCCGCTTATTAACGAAGATCATGAATTCAAGTCCATCCAATTAAAAGATCAAATGATCGATTTATCAATAGTCCCTTTTAAAGGTGAAAAAAAAAAAAATTAGACTTAAGTCTTCGAAAAAAATAGATTTTATTCTCTATCAATGTTTTCAAAATAAATTAAATACAATTATACCTAAATTTACTTGATAAAATATTGTCAATAGTCGATTTTCTATGTAGCCGAGAGGAAAAGAAGGAATAAATCAAAAAATTAATTAGATAAAATTTCTCTTATTCTAGATAACAAAGTCAAAAGTAACAAGTTAGTTTCTATGAGTTAGTTTATTTGGACGATTAGGGAAATGGTGTGAAAAAATGTAAAATGGATGTTAAATTTTAATTGTGTTTACTTGTAGAATAGTGTTAGTATCAATTTGTATTTATTTAAATTAGTATTAAATTAAAATATTAACCCTTATGGTATTTACTTGTTAATGATATTAAGAGTTTGAGTTAGAAATCGTAAAAATATAACAAAATCATAGGACTTAAACACGAGTTTACCTAACACCAGTAGTAACTGATGTTAGATAAACCAATGTTAAGATCTCTTAACCTGTGTTAATTAAAAGGAGGTTAACCCTTTAAGTAAATAAAGGTTAACCTTTTATGTTAATCCCTCAAATAAACTAGACTTACAAAAGAAGGAAAAATTTGTCCATACCCTAACAATAATATGTTGTTGAACTAATGAAGATCTGGTGTACACCCCAATCCCAGGACGAAGACTTTTCTAACCCTTACCCATCATTAACTGTTGACCCACTAATTACCGAAATTATCATGCATTCTACGAAAATATAGGAAACTGTATATAAAATGTGCATTACGTTACCGTCTTACGCCTAATAACCAAACAGATCAACTGACCTCATTCATTCTGGGTCCTTTTTAGGGATTTAGGTCCTGGTTGATTTCTCTAATTTCTGTTCAGTTCCTACAATTCCCACGTTCTCGTTACAAATTCTTCCATATGTCCACTTAAATTTTGCAAATATTACAATTGCACAAAATATGCATCGTGAAATGAAAATCTTGTTAATTAATTTCTTATATATATATACTTTACATATATAGTTACAAGTGTACGGTTGGATGAAACCGTAACGTCATGTTTTCCTACAATAATGCATGCAGTATACGTAATGATCAAGCACTTGCACATCCTTTTTTAACATGTACCATCTCTTGTAGGCTCTTTTACCTCATTCTTCGCAACAGCAACTTCTCTCGTCCCCCTCATTCGTTAACTAGCTTGCACCACACTTTCATGATGAACCATGACAATTTACTGGTTCACAATTTCTTCTTGATTGCCATCTTCCTTTTTTTTATTAATAATTTAGAATTCCATTTGGGCAATGTGAGGAGAGGTTGGTCGGCTATCATGCACACATCACATCCTCCGATGATATTGCAAGGATGAGAATTTGAACCTAATTTCCTCATGTCAAAATCAAAAATACAAACGTCACTATTTAATTTGTATGGATGACGATTTGTAATTAATCATCATTATTCTACAGCGATCATACAACCATTATTTATAGACTTGCACGAGCCCTATCCCCTAGAAAATTCCAGCCGCATTTTCTATTGAAATCGACACCAATGCATGCATTGGTGATGATTTGTTGATCGTTGTCACATAATTTTTTCCATTTTCTTGGACAAGAAACGATCATAAATGTCGCTAGGGTACGTTCACGACAGTCATGATAACCTTCGTCAAAAGTCTTCAACATGTACCACTTATTGTTAACATTTGTATTTGACATTATCGCCGCAAATACCCTTTAGAGGTGGTTTATAAACCATTGCTAGATAACGGTCACAAAATATACCTTTTCTTACGATGAATTCCCACCATTTGATCATATCCTCGTGGATCTTTCATTGTATCCTATCTCATAACCTTTGCTTGTTCTATGAAGGCTGTATCTCTACCATAATTTTTTTTTAGAAAGGGCATACATGTAAAATTCTTCTCCCAAGCCTTCTGCTTCTTTATATATACACACGATCGAGTACAACAACGACGCTGAGGAGATCCGCAGACCTTTCCTCATATGTGTAACCATGAACATGAACGGCGAGTACCGACAAGGAGAGGCAGCCTTGTCAATGGAGACCAACCGAGCTGCAGGCATGTCCAAGCGTCAACCTAGACTTCTGAGATTGGCAGGAGGAGGACCTCTGCCACCTCCGCCCATCCCAAACTGGAGGTACTCTTCTTATAACTATTCCTGCAGGAAGCTGCAGGACCTCATTGAGCGCGACCCTTTCCTTGCTGCCTACATGAAGTGCACGTCAAGCGACTACGATCATAGCAAGGTGAAGAAGGTCAAGAAGAGGAGTACTGGTGGAAGTGGGCCGCTTGGATTCTCCTGTAAGAGCGGCAGTGCTGCAGATTGGGTTCGGGAGGGTGTTATTATGGTCAAAGTCCCCACACGCCCCTTTCATAATTAATTTCTTATTCGCACGTGTTTGCTTGCGTGTTCGTGTGTGTCTTGTAATATTTGTGAATTGGGCTTTGTAATCAATTGTTTCTCGATTATCAATTCATGGATTTAAACGTGGTTTGTCTGTCTGTCTTGGTTGCATGTCTCATTTTTGGAACGCCAATTAATCTTCCTTCTCCTGCTGTATGTGTATATATGTATTTTTTTCCAGATTTCAAAATCGTTTCCTTGCTATATATATATATATATATATATGCACGGTTAAGATCATTTGGTATGGTAGATGATGATCAAAATAACCTTCCTTCCTGCTCTTTTTCCCCCAAGTTGTTGGTTGGTGATGCGCCATCGAGAGCGACCTCGTTGCTTCATTGTACAGCTACGCAAGTAGGGGCAAAGGTCCCACCGGAATTTTTTGGAGAGGAAATATATTTCATTAACAAAGGAAAGTAATCGATACAAAAGTACGTATTCCATTGGGGAAGGGAGAAAAAAAAAAGCCTAAATGCCCTCAAAGAAGAAAGGTTACACCCCTAAAAATGGAGGAGAGTCAAAATTCAGAGAGAAACTATAGATATGAAATAAAAAGAGAAAAAAAATAAGCGTTCTCAATTGAGAATCGTATGATCTCTTAAAGGAAGGTGACCCCATGCTCATAGATATGGCAAAACGTTAAAGAAAAAAATTTCAAGGGCCATTGTTAACGCAATTCAAATGTGTTTTTAAAATCACTACATCGTAGTTTAGTTGATAAAAACGTAATTAACATTTACAATTTATAACTGAAAATAAAATTATCCCGAGATCGTTTCTGTAATCAAATAAAAATGCGAATACCATTATCAAGAATTTCACGATAAAAAACTAGATTAATGAGATTGATCTTCTATTCTTAATCTAGTTTAGAAACATAAAGATTACGCAACATTCGAGAATCAAAGAAAATGATGTTTTAAATAAGGTATTGCAACGAAACTTTATTTAGAAACAAATCGTCAACATATTTCAATAGAAATCACAAATCAACTCCTAAGAGTTGTAAGTCAATCCCTAAAAGCTTGCAATTAGGACCTTAGGAATCCTTGTGGTTGGATCCTCTCCTTGCAGATAGGTCCCTCGTGCCCTTCTACGAATCATGCAATGGGGCTCCTCACGTTTGTCGGAGGGAGATTGGCTGAGGAGATTTAGCCGTTGGATGTGGCTCTAGTCGGTTGAGGATGGACATGGGATGTCCGCCAATCTGATGGTGGCTCCTGATCATCAAAAATAGGGCGTGATGAAGGCCAGTGTGGGAGGCATGGGCGGACGAAGTCGGCCAGAGAGTGTGGCCGGAGCTTGAATGGGTTGTGTTCGATGGAGCGACAGGAGGCTCAAAACCTTTGATTGGGAAAGGGCTTTTGTTCCTCACGTTGAGGTGGTGCTTGTGGGGTAGTTGGCAACGCGGGAGGCGACGTGGGGGACATAGACAACGTGTCATCGGAGTTGTGGCCAAACGCGTGGAAGAAGAAGAGGACGGCGAGGAGATTTGGAGAGATGAGGGGGTAAAGGAATTGATTCCTTTGATGGGGAGAACAACAATGACGAGAGAAAGAGAAGCCCCCTAACAATTTCAACGATAGAGTGGCGGAGGACTTAGGTTGAGAAGCTCTAAGGTTGTCGTTAATTATGGTGTTGAAGTGGAAGAAGAAGAGGATAATGGCACACCAAAACGCGGCGACGAGAAGCGCACGTGAGTTGGGGGTGCTTTGACGCTACTTGGCACGCTCGAAGAGGGGCAGCAACTATGGGAACAAACTCGCTGGAATTTGCAACCGATGATGTGGAGGTGGGAGGTGGGGAAGGTGCTAGCGGTAGGGGGTCTTCGTAAGAAAATCAAAAGTTAAGGGATCATTTGCAATGAAATTAAGAATTAAGGGTCAAATTGAAAACTAAGGAAAGATGAAGTCCAAATAAACTTAAATTCTTATGGTAACCTAATTTGGATATAAGAAATTTAATACTGGCTTCAATTTTGGGTTTTGATGAATTTTACATGGTAAATTTATGATTTACCCCAAAATGTATTAAATACCTACCTACAATTATGTTTTAGGTTGAAACGAGTTCCGATTGTCAAATCAATTATGTCAAACCTTATAAAATATTTTTAATGATTTTTAGAATGTTTAGATTACATTTATTTTCATTGGAACTATTTTAATTGAAGCGGGGAGGAAATTAGCTATTTTAATTAAGGATTAATACTCAATTTGAATAAAAATCATAAATTACTCCTTATCAACCCACTTTTAGGAAATTTAAACTCAATTGACTTTTGATTAATTATGGTTCACCCCTTACCATTATGCATTTATAGTTGTTCGTGAAAATTGCATAATTAACCTATGTTTTTATCAATTTCTCTTTCTTCAGCCCTGATTGAGTTATACCATTTTAATAGGTTAATTAGGTGAATTTAACCTTAGAACTGAGTCAAATTAAGTTAGATATAAGGTTATAGCGATGTTATCAACCACACTACAAGTAAGTCAAAATTTATCAACTCGAAGATCATATTCGACTACTAACAGATGTCAAAAATTCGACTGTATAAGCCTGAGGTCACATGTGATTCCCAACAAAATTTAAACTACACTAGAAAAAAGAAAAAAGTAGGTCCTAAAACTCCTAACAGATTAAACCAACTCAACAATATAATAAACGATTAAACCACCCACGTTGCTACCAAGTTTCTAAGCGCCCTACAGTCGCTACCAGTAGCAACTGCTAACCGCATGAGATGCCACAGCACCGAGCAAACCGCACGTCGACTTCACCGATCCACCATACGGTCGTGACATCCCACGACCGATTGAGCAACATGCAGAGCATCCTAGTGCCTCGTAACATCAAGATCCTCACGCACCGAGCGTTCGACCCACGTCACACTAAGCATCCACCATTGTGTGCCGAGCAATCGATCGCCATGCAACCTCTCGGAACATTGTCGCCGCCACTGCACCACGGCCTCGAACGGCCTCAATGAATAACTGCCACCTTTGCACGTCAAGGGAAAGGCTCGCCTTGCCAAGAGGAACATTCGAAGGAGGAGGAGAGTGAGTGTGGTGGAGAGAGGGCTCTCTGTATCCTGTATTAGAGTAAGAAACAAGGGTGTACAGCAATAATGTAATAAAATAGTAAACCAATGTTCATTAATTTTGCTTCTCCCTTTCCGGTGACGGAGCCTATTACACGGTCCTCGATCTCGACGCCGCAGGTTAGTTGTGACCTCCTCAACTACTTCCATTATCATTATCGTTAAGGTACATGGAATCCATTTTAAAAGTTTTATGTAATTCCTTTTTGCTTTTTGAAATACCGAGTCTGGTTTTTCTTAGATCGTGCACTTCAGTTCATTGTAATCCTGTCGTCGATTTTTCAAGGAAATATTAAAAACTCGGATTCTTATTTACGTCATCTTTTCATAGTTATTGTAAGACTTTGCTTTTGTTATATACATACATATAATTTACAATATTTACAAAATGAGAGCTTACATTTTAATTTTTATTTTTGGATAAAGTAAATGTTGAAAGTACATAATACATGAAACATGAAAAATCTAATATACATATTTTCAATAATTTCATGCCAATAAAACATATAAGATCAAGAATGTTTATAAAGATTTGATAAGATTTAGAATAAAATAGAAAATAAATAATATGCATCAATGTTACGGTGATTGAAGCACTTATGAAGAATTTTCATTAAAGAAGGTATCATCCTTATAATACCAGTACGTTGGGATCAGACGAGTAAGGTTGTAAAAAAAAATCGAACTTGTCTAACTCGACTTGATTAATGGACTTAAACCCGACCTAAACCCATTTACATTAAACGGGCTTAAAGTCATTTATTAAATGGGTCGGGTTCAGGTTTACCCCCACAAATTTGCTCAACCTAATTAATGAGAAATAAATCCCCATGTTGAAGTATATAGACTCGTTTAATAAATGAGTTGGACCTGACCCGACCCATATGACGACCTTACTACCGTGTTTCTCAAGGATACGACAACCCAATTTCTTGCACTTTACTGCATAAGTTATAAAAGACAAAAATCTTTTATACCCAATAAAAAATATATCTACTTTGGATGTGTTACTAAAATTTTTACCAAATCTCTTTAATTTCAATATAAATTCTCATATCACTACACGTCAATTACATCCTGAGTAATACAATAGACTCCCCAACATGAATGGTAAAGCTTTCGTTACGACATATTCAATAAGGTCAACACCATCTTCATCAACTCAATATCCAAACAACTTCCTACGACCCGATCTCCTTGGCCAGGGTTTGGGCTAGCCTATTCTGTGGCCTTGGTATGAAAAATTAATCCACATTCACCAACTTCTTTTAAAAAATAGTGGAAATTCTTGACGACGATATTGGCACGTCATGATCCTCCTCCATGAGAGATTGGATCACTACCGAAAATCTGACAAAACAACCTATGAGGTGTCATTAGTCGGCATTCCATCCTTAGAAGCATCATTCAACTTCTTCGATATATATATATATATATATATATATATATATATATATATATATATATATATATATATATATATACACACACACTTCACATGACATAGAATCTTCAACAACATTCAAACTACCGAATGAAATTGGCTTGATGTAGGTTCCACCTAATTGCATTACCTTTGCCAAGCACATGCAACAATGTTAGGATAATACGTAGTCAGGAGTAGTTGCATCCAAAAGGATATTGTAAGTGAAGGGCGTAGAAAGAGAGTTGCTAAAGCCATGGACATCAGCTGGATGACTGTCCCTTAATTTCATCATCATTTTTAACCATAGTTTTAAAACTATTGTCTTCGTTCCTTAACAATCACAGTAATCAACTAGGTTCTATGCGTGTTTGATTACATTAGCAACGTCACTCACACAATTTTCAAAGATTGCCTTGTATCTTGCATGGAAGATAACATATAAATTATAATTAGCAGACTTAAAGAAACTATTGCTTTCATTACATGTAACTATTGGAATTAATCCTCATAAGATTTGAATTAAATAATAAATGAGACTAATTTAATCAATAGATTTGGTCATATCAAATAAAAGGCTCATGTCGATGGATAAAGGGAAGGATGGAATTGGTTATGAAAGGAAATCCCAATGGGATTAGGATTTCCTCCCTTGTAAAAAGATAGAAAAGCTTCTCAATTTGACACATCTTCGTTAGAAAAATATCCTAAGATGTCGTCTGATAAAGGAAATTATTAGGAGAAATAAAATTTAAAAATAAAAAAATGAAGAAATTAAGGGATTTAGTGTTTTACTAAATTTGTTGTCCTGTCAAAAGAATTGAAAAATTTTATTTCATTTAAAATATTCGGTGGAATAAGTTAATGCAATAACAAAAAAATTAGTTAAAAAAGAATAGTATACAGAATTAATAGGTAAAATTAAATAATTCAAGTAGATAGAGATAATCTTAATAGAGAATGAGAAGAGCAACATGAGGATAATAGTTAAGGAGATGATTTGCTACAGTAAATGTACGGAAGAAGAAGAGGTAGTAGATGTGGGAGAATTATTATATAGGTAACAACTGTTGTAACCAGTGTTGTTTGACCACATTGGCGACCTTGATCATGATTATTTATATGTCTTGTGTATCATAAATATTTTTAATAATAATTTTATTATTTTTATGTTTTTGAAATAATTCATGGCAATCATTTTTCATTAGTTTTCTATTTTCACATAAATTAGAGATAGAGGGATATAAGAGAGACGAGGTCAAGTCCTTGCAAGAGTAAGAAGGAGGTTTAGTGCTAATAAACTCTTATTTTGAGGATATTTTTGCTTTAACAAAATAGATATATATTTGTGAAAAGAAGATATTTTTGATTTTTAAGGTGTAAATGTTTAAAAATTAAATATATTGATTGAGAGGATTTTTGCTTTAACAAAATGATAAATATAAAATTGATGCCTTGCCAAGATGAAAAACCTCCAATAAAAAATAATAATAAGAGAAAACTACCACGAAAACAACCCTAATAAAATTTACAAATATTTTGCATTCTTGTTTACAAATCTAGAAAATTATTGCATAAAAATATTTCATCAAATCTAGAGACAGAGAGCGAGAATAATGGTTTCGAGAGAGAGAGAGAGAGCTGTGAGAGGAAAATAAAAGAGAGTGAGAGAAATAAAATGAAAGAGAAAAATAGATGAATAATGTTCTCAATTCAAAAAAAAAAAAAGAGAAAAACTAATAGCCATGTTTACGGCTAAAAAAACATGGCACACGAGAGGTGAAGATTGCATGCACGTGGGAAAGCCTCACTTGGCGGTGAGTGTGGCTAGTGGTGGCCTATCGGAGAGGAGGGATGCGATGATCGATGGCGATGGCGTGGAGAATGGCAATCGGAGATGGCTGCACGAAGTGGAGGAGGTTGGTAGCTTTGGGTTCATGTGAAGGAGAAATAAAGGAAGAAGAAGTCACAGTGGTGGCATGGTGCAAGGTTGCTCTGTCGAGGTTGCTGTCGGTGGAGAGAGAAAGCACCGTGGGTGCCAAGGGGTGTTGCTCAAGTGGTGATGAGCCTCGGAAAGCCATCAACAGATTTAGACGAGTAGGAAGCGTTGTTTAGCCATTGATATCCGTCACTTAGGAGGAGAGGTCAACAATCACCAAGCAAGCATAAGGGTATCCAGTGATTTGGTGACCTACTTCCACCGTAAGGGGTGTACATCTAGGGGGAGGATGGTACTCCTACGTATGCTTTATTATATCAGTAATTATAGGATCTTTTCCTCTCCCTCTCCGGGGATTCCCCTTTTACTGGAGGCCTCCCTCTCTATTTATAACATGAGGGGAACCCTTACTCGATGCCCTCCGATACCCCTACTTGCCAGGCTACATGGTAGCTGTCAGGGTATAGGTGGTTAGGCCCATCTTATCGTATCTTCTACCCTTGCTGTGCTCAATCTTTTGGCAGGCTGGGTGAGTTCCTACTGAGATCCAGTTGGTCTTAGGCAGAGCAGGCGGTGCCGGTTTCGCCTGTTGACCCTGTAGTCGAGTAGTTGGATCCTCTATCATGTCATGTGCGGAGTTTTGAATCCGATGACAGTTTTTGTCCCTCATCATATTCCCTCACTCTCTAGCTAGTGTGAACTACTGAGAGAGTAGTGAGAGTGCCCAAAACTCCATGGTAGATAATGCCCCCAGATGTGCTTCCGGTTGTTGACTAGTCGATTCTCGCTTAACAAGATGATAATTCAAATAATTTGTTGTTTGTATTTTTAAGTGGTGTAAAATCGACTAATCAAAGTATTTAAAATTAACCACTCGAGAGAGCGGTCATGTCCATAGGGAGACAGTTGCCTGTTAAAACTCGCAAAAGTCACAAACAATCATTTATCGAAATTTTCCCCCAAACACAGAATCGAAATCCTTCTAGATTAGAGTTATAACAATGATTCTGGTATAAAGGGAAAAAGGAGGGGTACTTGTATAAAATAACACAATATATAATCCATTAAATGATAAATGTTGGCTTGACAATGGCATATGATGTAAAAACAAATACCAAGGGAAACAGGGGATTCCCTTCAAGTGGCGTGCACGCGGAGGGGAGGTGATGGCCGGCGGCGAGGAGCTCACCGGAGCTAGGCGGGGCCGGCATGCATCCGATGGTGGTAGCAGCACGGCGGATAGTGACCGGAGGTGGCCGGACGAAGCGGAGAGGAGCAGCAGTGATGGTTGCGTGCTATTGCTGTTGGAGTCGAGGGCGAGGTGGCGATTGCTGCGTGCTGTTGCAGGAGCGAACGTGTGCGAGGAGGGGTCGATGAGGAGGCGAGGCCAGCTGCGGGTGATGCGCGAGGGCGTGCAGTTGGGTGACACTGCAGCTAGCTACTGCATGCAGGTGGGGGCTGTGCGCGGGCTAGAAGCGAGGGGATGCGGGCGGCCTGCAGCATGTGTGAAGGTGGTTGCTGCTAGTGCGCGCGGGGCAATCGTGCACAGTTGTTGCTGGCCGCTTGTCTTGGGCAGTGGTAGTGAGGTGATTGGCGATGGTGGTGGGTCTGTTGGGTTCATGGGGAAGGAGGCAAATGGTGGTGCATGGAGGTTGAAGAAGAAAAAGATGAAGTGGCAGGGGAAGAAGAAGAAGAGGAAGATGGTGGTGGCATTGCAGATAAGTATGGAAATGAGGAATCATGAGTGGGAGATGCAACGAAAAGTTGGGTGAGCTTCAGCCTGAAGGTGATCGGTGTTGGGTTCCACGTAGAGGTGGAGGTGCTGGAGGTGACGGCCTGTTGGAGATAGATGCACAGTGGTGCAAGAAAGCTCCGGGCGACAGTGTGGCTTGTCACACCACACGCCCAAGGTGGTGGAGACTTGTTGCTGCAGTTGAGGCCGACGGTGATGAGCGGAGGAGAGTTGAACTCTCTGCACAGTAGTGGAATGGGATGGAGGCCTCCTTAGCAAGGCAGGAGGTGATTTGCTCTTATAGCTGCAGGGAAGTCGTTGAGGCAGGAACAGCAATGGAGATGAAACGATGGTGGTGTTGGCGACAGAGATCCAAGTTTTTCACTCACCATCATTGCCGTCTTTAAGCTCCTACAGTCGTTGAGAAGATAATATTTAAATAATATAAAGAAAATATATATGTGGATTATTTATGTACAAAACCCATAAGAAATACTAAATCCTATTCCTATTTAAACTATGTATGTAATGCATGCATGCAAACTAATTTATAACTAGTCACTTTGATTCTAATTCATGCTATCATATTTACACATGAATGTAATGTATGAAATATACATGAAAGTATATTTATAAACTAATTTATTTACATAGTAATACATGCTATGTATATCTAAGTATAAACTTAATGTCTAGGCATTAAAATAATAAATTAGGCCACAAATGTGGGCTCATCAGCTGTGTTGCAGTGGGGAGGACATTTGTGATGGAGGAGTTGGGGTGGCTTTTATCTGCTTTCAATCGCTTGGAAGAGGTGCCTTGTTAGGGGTGTTTAAGCCTGAACTCACGCCGGCCTTACGAGGCGGCATTACCAGAGCTAAACGTTGGTCGTGTAAGCCCGAGTTCGTGATGTCCTTACAAGGCAACATTTGTCAAGTTTAGGGCCGATGGGCCCTGTCTTGCGTTGGCCTTACGAGGAGGCATTAGGCGTATGAGCCATAGGTTCGTACTGGCCTCATAGGGCAGCACTTGTTGAACTTAGGGCTAATAAGCCCTGGGTTATACCGACCTTAGGGAGGTGGCTTGGTTTAGGCATGGGGTGTATGAGTCTGGCCTGTACTGACCTTTGGAGGTGGCATGAATTGGGCGTGGGGCGTATGAGTCCTAACCTGTGTCGACATTAGGAGGCAGCAATATTTGGGCATGGGGTGTATGAACTCTAGCCTGTGCCGACCTTAGGAGGCAACGCTTCACCAAACTGAGATGCTGAGATAAGCCTTAACTGTTGTTGCTGTGAGCAGTTGTGGCCCGAAGCGTCATGCCTTTTTGGAAAGGTGTGGGACGCTTTTTGAATGCCTGACGTGTAATAATGCACGGGGTCCTTGACCGGTGGTTTTATTAGTGCGATTATGCAACCGCGAGATCGATTCTGTCTCTTGGGGGATTTAGTTCCTTGAGAATTGGTGATCCTCAGGGGGTAGAAAGACATTATCGCCCTCAGGGGTTATGTGGTGGGGCTATAAATAGAGATCGGAGGTGGCCCTTGCTTCACCACCTTCCATCCACTTTTGCCGTGCTTGAGGGACTTAATAGTTGCAGGAAGAAACATCCTTGTTTTGTTCACTCCTTTGATAAGGCTTCATCATCGAACTTCTGCGTGTTCGGTGGAGCGGCCGAAGGGCGATTATGTGCAGCTCTTTGGATGGGGGTGAGCCCCTCTTTGTGCCCCCGTTCAACGCATGGGTTGAGTTAAGGGCTTGCACTCCTTTATTTTCCTGTTGTGTCCTATCCCCTCTTTTGCGCGCTTATTTTGCCGCTCTGGTGCAAGCTTCTGGAGGTTTTCTTTGCTGAGAGATTTCAGATGTCGCGGCGATCCCTCTTGGTTGGGGGTGTTGTTCGCTCGAGATCAGGTTTTAAATCGTTGCATTACAGTATAGTTGAAATCTTGCAAAAAACAGATAAAATTTATACTCAAAAAAATCCGAGGTCGTTCGCTAGGAGCAAGTAGGAATTCAATTCTCAAAATTGCAATTTAAAACAATAAAGATAAGAAATTACAATCAGAAATTGATTCAGAATAATATGGCAATAAGATCAATGTGTCAGACTATAAAAAGAATGCAGTAAAATGGTGATTTGAATCACCAATTACTCCTAACAATAATATCTAATGGAACTCAAGAGCTATGAATGAAATGAACTCAAGTCAGCAGGTTGATTATTCAATCAGACGTCTTAAACATCTAATGAACAGTGCTTTTCTTTGCTTCTTCTTTCTCTGATTTCTTCTTCAATTCTCTTCTTGCTTTCCTTCTTCTCCTTCTCAGACTCTTCTTCTGCTGCGGCTCTTCTTCTCTTCCTTTTCTTTCTCTACTTTCTCTTCCTTCTCTTTCTTTCTCTGCTCTTCTTCTTCACACAGAGCGGGAAGGGTCTTTAGATTTTGGCTAAGTGTTAGCCAACTTCCCAGAAAGCAAAACCCTCCCCTACCCCGCGCACTCTCCTCTCTCTTTCTCTCCTCGGGTTTCCTCCTTTATTCTGCCTTCACAAGGCCATGCACAGTACCAGGTTATCGGGTATTGGACCTAGAGTGCACCTGGGTCCAACTCACCGGCAGTGAGTGGTGAGCGAGGAGTGGATAGCATAGGCGAGTAGTCGGATCTGCGCAAGGCCCGTGGGGTAACGGGTCATGGGCGAGGTGCAAGTGAGGTGTGTGAGGGACCTTACCCCTATGTTTCTTGAGGCGGTAAGCTGATGCGACTTTTTCCTCTTATGCCACTGTGTCTGCTCTTCCCTATCTGAGGTGGGACTAAATCCCACCACCTTCTTCTTCGCATAGCTAGCAGCAGCTGGTGGAGAGGTCTTCGTCTAATTCTGTTCAAGTTGTGGTCAACCACTCCAATTAATGATCCAAGGGCGGTCCTGGAATGTAGCCGCGTCACCTGAAGGTGGCTCCTGGAGCTGCAGTTGCTGAAGAGGGCTTCAAGCAAGCTCTAATCTTGCGTTCATGGAGGCGGAGGAATGAATACTTGAAAACAACAGTAAGGCCTTTCGACCGCATCAGAAAGCTCAGGAATGATCGCTAGAGCATGGCAAGTGTAACAGTGGCAATGGCATGCCGTGAGAGGGTGTATGGTGGTGTGTGGAGGTCGAAGATGGTGGTGCAGCAGTGGATGGGTCATCGGGGTGTTAGGATGAGTAATAGGAGAGGAGATATTAGGGATTTTGTGCGGTGGAGCACGGCGGAGCTTATGGAGGTGATAGCGGCATGATTCTTGTAGTGTGGCGGTGAGTAGGCATCGCCGGAGCTGGAGAAGATGAAGTGCGTTGAGGGAGAAACAGTGGTCGTGAGCATGTGTAGAGAGTGGGAAAGCGAAATAGAAAGAGAGAGAGAGTAAGAGAGGGACTTAGCAAGGTAGTAGGGAGGCGGAGGGCTCCGGTGTTGATCGACTAGAGCCGGAGAAGGAGGAAGAAGCGGTGAGGCAGCGACGATGACGCAGACGGAGGAATGCCCTCCCTTTGGCTGGGGAGGGTCGCGACGAAGAGAGGAAGAGTTTAGGCCGTCCAATTTGATGGTTGGACGGCTGGAGGAGGGAGATCCAGACAGGTCACCGGAGCAGGGTTTTTTGGTGGCCGGAGGAGGGGGATTAAGGTGATTTAGCACCCAAAAACTTGCTAAGGAGCATGGCCGTGCACCATGAGATCTTTTATAGGCCATAGGAAGCCCTTCCAAGCTTAGAAAGAAGCTTCCAATCTCGGAAGGTTTTTGCGAAATAGGATACCCGAACCTTTGAAAGGTTCACATGACCTTTTGGAAAAGAATTGGAGCCCAAGGAATGGCTTAAATGGAAGGCAACTTCCCAAGGAGTCCCCGTATCAATTTTAGAAGAGATTGATTGAGAATCGAGCGAGAAATCCTCGCTCGAAACTTGACGGTGAAGGTTTAACCTTCCAAAAATGGCACGGGGACCTACTTGTGAAGAGGACAAAGAAGTTGGGGGGCTATTTGTAAGAGAATTCAAAAGTCAAGGGTTAGAATGAGACAAAAAGAGTTTGACTGGACCAAAATATAAACTTGGTCAAGATGATCTTAGATTGGCTCAAATTTTGGTACAAACCTAATTTTGATCCAAAGAATCCAATGGTGAAGTTATATTAGGTTTTGACCTCGTTTGAATGGGTAATTTATGCAAAAACCCAAATTAGGGCAAAAGTCTATCTAAGACTCTATTTTGGGTTAAGACTAGTTTTGATGGTCAAATTGAGGGTAGAAAACCGTAGAAAATATTTTTCTATGAATTTTAGAGGGTTTAGGCAAATTTTATCCTAATCAGAACCTCAATTATTAAGTGGATCTGTTTTTAGGGTTTCAAAAGTTATTTAATTCTCAAAACACACGAAAACCCTTTTCTATCTGTTCTAACCCACTTGTTAGCCTTTTAGGACCATTTGACCCTTAATTACCCCTTGAGAAAACTCATAATTGTACTGAAATTGAGATATGCTATTAAAACTGCAGTTTTACCCCTATTTTCTTGTCTTTCTCTCCAGATGATTATGCGATGAATTACAGTCCTCCGTCGGTTGTGTAGGAGTATTTACTGACTTAATCAAATCAAAATGAGCTAGTTATGGCTTATGATGGTGTTCCCATCAAGGGGCTATCTTGCATGGGGGACGCCTATGTGACGAGGAGAGAAGAAGCAATCCTCTTGTTATCGAGGAGCTCAATAGGAAGCAGGAGGGAGGTCGAGAAAGGGCGGAGCATGCTCTCTTAGGGTGTCCACTGGGCGAACCCCTGCTGAGCATTTGTTGGGAGAAAGATACAACCTCTTTTGCCTACGTGGACCTGTGTGGAGAGAGCTCTAGATACTGGGTTGCGGTAGTGCCTCCTGAAGTTTGGGAGGAGGTCGTTTCTTAGCGGAGCCTCGACGATCAGCTCTTTTGGTGACTCCGTGAAGGTGGGGCAGGGGTTGCTGCTGTTGGGAGCTCCTCTTGTGGGAGTGTACTTGCCCGAGTAGAAGTGGGGTAGAGCTCAACAGGGGCGCTGGTCGGGACGAGTATAGTGTCTGCCCAGGCAGTTAAGCTCAACTAGCTATCCTCATAGGAATGACCTGCTGGAGGGCTCATGGCCTTGACTAGGTGGGGTGCCTCAGTGATATATAGGAGGGTAGCCCACACGACTGAGTCATTGCGCCTGCCTCACGTCGCCGTTCTAACCTGCCAAGACTTGCCGCTCCACCTGCATGGCTCCCTAGTCAGCCATCCTTCCTCTGCAGATGGGATTGTGGGGGAGTTCATCTCGCCTGGTCAGGGGCTTACCATGGGTAGGCGAAGCTAGACGGGAAAAGGCGGACCTCCGTCAAGGGGTCATCTCAAGTTGCAGGGTCAGCCAGTCTTAATGCCACACTATCACCTGTGCTACTGAAGGTGAGCAAGGTCGAAGACCTAGGGCGAGACAGCTGAGTCGTGATGATTGGTGCTATCCTTTTCTTTGTACTAGTTTGCCTTTCAGCTGTAATTTAGCTGGAGACAATAATCTGGGGAATGTAACAATCGATGCTTATGTAAAGGAAAATGTTTTTTCATTCCTTGTATGAAGAACTGCTCGTATGTCAAGTGTGAGGAATTGCTTTTCCGCCTAGGATTTTGTATCTCGCATGTGTTATGTGAACCACGTTTTACGAGGCTTGGCTTGGTTTCTTTTGCTCGCTCGAATGACTTCGCATAAAGGCTTGTCCCATTACTTCCTCTCAGCTACTTATTGGCATGGCCGAATGAGATGCCCGAGGAGAGGGCTATCAGAGGTATTAGCCTAGCACTCATGTCTTGCACCTGTGAAGGCACAAGTGAGTGACCCTTGGGGGTCTTCTTGCTATTTTTGTGGTCTGATAGTTCACCTGGCGCCTTATCGATTCGTCTATGCCAGGTACATGGGGTAATTGTGTTGACCGTGGGTGGAATCAGTGCCTTGGTTGCACCCCACTTGGATAATGGGGTGGGCAAACGTAGACCCTCTTGGAGGGAGTGGCACACTTTCCTTAGGTGAGAGGTTGTGTTGAGGCTACTCAGTATGTAGCGCTTATTTTTCGCGAAATAGTTGAGCTGGGGTCGTTGGCCATGCATGCCTTGCCTTTGAATGACTTGTCGGTGCAAGAGCACCTCGATCATTGATTTTAATTATAACAAAACACTTGTTATTTAATATTTGCATTTGAGTTATAGTTTTAGGATAAATGCAAATGAAATCAAGTGTGAAGGAGTTCAAACTTGCATCCATGGCGGATTGGACGAGCTTGATGGAGAAGAAAAGATGGAGCTTCGCGTGGTGAAGAAAAGAGAAGGGAAGATGGAGCTTGACAAGAAGAATATGATAGATATCTTTTTATCTTCTACTTTGTATTTGTTGTTTATGTTCTTTGCTTTTTTATTTCCTGGGTGATTGTTAAAGAGCCCCAAAGTAATATACCATAGTCCTAAGATCACTTACACAACCCTAGGATACTTAGACAATCTTTGACAAACTTAGAAAATCAATATAGAAATCTGTCAGCCTGATCAGACTTCCAATTTGGACATTAGATGTCTGATCTTGACTTTTAAGACGTCAGACCTTTTGTCCAAACGTCCAAAACACTTAGGCTAGTGACCTACTCTCTGTCTGTCACCTTCAGACGTCCAGCCCATAGTCCAGACATCTTACAAGATGTCTGAGGACCCTGTTAGACGTCCAACAATAGGACCGTTGGACTATCATACCTTTATCTTAGAGAATTAAGTGTTAATCAGATTTACATCTACTTTTAGACGTCTGTAGAGCATCCCAAACGTTTGATAAATAGACGTTAGGCTAAGATTTGACCCAATCTCTTTTTGTCAAATGTTTTAGATATTAAGCCTCTTGAGAAATCCAATCTTATGAAGGATTGCTTTTCAAGATGTCCAGCCCTCTTGTCAGATGTTTGGTTCGTCGTCTGTGCAACTTAACACTAGAACCCTGTTTTAATCTGGTGAAAACAGGAAGGAACCCATCTAGAATTAGACGTCTGATTCTTGTCCCAGACGTCTTAAAAGTAACTCTTAGACGTCCGTCTTGATCCAACTCAGTTCAGATCATCAACCCTTCTAGATTAGATGACCAAACTTTAGATCAAACGATGACCCATACGTCTGACCATAAAACTAGATGTCTAATAACCCTGTCTAAATCATAAATGACCATGATTTCGGTGGGATTTTGGATCACTCTCTTGAACCTTGTTCCCGACGACTACAAGAGGCTTCCAAGGCCTTCCAAAGCCTTCTTAGGACCTCTATAAATAGAGGAGCACCCTACCTAATCTAAGCACACCTTGTAATACTATTTCCACATCATATTGTGTCCAAATAATCTTGAGAAGAGATCTTACTCTCCAAACCTTTGTCTACATCTTGAGAGCACCATCTTGGCCATGCACCCACTCTCCTACCTACGAATACAAGAGCGTCGTTGTGCCATGGCATAGATCACGCACTCCGCATCACTAGCCAATGCACTTCCATCAAAGGGAAGTTTCCTTTGCTATAGTAGTTAGTTAGCTTTATACTTTGTGGCTCTATAGGATATTTGTATTATTGTCTTTGGTTGAGTATTTGCATTGAGAATTCTCGTCTCGCTCGCAAGACAAGATACTCCTCGTGAAGATGAGGGGTTTAAGATACACTATCCTTGTACATAGTAGTGTGGTTGTAAGAGGTTAAGTCACTCTCGTTTAAGTGACTTGGTTAGTAGATTTGATCGACTAGGTCGATTGAAAAATCCTAAGTCGAGAGGCTTAGGCGGTGATTGTTACCTCTACTTGGATTTTCACCTTAAAATCATTGTGTACTTGTGAGATTGCTTATTTGTATAATTGTCATATGTTTTTCGCATTACTCTTGTATCACACTCAATCTCACTCCCTCTGTCTAGGGAATTACATGACTTTCCTTGAGAGGTGGCGTTAGGAGAGGGAGGAGAGTCCTGGCTTGCCTTGCTGGCTTTCAAGCAGGACGCCCCGGTCCATCATGCATTCTCCTAGAGTAGGCTATTGACGAGATCTGCTAGGGCAGAGTCTGGTAGGTATGTGACTCCATCCGCGCCACTTGGGCCCTTCTTCTTGGTGCTCAGGAGTGAAGGGGCTAAGGCCTCTTTGGCGATGTTGCCCCATGTCCTTCTGCTGAGGACTAAGGGGGGACTTGGGGCTCTTATTGGGATGTGCCCCTCTGTCTGGGGACTATCTGGTTGGGTCTCTTGCGAGACCCCTTGGTTGAGGTAGATCTATCTTTGGTGGTACTTGATGCAAAGGTGCCTGTTGCAAGAGTGCTTAGGTACCTGTCCTTAATGAAGAAGCTTCAAGGTAGGCTTTGTTGGTGGAGCTTGTGCACGTGCCCTGTTTCGGGCCACCGCTTCTTTTGAGGGTCGTACCCGCCATGGGGGTTCAATAGAATCGTCTTGGAGGACTCCCTAGCTTCAGCCCTTTAGTGTGACGTGGCCAAGGTAGGGTAGATCCCTTGCCTTGACGAGCTAGGCGGTGTCGTCAAGGTAGGGCCAAGTAGCCGAGGTTGAAGAGCCTGGTTGAATTCCTATAAGGGTTACCTCGGACCTAGTCATCAAATCGCGATCCATCACCTCAGCTTCTTTAGAGAGGCGAGGGCCTGGAAGTTGGCCGCCAGGTGGCCAACTAAATCCACAAAGACGGTTAGTGGCTTTGTCACTTTCTTGAATGTGGCCACTCTGCTGCTGGGCCCACTCTTATCATATGAGGATGAGGGGTGATTTTGTCAACGTGACCGCGGGGCGTGATACCGCTAGATGTTTTCCTACCCGGCTGTACCCTCGAGTGGGGTGAGCGCAAAAGGATTTTCGTATGGATCGACCTTTGAGGGTGACCACCTATGAGGGCCTTCCTTCGAAAGGTGGCTGATGAGAGACTCATCATGACTCTTAATTACCCTTACTTAACTAGTTTCCCTAGTTAATTAGCCAATGATATACTTAATACAGGGTTAATTATACTATAAGGGATTAAATAAGGACCTTCAAAATAAGTTAAAAACACTAAATTATATATCAATTAATAGTAATAATAATTTAATTAATAATTTGGACTCAAATATTAAACACTTAGCTGCTTAATATTTAAACTTAGTTAATTTTATGACCTAACTACTTAATTAACTTAAGTAAATTAATCACTTAATTTAATATATCTAAAAAGGGAAAAATCATAAATTCAATGCATGAATATAATATCTACCTAATTTATAATTATATATAAAAAGTTGAAAAAGAAATAAATTAAAATAAACCCAAAAACCAACTGTTTACGTTTAGGTCCTTAGCTTCTATGACAATTGAGATGTTTTCGTACAACTAGGTCCTTAATTTTTATTGCATAGTGGTCCCTGTGTGCAAGCCTTCGTCGTCTTCTTCGTCCTCAGCCTTGGACTGCCAAGGAAGTCTGGTCACCATACCACTTGATCACCTTTCATCCAGTTTAAGAATGTCCTCGCCACGGTTACTAGCCTTCTGCTCACCTCCTCCTCTTCATTCGGTAGCTCGGATTTCCTCTTAATCCTCTCTAGGACTAGCGAAGAAGCTCACCGGTGTTGGAGACGATGTTGGTGAGTTAGGATGTACCTAGCCGTGAATCTATCGAAGTTCTTCCCCCTTAACCACCGCCACCACCTATAAATAGCCATGGCCATCTCTGATTTCAGAGGTTGGCTCCCTACATTCTTCCCCCAACTGAGACCGACAATAGGCTATTCTCTTCCCTCCGACGACCTCTCACCCCTCTTTTGGAGTGCTTCCGGCGGAGGCGTTCATTTCCCTCAACTCCTCTTCCTCTCCTATTGCTGTGACAGAGCTTAGGAGTGCCCCATCTTCCTCTCTACTCCATTTCCTTTCTCGTCGAAGTTTGATCCGACTTCATCGGATTTCATCCTCCGTTACGATCCATCGATGGAGATCCCTTTCCCCCTTCATCCATGTAATTGTAGATTACCATAGATTTTAGTTTAGAGTAGTTTAGTTAATTAGTTAGTTGATTAGTTAGTGTTAGCTCATATGAAAGCTTCTTCTTCCCCAACTCCGGTGAGGCCAAATCCGGCCTCATAGGACTTTGATTCACATCTTTATCCACTCGATCACCATCCTCACCTCACCACGATTCCATTTCACCTTCTCCCTCCTCAATTATATCACCCATTTGCCTAATCCACTACACCTCCACCAAAGACCTCCGTTGTCCATGGCGGAGGTCCACAGCTTAGATCACCTCCAATTGGGGCCCTCCGTCACCTATACACAACTACAGGGCCTCGATCCACTCATCAATTAGCTTCATACTTCACCACAGCTAAAACACCTAATTTCCATCAACCTCCTGAGCTTGATGTCAATGGTGGCTCAGGAGGAGTTCCTTCGTCTAATTAATCATCTTCACACCTTCGCCATACTCTTCTAAACTGTTCCCCTCACTCAATTAAGTGAGAGGATCACTCTTGAGTTCAGACAAACTCAGGAGATGATTTTATTGAATTTTGAATTAATCTGTACATCTAATCTTTAATTTGCTCAACTAATTTTATTGAATCATTTGAAACTATTTCTGAAGAATTTCATGGAGATTTGATTCTATTTCAATAGTCATTGGAGCTCTGGTGAGCTCCGACGACTCCAATTTGAACCTCAACCATCCAAACTTCCTCTGAAGCTCCAGAGCATCATTATTGGATTAGAAGAGTTGAATTCACTTATTGGATTTGCATCAAGACAAGGTTTTCTCTTTGATGAGTCTCATCTTCTCCAACTCCGGTAGAGTTGGAGAGACTCATTTCTTGAGGAATTAAGCTTGGAAATCAGCCCTGAAGCTTCAGTAGAACCTTTAGAACCTATTCTAGACTTCAGTTAAGCTTGAGAACTCCTAATCTCCTCTGTCGAACAAACCTCACTTTGACCTTAGGCGGTGTTACGATCGTGGCATCAGACGTGTTTTTAAGACATCTAGGAAGTGGCCCAGACGTCTGTCCAGACATCTGGGAAGTGCGCGCGCAGACTGCACCCGCCGCTTTCGTTCCTCTTTTCCTCTCTCTCTTCCTGGAGGCACGCCGCTCTCTTCTCTCTCTCCCCGCGTGGCCTTATAAGACACCCTCGCCCTCTCCCTCACCCTCATCTCCTCCGCCTTCCTCTTCTCCTTCTCCCTGCCAGTGCGAGAGTGAGAGCGAGCGAGTGAGCGGCGGCAGCAGCGGCCGCGGCGAGCGTGCGGGAAGGAGGGTTGCGAGCGGAAGGAAGAAGCTCGACTGCGAGGGTTTGAGCTTGTCGGGGCAGCTAGAGCCGGTCGGCGGGGGAGCGGCGGGCGTGGGGTGTCGCGGAGGGGCTGCTACAGCACGGGTAGCAGGCGGACAGGGCGCGGCGCGGCCGTGCGTCGCGGGCGGAGAGCGAATCGGGCTCTGGTTCTGGAAAATTTTCCAGAATTAGACGTCTGGACTTACGACCAGACGACGCTGAAGACGTCTGGAGGACTGTCCAGACGTCTGATAGGTAAGATATTCCTATCTTCTCCCTTTTTCGCGTGTACGGCCATGCAGCCGTCCGTCGCGACTTCGCCTGCGTTTCGTCGTGCTGAGACCAGGTGTGTGTGTGCACAGGTTCTGCTCGGGAGGGCGCGAGGGCTCGCCATACCACGTAAATCAGACGTCTGGCCGAAGTGCCAGACGACAGAGAGAACCTCCAGACGTCCTGGGAGACAATCGGACGTTCTGGAAACCAAGCCAGATGTCCCAGCAGGCTTCTGGACGTCTGAAGGACTACGCAGAACTAAGGTACGACCTGACCCACCTTTTAAGACGTCCGGAAGAGGTTCCAAACGTCTGATTTTGGACAATTTCGTCATTTTTGACCCGTTTAGGACCCGTTCGGAGTCCGTTTTCTGCGTTTCGAGTTGCGTTCTTTCCAGAATAAATTCCTCTACCCGTTTACAGTAATTGTATACCGTTCTAAGAAACTCCTTATGATTGATCCTTGTGTTAGGACCCCGTTCCGTTGCAGTCTTGGGGGTTGCGGAGGCACGCGGGATTGCCGACCACGCCCCTATTACTCCCGTTTTCGCTAGTAGAGTGGCTTTTTAATTTACTTAACAAAATTTGTTAAAATTATGGAACAATTAATAGAGTCTAGGGCATTGCATGAACCCTAGGACTGAGAAACTAGATTGAATGATAGATCCTAAGGTATTGCATGAATCCTATGACTGGAAAACTAGATTGAATGATAGATCTTAGGGTACGGCATGAATCCTAGGACGGGAAAACTAATGGAATATATAAATATTGCAGTCTTGGAAAAGTGGAAAGGAAATAATAGCTGCATGTAAATTGATTTAACAGCTGCCTATTATGAATGAATAAATATAATTGAGAACATGGGTTGTATGAACGTAAAACTGGAACGGTGAATCCTAAAATGGCCAAACGAAAAAAAAAAAGAACATGAACCCTACGGGGAGTCAGGAGTAAAATTCCTGGAAAGAGAATAGAATGGAACTGAGAAAGTGAAACGTGGAAGTGTGTTATTTCTTGGGTACGTGGTTCCAGAGAGAGCACACATTACCTCTTAGTGTAGAGGGGAGCTTGCCGCCCTCAGGTTGAGACCGGGGTGGGTTTGGCCACTGTACATCGACTTGCTGGCCCTCGCGTATACAGTACTGAGGAGAGCTATTAGTGTAAGGAGAGCACTAACTACCCCACGGGCCCCGGGGTTCTGCTAGCCTCCTACACCGACTTGTTAGGCCCACTGGGCAAACCAGGGTAGTCAGGCGAGGGTGTGCGGATTGTGGAGGGGTTGGACCCCTGTTACTGAGAGGGCTCTACCCTATACTGGTTCCGTGCTGTGCTTTGGGTGCACCCGTTAACGAAAACGACTGACCGCGTGCTAGTGCTGGTTAGCTACCCGTGCGCTTATCACACATGCCGTAGTCACCGTTACGTCTGTCAGTGACCTTGGGGTGGTTGACTGAGGGTAGGACCACCACGGGAGACTCTCCCGGCCAGGGGAGCACCACGTGTTACTTCTACTTTTCGGAAAAGACTGCAATCAAGATCGTTCCCACGAGGAACATTCGAGATCAAGAGAAGGATCTGAGAAATAAATCAATAGTGAATTAATAGAAAGACGTAAATAACGAAAGTAAAAATATAACAACTACTGTACACTCTTTTGCTTCGTTAGCTTTTAGTTGCCACTCTACTAAGCGTTTCGCTGACGTGTTACACTTGTTACTTAGGTGTTGAGCAGCGAGGGTCAGCGGCTACCGAGGACGCTGGGCCTAGTAGGGTCCAGTAGAGTTACCTGTAGTACTTTTTGTACTTTTCTTCCACTGTAGTGAGTAGTTTTCTTTGTTACTCCCTGTACTTTCTTTGTCGAAACTTTATGTTATGTACATGTTTATTTCCCTTCTGTTGTGGTGGTGTATACTGTAGTATTTCTTTTTTTTACTGCTGTATTTTGTTACTGCTAGTTGTATTCATGCTGAATGTGGTTTATTTTACTGTTCTTTTGGTTACTTCCTCGTTGGACGACTAGGTCTTGGGATTAGTCGAGTCGGTCCGATTCTCATGTCTCGTAGGGATTCGGGAATCGGGTCGTTACAAGATGGTATCAGAGCAAGGTCGTCCCGAGAAGTGAACCAACTGACTGGAAAATAACCAATTCACATGTCGGTGACTAGAGTAGCCACCGCAACATTTCTTTTGGCATAAGCTCTTAGACTTTTCGTTAGATATCATTCCATATTGACGTGTTTCCGTTCTGTTTCGCGTCTCCTTGCAGGAGATGCCTTGTCGCGGGATTAGCGAGGTGGGCCGCGGGCGCAGTCGAGGACGAGGTCGGCGAGGTGGGCGTGCTACTGTCGATGCCTCAGTGGACCAGCCACTGCTCCCGGGCATTCAGGCCCAGGACCTCGCCCAGCTGATACGGGATATTATGCGAGAGGAGCTCCACCCACCGCCCCGAGCGCCTCTCCCTGGGGCTGCGGAGGGGGAGTCCTCTGTGGGACCACACGACGGACGCGGCGTTGGACACGGGGGAGGGGATGGGCCACCACCGCCCCCACCTTCCTCCGACACTTCTGTGCACGAGGCTCCTTTACCTGGAGGTGCACTGGCATCTCCACTGCAGCGCCACTTCGAGCTCTTCGGGCAGTTCCGGAAGCTGAAGCCCCCCTCCTTCAAGGGGGATGAGGAACCGACCGAGGTAGAGGACTGGCTCGAGCAGCTCGAGAAGATTTTCGACACCCTTCGCCCCCCGGTGGAGTGCCGCGTGGCCTTTTCCACGTACCAGCTGGAGAGTGCGGCACACAGGTGGTGGAGGGCGGTCAGGGGACAGGAGAGGGACGAGCCGACCTGGGACCGATTCGTCACCCTCTTCTGTGAGCAGTACTTTCCCCAAACGTGGCAGGACCAGAGGAGGCGGGAGTTCCACACTCTCCGCTAGGGGACGATGACCGTGAGCACGTACCGCACGCATTTTCTGGAGCTGTCCTACTTTGCAGCGACAGTGGTAGCCACTGAGGAGGAGCGCCTTTGGAGGTTCACCGAGGGGCTCCAGCCTGCGATTCGGGGGTATGTTAAACCCCTGAAGCTGTCTACGTTTTTGAGGGTGGTGGAGGCAGCTATGACCTACGAGGAGACCAACCCGTCCGCGCGAGACACTGACGGCGGGCGAAAGAGGCTCTTCCAGCCAGACTTTTCAAAGGGCCGGCGAGAAAGGAGACACGTGGCGTCCGCAGGAGAGCTGTCACGTTTTGCGGGGCCATCAGTGGCCTTTGGGGGCCCTCGACAGGGGCCAGTTGCCAGCACCGGACCCCCGCTCAGCCGATAGTAGGGACCCACTGAGGGCAGGAGTTGGGTTCCCCTCTGCTACCAGTGTGGCCAGCCGGGCCACATCAGGAGGGACTGCCCGTCTAGGGCAGGAGGTCAGCAGATACTTCCCGCGCCGAGTACTGGAGGGTGCGTATGAGGCCGCGGTTCCCAGGCGCGAGGAGGAGGACAGTAGTCGCGAGAGGGTACCGGCCAACACCTACCCATCTGACGCAGAGTGTGGCTGCTTCGTCCGCACCTAGAGCTGAGGGACGTATCAACGCCCTGACACACAGGGATTCCAGAGCTTCGGGATCGGTGGTGGCAGGTATGGTTTCAGTTTTCGGCAGACTCGTTTACACACTTTTCGATTCCGGCGCTACGCACTCGTTTGTCGCAGTTAGTTTCGCAGTTAGTTTGGGCCAGGATTATATGCTGTTAGAGAATCCGTTCGTAATCAGAGGTCCGAGTGGTCAACTGTTTGTAGCTGAGGAGGTGTACACGGGTTGCGAGGTCAGTATCGTGGGACATAGTCTGCCAGCTAACCTGATTATGATATAGATGGAGGACTTTGACGTAATTCTGGGGATGGACTGGCTGTCCGCTTACCACGTTCTTGTGGACTGTTTTGAGAGGAAGATCTTCTTCTCCATACCGGAGTTGCCTTCTTTCAAGTTTCACGATCGGCCAGTGGACGGAGGCTTCAGGTGCATTTCGGCACTTCAGGTGGCGAGACTTATGAGCCAGGGGTGTGAAGGCTTCCTAGCTTGTGTGGTGGCAGAGTCCACCCCTGTGGCTGACTTCCAGAGCATCCCGGTGGTCAGGGAGTACCCTGACGTGTTCCCAGACGAGTTACCAGGACTACCGCCGGAGCGTGAGATCGAGTTTGAGATCTCACTAGTACCAGGGACCAGCCCCATCTCCACCGCACCATACAGGATGGCACCGCTTGAGCTGCGAGAGCTCAAGTCTCAACTGCAGGATCTTTTGGAGAAGGGCTTTGTGAGACCCAGTGCATCTCCCTGGGGAGCCCCGGTACTCTTTGTAAAGAAGAAGGATGGTACCCTATGCCTTTGTGTCGACTACTGACAGCTGAATAGGGTCACCATCAAGAACAGATATCCGCTGCCGAGGATCGACGACTTGTTTGACCAGTTGCGAGGTGCCACGGTGTTCTACAAGATCGACTTGAGGTCTGGATACCACCAGTTGAGGATCAGGGAGGCAAACGTCTCCAAGACAGCCTTCCGCACCCGGTACGGACACTACGAGTTTTCGGTCATGCCGTTTGGGCTGACCAATGCCCCCGCTGCTTTCATGGACCTGATGAACCGGGTTTTAGACCGTACTTGGACCATTTCGTGGTAGTATTTATTGATGATGTACTCATCTATTCTCGAGATCAGACGCAGCACGGACAACACTTATGGATGGTTCTGGACACACTGAGACGACGTAGGTTGTACGCCAAATACAGCAAGTGCGAGTTCTAGTTGAGGGAGGTGACCTTCTTAGGTCATGTGATCTTTGGGGATGGCTTGGCGGTGGACCCAGCCAAGGTCGAGGCAGTGCTCAGGTGGGAGAGACCACGTACAGTCACTGAGATTCGCTGTTTCCTGGGACTAGCAGGCTACTACAGACGGTTCATCAGGGTTTTTCACATATTGCACTTCCTATGACATAGTTGACCCAGAAGGACGTGCCCTTCACTTGGACAGACACCTGTGAGGCGTGTTTTCAGAAGTTGAAGGAGAGGTTGACTTCGGCTCCCGTGCTCACCATCCCTGACAGTAGTAGCAGGTTCGTTGTGTACACGGACGCTCTTTGCAGGGGTTAGGGGGTGTGCTCATGCAGAGGGGTCACGTTGTCGCTTACGCTTCGCGGCAACTGAAGCCCCATGAGCATACTTACCCTACCCACGACCTGGAGCTGGTAGCTGTTGTCTTCGCGCTGAAGACTTGGAGGCACTACTTGTACGGTGAGACCTTCGAGCTTTTCACAGATCACAAGAGCCTCAGATACCTATTTGACCAGAAGGACTTAACATGAGACAGAGACATTGGTTGGAGCTCCTGAAGGACTATGACTGCAGCATTTCCTACCACCCGGGAAAGGCCAATGTGGTGGCTGATGCCTTGAGCCGGAAGGCGCCCGCACACCTGGCCAGTTTACAGTTACAGAGTTGGAGCCTTTTGGAGGAGATGGGCAGTTGGTGACCCCTAGAGTTACGGGGGCACTGTGGGGCAGTGACTGTGACACGAGAGACTAGGCCAGAGCTGATAGACTGCATCATCACAGGACAGATGGTCGATCCGTACTTGCAGTCCCTGCGCGACAAAGTACTGTCAGGAGACCCTGGGGACTTCTCTTTCACAGACCAAGTGCTGCGCCTGAGGGGACGGTTGTGCGTTCCCAGAGACGAGGAGCTGTTGAGAGAGCTCCTGACTGAGGCACACGGTTCCAGATTCACCATACATCCCGGAAACACGAAGATGTACCATGACTTGAGACGCGAGTTTTGGTGGAGGGGGATGAAGCGGGATGTGGGTGAATTCGTGCAGCAGTGTTTAGTGTGCCAGCAGGTGAAAGCCGAGCATCAGAGGCCTGCAGGGCCGCTACAGCCGCTTCCAGTGCCAGAGTGGAAGTGGGAGAGCATCACCATGGACTTGGTGGTGGGCTTACCTGTTACCCAGCGAGGACACGACGCAGTCTGGGTAATTGTGGATAGACTGACGAAGACGGCACGAGTCTTGCCGATCCGAGTCACTTTGGGACCAGCACAGTTGGCAGAGAGGTATATCCGCGACGTGGTACGACTACACGGAGTTCCGTGGGAGATTGTATCCGACCGAGATACCTGCTTTACATCCCAGTTTTGGGCTGAGTTTCAGCAGGCCCTGGGGACGCAGTTGAGATTCAGTATAGCTTACCACCCCCAGATGGATGGACAGTCTGAGCGCACGATACAGACACTTGAGGACCTTTTGCGTGCCTGTGTACTAGACTGGAGGGGCTCTTAGGAGGAGCACTTGCCCCTGCACGGAATTTGCATACAGCAATAGTTATCACTCGAGCATCGGCATGGCTCCCTACGAGGCTCTGTACGGATGGAGGTGTACTGCACCCTTGAGTTGGGTTGAGGTGGGGATCAAGTGGGAGGTTGGCCCAGGTTGATCCAGCAGAGTCAGGAGGTAGAGACGCAGAGAGGTGCAATTTGAGGTTGGGGACCACATTTTCCTTCGTGTTTCGCCCATGAAGGGCCTGCAGCGGTTTGGGGTGAGAGGGAAGCTTGCGCCGAGGTTCGTGGGGCCCTTTGAGGTCCTAGAGCGGGTTGGACCCGTTGCTTACAGGCTTGCCCTCCCTCCTCAGCTTTCTGGTGTGCACGACGTGTTCCACGTGTCCAACCTCAGGAAGTACGTTGCCGATCCCAGTCACGTCCTGAGTCACCAGAGTGTCGAGGTGGGCGACGACCTAACCTACCCCGAGCGGCCAGTACAGATTCTTGACAAAGCCGTCCACAGTTTGAGACGAAAGCAAGTACCCCTGGTGAAGGTTTTGTGGAGGAGCCAGCGGTACGAGGAGGCTACCTGGGAGCCTGAGGCGGCAATGCGGGAGCGGTACCCGGAGCTCTTCGCGGGTACGTCTTTTCGGACCAACTTCGGTCCTCTTTGAGTTTGTTATGTTTATATATGTTGTTCTTTCCCTCACCCTAGTTAGCGCAAGTTTTGGGGATGAAACTTCCTTTGAGTTTGTTATATTGTTACGATCATGGCATCAAACGTGTTTTTAAGACGCCTGGGAAGTGGCCCAGACGTCTGTCCAGACGTCTGGAACCCTTTCCAGACGTCTAGTAATAAATTTTTTCGACATACGGGGTTGTGTTTGCGCGCGCAGACTGCACCCGTCGCTTTCGTTCCTCTTTTCCTCTCTCTCTTCCTGCAGGCGCGTCGCTCTCTTCTCTCTCTCCCCGCACGGCCTTATAAGACACCCTCGCCCTCTCCCTCACCTCATCTCCTCCGCCTTCCTCTTCTCCTTCTCCTTGCCAGTGCGAGAGCGCGAGCGAGCGAGTGAGCGGTGGCAGCAGCGGCCGCGGCGAGCGTGCAGGAAGGAGGGTTGCGAGCGGAAGGAAGAAGCTCGACCGCGAGGGTTCAAGCTTGCCGGGGCAGCTAGAGCCGACTGGCGGGGGAGCGGCGGGCGTGGGGTGTCGCGGAGGGGCTGCTGCAGCTCGGGCAACAGGCGGACGGGGCGCGGCGTGGCCATGCGTTGCGGGCGGAGAGCGAATCTGGCTTTGGTTCTGGAAAATTTTCCAAAATCAGACGTCCGGACTTACGACCAGACGACGCTGAAGACGTCTGGAGGACTGTCCAGACGTCTGATAGGTAAGATATTCCTATCTTCTCCCTTTTTCGCATGTACGACCATGCTGCCGTCCGCCGCGACTTCGCCTGCGTTTCGTCGTGCTGAGAGCAGGTGTGTTTGTGCGCAGGTTCTGCTCGAGAGGGCGTGAGGGCTCGCCATCCCACGTAAATCAGACGTCTGGCCACAGTGCCAGACGACGGAGAGAACCTCCAGACGTCCTGGGAGACAATCGGACGTCTGGAAACCAAACCCGACGTCCCAGCGGGCTTTTGGATGTCTAAAGGACTACGTAGAACCAAGGTACGACCTGACCCACCTTTTAAGACGTCCGGAAGAGGTTCCAGACGTCTGATTTTGGACAGTTTTGTCATTTTTGACCCGTTTAGGGCCCGTTCGGAGTCCGTTTTCCGCGTTTCGAGTTGCATTCTTTCCAGAATAAATTCCTCTACCCGTTTACAGTAATTGTATACCGTTCTGAGAAACTCCTTATGATTGATCCTTGTGTTAGGACCCCGTTCCGTTGCAGTCTTGGGGGTTGCAGAGGCGCGCGGGATTGCCGACCATGCCTCAGTACTCCCGTTTTCGCTGGTAGAGTGGCTTTTTAATTTATTTAACAAAATTTGTTAAAATTGTGGAACAATTAATAGAGTCTAGGGCATTGCATGAACCCTAGGACTGAGAAACTAGATTGAATGATAGGTCCTAGGGTATTGTATGAATCCTAGGACAGGAAAACTAGGTTGAATAATAGATCCTAGGGTACGGCATGAATCCTAGGACGGGAAAACTAGTGGAATATATAAATATTGCAGTCTTGGAAAAGTGGAAAGGAAATAATAGCTGCCTGTAAATTGATTTAACAGCTGCCTATTATGAATGAATAAATATGATTGAGAACATGGGTTGTATGAACGTAAAACTGGAACGGTGAATCCTAAAATGGTCAAATGAAAAAAAAAAAAACATGAACCCTACGGGGAGTAAGGAGTAAAATTCCTGGAAAGAGAATAGAATGGAACTGAGAAAGTGAAACGTGGAAGTGTGTTGTTTCTTGGGCACATGGTACCAGAGAGAGCACACATTACCTCTTAGTGTAGAGGGGAGCTTGCCGCCCTCAGGTTGAGATTGGGGTGGGTTTGGCCACTGTACACCGACTTGCTGGCCCTCGCGTACACAGTTCCAAGGAGAGCTACTAGTGTAGGGAGAGCACTAACTACCCCACGGGCCTCGGGGTTCTGCTAGCCTCCTACACTGACTTGTTAGGCCCACTGGGCAAACCAGGGTAGTCAGGCAAGGGTGCGCGGATTGTGGAGGGGTTGGACCCCTGTTACTGAGAGGGCTCTGCCCTGTACTGGTTCCGTGCTGTGCTTTGGGTGCACCCGTTAACGGAAACGACTGACCGTGTGACAGTGCAGGTTAGCTACCTGTTCGTACGCTCTTGATCGGGTTTTAAAGAGAATGTCACGTTGTAATATAGCCGACAAAGCGTTCAAAGAAATAAAAAGTTTTTATTACTCGAAAATCAGAGTATCCGAGGTCGAACACAGGGAGCAATTGGAATTTACTGCTAATCTCAAATGTAATTGAACACTCTAATTTACTCAAAACTTTAATTCAAATATGATTGTTTGCGGTTAAAAGTAATTATGACAAAAGAAATGAAATTGGACGTCTTATCTTGTGATTAGACGTCTTAAAAGTGTTATTCTTCTCTTCTGATATTTCTTTGTCTGCAGCCTCTCTTTTGCCTTGCTTCTTTCTCTTCTTCTTAGCAATCTCTCCTTCTTCCTTCTTCTTTTCTCTTCTGCGAATGCTTCTTCCTCTTCCTTGGTCTTCTGTTCTTCCTTCTATCATCTTCCGATTCTGTGTTGGCTTTCTACGAAGGCTTTTTCTGCCTTGGTCTCTTCTTTCTTCTCCTTTGGCTCTGCAGTCCTTTCTTTCTTCCTTCTTCTCTCGCGCAGCTAAGTCTTTCTTCCTCAACGTTTAGCCTGCCTACACAGAGAGCAAAGCCTACCCTTTCCCCTCTACTCGAACGTCTCTCCCTCTCTTTCTCTGCAATTCGCTCAAGGACACTCTCCCAGAGCCACGGGTAATCGGGTCGGAATTCGCACCCGGGACTAGGCGTACCTGCAGGTGGGTGGTGCGCGAGGAGTGCTCAGGTTAGGGTCGGGTCAGATCCCCCCAGATCCACAAGGTGAAACCACGGACGAGGCGAGCGTGGGTCAGGTGAGGGACCTCACCCCTGTGCGTTCGGAGGCAACGAGCGTATAACACAAATTCAACTTATACCGCACCTGCACTTCGCGTTTCGCCGATGTGGGACTATCAAGCCTGCCCCAATCTCACGCGCACCCGCAGAAGATTCTTCGTGCAATTGCCAAGGCTGCGGGCTTCGCAGCGCTACTTGCTAGACCAGATGGCTCCACATTGCTCGCGCGAGTCCGCTGCACCTGAAGCTTGGAGCTGTTGACGCCTGGAGCTGCTCCAAAGCTACTTCTCGTCACCGTCAATGGCGGCAGCAGCTGGCATACTGTCATGCACGAATACGGCCTATTGGCCTAATCAAATCACCTGCAGACCTTCGCCGTGGCACGACGAAGGTGGTGAGCCATGCAGCAAGCCGCAGGATGGCCTAGGTGTGCGTGCCTAGGTCAACCTATGGCCGGATGTGTGGGTGTGTTCGGGGGACTGTGGCGGAGGCATAGAGGGATGATGGATGAGCGGAGAGTGTTCCTTGTGGTGAGGGGGTGCTTAGGAGACGGTTGTCGAGTCATGTGGAAGGGCGGAATGGTGGGAGCGGCTCGTCGGAGGTCAGTCGGAGGCGAGGAAGATGGAAGTGGTCAGCGATGGTCGAGGGGCAATTACATGAAATAAAAGGGGGAAAAGAGAGAGGGGAAGATGGAGAACAATTCTAAACTACTTACAGGGATGAAGGGGACGGAGAGGCGGACAGCTGTACCTGCTGTAACTGGAGAAGAAGTTGCCTAGTGGAGGAGGACGGCGGTGACAACGGGGCTGAGGCGGCGTGCGCGGGTATTGTGCGATGCGGAGGAGAATCAGGAAGATGTCTCTGCCACTGGTTTTGTGGCAGAGAGAAGAGGGAGGGGAGGGGGGCTCGCCGGAGCTCACTGGGTTCTTGGCCGGAGAAGAAGAGACGAATTGGAGGTGGACGTCCGGCCAAGTCAAGCTGAAATTGAGCGACCGGAGGTGTAGGTTCTTTTATAGGCACTGGGCCGGGTGTTCAGAGCGTGGAGGGCACGCCTTTGCCTTTGATGGCTCGCCGGAGAAGGAAAGAGGTTAGATACCCAAATCTCTCGTGCGTTCGCACGAGAGATTGGGTTCACACCAGAGATTGTGATTAGCCTTAGATGGAAGGGAATTCCTCAGAGAATCTCCCTTCCATTTCTGGGAGGGAATCTCTGAGGAATCAGAGAGTAATCCCTCTCTAAACCTCGTCGGAGGTCGACTCTGCCCTAACAATGGTGGAAGGACCTGATTGCAAAGGTGGCGAGGAAATTAGGGGGCTCTCTGTAAGGATTTTCAAAAGATAGGGACCAAATTGTGATTTGGGTGTACTAAATTGCAAAGTAGGTCAAGATGACCTCCCCTTAGGTCCAAATTTTGGTACAAACCTAATTTTGACCTAAGGAATCCAATGGTGAAGTTGGATTTTAGGTTTGACCGCGTTAGCTGGACATTTTGCGTAAAAACCCAAATTAGGTTAATTGAAGAGCTAGGACCCTAATCTAGGTCAAACTGGGTTCCAAAGGCCAAATTAAGTGTTCTAAACCCTAGAGGATATTTTTCCATGATTTTTAGAGGGTTTACTTGATTTTTATCTTGACCGAAACCTCGTTAATTTAAGCGGGTCTGTTTTAGGGTTACCAAATGTCATTTAATTCCTAGATTTCACATAAACCCATTTTTGATTGACTCAACCCACTTTTTATCTCATTTAGACCTTTTGACCTATGTTTTGCCTCTGAGAAATCCCATTTATGTACTGCAATGGTAAAATTGCAGTTTTAACCTTTAATTCATGTTTTCTTCTCAGAGCACTTATTTCTTCATTTAGGCCTTCTTCTAGGTTATGTAGGAGCTTTTATCTTCTTTATTGGGTCAAAATGAGCCATTTATGGCTCATGATGAGGCTCTCATCACTACCTGTGCGCTTACCGCGCGTGCCGTAGTCACCGTTACGTCTGTCAGTGACCTTGGGGTGGTTGACTGAGGGTAGGACCACCACGGGGGACTCTCCCGGCCAGGGGAGCACCACGTGTTACTTCTACTTTTCGGAAAAGACTGCAATCAAGATCGTTCCCACGAGGAATATTCGAGATCAAGAGAAGGATCTGAGAAATAAATCAATAGTGAATTAATAGAAAGTCGTAAATAACGAAAGTAAAAATATAATAGCTACTGTGTACTCTTCTGCTTCTTTTGCTTTTAGTTGCCACTCTACTCAGCGTTTCGCTGACGTGTTACACTCGTTACTTTTCAGGACCAGGTGTTGAGCAGCGAGGGTCAGCGGCTGCAGAGGACGCTGGGCCTAGTAGGGTCCAGTAGAGTTACCTGTAATACTTTTTGCACTTTTATTCCACTGTAGTGAGTAGTTTTCTTTGTTACTCCTTGTACTTTCTTTGTCGAAACTTTATGTTATGTATATGTTTATTTCCCTTCTGTTGTGGTGGTGTATACTGTAGTATTTCCTTTTCTTACTGCTAGTTATATTCATGATGAATGTGGTTTATTTTACTGCTCTTTTGGTAACTTCCTCGTTGGAGGATTAGGTCTTGGGATTAGTCGAGTCGGTCCGATTCTCGTGTCTCGTAGGGATTCGGGAATCAAGTCGTTATAGGCGGCAAGTTTAGAACCACCTCTAGAGTGCTCAAAACCCCAATTTTAGTTGCTGTACAACTTCATGAGGTTGAAATAGATCTATTTAGGTCTTAAACTTGAATATGTGAAGGTTTGTTTTAAAAGTCAACCTTTAGGTCAAACCTAAGACCATTATAAGAATTCAAGGATTAAATCTCTGGTTTTAAGAGTTATTTGAGATTCTGAGTTGATTACGAATACATTTAGAGTGATTTAATTGGTTTCAATCAAGGATTGAGTAGGATTCAAAGTTCTATATAGTTTGGGTTCACTTGAACCCAACACTGTTCTTGAGCATTCTCAATGAGATTTAGACTTAAAGATCACTTAGACCAGCTCTTCTTTACTCTCTGAATCCATCTAAATCCCTTCTTGAGGCCTTAATCTCTCTGTAAGACGAATTTGGGCTCAAATATGAGCTCTGAAGCATTAGATCAAAGCTCTTGAGCTTCTGAAACATTCAGGCACTTCCCAGACATCTTTCTCTTTCTAATCTATGTGAAATTCTTCATTGAAGCATTTCAAACCCTCAATCAAGGTATTAACTCAACCCTGTAGGTCAAAAGACTTGATTTCACTCTATGAAACACATTGATGGCATGGCAACTATGCTATGTGTCTCTTTCGGATCGATGGATCAAATATGATCCATTGATCAAATTGATGATAAAATTAGATAGAGGAACCTAAGAGCTTTCCATTGAGCCTTTACTCGCTCAATTTGACAATCAGAGTCATCTGGAATCAAGCCTTGAAGATCTGACTAGATGCAGTTGTGTGCAGAGGAGAAGCACTGGAATTAGTCCCACCTCGGGGGTTTGTGGGTGTGTGACTTGGTATATTATGAAAAGGTGATGAGGGCAGTTCAGTCGTCAGCGTAGGGCGCAACTTATGTGAGCATTTGAACCTTCGAGTGTGCGTGTATGCACGTGCATGTGTGTGTGCACAGCCGTGTGCCTGTGTGCATGGCCCTGAGTGGGAGAGCGTGTGTGGGCCTGGTACTTTGCATTGAGAAAAATTGATATAAATCTGCCTAATCGAAACTAGGTTGGGCCTTGAGTAGGGTCTGGTCCCACCCCTTCGGGGTGCTGCATACCCCCGAAAGAGGCCTGACCGTCCATTACCAAATTTTTGTTAAAGTTAAAAATGGGTTTGAGAGAAATCGGTTAAGTGTGGAATAAGAGTGCACAGTGATGAGAGAAGAAAGAGAATTTACATAAAGAACTTAAAAGGAAGTAAATAGAGGAGTTAGAATTTAAAGAAAAGAGGAGCTAAGGGAGAAAGAAGACAGAGAAAGGGAATGAAATAGAAAGGTTAAGACAGAGAGAACAATTTATGAGAGATTAAATGAAGTGATAAAGAAAAGAATAAACATTAATCATAAGTCTAATTTTTAATCTTAAGTCATCTAATATTCTTAACAGACATCTGATTGAAGGCTTAGTGCTGTGAAGAAGAGTTGAGCTATATATTGACATAAAAGGCATCTTTATTAATTGTAATTTGTTTTTATGCCTTATATTCTTATAAACAATTATACCAATCATTCCTGTACTTGGTATTTATTGTAAATCTTTCATGAATATTTCTTCTCTATAATGGAATAATTGCATGCTTTAATTGTCTACTCTTTTGTGCAGATATTCATGTGCTTAACATATATTATAATTATCATAGTAATTAGTTATTCATTAATTTAACTAATAAAAATGGTGAATTAGAATTATAATTATGCCTCCTAATGAACGACTTGGACTCAACCAGTTAAAAAGAACTAAAACTAAAATATTAGGTTAACTTGACCATATACTACCTAAATGACAATGATTCAAGTTAACCTAAGTCATTTGTTACGTGATTGATTAATACTTTTAACCTTAATTAACTGTGTTGAGAAATTACACATCAGTGGCACCATGAGTCAAGAGCCGGTGCTTGGATTCTTTCTGTCAAAAGTCTCAAGGTGCAGTAGGTGGGGCTTGGGGTACAGGGGCCCAAGCTCTTGTCACACGACGTCGTGTCATTCACAACGCGGGGTGCCAGGGTCCCAACTCCCTCCGGCCTTGGTGGCCAATACGACGATCATTGGGCGAGGCGGCCCAAAACCCCACCATGCGCTTTGGTGGGCAAATGCCACTGAGGGTGAGGCGGCTAAAACTTTGCCACAGGGTGGTATGTGGAACTTTGGGGTGCGTGGACCCGAGTCCTTACTGGCCGGAGGGATGGTATTATGGTTGCTAGAACGCAGGGCGTGGGAGACCTAGTTCTGCCATTCTCTAGGGACAGCGTTCTAGCAACTGATTAGTGGGGCGTGAGCACCTCTGTTTGGATTCAGGATAGTCGCCGGGAGTGGCTTTGTCGACCTTAAGAGGTGGCAACTCTCAGGATTGTCGAGCAGGTCTGCCTGAGTCCTAGTCCTCTTTACGTGCAAGCCTAAAGAGGTGGCGAAGAGAGGGGACGTCGAGCAGGTATGTCCGTGTTTTAATCAACCTTAAGAGGTGGCCTACTAACTTGATAAAGCGGCAATCTAGGGAACATTGGGCACGCCCATCTGAGTTCGTGCCAACCTTAAGATGTAGCTTGGCCTTAAGAGGGGGCAATATCAAGAATGTTGAACATGTTTGTTTGAGTTTTCGCTGACCTTAAGAGGTGACTTGCTAGCCTGAAGGGGCGGCAATATCAAGAACGTCAGACGCGTCTATCCAAGTTTGCATTGACCTTGAGAGGCAGCAATATAAGGGACGTCGGATGCGTTCGTCCAAGTTCTCACCGACCTTAAGAGGTGGCGTGCTGGCAAGAAGAGGCGACAATATAAGGGACGTCGAATGCATCCGTTCGAGTTCTCTCTGACCTTAAGAGGTGACTTCCCAGCTTTGAAGGGGCAGCAACATAAGGGATGTTGGATGTGTCTATCCGAGTTCTCATCGACCTTAAGAGGTGGCTTGCCAGCCTGAAGAGGTGGCAATATAAGAGACGTCGGATGTGTCCATCCGAGTTTTAGTCGACCTTAAGAGGTGGCATGTCGGCCTGAAGAGATAGCAATATAAGGGACGTCGGGCATGTCCGTTCGAGTTATGGTTGACCTTATGAGGTGGCTTGCCAACCTAAAGAGGCGATAATATAAGGAATGTCGGATGCATTTGTCTGAGTTCTCGTCGACCTTAAGAGACGACGTGTGGACCTGAAGAAATGAAAATATAAGGAATGTCGAGCACGTCCATCCGAGTTCTCGCTGACCTTAAGAGGCGGTGTGCCGGCTTGAAGAGGCGACAATATAAGGAATATCGGGGCCTCCGTCCGAGTTCTTGCCGTCTTAAGAGGCAGCGTGCCATTGATTTATTTGATGGCCCTTGGAAGGCCTACCAAAAGATTTATTAGCGTAGGAGGCGTTACTTAGCCATTGATCATCTGTCTCATAGGGAGATAGGGCGAAAACCAAGCGCACACAGAGGGAGATAGAGGTTTGGTGACCTAGTTCCACCGCAAGGGGTGTATGTTTGGGGGAAAGATAAGACTCCCAACTATACACTAGAACTCATGGTGGTTTAGTGATGTTATATGATCTCGTTCCTTCTCACGGGGAGGAGTCCCCCTCTATCGGAGGGCTCCCTCTATGTTTATAACATGGGGATAACTTTCATTGATGGCCTCTAGTACCCCTATTTGTCAGGCTACGTGGTAGCTGTCAAGGTGCAGGTGGTCAGGCCCATTATTTCATATCTTTTGCCCTCGTTGCGCAGGATCTTCTAGCAGGCTGGGGTGGTGTTGACTTAGATCTGGCAGGTCTCAGGCGAGACAGAGTATCGGTTCTGCCTGTATACCCCCTCGTTCGGGTAGTCGGATCATTTGCCAGGTCAGGTGTAGAGTTTTGGATCCGAGGGCACTTTTTTGCCCCTCATCATCGACCTTAAGAGGCGGCTGTGGATTCTACAATGGAGGGGTGAGATTTGCATGATACGAAAATAAATGCGGAAAATATAATACCAATAACAAAAAAAGAAACAATCACAAGTGCACAATGATTTTTAGGTGGAAACTTAAACTGGGTAAAAATCACTACCTAAACCTCCGATTTAGGATTTCCTAATCGACCGAGTTGATCAAATTCACTAACGAACTACTTCAAATGAGGGTAGTTCAACCTCTTACAACAATGCTACTTAGACGAGGGTAGCGTACCTCAAACCCCTCCTATTAATAAGGAGTATTTTGCCCCACGAAAGAGATGGGAATTCGCAAAGCAAATACCCAACTAAGAATAAAAGAAACATAACAATAGACCTATAGAGCCACAAAGAATTAAAGTTAATCTAGCTACTATAGGAAAAAGGGACTTCCCTTAGATGGAAGTATGTAGGCGTGATTGATAAAAGTCGTTTGACGGGTTTTAAAAAGATATGCGTTGTAGTATTACCGCGAAAACGATTATCACATTTTATTTATTTATTACTCGAAATTCAAAAACATTCCGTGGTTGATCTCAGGGAACAATTCGGTATTTAGAAGCAGAAAATCACAAAACTTGAAAGATAATGTTTAGTAATAATGCACTGTATATAAAGGCTAGAGAGTAAAAACATAAAAAGAAATAAATTCTTTTTCTTTTCTTCCTTCTTCTCCTCTCTTTCCTTTTTCTTTGCTTTCTCTCCTCTCTTCTCTATCTTTCCTGTCTTCAGACGTCTGATTCTATGAATCAGACACCTTAAGTGGTGATTTGCTACAGAGCTCGAGTCTTCTTCTTCTTCCTTCCTTCTCTGCAGCAGTTCCTTCTTCTTTCTTCTTCTCTTTCTCGGCGGCTGAGTCTTTAGCTGTAGCTCCTTCCTCCTCTTTTTGGCTTCTTCTCTTCTTGAGCTATGCTGCGCCTCCTTCTTCTTCTTTTGTAGACCTTCTTCTTCGTTGGCTCCTTCCTCTGGCTTCTTCTTCTCTCTTGTGCGGCTAAGTCCTCAGCTTCCTCTTCCTTTAGCTGGCTTCTTCTTCTTCTCTTCCTCTTCCCCGCAGTTGCTTCCTCTTCCTCCTTCTTCCCCGCAGTTACTTCCTCTTCCTCCTTCTTCCCTGCACAACATAGAGAAGCAAAACCTTCCCCGCGCCTCTCTCTCTCTCTATTTCACTCTTAGGACACAGCTCTCCCAGAGACTCTTGGGTAAACAGGTCGGGTACGTGTGCCCGGGACCAGGCCCACCGACGTGCGGTGGTGGGCGAGGTGTGCTAGTCGGGTCGAGTCAAGACTAGGTCCGTAGGGCGTGGTCGCGGACGAGGCCGGTCGGTCGGGTGAGAGGGACCTCACCCCGTGAGTTGGAGGCGATAAGCCTTATTTAGTTTTACAACTTATACCACAACGCCCGCACGAAAAATCTCAAGGTGGGACTAAACATCCCATCTTCCTGTCGCGTGCGCCGGCAAAGGTTGAGCTTCTCAATTGCAGTTGCTACGAGGGTCTTCGAAGCCAATCAAAGGCCTAGGTGTGTACGCGAGACTAAGCCGCTCGACCTGGGAGTGTAGGCCTGGAACAGCAAGGCTTGGGCGAAGCTTCAAGCGAGCTTTGAGCTGCACGTCAATGGCGGTGACGGCTCTAAACCTGAAAACACAAAATTGGCCTCGCGGCCCTGTCAAAACACTCAACAAGCTTCGTCGTGACACGGCGAAGGTGGCCCGGTGGTCGGAGTAGTGTCCGGGCGCCTGTACGTGCGAGCCTAGGGCACACTGTGGATGTGCAGGTGGGTGTGTTCGGGGACAGTGTGTGGAGAGTGTGGTGGTCGATGGAGAGGGGGAAAATGATCAGGGAGTGATGGTGGAGCTTCTGAGTGGTTTGGCGAGGTGGGTGGAGGCATGGAGTGGCAGGGTCACCTCGCCGGTGGTCTGCCGGAGATGTGGATGATGGTGGTGGTTGGCGACTGTTGAGGGGTTGAAAATAACAATTGATAAGGGGGAAATAAAGAGGGGAGGAAGAGGAACTCAACTGATAGTTTTGTAGCGGAAGGGGGAGGCAGAGGGCGAGCGGCGGGTACTGTCGTCACTGGTGACGAAGAGGCCTAGGGGAGAGATGACGGTGACGACGAAGAGGGTCGGAGGATGCGCGCTAGTACGGCATGGCACGGAGGAGAATAGCAGAGCTGGCTCTACCACTGGTACGGTGGCAGAGCGATGAGAAGAGGGAGGAGGAGTTGCTGAAAGCTTTGGGCAGTCGGTCGGAGTGAGGAGGAGACGAATTTGGGGGGGCTTTCTTCAACCTATTTGAGTTTGAAGGAAGCGGCGAGGTCTGTGCTTCCTTAAATAGGCATAGGCAGAGAGGGAAGCACACGAAGGAGGCGGGAATGCCACACTGGAGGTAAGGCTGGAGGGAGACTCATACCTCTCGAGCATTTGCACGAGAGGTATGGGGGGTTTCAAGGCATGGGGAGCTGCCCATGCGGTAGGGGGCTTAGCAAGGAGCTCCCCTTTCAAATCTGGGGGCGGCTCCCCATGCAAGTGAGGAGAAAACCTCTGTGCAAAGTTGTCGGAGGTATGGGTCCCTGCTGTGATGGTAGTGGGACCGAAATGAAGAAAGAGACGAAGAAGTTAGGGGGATATTTGCAAGGGTTTTAAAAAGTTGAGGGTTTGAATGTAATTTGGAGGACCAATTTGCAAAGTGGGTCAGGACGACCTTCTCTTAGGTTCAAATTTTGGTATAAACCTTATTTAGAAGTAAGAAATCCAAGAGTGAAGTTGGATTTTAGGTTTGACTACGTTTGACTGGTCATTTTGCATAAAAACCTAAATTAGGTTAAATATTTGGCATGGACCCCAATATAGGTCAAAATAGGTTCCAAAGGCCAAATTGAAGGTTCTAAGCCATAGAGGATATTTTTCCATGAATTTTAAAGGATTTAGTTGATTTTTATCCTGCCTAGAACCTTGTGAATTAAAGTGGATTTGTTTTAGGGTTATAGAATGTCATTTAATTCTTAAATTTCACAATAACCCTTATCTGACTAAACCATCCCACTTTTTCTGTTATTAAGTTCAATTGACCTACGTCTAGACCCTTAGAAATCCCGTTGGTGTACTGTAATGGTAAAATTACAGTTTTACCCTTTGTTTCATGCTCTCTTCTCAGATTAGTAATCCCTGAATTAGGCCTTTCTTTAGGTTATGTAGGAGCTTTTATTCATTTTATTAGATCAAAGTAAGCTAGTTAAGGTTCATGATGAGGTTCTCATCAGTGATCTTGGCAGAGTAGCGATGCTCACGGATTTCTTGAATGGAGCTTGGAGAGCAAGATCACTTCACTTCTTGATAATTGCTTCTCTATGACACAAAAGAGTGTGGAAGTAGTGTTACTTGGTGTGTCTTTTCTTAGGAAGGGTGCTCTTTTATTTATAGAGGTCCTAAGAAGGGTTTAGAAGCCTCTTCTAGCTGTTGGGAGGCTTCTCTAGCCGTTGGGAACAAATTCAAGGCAAATTAGGCCAGAATCAGGGTCATTTATGATTCTGATCGGGTTATCAGATGTCTGAATCTATTATCAGACATCTGGGTCATCGTCTGATCTAGAAAGGTGGAAGATCTGATTGAAGTTGGATTAAGACGGATATATAAAGATCACTTTTAAGACATATAGACTTAAGGTTAGACGTCTAATTCTAGATTGGTTTCCTCCTGATTTTGTTCATACCTAAATAGGGTTCTAGGTCTTATTGGTTAGACGACAGGTCGGACGTCTGGCACAAAGTTTGGATGTCTGGAAATGCAATCTACTGCAGGAATGGATTACCTGCGGCTAAACGGCTCTAATCACTTGACCAAAGGTGATTTGGGCCAAACTTCTACTTATCGATGTCTAGGGATCATTACAGACATTTGAAAGTGAAAGTAGGTTGGATAAAGAGTTAATCCTCTAAGATTAGCCTGATAAAACCAACAGTCCTCTAGTTGGACGTTTAACAAGTTCATCAAACATCTTCTAAGACATCTAGACTAATGGTTGGTCATCTGGAATCAATTGATAGAAGGTACTAAGTCCAGCCTAAGTGTTTGGACGTCTGATCAAATAGTCAGATGTCTTAAAGTCAAGGATCAGACGTTTGATTTCCAGATTGGACGTTTGATCAGGCTGTCTGATGCCTAGTTTGGCTTTCTAAGGTCTTTACGAAAATGCCTAAGTATCCTAGGGTAGAGTAAGTGTTCTTAGGACTACTATTTAGTTACTTTGGGCTCTTTAACATATAATCTAAACAAAAATAAAGAGCAAAAGAATAACAAATGAATACATGAATTAATGTTTCTATCCTATTCTTCATATCCTTTCTTCTTCAAGCTTTCACTCCAAGTGAAGCTCCTTCTCCTCTATCAAGCTCCTCCAATCCACCATGGACGTGAGCTTGAGCTTCTCCTCCATACTTGAATCCATTTGCATTCTCCTGAAACTTATAAACTCAATGCAAATGTTAAATAACACGTGTTTTGTTATCATCAAAATTAACGACCATGGTGTCCTTGCACCAATAGTGGAATGTCGTCCGTCCGATAATATACAGAACGTCAGGAGTGTTCGTCCGAGTTCTCCTTATCCTTAAGTGGCGGCATACCAGCCTGAAGAGGCGATAATATATAGAACGTCAGGAGCGTCCATTCGAGTTCTCGTCATCCTTAAGTGGCGGCGTGCCAGCCTGAAGAGGCGGCAATATAAGGAATGTCGGGCACGTCCATCCAAGTTCTCACAGACCTTAAGAGGCGGTGTGCCAACCTGAAGAGGTGGCAATATAAGTAATGTCGGACACGTTCGTCCGAGTTCTCACTGACCTACGACTTAGTGGGTCGATGTTCGATCCCTGTGATCCCCTTGAGGCGAATTGCCAGTCGAGAGTGTAAGGCAAGCACCGCCTGTCGTGGACGACGGCTGATCAGAGCGAGAGACAAGTCCCTGCCCCTAGTGGGATAGGTCGGGCCTCTTGCCACCGTTATGGTGAAGTGGAGGCCTTAAACATCTAGTCTGGTAGTTTACAGGATTGCTCCTTACGTGGCAGGTACCGCGAGTGCAGGAGTAGCTAGAGTTGGCCACCTTTAAGTGGTGAGTTTGCCATTGCAAGGACTCCGAGGGTGCGCCATGGTTCCTGATAGCCTCATGGGGTTGGTTTTGGGCACCCTCTAGGGGGTTATCACCCTTAGATCTTTGGAGGGAGTGAGATCCTTCCTAGCCTTGACGAGCTTGGTTGCGTCATAAGGAAAGAAGAGAAGGTGGGGAAAGTCGCGACTGAAGATTCTGGCTACGATCCCAAAGTCGCTCGGCAGATTAGGTGAGGTAGCCCTTTGCTGGATTGCCTGGACTTGGTTCCCCTTTCCTTTCTTCATGTGGGCTTAGTAGGTCGCTTCAGCTCAACCTTGAGGAGCTTGCGCCAGGTTGCTGCATCTCCGTGTGCTATTCTTCACCTTCTAAGGGAGCCAGGCACGTGTTGGGTGGATCTGGTGGTGGGTGCACATTGGTGATCAGACAGTTGAACCGCCCAATGCTACCATCAACCTAGCCGCCTTAAGTGTGGCAACATGGTTGAGGTGCCCGTCCTCGTCCAAGTTGGTCGGAGGAGGGATGTTCCCTTCCTCTTTCCTTGATTGCCAGTGGTTCGTGACCGGAATGGCCGATGGGGGGAGAGGGAGGCATTTCCACCGAAGTAGTGGATGTGCTATTGGCACGTCCATCCGGAAAGGGTGGCCTAAAAGGTAGCTTGGCCTCAGCGTCTCAAGGCATCTGGCTTTCATGCCGATGCACCCATGAGTCTGAGGCGCGGGTGCCAGGGTTGAGACTTCCGCATGGTCCATAGCCAGGGGAGCGTATTTTCCGAAGGGCCTGGGGTTGCCCTGATGGGGGAGGCTTTCGCCAAAGCAAGCCTAGATGCTCCACCAAGTCATGCGGGGAGACTTGATCGTATTCTCCTTGCCATGATGAAGATTGAGGGGAGGTACCTGGGGATGACCAACCCAGTAGGAGGGGCTCAATTGCCTAGGATGACGTCAACCTGAGATTACCTTAGCCTCTGCACTGACGTGCTTAGGTGACATGAGAGGCTCTCGGGTAGCGCGAGCGTCACCATTAAGGTTTGGCGGTGGTGTCCGTTGGACGGGGAGCCAGGGTGACACCACCTACTTGCTTGGGTGGGGATTGTCCCTCCTGTCTCTCAGTTTGCTAGGGAGGCCACGTTAGCCACCTGTAGCTATCGGGGTCCCTTCTCGGGGTAGTCCCCCAGGTGCTTCATGGGCCTTTTACCCTTTCTCCTTATGGGGCCTGGGGGCAACGAGTCCTAGCTCATGGATTGACTCCCTTCAAGCATGCTCGCCTAGTTCATGGCCTAGGGGGTGTGTTCTCCGAGGACCCCTACTTTGCATGGCGAGGTTTGTAATGACAATCCTCAGTGGATCGATCCATCTCAAGCACGTCTTCTTGGTGCACGGCCAAGGGAGTGCGTTCCTTGAGGGACTTCTTTGCCCAGCGTAGTTTGGGACAACGGCCCTTTGGGAGTCGGCTGCTATCTCGGGGGAGGCGGTCCTTTACTCGTGGAAGGTGCCTCTTTTGTAGGTAGGCATAAGTATCTGTCCATCCGGGGGTGTTCCTGCCTTTAACAGGGCTGTCATCACCGCTTTGTCCCTTGGATGATCCATGGGTGGAGTTATATCGCTCCGCGATCTCTTGTCGGGTACTTTGATGCGTGATTGAGGGCGTCGTGCCCGTGCTTGTGAGAAAAATAGTCTAACTCGGGGTGCCGAGGGATCACTGTTTGGAGCGCTTGATCGAGTTTTAGAAAAGTTGCATTGTAGTACAGTTGAAAAAGCGTTCAAAACAAATATAATTTATTACTCGAATTTCCAAGTCCGAGGTCGAACACATGGAGCAAATTAGGGTTTAGAAATTAAGATCACAATTTGAGAATTTGAAAGAATATAATATGCAATAAAATCATTGTTATAGTGCAAAAAGATAGGAATAAAAGGAACCAATGTATGTGACTAAACACAAAATTGGATGTTTAATTTGTGAATCAGACGTCTTAAAATGTGGATGCTACAGTGCTTGACTCTTCTTCTTCTCCTTCTTCTTTTTCTCTGTCTCTGGCAGCTGCTTTCAATCTTCTTCTTCTTTCTTTCTCTTCTTTATCTTCTTTTGATTCCTTACCTTATGTTACGACCTGGTTTCCGAATCCCTACAGGACCCGAGACCAACTCGACTCGACTAATCCCAAGACCCAGTCGTCCAACAAGAAATAACTAAAAAGCAAGAAGTAAACCACATTCACTATGCTAAGTAATAAACAATAAAAGAGTACAAGCAGTAAAGGAAATAAAAGCTGCTAACAGTACATATCACCACCACAACAGTAAAATAGAACAAGGTACAGAGACAGAAATGGTAACAACAGTCTAACTCACTAGCAAAAAGGAAGTACAACAACAACAGGAACTACTGCTCGGCTCGACTGGGCCCAGCACTCTCCGCAGCCGGTGACTCGGGCTGCTCAACACCTGGACCTGAAAAGGGTTATGAGTAAACGGAGTCAGCGAATGCTGAGTAGAGTGGTAGCCAACCAACTAAAGAAGTAAAGGCTAATAGGTAAATTTATCTTTTCCAATTATTTTATTTTACAAGTCATTTCCTTTCACCCATTAGTTTACTTTCAGCTCTCTTTCTTGATCTCAAATGTTCCTCATGGGAATGATCTTGATTGCAGTCTTTTCCGAAGAGTAGAAGGCACACGTGGTGCTCTCCTGGCCGGGAGAGTCTCCCATGGTGATCCTACACCCAGTCAACCACCCCGAGGTCATGGACAGATGTAGCGGTGACTACGGCACGCGCAATAAGAGTACGAGTAGCTACCTGCACTGGCACGTGGTCAGTCGTTTCCGCTAGCGGGTATGCCCAAAGTACAGCACGGAACAGTATAGGGCCTAGCCTTCTCAGTAACAGGGGTCTAGCCCCTCAGAACCAAATAGGGGACTTGCCCCTCCACAATCCGTGCACCCTCGTCTGACTACCCCAGTTTGCCCAGTGGGCCTAACAAATCGGTGTAGGGTGGCTAGCTGAACCCCGGGTCCCGTAGGGTGGCTGGCTCTCTCCCTACACTAGTAGCTCTCCCCAGTACAATGTATGCGAGGGCCAACAGAAGTCGGTGTAGAGTGGCCAATCCTAACCCCAGGTCCCAACCCAAGGGCAGCTAGCTCCACTCTACACTAAATAGGGGACAATCGCTCTCCTTGGTACCACGTACTCAAGGGCCAGCAAACTTCCCACTCACATTTCCAGATCCCTTCCATTTATCCACAGGAGCTCTACTACTAATTCCCCGTAGGGTTCATGCTCGTATTCACCATGTTGTTCCATACCAGGTTTCATCATTCACATTTCCATTCTCAAATTATACGCATGCAACTCGTATTTCCACAATATAACATATACAACAAGTAATGTCACAGGTAACTGTTTAACTAGCACAGGCATTTCATATTTCACAGGCAGCTCGTATTTATTAACAGACAGTTATTTACATTTCTATTCATTCATTTATGACTGCAATCTAAAACACGCATACACACAATGCAAGTACTTCTCGTCCTAGGATTCATGCCACATCCTAGGTTTCTAGTTATCCAATTTCACATATGCGTTCATGTTTTATAATTAAAACAGGGGAAACCACTCTACCAGACAATCTGGGAGTCTTGGGGGCTCGAATAGCAGACTCACGTGCCCTTGTAAGCCCCAAACATGCAACAAGTCGAAGTCCTATACCAAGGAACATAACACAACAAAATGTTCAGAATAGTATATAAGACTTTCTAACATGTAGAGGAACTCACAAGGAAACTACAAATATCTTGTTTGCGTAAAACAGACCTCAAACAGACCCTAAACGGGTCAAAAATAGAATTGCAGACCTAAATCAGACATCTGGCATAAGGTCCAGATGTCTTAAAAGTCACCAGGGTCTCACCTCAGGTTCTTGCATCGACTTCAGACTTCCAGAACCCCTACTTGACTGTCTGGACCTAGCTCAAGACGTCCAACCTCTCCTCCAATCGTCTGGGAGTGCTTCCAGTCATCTGGTAAGTTGTCCAGATGTTAGAAAAGCGTGGGAGGGCGTGCCCCGTGCCTTCCCAAAGCTATCCCTGCACGCGACAGACCGAATCGCCCACTTTTAGCCACGCAGATCAACTTTGCGTTGCAACCTACATGGCCGTAACCGCAAGAGGAACGTACCTTCGTGAAACTCTGCTTTCAGACGTCTGGTGTCGTCACTAGATGTCCAACCCATCGTCTAGATGACACGCTAGACATCTGATTCTGGGAAAAACCCAGAACCAGACCAACCTCCTACTCCCCTCGCCGCGTGCAGCCGCAGCCTCTCCTCCTCGTCTGTAGCTTCGACTGCAGTAGAGTGTCGGGGACGTCTCCCCCGACGCGCTCCACCTCCCGCACACGCCGCTTCGGCTGTGCATCCTCCGGCGAACTCCCACGAGCTTGCGAGCTCAAGCTCCTCCCCTCCTCACGCCGCCTCTCCTCCTCGCTCCTTGCTCTCGTGCCCTCTCTCGCACTCGTCCCTCTCGCTGCAGTGGAAAGGAAGAAGGAAGGTGGTGGTGGTGGTGGAGTGGAGAAGAGAGGAGGGGAGAGGGGTTATATAGAGGGAGCGGCTAGGGTTCTATGAAGAAGAAAAGAGAGAGAGAGAAAAGAGGGAGACGGTCTGCACGCAGCAGGGGCGCAGATGTAACCCTGCGTACAAAATTTTCAATTTTCAAACGTCTGATCAGATGTCTGACTGACAGTCCAGACATCTTAAAAGGCTCAGAACAAAATGGGTCTTTACACCTTAGCCTCTCTTTTCCTCTGCCTTCTTCTTGTCTCTATCTCTGGCTGCCTTCAGCTTCTTCTTCTGCCTTCATCCTTTTCCTTCCTCTCTCTGCTGCAGCCCTTCTCTTTCCTCAGCTTCTGACTTCGGCTTCCTCCTTCCTTGGCTTCATTCCTTAGCTTCCTCTTTGGCCTTGTCTTCTCCTTCCTCTGAAGAACAAAACGTACCCTTACTCGCACGTGCTCTCTTCTCTCCTTTCTCTCTTAGGTTCGCTCTCCCAGAGCCACTTCTCGAGTAATTGGGTCGGATACATGCTCGAGACCAGGCCCACCGACGTACGGTGGTGGGCGAGGTGTGAGGTCGGGTCGAGTCAGGTCACCAAGTCCGCGAGGGGTGGTTGCAGACAAGGCATCGGGTCAGGTGAGAGGGGATCTCACCCCGTGAGTTGGAGGCAACCAGCCCAACACAAAAAATCAATTTATGCAGCTTTGGCACTCCAGATGTTTCCGAGGTGGGACAATCTTCCTGCGTCTTTTACGCACGCTTGCAGCAGAGAGGCGTTGCTCGATTGCAGCTACGGGGATGGCTCTTGCCTTCAATTGGCCACCTGGAGAGGTTTGCGAGAGTACCCCGCGTGACCTGGGACTGGATCCGGGAGCGGGGACAGCCTGAAGAAGCTTGCTAGGGAGCTTCAAGCCGTGCGTCAGTGGTGGTGAATCCCTGAACCTGAAATCACACAAACAGCCTTGCGGCCACGTTAAAAAGCTAAGGGAGCTTTGCCAAGGTGCGGTGAATGTGCAGAGGTGGTCAACGTGGCATGGGACTGCCTGTGGGTGCGTGCCTAGGGCACACTGCGGCCACGCGTGTGGGTGTGTTCGGGGGTGCTTGTGGGTGAGTGGCAGAGTGTTGTGAGTGGGGGGTTATGTTCAGTGAGTCGGGGCAGAGCTATGGACCGGTCAGCGAGGAGGGAGGTGGTCTGTTGAGGTGAAGCGAACTCACTGGAGTGGTGGCCGGAGGTGAAGGGGATGATGGTGGTGGAGTGCGGCAGTGGTCGTTCGAGGGAAATAAAGAGGGAAAAATAGAGTAGAGGGTAAGAGGACTTATCTGAGAGTGAAGAGATGAATGGGGAGGCAGGGATGGCCTCTATGCATATCGCCGACATCGGAGACGAAAGTGCTCAGTGAGGGAGGTCGGTGAGAACGAATGGGAGGCAGGAGCGTCGGCTAGTGTGGTGCGACGCAGACGAGCGAGAGGAAGATGAACCTGCCACCGGTATTGTGTCTAGGCGACGAGGGAGAGCGGGAGAAGTCGCAGAGCTTGATGAGCAATTCGGCCGGAGGAGGAGAGATGAAATTGAGGGTTTTCTCCGGCTGAATTCAAGCTTGGGAGATGCGGAGTGAGTTGAGGTTTCTTAAATAGGTCCTGGAGGTTGGGTTTGTGCTTGGAAGCCAATATTCCAAGCACGGCAAGTTCGCCGGCAGAGGAAACTCAAGAGTGACCCAAATCTCTCATGCATTCGCATGAGAGATTGGGTACCAAATAGGGCTTCTAATTGGGTTCACACTGGAGGAGATTTCTCAGAGAATCTCCCTTTCAATTTTGAAGGGGATTCTCTGAGAGATTAGGGAGAAATCACCCTTTCAAGCTCGCCGGAGCAGGATTCCCTCCGCTATAATGGTAGAGGGACCTAATTGCAAAGAATGAAGAAGAAGAAGATAAGGGGTTAATTGTGAGGGTTTTTTGAAATCTAGGGTTAGAAATGTAATTGGGCTGAACTTATTTGTAAAGTGGGTCAAGATGAATTCCCCTTAGGTCCAAATTTTGGTACAAACCTAATTTGAACCTATGGAATCCAATGGTGAGGTTGGATTTGGGTTTGACCACGTTTGACTAGGCAATTTACGTAAAAACTCAATTTAGGGTAAACATTTGTCTGAGACCCCATTTTAGGTCACAATAGGTTTTAATGGCTAAATTGAAGGTTCTAAACCATAGGGAATATTTTTATATAATTTTTAGAGGGTTTAGGTGAATTTTATCCTGACCAGAACCGCGTTAAATCAAGTGAGTCTGTTTTAGGGTTACAAGAAGTCATTTAATTCCCAGCATTCACATGAACCCTTTTCTGTTTGAACCAACCTACTTTTTATCTTGTTAAGATTATTTGACCTGTGTTTAGCTCATGAGAAAACCCGTTGTTGTACTATAATGGTAAAATTATAATTTTACCCCTTGTTTCTTACTTTTCTATCAAAATGGTTATTCAGTGAATTAGGACCTCCAATTTGTTATGTGAGAGCTTTTGTTCTCTTTTATGGGTCAAAATGAGATAGTTAAGGCTCATGATGGTGTTCCTATCATATCCCCATGACTAGCTTTTGCTAGTCCCTTAGCAAAATTTTAAGGTTTTAACTTCAATTTTAGACCATGAGTTCCTTGATGTTCAAAAACTATGATGAGTGCTTTATTCTTTCGATTAGGTTAGAATGCCGATAGTAGGCCTATAGGTACTCAAGTACCAACCAAGATTCGGACCTGACTAGCTCTAGCCTTAGTCTGTAGCGAAGGTTTTTAAGGCCCACAGGAACTATCCTAAGGTTCGTTGGATTTCGTGGTTAAAGCACCCGTGCTTGTAACATATTTTAACCTCGGTTCAGTTTGCATTGCGTTTTATGTAAGAGAGAGATAGAGGATTTTCTTTGTTTGGAGAGTTTTCTCTCTCTTTTCTTTTTATCGCTAGCTTTGGATTGGCTTCTCAACACGGTTTGTATCGGATTCCTAGTCCCCATCATCAATCTTGAAGGGTCCCTGGCAATCGATGCTTCGTGATAGCACCACCCATGGCAACCCCCAGAACCCTGGCTTTCGAGATAATCCTGCCCATGGTGTTCTATAACTAAATCCAGACCCTTGCAATCGAAATTTCGTGATAATGCCACCCATGGCATCTGAACTAGCACAGGGTGCTTACATGCCCCCAGTAGGATATGTAAATATCCTAGGGGACAAGCACCGAGGAGACGATATGTTATTGCGCATCTTCAAGAGAAATTTCCCGCCTCATCGTGCCGGGAACTCGTCCAAATCAACTTTGTTGATCGGCCGCTCCTAATCTAGGCGACTTTTTCAGAACAACTTAAACTCATTTGTGTGATTTTGATACTTATGCTCACTGAACCAGATTGTGTGTGGATTAGGGTGCTTAGGTTACCGAGTCCCACAAATTAGAGGTCAGTTAACGAGGTCAAATACTCCCTAAGCCTTCGACCTAATACTTTAAGCTTCGCATTTTCCCCAACCTCTTGAGGACTATCCAGATCTTAGTGGATACTTGAATTTTTAAGCCTAGGGGTCTAGCTCAAAAGGCCTAAGATCAGCCTTCCTACTAATCTCTTTTGTGTCTCATTAGCACTTGATATGGTCTAGAACTTAGTTAATCCCTTAATTTCTTACTAATGATAATCTCTTCTTTTTCTTTTCATTTTGTGCTCCTTTTTTTTTGACATTTTTTAGTTTTCCCCTTTTTCTCCTCATGATTTGTATGGCCTCAAAATTTTCTCTCCCCTCAGAAATTTTTTGTTCTTTTTCAAGAATTTTTTTTATTTTTTTGGTGTTATTTTTTTGATGTTTTTGGGATGTGTGATTTTTTGTTGAAACCTTTTCTTGTGAGATCAGTTTTCACGGCATTTTGCACTTTCATACCCCCCATGCCTACGATTTGCAATGTCCTCATTGTAAATTAGGTGGGTTCGAGTTTAGCATAGATCATTTATTAGAACAGGTTTTGGGTGGGTGAATGGGTCGAGGTGACTATTGCGAACGATTTCAAAACTTGGGTACGGGTACCTGAGGTAGGGTCGGTTGTTCTAATGGATAAACCCTAAAGTGCAATATGAATTTAGCGTAGGAATGTCAAGAAAGGATTCAGGTTTTTCAAAAATGATGGGTTGCCTCTATTAAGCGTGGAGTTTTACGCCATCGACCGGGCGCAATGTGCTCAAGGAGAATGGAGGGTAAATGATATCTCAGCCCAATTAGTATCGGTCAGGTCAATGAACGGTTTGAGTCTCTGTCCATTCACGACGAAAGGTTCTGAATCGTGGCTGAGTGGACTGATCTCGATAGCTCTTGATGATACGACTTTCGCAATGTGTGTTTTAAAAGGATAGATACATTGTAGTATGTTGAGAAAAATGATTATCAATTTAATTTATTTATTACTCAAAATTTTAAAAATACTTCGAGGTCGAACTCAGGGAGCAATGCAGTCTTTAGAAACAGAAAAATCACAATTCTCAATAATGTACTGTTTTACAAAAAAATTAGAGAGTAAAAGGAAATAGAATTTTTCTTCTCTTCTCTCTTTCTTCTTTGCTCTCTCTCTTTTCTTCTTTCTCTGCCTTTAGATGTATGATTCTGTGAATCAGATGCCTTAAGTGGCGTCTGCTACAGTGCACGCCTTCTTCTTCTTCCTTTCTTCTCTTTGGCTGCTTCTTCTCCTTGGCTTCTTCTTCTTCTCTTCCTTTCCTTTCTCCTTGGCTTTCCTCATTGCGGCAACTCCCTCCTCTTTTCTTCTCTTCCTCTTTGGCTCTTTCTTCTTCTCTTCCTTTCCTTTCTGCTTGGCTTTCCTCTTTGCGGTAGCTCCCTCCTTCTCTTTTCTTCTCTTCTTCTTTGGCTCTTTCTTCTTCTTCAGCTCTTGCTCCCTCTTCCTTGGCGTGGCTAAGTCCTCAGCTTCTTCCTCTTCTTCAGTTGGCCTCTTCTTCTTCTCTTCCGCTTCTTCTTCTTCTTTTGCTTCCTCTTCCTCCTTCTTCTTCCCTGCACAAGCACGGTTAAGCAAAACCTACCCCTACCCTCCCCACGTCTCTCTCTCTGTATTTCTCTCTCAGGTCACAGCTGTCCCAGAGCCAGCCAGGTTATCAGGTCGAGTATACGTGCCTGGGACCAGGCCTACCGACGTGCGGTGGTGGGCGAGGAGTGCGCGAGTAGTCGGGTCAGGCCAGGTGATGAGAACCTCTTCATAAACCCTAAACTAGCACCATCTAACCCAGATTTGCAAGAAAAAGCTCCTACATAACTATAGAAAGGCTTGACTCAGAGAAATTCTGAGTTTGTGAAGAAAACAGGAACTAAGGGGTAAAAATGCAATTTCACCAACTCAATCTGAAAACAGGGTAACTCAGGATGCAAACATAGGTCAAACAAACCTAATAAGAAAAAAAGTGGGATGAGTTGATCCAATAAGGGCTACAGTAACTCCAAGGAATTAAATAACATCCTGTAACCCTAAAAGAAATCCACTTCAATTCACGAGGTTCGAGGCAAATAAAAAATCAACTAAACCCTCTAAAATTCATAGAAAAATAATCTCTAGGGTTTAGAACATTCAATTTGGCCTTAGGAACCCATTTTGACCTACATTGAGAACCATGCCCAATTAATGACTTAATTTAGGTTTTTACGTAAATTCACCGATCAAACAAGGTATATTCTAGAAATAAAATTCACCATTGGAATCCTTAGGTCCTAGTTAGTCATGTATAAAATCTTGAGCCTAAGAAGAGACCTTCTTGACCAACTTTACATTTTGGTCCTCATCTATTACTTTTTTACCCTCAACTTTTGAAACCCTCGCATTTTGACCCCTAAGTCTTCTTCGTTCTTTGCATTTGGGTCCTCCCTGTGAAACCCTGAGCAGCGCCATGCTCCGGCGACTTTGCGCGGAGCATGGCGCCGCGCAGGGTGAGGGAGACCTTCTGCCAAGACAACCAGGGGTTCCCTACGATGTCTGCTGTCGTAGGGACACCTCCATGGTCTCTGTGACTGCCCATACCTCCCGTGCGAACGCACGGAAGGTATGGGTCTCCCTACTCCGGCCGTCCTCCGGCGAGGGAGGCACGTCGCCTCCGTCCGCCCTCCTCTCTGATTTCACCTCTATAAAAGTCGCCTCCGTCTGCCGAACTCGGCAACTCGGTTCTGATGGAGAAACCCCCCCTCTTTCCTCTCTTCCCACTCCGGCAGAAGCCCTCCAGCTTCGGCGGTTCTTCCTCCTCGTCCTCGTCGCTCTGTCGCAATACCAGCAACAGAGCCGCCTTCGCCCGCTCTTCCCGCGTCGCGTCGTACCCAGCGTGCGCTCTCCCGCTCTCTCCTCGCCGTCGCCCCCTCTCTCTGGGCACCTTCTTCTCCGGCGACAGTCGATACGACTGCCGCCCTGCTCCAGCCCCCCCTCGTCCCTCCAAGTAGGTACAGTTATCTCCCTTCCTCCCCTCTTTCTTATCCCTAACTCAATTTGTTCAACTACCCTTCGACCGCGCCTGATAGCCCTCACCTTCTCCATCTCCGGCCAACCTCCAATGAATCACCCCCATCATTCCACCACTCCACACGACTCGCAGACCGACCTAAAACCTCCACCTCTTCACACTGAACCACAACCCCCTAGTGCTTACCAGCCGCCTCAACCTCGACCCAATCCTACTTATCCATCAGGGCCAAATCAGGATCAAATGTCCCTTATCCTTCAAACTTTGGCTGACATTCAAAGAACGAATGCGGCTATTCAAAAGCAACACAAGGACGAACTTATAGAGGTCCGAAACCAATTGGCCCAGTTGGCAAACTCTCGCCAGCCAGGCACTCTTCCTTCCCAACCTCTTCCTAATCCAAATAACGTGCCAACCCGACGGTGCGTTATGATCCCAAACCCGGGCCAAGCCCATATGATTTATCAGGCCCCCTCTGTTCCTTCATCCGACGGGATAGAGGCTTCCACTTCTTTTGCAGGTTACCAGCAGCAACCTATCTTACCCAATCCCAACCAAAACCAGGCAGGACTTAATTCCGTAACAACCCGTAGTGGTAAGGAAACCCAAGACCCACCTCATCCAAACCACTCCAAGCCTGGTAGTGATCCCAAGCCTAGGACAGTAATCCAGGACGTTCCTACCCCTATCCCAGATCCAAGACCTGGACCTATCCTAGAAGAACCAACCAAGATCCCGTTTCCCGAGGCCTTGACCAAGGGAAAGAAGACCACCAAGCCCGTGGCACCTGAGGAGGACCTGGTCAAGCTCTTTGAGCAGGTCCACATAAACATCCCCTTGATGGATGCAATCCGCCACGTACCGGCTTACGCACGATTTTTAAAGAATGTGTGTACACCCCAGTGTAAGCCGCGAACCAAGAGTGGGAGTCCAATTGTTCTGTCAAAGCAAGCCAGCTCTGTTATCCTAAGTAGACTCCCACCCAAGGCAAAAGATCCTGGTACTCCCCTGATTTCCTGCAAGATAGGTGATACCCAATTTGATAGAGCCTTGCTAGACTTGGGTGCATCCATAAATCTGATACCCACATCCTTACTCAACCATCTTGAAGAATCTGAGCTAAAACCAATCGAGGTGACATTACAATTAGCAGATCGATCTATAAAGTCACCAAAAGGGATTCTCGAGGATGTTATTGTGAGGATAAGGGATTTCTACTTTCCTGTAGACTTCATAGTCTTAGACATGGACGTACCTGAGAACCCTAGGGATACACCAATCATTTTAGGGAGACCTTTCTTGGCTACTGCTAGAGCCAACATTAGCTGTGAGGAGGGCCAAATAGAGCTCAAATTTGGGAATCAAACCTTGAAAATTGATATATTTAAGGCCCAACAAGGAATCAATTGCGGTGTCATCGAACAGATTTGTGACATTAGGGCTTTAGTTGATGAAGCACACTTCCAGAATGACCTGATTATACCTCATCAACCACAGAAAGATCTTGACCCGCAAACAGAGGAGTCGAATCCAGATATAAACAACCCAGTAACTCCTACCCTTGAACCTCATGTCTATACTGAACCACCCGCCGCTGCTGATAACCCTATCCCCGAGTTGAAGCCTCTTCCTGCTCACTTGAAATACATCTTTTTGGGTTCTAATCAGACCTTCCCTGTGATTATCAATTCCAACCTCAATCCCAAACAGGAATCCCGTATGATTACTGTCCTCCAGCAACATCGCAGAGCCATCGGATGGACTCTCGATGATTTAACTGGAATAAGTCCCTCTTATTGTACTCATCATATCTATTCAGAAGAGGGCGCACGACCTTCTCGTGAAATGCAGAGACGTTTGAACCCTAATCTGCAGGAGGTCGTGAAGAAGGAGATCATCAAGTGGTTAGATGCCGGAATCATCTACCCGATCTCTGATAGTCGTTGGGTGAGCCCAATTCAGGTTGTGCCTAAGAAGGCAGGACTCACCACCATAACGACTGAGACCGGAGAAATCATTCCTACCCGATTAGCCAACGCGTGGAGAGTCTGTATAGATTACCGCTGACTCAATTCCTCCACGAAGAAGGATATTTCCCACTACCTTTCATTGACTAAATTCTCGAGAAACTAGCGGGAAATAGGTTCTTCTGCTTTCTTGACGGGTACTCCGGTTACAACCAGGTGGCAACCCATCCTGAGGACCAAGAAAAGACCACGTTCACCTGCCCCTTCGGAACATACGCTTTCCGAAGGATGCCTTTCGGTCTTTGCAATGCACCCGCTACCTTTCAGCGGTGCATGCTTGTCATATTCTCAGATATGGTGGGTGATTATCTGGAAGTTTTCATGGATGACTTTTCAATCTTTGGAGAATCTTTTGACGATTGCCTCCAACACTTGGTCTAAATACTCAGGCGGTGCATCGAGGTGAATTTGGTTCTTTCTTGGGAAAAGTGCCATTTCATGGTGCCTGAGGGAATTGTCCTAGGATACTTAATTTCATAAAAAGGCATCCAAGTGGATCGAGCTAAGGTTGATCTGATCTCTCGCCTTCCTATGCCTAGCTCGGTCAGGGACATCCGTTCTTTTCTGGGGCACGTCGATTTTTACCGTCGTTTCATTCCAGATTTCTCGAAAATCGCGTGCCCCTTGACTTCTCTTCTCTCTAAGGATGTACCCTTTGAAATCTCCAAGGAATGCACACTAGCCTTTGAAAACCTGTGTGACCGAGTCACCCAGGCACCTATCCTACAATCCCCTGACTGGTCTCAACCCTTTGAGATCAAGTGCGATGCATCTGATTTCGCTGTAGGAGCGGTCCTGGGGCAGAAAGCTGACGGGAAACCCGTGGTCATCTACTACGCTAGCAAGACACTTGACGAGGCTCAGTGTAATTATACGGTTACGGAGAAAGAGCTGCTAGCCGTAGTATTTACCCTTGAAAAGTTTCGATCATATCTCCTGGGTTCCCATGTCATCATCTACTCGGATCACACGGCTATAAGGCATCTCCTTGCCAAGAAGGACGTGAAGCCCCGACTAATTCGTTGGATCTTGTTGTTGCAAGAATTCGATCTTGAGATTCGCGACAAGGTGGGGAGGCAGAATGTGGTAGCCGACCATCTGTCCTGTCTTCCTTCTGAGATTATCGACCCTTCCGGACCCATCACGGAGCATTTTCTTGATGAGCACCTGCTGACTATCGGTACTAGACTTCCATGGTTTGCTGATATAGTAAACTACTTGGCATCTCATCAGACCCCGTCTGATTGGCCGAAGGCCAAGAAAGACAAATTGCGTTCTGATACCAAGTATTACATCTGGGAAGACCCGTACCTTTTCCACATAGGTGCTGATCAAATCATTCGGAGATGTGTCTCGGAAGAGGAATTCAACAATATCCTCTCTTTCTGCCATGACCAGGCATGCGGTGGCCATTTCTCTGGGCATAAAACCGCATCAAAAGTCCTCCAGTGTGGTTTTTACTGGCCCACGCTGTTCAAAGACGCATACAGTCACTGCAAGGCATGCAGTCGTTGCCAGACTTTGGGCAACATGAACCGTCGCGACATGATTCCTTTGCAGGCAATTCTCGTATGTGAAATCTTTGATGTTTGGGGGATTGATTTTATGGGCCCCTTTCCTATTTCGGATGGTTTCGAATACATTCTGTTTGCTGTGGACTACGTGTCCAAATGGATCGAAGCCATACCGACCTGAACCTGTGATCACAAGATTGTTCTCAAATTCATTCATCAAAACATTTTCTTAAGGTTTGAGATTCCCCGTGCTATAATCTCTAATGTGGGGACCCATTTTACAAACGCTCAGTTTAGGTCACTGATGACCAAATACGGGGTGTCTCACCGAATTTCTACTCCTTACCACCCTTAAACTAATGGTCTAGCTGAGCTGTCAAATCGGGAGATCAAGAAGATCCTGCAGGTCACTGTTCAGCCTGACAGGAAGGACTGGTCGTCCTGACTTCCGGAAGCATTGTGGGCCTATAGGACCGCCCACAAAACCCAATTAGGCATGTCTCCCTTTAGACTAGTGTACGGAAAGGCGTGTCACCTTCGAGTAGAATTGGAGCATAAATCCTATTGGGCAGTATGGAACTGTAATCTAGATCTTTCAAAGGCTGGAACCCACAGAAAACTCCAAATCAGCGAGATCGATGAATTATGCCTAGACGCGTATGAGAACTCGTGAATCTATAAGGAGTGGGTTAAAGCCTTCCATGACAAGCATATCTCGAGAAAGATCTTTCATCCTGGTCAAAAGGTCCTACTCTTTGATGCCCGACTCAAACTTTTCCCGGGAAAGCTGCGATCCAAGTGGGTCGGACCATATTTAGTCCGACAGGTTTTTGGTAATGGAGCTATCGAAATCAGTCCGCTCAGCCACGATTCCGAACCTTTCATCGTGAACGGTCAGAGACTCAAGCCGTTCATTGATGTGACTTCTACTGATTTGGCTGAATCATCTCTTATCCTCCATTCCCCTTAAGCTTATTGCGCCCAGCCGATGGCGTAAAACTGAGCGCTTAACGGGAGGCAGCCCGTCATTTTCTGAAACCCTTTTCACACTTTTGTGCACTTAAAGTTCACCCTTATAGACAGCTGACTCCACCACAAATGCTTGCATCTGAGATTAGAAATCGTCCGCAGAATTCATCCCGACCCATTCACTCATTAAAACATTTGTCTTAAGGAATGAACTAAGTAAATAAAAACCCCCTAAGTCACAATGAGGACATTGCAAACCTTAGGCATAGGGGGGGTATAAAAGTGCAAAACTTGTAAAAAAAAAAGGGTTTTAAAATAAAAAATTCATATATGCCAAAAACACCATAAAAATTAAAAATTTTTTCAAAAAAAAAAGAATAAGAGGAGAAAGGAAATTTTGTGGGAGAAGGGAAAAGAAACAAAATGAAAAGGAGCACAAAAAATGAAAGAAAAGAGTGATAGTCCTTAGTAAGAAACTAAGGAATTGACCTAAGTTCTAGACCTTATTCAAGAAAAGAAATGAAAAGTGCATGGTAAGATTAGTAAGAACGCAAACTTTAGGCATTCTTGGATAGACTCTTAGTACCCATTAAGATCTAGACAATCCTCAAGAGGTTGAGGAAAATGAAAAGCTTAAGTATTAGGTCTAAGGCTTAGGGAGTACTTGACCTCATTAACTAACTTATGGTTTACGGAACTCAGTAACCTAAGTACCCCAACCTCACACACAACCTGGTTCAGTAAGCGTAAAAATCAAAATCACGCAGAAGCGTCACAAAATTCTGAAAAATACACCTAGAATAGGAGCGGCCGATCAACACAAGTTGATTTGGACAAGTTCCCAGCGCGGAGAGGCGGGAAATCCCCTTGAAGATGCCTAACAAAATATCATCTCCTCGGTGCTTGTCTCTTAGGATATTTACATATCCTACTGGGGGCATGTAAGCACTCTGCTGGTTCAGATTCCATGGATGGCATTATCACGAAGTGTCAATTGCTAGGGTCTGGATTCGGCCACGGAACACCATGGATGGGATTATCTCGAAATCTCAATAGCCAGGGTTCTGGGGGTTTCCATGGGTGGTGCTATCTCGAAGCATCGATTGCTAGGAACCTTTGAGGATTGATGATGGGAGCAAGGAATCTGATACAGACCGTATTGAAAAGCCAATCCTAGGCTAGAAATAAAAAGAAAAAGAGAGAGAAAAACTCTCCAAACAGAAAAAATTTCTATCCCTCTCTCTTACAAAACGCACTGCGAACTGAACCAGGGCTACAATCCTTTCAAGCACGGGTGCTTTGACCACAAAATCCAATAGACCTTAGGTTAGTTCTTGTGAGCCTTAAAAACCTTTGCCAAAGACTGAGGCTGAGGCTAGACAGATCTGGATCTTGATTGGTACTAGAGTACCTTTTAGGCCTATGGTCAGCATTCTGACCTAATCTAAGTTCAAATGAAAAAGCACTTATCTAAAGTTGTTAAAAACATCATGGTCTAGACCAAAGGTTAAAACCTTAGGTTTTTGCTAAGGGACTAGCAAAAGCTAGGCATGAGGGTATGATGAGAACCTCGTCATAAACTTTAAACTAGCACCATCTAACGCAGATTTGCAAGAAAAAGCTCCTACATAACTATGAAAGGCTTGACTCAGAGAAATTCTGAGTTTGTGAAGAAAACAGGAATTAAGGGGTAAAAATGCAATTTCACCAACTCAATCTGAAAACAGGGTAACTCAGGGTCCAAACATAGGTCAAACAAACCTAATAAGAAGAAAAGTGGGATGAGTTGATCCAATAAGGGCTACAGTAACTCCAAGGAATTAAATAACATCCTGTAACCCTAAAAATAAACCCACTTCAATTCACGAAGTTCGAGGCAAATAAAAAATCAACTAAACCCTCTAAAATTCATAGAAAAATAATCTCTAGGGTTTAGAACCTTCAATTTGGCCTTAGGAACCCATTTTGACCTACATTGAGAACCATGCCCAATTAATGACTTAATTTAGGTTTTTACGTAAATTTACCGATCAAACAAGGTATATTCTAGAAATAAAATTCACCATTGGAATCCTTAGGTCTTAGTTAGTCATGTATAAAAACTTGAGCCTAAGAAGAGACCTTCTTGACCAACTTTACATTTTGGTCCTCATCTATTACTTTTTGACCCTCAACTTTTGAAACCCTCGCATTTTGACCCCTAAGTCTTCTTCGTTCTTTGCATTTGGGTCCTCCCTGCGAAACCCTGAGCAGTGCCATGCTCCGGTGACTTTGCGCGGAGCATGGCGCCACGCAGGGTGAGGGAGACCTTCTACCAAGACAACCGGGGGTTCCCTGCGACGTTTGCTGTCGCAGGGACACCTCCATGGTCTCTGTGACTACCCATACCTCCCGTACGAACGCATGGAAGGTATGAGTCTCCCTACTCCGGCCGTCTTCCGGCGAGGGAGGCACATCGCCTCCCTCCGCCCTCCTCTCTGATTTCACCTCTATAAAAGTCGCCTCCGTCTGCCGAACTCGGCAACTCGGTTCTGACGGAGAAACCCTCCCCCCTCTTTCCTCTCTTCCCACTCCGGCAGAAGCCCTCCAGCTCCGGCAGTTCCTCCTCCTCCTCCTCGTCGCTCTGCCGCAATACCAGCAGCAGAGCTGCCTTCTCCCACTCTTCCCGCATCGCGCCGTACCCAGTGCGTGCTCTCCTGCTCTCTCCTTGCCGCCGCCCCCTCTCTCTGGGCACCTTCTTCTCCGGCGACAGTCGATACGACTGCCGCCCTGCTCCGGCCCCCCCTCATCCCTCCAAGTGGGTACAGTTATCTCCCTTCCTCCCCTCTTTCTTTTCCCTAACTCAATTTGTTCAACTACCCTTCGACCGCGCCTGATCGCCCTCACCTTCTCCATCTCCGGCCAACCTCCGGCGAATCACCCCCATCATTCCACCACTCCACACGACTCGCCGACCGACCCAAAACCTACGCCTCTTCACGCTGAACCACTTCCGCCCCTTCGTTTCCTGTCATACGCTACCTGAAGACCCCCCGAACAAACCCATTCTCCCAGCCACAGTCTGACCTAGGGCAGCCCCTGCACTCCGCCCCACGCCTCACCACCACCCGCACGAGCTTCGCCACACTCTAGCGAAGCTCCCTGCACCTTCTGACTAGGCCGAGAGGCCGTATTTCTGTGAACAGGTCACCCATCCTCCGCCGCCATTGCTGAGCAGGTGGAGCTTCTTCCGCCTGCAACTGCAGGTTCGCCTCGCCCAGGCTTGTGCTCCAGGACGCGCGGTTCGCCCCCACGCAGCTACCCAAGCCTGCAGCTGGGGTGAAAGCCTCGCAACAGCAGCAATTGCCTGCAGCTTTCTCAACTGCAGGCGCTAAATTGGGGTGGGACATTTAGTCCCACCTCGGTAGTTCTGAAGGCCGTGCACCCGCATAAATGAAAAAAGTGCTGTAGGCTTATCACCTCAGTTACATGGGGTGAGGTCCCTCTCACCCGCTTACCCGGCCTTGTCCGCGACCACCCCCCCGCGGACCTGGCCCGACCCGTATACCCAACCTGCACTCCTCGCCCACCACCGCATGCCGGTGGGCCTAGACCCGAGCGCGACCTGTACCCGAATACCCGACGGCTCTGGGAGAGCTATCCTACGAGTGCAATCTGAGAGAGAGAGACGCGGGGGAGGGTAGGATTAGGTTTTGCCCTCTGACCAAGCTGTGAGTGTGCAGGCCGAGGCAGAGAAGAGGAAGAAGAGAACAGAAGGAAGAAGCAGCCAGAGCCGTGGCTGCTTGAAGCAAAGCAGAAGAAGAAGGACTGCGAGAAGAAGAAGAAAGAAAGAAGAAAGGAGGACACACTGTAGCAGAGGCTACTTAAGTCGTCTGATTGAAAAATCAGATGACGCTCTGCAAAGAAGAAGAAGGAAAGGCACCGCAAAGAAGAAAGAAAGAAAAAGAACAGAAGGAAGAAGACAAAGAACTGAAGAGGATAGAAGAGAAGAGAAGAAGAAAAAGCCAACAAGACAAATCTCTCTCTCTCTCTCTCATTTTTGTAATAGAAACATTGTACTTCTAGAATACAGTTTGCTCCCTGAGTTCGACCTCGGAAAAACTTTTATTTCCGAGTAACAAATTGTATTAAACTGGTAACCGCTTCTCTATACTATACTACGACGAAATATTAGAACTACAGACGAGAGGCGAGCCACCAGGTCCGTGGGGGCGTGGGTCACAGACGAGGCCGTGAGTGGGTGAGGGACGTCACCCCGTGTACTGAGGCGAAGAGCTTAAATCACTTTTAAAATTTATTTACCTGCACCCGCTCGAAAATGCACGAGGTGGGACTAGATGTCCCACCTTCCTGTTGCGTGCCTAGCAACGGATGGTGCGTCCAATTGCAGCTGCAGCTACGGCCCCCAACGCCAATTGAAGGCCTGGTTGAGTGCCCGAGGGGAGTTCACGCCTTCTGGACCTAGAGGCCTGGAGCGCTGGGGCCTGGAGAAGCTTTAAGTAAGCTTCAAACTTTTGCGCCAATGGTGGAAGGGGCCGCAACCCTGAAATCATGAGAACGACCTTGCGGCCATGCCAAATCACTCAGCAGGCTTCGTTGTGACACGGCGAAGATGGCCCAAGGGTCAGCATGGCGTGAGGGCGCTTGTGCGTGTGTGCCTAGGGCACACTGTGTGAGCGCAAATGGGTGTGTTTGGGGGGAGGTTCCAATGGGTAAGGCGGTCAGTGGAAGGGCGAAAGGTGATCAATGGGAGGTGGTGAAGCTTAGGGACCAGTCAGTGAGGGATGAAACAGCCTGTGGAGGTGGAGTGGCCTCGTCGGAGTTGGTGGTCGGAGTTAGAGAGGGTGATGGTGGTTTATGGTGTCGAGAGGTCGAGAGTACAAATTATCAGAGGGGAAATGAAGAGGGGAGTAAGGGGAACTTATCTGGTAGGTTAGGAGCGAAATGGGGAGGCGGAGGGCGAGCAGCTAGTGCCTGCCATCGCCGGAGACGAAGGTGCCTAGGGGATGAAGACGGCAACAAGGAAGGGGGTAGGAGGGCGCGCACTGGTATGGCGAGGCGCGGCGGAGGACGGTGGAGCTAGCTCTGCCCCTGGTACGGTGGCAGAGTGAAAAAAGAGGGAGGAAGAGTCACCGGAAGCTCTGGGCAGTCGGTCGGAGTTGGGAGGAGACGAATTGGAGGGGGATCTCAGGCCAAATTGAGCTTGGAGGAAGTGGCGTGGTATGCCTTTCCTTAAATAGGCACAGGCCAGGCGGGAGGCGCTCGAGGGCGGCGGGAATGTCATCCCAGAGGTAAGGCCGGTCAGAGACCCATACCTCTACCGCGTTCGCACGAGAGGTATGGTGGGTTTCAAGGCATAGGGAGCTGTCCATGCGGTAGGGGGCTACGCAGGGAGCTCCCCTTTCAAATCTGGGGGCGACTCCCCATGCAGGTGAGACGTAATCCTCCGCGCGAAGTCTCCGGAGGTATGGCCCCTTCTACGAATGGCAAAGGAACCGAAATGAAGAAAACAACGAGGAAGCTAAGGGGGTAATCGCAAGGGTTTCAAAAAGTTGAGGGTCAGAAAGTTTTTTTGAGGATCAAATTGCAAAGTGGGTCAAGACGACCTTCCCCTAGGTCCAAATTTTGGTATAAACCTAATTTTGACCTAAGAAATCCAATGGTGAAGTTGGATTTTAGGTTTGACCACGTTTGACTATACATTCTGCACAAAAACCCAAATTAGGTCAAAAATTGGGTATGGACCCCAATCTAGGTCAAAACAGATTCCGAAGGATAAATTGAAGGTTATAAACCCTAGGGGATATTTTTCCATGAGTTTTAGAGGGTTTATTTGATTTTTATCTTGCCTGAAACCTTGTGAATTAAAGTAGATTTGTTTTAAGGTTGCAGAATGTCATTTAATTCCTAGATTTCGCCATAACCCTTTTCTGACCAAACCATCTCACTTTTTCTCTTATTAAATCCAATTGACCTATGTATAGACCCTTAGAAATATTGTTGATGCACTGCAATGGTAAAATTACAGTTTTACCCCTTGTTTCATGTTTTCCTTTCAAATCAGTAATTCCCTGAATTAGGCCTTCCTCTAGGTTATGCAGGAGCTTTTGTTCATTTTATTAGATTAAAATATGCTAGTTAGGGTTCATGATGAGGTTCTCATCAGCTCCATTTTCGAATATTTGTCGGACGAGGTAAGGTCTGATCCATTTTGATCGTAGTTTAGCTGGGAACAGTTTAAGCTTGGCATCAAAGTGTGGGACTTTTTGACCAAGATGGAAGATCTTTCTGGATATGTGCTTGTCGTGAAAGGCCTTAACCCACTCTTTGTAAATTCGCGAGTTCTCATACGCGTCGTGGTGTAATTTATTGATCTCGCTTATTTGAAGCTTTCTGTGGGTTCCTACCTTAGAAAGATCTAGGTTGCAGTTCCGTACTACCCAATAGGCTTTGTGATCCAATTCAACAGGGAGGTGACATGCCTTCCTGTACACCAATCTGAAGGGAGACATACCTAATTGGGTTTTGTGGGCGGTCCTAAAAGCCCACAAAGGTTCCGGAAGTCGGGATGACCAGTCTTTCCTGTCAAGTCGAACAGTAACCTGGAGGATTTTCTTGATCTCCCGATTTGATAGCTCAGCTAGACCATTAGTTTGGGGGTGGTAAGGAGTAGAGATTCGGTGTGACACGTCGCATTTGGTCATCAGTGACCTGAACTGAGCGTTAGTGAAATGGGTCCCTCCATCAGAGATTATAGCACGTGGAATCCCAAACCGCGAAAAGATATTCTAATGAATGAATTTGATAACCACCCTATGATCATTGGTTCGAGTCGGAATCGTTTTTATCCATTTGGACACGTAGTCAACAGCGAGTAGAATGTACTCGAAGCTGTCCGAAATAGGAAAGGGTCCCATAAAATCAATCCCCTATATATCGAAGATTTCGCATACGAGAATCGGCTGTAAGGGCATCATATCATGATGGCTCTTGTTGCCTAAGGTCTGGCAATGAGTACATGCTGGTAGCGAAAATACGCGGTTTGTTAAAATACGTCGTTGTAACGCGTAAATCCGCTTTCGCTCTTAAATTTATAATCCTAGATAGGGAAGTATCTAGGGTCGTCCAAGGAGGCAATATGGTTGCAAAATTGATTCTCTTGCTTGGAATATATCTCAACTTTCTTTTGGTAATTTTCAATATACCATTTTTTTTTGTTTTTGAACTAAGGCAACATGCGAAATTATGGCGGGAAAAGTGTTTACACTTCCAATTAAGTAAACTACTCTAAAGTGGCAAGTAGAGCCTCTCCCTAAGCTCACTCTAAGCAAATGGAGGCCTAGAATAATTAGGGAGAGGAAGTGAAGAATGCTGAAAATAAGCAAATAGAAATGCAAACAAGATATGCGAAGAAGGCAACTAGATAATTGATAAAGTGTTTAACAAAAATGCCTAGTAAAGTAATGCTTCTACTACTAGATAATTGAAATAAAGAAAGAAAACACAAATCCTCTAAATAGATGGTGAAGAAGAGGGCTTCTTGCTCCAAGGTTGGTGGCTCCCAAGCTTGAAAAGAATCCTTCAACTCCTTCCTTGCAGTACTCCGCCAAAGTGATGACCTCCAAGGCAAGCCCTAAGGGGGCGTGCCCTAAGTTTCTCTCCAAGGGTGGATGTCCACCCTAAGATTTTCTCCTTTTCCTGGCCGTCCTCCTTGAAGTGGGAGAGTCCTCCTCCTTGGCGTGGCTCAAGTTGAAGAGAGTGGGGAGAAGAAGGCACCAAAAGGGCTGGTGATGTGCCCCTTTAATCTCCTTCTCTACTCCTTCTTCTTGGCCGTAGGTATAGGTGGTTTAGGTAGAAAATATACTAAGGGAGGATGCCCCAAAATGGTGGTAGGTGGTGGCTTTTTATAGAATAGGATGGGGGGTTAAGGTGCCCCTTGAAATGGAGGGCTAGGATGGAAGGATGAGGGTGGTTGGTGATCCTATGGCTAGGGTGAGTTGGCGCCAACCCAAGGGGTGTTAAAGGGGGTGGTTATGGTGGTGTTGGTGTCTTTTGGTGGTGGAGAGACACCACCATGTTGGCGCCAACATGGGGTCTTCTAGAAGGGGGGTTAGGTGGATAGTGGAGATGGGTTCAAGGGAGATTGTGTGGTGGAGATGAGGGGGGATTTTGGAGGGAAAAGTGGCGCCACTAAGGGGTGGTTATGGGTAGTTTTTGGTGCCACTTTTAGGTGTCTTTTGGAGGTGGTGGGTAGGTTAGGTTGGTGCCAAGTAGGTTAGCTCATGTGGAGCTTAGGTGGAGCTAGTTGGGTAGAGTTGGTAGGTGGGTTTTTGGGGTAGTACAAGCCAAGGAAGTTGGAGCATAGCTAAGCTAAGCTAAGCTAAGCTAGCTTAGCTAATGGAGGAGTAGAGGAGAAGGTGTTGGAGCTAGGGTTTGGAGGGAGGAGCTGAGGAGAAGTCTGGAGCTGAAATTTGGAGCTGGCTGCTGCTGAAGAGGCTGGCATGGAGCTATTCTAGCTGGCTTAGCTTGCTAGTTCTTTGCTAGCTACTAAGCCGAGCTAAGGTAAGCTAGCTTCTACCATACTGAGCTAAGGTGAGCTGGGTCTGGTGCTCCCGGGGAGAATCAAGCTGGTTGAGGCAGCTAAGGTAGCTTAGCTCAACTGAGATGAGCTAAGCTGAATCCCCGGGATCTGGACTTGAGCTTCCGGAGCTGAGATGAATTCTTCTTCAGCTGGCTGGAGTTGAGTGGAGCTGGATGTAGCTGGATCTGAGCTGGGGTGAACTCCTGTCAACTCAGCTGAGCTAGCTAGAGCTCCCTGTGAACTAGTGGGAGCTGAGGTGAGCTAGACTCAGCTAAGTTGAGCTGGATCTGAGCTGACTTGAGCTAGGGTGAGCTAAGGTGAACTCTCTTGAGCTGCCATCCAGCTGAGATTAGCTGAATGGAGCTGGGATGAGCTAACCCTAGTTCAAGTAAGCTAGGTTCCAGCTATGGTGAGCTGGATCAAGCTGGGTTCCAACTAGTCTGGGCTTCTCCTTTACCAATTGCCTTCTTGAGTGCTAGGGTTTTAGGGATCTGTGAATCTGTACATCCCTAACACTCACAAAAACACATTAAAACAACAATAAAAAATGCAATGCATGCCTATCCTAATTTATGCCTAAATGCAGCCCAAAAACCCGTTTGCGGAGTAAAATCCTAAGAGCTAGGTTAGTTTTAAAGCATAAAAATGATGATAAACTGGTGTTTATCACATGCCCTATAGTGATTGTATGCGTCCTTGAAAATCGTGGGCCAATAGAAGCCGCACTGGGGGACTTTCACTGCGATTTTTTGGCCTGAGAAATGTCCACCGCATGCTTGGTCATGACAAAAGGACAAGATGTCCTGAATTTTTGCTTCCTTGACACATCGTCGAATGATTTGATCAGCACAGATGCGGAAAAGATACAGGTCTTCCCAGAAGTAATACTTGGCATCGGAAAGCAATTTGTCCTTCTTGACCTTCGGCCACTCGGATGGGATCTGATGTGATGCCAGTTAGTTTACTATATTAGCAAACCATGGAAGCCCTGTATTGATAGTCAGGAGGTGCTCATCCGGAAAATGTTCCGTGATGGGTCCGGAAGGGTCGATGATCTCAGAAGGAAGACGGGATAAGTAATCAGCTACCACGTTCTGTTTTCTCACTTTGTCATGAATCTCGAGGTCAAATTCTTGCAACAGCAAGATCCAACGGATTAATCGAGGTTCGCGTCCTTCTTCGCAAGGAGATGCCTTACAGCTGTGTGATCCGAGTAAATGATAACACGGGAACCCAAGAGATATGATCTGAACTTTTCCAGGGCAAATACTACAGCTAACAGCTCTTTCTCAGTAACTGTGTAGTTACGTTGAGCCTCATCAAGTATTTTGCTAGCGTAGTAAATGACCACGGGTTTCTCATCAATTTTCTGCCCAAGATCCGCTCCTACAGCAAAATCGGATGTATCGCACATGATCTCAAAGGGTTGAGACCAATCAAGGGACTGTAGGATCGGGGCTCGGGTAACTCGATCACGGAGGATCTCAAATGCTTGAGTGCATTCCTTGGAGATTTCGAAAGGTACATCCTTAGATAGCAGAGTGGTCAGGGGGCATGTGATCTTTGAGAAATCAGGAATGAATCGACGGTAAAAACCGACGTGCCCCAGAAAAGATCAGATGTCGTTGATCGAGATAGGCATAGGGAGTTTGGAAATCAAGTTCACCTTGGCTCGATCAACCTGGATGCCCTTTTCTGATATGAGATGTCCCAGGACAATTCCTTCAGGCACCATGAAATGGCTCTTTTCCTAGGAAAGAACCAGATTCACGTCAATGCACTGCCTAAGGATTTGGACCAAGTGCAGGAGGCAATCGTTAAATGATTCTCCAAATACTGAAAAGTCATCCATGAAGACTTCCAGATAATCACCTACAATATCTGAGAATATGGCAAGCATGCACCGTTGAAAAGTGGCGGGTGCATTGTAGAGACCGAATGGCATCCTTCGGAACGCGTATGTCCCGAAGGCGCAGGTGAAAGTGGTCTTTTCTTGGTCCTCAGGATGGATTGCCACCTGGTTATACCTAGAGTACCCATTCGAAAAGCAAAAGAACCTATTTCCCGCTAGTTTCTCAAGGATCTAATCACTAAATGGTAGTGGGAAATGATCCTTCTTCGTGGAGGAATTGAGTTTTCTGTAATCAATGCAGACTCTCCACAAATTTGCCACACGGGTTGGTATGATTTCTCCGATTTCAGTCGTGATAACAGTGAGTCCAGCTTTTTAGGCACAACCTGGATTGGACTCACCCACCGATTGTCGGAGATCGGGTAGATGATTCCTGCATCTAACCACTTGATAATCTCCTTTTTCACAACCTCTTGCAGATTAGGATTTTGGCGTCTCTGCATTTCACGGGAAGGTCGTGTGCCCTCTTCGGTGTAGATATGGTGTGTGCAGTAGGAAGGGCTGATACCGGCCAAATCATTGAGAGTCCATCCAATGGCTCTTCGATGTTGCTGGAGATCAGACGGGATTTCTGATCAGGTGTGAGTCTAGAGTTGATAATCACAGGAAACGTCTGATTGGAACCCAAAAAGGCGTACTTAAGATGGTCGGGAAGAGGCTTGCGTTCCAGGATAGGGTTATCAGCAGCAGCGGGTGGTTCAGGGTGTGTGTCAAGAGCAAGGGAAGGAGTTATGGGTGTTTCTAGTTCAGTTCGAACTCCTCTGATTGCGGGTTTTGATCCTTTTGTGGTTGATCTGAAGTAGTCAGGTTGTCCTCAATATATGGATCGTCAACCACAGACTTGATGTCACATTTGTTCTATAACACTGCAATTAATCCCTTGTTGGGCCTTAAAGATGTCAATATTTAGTGTTTGGTTTTCGAATTTCAGTTCAATTTGGCCTTCCTCACAATTTATATTGGCTCTAGCAGTGGCCAGAAAGGGTCTCCCTAGTCTAATTGGTGTATCCCTCGGGTTTTCTGGAGCATCCATGTCCAAGACTACAAAGTCCATCGGGAAATAGAAATCCCGCACCCTAACGATGACATCCTCAAGAACTCCTTTAGGTGACTTAATAGATCGGTCAACTAATTATAATGTCACCTCTGTAGGTTTAAGCTCAGATTCCTCAAGATGGTCAAGTAGGGATGTAGGTATTAGGTTTATCGAGGCTCCTAAATCTAATAAAGCTCTATCAAATTGGGTATCACCAATGGTACAGGAAATCAGGGGAGTACCTGGGTATTTTGCCTTAGGTGGGAGTTTGCCCAAAATTATAGAGCTGGCTTGCTCTGATAGTACGATTGGACTCCAACTTTTGGTTCGCGGCTTGCGCTTAGGTGTACATACATCTTTCAGAAATCGTACGTAAGCCAGTACGTGGTAGATCGTATCCATTAACGGAATGTTTATATGGACCTATTCAAAAAGCTTGACTAGATCCTCCTCAGGTGCCACGGGTTTGGTTGTCCTCTTTCCCTTGGTCAAGGCCTTGGGAAATGGAACATTGGATGGTTCCTCTAGAATAGGTCCAGGTTCGTGATCTGGACCAGGGGTATCTTGGATAACTATCCTAGGGCTTGGGTTACTACCAAGCTGAAAGTGGCTTGGATAAGGTGGGTCTTGTGTTTCTTTGCCACTACGGGTTGTAACAAAATTCAGTCCTGCCTGGTTTTGGTTTGGAGTTGGTAAAATGGGTGGATGCTGCTGAAATCCCACATATGATGTCGAAGCTTCCATCCAGTCGAGTGATGGAACAGAAGGGGTGATGAGAGCCTCATCATGAGCCATAACTAGCTCATTTTGACCCAATAAAGAATATAAAAGCTCCTACATAACCTAGAAGAAGGCCTAACTGAAGGAACAAGTGCTCTGAGAAGAAAACATGAAATCAAAGTTAAAACTGTAATTTTACCATTGCAGTAGATAAACGGGATTTCTCAGAGGCAAAACATAGGTCAAATGGTCTAAATGAGATAAAAAGTGGGTTGAGTCAATCAGAAATGGGTTCATGTGCAATCTAAGAACTAAAAGACACTTGGTAACCCTAAAACAGACCCGCTTAAATTAACAAGGTTCCGGTCAGAATAAAAAGCAAGTAAACCCTCTATAAATCATGGAAAAACATACTCTAGGGTTTAGAACACTTAATTTGGCCTTTGGAACCTAGTTTGACCTATATTAGGGTCCTAGCTCTTCAATTAACCTAATTTGGGTTTTTACGCAAAATTTCCAGTCAAACGAGGTCAAACCTGAAATCCAACTTCACCATTGGATTCTTTAGGTCCAAATCAGGTTTGTACCAAAATTTGGACCTAAGGGGAGGTCATCTTGACCTACTTTGCAATTTAGTACACCCAAATCACAAATAGGTCCCTATCTTTTGAATATCCTCGCAGAGAGCCCCCTAGGTTCTTCGCCTTCTTTGCAAACCGGTCCTGCCGCCATTGCTAGGGCAGAACCGAGCTCCGACGAAGTTTCGAGAGAGAGATTGCTCTCTAATTCCTCAGAGATTCTCTCCCAGAAATGGAAGGGAGATTCTCTGAGGAATTCCCTTCCTTCTAAAGCCAATCAAATTCGCTGGCGTGAACCCAATCTCTCGTGCGAACGCACGAGAGATTTGGGTATCTTTCTTCCTTCCAACTCCGGCGAGCCGGCTGACCTAATTGCGCGTTTTTCACGCACTGATAGGAGCGGCCAGCACCTATAAAACACCCCCCGGACCCGGCCGCTCATCTTGAGCTTGGTTTGGCCGAGGTTCCACCCCCAATTCCTCTCCTCCTGCCCGGCCAAACTCCCAGCAGGCTCCGGCGAGGCCCCCTCCCCTCCCTCTTCGCTCTGCCACAAAACCAGTGGCAGAGTTAACTTCCTGACCTTCCTCCGCGTCGCGCAGTACCAGCGCACGCCGCCTCAGCCCCGTCGTCGCCGTCGTCCTCCCCCACTGGGCGTCATCTTCTCCAGTGACAGCAGGTACTGCTGTTCGCCCTCCGTCCCCTTTCGTCCTTACAGTTAGGTTAGAACTCCTCTCCATCCTCTCCTCTCTCTTTTCCCCCTGTTATCTCCCTTGATCGACCCTCGACAGACGCTAACCACCTCCATCGTCTTCGCCTCCGACCGCACTCCGGCGAGCCGCCCACACCACTCCAGCCCTCCACACGGCTCGCCAACCACCTCGAAAGCTCCGCCTCACCTCCAGGAATACACTCCACCCTACCACTGCCACTCTAGCCCTCCACAATCACCCCCCGACCAACCCACCATCTCCGGCCACAGGTTGACCTAGGCACGCACGCCTAGGCCGACCTGCGGCCTGCAGCACTTCCCACCGCCTTCGCCGTGCCACGGCGAAGGTCGCTAGCTATTCTGATTGGGCCGAGAGGCGCATTTTGTGTATGACAGGGTTCGAGCCGCTGCCGCCATGGACGACCTCTGATGAAGCTCCCACGAAGCTCCAGGCACCCGGTCTTCCAGGCTACAGGTGCTGCATACTAGCGCGAGTGTCGCGAGGTGAATGAGTCCAGCCAAGGTGCGCTAGCAGAGCCAGCAGCTGCGGGGCAATCGCACGACGAGGCTTCTGCAGGCGCGCGTGAAGGCGAGACCAGATAGTCCCACATCGTGGGATTGCAACCTTCAGGTACTATATAAGTTGTTTTTGTGTATTACTCTTATCGCCTCAGTAAGCACAGGGGTGAGGTCCCTCACTGACCCCACCCGCCTCGTCCGCGGCCTGACCACGTGGACCTGGCGGATCCGACCCGACCTAGACCTACGCACTCCTCGCGCATCACACACCTGCAGGTGCGCCTAGTCCCGGGTACGATCCGCGACCCGATTATGGCTGTGGCTCTGGGAGAGCGGTTTGAGTGAATTGCTTGAGAGAGAGAGATGCGCGGGTAGAGGGAGAAGGGTTAGGTTTTGCTCCTGTGCAGGCAGGCTGAACGCAGGAGGAGAAGGACTTGGCCGTGAGAAGGAAAAGAAAGAAAGAAGGAACGGCAGAGAAGAAGAAGCAAGAAAGAAGCCTTCGCAGGAGAAGAAAGAAAAGAGCAAGCCAGAAGCAAAGGCACAAAGAAGCCAAGTGAAGACTTTGCAGAGATCAGAAGAAGAAAAGAAAGAGCAAAGACTGCAGCAGAAGAAGAAGAATAATCAAGAAGAAAAGGGAGAAATGCTTTTAAGACGTCTGATCTTGTGATCAGACGTCCAATTTCATATTTTTTTTGCCCTAACTCCTTTTAATCGCATACATTCATACCTGAATTGATATTTTGAGTAAATTAGTGTGTTCAATTACATTTTGATTTAGTGGTAAGTTCCATTTGCTCCCTGTGTTCGACCTCGGATACTCCGGTCTTCGAGTAATAAAAACTTTGTATTTGTTCGAACGTTTTGTCGGTTATACTACAACATAATACGCTTTAAATCCGCACAAAAACGTTGACAACAAGGGGCCTGATAAATCATGTGGGCTTGGCCCGGATTTGGGTTCATACCGCGCCTCTAGTTCGGCAAGTTATTCGGATTTGGCAAAGGTTGCAAAGGAAGTATGCCAGGTTGGCGGGAATTCGCCATCTGGGCGAGTTGATTGCGAACTTCTGTGATCTCGTCCTTGTGCTGTTTTTGCATAGCCACATTCGTTTTCTGAATGTCAGCCAGAGTCTGAAGGATAAGAGTCATTTGCTCTGTTTGAGTTGGCCCAAATTGATAGGTAGGGTTGGGCCGAGGCTGAGGCGGCTGATATGGATGAGGAGCTTGTGGACGGGGTTGATATGGTGGATTTTTATTCTGATTATTTCCTGCCCAAAGGAAATTGGGGTGATTTCGCCATCCAGAATTATAGGTATTAGAGAATGGGTCATTCTAGATGGCATTGAGGTCCTCGCAGGTTTGAGAAGCCTCAGGAAAGTCAGAGTTTGGGGGTTCAGAGTTCCCCCAACTAGAGTAGGTCGGATCGGAGTTTCCTCCGGTCCTAGAGTCAGACGGGGGTGGATACGGGTCCATCCCCTGAGAAGATCGGTGATAGATGTTATGCACAACTTCCCTCCTAGAAGGCGGTTGTGCAAATGGGTTTTGCGCAGAGGTGGCTTGCTGTAGATGTCAAGTTAGCTCGTCCACCTTCTTCTCAATGATAGAGACCTTGTCCAACTGACTGGCCATCAATTCCAAGTCGACGGATGCGGACAGGCCCTATGTCTCATGTGCTCCCCTTGGATTCGTCGATGCGCGAGCATTCGTCCGGTCGAATAAGCCCATGGAGTCATTATTGATGGAGTTCTCGCACATATTCTCAAGAATCTCCCACATTGTGTCTTTGTGTTAACCCATGATATTTCCTCCGCAAGTTGCATTGACAAATAAGCGGATATCTTCACGGAGTCCCTGGTAAAAAGACTGGACTTGTTCCCATTTAGGAACTCCGTGATGGGGGCACTTTCGCATGAGATGCAAGAAACGGTCCCATGCTTCATGAAGAGGTTCTTCAGATTGCTGGGTGAAGTGTGTGATCTGGTGTCGTAAGGCATTCGTTTGACCAACTGGGAAGAACTTTTTCAAGATTCAGATTGTAGTTCAACCCATGTGTTGATTGGATGCATTTGAGTTTGATACTAGTGAGCTGCTTTGCTATGAGGGAGAAGGAGAACATCTTCATGAGAAGAATATCCCGATTTTGGACATCTGACCTGAAGGTCTGGACCAGATGTTTGAGTTGTTTGATGTGCTAGAAGGGATCCTCAGAATTAAGCCCATGAAATTTAGGAATAGCATGAATCATGTTGGGATTGAGTTCAGAATCAGGACCTCCAGCTGGGATTTAGAGTCGAGGTTCAATCGCCACTACAGCGGGATTGTAGTGATCTCTCATCATAGGACGTTGCGACAGGTTTACAAAGGCCTAAAATAAATCATTAAGGCACTGGAGTTGGTTCTCAAGGTTATTCTCTTCTTCTACTGGTTGTGCCATGATGATGGAAGAAGGAGAATTTGGTTTAGATGAATCAGAGGAGATGCCTATGTGGTGGAGTTGCTGCACAAACACAGACGTCGAGGCCTGGCCTCGGCGGGAGTGAATCCCTAAAGGAGGCCTCAAGGATGGTCTTAAGGACCTCCTACCAAACATGCACCGATGGTTTGGACGAGAGTAGAATGTGATGGACCCAATCAAGACATCCAAAAATTTGGATGACTATAGAGGTTCAGGGCAAATGATACCCTTTAATCAAAAAGCCGTCCACTTGAGAAATACCTAGGAAGCCAGAGAGGGAAAGTCCCGCAAAGACCCCTACACGGTAGAGCGTCCCCACGAGTTACAGGATTTCCTTCACCCGACCTCTCTTGTCACTGATGTTCCCGGTAGACCAGAATGGGGACTTTGACCTTTTAAGTCTACCAGTTTTAGTTAAGAGCAAGGGTGCTTAAGATTCCAATTGAACTTTAGATATATTGAGTGCAAAAGTAACCTAATTTCAAGGTTGGTTGACCCAACAAGGGGGTTAATTTCATCTATTTGTCCTTTTGAGAACTTTTAGGTCCTTTCTTTTAGGATTCAAGAGAGATTAAGAGCCTGAGTTTTAGGGTTTTCTTGAATAGATCTCTTCAACCATGGCTTAGGCACACCTCTTTTTTGAAGAGTTGATTCTTTCTTATGAAGGTATGTCTCTAAAATCCTAAATTGAAATCCTTAGTTTGGCTCTAATCTTGATCCAATTTAGTTTGACAAAATATAGTATCTAGGGCTCAATCAAGAAGGTGGTAGCCCTAGTTACCTTAAGTGGGTGCACAAATCAATGTTGTTGTTGAAATCAAATCAGGCAACTTTGGTGAATTAGCTAGAAATGGAAAGCAGGTAGCCCTAATTGATTTTATCTTTTTTTTTTTCTTTTCAGAATGAGGTGCTTAAGAGAAAGAGATTAATCAGAAATTACCTGCCCCGGGCATGTTTGCTGTGCAGCTGTCTTCTGTTGAGTCTTCTCCCCTGAAAAAATCACAACAAAAAGAGAAATATCAAATTAGTATCAAATCAGCAATTGTAATCCGGATTTCTAAATTGCCCGTTGCTCCTCGGCAACGGCGTCAAAATGTTTGGAGCGCTTGATCGAGTTTTAGAAAATTCGCGCTGTAGTATAGTCGAAAAAGCGTTCAAAACAAATACAATTTATTACTTGAGTTTGAAAGTCCGAGGTCAAACACAGGAAGAAAATTAGGGTTTAGAAATCATGATCACAATTTGAGAATTTGAAAGAATATAATATGCAATAAAATCAATGTTATAGTGCAAAAAGATAGGAATAAATGTAAGGCACTAAAGGAACCAATGTATGTGAATAAACACAAAATTGGATGTCTGATTTGTGAATGAGACGTCTTAAAATGTGGATGCTACAGTGCTTGACTCTTCTTCTCCTTCTTTTCTCTGTCTCTGGCGGCTGCTTTCAATCTTCTTTTTCTTTCTTTCTCTTCTTTATCTTCTTCTGATTCCATGGCTTAGCCTCTCTCTTCCTCTGCCTTCTTTTTTTCTCTGTCTCTATCTACCTTCAGCTTCTTCTTCTTCTGCCTTCAGCCTTTTCCTGACTTTCTCTGCTGCAGCCCTTCTCCTTCCTCAGCTTCTGACTTCGGCTTCCTCCTTCTTCCTTGGCTTCAGCCCTTAGCTTCTCTTCAGCCTTGTCTTCTCCTTCCTCTGTAGAGCAAAACCTACCCCTACTCTCTCGAGCTCTCTTCTCTACTTTCTCTCTTAGGTTAGCTCTCCTAGAGCCACTTCTCGGGTAATCAAGTCGGATATGCACCCGGGACTAGGCTCATCGGCGTGCGGTGGTGGGCGAGGTGTGAGGTCGGGTCGGGTCACCAGGTCCGCGTGGGGTGGTCGCGGACGAGGTGTCGGGTTGGGTGAGAGGGGACCTCACCCCGTGAGTTGGAGGCAACCAGCCCAATACAGAAAATCAATTTATGCGGCTTTGGCGCTCCAGATGTTTCCGAGGTGGGACTATCTTCCCGCGTCTTTCACGCGCGCCTGCAGTAGAGAGGCGTCGCTCGATTGCAGCTACGGAGATGGCTCTTGCCTTCAATTGGCCACCTGGAGAGGTTTGCGAGAGTACCCCGCACGACCTAGGACTGGATTCTGGAGTGGGCACGGCCTAGAGAAGGTTGCAAGGGAGCTTCAAGCCGTGAAACGGTCGGCGACAACTATGACTAGGTTTTGCTGTAGCGTTGTAGTATAGCTAGTTATTGCCATCATTTCAAATATATATATATATATTTTACTCGGGAATAACAATTCTCCCGAGGTCGAACTCAGGGAGCAAGTCGTATTCTAGAGATATACATGTTCTATTGCAAAAATAAAGAGAGAGAGAGAGAGATGAAAGTTTGGCTTCTTCTTCTTCTCTTCTTTCTTCCTCTTTGTCTTCTCTCCTCTTTGGCTTTTGTTCTTCCTGTTCTTCTTCTTCTTCTTTTCTTGCTTCTTGCTTCTCTTCTTCTGCTTTCTGTTTCTTCACTTGGCTGCTCCTTCTCTCTTCTTTGCTTCTTCTTCTTTGTCTTCACTTGTCTTCAGGACGTCGTCTGATTTTCCAATCAGACGACTTAACCCGCGGATGCTACAGTGTCGCTTCAATTCTTCTTCTTCCGCAGTCCTTCTTCTTCTTCACCTGTGCCTGCACGCTCAAGAGTTCAGCATCAGAGGGCAAAAACCTACTCTATCCCCCCCCCCCCCCCCCCCCCCCCCCCGCGTCTCTCTCTCTCAGAATTCGCTCTTAGGACAGCTCTCCCAGAGCAACCGGGTAATCGGGTACGCGGGTCGCGCCCGGGTCCAGGCCCACCGGCGTGCGGTGGTGGGCGAGGAGTTCCAGTCAAGTCGACTCGGCCGGATCCGCGTGATGAGCTCGCGGATGGGCCGGGTGAAGCAGTGTGAGAGGGACCTCACCCCGTGTGCTGAGGCGATAAGCCTACAGCACTTTTCCAATTTATCTTACGGCGCTCGCTCACAATCTTCCGAGGTGGGACTAAATGTCCCACCCCAATTTGAGCGCCCGTGCGGAGAAGGCAGCAAGCAGTCGAGGGCCAATGCGAGGGCTTCGCGCGAGGACTTCGCCTCAGCTGCAGCCTGGCACTTCGCGAAGTCACCCCACGCAGCCTGGGAGCCTGATCTAGGCGTGGCGTGCCTGGAGCAGCAGGTAGGCGGAGCTTCTTCACTCGTCAATGGCGGTGGCGAGGACAGACCCTGTTTACAACAACACGGCCTCTCGGCCTAATCAGATATGCTGAGGACCTTCGCCGTGGCACGGTGAAGGTGGTCGGAGGGTCTGCAGGGGGCGTGGTGGAGCAAAAGGGTCGCCCTAGGTCAAACTGCAGGCGGAGAAGTGGGTGTGTTCGGTGGATCTGCAGAGGGTGTTTGGTGGGAAGTGGAGGGGCAGAAGAGGATCAGGGTGAGGAGGCGGAGGTTATGCACAGGTCGGCGAGCCGTGTGGGGTGTTGGAGCGATGGGAGCGGTTCGCCGGAGTTTGGCCGGAGGTGGAGAAGGTGAGGGTGATCGGTGGGAAATCGGTGGCGACAGTAAGGGCTTTCAGTATGGAAAAGAAAGAGGGGAGGAAGAGGAGAAGTTTTACCTACTAAGCTGGACGAGGAGGGGTTGGCGCAGGCGACAGTCGTATGGACTGTCGCCGGAGAAGAAATTGCCCAGAGGAAGGGGCGGCGGCGAGGAGAGGGCCGGAGAGGCGCCAGCTGGGTGCAGCGTGACGCGGAAAGATCGAGGGAAGGTAACCCTGCTGCTGGTAGTGCGACAGGGGGACGAGGAGGAGGAGGAGAGGCCGCCGGAGCAAGGGGGCGTCGTCGGAGTGGGAAGAGAGGAAAGTGAGGGGGTGTCTCCGTTAGATCCGAGCTCGGAAGAACGGCGGAGCGACGGGGGTATTTATGGGGGCAGAACCAGAGAGGAGGGCGGAGGGAGACGACGTGTCTCCCTCGTCGGAGGACGCCGGAGGAAGGATACCCATACCGTCCGTGCGTTCTCACGGCCGGTATGGGTGGGTGCAGCGCTCAGGGGGGTGTCCCTGCGGTGGCTGACGACGCAGGGAGCCCCCCATTGACTTGCCAGGGCCCTCCCTCACCCTGTGCGGCGCCATGCTCCGCGCAAGGTCGCCGAAGCATGGTGCTGCTCAGGTTTTGCAGGAGGGACTTGAACGCAAAGAACGAAGGAGAGTTAGGGGCCAAAATGTGAGGGTTTAATAGTTGAGGGCCAAAACGTAAATATATGAGGACCAAAGTGTAAAGTTGGTCAAGAAGGTTTCTTCTTAGGTTCAAGTTTTTATACATGACGAATTAGGACCTAAGGAATCTGATGGTGAATTTTATTTCTAGATTAAACCTTGTTTGACCGATCAATTTATGCAAAAACCCAAATTAAGTTGTTAATTGGGCATGGTTCTCAATGTAGGTCAAAATGGGTTCCTAAGGCCAGATTGAAGGTTCTAAACCCTAGAGATTATTTTTCTATGAATTTTAGAGGATTTATTCTATTTTTACTTTGCCTCGAACCTCGTGAATTGAAGTGGGTTTGTTTTAGGGTTACAGATTATCATTTAGTTCCTTGGAATTGCTGTAGCCCTTATTGGATCAGATCATCCCACTTTCCTTCTTATTAGGTTGTTTTGACCTATGTTTGGATCCTGAGTTACCCTGTTTTCAGATTAGATTGGTGAAATTACATTTTTACCCCTCAGTTTCTGTTTTCTTTGCAAACTCAGAATCTCTCTGAGCCAAGCCTTTCTAAGGTTATGTAGGAGCTTTTTCCTGCAAATCAGGGTTAAATGGTGCTAGTTTAGGGCTCATGATGAGGTTCTCATCACAGTGCGTCAATGGCGGTGAACCCCTGAACTTGAAATCACACAAATGGCCTTGCGGCCATGTTAAAAAGCTCAGGGAGCTTTGCCAAGGTGGGTGAACGTGCAGAGGTGGTCAGCGTGGAGTGGGACTGCCTGTGGGTGCGTACCTAGGGCACACTGCGGCCGTGTGTGTGGGTGTGTTCGGGGGCGCTTGTGGGTGAGTGGCGGAGTGTTGTTAGTGGGGGGTTATGTTCAGTGAGTCGGGGCGGAGCTTATGGACTGGTTGGCAAGGAGGGAGGTGGTCTGTGGAGGTGAAGCGAACTCACCAGAGTGGTGGCCGGAGGTGAAGGGGATGATGGTGGTGGAGTGCGGTAGTGGTCGTTCGAGGGAAATAAAGAGGGAAAAATAGAGTAGAGGGTGAGAGGACTTATCTGAGAGTGAAGAGATGAAGGGGGAGGCAGGGATGGCGTTTATGCATATCGCTGACGCCGGAGATGAAAGTGCTCAGTGAGGGAGGTCGGCGAGGACGAAGGGGAGGCAGGAGCATCGGCTGGTGTGGTGCGACGCGGACGAGCGAGAGGAAGATGAACCTGCCACCAGTATTGTGGCTAGGTGAGGAGAGAGGGCGGGAGAAGTCGCCAGAGCTTGATGAGTAGTTGGGCCGGAGGAGGAGAGATGAAATTGAGGGGTTTCTCCAGCTGAATTCAAGCTTGGGAGATGCGGAATGAGTTGGGGTTTCTTAAATAGGTCCTGGAGGTCGGGTTTGTGCTTGGAAGCCAAGCTTCCAAGCACGGCAAGTTCGCCAGCAGAGGAAACTCAAGAGAGACCCAAATCTCTCATGCGTTCGCATGAGAGATTGGGTACCAAATAGGGCTTCTAATTAGGTTCACACTGGAGGAGATTTCTCAGAGAATCTCCCTTTCAATTTTGAAGAGGATTCTCTGAGAGATTAGGGAGAAATCACCCTTTCAAGCTTGCCGGAGTAGGATTCTCTCCGCTATAATGGCGGATGAACCTAATTGCAAAGAACGAAGAAGAAGATAGGGGGTCAGTTGTGAGGTTTTTTGAAATCTAGGGGTAGAAATGTAATTGGGCTGGGCCTATTTGCAAAGTGGGTCAAGATGAATTCCCCTTACGTCCAAATTTTGGTATAAACCTAACTTGGACTTAAGGAATCCAATGGTGAGGTTGGATTTTGGGTTTGACCATGTTTGACTAGGTAATTTACGTAAAAATCTAATTTTGGGCAAACATTTGTTTGAGACCCCATTTTAGGTCAAAATAGGTTTTAATAGTAAAATTGAAGGTTCTAAATCTTAGAGAATGTTTTTATATGATTTTTAGAGGGTTTAGGTAAATTTTATCCTAACCAAAACCTTGTTAAATCAAGTGGGTCTGTTTTAGGATTACAAGAAGTCATTTAATTCCCAGCATTCACATGAACCCTTTTTTGTTTGAACCAACCTAATTTTTATCTTGTTAAGATTATTTGACCTGTGTTTAGCTCATGAGAAAACCCGTTGTTGCACTGCAATGGTAAAATTGTAGTTTTACCCCTTGTTTCTTGCTTTTCTCTCAAAATGGTTATTCAGTGAATTAAGACCTCCAGTTAGTTATGTGGGATCTTTTGTTCTCTTTTATGGGTCAAAATGAGCTAGTTAGGGCTCATGATGGTGTTCCCATCAATCACTACCTCACGGGATTCCCTCGTTTGGAGTGCTGAGCCTCGAGTTGATCCGGATAAGATTGGGTGGGCTCAGTCTCCCGCCGCTTGACTTCTGATAACCTCTTGGGGTTGTCTCTGATTCTTAGGCGCTTGGTGAAGTGCTCTTAGGCCTGCCCACCACGCCTTGGGGAGAGCGGGCGACCTGTTTAACTGATCAGGTAAGGGCACGCAGGTGGGTCCATGTTGGGTATGCGCCATTGAAAGCGTCCAGCAGGATCTCCTCTCAGGACGGCTGAGCGTCGGCTTTATTCGAGGGTGGATCCTAAGGGTGTGGTGCATAAGATAGGGTCCACTATCTCTTTGCGCCAAGCCTCGATTGGCTCCTCAAGTGCTTCTATCAGGGGAGCTCTATCTCCTCCTTCCTAAGTGAGCGGGGTGTATGCGTAGGGGCGTATATCTGAGGCCATCGGCCTTGGTCTGCTATTCCTCTTCCCTGGGCCGCACCTCGAGGGAGGGAGGTTTGCTTTAGGACCTTGGATGATCAACCAAGGTCATCGAGGCGTAAAGACACCAAATACCGACCGAGCCCCTCCGAGGGGAGGAGAGCAGCGAGTGGTTACGACCACCGCAGAGGTTCTCCCTTGGGGAGGTTGAGGTAGAACACTGGAAGGGCACCTCCCCATGGTCGGATGCTTGGAGGCGTGATGGTGTTTTTGTTGATGCTTCTCATAGACAATGCCATTTGATGAGCCTTGGAAGGCCATTAACATATTTATACGACTAGGGAGTGCTGCTTAACCAATGATATCCGTCGCTTAGGAGGAGAGGTCGATAATCACCAAGAAAGCATAAGGGTAACTAGTGATTTGGTGATTCAATTCCATCGCAATGAGTGTACATCTAGGGGGAGGATGGTACTCCCAACTATGCACTATCATATCAGTAATTACAGGGTTTTTTCCTCTCCCTCTCCTAGGGGTCCCCCTTTACTGGGGGCCTCCCTCTCTATTTATGTAACGACTCGATTCCCGAGTCCCTACGAGACACGAGAATCGGACCGACTCGACTAATCCCAAGACCTAGTCGTCCAACGAGGAAGTAACCAAAAGAGCAGTAAAATAAACCACATTCAGCATGAATATAACTAGCAGTAACAAAATACAGCAGTAAGAAAAGGAACTACTACAGTATACACCACCACAACAATAGAACAACAAATATGTACATAACATGAAGCTTACAATAAAGAAGTACAAGGAGTAACAAGGAAACTACTCACTACAGTGGAAGACAAGTACAAAAAGAACTACGGGTAACTCTACTGTACCCTACTAGGCCCAGCGTCCTCTGCAGCCGCTGACCCTGGCTGCTCAACACCTGGTCCTGAAAAGTAACGAGGGTAACACGTCAGCGAAACGCTGAGCAGAGTGGCAACTAAAAGCTAAGGAAGCAGTAGAGTGTACAGTAGCTGTTATATTTTTACTTTCTTTATTTACGTCTTTCTATTATTTCACGATTGATTTATTTCTCAGATCCTTCACTTGATCTCGAATGTTCCTCGTGGGAACGATCTTGATTGCAGTCTTTTCCGAAAAGTAGAAGTAACACGTGGTGCTCTCCTGGTCGGGAGAGTCTCTCGTGGTTGTCCTACCCTCAGTCAACCACCCCAAGGTCACTGATAGACGTAACGGTGACTATGGCATGCGCGATAAGCGCACGGGTAGCTACCCTACACTGGCACGCGGTCAGTCGTTTCCGTTAACGGGTGCTCCCAAAGCATAGCACGGAACCAGTATAGGGCAGAGCCCTCTCAGTAACAGGGGTCCAACTCCTCCACAGTCCGCGCACCCTTGCCTGATTACCCTGGTTTGCCCAGTGGGCCTAACAAGTCGGTGTAGGAGAGCTAGCAGAACCCCGGGGCCCGTGGGGTAGTTAGTGCTCTCCCTACACTAGTAGCTCTCCTCGGTACTGTGTACACGATGGTCAAAAGTCAGTACAAAGTGGCCAGTCCTAACCCCGGGTCCCTGCGGCTGCTAGCTCCGCTCTGCACTAAACAAGGGGACAGTCGCTCTCCTTGGTACTCCATACTCAAGGGCCAGCTCACTTCCCCAATCTATTCCATTCACTTTCCAGGAGTTCTACTCCTAATTCCCTGTAGGGTTTAAGCTCTTTTAACTCAGCCAACTTAGGTTCCACCGTTCCAGGTTTATGTCCATACAATTCATGTTCTCATCTGTAATTATCCATTTATAACAGGCAGCTGTTAACCAATTTACAGGTAGTTATCATTTCCTTTCCACTTTTCCAAGACTGCAATGTATATATTCAACTAGTTTTCCAGTCCTAGGATTCATGCCATACCCTAGGATCTATCATTCAATCTAGTTTTCCAGTCCTAGGATTCATGCAATACCCTAGGATCTACCATTCAATCTAATTCCTCAGTCCTAGGGTTCATGCAATGCCCTAGACTCTATCCATTGTTTCATAATTGTACAAATTTTGTTAAATAATTTACAGGGCCACTCTACCTGCGAAATCGGGAGTACTGGGGGTGTGGTCAGCAATCCCGTGCGCCTCCGCAATCCCCTGAGTCGCAACGGAACGGGGTCCTAACACAAGGATCAACACAAGGAGTTTCTCAGAATGGTATACAATTGTTGTAAATAGGTAGAGGAAATAAATCTGGAATGAATGCAACTTGAAACGTGGAAAACGGACTCCGAACGAACCCTAGACGGGCCAAAAACGACGAGTCTGTCCAAAATCAGACGTCTGGAACTTCTTCCAGACGTCTTAAAACGTCGATCATGCCATACCTTCTTCTGTGCAGTCCTTCAGACGTCCAGAAGCTCGCTGGATCATCTGAAGTCAGTTTCCAGACGTCCGATTGTGACCCCGGACGTCTGAAGGACCTCTCCGTCGTCTGGTACTGTGGCCAGACGTCTGATTCACGTGGGATGGCGAGCCCTCGCGCCCTCCCGAGCAGAACCTGCGCACCCACACTCTTGCTCTCAGTACGACGAAACGCAGAAAAACCGCGGCGGATGGTTGCAAGGCCGTACACGCGAAAAAGGAGAAGGTAAGAAAATATCTTACTTGTCAGACGTCTGGACTGTCCCACAGACGTCTTCAGCGTCATCTGGACGTATGTCCAGACGTCTGATTCTGGAAAATTTTCCAGAACCAGAGCTCGATCCTCTCTCCGCCCGCGTCGCGCCCTGTCCGCCTGTTGCCCGAGCTGCAGCAGCCCCTCCGCGACACCCCACGCCCGCCGCTCCCCCACTTGCTCGCACTCTCACACTGGCAGGGAGAAGGAGAAGAGAAGGGCGGAGGAGATGAGGGTGAGGGAGAGGGCGAGAGCTTATATAGGCAGCGAGGGGAGAGAGAAAAGAGGGAGATGGCGTGTCTGCAGGTAGAGAGAGGAAAAGAAGACGAAGGCGGCGGGTGCAGCCTGCGCGCATACGCGCTCAGACGCAACCTGGTACGCCAAAAAAATTTATTACCAGACGTCTGGGAAGGGTTCCAGACGTCTGGACAGATGTCTGGGCCACTTCCTAGACATCTTAAAAGTCTGTCTGATGCCACGTTCGTAACAATTTATAACATGAGGGGAACCCTCACTCGATGAGCTCCGGTACCCCTACTTGCTAGGTTACATGATAGTTGTCAGAGTATAAGTGGTTAGGCCCATCTTATCGTATCTTCTACTCTTGCTGCGCTGAATCTTTTGGCAGGCTGGGTGGGTTCCTGCTGGGATCCAGCTGGTCTTAGGCAGGGCGGGCGGTGCCAGTTCCACCTGTTGACCCTGTAGTTGGGTAGTTGGATCCTCTGTCGGGTCATGTGTAGAGTTTTGGATCCGAGGGCAGTTTTTGCCCCTCATCGCATGGGAAGGAGAGCAGAGCGGTGGTGCTTGCTGTTGGTTGCGCTGCAATTTGAGAATGGCTGGCGATGATGGTGTTGATGTTGAGAGAGAGCACAGCTGTGAGCGGTGTGGGGCAGTGGTGATTCCTTTGTCGCAAGGAAGGTAGTGCAGATGCTGTCAGCGGAGGGAGAAGGACGATGTGAGCAATCAAAGCATGAAGGTTGTTGGTGCTGATGGTCAGCATGGCCGAGTGGAGAGAGTAGGGGTGAGCGCATGGTCTGAGGGAGGAGGAACATTCGCGTGGTGGTGGTGGTGCCGTGTTGTTGTTTGCGTAAGTGTGAGAGTGAGGAAGGGAGTTGAGTGGCGAGAGGGCGAGTGGTCTTTCGATCATAGAAATATGAGGGGGGTGTGGGCAGTCTATGATTCAAAGGAAAATATGATAAGGGTGGCTGTGGATCCTACGGTAAAAAATGACGAGGGAGAGGAATTTGAGGGGGGTCAGCGCTGGTGTCTCAGAGAGAGATCGAGAGGGTGGCGATCCTAAAAATTTTAGAGTAGAGGGCGTGCCTTCTCATTGATTATGACACTTTTTGATTGAGAGAGTCTTTCCTTTTCTTTCTCGCCTGTTGTCTTTCCTTCTTAATATAATTCAACCCCTACTAAAAATAAGAAATTTGATTTGAGAATGGGTTCCTTGATCATAGGGGATTGCCATTAATCCCATGTCTAAAGAAAGAAAGAGCTAAGTGTTCTCCCTTGTCATTTTAATGAAAAATTAATGTAGTATTGTAAACTTGACATTCAATTAATTCCTTGTAAAAATATACACATGTAAATAATATATCACTATATAAATGTGCATTAAGCTAAGAATATATTTATAATGAAGTACATTGATTATATAAAATTATAGGAATAATAATTCACTAACTTAACTAATATTCCAATGTAATATATACTTGAAGACTATTTTAATATCTAAATTTAATGTTATTAGACATAATTATAATTCCTCAAGTGGACTTAACATATATTATATTATTATATAATCAAATGAGTTTATTCGTAGAATAAACCTACTCTAATATTAAGTAATAGATCAACGCATATATCATTTTAGATAATATAAGTACTATTTGAGAGGTGTGATTTTTTGACGTAAGGAAAACTTAAAAAAAAGATAAAACAGGCTCGCGTAATGTCTCCATCTTTACAATAGGTGTGTCGTATAAGTAACAGAATCTAAAACAAGGGGTAAAGAAAACTCCGACCACTACCACTCCCATTTCCGAATATTCCGATCCTATCCCGAAGAATCAAAAACTATAATAATTTCGCCGACTACCTGCGTACAGCAGCCGAAGGCATCCTCTCGACTCAACGAAAAATCTCGGATTTTCTCCAACCCCACCCAAAAGCTCTCCTTCCCTTCCCTTCCCTTCCCTTCCCTTCCGACGTCTCCCCCACCTCCCTTCTTGGCCTCCTTCGCCGCCTCGATGGCGGCGCTGCACCGCCTTCTCAAAGGCCCCGCCTTTCCATTCCTGTGGAGGAGATGGTCGTCGTCGCTGGCGTCGGACATGTGGGGGATCCGGGGGACTCCGCCGCTCCCGAAGGAGAGGAACGTGCAGTGGGTGTTCTTGGGGTGCCCAGGCGTCGGGAAGGGCACCTACGCCAGTAGGCTCTCCAGGCTCCTCGGTGTTCCCCACATCGCCACCGGCGATATCGTCAGGGAGGAGCTCAATTCCACCGGCGAGCTCTCCGAGGAGGTCGGTCTCGATAACTCTTCCGTTGGATTTGACCAATTTTGTCTTCGTCGAGGTCTGTTGGGGTTTCCCCGTCGGTAAAGTTCGGATCTTTCATGTGGAATGAGTCACAGTGTTTTTGTTTTTTTTTGTTTTTTTTTCATGGGGTAGCCGGGGAGTGTTGTATTCCTCGAAGATTGATTCTGGCCTTTTGGATCTGACCTTCAAGTGAGAAAAAAGTGTTTTTTTTTTAATCGTTTCTCCTGCTGGATTGGCAGCTAAGATTGGGAGTATCCGTGTTGTTGCCAGATGGCCTTTAGAATGCGGGGGAATACTTGTGATTTGGTTGATGAAGGTGTCATCAAGTTAACAAAATAGTAAAGAGAATACCAATTGCTGTACTTGGATGGTTTATCCGGTTTTGTACGTAAGTGGAGAGGAGAAAAGATCACTTTGGAAGAAGGCGAAAGGTTGAGGAACATGACAAGTCTTGGCTCAAGTGAAGTTGACTTCACTCTCTATCGTCCATTTCCTTCTTTGAGTTGGGTGTCATAGATATAGATTTACTATCAATTTCAACTTGTTTGGATAAAATTTAGGTTACGATAAGTTTTAGTGGTGTTGGTGTAAGTGGTGGGAGTGTATGTGATAGGTGAGTTGAAGTATTATAAATTGTAAGTTGATGTGATTTAAATGTAAAGGTGAGAGTTGTAGTTTATTTATTTTATATTCGATATAGAATTATTTCTTTATTATTTTTTGTTGGAAATTGGAGTGAGTGAAAGTTAAATGTGAAAAATGAGTTAATATGTTATGTATGGAGATTTGAGGTGATATTTTGATACCATTCATACTATCCTTGCCACTTCACCTAATCATCCTTGTTATCTTTCATCCAAACAAAGCCGCAATGTATATAGATTTACTCCCTATGGCCCTATAACTGAAGTTTTATTTTTTTTTATCCTGCTCGCAAGCAATCTAATCTGATTGATAACTTTTTGGAAAGAGGATAGGATGACTACTCCGGGTAGTAGTCATCTAAGAATTTCATTAGGGCAAAGCGGGAGGAGCCGAAACTTGCCTGCTTTATTAACTGCCATAGAGGTTAAGAAATAGCCAACTAATAATGAAAGACCTATGATTGACGTTGATTAGCATTTGGTGGGAGGTGGTTTTTGAACCAAGTGCTGGGGGTCTAGGTGTGTCGGATTTGATTTGTGCAACAGGACTTACGTGTGCTAGGTGGGTGATCAATTGCTGGGGAGGGGATTTAACTGTGGATGTCAAGCTTGTTTAAAAAACCAAGCCTCAGATGACCAGATATCAAACTGGCAAAGCTCTAGTTTAGGTTCAATGTGGTTCAACCAATGGTTTGAACTGATTGGATTGGTAATAACATCAGAAGGATGTCATACTCATACAAATCAAAGAAAATTGAATCTCCTTATTTTAAGTGGTTGAACCAATCAGATTGGATTTTAAACCAGATAAAAGGAAACCTGTACAACATACATAAAAAAATGTTAAACAATAGAACAAGCATAAATAAGCACATAAAGCATTTAAGGGAATTCTACAGCCAAGATATTCACTCTCAAATTTAAGTTAAACTAAGCTGATTTAATTGGTCCCATCACTAGCTAGTTGGGTCCACATTGGCTCTCTTCCCAAACTGCTGAACTAATTGAATCAACTAGTGCAATGCTGGTTCTCTATCCAACTGGTTAAACCAGTCAGTCTAGTTCATTTTTTCTAAACCTTTGGTGGAAGTGATCCGGACATTTGTACTGAGGAAAATATAAAGTAGGAGGTAGGAAGGACAAGGTGGAATGCATTACCTGTTTTAAAGGGGTGCTTGTACTTATGGAAAATTTTGTAATTTTTTTGTGCTAAACTTTGGGTATAGGACGTGATTGAAGTTTTGCATGAAGATGCATTCTGCCACAATGGGAACGATGTCTATGGGATTGGTTATGCGATGTGAATGACATGGAAAGACATCGTAACATTGTTAGCCACACGTTGCCCATATCTACTGCATCTGGCTAACATATCACAGCATATTGCCATGGTATCAGTACAATTCTTTTCTTAAATATTTCACCTTATACAGGAGATTTCTGTGGTCATGTTGCCACTATTCTTAAATCTGGCAAGATTTCTTTCAAGGTTGAAGTCAGTTCTTTGTTGCTGTTGCTCTCGACCCTTCTCTTGGACTTATGCATTGCCTCTTTCTCCAAGGTATATCCATCATCCTCTCAGATTTTCATCCCCTAGCCATCTAGCTCCATCTCCTTCCATCTTCAATCTATACGTCATGATCTTTTTTCTGTTATACCTCATATTTCTTGTTAAATTTCACTAACCTCTTCCCAAGCCTCCTCTTTGCTGCATAGAATTGATGCTCCACCTCAAATCTCTTCATCTTCATGCACTTATGTATCTATTCATATATGAATTGCATGCATATATTATATTCATTGTATGTAGGTCTGTAATATGTATAATTCATGATGGTGTTATATGTATAAATTTGTATAACATATATATCCACAACTAACATGATCATTAACTTCAAGAAAATGTGCTTGAAGATGAGAGGGTACAGGGATTGGCTTGGGTGGGTACTCATGGCTTGGATACTAGCTTAGGTTAGTCTGGAGGAATATCAACAACATATTATGGATCGTGGTCCTTTTCAAAAAAAAATACAAATCATCGTGACTTATTCTCCTTTTCAAAAAAATGTTCTCCTTCATGACATGGGAGGACTACTAGAATTTGAAAGCATGAGAGGTGAAATTTTGATCACAGTTGGAAGTCAAGCTTTTGGTTGATGAGTTGTACAAGTTCTAAATAAGCAAGTTCTTCTACATCCTTGTAGCCTGTGCTTTTAGTTTCAGTTATTTGTGACTCTGGACTAGTTATTTGCTCTTATTATGAATAGATACGAATGCACTTCCAATAGATGCTGTTTTAAAGTCATGATACTTTCCTCCAAACCCGACATACCTATTTTTGAATATTGTATAAAAGGCACTCATATTGACTTATCGATTCCGGATACATTGATCCTTGGTGGGTGGCAAAGGTAATTGAGTGATGGCTTGTGTAGGGGGGCTGAAATTTCAAAGTGCACTCTTTGACCAAAGGGTGGAGGATTTGTCATATTTGTTGCAGAGATTTTCAGAATTCAGATCCAAGGAGAGAGGATTTGATTGGTGAGATTTTTGAGATGTGAGCTTTGTTTGAAAGCGCAAGCATCTACACTGTTGAGGCGCAATAAAAAGGGGATGCCAAGTGCCAAGGGGATATTGTGAACACCTCAATGTTAGGAGGCGAGTCAGGTGACATGCTGTGAAGGGAATGTTTGGTAACATAGGTGTTTCAATTAGTTGGTTTGGGGCCATGGCAGCACTGCATGCTAGGGAACTTGAGGATGTCGCCAATGAGTGGTAACTGGCAGAGTTGGCAGTTTCTTGATATGCTCGAGACTGGAGTATAGTGTTCCAACTTGTGTAGACTTGAGATATCATTCACAATCTTGTGGTGCTTGTGACTAGAGAGGTCTGAGGCTGGCTGTTTTATCTGGAGCTTTTGTGCCCACTAAAGCACGAAGAGCATCAAACTTGTGGTGCTCCTGATTGGGAGTGGTTTCTAGTAGTGTCTCATCGGGTTTTGTACTTTCTGATTGGATAGTCTAAATTTACCTTAAAGTTCCACAGTTTCTACTAGTTTCAATGTTGATCCTGCTTTCCTACAAAGGGAACATTTTTAATGCCAAAATGTGAATTAGTTATTTGGATACAGATACTCTTTCCAAAAAAAAAGGGTATAGATACACATCTCTATCTCTATATATGTTCATCTAATTATATCTGCATGTTCGACATCTTTGTAAAATGGATTAGGTAGTGGGTGTATATGTATTCATACCCATAATTGTTTACACTTGCAGCCTCCAAAAGGAAGAGAATTTAAGAGGAAAAGAATTTCTCTACTATCGAGCCTTTGTATTAGGTGGATATATAACAATCCTACAACTCAAACTTGGATACACACCATTTGGATGATCTAATAAACTATTGTCCCTGGCAATGAGAAATAAACCCCACTTGCAAGGTCTTTTGGACTTCCAATTTTTTTTTGAATTGTTGGATCTGATACAAATTCAAAATGCACCTACAACAATACAAAGCCTTTTTTTTTTGCTTATACAATCATGTTTCAAGGTCTTCTGGGTTGTATTAGCTGTTCTTCTTGGTCCTCTAACGTCGTTGCACTTCTCTTTTGATTTTTGCAGCTTGCTAAGACTGTAAATCAAGGTAAACTGGTTTCTGATGAAATCATAGTTAGACTGTTATCTAAACGGCTTGAAAAGGGAGAAGCTAAGGGCGAGTCTGGGTTCATTCTGGATGGCTTTCCGCGTACAATCAGGCAGGCGGTAAGGCAGTAGACAAAAAAAAATTTACAATAAGAATATGTCTCTTCACCTTTTAAGAAAAAAGAATGTGCTTCTTTTTCCTGGTTGCTACACACACACACATTTTCTGTGCCTTTCATTGATTTACAGCCCAAGCAGCCTTTTTTTGTTTTTCAACAAACAGAATCCATGCATCTTTTTCATCTCTATTGAATCTTTGAACTGCAATAGATATTCCATGCGTTTAATCTGGGTTCTCTATTCTAATCCTTGTTGCGAATGGTATCTTCTTTATTTGATATGTTATTCTCTCCATTCTCATTCCTTCTCAAATGAAGTCAACAAAAAAGAAAAGCATTGAGCATCTGAGGGATGCTGGGCTTCTTCTTGATATTTACTTGACAGGATGCAATCCATTATAAGCAAGCCACTGAAAAAGAACACCTCTTGTGCCCTTGGCTATTAAAAAAATTGTATGTATTGACTTTGAAAATAAATCACCACCTATATGTATTTGTTAGAGTATTAGTCTAGTTAGAGTCTAGTTATCTTAGTATTGAGTTTACCAGTGAGTTGGTTATGCAATTTTATATTTCTAGTAAAACTCTTTATGTAATTTTGTTTCTATCTCTCTATATAAGAGAGGCTAGGGTTACATTTTTTAATAAGAAAGTTTATTTTCTCCAACATGGTATTAGAGCAATGGTTCTACTTGATGTTCAACATTTGCTTGACTCCCCTCTTTCTTTTCTTTCTTCCACCACAAGAAAACAAAAGGGGGAGGGGGGAAGAGGCCAACCGCCGAGAACCCTAACTAGGGTTCATTGATGGCAGCATCGCAAGGGCTTATGGCCCTATGACAAGGGTCCATCGGCCCTCTCCTCCCCTGGGTGATCCCTCCGAGGCCCTCCATCTCCCTTATCTTTGGATAGAGGTCTTAATAGACATCTCATTCATGCAACATTGTCTTAGGTGGTAGCTAAGAAGCTGCACAAATGTCGCCTCTGGTGACTAGGGTTCCGGTGAAGGGGACCCCATGCGTTCGCCAATACCATGCTACACTCCGGTGGCCGTGTTTTGATCGCTCACCTACTACTGCATCAACAACAAGGGTTCAACCCTTGAGCCATCGCTTGGAGGCCAACAAGGCCCTCTTGGGCCAGTACCATTGCCAAGGGCCTCTTTGGTCACCTCTAGCCACCAATGATGCCTCCTTATGCTCATGTCATTTGTAGTGGTGGTGCTTCACGCCAATAATAATGCCCAAGTGCCACCAATTGCCTGGATTTGATTGGTTTGGGCTTTTAGGATTTTGTGTGATCTGCTCATGAATCTCCTTGGTTTCCTCCTTGCACTCATCCGTGTGTGCATGATTTCTCCTTGAGACATGTATTATGTGCTTTATGCCCCTTTACATGCGTAGTGTATGCTTTTGTGTGCAAAATTGCTCATCTTTGATTATTTACTGACTGCTACTGTGTGTGAGATCACACATCTTTGCTTGATTATCTCTTCCTATTCTCATGGAGGATGTTGACTCTTTTACTATTATTATTGAGGTCAAGTTGTTAGCTGTCGTGCTAGTTTAAGGGATGACTATCAAGTTGTTTGGTTCCTCGAACTATGTTCTCGAGTCGTGCATGTCCCACATTTTCGTTAGACAAAAGAAGTTGCATGTACTAATAGATAGGGCTTTTGAACCTAAAGATGTTGCCAAGTACATGAAGTGGGAGAAGGATAACTATCTAGTTATGAACTGGTTGATGAACAACATTGACCCTACTATTGCTTCCAATGTGCTGTATAAAAAACAACAAAAGAAATGTGAGACTTTGGAGAAGAGGTACTCCCTGCAGATGAGCAAAATAAACAGGTGTATATGGAATACCGATCAAGATGACATGTCCTTGATTGCATATTTCACTACTTTAAAGGGCCTGTTTGAGGAGTTAGCTGTATTTCGGCTTGCCTATTGCGAGTTGAGTGTGCAGAGTGTCAGAGCTACCATTTTCTAGATGGCCTAGCACCATGGTACCATTCTATCTTGTAACTCAGTGTTTGATCTGAAGATGATATATAGTTGCCTCTAGAAGATAAATGTTTATGCACCACTTGCTGCTCCTATTACTGTGCATGATATCTCTGCCTTTATTGCCTTTAGAAGGAGAGGTGGTCGTTCTGGTAGCTGTGGATGAGGTCATCGTATTTACTCTCCTTACATTCATTGCAAAAGAATAAATCATGCTTTTGACAAGTGCTGGGATAAGTTTGGCAAGCCCATATGGGAGAATTAGACATCTATTGTCAAGTCTCATATTACTGAGATTGTTACATAGCATTCTTCTCTACCATTTATCACAGGCAAGTTGGATCGTTTGAGATGTCTTACTGAGTGAGCCCTCCAATACTGTTACTGTTGCCGGAAGTTGTGTGGCCAATATTACTGCTACTAGTTCTTTTAATAGGATTACTACATCTGAAGCATCTAATCCTACTACTGCACATCAGGATGATGATGGTGACTGGTTGGGGATTTGAGCGACGTCATCGTCTCCCACTCTTAACTAGGACTGAGTAATGGGCCTGGCTTAAGCCTATTTAATTAAGATGGCCCATGGATTAGGCCCAGGCTCAGGCTTGTTTAATCTGTAAAATCTTGGCCCAAGCCCAAGCTCGACCCAAAGTAAATGGGCCAGGGCTTGGACGAGCTAGATCTATTTATTATTCAAAAAGAAGGATGAAATGTGTAATTTAGTAAATGAAAATCCTAATAATGATTAAGAAAATTTGTGTAACTTAATTCTAATTGATAACAAATATGAAACTACTAATCATTACAATAATAAATTGATTAAAACTATAAACTATCAAACTTAATATACTTACCTGCACTTTTAACAATGTAGCAAAGAAACAGGGAATATTTGAAGAAGTAACGAAGAAACTAAGGAGAATTGTGTTATTTACTATGTTATCCTTGATATTTGCTATTTTTAAGTTTGAATACATTACACATATAGGTTATTTAGTTATGTATATCTATAATACATATATGTATATATTTATATATGGGTCCTAAATGGGCCGAGTCTTGGGTCGGGCTTGGGCCAACCTAGACTTTGACCTTGGCTCATTTAATTAATGGGAAAAAATCTTGGTTCAAGCTCAGCTTTTAAAGTTATTGGCTCAAGGTTTGGTGATCCAAGTCGCCCTGGCCTGATGCTTAGCCGTACTCCAAATTATCTGCCTACTTATCTATTACTGCTACTACTACTACAACCTACTACTGCCTACTATTGTTACAACCTACTACTGTCTATTGCTACTGCTACAACCTATTATTGCCTACTACTACTATTTTCTACTTCAGTTACTGCTTGGGATTATCTTTTGCTTGCCTACCCATTTGCTGCTGTTGTAATCTATTTCTTTGACTGGAAGATGTCATATGTGAGGGGGAGTTGAGTTTTGTATCTATAGCAAGTTGGGCTTGATTATCATATACATGCCAATTTAAGGGGGAGTGTTAGAGTATTAGTTTAGTTAGAGTCCAATTATCTTAGGATTGAGTTTGTTAGTGGGTTGGTTTTGTAATTTTATATTTCTAGTAGGACTTTTTATGTAATTTTTCTTTCCTACCTCTTTATATAAGAGAGGCTAAGGTTATGCTTTTCACTAAGAGTACGGTGTTGTGGGCCATCGGCGTTTTCATTACGAGAGCATGGAGGGCTGAAGCGACGCACGTTTGCCGCCGCTACCACCGAGGAGAGTGCCGTTGGTCGAAGTTGATGCTCCTTGGTCGAAGGGCATCGCACAGTTGGAGGCTAAAGTTGGAGAGGGCCTGGTTGTTGTTGTGGTCGAAGGAATCGTGCGGTTGGTGGAGGTGGTTGCGACGGTCTGTGCACGCTCTGTCAGTAGGAGGGTGAAGGTGATGGGGGATGGCGAAGATAAGATGTTGGTGATGGGGCTCCGTGGGCATGAGAGGGAAAAGTTATGCTTTGGAGAGTTGCGAGTCCCCGGTGGTTGTGTGTGGTGGAGAAGGCTGTGCATCCACGACGATGCCTCGAGGGAACGACCTCCTAAGAAGGTGGCCATTGAAGTGCTAATAGACGGTGTTCCGTGGTGCTTGAGACTGTGGAGATGATGGAGGTCATAGTCGCCCCCTTTGTGAGGTTGCGGGGGAGTTGCGATCTAGGGGTCTTTGATTGATTGCTCGTGGCCATGATCGAGCCAAGAGTGAACACTGCCATGCTGGAGAAGGTGGTCCTCCATTGGGGGGGGGGAGACATTTGTGGGTGGTCTCGTGTACTCCACTAAGGCCACACCCGAAGGGGGGCTCCTATGCTGAGGTCATGAAGTGGGTGGGCACCATCACGACGGTCGAAGGGCGACGAGAGGCGGTGGTGCACCATCGGATCGTTAGGGATTTACACTCGAAGAGGAAGGCAGAAAGACAGGTTGTTGACATGGAGCCACCTCTGGAGATCGAGGTGCGAAATGTGGCTGACGCCTCATTGATTGCGGATTTGCATGAGATGGGTTCGACAATGGAGCTGCAACGGGAAGCGGAGGAGGCGGAAACATCCCCGCAATCAGAGGAGGCGCTTGAGGAGCGCAATCGTTGTGCCCCATTTATGATGGAAGGGTGGTTAGGCACAAACCTGATTGGGATCGAACACGGACTGGGTGGTGTGTTCGCTACCCTTCTAGTGACTCACATGACATGGCTTGAGGCTGGAATGGACGGGGGCGTGGCTTGCTATTTGGATAGTCCTATGTTTGGGGGCTCCCTACAGCATCTCCAGAAGAATGAGTCGGCAATGTTCAAAGCCGAGATAGCTCGTTGCTCTAGAGGAGGTGGCGTAAAGGTGGAGCCCCAGGAACAAAGGAAGTCAGCCTTTGCCTTGAGAGAGGTGGTTACGGCAATTGGAGGAGGTGGCCCTTCGTCGCAGATGGAGGCGGTCGGCGAGGAAGGATGGGGTTCACCTCACGCGCTGGCGATTGCATGTGGTGCGGAGGTGGGGAGGCGGAATTCGCTACAAGAAATGGACGTTTGGAGGTGCGGGAAAAGGGGGCGGTCGCACAAGGATGATGGTTGATTAACGCAGCAAAGACCCTGGGGGTGCTAAGGGGAATGCAATGAAGGCGGTGGCCACGGATGACCCCATGGTGTGACACGTAGTGGAGGTGGCTGGGTTCTGCCACTCCAGGAGGGAGGGATGCCCAGTTGCCAGATGAGGGGATCCTTTCGTGGAATGTTAGGGGTCTTAATGACCCCTCGAGTTCGGCGTTGGGGGGATACATTAGACAGTGGAGGGCTGACATTGTTCTGTTGCAAGAGACAAAACTGACCTTGTGCGACAGGAGGTTGTAGGGGGAGATTGGAGGCGAATGGATGGAGTTTTGGGCAGTGGATGCAGTGGGTCGCACAGAGGGGGGGTCAACTGATGGGTTGGTGGGAGGATACTTTTATGTTGGAGGACTTCTTTGCGGGGAGTCATGTTTTCTCAACTACATTGGTGAGGAGGGACGGGTCTAAGATGGTGGTAACTAGAGTGTATGGACCAGGTGAGGCATAGGCGAGGGATGTTATGTGGGAGGAGTTGACGGTGGTGGGGGCAGGTAGCCTGGGATTGCCGTGGCTGATTGGTGGGATTTCAACACCACCTACAGATAGATGATAGATCAGGTGGACGTGGGAGGCAGGACCCAGGTTTCGACCAGTTTGTGGAATTTGTCACAGTGCACGGTTTGATTGACACGGTCTACATCTTGTGCTTACACTTGGAGAAACTCAAATGGCCAGAAATCTAGGATTGACAGGTTCTTGTCAAGTGTTGAATTGACGGAGGCCTACCCTTTGGTTGGGGTCTTACCAATGGAGAGGTCATTCTCTGACCACACAACCTTGTTGTAGAGGTCGAATGAGGGTTTGTCTTGTGGCACTTATTTCAAATTTGATAGATTTTAGCTCATGGAGGTCGGCTTCAGAGAGGGTGGAGTGGAGGTCTTTTGAGGTGGAGGGGTAGGCTGCGGCCTGTTTTTCGGGGAAGCCGACGGCTCTGTGGGGTTTCCTGAAGGAATATAGGAAGGAGATTCGGGAGACGAGGTGTAAGAGGAAGTCTGCGGCACTAGCCGAGATCTCCCAACTGGATAGGCAAGAAGGCAACGGGGTTTTAGCCCCGGAGGACAGAGAAGACAGAGCGAGGCTTTTGCAGGTGGTGCAAGGGGAGGATAGAAAGGTGGAGGTGGAGGATGAGATCTAGACAAAAATGGCTAAGGGAGGGAGATTCCAACACGAGATTCTTTCATCAGGTGGCATCGTCAAGAAGGAATAATTGGATAGAGAAGTTGATTGTCAATGGGGAACCCCATTCAGGCAGGGAGGAAGTTGGGAGGGCAGCAACAAATTTTTACAAAAAGTTCACAGGGAGGCGGAGGAAGGCTAGATGGAAGTGGAAGGGTGAGGACGTGCAGAGGGTGTCTAGGGCGGAGGCCGAGGCACTTGAGGTTGGTTTCTCTAAGGAGGTTAGGGAGGCAGTGTGGGGCCTCAACGCGGAGGGGTGCCTGGGTCCGGATGGGTTCCCTATTCTCTTCTATAGGGAGCTCTGGGCATTGGTTAAGCAGGATGTGATGTAGTTACTGGCGGAGTTTGCAGGGGGGGAATAGGGGCTTTGACAGATTGAATACATTTTATCTCTTCCTGCTGCCTAAGAAGGAAGGGCTGGAGGCCATTGAGGATTTTAGGCCCATTGCCCTTTCAAATGCGGCGTACCTCATTGTGGTGAAGGTCCTTGCTAACTAGTTGTGGGGGATTTTGAAGGGCATCATCTCACCAATGCAGACTGCTTTCATCCTGGGGAGGGGAATCCTTGATGGTTTTGTGATAACTATGGAGTCTTTAGCAACGTGGAGAAGAGCTAGGAAGAAAGCTTTCCTGTGGAAAGTTGATTTCAATAAGGTGTATGGCTCAGTTCAGTGGGATTTCTTGTGGGCCTCGATAGTCAAGAGGGGTTTTCCACAGTAGTGGATTGAGTGCATAAAGAGATGTGTCACAACTACCTCCTCTGTGCTTATTAATGGCAACCTAGCTGGTGGATGGGTGCAACCTAGGTGGGGAGTTAGGCAAGGATATCCATTGGCGCCTATGCTGTTTGTTTTGGCAGTGGATGCCTTGGCAAGGGCAGTGTCCAGATCCTGTGTTGTGGGCTTGTTTAGAGGGTTTGTAGTAGGGGTTGGCGGTGAGATCCTAAGTTTGCAGTATGCGGATGATACATTGTTCTTGGTGGAGGGATCCTCCTTGGAGGCAAGTAGACTTCGCATGCTCTTGGAGGTTTTTGGGGAGTCCTCGGGATTGCAGATCAACTATGGGAAGTTGAGCTTTGTGCCATTCCACATGTCTAAGGGGGAAGCTACTCCTGCGGTGCTGTACTCCCGAAAGATTGTGGTCATCTGCCTTTGCCTTATCTGGGCTTGTTGCTTACGGATAGACAACCTAGGCTGCAGGAATAGCTTCCGTTATTGGAGAAGATGGAGAGGAGATTGTTTGGGTGGGCCTCCAGATTGTTGTCAAGGGGAGGAAGACTGGTCTTGATTAAGGCCATCTTCTCATCCATTCTGACTTATTTCCTATCAATATTTAGGGTGCCCCATCAGGTAGAGAAGAAGCTCACAGGTATCATGCATGATTTTTTCTAGACAAACTATGGGACGACAAGGAAGGGGGCGCAGTTGGTGGCTTGGAATGAGGTGTGTCGCCCTTTGAAGGAAGGAGGGTTGGGGATTAGAGATGTGGAGCATGTCAACATGAGCCTCCTCAAGAAGTGGATTGCAAGGTTGATGGGTCAGGAACATGATCTTCTTGGTGGGGTGTTTTGGGAATGTTATGGGTCTTTTCTTTCTTGGGAGGCCCTCGAGTCATTGATGGCTGGAGGTTCACCCTTCTTGAAAGGTTTAGTGTTGGTGGCCTCGAAAGTGCGGGGTTTCTTTTCTCCGTATGTTGGTGATGGGGATACTTTTAGATTTTGGTTGGATGACTGGAAGGGGAAGGGGATGCTTTGCAATAGATTCTCGTGTCTTTTCTCCAGGGCCATGAATAGGGAGGCAACGATTGGGAGTTGTTGGGATGGTGTGTGGTGCCCTACCTTTCGGGGCATGTTGTTGGAGCAGAGGTGCGCAGAACTTGTGCAACTCTTGCTAGAGTTGGAGGGATGGGAGCCTGAAGGAGGGAGAGATGCTTGCTTTTGGGATGATGTGACCTTTTCGGTGAAGAAGGCATTTTGCAGGTTGGGTGGAGCCCCCTAGATGACAGATGTGGATTTTCAGCGTGATCGCAGGTTACTTTGGTCAGCAGCCTGTCCATTAAAGATCAAAATTTTTGCATGGTTGATGAGAAGGGGTAGGGTGCTCACTAAGGTGTGGAGGGCTAGGTGGGTAGCATCGGATGATGTTGGGTGTGCTTTCTGTGGACGTGCCGATGAGGATATTCAACATCTCTTCTTTGGTTGTTCTTTTGTTGTGTAAGTCTGGAGGAGGATGGGGATTGGTTAGATTGATCATGGTAGTGTGGATAAATTCTGGTCATCTTTTTGAAGGGGCGGCGTCCAAGGAGGCTCTAGCACTTTTAGGACGAAGAAGGAGAAGGCTAAGGTCCTGGTAGTCCTACGAGAAGTATGGTTGGAAAGGAATGGGGTTCTTTTCAGGGGCGAAACGCCCTCGAGAATACTGTGGCCTCCATTTTCTCCTAGATTGAGTTTAAGGATTCTACTATGTAGTTCTGGTTTCTGTACCCTTTACTTTTGAGTAGTGAAGTTGGGTGGTTATCATCCGGATGACCAACCCTTTTACTTTTAAAAAAAAATTCATTTTCTGCAATGGTATTTTTGCTTGAAAAACAGAATTATTAACTTTTCATTCTTCACTGTTTGTGGCCAATACGGTTTCTGTTGAACAATTTGCAGTATGTTGCATTGCATGAGGAAGTTTGGATAACAGAAGAAGCTCGGAATTGGGGTGTTTTTCAGCAGCCAGCAGGTTGCCATGGTTGGGATATGGGTTTCTTGTATAATATAATCGATTGTCTTATTAGATGATTGACTGACTAACATTTACTCCACCAATTTTTGTTAGGCAAATAAGCAATCTAGGAGTTCTTCTAGTGTGCCATCCAAAACCCATGCTGAACTTTGCTGTCAATTCAGTCTAGGCTGGTTTCCTAGTACTGCTAGTACAAGATCTAAATATCTATGACCTTCCTTGATACTGTGGTCCTTACCATGCAGTTTGAATGCATTGTAATTTGTTTGAACTTCTATACTGCCAAAGGAACTTAGACAGAGGTTTTTAAATGATGATCCCCTGGTAGCAAAGTTATCTACAGCATAATTGGTATTCTCTGAAAGGTACAGAATAACTGGTATTAACTTTACCGAGGAATGGAAAGACAACCCGTGAAGGATGATGATCGAGGGTCTCAAATTGGTCTTTGTGGACATATGTAACCACTGAAAATTTGACAATGTCTAGCCAATCGAAGTAGATAGAGATAGTGGGAACTGTGAACAGAGAGCATATGATGCATCTCATGCATTGTGAAGCAAATTGTTATAGCTGCCCAACTATTTGTTATATAGAGGAATTTTAGGGAAAAAATATGCATAATATGCATAATAAAAAAAGGAAATAAGGAATAAGAAAGTATGAATACTCTTAACACTTTCCAATTTGTAGAAAAATTTACATAATTGGCCAAATAAAGAATGGGAGATAAGGAATAATAAAGTATGGATACTCTTAATACTTGCCCTTAAGCTAGAGTATATACGTCAATGAAATGCAAGTTAGAGCATGACTCCTAAATTCTAGTGTGCTTGACAGACTTTGTGAAGAGATTTGCAATTTGATGGACAGAGGAGACATCCAGGTGGATATCTTCCCTTCAGTTATAGGATCTTAAATAAAATAATAGTTAACTTTAATATTTTTTTATGACGATTGGATAGTTTGCTGCTAGGCTACTATAAACATTGTTGCTTGTTGCCAGACATCTCTGGAGGAAGCCATGGTGAAAACTGAAATTTATCTCAAGTTAATGGATCAAAAGCAATTTATAGGCACCTGAGTCATGACATGATATTTAGACCCTTCAGTGTGTCTAGAAATCAAATCTTGCTTCTTGTTATGCCAAGTATCGAAACTTCTACCTACAAAAGTTACAGAAACCAGTAGCTGACTGCCACTACTCCAGAGAGCTAGCATAATTTGCATTAGAAAATCATGCAACATCCAAGTACCTATGTTTCCTTGACACAATTCCTCCTAACTACAAACACCAGCCTGATGGCTATTTTCCTTTTTAGCCTGATGGCTATTGCATCTGTCCGTAGACTGGTTCATGTTTCTCACAATAGATATGTATAGCCTTGTAACCATTAGATTTAGGATCTTTCTAACCATGCTCCTATATCAATGGGCATTTTTACTCTTTATCATCATTTCCTTTAAAAGCAACACAGATATTCTTGGAATACCATAGGACATAGATTCTAGAAAACCAATATTTGTAAGAATGGCCAAGGTGTGTTTTTTCTGTGAATCATGAATTTGTCTTTGCCATGAGCAACTCCACTACCTTGAGATACCTAAAGCTTTCTTGGGTTGTTGGTTGTAGGCAAAAAAATTCTTTAGTGGTTGTAATACATCTTTACTGGTAATGAAGATATCAGTCGCTTACATAGCTAAAAAAACTGTACCAACTGGACTTCTACAAACAAAGATCGAGTAATCTGACATGATTTTGACATGATCAACTCTGAATTTCACTGTTGAATTTTTCAAACCTAGATTTGGACTTCGCTTCAATCCATACTGAGAGTTCTTTTGTTTGTAGATCTTCTAGCTCTTCTCCTCAATCACATAACCAGCTGGTTGCTAAAACTAAACACCCTCTTTTAGATAACCATGTAGGAATGCATTTTTGATGTTCAATTGATAGATTGGTCACTATATGTTCCTTGCAATGAGATAGGTAGTCTAACAAAATTCAAATGGATGATTGATTGGGGAAAATTTCCCAAGGCAATCCACTCTAAAGGTCTATGTAAAACATTTTCCCACCATTTGAGCTTCGAGTTGATTAATATCTCCATCAAGCAGAAAAGTTGATTTCAAACCCCCATGTATATGCAACTAGGTTTGCAATTGGTGGTCTTAACAAGCTTCCATGTACCATGTTATCAACTTGCACCTGGTGGAGTTTTAACAAGCTCCCACATACCATGTTCTATCAACATGGTCATCTTCTTGTACATTGCTTTCTTCTAGATGGAATCTTTAGTGCATCTGGCCACTATCTAGGCATAGTTGCATTAGACAAAAAAACTACAAAGGACTTAAGAGATCAAAGGAAATAAGTGAGATATAAGACAAAGTGTACACACGTGAGTAGCCTTATAAGAGCAGTATGGACATCAACTCTTTCAGAGAAAGAAGGAAAAAAGAATATGGACATCAAGATTGGACTGTATGGTAGTAATGAGTGTTATCTCATTTGATGAACGATCTCCTGATGATGTTTGTGGTGGTGGATTTGAGTATTGAGCACCTTTCTAGGTATTCCCTGCTAGCATTGACGTAAATTCTTCCAAATATGTTTTGTTGTCCATGTTAGTAACATGCTCACTATTGAGCTCTTGTGATCGTAGATGGTGCTCAATAAGCACTTCCCTACATCTGTCCTCAGGTGCTAGGTGAAATTGAGTTGATCCAGTAATAGTTGATTATCCCTATTGCTTTAAGCTTTGGGGTGCAAGAGGGGTTATTTGGCTTATGCTATGCCTTATCTTGTAAATATATCAGCACATCATCTACTAATACCACAACAAAGTGATCTAATATGGCCGAAGCACCATGTCAATTAGAACCATGAACATCATGCGGGCCTTCTTTGAGAGATGAGAGGTGCCGGAGGAGAGCGCGAGGGAGAGAGTGGAGTGGGAGAAGGAGAGCAAGAGGGAGAGATGGATGGAGAACCTGGTCTGAAGGATCGCTCGCTGTAGGTTGCGGACGCTCCACGAATGAGGGTGATGGCATCGAAGGGAGGAAACGAGGTGCCCGACGACATTGGCTGGACTTAGGTCTCTCGCAGGCAGCGTTGTCATGGAGGAAGGTGCCCGCGACCTGAGGGAGAAGTGGCTAGGACTGATCGCTTGGCTGCTCCTAGCCTCAGGAAAGGGTGTTTTAGGTGTTTGGGCCTTGGTCATCAAGTGAGCAATTGTAGAGAACCACCCACCCCCCCCCCCCCCCCCCCCCCCCCACCAAATGTTGGACCTGTGGGGGATTTTGGCATAGTAGGGCCTCCTGCAGACTCAACCGCATGGCCTCCCTTCTTCGCCTCTGGCCTCGTTTCCCCCGGCAGAGGTTGCTACCCCTTGGTTGAAGGAGGTAGAAGGCCTAAAGGATGAGGTTGCTGCTAGTCTTGTTTGTGAAGTGGTGCAAGGAGTTGCGAAGTTGGGGGCGGTCTCCAATTGGCTTTTGGTTTCCTTAGGGTTGATCTCGGGGTCGAGAGTGCTACCTTTTCGCCTGGGTCGCTATCTAGTGCTGGGGCTTCCCCTCTCCTCACAAGAGAAGCTCTGTTTCTTGGAGTGTCGGCTGCGAGAGGGCATCATTCGATGGCGTCTACCATGTGTGCAAGATGGGGCGATGGAGGAATGATTGCCTGAATGGCCACACCTCTAACTCAGGATGAAAGGAGTGCCTTGTTGGCTGCGCACGATGGCTGTCATAGAGTTCGTCGTCTACCCTTTCACCCACCTTCGAGAGTCTAGGGGAATGGACCTCTCTTCAGAGCCCCTTGAGGTGCTTGTTTAGTTGAGGGTGGGTGTTGCTCCGATGGAGGTGATGTTGCTTAGGCACCGGGGCTACTCGTGGGTGATCCATTGCAAATGCGTCGAAAGCGGGTTGGTGCGAACCTTCGTGGAGGTGATCACAGCCAGAAGCAAACCCTTGTCAGTAGCCGCAGCCATTGCCGCTAGGGTTTAGCGGTGGGTTCACCGACTGGAGAAGCTGTTGGTGCGACCTTAAAGGTGGTCGTTGTCATGTGCTGATGTGGAAGTGGAAGGGCGTTGCAGCCACGCTGATGTGGCGTGCGCAAATGGCACCTCACAGAAGGAGAAGCGTTGCGTTGACGTGGTGGCCTCGGGAATGATTGAGGCAGTGGGAGGAAAGGATGTTTCACTGAGTTGCAAGGAGCATGTTGGCGTGGCTTCATCGGGAGACGTGTTGGTGGCGAGGGTGTGCTGCGAGGAGGTGTGCGATGTGGGCATCTCGAGAAATTGCCCCCCCTCGGGTAGAGACAGCGGAGGAGGCACATGGAGAAGCCAACTAAGGTGCATCCCCCTTGGGAGATTGCCCCGTTTTGCGAGATTCGAAGGGTGCCCCCTTTTTGAGAGCACCCACTTCGAAAGCCCACTGCACCCCCCTATGTGCCCCTCTAAAAGCCCTGCACCTATTTATGGGTACCTCCACACCTCTTCTTAATCACCATCGTGCCCTTTTAACTCCCAATTCCTTCTGAGCCCTTATCCTCAAGAGCCCTCTCTCCACTTGTTGCAAACTACTTGCGCCCCTTTGACCCTTTTGGAGAATGCCCCCTCCCTCGGAAGCGCTAATGGAAATCAGTAGGCTTGATAGATTGAAGGATGAGGGCCAGTTTTCAAAGGTTAATGGCTTGTCAGCTTGTAGAAACGAAGGTGGTTCATGAGGAGGACAAGAAGACAGAGGTGGAGCAGAAAATCAGATTAAGGCAGAAGTGGCTCAAAGGAGACTACAACACAAAGTACTTCCACCAAGTGGCCTCGGCCAGGTGATGGACAAACTGGATCAATAGTCTGATTGTGAGCGGAGAACGACATAGGGAGGGAGAATGGTGGGCGGGTAGTGGCCAGCTTCTACCGGGGCTTCTCTAGTAGGAAAGGCAAGGGCTTTTGGCATTGGATTGGAGAAGATGCCAGACGCATCTCCGAGTTGCAGGATGAGGCCCTTGTGGAGAGGTTCTCGGAAGATGAGATTAGAACCGCTATCTGGGGCCTCAATGTGGATGGCTGCTCGGGCCCAGATGGTTTTCTTGTGCACTTCTACAGTGAGTTTTGGCATGTGGTGATAGAGGATGTGATGCGGATGGTGGTCGAATTTGAAGGGAACATTGGCTTTGACAAGCTGAATCGTTCCTTTTCCTGCTCCTAAAGAAGGAAGGTGCTAAGGCAATTGAATATTTTAGGCCAATTGTGCTCTTCAACGCGGCCTACCTCAACATTGCTAAGGCCTTAGCGAACAGACTAAGGGGGCTGTTACCTGACCTAATTTCTCAGGTGCAAACTGCTTTCGTCCCTGGCAGAGGAATCCTTGACGGTTTTGTGGTGGCCTCATAGGCCTTGGCCTACTGGAGAAGGCTGAAGACCTAAGTCTTCCATTGGAAGGTTGACTTTAGTAAGGCTTTTGACATGGTGCAATGGCCCTTCCTTTGGTCTTCCCTGGCCAAAAGAGGTTTCCCGAGCAGGTGGATTGATTGGATGAAAAGTTGCGTCACCACTACTTTCTCTGTGTTGATATATGGAAATCCTGTTGGGGGTTGGGTGCAGCCACAGAGGGGAGTCCGGCAGGGCTGCGCACTCGCCCCCATGCTCTTTGTCCTAGCAACATATGTGCTGGCCAGAGCTCTGGAGAGATCTTGTGCTTGAGGATTATTTAGAGGATTTAGGGCGGGTGCAGGGTGCAATGTTCCGATCTTGCAGTATGCGGATGATACCTTGATACTTGTGGAGGGGGTTGCTTTAGAAACGCGAAGAGTTCGCCTTGTCCTTCGCATGTTTGGGGAGGCTTTAGGATTGCAAATCAACTACGGGAAATCCTTCTTTATCCCACTCGGCTTGTCCCTCCAGGACCAATAGCTGTGTAGGGTCGCCCTTGGCACGGATGTAGGAAATCTCCTCTATCCTTACGTGGGGCTCCCACTAACAGATAGGAGGCTCAGGATACAGGATTGGCTTTCGCTTCTAAAGCGGATGAAGAAGAGACTAACAAGGTGGGCATCTAGGTTGCTCTCTATGGGAGGTAGACTGACTCTCCTCAAGGAGACTCTCCTCTATTCCATCATACCTTCTTTCGGTCTTCAAGATCCCACGACAGATTGAGAAAAAGATCACTGGCCTCATGCATGATTTCCTGTGGACCAATAATGGCAGCGTCGGTCAAGGGGTGAGACTGGTCGCTTGGGAGGATGTCTGTAGACCCATCAATGAGGGGGGCTCGGGGTCAGAACCATGGATGGTGCAAATATGAGCCTCCTCGCCAAGTGAATCTTCAGATTGGTGGGCGGAAAAGAAGGCTTCTTGAATAAAGCTATGCAAGGTTGCTAAGGCAGTTTCCTCTCTTGGGAGAATCTCCTCTCCCTTGCAGCTGGAGCGTCATCTTTTCTCAGGGGGTTGGCTGCGGTGGCGCCAAAGGTTAGGGGTTGGTTCACCCTTGTTCTTGGGAACAGGGAAGACTTCAAATTCTGGACGGATGACTGGCAGGGAGACAGCTTGTTGAGCAGCAGATTCCCACGACTATTCTCACGAGCAGTTGACAAGGAGGTATCTGTCAGGAGCTGTTGGGAGGGTGCCTGGTGTTCGTCCTTCCATGGCTCCTTCTTGGGCTGGCATTGCGAGGAACTCCAGGTAATGCTTTGAGCCTTGGAGGGATGGAAATTGGATTCCGATAAGGATGCGCTTGGATGGGATGGCGGTGACTTCTCCGTGAGAGGGGCTTATCGTAGGTTAACATCTACCCCCCAGTTAGTGGATGTTGACCTCCGAAGGGATTGCAGGCTCCTCTGGTCAGCAGATTGCCTGCTGAAGATCATATTCTTCTCTTGGCTCCTAAGGTGCGACAGGATCCTTACGAAAGCACGATGTGCACGTTGGGCATTGAGTGAAGACACCTCTTGCTCGCTTTGCTTGCAATTAAAGGAATGCAGCGACCATCTCTTCTTCCGCTGCCCTTTTTCCATGCAAGTGGCACGGTTTGGGACCCTCTTGGGTTAACCTGACCTCTTCCGAGGCTTTTTGGGAATCCTTTCGTAGAGGCTCCACACAAACAGGATGTAATACCTTTAGGACAAGGAAAGAACCGGTAAAGGTTTTGGCCACCCTCTGGGCATTTGGTTGGAGAGGAATGAGTTTGTCTTTAGGGGGAGGCACCTCTATGTTGAAAATGTTATCTCTTCTATCTCCTCCTCGTTGGTGTTTTGGGATAGTGCATCCTAATGTAATATCTTGTAATCTTCCCGGATTTATACATATACTTGGGTGAGTACCTTTAGGGCACTTTTCCCTTTTTTCGCCTTCAAAAAAAAATTAGAACCATGCAAGATGCTTGGGTGTTTGTCAATTAGAATTACATTACAAGGAACTCATACTGAATATATTGCATTTGGAACACCATCTTTGGAATATAGTCTCCTTTATCTTTAGATAATATTATTCAGATTGCCGATCAACCTTGGAGAACATGGTTACACTAGGCAATTGATTAACTAGATCAACAACTCACATAAGTGGATACTAGTTTTTTTTAGTAACCTTATTCACCTGACAGCGGTTGATACACAAATGTAAAATTCCATCCTTTTTGAAGAGCACTAATGCACCTCAAGGAGATGTGTTGGACCTAATGAATCCCTTCTTAAGCAACTCCTACAACTGTGACTTGAGTTTCTTCAGCTTAATGCATGCTATCCAGTTCAGTATGATAGATATTGTGTTAATACCTAGAATAAATGGGATCTCAAGGTTGCTGTTATCATCAGGAGGAAGCCCAAGTAAGTTTTCAAGAAAGATGTTAGCAAACTCATGTCACGCTTCTCAAAGTCAAGTTTCTCGTTTGACATTATAGCTATGTAGGCCAAGTAGCCACTGATAATACAGATTAGCCATCTGTCTATCAATAGTGTGACCAAGCAGCTTGGATTGTAGCCGCCTTAATACCATTAGCAATTCAAGTGTCCCCAGATCTTTTGCAGCCAACCTCTATCATCATATCCTAAGTGCAGCCGATTTCATGGGTGGCTTTCTACTCAGGGAAGATATTACCACAGTTTGTTTCTCTGGAGTGTAGTGATAGTACAATCATAGTCCTTTAGGAATTTCATCCAATGATGCTGTCTCAGATTCAGCTCCTGATTAAAATGGTACTTCATGCTTTTCTAATTGGTGTAAATTACCTGAAAAGCTTTAATGGTTTTGATGAATAGGTCTTTTTTATCGTATAAGGATCAATTTGTTCTGGTATTCATAGATGATACATTGAATATCCGCGGCATATGCCCAGCACAAGTAGCCCATCCATATGATTCTGGAGACCCTAATGTGATCCAAGCTTTATGACACTTGGACCATCCAGCACAAGCAACCCCTCTTGCATCTCAGAGATCCTGGGAACAGGGCTGTCGATTGTCACATGATCCATAGGATTGGATTTGCACAGTCCCATCCAACAAGCACAACATGGAAGAGTTCTTCCTGAGCACTGTCTAAGATGACTGGACCTTAGCAACGAGCATGTTACCAGTATGTAAAACCAGGGCATATTTGGAAGAATTGTCCTTTCATCTAGATTAGGAGCCTCAATAAAGGTACATAAGTTTTAGTTGAAATCTGATCTATGGCTATTCAACCTGACACTTTCCTGTCTAACAACCACAAACATAGAAGAGTTCTTCCTGAGCACCCTCTAAGACAACTGGACCTTAGCAACGAGCATGTTACCAGTATGGAAAACCAAAGCATATTTGGAAGAATTGTCCATTCATCTAGATTAGGAGCCTCAATAAAGGTACATAAGTTTTAGTTGAAATCTGATCTATGGCTATTCAACCTATGGGAAGTGTCACCTGCACCTTTCTGTCTCAAGGAGCTTCCTAGCATTGTTGTGGTGGTGCGAGGCCTAGAGATAGCAACTAGCATATAGCATAGCAAGCTTTGGTGCAACCCAGTCTGGGGGATGTGCCTTTGCTCTATCCTTGAAGGACACAAATTCATGTCCTCAGAGAATTCCAGAGAAAAATCAGACCATCATTGGTCTTGAAGTGGAGAAAGGAAATATGCAGGTGCATTGGGGACTACTTAGGATTGCACACACGAATGGCATATAGATGCTTAATGGTAAGGGTGGCATGGAGATTGTGTTGCACCTAGTGTGCAACGGTATCCCTGGTGGCGTGCATCATGTGCACAGGTGACTGAGAGTGCATGAAAATGCATGCAGGTAGCTAGGCGAAGTCTTGCAAAATTGGTTGTGTGATTGGGTTGAGGGATGCCATACGAAGAGTTTGTGCCTTTGGGTGAAGGGGGGTAATATAGAGTATGAAAACTATACAGATTTCCTTGCTTTGATACTATCTAATTGTAAACCAAATTGCAATCGATGCCTGATGTTATTTATAGAGTCTTCAACAGCCCAAATAAGAAATTAAAAAAATACTGGTTTTTACCTAAATGTCATAAAAAACTTCTGATATTACATAAATGCCACAATGAAATTCATATTTACATATATGGAACTATAAATATGCCTCTTTTTATGACAATGCCATTAAATTAATATGAGGTTATACTTTAGCTACATTTAAGTAGCCAAAAAGGTAAAAATGCTACAAAGGGCAAAAAAGTGGCAAAGTATCTTTTTTGAGGATGTTGGACAGGCTAATCAAGGTATTTCAGTTCCCCAATGCTGAGTTAAAGGGAGCAATAACGAGGGCAAGTGTTAAGAGTTAGAGAGGTGTAGAAAAGGGACATGATGGAGAGGAGTAATACAAGTGGATTTTTTTGAGGTTTATGATACAATCTAGAGGCAAAAACAACCATTTATTAATGTTTTTAGTTAAAAATAATAGGTCATTTTGATGGAACCTAATTAGAGTGGCATATTTGTAAAGATACCATCAACTTCCTTTTTTTTTTTGAAAGGTAAGGTAATAAACTTTATGTTGGCATTTGTGTAAACAAAAATTTTGATGGCACTTATGTAATTTCATACGTTGATGATAGCATTTATGTAAAAACCCAAAAACTATAACTTCCCTAAGACATGTATTGACTACAATATCTTACTATGATCAGAATCCCGAAACTGATGGATATTGGTCACAGATAAATCACGCTGCACCCTTTCATTCTCATCAAAAGGATGTGTATGTCTGTCTCTAAAACAGTTGATCGCATGCCCACACATAATGACTTGCAAGTGCATAAATGCACAATTTTTTTACGCAAATCTTTCACCATCAATGTGCAAAGCTGCATCACACACAATTTTGACCATGTCCTTTTATTGACTCTGGCCGTGCTATTCATTAAGAGGTTTTTTGTTTTATGTATATTGAATTTGTATAAAACCTTGGAGTGTCTGATACTGATATGATCGGATGGACTATGACTAATAAGTTCTTTAGTCCTTGAATTTGGTGATGCATTTCTCATGATTGTCTTGTTCAACTGTGATTTTCCTCAAAGAACTCTGAATTTTTTGTTGGTTGCATTTGCTTTGCCCTGACAATACTAAAAGCAAGCTTCATGTTGACTTAGTTATTTCCCTTCCATGAATATTTCTTTTTATCTCCATTCTTCAAGTTGAAATGCTTGAATTATAATACGTTGTTTTGAAGTCCTCTGACGTTCTCATGATACATTGATATCATTGATTCTCTATGCATCTGAAACTTGCATTTTGTCTGATACAATGATATCTGTGCAGTTATTTGGGCTTCTCTAAACTGCAGGAGGTTTTTCCCCTAATGAATTTCATGTTAGCCATAAGCATATACTTCACAACTTCCATTTTCTTGAGTCTTTTCTGCATAGCGAGGCTCTTAAGTTCTCATTCGTCTGGCTTCAGAGTATCCACATAGCAATAGATTCAAGTAGAAGCTTGCAACATCTATGTTTCTCCGATGCTTTAATTATGTGTTTCTTTCTACTTTCAGGAAATACTTGAAGGAGTTGTGGACATAGACTTGGTTCTCAACTTAAAGCTAAGAGAAGACGTGCTAATTGAAAAATGCCTTGGGAGGAGGATTTGTAGCCAATGTGGAGGTAACTTCAATGTTGCCTCTATTGATATCAAGGGTAAGGATGGCAGACCTGTAATGCACATGCCCCCACTTCTGCCTCCTGCTGGTTGTGCATCAAAGCTCATAACTAGAGCCGATGACAAGGAAGAAGTTGTCAAGGAGCGACTTCGGGTATACAATGATATGGTATGTGAACCTCTACGACATCTATCGTTCCACGCTTGAGCTGTCTGCTTAAGTATTGCATCTATGTGCTCTAATTACATTTCTTGTGGCAGCATTACTCTTTTACACAGCTATGTTTCTACTGACGAACTTTACAATTTCTGTGAAAGCTTGTATTTTGCTAAGGTTACAACTGTTTATCAGCTATGTTGAGACTAGAGGTGTATTTATTATTGTTGATATTCTTGGGGTACTTTTGTAATTCTCCCAGACCTCTCTAATATAAAAGAGAGGCTAGGGTTTTTATTGAGATATAAGTTCTCTTTTTCCTCAACATAGTATCAGAGTAGCGGTCTTAGGCCGGCGTTTAGATATCCCACCCAATATCTACCTAAAAGAAAAACGGGGGAAGATGATCAAATCTCTGTGCATTGATGATTTGATCATCAAACCATGATGAAGCACGATGGAGATCTGATGGTTGGCGTCGTTGACAACCCTCTAGCATCGTCGAAGGGGATCCCACACTTGTGGGATCGTTGAAGATGGTCGTTGTTGCCATGGACAATGCTAGGGTGATCACTGGAGGCAACCCAACGAGGTCGACGATGGTCGTTGGCTCTATGGGTGATGCTGTGGTCGTCGGTGGGCACCAGTGTTGCCCGTGGAGGCCGCTGGCGGTTGTTGCAGTGTAGTTGAAGGGCGTCATCACCTCTGTGGGAGGTACTACCGCCGCCGCTGGGTAGCAGCACCACCCATGGGGGTCGTCAGAGAGCTTTGCTGCTGGTGGAGGCACTGCGGTCTTTGGTGGGTAGTGGGGGTTCACCGCCTCCACGAAAAGTTCTGTGGGACTTACACGAAGGCTACAATCAGATTCTAAGGTCGAATCACGATCTTGGTTCCAAAGCTGTGGCATTGTCTTATGCGTGTTGAAGCTTCTTTCACGTGCTATTCTTGTGGTGGTGATGAGCCTTTTCTCACCATTGATTAAGAAGATGTCTTTCTTGAGCATGATAAGCCTTCTCATGCCAAGAATATGAGTTTAATCTACTCGAAAGATCAAACTCAGATTTGGAGGGACTAGCATGTGCAGTCCAAGTAGATTCAAGGAAGAAGCGGAGCATAAGAGCATGGATTATAGATTCTGGTGCCTCGGTCCATCTTACAGGAGATGTGAGGCGACTAGTTAATCTCAAGGTTCCACAAGGAATCAAGGATGTTAAAGTGGCTAATGGAGCCACGCCATCTATCATTGCGGTTGAGCGTGTGCACACAGCCCCTGGGATGGTGATTGATGAGGTTCATTGTGCTCCGGAGTTCCTAATGAACCTACTGTCTGTGAGTCGTATCTGCAAAGATCTTCGGTGCCAAGTTGTATTTGATGAAGACTACTGCTACTTTCAGGATCAATAGACAGGAGGTATCATAGGTGCGGGAATAGAGAGAGGTGATCTCTATTACCTGGACATACCCACATTATTTGCAGGAGCAGCCTTCATAGCTATTGACCCCTTTCTATGGCACAGGAGACTTGGGCACCCTTCGCTTAAGAAAATACGACAGATGTATCTCGACTTGCCAGACACTTTGTCCATGCAGTGTGAGGATTGTCAGCTTGGGAAACATCATAGGAGCACTTATCCATAGAGGGAGACAGGAGTGAGCTCGGTTCCCTTTGCTTTAGTCCATTATGATGTGTGGGGACCAGCTAGGGTTCCTACTCTAGGACACAAATACTATGCTGTGATTATGGATGATCATAGTCGCCTTAGGTTTTCCTGATGAAGACCCATTCAGAGATTCCCCAGGTTATTCAGGAATTCTTGGTGGAGATTCAAACTTAGTATGATGGCACAATTTAACTCTTCTGCAGTGATAATGCTTTAGAGTTCATGCAGAGAGAGGTCCAAAGTCTGTTCTCCTCTCGGGGATCATTTATCAGACATCTTGTGCTCACACGTCCCAGCAGGATGGCATGGCTAAGCATAAACTTTGACACCTTCTGGATATTGCTAGGACCCTGATGATCCATATGAAGGTTCCTAAGCAATTCTTGGGGGATGCCATACTACTGCTTGTCTTATCAACTGGGTACCCTCATTTGTTCTTCACGGACAGGTTCCTTTCCAGGTGATCCATTCTGGTTGTGACAAGCCGTTTTCCTTACCTTTTAGGGTTTTTGGTTGCACTTGTTTTGTCCAGGCACATGGGAATTAGGACAGTTTTCTCCTAGAGCAGTTAAATGTGTCTTCCTTGGGTATTCCAGGACCCATAAGAGGTATGGTTCTACGACCCGAGTCGGAGGAGATACATTATCACTATGGATGTCACTTCCTTTGAGAAGATTCCTTACTTCTCAGAGGAAGGAACATCCATATAGGCCACCATAGAGGAGACGCAGATCTATCACCGGAGGCCACACTCCTCACCAGGGATTGGGACTGGTCCTGACTTGGCAGATGAGAGTACCTCAGACACTGAGGAGCAGCCATCTCTTAGGAGACCCGACAGAGCTTCTATGTTTCATCCTCTGTCCCAGTACATAGGTGTTGCTCATCTTGAGGACGGTGTTTGTCAGGTTGCTTTTGCGATTACTACATTGACGATTCCTAAGGATTTTGTTTAGGCTTCTCATGATCCTAGATGGCAGGCTGCAAAGGATGAGGAGATACAAGCCCTACTGTCACGTTAGACGTGGGACCTAGTACGTTGCCCTGATGGAGCTACTGTCGTAGATTGCAGATGGGTCTATACTGTCAAGTATAGACTCGATGGGATAGTTGACAGGTACAAAGCTAGGCTTGTGGCCAAGGGCTTTACTCAGACCTATGGGCTAGGTTACTTTGAGACATTTTCCCCTGCAGCATGTATTACTTTTGTTCGGGTTATTATTTCTCTTACTGTGATTAGGAGATGACCCCTACATCAGCTTGATATTAAAAATACCTTTTTATATGGTGATTTATCTGAGAAGGTATACATGAGACAACCTCTAGGTTACCGTACTTAGGGGGAGGATGTTTGTCGCATGTGAAAGGCTATATATGACTTGAAACAGAGTCCCCGTGCCTGGTTTGAGAGGCTTAGTACAGAGATTGCAAAGATTGGGTTTCAACGCTCTACCTTAGATCATTCAGTCTTCATCAGGAAGACTAAGTATGGAGAACATACATGTGTTGTTCTTCTTGCTGTGTATGTAGATATGATCCTTATTGGAGATGATGATGATGGCATTACTTAGATCAAGTCTTTCTTGCAATCCACTTTTGTTACCAAGGATCTGAGTTGAGATATTTTCTAGGCGATTGAGGTTGTGCGACAAGAGATGAGACTGTCCTTGTCACAGAGACAGTATACACTCTAGATTCTTTAGTACTCAGGCTTGCTTGGAGCTAAGCCATCTGGTATACCTGTGGAGCTACCACCTGCACATTCATCTGATGAGGATGACTCACCATATGAGGATGTTCCTGGTTATCGCAATATAGTTGGACGTTTACTCTATCTTACTATCATGAGACCTGATATTAGTTCTGCCATCAGCAGAGCTAGCCAGCACATGTAGGCTCCACGTTACAGCCATTGGCGTAAAGTTTGCCTCATTTTGAGGTATCTCAAGAGGGCACCAGGCAAAGGACTATATTACAGAGGTAACAGGCATTTGGATGTTATCGCTTACTCATATGCAAATTATGCTGGGTCGATAGATGATCGTCGCTCTACTTCAGGGTTTGCTATGTATCTTTGGGGAAACCTTATCTCTTGGAGGACTAAGAAGTAGAGTGTTGTTGCACGATCGAGTGTAGAGGCTGAGTACAGAGTGATGGCACAGGCGGCCTGCGAGAATATGTGGGTAGTTTCCTTCTTACAAGATCTTGGTGTTCAGACTACTACACCTGTTCCACTTCTATGTGACAAGTCTACTACCTACATTGTCTTAAATCCCGTTTTTCATGAGAGGACTAAGCACATTGAGGTTGACTGCCACTTTGTTCGTGATGCGGTTCTCACTGGCAGGATTACCACCTCATATGTTTCTTCAGAGCTTCAGTTGGCCGACATATTTACTAAATCTTTGAAGAAGCGTTTGGATTTTCTATGCAACAAGTTGGGTCTTGTAGATATCTACACCCCAACTTGAGGGGGAGTGTTGAGATTAGGGGTGTATTTGTTATTTTTGATATTCTTGGGGTACTTTTGTAATTCTTTCGGACCTCTCTAATATAAAAGAGAGGCTAGGGTTTCTATTGAGATATAACAAGTTCTCTTTTTCCTTAACGTGCTACATTATGGATAATGTCCTAGCTGGATGATTGGATACCTTTTTGGGACCTCTATTCTGTCCACTCGTGTAGCCTGTGTAAATTATGTAGTGATTATGTAAGGGGTACTTAGATTGGAATATTATGCTGAATATTCCTGATCTGCTAACCCGCAATTATGTCGAAATACCATTAGCATCCCCTCTAAAGCACACCAACCACCATTACCACCCAAAGAAAAAGACAGAATAGTGATTTATTTTCTACAATATATTACTGAGCATGGTTTGAGATCTCTCAATTCTGTGATTAATCTATCTCATGGTTTTCTTTGGTTCTAACATGTGGGCAAAGATGATGTGGAAGTGAAATCTTGGTGACTTTACTATCATGTGATGGTATCCCACTCAAAGCTTGTGGGAAGTTAAATCTTGGTGACTTTACTATAATGTGATAGTATCCCACTCAAAGCTTGTGGGCTTTGGTTGAGAGGCCTAGCCTTCCTTGTAAGCATTCTCCAATCCTCAATATAGAATTGAGATTATTCTCTTGATTACTACTCACCTGGATTGATACCATGAAAGAAAGATGTCTTGCCTATTGATTTGAACTTGACTGCTTGGGGCTTCCTTTCTGGTTGTATATAGGGTTGCTTCTATCGTGCTTTAGCCTTGTGGGTACATCATTGCTCAAGGCCTTCCATTATGAAGTCAAATATGTTAAGACTCGGCACGTGTAACTCCATGCGGATTTCCTGTGCTGTTTTCGCCTCTTGTTTTTACAGTTCTTGCTGCGATTTTGAGTGTTGAAGTTGGGTTTGGCTGATTCCTTTAATTAAACCTTTACTGCCCCAGAGCCAACCAGTGGAGGAATTCTATCGGAAGCGTGGGAAGCTCATGGAGTTTGATTTACCTGGTGGCATCCCCGAAACCTGGCCAAAGCTGTTGCAAGCTCTGAATCTTGAAGACCATGATGACAAGCAATCTGCCGCAGCATGACCACGTACTGAGTTAAGCCGCTCTTTGCAGGGGAGTTGCTTGCTTTGTGCCTTCACATTCTTTTCAAGAACATAAGACGGAAGTTGAAGCAATCGACATATAAGAACTGACGTCTTCATTCTTATGTTGATATATAGTACCGTATGCTGAGCAAGGAAACAACTATTTATTTCCTCAGAGTTTTGGAAGGAGCTTCTAAGCAGAAATTTTGATATGAAAGTTCGTGGTCCACTTGCACCGAATGTATTTATTTTTTCCTGACGTGTAGCACGCTTGGTCTTATACGTAATGTTAAATTCCTCAAATGTTTGTCATTTAACAAGTTAGAGTTTGCTAATCACTAGATTGTTAATATCTACGAGAATCTCAATTATGGGTGCAATTAAAGATTCAAGGACTACTATATTTCTAACTGCTCTTGATCAATGGATACCCTGTTCATTATGGGCAATGTGGATACATGGATATATGTTATCAGGCACGTCTCTAGACGCACATGGTTATATGTGTATAGACATACACATGCACATTAGCATGATATTGTGAGAAAACTGGTAAATCACCTGCACATGTTTCGGACAGGCCCAAGACTCAATTATTTATTTGATTCAAAGCATCTAATACCTTGGATTCATTTGCATTATACCATTTCATCGATCAAATTTCTTTCCTGTTCCTATGGTACGTTGCTGAGCACGTTGGCAACAACCCCGTGGATGGCGGTGGCCAAGTTCGTCGGCGCCGACCATGTAGGTGGCAGTGGCCAAGGATGCTGGCTACAAATGTGGCGGTCGAGCATGTTAGCGACCACAACATCGGTTGCGGCGGCTGAGCTCTCCAAGATACAAATCACCACTCCACCTTCCTTCCGTTGAGGGAGGATGTGTTAACTGGGTTGGACGTGCGTCACCACAAAATGGATGCATGGTCCAGGTGTTTTGCTTGATATTGTGGACGATCTTCTCACGTGTTTTGATGGTCATCTCGTGTAATCTATGGTTTGATCTAAATGTCGTTCAAGTGGTTGAACGCAAAATTCCTTTTAGAAAGAAATCTCAACGAGGGGTTCAGGCGCCGTAAGCTCGACCGTCCCTATGGTAAGCACATCAACCCTCCCCCCTCCATCTTAGTGTCTCGAAAAAATGTGGATGTGTCCTCTTTTTGTACCTGGGGACAGATGCATTTTTTTGATTTTCAGAAATATGTAATATAAAAGCTCGAATATGCACGAGGGAAACACACATGTAACAAAACTTTCATCCCTCACTATATGAGTCCTCGAATGGATGTAATGCATGGATACACGTAACATATGGTAAAATATCTGATAGGGGACGGACATGCTTGGAAAAAATCTGGACGTGTCCTAAACTAATTGCCCAACCTAGATGTGCTAAAAAAATGTGGACATGGCTACCTCCTTTTTCTTTAGGACAATGGCACTTATCGAGTCATAATTCTACATAAATTATGTGCCTACTTATTATTACTTTTTAGATATTTATTTTGTAAATCTAATAATTTTAATTATTTTTTTATATTTTATAAAAAATAATATTTTCTTTATTTTCATATCACCAGAGAGGTGACAAAATAAGATTGAAGAGTATATTTTTATGAGCTTATTTAAGTATCTCAGTTAAGACAAATCAAAAAATAAGTTCAGGTGGTGGCATTTATTTGGCTAAAAGATAAAAAATTGAAGTTTTAATAGGATAAGGAGATGTTTTGGTTCCAAAATAATTTACTTATCATTTTGTTTTTGTATTTTTTAGAGAATCCTCCTTATCATTTTGTTATAAATTTAAAAGAATTTTAGAAATTTTTAGAGACTCATAAGTCTATAAATATGCATCATACCCTCTCAAGTCTCTCTTCCACCTTCCTCTTCCTCCAGGGAGGTAGCCCTGGGAAGCTGTCAAGGTTCCTCCTCTAGCCTTCATCCGGTAACTATTGACATGCCCTCCACTTTCATTCTTCATCTCTGACATCGTCAAACTGTTTATTTCTCCTCTTAAATTTTAATTTTAATATTTTATTTATTTTTTCTAGTTGTTGTAATTAATTCTTATGACTCTTATTTTAATTATTAAAAAAAATTTTCTTTTAAATAATTTCTCTTCTTATTCCTTACTTATTAGCATGTCTAATTCATTTTTATTATTTGCCTCTAAATAAAAGACCCCACGTATAGAAGCACTTTTTCTTAAACTTTTAGGATTAGTTTGGATGCAGCTATGGTGCAATGCGTTTGAGATTAAGTATGGATTTTGGCTCGGCCGATGAGACAGTTCAAAAGTTTGAGAAATGCAATTATAAAACTAAGTAGGTATTATAAGTTGCGATTTGGAATAAAACCCGCAAATTGTTTTTGGTAAGAGGAAAGTTACACAAGTTGCCATGCATGACTTTCCAATTACCTAAATGATGTGATTAGAGCTATCCAAGTACTTGTCACCATTGCATGGCTGCCAAATCTTTGTTCGGATATGGAATACTTCCTGATGTTGTCTTTGTGAATGGGGACATCAATATCGATGCTAATGTACTAGACGTGGGTCTTCAGCTGACCACGTGTCAAATCCCCCCCGGCTCCGCGCACTCTCCCAACCTCCCTGCCCCTCTCTCGCTCTACGATTCCATTCCGCACCAAATAATTCTCATCCTCCATCACGAAGAAAAAAAAAAGAAAAACAAAAAATATATCTACAAATCGGCACCATGTCCAGTCCTCCCCACCTCTCCACATGGGCCAAAATCCACAAGGCCCTTTTCAGAGATTTCTTTTTCTAACATGCCCCTTAACATCTTATTTTTCCCCAATTATAAATATCATCATGCTCATAAGTTAGGAAGCACGTTCTCACTTACATAATTATCTCCGGATAAGAATTTTATCTTAAATGCCTCTAATTTATATTTTAATCAAATATTTAATTTTAAAAATTATCAACTATTAATTAAATAAATATGTTTCTTTTTATACGTCACGGAGGCTTAAAGTTGGGACCTCCGACTCCAAGAATTGATGTTTCACCACACACCCTTATTATATATATTTTAATATTTTTTACTCAATTATTATATCCTCACCTTATTATGTAAACCAACCTCTCAATTAAATAGCTCGAAATACATCATAAATCATGTACTACAAAATAGAAAAAGAAATTCTTACAGTGAATCGACACACATATCATTTCCAAACCCTTAATGCCGTGCCAGTCAAATAATCTTTTTCTGTTTCTCTTCCTTCTCAAGTTATCTAACTAGTCTATGTTCATCCTACAACAAAATTAAGCTTAAGAATATTCATATATATTCGATAGATATTGCCCGTGGAATTCCTTTAGATAGAATGCTAAAGATGCTGCTAGTTTAAAGTTTTGGATTTTTTTAGATACAATATAACTAAATGTGCGCTCTTCGGGACAACCATTTGCTCACGGATTTTCTTCTCCCTTTTTATCAATTCCACATTTGTACATCAATTTTCATCTGTACCTTATAACCATAGGCTTTCTCTAACTCTTCTTGACACTTTCTCTAACTCCACTCAACTAAAAAAACTCATCATATGTCAACTAAGAACCTTTGTCCGCCGACATGTACATTTTCACTCAAGGCTTTATGTGTAGCATCATTGACAACTAATGCACAACAATGATCACTCCTTGTTTAACTGCTGAAATAGCACCTTCAACCCCCCAATAGTTATTTTTGTTAGGAATTTGGGAATGATCTTAATTTTTTTTTTTGACTTGACTTCCATGAAAGTAGGAGTTCTAATAGGTTTAGGATTCTTGAGTTCCAATAGGAGTACGAGTTTGAAACCCTATTAGGATATGATTTCTTGTAGAATTATGAGTCTTGTATTATGTTTATAAACAAGGGGTAAAGCTTTCAAACTTTGAAATGTCGACCGAAGAGAGAGAAGAGAGAAAGAGAGTGAGAGTTAAGAGAGTTGTATTCTATTTTTCTTTGTAATGGAAGTTTTCTCTTACTTGGTGGTCACGAGATCATTAAATTGTACATTTATATTTCTGTACGTGCCATGCATTTTGTAATTCATGATTATGTTGTTTCAAATAACTGGTATTGGAGCCAGGTTAGTTGAGAGGCTAATGCTCAATCTCGACAATGATCATTGGGGTTACTAAGTTCCAATAACCATCATAGGAGAAGGTTACTGTTACGACCCGGTTCCCAAATTCCTACAGGACTTAAGACCGGCTCGATTCGACTGATCCCAAGACCCATTCGTCCAACAAGAAATAACAAAAAAGTAGAAAAGTAAACCACATTTACTATACTATGTAACTAACAGTAAGACAGTACAAACAATAAGAAAAGAAAAGCTGCTAACAGTACATATCACCACCACAACAGTAAAGCGGAAACAAAGTATAAAACGTAAATAGTAACAAGAGTCTAAACTCACTAACAAAAGAAGGTACAACAAAAGGAAGACTACTGCTACTGGGCTCTACTAGGCCCAGCACCCTCTGCAGTCGGTGACTCGGGCTGCTCAACACCTGGACCTGAAAAGGGTTATAAGTAAACAAAGTCAGCGAACCCTGAGTAGAGTGGCAACCAACTAACTAAAGCAATAAAAGCTAACAGGTAATTTTTCTTTTCCAATTACTTTATTTCACAAGTTATTCCTTTTCACCAATTGATTTATTTTTCAGATCTCTTTTTTGATCTCGAATGTTCTTCGTGGGAACGATCTTGATTGCAGTCTTTTCCGAAGAGTAGAAGGCACACGTGGTGCTCTCCTGGTCGGGAGAGTCCCTCGTGGTGATCCTACACCTAGTTAACCACCCTAAGGTCACGGACAAACTTAATGGTGACTATGGTACGCGCGATAAGCGCACGGGTAGCTACCCCGCACTAGCACACGGTCAGTCATTTTCGTTAATGGGTACGCCCAAAGTACAGCACGGAACAATATAGGGCTTAACCCTCTTAGTAACAGGAGTTTAGCCCCTCAGAACCAAACATGGGTCTCGTCCCTCCACAGTCCGCATACCCTCGTCTGACTACCCTGGTTTGCCCAGTGGGCCTAACAAGTCGGTGTAGGGTGGCTAGCTGAACCCCGGGCCCCGTGGGGTGGCTAGCTCTTTCCCTACACTAGTAGCTATCCCCGGTACAGTGTAAGCGAGGGCCAAGAAGTTGGTGTAGAGTGGTCAATCCTAACCCCGGGTCCCAACCCAAGGGCAACTAACTCTGCTCTACACTAAATAGGGGACAGTCACTCTCTTTGGTACCACATACTCAAGGGCCAGCACAGTTCCTACTCACATTTCCAGATCCATTCCATTTATTTTCAGGAGCTCTACTCCTAATTCCCCGTAGGGTTCATGCTCGTATTTCTCATGCCATTCCATACCAGGTTTCATCACTCACATTTCCATTCTCAGGTTATACGCATGCAGCTCGTATTTCCATCATTTAACATATACAACAGGTAACATCACATGTAACCATTTAACTAGCATAGGTAATTCATATTTCATAGGTAGCTCTTGTTCATTAACAAGCAGTTGTTTAACCTTTCTATTCATTCATTCAAGATTGCAATTCCAAACATGCATACAGACATTTCAAGTACTTCTCGTCCTAGGATTCATGCCATATCCTAGGTTCTAGTTATTCAATCCACATATGCATTCAGGTTTTATAATTAAATTAGGGGAAGACCACTTTACCAGACAACCCAGGAGTATTGGGGACTTGAACGGTAGGCTTTCGTGCCTCAGCAAGCCCATAACCTGCAATTGATTGAAGTCCTATAACAAAGAACATACCACAATAGAACATTCAGAATAGTATAAAAGGCCTTCTAACAAGTAGAGGAACTCACAAGAAAAGCACCGATATCTTGTTTACGTAAAACAGACCTCAAATGAACCATAAACCGGTCAAAAATAGGGCTACAGACCCAAATCAAACGTCTGGCACAAGGTCCAAACGTCTTAAAAGTAACCAGAAACTCACCTCAGGTTCTACGTCGACCTCAGATGTCCAGAACCTCTCCTAGACCATCTGGACCCAGCTCCAGACGTCCGACCTCTCCTCCGAACGTCTGGGAGTGCTTCCGGTTGTCTGGTAAGCTGTCTAGACGTCTGAAATGCGTGGGAGGGCATGCCCCGCGCCTTCCCAAAGCAATCCCTGCATGCGACTGTTTGCACAACAAAAATACACCAGTAAATATGCCATCTTGTGTTATTTCCTAGCACTGCCATTTCATCTTATGTAGCTGTAATTGCATTTGTAAATAGACGCCTGCATTAATTTATAAAGAGGGAAGGAGAGTGTGAATAATTGGTCATCTATTAATTAACATCTTCATTAAGTGTGGCATTGCAATTTCACCCTTTTTCATATTTTAATTATTTTGAATTTTCCTCTCTCTCATGCGGCTGCAAGGCATGGGGCATGCTCGCCTCTTCGCGCCTCCCCTCTTACCAACAGCATGGCTGTGGCATGCCTTCTCCTCTTTAAAACCCCTAGCTCTCTCCCTTGTGCGGGTATGCACCTTTAGACACCTTCAGATCCACCGTCACTTTGGGCCAACCTCCTCCCCTCTCCCTCTCCATACACAGTATCTCTTCCCACTGAGAAGAGGCACACCGTGGGTAGGAGAAAACTCACAGTGGTCTCAGACCACCACTGTGAGTTTCACCACTGCCCAGCTCGTTCATGAGCGGTTGGCATGGTGGATTCGCCTTTTGTTTTCACTCCCGTTCGTCTTCTCCACTGTAACGAACGCAGCTTCAAGACGTCTTTTAAGACGTCTGGGAGGTGGCCCAGACGTCTAACCAGACGTCTGGGATTCGATTTCTGCGGCACGGTGGATTTCGTCTGCGCGCCTGCGCGCAGATTTGTAGATGCTCTTTTTCCCTCTCCTCCTGCGACCGCAGTCTGCGTCCTGTCTCTCTCCCTCTCCCCGCACGGCTCTAAAAGGCCTCGCCCTCTCCCTCACTCTCATCACCTCCGCTCCTCCTTCTTCTTCTTCCAGCGAGTGCGAGCGCGAGCGCGAGCGAGCGGCTGCAGCGACAGCCGCTGTGAGTGCGGGAGGAGGTGCTGCGTGACGGAGGAGGTGCTTGGCCGTGAGGGCTCGAGCTTGCCGGGGCAGCAAGAGCCGACCAGCGGGCACGGAGTGACGCGGGAGGTCTGCTGCAGCTCGAGCAGTAGGCGGACGAGGCGCGGCGCGGCCGTGCGTCGCGGGCGGAGGGCGAGTAGCGCTCTGATTCTGGAAGTTTTTCCAGAATCAGACGTCTGGGTTTCCAACCAGACGACGAGGAAGACGTCTGGAGGACTGTCCAGATGTCTGAAAGGTAAATTATTTTCGTACTTCCTCCTTTCCTTCGACCGTCCATACTGAGAGTGAGGAATGGGTACGCGCAGGTTCTGAGATTCGCCGTCCAACGCGAATCAGACGTCTGGCTGCAGTGCCAGACGACGGGAAAGACTTCCAGACGTCCGGAGTGACCATCGGACGTCTGGGAACTGGGCCAGACGCCCCCGCAGGCTTCTGGACATCTGAGAGACTATACAGAGCGAAGGTACCATCTGATCCTCATTTTAAGACGTTTGGAAGAGGTTTCAGACGTCTGATTTTGCACTGTTTCGTCATTTTCGACCCGTTTAGGGCCCGTTCGGAGTCCATTTTCCGCGTTTCGAGTTGCGTTCTTTTCGGAATTAAATCCTCTACCCGTCTACAGTAGTTATATACTATTTTGAGAAATTCCTTATGTTTGATCCTTGTGATAGGATCCCATTCCATTTCAGTCTTGGGGATTGCGAAGGCACGCGGGATTTCCGACCACGCCCTCAATACTCCCGTTGTAACTGGTAGAGTGGCTTTTAAGTTTATTAGCATAATCTGTTAAACTATGGAACCATAAATAGAACCTAGGACATTGCATGAATCCTAGGAATGAGAAACTAGATTGAATGATAGATCCTAGGGTGTTGCATGAATCCTAGGGCTGGAAAACTAGATTGTATGATAGATCCTAGGGTATGGCATGAATCCTAGGACTGGGAAACTAGCGAAATGAATCTACATATTGCAGTCTTGGAAAATGTGGAAAGGAAATAATAGCTGCCTGTAAATTGATTTAACAGCTACCTGTTATGAATAAATGAACATGATTGAGAATATGGGTTGTATGAACGTGAAACTGGAAAGGTGAAACCTGAATGTGCTGAGTTAAAAGAGCTGGAACCCTATGGGGAATTAGGAGTGGAACTCCTGGAAAGAGAATGAAATGGAACTGAGAAAGAAAGACGTGGTAGTGTGTTGTCTCTTGGGTACGTAGTACCAGGGGAAGCACCTGTTACTTGTTTAGTGCAGAGCGGAGCCAGCCGCCCCAGGGACCCGGGGTTAGGTCTGGCCACTTTGTACCGACTTGTTGGCCCTCGTGTACGTAGTACCGAGGAGAGCTACTAGTGTAGGGAGAGCACTAGCTACCCCACAGGCCCTGAGGTTCTGCTAGCCTCCTACACCGACTTGTTAGGCCCACTGGGGCAAACCAGGGTAGTCAGGTGAGGGTGCGCGGACTGTGGAGGGGCAAGGCCCCTGTTTGGTTACTGTGGAGGGGTTGGACCCCTGAGAGGGCTCTGCCCTATACTGGTTTCGTGCTGTGCTTTGGACGCACCCGTTAACGGAAACGACTGACCGCTTGCCAGTGCGGGTTAGCAACCCGTGCGTTTACCGCGCGTGCCGTAGTCACTGTTACGTCTGTCAGTGACCTTGGGGTGGTTGACTGAGAGTAGGATCACCACGGGGGACTCTCCCGGCCAGGAGAGCACCACGTGTTACTTCTACTGTTCGGAAAAGACTGCAATCAAGATCGTTCCCACGAGGAACATTCGAGATCAAGTGAAGGATCTGAGAAATAAATAAAATCGTGAGATAATTGAAAGATGCAAATAAAGAAAGTAACAAAATATAATAGCTACTGTACACTCTACTGTTTCTTTAGTTTAGCTGCCACTCTACTCAGCGTTTCGCTGACGTGTTACACTCGTTACTTTTCAGGACCAGGTGTTGAGCAGCCAGGGTCAGCGGCTGCAGAGTACGCTGGGTCGAGTAGGGTCCAGTAGAGTTACCACTGTTCTTTTGTGCCCTCTTTATTCCACTGTAGTGAGTAGTTTTTGTTACTCTGTACTTTTCTTTACTTGCAGTTCTTGTTATGTTATAAATGTTGTTCTACTGTTGTGGTGGTACATGCTGTAGTAGTTCTTTTTCTTACTGCTGTATTTTGTTACTGCTAGTTATATTTCATGTTGAATGTGGTTTATTTTACTGCTCTTTTGGTAACTTCCTCGTTAGACGACTAGGTCTTGGGATTAGTCGAGTCGGTCCGGTTCTCGTCTCGTAGGGACTCGGGAATCGGGTCGTTACATCCACCATTGCCAGAGCTTCAAGCACTTAAGCTTAGAAGCTCCAGCAGCACCGCACGCCAGCCTGCAGCCCAGCCGCTGGCCGCGCACTCGCCTGCCGGATGTGCACAGCCTTTTTCCGCACGCGCAGGCGCTCCACAACACGCTCGCACATGCAGAACCAGCCGCTATCGGTCACCCGCTCATCGCGGCATTGTAGCACACTGTTCATGCCTCTCAGCACGACACTGTAGCCACCAACTCCTTTCTCACTTAGCCGGCAGCTTTGCGCTCTCTCTCCTCGGTGCTACCCACTCCAGCAGGCCTCCCAGCGCCCACACCTCACCAGCTCGCAGCGCTGCGCAGTGCGCTGCGCTTGTCAGCACTCGCCTGCACACGAAGAGAGCACAGGAGCTCCCCAGCGCACCACGCATGCTCGCTCTCCTGCGCCTGTGCATCTGTGCGCATCAAACGACGGGGCAGCGCGACAGACAGCTTATCTGCTGCGCTCCCCTCCTCCTCCAGCATACACACACTCACTTGTACACACACACTCGTACACTCACACACACACTAGTACACACTCACACACACCCTCATACACTCACACATACACACACACACACATATATATCCACTAACATATATACATAAATATATACACATATTTATATATATATACATATCGATATACATATACAACTATATATATACCTATATAGTTATAGATATATACATATATATATTTACATATACATCCACCTACCCATATCCATCTATATACTTCACAAACACCACCCATACTTCTGTGCACTCATCCCTCCACCGTGCATCATATCGTGGGAATATTCTCACCAGTTGCTGATATTCCCCGATATCCGCGCAAAGCAAACGACTCCACCCTCACTCCCACAAATCCGCCCCACACTCCACGCGGTACTCCGTCTTGTTGGTTGCGTCCTGCTAGACGTGGACCAACTTGACACTATGCTACATTCCATTTCCACTTCCACCTCCACCCCTATATATAATATATAACTATATACATATATATATATATTCTGTATCTACTATACATATACTAAGCTAAGTATTTCTTTCTTTTCTAGCAACCTACTTTGTTTTCATTTATCTTTTATTTCTTTCTATTAAAAAGATAGAAAAAAAGAGTAAAAGAGAAAAGATAATTCTTGTCTTGCAGGTACTCGATCTTGCGAATAACAAGATCAATTTCTAGGAACCCCGAGTTGGCTACAAGCCAAGAACCATTTGGCTCAAGGCCAAGGACTTGATTTTGAGGGTGTACCTCAAGGACAACATTATCACCAACAAAAAATTCTTAAAAAAATAGAAAAAACCAAAAACATAATAAACGTAAGGAAGAGATACATTTTAGGAAAGGCGTAGAAACTCCTTGACCTTCAAATTCTCGCCTCCCTGAGATCGACCTTGGCCCTAAAAACAACCAAGATAAAATCAAGTAGGCCAGGTTAAAAGTTTTGTGAAGCTGGTTAGACTCGATTTAGGTTAACTCACTATACTAATTTCAACGATAATATCACTATATTAGCAAAACCTATTCGAGTCCCACCACACTTTTTCTGACGCCGTTGCTGGGGAGACGCAAATTGAGGTAAGTTTCTACTCTCATTCCTTTGATTTTCTTTTCTCACACCCTTCTCTTCACGGGTGTTTTGTTTGCTTGTGTGTAAGTAAAACCGGTTGCAAGGAGGAGACAAGTAGAGGAGGTCGGAAACGTGGGCAAATCCAAGGTGGGAGCGAGAGCGTGAAGTCATCGGCACTGCATTGGAGCTTCGTCCACGTTGCTGAAGAGGTAGGTGTCTCACTCTTAGTAACTTAGGTTATCTTGTCACCTATAATAATAAAAAAAAAACCTAAAAACACTTCTTGGGAATTTCTTGGGGCAAGTGGATTAAAATCACTTGTTGATTGTTTGCCATCACCTCCACCGTCCCTTGATTTCCCGCAAATTTCGTATAGCAAAAATCCAAGAATCTTGATTCTTGGATCTTTCGTTGTGTGAAGTGTTCTTTGAGGTAGGATAAAATTGATTGATTGTCATCCTTCTTTGCCTCATCTATTCACATTTCGAGATCACATTTTTGGTGGGGAGACTTAGAATTGAGTTGATTCTAACCCCATCATGACTTTTCAATTGCCTTAGATTTGATCCCGAGTATTTCAACCCCAACATTTTAATTTTCTTTACATCATCTTGTGGTTGAGCCTTGTGTGGAACATCATTTTGGTGATTGGGATCACTTGAATTCAAGTGCTTTGGCTTCCTTTCACATTGACTTAAAATAGACTCGTGCATCCACACATAGAAATTTTTATCTAGGGAAGCCCATTGCATTTTTAGCATGCATTGACTAATTCACATTGAAGAAGGGAATGTTGGGCATAAAAAAACTTGTGTTTTCTCAAAATCCGAAAATTGGTTGAATTGGTAACTCAGTGGAATCCTAAAATCCATACTATTTAAGGCTGAAATTCTAAAAGCCATTCACCATCTAAAACTCCAATTTGGGGAGATTTTCCCATTGCATGCTTGATTTACACACTCTTAAAATCAACGCACTTGGGCATTACCCGTATACAACGCCCTTCACATTCCTAGAGCACTTGATCCTAAGCCTCTAAATTAAAACTGGTAGCAACTTGACCCCTATTAAGGATTGGAGGTCTAACTATCTACGTGTAGCGCCTACGTACTGGTGTGGGTTCCCACGTGCTATCGGGTGTCTAAGACTGGGGCAAACAGCCTTTCAATCTGTCCCGGTGGTTCCGTGGTGCTCTCATTTGGTTCCGTAGGTTGTGATAGTAGGTAACTTAGATCTTTAGGTCTAAGGGCACATTGTAGAGGTTAGGATACTGATTGCCTTGATTTGTCATCAAGTGTACCCATACGACGTTGTTTCTCTCATCCCCTTTTCCCTTTTTATCTCCCCAATTCTTCCTACGGTAGTGCATGTTTGGGAGGAGGTCACAAAACCCTGAATTGTTTGAATTGTCTGATAATTCTAGAAGAATAGAAACTGAATCGTCATCCTTCTCCATAAACATGGCTGCACGCCCACCCCCAAATCCCGAGGGAGGAAACCGCCTCCCTCAAATCCCACCAGGTGGTGGTGGAGCCGTAGACGCTATAACCCACCTCCAAGCCCAAATGGAAATATATAATGAGCAGATTGAAGCCATTAGGGAAACCTTGGAGGAAATGCAGAACCCTCCCGAAAGGGAGGAGCCTAGATCTCTTAGCTCTTATCAAAATCCAGTTGCTACAGAGACCATTGGGCAAATTTGAGTCCCCATGGATGGGGACGATTTTGAATTAAAACCTAATGTCATTGGCCTAATTAACTTTCACTTCCATGGTCTTGCAAGTAAAGATCCTTTTCTCCATTTGGAAGACTTCACCCGATTAGCTGAAACTATTAAACCAAGAAACATCGGGTTATCAATTGTCCTCATGAAAATATTCCCGTTTTCGTTGTGGGATAAAGCGTCGCAATAGTTGCGCACCCTTGGGAGAACCATCCATTCTTGGAAAGAGATGCGAATAGTATTTCTCAAGAAATTCTTCCCAATCGGGCGAACCAATGTGCTTCGCCAGGCTATAACTTCTTTCACGCAACAAAACGGCAAGCAGTTTCTTGAGGCTTGGGAAAGGTATAATGACATCCGAAAATGTCCTCACCATGGTATGCCTAAATGGCATATAGCCCAGCTCTTCTATTATGGGCTAAATGAAACTTTGAAGCAGATTGCAGATGCTTCCTGCGGAGGGAATTTTATGAATAAAGACAAGAATGGAGCATTTGAATTATTTGAGAACATGAGTGAAAATTTAATGAACAATGCCTCAATTGTCACCTTTAATCATACCAGCCTGCCCCACAATGTTCACGAAGTTAACACGGGACCCTCCCATTCATCCACAGATCTCAACCTTATTGCACAAAAATTGTTATTGCACAAAAATTGGATGAAGTCTCTATTGTGCACAAGAAGCTGGGCAAGCTTCTGGCCAATCCCGCCCGCTTTATGGCAAACACCTCCACCTCATCACTCCGTCACAACCCTAATCCTTCTAATGCCAGGCTTATTCCCAAAAATCCTGTAAGACTGTCCTTACCGAATATTGCGCCGAGCGATTCGGTAAGTCATGTGGATCTGGCTTCTGCAAGCCAGTATTTCGACACGGAGGACCAAGTCTCCGTGTGCTCGGATGCATATATACATGCAGACTCGTCTTCTGGCATAGAAGACGCTTGTGCCTTGGGGAACAACTCGTTCTCTGCCACTTATAACCCAGGGTGGCGAAATCATCCTAACTTCGCATGGTCCAGTAACCCGCAGTGCCAAAACCCCACGAGTAGGCCAATGCGACAGTCTGCACCTGTCATCCCAAGGGCCTAGTCTAATCCTATGACAAATCCGCCATCGGGTCCTTGCATACTTCAAACAGAACCCGCATCAAGTCCTCTTGATAAACTGATGCGAATGGTGACGGAAATGTCTAAGCGCCATGAAGAAAACATGACCTCTCTTCAGCACCAATTGACACAGCAGAATGCTAAGATCAATCAGCTACGCATGACGACTCGATCTCAGGGCAGTCTTCCAGCCCAACCTGTTCCTAACCTATGAAATTTTGTACCTCGTGGTCCTCAACCACAGGTACGTCCTTCTCAGGGGCAAGTTCATCAGATTCTGCAAGCTCTGAGTATTCCACCGAGATTTCAAGCTAATCCCGCAACAGCACCTCACCCTTATGTCCCTATTGCGTACCCTCCTCCGCCTTATGATCCCACTGGACCTGCGACGTCCAATGCGATTACTACGAGGAGCAGTAAGCAAACCGTTGATCTGCCTCGACCTGATCCTAGCCCATCTTTTTCATCGTCCTCTCATTCGGGATGCGCATCGCATTCTCGTAAGGACGATACACCCAAACTAGTGCCAGAATCAGTCCCATTCCCTAAGGCTCTACTGAGGGAGTCAAAAGGCAAGAAAAAGGATACGCAGGCCTTTGATAACTGTGTAATTTATTTAGGGATGTGGAAATCAAAGTACCCCTGTTGGAGGCTATCGACCATATACCAAATGTCGGCCAATTTTTCAAAGACTACACTACACCCAGGCGACAGTCAAAGAAAACAAAGAATCTGGTGGTCCTCTCACCTCATGCGAGTTGTGCTATACTATCAAATTTACCACCGAAGCAGAAAGATCCAGGCACATCGCTTATTTCTTGTAGCATTCAAGACTGCAATTTTAACCGTTCTCTGCTTGATCTAAGATCTTCCATCAATCTTATACCAACAATCATGCTCGAGAAATTTGCCTTAGGAAATTTCAAACCCACTCCTGTCACGTTGCAGTTAGCAGATCGTTCTGTCAAAATACCGAAGGGTGTAGTGGAAGACGTGGTGGTTAGGGTCAGCAGTCTCTATTTTCCTGTTGACTTTCTTGTTTTGGATATGGAAGTTCCTAGCTCACATTCTGATTGTCCGATCATCCTTGGTCGACCTTTCTTGGCCACAGCCCGCCCCCATATCGACTGTGAGTCATGCTGCATTGAGATTGTTGTTGGCTCTGAGAAGCTCAAGCTAAACATCTTCAAGGCAACCAAGAATTTTGATTGTGATTGCATCGAGGATGATACGTCTGACGAGGACATGGCCGTCAGTGCGTGTATCGGACTAATAGGGACCTATTTTGACTGTTGCGGATTGCCCCTAAACATAGACCATTGCCTGACTAACATAGATTGTGACGTTCCCCCATCCCTCCCCTTACCCATACCTTCTCCTGACCAGACTTCTGATGAGGTTTTGTCCGCTTCTCATACCTTGTGGTGTGAGTCATATTCGGGCTACTCACCGCCGATCCACCCTCTTGAAGACCGGATTGCCCTTTCTTTCCTGCCAAATCAAGCGGAATTGCGACTCCACACTGGGACTTTGAGCCCACATACTGATCACTGGGGCTATCCCTTGTTGGATCAATCAATCCAAGATGCCCCTCTTCTTGGCCAATTTGAGGGCCAACTTCTTCCTCCTGCCTTTCTTTCTTCTGATCCGCTTGGGACACTCTCATCCCAAGAAATGCCAGATCTTTCGCCATCCACTCCCGGACTGAAAGAGATGCCTAACACGCTTAAATATGTTTTCTTGGGACCAAATGAAATGCTCCCCGTAACTATCAACTCAAAATTGACCAGGGAGCAAGAGTGCAAACTAACAAAGGTCCTTAAGGAACACAAGGCAGCCATCGGATGGTCCTTATCTAACTTAACTGACATTAGCCCCTCTTTCTGCACTCACCGTATATATACGGAGGAGGCTCGACCTTCCCACGAAATGTAGCGATGTCTCAACCCTAATATGTGGGAGGTTGTTAAAAAAGAAATCATTAAGTGGCTTGATGCAGGTATAATCTACCCGATCAGCGATAGCCCTGGGTGAGCCCGATTCATGTCGTGCCCAAAAAGGTAGGACTCACCATCTGTGTCAATGACAGGGGCTAATCCATCCCTACACGCACTCCTACATCTTGGAGAGTGTGTGTAGACTATAGGAAACTGAATGCTGCAACAAAGAAAGATCACTTTCCGCTACCTTTTATTGACCAAATCCTAGAGCAGTTAGCGGGAAATAAAATTTTCTATTTCCTGGATGGATTTTCTGGATATAACCAGGTGGCAATTGACCCCCGGGACCAAGAGAAAATCACCTTTACCTGCCACTTCGGCACCTTCGCATTTAGAAGGATGCCTTTGAAACTTTGTAACGCATCGGCAACTTTCCAGAAATGTATGCTGGCGATATTCCATGATATGGTGGGTGACTTTCTTGAGGTCTTCATGGATGACTTTTCGGTTTTCGGACCTTCATTTGTTGATTGTCTTTCCAACCTAACCCGTATCCTTCGGAGATGTATTGATGTGAACCTCGTGCTTTTTTGGGAGAAAAGTCATTTTATTGTACACGAGGGAATTGTTCTTAGGCATATCATCTCCGATAGGGGTATTGAGGTTGACAGAGCTAAGCTTGATGTGATTGCTGATTTACCTGTGCCTAGCTCTGTCAAGCAAGTCCACTCCTTCTTAGGACACGTCGGTTTCTATAGGAGATTCATCAAAGACTTTTCAAAGATTTCTAGACCTTTAACTCATCTTCTATCAACCGATGTACCCTTTGATATGGGCCCCGATTGCACATGAGCATTCACGCAACTGCATGATGTTGTCACCAAGGCCCCTGTTCTCTAGCCACCTGATTGGTCCCTCGACTTTGAACTCATGTGTGACGCTTCCAACCTTGCAGTCGGAGCCATCCTGGGACAAAGACGTGATAGACACCCCTTCGTGGTGTACTACGCTAGTAAGATGTTGGACGAGGCCTAGCGTAATAATACAACCACTGAGAAAGAACTACTGGCGGTCGTCTCTGGGTTGGAGAAATTCCTCTCTTACCTTCTGGGCTCGCATGTTATTGTATTCACTGACCACGCGGACATTCGTCATCTCATGCACAAGAAGGATGCCCAGCCAAGACTGATTCATTGGATCCTTCTGCTCCAAGAATTTGACCTTGAGATCTGCGATAAGGCCGGAGCCCCGAATGTTGTTGCTGATCATCTCTCGAGACTGGACCTTGACCACATTGGACTTACCCTACCAATTAATGAGGTTTTTCCCGATGAGCACCTATTGGTAATTAATGTGGCAAGTGGACCTTGGTATGCCGACATTGCCAATTACCTTGCTTCTGGTTCCCTTCCACGTGGCTGGCCTAAAAACCAGCGTGAGTGTCTCATCGCAGAAGCAAAGTACTATTTCTGAGATAATCCACTACTTTTTCTAAGAGTTGCTGACCAGATCATCCGTCGTTGTATTCCTGACAGCGAATTCCCCAGTGTGCTATCCTTCTGTCACGATCAGGCTTGCGGAGGCCATTTCTCTGGGAGGAAAACTGCAGCCAAGGTGTTGCAGTGCAGTTTCTTTTGGCCCTTCCTTCACCAGGATGCACACAATTATGCTAAACATTGCACTAGGTGCCAGTCGTTAGGGTCAATGTCACGTCGTGATATGATGCCCTTGCAACCCATCCTAGCTGCTGAAATCTTTGACATTTGGGGAATCGATTTCATGGGTCCCTTTCCTCCTTCCAACGGCTTTGAGTACATCCTCGTTGCTGTTGATTATGTTTCGAAATGGATCGAGGCTATTCCCACGCGCTATGCTGACCATGTCATATCTACTCAATTTGTCAAAGACCACATTCTTGCACACTTTGGGATCCCTCGAGCCATTATCTCTGATGGAGGAAGTTATTTTACCCATGCTTCTTTTTGGGTACTTCTAAGGAAATATGGAGTTCACCATCATATCGCATCTCCATATCATCCTCAGACGAACGGCCAGGTTGAGGTGTCGAACTGGCAAATCAAGCAAATTCTCTAGAAAACGGTTCGGCCTGACCGTAAGGATTGGTCCGACAAGCTGATTGATGCACTTTGGGTGTATCGGACCGCCTTTAAGGCTCCCCTTGGTATGTCTCCTTATCGAATTATTTATGGGAAGCCTTGTCATTTGCCCGTGGAGCTGGAGCACCACGCTTATTGGACGGTTCGCTAATGTAACCTCGACCCAGACCTGTGTGGTCAAGAAAGGAAACCCCAACTCTAGGAACTGAAAGAGCTCCGTCATGAATCCTATGATTCTACCTTAACTTTCAAACAACGTGCTAAGGCCTTTCACAACAGCCGAATTCGGCGGAAGGAATTTGAGCCATCTCAGCAAGTTTGGCCTTACAATGGCCGGCTCAAATTCTTTCCAGGGAAATTGAAGTCCAAATGGACTGGTCCCTACTTAGTCTCGAGACCATTTCCCAACGAGGCCGTTGAAATTGAAGATCCCAAATATGGGCATAAATTTATGGTCAATGGGCAGCGATTAAAACCCTATCTTACTCATGAACCTGCCCCCATTGGTGAAACTGTTGCCTTGCTTGAGGGAAACTAACTTCGTGCCTTACTCTGAGTCCAATTGGGGACGTTAAATTCATCGCTCATTGGGAGGCACCCCAGAAACACTCCTCCACTATCACTTACACGATTCCATTTCACTTCACTTCGCACTTCTTCACTTTTCACTTCACCACCCACCATCCACCCACCCTACCTCCCTGCTATATACCTTGCACATCAGCTCTCATTCCCTGATCCTTGGACCTTGCTTTACGATTCATGCATATGAGGACATAGCATCATTTGGCATGGGGGGGTGGATAGGCATCCATAGGATCTGGGTATTATATGGTATCATGCAGCTTTCATTATACATAGCCTATTTCAAAAAAAAAAAAAAGGGTATTTAGCTATGATCTGAAGGCTGAAATAAAAATACAATAAGTGTTTATGGATATTCAACCACTGTTTTGAAGACTTTCTAGGCCACAGAAGCTTGATTCGCTCAAGCTTGGCTTCATTCACTTGAGTATTGATAAGATAGATCGGAATCTCTCCTAACTAAGGACGTATTCTTGTACCTGAGTCACCAGTACAGGATTCGTTGGTTTTCTTCTACTTGAGAGCCTAAGTAATCTTAGTTCACACTACACATATCAAGAAAGACCAGGTGAACATAAGATCCAAGCCTAGTGTTCATTAGGGAAGGTGGAGTCCTTACATGTGCACATAGGTAGACTTTTTATCCCAGACTTTAGTCTTGTGTCTAGGAGAAACTCTTTCCACCAAAAATGTGTGCTCCCCCAAATAAAATTATAAGAGATATACTGACACTTGTTTCAAAAAAAAAAAAGAGAAAATATTGCAAATAAGTCAGTATATCTTTCAAATGTCTGTAAATTCTTCTCCCCAAAAAGTTTTTCAGGGCATGTTATAAATATCCTGTTTCTACCATATATTCCTCGAGCCACAAAAGCAATAAAATGGGGGTTGAGTTTTCCATCATCTTTTTAAGGGTCAATCTGAAGACATGAGCTAAAATTGGGACCAACCTGCACTTAAAAATTCGTGAAACCCTAGACTTGAGTGTTAATGTTCATCTGGTCAGTCTTGATCCTTCACTATGCACAAACCATAATCTCTTAAGCTCTCGAGCACGGCAAAACCTTCTGAGTCCTGGAAATCGTGCTTAAGATTTAAATATCAAGAGTCCAGGTTAGTCGAGAGATGGTCTATATCATGTAAGACTTAAAGTACTGGTAGTCTTCTCTACAATTGGTTCTCACGATATCTAACAGATAAACATACCCATGTCGCTTCAGAAGAAAATCTTCAGCTTAAGATCATTTCTAAATACAATACAAAATGTTTTGCTAGGGACTAGCAAAAGATAGGCATAGGGGTATGTTTACACAGCAAAAATACACCAGTAAATATGCCATCTTGTGTTATTTCCTAGAGCTGCCATTGCATCTTATGTAGCCGTAGTTACATTTGTAAATAGACACCTGCATGCATTTATAAAGAGGGGAGGAGAGTGTGAATAATTGGCCATCTATTAATTAACATCTTCTTTAAGAGCGGCATTGCAATTTCACCCTTTCTCATATTTTTATTGTTTTGAATTTTCCTCTCTCTCGCGTGGTTGCAGGGCATGGGGCATGCGCGCCTTTTTGTGCCTCTCCTCCTGCCAACAGCATGGCAGGATGTGCGCTGCCAGCAGCATGGCTGTGGCATGCCTTCTCCTCTTTAAAACCCCTGGCTCTCTCCCTTGTGCGGGTATGCACCTTCAGACACCTTCAGATCCACCGTCACCCTGGGCCAACCTCCTCCCCTCTCCCTCTCCATACACAGTATCTCTTCTCACTGAGAAGAGGCACACCATGGGTAGGAGAAAACTCACAGTGGTCACAGACCACCACTGTGAGTTCCACCACTGCCCAGCTCTTTCGTGAGCAGGTGGGCGTGGTGGATTCACCTTTTGTTTTCATTGCCGTTCGCCTTCTCCACCATTGCCAGAGCTTCAAGCACTCAAGCTCAGAAGCTCCAGCAGCACCACATGCCAGCCTGCAGCCCAGCCGATGGCCACGCACTCGCCTGCAGGATGTGCACAGCCTTTTTTCGTGTGCGCATGCGCTCCACAGCACGCCCGCACAAGCAGAACTGGTCGCTACCGGTCGCCCGCTCGTCGTGGCACTGTAGCGCACTATTCACGTCTCTCAGCGCGACACTGTAGCCACCGACTCCTTTCTCACTTAGCCAGCGGCTTTGCGCTCTCTCTCCTCGATGCTATCCACTCCAGTAGGCCTCCCAGTGCCCACACTTCACCAGCCCGCAACGCTGCGCAGTGCGCTGAGCTAGTCAGCACCCGCCTGCACACGAAGAGAGCGCAGGAGCTCCCTGGCGCACCACACATTGGTAGGCCGAAGCTGCATTTCTTATTCTTGGCGGTGTTATAATGATTAATTCGTTATAGTATATTACAAAAAACGGTCACCAGTTTACAATTTATCTCTCGAAATTAAAAGTTTCCCGAGGTCGAACTCAGGGAGCACATGTCATTCTAGCAACATAACGATTCACAATTCTGTTACAAAAAGAATAAGAGAGAGAGAGTGTGTGAGCAAAAGTTCTCTTTTTTGGCTTCTTCTTCTTCTCTCTTCTTCTCTTTCAGCCGGTTCTTCTCTTCTTCAGTCTGCCGTCTTCTTTCTTCTTCTCTTCTTTGCTGCGGCTCTTCTTCCTTCTTTCTTTCTTTAGCTGCTGCCTTTCTTCTTTCTTCTTTTCTTCAGCAGCTCCATCCTTCTTCTTCTTCCTTCTTCTTCCCTTCTATTCTTCTCTGATTTTCTTCTTTCTCTTTTCTTCCTTGATCCGGATGTCTGATTCTTCGCGTCGGATGCCTTATCGGCGCTGTTGCTACAGTGCCTCCTTCAGTCTGCTGTATTCTTTTCTTCTTCAGCTTCTTCTCTTCACTGCGGCTTCTCCTTCACCTTCTTTTTTCTCTGCTGCGGGAGCTCTGCAACTAAGTCCTCGTCGCCCGCTCTTCCTCTTCTTCTTCCTCACCTGTTCCCTGCACACACGTGAAGCAAAACCTACCCCTACCCTTTCCCGCATCTCTCTCTCTCTGAATCTCTCTTATGTATGCTCTCCCAGAGTCGGGTAATCCGGTCGGGTCGCGTGCCCGGGTCCAGGCGCACCGGTGTGTGTGTGGTGCGTGAGGAGTGCTCAGGAGTAAGGGATAATCGGGTCGCGGGTCAGATCCGCGTGGGCAGTGCCACGGACGAGACCCGGTGAATAGGCGAGGGACCTCACCCCAGTGTTATCGGAGGCAACCAGCATAGAGCACTTTTTCCTCTTATGTGTGGGCGCGTGCCCACACACTTCCGAGGTGGGAATAAAGTCCCACCTTTGTTCTCGGGCGTCTGCGGAAGGATGGTTCTTCCAATTGGGGCAGCGGCAGAGGCTTGCAACCCCAATTGAAGTCTTGAGTGCGTGCGCAGATCCCTTCTGCGCGACCTGGGCTGCAGACCTGGAGCTAGAGAGGCTTGGAGCTTCTTGCAAGCTAGCTCCAAGCTTCCCGTCAATGGCGGTGAGGAGGCAAAACCTGAAACTAAAAATACGGCCTCGCGTCCCTGTCAGAGTACTTGGTGAGCTTCGCCAGAGCACGGCGAAGACAGTGCGGGGGTCGACGCGGCGTGGGGAGGTCGGAGTGCGTGCGCCTAGGGCACACTTTGTGCTTGAGAGTGGGTGTGTTCGGGGGGTGTTCTGGAGGTGCAGTGTGGTGAATGGGGGGTGGATTTGGTGTCAGCGAGGTGTCGTGATGCTTAAGGGGTAGCTGGCGAGGAGGATGGAGGTGTGGAGTGTCGAAAATGCCTCGCCGGAGGGTGGCCGGAGATGGAGAAGGTGGTGATGGACAGTGGTGGTCAGTGGGTTGAAATAGCAAATTAAGAAGGGGGAAATAACAGAGAGAGTGAGGGGAAGAGTTTCACCTACTTTAATTGACGAAAGGGGGGGAAGGAGACGTCGGCGCGTGCCTGCCGATGCTGGAGATGAAGGTGCCTAGAGGGGGGTAACGGCGATGAGGAGGGGGTCTGGAAGGCACCAGCTAGTGCGACCTGGTGCGGGAGAAAGAGGCAGAGTGAACTCTGTTGCAGGTATGGCAGCAGAGTGACTAAGGGGAGGAGGGAAGGCCACCGGAGCTAGCGGGCATTTGACCGTAGGAGGAGGAGACAAAGTTGGGGGGAATCCTCAGCTAAATCAGGCTTGAAGGAAGTGGCTGCCCCTGCCGCTCCTTATAAAGGTGCTGGTGAGGAGAGGATCTCGAGGGGGCGACGTGGGGAGCTCGCTGGAGAATGCCCGGAGAGTAGACCCATTCCTCTCGTGCGTTCACACGAGAGGTGATGAGAACCTCATCATGAGCCATAACTAGCTCATTTTGACCTAATACAGAGGATAAAAGCTCCTACATAACTCAAGCAAAGGCTTAACTCAGAGAATTCTGAGTTCAAGAAGAAAACAAGTCATAAGGGGTAAAAATGTAATTTTACCAGCACAATCGGCAAACAGGGTAACTCAGGGTCCAAACATAGGTCAAATTAACCTAATAAGAAGGAAAGTGTGATGATCTGATCTGATAAGGGCTACAGCAACTCCGAGGAATTAAATGACAATCTGTAACCCTAAAACAAACCCACTTCAATTCACGAGGTTCGAGATAAAGCAAAAATCTACCAAACCCTCTAAAATTCATATAAAAATAATCTCTAGGGTTTAGAACCCTCAATTTGGCCTTAGGAACCCATTTTGACCTACATTGAGAACCATGCCCAATTAATGATTTAATTTGAATTTTTACGTAAATTGGCCGGTCAAACAAGGTCTGACCTAGAAATAAAATTCACCATTAGAATCCTTATGTCCCATTTCGTCATGCATAAAAACTTGAGCCTAAGAAGAGACCTTCTTGATCGACTTTGCATTTTGGTCCTCATCCATTACTTTTTGACCCTCAACTTTTGACACTCTCGCATTTTGGCCCCTAAGTCTTCATCATTTTTGCATTTGGGTCCTCCCTGCAAAACCCTAAGCAGCGCCATGCTCCGGCGAGGCATGGCGCCGCGCAGGGTGAGGGCGACCCCCTGCCAAGACAACGAGGTGTTCCCTGCGACGTCTGCTGTCGTAGGAACACCTCCACGATCTCTGCCTTCGCCCACACCTTCTGTGAGAACGCGCGGAAGGTATGGGTCGCAATTCGGCCATCCTCCGGCGAAGGAGGCACGTCGTCTCCCTCCGCCCTCCTCTCTGATTTTTGCTTCTACAAAAACCACCCCCGTCTGCCGAACTGAGGAGCTCGGTTCTGACGGAGAAACACCCCCTACCTTCCTCTCTTCCCACTCCGGCAGAAGCCCTCCAGCTCCGGCGGTTCTTCCTCCTCCTCCTCATCGCTCTGCCGCAATACGAGCAGCAGAGCCACCTTCGCCCGCTCTTCCCGCGTTGCGCCGTACCCAGTGCGCGCTCTCCCGCTCTCTTCTCGCCGCCGCCCCCTCTCTCTGGGCACCTTCTTCTTCGGCGACAGTCGATACGACTGTCGCCCCACTCCAGCCCCCTTAGACTCTACAACTAGGTCAGAACTTCTCCCTACCTCCCCCTCTTTCTTTTCCTCACTATTTTACATTTGATTAAACCCTCGACCGACCTGACTACCCTCACCTTCTCCATCTCCGGCCACTCTCCGGTGAGTTGCCCCCGTCAATCCACCACTCCACACAACTCGCCACCTACCCCAAAAGCTCCGCCTCACCTCACCCGGCACCCCCCGCCCCTTCGCTGCCACTCCTCACCTCCACAACACTCCCCCGAACAAACCCACCTTTCCGGTCGCAGTCCGACCTAGGGCCGCCGCCAGACACCGCCCCACAACCTGCTACACCCCGCATTACCTTCGCCGTGCCACGGCGAAGGTCACCCTGTAGTCTGATTACGCCGAGAGGCCCTATATGTGTTTGGCAGATCTGCAGCCCCGGCCGCCATTAGCGACAAGGCGAGGAGCTTCCAAGCAAGCTCCAGGCCCTGCAGCAGTAGGATCCCAGCTGAGGCGAACTGGAGGGACTTGGGCGAAGGCAAGGAGCAGATCTGCGAAGAGAAACGAGCGCGTTGTTGCTGAAGCCAAGTCGTGCCTTCCTGCTGGCGCGCGCAAGCGAGGGACAAAGTTTAGTCCCACACCGTGGGATTTTGAAGCGCCGCACCGGTTTAAATTGTTTTTGTGAAATAAGCTTATCGCCTCCGAATGCATCGGGGTGAGGTCCCACGCCCACTCACCTGCCCGGTCCGCGAGCTCACCACGCGGATCCGGCGGATCCGACCTGAACCTATCCTGAGCACACCTCGTGCATCACCCACCTGCCGGTGCGCCTGGTCCCGGGTACAAAGCCTGACCCGATTACCCGGCGACTCTGGGAGAGCTATCCTACGAGTGAAGTCTGAGAAAGAGAGAGACGTGTCGGTAGAGGGAAAGGGGTAGGTTTTGCATTGGCTGAGGTGTGTACAGGAACAGGCCGAGGCAGAGAAGAAGAAGAGAGCAGGGCGCAGAGAAGAAGAAGCTCTGAAGAAGAAACGGCCGAGGAAGAAAAGCGAGGCAGAGAAGAAGAAGGCCGACAAAGAAAGACTGAAGGAAGAAGAAGGAGGAGCACCAAGCAACACTGTAGCAACGGCGACTTAAGTCGTCTGATTGGAAAATCAGACGATGCTCTGCAGAGGAAGAAAAGAAGGAAAGAAGAGCCGGCACCACAAAGAAAAAGAAAGAAAGAAGAAGAAGGAGCTCTGCAGCTGAGGCAGAAAGAAGAAGAAAGAAAAGAGAAGCTAAAGAAGAAGACGAGAAGGGCAAGGAGGACAGAGCTGAAAGAAGAAAAGAAATAAAAGAAGCAGAAGAAGAAGAGGAACTGAAGGCAGAAGATCCGACAAACAAGAAGAAGAAAGAAGACAAAGATGAGAGAAAGAAGAGACGAAAAAGCCAAGAGACCAACCTATCTCTCTCTCTCTCTCTCTCTTATTTTTGTAATAGAAACATTGTACTTCTAGAATACAACTTGCTCCCTGAGTTCGACCTCGGGAACTCTTTTATTTTCGAGTAACAAATTGTATTAAGCTGGTAACCACTTCTCTATGCTATACTACGACGAAATAATAGAACTATAGAGGAGAACCGATCACCAGTTTTTGGCGCCGTTGCCGGGGAGCAATGGTTATTCTAGAAGCTTTAAATTTCTTTCAAGAGATTGCTAATCTTTTTCTCTCTCTTATGTGCAGGTAAAAATTGGAAGAGCAGCTGCACAACAAACACTCCAACAAACAGGTAATCTTCATTAGCCCTCTCTTAAACTCCCTTAAAATCTAAAAAGGAACAAAAAGAAAAATCAACTTAGGGCTACCTGCATCATACATAGTAATTCCTCAAAGTTGCCTAAATTTTTCATTTCAACACATTTTAACTGTCAATCCAGCTAAGGTAACTAGGGCTAAAACCTTCTTGATTGAGCCCTAGATACTACATTTTTGAGGCAACTAAAATGGACCAACTAGAGCCAACTCAGGAATTGAAAAGCTAGGGTTTTTAGAGACACACCTTCTATTAACAAAGAAAAGATCTTCCCAAAAAGAGGTGTACCTAAACCTTGTTTGAAAAGATCTATACAAGAGGAACCCTAAGCAAATCAGGCTCTTAAATCCATTTGAACCTTAAAAGAAAGGACCCAAAAGCTCTCAAAGAAACAAGAGGTGAAGTTGACCCCTTGGGTCAACCAACCTTAAAATTAGGTCACTTCTTCACTTAAAATACCTAAAAGTTCAAGTGGAACCTTAAGCACCTTGATCTTAAAGTAAAATTGGTAGACTTAAGAGGTCAAGGTCCCCATTCTGGTCTACCTGGAACCGCAGTGACAAGAGAGGTCGGGTGGGGGAAACCCTGTAACCCGTGGGGACGCTCTACCGTGTAAGGGTCTTTGCGGGACTCACCCTCTCTGGCTGCCCAGGTAATTCTCAGGTGGACGATCTTTTTGATCCAGGGGTCCATCTGCCCCGCACCTCTATAGTCACCCAACAATTTTTGGGTGTCTCGATTGGGTCCAGCACCTTCTAAACTCATCTATTCCAACAGTGCATGTACGGTAGGAGGTCCTTAAGACCACCCTTAAGACCTCCTTTAGAAATTCACTCTCATCAAGGCCAAGCCTCGACGCCCATGTTTGTGCAGCAACCCCACCACATTATTCTCTCATCTGATTCAGAACCAAGCTCTTCTTCTTCCCCCATCATGGCTCAGCCAGCTGAGGAAGAAAACAATCTGGAGCATCAGCTCCAGCGACTCAATGACCTCTTCCAAAACTTCGTGCACCCACCGCGGCGTCCTATGATGCGAGACCATTACAATCCTGCTACGGTGACCATTGAGCCTCGAGTCAGAATCCCTATTGGAGGACCTGATTCCGAATTGAAGCCCAACATGATTCATGCTATACCTAAATTCCATGGGCTTAATTCCGAAGATCCCTTCCAGCACATCAAACAGCTAAAGCATCTGGTCCGAACTTTTTGGTCAGCTGTGCAAAATCGGGATATTCTTCTCATGAAGATGTTCTCCTTTTATCTTATGGACAAGGTCGCCCATTGGTATCAAACTTAGACCCGGCCGATCAACACTTGTCAAGAACTTCAGTCTGAGTTTTTGAAAAAGTTCTTTCCCGTTGGTCGGACCAACGCCTTGCGCCATCAGATTACTCACTTCACTCAACAATCAGGGGAACCTCTCCATGAGGCATGGGATCATTTTCAGGATCTCACGAGAAAGTGCCCCCATCACGGAGTTCATAAATGGGAACAGGTCCAACCTTTTTACCAGGGACTCCGTGAGGACATCCGTCTTTTCGTCAATGCAACTTGCGGAGGAAATATCATGGGTCAACATGAAGACACCGTGTGGGAGATTCTCGAAAACATGTGCGAGAACTCCATCAACAATGACTCCATGGGATTATTCGACAGGACGAATACCCGCGCATCGACGAATCTTAGGGGAGCACATGAGACGCAGGGCCTGTCCTCATCAGTTGACCTGGAGTTAATGGCCAGTCGATTGGATAAGGTCTCAATCATTGAGAAGAAGGTGGATGAGCTGACTCAGCACTTGCAGCGAGCCACCTCTGCGCGTAACTCTTTTGCACAACCTCCTTCCACACAGTAGACTGTGCAAAACATTCTCCACCGATCTTCCCCTAGGATGGATCCATATCCATCCCCATCTGATTCTCGGATCGGAGGGTCATCCAATCCTTTCTACACCAGCCCGGGGAATTCCATTCCCCCTTTCTCTGATTCTCTAGAGGTTCCTCAGACCTGCGAGGACCTCAACGCCATCCAGAACGACCCATTTTCCAACACCTACAACCTTGGATGGCGAAACCATCCCAATTTTCAGTGGGCAGGAAATTCCCAAACCCAAAGACCACCCTTTCACTCCCACCCATAGCCCCCTCGTCATTACCAGCCGCCTCAGCCTCGGCCCAACCCTACTTACCCATCAGGGCCAAATCAGGATCAAATGTCCCTTATCCTTCAGACTTTGGCTGACATTGAAAGAACGAATGTGGCTATCCAAAAATAACACAAGGATGAACTTACAGAGGTTAGAACTCAACTGGCCCAGTTGGCAAATTCTCGCCAGCCAGGCACACTTCCTGCCCAACCTCTTCCTAACCCGAATAACGTCCCGACCCAGAAGCGCGTTATAAATCCAAATTTAGGCCACGCACAATGGATTTATCAGGCCCCTACTGCTCCATCGTCAGACGGGATGGAAGCTTCAACATCTTATGCGGGATTTCAGCAGTAGCCACCCCTCTTACCAAACCCAAATCAAAATCAGGCCGGATTAAATTCTATAACAACACGTAGTGGTAAAACAACTCAAGACCCGCATTATCCAAACCACTCCAAGCCTGATAACCAAGACCCTAGGATAGTTATCCAAGATACCACTGTCCCAGATCAAGAACCCGGACCTATCCTAGAAGAACCAACCAAGGTCCCATTTCCCGAAGCCTTAACTAAAGGAAAGAGAATAACCAAGCCCATGGCACCTGAGGACCTGGTCAAGCTCTTTGAGCAGGTCCACATAAACATCCCCTTGATGGATGCAATCCACCACGTACCGGCTTATGCACGATTCTTAAAGAATGTGTGTACACCCTAGCGTAAGCCACGAATCAAGAGTGGGAGTCCAATTGTTCTGTCAGAGCAAGCCAGCTCTGTAATCCTAAGCAGACTCCCACCCAAGGCTAAAGATCCTGGTACTCCCCTGATTTCCTGCAAGATAGGTGATACACAATTTCATAGAGCATTGCTAGACTTGGGTGCTTCTATAAATCTGATACCCACATCCTTACTTAACCATCTAGAAGAATCTGAGCTGAAACCAACTGAGGTGACATTACAATTAGCAGATCGATCTATAAAGTCACCAAAAGGGATTCTCGAGGATGTTATTGTGAGGGTGCGGGATTTCTACTTTCCTGTAGACTTTATAGTCTTAGACATGGACGCACCTGAGAACCCTAGGGATACACCAATCATTTTAGGAAGACCTTTCTTGGCTACTGCTAGAGCCAACATTAGCTGTGAGGAGGGCCAAATAGAGCTCAAATTTGGGAATCAAACCCTGAAAATTGATATATTTAAGGCCCAACAAGGAATCAATTGCGGTGTCATCGAACAGATTTGTGACATTAGGGCTTTGGTTGATGAAACACACTTCCAGAATGACCTGATTATACCTCATCAACCGCAGAAAGATCTTGACCCGCAAACTGAGGAGTCGAATCCAGATATGAACAACCCGGTAACTCCCACCCTTAAACCTCACGTCTATACTGAACCACCCGCTGCTGCTGATAACCCCATCCTCGAACTGAAGCCCCTTCCTGCTCACTTGAAATACATCTTTTTGGGTTCTAATCAGACCCTTCCTGTGATTATCAATTCCAACCTCAATCCTGAACAGGAATCCCGTCTGATTGCTGTCCTCCAGCAACATCGTAGAGCCATCGGGTGGACTCTCGATGATTTGACTGGAATAAGTCCCTCTTATTGTACTCATCATATCTATTCAGAAGAGGGCGCACGACCTTCTCATGAAATGCAGAGACGCTTAAACCCCAATTTGCAGGAGGTCGTGAAAAAGGAGATCATCAAGTGGTTAGATGCCGGGATCATCTACCTAATCTCCGATAGTCGTTGGGTGAGCCCAATTCAGGTCGTGCCCAAGAAGGCAGGACTCACCACTATAACAACTGAGACCGGAGAAATCATTCCTACCCGATTAGCCAACTCGTGGAGAGTCTGTATAGATTACCGCCGACTCAATTCCTCCACGAAGAAGGATCATTTCCCACTGCCTTTCATTGATCAGATTCTCGAGAAACTAGTGGGAAATAGGTTCTTCTGCTTTCTTGACGGGTACTCCGGTTACAACCAGGTGGCAATCCATCCTGAGGACAAAGAAAAGACCACGTTCACCTGCCCCTTCGGAACATACGCTTTCCGAAGGATGCCTTTCGGTCTTTGCAATGCACCCGCTACTTTTTAGCGGTGCATGCTTGCCATATTCTCAGATATGGTAGGTGATTATCTGGAAGTCTTCATGGATGACTTTTCAGTTTTTGGAGCATCATTCGACGATTGCCTCCAACACTTGGTCCAGATACTCAGGCGGTGCATCGATGTGAATTTGGTTCTTTCCTGGGAAAAGAGCCATTTCATGGTGCCTGAGGGAATTGTTCTGGGACATTTATTTCGGAAAAAGGCATCCAAGTTGATCGAGCTAAGGTTGATCTGATCTCTCGCCTTCCTATGCCTAGCTCGATCAAGGACATTTGATCCTTTTTGGGGCACGTCGATTTTTACCGTCGATTTATCGCTGATTTTTCAAAAATCGCGCGCCCCCTGACCACTCTTCTCTCCAAGGATGTACCTTTCAAAATTTCCAAGGAATGCACTCAAGCATTTGAGATCCTACGTGACCGAGTTACCCAAGCCCCGATCCTACAGTCCCCTGATTGGTCTCAACCCTTTGAGATCATGTGCGATGCATCTGACTTCACTGTAGGAGCAGTTTTGGGGCAGAAAATTGACGGGAAACCTGTGGTCATTTACTACGCCAGCAAAACACTGGATGAGGCTCAACGTAACTATACGATTTCTGAAAAAGAGCTGCTAGCTGTAGTATTTGCCCTAGAAAAATTTAGATCATACCTTCTGGGTTCCCGTGTCATCATATTCTCGGATCACAAAGCTGTGAGGCATCTCCTTACAAAGAAGGACGCGAAACTTTGATTAATCCGATGGATCTTTCTGTTGCAAGAATTTGACCTTGAGATTCGCGACAAAGCGGGAAAGCAAAATGTGGTAGCTGATCACTTGTCCCGTCTTCCTTCTGAAATAATTGACCCTTCCGGACCCATCACTGAGCATTTTCCCGATGAGCACCTGCTGACTATCGGTACTAGCCTTCCATGGTTTGCTAATATAGTAAACTACTTGGCATCTCACCAGATCCCGTCTGATTGGCCGAAGGCCAAGAAAAACAAATTGCGCTCTGATGCCAAGTATTACATTTGGGAAGACCCGTACCTCTTCCGCATAGGTGCTGATCAAATCATCCGGAGATGTGTCCCGGAAGAGGAATTCAATAATATCCTCTCTTTCTGCCATGACCAGGCATGCGGTGGCCATTTCTCTGGGCATAAAACCGCATCAAAAGTCCTCCAGTGCGGCTTTTACTGGCCCACACTGTTCAAAGATGCATACAGTCACTGCAAGGCATGCAGTTGTTGCCAAACGTTGGGCAACATGAGCCATCGCGACATGATGCCTATGCAGCAGATTCTCGTATGCGAAATCTTTGATGTTTGGGGGATTGATTTTATGGGCCCCTTTCCTGTTTCGGATGGTTTCGAATACATTCTGCTGGCTGTGGACTACGTGTCCAAATGGATCGAAGCCATACCGACCCGAACCTGTGATCACAAAATCGTTCTCAAATTCATTCATCAAAACATTTTCTCAAGGTTCGGGATTCCTCGTGCTATAATCTCTGATGGGGGGACCCATTTCACAAATGCTTAGTTTAGGTCACTGATGACCAAATACGGGGTGTCTCACCGAATCTCTACTCCTTACCACCCCCAAACTAATGGTCTAGCTGAGCTGTCAAATTGGGAGATCAAGAAAGTCCTGCAAGTCACTGTTCGGTCTGACAGGAAGGACTGGTCGTCCCGACTTCCGGAAGCATTGTGGGCCTATAGGACCGCCCACAAAATCCAATTAGGCATGTCTCCCTTTAGACTGGTGTACGGGAAGGCGTGTCACCTTCCCGTAGAACTGGAGCATAAAGCCTATTGGGCAGTACGGAACTGTAATCTAGATTTTTCGAAGGCTGGAACCCACAGAAAACTTCAAATCAGTGAGATCGATGAATTACGCCTAGCGCGTATGAGAGCTCGCGAATCTACAAGGAGCGGGTTAAAGCCTTCCATGACAAGCATATCTCGAGAAAAATCTTTCATCATGGTCAGAAGGTCCTACTCTTTGATGCCCGACTCAGACTTTTCCCGGGAAAGCTGCGATCCAAGTGGGTCGGACCATATTTAGTCCGACAGGTTTTTGGAAATGGAGCTATCGAAATCAGTCCGCTCAGCCACGATTCCGAACCTTTCATCGTGAACGGTTAGAGACTCAAGCCGTTCATTGATGTGACTTCTACTGATTTGGCTGAATCATCTTATATCCTCCATTCCCCTTGAGCTTATTGCACCCAGCCGATGGCGTAAAACTCAGCGCTTAACGGGAGGCAACCTGTCATTTTCCTAAAAATCCAAAACCTTTTTCACACTTTTGTGCACTTAACGTTCACCCTTATAGGCAGCCGACCCCACCTCAGATGCTTGCATCTGGGATTAGAAATCGTCCGCAAAATTCATCTCGACCCATTCACTCATCCAAATTTTTGTCTTAAGGAATGAACTAAGTAAATAAAAAACCCCTAAGTCACAATGAGGACATTGCAAACCTTAGGCATGGGGGGGGTATAAAAGTGCAAAACTTGTAAGAGAAGGTTTTAAGCAAAAAAATTCACATATGCCAAAAACACCATAAAAATTAAAAAATTTTTTGAAAAAAGAAAAAGAGAATAAGAGAAGGAAATTTTGTGGGAGAAGGAAAAGAAACAAAATGAAAAAGGAGCACAAAATTATGAGAAAAAAGTAGTCATTAGTAAGAAATTAAGGAATTAACCTAAGTTCTAGACCTCATTCAAGAAAAGAACTGAAAAGTGCACAATGGGATTAGTGAGAACGCAAACCTTAGGCATTCTTGGATAGATTCTTAGTACCCATTAAGATCTGGACACTCCTCAAGAGGTTGAGGAAAATGAAAAGCTAAAGTATTAGGTCTAAGGCTTAGGGAGTATTTGACCTCATTAACTAACTTTTGGTCTACGAGACTCAGTAACCTAAGCACCCTAACCTCACACACAGCCTGGTTCAGTAAGCGTAAAAATCAAAATCACGCAAAAGCGTCACAATATTCTGAAAAGTACACCTAGAGTAGGAGCGGCCGATCAATACAAGTTGATTTGGACGAGTTCCCAGCGCGGAGAGGCGGGAAATCCCCTCGAAGATGAGTAATAAAATATCATCTCCTCGGTGCTTGTCTCTTAGGATATTTACATATCCTACTGGGGGCATGTAAGCACTCTGCTGATTCAGATTCCATGGATGGTATTATCACGAAGTGTCAATTGCCAGGGTCTAGATTCGGCCACGGAACACCATGGATGGGATTATCTCGAAATCTCAATAGACAGGGTTCCGGGGGTTGCCATGGGCGGTGCTATCTCGAAGCATCGATTGCCAGGAACCCTTGAGGATTGATGATGGGAGCAAGGAATCTGATACTGACCGTGTTGAAAAGCCAATCCTAAGCTAGAATTAAAAAGAAAAAGAGAGAGAAAACTCTCCAAATAGAAAAATTTTCTATCTCTTTCTCTTACAAAATGCACTGCGAACTGAGCCAGGGCTAAAATCATTTCAAGAACGGGTGCTTTAACCACAAAGTCCAATAGACCTTAGGTTAGTTCTTGTAGGCCTTAAAAACCTTTGCTAAGGACTGAGGCTGAGGCTAGACAGATCTGGATCTTGATTGGTACTAGAGTACCTTTTAGGCCTATGGTCAGCATTCTAACCTAATCTAAGCTCAAATAAAAAAGCACTTATCTGAAGCTATTAAGAACTTCATGGTCTAGAACAAAGGTTGAAACCTTAAGCTTTTGCTAAAGGACTAGCAAAAGCTAGGCATGGGGGTATGATGAGAACCTCATCATGAGCCATAACTAGCTCATTTTGACCTAATACAGAGGATAAAAGCTCCTACATAACTCAAGGAAAGGCTTAACTTAGAGAACTCTGAGTTCAAGAAGAAAATAAGTCATAAGGGGTAAAAATGTAATTTTACCAGCACAATCTGCAAACAGGGTAACTCAGGATCCAAACATAGGTCAAACTAACCTAATAAGAAGGAAAGTGGGATGATCTGATCTGATAAGGGCTACAGCAACTCTAAGGAATTAAATGACAATCTGTAACCTTAAAACAAACCCACTTCAATTCACGAGGTTCGAGGCAAATTAAAAATCTACTAAACCCTCTAAAATTCATAGAAAAATAATCTCTAGGGTTTAGAACCTTCAATTTGGCCTTAGGAACCCATTTTGACCTACATTTAGAACCATGACCAATTAATGATTTAATTTGGGTTTTTACGTAAATTGGCTGGTCAAATAAGGTCTGACCTAGAAATAAAATTCACCATTAGAATCCTTAAGCCCCATTTAGTCATGCATAAAAACTTGAGCCTAAGAAGAGACCTTCTTGACCGACTTTGTATTTTGGTCCTCATCCATTACTTTTTGACCCTCAACTTTTGAAACCGTCGCATTTTGGCCCCTAAGTCTTCATCGTTTTTGCATTCGGGTCCTCCCTGCAAAACCCTGAGCAGTGCCATGCTTCGGCGAGGCATGGCACCACGCAGGGTGAGGGTGACCCCCTGCCAAGACAACGGGGTGTTCCCTGCGACGTCTGCTGTCGTAGGGACACCTCCACGATCTCTGCCTTCGCCCACACCTTCCGTGCGAACGCGCGGAAGGTATGGGTCGCAATCCGGCCATCCTCCGATGGGGGAGGCACGTCGTCTCCCTCTGCCCTCCTCTCTAATTTTTGCCTCTATAAAAACCACCCCCATCTGCCGAACTGAGGAGCTCGGTTCTGACGGAGAAACACCCCCCTCCTTCCTCTCTTCCCACTCCGGTAGAAGCCCTCCACCTCCGGTGGTTCTTCCTCCTCCTCGTCGCTCTGCCGCAATACGAACAGCAGAGCCACCTTCGCCCGCTCTTCCTACGTCGCGCCGTACCCAGCACGCGCTCTCCCGCTCTCTCCTCGCCGCCGCCCCCTCTCTCTGGGCACCTTCTTCTCCGGCGACAGTCGATACGACTGTCGCCCCACTCCGGCCCCCTTCGACTCTACAACTAGGTCAGAACTTCTCCCTACCTCCCCCTCTTTCTTTTCCTCACTATTTTACATTTGATTAAACCCTCGACCGACCTGACCGCCCTCACCTTCTCAATCTCCGGCCACTCTCCAGGGAGTAGCCCCCGTCAATCCACCACTCCACACAACTCACCACCTACCCCAAAAGCTCCGCCTCACCTCACCGGACACCCCCCGCCCCTTCGCTGCCACTCCTCACCTCCACAACACTCCCCCGAGCAAACCCACTTTTCCGGTCGCAGTCCGACCTAGGGTCGCCGCCAGAGACCGTCCCACAACCTGCTACACCCCGCATTACCTTCGCCGTGCCACGGCGAAGGTCACCCTGTAGTCTGATTAGGCCGAGAGGCCCTATTTGTGTTTGGCAGATCTGCAGCCCCGGCCGCCATTGGCAACAAGGCGAGGAGCTTCCAAGCAAGCTCCAGGCCCTGCAGCAGCAAGATCCCAGCTGAGGTGAACTGGAGGGACTTGGGCGAAGGCAAGGAGCAGATCTGCGAAGAGAAACGAGCGCGTTGCTGCTGAAGCCAGGTCGTGCCTTCCTGCGGGCGCGCGCAAGCGAGGGACAAAGTTTAGTCCCACATCGTGGGATTTCGAAGCGCCGCACTGGTTTAAATTGTTTTTGTGAAATAAGCTTATCGCCTCCGAACGCACCAGGGTGAGGTCCCGCTCCCACTCACTCGCCTGGTTCGCGAGCTCACCACGCGGATCCGGCGGATCCGACCCGAACCTATCCTGAGCACACCTCGCGCATCACCCACCAGTCCATGCGCCTGGTCCCGGGTACGAAGCCCGACCCGATTACCCGGCGGCTCTGGGAGAGCTATCCTACGAGTGAAGTCTGAGAAAGAGAGAGACATGCGGGTAGAGGGAAGGGGGCAGGTTTTGCGTTGGCTGAGGTGTGTGTAGGAACAGGCCGAGGCAGAGAAGAAGAAGAAGAGAGCAGGGCGCAGAGAAGAAGAAGCTCTGAAGAAGAAACGGCTGAGGAAGAAAAGCGAGGCAGAGAAGAAGAAGGCAGACGTAGAAAGACTGAAGGAAGAAGGAGGAGCACCAAGTAGCACTGTAGCAGCGGCGACTTAAGTCGTCTGATTGGGAAATCAGACGACGCTCTGCAGAGGAAGAAAAGAAGAAGGAAAGAAGAGCAGGCACCGCAAAGAAAAAGAGAAAAAAGAAGAAGGAGCTCTGCAGCTGAGGCAGAAAGAAGAAGAAAGAAAAGAGAAGCTAAAGAAGACGAGAAGCGCAAGGAAGACAGAGCTGAAAGAAGAAAAGAAATAAAAGAAGCAGAAGAAGAGGAACTGAAGGCAGAAGATCCGTCAAACATGAAGAAGAAAGCAGACAAAGATGAGAGAAAGAAGAGAAGAAAAATCCAAGAGACCAACCTATCTCTCTCTCTCTCTCTTATTTTTGTAATAGAAACATTGTACTTCTAGAATACAACTTGCTCCCTGAGTTCGACCTCGGGAACTCTTTTATTTTCGAGTAACAAATTGTATTAAACTGGTAACCACTTCTCTATGCTATACTACGATGAAATAATAGAACTATAGAGGAGAATCGATTACCAGTTTTCGTGCGTTCACACGAAAGGCATGGGCAGCTGCAGGGCAAGGGGGAGGGTCCCTGCGAAAGAGGACGACGTAGGGAGCCCCCCTTTCGTCGGAGGTATGGGCGCCTGCATGGGGTGGCAGAGGGGTCGTTCTGCAAAGAAGGAAAGAGAAGATGGGGAGCTAAATGCAAGGATTCAAAAAGATAAGGGTCAAAAAGTAATTCAAGAGGACCAATCTGTAAAGTAGGTCAAGATGGCCTTCCCTTAGGTCCAAATTTTGGTATAAGCCTAATTTGGACCTAAGGAATCTAATGGTGAGGTTTGATTTTAGTTTTAACCATGTTTGACTAGTCAATTTTCACAAAAACCCAAATTAAGTCAAAAATTGGGTATGGTTCTCGATTTAGGTCAAGATAGGTTCCAAAGGCCAAATTGAAGGTTCTAAACCCTAGGACATATTTTTCCATGAATTTTAGGAGGTTTAGTTTATTTTTATTCTACCTGGAACCTTGTGAATTAAAGCGGATTTATTTTTAGGGTTACAGAATGTCATTTAATTCCTAGAAGTTGCTATAACCTTTTTCGGATAAGGTTATCCCACTTTCTTTCTTATTAAGCCCATTTAACCTGTGTTCAGACCCTTAGACACTCTGTTTGTGTACGGCATTGGTAAAATTACATTTTTATCCCTTATGAATTATTTTATTCTTAAATTTGAAATTTTCTGAGTTAGACTTTTCCGTAGGTCTTGTAAGAGCTTTTGCACACTTATTTAGATCAAATTGTGCTAGTTAGGGTTCATATGAGGCTCTCATCATACCCCCATGCTTAGCAAAATTTTAAGGTTTTAACCCTTGTTCTAGACCATGAATTTCTTATCAAGTTTAGATAAGTGCTTTTTCTCTTATATCCTTGATTAGGTCAGAATGCCAATCATAGGCCTAAAAAGTGCTCTAGTACCAACCAAGATCCAGATCTATCTATCTTTAGCCTCTGTCTTTAGCAAAGGTTTTTAAGGCCTACAGGAACTAACCTAAGGTTTATTGGACTTCGTGGTTAAAGCACCCGTGCTTGAGATAATTTTAGCCTTGGTTCAGTTTGTAGTGGATTTTGTAAGAGAGAGACAGAAGATTTATATGTTTGGAGAGTTTTCTCTCTCTTTTCTTTTTAATTCTAGGTTAGGATTGGCTTCACAACACGATCTGTATCGGATTCCTTGTCCCCATCATCAATTCTCAAGGGTTCCTGGCAGTCGATGCTTCGATATAGCACCGCCCATGGTAACCCCCAGAACCCTGGCTTTCGAGATTTCGAGATAATCCCGTCCATGGTGTTTCGTGGTCGAATTCAAACCCTGGCAATTGACATTTCGTAATAATGCCATCCATGGAATCTGAACTAACAGAGTGCTTACATACCCCCAGTAGGATATGTACATATCCTAAGAGACAAGCATCGAGGAGATGATATGTTGTTACGCATCTTCGAGGGGAATTTCCCACCTCTCCGCGCCGGGAACTCGTCCAAATCAACTTGTGTTGATTGACTGCTCCTAATCTAGGTGATTTTTCAGAACATTTTGAAATGCTTCTACGTGATTTTTATACTTATGCTTATTGAGCCAGAATGTGTGTGTACATTTGGGTGCTTAGGTTACTGAGTCCCGTAAACCAAAAGTCAGTTAACGAGGCCGAATACTCCCTAAGCCTTGGACCTAATACTTTAGCTTTTCATTTTCCTTAACCTCTTGAGGAATATCTAGATCTTAATGGGTACTAAGAGTCTATCTAAGAATGCCTATGATTTGCGTTCTTACTAATCTTGTTGTGCACTTTCCATTTTCTTTCCCTGAATGTGGTTTAGAACTTAGGTTAATTCCTTAATTTCTTACTAATGACTATCCCTTTTCTTTTATCATTCACAAGAATTCTTCCCTCCTTTCCCCCCCCCCTCCCCTTTTTTTTACCAATATTTATGTTGAAACCTTTTCTTATGAGTTTTTATTCATTTTGCATTTTCATACCCCCCATGCCTAAGATTTGAAATGTCCTCATTGTAAATTAGGAAGGCTTTTTATTTAGCTTGGTTCATGCATTAGGACAGATATTTTGGTGAGTGGATGGGTCGGGGTGATTGTTGCGAATGATTTCTAATCTCAGATGCGAGCACCCGAGGTGGTGTCGACTGTCCTAAAGGATGAACCTAAAGTGCAAAACGGTGTCAAAAGGTTTCCGGTTTTTTAGAATGACGGGCTGCCTCTTGTTAAGCGCTGAGTTTTACGCCATCGGCTGGGCGCAATAAGCTCAGGGAGAATGGTGGATAAATGACGACTCAGCCAAATCTGTAGAGGTTACATCAATGAACGGTTTGAGTCTCTGACCGTTCACGATGAAACGTTCGGAATCGTGGCTGAGAGGACTGATTTCGACGGCTCCATTTCCAAAAACCTGTCGGACAAGATACGATCCGACCCACTTGGATCGTAATTTCCCAGGGAAGAGTTTGAGTCGGGCATCGAAGAGTAGGACCTTCTGACCAAGGTGGAAGATCTTTCTAGAAATGTGCTTATCATGGAAGGCTTTAACCCGCTCTTTGTAGATTCGCGAGTTCTCATACGCATCAAGGCGTAATTCATCGATCTCGCTTATCTGAAGCTTTCTGTGGGTTCCAGGCTTAGAAAGATCTAAGTTGCAGCTCCGTACTGCCCAATAGGCTTTGTGCTCCAGTTCGACGGGAAGGTGACATGCCTTCCCGTACACCAGTCTGAAAGGAGACATGCCTAGTTGGGTCTTGTGGGTGGTCCTATAAGCCTACAAAGCTTTCAAAAGCCGGGACGACCAATCCTTCATGTCGGGTCGAACAGTAACCTGTAGGATTTTCTTGATCTCCCAATTTGATAGCTCAGCTAGACCATTAGTCTGGGGGTGGTAAGGAGTAGAGATTCGGTGAGACACCCCATATTTGATCATCAGTGACCTGAACTGAGCATTGGTGAAATGGGTCCCTCCATCAGAGATGATTGCACAAGGAATTCCGAACCGTGAGAAGATATTCTGATGAATGAATCTGATGACGATCTTGTGATCACAGGTTCGGGTAGGAATGGCTTCGATCCATTTGGACACGTATTCCACAGCGAGAAAAATGTACTCGAAGCCGTCCGAAACAGGGAAGAGGCCCATAGAATCAATCCCCCAAATATCGAAGATCTCGCATACGAGAATCGGCTGCAAAGGCATCATGTCGTGGTGGCTCATGTTGCCCAAAGTTTGGCAACGACTGCATGCCTTGTAGTAACTGTTTGCGTCCTTGAAGATAGTGGGCCAGTAAAAGCCACACTGGAGGATTTTTGATGCTGTGTTGTGCCCAGAGAAATGGCCACCGCTTGCCTAGTCATGGCAGAAGGAGAGAATGTCATTGACTTTGTCCTCCGGGACACATCTCCGAATGATTTGGTCAGCACTTATGTGGAGAAGGTACGGGTCTTCCCAGATGTAGTACTTGGCATCAGAGCGCAACTTGTCTTTCTTAGCCTTTGGCCAATCAGACGGGATCTGACGTGATGCCAGGTAGTTTACTATATCAGGAAACTATGAAAGCCTAGTACCAATAGTCAATTGGTGCTCATCAAGAAAATGCTCCATGATGGGTCTAGAGGGGTTGATGATTTCAGAAGGAAGGCGAGACAAGTGGTCAGCTACCACGTTCTGTCTTCCCGCCTTGTCGTGAATCTCAAGGTCGAATTCTTGCAACAGCAAGATCCATTAGATTAATCGAGGTTTCGCGTCCTTCTTAGCAAGGAGATGCCTCACAGTAGTGTGATCCGAGTAGATGATGACATGGGAACCCAGGAGATAAGATCAAAATTTTTCGAGGGTAAATATTACAGCTAACAGCTCTTTCTCTGTAACTGTGCAGTTACGCTGAGCCTCGTCAAGTGTCTTGCTAGTGTAGCAGATGACCACAGGTTTCCCGTCAATCTTCTACCCCAGAACCGCTCCTACAGCGAAGTCAGATGCATCGCACATGATCTCAAAGGGATGAGACCAATCAGGGGATTGTAGGATCGGGGCTTGGGTGACTCGATCACGAAGGTTCTCAAAAGCCTGAGTGCATTCCTTAGAAATTTCAAAGGGTACGTCCTTGGAGAGAAGAGTAGCCAGGGGACGCACGATTTTCGAAAAATCAGGAATGAAACGACGGTAAAAATCGACGTGCCCCAGAAAAGAACGGATGTCCCTGATTGAGCTAGGCGTAGGAAGTCAAGAAATCAGATCAACATTGGCTCGATCCACTTGGATGCTTTTCTCAGAAATTAAATGTCCTAGGATGATCCCCTCGGGCACCATAAAGTGGCTCTTTTCCCAGGAAAGAACCAGATTTACATCGATGCAACGCCTGAGTATATGAACCAAGTACTGGAGGCAATCATCAAACGATGCCCCGAAAACTGAAAAGTCATCCATGAAGACTTCCAGAAAATCACCTACCATATCAGAGAATATGACAAGCATGCATCGGTGAAAAGTCGCGGGTGCATTGCAGAGATCGAAAGGCATCCTTTGGAACGCATACATCCCGAAGGGGCAGGTGAATGTTTTCTTCTCATGGTCCTCAGGATGAATAGCCACTTGATTGTAACTAGAGTACCCGTCAAGAAAGCAGAAGAATCTATTTCCCACTAATTTCTCGAGAATCTGATTAATGAATGGTAGTGGGAAATGATCCTTCTTCGTGGAGGAATTAAGTCTTCGGGAATCTATGCAGACTCTCCACGAGTTGGCTATATGGGTAGGTATGACTTCTCCGATTTCAGTCGTAATGGTGGTGAGCCCTGCCTTTTTAGGCACAACCTGGATTGGGCTCACCCAACGACTGTCGGAGATCGGGTAGATGATCCCTGCATTTAACCACTTAATGATCTCCTTTTTCACGACCTCTTGCAGATTGGGATTCAAACGTCTCTGCATTTCCCGGGAAGGTCGTGCGCCCTCTTCAGAATAAATACGGTGTGTGCAATAAGAGGGACTTATTCCAGTCAAGTCATCGAGAGTCCAACCAATGGCTCTGCGATGTTGCTGGAGCACAGTAATCAGACGGGATTCCTGATCAAGTGTGAGTCTGGAGTTTATAATCACAGGAAATGTCTGATTAGAACCCAAGAAGACATATTTCAAATGATCGGGAAGGGGTTTAAGTTCAAGAATGGGGTTATCAGCAGCAGCGGGTGGTTCAGAGTGAGTGTGAGGTACAAGGATAGGAGTTATGGGTTTATCTATCTCAATGTCTGCCTCCTCTAATTGCGGTTCAAGATTCTCTTGTGGTTGATGAGGAATGATCATGTTGCCCTCAAGTTGTGGTTCATCAACCAGAGCTCTAATATCACAGATTTGTTCAATGACACCACAATTGATCCCTTGTTGGGCTTTAAAGATATCAATTTTGAGAGTAAATTTTAGTTCTATTTGGCCCTCCTCACAACTGATGTTGGCCCTTTCAGTGGCCAGAAAAGGTCTCCCTAAAATGATTGGTGTATCCCTTGAGTTCTCAGGTGTATCCCTTGAGTTCTCAGGTGCATCCATATCTAAGACTATGAAGTCCACAGGGAAGTAAAAATCCCGCACCCTTACAATAACATCCTCAAGAATCCCTTTTGGTGACTTGATAGATCGATCTGCTAACTATAGTGTCACTTCAGTCAATTTTAGCTCAGATTCTTCTAGGTGATTGAGTAGGGATGTGGGTATCAAGTTTACGGAAGCACCTAAGTCTAACAATGCTCTGTCGAACAGGGTTTCACCGATCTTGCATGAAATCAGGGGAGTGCCTGGGTCTTTTGCCTTGGGTGGGAGTCTGCTCAGGATTACAGAGCTGGCTTGCTCTGACAGTACAATTGGACTCCCACTCTTGGTTCTCGGCTTACGCTGAGGTATACACATGTTTTTCAAGAATCATGCGTAAGCCGGTACGTGGTGGATCGCATCCATTAAGTGGATGTTTATTTGGACCTGCTCAAAGACCTTGACCAGGTCCTTCTCAAGAGCCACATATTTGGTTGTCTTCTTTCCCTTGGTGAAGGCCCCGGGAAATGGAACCTTGGTTGGTTCCTCTAGGATAGGTCCAGGTCTTTGATCTGGGACGGGGATAAGAACATCCTGGATAACTGTCTTAGAATTCGGGTCACTACCAGGCTTGGAGTGGTCTGGATAAGGTGGATCTTGGGTGGCTTTACCACTATGGGTTGTTACGAAGTTAAGTCCTTCCTGGTTCTGGTTGGAGGTTGGTAGAATGGGCTGCTGCTGTTGATAACCCGCATAAGAAGTTGAAGCTTCCATCCCGTCAGGTGAAGGAATAGAAGGGGCCTGATAAACCATGTGTGCTTGGCCTGGGTTTGGGTTCATAACGCGCCGCTGGGTCGGCACGCTATTAGGGTTGGGTAGAGGCTGAGAAGGAAGCGTGCCTGGTTGGCGAGAATTTGCCAACTTGGCCAGTTGGTTTCGAACCTCTGTGATTTCGTCCTTGTGTTGCTTTTGAATAACCGCATTTGTTCTCTGAATGTCAGCCAAAGTCTGAAGGATGAGGGTCATTTGGTCTTGGTTTGGCCCGGATGGAGGCCGAGGCTGGGGCGGCTGGTAAGGACGAGGTGCTTGCGGACGGGGCTGAAAGGATGGTCTCGAATTCTGGGAATTCCCCGCCCACTGGAAGTTGAGATGGTTTCGCCATCCAAGATTGTAGGTATTGGAAAATGGGTCATTCTGGATGGCGTTGAGGTCCTCGCAAGTCTGAGGATTCTTAGAAAAGTCAGAGAATGGGGGAGTAGAATTCCCCCGGCTAGAATAGAAAGGATCGGAGGTTCCTCCGATCCGAGAGTTAGATGGGGGTGGATACGAGTCTACCCCAAGAGAAGGTCGGTGGAAAATGTTCTGCACAGTCTCCCATGTGGGAGGAGGTTGTGCAAAGGAGTTCTACGCAGAGGTGGCTCGCTGCAAATGCTGAGTCAGCTCATCCACCTTCTTCTCAATAATAGAGACCTTGTCCAATCGACTGGCCATTAATTCCAGGTCGACTGATGCGGACAGGCCCTGCGTTTCATGTGCTCCCCTAGGGTTCGTCGATGCGCGGGTATTCATCCTGTCCAATAGTCCCATAGAGTCATTATTAATGGAGTTCTCGCACATATTCTAGAGAATCTCCCACACGGTGTCCTCATGTTGACCCATGATATTCCCTCTGCAAGTTGCATTGACGAACAGTCTAATATCCTCACGGAGTCCCTGGTAAAAAGATTGGACTTGTTCCCATTTAGGAACTCCGTAATGGGGGCACTTTCTCATGAGATCCTGAAAATGATCCCATGCCTCATGAAGAGATTCTCCCGTCTGTTGCGTGAAGTGAGTAATCTGATGGCGCAAGACATTGGTCCGACCAACGAGGAAGAAATTTTTCAAGAACTCAGATTGAAGTTCCTCCCAAGGGTTGATCGGACAGGTCTGGGTCTGATACCAATGGGATGCCTTGTCCGTAAGGGAGAAAGAGAACATCTTCATGAGTAAGATATCCCGATTATGCGCATTTGACTCGAAAGTCTGGGCCAGATGCTTTAGCTGTTTGATGTGCTGGAAGGGGTCTTCAGAATTAAACCCATGGAATTTAGGTATGGCATGAATTATGTTGGGCTTCAGTTCAGAATCAGGTCCTCCAGTCGGAATTCTGACTCGAGGTTCAATTGCCACCATAGCGGGATTATAGTGATCTCGCATCATGGGACGCTGCGGTGGGTTCATGAAATTTTGGAAGATGTCATTGAGTCGCTGGAGCTGGTGCTGGTACTCAAGATTATTCTCTTCCTCAACTAGCTGAGCCATTGTGGAAGAAGAAGGTGAATTGGGTTCAGAATCAAAGGAGAGGTCTATGTGAAGAGTTGGTTGCACAAACAAGGGTACCAAGGCTCAGCCTCGGGGAGAGTGAATTTCTAGAGGAGGTTTCAAGGACCTCCTACCAAACATGCACTGATGGATTAGATGAGTTTAGCAGGTGCTGGACCCAATCAAGACACCCAAAATGTTGGGTGACTATAGAGGTTCGGGGCGGATGGACCCCTTAATCAGAAGGTCGTCCACCTGAGAATTACTTGGGCAGCCAGAGAGGGTGAGTCCCGCGAAGACCCCTACACGGTAGAGCGTCCGCACTGGTTACAAGGTTTCCCCCACCCGACCTCTCTTGTCACTGAGATTCCAGGTAGACCAAAATGGGGACCTTGACCTCTTAAGTCTACCACTTTTAGTTAGGATAAAGGTGCTTAGGGTTTCACTTGAACTTTAACCTTTTGAGTGCAAAGAGTGACCTAAGTTAAAAGTTGGTTGATCCAAGGGATCAACTTCACCTATTAGTTCCTTTGAGAGCTTATTAGGTCTTGTCTTTTAAGGTTCAAGTATTTTAAGAGCCGAATTGCTTAGGGTTTCTCTTGATAGATGTTTTCAAGCAATGGCTTAGACACTTTTTTTGGGGATTCTCAATTCTTGATTAGAAAGTGTGCCTCTAAAACCCTAGCGTTGAGTCTTAAGTTGGCTCTAATTGGTCCAGTTAGTTGCCTCAAGATTGGGTAATTAGGGCTCAAGCAAGAAGGTTTTAGCCCTAACTACCTTTAGTGGATGTACAGATAGAATGTGTTGAAATTTGAAAGCAGGCAACTTCTATGATTTACTAGGTAAAAGATGACAGGTTATTCCTAATTTGCTTTTTCTTCTTTTTCTTCCTCTTTAGAATTTAAGGGGCTTGAGAAGATAGAAAATTACCTGTCCCTTAGCGTGGTTGTTGTGCGGCTGCTTGTTTCCTTCTTGTTTTCCTATGCTTTTTCTTGATTTCCTGTGCCTGCACAACAAAAGAGAAGAGCTTAAGTTAGTAGTAAATCAGAAATTGTGAACAAATATTTTCTAGAATGGCTGTTGCTCCTTGGCAACGGCGCTAAAAACTGGTTGGCCAAAGCTGCGTTTCTTGCTCTTGGCATTGTTATAACGATTAATTTGTTATAGTATATTACAAAAAACGGTCACCAGTTTACAATTTATTACTCAAAATTAAAAGTTTCCCGAGGTCGAACTCAGGGAGCACACGTCATTCTAGCAACATAAAGGTTCACAATTCTGTTACAAAATGAATAAGCGAGAGAGAGAGAGAGTGAGCAAAAGTTCTCTTTTTTGGCTTCTTCTTCTTCTCTCTTCTTCTCTTCTTCAGTCTGCCTTCTTCTTTCTTCTTCTCTTCTTTGCTGCGGCTCTTCTTCTTTCTTTCTTTCTTCAGCTGCTGCCCTTCTTCTTTTCTTCAGCAGCTCCATCCTTCTTCTTCTTCCCTTCTCTTCTCTGATTTTCTTCTTTCTCTTTTCTTCCTTGATCCGGACGTCTGATTCTTCGCGTCGGATGCCTTATCGGCGTTGTTGCTACAGTGCCTCCTTCAGTCTACTGTCTTCTTTTCTTCTTCAGCTTCTTCCCCTTCTTCTCTTCGCTGCGGCTTCTCCTTCACCTTCTTTTTTCTCTGCTGCGGGAGCTCTGCGGCTAAGTCCTCGCCACCCGCTCTTCCTCTTCTTCTTCTTCCTCATTTGTTCCCTACACACACGCGAAGCAAAACCTACCCCTACCCTTTCCCGCGTCTCTCTCTCTCTGAATCTCTCTTGTGTACGCTCTCCCAGAGCCGGGTAATCCGGTCGGGTCGCGTGCCCGGGTCCAGGCGCACCGGTGTGTGTGTGGTGCGCAAGGAGTGCTCAGGAGTAAGGGATAATCGGGTTGCGGGTCAGATCCGCGTGGGCAGTGCCACGGATGAGACGTGGTGAATAGGCGAGGGACCTCACCCTAGTGTTATCGGAGGCAACCAGCATAGAGCACTTTTTCCTCTTATGTGTGGGAGCGCGCCCACACACTTCTGAGGTGGGAATAAAGTCCCACCTTTGTTCTCGGGCATCTGCGGAAGGATGGTTCTTCCAATTGGGGCAGCGGCAGAGGCCTGCAACCCCAATTGAAGTCTTGAGTGCGTGCGCAGATCCCTTCCGCGCGACCTGGGCTGCAGACTTGGAGCTGAAGAGGCTTGGAGCTACTTGCAAGCTAGCTCCAAGCTTCCCATCAATGGCGGTGAGGAGGCGAAACCTGAAACTACCAATACGGCCTCGCGTCCCTGTCAGAGTACTTGGTGAGCTTCGCCAGAGCACGGCGAAGACAGTGTGGGGGTCGGCGCGGCGTGGGGAGGTCGGAGTGCGTGCGCCTAGGGTACACTGTGTGCATGAGAGTGGGTGTGTTCGGGGGGTGTTCTGGAGGTGCGGTGTGGTGAATGGGGGGTGGATTTGGTGTCAGCGAGGTGTCGTGATGCTTAAGGGGTAGCTGGCGAGGCGGATGGAGGTGTGGAGTGGCGAAAATGCCTCGCCGGAGGGTGGCCAGAGATGGAGAAGGTGGTGATGGACAGTGGTGGTCGGTGGGTTGAAATAGCAAATTAAGAAGGGGGAAATAACAGAGAGAGTGAGGGGAAGAGCTTCACCTACATTAATTGATGAAAGGGGGGGAAGGAGACGTCGGCGCGTGCCTGCCGACACCGGAGATGAAGGTGCCCAGAGGTGGGTAACGATGAGGAGGAGGGTGTCTGGAAGGCACCAGCTGGTGCTGCCTGGCGCGGGAGAAAGAGGCAGAATGAACTCTGTTTCAAATATGGCAGCAGAGTGACGAAGGGGAGGAGGGAAGGCCACCGGAGCCTGCGGGCATTTGACCATAGGAGGAGGAGACGAAGTTGGGGGGAATCCTCGGCCAAATCAGGCTTGAAGGAAACGGCTGCCCCTACCGCTCCTTATAAAGGTGCTGGCACGGAGAGGATCTCGAGGGGGCGACGTGGGGAGCTCGCTGGAGAATGCCCGGAGAGCAGATCCATTCCTCTCGTGCGTTCGCACAAGAGGCATGAGCAGCTGCAGGGCAAGGGGGAGGGTTCCTACGAAGGAGGACGACGTAGGGAACCCCCCTTTCGTTCCTGAGAGCGGCCCCCATACCCTGCACGGTGCCATCCTTCACGCAAGGTCGCCGGAGGTATGGGCGCCTGCGTGGGGTGGCAGAGGGGTCGTTCTGCAAAGAAGGAAAGAGAAGATGGGGGGCTAAATGCAAGGATTAAAAAAAATAAGGGTCAAAAAGTAATTCAAGAGGACCAATCTGTAAAGTAGGTCAAGATGGCCTTCCCTTAGGTCCAAATTTTGGTATAAACCTAATTTGGACCTAAGGAATCTAATGGTGAGGTTTGATTTTAGTTTTAACCACGTTTGACAGATCAATTTTCACAAAAACCCAAATTAGGTCAAAAATTGGGTATGGTTCTCGATTTAGGTCAAGATAGGTTCCAAAGGTCAAATTGAAGGTTCTAAACCCTAGGGCATATTTTTCCATGAATTTTAGGAGGTTTAGTTGATTTTTATTCTACCTAGAACCTTGTGAATTAAAGCAGATTTGTTTTTAGGGTTACAGAATGTCATTTAATTCCTAGAAGTTGCTATAACCTTTTTCGGATAAGGTTATCCCACTTTCTTTCTTATTAAGCCCATTTAACTTGTGTTCAGACCCTTAGACACCCTGTTTGTGTATTGCATTGGTAAAATTACAGTTTTAATCCTTATGAATTATTTTATTCTTAAATTTGGAATTCTCTGAGTTAGACTTTTCCTTAGGTCTTGTAGAAGCTTTTGCACACTAATTTAGATCAAATTGTGCTAGTTAGGGTTTATGATGAGACTCTTATCATGCATGCTCTCTCTCCTGCGCCCGCGCATCTGTGCTTATCAGACGACGGGGCTGCGCGGCAAACAGCTTATCTGCTGCGCTGCCCTCATCCTCCAGCATACACACACACTCACTTGTACACACACACTCGTACACTCACACACACACTGGTACACACTCACACACACCCTCATACACTCACACATACACACACACAGATATATATATCCACTCACATATATACATAAATATATACACATATTTATATATATATATACATATCGATATACATATACAACTATATATATACCTATGTAGTTATAGATATATACATATATATACATATATATATTTACATATGAAAGTTCGTCCCTACCAGGAGGGGTGATGTAATAAAATTGCGGAAATAAAAATATAAAAAGCAATCTCACAAAAATAAGCAATTGCACAATGTACACAAAGATTTTTAGGTGGAAACCCAAACTGGGTGAAAACCACCACCTAACCCTCTCGAGTTAGGATTTTCCGATCAACCAAGTTGATCAAAATCCACTAAACGAATCACTTTGAACGAGGGTGATTCAACCTCAGTACAACCACGCTACAAGTACGAGGGTAGCATTCCTCAACCCCTTCTCTCCACGAGAAGGATTTTGTCCCACGAAGGAGACGGGAATTCGCAAAGCGAATACCCAACCAAAATACAAAGATAAAATAAAACAACAGTCCTATAGAGCCAACAAAATTAAACCTAGCTTCTATAGGAAATAGGAAACTCCCCTTTGCAAGGAGTGCGTCGATGATGACGCGGTGCGTGTGCCACGCGATGGCGCTACGTCGCTCTCGTTATCAACGCCGGGAGAGCGGGTGCGCAACGGTTGAATGCTCTCAAGAAAATCGAGCTTGAGCTTGGAGAGCAAGAGAGTCTTTTCTTTGGACACAAAAGGTTTGAAAGTGTATATGTTGTGTGTCTAAGTGTATCCAAGTGTTTTTCTAAGTGTCTCTTGTTGTGTGTAGGTGTGTAAAGGCTCCCCTCTATTTATAGAGGCCTTAGGAAGGCTTTGGAAGGCTTAAAAAAGCTTCCATAGCCGTTGGGTGCAAAGCCCAAGAGAATCAGGCCGAAATCAGGACAATGATTGCATTTGACAGGGTTATCAGATGTCTAACTCTGGCATCAGACGTTTGGAAGGCCACTTTAAGACGTCTGATTACAAGGTCAGACGTCTGATTCTATGCGGGTTTCTCCCTGACTTGAATCAGATCTAAACAGGGTTTTTGTGCAAGTCCATCAGACGACATACAGGACGTCTGGTACTATGTATGGACGTCTGGAAACCTACTTTTACTGTGGGAATTGATTTCCAAACGTTGCAACGGCTAGAAAATCTCTGAGAAGAGATTTTGGGTCAGCCGAGGCAAAACGGTCATTTATCAGACGTCTGGAAAGGCCTAAGGACGTCTGATAAGGCTCTAACGGTCATAATCTTGAGTGCCTGCTAAGCTAGCCAACGGTCCACTAATTGGACGTCTGAAAAAGTCATCAGACGTCTCCTAAGACGTCTGGTCTAAGGTCTGGACGTCTGAATTCATCAGACAGAACTAACTATGTCCAGCCTAACAGTTATCAGACGTCTGAAACAACAGTCAGACGTCTTAAAATGCTTTATCAGACGTCTGATTTGGGAATTAGACGTCTGGAAGTGCTGTTTGAACCCTATATTGGTTTTCTAAGTATTCTACAGAAAACCTAAGTATCCTAGGATGGTGCCGGTGTTCCTAGGACTACTGTTAGGGTTCTTTGAGGCTCTTTAACATGAAATATCTAAGGAAATAAAGAGCAACAAAAGAAATGAAAGATACAACAAATACAAAAGAAGGAAATCTATCATATTCTTCATTTCCTTCCATCTTCAATCTTTCGCTCCACGCGAACCCCTCTGTTTTCGGTCAAGCTCCTCCAATCCGTCCTGGATGCGAGCTCGAACTCCGTCTAAATACGTCCACATTTGCAATTGACCTGAAATCTAGGACTCAAATTGCAAATGTTAAATAACACGTGTTTTGTTATCATCAAAACAAATGATCGTGGTGCTTTAGCACCAACAACATATACATCCACCTACCCATATCCATCTATACACTTCACAAACACCACCCATACTTCCGTGCACTCATCCCTCCACCGCGCATCATATCGCGGGAATATTCGTACCAGTTGCTTATATTCCCCGATATCCGCGCGAAGCAAGCGACTCCACCCTCACTCCCACACATCCGCCCCACACTCCACGCGGCACTCCGTCTTGTTGGTTGCGTCTTGCTAGACGTGGACCAACTTGACACCGTGCTACATTCCATTTCCACTTCCACCTCCACCCCTATATATAATATATAACTATATACATATATATATATATTCTGTATCTACTATACATATACTAAGCAACCTACCTTGTTTTCATTTATCTTTTATTTCTTGCTATTAAAGAGATAAAAAAAAGAGTAAAAGAGAAAAGATAATTCTTGTCTTGCAGGTACTCGATCTTACGAATAACAAGATTGATTTCTAGGAACCCCGAGTTGGTTACAAGCCAAGAACCATTTGGCTCAAGGCCAAGGACTTGATTTTGAGGGTGTACCTCAAGGACAACATTATCACCGACAAAAAAATCTTAAAATAATAGAAAAAACCAAAAACATAATAAACGCAAGGAAGAGATACATTTTAGGAAAGGCGTAGAAACTCCTTGACCTTCAAATTCCCGCCTCCCTGAGATCGACCCGAGGCCTAAAAGAAACCAAGATAAAATCAAGTAGGCTAGGTTAAAAATTTTGTGAAGTTGGTTAGACTTCATTTAGGTTAACTCACTATACTAATTTCAACGATAATATCACCATATTAACAAAACCTATTCGAGTCCCACCAGCAACAGCCAAATCGCCTACATTTAGCCACGCAAATCGTAGCTGCGGTGCGGCCTGCATGGCCGTATCCGCAAGAGCAACGTACCTTCGCGAAGATCTGCTTTCAGACGTCACGCCAGATGTTTGATTCTGGGAAATCCCAGAGGCAGAACCACTTCCTGTTCTCCCTTGCTGTGCGCAGCTGCGGCCTCGCCTCCTCGCCTGCAGCTCTGACTGTAGCAGTGTTGGGGACGGCTCCCCCGACGCACTCCTCCTCTCACGCGCGCCACTTCGGTTGTGCGCCCTTCAGCGAGCCCCCACAAGCACACAAGCTCAAGCTCTTCCCCCTCTCCTCACGTCGCCTCTCCTCCTCGTCGCTGCTCTCGTGCTCTCTCTCGTGCTCTCTCCTCTCGCTGTGGTGGAGAGGAAGAGAAGAAGGTGGCTGGCTGTGGTGAAGTGGGGAAGTAAGGAAGAGGGAGAGAGGGGTTTATATAAGGGTGCGTTAGGGTTCGGTGGAGGAGGGAAGAGGGGAAAGAGAGAGAAGAAGGGTACTGTCCATGCGCAGCCCGCACGCAGATGCGAAGTCACGTACCAAAATTTTATTTTCCAGACGTCTGGGAAGGAGTCCAAAGGTCTGACCAGATGTCTGACCGACAATCCAGACGTCTTAAAAGGCTCAGGACAAAATGGATCTTTACATCATAACAAACTTAAAGGAGGTTTCGTCCCCAAAACTTGAGCTAGCTAGGGTGCGAAAAAGAACTATATACGCATAAAAAACTTAAAGAGAACCGAAGCCGATTCAAAAAGACGTACCCTCAAAAAGCTCCGAGTATCGCTCTCGCAACGCCACCTCAGGCTCCTAGGTAGCCTCCTCGTACCTCTGGCTCCTCCACAAGACCTTCACCAGGGGTACCTACTTCTGTCTCAAACTCAGGACAGCTTGGTCTAGTATCTGTACTGGTCGCTCAGGGTAGGTCAGGTCGTCACCCACCTTGACATTCTCGTGGCTCAGAATGTGACTGGGATCGGCGACGTGCTTCCTGAGGTTGGACATGTGGAACACGTCGTGCACACCAGAAAGCTGGGGAGGAAGGGCAAGCCTGTAAGCAACGGATCCCACCCGCTCTAGGACCTCAAAGGACCCCACAAACCTCGGCACAAGCTTCACTTTCACCCCAAAATGCAACAGGCCCTTCATAGGCGAAACGCGAAGAAAGACGTGATCCCCAACGTCGAACTGCACCTCTCTGCGCTTTCGATCGACATAATTCTTCTGTCTACTCCTGATAGTGCGAAGTCGTCTGTGAATCTGCTCTATCACCTCCTGACTCTGCCGGATCAGTCTGGGGCCAACCTTCCACTTGGTCCCCACCTCAACCCAACTCAAGGGCGCAGTACACCTCTGTCCGTACAGAGCCTTGTAGGCTGCCATGCCGATACTTGAGTGATAGCTGTTATTATATGCAAACTCTGCCAAGGGTAAGTGCTCCTCCCAAGAACCCCTTCAGTCCAGAACACAGGCACGTAAAAGGTCCTCAAGTGTCTGTATCGTGCGCTCTGACTATCAGTCCATTTGAGGGTGGTACGCCGTACTGAACCTCAACCATGTCCCCAAAGCCTGTTGAAACTCAGCCCAAAACTGTGAAGTAAAACGGGTATCCCGGTTGGATACAATCTCACACGGAACTCCATGCAAACGTACCATGTCACGAATATACCTCTCTACCAACTGCGCTGGTCCCAATGTGACTCGGATCGACAAGAAACGTTTCGTCTTCATCAATCTGTCTACTATCACCTAGACTACGTCATGTCCTCGCTAGGCAACGGGCAAACCCACCACCAAGTCCATGGTGATGCTCTCCCACTTTCACTCTGGCACAGGAAGTGGCTGCAACGGTCCTGCAGGCCTCTAATGCTCAACCTTCACCTGCTGGCACACTAAACGCTGCTGCACGAACTCACCTACATCCCGCTTCATCCCTCTCCACCAAAAGTCACACTTCAGATCATGGTACATCTTCGTGTCCTCAGGATGTGTGATGAACCTGGACCCGTGTGCCTCAGTCAGGAGCTCTCTCAACAATTTCTTGTCCCTGGGAATGCACAAACGTCCCCTCATGCTTAGCACCTCGTTTGTAAAAGAGAAGTCTCCTGGGTCCCCTAACAGTACTCTGTCTCGCAACGACTGCAGATACAGATCTGTCATCTGTCCTGTGATGGTGCAGTTTATCAGCTCTGGTCTCGTCTGCCGTGTCTCTGTTATTGTCCCATAATGCCCCTGTAACTCTAGGGGTCACCAACGGCCCAACTCCTCCATAAGTCTCCAACTCTGCGCCTGTAAGCTGGCCAAGTGGGTGGGTGCCTTCCTGCTCAAGGCGTCAGCCACCACGTTGGCCTTCCCCAGATGGTAGGAGATGCTACAGTCATAGTCCTTCAGGAGCTCTAACCAACGTCTCTGTCTTATGTTAAGCTCCTTCTGATCAAACAAATGCCTGAGGCTCTTATGATCCGTGAATATCTCAAAAGTCTCACCGTAAAGGTAGTGCCTCCATGTCTTCAACGCAAAAACAACAGCTGCCAGCTCTAAGTCATGGGTAGGGTAGCTATGCTCATGGGGCTTCAGTTGCCGCAAAGCGTAAGCAACAACGTGACCCCGTTGCATGAGCACGCCCCCTAACCCCTGCAACAAAGCATCCGTGTAGACAACAAAATTGTTGTTGCTATCTGGGATGGTAAGCACAGGAGCCGAAGTCAGCCCCTCCTTCAACTTCTGAAAACATGCCTCACAAGCGTCTGTCCAAGCAAAGGGCACGCCCTTTCGGATTAGCTGAGTCATAGGACGTGCAATCTACGAGAAACCTCTGATAAACCACTGGTAGTAACCTGCCAATCTCAAGAAACTACGGATCTCTGTCACTGTACGTGGCCTCTCCCACCTTAGTACTGCCTCCACCTTGGCTAGATCCACAGCCAAGCCATCCCCTGAAATCACATGACCCATGAAGGTCACCTACCTCAACCAAAACTCGCACTTGCTGTATTTGGCATACAGCCTGCATCGTCTCAATGTGTCCAGAACCATCCGCAAGTGTTATCCGTGCTGCACCTGATCCCGCGAGTAAATGAGCACATCATCAATAAACACCACCACAAACTGATCCGGATATGGTCTGAGCACCCGGTTCATCAAATCCATGAAGGCAACGGGGGTGTTGGTCAACCCAAATGGCATGAACAAAAACTCGTAGTGTCCATACCGGGTGCGGAAAGCTGTCTTGTAGACGTCGGTCTCCCTGATCCTCAACTGGTGGTAGCCCAATCTCAGATCTATCTTGGAGAATACCATGGCACCTCATAACTATTAAAATAGATCATCAATCCTCGGCAGCGAATACCTGTTCTTGATGGTGACCCTATTCAGCTGTCTGTAGTCGACACAAAGGCGCAAGATACCATCTTCTTCACAAATAACACCAGGGCTCCCCATGGGGACGCACTGGGCCTCACAAAGTCCTTCTTTAATAGGTCCTGCAGCTGTGATTTGAGCTCTTGTAGCTCAAGTGGTGCCATCCTATACGGTGCCGTAGAAATAGGGCTGGTCCTCGGTACCAGTGAGATCTCAAACTCGATCTCACGCTCAGGTGGCAGTCCTGGAAGCTCCTCGGGAAACACGTCGGGATACTTTCTGACCACCGGGATGCTCTGAAAGTCTGCCACGAGGTTGGACTCTATCACTACACAAGCCAGAAAGCCATTACACCCCTGGATCAAAAGTCTCGCTGTTCGAAGTGCAGAAATGAACTTGAAACCTCCGTCCACCGGCTGTCTGTGAAACTCAAAAGAAGGCATCTCCGGTATGGAAAAGATGATCTTCCTCTCAAAACAGTCTACCAGAGCGTGGTAAGCGGACAGCCAATCCATCCCCAAAATCATGCCAAAATCCTCCACAGGTATCACGATCAGGTCAGCGGGGAGGCTGTGTCCCCTAACACCGACCTCACAATCTATGTAGACCTCCTTAGCTACAAACAACTAACCACCCAGACCTTTGGTCACAAACGGATCCTCTAACAACACGCAATCCTGTTTCAAACTGACAGCAAAACTCGCAGCAACAAACGAGTGAGTGGCGCTAGAATCAAAAAGTACATAAATTAATCTGCCGGAAACTGTAACCATACCTGCCACCACTGAACCTGATGCCCTGGCGTCTCTATGTGTTAGGGCTTTGATATGCCCGTCAGCTCTCGGTGCAGAAGAAGCAGCCATACTCTCCGTCGGACGGGTAGCCGCAGGCCGGTACCCTCCCCGTGGCTGCTGTCCTCCCCCACGCCGTTGGGAACCAAGGCCACCTGCTCGGCCTCCAACGCTCGATGCAGGGAGAATCTGCTGCACTCTGGACCTAGACGGGCAGTCCCTCCTGATGTGGCCCGGCTGGCTACACTGGTAGCAGAAGGGGACTTGACTCCCTCCCTCGGTAGGTCCCTACTGACGGCTGGGCGGGGGTCCAATGCTGACAGCCGGCCCCGCAAAACGAGATGGCTCTCCCGCGGGCACTGCATGCCTCCTCTCTCGCCAGCCCTGTGAGTACTCTGGCTGGTAGGGCCTCTTCTGTCCGCTATCAGTGTCTCGTGCGGTCGGGTTGGTCTCCTCATACGTCATAGCTGCCTCCACCACTCTTGAGAAAGTGGGCAGCTTCAGGGGTTTGACATACCCCGAAATGGTAGGCCGGAGTCCCTCAGTGAACCTCCACAAGCGCTCCTCCTCAGTAGCCACAGCTGTCGCAGCAAAACGTGACAGCTCCAGGAAGAGCGTGCGGTATGTGCTAACAGTCATCGTCCCCTGGCAGAGAGTGTGGAACTCCCGCCTCCTCTGGTCCTGCCACATCTACGGGAAGTACTGCTCGCAGAAGAGGGTCACAAACTGATCCCACGTTGGCTCTGCCCTCTCCTTGCCTCTGACTGCCCTCCACCACCTGTGTGTCGCACTCTCCAGCTGATACGTGGCAAAGGCCATGTGGCACTCCGTAGGGGGGCGAAGGGTGTCAAACACCTTCTCGATCTGCTCCAGCCAGTCCTTTACCTCAGACAGGTCCTCATCCCCCTTGAAAGAGGGGGGCTTCAGCTTCCGGAACTGTCTGAAAATCTCATAGTGCAGCTGTAGTGGGGGAACGGGCATGCCTCCAGGCAGGGAGGGCTCGTTCTCGGAAGTGTCAGAGTGTGGTGGGGGCGATGGAGGACCACCCCTCCCCCTCGTCTAGCGTTGCGTCGATCTCACAGTCCCACAGAGGACTCCCCCTTCACGTCCCCAGGGAGAGGCGCTCGTGGAGGCAGGTGGAGCTCCTCTCGTACTATATTCCATATAAACTGAGCGAGATCTTGGGCTTGAATGCCCGGGAGAAGTGGCTGGTCAACTGACGCCTTGGGCCCGACACGTCCGCCCCTCTGACCTCGTCCACGGCTACGTCTTTGGTCCGCCTTAAGGACTTCACGTCGAGGCATCTCCTGCAAGGAAACGCGAAAACAGAACAAAAAGGAGTCAACTCTAACAGACTTCAGCGAAGAAAACTCAGAACAAATGTCAAGAGGTATGTTGTGGTGGTTACTCTAGTTACATGCACGTGAATTGGTTATTCTCAAGCTAGTTGGTTCATTTCTCGGGACGACCTTGCTCTGATACCATCTTGTTACGACCCGATTCCCGAATCCCTACAGTACACGAGACCGGCTTGACTCGATTGATCCCAAGACCCAGTCGTCCAACAAGAAATAACCAAAAAGTAGGAAAGTAAACCACATTTACTATGCTATGTAACTAACAGTAAAAGAGTACAAGCAGTAAGGAAAGAAAAGCTGCTAACAGTATATATCACCACCACAACAATAAAGAGGAAACAAAGTACAGAACGTAAATAGTAACAAGAGTCTGAACTCACTAACAAAGAAGGTACAACAAAAGGAAGACTACTGCTACTGGGCTCTACTAGGTCTAGCACCTTCTGCAGTCGGTGACTCAAGCTAATCAACACCTGGACCTGAAAAGGGTTATGAGTAAACAAAGTCAGCGAACGCTGAGTAGAGTGGAAACCAACTAACTAAAGCAGTAGAAGCTAACAGGTAATTTATCTTTTCCAATTACTTTATTTCACAGGTTATTCCTTTTCACCAATTGGTCTATTTTTCATATCTCTTTCTTGATCTCGAATGTTCCTCGTGGGAACGATCTTGATTACAGTCTTTTCTGAAGAGTAGAAGGCGCACGTGGTGCTCTCCTAACCGGGAGAGTCCCCCGTGGTGATTCTACACCCAGTCAACTACCCCAAGGTCATAGATAGACGTAGTGGTGACTACAGCACGCGTAATAAGCGCACAGGTAGCTACCCCGCAGTGGCACGCGGTTAGTCGTTTCCGCTAATCGGTACGCCTAAAGTACAACACGGAACAGTATAGGGCCTAGCCCTCTCAGTAACAGGGGTCTAGCTCCTCAGAACCAAATAGGGTCTCACCCCTCCACAATCCGCACACTCTCGTCTGACTACCCTGGTTTACCCAGTGGGCCTAACAAGTTGGTGTAGGGTGGCTAGCTGAACCCCGGGCCCCGTGGGGTGGCTACCTTTCTCCCTACACTAGTAGCTCTCCTCGATACAGTGTACGCGAGAGCAAGAAGTCGGTGTAGAGTGGCCAATCCTAACCTCGGGTCCCAACCCAAGGAGGGCTAACTCCGCTCTACACTAAATAGGGGAAAGTCGCTTTCCTTGGTACCACGTACTCAAGGGCCAGCACACTTCCCACTCATATTTCCAGGTCCATTCCATTTATTTCCAGGAGCTCTACTCCTAATTCCCCGTAGGGTTTATGCTCATATTTCTCATGCCATTCCATACCAGGTTTCATCATTCACATTTCCATTCTCAGGTTATACACATGCAGCTCGTATTTCCATCATTTAACATATACAACAAGTAATGTCACATGTAACCATTTAACTAGCACAGGTAATTCATATTTCACTGGTAGCTCTTGTTCATTAACAGGCAGTTGTTAACCTTTCTATTCATTCATTCAAGACTGCAATTCCAAACACACATATAAACATTTCAAGTACTTATCGTTTTAGGATTCATGCCATATCCTAGGTTCTAGTTATTCAATCCACATATACATTCAAGTTTTATAATTAAATTAGGGGAATACCACTCTACCAGACAACCCAGGGGTTTTGGGGGCTCAAATGGTAGGCTCTTGTACCTCAGCAAGCCCCGAACCCGCAACTGATCGAAGTCCTATAACAAGGAACATACCATAATGGAACATTCAGAATAGTATAAAAGGCCTTCTAACAAGTAGAGGAACTCACAAGAAAAGCATCGATATCTTGTTTGCGTAAAACGGACCTCAAACGGATCCTAAACGGGTCAAAAACAGGGCTACAGACCCAAATCAGGCATCTGCCACAAGGTCCAAACGTCTTAAAAGTAACCAGAAACTCACCTCAGGTTCTGCGTCGACCTCAGACGTCCAAGACCTCTCCTAGACTGTCTGGACCCAGCTCTAGACGTCCAACCTCTGCTCTGGACGTATGGGAGTGCTTCCGGTCGTCTGGTAAGCTGTCCAGATGTCCGAAATGCGTGGGAGGGCATGCCCTGCGCCTTCCCGAAGCAATCCTTGCATGCGACAGCCAAATTGCCTACATTTAGCCACACAAATCGTAGCTGCGGTGCGGCCTGCATGGCCGTATCTGCAAAAGGAACGTACCTTCGCGAAGATCTACTTTCAGACGTTCGGTGTAGTCACCAGACGTCCGCCCCGTCGTCTGGACGTCACGCCAGACATCTAATTCTAGAAAATCCCAGAACCAGAACCACTTCCTGCTCTCCCTCGCCGCGCGCAGCCGCGGCTTGGCCTCCTCGCCTGCAGCTCTGGCTGCAGCAGTGTCGGGGATGGCTCCCCCAAAGCACTTCTCCCGCACGCGTTGCACCGGCCGTGCGCCCTCCGGCGAGCTCCCACGAGCTCGTGAGCTCAAGCTCTTCCTCCTCTCCTCACGCCGCCTCTCCTCCTCGTCGCCGCTCTCGCGCTCTCTCTCACGCTCGCTCCTCTCATTATGGTGGAGAGGAAGAAAAGAAGGTGGCTGGCTGTGGTGAAGTGGGGAAGTAAGGAAAAAGGGGAGAGGGGTTTATATAAGGGCGCGTTAGGGTTCGGTGGAGGAGTTAAGAGGGGAAAGAGAGAGAAGAAGGGTACTGTCTGCACGTAGCTCGCACGCAGACGCGAAGTCACGTACCAAAATTTCGATTTTCAGACATCTAGGAAGGAGTCCAGACGTCCGACCAGATGTTTGACCAATAGTCTAAACGTCTTAAAAGGCTCAGGACAAAACGGGTCTTTACAGTTGCAAACGTGGCTTTAGTGTGCAGGAGAAGATCACAATGGTGATGTTTTGCTAAGGAGATGAGCACGAATCAAAGTGAAGGGTGCACTTTTAGTGTATCATATCTTATGGCCCATATGCATCAAGCCAGATTGAAGGTAATCAAAGGTCGATTTAGGTGATTAAGGAGTCTAGATTGCGATTTTTGTATGCTTCGGATGAAGTGGATGTCTTGGATTGAATAGATTCGACTTTGATCTTTTCAAATCATTCATGCTAGTGCAATCTTCATCATTTCGAGCTAATTAATGGAGATCCAATTCGATTAGAGGTGATCAAACACTTGAAGGCTGCGAGAGAACTACATACATGGATCTAATGACGAAGTTTATCTCTAAGGGCACATCATTCTCTGTGGAACGTTTTGATAGGAAGAATGACTGCACCTTGTGGCAATAGCAGGTGAAGAATATCCTCACACGAGAAGGACTTGTCAAAGCTATTTAGAAGAAAGTGAAGCAAGAGAAGTTGGCATATGAAAAGTGGCAAGAGAAGAGAGGTTTTGCAAATAACATGATATAACTGTTTTTAGTAGACAACACATTTCATGAGGTCATTAGGCTAGATGATTGGTTGATATTTAGGAAAAGATCGAGAGCAAATACAAGTCATGACTATTAGTGAAGAAGAGGTTGTATGGTTTGAGCATGGTTGAGGGGGCTAGATTGGAGGTGCACCTAGTCAAATTCAACTCGATCATGACTGGCGTAGTCACCGATAAGCAAAGGACCAAGAAAGGGGAGGCATCTCTTAAGGAAAAGGACAAGGCATTGATCTTGTTGAGTTTACTTCTATCTTCCTTTGATCATATAATGACAACGCAGCTCTATGGGAAGGAGACAATTATGCTAGATGAGATTGTTATCTTATTGCTGATGAACAAATTGCGACGAAACGATGTAGGTGAAGCAACGTGTGGATATGATTGAGCGTTGATTGTTGAGAGTAGTCAAAGGAGATCAAAGGGAAAGACAGGAAGAGGAGGACAATCCAAGTTGTGCAGACCTTATACATGCTTCTACTGTGACATAAAAGGTCATAAGATAGCCAATTGTCTGAAGCATGAAGAAGATGAGAAGCTGAAGAGATTGAGAAAATTCAAGGGAAGAAGAAGTCTAATATTGGCTCAAACGCAAGTGACTTTGCATCTATAGTTTTATTAGAAGGAGACATGGTGTCTTGCTTAATGATGGAAGATAAGTCAAATTCAGGATGGTTGTTGGATTTGGTAAGTTCAGACTGTGTGTGCACATCTAGGGAGCAATTTAGCACATATCAGGCATGCAACGAAGGAAGCATGATTAGGTTAGTAGGTGAGAGGTCCACAATGTCATAAGTATAGGATGAATACAATTTGAAATGTTTGATGGAAAGGCATGAGTTCTGTGAGACGTTGAACATGTGCCCACTACTAAGAAAAATATGATTTCGTTGGAAACTCTAGAAGCCAAGGGGCACTGGGTCTCTCTTGAAGGGAGAGTTCTTAAAGTAAACAGAGGAGTAAAAGAAAGACGGATGCTTAATATGATGTAGAAGTTTAAGAGGAGAGTCGGGACAAAAGATGGTGCACGCCAACGTAACTATTCCATGGATATATCAACATACATGTGGAAGATTCAAACTACATGCATAAGCAGTTGAAATGGTGCCATCTTTTCAAAGGCTTATAGAATACAAATTGGACACGGGCTCGGTAAAATTGCTCCAATGTATTGACTTTTTAAAGTTTCAAGATTGAAGGAAATAAGTAATTCTGGTTTTCTACAATTCAATAGCTAGGTATAAGATATAAACAATAATGGATATTCTATTGGTATGGTCGGTTATTTCTATCTATTTTATTTTTTATTTTTTTTTGCTTTGGTGTGAGATTGTCATATGGAATTTTGAAAATTCATAATTTCTTCAACAGCTGATTATGCTTTTATAATTGCATGCTTAAAAGAGTCGATTTGTTGCGATAATCGAGAAGTTCCGCACGTATAAAAATATATTGGGACATATAGAGATCACAGGTCGTGCCCCTTGATCGCCGTTTTCCATCCTAAAATAAGTACGATTTTTGTTACGGTGCAAAGTGAATAAACTTAAGCTTGCTATCGAAGACATCGAAAACAACGGATGAAATGGTAATGTGTACGTACGTACCCAACATCGTAGGATTAGATATATATGCATGACCTTGATAGCCAGTCCAAGTCATTTTATTGGTTTGTGTCGCTTCTATGTCACGCAAGTGCTATTTTTGTGAATGTCGTTGCCTCGATCCATTGCCAACAAGCATTGCTCCCTAACTAGTTCGCGGTAAGGAATTAGGATTTTGAGGAAAATTAATTACCGAATCACCGATTCTACCTACCTGGGGGACGATTTGTCAAGGTAATGCTACGTGATGCTCACATGCATCAAGATAAGTACCAAATGAAGAAAAGGAGGAGTGGCAGAAACTACGAGGGAGATTAAAACTTGGTTTTCTATTTAACTATAAAGCACGTACGAATCGATGTCGATGCTAAATTTGACGGAGTGACAGAAGGTTTATGATGCTTGAAGTTGGATTGATAGAACTTGGCAAGAAATAATACCTCAGCTAAAGCTGTTGTAAGGAAAAGGTTCCTGAGATATTTTACTGACGATTCATTTATTTCTTTTGTTTGTTTGTGTTTTTTTTTTCTTCTCCGATGCGCCCCCTGCCATTCTCTCTTTCTCATTTTTTTTCTTTATTTTTTTTCTTGCACGTGTACATCTGTTTTAAATTTTATTTATGTCATCAAAATTCCTCATCTTTGGTTCTTTCTTAGAAGATAATGTTAAATATATTTCTACAAGCATGGGATAATATATATATATATATAATTAAGTATTATAAATTTAATTTAAGATATTGTGATATATTTTACATTGTACGGTATATTTTAATTTTGATCGATATTTTTTATTTTTATTGATCGAAAATCAAGATATATCGAGTAATATATTTTGTAACGTATGATATAATAATTTTTCATCAATAAAAATCAAGATATATCGATTGAAAATTATATTAATATTTCATATGATTGATTTTTACACTTCTAAAATGCATGCTAAAAATTAAAATTTTCAAATCCCGTGACTCACACCACTTTAGATATTTTAAAATAGGATTGGATTTAAAAATAAGAATATACTTTGCCAAAATATAGATCATTCACTCTCTTTCTCGAAAATTGTCCCCTCCACCATTCCCCTACCCTTGCTTGCTCCCTAAGCTTCCTCAGCTTGGGGGCTTCGATCGGCTCCCAATCGTCGTTTGGCACCCCCCCTCCCGCCTCCACCTCTGTCCCCCTCCGCACTGCTTTGCTCATCCCTTTTGACCATTGATGATGCTTCATCTCCTCTAGGTGGGCTACCTTCATTGGCTGCTCCCTCCCATGGATTGATGGCTCGATGGTGGCGTCTTGGTGAGGATGCCTACCTCATCTTCATTTGAATACATCCTTGCTTGGCGTCATCGTGATCAGTCGCTTGAGACATCTCCGGTGTTGGTTGGTCCCATCTGCTCGGGGCTTTGTTGGGTTTCTAATGTTCTTGACGTTGGAGCGTTCTAGGGTTGATGCCTAAGGCTGAGGTGGTGTTGATCGGCGCTCCACCAGTCGAGGTGCTCCCATAACCATCTTCCCTTTGTCTTCACGTTCTCAACGATTATCCTTGTGTTTTTGGTTTTTTTTTTCTCGATTGATGTTGCTAGGTTTCTCAGGGATCACATTTGAATCCGGGTGTCACACAACCGTGTTTGAAGGCTGATCCTAGGCCTCCTTTTACTCGTTTGCGTAAATCATATCGATCACCGATGATTCAGTGGTGCAATCGTATCAAGTGACATGGGACAAACTTTCAAATTTGCTACGAAATCGCTATGTGAATGCTTCCTTTTATTTTATTTTGTTATGTCCTGATGCTTTTGAAGTTCCATCATCCTCAAGGGGACGATATTGTTCCCCCTCTTTGATGGGTGTTTAGATTATCTACTTCTCCCTTAGGTCCATATATACTTTTTGTTTCCTTAATGAAATATTTTTTTTTTATAAAAAATAAAATTTTTCTTATATATAAATCATGATGCTAATTGATTTCTAGAAAAATAATTTGAAAGTGCTTGATTTGGCCAAAGAAATGACCGGTGAAACGCGAAATTTAGATCAGAGTTGCCGTGGACCTCAACAACTCGCCAATTCAAATATCAATAACATTTGAAAAAATTCAAAAATCAGGAGCCAAATCCTAAATATGGAGATTCCAGTTATAGATTTTTTTTTTTATTGCAAAGAAAAAATCGATAGAGAAATCTATATCTGGAGTGGAATATCAGCACGGCTAGGTATAGAAAATTCCGTGGGTTTATACAGTACTCTTATTCCATTCCATCGAGTCCATGCAAGTGACTTTGATCATCAATGCACATATAATTGTGCTAATGACTTCGATCATCAATGACTAGAAATTCATAATCCAGTTTTTTATATACAAAAACACTTTAGGCGGCTGTTTGATTAGCGGAATTGAGGGAAAATTTGGATTGAATTCTATATTTGATATCTTTTATTTCGATATTGATGGATTTTAAAATTGAGAGATGAATTTTAAAATAAATAAATTTTATCAAAAAATTAGAATTTATTTATTCTCTTAATTTATTGCATCTCTCTCATCTTCTTCTTTTAATTTTACAACATAAAATTCATTTATTTCTCCTATTAAAATCTCATGTGGAATAAATAATTTTAATTTTTTGATGTGATAATAAATACAATTAAATATTTAAGTAGAATAAAAACTCCTAATTCCTCTAACTTTTTTACTTTTGTTTTTTATCTCTCTTTATTCTTCCAACTAAACGGAGGCACCGTAGTTTGATACTATAGTTACAATGCCTTATTTAGCTTATATAATTCTCTGCTGAGACAAAATTTACAAATGTAGTTTGTAGATAAGTGGTTAAGATAAAATTTAGGGTTAACCACGTATATATCTCTGGAGTCATTGTAAAAAATCTGTATAGTCCTTTGTAATTTATGTTTACATTTATATCTCCAAAGTGATCATTTCCTTCTTCATGTATCCTTATGAATTATATAGATTAAATAATAAAAATTTTTTATACATCTACCTTTGTTTTCACTTTTCTTCTAATAAAAACCCTTTTTCTTCCCCCTTTTCAAAAGAAGACGACGAAAGATAAGAAAAGGATATATATGTAAAAAGACCATTATCATTTGATCCACATGATTTGTAAGCACATGATTATATGGGTGTAAATGTAATTAACTCTTAAACTTAAGACAAAAAAGAGGATAGGTTGCAGCATCTTTTAAGGGAAATGTCATTTTTGGATGCAAGCAACGTAATATCATTTTTGAGAGTGTGATGCAAATAGCCAAATTTTATATTTTATATATTTTATGGTTGGATAAGTCTAGGTAGTTGAGAAGAGCCTTGGAATTTTATTTTTTTATTTACAAATTAATTATCTGGGTGAAGTTATTTATTTATTTTTTGTTTAGGTTATTATAAAAAATTATCCTTTTATTTTTGGATAAGTCACTTTTATCTTTTGTTTAGGTTGTTAAAGTACTTTTATAAAAAGGGGGCAAACACATGTAAAAACAGATAGGGTTGAATTAAAAAAGTTTAAACTTTTGTGGTGTATCCTCTCTTCCTTTTCTCATCTCCGTACGGATCTCCATGCCTTCCCTTCTATAATCCCACGTGACTTGGTGTGTTTCCTTTCTTCTTCTTATCCTCCAACACATTCTTAATCCCACATTTTTTCTCTGGCTACATTAATTTGACATTAGAGCTAAAAATACATGTCACCATGAATTATAATGTGTTTTTGAGTTGATTTTCTATTACAAGAATCTCTTTAATTAGCCTAACCTCTCACCTCTTGCCATGACGTCTCCTCCTTCGTCTTCCCTTTGCTACCATGTGCTCCCCTTCTACGTTGTATGCATCTGCCAAAACTTTATTATCACCCATCCTCGCTCCACTAATTACCTCTACTTGCCTGTCCTATGACATGCCTTCTTCGCATTGAACTTCTTGTTACATAATCACCATTTCAACACCAATTTGTTGGTATCAAACTTCGCCTTCACCTCATGTAGCAACAATAGCACCTGTGCTACCACCATTGCATCATCAACTTGTCGTGCTCATCCAACTCTAACTACCTCAACTCTCAACTGGAAGAGCTACTACAACCATTACATCATTCATCGAAGCCTCTACCAAAGCCAACACCTCCATGATCTACAATTGAATAATAATTGCTTAAAGTTAAAACTCCAAAGATATCATGCCGATCAACTTGTTTGGAGTAGAGCAAATCAAGAGGGGGAAAACTAATGCAAGTAGTATAACCTTATTTTTAAGGACACGGATGCAAAGAGCTGAATTTCGTATTTTCTAAATTTCCTTGTTGGTTATCCAGCTAGTAAGAAGAATCTTAGAATTTTTTTATTAGTATATTATCCCTTTGTTTTGGAAAGGGTGAAGTTATTTATTTATTTTTTATTTGTCAGGAAGTAAAGAAACATAAAAGTTAGTATAAAAATTGGCACAAGTAATGTGAGTATAGGTCTCACTTGATAATTAATATTTAATGTAAAAAAATAAAAGAACGTAAGGTTTGTTACGTGATGGGTCACATTACATTCAAAAAAATTACCATATCACTTTAAACTAAAACACACAGGTGAGAAATAACTTTACACCGATGAAAAATAACTTTACACCGATGATAAACTGTTCTGCGTGATTTTGTACTAGTGTGTGCAAAATTAGTCCAAAGGGTAGTTTTACCCATGCAAAGTAGTTTATCACTCATGTAAAGTGATTTTGACTTATGGAAAGTGATTTCACGTATGAAAAGTGAAAAATTACTTTGCAAGTGTAAGATCACTTATCATAGGTGAAGAAACACTTAGAATCTAATTTTATACTGATGCAATGTAAGATTGCACAAGTGCAATATTATTTCAAAGGTGCAAAATGGTTTTACACCAGTGCAAAGTAAAATTACATCAGTGCAAAGTGATTTTACATTGATGCAAAGTGATTCCAAAAATGATTTAAGTGATTTACACTCGTATAAAAGTGATTTATTATTAATTTCAATACTAGTAGACTTCACCACGTGTGAGTATCTTTTTTACATAAAAAGAAAAAATATCGAGTAAAAACTATATTCACAATACTGTACGTCACTTTTTGTATCAACTTTTATATTTTCCAACCTATATCCTTTTTAACTTAGTATAAAAAATTATCCTTTTATTTTAGCAAGTATTTTTTATCTTTTGTTTAGATCGTAAAAACTCTTATAAAACGAGACCGGCACATGTAAAAACAGATAGAGTTAAATTAAAAAAAAAATTAAAATCCTTGTGATATATCGTCCTCTTTTTCCTTTCTTATTTTCAAGCACATCTTCGTTGTCTTCCAAATCCCATGTGACTTAACGGGTTTCCTTTCTTCTTACCTTTCATTATTTTCTCAATCCCTTCTTCTTCCTCCTATGGCATCACTTTTATTTTGTTACTTGCTTTCAATTGAAATGTTTGAGTTTTTTAATCAAAATCTTTACAATCATAACTCTAAAATTATTAGCTTTACGTATGTGTCCTCCAAAATCATAATTTCATGCCTTCTAGTTTTTGCAGAAGCTCTTAGTTGTAAATCTATTTGGAAGTTTTACATGTTTCTCTGTGTCAGCATTTACTTCACCTCCGCAATTCAAATTTTTTATAATTATTTCACATATTTCTAAAAGCACATACCTTTTTGATCCTATATTTTAGAATTTTAATTATTCTCCTTTACAGATTACAAATTTGAGATCCCCTCATTTACCACATATGTCATCGATACTAATTAGGCTTTGATGTGACAAACGACTTGAGAATTATCAAACCATATTATTTAAAGTGCTTAGTTACAACAAATCAAATGCACCACTTTTTGGTGAACCAAATGTACTTAATATTTAATTCTAATAGATACGAAAAAGATGCATAGTATGTAAATACACTTTTTATCGGCCTATTAAGCTTTGACATTAAAAAATGTAAAATTATTTTCAATTTAAATATGTACAAAGAAATAAGAGCATACAGGTTCCTAGTTAACTATAAATATTTAATAGTGCTTTACTAGACGAAACACACACACACACACACAAAATCCAATATTTAGAGCCACTGCCGAACTTTGCAGGTGGAGAGCATTGATGTGTTGGCGTCGGAAAAAGACGTGAAAAGAAGCTTGGAAAAAATGATTACTCATGTTAGATATTAGATATAGGTATACTTGTCGCACAAAGTACGGCAAACTGACACTGGTTACTAGTATCCGAGAGAAGTATTGAAACCACATTTATCCGAAGTGGGCAGATCTATGGACCGAGGCAAAAGACAAATGTTGCAGCTAATTCAGTTCTCTAACAGTCTTATTTGCTTTGGTCTGAAAAAAGTAATTCATAAATACATCCAGTCACACAAAAAAAAAACCCTAAATTTTGATTATTTTTGACGATTTACAAAGGCATACTCGGCGAGATCAATGGCACGAGCAAGTGCCGAAGCTTTGTTTTCACATTCCCTCTGTTCGTCGTCTGGAACGCTATCAGCTACAATACCTGCTCCTGATTGAAGATGTGCTATCCATTGCCGGCGTCTCTCGCCATCCTTATACAAATACATCGTATCGTAATGAACTCTTGTTGGGAAAATAGTGGTTCGTAAAGCTAGGGCAACGTCAAAATCTCCAGAATGAGATATCCACCCAAAGCCGCCACTATACGGTCCTCGCCGTGTTACTTCTAACTCATCAATTAGCTCCATGGCTTTTACCTGGTGTGTATTTAAAATTTTCAGATTAAAGAGATGAATTTTACTTTGATATAAAAAATATATGAATTGAGCAGATTTTGTCAAGACTTGTATTTAATTCAAAACGATTAGAGTGTTTAATTATCACAGAAGTTGTAGAAAACAACCTTTGGGGCTCCACTGACAGTTCCAACAGGCAAAGCAGCACGCAGAACATCCCAGGGGGTGAGGTCGTCAAGCAATTCGCCGGTAACCTGTTGTGAGAATATTGTATGAAAATCAGCCCTCAAGAAATACAATCTGTGGTAGAAGTAAGAGTCCTGGTGAATAATTAACTAACCCTGAGGCACTTCCGGTTCCTGTGGATGATAGCAGGAGAGAAGAAATGAAGTCCACATTACCCATCGGGGACCTACACCTAAACCAGCTGTGTGCCCTCACCCTTTATTCATTTCAATTATTCTTAACGTGCTGGGCTGAAAATATACTTTCTTTTTCTTTTGCATGTTGTGGGAACTTCACCCAAAGTTTTAATCTAGAACTACTCTTTTCCAATTTTAAAGTGTAAACTTTGTAAAAACCATATATATCCCTACCTATTTTGCACATTCGTATATATGTACAGAAATATCCACTTGCTTGTTTAGATGCTCTTATGAACTTTGAGGAGTAAAAAATAAAGTAATTTTACATAAAGCTCCCTTTCCTTTCTTTCTCCTTCACCAAAAAGCCCTCCAGCTTTCCTCTTCCTCCTCATCCACCTCTCTTCTACCCTACACCTCCTCCGGCTACCCTCCCCTCTCCTCCTCCACCCCTCATCTCCAATAGTTCCCCTCCTCCACCCCTCACTCCCGCTCTACCCCTCAGCCTCCCCATCCTTGGACCATCCTCCCCCACTCCTCCAACCCCTTCCTCTGCCCTTCACTTCTCCTCAGACCCTCCTCTGCTCCTCCAGCCCCCTGCCTCCACCCCTCTGCCTCCCCCTTCTTCCTTTGGCTCCCCCTCAGTCTCCTCTTCCTCCTCTCCTTCGGTCCCTCCTCCTGCCTCCTCTCACTGCTCCTCCCACGTCACTGTTGTTGAGATGAGGGATGAGAGGTGGAGGAGAAAAGGGATGAGAGATAGAGGATTGATTTGGAAAACAGATAACAAACTTTAGGATCTTTTAAAAAAAGCCTTTAATTTTTACTTCAATATTTTTTTAAGGGTGTGAAATTTAATAAATTAAAATTTATGAGGACATATATGTCAATACAAAAAAATATATACGAATATACAAAATCAGCAAGGATATATGTGTCTTTTCCAAATTTTACAGGTATATATATGTGAAAAGCCCTATTTTTCATTCAAGTGTAAAGTAAGATGGATACACAATAAAAGAAACAAGGATCCTAGGAAACAAATGTTTACCACAAATGTTGGTCTCAAACTGGGTCAAGCTGGCCTGTTTAGCTACTCATTCCCATTTGACACATCGGTTATTTTGGGCCAAAAATTAGCACAACTCAGACTAAGCTCATTTGCTCTTTCTCTTGGCTTCACTTCAAAGTTCAAACTTCAAACACCCAAGCCTAACCATTAAGCCCACAAATTTTTAGCATGGTGTTGACCCACATTTTTTTCCGTCAAAGAATTACATCGTTCATTTCCACATTTACACCAATGTAAAATATTGAAAATAACATTTCCAACACACACCTGCTCGTCCTAAATAAATTGTCGTTCCTCTGAAGCCAGAGCACCCATAAGCCTTCCACAAATCTCTCTGCAACTGTCTGTATTGCTACCTCCTATCCTGAAGACCCTCGAAAAAGTAGGCACATTGCCTTCCAATGAAAACCCTATCATGTCTAGGTCAGACAAGTCACAGAAAAAACAAGTGGCATTATCCTGCAGTTTGATCCACACCGAGTACATGCAACATCACAATCAGAGACCATCTGTTCTGAACGGCTTAGCAACACGCCTCCTCTCTTACATGAGAGCCAAGTGAACAACCTGATTTCAAGTGGGGCCTTAAGAATCCATAACAACTTCACTTCCACTGCAAATCATCATCATTAGAAGCCATCCGACCCCACAAGATCAAGTAAGTCCTTTTTATTGAAAACCTTCCCACTTACGAGGTTGGAGAATCAGCAACCTGCTCCATTAATCATCACTTCATGACAACAGCTAGAGATCAGCAAATTTAGTGCAGCTAACCAACAGCCCTCCCCGTCACTCAAGGGCCATCCCAACGTTGTGCAACTATGGGCCCCGTTTGCACCGGAAGAAGAAAAAGTCTAGTACTAAAATAGTCCAAGGCCCTGGATCTTCTCCAATAATCCTACCAAAGTTACAAGGCATCAATTGATCCCAGCATTGGAGAAATGCATGAAGAAACCTTCAACATGATGATATGGATATAACCCTGTAGTAACTGGAAGCTTCTCGAGGAACAATTTCCCTTCTGTCCTAACTTATAATTACTCTATGATAGGCTCCAAGCATCTTAATCTACAAGTCCTCCCCATTCTACATCGATTTAAAAAGCAGCACCTCATTGAAATTTTGCAGGGAGAACCGACCTTACTTATCAACGGGCTGACAAACCCCACCCCATGTCCAGTCTTCCGCTTGTCAGTTGTCTAGAATGCCAGCGGAAGCTTGAGTTATACGCTGACACGAGTAGGTGAAGATATGTCTCTAATATATGTCACTATCTTTTGAAAATAATATAGCTAAATAAATGAAGACAACAATGAAAGTTGAAAATCTTTTTCCTAAAGAACAAAAATGAACTTACGGTGGAACTGATGTGTTGAACATGAGAATATTTTTCAACATTCATAAGTTTCTCCACCTTTACAGTACCAGGTTTTGAAACCTGAAAAAAAATAGTAAAAGTTAGATCCATAAAATATAAATCTACAAAAATTTTTAAAAATACTATCATTTATACTATATAACAAAAAGTTCTTCATTTTGCCATGATAAAGCATGCAGACAGCCAACAATCAAGGACAGAAAATGCAATTTACAAATACCATCATCATTTCATTGGATTTTCTTACGGCTATGTTAGGCTTCTACATAGGTCAAATGCTTAAACAAACCTAATTACAGATTACACCAAGAAAACTTGCCACTTTGACCATGATGCTTTTCGTCTTTACTTGGTGCACCAAGTGACAACTATAGTTCATCTCCTTGGCAACCAGTCAATAACTACCATCACATGAGTTCTATCCCCATATTTAAGCCTGTAATTTGCAGTGCTACCGGTTGCTTCCTGTCCATAAGCAAGTGACGTCAATTTACCACCCACTTTGTTTAACATACATTGTCCTCCTTTTGCAACTAATCCTCTCCTGTCAGTAAACCTAACCACCAAACTATATTATGAACACAATGATCCCATACATGTATTCAGATTATAAACTGGCTGTGTAAGTATAACATCTGATTTCACAGAATCTAACAACATGTATTAAACCGAGCAGAACTGAGATAGATTCCAACAGCAAGAAGAAATTATTTTAAGCACAAACATTAACTCTCAGCAACAAAACAGAAATGATTCAGGAGAAACTCAAACTGTAGGGAGCCAATCTGGTCAACTGATCTCGAAGATGGTATGCTATACCTTTCCAACATCATTTCTGCCTAAATCAACCAGCATGATGTGCTCTGCACATTGCTTTTCATCTTTCAGGAGAAGTTGTTCTAACATTTTATCCTCTGCCTCTGTCTTGCCTCTCCTTACTGTACCCGCAAGTGGTCTGTTAGTAATTTTCCCCTGTTAAAAAGCACCACATATACAAGTCACTAATATAAACACTGCCTTTCAGCACCCAGAAGATAAAAGCTCAGACAAAAATATCTTTGCAGATATACTAATTACGATGGAGACGGGCACCTACTATTCTATGCGACAAGAAGATACAACAAAACATGGATGATAAATGCTGCGAAGTAGTAAAACCAACCAATATTGTACGAGGCTAGATGCTGCTCTAGCAATAGTCAGAGAGGGCAGAGGACGATGATGATCACAAGAATGAGGATGTGAAGTGGACACATTACTAGAAAATGAAAGATAAAGATATTTAATATGTTGTAAAAAGAAAAAAATCAGAGTGGCACCAATAAATGACTAGGAGACGGGAATATCCATGGTTTTTTTTATTTAGAGAGCTAGCTTAAGGATGTGCTATGAGGTGTCAAATATGGTTCATGGGCCTTGCAAAAGATGCTATGGACAAAAAAAAAAGATAGATGAAAATTTATTAAGCATAGCTTTGTTTAGGATGAGGTATGATGAAAGACAGACCAAATTACTAGCAATAAATTCACATAACCAACCCCCTCGATGTGTAAAAGAGCTGCCTCATCCATTGTTTTATTTTGTCAGCTCATAAATTTCCAAATTTCACTATCTATTAAAGAAAATAGAGAAACTACCTCCACAAGAAATCCTAGTAATATGGTAGCTGTCATATTTGTTGTCATATAGAATGGCTCATTAAATTAGAACATATAATGTGTCAGAAATTCAAGGCAGGCCTAGAACATTTTTTTTTTATTCTAGTGATAGCCCATTCCAAATCATTTAAATTTAGTCGTTGAAATTCTCAACAGCAATCTAGTGAACTCTTATAAGTGAACCTCAAAGAACAACAGCTATCAACCAAACAATACCAACAGAAATGCATGTTGAAAACCATCAGATGCTATAAAACAACTAGTTAATCTAAAGAAACAGATATTTGATCAAAGAAAAATTCCAAAACTGCTATGAAAAGGACGAAACATGTCTATAAGTGGCTCTGTCAGTTATTGCAATAATTATTTCCACTTACTTTCTTCACACGAGTTAGAATCTCTGGGCTTGATGCAACAAGAATGCATCCTCTAGCCTGACAATAAAATAATCCATGAAAAGATTTAGCATGAATGGATTTGATTTTTAAAAAATAAAATTCAGAGTTAAATCAAATAATGAGGTCCCCTTAAAAAATAATAATAATAAGTAACGAGACTGCTTTCTCAATGGTAACAATCAATATCTTGAGATAATTTCAATCATGAAGCCACAAAATGCTAAGCACCTGTAAGTAAGCCATGTATGGACTGGGGTTCACGACACGTAGAGCTCTATATACTTCAAAGGGATCGGCAAATGTTCGATGTTCAAAGCGCTGGCTCAGGACAATCTGGAAAATATCCCCAGCTAGGATATGCTCTTTTGCCTGCATAACTGCTGTTTTATATGCTTCACTTGTCATGCTTGATGTCTTCAGAGTTTTCCCAAATAGGCGAGTATGCAATCCTATATGCCCAGAAGATAATCTTGGTCTAGAAAAATTTTGAAGAGAGTATAATTACTTTTTGAAGATAACAAAGGATAATCACTAGCCATCGCCATACAAAATATAACGAGCAATCACAAATCATAGAAGTATTCTAAACTTACACATCAATATTTTGTATCCTTGCTCGTAAAATCTCTAATTGTTGCTTTCCATGAAGATAGGCCTTTTCAATAGATGAATGTCTATCTACTCGAACCCAATGTACTGCATAAGCTGTCTAAAATTCCAAGACATATGTTAGATTATCCACTAAAGACATCCAATTAATCTGCGAAGATAAAATAAAATAACTAAGGCACATGATTAGATGTGAAATAGTTAAGCCACATAGTTGCCTTCCAATCCCAGAGGTGGCCACTAAAAATAAAAGTAGCTTACGTTAGAGTTTATTGGAAAAATGTTCTTATGAAGGTGCAAATTACCTTCTCAAAATTACTGAAACTGCAAAAGGCACATGATTTTGCAAAGGCAGCTTTAAGGAAAATGGTATAATATGAATAGACAATAGGTCTTGCTTATATATAAAGGATCAATAGTACAGCAGCAGCTGATCAATGGTGGACGAGTAACAATGCTGGAGGACCAAGTAAAAATGTTCATTCAGATTCAAGATCGCAAAACTGGTACGTGGTATTTAGTAGAGGTTATTACCAAGAAATATGTGGTATTGTGGGTACGTAACCAGGATCCATCAATTTTGTAACTTTTAATAATACCCATTTTGGCACCTCATATATTGCATGCAAATTCATTTTTGAAAGGTTGATGTATATAAGCACGTGCACACGTGCACACATGTGCGGAGGAAAATTATCTAATAAGCCTAAGGGTCAAATAACTTATTTGAGCCCATTATAAAATGATGTTATACATTTTAGGGGGGTTTTATATATATACTGCTGTAAACTTTCGATAAGATGTACATACCCCTATGTTTTTGATATTTATGTATATCCCCCTATAAACTTGCTCTGTTAAAGCTGTATGCCCTTGCTCCGTTAAACTGAATGGAAAACGTCAAAAAAATATTAAAAAAAAAAGAAAATTTATATTTTCATCCTCTTATTTTTCCCCTAAACCCTCACACCTCCTCCTCCCCTTTCCTCTCCTCCGACCTTGGCGAACTCGCTCCCAGACCTACATCCGCTGGCAGCAACCCCACCGTTTAGAACACCACGGCGTTCGCACGACCACCTCCCCTACTACAATCCCAAGGCCCATTGCGTATGCGGGATACGATGGCATCACGTACGGCAGCATCGAGATGGTGAAGATGGTGAGCTTGTTGTAGGTGGCTGTGCGGAGGCCGTAGTAGGGGAGGTGGCGGTGGATGCGCTAGAGGAGGGGGAGGGGGAGGTGTGAGGGTTTAGGGGAAAAATTGAAGGATGAAAATATAAATTTTCTTATTATTTTATTATTTTTTTGATGTTTTCTGTTTGGTTTAACGAAGCAGGGGCATACGGCCTTAATGGAGCAAGTTTATAGAGGTATATACGTAAATATCAATAACATGAAGGTATATATGTCTTATCGAAAGTTTACAGGAGTATATATATGTAAAAGCCCCCTACATTTTACAAAGGGCTTTTAGATAAATGTTAGTAAAAACCATCAAAATTACGCATTTGCCATCGTGTTCCCAATATTTAATTAAACACCACTGTTTAACGATATTGTCATGCCATTAGTCAACACCGTTAAAGATAACTGTTTTGGACATAAAAGTAAGAAAATTTTGTTTTTCAACCCCTACATTATTTATTTTATACACTTCCTTTTTTTAGCCTCTCCACTTTATTCCCTCCTTCCTCCATCCTTCTCTACCCCACCACCCGCACATCTATTCCTCCACCTATACGAGGGTGATGCAGCAACTCCGAGAGATCTTCTAGAGGGTCGACATTGACATTGTGGGGGGCTCAAGGGAGGGGAGGGTAGTGATTGTGGTAGCCTCTCCCTCCACCTTATTCCCTCCTTCCTCAACCCTTCTCTACCCCACCACCCGCATATCTCTTCCTCCACCTATAAGAGGATGATGGAGCAACTCCGGGAGATCTTCTAGAGGTTCGACATTGACATGGTGGGGGGCTCAAGGGAAGGGAGGCTAGTGATCGTGGGTAAAGGGGTGATTGAAGGGGTAAGGGAGATGTAAAGACCCGTTCTGTCCTGAGCCTTTTAAGACGTCTGGACTGTCAGTCAGGCGTCTGATTAGACGTCTGAAGCCCTTTCCAGACGTCTGTTAATCGAAAATTTGGTACGTGACTTCGCGTGTGCACGTGAGCTGCATGGAGACAGTACTCTCTCTCTTTCCCTCTCCCCTCCTCCACCGAACCCTAACGGACCACCTTTATAAACCCCTCTTCTCCTCTCTCGTTCTCCCCACTCCACAGCCACCTTCTTCTCTTCCTCTCCACCACAGCGAGAGGAGAGTGCACGAGAGAGAGCGCGAGAGCGGCGACGAGGAAAGGCGGTGTGAGGAGAGGAGCTTGAGCTCGCGAGCTCGTATGGGAGCTCGTCGGAGAGCGCATAACCGGAGCGGCGCGTGCGGGAGGAGAGCGTCGGGGGAGTCGTCCTCGACATTGCTGCAGCCGGAGCTGCAAGCGAGGAGGTGAGATCGCAGCTGCACGCGACGAGGGAGAGCAGGAGGTTCTGGTTCTAGGTGTTTCTTAGAATCAGACGTCTGAAGTGACGTCTGGATGACGGAGTGGACGTCTGGAGTCAGATCTTCTCGAAGGTACATTTTCTTTTGCAGATACGGCCATGCAAGCCGCTCCATAGCTACATTTTGCGTGGCTTATTGTGGGAGATTTTGCTGTCGCGTGCAGGGATTTCTTCGGAAAGGCACGGGACACGCCCTCCCACGCGTTTCAGACGTCTGGGTAGCTTACCAGACGGCTAGAAGCACTCCCAGACATCCGGAGATAAGGTCAGACGTCTGGAGCTGGGTCCAGACGGTCCAGAAGAGGTCTTGGACGTTTGACGTCAATGCAGAGTCTAAGGTGCGTTTCTAGTCACTTTTAAGACGTATGGACATTGTGCCAGACGTCTAATTTTGGTCTGTAGGTCTGTTTTTGACCCGTTCAGGATCCGTTTAAGGTCTGTTTTACGCAAACAAGTTATCGGTGTTCTCCTTGAGAGTTCCTCTACTTGTTAGAAGGCATTTTATACTGTTCTGAATGTTCTATTGTAATTGTTCCTTATTATAGAACTTCGTTCCGTTGCGGGTTTGGGACTTGTTGAGGCACGTGAGCTTGCCGTTCGAGCCCCTAACACTCCTGGATTGTCCGGTAGAGTTGCTTTCCCTAATTTAATTATAAACCTAAATGCATGTGTGGATTGAATAACTAGAACCTAGAATATGGCATGAATCCCAGGACGAGAAGTACTTGAAATATCTATATGCGTGATTGAATTGCAGTCTTGAATGAGTAGACAGAAATGTTAACTACCATCTAATGAACAAGAGCTGCCTGTGAAATATGAATTACCTGTGCTAGTTAAACAGTTACATATGACCTTACCTGTTGTATACATTAAACGATAGAATACGAGCTGCATGTGTATAACCTGAGAATGAAAATGTGATTGATAGAAATACGAGCTGCATGTGTATAACTTGAGAATGAAAATGTGATTGATGAAACCTGGTATGGAATGACATGAGAAATATGAGCATGAACCCTACGGAGAATTAGGAGTAGAGCTCCTGGAAATAAATGGAATGGGTCTGGAAATGTGAGTGGGGAAGTGTGCTGACCTTTGAGTACGTGGTACCAAAGAAAGCGACTGTCCCCTGTTTAGTGTAGAGCGGAACTAGCCGCCCTTGGGTTGGGACCAAGGGTTAGGATTGGCCACTCTACACTGACTTCTTGACCCTCGTGTACACTGTACTGGGAAGAGCTACTAGTGTAGGGAGAGAGCTAGCCACCCCACGGGACTCGGGGTTCAGCTAGCCACCCTATACCGACTTGTTAAGCCCACTAGGCAAACCAGGGTAGTTAGACGAGGGTACGCGGACTGTGAAGGGGCGAAACCCTTGTTTGGTTCTTAAGGGCTAACCCCCTGTTATTGAGAGGGCTAGGCCCTATACTGTTCCGTGTTGCACTTTAGGCGCACCCATTAGCGGAAACAACTGACCGCGTGCCACTACGAGGTAGCTACCCGTGTGCTTATCGCGCGTGCCGTAGTCACCGTTACGTCTGTCCGTGACCTTGGGGTAGTTGACTGGGTGTAGGATCACTACGGGGGACTCTTCCGGCCAGGAGAGCACCATGTGTGCCTTCTACTCTTTAGAAAAGATTGCAATCAAGATCGTTCCCACGAGGAACATTCAAGATCAAGAAAGAGATTTGAAAATATAAACCAATGGGTGAAAAGGAATAACTTGTAAATTAAATAATTGAAATAGCTAGTTTACCTATTAACTTTTACTGCTTTAGTTAGTTGGTTGCCACTCTACTCAGCGTTCACTGACTGTGTTTACTCATAACCCTTTTTAGGTCCAGGTGTTGTGCAGCCCGAGTCTCCAATTGCAGAGGATGCTGGGCCCAGTAGAGCCCAGTAGCTGCAGTCTTCTATTGTAGTACTTTCTGTTGCTAGTGAGTTTCAGACTTTTGTGCCTCTACATTTCTGTACCTGGTTTCCCTTTTACTGTTATGATGGTGATATGTATTGTAGCAGCTTTTACTTTCTTTACTGCTGTACTCTTTTACTGTTGGACGACTGGGTCCTGGGATTAGTCGAGTCGAGCCGGTCTCGGATCCTGTAGGGATTTGGGAACCGGGTAGTAACAAGATGATATCAGAGCAAGGTCGTCCCAAGAAATGAATCAACTAACTTGAGAATAACCAATTCATGTGCATGTAACTAGAGTAACCATCACAATGTACCTTTTGACATCTGTTCTGAGGATCTTTTGCTGAATGTTCGTTAGAGTTGACGTCTTTTTTTTTTTTTTTTCGCGTCTCCTTGCAGGAGATGCCTCAATGTAGAGTCCTTGAGGCGGGCCGCGAACGTGGCCGTGGACGAGGTCGGAGGGGCGGACAGGCTGGGCCCGAGGTTTCAGTGGACCAGCCACTTCTTTCGGGAGTTTAGGTCCAGGACCTCGCCTAATTGATACGGGATATAGTACGAGAGGAGCTCCACCTGCCTCCACGGACGCCTCTCCCTGGGGACGTGGAGGGGGAGTCCTCTGTGGGACCGCGAGACCGTAGCAACGCTGGACGAGGGGGAGGGGGTGGCCCTCCACCACCCCCACCACACTCTGACACTTCCGAGCACGAGCCCTCCCTGCCTGGAGACGTGGCCGTTCCCCTAATATAGCAGCACTACGAGCTTTTCGGACAGCTCTGGAAATTGAAGCCCCCTCCTTCAAAGGGGATAAGGACCCGTCTGAGGCGAAGGACTAGTTGGAGCAGATCGAAAAGGTATTTGACACCCTTTGCCCCCCTGCGGAGTGCCGCGTGGCCTTTGCCACATACCAGCTGGAGAGCGCGACACAGGTGGTGGAGGGCAGTCAGAGGCCAGGAGAGGGCAAAACTGATGTGGAACCAGTTTATGACCCTCTTCTGCAAGCAGTATTTCCCGCAGACGTTGTAGGATCAGAAGCGGGAGTTCCACACTCTTTGCCAGGGGACGATGACTGTTAACGCGTATCGTACATGTTTTCTGGAGCTGTCACATTTTGCTGCGACAGCTGTGGCTACTGAGGAGGAGCACCTGTGGAGGTTCACTCAGGGGCTCCGACCTGCCATTCGGGGGTACGTCAAACCCCTGAAGCTGCCCACCTTCTCAATAGTGGAGGCAGCTATAACGTATGAGGAGACCAACTCAGCTGCACGAGACACTGATAGCGGACGGAAGAGGCCCTACCAGCCAGAGTACTCACAGGGCTGACGAGAGAGGAGGCACGCAGCGCCTGTAGGAGAGTCGTCTCGCTTTGCGGGACCGCCAGTGACCTTTGGGGGCCCTCGACAGGGGCCAACTGCCAGCACTGGATCCCCACCCAGCCGTCAGCAAGGACCTACCGAGGGAGGGAGTCAAGTCCCCCTCTGCTACCAATGTGGCCAGCCGGGCCACATCAGGAGGGACTACCCGTCTAAGGCTGGAGCGTAGCACATGCTCCCCGCACCGAGCACTGGAGGCCAAGCAGGTGGCCGTGATTCCCAAGCGCGTGGGAGAGGACAGCAGTCGCGGGGAGGGTACCGGCCAACGGCTACCCGTCCGACGCAAAGTGTGGCTGCTTCTTCTGCGCCGAGAGCTGAGGGGCATATAACGCCCTGACACACAGGGATGCCAGGACATCAGGTTCAGTGGTGGCAGGTATGGTTACAGTTTCTGGCAGATTAGTTTACGTACTTTTTTATTCCGGTGCCACGCACTCGTTTGTTGCTGCGAGTTTTGTTAATTTGGGACAGGACTGTGCTAGAGGATCCTTTTGTGATCAGAAATTCAGGTGGTCAGTTGTTTGTAGCTGAGGAGGTTTACACAGACTGTAAGGTCAGTGTTAGGGGATACAGCCTCCTTGCTTACCTGATTGTGATACCGATGGAGGATTTTGGCGTGATTCTGGGGATGGATTGGTTGTCCGCTTACCACGCTTTGGTGGACTGTTTTGAGAGGAAGATTGTCTTCTCCATACTGGAGATGCCTTCTTTTGAGTTTCACGGACATCCGGTCGACGGAGGCTTCAGACGCATTTTTGCACTTCGAGCAGCGAGACTTTTGGACCAAGGGTGTGAGGGCTTTCTGGCTTGTGTAATGCCAGAGCCCAGCCCTGTGGCAGACTTCCAGAACATCCCGGTGGTCAGAGAGTACCCCGACGTGTTTCCAGAGGAGCTGCCAAGACTACCGCCTGAGCGTGAGATCGAGTTTGAGATCTCACTGGTACCGAGGACTAGCCCCATTTTTACAGCACCGTACAGGATAGCACCACTTGAACTGCGAGAGCTTAAGTCCCAGTTGCATGACCTATTGAAGGACTTTGTGAGGCCCAGTGCATCCCCATGGGGAGCTCCGGTGTTATTTGTGAAGGATGGTACCCTACACCTTTATGTGGACTACAGACAGCTGAATAGGATCACCATCAAGAACAAGTATCCGCTGTCGATGATTGATGATTTGTTTAACTAGTTTCGAGGTGCCACGGTAGTCTTCAAGATAGATTTGAGATCTGGCTACCACCAGTTGAGGATCAGGGAGACCGACGTCACCAAGACAGCTTTCTACACCCGGTACGGACACTACAAGTTTTTGGTCATGCCATTTGGGCTGACCAACGCCCCGCTGCCTTCATGGATTTGATGAACCATGTGTTCAAACCGTATCTGGATCAGTTTGTGGTGATTTTTATTGATGATGTGCTCATTTACTCGCAGGATCAGGCGTAACACGGACAGCACTTGCAGATGATTCTGGACACATTGAGACGATGTAGGTTGTAGGTCCAAATACAGGAAGTGCGAGTTTTTGTTGAGGTAGGTGACCTTCTTAGGTCATGTGATTTCAGGGGATGGCTTGGCTGTGGATCTAGCCAAGGTAGAGGTAGTATTCAAGTGGGAGAGGCCACATACAGTGACGGAGATCCGTACTTTCTTGGGACTAGCAGGTTACTACCAGCGGTTTATTAGGGGTTTCTCGCAGATTGCACGTCCTATGACTTAGTTGACCTGGAAGGACATGCCCTTTGTTTGGACAGACGCTTATGAGACGTGTTTTCAGGAGTTGAAGGAGAGGTTGACTTCAGCTCTTGTGCTTACCATCCCAGACAGCAGTAGCGATATTGTGGTATACACGGACGCTTCGTTGCAGGGGTTAGGGGGCGTACTCATGCAGCGGGATCACGTTGTCGCTTACGCTTCGTGGCAACTGAAACCCCATGAGCATAGCTACCCTACCCATGACTTAGAGCTGGCAGTTGTCGTCTTCGCGCTGAAGACATGGAAGCACTACCTTTACGGTGAGACATTTAAAATATTCACGGATCATAAGAGCCTCAAGTATTTGTTTGATCAGAAGGAGCTTAACATGAGACAGAGACAATTGGTTAGAGCTCCTAAAGGACTATGACTGCAGCATCTCCTACCATCCGGGGAAGGCCAACGTGGTGGCTGACGCCTTGAGCTGAAAGACGCCCACCCACTTGGCCAACTTACAGGTACAGAGTTGGAAACTTATGGAGGAGTTAGGCAGTTGGCGACCCCTAGAGTTACAGGGGTATTGTGGGACAGTGACAGTGACACGACAGACGAGACCAGAGCTGATAGACCGCATCATTACAGGACAGATGACAGATCCGTACCTGCAGTCGTTGCAAGACAAAGTACTGTCGGGGGACCCAGGAGACTTCTCCTTTACAGACGAGGTGCTACGTATGAGGGGACGTTTGTGCACTCCTAGGGACAAGGAGTTGTTGAGAGCTCCTAACTTAGGTGCACGGGTCCAGGTTCACCACACATTCCGGAAACACGAGGATGTACCATGATGTGAAACGTGACTTTTGGTGGAGAGGGATGAAGCGGGATGTAGGTGAGTTCGTTCAGCAGTGTTTGGTGTGCCAGCAGGTGAAGGCCGAGCATCAGAGGCTTGTAGGACTGTTGCAGCCACTTCCTATGCCAGAGTGGAAGTGAAAGAGCATCACCATGGACTTAGTGGTGGACCTGCCTGTTACCCAACAGGGACATGTCGCAGTCTGGGTGATTGTTGACAGATTGACAAAGATGGCACATTTCTTGCCAATCCGAGTCACCTTGAGACCAGCACAGTTGGCAGAGAGATACTCGTGACGTGGTATGTCTGCACAGAACTCCGTGTAAGATTGTTTCCGACCGGGATACCCGTTTTACTTCCCAGTTTTAAGCTGAGTTGCAGCAAGCGTTTGGGACACGGTTGAGGTTCAGTATGACGTACCACCCCCAGATAGACGGACAATCAAAGCGCACGATACAGACACTTGAGGACCTTTTACGCACCTGTGTACTGGACTGGAAGGGTTCTTGAGAGGAACACTTACCCCTAACAGAGTTTACGTATAATAACAGTTATCACTCGAGTATTGGCATGGCACCCAACGAGGCTCTGTACGGATGGAGGTTTACTGCGCCCTTGAGTTGGGTTGAGGTGAGGACCAAGTGGGAGGTTGGCCCCCAGCTAATCCGACAGAGTTAGGAGGTGATAGAGTAGATTCACAGACAACTTCGCACTGTCAAGAGCAGACAGAAGAGTTATGCCAATCAGAAGCGCAGAGAGGTGCAGTTCGAGGTTGGGGATCACGTCTTTCTTCATATTTCGCCCACAAAGGACCTGCAGTGTTTTAGGGTGAAAGGGAAGTTTGCGCCGAGGTTTGTGGGGTCATTTGAGGTCTTGGAGCAGGTAGGACCCGTTGCTTACAGGCTTGCCCTTCCTCCCTAACTTTCTGATGTGTACGACGTGTTCTACGTGTCCAACCTCAGGAAGTATGTCGCTGATCCTAGCCACGTTCTAAGCTGCGTGAGAAGAGGAGCTTGAGCTCACAAGCTCGTGTGGGAGCTCATCGGAGGGTGCACGGCCGGAGCGGCGCATACGGGAGGAGAACGTCGGGGGAGTCGTCCTCGACACTGCTGCAGGTGAGGAGGCGAGGCCGTGACTGCACGAGGCGAGGGAGGGCAGGAGGCTCTGGTTCTAGGTGTTTCCCAGAGTCAGACTTTGGAGTGACATCCAGACGGAGTGGACGTCTGGAGACGACTCCAGACGTCTTAAGGCAGATCTTTGCGAAGGTACGTTTCCTTTTGCGGATATGGCCATGCAGGTCGCTCCGTAGCTACGTTTTGCATGGCTTATTGTGGGAGATTTTGCTGTTGCATGCAGAGATTACTTCGGAAAGGTGTGGGACACGCCCTCCCACGCGTTTCAGATGTCTGGGCAGCTTACCAGACGGCTGGAAGCACTCCCAGACGTCCGAAGAGGAGGTCGGAAGTTTGGAGCTGGGTCTAGACGGTCTAGAAGAGGTTCTGGACGTCTGGGGTCGACGCAGAGCCTGAGGTGCATTTCTGGTCACTTTTAAAACATCTGGACATTGTGCTAGACGTCTGATTTTGGTTTGTAGCTCTGTTTTTGACCCGTTTAGGGTCCGTTTGAGGTTCGTTTTACGCAAACAAGTTATCGGTGTTTTCCTTGAGAGTTTCTCTACTTGTTAGAAGGCCTTTTATACCGTTCTAAATGTTCCATTGTGATTGTTCCTTATTATAAGACTTCATTCCGTTGCGGGTTTGGGGCTTGCTGAGGCATGTGAGCCTGCCGTTCGAGCCCCCAATACTCCTAGGTTGTCAGGTAGAGTGGCTTTCCCTAATTTAATTATAAACCTAAATGCATGTGTGGATTGAATAACTAGAACCTAGGATATGACATGAATCCTCGGACGAGAAATACTTAAAATGTCAGTATGCATGATTGAATTGCAGTCTTAAATGAGTAGACAGAAATGTTAACTGCCTGTTAATGAACAAGAGTTGCCTGTGAAATATGAATTACCTGTGCTAGTTAAACAGTTATATGAAACCTTACCTGTTGTATACGTTAAACGATAGAATACGAGCTACATGTGTATAACCTGAGAATGAAAATGTGAATGATAGAAATACAAGCTGCATGTGTATAACCAGAGAATGGAAATGTGAATGATGAAACCTGATATGGAATGACATGAGAAATATGAGCATGAACCTTACGGAGAATTAGGAGTAACGCTCCTGGAAATAAATGGAATGGATCTGGAAATGTGAGTGGGGAAGTGTGCTGGCCCTTGAGTACGTGGTACCAAAGAGAGCGACTGTCCCCTGTTTAGTGTAGAGCGGAACTAGCCGCCCTTGAGTTGGGACCAGGGGTTAGGATTGGCCATTCTACACCGACTTCTTGGCCCTTGTGTATATTGTATCGGGGAGAGCTACTAATGTAGGGAGAGAGCTAGCCACCCCATGGGGCCCGGGGTTCAACTAGCCACCCTATACCGACTTGTTAAGCCCACTAGGCAAACCAAGGTAGTCAGGCGAAGGTACACGGACTGTGGAGGGACGAGACCCTTTATTTGGTTCTTAGGGGCTAGACCCCTGTTACTGAAAGGACTAGGCCCTATATTGTTCCGTGTTGTACTTTGGGCATACCCGTTAGAGGAAACAATTGACCGCATGCCAGTGCGGGGTCGCTACCCGTGCTCTTATCGCGCGTGCTGTAGTCACCGTTTCGTATGTCCGTGACCTTAGGGTGGTTGACTGGGTGTAAGATCACCACAGGGGACTCCCGACCAGGAGAGCACCACGTGTGCCTTACTCTTCGGAAAAGACTGCAATCAAGATCGTTCCAACGAGGAACATTCGAGATCAAGAAAGAGATTTAAAAATATAAACCAATGGGTGAAAAGGAATAACCTGTAAATTAAAGAATTGGAATAGCTAGTTTACTTGATAGCTTTTACTGCTTTAGTTAGTTGATTGCCACTCTACTCAGCGTTCGCTGACTGTGTTTACTCAACCCTTTTCAGGTCCAGGTGTTGAGCAGCCCGACTTTTCGACTGCAGAGGGTGCTGGACCCAGTAAAGCCCAGTAACTGTAGTCTTCTGTTGTAGTACTTTCTATTAGTGAGTTTGACTTTTGTACCTTTACATTTCTGTACCTTATTTCCGTTTTACTGTTGTGATGATATGTACTGTAGCAGCTTTTACTTTTTTTACTGCTGTACTCTTTTACTGTTAGTTGCTTAGCATAGTGAATGTGGCTTACTTTCCTGCTTTTTGGTTATTTCTTGTTGGACGACTGGATCTTGGGATTAGTCGAGTCGAGCCGATCTTAGATCCTGTAGGGATTCGGGAACCGGGTCGTAACAAGAGGCCTGGCCAGAGGTGGCCATGCAATGGTTGCAGCAGGGGGTGGTCAGGTGGGTTAGGGGGGAAGGACAGCGGTGGAGAGTGAGGAGGGTGGTGGGTGGGGTAAGGGAAGGAGGTGACTGTGTGGTAGTGGTGCAGGGGGTGAAGGGGGTGGTCATCAAGGGCTGAGGGAGGGTATGGGGTGTTGTAGGATGGATTGCAGGGGGTGGAAGGGTGTAAGAAAGGGGAGGGGAAGGCGGTCCGATGGTGGTAGGTGCCTTGCGAGGGTGATCAAGGGAAGGGGTGCGTAAGGAAAGCGACGGAGCAACGCAAGCAAGTTAGAAAAGGGAGGGTGGTGGAGGGGGTGAGGAAGGTAGTGGGAACCAATGGTGGTGATCAGAGGCCAGTTGGGGGGGGGGGTAGCTAAGGGACTATAGGAGGTGAAAAGGCAGGAGAGATGGGAGGGGGTGATTACGGATGGGTAGGTCTAACCTTGCCGGAGAGGAGAGTCGAGGTGCAGTTGAAAAGGTAATGGTGAGGTGAAGGGTGAAGGCAAAGGGGTGGGGAGGAAAGTAAGGGGGTGTAAAAAGAGAAAAGAAAGGTGGAAGGAAAAAAATGATAATTTAAGGTTAGAAAATTAAAATTTCCTTACTTTTATGTCCAATATCATTATCTTTAATGATGTTAACTACCAACAAGGCAATTTCATTAAATTCGTCAACTTTTAAGTGTCGGTTAATTAAATATTGGGATCATGATGGTAAGCACATAATTTCGATGATTTTCAATGACATCTATGTAAAAATCCCTTTTATAAAGCTATTATGTATTTTACAAAAGCTAGTCGTATTGTATCATTACAAAATCAAAACCTATTTTATAAAACATGACTTGCAATCTACAAAGTTAGCTTGCAATTTGCAAAGCAATACTTTTACAAAATTTTCATTAATATGATCATATAAAACCATTTCCATTTTCAATGAAATTCCATGTACGACCAACCCAACCAATAAACTTTCAATCCATATGTTTGGATTTCTTATTTAAGAATCCATGCCACTTACAAGGGCCATGCTTTCTTGTGACGGTTGGCAACATTGTAGATGGTCTAAATCCCAACAAGGTGAGAAAGCTACATCTATAGTCCCAAGTCCATCTTTTTGGAATCAAGTTTTAGTTGCAATGAAGATTTTTACTCTTTTGATTCATCTATTGGGAGTTGTACGGTGCCAAAGGGACTGATGTAGATAAAATCTTGGAGGATGTTCCCTTATTTATAGAAGAGAAGGACGAATACTAAATTTTAATATTTTCTCGAGATGTTTCTCATGAAGAGTTGGGAGTGTTGGTTATAAAACTTCGTTTTCTTATCTACTTGGTACTTTATATAGCATTCGAAATTAAAAACTTGTCTCCTTAAATTAATGATCCACCAATTTTAGCTTTCTTGTCACGTTTTATGTGATATGACAGCCATTTGTCAAAAGCTAGATTGAGAATGTGCATGTAAAAAAAATAGTAGTAATACATATGTACATAATTTAATTTATATATATGTATATATATTTATAATAATATATAATTATATTTAAGTTTTTAGATGTAGGAGAGAATGAAATATTTTATTTCAAAAGGAAACCCTAGCCTTGTATATAGAAAGAGGATTAAAAATTACATATATGTCCATAAAGAAATAGATAATAGCAAAGAACTAAAAAATAACATGACTAACACTCCACCTCAAGTTGAAGAATAGATTTCTATCAAGCCCAACTTGTTACATAGGAACACATGTCTCTTCTTTATCAGCATTGTCATGAGAATATCTGCAAGGTGAAGCTCAGAGGACACATGAGGAGTAGCTATTTTCCCTTTTATCACGACATTCCGAATGAAGTGGCAGCTCAATGTACTTCATTCTCTCATGGAATACAAGATTGAAAACAATGTATGTGGCTAACTTGTCGTAGAACATAGGAACTAGGCTCTTCACTTGGACTCTAAAATTAACTAGAAAGTGACCCATATGACCTCACATGCAATATGCACCATCGCCCTATATTCAACCTCAGCATTGGAATGGGCCACAATTGCCGACTTCTTGCTATGTCACGAGATAAGATTGCCTCCAAGGAATATGACAGCCAATGGTAGATCGCTTATCCTCAATGGACCTTGCATAGTCTGCATCGAAATAGGAACAAAGATCTAGATGTCCATTGTTCTTCAGTACAACCCTTTCCCTTATGACCCCTTTAAATACTTCAAGATAAGATAAATATCATGCTAATGACTGTAGCATAATTTGACCATATACTAACTTGCCCTACTATCTGTGAAATTGATATATGGGCAAGTAATAGTCAGGTATAATAGCTTGCCTGTAGTGCTCCTATATCTATGGACATCATCAAAGGGTGGATCCTCTGTCCCCCTGTTGAGAGGTGAGTTGGTGTTAAGAGGCATTTTAGTCCCACATCATGTGTGGACAAGTTTGTGTGAGTGAGTTGCTTATATACGGCTCACGTATCCCCTCATTTTATCTTTGAGAAAATATTCAGCGATCACGCCCTTAGGGATGCTTCTATGATTTTCTCCCATTTTTCATGAATGGGGTTTCCATGACTCAGAGATCTTGAATGTCATTTCAGTTTATGAATCTCAAGTTGGTCTAAAGGAAAGAATAAAGAACAAATTTTGGAGAGAGCTTGATATGATAATTCAAGGAATCCCACGAACAAAAATGATTTGCTTGGGTGGAGATTTAAATGGGCATGTGGGAAAAGATGCTTTAGAGTATGCAGGAGTGCATGGAAATCATGGTTTTAGTGCTAGGAATGAAGGGAAGACGTTCCTTGATTTTGCTATGGCTTATGATCTTTTCATAGCAAATACTTCAAAAAACGGGAAGAGCATTTGATTACCTATAAAAGTGACTTAACAAGAACGCAGATCGATTACTTTGCTTTGAGAAGAAGGGATCCTTTATCTTGTAAAGATTGCAAGATTATTCCAGGGGAGAGTTTAACTGCTCAACATCATCTTTTGGTGTTGGATGTTCATTTGAAGAAGGCAAATAAGAGAAAATTAGTGTAAGAATTTGAGAATTAAATGGTGGAATCTTAAGAAAGAGCAAGTGAGATTTAAAGAGAAGATGCAACAAAAGGCTTGGGATCTTGATGGTAGTGATGATGAAATGTGGTTAAATATGGCAAACTGTATTAGGAAGGTGGCAAAGGAGGTGTTAGGCGTGTCTAAAGGAGGTGTTCCAGGACAAAAGGAGGCTTGGTGGTGGAGTGAGGAAGTGCAGGAGAAGCTTAAAATTAAAAGAGTGTTTTAAAACCTTATATCGAGATAAGACCGATGAAAATATGGAAAACTACAAAAGAGCAAAGAAAGAAGCAAAGAAAATAGTTAGTGAAGCAAAAGCAAAAGCAAAAGCTTGGGAGCATTTTTATAAGAAACTTGATTCTAAAGAATGTGAAAAAGATATTTTTCAAGTTAGCTAAAGCAAGAGAGCGGAAAGCAAATGACCTTACGCATGTAAGATGCATCAAGGATGAAGAAGGAAGGGTGCTTATAGCTAGTGAGGATATAAAGACAAGATGGAAAAGATATTTTCATAAGCTATTTAATGAAAAACAAAAGAATGATATCATCTTAAGGGAGTTAGTTAACTCAGAAGAGTATGTGAATCGATCATGTTATCGAAGGATACAAAAGAAAGATATAGAGGAGGCTTTGAAGATAATAAAAAGTGAGAGGGTTGTTGGGCCTGATGATATTCCTATAGACGTCTGGAGAATGACGGGAGAACGGGGTATAACTTGGCTCATAAATTTATTTAATACTGTGTGGAGAGGCAAGAAGATGCCAGAAGAATGGAGGAAAAATTTTGTGGTACCTTTATACAAGAATAAAGGTGATATACAAGATTGTTCCAACTATAGAGATATTAAGTTGATGAGTCATACGATGAAACTTTGGGAAAGAATAATTGAAAGAAGGGTGAGGCAAGTCTCTATGGTAACTGAAAATCAATTTGGCTTTATGTCAGGCAGGTCTACTGTTGAGGTAATACATCTCTTGAGACGTATGATGGAGACATACAAAGTGAAGAAAAAGGATTTACATATGATTTTTATTGATTTGGAGAAGACCTATGATTCTGTCCCAAGAGATATCTTGTGGAGAATTTTGGAGAAGAAATAGTGCCAATTATATATATCAACCTCATAAAGGATATGTACTATGGAGCTGCAGCTTGTGTAAAGACTAAGGATGATTTGACAAACTACTTTGATATCACCATTGGTCTGCATCAAGGTTCGACTTTAAGCCCTTATCTTTTTGCCTTAGTTATGGATGAGTTGACGAAGCATATCCAAGTTGAGGTGCCTTGGTGTATGCTTTTTGCCGATAACATTGTGTTGGTTGATGAGACAAGAGATGGAGTGAATAGAAAACTTGAGCTTTGGAGAGAAGCCCTGGAAGATAAAGGATTACGCATAAGTAGGACGAAGACTGAGTATATGGAATGTAAGTTTAGTAGTAGAGGGAACAACGAAGGGATTGATGTAAAAATTGGAGAAGAGTGCATTCCAATGAAAGATATTTTTAAGTACTTGGGATCCATTTTCCAACATGATGGTGAAATTGATGGAGATGTTACACAGAATTAATGCAGGGTGGTTGAAATGGAGGGATGCTACTGGTGTTCTCTATGATAAGAGGGTTCCTTTAAAAGTCAAAGGAAAATACTATCGAGTTGTAGTAAGACCAGCCATATACGGTTCTGAATGCTGGGCTATAAACTATAGGCATGTATAAAAGATGTCTGTGGCAGAAATGAAGATGTTAAGATGGATGTGTGGTCATACAAGAAAGGACCGTATTTCAAATGAATTTATTAGAAACAGGGTTAGGGTGGCACCGATAGAGGATAAAATGAGAGAGACCCGTCTCCAATGGTTTGGACATTTACAAAGAAGGCCACTAGATGCTCCAGTTAGGAGATGCGAGAAGTTGGAGGCTGAACCCGCTAAAAGGGGACGAGGAAGACCAAACAAGTGTTGGAAGGAAACTATTAAGTATGACCTCAATTACTTTAATTTAAGTCCTAAAATGACTGAAAATCGATCTGTGTGGAGGCAAAGAATCCATATAGCCGACCCCACTTAGTGTGGGAAAAGGCTTTGTTGTTGTTGTTGTTGTTGGGGTTTCCATATAAACCTAAGTGTTCTATCTTTTGATGCTTTGATATTGTTGTTTATTTTATTCCGTCTTTCCCATTCAACATAATATCAGAGCAAGTTGTTCTTAGGTTTTTTATGATTGGGATCTATCATTGTTCGGGATTATTTGTCAAGATTTCTCAAGTCCCATTAGAGTTAAGTTTTTTTTTCATTATTGTTAAGTTTTTCATCAATAATGGACATAGGTCTAGAAATTCATTTTGATGGCACTACTATCAAAGGAGGAGAAGGTTTAGGCGAAGATGCACCTAGAGAAGTGCATCGTGGTAATACACAACATGGAACAACTACTCTAGAGCACGTGTGCACCGATCTAGGTGTAGCCTCTAAGGTTGAGCGAAGAAGCTCCCACTCGCATGACTCTGATCAGCCTTCAAGTGTCGCCACCCCCATGACCTCTGCATGGTGCAGAGTTGCACCATCTCCGGCTTCACTACTAGGCACCATCAGCATCTCATGGTGAGGCTCACGAAGGCTTGCCGCAGGGGATCGAATGGCATGGGAGGAGGCAACGATGCAAGTCGGAGATCACCCTCTATGGTGGTGAAAGAGCAATGGAGCACCCTTGTGGGTGAGACCTCATACTCGATCGTAAGAGCAACAACGATGCATGCAATGCAAGCGAAGTCTCAACAAATTTTTTGCATGAGATTGCGAAGATGATAGAGCCCTGTGTGATTTGCGTGATCAAGATTTCATTTTGTAGTAGCAAGAGTAGCAGCAAAGAAGAGGGTGTGTCAACTCCAAGTGTTGACATGGGCCTCCTCACAGTTGTTGCATGTGGAATTGGGTTTTTTGGAACCCTAAGAAGATGATGTATTTGTGAAAAAATGAAAAGGGAAAAAAAAGAAAAAAATTAAAAAAGGATTTGAACTTGAAGAGAACAGGGGAAGAAGCTCTTTTCTTGTTATCTACCTTCTCTATTTGATTTCTTTTCCCATACAATTATGGGAGAAATGGGGAGTGTGACAGCCTTCTTTGTATACCCCATAGGAGAATCTTTTCTTTGAGATCCCTACATGAAAAAAACTCACTCTTTTCTTTTTGCCCCTATGTGAGAGGACAACTTTCTAGGTCTCCAAAGGAAAGACCTCTTTCTTTGAGTTTTCATGTTGGAGAGGCCCAATTTCTTGGTCTCCATGAGAGAGCCACTTTAGAGTTCTCCAAATGCATAAGGTACAAGCACCAGAGCCAGCTTAAGCGATTCATCTTCGAACTCCATCCTACACCTACCGACAAGCAAGAACAAAGATGCAAGAAAACCGATGACCCAGTAGCATCATATGAAGTCTCTTGAGTGTTCTATTTGTGAGAGTGAGGATTTCTTTTGTACAAGTTGAGTGTTGAGAGGTGAGTTGGTGTTGAGAGGCATTTTAGTCCCACATCATGAGTCGACAAGTTTGTGTATGAGTAGGTTGCCTATATAAGGCTCATGTATCCCCCCATTTTATCTTTAAGAAGAATATTTAAAGATCACTCCCTTAGGGGCACTTTTTATGTGATTTTCTCCCAGCTCTTCATGAGTGGGGTTTCGACATAACCTAAGTGTACTATCTAGTAATGCTTAGATATTGATGTTTATTGTATTCCATTTTTTCCATTCAACAACTCCAATATCTCTTCTTTTGCACAATTGGAATAGAGAGCTTTGTGCCAAGTAGTCCAGCATCCTTAAGTATCTTAAGGACATACATCCGCTGAAATAGTGTCAGGTTACGTTCGTCTCTGACTGCCTCTATCTGAAGGAAATATCACAACTCACCTAGATCTTTTGTAACAAAGGCCTTCTGTAAGAATGCCTTAAGTAAGGTTTTAAATGTCGATATCGATATCGTATCGATAAGTTAAAAAAGGGATATGTCGGGGATACATTGCTGATATTGGTGAAGTTTGGGGAAATTACTCAAAGAGGCCCAAAATGACGTAAAATGTCAAAATTTGATGAAAATTAACATTTTGATAAGTAATACATGCACGAAGAAATGACTAAAAGATGAAAATCAAATATAATAAAAACATGCTAAACTATGGTGATTTAAATCACAAATCATCACCAAATTGGGGATTAATTAGAGATCTTGCCTAAATAATGTGTAGACCACATCAATTTATGCAACAATCAAGTGTAACACAAGATTTAACCTCAGTATGAATAGTAGCAGAGGTTAAATTGAAGTGATTTAGGCCTAATGATGCAAACAAATGGTAAGATTAAGGTGATGACCTTGTTGAGAGATGATCAAGGATTCCAAATCACCTAATAATCGAGGCGAACGGATTGGTGAACGCTCACAGCGGGCTGCAACAGAGAACGAAGAGAAGAGAGGAAGTAAGAAAGAGGAGACTATAGAGCAGCTGCAGAGATATTATCCGATGTCATCAGAGATTAGCAATATTTAGGATAAATTGCACATATGTGCTTTAGTTTCGACGATATATCGTTGACACATTGACATAGGCAATATTTCTCCCGACATTTTGGAAAAACGACATTTTGGCAATGTCGACACGAGTATTGTTGGCGATATCGACATATCGACAACATATTGCAGATATGTTGTGACATCTCTTTCAATGCTCGAAAGATGTTTTTATAAAATCCTTATCAACCACATCGATATCCCCTAATATTTAGGGATATCGATCAAGACCCATTGATATGGGTTAGATATCGCTGATATCCTGTAAAAAAGATATTCCTGTGATATCGATATGAGTCATATTGAGGATACAGATATATTACCGATATATCGCTGATATATCAAGATATTTGTTTCCATGGCCTTGAGTCCTTGAATGGCCGCACCATTATCTCCCATTAGGAACATGTCGTCAACGTACACAGCGAAAGCTACAGTGCCAGAGGTAGCCATCCTGATGATCAAATGTGGATGATTTAGAGCAAATCTTCATCACCTCCATGGTCAATGTATCAAACCACACACGTGGACTTTGGTTGAGGCCATATATGACCTTCAGCCTACATACATGCACCCCCTCAACCTCGTAACTAGGAGGTTGCCACATATACACCTCAATCAAATTTCTCTATAGAGGAAGGCATTCTTGATGTCAAGCTGATATAGTGATTAGTTCCTATTGATAGCAACTTACAAGATGACATGTATGGAAGCAACTCGAGCCATAGGATAGGTCTTAAAGTAGTACACTCTTTAAGTCTGTGTAAAGCCTTTAGCAACTAGTCTCGCCCCTTGAATTTGTCAAAGCTACCATCCACAAGGTACTTCATCATGTAGACCCACTTGCAATCACCAATCTTGGCCCCTTGTGGACATGGCATAAGCTCCCACGTGCCACAAGTAGTAAGGGCTTCTATCTCAACATCCATAACAACCTTCTACTGAGGATCCTGAAAGGCTTTTGAGTAGTCACGTGGAATGACAATGTTGAGCAATGCTTTAGAAAGTCGCTATAGAGAAGGATCTAGACGGGCTATGGATGTAAAGTAAGAGATAGGATGGAGTCTATAAGAGCGAACAACCTTCCTTAAAGCAATCGATCTATTACCCTCCTTGCTTTGACTCTATGTCTGCGGGGGCATGGTATGACTATCATGAGGAGCTGGCATAGTAGGCAATGGAACAAAAGGGGGCTCCCTATCTCGTCTATGATACATCTACAACTGGAGAGGAACAACTTGAATATTAGTTCTTTCTTTAAAGAAGGAACCTTCCAAAAGGTAGTAAATGTACCATTGATTGCTCAAATCATAACATTGGTATCCATTCTGAGTGCAAGAGTAGCCAAGGAAGAAGCACTTAAGTGCTCATGGGAACAACTTGTCCTATTGCCAAAAGGCATGCATAAAGCATGTACATCCAAAGACATATAGTGGGAGGGTAAAAGGTCAATCCACATCAAGGTGTAGTAATTAGTAATTGGAATGGGATCTCCCTTTTTAGGATAGATGGACTCGATTGATCAAATAGCTAGCAGTGAGAATAGCATCTCCCTAGAACTATTTTGACACTTGCATGAAGACAAGGGTCCTAACAATGTCCAGTAGATGTCTTAGCTTCCATAATGTCGTTTTAATGTGAGGCATACGCACAAAATGTTTGATATAAGATGCCATTTGTGAGAAAAATGACTATAGCTCCCACATAAACTCCAAGGCATTACCATTGTGAAAACTCTTAATGGTCATAGAATAGGCATTCTGCACCTCAGCAAAGAACACCTTTGCTACATGAACTCAAACCAATCTTTCATAAGAAAAGTCCAAGTGGATCTATTGTAATCATTAATAAACACAACAAAGTTTCTGCAGCCTATAGTATTAATCACATGAGATGATCCCCAAACATTGCAATGAATCAACTGGAAGGGTGATACGCTCCTCAATCCGTGAAACTTTAGATCAGTGATGCTTGCCTAGTTGACAAACCTTACAATCAAATTTGGTAGATGAAAGCAAATTTAGGAACATCTAGTGTAGCTTCCCAAAGGTGGGGTGACCAAGTCGACAGTGCCAAAGTAGAGGATTCGTAGAGATAGAGACAACTCCGATAAAATGAGTGGGGATATCAAGGTAGCATAGTCCATCCCTCTCATATCTACCACCAATGATCTGACTGGTTTGCCTATCTTGAAAGTAGCAATGGTGCTCATTAAATATGACATGACACTTCAAATCCTTGCACAGCATGCTTGGAGAGAGGAGACTCATAACGAACTCAGATGCACAATAAACATCTAACAATTGCAAGCTAGAAGAAAATTAAACATAGCCAACTACAGTCACTAAAGAGTAAGAGCCATTTGCTAACTTCACAGAGATGAGTAGATGCACCCAAGTCAATCACCCACTTGCCAACAATAGTAGATGTCAGAGTCACCTGAGCTGCATCGGCATCAGTAAGAACAAGCACATAAGGACCACTATTAATGTGGTCAAAGTGTCTCTAGTGCAAATCCATCGAAATAGAAACCCTCCTAGAAGGTAGCATGCTAAGACAAAGGTAACAGTGGAAAACGATCCCAAGTAGTAGTGGAAGACAATCCCAAGTAGGAATTGGGAAATGATCCCAAGCAACAAATGAGAAAGGATCCAAGTTGCCATGGTGGAGAGAGATCAAGTCAACTACAACCTACCAAATAAGCAAGTAGAACAAAGCACGCCACGAACAACGAAGAGTCATCTCCGAGGACAGAATGACATGGAGCAGCTGAAGAAAAGACATGCACATGACCACGCTAGGTGCTACATGGGCTGTGGTGCTACATTGCTTGCAATGCTGTGTGCTACGGTGCTATACTCATTATGGCACTGCGTGCACTGTGTGCTACTGCTATCACATTGTTGGTGTTGTTGCCATGCTTTGGTGTCCGTGTGCCAGCTGCAAGCAATGTTCCACAATGGGCTAGTGTCAAGAGAGTGGTGATGGTGAAGATGGATCGACAAAGAAGTTTGTTAGTGGAAGAAGGGGGCATGGGAATTGAGGTATCGAGCACCAACCTAAAATTGTTGCTCCGATACAATGTATGAGAGAATGAAACACCTTATTCCAAAAAGAAACCCTATCCTCTCTTATATAGAGGGGAGATACAAAAATTACATCCATGTCCATAAATAAATTGAAAATTGCAAATAACAAAAAATAACATGACTCACATTATTCCTTAGTTGGGATATACCTCTATATATACCATATATATACCATATATAGAGCACCCCTGTGTAGCAAATCTCAATTAATCACCTATATACCATATATTTGTTAGTTGGCGACTTCACCGACTGAATGCTGACTACCGATTTCTACACCCCTACATAATCTAATCATATTTAAAGAAAGTCATGCTCGCTTGAACCTATTTTCTAACACTTCACTTTTACATATAATCTGCCTCCTTATCCTATAAAAAGGGAAAGAAATGGAAACATAAGGTCCAAAAATGGCAAATTTGATATCATATATGATTTTTAATAAGTATACAAGATTTTAGTCCTAGAATCCTAACCAAATTTAAAATTAAGCTAAAAGTAATACTTAAGTATAAAGATAAGGAATCAGTCACAAAGGAAGCTTAAATTGTAAGTTTTTAATGCATAACCAAAATGTGAAGTTCAGATCTAGATTTAGCCTACTTCAATATAGGCAATTATAGCCATAATCAATCCATGAAGTTTCAATTTTGGAATGTGTAATATTATTTTGAGCTCTCTAGTAGGGGGAATTAACCCCACGCAACACCATATGCAATGCCTACTCCATGGGCCCCACTTGTGGCCTCACCCGCTTGCTCATGTGGCTCCCACTTTCCCTATTTATCTATTTTTGTTTCTCTTTTCTCTCGTCATCTTCTCTTCTTTGCCCCCACACACTTTTTGAATCTCTACTTGCATACTTCGATTAGATTTGAACGCAGTTTGATCTTGTTCTTCCTTCCTCAGATCATACTCGATTACTTTAATATATTTCAATCTTTTTCTTCTTTTCATAGCATGATTTCTAGTTTTGATTTGGATCGTGCTTTTGAATTAGGTTAATTTAATTAAGATGAATATTATTTGTTGTTTTGATTTGTTTTCTATTTGAATACGGTCTCTATTTCATATTTTTCCAACTTTTTTCTTATGAAATTGAACTTGGATTGCACTTTGGATTCTCCCTTTACTGCTACTCTTCACCCTGGTAATAAAGCTGTTGTTGATGGTGGTGCTTCTCTTTTTGAAAATCACGACGATCAACACCTTTCTAATGATGTTGATAGTGGAGATAGGTTCTATTCATTTTTTGCTAAATTCACGCTATATCACCAGTGATATCCAATACAATTTTTGGAATATCACCCATGATTTCCTTTTTATTTTATTTCTCTTCAAAAATATCACAGGTGCATTTCCTAATATTGCACTAGTGATTTTCATGTATCAAGTAGTTTTTTTACTCTCTATTACTAAATATCACCAATGCCTTCTTAATTTTACACTAATGATATGTAATATGTTTGCATTGATACTCTGTTTTCAAATATCACCGGTGTATTTTAAGATCACCAGTGATATTTTGATTGTTTGTTTTATTTAACTCTTGTTTTTGAATCTATAGCATGTTTAATTGTTAATATAAGTTGCTTTCAAATTAGGTGTAGATGTTATGGTGATAAAATTGTAGTTGGAATAAAATTTAATTCTTTTGCAAAAGCTCAATCTTGAAGTCAAAGTTTCGCACATCGTAGAGGGTTCAAGGTTTCCTTCGTTCAATCTATGACAAAAAAGGAAAAACTTGCTGCAAGGAGCAAAACTATGTTTTAAAGGTGGCAAACCCTCTACGAAGACGTCAAATCCATACCATGCAAAGAGATTTGACTTCTAAAATTGATTGCAAGGCTCAATGTTAGGATTCATTTATGCGGTCCATTGAAGTACGTAGTCATTTTTTCAATAATGAGTGCAACCACTTTTTTGTGATGCTAACATGATGAAGTATTTACGTTCAAAGAAGCACCTTTTAGTTGGAAGTGTTGTTGATTTGAATAATCGGGCTGGTATTGGAGTTTCTACGATTATCAACACATTTATTATCAAAGATAATGACTTCCAGAATTTCACCTTTACCACTCAAGATGTAAGGAATGCTTTACGTAAGTCGAGGATTTGAAGCATGGTAAAGGTAGCATAGAGGCAATACAAAGTTATTTGTTAGGATGCAAGCAAAGAATAACTTTTTTTGAAAAGTAAAAGGATAGTTACCCAAAAGATAACAACCCAACTCCATAAATAAAACTTAAGGAAGAACGAGCATACTACGAGAATTTTTCATAAAATGAAAATAAGAAATACAAGAAATATAATTTTCCAAGTACGGTTGTTCTCCCCTAGCTACATTTCTTTCTAGTCAGCTGCCCCATAAGACAACCAAAATCCTTGCCTTCTCTCTCTTCATGTGAAAAGCATTAAGTCCCTGCTACAATCGGCCATGTCGGAAGGAGCTCCAAAAATTGTGTTCACTAAGATGGTCAATTCAACCAAAATCAAAATGGTACCAAACTTATCAAGAGAAGTGACTCAAAGAATAAATGATTAATGTCCTTGCCCAAAGTGGTAAAGAACACAGGTGATTGCATCTAGTATCCATCTCGATCTCCAAACCTGTGTCAATAGCTGTCCCTTCTCCTAAGCTAAGCAAAAATTTTAATTTTTAGAGAGAGGTTACCGACCATAATAATATGCAATCTTTAAGGAGATCAATGTCAAGCAACTACATTACACCCCACAGTTGCATGCGCAATTTGTTTATCCATGGATTTCAATAATAGTGGTTGCATCTGTAATTTGTTTTGGTTGAATTTTAGTCATCGTTTGGCTTACAAATAGTCTGGAGATGTTTCCTCATTCGATATGACATATTTGACCAATAAATACATGCCATTTGCCTCTATTGTTAGTGTTAATAACCATGGGCATAGTGTTGTTTGATTGAACTTTATTAGGTGAAGAGACGACGAAAATTTTCTTTTGGTTGTTTCGCACCTTGTCTACATCTGGATGACATTGATCATCGATGTTGTTTTAGTTGTTTTGCCCTCCACCCATCATCTTTATATTTGGCATACTTTGGATAAGCCACCTCAAAAGTTTCTAGGGATTCAAATTCTAAGGAAGCTATTAAGGTTGTTCACAATTCTATGACAAAAGACGAATTTAAGAAAACGTAAAATGCGATACTCAGGGCAAGAAATGTTGAAAATGACACTTGGTTGCAACATATTTATGCCACTCGTGATGTGGATTTCATGCCTTTTATGGCATGTTTTGGGTCGGTATGTCAAACATGCAAAGGAGTGACGAGATTAGCGCTTTGTTCAATGGATACCTAAATTCAAGAACTACTTTGTGATAATTTGTGAGACAATATGAGGCTATATGGGAAGTAAGAGATCTTCAAGGCAAATTTTGATTTGCAGCACAAGCATCCCCTTTTCATGACCAGGTTTCCAATAAAGGCTCAAGTTAAAGATGCTTTTACAGTAATAAGGTTCAGGGAGTTTCAACATGAGTAGACAAATACCATTTATTGTAGAGCTTCTATGGTTTACCAACATGATGATGTCTACTCTATTGTTGTTAAGTTTGATTCTTCCAATTCTACGCCATTCTCGATGATGTTTGGCATGTCTTCCTAGATGATCTCCCGTGTTTTGTGCTTGTTCGAGAAGAAGGCATACTTTATAAGCATTACTTATTCGTTTTAAAGGAGTTTGGTGTGTTTGAGATTCTAGCTTGTTACATGATTAATTGTTAGAAGGATGTAAAACTCCCACTCGTTACACAAAAACTTTGAGAGACTTGTTTATGTTGATGATCCTACACATAGTACGAGGATATCTGCTTGAGGATCATCAAATTTGCTAAGATTACTCCAATTTCTTCTTGGAATTATGAGACTTGCATGGATGTATTTAATCAAACATTCAGGCAGTTATTGTCTACAGGTATTGATGTCCAAGTATACCTCTTTTTCTTTGTTTCCTTATTTTTGTGTTATATTTTGTAATTTTCTATCTAATGTTGTTTTTTGTTTCTCTTGTTTTATGCTATTTTTAGTTCTCGTAGCATTTAAGAACCTAAGTGAGGCGTCTGATAGGCCTCATGAGAAAAGACTTAAGAAACCTTGTGAGATTTCATTTGTGAAGAGGAAGAAGAATGATGCAAGGAATGGTGCTCCATCATCGTCGATGGCTTCTAATGTTGTTTAAGGATTGATTTTTATCAAATATTACTAACAATTGATTTTTATATGTTCATTTTGTGCTTTTATATTCACTGATGTATATGTGAAAATAAAGGACTCGAGAGACGGGGAGAGGAGCACAGTGAACTCCTTTTTATTATTATAGAGAACTCAAATAAACATGCCAGGTATTAGTCTCTATATATAAAGATCCAATCTCATAATAAATAGGAAAGAATAATCCTAACAACTTAATAACAAAACTTGCCTAACAAACCATAACTTGACTAATAACTTGGCTAACAAGCCACCTTAACAAAACTAGCAAGGGTACTTCTTGCCACTTAATGTTGGAGCAATCTTGTGATCTCTTGGCAGATATCATGAGAACTCCACGTTCTCTAACACTCCCCTCCAAGTTGGGCGTCTCCAACTCACTAGAGTACGGCAGCAACAACAACAATAGTTGATGTGGTAGTCAAGCTCAAACAAGAATCATAGACAACGATTGGGGCATGTTCCCAAGCACTATGATGGTTGCCTTGTTTTCCATGAAAATCTCCCCCTTTGAGGAGAATAAAAAACTAAGTAGAAGACTGTCATTGATGGGGCTTAGTTCCCCTACCACTAGTCTTCATCCTCCCTGTTGAGGACATCGCCCGGAGCTCTAGCTTTGTCCCACAGGCCAGGTAGATATGCATGGATGTTTGGTCACGCACGGACTATAGGATGAACTTGGATGCAGACCATAGCAAAAGTAGTGGTCACACATAGGAGGCATTTCCAAGCAATAGAGGAAACCTTGCTCAATTTTTTTTTATGGATCAACAACAAATCACAATGAGAGATCCTGAACATAGCTTCAAGCCACCTAGATCCCAAACAAGGTCCGAGGAACTCGATAGTTTCATGGTTCCCTGAATAGGTACAGAGGCCGAGACTTAGGCCTCAGAGATCACCATCAAAGATTCTTTGCCAACCACAACAGAGGTAGTCCAAACTTTGAGGCTTGACAATCCTTTCAGGCAAGATGAGAATCGTTGTGGAGCGTAGCACTATGCGACACATGGTGTTGCACAAAAGAGCCAAGGGGTTGCACATGCACCCCATGGTTCACACAGAGAGGACCCTATGTAGGGATCAGTAGGAAATATGAGGTAGACTCAACCAAAAACTGCCAATCACATGCATAGAAGAATCCAAAGCATGTAGGCTCTTCCACGCACACGAGAACAGGAGAGGGTAGCAGGTACCCCTCCTACTTGCAACGACACAACAGGAACCTAGGGGTGATCCTCAGGCTACACTTCACGTGTGGAATTGGCTTCCACGTAGAGAGAGATCCTACATGGATCTCTAGGTGCATGGTTTTGGGGCTAAGCACTCGGGAACGTCTGCTCTGATATCATGTGATAGAATAGAGAACTTGAGAGAGGGGAAGAGGACAACAGTGGAGAACTTTTTATTATTGCAGTGAACTCAAATAAACATGGTGGATATTGGTCTCTATATATAGAGATCCAATCCCATAACAAATGGGAAAGAGCAATCCTAACAACTCAATAACAAAACTTGCCTAACAAAGTCTTTCCTAACAAACCATAACCTCACTCTTAAGTAAACTGATTACTTAGCTAACAAGCCAACTTAACAAAACCAGTAAGGAGACTTACTTGCCACTTGATGTTGATGAGATCTCGTGATCTCTTGATAGAGATCACAACATCTCCAGGATCTCTAATAGTATATAAGTATAGTTTTTTTGTTTTCTTTAGTTCATATACGCAAAGATTAATTGATTTTTAATATATGACTTTTTTTGGATGTGTTCATTAGCAATAAATATAACGGTGATATTTATGTTGCACATGTGATTTTTTAATTATACCAGTGATATTTGATTTTACACCAGTGCATTTTTTGATACCGTAACTTCATTTTCTTGATTTACCATCAAATATTGAATATAACCGATGAGTTTTGAAACACGTAGTTTTCTTTTATTTTTGACTAAATATCATTGGTGCATTTTTATTTTGCACAAGTGATATTTTGGTTATGGATATTCTTTGCATGTTCTTGAATTAAATATTGCCAATGATATTCTTCAATTTATACTTTAATATATTTCCTTTTACACTTGTTCATATGCTCAAATTCATATTTACACATGTTTAAGCACATTTCACATGCATTCATCAAATTGCATTTATGATACATCATCAAAACTTTCATTCATCCTTTATGACTCAAAAGACTTCGTACAAAAATGTTACGAAAGAGTTTCATATGTACAAAACCTATTCACATAAATGATTTACTTGCATAGTGTTAGAATATATAAAATTAGAATAAAATAGACACGAAATCAAAGCATAGCAATAGTAACACTTGGATTTAACGTGGAAACCTCTAGAAGAGCAAGGAGAAACCATAGGAGAAGGCCCTTAAGGGCTTAATATTTCTATTTGCAATATACTCGCATTCTTAGGGTTTGAAATAACCCAAGGAACAACCTTATTTGTCGCCACTAAACTAGATGCGTAGGATTTCCTTCCTTGACTCTCGCGTGTGAGATCTCCGCCACAATTTTCGCCGCGATCTTCGCTAGAGATTGCTCCTCCTAACTGTGTTCAGCACCCAACCATGATTGTGTTTCACCAGACAAGATTGCTCCTCAAGCTCCATAGTCAATTCTACTGGTCTTTCCTGATTCTTGCATGCGAGATCTTACCTATGCTGTCGAGATCTTTATAGAGACTTGACTGCAGCCATAGCCAAAGACATTAATCGCCATTGCTACTCTTCACCAATCACTTCCTCCTCGTCGCCATTGGCGAACTCCATGACAAAAAGATACGATCATAGGAGGTGAGGACCTCGAAGGACTGCAGAAGCAGATATTCTAGGCGGCAACGACGCAAAGGGCAAAATCGATCCCGAGCAACCTTGCCCGAGTACATGGTGCTAAATTCTTGCAAAGCTCGAGGTAGAGCTTCGCCTTGACGTCAAACATTGCCTCCTGCTGCTACTCGCCTTCGTGGTTGCACTTGCCAAGATCAGAGATGGTGTTGCATGTTCTAGAGCAATTGCTCCACGTTGTGCATCACCATGATGCACTTCTCTAGGTGCTTTTGTACCTAAACCTTCTCCTAATTAAGCGTCTCCCTTTCACTAAAGATTGGAGGAATCAATAAAGAGGATTCCTAATAAAAATAATTAAACAAAAACCTGAGAACGAACTGCTGTAATACCATGTTAGAATATATAAAATTGGAATAAAATAAACAAGAAATCAAAGTATAACTATGAAGTTTTTTGGAAGAAAAATAAGCTTTGTTGATTTGAAAATAGAGGCCTTAACCATCTTTATATAGAGGGCCTTGGCAAACATGGAAACACAACCAAACATAGCAATGACCTAAATATGGAAAACACATCATAATCCCTAATTTTATTCCCTAGCACTTCCCCGCAAGTTGAGTTGTGGGAGACGGCGAAGACTTGGATCTTTAAGGTAGTGGAGATCAACTCTTGTTGAAGTGGTAATTCCTTCTTCGTGTCTTCAACCTTAAGTGTCTCTTCTTGTACACCCTCACAGAGCCAGTCTATGCTTGGTTTCTCTTGAGGTAAGTAAGAGCACTGCTTGTGCTTGTGACATCTTGAGGTGACTCCCAATTTCCTTGTGTCTTCTACTCAAACATATGAGGACCCAAACAATAAAAACCAAGACTCTTAGGGGTTACATACAAGCACCCAAAAACAAGGGACGAAAAAAAAAACTCAACTAGACCTAACATACAAATAATCTTTTTTTAAAGAAACCTAAGTTGCTAAGTTTAAAAAAAAAGCCTTCCATGTATTCTTTCTCATGTCCAAGAATGTTGGTTGTTGCTTCTTCTTTGCAGCAGACCATTATTCTTCCCTATGTAGAAGGATGTATGTGTTTCATGACTGGCAATGGAACTCTCCCATGGCAGTTGCATAGCTATAGCATTGATCTCTGTTTGAGCCACGCTTGTCAATGGAAACCAGATGGACATGACCAAGACTTGTGAAGAAGGGGTTCAGGTGACACTTCAGTTGAGGAGTGCAGCGATCCTCCGGTAATGAGCTGGCACACAGGTTTGCCCTAAACACGAGAGGACTTCCCTAGGATTCCGATGAAACCTCCAAGGCTTTGTTAGATCAAGAGAGGGCTCAAAATAGAGTTTCGAGCCTCCCCTGTCGCAGCGGCGGGGTAGGAATAGCTCACCGACGACTCCACCCGCTGATGGTCATCGGAGGGGGTGCTGCCGGTCAGCAATGGGCTGACGACGTACCCCCCAAGTCTAACGGCAATCAGTGTAGCGATGGCAGTGGTGGGTCTGTTCTTCGATGTCGTCTGTTGCAACAGGTGTTGCTCCAATGTTGAGATAAAGAGAGAAATTGAGGGAAGAGAAGAAAGATCAGAGGGAAAGGCGGGAGGTGACTTGGAAAGGAGGGGACTCCTGGATGCTCGTCGGAGACCGACAGCATCATCAGAGACCTGCTCCCTTCTCTAGGTTTTCCTTTCCTAACCTTAAGTCACAGAAATCGATAGCTTTGAAATTTGAAGTTTTTAGGAAGAAAAATGAAACTTTGTTGATTTGAAATAGAGGCCTTAACCTTCTTTATATAAAGTCCTTGGCATACATAGAAATACAACCAAATATAGCAATGACCTAAATATGGAAAACACAAATTACAATACCTAATTTTATTCCCTAATAATAACAATAATAACACTTGGGTTTAACGTAGAAACCTCACTCATGAAGAGTGAGGTAAAAAACCACAAGAGAAGGCTCCTAAGGGCTTGATATTTCTATTCTTCTCTATTAATATAAAATGAGGGGAACCAATAGTCTTTCATATAAATATGACCTGTCAACATTAACAACACTCTTAACACATGGAAAACACATTCGCATACATGCTTTACATTTACAATAAAAATTTATATGCATTTACACTTCACTTTTATATTAATTCATTATATGTAATCCTTTTACTATCATCACATAGTACATTTCCCTAAACCCATGTACATCTTTTATGGTAACCTCTATAGGGTCAAGCTTACAGAGTAGACACTCGATCCATCTTGCAACATAAATGCCAAAATTCTTGCTATCATCCTATTTCCATCGTTGTCTACGCGATGTTAATGTTCACTATTGTCCAATATGGTATAAAATGTGTGTTTACTACAATTGCAATATGTGCATTTATTCAATATGTCATCAACATTATTCATGTAGTCGTCTACATTTCTTAGTTTTTGGATTTTGAATAGGGTAGAAATTTATGTTTAATGTTAAGGTTTTTGTTATTATTCATTCATGTATCAGCCTCTCTTTTAATATGTTCATTACTGCATCTATGACCTGCATCGTGGAATAGAATGTTAATGGATTAATGCTACAAAGTGTCAAATTATAGACCTTTTAAATTACATTGGACTCGGTGAAGCTGACTATTTGGAAGATCTCTCACAACATTCCCTTCTCAATAAAATTTTTTCCCTTTTTCCATGCATTGTGTTGCATCCTTTCTGTCCTCCATCAACTATACAAAAGAGCTTTCTCTTTATCTAGGTTGCAGTTGAGGAGATTTTTTTCTAATCCTTTTATTCTCAAATGCTACCTCTTTATGACATTCGCGTTCCTCTTCTTATATGTTAGCATCTTTACTTCAGTTTATAACATTAACAACCTAACATTCTATTTCATAATGCAAGTTATAGATGCAATGGTGCAAATATCAAAAGGCTAGTACATGAAAGAATAATAACAAAAAAACCTAATATTGGACAAAAAATTTATACCATCTTCAAAAGTAAAAAACCAAGAGATTATAGACAACTACATGAAAAGGCTGGTGACATGTTGAGTAAGATGCATACACATTGCAATTCTAGTAAACACACATTCTATAGCACATTGGACATTAATCGTCAGCAGCATCAAGCAAACTACGATGGCACATTACAACAACCTCTTGGAGTACAATCACAAGGAGATGCACAACAATGCTACTCATGTCATTTTAAGTACAAAAAAAAATACATTTGCCATATTACACTAATCATCTTGACACTAACTATATTAAATGATGTGTATTTTAGTTTAAAGTGATGCAAAAACTATTCGAAAGGAACATTGAAAAGAAAGTACGGGTAAAACTCCTTAGCTTAGATGTGCCACACCAAGATGATAACTCTTGCATCTATATCACAAGATGAATTGTAATTCCATTACCGCAAAGGAAGATGTACATAGATTTAGAAAAGTTAACCTGTAGTGATTGTAAAATATAATGCATATAATGAATTAATATAAAAGTAACGTGTTAACGTTATGAGATTTTTTGTAAATGCGAAGCATATATGTAAATGTATTTTCTATGTAAATCATTAATACGAATAAGTTTTGTACATGAAACTATTTCATGACATTTATGTATAAAACTTTTTAATTCATGAAATATGAATGCAAGTTTAGATGATGTATGAGAAATGTAATTTGATACATGTAGGTAAAATTTGTTTAAATAAATGTAAAGAGAATTATATTAAAGTGTGAATTTAAGAATATCACGAACGATATCCTAAAATATCAACAATGATATTTAGTTCAAAAATATGTAAAGAAATCCATAATAAAGAAATCACCAAAATGAAAATGCACCAATGATATTGAGAAAGAAAACAAAAGTAAGGTACAGGTTTTAAAAGTTAATATCCAAATATCACTAAGGATATGTGATTGGGACTTAACAAAAATCAAGTTTCAATATCAAAAATATACTAGTGCAAAATCAAATATCATCAATATAATTAAAAAATCACTAATGTAGCACAAATATCAATATTGATATTTACTACAAATGAGCATATACTTAAAAAAAGCTATATCATTAAAATTCAATTAATGTTTGAAAACATACTTATATACATCAATGAATACAAAAAAAAAAAATCAATCCTTAGTATCATTTGTTAATGAAATAGGAACATTAGAAGCCACTAATGCCTTCTTCCTTATCTTCCCAAATGAAACCTCAAAGTCTTTTAAATCTCTTTTCACAAAGTCTATAGGGACATCTCACTTAGGTTCACGAATGCTACAAGAATCAAAAACATCCTAACAAAAAAGAAACAATAAAAATAATATTAGATAGAAAATAATAAAATAGAGCACAAAACAAGAAAACATAATAGAAAAAGAGGTATACTTGTACATCAGTACCCATAGACAACTACTTAAATGCTTAATTAAGTACATCCACACAAGTTTTATGATTCAAAGAAGAAACCGTAGCAACCTTAGAAAATTTGATGATCCTCGAGCAAATATTCTCATCTATCAGAAACAAAAAGCCCCTCACAGTTTTTTGACAAGCTGAAGCTTCACATCCTTCGTCAAACAATCAATTATGTAAGGAGCTAGAATTTCAAATACACCAAACTCCTTTAAAATGAATAAACAATGCCTATAAAGTATACTTTCATCTCGAACAAAAAGAAAACATGAGATCATATTGAAAGACTTGCCAAACATCAAACACACCAAAATCTTTCAAAATGAATAAACAATGCCTACAAAGCATGCCTTCATCTTGGACAAGCATGAAACATGAGATCATATCAGAAGACTTACCAAATGTCACTAACAATGGCATAGCATTAAAAGAATCAAACTCTTCGACAACAACAAAGTAGACATTATCAAAATGATGATAAACCATAGAAGCTTTGCAATAAATGATATATCTCAACTCATATTGAAACTTTTTGAACTTTGTTACCATATAAGCATTTCTAACTCAAACCCCTATAGGAAACTCAATCACGAAAAGGAGACACTTGTGTGGTAAATTAAAATGTCTTTCGAATCTTCTCTTGCTTCGCTTGCAATATAAGTTCATATTGTCTCACAAATTATCACAAAGTAGCCTTTAAATTCATATATCCATTAAAAAAAGCATTGATCCCCATTCCTTTGCATGCTCAACATACCAACCTAAAACATGCAATAAAAAGGCATAGAATCCACAAATCACAAATTGCATAAATTTGTTGTAGCCAAGAGTTAGTTTTAACATCTCTTACCTTGAGCATCGCATTCCACCTCTCCTTAAATTTGTCTTTCATGTTAAAATTGTAAACAAACTTAATAGCTTCCCTAGAATCTCAATCACCAGGAAACTTCAAGGTAACTTGTCCAAAATGTGCCAAATGTAAAGATGATGATGGATGAAGGGAAAAACAACTAAAATGACATTGATGATCACTTGACATTGATCGGTAATAATCCCCTTTGGATGCATTCCTACATGCAAGACAATGTGCAAAACAATCAAATGAATTTTTCTCTCTTCTCACAACAAAGCACAACCAAATAATATTGTATTCCCATGGTTATTAACACTAACAAAAAGGGCAAACGACATGCCTTATCTATTGGTCAAATATATCAACATCTCCAAACAATTATGGATGCAACCACTATAATCAAAATCCACGGAATAAAAAGTTGTTCTTAGCTTACATCCTAACAAAATAACCTTTTATCTCCTGTGCATCACCTTGATCAAGCTTCAAAATCCTCGATCTATGTAAAGCAGTCCTTACATCCTAAGTAATAAAGGTGAAATTTTCAAAACCATTCTCTTCAATAGCAAATGTGTTAATAATCTTAGAAACTCCAATACCAAAGCCTAATCATTTAAATCGATATGACACTTCCAACTAAAAAGTGCTTCAATGGTAAATACTTCATCATGTTGGCATCAAAAACAAAAAAAAGTCATGCTCATTGCTGAAAGAAATGACTACATACCTCAACGGATCACATAAACAAATCCTAACAAGAGCCTTGCAATCAATTTTAGAAATCAATCTCTTTACACAATATAGATTCGACTTCCTCAAGGATTCACTACATCTAAAACAAACAAGTTTTGCTCTACACAAGTTCGTTTTTTTTTTTTTGGTCATAGTTTACAATGTGTGAAACTTTGACAATAACTTTGAGCTTTCTTAAAAGAATCAAATTCCATTCTAACCATAATATCATCCCCATCAACATCAACACCTAATTTAAAAGTAACTTACATCAACAACCAAACACGTGCAAATTCAAAAGTATCAGTCACTTAGATGAAACAAGCACACAACATCAAATTATCACCGATGATATTCTTAAAATGCATTAATGATATTTGAAAACAAAGCGCAACACAAACAAGATTAAATATTGATGCAAAATTAGGAATGCACTGGTGATGTTTAGTACCAGAGAGCAAAAAAGGCTACTCAGTATGTCGAAATCACTGGCGTAATATTAAGAAATGCATCGATGATATCTTTAAAGAAAAATCAACCAGAAAGGAAATCATAGGTGATATTTCAATAATTAAATTGAATATCAACACTAATATAAAACATAAATTGTACACAAAAAAAGAGTAAAATGTACCTACATCATCAACATCATTAGAAAGGTCCTAATTGTCTTCATTCTCCAAAAGACAAGCACCATTAATAATGGCTTTGTTACCGGCTTCAAGAGGAGCAACAAAGTAAGAACCCAAAGTGTAATTTAAGTTCAAATCTATAAAAGAAAACCTGAAAACACAAAACAAAGATCAAATTCAAATAGAAAACAAATCAACATAAAAAATAATATTCATTTTAGTCAAGTTAAGAACTTAAATAAAAAATGCAATCCAAATCAAAACAAAAACTCCTCGTATGAAAAGAACAAAAAGAATGATTAGACTTATACCTAATCAAACGTGATCTAATGAAGAATGAAGAACAAGATCAAAATGCATTTAAATCTCTTTAGTTCAAAGTATGCAAGGTGCAAATATTCAAAAAGAGCATGAGGGCAAAGTAAAGAGCTTACACAAAGAAAAGAAGATGATGAGAGAAAAGAAAAAACAAATAAATAGGGAAGGCAAAAGCCACACGAGTGAACAAGTGAGACCATAAGTAAAGCCCACAAAGTAGGCGTTGCATGTGGCGTTACATGGGGTATTTTTGTACATATTTGCTAAACCAAAAGAATAAAAGTTTTATTGTCATTCTTGTTAGTATTTAACTAGTGTCCATATTGTAATAAAGTCGATATACACAATCAAATAAATCACCAATAATTACTAAACAATCACTGATGATATTACAATATTACAATTCATTTCCACTTTGCATGGATGATATTTGATTCAATTAGCTCTATTTGTGTATATCACCGATAATTACGCTAGTGATATTTTGGCTCTAATAGTTTTGGAAGATTTTGTTTAAGAATATGATTGTGAGATTAGGAATATCATTCATTTTCATTTTGCATCAATGATAATTCTTTGAATTTTGTTAGAAGGTTCCACTGAAGGATATCACCAATGACATTAAAAATATCATTAGTGATATCTTGGCTTTAATGGTGTTTATGAGGAAATATCACCTGTTATATTTTGCACTATGTTTTTTTTTTTAACATTTTTTGTTGTGTTTATTATGGAATATCACTAATGATATTTTGTATTTGATTGTTTTTAGCTATTTTAGAACATAGCTTAAGTATTTTGGTTTTTGTAAGATGTCTTCGATGATATTTTGCACTTAAATGTAGAGTTGAGTGCATTTTACTATGGTTAATGTAAATTATCAGTGATTTTTTGTTCACGCATTAACTCATGAAGAGCTACTTAGTAAGAATACCAACTTTAACAAAGGAATTGTTGCGATTATTATTACGTGTGGGTGCATTTCTTTGTTTTTATTATTGCATATGGTATCCTTTGTAATTCTCCCAAGGACACATCTCTGTATAAAGTTCCTAGGACTCGATAATAATATCATTTCACTCATTTCTCCTAACATGATATCAGAGCCGCAATCTTAGGCCGGTACTCGAATATCCCACCGAAATCCTAGCCTCCAACACCTCCACCAAGAACCCTCTCCTCTCTCTCTCCAATGGCACCGCCAACAACACCACAGCCAACAGCAATTCTACCGTTGCCTTTTTGCCCTGTAGCACCACCGCTTTGGTCCTTGTGGACCTCAACATGCGTGTGACATCAAGGGTGGCTTGCGATGGTGCTTGGCACCCCGTATGATCTGGATACGCATTTTCACATTCTCATTAGGGCATGATTTGCCCACTGATGGTTTAATTTCTAATCTTTAGAGCCATCTCCTCTTTCACCTTGCATCAGAAATTCAATTCTCATATTGGTCTTGGTCTCTCTACTGCTTGGATTATGATTTGAAAGTGTTTTCGGATCCGTGAGTGTTTCTTTGTGGTTGCTATATGCCTTGATTTTCAACAAGGAGAAGATTTTTTTCCTTTTATCTATAGCAACTCAATGGGGAAGGAAACCACCACGAGCGTAACCTCTCAGTTGGTTCATTTGCTAGTACATTTGTGGTCAGAATAGAATGATTGCATTATTTATTAACTCACATAAGCCATCTTGGGTTGCCAACTCAGGTGCTTCCTCTCATATCACTGGGGATGCCACCTTTTTTTCTTCCTTGCGTGCTTTTACAACCTCGTTTAATGTGAGAGTAGCTAATGAAGCAATATCCCTAGTGATAGGACTTGGAGATGTTTCACTTATTGATTCTCTGCCTCCTATAGATGTTCTCCATGCACCACATTTTGCTTTGAATCTTATGTCCATTAGTCAAATTATGAAGGCTCTACATTGCCATGCAATTTTTTTATGATTGCTTCTTCCTTTTACAGGATCTCTAGACGATGAAGGGGATTGGTGGAGGATTTGAATAGAATGGTTTGTACCATTTGCATCTTCCACCCTCATTTGAATCTTTTGCCACTACTTGTGCCACCACTGCCTTACAGTGGCACCTATGCTTGGGTCACCCGAGTATCCATACTTTACACAGTCAGTTTCATAAGTTGAATTTTCCTAAGTCTTTTTGTTGTGATTCTCGTTAATTTGGCAAGCATCATAGGATTCTATTTCCAACTAGTCAAAATAAACGAGTTGAGTTGCCCTTTGCTCTTATCCATGTTGATTTATGGAGGCCATGTAGAGTCCGAAGCGTACGAGGTTTTAGATATTTTCTCACCTTGGTTGATGACTATACACGTGTTACATGGGTCTTAATGTTGAAAGAAATCTGAAACCTCAAAAATCATTAAAAGCTTTTTTGCTGAAATAAAGACTCAATTTTCTTGTGTTATTTGCATTTTCTGAAGTGATAATAGATTGGAATTTTTAAATGCTTCTTTGCGTGATTTCTTCACCTTTCAAGGGGTCTATCAAACATCGTGTTCATGCATCCCCAAAAAATGGGGTGGTTAAACGTAAACTTCACCATTTACTTGATGTAGCTAGAACTATGATGTTTTGGATAAATGTTCCACCACATTATTGGGCTAATGTTTTAACTACTACTTTTCTCATTAATGGGGTGCCTTCATCTGTTCTCAAAGGTAAGACACCTTATTCGATGTTGTATGATTGTATCTTGGCCAGGATGACTTCTCTCTTATGTCTGGAGTCTTTGGGTGTGTGTGCTTTGTTTACCTTTTCAAGGTCGACAAACCTTCTCCCCAATTAGTGAAATGCATATTTGTAGGATACTTGCGTACCCAAAAGGGATACGCATTTTATGATCCCTTGTCACATTAGTTTTATGTGAGTGTTGATATCACATTTTTTAAGGTTGTGCCATATTTGCCACCCAAAGGGACATCTCCATTTGTGCCCAATTCTTAGGAGATTCCATTGCTTATGCCCACTATCACACCTCTAGTGCCCTCTGAGCCTTCAGAAAATCCGAAAAGACCATTGTCACTACCATCCTCTATGCGCACCTACCAGCTCAAAGATCCTACTCTGCCACAACTGGAACCGCTATATACAATACCTCCTGCTCAATCTTCTACTGATCGTCCGGATTCTAATGGAGATCAGATACCAACCATAGAGGAATTCGACTTACATTGGATGGCCCAATGGTCTTGTGCGCATTATTCTATTTCTCAACATATATCATCTGATCATTTACATGTTGTTGCTAGACGTTTTTCTCTTGTTGTGGATAGTCACCAGGTTTCGAGGACTTATGATTAAGGCATTCTAGAATCCAATGTGGAAGGCTACTATGGATGATGAGATCCAGGCTTTACGATCCCATGACACATGGGAGCTAGTGGATCTCCCTCCTGGGGCTATAGTAGTTGGATGTCGATGGATTTTTACCATCAAATACCTACCAGTTGAACGACATAAAGCTCACCTTGTTGCTAAAGACTACTCTTAGACCTTTGGCGTGAATTATTTTGAGACCTCTCCAATGGCAAGATTGAACTTCATATTCTTCTATCAGTGGCAATGAACCATAATTGGGCAGTGTTTCAATTGGATATCATGAATGCATTCCTTTATAGTGATCTTAGTCAAGAAGCATATATGCATCAACCACCCAGATTTGTGATAGAGGGGGTGTCAGAAGGTTTACAGGTTGCACAAAGCTATCTGTGGATTAAAACAAAGCCCAAGGGTGTGGTTTAATAGATTCAGCAAAGCTATGCAACAGTTTGGTTTCTATAGATCCTCTTTAGATCATTACATTTTTTTCATGCAACGACCTGGAAATCTAGTAATTCTCATAGTCCATCTTGATATTTTGCTTACAAGGAGCAACACAGAGGGCATGGAGGCAACCAAGACCTTTCTTCATTCAGAATTTTTTACCAAGGATCCGGGGAGAATTAGCTACTTCTTGGGCATCGAGGTGCAGCATCTGGATGGAATGTTGGTGTTATACCAAATGAAGTATGTTCTTGACATGTTGAGTGAAGTGGAGATATAGGATGTAAGCCAGTTAACATCCCATTGGACCGAACTACTCATCTAGAATATTCTGACAGCCTTGTACTAGATATCGTGCCATCATTAGCAAGCTTTTTTATCTCACTGTTAGTAGACCTGACACTGCTCATGTTGTTGGTCGGCTTATCCAATTTATACAGGAGCCAAGGGAAGTACGCTGGGTAGGGGTGTACCAAATTTTGAGATACTTGAAAAGCAATCTATGAAGAGGCTTAACTTTTCATAAGCATAATCACATGGATATGTGGGGATGCTCTGATGCTGATTATGCAAGGGTACATGAGGATAGAAGGTCCACCAATGTCTACTATACTTATATGGGTGGTAATCTGATTACCTAACGAAGCAAGAAACATGTGATCTCCAGATCCAGTGCTGAGTCAGAATATAGAGCGAAGGCTCAAACTACATGTAAGTTGTTTTGATTTTAGGTTATTCACAGGACTTTGATATTCATATTTCTGGTCCTATACCAATGTATTGTGACAAGGTTGCAATGTTCATTGTAAATAATCCATCCTTTCATCAAAGAACCAAATACGTTGAAGTGGATTGTCACTTCATACGAGATGCTGTGATGAGCAGGCGTATATCTACCCCATATATTCCAACTAAAAACCAAGTTTTGATATCTTCACCCAGCCTCTCTCCAGGAAGCAGCTAGAATACTTATGTTCTAAGCTAAAGCATGATTGCCATCTATGCTCCAACTTGAGGAGTGTCAAGATTATTATTATGTGTAGGTATATTTCTTTGTTTTTATTATTGTATGGAATATCCTTTGTAATTCTCCCAAGTGCACCTCTTTATATAAAGGTCCCTAGGACTCAATAATAATATTATTCCGCTCATTTCTCCTATGATATTTAGTTGCATAAAATGCATTGATATCAAATTCGCCAATTATTTTAATAAATCATTGATGATTTTTGTTGTTTTTATGCAAATATATGCCAATTTTTGTAAGAAAAAATGAATGATTGATTCAAAATGTGACGATTATCATCGATAATTTTTTGAAATCAATGAAAAAATGGGTTTCGAATCCATACCTTGTGATTGCCATCTTCTTCGTCTTTTTCTTGTTGTCCTCCATTGACGCTCGCTTCCTTGATCAAATTAAGCTTCGTGTTTTGATGCTTGAATGGGTGGTTTTGCACCGATGATCCCAAGCGAAGGCACAACAATGGAGTGGGTTTGGTTAGGGTTCACGAGTAATGAAGATGAACAATCACAATTTTTGGGAAGGACGTTTATTGGTGGGCCCACTAGTTGCTTATTTACATGCATGGTTAGTGGGGACCATAGGATTTTATAACACGCGTTGCATTTTGTGTTGCAACAAGTGCTCTAAAATCGCGGTCTTAAAGTTTATAATATTGATTTTTTTTTGAAAGAACTTATATTATTGATGTTGGGACTAAATTAGTCAATTGGTGCCGATTAAGCACTAATGACCTAGTTAAATAGAATTGGTACCTTATCTATTGGCCACCCATTTGAACAAGTCAATACATAACACAATTAATATTGGGTTGGACCAAGTCATGTGCAAATGGGACGAGTACCCATCCCATAGACACCCTTAATTAAAGTATAATACTCGGGCAATAGGCATACCAAGGTACTTAGCAAACATACCAAGGTCCTTAGCAAAGCTAAATGGTATCTTGGGAAAGCTAGATGAGGATGCATTAATTATGAATATTGCTTGTGGCAAAAATGTAAATGGGTTACTAGCCTAAGAATTAAAGGAAGGTGCATGAACAATTCAAGTGTCCTTATTTCTCCATTAGTGCACTTCTAAGGGTTATGTTTCAAGGTCAATGATAAGTCTATATCTTGCATACATTATGTAGGCCTAGTGTTATTTATTTGTGCACAAGTTCTTGTGAATAAAGCTAGTCTCATAACATTTTAACATTTTTTGTTAAATTGTTGTATAAATATTTCACTTCTATGCAAAATGTGAAGAGTTGAATAAGGAGAACAAAGATGAGGAACTTCACTTGAACTTAACCCATAGGCTGCAAAAAAATGCAAACCCACACCTCACATTCAACAAAATAAAGCAAAATCCCAATCTCATTTCCAAAATTCTACGTGAATGACTTCTGCACAATTCCACTCCAAATTTAACAAGTATAGAACCTTCATTAATTCAAACCAATTAATTCCAATCCCACCTCATCTACTCCTACATAACTCCTATGGCATCATTAGTCGTAGCATCACCACAATTAGTACACCTTACAACTCACGTCCTCACATGTACACATTACACAATCATGATTTTCCTATTCAAATGGCTAGATATTCCAATCATATTTCCATTTTAAACACCATGATGGTATTACGCAAGCATTTAATCCTCGTACTCACCACTCTCTTTAATCTTCTTGATCATGTCTCTTAATTCTATATATGTATTATTTATTTCCTCTTAATTTTTCCTTAATGCCCCATTTTAATCCTCATTCTCTTGTTTATGATTTTGATTTTATAATCCTTTAATTACTCCTTTTTTTTGGAAAGATAAAGGATGGCTATTGGAGGTTAGTAGCTGCCACACCCTCTTTATATTTTGATTTCTTTTGCTTAATTGCATCCACCTCTCCACTCTATAAATACCACATTGCCACCTACCCAGCTCCTTAGCTGGCTTCCTACCACAATTCCACCTACAATTTTGCTTCTCAAACAAAAAAAAAAAAAATCCACCTACAATTTTCTCCCATGGACCAAACTCAAGTTTTCTTGTTTCTCAACCACTCAATCTCCATCACTTGCCAACATTTCCAACTGCAAATCACCTCATCAATGCCGCCATCAAAGTCATCTTTGTAGCCTGCCATCATCCACAAGTCCACTTAACATCATCATCACAATCATGTACAGCTACACATCATGGAATCAAGGGAAAAAGACATGATCATTGTTATAGTTGTTATCTATGATGCTTGTGACACCATCTTGGAGAACGTCTGCAAATCGTACACTAGTCAAGAGTCAAATCCACTTGCAAGAAATTGTCTTTTGTATTAGTTGAAAAAATCAACTTGATCATTGTATGTTTAGAAAAGAAAAGCTTAGCCCTCTTTATATAGAGAGGGCTTAGGTATACAAGGAAACATCAAAAAACACAATAACTCACTCACCAAAAATAAGAAGAGGAACAAATAGTAGGATACCCAATCCTAACTAATTTGACCCTCCCTAAAATATCTAACACTAATGGAATGTCTACACTTTCCCTCAAGTTGGAACATAGACATCCATCAACCCCAACTTGTTGCATAAAAAGTCATGACGCTTCCTCTTGAGGGCCTTCATAAGGATGTTAGCCAGTTGTAGCTTAGAGGAGACATATGAAGTACTAATCTTCCCTTCCAGAACAGCATTGCGATGAAGTGGCAATTTACCTCAGTGTGCTTCATCCATTCATGGAAAACATGGACATAAGACCAACTCCCATGCTCCTCTAGACTTAAGTGCCTATAGCAGCACGCCATCAAGAATCCTGGGATGCCTAAGCATAGTCCTAAGGAATAACAGTTGTATAATGGAGGAAAACTGCTAAACCTCCTCCTTTAAATGAGAGGTTCCAATATAGTAGGACATCGGATGTAACGTGCAAGAACGACTAGATTTGCACAATGCAATAGGTGTGGCGTCATCTGCCCCGAAATTAACTAATGCCACAAGAGCAGGAGTCTCTGGGGCGGTAGGAAGTGCATTCTAATGACGATGGTAGACCTGGGTCTCCTTCCTTTAAGTGATAGGGTACTTACTCAAAGAATGTGATATCAACGGTCACTGTATAATGGCTGTGGACTAGATCATAGCACCTATAACCCTTCTAAGTCTAAAAGTACTCCAAGAAAACAGACTTTACTGCCCATGAAGAAAATGTCCTGAGTATCAAATGCCTCGATAAAACAGGTCTACCAAAAACACACAGCAATAGAGCAAAAGGTCTATCACAATGGGGATGCAAAACCTAATAGGGAATTCGCCCTCAAACACAGAAGAAGGCACTCTATTTATTAGATAAGCTACAGTCAACAAGGCATCACCCCAAAATGATTTAGGTACCTTCATATAAATCATCAAAGTCCATGCAATATCCAAAAGATGCCTTATCTTGTGTCTGCCATGCCATTTTACTAAGACGTGTGAGTGCATGATGTCTGATGAATAGTCCCACATGTACTAAAAAACTCCTGCATCTCCTTCTGCATGAATTCCAAAAACATTCACTCCGAAAAACCTGAATAGTGGCAGAGTGCTATGTCTAGATCTCAGCAAAAAATCGCTGGACAACTTGTGGAATTTCAAATCTGGCTTTCATCAGAAAAAACCAAGCTTAACGACCACAATCCTCAACGAAAAAGCAAAATATCTGTAGCCACCAATAATAAGCACATATGTTGGCCCTCATACATCATAGTGAACTAGGGCAAACAAAGTTGTGCTAACCCCATTAAGTCGGCGTGAGAAGGAACTCCTATTGTGCTTCCCTAACTGACAATTCTCGCACTCCAGAGATAAGGTATTTGGTAGCTCTGGATACATTTGGCGCATCTTGCCAACATAAGGATGCCCTAGCCGTCTATGCCACAACCATGGATTACCTACAATCGATGCCACTTTTGCAAAGGTTGTAGGAACGTCTAGGAAATAAAGATCATCCCTCTCTATGCCTCCACCAATGATCTCATTTGTCTTATCTTGGAAATCACTACATGACACTGGAGATCTTTGCAAATCTTGCCAACTAACAATAAGCTCATCAGGAACTTTAGGGTGTAATGCACATCACTAACACGAAATCCTAGAGATACCTGAGCCTTTCCAACTGTGGTTACAAAAGTTGCCCCATTCGCCACTCTAACTTCTTTAATTTTGTGTAACTTAATAGGGTTCTTCAACTCTACCGTATCTCCAATGAGGTGAATCGATGTCTTAGAATCTATGACCTATTATCTGGACTGATGTTTAAGTGCTTTATACTTCTTTTGGACTAAAATGTTAGGCCATACAAGTCTAGTACATGCCTATGACTACAGAAAACTATCCATAGTCCTCCAAAAAAACACATATGGATACAACTTGAGATAGAAGTCCAAGCACCAAGATTACTATCAAACGAATGACTCTCAACCATAGCATACACGCGTGCGTGAGAGGAGCCTAGTCCCATGTGTCACCGCTACCACACCTAGGGACAAGAACTACACCACCATCACCTAGTCTTGCAAATCAGTGCAACCACCACTCTACGCCACCAGGAATGTTGTTGCAGCCTTGTGCAACGCCACTGGAGATCCCTGATCCATCCCCAACAATCCAATCATCCTCTCAAGAATCATCACAACATTAACGATCCGAAAATCATGTTTTGGTGGATATTTGGTGAGATATCAAACCACCGATGTAGGATCGCTACTTTAATTCTAGGTTGAAAAGATCAACTTGATTATTATGTGTTTAGAAAAGAAACCTAGCCCTATTTACATAGAAAGGAATTAGGTATTCAAGGAAACATCATAAAATACAATAACTCACTCACCAAAAATAAAAAAGGGCAAAAATAGTTCTGCACTCAATCCTAACTAATTTAGCCCTAAAATATCTAACACTAATGGAATGCCTACACTATTTTTGATATATATTTGTGGAATTGATTGATCCATATGTTGAACAATGTATTCTATGTGGATCCTAGCTCGAGCTTTTTTGTATATTGAATGTGTTCAATTTCCATAATAAATAGCTATATCTCATTTTCTAAAGATTTTGGATTGTATTATCCATCTATAAATTCACTTTCTTTTAGTTAATTGGTTTGCCATTTGAATCATTGGATTGATTGAAATCTGAGTTAGCCTATATCCATAATTTTCTTCACATAGCTTAGCTTAAGCCTACAACTTAATCGAAGTTAAGCTATAATCTTCAAGAAGTCATATATTAGATATATTATGCCTAGAGAAATCCCTAGCATTAATTAGTTAATGAAGGCATAACTTTGTGAATATAATCTAAGTCCTCAAGAAATACATAAAATAGTTTATTACATTTGCATTTTGTTCAAATTAGATTGATCGCACTTAGTTTTGATTTTTTTATTTGCATTATATTCGTTTGTAATTAGGAATCTACATTTTGTGTGCGTTTATTCTAGCATCATTTTATCATAAAATTGGTAGTTTAAGACCCCATTAGGATTAGTATCACCATCATATAACATTTCTATAAATTCAACCCGACTGCATACAACTTTTCAGTTTTTAAATTGCACTTATAACAATTAAGTGATCAATTATCACTATCAAAATCGAATAACTGATTGCTTTGTCATTGGCCATCATCAATCGCTTATAAATTGACTGCTTCATCATTATAAGTGCAATTTAAAAACCAGATAACTAAAAACAAAAATGTAAGCATAAAACCATGACAAATTCATGGAGAGGCTATATCATTGTGAAACTAATTTTAACAGGATTTCAAACTGCCAATTTCATGATGCGAAAGATGATGCTAAAGAGAAATGAATACAAAAATGTAGATTCCTAATTAATGTGGTTTTCTTAGCTATTCATATGGATGATATCCCTTTTATTGGTGGTGATGTATCATGACTACTAAGACAATACAAGCTTGTAACCAAAGACCTAGAAATAACTTAGAAATTTTCTACGCATTGGGGTTGCTCATAGCAAAGATGATGTTGCCATGGATATCCCACGGATATTCCAATTTTCTTGGGTGTTACCCCATGGTATTCCCATGGGTTCCATTTTCCCTTTGTAGGAAGTGATGATGAAGACTTTAAACATACATATAACATAAGAACATAGTTGGAAGCATCTACATCTACATGTTAAAAAGTCAAACACTAGCTATGTTACATGCAACATGACAATCCTAACTATAGTCAATGGGTTGCCATTCATCCTATTCATTGATATTTAAATCCTGCACTTGGAAGAGGAATTTTAAGGAAGAATGGTCATTTGTATGATGCAGGATATTTTATTGAAGATTCTACTAGCTCTTCAAAGGATCATTGAATGACTACTCATTTCTCTATCTCTATTGGATAGAAACCGATACTTTGCATAACAAAAGTAGTTTGTGGTTTCTAGTATGGATCCACATGGGTTATGTAGGCACCTAACCTGCAACCCAGCCCAATGTCTCAGGTTGAGAAACTTTCAACCCATAAAAATGAGTTAGGGTGGTCGAGTTTGGACCAATTTGTTGACTAGTCAAAATATTAGACTACTTTCCTATATATTTTTCTATTTTATCTCAACAAATTGGGGTTCGGGCTCAATCAAGGGGGGAACTGGCGACAAACAATTGGAAATTAGAGAGATAAAGTGATGGTTAAAATGGGGCATTTATGTGTGGTGAGCTTTGGTTGGAATGGGCCATTTTGGTTGAGTGTAATGAGATAAAGTGTTATTTAATTTCAAGAAATGGTAGAATTTAGGATTTTTCATGTATAAGCACCTAAAATATATTTTAGAAATTAGCAATTTAAAAATATACGCAAGTTGCAGGTTGGGTTGGATCATGTTGCTCCACCAACCCAACCCAGCCTATGTTTTTATGGGTTGGCAAAGTATAACCCAACCCACCAAAACTCCTAACCTAACTCAATGAGTTGGGTCAGTTCAGGTTGTCAGTTAAGCCCAACCCATGGGCAATCCTAGTTTCTAGATCAAATGCAGAGTTTAAATAGTGTGCTATGGCACAAAAAGCCTTTGAGTTTATTTGGATCCATTTGTTATTTATTTAGGGTTTCAACATGTGTCCCATGGAGATGTTCGTGAGAACAAGGTTATGACATTTATAAAATATTCAGGAGTTCCATGAGAGCATGAAACACGAAAGTTCTCATTTTGTTCTAGATGCTATGTCCCAAGGGAAAGCATCTTCACTACATATCTCCCATATTCATCATACTGTAAGTCTTTCCATGGATGCATTCCAAGATGAGATTCATTGATATATACACTCTAGTTTGAGGGATTGATGTTATGATAGTTCGAAGTTGTATTTCCTTATTTCTTATTTCCTTTTGGCCTTTATGTATGTTTTGGGTTATTATGTAATCTTTCCAATTTTTCCTTCACATTAAGGATTTGGACATTAACGGGTGTTATTCATTGTTGCACAACATAAAGGAACTCATGAAACATCCATCCTAGCAGGCAATAAAGTTCACTAGTATGGCCCTAAAACAATGCATATGTGAAGGGTTAGCACCTACTCAATCAAAATGCAGAATTTGTCAACACCATCTATATGCAATCACACTCTAGCCAATCCTCTCAATGCTTCCATACAAGAAAAAGGCCACAGAGATGCAGCCATCCTTCAGCCTATCCTCAGCCCTTGATAATGGAACCAAAGAAGCACTACCAAGCCAAGTCAGAGAAGTGCCACCAAGATATTACAAGATCTCTATCATGCCTAAACCACCCATTTCAATCAATTGTAGGACTGCTTCTAAGTCATTACCAAGGAATCACACCAATTTGGAGTGCTATAAAGTCACCAATGAAGCATTTTCACCAATTTGGAGCACTATTGCCAAGTAACATGCAATGAACTCGAGCTAAGAGCCCTCTACAACTAAGACCAAGGGCTACAATTCAAAATCCGATTGCTTCTATGCTCAAAGGCCCCCACAACCAAGACACTACACCAAACCTAACTTGAAGAGCTACAACACTCGAAGACCTTGGGGAATGAGAGACGGAGCACTGCCTCAAAAGGAAAAACGTGCAATAGAGATCAAACATTACCTTCTTGCTGTTGCTGCATTGACAGATTGTGGAACCAGCATCTTGGTACAATGGTGATGGCACAAAAACCAAGAAATCATATGATTGAGAAAGAAAAGAAAGGAAATCAAGGTGGGTATTATGCACCATTCTGGGATTATTGCCTAAAATTGCAGGACTAAGATGGAATGGTCTAATCCTCATCGAGAAACCATAACCTCTCTTAAGCACTAAGGTGGGACAAAAACATACAATCTTGTCTTAATATGATATGGAAATAGCCAACATAGTGTAGAAACAACTTTAATACCAAGCTTCAAATCAACTATTGGCAATAGTTGGTTTGCCAAAATGACTACCTTTCATAACTAATTAATTGGCCAAGTATATTGGATTTTCACAAGCTTTTTTGGATGTTAACATTTGTAATGACTGATTTGATATGCAGATCAAACCAAAAATGCATTGATTAAAGGGTTAGGCAAGCTTCCAACTATGTCAGCAAGGATTTAATTTTGGTCATAAAAAAGGAAATAATTTTAATCACTATCTTCAACAACTAAATTGCAGTCATTTATTGATATCAAAATATCAAAACCAAGTTACCTTCTCCACATGATCGAACACTACACAGTTGCTATAGAGACCCAAGTGGATATCTGGCAGGTTCCTGTCATCCACAGGGGCATTGGAGAAAGGAACTTTCTTCTTCTCTACATATCTAACAGTGTCATAGGAAAAGTAACCAACCCAACCACCTGATACGAAAATGAAAACTGTCACTAAGGGATTGAAATTTTTTTATAAAACATGCAAGGCATTTTCATTAAAAAAACACTCATCAAAGAATATCATGAAAAATCAGGGCTACAGAGATTGGCCATTCACTTTGCACCTGGCTAATTTGACTTTAGTTGCAAGGATGGGAAATTTAAGGGAAGGCTTGATAACAAGGAAAATTAGTTATCTGATGCAAAGAAGCAAACTTCTGTACCCAAACTTGTTACCACATAACACACATTCATCATTTATTTCACCTTGTCTGATTCATGGAAGTGTCAGTAAAACTTAGCAAATATAACCGAGTATTCACTGAATCAAAATAAAAAGAGGGAAAGAAGGATGTGAAGTAAGTACCACAAAAGGCATCAGGAAGGTCATGGATCATTTGGGGGTTCCAATCCTGCATTATCATCCCAGGTACAGTCATAGGATCATCCACTGACATCTCAGTCATGTGACCCTCCTCATGGTCCATTATAGTAACTTTATTCTCTTTTGCTACAATCTCCATTGCTGGTTGTGCACCCACAACACTATACCGACCCTTACATAAAGCCAAAATAAGTTAAGAAATAAGCAAATCAGAAATAATCATATGAAAGTTTTACTTGATGAGGAAGGTAGAAGAAATAAAAAGAAAAGACAACTTGAAAGCTATCTTATTTGTAGGCCAAATTTGGACAATTTTAATTCCATCTAATTACAATGGGGGTGCAACGCAAAGTTCATTCAGTTATATTTACTAGTAAATGCATGTCCACTAGATATGCAATTCAACTTTTCAGAATAAATAAATAAATCTGCAATCCAATCTGATGTGTGGTCATTGGCTCGGATTGGATCAAATGATGAGTTTCCAAGGACAAGACCAGATTCCATTGTTACTAATTCACTGAAAAATAGATTGAGTGTGGATAATCCATCCATAAAAATGTGATCCTCTGTTGCTTCTTGGGTACAATAAAACACATGGACTAGAAATTTGCAAGGGAAGATATTCACTCCTCTCACAGTTTCACTCAAAGAACTTCAAGATATTTCTCTCACAAACTCATACGAATAGGAGCAATGGTTCCTCTATCCTCCATCCAACACCTCAACCAGCACACAAAACCCAGCCTTTTATTCCCCACTGCCAAAAATAAAAACCTCTGAGAGCAACCCACTTCCCACACAGTTTACATTTTATAACACTGGCATAGTGAAACAGCTTTTCTATAATAAAGACCGTATTCATGATCTTTCAAATATCTGTAAAATCTCTTAGCATAGGAACAGAAGAAAAAGCTAATCACTTCTTAAAAGCCAATCCGAAATTGCATAAATTGGGTTCCATTTTGATTAAATCATGCCTTCGCAAAGGGTTGCGTTCGGAAGTTCCTTACCCTTTTCAGTTGGAATAAATTAGATTGGAGAGAAGAATGCTAATTTGTCAAGGTGGGAATGATTGTATTTACTTAAGGCCAAATACAATCATCCAGGTCTACCATTAGACCTAACGTAGTATCCTCATCATCTCACTTCCTTACAATCCAATTACGACGCTTTGGGGACAACGTGGTCAAGACCAAAACTTTAGATTGATTTTCAAGTAATTAAGCTATAGAAATCACCAAACGCGTGAGAAGTAAACGAAACACCTGCCTTGAGGCACAAAGACAACATTTCGGTAGACTATTTCAGAAGCTAAAAAAGAGCTACAAGGAACCAGAACTATAAATAGAAGAGCTCACCACATTGGTGCCTGTGACGCCCTGCTCGACGGACTCGAAGAGGAAGCTTGGGGCCTCCCGGTCATCCTCCCTCACGAGGCAGCGGTAGGCAAGCACCGGCGTCAGATGGTCGGAGAACACGCACCGGCAAAGCGGTACCACATTTCCCTTCCTCGCGGCCTCCGCGAACGCCGCCGCCTCCTCCCCTCTACACGCAGCTGCAATTGCAGCCCACACTACATCGACCACAAATCCACGAAGATGAAGAAGGAACAAGGATCTCACGTTGTTGATCGGCGTCTTCCACTGCAGTTGGGGCGGAGGCCGCGCGGGGCATAAAGCCGAGGCGGAAGGAGGGCAGCGGCGATCGGCGAGGGATTAATGCGCCGCGGCGGAGGCGGGAGATTTGCGGAAAATTGGGGGAGGAGGAAGCGGAGAAGAGGCGGGGGAGGAGAGAGGAGGAGGCCGATAGGGTTTCCATCGGGGAATGCAGAGCTGTTACTACTGCTGCTACTGGAGCTACCGTCTTCTTCGCCGACGCTTATTTATAGTTTCTAACCATGTGCGATTGGAAGGGAGGCTGGAGGTCGCAGACGGATGTCTTCCGTCTTTTTGGAATCTCCTGGATGTGCCCTTGTAAAGTGGCTATAAGGTGAGAAAAATTATTTTCGACCTTACCCGTGTACCTCGAAAGCAACCGTGACACGTAACAATCTCAAAGAAAAATTGCTTACTCGTGAATTAAGTTAGGTTTAAATCTGCTCTCATAATTTTCTAAGGTTGCATGTTAATTGAAGTGACATGTGATATTGTTCTTTTTTTTGAAATTTAATTGTCTTTTTGGTGCAGGGTAGGGTTATTGATGAGAGGAGATGAGTATTTGTGCTCTAGTGGTTGTGTGTGCACCCGTGGGCCTCTGAAATGTACGTTGCTTTGGATTTGCGAAACGACCAATGATAGTAGGTGAGTTCCTCGCACAGAAAAATTTTCGTGTCAACACATACCACATTCTTATACTTGTAACACATATACATATCCCAGCATATACCCTCGTAGCACATACACTTGCATACACATACATATATCCCAGCACACACATACACATCTCAACACATAGTTTTCACATCACTGAACAAGAGGTAGAAATTAGGTCAGGAGATTACGTTACTGGGGAGGTGCAGGGGCAAGAAGGTATGATTGTGCATAGAGTTTATCAATTATTAGTAATTTAGTATGGTTAAGGTTATTATAATTGGTTTTTTAAGCATCAGTGCACACATTGATCGTAGAGTGGGAGAATCTGCTACTTTGTTATTGGGCAGGACCTTATTTTGTGGGTCTTCAATGGTGCATGTTGAAATAATTGTAGTTGGTGTATGCGGATTTGGAATCTATGTAAATGCTTCTGAATAGCGCACACACACAAAGCATATGGGTACATGAATGTCTAATTAATGCTCTATCATTTTGTTACGTCCATGTATGTTACATGCTTCTTTTATAACAATGTTGGTAGGTTTTGGATGTGTATATGTAAAAGTATATACTATTACCATGTGCCAATTTTTTGCTTTGAACTGATGTAATTTGCTAAAAGAGATGGTGACATTTATGTTGATGGGTTTGTTGCCTTTATATATGTAAGTTGAGTTCTTTTGAATTAGGATGTTCTCTTCCTATGTTGAGATGTAACTGTGTTATTTGTATGTGTTGTTGGAGTTTCCGATCAACTAATTTCTTTGACCTTAATGCTGAGTTGGGAGCATTTGTGCATGTTCCTGTTTGTATGTGTTCATCTAATGTAATTTGTGTTAATGTAATTGTCCGTATTAATGGTAGCTTACTATGTGAGCTATTATGTTATGTGAATTGGGTTGTGTTCTCTAACTCATGTGTGGAATCCAGTTATGGGATTGTAAGGTTAAAGATGATATTGTAATTGCCTTCCAACTTAGTGTCCGATTGTGTATGTGCCATGTTCATTAGAGATGTTCTCATCTGTTTACTGTTCTACTGTGGTATGAGCTTTTATCTTGATGGCCTTGATGGTGCAGTTGTTGATGCGAATGAGTTGTTTATATTCTACTTGGTGGTATGAAGTACGAAACTTGTAATGGACAATTCTCTCATGTTGGTTGTGTGTATATCCTGACATATTTAGAAGATAGTGTAATGTATTGCATTGCAATTTGTTTTGTTTTCATGAAGCGAGGGATGCATGTGGATGATTTTCCTCCCTTTGAAGGAGTTTTCCAAATGATGATTGTGTTTGGATAGTGCTCGTTCAGAAGAGAATGCATGATTTTTTATGTTTTAGATGACATAAATAGGTGTTGTTTTCAACAATATAAAGTGCATGAGTTCATTGTTAGTAATGTGAGATTTGTTAATGGAGTTTTCTTCCATCTATCGTTGTAATTTTGTCATGGATGTCACAGTGTATGATGAAATGTATGTGTCGATCAATTGTTCTATTTGACTGAAAAATGCTAGGAAAGGGTGAGAGGGTATGAGGGAACGACAAGAAAATTGACGGAGCCTTGTAGGCAGTTGGTTGGGTCAGTGTTTCATCTTTGCTACCTCCTTCAAGGAAGAGGGGGTTTGGAGGTGGAGTTCCTCTCTTGATAATGGGTTACTATTTTGACATTGGGAGGGTTAACTTCACCAGTCATTCTATGGAGAGCAATGATGCTTTTGATGTCGCATCAATGTCGTGTCAGTATGGCATGTGTGCAGTGGTGGCACGTATGTGGGTACACTTACCAAGTCACGGGGATAAGGGTAGTTTTATGGGGAAGTGGCAAAATGAATAGTGATAGCATCAATATAGGGAGACATGGAATATCCCTTAAAGTTCGATTTATTTCTCGTTAATTACCTTGTTTACTACCTTATCAAGTGTAAAGAGGGCATTGCACTGCATCAACACACAAGAGGGCACGGTTTAAAAGCCACAGCAAGACTATAGGGCATACTTTGATAACATAGAGAGGATATTGCACTGCACAGTAGATTACATGCACATGCAACAACAACACAAGCAATGACAAACACTACTTCAAAGTCCAGCACATGCATCTCCCCACATAACACAAGCAAGTAGAACAACATGGTTGCACCCAGCATGCACCACACGCATGCACGCGCGTGGATCCCCAACCGATCATGGTCGTATGATAACGCAGGCACACACACAGAACGCAGCACACGCACACAAGTTGCAGCACACAGCACGTTGTACACATACCAGGCAGCATACACACGCAGCACCCAGCATGCACACACAACGCATGCATGACGTTCCGACACATCAGGAAGCACTCACACACACAGTACACAACACCAACCCCACCACAAACTTACTAATCACGCCTCCTGCAAAGTTGGCTGCACCCACACCATTCTTCGATCGCACCTCGCACCTGCTCTCGTCACACAATGAGTGGGGAGAAAAATTGGCACCCAGATGTGTGCGGTGTGGTCATTTACATGGCTTGCGCAAGCGTGCGTTTTTGTGTATGCATTTGCTTTTACATACTATTACTCTATCTGATATCATCAATACACTTGCAAGTTCTCTGGTGGCACCTCATGTACAAGGCAACTTTTTCGTTGGATGGTTTCATATAGGAGGAATATTATAAAGGTCGATGACGACTTTTAGATGATGGTGGTGAATTCAATGGCATCTTTAGCATAAGTGGTCACATTTGTAGCAAAGGCCAGTGTCACTTGTAATAATTGTGGTGACTCTAACAAAGGTTGTGATGACTCTAACAGAAGTGGTGGCGATGCGATTGACAATGTTGGTGGATGTACATCTCAGTAGCACTTGGCTTTACTAGAATGCATGGATGGACGTAGCAACACTTTAGTATAGGTGGTAGCCCCTATGTTGGTGGTAGTAGAATACTTGCAATAGTGGTGGCACTAATGAAAGGGCTATTTAGCTCCAATACAAGTGTTTGGTACAGCTCCAATATAACGGCTAGTATTCAATTTTCATTAATCCTAAGTCTATAAATTGACCTTTCATACCTTAGTTTCTCGACATTTATTCTCCATTTAGACAAGTTCACAAAATTATTTGGATTCACGTTAAACTTGCTTCTTAGACTTCTCAATTGGAAACATCATTTTAACTATTGTTGGGAGGCTTAGGTTGATTATTGTACGAGTCTATTATTTCTTACATCAATGTAAATTCGTATTAAGCTTGTAACTTGTGTTTGGGTTGTGATATCCTGATTTTTGCAATTGGATTGAGGTAACTTGTTAAATAGTCTCAGTTTAGTGAGATTGATTCCCTTAGGATTAAGATAATCGAGTTAAAATCCTAAACCGGGGGGCTTAGGTAGTAGAGTACATGGGGTAAGGAATCACTATACATATTGTGTTTATTTTGTGATTGGTCTTCTATATTTGATTATGCAACATTTAATATCTTCTGCCCTAATTAAAATCTTTCTTCTAGTGTTTGTGTGCGAATTCTATTTAGATCCTTCAAACTTAACCTTCATGCAGCTTTACCATCATCCATATCCTCATTCTCTATGAAATCCAGCTTCCCCTTATTCCACCAACACCACCTACACTCCACTAGCCCTCAAATTCCACCCCCACATGTCCATCTCAACCCTCTCACTTCTCTCAGCATATTCTCCATCTAGCCCCTCCTTTCCCACCCCCTCCGCTGCTCTCCTCTTCTTTCATCACTAGCTATTGTACTGTCGAGAAAAAGGGTCAAGGAATATACTGTTGCTATTATGTTTTCTTGATCGTTCTAGAACGTTATCGATGGGAAAAAGGCGGACCCTCATTCGACGTGTTGTTTCTATCATTTGTTTTCAACGGTCAAGAAAAGTTTTTCTCGACTGTTATAAATGCACCGTCGATGTAAACATACACGTCGACTGCTATTTAAATAGTCGAGTAGGGTGATATTCTCGACCGTTCTAAAAAAACAGTCAAGAATATTTATATTCTTGACCATTATAAAACTGACGAGAATATGGATATTCTAAACCGTTTGTTTATAACGGTCAAGAATACTCGTATTCTCGTTCGTTGTTAAACGATCAAGAATGTGTTGCGATTTCAGTCATAGCCTATTCTCGATTGTTGTAAAACAATCGACAATAGCAGCAATTTTCTTTTCTAAAGGTTTTAACTATGTAAAAAACCTGCAGAGAACTAAAAATTCAACAAAAATATAATTACAACTTAAAACATTTGCATTCATTTAAAATATTACAAATGAGAATAAAAATTTCATATATATAATAATGTATACAAAGTACTTTTACAAATGGTAGTGCATATAAAAATACAACATTCAGGCTATAGCACCAATGTCTCCAGCACCCTACCTAAATCGTTGTTGTCACGACGATCTCTATACTAATGAAAGGATGGGTGATCCATACCTCCCTATTGAAGTACCTTCAAAAGCTCTTTGCTGGTCTGAGTCGACTGCTGTAACTACTCTGTCGACTCCTTGAATTACGTCGCATTGTCTATTGATGAAAGTATTACTAGCAACGGTTTAACAACTGTCGTGAATGTACGTATGGCAGCAGCTCCAGGAACTTTAATTAATTGATTAATAACTTATCTTAGGATGGTCTTACTTGACATTTGGCAACAATTATTAAATCGTCCCTAAAAGTACGGAAAATTTTTGGCACGTAAATTGGGTTACCGCCAAGAAAATTGGCAATGGTTTAATTAGTAACAGTTACCAATTCATTTTAGGGATGGTTTTAAAACTGTCGCAAAATCCTACTTCCATATTCGTCCACACACACTCAGAAGACGACAATAAGGGATTGTAACCGTCACCAAAATAAAACAGTGATGTGATATACTACAATGGTCGATGGTGACAATTTATAGGATTTCAACGACAATTTAGAACCATCGCAAAACGTACATACTATTGTAGTGTTAGCTAGTTAATGTAGACATTTAAGAATAATGGAGTAGACAGTGTAGAAGCTAGCTAGATAGATATCTGAGATGAAAGAATATAATTCCAAATAAACATCAAGACAATTAAAATGAAAATATGTGATTTCGTAATCAAATTCAAACAAACGTAGTCATCTACAAGAATGTGTAAATGTCCGGTAGGTGAAATAAATGGCTAGTTTAGCTCGGTTGGAAGTTATATGGTTGAGGTGTGTAAAGAACTTTGGACGTCTAACTAGAAGGATAGGCATCTAAAATAGGTCAAGACAACTAGTTAGAGAAGCAGTCATTGGATACGATGTAGAATTAGATAGGGTGGAATTAACCATCCCTTACACATTAATTTCCAGGTAATATAGGGATGGAGATTTTTGCTTTGATCTTCCCTATCAAAGTCAGAAGTTTTCAGCGTTCGACTATGTCCTCATGGGCTTAATGCTATAAAGTGATAAGAACCCAATAATTAGGGGGGTTTGGGGGAGAACATGATGGCGCATGATTCTTGACGGCGCTTAAAAGTCGGGAGGCGGCTATTCCCGCTAACGAATATTCTTGTGGCGTTTTGGAATTTGGCTGATTCTTGTGGCGTTTTGGAATCTGGTTGGTGCGTTCGCTCTCTCTCTCTCTCTCCCTCTTTCTGTAGAATGATATTTACGTGTTGAAATCCGCATATTGGTTGCCATTGGAGCAATGGAATTCGAACCAACCTGACCAGTAGCATTGACCTCACTAAATGTCTAGATGAAGGCAAGCTCAGTTGATCGTGAAACTTGACTTGTTCCCAGACAGTCATCAGCGGTGATTATCGTTCTTATCTACGTGTACGCGTTCCACAGCTAGCCATTCGTCGTTGCCAATATTGATCACATTAATTATCCATGCAATTAAAGCGGACGTACGCGATGGAGCGCCTTTAAGTACCAGGCAATGTCAAGAAGCATATTGTACGTTCAAGGCGGAAGCATGATGGCGATCTACAGTAGGGTCGTGGTCTCCTTTCTAACGCTGGTATATGCCTTGGCTCTAGCCATGGCACAGACTGGGCGATCCTAGAACAGGCCATCTGATTCTTGCCGCCCACAATTCCGCGAGAAGTCGAGTCGGGGTTGGGCCAATGACTTGGGATGCCACCGTGGCAGAATACGCTCGAAATTATGCTAACACGAGATCTCGTGATTGTAAGCTGATCCACTCCGGAGGACCCTATGGAGAGAATATCTTCTGGGGTTATGGTAGAGATTACACCGCCGCTGATGCGGTTGCATCTTGGGTGTCTGAGAAGAAGTGGTATGATTATAGCACTAATGCTTGTGCCCTGGCAAGGCCTGCGGCCACTGCACGCAGGTAAATTATTTTAAGCTCTGTATATATATATATATATATATATATATATATATATATATATATATATATATATATAGCAGGCATACGTAGCAGTACTCCTAAGTTTAAGCCTCACCTCTCAACGGAGTTGGGAGTAGAATTTATGAGGGTTAATGAAGCTGTTTAACTCTGATCAAATACAGAGCGTTTCGACATTTTGCGATGGATCCATCTCAGTCGAAGGCAGCAAGTTGTAATTAGGACTTTCTCCGTGTCCTACTTGCATGTCTCTCGAGGAACCAATATTGCAACACAAGACTTTAAATAAAAATAATAATAAAGAAAAGGCGGATGATCTACCTACGAGGGTGTGACAGAAGATAGACCCTCAGTAAATTAATGTCGAAATCTTTCTAGACGTGAAAATTTAGGGATCAGTGGTAGTAATATGTGGAGATATACCCAAAATCTGATGGTAATCATATTTTACTGGAGAGTTTCCAACGGTTATGCACATTCCCGATTATGTGGAGATATACCCAAAATCCGATGGTAATCATTTTTTACTCGAGAGTTTCCAACGGTTATGCATATTCCCGATTGCTGCAACTCCAACCATAATTATCTCAGCTAATTTCTGTCGTGGATTACGTAGAAATGTATATTTAAGCATCCATATTCAGGTATTCATATACAAATACTAAATAAAGTGATCATTTGGAAGCAATATATTGATATGATAATTATGACTACTTGAATATATGTGAGCATGCAGGTGGTGTGGCGGAAGTCAGTTAAACTCGGCTGTGCACGTGTGAGGTGCGCAAGCGGTGCAATCTTCATAGTCTGCAACTACAGCCCTCCTGGTAACTACAAAGGGCAACGTCCATATTAAGTCTGCGGCGACTCGGACATCATATCATGTGGCTTCTAATCGCAATATGTATAGTATATTACTAAATAAGTGTTTTCATATCGGGGTCAGATTTGAGTGGCGGTTCGTTGGATCGGAGCCCGTCTGCTATAAACCACAACTGGATTAATCTAAATAAATGTTGTTAATTGCCGTCGTGGGACGGATGATATTTATGATGATGTATTTGTTGCAGATTAATAAGACGAGTTTACCTTAGATCGTTTAGCTTTCCTTTCTCTTCATGCGATGCTTTGTGCCAATCAAAGAGTAAATTTTGCCCCCTCCCCCTTCCCACAAAAAAAAAATATATAAAGAGTAAATTTTATTCATTCATTCCTCACTCCAAGAGTGCATTATAAAAATATGAAAAAAAATAAAGAAATGTATGTTGTAACATATTTTACAACATGTGGAGTAAGAAGATGTGATTTCAACCGATGTATTTTTATTTCCTATCGGTAAAAATCACTTTTCATAGGTAAAAATCACCTTGTAAGGGAAAAATGACTTTCATATGTGTATTTTTTATTTTTAATCGGTGTGTTTTAATTTTCCATCGGTGATAAACTACTTTCAACTAGTAATAATTGAAACACAAAACACACTCACTGCAAGAAATTAGGCTTTTGGCAACAAATATGTATCGACAGTTTTACAAAACTGATGGTAATTCTAACACCTTAGCAGCAGTTATGTTGGAATTGCCAGTATACCTAAATTATTTCTATTGCCGACGATTTTAAACCTTCGGCATAAGTTAAGTGTCGTCAAGATAAACCCTCACGCTAAATAACACTTAAGCCAAAAACAAAAAAACAAGAACCACCCCACCCTAAAGCAAACTGATGCCCCAAACCCTCACTTGACCATCATCGAGAACACTTCTCCCTCACTCGACGACAGCCATCACCCAACCACAGCCCCAAACCCTCAGCTATCATCGCTTCGTCTTCCTCACCACGACGACAACAACACTTTCTCCTTGACCTTGTCATCCTCCATTCACAAATCCCCCTCGCCGATTGCTGCTCCCTTGCCTTCGCCTCGAGTTTAGCCCCCACGCGACCTCCGCCCCAAGCACAGTGGAAGTCGCTGATCAACCACATAAGATCCTTGTTCCTTCTTCATCTTCGTGGATTTATGGTTGATGTAGTATGGGATGCCATTACAACTGCATATAATGGGGAGGAGGTGGCGGCGGCGGCGGTGTTCCCGTTCGCGGAGATCGCAAGGAAGGGGAATGTGGTGTTGCTTAGCTAGTGAATGTCTTTTAGATGTGTGTTTCATAGTTTCAATTTGTACCATATTAAATTTAGTTCTTGTGTTTTATATCTATAACCTAGATTGTGATTTTAAATAATCCGATGCATTCGCATTTGGAAATTTTTCCTAGAACATTGTTACACTAGAAAAAACTGCTCCTTAATCTTACCTCACCTCTCTAATGCGTAACAATTTGAAGTGTCGCTTCTCTCTTGATCTTCCAAGTATTATGAGGGACATAATGAGTTAAAAGTTGAATTTAAGCTCTCGAACTTCATCTCAATGAAGGTTTAGGCCACTGCATCTTTCTATTTAAAAATTCATCCATTCCATATATTGTGCATATTAAAAGGTTTGCATGATGAGTTAAAAGTTTTGCATATTTTGTGCTTAGTTGAGAAATTTAGCATTTATGGTATTCGTGCTACATATCTATTGGCCCAACCAATAGATAGGAAGTAGAATGTTATCAACATTGCAATAAGAATTTTAATAATTTAAAAGCATCAGTCTTGTTGTTGTTATGTAAAAGCAGAAGAGGTCTTATGTCAAGTTTGAGATCCTTTTACATCTCAAAAAGAATGTTTGAGACACCTTAGGAATTTCTAATTTATTTCAGTTAACTCAGTTGTTTAGTGTTGGATTCTTTGCCATGTTACTAGAGAGTTTGCATAAATGAGTATTTATTCTCATCTCCAACAAGCATATTTCAGACTTAAGGTGTTGCATATTTTGTTTTTTTTTCCTTATTATTTTCATCTAAAAGAAATGGGATTTGGTTGTGCTCCTTTCTCTTTAATGAAATTCATCTATATATGTATACCACTTGAACTTTTTTTCCATTGAAAAGAAATTAAAGTAGAAAAGTTCTATGACAATTACTTTTGATTGTCAATTTTAATGCATTATATACTATAGGCACCATTGAAACCTTTATTTTTGTATTTGTGTACTATAGCTATGAACCAAATTAATAGCTAGTATCTTATGCCTTTTGTATAGTGAAGACTCTTTTATTAAAGATTTTTAATTCTAATGTCTTTTGATTGATACCTTTTAAGATTCTTATATTCTCTTTCTATTTGAGGTTTGATCCTCAAAACTTTTCATGCATTAAAGGTTTTACAATAGGCTCTACTCGAATTTGAAGGTAACACCTGATCTTATTATTATAGATTTTAGGTTAATCATGAACCTTAGGGTTAATAGGTAGGTATATGCATGCGAGTGTTGCAGTGGGGTGTGATCTTATAAATAATTGCATGCATGTGATGCAGTGGGGTGTGCCCATGTTTAAATTATAAAATAAGTTTATTTCTATATATAATCGTGATGTTAAACAAGTATTTTTGAGAAATATACTAGGTTAATCGTGATGCTAAACAAGGATGCTAAACAAGTATTTTTTAGCCTACGGAGAGTTCGAAACGACACACCACTCCTGAATATTCTAATTATGTAGGTGGTCATAATGTTATGACAATATTGGAAGAGATGACAGATGGTTAGGAAAATCTAATGGACGATGAAAGTATGTTCCGTGATTATAGTAAGTTTTGAGATGCATTAAAAGTAGCGAAGAACCTATTACTCAAGGGATTAATTCAATTCTAGATTGTCGTTCCTTCTTAAGATGTTTCAAATTAAGGTGATGAATAGAGTGACTTCTAAGTTAATGTCAGATGTTTTCAAATTTATTGGAGAATTGTTAAAAACTCCAAAAGATTTTCCATAGTCATGGTATGACACTAAGAAACAGTTTTGTGCCTTAGGGTTGAAAAGTGAGAAGATAGATGCATGCCCTGATGATTGCATCCTGTATGTACATGATAACAACAACTTGGAAAGTTGTCCAGAATGTGGCAAGTTGAGATATAAAGGTGAGAAAAGAAAAGGAAAAAGACAACCTCAGAAGGTGTTGCGTTACTTTCCACTGATTTCAAGACTACAACGCTTATTCATGTCTAGTAAGACTGTAAAGTGGATGACATGGCACCATGAAAATAAGTCATGCGATGGAATGATGCATCATCTTGCAGATGCTGATGAGTGGATTGCATTTAATAACAGGTATCCAGATTTTGCATTAGAGGCACGGAATATACGTTTAGGCCTTGCAAGTGATGGATTTAATCTATTTAAAAACATGTATCCTCCGTACCCTATATGGACCATTGTGATAGTTACGTATAACATGCCTTCTTGGATGTGTATGAAATCAGCTTTTATGATGTTGAGCTTACTCATACCTAGTTCAAAGGCCCCTAGAAATGCTATTGATGTTTATTTACAGCCACTTCTAGATGAGTTGAGAATCTTGTGGAATGTTGGTGTCAAAACTTATGATGCACACAAAAAATAATTATTTCAGATGTGAGCTACATTGCTGTGGACGATAAATGACTTTCCTACGTATGCTAACTTGTCTGGTTGGAGCACAAAAGGGAAATATGCTTGTCCTGTTTGTATGGAAGATACACACCATCTATGACTGCGGACAGTAACAAATTTTCTTACTTAGGGCATCATAGGTTTCTTTCTATTGAACATAGAAGGAGGAGTAGTGATTTTAAGGATTGATTTGATGGTAAATTATGTCGTTATGCAATGAGAAATCCGAAAAACTTATTGACAACAGATACGATTAGGTTGCCAGGGGACAAGATAATGGATAAGTTGCATGAACTTGGCAATGTTTGATTGGGACGTACATTTAAGCATGACATCAATCACTTGCGTGGGTTTCAAAAGAAGAGCATCTTCTTTATGGAGTGTTGACGCATTGAAATGGTGTTTTAAAAGTCGTTGCATTGTACTATGAGTCGTAATAGCACGAAAATAGATAAAATTTATACCTGAATAAAATCCAAGGTCGTCATGGGGAGCAAGTAGCAAAATAAATATCAAAATTGCAATTCTATCTCAAGATATCAATATATGATGAAATTTCCAAACTTAAATGATATGTATATAAGAGAAAATGTTGATAGTGCAAAAAGATTAGGGTAAAATGGTGATTTGAATCACCAATTACCCTAATTACAATAATAAAAAATATCTCAACAGTATCAACCAAAGTTAATTTACGCAAGTCAAGTGCAAAGTGCACTGTGTTAGATAGATCAGACGATGGAGTTTTCAATCAGATGGTTTAAACTCTTCCTTGCTACAGTGCCAAGAGGGCACTCTTCTTCCTTTCCTTTCTTTCCTCCAGGGAAGGTGTAGCACAGAGCTCAGTATCAACACCAATAGATGCAAAAGCCCCCTTAGAATTTGCTAAGTATCGAGAGGTAGGCAGTGGAGCAAAACCTCCCTCCCCCCTCTTTCTCTTCTTCCTTTCCCTTTCTTTCTCTTCTCTCAGAAATATGCTAATTGATTTAGGTATACCGGTAATCAGTTCAGAGCCCAGACCCTCGTGGCATGGCCGCGGGCGAGGGTGTGCATAAGCAAGTGGAGAGGGACCTCACTCTGTGCTCACTGAGGCAACGGGGCTGAGGCAGAAAATCAACTTATGCCACACAAACCACTTTGTTGCTCACGATGTGGGACTATATCTGAGCCCCTTCCTTCTTCGCGTGTCTAATGTGAAGACTCCAATCAATTGGAGCTGTTACTGTCGTTGCTTCATGCAATTGATGCTGCGGGTGGTTGTGTGGAGTGAATCTGCAGCTTCTGGAAGCGGATCTGAGTAGTAGAGAGGCGCGAGAAGGGCAGACGGAGGTGGAGATGACACCGGTGATGGCGAAGCTCTGACACAACCTGAAATCCACGAATATGGGCTTCTAGGCCCCAATTAACATGTTCAAGAGAGTCGCCTTGAATCAAGGAAGGTGACAACGGTGTTTGTGAAGTGTAAGGAGGTGTGTGGTGGCCGTGCGTCATCGAAGAAGGCATGTGTGCAGTATGGAGTTCAGTGGAGCTGAGTAGATGGAAGGTGAAATTTGTAGAGGGCTTTTGATGGAGGGAGTATAGAGGTGCTTTTGGAGGTGGAGCGGACGTGTTTGGTGGTGTGTAGTGTGCTTGAGACCTCGCCGAAGCTTGGGCGGAACAAAAGAAGATGACAACGTTAAGGGAGAAATGGTGGCCGTGCATGTGTCGTAAGTGCAGAAAAAGAAGTAGGGAGAAAGGGAAAAGGATAGAGGGACTTAGGAGAGGAGAAAGTGGCTGGAAGAGGTTGGTCGTGGCAGACTGACGTCGGAGAAGATGAGGGGAATGGAGAGGCAGCAACGACGAACGAGGGAGAGAAACACCCTCTCTTTGTCTGGAGAGGTGCGCGATGATGAGGGGAGGAAGATAGGACGTCCAATTTGGCTGTTGGAGAGTCAGATGAGGTGAACGAAGGACATCGCCGGAGCAAAGTGCGGAGATGGCTGGAGGAGGAGGGCTTTTCTCTGACCAAAATTTGCTGAGGAGCAAGGGTTCTTGCTCCTGATCCTTTTATAGGCCACGGGGAGGGGTTTAAAGCTTGGAGACCAAGCTTTCAAGCTTGGTAAGCTTGTCAGAGTAGGATACCCACATCTCTCATGCATTCGCATGAGAGATTGAGAAAGAATTGGAGCCTATGAATAGGTTTGATTTGTAGAGAAATCTCTTAGGAATCTTCCTTCCAAATTTGGAAGAGATTGAGCGTTGTAACGACCCGATTCCCGAGTCCCTACGAGACACGAGAACCGGACCGACTCGACTAATCCCAAGACCTAGTCGTCCAACGAGGAAGTAACCAAAAGACAGTAAAATAAACCACATTCAGCATGAATATAACTAACAGTAAGAAAGTACAGCAGTAAGGAAAGAAACTACTACAGTAGGTACCACCACAACAGTAAAACAGCATTTATCATATAACAAGAACTGCAGGTAAAGAAGGTACAGCGGAAACAAAAACTACTCACTAGAACAGAAACAAAAGGGGTACAAAAGGCTGTGGTAACTCTACTGGACCCTACTTGGCCCAGCGTCCTCTGCAGCCGCCGACCCTGGCTGCTCAACACCTGGTCCTGAAAAAGGTAACGAGTGTAACACGTCAGCAAAACGCTGAGTAGAGTGGCAAACTAACTAAAGGCAACAGTAGAGTGTACAGTAGCTGTTATGTTTTATTACTTCCTTTATTCACATCTTTCAATTTTTCTCACTATTTCATTTATTTCTCAGATCCTTTACTTGATCTCGAATGTCCTCGTGGGAACGATCTTGATTGCAGTCTTTTCCAAAAGTAGAAGTAGCACGTGGTGCTCTCCTGGCCGGGCGAGTCCCCCGTGGTGATCCTACCCTCAGTCAACCACCCCAAGGTCACTGACAGACGTAACGGTGACTACGGCACGCGCGATAAACGCACAGGTAGCTAGCCCGCACTGGCACGCGGTCAGTCGTTTCCGTTAACGGGTGCGCCCAAAGCACAGCACGGAACCAGGGCAGAGCCCTCTCAGTAACAGGGGTCCAACCCCTCCACAGTAACCAAACCGGGGCCTTGCCCCTCCACAGTCCGCGCACCCTCGCCTGACTACCCTGGTTTGCCCTAGTGGGCCTAACAAGTCGGTGAAGGAGGCTAGCAGAACCCCGGGGCCCGTGGGGTAGCTAGTACTCTCCTAACACTACTAGCTCTCCTCGGTACTACGTACACGAGGGCCAACAAGTCAGTACAGAGCGGCCAATCCTAACCCCGGGTCCCTGGGGCGGCTGGCCCCACTCTGCACTAAACAGGTACAGGTACTTCCCTTGGTACTGCGTACCCAAGAGACAGTACAAACTACATCTCAGTTCCATTCCTTTTTCTTTCCAGGAGTTCCACTCCTAATTCCCCGTAGGGTTCCAGCTCTTTATCTCAGAACATCATATATTTCACTTTCCAGATTCACGTTCTCAAAATCCATGATCTCAAACATGTTTCTTTATTCATAACAGACAGCTGTTAATTCAAATTACAGGCAGCTTTATATTCCTTTCCATTTTTCCAAGACTGCAGTATTATACATTCCACTAGTTTTTCCATCCTAAGATTCATGCCACATCCTAGGATCTAGCATACAACTAGTTTTCCAGCCCTAGGATTCATGCATCACGTAGGAGCTATCATTCCATATATTTCTCATTCCTAGGATTCATGCAATGTCCTAGATTCTAGTTATGGTTCCATACTTTAACAGATTTAGAAAAATAACTTAAGCCACTCTACTCAGCGTTTTGCTGACGTGTTACACTCGTTACCTTTTTCAGGACCAGGTGTTGAGCAGCCAGGGTCGGCGGCTGCAGAGGACGCTGGGCCGAGTAGGGTCCAGTAGAGTTACCACAGCCTTTTGTACCCCTTTTGTTTCTGTTCTAGTGAGTAGTTTTTGTTTCCGCTGTACCTTCTTTACCTGCAGTTCTTGTTATATGATAAATGCTGTTTTACTGTTGTGGTGGTACCTACTGTAGTAGTTTCTTTCCTTACTGCTGTACTTTCTTACTGTTAGTTATATTCACGCTGAATGTGGTTTATTTTACTGTCTTTTGGTTACTTTCTCGTTGGATGACTAGGTCTTGGGATTAGTCGAGTCGGTCCGGTTCTCGTGTCTCGTAGGGACTCGGGAACCGGGTCGTTACAAGATGGTATCAGAGCAAGGTCGTCCCGAGAAGTGAATCAACTGACTGGAAAATAACCAATTCACATGTTTATAGCTAGAGTAGCCACCACAACATATCTCTTGACATGAGCTCTTAGAAGTTTTGTTAGGTACCGTCTGTTTTGATGTTTCCGTTTTGTTTCGCGTCTCCTTGCAGGAGATGCCTCGTCGCGGGACTGGCGAGACTGGCCGCGGGCGCGGCCGAGGGCGAGGTCGGCGAGGTGGACGTGCTGTCATTGACGTCTCGGTGGACCAGCCACCACTCCCTGGCATCCAGGCCCAGGACCTCGCCAGACTGATACGGGATATTGTACGAGAGGAGCTCCACCCACCGCCCCGAGCACCTCCTCCTGGGGTTGCAGAGGGGGAGTCCTCTGTGGGACCACGCGACGGACACGGCGCTGGACACGAGGGAGGGGATGGGCCCCTGCCGCCCCCACCTTCCTCCGACACTTCTGTACACGAGGCACCTTCGCCTGGAGGTGCACCAGCACCTCCCCTACAGCGCCACTTCGAGCTTTTCGGACAGTTCCGGAAGCTGAAGCCCCCCTCCTTCAAGGGGGATGAGGACCCGACCGAGGCAGAGGACTGGCTTGAGCAGCTGGAGAAGATCTTCGACACCCTTCGCCCCCCGGTGGAGTGCCGCGTGGCCTTTGCCACGTACCAGCTGGAGAGTGCGGCACACCGGTGGTGGAGGGCGGTCCGAGGACAGGAGAGGGACGAGCCGACGTGGGACCAGTTCGTCACCCTCTTCTGCGAGCAGTACTTTCCCCAGACGTGGCAGGACCAGAGGAGGCGGGAGTTCCACACTCTCCGCCAAGGGACGATGACCGTGAGCGCGTACCGCACGCGTTTCTTGGAGCTGTCTCGCTTTGCAGCGACAGCGGCCGCCACTGAGGAGGAGCGCCTTTGGAGGTTCACCGAGGGTCTCCGGCCGGCGATCCGGGGGTATGTCAAACCCCTGAAGCTGCCGACGTTTTCGAGGGTGGTAGAGGCAGCTATGACTTACGAGGAGACCAACCCGTCCGCGCGAGAGACCGACGGCGGGCGGAAGAGGCCCTTTCAGCCAGACTTCTCACAGGGCCGGCGAGAACGTAGACACGTGGCGTCCGCAGGAGAGCCGTCACGTTGTGCAGGGCCATCAGTGGCCTTTGGGGGCCCTCGACAGGGGCCAGTCGCCAGCACCGGACCCCCGCCTAGCCGACAGCAGGGACTCACTGAGGGCGGGAGTCGGGTTCCCCTCTGCTACCAGTGTGGCCAGCCGGGCCACGTCAGGAGGGACTGCCCATCTAGGGCAGGAGGTCAGCAGTTACTTCCCGCGCAGAGCACTGGAGGGCGCGCAGGAGGCCGCGGTTCCCAGGCACGAGGAGGAGGACAGCAGTCGCGAGGAGGGTACCGGCCAGCACCTACCCGTCCGACGCAGAGTGTGGCTGCTTCGTCCGCACCTAGAGCTGAGGGGCGTATCAACGCCCTAACACACAGGGACGCCAGAGCATCGGGATCCGTGGTAGCAGGTATGGTTTCAGTTTCTGGCAGACTCGTTTACACGCTTTTCGATTCCGGCGCTACGCACTCGTTTGTCGCAGCCAGTTTCGCGGTTAGTTTGGACCAGTATTATACACTGTTAGAGAATCCGTTCGTAATCAGAGGTCCGAGTGGTCAGCTGTTCGTAGCTGAGGAGGTGTACACGGGTTGCGGGGTCAGCATCGGGGGACATAGCCTGCCAGCTGACCTGATCATGATACAGATGGAGGACTTTGGAGTGATTCTGGGGATGGATTGGCTGTCCGCTTACCACGCCTTGGTAGACTGTTTTGAGAGGAAGATTGTCTTCTCCATTCCGGAGTTGCCTTCTTTCGAGTTTCACGGGCAGCCAGTGGACGGAGGTTTCAGGTGCATTTCGGCACTTCGGGCGGCGAGACTTTTGAGCCAGGGGTGTGAGGGCTTCCTAGCTTGTGTGGTGGCAGAGCACAGCCCCGTGGCAGACTTCCAGAGCATCCCGGTGGTCAGAGAGTACCCCGACGTGTTTCCAGACGAGTTACCAGGACTACCGCCCGAGCGTGAGATCGAGTTTGAGATCTCACTAGTACCAGGGACCAGCCCCATCTCCACCGCGCCATACAGGATGGCACCGCTTGAGCTGCGAGAGCTCAAGTCTCAGTTGCAGGACCTTTTGGAGAAAGGTTTCGTGAGGCCCAGTGCGTCTCCCTGGGGAGCCCCGGTACTGTTTGTGAAGAAGAAGGATGGGACCCTACGCCTTTGTGTGGACTACCGACAGCTGAATAGGGTCACCATCAAGAACAGATATCCGCTGCCGAGGATCGACGATTTGTTTGACCAGTTGCGGGGTGCCACGGTGTTTTCCAAGATCGACTTGAGGTCTGGATACCACCAGTTGAGGATCAGGGAGACCGACGTCTCCAAGATAGCTTTCCGCACCCGCTACGGACACTACGAGTTTTTGGTCATGCCGTTTGGACTGACCAATGCCCCCGCTGCTTTCATGGACCTGATGAACCGGGTGTTTAGACCGTACTTGGACCAGTTTGTGGTGGTTTTCATAGATGATGTACTCATCTATTCTAGAGATCGGACGCAGCACGGACAGCACTTGCGGATGGTTCTGGACACTCTGAGACGACGCAGGCTGTACGCCAAATACAGTAAGTGCGAGTTCTGGTTGAGGGAGGTGACCTTTTTGGGGCATGTGATCTCTGGAGACGGCCTGGCGGTAGACCCCGCCAAGGTCGAGGCAGTGCTCAGGTGGGAGAGACCGCGTTCAGTCACTGAGATTCGCAGTTTCCTGGGACTGGCAGGTTACTACAGACGGTTCATCAGAGGTTTTTCACAGATTGCGCGTCCTATGACAGTTGACTCGGAAGGATGTGCCTTTCGCTTGGACAGATGCCTGTGAGGCGTGTTTTCTGGAGCTGAAGGAGAGGTTGACCTCGGCTCCCGTGCTCACCATCCCTGACAGTAGTGGCGGGTTCGTTGTGTACACGGATGCTTCCTTGCAGGGGTTAGGAGGTGTGCTCATGCAGAGGGGTCACGTGGTCGCTTACGCTTCGCGGCAACTGAAGCCCCATGAGCATACCTACTGTAACGAGCGCGTACCCCAGACGTCTTTTAAGACGTCTGGGAGGTGGCCCAGACGTCTGTCAAGACGTCTGGGATCACATCCAGACGTCTGACCAGACGTCCGGGATAGTTTACAGACGTCTGACGAACAGTTATACTCGCACGGGATATTCGTCTGCGCGCCTGTGCGCGCAGACCTGCGATCCGCATCTTCTCTGCGGCTGCAGGCGACTGCGGCCGTCTCTCTCCTCCTCTCCGCGCGGCGTTAAAAGGGGGAGGGGGCGCGCCTCCCCTCCCCGTCTCCACCATCTTCCTCCTCTCCTGCTGCGGGCGGAGCGAGCGGACGCGAGGGCGCAGCAGCAGCGGCGCAGCAAAGGCGCGGAGGAGCTGCGGCGTGCGAGGGCGGGACTCTGCCGTGAGGGCGAGCTCGCCGGGAGCGGCTTGGCCGGCCGGCGGAGGGCGCAGGGGGCGCAGAGCGTCGCGAAGAGGGGACCTGCTGCGGGCGGAGCAGCGGACGCGCGAGGTGCGACGCGGGGCGGCGTCGCGAGCGGAGGCCGAGCGAGGTTCTGATTCTGGAAAAATCTCCAGAATCAGACGTCTGGACTGATATCCAGACGGCAAGGTCGACGTCTGTGTGATCATACAGACGTCTGAAAGGTGAGTTCCGCTTTCTCCTTCTTCTTTTGTCGACTGACCGTACTGAAGGAGGAGGGTTGGCTGTGCGCAGGTGTTCGGATTCGTCATCCTTTGCGAATCCGACGTCTGGAAGTTGTACCAGACGGCGGGAGTGACCTCCAGACGTCCGGAGAGACCATCGGACGTCTGGGATCTAGGAGAGACGTCGCCACAGACTTCTGGACGTCCGGGGAACCACGCCGAACAGGTAATTCTCTGATCCACCGTTTAAGACGTCTGGAAGGAGTTCCAGACGTCTGATTTTGCACAGTATTGTCTTTCTCGACCCGTTTAGGGCCCGTTTGGGCTCCGTTTTCCGCGATTCGAGTTGCGTTCGTTTCAGACTTTATTCCTCTACCCGCCTACAGTAGCTATACACTGTTTTGAGACACTCCTTGTGTTTGATCCTTGTGATAGGACCTCGTTCGGTTGCCGTCTTGAGAGTCGCGGAGGCGCGCGGGATTCCCGACCACGCCCCCATTACTTCCGTTGTACCTGGTAGAGTGGTTTTAAGCATTAATAAAATCTGTTAAAGTATGGAACCATAACTAGAACCTAGGGCATTGCATGAACCCTAGGAATGAGAAATGTATGGAATGATAGCTCCTAGGTGTTGCATGAATCCTAGGGCCGGAAAACTAGATTGTATGATAGATCCTAGGATATGGCATGAATCCTAGGATGGAAAAACTAGTGGAATGTATATTACTGCAGTCTTGGAAAAATGGAAAGGAATATATAAGCTGCCTGTGAAATTAATTAACAGCTGCCTGTTATGAACAAAGAAACATGTTTGAGATCATGGAAATTGAGAACGTGAATCTGGAAAGTGAAACATATGATGTTCTGAGATAAAGGGCTGGAACCCTACGGGGAATTAGGAGTGGAACTCCTGGAAAGAAAAGGAATGGAACTGAGATGTAGTTGTACTGTCTCTTGGGTACGCAGTACCAAGGGAAGTACCTGTACCTGTTTTAGTGCAGAGTGGGGCCAGCCGCCCCAGGGACCCGGGGTTAGGCTTGGCCGCTCTGTACCGACTTGTTGGCCCTCGTGTACGTAGTACCGAGGAGAGCTAGTAGTGTTAGGAGAGTACTAGCTACCCCACGGGCCCCGGGGTTCTGCTAGCCTCCTTCACCGACTTGTTAGGCCCACTAGGGCAAACCAGGGTAGTCAGACGAGGGTGCGCGGACTGTGGAGGGGCAAGGCCCCGGTTTGGTTACTGTGGAGGGGTTGGACCCCTGTTACTGAGAGGGCTCTGCCCTGGTTCCGTGCTGTGCTTTGGGCGCACCCGTTAACGGAAACGACTGACCGCGTGCCAGTACGGGCTAGCTACCTGTGCGTTTATCGCGCGTGCCGTAGTCACCGTTACGTCTGTCAGTGACCTTGGGGTGGTTGACTGAGGGTAGGATCACCACGGGGGACTCTCCCGGCCAGGAGAGCACCACGTGCTACTTCTACTGTTGGAAAAGACTGCAATCAAGATCGTCCCACGAGGACATTCGAGATCAAGTAAAGGATCTGAGAAGTAAATGAAATAGTGAGAAAAATTGAAAGATGTAAATAAAGGAAGTAATAGAACATAACAGCTACTGTACACTCTACTGTTGCCTTTAGTTAGTTTGCCACTCTACTCAGCGTTTTGCTGACGTGTTACACTCGTTACCTTTTTCAGGACCAGGTGTTGAGCAGCCAGGGTCGGCGGCTGCAGAGGACGCTGGGCCGAGTAGGGTCCAGTAGAGTTGCCACAGCTTTGTACCTTCTTTTGTTTCTGTTCTAGTGAGTAGTTTTGTTTCCGCTGTACCTTCTTTACCTGCAGTTTTTGTTATATGATAAATGTTGTTTTACTGTTGTGGTGGTGCCTACTGTAGTAGTTTCTTTCCTTACTGCTGTACTTTTTACTGTTAGTTATATTCATGCTGAATGTGGTTTATTTTACTGTCTTTTGGTTACTTCCTCGTTGGACGACTGGGTCTTGGGATTAGTTGAGTCGGTCCGGTTCTCGTGTCTCGTAGGGACTCGGGAACCGGGTCGTTACAAGATGGTATCAGAGCAAGGTCGTCCCGAGAAGTGAATCAACTGACTGGAAAATAACCAATTCACATGTTTATAGCTAGAGTAGCCACCACAACATATCTCTTGACATGAGCTCTTAGAAGTGTTGTTAGGTACCGTCTGTTTTGACGTTTCCGTTTTGTTTCGCGTCTCCTTGCAGGAGATGCCTCGTCGTGGGACTGGCGAGACTGGCCGCGGGCGCGGCCGAGGGCGAGGACGGCGAGGTGGACGTGCTGTCGTTGACGTCTCGGTGGACCAGCCACCACTCCCTGGCATCCAGGCCCAGGACCTCGCCCGACTGATACGGGATATTGTACGAGAGGAGCTCCACCCACCGCCCCGAGCACCTCCTCCTGGGGTTGCAGAGGGGGAGTCCTCTGTGGGACCACGCGACGGACGCGGCGCCAGACACGAGGGAGGGGATGGGCCCCTGCCGCCCCCACCTTCCTCCGACACTTCTGTACACGAGGCACCTTCGCCTGGAGGTGCACCAGCACCTCCCCTACAGCACCACTTCGAGCTTTTCGGGCAGTTCCGGAAGCTGAAGCCCCCCTCCTTCAAGGGGGATGAGGACCCGACCGAGGCAGAGGACTGGCTTGAGCAGCTGGAGAAGATCTTCGACACCCTTCGCCCCCCGGTGGAGTGCCGCGTGGCCTTTGCCACGTACCAGCTGGAGAGTGCGGCACACCGGTGGTGGAGGGCGGTCCGGGGACAGGAGAGGGACGAGCCGACGTGGGACCAGTTCGTCACCCTCTTCTGCGAGCAGTACTTTCCCCAGACGTGGCAGGACCAGAGGAGACGGGAGTTCCACACTCTCCGCCAAGGGACGATGACTGTGAGCGCGTACCGCACGCGTTTCTTGGAGCTGTCCCGCTTTGCAGCGACAGCGGTAGCCACTGAGGAGGAGCGCCTTTGGAGGTTCACCGAGGGGCTCCGGCCTGCGATCCGGGGGTATGTCAAACCCCTGAAGCTGCCGACGTTTTCGAGGGTGGTAGAGGCAGCCATGACTTACGAGGAGACCAACCCGTCCGCGCGAGAGACCGACGGCGGGCGGAAGAGGCCCTTTCAGCCAGACTTCTCACAGGGCCGGCGAGAACGGAGACACGTGGCGTCCGCAGGAGAGCCGTCACGTTGTGCAGGGCCATCACTGGCCTTTGGGGGCCCTCGACAGGGGCCAGTCGCCAGCACCGGACCCCCGCCTAGCCGACAGCAGGGACTCACTGAGGGCGGGAGTCGGGTTCCCCTCTGCTACCAGTGTGGCCAGCCGGGCCACGTCAGGAGGGACTGCCCATCTAGGGCAGGAGGTCAGCAGATACTTCCCGCGCAGAGCACTGGAGGGCGCGCAGGAGGCCGCGGTTTCCAGGCGCGAGGAGGAGGACCGCAGTCGCGAGGAGGGTACCGGCCAGCACCTACCCGTCCGACGCAGAGTGTGGCTGCTTCGTCCGCACCTAGAGCTGAGGGGCGTATCAACGCCCTAACACACAGGGACGCCAGAGCTTCGGGATCCGTGGTAGCAGGTATGGTTTCAGTTTCTGGCAGACTCGTTTACACGCTTTTCGATTCCGGCGCTACGCACTCGTTTGTCGCAGACAGTTTCGCAGTTAGTTTGGACCAGGATTATACATTGTTAGAGAACCCGTTCGTAATCAGAGGTCCGAGTGGTCAGCTGTTTGTAGCTGAGGAGGTGTACACGGGTTGCGGGGTCAGCATCGGGGGACACAGCCTGCCAGCTGACCTGATTATGATACAGATGGAAGACTTTGGGGTGATCCTGGGGATGGATTGGCTGTCCGCTTACCACGCATTGGTAGACTGCTTTGAGAGGAAGATTGTCTTCTCCATTCCGGAGTTGCCTTCCTTCGAGTTTCACGGGCAGCCAGTGGACGGAGGTTTCAGGTGCATTTCGTCACTTCGGGCGGCGAGACTTTTGAGCCAGGGGTGTGAGGGCTTCTTAGCTTGTGTGGTGGCAGAGCACAGCCCCGTGGCAGACTTCCAGAGCATCCCGGTGGTCAGAGAGTACCCCGACGTGTTTCCAGACGAGTTACCAGGACTACCGCCCGAGCGTGAGATCGAGTTTGAGATCTCACTAGTACCAGGGACCAACCCCATCTCCACCGCGCCATACAGGATGGCACCGCTTGAGCTGCGAGAGCTCAAGTCTCAGTTGCAGGACCTTTTGGAGAAGGGTTTCGTGAGGCCCAGTGCGTCTCCCTGGGGAGCCCCGGTACTGTTTGTGAAGAAGAAGGATGGGACCCTACGCCTTTGTGTGGACTACAGACAGCTGAATAGGGTCACCATCAAGAACCGATATCCGCTGCCGAGGATTGACGATTTGTTTGACCAGTTGCGGGTTGCCACGGTGTTTTCCAAGATCGACTTGAGGTCTGGATACCACCAGTTGAGGATCAGGGAGACCGACGTCTCCAAGACAGCTTTCCGCACCCGGTACGGACACTACGAGTTTTTGGTCATGCCGTTTGGGCTGACCAATGCCCCCGCTGCTTTCATGGACCTGATGAACCGGGTGTTCAGACCGTACTTGGACCAGTTTGTGGTGGTTTTCATAGATGATGTACTCATCTATTCTAGAGATCGGACGCAGCACGGACAGCACTTGCGGATGGTTCTGGACACTCTGAGACGACGCAGGCTGTACGCCAAATACAGCAAGTGCGAGTTCTGGTTGAGGGAGGTGACCTTTTTGGGTCATGTGATCTCTGGAGACGGCCTGGCGGTGGATCCCGCCAAGGTCGAGGCAGTGCTCAGGTGGGAGAGACCGCGTTCAGTCACTGAGATTCGCAGTTTCCTGGGACTGGCAGGTTACTACAGACGGTTCATCAGAGGGTTTTCGCAGATTGCACGTCCTATGACACAGTTGACTCGGAAGGATGTGCCTTTCACTTGGACAGACGCCTGTGAGGCGTGTTTTCTGGAGCTGAAGGAGAGGTTGACCTCGGCTCCCGTGCTCACCATTCCTGACAGTAGTGGCGGGTTCGTCGTGTACACGGATGCTTCCTTGCAGGGGTTAGGAGGTGTGCTCATGCAGAGGGGTCACGTGGTCGCTTACGCTTCACGGCAACTGAAGCCCCATGAGCATACCTACCCTACCCATGACCTAGAGTTGGCAGCTGTTGTCTTCGCGCTGAAGACATGGAGGCACTACTTGTACGGTGAGACCTTCGAGATTTTTACAGATCACAAGAGCCTCAGATATCTTTTTGACCAGAAGGAGCTCAACATGAGACAGAGACGTTGGTTGGAGCTCCTGAAGGACTACGACTGCAGCATCTCCTACCACCCGGGAAAGGCCAATGTGGTGGCTGACGCCTTGAGCCGTAAGGCGCCCGCACGCTTGGCCAGTCTACAGTTACAGAGTTGGAGCCTTTTGGAGGAGGTGGGCAGTTGGCGACCTCTAGAGTTACGAGGATACTGTGGGGCAGTGACGGTGACACGGCAGACCAGACCAGAGTTGATAGACCGCATCATCACGGGACAGATGGCCGATCCGTACTTGCAGTCTTTGCGCGACAGAGTACTGTCAGGGGACCCAGGGGACTTCTCTTTCACAGACCAGGTGTTACGCTTGAGGGGACGGCTGTGCGTCCCCAGAGACGAGGAGCTGTTGAGAGAGCTCCTGACTGAGGCACACGGTTCCAGATTCACCATACATCCCGGAAACACGAAAATGTACCATGACTTGAGACGCGAGTTCTGGTGGAGAGGGATGAAGCGGGATGTGGGTGAGTTCGTGCAGCAGTGCTTAGTGTGCCAGCAGGTGAAAGCCGAGCATCAGAGGCCTGCAGGGCCGCTTCAGCCGCTTCCAGTGCCGGAGTGGAAGTGGGAGAGCATCACCATGGACTTGGTGGTGGGTTTACCTGTTACCCAGCGAGGACACGACGCGGTCTGGGTAATAGTGGATAGGTTGACGAAGACGGCACGATTCTTGCCGATCCGAGTCACTTTGGGACCAGCACAGTTGGCAGAGAGGTATATCCGTGATGTGGTGCGACTACACGGAGTTCCGCGGGAGATCGTATCCGACCGGGATACCCGCTTTACGTCCCAGTTTTGGGCTGAGTTTCAGCAGGCTTTGGGGACGAGGTTGAGGTTTAGCACGGCTTACCACCCCCAGACGGACGAACAGTCGGAACACACGATACAGACACTTGAGGATCTTTTGCGTGCCTGTGTACTAGACTGGAGGGGCTCTTGGGAGGAACACCTGCCCCTGGCAGAGTTTGCATACAACAACAGTTATCACTCGAGCATCGGCATGGCTCCCTACGAGGCTCTGTACGGACGGAAATGCACGGCACCCTTGAGTTGGGTTGAGGTGGGGACCAAGTGGGAGGTTGGCCCCAGGTTGATCCGACAGAGTCAGGAGGTAGTGGAACAGATCCACAGACGACTCCGCACTGTCAGGAGCAGACAGAAGAGCTACGCAGATCGCAGACGCAGAGAGGTGCAGTTCGAGGTTGGGGACCACGTCTTTCTTCGTGTTTCGCCCATGAAGGGCTTACAGCGGTTTGGGGTGAGAGGGAAGCTCGCGCCGAGGTTCGTGGGGCCCTTCGAGGTCCTGGAGCGGGTTGGACCCGTTGCTTACAGACTTGCCCTTCCCCCGCAGCTTTCTGGTGTGCACGACGTGTTCCACGTGTCCAACCTCAGGAAGTACGTAGCCGATCTCAGCCACGTACTGAGTCACGAGAGCGTCGAGGTGAGCGACGACCTGACCTACCCCGAGCGGCCAGTGCAGATCCTAGACCGAGCCGTCCGCAGGTTGAGACGAAAGCAAGTACCCCTGGTAAAGGTTTTGTGGAGGAGCCAGCGGTACGAGGAGGCTACCTGGGAGCCTGAGGCGGCAATGCGGGAGCGGTACCCAGAGCTTTTCGCGGGTACGTCTTTTCGGACCGGTTTCGGTCCTCTTTGAGTTTGTTATGGTTATTTGGACATCCTTTTTCCGCACCCTAGTTGGCGCAAGTTTCGGGGACGAAACTTCCTTTGAGTTTGTTATATTGTAACGAGCGCGTACCCCAGACGTCTTTTAAGACGTCTGGGAGGTGGCCCAGACGTCTATCAAGACGTCTGGGATCACATCCAGACGTCTGACCAGACGTCCGGGATAGTTTACAGACGTCTGACGAACAGTTATACTCGCACGGGATATTCGTCTGCGCGCCTGTGCGCGCAGACCTGCGATCCGCATCTTCTCTGCGGCTGCAGGCGACTGCGGCCGTCTCTCTCCTCCTCTCCGCGCGGCGTTAAAAGGGGGAGGGGGCGCGCCTCCCCTCCCGTCTCCACCATCTTCCTCCTCTCCTGCTGCGGGCGGAGCGAGCGGACGCGAGGGCGCAGCGGCAGCGGCGCAGCAAAGGCGCGGAGGAGCTGCGGCGTGCGAGGGCGGGACTCTGCCGTGAGGGCGAGCTCGCCGGGAGCGGCTTGGCCGGCCGGCGGAGGGCGCAGGGGGCGCAGAGCGTCGCGAAGAGGGACCTGCTGCGGGCGGAGCAGCGGACGCGCGAGGTGCGACGCGGGCGGCGTCGCGAGCGGAGGCCGAGCGAGGTTCTGATTCTGGAAAAATCTCCAGAATCAGACGTCTGGACTGATACCCAGACGGCAAGGTCGACGTCTGTGTGATCATACAGACGTCTGAAAGGTGAGTTCCGCTTTCTCCTTCTTCTTTTGTCGACTGACCGTACTGAAGGAGGAGGGTTGTCTGTGCGCAGGTGTTCGGATTCGTCATCCTTTGCGAATCCGACGTCTGGAAGTTGTACCAGACGGCGGGAGTGACCTCCAGACGTCCGGAGAGACCATCGGACGTCTGGGATCTAGGAGAGACGTCGCCACAGACTTCTGGACGTCCGGGGAACCACGCCGAACAGGTAATTCTCTGATCCACCGTTTAAGACGTCTGGAAGGAGTTCCAGACGTCTGATTTTGCACAGTATTGTCTTTCTCGACCCGTTTAGGGCCCGTTTGGGCTCCGTTTTCCGCGATTCGAGTTGCGTTCGTTTCAGACTTTATTCCTCTACCCGCCTACAGTAGCTATACACTGTTTTGAGACACTCCTTGTGTTTGATCCTTGTGATAGGACCTCGTTCGGTTGCCGTCTTGAGAGTCGCGGAGGCGCGCGGGATTCCCGACCACGCCCCCATTACTTCCGTTGTACCTGGTAGAGTGGTTTTAAGCATTAATAAAATCTGTTAAAGTATGGAACCATAACTAGAACCTAGGGCATTGCATGAACCCTAGGAATGAGAAATGTATGGAATGATAGCTCCTAGGTGTTGCATGAATCCTAGGGCCGGAAAACTAGATTGTATGATAGATCCTAGGATATGGCATGAATCCTAGGATGGAAAAACTAGTGGAATGTATATTACTGCAGTCTTGGAAAAATGGAAAGGAATATATAAGCTGCCTGTGAAATTAATTAACAGCTGCCTGTTATGAACAAAGAAACATGTTTGAGATCATGGAAATTGAGAACGTGAATCTGGAAAGTGAAACATATGATGTTCTGAGATAAAGGGCTGGAACCCTACGGGGAATTAGGAGTGGAACTCCTGGAAAGAAAAGGAATGGAACTGAGATGTAGTTGTACTGTCTCTTGGGTACGCAGTACCAAGGGAAGTACCTGTACCTGTTTTAGTGCAGAGTGGGGCCAGCCGCCCCAGGGACCCGGGGTTAGGCTTGGCCGCTCTGTACCGACTTGTTGGCCCTCGTGTACGTAGTACCGAGGAGAGCTAGTAGTGTTAGGAGAGTACTAGCTACCCCACGGGCCCCGGGGTTCTGCTAGCCTCCTTCACCGACTTGTTAGGCCCACTAGGGCAAACCAGGGTAGTCAGACGAGGGTGCGCGGACTGTGGAGGGGCAAGGCCCCGGTTTGGTTACTGTGGAGGGGTTGGACCCCTGTTACTGAGAGGGCTCTGCCCTGGTTCCGTGCTGTGCTTTGGGCGCACCCGTTAACGGAAACGACTGACCGCGTGCCAGTACGGGCTAGCTACCTGTGCGTTTATCGCGCGTGCCGTAGTCACCGTTACGTCTGTCAGTGACCTTGGGGTGGTTGACTGAGGGTAGGATCACCACGGGGGACTCTCCCGGCCAGGAGAGCACCACGTGCTACTTCTACTGTTGGAAAAGACTGCAATCAAGATCGTCCCACGAGGACATTCGAGATCAAGTAAAGGATCTGAGAAGTAAATGAAATAGTGAGAAAAATTGAAAGATGTAAATAAAGGAAGTAATAGAACATAACAGCTACTGTACACTCTACTGTTGCCTTTAGTTAGTTTGCCACTCTACTCAGCGTTTTGCTGACGTGTTACACTCGTTACCTTTTTCAGGACCAGGTGTTGAGCAGCCAGGGTCGGCGGCTGCAGAGGACGCTGGGCCGAGTAGGGTCCAGTAGAGTTGCCACAGCTTTGTACCTTCTTTTGTTTCTGTTCTAGTGAGTAGTTTTGTTTCCGCTGTACCTTCTTTACCTGCAGTTTTTGTTATATGATAAATGTTGTTTTACTGTTGTGGTGGTGCCTACTGTAGTAGTTTCTTTCCTTACTGCTGTACTTTTTACTGTTAGTTATATTCATGCTGAATGTGGTTTATTTTACTGTCTTTTGGTTACTTCCTCGTTGGACGACTGGGTCTTGGGATTAGTTGAGTCGGTCCGGTTCTCGTGTCTCGTAGGGACTCGGGAACCGGGTCGTTACACCTACCCTACCCACGATCTAGAGTTGGCAGCTGTTGTCTTCGCACTGAAGACATGGAGGCACTACTTGTACGGTGAGACCTTCGAGATTTTTACAGATCACAAGAGCCTCAGATATCTTTTTGACCAGAAGGAGCTCAACATGAGACAGAGACATTGGTTGGAGCTCCTGAAGGACTACGACTGCAGCATCTCCTACCACCCGGGAAAGGCCAATGTGGTGGCTGCCGCCTTGAGCCGTAAGGCGCCCGCACGCTTGGCCAGTCTACAGTTACAGAGTTGGAGCCTTTTGGAGGAGGTGGGCAGTTGGCGACCTCTAGAGTTACGAGGGTACTGTGGGGCAGTGACGGTGACACGGCAGACCAGGCCAGAGTTGATAGACCGCATCATCACGGGACAGATGGCCGATCCGTACTTGCGGTCTTTGCGCGACAAAGTACTATCAGGGGACCCAGGGGACTTCTCTTTCACAGACCAGGTGTTACGCTTGAGGGGACGGTTGTGCGTCCCCAGAGACGAGGAGCTGTTGAGAGAGCTCCTGACTGAGGCACATGGTTCCAGATTCACCACACATCCCGGAAACACGAAAATGTACCATGACTTGAGACGCGAGTTTTGGTGGAGAGGGATGAAGCGGGATGTGGGTGAGTTTGTGCAGCAGTGCTTAGTGTGCCAGCAGGTGAAAGCCGAGCATCAGAGGCCTGCAGGGCCGCTTCAGCCGCTTCCAGTGCCAGAGTGGAAGTGGGAGAGCATCACCATGGACTTGGTGGTGGGCTTACCTGTTACCCAGCGAGGACACGACGCAGTATGGGTAATAGTGGATAGATTGACGAAGACGGCACGATTCTTGCCGATCCGAGTCACTTTGGGACCAGCACAGTTGGCAGAGAGGTATATCCGTGATGTGGTGCGACTACACGGAGTTCCGCGGGAGATCGTATCCGACCGGGATACCCGCTTTACGTCCCAGTTTTGGGCTGAGTTTCAGCAGGCTTTGGGGACGAGGTTGAGGTTTAGCACGGCTTACCACCCCAGACGGACGGACAGTCGGAACGCACGATACAGACACTTGAGGACCTTTTGCGTGCCTGTGTACTAGATTGGAGGGGCTCTTGGGAGGAGCACCTGCCCCTGACGGAGTTTACATACAACAACAGTTATCACTCGAGCATCGGCATGGCTCCCTACGAGGCTCTGTACGGACGGAAATGCACGGCACCCTTGAGTTGGGTTGAGGTGGGGACCAAGTGGGAGGTTGGCCCCAGGTTGATCCGGCAGAGTCAGGAGGTAGTCGAGCAGATCCACAGACGACTCCGCACTGTCAGGAGCAGACAGAAGAGCTACGCAGATCGCAGACGCAGAGAGGTGCAGTTCGAGGTTGGGGACCACGTCTTCCTTCGTGTTTCGCCCATGAAGGGCTTACAGCGGTTTGGGGTGAGAGGGAAGCTCGCGCCGAGGTTCGTGGGGCCCTTTGAGGTCCTGGAGCGGGTTGGACCCGTTGCTTACAGACTTGCCCTTCCCCCGCAGCTTTCTGGTGTGCACGACGTGTTCCACGTGTCCAACCTCAGGAAGTACGTAGCCGATCCCAGCCACGTACTGAGTCACGAGAGCGTCGAGGTGAGCGACGACCTGACCTACCCCGAGCGGCCAGTGCAGATCCTAGACCGAGCCGTCCGCAGGTTGAGACGAAAGCAAGTACCCCTGGTAAAGGTTTTTTGGAGGAGCCAGCGGTACGAGGAGGCTACCTGGGAGCCTGAGGCGGCAATGCGGGAGCGGTACCCGGAGCTTTTCGCGGGTATGTCTTTTCGGACCGGCTTCGGTCCTCTTTGAGTTTGTTATGGTTAGTTGGACATCATTTTCCCGCACCCTAGTTGGCGCAAGTTTCGGGGACGAAACTTCCTTTGAGTTTGTTGTATTATAACGAACGCGTGCCCCAGACGCCTTTTAAGACGTCTGGGATGTGGCCCAGACGTCGGACCAGACGTCTGGGATCACATCCAGACGTCTGACCAGACGTCCGGGATCGTTTCCAGACGTCTGGAGAACAGTTATGTTCGCACGGGAGATTCGTCTGCGCGCCTGTGCGCGCAGACCTGCGATTCCTCTCTCTCTCTGCGGCTGCAGGCGCGCTGCGACCACCTTCTCTCTCCTCCTCGCGCGGCCTTAAAAGGGCCACGCCTCCCCTCCCGTCTCCACCGTCTCCTCCTTCTTCTCCTTCCTGAGTGCGAGAGCGAGCGAGCGCGAGGGCGGCAGCCGCAGTGAGCGCGGAGGAGGTGCGGCGTGCGAGGGCGGGGCTCTACCGTGAGGGCGAGCTCGCCGGAGCGGCTTGGCCGGCCGGCGGAGGGCGCAGGGGGCGCGGAGCGACGCGGAGAGGGACCTGCTGCGGGCTGAGCAGTAGACGCGTGAGGTGCGACGCGGGCGGCGTCGCGAGCGGAGGCCGAGCAGGGTCCTAATTCTGGAAAAATTTCCATAATCAGACGTCTGGGTTGATAGCCAGACGGCAAGGTCGACGTCTGTAAGATCATACAGACGTCTGAAAGGTGAGTTTCCGCTTTCTTCTTCCTTCTTCTCGACTGACCGTACTGAGGGAGGGGGGTTGGCTGTGCGCAGGCTCGCTGATTCGCCATCCTTTGCGAATCAGACGTCTAGAAGTTGTACCAAACGGCGGGAGTGATCTACAGACGTCCGTGTGGACCATCGGACGTCTGGGGTATAAGACAGACGTCCCCGCAGACTTCTGAACGTCTGGGAAACCACGCTGAACAGGTAATTCTCTGATCCACCGTTTAAGACGTCTGGAAGGAGTTCCAGACGTCTGATTTTGCACAGTATCGTCTTTCTCGACCCGTTTAGGGCCCGTTTGGGCTCCGTTTTCCGCGATTCGAGTTGCGTTCGTTTCAGAATTAATTCCTCTGCCCGTCTACAGTAGCTATACACTGTTTTGAGACACTCCTTGTGTTTGATCCTTGTGATAGGACCTCGTTCGGTTGCAGTCTTGAGAGTCGCGGAGGCACGCGGGATTCCCGATCACGCCCCCATTACTCCCGTTGTACCTGGTAGAGTGGCTTAAGTTATTTTTTTAAAATCTGTTAAAGTATGGAACCATAACTAGAATCTAGGACATTGCATGAATCCTAGGAATGAGAAATGTATGGAATGATAGCTCCTAGGTGATGCATGAATCCTAGGGCTGGAAAACTAGTTGTATGCTAGATCCTAGGATGTGGCATGAATCTTAGGATGGAAAAACTAGTGGAATGTATAATACTGCAGTCTTGGAAAAATGGAAAGGAATATAAAGCTGCCTGTAATTTGAATTAATAGCTGCCTGTTATGAATAAAGAAACATGTTTGAGATCATGGATTTTGAGAACGTGAATCTGGAAAGTGAAACATATGATGTTCTGAGATAAAGAGCTGGAACCCTACGGGGAATTAGGAGTGGAACTCCTGGAAAGAAAAAGGAATGGAACTGAGATGTAGTTTGTACTGTCTCTTGGGTACGCAGTACCAAGGGAAGTACCTGTACCTGTTTAGTGCAGAGTGGGGCCAGCCGCCCCAGGGACCCGGGGTTAGGATTGGCCGCTCTGTACCGACTTGTTGGCCCTCGTGTACGTAGTACCGAGGAGAGCTAGTAGTGTTAGGAGAGTACTAGCTACCCCACGGGCCCCGGGGTTCTGCTAGCCTCCTTCACCGACTTGTTAGGCCCACTAGGGCAAACCAGGGTAGTCAGGCGAGGGTGCGCGGACTGTGGAGGGGCAAGGCCCCGGTTTGGTTATTGTGGAGGGGTTGGACCCCTGTTACTGAGAGGGCTCTGCCCTGGTTCCGTGCTGTGCTTTGGGCGCACCCGTTAACGGAAACGACTGACCGCGTGCCAGTGCGGGCTAGCTACCTGTGCGTTTATCGCGCGTGCCGTAGTCACCGTTACGTCTGTCAGTGACCTTGGGGTGGTTGACTGAGGGTAGGATCACCACGGGGGACTCTCCCGGCCAGGAGAGCACCACGTGCTACTTCTACTTTTGGAAAAGACTGCAATCAAGATCGTTCCCACGAGGACATTCGAGATCAAGTAAAGGATCTGAGAAATAAATGAAATAGTGAGAAAAATTGAAAGATGTGAATAAAGGAAGTAATAAAACATAACAGCTACTGTACACTCTACTGTTGCCTTTAGTTAGTTTGCCACTCTACTCAGCGTTTTGCTGACGTGTTACACTCGTTACCTTTTTCAGGACCAGGCGTTGAGCAGCTAGGGTCGGCGGCTGCAGAGGACGCTGGGCCGAGTAGGGTCCAGTAGAGTTACCACAGCCTTTTGTACCCCTTTTGTTTCTGTTCTAGTGAGTAGTTTTTGTTTCCGCTGTACCTTCTTTACCTGCAGTTCTTGTTATATGATAAATGCTGTTTTACTGTTGTGGTGGTACCTACTGTAGTAGTTTCTTTCCTTACTGCTGTACTTTCTTACTGTTAGTTATATTCATGCTGAATGCGGTTTATTTTACTGTCTTTTGGTTACTCCCTCGTTGGACGACTAGGTCTTGGGATTAGTCGAGTCGGTCCGGTTCTCGTGTCTCGTAGGGACTCGGGAACCGGGTCGTTACAAGCGTGAAATCAAGGAGAAAACTCTAATTGAAGGTTGCCGAAGTTGTAGGAGTAGGACATGGAGGTGGTGGGGACCTTTTTACGAAGAATATGACAAATATAAGGGGGTATTTGCAAGGAATTTCAAAAGCTAAGGGGTTATGTGAGAGAAAAAGAGGCAGACTGGATCAAATTGCAAACTAGGTCAAGACAATCTCTGATTGGGTCCAAATTTTTATAAAAACTTAATTTGGACATAAGGAATCCAATGGTAAAGTTGGATTTTTATTTTTACTTGGTTTGACTGGGTAATTTATGTAAAAATCCAAATTAGGGCAATAATCTGTCTGAGACTCTGTTTCAGGTTAAAATGGGTTCAGATGGTCAAATCAAGGATGCTAAACCCTAGAGAATATTTTTATATGATTTTTAGAGGGTTTAGATGTATTTTATCATAACCAGAACATCAGTTAATTAAGTAGATATATTTTTATGGTTTCAGATATCCATTAATTCTTGAAATGCGTGAAAACCCATTTCTATCTACATGGACCCTCTTATTAGGCATTAATGACTAAATGACCTTTAATAAACCCCTAGCATACCCCGGGGTGCAAAAATAACCCTGTTTCATCTTTTCTTCTCAAAACAATTCATCCTGCTCAAGTGGCCTTTTGACTGATATGTAGGAGCTTTTATTGACTATATAAGACCAAATTGAGCTAATTATGGTTCATGATAGTATTCCCATCATGGGGTTACCCTATTGGCAGGATCTGAAAATTCGTCACAATCTTAATGTCATGCATATAGAAAAGAACGTGATGAATAATATTTTGGATATGTTGAATCAAACAGATAATCCAAAAGATACTTTGAAGACACGAAATGATTTAATGCAAATGGCCATTCGCCCTGAGTTACACGTTAAGTAGAATGATGGTGGTAGAGTTGACTTCCTTGATGCATTATATACACTAAATCAAGAGCAAAGATAAAAAATATTTACATTCTTAAAGGAAATTAGGGTTCCAGATGGATATTCTTCAAACCTTTCCAGGTGTGCAAATGAAGCACAGAAGAAGATTAGTGGTCTCAAAAGTCACGACTGTCATGTCTACATGCAAGTATTATTTTCGTTAGTAGTTCAAGGAGTGCTACCTCAACCAGTACCCGACACGATAATGGAGATGAGTAACTTCTTTAAAGTTGTGTGTTCAAGGAACTTAGATTGCAAAATGTTAGATTACTAGGACAGACAAATTGTAATCACGTTATGTAAAATGGAACAAATTTTTCTGCCTACATTTTTTGATATCATAGTACATCTCATGCTTCATTTAGCTAACGAAGTAAGGATAACTAGACCTATATAATTCCGATGGATGTATCCAATTGATCGTTTCTTAAAGAAACTTAAGGATTATGTGTTGAATAAGGAAAAACTTGAAGGGTCAATCGTCGAAAGATATCTCATTGACGAATGCATTAATTTCTGTTAGATGTACATGGATAGGCCAGATGATCATTTTAACTGTATTGAAAGGAATGATCAAGGTTAGTATAATGAGTACATCAATGAATGTCTTTCTATCTTTAAGATTCAAGGAAGGGCAATCTTAAAGATAACGTTTGAATTAATGCCTAAAAATGAACTTTGCCTTGCGCACTTATACATACTGAAGCAAATCCTCGAAGTTGATCCTTTTTTTGATGAGTTTAGGCAGAGTTCTAATTCGGCTCGTCGTGGCATAAAATTTATTGAATGGTTTACGTTCCGTGTGCGATAATTAAAGCAAACCAACGACCCTTGATGGATAGAAGATTTCGAAATATTAGTGCAGAGCCCATTGAAACATGTTCATTATCATTCAACATATATAATTAATGGGCTTAGATTTCGAAAGAAAGTTATTGATAATGCGAAATCGACATAACTTTCTAGTGTTATAGTTAAATGAAACTTACAATCTGGTTGCGATGGTTATTATGGACAAATTAATGACATTTGTTGAGATCAGCTTTACTCATGATCGTCAAGTTGTCCTTTTTAAATGTGATTGGTTTAATGTCTTCAAAGACAATATAGGTTTTCGATTAGATCGACGTCATGGTTTCATCAGTTTGAATAAGAATAGAATGATTTTATAGACAAGCGAACCATTTGCACTTGCCATTCAAGTGGAGCAAGTCTTTTGTGTTGATGACAATGCAAGAAGTGGATGGGTCATACCTATTAAAGCAATGCTAAGAGATTACTACGATGTTCAAAATGATGATGAGCCTGTAATGGATTTAGATGCGTATCGAGAGGTTTTCAATAAAGGTGTAGTGGGTTCCAGTGTAGTAAATATGGATATATAAAGACACACTGTTACATTAAAAGGTAATTAATTTTACTTAGCATTTTTGTATATTGTAAATATTTATAAATGTTATTGTTTTTTCATTTATAGTTTCTTTTTTATATAAATGCTATTAACGTTTTGTTATTATATTGCAAATGCCGAGGACACAATTTAAGAGAAGGTTACCAGAGCTAGAGCCTATAGAGGATGTTGCTAACCTTGGGACTACTCACCCGACTCCTCTAGGTCAGGAGATAGAGGATTAGGATCCTCAGATATCCGAAAATCCTACGCAGGTTGAGACATCTAATGGTATACCATTATTAAACCATATATTATTTTCCATATCAACTAAAGATATGAATTGATAACATGTAAAATTAAGTGTAATAACATGCAAAATTTTTGTATAACATGCATTTAAAAATGTTGCCTCAATGTTTTTCCTTTGCTAAAGCTTCTTAGAACAGTGTTCCTAATCTCATTTTTTGTGTTTATGAATAATACTTTATCTCCAATTAGTTGTTGGGAAGCATGTCTCCTTTCATATTCGAAATCTTCAAATATGTCCAAAATATTCAACTTAGAATCTGTTATATCCAGTAGAACCTGCAGGCAGTTCACATCAGTTGACCATAAAAGACAGACATAGCACAAGAAAGTAGAGGCAAAGTGGTAATAGATAGTATGTAGGCATATCTAAGAATAGTAGGTGGTACCATTTTCATTTGTCTTTTTTTTTTTTTGGCAACGAAATAGGTGGTACTATTTTCAATTGAAGAATCTTGATGAAAAGGTTAGTGCTAAAATCAATAATATGATTTCAGATATCATAGGACTGCAACTACACTCATAGATGGTAAAATATTTAATCTAGAACAAGGGAGGTGGTGTAGATTGTTGGGAATGTTATCTTCAAAACTGTGTTTGCAATGGGTACTATGAAAGATCCTTGTGATGATATGTAATGCAAGTATGCAAACATTGGCAGATTTAATGAAACACAAGAAACACTTAGGCAGTGAGAAATGTTACGACCTGGTTCCCGAATCCCTACAGGACCCGAGACCGGCTCGACTCGACTCGACTAATCCCAAGACCCAGTCGTCCAACAAGAAATAACCAAAAAGTAGGAAAGTAAACCACATTCACCATACTAGTAACTAACAGTAAAAGAGTACAGCAGTAAAGGAAGTAAAAGCTGCTAACAGTACATATCACCACCACAATAGTAAAGCGTAAACAAAGTACAGAACAGAAACGGTAACAGTTTGAACTCACTAACAAAAAGGAAGTACAACTACAGGAAACTATTGCTGGGCACGACTGGGCCCAGCACCCTCTGCAGCCGGTGACTCGAGCTGCTCAACTCCTGGACCTGAAAGGGGTTATGAGTAAACGGAGTCAGCGAACGCTGAGTAGAGTGGTAACCAAGCTAACTAAAGCAGTAAAGGCTAACAAGTAAATTTATCTTTTCCAGTTATTTTATTCTACTAGTCATTTCCTTTTACCCATTGGTTTACTTTCAAATCTCTTTCTTGATCTCGAATGTTCCTCGTGGGAACGATCTTGATTGCAGTCTTTTTCGAAGAGTAGAAGACACACGTGGTGCTCTCCTGGCCGGGAGATTCCCCCGTGGTGATCCTACACCCAGTCAACTACCCCGAGGTCACGAACAGACGTAGCGGTGACTACGGCACGTGCGATAAGTGCACGGGTAGCTACCCCGCACTGGCACGCGGTCAGTCATTTTCGCTAGCGGGTACACCCAAAGTACAGCATAGAACAGTATAGGGCCTAGCCCTCTCAATAATAAGGGTCTAGCCCCTCAGAACCAAACAGGGGTCTCGCCCCTCCACAATCTGCGCACCCTCGTCTGACTACCCCGGTTTTCCCAGTGGGCCTAACAAGTCGGTGTAGGGTGGCTAGCTGAACCCCGGGCCCCGTGGGGTGGCTAGCTCTCTCCCTACACTAGTAGCTCTCCTCGGTATAGTGTACGTGAGGGCGAAAGAAGTCGGTGTAGAGTGGCCAATCCTAACTCTAGGCCCCAACCCAAGGGCGGCTAGCTCCGCTCTACACTAAACAGGGGACATCGCTCTCCTTGGTACAGCGTACTCAAGGGCCAGCACACTTCCCACTTACATTTCTAGATCCATTCCATTTATCCACAGGAGCTCTACTCCTAATTCCCCGTAGGGTTCATGCTCATATTCCCCATGTCATTCCATACCAGGTTTCATCATTCACATTTCCATTCTCAGATTATACACATGCAGCTCGTATTTCCATCATTTAACATATACAACGAGTAATGTCACAGGTAACTATTTAACTAGCACAGGCATTTTATATTTCACATGCAGCTCTTGTTTATTAACATGCAATTGTTCACATTTCTATTCATTCATTTAAGACTGCAATTTCGAACACGCATACAAATAGTGTAAGTACCTCTCGTACTAGGATTCATGTCACATCCTTCGTTTTTAGTTATCCAATTTCACATATGCATTCAGGTTTTACAATTAAAATAGGGGAAAATTACTCTACCAGATGACCCGGGAGTATTGGGGACTCGAATGGCAGGCTTATGTGCCTCAGCAAGCCCCTAGCCCGCAATCGATCAAAGTCCTATACCAAGGAACATACCACAATGGAACATTCAGAACAATATGAAAGGCCTTCTAACAAGTAGAGGAACTCACAAGGAAAACACAGATATCTTATTTGCGTAAAACGGACCTCAAATGGACCCTAAACGAGTTAAAACAGGGCTACAGACCTAAATCAGACGTCTGGCACAAGGTCCAGACGTCTTAAAAGTAACCAGAGTCTCACCTTAGGTTCCTACGTCAACTTTAGACGTCTGGACCCCTAATTGACCGTCTGGATCCATCTCCAGACGTCTGACCTATCCTCCAGTCGTCTGGGAGTGCTTCCGATCTTCTGGTAAGCTGTCCAGACGTCCAAATTGCGTGGGAGGGCGTGCCCCGCACCTTCCTGAAGCTATCCCTGCACATGTCAGAACGTATCTTCTATATTTAGCTACACAAATTGTACCAGTGGTGTGGCCTGCATGGCCGTAACCGTAAAAGGGTTGTACCTTCGCAAAGCTCTACTTTCAGACGTCCGGTGTCGTCACCAGACGTCTAACCCGTCATCTAGACGACTCGCTAGACGTCTGATTCTGGGAAAAACCTAGAGCCAGACCGACCTCCTGCTCCTCCTCACCGTGCGCAGCCGTGGCCTCTCCTCCTCGCCTGCAGTAAGTGTCGGGGACATCTCCCCCAACGTGCTCCTCCTCCCGTACACGCCACTCTGGCCGTGCATCCTCCGGCGAGCTCCCACGAGCTCGTGAGCTCAAGCTCCTCCTCCTCTCTTCATGCCGCCTCTCCTCCTTGTCGCTCGCTCCCGAGCTCTCTCTCGCGCTTGCCCCTTTCACTGCAATGGAGAGGAAGGAAGGAAGGTGGCTGTGGTGGAGTGGGGAAGAGAGGAAGGGGGAGAGGGGTTTTATAAGGGAGTGGCTAGGGTTCTGCAGGGGAGAAGGTAGAGAGAGAAGAGGGAAAAGGCAGTCTTGGTGCAGCCAGTGCGTAGACGCAAAGCTACGTACAAATTTTTCAATTTCCAGATGTCTGGGAAGGGGTCCAGATGTCTGACTAGACATCTGACCAACATTCCAGACGTCTTAAAGGACTCAGAATAGAATGGGTCTTTACAAGAAGGATATGCTAAATGAAGCTATGATGATAGACATTTTATGAACATCAATACTCGTTGACATTTCTACCACTAGACAAATGTCAATATCTCAATGCATAGTTGACATACAATTTATTTAGTTAGATAAATTGTATCTAACTAATCAATCAGACCATATCTCAGTGCTTCAATCTCTTACTTATAATTAATTTTATTTTTCCTAGTGAATGACAATATATTTAGTTAGATACTCCCATAAATACAAAAGCAGCGCATAGTTGTAAAACAAAATCCAATCAAAAGCACTCCAAATCAGTAAGGACTAAATCATTTTTGGATCTTAGAAAAGACGTTCAACAAGTAATGATACCTGCTATAAGAAAGAGGGCCACAACTATTTTATAAATGTGTCTAAGAATATTGGTAAGGGGGAAGATGTTTACTTTGGTAGATTGCAATTGAATTTATGCTGATTTCATGGAGGCTTCTAAGCTTATAGGGATTTCATGGAGTTTTCTAAGCTCATTACCACTTCATCCATACGCAACCATCTTAGATTCTTCTAATCAAAACTTCAAGGTACAATTTTAATATAGAGAAAATAAAATCTCCAAGGACAAATCTAAGAACTCCAACTATGGTTCATCAAAGCACCCATTCATTTTGCTCATGTTAGGTAGGCGATGTATTTTGATGATCAGTATTACATCAAATGCTAAAATATCATATAAAAAGCACTTGCTTGATTGAAACCAATTAAGGTGTAAGTCATGTTTACCTCTTTCATTGGTGTATAACCATTCTCTACTTTGTAGCACCTCAAGTGAAAAGCACAAAGGAAAACTCTCTCTTATTATTTTTAAGAATATCACATTGAAAATTTCCATGTATAAAACAATTTTAAGTGGGTTGTACAAGCAAACTGGTCAAGATACAAGTTCTACCTACATCTAGTGAAATGTACAATTGAAAAACAACAAAGAAATCTGACAGGAAAAAGGAGGCATTATCGAAGGAAGAAACTATATTATGAAAGATACAAATGAACAATCCTACTTTTAGCCACCTATATCCACAAATCCCAGTATGGCAAGCTTTTTGGGTACATAACTCATTAGCAAGACAGTGCCAGAAGTCTGATACCCTCAGGGGCAAATCTCCCCTAGTTTGGGCACATTACTTGGTTAAAAGACGTTGCCTGAAGTCAATTACCATTTGGGGTAAATCCTCCCTCAGTGGTACCTTCGGTTCCCAGTTCAGCAGCTGCTTAGCTCAGGTTATATTGGGTTCTATTTTGTGAGGATCATCTGCAGTGTTTGGTTTGAATTCAATGGTTGCACTGGGATCTATGGTAGCCTTAAAAACCTGTATGAGCACAATGATTAAGCAAGAAACCATGAAAATTTGAGCAAAGAATGCAAATATAATAATATGAAGCAAGCCAGGCAGACCTTAGCAAGCTCTAGCATGGTGAACTTGTAATTCCCTACTTGAAGGGGGTGAGATATGCGTGACGTAAAAAAAATGCGAAATTAAAAAGATAACAATCTCACAAAAAATGAGCAATCACACAGTAGGCACAAGTATTTTTAGGTGAAAACCCAAACCGGGTGAAAACCACCACCTAACCCTCTCGAGTTAAGATTTCTCGATTGATCTAGTCAATCAAATCCACTATACGAACTACTTAAATGAGGGTAGTTCAACCTCAAGTACAACCATGTTACAAGTACGAGGGTAACGTTCCTCAACCCTTCCTCCTCACAAGGAGGATTTTGCCCCTCGATGGAGATGAGAATTCGCAAAGCGAATACTCAAACCAAAGAACAATAAAAGTACAACAATCCTATAGAGCCATAAATATTAAAACCTAGCTTCTATTAGGAGTTAGGAAACTTCCCTTTGGTGGAAGTGCATCGATGTGACGACGTGGGTGCGTGAACCACGCGGCGGCGCTTCGTTGCTCTCGTAATCGCAGAGGGAGAGCGGGTGCGCAACTGGATTCAGGCTCTCTATATGTGGAACAAATACTTAGAGAGCTAGAGCTTCTTCTAGATAATATTCTACTTCTTTTTGACACAAGAGATGTGAAAGTGTGTTGCTTGGTGTGTCTTGGTGTCTCTTAGTGTGTTTTCAAGCCAAGTTGTCCTCCTCTATTTATAGAGGACCTAGGAAGGCTTTGGAAGGCCTTGGAAGGCTTCCATAGCCGTTGGGTGCAAATCCAGGCAAATCAAGTCAGAATCAGGATCAATCATGACTCTGACAGGGTTATCAGACGTCTTGACTTAAGGTCAGACGTCTGGGTTGTCGTCTGATTTTAGAGTTAGTCATCTGATTTAGGTAGGTTGATCTTCTTGGACGATGTTGAATCAGAGCGGACGTCAAAACAAGTCTTTTAAGACATCTAGACATAAGGTCAGACGTCTAATTCTAGACGGGTATCCTTCCTGTTTTTGTCCAGACCTAAACAATGTTCTAGGTCTAAGTGATCAGACGACAGATCGGTCGTCTAGCACAGGATCTTGGCGTCTGGAAACTAAGTTAAAAGCGAGCACAGATTTCCAAGAGAGACAATGGTTAGAAAATCTCTCAAAGGAGATTTTGGGTCAGTCGAGGCAAAACGGTCACATATCAGATGTCTAGGGTCCTCTATGGACGTCTGATATAAGCCTAACGATCATATTCCTTAACGTTTACTTAAGAAGCCAACGTTTCACTAATTGGACGTCTGGCAAAGGCATCAGACGTCTCCTAAGATGTCTGGACTAAGGTTTAGACGTCTGATTCTAACAGACAGAACCTATTAAGTTCAACCTAAATGTTTTGGACATCTGATCAAACAGTCAGACGTCTTAAAAGTCGCTATCTGACGTCTGATTTCCAGATTTGATGTCTGATAAGACTGTCTGAATTCTATTTTGGTTTTCTAAGTTCTCTATAGAAAACCTAAGTATCCTACGATTTGGGTAAGTGTTCCTAAGACTACTGTTAAGGTACTTTGAGGCTCTTTAACAAGAATCTAAGAAATAAAATAAAGAATCAAAACAAACAAAATATAAAGTACAATAGAAAGGAAATCTATCATATTCTTCATCTCCTTCTTCTTCAAGCTTTCACTCCTCGCGAAGCTCCTTCGCCTCTGTCAAGCTCCTCCAATCCGCCATGGATGCGAGCTCAAACTCTGTCTAAATACCTGTCTCCATTTGCAATTTGACCTGAAAACTAGGACTTGAAAGCAAATGTTAAAAGACACGTGTTTTGTTATCATCAAAATAAATGATCATGGTGCTCTAACACCAACAGAACTCCCTTAGGTTTCCCAAGTTGAATGGTCCAATATGCTCACTCTCCATTAATGACATGAGCCCATTAACCTAGAAAGCAACATAATATTCTGAATTGCATCACTCACTAGACAATGGACTTTCCAGGTATAAGAAATCAACTTGGATTTACCAAGTGTCTCTTAGGAGATTTGTCTTCCAAGAGGTTAGCAATTAAAACAAAAAATCTAAGATGATAATAAACTTGAAAAGAAAACCAATGCAACCAGATAAGAAGTCATTTATACCAAATCATAAACATAGTGGAAACTTCAAGTCTATTTTCCATCACCATAAACAATCAATAGTTCTTTTTGGATGGCCTGTGAGTGACAAACAATATATAAATAGATTAAAACATAAATTCAGTGACTTATTAAAGAACAAAATGATACATGAAAAACAAACCTGAGCAACGAAATTGCTCACTACCCAACCATCATCAATGCTCATGCGAGGGCCATATGTATTGAAAATGCGAGCAATCCTTACCTAGGAAATGATCATAACAAAAAATGTAGTGAATTGTCCTAGCTAAACACACTGCACATTGAGTAATTCTATAGATCCGGATCCCTTAATCAAACGACACCAGTAATCAACATAAGCCACCTCTACAGATCCCTTGCCATTATTTATATGAGTAATTATTTGTTTTTTATCTTTGTAGTGGTTGTTTTTGTTCAAAAAAACAAAAAATCCATTTATTGGACTTAGTTAATAAAATGACATAGTTGTATCTCATAGTATATTTCTTACAAAGTTGTTCTCCATTTAAATTAACATGACATATTTCAATATGTTACAGCACGATGTGTTAGAGGGTGCACTCAATGCAAGGATTTTCAAAATGCGAATCCGGGAGAAAGGATTAAAGTTGATATTTGTAATGGTGGTCAGGCAATGAATAAACCTGGCTTCATTAGTAGGCTTGGGTACCTTGTTTGTGCACACATTCTATTTGCCTCGTTTGATTGGTGGAAGGTGGAGCAACGTTATAAGGACAATCTTTTTTGAGAGTTGGCGGTAATTAGTTAATTTATCATTTAAATTCATGTTTAATTTGTATATTACTAACATAATGTTTATTATGTAGGGGATTTTTGATTGGGGAAGTTGCCCAATTGTGAAAGTAGCCATACTCAAAAGAGCAGGGAAGATGCAAAATAATTGGAGGGCGGAAATGAAAGAAAAGGTAAAGATACATTTACATCTTCAAGTATATAACTTTTAAAGAATCACTAAGTAGTTTTACATTTGAAAAATAGCATTATGATGCACATGAAACATGGGAGGAGGTAGTAGCTGATGTACCTGAAGGCATCGATAAAGATCAATGGAGGACAACATGTGAACATTGGACAATGCCACAAGTGATGGTAAATTTTATAACCATCATTTATACATGTATTCTATCCTTACAAATAATTAAATTTTATTCTAGTATTGTTCAGGATCAATCGGAAAAGAATAAGGTAAATAGGGCCAAAGCTCCTGGTCCTACACATATTCTAGGAAGAAAGAGTATAGATCAAATGAAATATGATTATGAGAGCTTATTAACTAAACACATTTTCATTTGATTAAGGATTATAATAACAAAGTTATCTTCTTTTTCTTCGGTCTAAAAGTCACAATGGTGATACACTTAATCGGGTCAGGACATATGAATATTTAAGAACTAAAGTTGCTTCAGATGGCTCTCAATCTTGGTGTCATTCAACATATCTACAAAATCACGTAAGTATTAACATTCAATCTATAGGGTCCTAGTCAATTTTTCATTTAATAATAGATGTTTTGAGCTCTCTCTATTTAGCGCAAAGTAGCCTCACTTTTCTTTGGTGTTAATCCAGAAGTTCAGATTGTTACTAGCAAGACCTGTTGTTGTTGACTGTAATTTTATTTTATTGCTATTTACAACTAATGACATTTTCATTCATATAGCACTTCCCATCCACCCATTCCAACCCATTTTCCAAATTAGAATAAAGGGCCAAGCTGATGTATATGGGCCTCAAAAAAACCATTGGGAAAAGAAAAGGAAAGAAAAATAGAGAAAAAAAAGTGGGCATCTAGCCACCAAAACCCTTTCTAAGGGGCCACTCTAGCACTCCACAAAACTTGCATCCTGACTTTGAGCCAATCGAAAACGTCTTGCCCCAAGGAGCACCAAGCATCCTTCCAAAAGTTAAATTCATTACCAATGCCCATTTTGGCAAAAAAAAGATCCTCCAACCACCGCAACATAAGAAAATCCACTGCTAACCAAACATTCATCATCCAATCAAGAACCCTGCAATAAACCATGAGCAATAGGCAAGACGAAACTCTCTCACCACCTCCTATAACTGAAGAGCATCAATTCTAACCTAGATGTTAGTATCGGTGAATTATGAGCTACAAAAAGCACCATAACATTTCTATGAAATAGCTACTACATGGAATATGATCTATGGAACTTATTTCTTTATCTATTTGTTTCTCAATTTTACATCAAAAGCAGATGAAATCAGTCTCTCTTCTAGCTCCTCACTAAAGATGATAGTCCAAGGGAGCATCCTTTTCAACTTTTTCCCACATTCATATCTATAACCAAGAACCACACTAATAAGTCCTGCATATATGCATTACCCAAGTCTAGTTACTCAACCTGACTTGGGTTAGGTATGGATGGCCACAAGTTACAGACGTTACGAGATCTTGCTATTGTTTTCTTGAACATGCATTTGTTTTGCATCTTGTATTTGTTCTCTCAAATAGCAAACTTTTGGAATACAAACATTTAACTGCTTATCTTTTTATTGGAACACAGAAACAAATTGACACCGCACATTACATCAACCCATGAATAACTGAAGAATGTTGAAGATTTAAATAATGGAGAATTGTGAACCCATGGGATTTTGAGAATTGTGTCGTAATATAGTTTGAGCATTACAAGGGCTAACAAAATTATGGATCTATGCCAATTACCTCTTAGCAGTGATTCCTCTCATGTATGATCATCTATGATCACTAAAACTGCTAACATGTATTATGGAAGATTCATCAACTCCCATCTCTATGGCCTTCTTATTTGCCTTGAAGAACCTTGACATTACTTGCTTCACGTAAGTTTTTGCTTCTTTTACTGTCATCTTCTTTTTGGCCTTGCTGAGGTCTTGCCCATCTACACTCTGGAGGAAGTAGTGATGGACCCCACCCATAGTTGCAGGCACCCTACCTACTCCTAAATCTTCATCTAATTAGAATGAATGACTTTTCATTCTAATTTTATTTTTTTGGCTCAAGCATGGCTTATGGACGATAAGGAATTAACGCTGCACCTTAGCTATTTCTCCGACAAGATACCAAAGCTTAGATAACTATCACTTATTCCACCAATAAAATTGAACAAATTGAAGACTTGGAATTAATCACAAATCCCCCCTCTCTCTCTTCCTACCTATTCCTTGGTTTTCTTGGCTGCCCTAGATGTTAATTCTAAATAGTAAAAGTGAAACTTATCCCATAGTAAGGGGCCAATTCGAAATGTTCATTTTCCTTTTTCTGTTTCGTGAAGAGTAAGTCAAAATATTCCATGGAACAACTTTTTTAAAAAAGAGGAGGGAAGGTAACAAGCACATTCAGTCGTGCACACGTTTTGGGAAGCCCCTTGACAAAGATGGGGGCAGGACAAGGGGGAGGGGACAAGGAGGAAGTGGAGAGGAGAGGAGATGATTTGGCCTTCCATCATTTCTTCCTCTGGCTGGCATTTGGCCCTCCTGTAGGGGTCTCCTCCTCCTCACCTTTTTCCATCTATTCCTTCTTTGGATGTTGCTGCCAGAGCATATGCGAGAGGTGAGTTCAGGTTCAACCATAAAGGGTTGGATCTTCTTGTTCGAAGGATATGCTTCTTCCACCAACTAGTTGCTGGTGCATTTTGATGTTGTTTGGGCATGCCAAAAGTGAAATTAACTCTTTTATCTTAGGTAGGTAATGAATGAAAAATATTCGTCATCTACTCGGAAACTTTCAGATTCCTAATTGGAATTTCATCTTTTTGTTTGACTTCACCAATTCGAGAATCTTTGTTGAAGACAGGAGGTTGATTCTGCTCTTGGTTCCAGAAACAATGGAAGGAAGAAAAGCTCTTCCTTTACATTTTGGAGCTCTCTGTATGTGCTCGTAAAATCTGAACTTAACTTTGTTAGCTTTTTGTTACTGCCGTTGTTGCTGTTCTGTCTAGTTACTAACTAGTGAACATGATTTGAGCTTTGGTGCATGATTTGGCCATGTTTGTTGGTGTGTGCGTGTGTGTGTGCTACTTCAATCAGGAGGAACTTGCTTCCCTCCACCAACAATTTTGCTTTGATTGGGGAAGATGGCAACGCCATCAAGTGCTACTGCAGGAACCCCTTCACCACTATCCAATTCAACACCCACATTTCCTTCACCACCAGCAGCTTCCCCACCTCCAGCTGCCTCCAATGATTCCCCTCCACCTCCTTCTTTACAATCACGACCAGTAGTAGCAAGCAGTCCTCCTCCACCTCCTCCTTTACAACCACCACCATAAGCAACAAGCAGTCCTCCACCTCCTTTTTTACAATCACCACCAGTAGCAGCAAGAAGTCCTCCTGCACCTCCCCCTAATCCACAACCATCACCAAATTTACCACTGCCAACCAATGCCTCCTCATCACCACCACCAGCAAGCACTCCCCCTCCTCCTTCCTCCTTTTTATATTCAGAATCTCTACCATCACCTCAATATTCAGAACCTTCACCATCACCACCATCACCTTAGCATTCAAAAACTCCAACATCACCTCAGTATCCTTTGCGATTGCAACTCATGGTAGATTAAAGAGGGGTTATAAGGGGGAATGTTTTCAGGTTGAAGTAAGGTGCTTAGAAGTAAAGAAGATAAAAAAGTAGCCCTCTGTCGCTTGCTTGGTAGCAATCTTAAGTACTACTCTCAAGTTATACTCTATAGCTCTCCGTTGTAATCTTGATCATGCTTTATATATAGCAATCTTGTAGAGGAGATTTTTCCTGGAGATATCTTCTATGTAGATTTTAGCTTCTCACATTCTTCTCATACTTAGATTTTCCCTGTGCTTAGCATCTTAACTTCTCTTTGTGCTTGACTATCTCCCCCTTTTGCATAACCTCTGACTTTGGATAACTAATTGGGCATCTTCAGACATTTATTTTTTATCTGAACTTTCTTATTCAAAATTAGTCCTACCAGTACTCATTTAAACCTTCCAAAATCTTATTAGAATTTCTTATTTTGTATTTTTTTAAGAAAATTTCTTGTAAATGTATTTTGGTCGAATGATTTCTTTTATTATATGCTGAATAATTGTTATCAAACCTTGTCATCTATTGTTAAATCTATCCCCTTGTAAGAAAAAGGGCAAAAGATCGAAAACTTGTAGTTTGTTGCAATAAATTATGAGAAATAAAAGACCAAAAATAGACATTTGGATGGGCTCAGGCCCAGACCTTATTTCTTGCCTCTAAATTTTCTTGTTTGTGCTACAAAAATCAAGTTCACATGCTGTCTCCAGTAAAGAGTGGTGGTGAATGCTCATCAACACCGATGATTGCAGAGGATGCATTTAGGACAATACATCCAAAAGAGCATCCGGGTTGTGTCCTATGTGGTGGAGTAGGTGTCACCATTAGTAACTGGTATGGTAGAAAAGATGGAGGAGCATCACAAGAGCAACTTAACAATCTCACGACTCAGGTGGAAAATCTTGCAATTTAGGGGGAGGAACTTCGTGAAGATAGGAAGGAGCATAAACAATTAATCGAAAAACAAAATCAGAAGATTGACCGCCTATTCAATCTCGTTACTACATTTGTTGAGCATATACCACATTTTTGTCGTCGTTGTAAAAGTCCTCCGAGTTAAATTGTGTCAAATTTGTCTGCCCAATATGTATGGAAGATACACATAATTTGCGTCTACCTGAAAGTAATTGTAACGACCCGGTTTTCGAGTCCCTACGAGACACGAGAACCGGACTGACTCGACTAATCCCAAGACCTAGTCGTCCAACGAGGAAGTAACCAAAAGAGCAGTAAAATAAACCACATTGAGCATGAATATAACTAACAGTAAGGAAGTACAGCAGTAAGGAAAGAAACTACTACAGTAGATATCACCACAACAGTAGAACAGCATTTATCATATAACACGAACTGCAGATAAAGAAAGTACAGTGGAAACAAAACTACTCACTATAACAGAAGCAAAAGAGGTACAAATGACTGTGGTAAACTCTGCTGGATCCTACTCGGCCCAGCGTCCTCTGCAGCCGCTGACCCTGGCTGCTCAACACCTGATCTTGAAAAAGGTAACGAGTGTAACACGTCAGCAAAACGCTGAGTAGAGTGGCAAACTAACTAAAGACAGCAGTAGAGTGTACAGTAGCTGTTATGTTCTATTACTTCCTTTATTCACATCTTTCAATTTTCTCACTATTTCATTTATTTCTCAGATCCTTTACTTGATCTCGAATGTCCTCGTGGGAACGATCTTGATTGCAGTCTTTTCCAAAAGTAGAAGTAGCACGTGGTGCTCTCCTGGCTGGGAGAGTCCCCATGGTGATCCTATCCTTAGTCAACCAACCCAAGGTCACTGACAGACGTAACGGTGACTACGGCACGCGCGATAAATGCTCAGGTAGCTAGCCTGCACTGGCACGCGGTCAGTCGTTTCCGTTAACGGGTGCGCCCAAAGCACAGCACGGAACCAGGGCAGAGCCCTCTCAGTAACAGGGGTCCAACCCCTCCACAGTAACCAAACCGGGGCCTTGCCCCTCCACAGTCTGCGCACCCTCGCCTGACTACCCTGGTTTGCCCTAGTGGGCCTAACAAGTCGGTGAAGGAGGCTAGCAGAACCCCGGGGCCCGTGGGGTAACTAGTACTCTCCTAACACTAGTAGCTCTCCTCGGTACTACGTACACGAGGGCCAACAAGTCGGTACAGAGCGGCCAATCCTAACCCCGGGTCCCTGGGGTGGCTGGCCCCACTCTGCACTAAATAGGTACAGGTACTTCTCTTGGTACTGCGTACCCAAGAGACAGTACAAACTACATCTCAGTTCCATTTCTTTTTCTTTCCAGGAGTTCCACTCCTAATTCCCCGTAGGGTTCCAGCTCTTTATCTCAGAACATCATATGTTTCACTTTCCAGTTTCACGTTCTCACAATCCATGATCTCAATCATGTTTCTTTATTCGTAACAGGCAGCTGTTAATTCAATTTACAGGCAGCTTTATATTCCTTTCCATTTTTCCAAGACTGCAGTATTATACATTCCACTAGTTTTTCCATCCTAGGGTTCATGCCACATCCTAGGATCTAGCATACAACTAGTTTTCCAGCCCTAGGATTCATGCATCACCTAGGAGCTATCATTCCATACATTTCTCATTCCTAGGATTCATGCAATGTCCTAGATTCTAGTTATGGTTCCATACTTTAACAGATTTTAATAATAAACTTAAGCCACTCTACCGGGTACAACGGGAGTAATGGGGGCGTGATCGAAAATCCCGCGTGCCTCCGTGACTCTCAAGACTGCAACTGAATGAGGTCCTATCACAAGGATCAAACACAAGGAGTGTCTCAAAACAGTGTATAGCTACTGTAGACGGGTAGAGGAATTAATTCTGAAAAGAGCGCAACTCGAATCGCGGAAAACGGAGCCCGAACGGGCCCTAAACGGGTCGAAAAAGACGATACTGTGCAAAATCAGACGTCTGGAACTTCTTCCAGACGTCTTAAACAGTGGATCAGAGAATTACCTGTTCAGCGTGGTTTCCCAGACGTCCAGAAGTCTGCGGGGACGTCTGTCCTAGCTCCCAGACGTCCGATGGTCACCCCAGACGTCTGGAGGTCACTCCCGCCGTCTGGTACAACTTCCAGACGTCTGATTCGCAAAGGATGGCGAATCAGCGAACCTGCGCACAGCCAACTGCCTCCCTCAGTACGGTCAGTCGACAGGAAGGAAGAAGAAAGCGGAATACACACCTTTCAGACGTCTGTATGAGCTACCAGACGTTGTCCTCGCCGTTTGCCTATCAACCCAGACGTCTGATTCTGGAAATTTTTCCAGAATCAGGGCGCCACCCGGCTTCCGCTCACGACGCCGCCCGCGTCGCATCTCGCGCGCCTGCTGCTCAGACTGCAGCAGGTCCCTCTCCGCGTCGTTCCGCGCCCCCTGCGCCCTCCGCCGGCCGGCCAAGCCGCTCCGGCGAGCTCGCCCTCATGGCAGAGCTCCGCCCTCGCACGCCGCACCTCCTCCACGCTAACTGCGGCCGCCGCTGCCGCCCTCGCGCTCACTCTCGCGCTCTGGCTGAAGAGAAGGGAAAGGAGACGGTGGTGACGGAGTGAGGGGAGGCGTGCCCTTTTAAGGCCGCGCGGAGAGGAGAGGGAAGGATTCGCGGCAGGGGAATCCTGCAGCCGCAGGAGGGAGGAAGGGCGAATATGCGGTCTGCGCGCTCAGGCGCGCAGACGACTGCGTGTGTTGAAAATAATGGATTTCAAGACGTCTGGAAACTATCCCAGACGTCTGGTCAGACGTCTGGACAACCTTCCAGACGTCTTAAAAGGCGTCTGGGCCACACGCTCGTTACAGTAATAAATTTGGATATTTAGGGCATTGCAGATTTCTTCCAATTGAGCACCGATAGTGGGGTGCACAGTTTAAGGATAGATTTGACGGTACAACTTGTCGGTATTCCAATAGGAATCCGAGAAATAAGTGGTCAGACGTGTTTCGCATGTTAGAAATCGGGGTTACAAGTAACCCATCGCCGTAGTTGCAAAACACGTCGATCAGATAAAATTTATATCGAAACTCCAAGGGAGTCTCGGGTCAAACACAGGGAGGCGACGTTTACTTTACTTGAAAATCGCACTTCATTTTGTTTCTTTTTTGTATTTTGGGGTTTTATTTTTTTTTTGTATTTTTGAAATAAAAGAAAACAAGCAAATGTATCACAAGATAGAGATGTGGAACAAATATGATATATATTACTTCCAATGTCAATTTGAAGAAACTACGAAAGCATATAAAGAGAGGGAGGTAAGAGGAAATCTCCCGAATCAGCTGTTCGACGAGACGACGGCGCCTGGCGAAAGCTCGGATGAAGGAGGTGAGGAGCGGGATGACAGAGGTGAGATGCTGGAGGACATCGGGTTGAGGAAAGCTTCGATGTAGCTCCAGAATGGAGGTAAGAAGACGGAGTTGATCTGCTACTAGAATGGAGGTAGAAGGACGGCTCCAAGGTGACCTATGAAGGGAGATGGGAAGTTGGAGGAGTATTTGGTGGGGCAGAGGTTCGTTACACTAATAGGCACCTTGGGAGCTTGAGAACAAGCTCTAATGGAGCATTGGTAGGCGTGCTAGAGCTTGGAAGTAGGTGGGAGTATAGTAGGTAAAGATGGCTTGGAAGGGAAGGGGTGTAAGTCCTTTTATAGTGGAGGAGAAGAGGCAAAAATAGGTATGGGACCATTAGTGACATCCAGGCCGTTGCTAGAAACGTCGCTGTAGACAGCTCATGCCCATTGGCGCCCACAGCTGGCTTTGCTGACATGCGATGAATTACCGACGGCTGTAAGTGTCGCTGTAAGTCCAGTTCATGCGTCGCTGTAGTCCACCTCACGCTGCACTGGTGCCGCGCTCCTGCCTTGCCGCGCGCGCGCGTGCGCCCACGTGCTGGCACTACGCTGCACACCCGCGTGCACACCTGCATGCAGTGCTGCGTGCGTGTGCTGGCGGCCTGGGTTGCGCCACATGGCACAGTCTGGGCTGTCCATCTTCTTATTGTAGGGGCTGCTATAGAGGTCGGATTGAGTCAATTTTCGCGCCATTAGGTTGCGTTCGTCGACCCGAATCCATCTGCACAGTCGGATTTATCATTTGAAGCTTCGAATTATGTCTCCTAGTCCCTTGGCAGTTGATCTTCCTCGGACTGCATATGGTGCTACGGGACTCCGATCGAGGCGATTTCAGAGGTGTTGGACTCCGATCGTCGTCTCGATCAGATGCGTACAGTTGGATCATCAATCCGAGGCTCCAAAATAAATATGCTTCTCTCCTAACCACAAAAAAGACGCAATTAACATAAATTTTATACAACTACTCTAAATACAGAATGATGCATGCTATGCAATATTTATAACTTGAAATGCAAATCTAAGCCTAGGAACATGCATGAATAGGCATTTTACCCTCAACAAATGTGTTTACATCATACCCCCATGCCTATCTTTTGCTAGTCCCTAGCAAAATTAAACTATATGCTTTGTATAAAAGTAGAATTAGGATTAGATCACTTAGGCCTAAGTCATTTATTAGCAAAAGAAAATTTCAACTAAGGTCCTAAACTACGAAAACTCAACAGTACCTGGGTGTCTACCAAAATGCAAACCGCTCACGTTCTCGCCTTATTTGAGAAGGGAAGATATATATTATTTTATTTTTCTTCTTTTCTAAGTTTTTTGTACTTTTGGAGTTTGAGAGTTCCAGGATGACTTTTTACGGCTACCCGACCCGCCCAAGATTCGAAAAGGACTCTAAGTACTAAGCATCTTTGTGAAAAGGTGATAGACTCACAAAACGGCCGTTAAGACGAACTTCGGGTTTCTACGACCGTAGGTGACCTTGCCTAAAGGTTTATCTTTACGATAGGTAGCTTTCTCCTTACTTCTTTTATTTATGGGGTCAACACAAGGGTGAACCCAGTGTATAACTCCTAGGTTTATTCTACTTCCCCGCTTCTTCCCTAAGTGTTTTGAGAATTATTATGCATTTATTTTTTGTGAGCTGGGTTCTGGACAACCGGCTGATGAGCTGTTACCACCGATAACTTGCCAGCCATACTCGTGTGGTGAAGTATGATTTTATTTATTTTTTTATTTTCTCCTTTTTCTTTTCATTTTTTTTTTGAGTGTTTCTTTCTTTTTTTCCTAAGTAGGTGGCTTCCCTGATCTAAGATTTACTTAAAGGCAGTGCAACGAAAATGGTTTTGTGGCTGGGCTCTAGACAATCGGCCGATGAGCTGTTACCACCGATAACTTGCCAGCCATACCACCTAAGTCGGTCCATTAGCTACCCAATTTCCGTAAAAATCGTCAGAAAGTGAGTCAGTGCAAAAAAAAAAGTGTGTAGATGCTTAGGCTTAAAGTCCCCCCAAATCAGAGGGCGGGTTGATAAGTCGCATACTTATCATCCCAATTTATTTACCAAATTAAAATAAATTTTAATTGGCGAGGACTCGAGACTAAATCCACATTCGAGTGGACACTCGGGCTAATTAAACCTAAAGACCTGAAGAGTCTAAGTGTTGAGGTCCTCTCGTATTATTTCCTAAAGTTAATAATTCCTAAATGCCTAAGTTTTCTTTTCCTAATTTCTTTCCTTTTTTATCTTTTTTCAAATTTTCAATTTTCTTTTTAAATTTTATAAGAAACTAAAAGAAATTCTACGGAGTTAACATAATGATTTCAGGAATCGATTATCCACCCCCCCATGCCTAAATGATGTAATGCCTTCATTGTAAAAATAAAAACATGAAAAGGGCAGAGTAAACAGAACATCACCTGAGTGTCATGAAAATCCAGCCAGCTCCGCAGAGAGAAGAGTGTATACACACGTGCTAAGTTTAATGCCTTTAGCTAGGTATAACATACATACAAAGAAGAAATTGAGAATTCACAGGTGCGAGTCAGAATCAAAATAAGAATATTGATCCTGAAGCCTGCCAACAGAATATGTCCACAGACGTGGGCCAGATTATGGTGCAGACCCATGCCTCAGGGTCGAGTGGTTCTCAGGTTCTGGATGAAAATCTCCCAGAACTGAAGGTTGTTGTGTTTGCGGGGCCGGGCCTATGATTTAGTGGTGTGCAACCCAAGACCAAAGTGTCGGACAACAGGTAAAGATGGTTCAATAGGTGCAGTTGTCCACTTAACATCTAGCTTAGAAAAATAATCAGTTATTTCGAGCTTGGGTTGCACGTGAAAGATATCGTAAGGGTCCTGGTAGAAAGTAGGTGGTTTTAGGTCAATAGGTAGCCTTAGATCCAAAATCAAACTTTCCTCAGAATTAGCCTCCCAAATCTTTATTTCAACAATTCTATCCTCCAACATCAAGGGCTCAGGCTTCGGGACCTCTAGCATATTATTCACCTCATATGATTCTCCCAAGTCTAGAAATCGTGGCTGAATCAAGATTGACTTGGGCACAAAGATCTCAAAAGTCAGCTCTTCGGGGTGCAGATGAAGACTGGGGTCACTGATTGAATCATCAAGATTCGAATCCTCCAAGTTAACCCCAACACAGGTTGCCATTACTGGGGTCACTAATTGAATCATCAAGATTCGGATCCTCCAAGTTAACCCCAGCATCTTGTCGACAAATTCCATTCGACTGTCAGGGACTGAAGTAATGACAAAATTACAAAAGCTTGCCAACGTACAACTGGGTTGCCTCTTCAGGAAGGATCTGGCAGCATTAAAAGACTCTAGTTTTAAGAAGAAAAGCATCTTCTTCATGTAGCTTCCATATTGGAAAGATCTTACAATACATCATAATCTTGATGTCATGCACATTGAGAAAAATGTCATAGACAGCATCTTAGATATATTAAATTTAATAGAGAATCCCAAAGACACGTTAAGATCGAGAAATGACATGGAGAAAATGGGTATTCGTCTTGAGCTACATGTTATCAAAGGAGAAGAAATGCCACTGGTAATGTACAGTCTACAACAAGGATAGAGGGATAACATATTCTCTTTTTTGAAAGGAATTCGGGTCTCAGACGAGTTTTCTTCACAGCTCTTGCACTGTGTAAATGAAGTTTAGAAGAAGATTAGTGGATTGAAAAGTCATGATTCACATGTCTACATGCAGATTTTGTTTCCATTAGCTATTTATGGAGTGTTGCCAGATCTAGTGGTCGATTCATTCACGGAGATGAGCTAGTTTTTTAAAGTTGTTTGCTCAAAGACTTTGAACAGTAAAAGTCTAGACTATTGGAATAATTAAATTGTAATTAGACTCTGCAAAATGGAATAAAATTTTCCCCCAGCTTTCTTCAACGTCATGGTGCATCTAATGGTACATCTTGCAAATGAGTAAGAGTTGGTAGGCCTATACAGTATAGATGGATGTATCCAGTTGAGCAATTTTTGTAGTAGCTAAAAGATTATGTTTTAAATAAAGTTAAGCCAGAGGGGTCAATCGTTGAGGGTAACCTTTTAGAAGAATGCATAAACTTCTATGCTATGTACATGGACAATGTTGACAACATATTTAATTGACTGGAAAGGAATTTTGTTGGGGGATACAACGAAATAAATGATGATTTTTTAACAATTTTTAACACAAGGGGAAGGTCTATCCTGCACACAGAATATAGAATGATCGATTTAATGGATCGATAGTTAGCTCATAACTTGTATATCTTGAAATAGATTCCCGATGTCAATCCTTCTTTCGATGAATTTAAACAGTCTTCACCTCAAGCCGTTTAAGAGCTGCAGTTCCTTGATTGGTTGAAGTAGTGTGTGTTTCAGATGAAAGAAAACAAGGACACATTGGGTGGATGACTTCGATGTAATATGCGAGACTCCGTTGAGTTATGGACATTATCATTCTTGATACATAATTAACATATTCAGGTTTAGAATAAAGTAAATCGATGATGTGAAGGCATCACAATAAGCTAGAGTTCTTGTCAGTTGTGATATTGGAATAGGTTGTGATGGCTATTATGGGTAAATCATTGAAATTGTGAAGATGAGTTTTAGATACAATCACAGGGTGATTTTATTTAAGTATGATTGGTTTGATGTTTTCAATGAAGGGATTGGTTTCAAAAAAGATAATAAACATGATTTCATCAGTTTAAATAAGAATTGTCGAATTCTTCAAACAAATGAACCATTTACACTAATTTTAATCCTACTTGTCCCCTGAATTTCACTTGAACTTGAAATTGATTTGATTTGTGACAAAATTTGGAGGTTGGTTGATTCACAAAGTGAACAAACTTCACCTGACCTATCTTGAAATTGAGGATGAGGTTTGGGTCAAGAGCCTAAATCACCCTGAATTGGTTTGCAAACAAGTTATTAGGTCCCTAAGGAACCTTTATTCCCCTAGTAGGTGCAAGTATCAGGATGGGGATTACTAGTGAAATCGAATCAAATCAGGAAACTTGAATAATGATTACTATGTAAATAAAGCAAGTTGATCTTAATTGATTTCTTTTTCAATCTTTTCAAGAGAGGAGGGGCTTAAAGAAGGAAATGTGATTACCTGCCCCTGGTGTGGTGGTTGTGCGGTCAGTCTTTAGATTCACCTGCAACAACACAATAAATCAGATATAGCAAGTCAGAATCAGATCAGAAAGTGTGATTAGTGAATGAAATGCGCGTTGCTGCCGGGTAACTACGCCAAAATGCTAGTTCGAAAATTGTTGTAGTTTAGAAAATGCGTCGTTGTATAGCGATGAAAATCGAATCGACATTTAAATTTGTAAGTGCTCGAAAAATCGTGAGTTCCGAGGTTGTTCGCGGGGGGCAAATGTAGCAATTCAATCCACTAATAGAAATGATAAGCAATGAACACAATAATTAATCATAAATATAATATGCAATGAATCAATCAACTAAAAAGATATTCAATCATAATTCAAACTGTATCTCAAGAATCAAAGGACAAAAATATAAAATGGTAGTTGGAACCACTAATTAAGCCCTACAATTAGGCACAAATCCGAAGTCAATTCTCAACCAGCAGTAGCCAATATTAGAGTCAATTTCTCAATAGTAGTCAGATGTCGAAGACAACCATTAGATGACTTAACTATCAAGCACCAGAGTAGCCTCTCAAATTTTGCCTAAGTGTTTAGGCATGTTTCCTGAGAATGCATAGTGCAAAACCCCCCTCCTTCCCTCAGAATTCTCTTTCTTCTCTCTCTCCTCAGAATAAGGTCAAGGCTAATCAAGTAAATGGATTCGAGTCTAGACCCGCTGACATGCGTGGTGGGCGAGGAGTGAGAGGCCCGTGTGAAAGGGGACCTTACCTCGTGTTTGAGGCGATAAGCTACAACAACAAAAAAGTTATAAACGTGTTAAAAAATTAACTCCCAATGATGTGGGAATAAAAGGACGCGTTCTTCCTTTGCATGTGAAGCTGGGATGCTTGAGTCAATTGAAGCCGTTACTGCTTCTTGTGTCTTCAAACGAAGGTCCAGATAGCTTCGCAATGCTTGCTTGCATCTACTGGAAGTGGCGTGGTGGTGATTGGTGGTCGGAGCATGGTAGAGGATGGAGGTGTGAAGCGACGTTTGCAGCAGCTTTGGCCAGGGTACCTGAAATAAGAAAACGACCTCTCGGCCCAAATTAAAATGCTTGGTTGACTTGCCGTTAAGTGAGGAAGGTGCTGGCGGTGGTGGTGAGGAGTATAGAGGGTCGTGGTGGCCAGACGTAGTAGGAGAAGACAGCTATAGATGGGTTTGTCCGACCGGGTGAAAGATGAACCAAAGCCCTCAATTTGTTGAGGGCTTTTGGTATATGAAGTGAGAGCAAGGTGCGAGTGGTCACGGCGTGGTGTCGAAAGGTGGTGCAAGCTTGCTGGAGCTCACGCCGAAGGTGGGGAAGATGGAGGTGGGCTTAGGAAGACTCTAGGAAGAGAGAGGTAAAGGTTAAGAGACTGAGTGAGGTGAGAGAAAGTGAAACCATGTCAAGTGTTGGCTAGTTGGATGTGGGGAAGATGAAGAAGTCTGGTGAGGGAGAGCAATAACGATGATGGTGGAGGGGGCTCCTGCTGTGGTTGGCAAGGAGCGGAATAGAGAGAGGAGGAAGGAGGACCGTCCAAGTTGGCAGTTGGATGGTTGGAGGAGGACGTCGAGTGGGGTCGCTGAAGCCAAGCCAGAGTGCAGCCAGAGAAGGATGAGGAAGGTGATTCTCGGTCGATTCTTGGCTGAGGAAGACGTACGCAGGAACATCTTAGGACTTATATTGGCAATGATTTGGACCTTAAATTCAAGGAATTCGCGAGATTGATTCTCGATTTTGACAACTTGAGATCCCTGAAATCTCTAGCTTGCTGCTAGTCTATGGTCAAAACTAGGATCTATAGTTGGATTCATTTGATTAGGAAGCTTCTCATGATCAATCCCTATAATTTTGGAGGGATTTGACTTAAGATTGAAGGAGAAATCCTCAATCAAAGTCTGGCGGTTTGGGTCTTGATCTTGTTCATATTGTTCAGGTGGAAGGACATTTCTGTGAAGACAACAACAAAGTTAGGGGCCTATATGCAATAATCTTGAAACCTAGGGGTCTGAATGTGAAAGATAAAGGTTTTAAGGACAAATGCAAAATAGGTCAAGATGAACTCTGATTGGGCCCAAGTTTTGGTGTTAACTTAATTGGATGCAAGGAATCTAATGGTGAACTTGGATTTGAGTTTTGACCATGTTTGAATGGGTAAATTGCACAGGAGCCCAAATCAAGGTAAATTCCCGTCTGAAACTCTATTTTTAATCAAAATGGGTTCAAATGGTAATCCGGTCAATCCAACCAGTTAGAGGGAGGGGTTGGGGAGAAGGTTCTTCTTTTGACTTGCACCTCTGATTTCTTTGATACCCCCCAACCGCGGTTATTTGTCGCTACTCCCCTAGCTAGACATCAGATGAACTAGTAGAAGCAGATTAATAGAAAAAAAATCTCAATCTGAGCCCCGAAGAGCGAAGCAATCCTTAAGGCCAACATCTACTCAGTTTTAATTAGGCTTGGGATAAATGGTCAGATCACTGTGCAATTGAGAAATAATCAAAAATAAAATTAGGTGAAATTATTGCGTCTGTTGCCTCCTCGGTAACAGTGCCATTTGATGAGCCAATTCTTCGCTTTTAAAGTCATTTGTCACATAAAATGACGCGTCGTTCGTATTTCTATGTGGTAGAAAAATCGACTAATCAACAATTAATATAACCACTCAATTAGGAGCAGGTCGTGTCCACAGGGAAGCAATGACGCAATTAAATTTCGATTATTTCATACTTGTTCAATCTAGTGAGAAATCCATAATCAAATTTGACATGAAATGCGACGGAAAGAAGATGCACAATAACTCGAAAATGTAAGGGTAGATGTGCAATTTTTCCTTACTGAAATATTCAATAAATATGTGTTGATTTTATGTAATTTTCAATCGACATGTATTAGAGAAAATTTGTGCACATTTGAATCCCAAAACCAATGTCAAATAATGTTCATCACAAAAGCCACGCAATTGTAAGCAACCTTGAGTATGAAGTTGCAATTTCACGATAATAAAATAATCATAAATCAGAATTCCTTTTCCTGACAATGGCATGAAATGTAATTACTAATGAGAACAAAAACAGAGGATTTTACCTCTTTCCTCCTTGCGATCGGGAGAGAGGTTCAATCGAGGAGAGGTTCCCACAGGCGGTTGGCTGAAGTGAGGGCGTCGTGGCGGTGGCAGTGGTACGTCGAGAGGTGGCCAGAGCCGGCCTGCCGGAGGAGAAAGGTAGCAGCGGTGAAGAAGCTACTACTACCGCAGGGTGCACATGGAGGTGGCTCGCGTTCTGCAGGCGCGTGGTGAAGCGCTGCAGGGAGGCGCGGGTTCTGCTACGCGCTGGAGGTTGCAAGGAGGGCGCGGAAGTGGACGCGCTGAGGTGCTGAGCAGTTGCTAAAGGCTGCTGGCCGCATGCGGGGAAGCGCTGACGGCGCGCTGCAGGGAGTGCGGCAGGGGTGCATGTGGGCTGGAGTGGCGCTGCTGTAGGAGGTGAGGCGCGCCGAGGGGAGCTGGTGGGCATGTTGCACGCCGGCGGGCGCGTCGGTTGCGTGCGTGGCTGGAGGTGATTGCAGGGCGCGTGTGGAGGTGGTGCAGGGTGCGCAGGGAAGGCATGGGGTGCTGGCGGGCTTGTGCAGCTGGAGGGGTGCGAGCGTGAAGGAGAGGCCGGTTGCTGTTGTGCGTGGGGATGAAGCTTCAGACGTCCGGGAAACTTCCCAGACGTCTTAACTAACGGAGGAGATGAAAATGCAGGGTATGGAGTTGCAGCAGCTGCGGTAGTGATTGCTGGTGATGGCGGTGAAGGTGGTGATGTTGATTCTGGTGAGGCACAGTGATGGAAGCGTGGCCAGGGACACGCTCACGGTGTTGGCACGAGTCCACCGGCTTGGCGCGGCGAGCTGTCACCTCGCCAGCCCACGGTGTGGTGGATCTCAGCCTTGGAGACCACGGTGGTGAAGTGGGGCGGTGTCTCCTTGTGTATGGTAGCCTCCCACTCTTCCTTATCCCCGTCGAGGAGACCAGATCCACTTTTGGTGCTACTCCTTGATTGGGTTCTTCACTGCGGCAGCTGGAGGAAGAAATGCAGTCGTTGCTTATAGAAGAATAATAAAAATAATGATCAAATATTATGGTTATTTATATACAAACCCTCAACTTTTATGTTAACTTAAATTAATGCATGCAATGCACCTAATTGGTTAACTAATTAAATGAATGCAATTCTGAGTTAATTCTAAATGCATTTAAATATGAATGCAATCATGAATTATGTAATTAAATTAGAAATATGAATTAATCTATTTACATCCTAATTTATGCTAAATAAATGTTAGAATTAACTTAATGTCTAGGCACTTAAATATTTAAATAGCCCACAAATATGGGCTAATCAATAATCAGATCGCTTATCAGGTAATCGGATTTGGGTGACTAGGGCTACCGGCAGTGGGTAATAGCCGGGTGACTTCGCATGAAGTGGGGACCTCACTCCCAGTGTCTTGAGGCATTGAGGCCTTGGGAGAAATTCACTTTATTCACGTGCAGTCACTCTTCCATGCCCGATGTGGGACTAATCAGTCCCCCTTCTCTTCGCATGTGGCTGCTGAGGTAAGGCTTCATGATTGGAGCTGCTGTAATGGGCAAGGTCTTCAATTGACCACCTGAGATACTTCAGGACCTAGGACCGCAGCGATCAAGAGCTGCAGCTGGTTGCTTTGATGACTGGAGGTGAAGAATACATCGAAGAAGACGGTGGCAGTGGCGGAGTGATAAACGCTAGTTTATCATCATTCTTATGCATTAAAACAAACCTAGCTCTTACGATTTTACTCCGTAAATGGGTTTTTGGGCTGCATTTAGGCATAAAATAGGTTAGGCATGCATTGCATTTTGTTATTGTCTTTTTAATATGTTTTTGTGAGTGTTAGGTGATGTAAACACATTTACACTACTTAAAATGTCTATTTATGCATGTTCTTAAGCATAGGATTGCATTTCACGATATAAATATTGCATAACATGCATCATCTCGCATTTAGAGTAGTTTGAATAAAATGGAGGTTAATTGTCTCCTTTTATGTGCTTGGACAGGGCAAACATTTTATCGGGGCCTCGGATCAAAGATCCAACCGTATAGATATGATCAGGGCGACGATTGGAGTTCAACGACTTCAAGATCGCCCTAATCAGGCATCCGTAGCATCAGATAGAGACCGGGAAACCTTAGAAGATCAAGGGACAGGATGGTGTAAATCTGCACTTCAGATGACAAATCCGACTGCACGGATGAATTCGGATCGACGATCGCAGCCCAACAACACAAAAATCGAGTCAATTCGACATCCGTGGCACCATCTACAACTTCCAGAAGATGGACGGCCAAGATGGCGCCACGTGGCGCCATCTCAGCCGCCCAAACGGCCGCTGGCATTTTGTGAAGGCCCCCGCCCGATCTCTCTCCGCCGTCAGATGGAGATCCAACGGCTGTGGCCGCCCGGCGCTTAAAACGTGCGCTCGACCATCCGCGCCCCGCAGCGCAGCGGTCGAGCACGCTTACGCGAGCGCGGGGCGCGGGTTCGAGCCGCGGTGAGGGGATTGGAGGCGCGGGTAATTGAGGCGCGTGGAGCGTCGGATGGAGATCGTGCGGTCGCGAGCGCCCGATAGCGCCGACGCGCGAATGGACGCCCCGCGTAACGCGCGATCGCACGCGTAGGCGAGTGGGTTGCAGCGGGCGCGGACGAGTTTTAAGCCGTCCGATCTCGCGATCGGACGGCTGAAAAGCGCTGGACGTGCGCGAGCGTTGAGGAGCGGGCAGCCGAGGAGGCGCGCGTGGGCACGGCGGCGACGACCACTTCGGGGCTTTAGTGACGGATTTATCCGTCACTAAAGACCCCTTATTTATTATTTTGAAGATGTAATGTCCATTTTGCCCCCACTCCTTGCAACTATAAAAGGAGACCCCCTCCATACGAAATTCTCATCCCTTCTTTCTCCTCTCTACCCCTCCAAAGCTCAAGAGAAGCTTGTCCCACACTCGGGATGCTTCTTGCGAGATAAAGTCCAATTTTCGTTCCCCTTCGGAAGTGGATCCCGCGACGACGACGGCGTGCTGCTTCGTTCCCGTTCTTCTGCTTCGTCCTCCTTCATCCAGGCGTCGTCCCGTCCGGCTCGTCCTCCGAGCAACCGTCGAGGAGGATTTCTCTCTCCCTATTCTTTTTACCGCTTTCTAGTATAGATTTACTGCTTTCTAGATTAATCTACTTGTCCTCCAAGCAATCGTCGAGGAGGATATTTCTCTCTCCATTCTTTTAATGCTTTCTAGAGTAAATTTATCACTTTCTAGAGTAATTGTTTTATGCTTTCTAGTTGTAATGAACAATCTCTTCAATACAAAAATTCCTTGTTTATTCTACATCTCATTTTGATTTCTCTGTGTAATATTCTCTTTCTCTCTTACTCTCTCTCTCTCTTCTATTTATTGTAAATAATTAGATGGTTCTAAATTGAATTATTTTGTAACAAATAAAAAGAAACGCGTAGTTTTTAAATCAAATGTCTGCCTCCTTGTGTTCGACCCGTTATTTTAATTTCGGTATAAATTTTATTTGTTGAACACGAATTCTTCGCTTTCGAACTACAACGACAGGTTTTCCAAAACCAATCTCGTTAGCGTAGGTTCGTAAACGTTCAACATTTTGGCGTCGTTGCCGGGGAGGCAACGATCTTTTATTTCTCTTCGCGTTTTGTAACTTACAAATCATTTATCTCACTTTTCTCCTTTCTTATTGTAATTGCAGGTACTCTTTCGAGGCAGGCAAAAGCGATAGATTGGAGTAAAGTGCTGTAGAAGGTTTTGTGAGTTACCCCCACCTCCCACCCATTAGATTTCATTTCATCACATAATAATTCAAACATCAATCAACCTAGGTGTTTTTATAAACTCTAAGGTTAGATTATTTGTTGTTTGACACCCATACTCACCCCAACCCCCACATTAAAAAGAAAAAAAAAAATCTCATAGAGGTACACAACCTCATCTGATTTTCAAACTCAACCGGTAATCCAATCTTAGGAGCCGGTACACACATCCAAACACATAATTGAGTAGAAATCAAATTAGGTAATCATTTGTGTGCCTAATTAAGTGGTGCAACAGGCCAATTGTTTGAGTTGATTGGGCCGCACCACTTCAAATAAAATCAACTCATCAAGTAGCTGCCAATTAGGTTCAACTCTTAGGGATTTACCAGGCACTCCACATTCTTTTTAAACTTTAAAGGAAAACATCTTCACCTGTGCTTGTAAAACTTGGTGTGCCAACGAAACTTGATTGAAAACACCTAAAGTTGAATCCTAAAAGCTACTAAGCAAGATTTGAATCTTAAAATTCACCACATCAAAAACAATCTTACTTGAAAACCACTGGTTGTGCACTCACACACGAATCAATCAATCATTAAGGGCACAACCCATTTAAAGGGCCCATCACATTCCAAAGCACATTCAAACCTAGCCCTAAATAAAACAGAGTAGACATTCGCCTTAAGGATTAGACTCGCTCTTCAAAACCTAGAACGAGATTATTTTCGATTAGTCTGTTTCTACTGTTCAATCTGATGTCTAGCTAGGGGAGTAGAGTCAAACGATCGCGGCTGGGGGTACACTAGGAACCGGAGGCGCAAGCCGAAGGAAGAACCTTCTCCCCAGTCCCTCCTTCTAACTGGTTGGATTGAACAGACGGAAGTAGATCAAATCGTTCCTTTATCTCAAGACGGGTTTTGAGAGTCTGTAGGTCTTTAGGCTAACCTATTTAAGGACAGGTTTGATTGTTTGTATTGCAGGGCACCTTTCTTCCTCTCGTGTATCATGAATCCTTCCACATATTTCACGCATTCCCGCTCTTTCCCTCCTGTTGTAAATTATCCTCAACATGACGATTATCCCAACTCGTATTGTAATCGACCATCAGTTAGTTGGGATAATTCGGATTGGGGATACAATTCCGGACCCCCGTGTTTAGGGTCAAACTCTGAACACTTTGATTCTGATTTTTATCCTTCTCAGAGCTACATCGATTATAGATCGTCTTCCTTTCATGAACAGCATAATACGATCTACAATCAAGAAGGATACACCGATCCTTACCCATCCTCTGATTTAACTGCCTTTAGGTCATCACCATCTTTTCAACAATCTGAAATGACCTATTATCAGGAAGGGTATAACGAATCTCAATTCGTTAATTCCCCTGCATTGAGTCGAAACCCGCCCAACCCTGAACCAACTCATTTAGTTCAGGTTAACCAGGTTCAAGATAAGGTTCTGGCTAACTTGAGGAATATCATTCAATCTTTAGAAGTTCAGCCAATACCTTGCATTGAGAGATTGGAGCCCCTGATTGAAATGATTGATGATTTAAACAAGTCTTTGTTGGATTGGCTCCAGGATGTTAAGGATAAGAACCCGGGTGAGTTTCTACTTGGGAAATTAGCAAAGTTGAGGATGAGATTCGTGGTTTCTTTGATTCAATCTTGGAATAATTCCCAGGATGAACCCTCTTCAGGAAAGCTAATGATAGAACCCGCTCAGGCACCTGTTGGGAGGGACACGTGTTACGAGGCTGACCAGATTGAATTAAAGCAACTAATTAAAGATGATAAGATTTCTTCACCTGAGATCCCTGAGCCGGGTTACGAGGAAACGTATGTCTCCTTGGAACACAAAGTGACAAATGATTTTGGGACATACATTGATACGGATCCTGATGGTGAAGATTCAAGTTGCGAAGTCTCACGCGAGTTTTCTGAACACGATTTCTGTGAGACGATTGGGCCTGAGGAATCTGATAGATCAATTGATAGCCCAATAACTGAGAACACTGATCTTATTAGGGCACACATTACGGATCCAGAATCGCATTTTCTGGAAGAATCAATTCAATGCCCTGATTATCAGTTACACCCTGTTGAACTTATTGATGATTCTAATTCTGAGATAATTAGACCCAAGTCAATTTTGATTTTGCCACATCATTTAGACTTGGAGATTTCAGACGGGGTGGTGAATATACAAGAGGTCCTGGAATTTGATATGCTAAATGAGGAGGATAGGAGCTGGGAAGTTTTGATTTGGGAAGTTAATTCAGGAGGAAATGGAAGATTGAGTCGAAGGGTTCCTTTTAAGTTGAAACCATCAAATCAGAACCCTTACGACATTTGTTTCGAGGATGTTCAACCCAAGCACACATTCAACGATTATTATCCTTTAGAGCTTCAATTTTCTGTAACCCAACTTTTTGGTCTTGGGTTGCATCCTCAGAAATCGCAGGCCCGATCCCGCTTACATTCTGATTTTAGGTTTTGGGTAATTTTTATCCAGAACCTAAGATATTCTCGATTATGGGGTGTGGGTCTGCACCACAATCTGGTCCACATCTGTGGACCTCTGCTGATAGGTCAGAGGATTCTTCTGTTCATTCTAATTCTGACCTGCACATGTGAATTCTTCATTTCTTTGTATAGTGTGCCTAGCTGAAGGTACTAAACTCAGCACTTATACAATTCTTTTTCGTTTTCATCTCAGAGCGGACATGACATTCATGCAATTCAGGTGCTTTCTATGCTTTTCCACTCTATTTTATGTCTTTTTAATACAATGAGGACATTGCATTAGATAGGCATGGGGGGGTGGATATTTATCTCTGAATTCATTTGTCAGCTCCGTAGATTTGTTTTATTTTCTTTTATATATAAAAAAAAATCAGAATTAGGAAAGAGAATTTGGGTTTAGGAAAATTTTCAATCTTAAGAAATACTACATTAAGATCTGAACACAAAGACCCTTCAGGTCATTGAAATTAATCAGCCCGTGTATCCACTAAAATGTGGATTTGTTTTTCGAGTTCTCGCCAACTTGAATTTTATTTTAATAGGAGTAAATAAGTTTAGGTGATAAGTACACGACTTATCAACCCGCCCTCTGATGTGAGGGAATTTTGAGTTTTAAGCATCTACACACTTTCTTTGCACTGACTCGTTGTTCGGCGATTTTTACGGAAATTGGATAGCTAATGAACCTTCTAGGGTGATATGGCTGGCAAGTTATCGTGGGTAACAGCCCATAGGTAGGTTGTCCAGAGCCTAGTTACTGGACCTTTCTCTTTTTCCTGCCCTTAGGTAAATCTTAGACCAGGGAAGCCACCTATTAAAAAAAAAAAAATCAAAAAGGAGAAAAGAACAAAAAGAAATAAGCCACACTTCGCCGCACGAGTATGGCTGGCAAGTTGTCGGTGGTAACAGCTCATCGACCGGTTGTCCAGAACCCAGCTCAGAAAATGCACTAAAAATTCCCAAAACACTTAGGAAGAAGCGGAGAAGTAGAATAAACCGGGGAGATATACACTGGATTCACCCTTGTGTTGACCCCGTTAAAAAATAAAAGTAGGGAGAAAGCTACCGGTTGTAAAGATACACCTTTAGACAGAATTCTTTTTGAGGTCACCTAGAGGCGTAGAAATCCGAAGTCCGTTCTAATTGCTGGTCAATGAGTTTATCACAATCACAATAAGATACTTAAAACTTAGGGTTCTCATCAAATCTTGGGTGAGTTGAATGGACGTAGAAAGCCACTTTTAAACCCTAAAATTTGAAAATCCAAAAAAATTAGAAAAGAGTAAAAAGAGAAAAAGAAATTTTTCTTTGAATAAGGTGAGGGCTTGAGGCGGTCTGCATTTTTGCTGATACCCAGGCACTGTTGTATCTTTGAAAGTTCAGTTCCTAAGTAGACAATTTCTTAATGATTGAAAATAACTCAGGTCCAAATAATCTAACCTAATTCTTTTCTAAATAGCATATAGTTTTTACTAGGGACTAGCAAAAGATAGGCATGGGGGTATGATGTAAACACATTTACACTACTTAAAATGTCTATTTATGCATGTTCTTAAGCATAGGATTGCGTTTCACGATATAAATATTGCATAACATGCATCATCTTGCATTTAGAGTAGTTTGAATAAAATGGAGGTTAATTGTCTCCTTTTATGTGCTTGGACAGGGTAAACATTTTATCGGGGCCTCGGATCAAAGATCCAACCGTATGGATATGATCAGGGCGACGATTGGAGTTCAACGACTCCAAGATCGCCCTAATCAGGCATTCGTAGCATCAGATAGAGACCGGGGAACCCTAGAAGATCAAGGGCCAGGATGGTGTAAATCTACACTTTAGATGACAAATCCGACCGCACGGATGAATTCGGATCGACGATCGCAACCCAACGACACAAAAATCGAGTCAATCCGACATCCGTGCAACATCTACAACTTCTAGAAGATGGATGGCCAAGATGGCACCACGTGGCGCCATCTCAGCCGCCCAAACGGCCGCTGGCATTTTGTGAAGGCCCCCGCCCGATCGCTCTCCGCCGTCAGATGGAGATCCAATGGTTGTGGCCGCCCGGCGCTTAAAACGTGTGCTCGACCATCCGCGCCTCGCAACGCAGCGGTCGAGCGCGCTTACGCGAGTGCGGGGCGCGGGTAATTGAGGCGCGTGGAGCATCGGATGGAGATCGTGCGGTCGTGGGCGCCCGATAGCGCCGATGCACGATTGGACGCCCCGCGTAACGCGCGATCGCACGCGTAGGCGGGCGGGTTGCAGCGAGCGCGGACGCGTTTTAAGCCGTCCGATCTCGCGATCAGATGGCTGAAAAGCGCTGGACGTGCGCGAGCGTTTAGGAGCGGGCAGCCGAGGAGGCGCGCGTGGGCGCGGCGGCGACGACCACGTCGGGGCTTTAGTGACGGATTTATCCGTCACTAAATACCCCTTATTTATTATTTTGAAGATGTAATGTCCATTTTGCCCCCACTCCTTGCAACTATAAAAGGAGACCCCCTCCATACGAAATTCTCATCCCGTCTTTCTCCTCTCTACCCCTCCAAAGCTCAAGAGAAGCTTGTCCCACACCCGGGATGCTTCTCGCGAGATAAAGTCCAATTTTCGTTCCCCTTCGGAAGTGGATCCCGCGACGACGACGGCGTGCTGCTTCGTTCCCGTTCTTCTGCTTCGTCCTCCTTCGTCCCGCTTCGTTCTCCTTCGTCCAGGCGTCGTCCCGTCCGGCTCGTCCTCCGAGCAACCGTCGAGGAGGATTTCTCTCTCCCTATTCTTTTTACCGCTTTCTAGTATAGATTTACTGCTTTCTAGATTAATCTACTCGTCCTCCAAGCAATCGTCGAGGAGGACATTTCTCTCTCCATTCTTTTAATGCTTTCTAGAGTAAATTTATCGCTTTCTAGAGTAATTGTTTTATGCTTTCTAGTTGTAATGAACAATCTCTTCAATACAAAAATTCCTTGTTTATTCTACATCTCATTTTGATTTCTCTGTGTAATATTCTCTTTCTCTCTTACTCTCTCTCTCTTCTATTTATTGTAAATAATTAGATGGTTCTAAATTGAATTATTCTGTAACAAATAAAAAGAAACGCGTAGTTTTTAAATCAAACATCAGCCTCCTTGTGTTCGACCCGGAATTTTAATTTCGGTATAAATTTTATTTGTTGAACACGAATTCTTCGCTTTCGAACTACAACGACAGGTTTTCCAAAACCAATCTCGTTAGCGTAGGTTTGTAAACGTTCAACATTAGGGATGTACAGATATACAGATCCCTAAAACCCTAGCACTCAAGAAGGCAAATGATGAAGGAGAAGCCAGACTAGTTGGAACTCAGCTTGATCCAGCTCACCACAGCTGGAACCTAGCTCACTTGAACTAGGGTTAGCTCATCCCAGCTCCATTCAGCTAATCTCAGCTGAATGGCAGCTCAAGAGAGTTCATCTTAGCTCACCCTAGCTCAAGTCAGCTCAGATCCAACTCAACTTAGCTGAGTCTAGCTCATCTCAGCTCCCACTAGTCCACAGGGAGCTCTAGCTAGCTCAGCTGAGTTGACAGGAGTTCACCCCAGCTCAGATCCAGCTACATCCAGCTCCACTCAACTCCAGCCAGCTGAAGAAGAACTCATCCCAGCTCAGGAAGCTCAAGTCCAGCTCCCAGGGACTTAGCTTAGCTCAACTCAGTTGAGCTAAGCTACCTTAGCTACCTCAACCAGCTTGATTCTCCCCGGGAGCACCAGACCTAGCTCACCTCAGCTCATTATGGTAGAAGCTAGCTTACTTTAGCTTGGCTTAGCAGCTAGCAAAGAATTAGCAAGATAAGCCAGCTAGAGTAGCTCCATGCTAGCCTCTTCAGCAGCAGCCAGCTCCACCTCCAGACTTCTCCTCCTCTGCTCCTCCCTCCAAACCCTAGCTCCAACACCTTCTCCTCTACTCCACCTTTAGCTAAGCTAGCTTAGCTAGCAACCAGCTCCTTGGCCATCCACCACCTTCAAATTCAACCCTAGCTAGCTCCACCAACTTAAGCCTACCTAAGCTAGCTACCCTACTCAAGTTGGCGCCACCTCCTAGCCACCCCTTCACCCCATTATCACCACCAAAAGACACCATAAGTTGGCGCCAAAAGCTACCCCTAACCACCTCTATATTGGCGCCAACTTTCAGCCCTTAATCCACCCTACACCTACCCACATAATCCATCCTAGCCATCCACCTACCCCTCCTTCTAGAACCCTTCTTGGCGCCAACTTAGACCCCCTTCTAGAAGCCATTTTGGCGCCAATATCAAGGGATGTCAACCACCATAACCACCCCTTAGGTGTCCCTTAAAGTGGCGCCAAACACCCTTGGCCATTGGATCCTTAACCACCTCCATCTCCCCATCCTAGCCCTCCATTTCAAGGGTCACCTTAGCCCCCGTCCTATTCTATAAAAACCCACCACCTACCACCATTTTGGGGCATCCTCCCTTAGTATATTTTGATACCTAAACCACCTATACCTACGACCAAGAAGAAGGAGTAGAGAAGGAGATTAAAAGGGCACATCACCAGCCCTTTTGGTGCCTTCTTCTCCCCACTCTCTTCAACTTAGGCCACGCCAAGGAGGAGGACTCTTCCACTTCAAGGAGGACGGCTAGGCAAGGGAGAAGGACTTAGGGTGGACGTCCACCCTTGGAGAGAAGCTTAGGACATGCCCCCTTAGGGCTTACCTTGGAGGACATCACCTTGGCGGAGCACAGCAAGGAAGGAGTTGAAGGATTCTTTTCAAGATTGGGAGCCACCAACCTTGGAGCAAGAAGCCCTCTTCTTCACCATCTATCTAGAGGAGTTGTGTTTGATTTTCTTTATTTTAATTTTTCTAGTAGTAGAAGCATTCCTCTCCTAGGCCTTTTTTTTGTAAAACACTTTTCATTTATTTAGTTGCCTTCTTTACAATTTCTGATTTGCATTTCTACTTGCTTGTTTATAGCATTTTTCAGTCCTTCTCCCTAATTATTCTAGGCGTCCACTTTCCTAGAGTAAGCTTAGGGAGAAGTTCTACTTGCCACTTAGAAGTAGTATTTAACTTTGAAGTGTAAATCACCTTCCCGCCACCAATTCGCATGTTGATTCAAAAACAAAAAAAAATGATATATTGAAAAATACCAAAAAGAAAGTTGAGATTTATTTTCCAAGCAAGAGAATCACTATTGCAAACATTTGGCCTCCTTGGACGACCCTAGATACTCCCCTATCTAGGAATATAAATTTAAGAGTTGATCGATTTTGCGTGTTACAACGACGTAATTAACAAACCGTGTAAGATCGCTATCAGGAGGCTATTTATAAAGATTTCAAAAGCTAGGGGTTAAGTGTGATAAATAGAGTTTAGATGGACTAAATGCAAACTAAGTCAAGATGAACTTTGGGCCCGAATTTTGGTACAAATCTAATTTTGACCCAAGGAATTTGATGGTGAAGTCGGATTTTAGTTTTGATCACGTTTGATTGGAAAACTTTTGCAAAAATCCAAATTAGGGTAGAATTGTGTCAATGACTCTGTTTTAGACCAAAATAGGTTCCAAAGGTCAAATCAAGGGTATCAAACCTCAAGGGATATTTTTATTTGAATTTTATAAGATTTAGATGAATTTTATCCCGTCCAGAACCTTCGTAATTTAAGCGGGTCTGAAATTAGGATTTTAGGTGCTCTATTAGTTCTCGAAATGCGTAAAACCCCATTTCTGTCTACATGGACCCACTTATTAGACTTCAATGCTCATTTGATGTTTATTTCACCGCTAAAAAATCCCTTGGCTATTCTGTATTCATGATATGCTATTAAAATTACAAAATTAACCCTAGTTTCCTATTATCTTCTTAAGACAGCCTGAAGTGGAGTTATAACCCTCAAATGGTTATATAGGAGCATTTATTTTTTAAACCTGACTAAAAGTGGCCAGTTAGAGCCTATGATGGTGTTCCCATCATACCCCCATGCCTACCTTTTGCTAGTCCCTTAACAAACATCCTATGGATCAAATCAGGTTTCTAGGTCGGATGTAACCGTCAGGGTGCCTTACTAAGCTACATCTCTAGAAATCATATCAGAATACCGACAATAGGCCTAGAGGTACTCAAATACCAGCCAAGATCCAGACCTGACTAGCTTCAGCCTGAGTCTGCCGCAAAGGTTTCCAAGGCCTGCAAAAACTGCCTAGAGGTTCATTGACCCCAGTGGTCAAAGCACCAGTGCATAGATGTAACATGTCCAGGTTCAGTTTGCCAGTGCATTTTTGTAAGAAAGAGATAGAGAAGGATTTTTCATTTGGAGAATTTTCTCTCTTTTCTTTTTATTTTTCCCTAAATCCAACCTTGAATTGTCCCTAAACATGGTATGTATCAGATTCCTTGTCCCCGCCATCAATCCTCGAAGGGTCATTGGCTTTCGATGCTTCGGGATAGCACCACCCATGGCAACCCCTAGAACCTTGGATTTCGACACTTCAAGATAGTGCCACCCATAACATTCTGTGGCTAAATTCAGGCCCTAGCAATCGACATTTCAGGATAATCCCATTCATGGCACCTGAACTAGCATAAGGTGCTTACATGCCTCCGGTATGATATTTAGATATCCTAGGAGACAAGCACAGAGGAGACGATATGTTATTACGCATCTTCGAGGGGAATTTCCCACCTCTCAGCGTCGGGAACTCGTTCAATCAATTTGTGTTATTGAGCTACTCCTAAGTTAGATCTTAGAGATGGCTTTTCAAAATAGAACACTTTTGGCAGATTTTTCTTTATTAAGCGCACTGAAACAGACTTAGCGTGTGATTTTGGGTGCTTAGGCTACCAAGTCCCGCAAACCAAAGGGCAGGCAACAGGGCTGAATAATTCCTAAGCCTTAGATCTAATACATCAGCTTCGCATTTCCCTCAACCTCTTGAGGATAAATTCGGATCTTAACAAATACTTAAGTGTTTAAACCTTAAAATAGATCAAAGAGGACTAAGGTCAGTATCCGCCACTAATTCCCTAAGTTTTAGCCTTCTAGGTCTTAATTCATCATCCGATCTAACCTTGAAGTTAGGTAGGTTCCATATTAAATTGCAAGGGACTCTCTCTTTTTTTTTTCTTTTAGTTTCTCCTTTTTCTTCTTTCTCTTCTTTTCCTTCCCTTCTCTTTTTTCATTGAGCTCAAATCATCCTCACCTTTCTTTTCCCTTTTTTTTTTTTGAATGAAACCCTTCCCTACATTAATTTTCACAGCGTTTTGCACTTTAAAACCCCCCATGCCTAAAATTAGCAATGTCCTCATTGTAATTTAGGTGGGTTCGAGTTCAGCTTAGATCGTATGTTAGAACAGGGTCAAAAGGGTAGGTGAATGGGTCGGGATGACTATTGCAGACGATTTCAAGCTTTGATACAAGTATCAAAGGTGGAGTTGGCTGTTCTAATGGACGAATCCTAAGGTGAAATATGAATTCAGTAAAGAGATATGTCAAAAGGGTTTTGGGTTTTTTTTCAAAAGATAACAGGTTGCCTCCCGTTAAGCGCAAAGTTTAACGCCATCAGCTGGGTGCAATGAAGCTTAAAGAGAATGGATATCAAAAGATACTGCAGCCAAGTTTGAGTCAGTAAGTTCGATAAACGGTTCGAGTCTCTAGCCATTCACAACAAAAGGTTCAAAATCAAGGTTGAGTTCACTAATTTCGACAGCTCCATTTTCGAATACTTGTCTCACCAGAAATGGTCCAATCCATTTAGATCTGAGTTTTCTAGGTAAGAGCTTGAGTTTTGCATCAAAGAGTAGTACTCTCTAACCAGGATGGAAGGATTTTCTTGACATGGAAGGCTTTCACCTACTTTTTGTACATTCACAAGTTCTCGTACGCGTCATTGCGTAGTTCCTCAATCTCACTCAATTGCAACCAGCGGTGGATTCCAGCCTTCATAAGATCTAGATTGCACTTCCGTACTGCATAGTATGCTTTGTGCTCTATTTCTACGGGAAGGTGACATGCCTTTCCGTGCACTAGTCTAAAGGGAAACAACCTAATTGGGTCTTATGGGTGGTCCTATAGCCCCACAAGGCTTCCAGAAGGCGGGTAGACCAATCCTTCCTGTTAGGTCGAACAGTGACCGGAAGGATCTTCTTGATCTCCCGATTTGACAGTTCTGTCAATCCATTAGTCTAGGGGTGGTAAGGAGTCGAGATACATTGCAACACCCCATACTTTTTCATCAGGGACTGAAAGTGCACATTGGCAAAATGAGACCCGTGAAAGAACGACCTTTGTTTTCGATAAAAACTTTAACATAAAATGACATGTCGTATTTAATCGCGTGGTAGAAAATTGCTTTTCAAACCCTTTTAATTCTCAAAATCTAACCACGAAAATAGTTAGCTCGTCTCCACAGGGAGGAATCGGCCTATTATACTAGTGAGTGGTGCTTCAATTATTCGAGAAACTCAATGGATGTGCATGCTAATTCATGCAATTCTTTTTCAATATGAGTCATCATTTTATGTAATTAATCGAGAATATAGGTGCGCACATACAAAATCACCATCATGGAAATATGTCAATCAGGATCTTGGTGCTGCTAAAAATGTGTTAATATTTATCTCTTTCAGAGCTGAGTCCACTCATATAATCAATAACTCATATTCGATATTCTTTATGAGAAGAATGCAACTCTAAGTAATTCAGATAACAAAGAGGAATGTCCATGCAATTATGCCTTAATATAATAATGAGATAAATAAAGGAATAGTAACCTTGCAATGGCAAAAATCGTAAATACTAATTACGGGAAAAACAGAGGATTATGTCTCTCTCCTTCGTGCGCACACGTGGGTCGACGGCGACGCGAACCACTTGCGGCAGAGGTGCGATGCGATGAGGGCTTTGAGATGGCAGTGATGGGGCGGTCAATGGTCGTTGGAGGCGGCCAGCCGGTGAGGAGGTAGGCCAACGACGGTGACGACAGGAGGAGCTCGTGTGCATCGTGGAGGGCCGCTAGTGGGCATATGGAGATCGTGGGCGTGAGACAGGGAGGACGGCGAGGTTGATGGTGAGTTTGGTCGTGTATAGGGGCCGTATGAAGCGAGGAGGTAGTTGCAACTTTGGGTTCCTTCGGCTGCACAGGGAGGGTGGTCGATGGGTTGGTGGTGGTGGTGGCGCTGCGCGCGCACGAGGATGGTGGTGCGGTGGCGCGCATGGGTGTTGCGGAGCTCGAAGGGGGGGCACCATTGGTGGTGGTTGTGAGGAGATGACGGCATGAGGAGTTTGGGTTTTGTGGGTTGCAGGTGGTCGGTTGGGAAGGAAGAAGAGGACAAAGAAGAAGATGAGGAGAAGGTGGTAGTGGTGCTGGCGGTCGGCGACGAGGGGATGACGACAGCTGTTGAGGTGGTGGTGAAGGTGGGAGGGTGGAAGATGAAGGAGATGAAGGATGACGAGGGGGGTCGGGGGTCTCTCTATTGAGGGTGAGCAGTCAAGGAGTGGGGTGTGCATGCGTTTAGAGAGGGTGGCACGATGGTGTGAAGAGGTTGAAGACATAGAGGAAAAGGAGCAGCTGATGGTGTGGTTGGCGATGGTGGATGTGGAGTTGGGTTCACGCTGAGGGTGGAAAAGGGAAGAAGGAAGGATGTGGTTTTGGTGGTGACTTGTGGTGGTGGTGAGGTAGAAGGAAGATGGAGGGACTGAGATGGAGTTGTGGGCATTGCGATGATGGGGCCATGTGCTATCACTGCATGGCTGGTCACGGTGGTGATCAAGGTGTGCTCTTGGGTCCTGGCGTAAGCAATTTCCACATTGCACTCTTCAGCCACGGTGCCCGCTCCAGCCACGGTGCCGGTGGAGGCGATGGAAGAGGTTCCCTGGAGGGGGAAGCATAGATCTGATCTCCCTCTAAGGAGAAGAGCCTTTATTTTAAATTTTTCGTGAATTTGTTTCTCCTCTCCCCTTCTCATGGCTGCAGTTAAGCTGGCCCCTAAAAATAGCCATGATCACGTCTTATTCCCTGTATTCCACACAAAAGATAATTATTTATAAAATATATGGAAATATATGAGCAGTATTTCTTCACAATTTGAATAAATGCATGTAACATAAATCAACTCATCTTTATGTATTAAATAATAAGATGCTTAAGCTAAGAACTATAAACAATCAAGACTATTATTCTTACTTAGGCCTAATAATAGTCCAGCAAAATGGACTCATCAACCCACCATCGCTGATGATGGCTTTTGGAACCCCAAATCTAGAAAAGATGTTCTCCTGAATGAACCAAAGAAGAACTTTATGGTCACTTGTTCTGGTGTGTATGGTTTCGATCCATTTAGAGACATAATCAATAGCGAGTAAGATATATTCGAAGCCATTAGATCTTGGAAAGGGTCCCATGAAATCAATTCCCTAGATGTCAAAGATTTTGCACATAATGATTGGATTCAAGGGCATCATATCTCTCAGGCCCATGTTGTTGAGGGTCTGACAATGAGCACATGCACTACAATAGGATTGTGCATCTTTGAACATGGTGGGCCAAAAGAATCCACACTGGAGGATCTTCGCTGTGGTTTTCCGACCAGAGAAATGGCCACCGCAGGCCTGGTTCTGACAGAATGAGATGATGTTATTGGCCTCATTGTCAGGAATGCATCTCCAGATTACCTTATCATTGCCAATATGAAAAAGATACGATTCTTCCCAAATGTATTACTTAGCATTGGAAATCAACTTGTCTTGCCTGGAAGTTGGCCAATTTGGGGGGACTTTTCCCATAACCAAGTAGTTTACCATGTCAGCAAACCAGGGAAGTCTGTTAATGCCAACAGATGCTCATCCAAAAAATGCTCAATAATAGGTCCGGACGGGTCAATGATTGAAGAAGAAAGGCAAGACAAATGGTCAGCTATCACGTTCTGCCTTCCTGCCTTGTCATGAGTTTCAAGATCGAATTCTTGTAACAACAAGATCCATCAGATTAATCTAGGTTTTGCATCCTTCTTTGTGAGTAAGTGCCTCACTGCGGTGTGATTCGAGTAAATAATGACATGGGAACCCAAGAGGTATGATATGAATTTTTCCAGGCCAAATACGATAGCCACAAGCTCTTTCTCCGTAATTGTGTAGTTATGCTGAGCCTCGTCTAATGTCTTGCTAGCGTAATATATGACCACGGGTTTCCTATTGATTTTTTTCCCTAACACCACTCCCACTACGTAGTTAGACGCATCACACATGATCTCAAAGGGTTAAAATCAGTCAGGGAATTGCAGGATTAGTGCTTGGGTGACTCAGTCACGCAAGACTTTAAATGCGTGAATGCACTCACTCGTCATCTTGAAAGGCATGTCCTTTGAGAGGAGGTTCATCAAGGGGTGCGCAACCTTGGAAAAATCAGATATAAATCGTTGATAAAAACCCACATGCCCTAAGAACGATATGATATCTTTGGTCGAGTTAGGCAGAAGAAGTTTGAAAATCAAATTCACCTTAGCTCGATCGACTTGAATACCTCTCTCAGAAACAAGATGTCCCAGGACGATGCCTTTTGTAACCATGAAGTGACTCTTTTCCTAGGAGAGCACTAGGTTCACATCAATGCATCTTTTGAGGATTTGGACCAGATGCAGGAGGCACTCATCAAAAGATTCACCAAATACTGAGAAGTTGTCCATGAATACGTCAAGGTATTTACCTACCATGTCGAAGAATATGGCTAGCATGTACCGCTAAAAGGTGGCAAGTGCATTGCATAGCCCAAAAGGCATCCTATGAAATGCGTATGTATCGTAGGGGCAGGTAAAGGTGGTATTTTCCTGATCTTCTAGATGAATTGCCACCTGATTATACTCGGAGTAACCATCCAAGAAATAGAAGAATAGATTTCCCGCCAATGTCTCGAGAATCTAATCAATAAATGGCAGTGGGAAATGATCTTTCTTTGTAAAGGCATTCAGTCTTTGGTAATCAATGCAGACTCTCCACGAATTCGCAATTCGGGTTGGGATGGTCTCTCCAGATTCAGTCGTGATAATGGTGAGCCCTGTTTTCTTAGGCACAACCTGGATCGGGCTCACCCAGCGGCTATCAGAGATTGGGTAGATGATCCCAGCATCTAACCACTTGATGATCTCCTTTTTTATAACCTCCTGTAGATTTGGATTGAGTCTTCTCTGCATCTCTTGGGGCGGTCGTGATCCCTCCTCAGTGTAGATACAATGTGTACAATATGAGGGACTGATACCAGTTAGATCATTGAGAGTCCACCCAATGGCCTCTGATGCTTTAGAGGACAGAAATTAGCTTTGTTTCCTGATCAGATGTGAGTCAGGAATTGATGATTACAGGAAACGTTTGATTAGAACCCAAGAAGATATATTTTAGATGATTGAGAAGAAGCTTTAACTTAGTACAACAAGAAAGGGTTTTGGTTACGGTTAAAAACCGTGACCAAAGTGTTTAGAACCATCACCTATTAGCGTCACCAAAAGTTACGTGGCGGAAGGGTCATTGGTCATAGTTCCACTCAAAATCATAACCAAATCCTCCACCATTAGTTGGGTTTAATAGTGTTTGTCATGTTGTAAACCGTGACCAAAGACTTTTAGTCCCAGTTGTAACACCGTGACCAAAGAAAAAGAGCTTTGGTAGTCACGGTTTATTAACAGTGAGCAAAGGGGCCACTGTGACGAAAGGTTCCCTTCGGTGACGGTTGATTAACCGTGACAAAAGGTCGTTTAAAATAAAAATAAATAAATGCAAATATGATGGGGCAAATATCTATAGAAAAACAAATTTTTTTATGGTGCAAGAAAAGGAAATATAGCCTATATACTCTGGTTGTCTTGTGTCTGGTTATCATGATAAAAGAATTATAGCGGGTTTGATGTGAACTCTCCCTTCTGGCATCCTAATTCGACTTGTAACTTATTGTTCATGAAAAAGAGAGAGAGAGAAAAGATAAGTAATATGACTACTACTGGTAAATTAATTGATACTTCCAAGAGGATCACCCAAAATGAAAGAACAAAAAATTGAGGATTTAATTACTGGAACACTTCCCAACGGTATATTTCAAGTCCATTTAGATAATAAGTATATAGACAAACAAATCTAATAGGATAAGATTTAAGATTGAAAACAATAATTACATTTCAAAAGCACCCTGGAATTTTGCTTCTAGTTTTAAATTCTAGCTTATGCTACCTGAAATGCTAAACTCACATATGAAAAAATGTAAACTGCTTTCTCTACATTCTTGAATGTAAATTATGAGCCAGTTCTAGTTCCTGCGAACTTGATACACCACCAGTTTGCATCCACTCTGCTCACTAAATGGCAGGTTTAGATGTGCACATAGAGAAGGCCAAAAGAATAACAAATTACAATCCACTATGATATAATTCCATGTAATAGTGAAAATTGCTAATACCTCAAAAAGGTTAACATGAGCATCAATGTCAAATGAAAGCTTATTGGCAAGCCAAAGAATAGCTCTTTCAAATTCTGTGTTGTTTCCCAATATAATGAGAATGCATCATCATGTACGAGTTAGATAATTCTAAGGATAAGTTTTATTTTGATAAAAAGGAACTATATGATGGACAAATGCAGCCAGGTATCAGGTTCCAATTAGTATGAAAAGAATCCATATGATTATGAACACAAAAGCCAGAAAATGTTAAGAATACAACCTTAGTGGTTATCAAGTACCTTATGATAAGAAACGAATTCATATCATTACGAGAACAAAAACTAGCTTCTAATTAAAATAATGTATGGAATATTTTCCATTCAAAACTTCCAATGATGGACATGTTCATCCTAGTCAAAACAAGAATTCGAATAGAAGCTCCCTTGGACACTCCATGCACATCAGAAGCTTGCTTCTCTACACTCATTTAGACAATTATCTTCATCAAAACATGCACATAAAAAGAAAAAAGGGATTACAATTATGTACATTGATGTCCAAATCCTGTAATGCCTTAAGATTGCAATGGCATTCCAAAGAGAGTGTAGAAGATGACTATATTTTTTAAAGGGATGTTACATGGCATTCAGCAAAAACATTATTCAGGGAAAAGTTTATAAATGGCACAACAAACTAAGGCGATAAATTTTCACATCAATGTTAAATTCAATGATATGCTGTATACGTCTGTATCGATGAAAGTTTTATTGGAAATTGCTTTGGTAATGTCACCACCGTACAATGAAAATTGTTGAGGGTGACGAATGTAAATAAGGTATTGTCAAAGCAAACCAGCTAAGGCCCCTAAATGACTGCTCAGTGAGGTAAAATAGCAAACAAAAAACTATAGTAAACATAGCTTAACCATGAGAGTATGAGAAGAATCATCATATAGTTATACCTTACAGTGATTCTATTATCGTTAAAGCTGATCCATTATAATCTGTGGGTAAATGCTCCAGCTGGAAGGAAGCAGAAACAAGTGGTAACTAAAAGTTGTAAGGTTGGCAGTAAGAAAGGGCAGATATAAAGGAAAATTAGCATGTCCCACAAAGTTGAATGGTTCATAGTTTTGGTACCTTTAAGTTTCCAAGCTCACTAAGAGAATCAGTGAAACCATCTGTGAGAGGCTTTAACTCATCATGCTGCAAAATGCTACGTTTGCAAACAAATTGGTATCTAGATGATTTTCTGTTTGCATATAAAAATATACCTGCTTGAGATTCAAAAATATGTACTAGCCGAGAATGCATGAGCTAAGTAGTTGTCAAATGCATGATAAAACCTGAAACCAAGAAGAAATGAGAGATGTAAATCAAAGGACTACAAGAAAACATATGGAGAGAAGTATTTTACCTGTGACATTCTTAGAGAAATGGGAAATGATTGCAAATTAAATGGGTGATTGAGCTATAATTCTTTTGATCCATCCAAACAGACACAAGAGAACCAGAGTATATAAGCTAGAAAAGAGGATCACATTCCACGGTTATCATGCTGGAGGGGTAGGAACAAGATCTCTTTCAGAATTAGTTTTCTTTCATTTTCTTTGCTTATAGTAGGGTTGGATAGCAATAGCCATTGCAAGGTATGCGAACTCTAAAATTTCTTGCATTTATTGCTAAATTGCTATCTAATTGCACTTAATTACTTTAGACCGTAAGCACCCCTATTTTAATGTATCAAAATTATGTTTATTGCTATGACTGACATTTTAGGACTATCTTGGATTGAAGCCTTTGTTCAAGACACAAGTTAAGATAGTTGCTGATGTGCGTCTTTTTCATTTATTTGAGTTTAGGACTTTATTGTAAGGAAATTCAAATAAAACTCAAAAATGATTTTTTCACGTATTTTTTTAAAATCAAATTTTAGGATTATTGATCGACCTGACTTACTAATTAATCGACCAAAACACTTTGATCGACCACCCTACTTATTTGACCGATCAAATTAGTTCATTTTAAGAAGTTGAGAAAAATCCTCTTGATCGACCAATTTTGTTTCCTATTCAAGCAAAGCTTTTTGTATAAATAGAAGTTGTACACAGGCCATTCACATACAACGTTTAAAAGAGACACCATTTAAAAACAGATCTTCTCGTGTTTATTACAAAAGGCTTTCACGTCCTGTTCTTCACACTCTTCGAAAGCATGACGCCTCGAACCTCTGAAAAAATTCAGTTTGATCATTTTTTGAGGTTCCATAGAATTCATTTTATTGTTATTCTATTTTGTTATTTTGATTTACGGATCCCAAGCCTATTTAGAAGATCCGTGGTTGTTTTTGCTTCTCTTCAGGATAAAAGAGAAGGGTTTGTAAGAAGTTGTGCCACCCTCGTTCAAGTGGTACGAATAGTGGATTGACTAGCTTGTACTAGTTGGAAAAATCCTAAACTGGGAGGCTTAGGTAGTGATTTTTACCTGGATTAGGTTTCCATTATAAATCAGGTGTACTTTGTGCACGGATCTCTGTTGTCTTATTTTTTAATCTGACACTTATTTTTTTAAAGCAAAACTATTCACCCCTCCCCTCTAGTATTTAGTTGCGATCCACAGGATATTCTCCAACCCTCATTTGGTATTAGAGCCTGATTGTCCAGAAGATGTCAAAATCGTCCGTCGACAAATACACTGAGGGGCAGTCTGCTGTTCGTCCTCTCTTTGATGGGACGAACTACGGATATTGGAAAACAAGGATGCAAATCTTTCTGGAGTCCATGGATTTCGAAGTGTGGGATGTCATCACCTCCAAGTATACTCGTCCTGAGATCAAGGAAGGAGTGGTTGTGACACCAGATCAAAAAAAGATGGCAACTCACAATGCAAAAGCCATGAATGAAATCTTTTGCGGGCTTTTGAGACAGAATTCAACTGCGTTTCTACTTGCAAGACAACCTATGAAATCTGGAACATCCTCGAAGTGACCCATGAAGGCACGACAAAGGTAAAGGAAACTAGAGTGAATTTACTAATGCAAAATTAAGAGCTTTTCAGGATGAAGAAAAGCGAGTCAATCAAGGAAATGTTCACAAGGTTTACGGACATCATAAACTCTCTAAGGAACCTATATCAAGAGATTAAGAATGAAGCATTGGTGAGAAAGATACTCTGATCTCTCACCAACGATTGGGAAACCAAGACCACAGTGATATAGGAGTCGAAAGATCTGTCTACCCTCAAATTAGATGATCTTATCGAAAGCTTGATGGCCTATGAAGTTCAACTTCAACACATAAAGGAGCATGAAGGCGAAGGAGTAAAAAAGAAGGCCATAGCCCTTGAAGCCACTCAAGAATCTAAAGAAACTTCAAGTGGAGAAGAAGAGGAAGACATAACACTCCTATCCAAAAAATTTAGAAAATTTCTTAAGGACAAGAAGAACTGGAGGAAGAAGAAAGAAGGAAGAAATGACATAGTCGTTTGTTACAACTGCAAGAGAAAGGGACACATCAAGAAGGATTGTCCACTTCTCATGAAGGAATCTGAAAAGAAGAAGCACTTTAGTAAAGATGGAAAAAAGAAAGCCTTTTACTGGAACTTGGGATGACTCAGACTCAAGTTCAGAAGAAGACGAAACATCAGGAGAAGAAGCTCTTCTCGGTTTTATAGTGCTAGAAGATGAGGTAACCTCCTTTACTCAAGATGAACTATTAGAAGCATTCTTTGAATTGCATGGTATAGCAACATCATTAAAATTAGAAAATAAAAACCTAGTAAAGATACTAGACAAAGAGAGCACAAAAAGCACTTGACAATCAAAACAAAGAGCTATCTGTTGAAATTACAACACTAAAATCTCAAATAAACCACTTAGAAATAGACATAGATAAATTGAAAGAAAACTCTGCTATTTTACTAAATGACCTGACAAAATTCACAAAAGTAGAAATCTGCATAAATTGTTAGGAACACAAATCCAAAGTACCACAAAATTTGGGTTAGGCTATATACTAAAGAATAGCCATGAAGCATCTAGTTTCACTCAAAACAAAGAAAAAGGTAGCCTGCCAAAACAGGCAATGAAAACTAACCACCGTGGACCCAAGCAAAAATGGCTACCAAAAAGCATTTTACAATCTTGTTTTGTAGGCTTAGTAGGTTATAAGTGGACTTTCCAACAAATCAATGGAACATTGAAGCTACTATACCAAACGAAGCCTCACAATCGCAAATCAATTACAGGAAGGAGAAAGATGGATTATGGACAGCGGCTGTTCTAAGCACATGACCGGTAAGGAAGACCTATTCCTACAACTCAGCCTTCAGGAAGGTGGTACGGTCACGTTTGGGAACAACAAGGGCCGTATTATTGGTACTGACCAAATTGGTAATTCTTCTACCTCTATTGAAAATGTGCATTTAGTTAAAGGTTTAAAATATAACCTATTAAGTGTAAGCCAAATATGTGATAAGGGGAACATAATTACATTTACATCAAAAGGTTTTAAAATTCATGATGAAGAAACAAATCAAGTTATTCTTAAAGGAAATAGACACAAAGATATTTACACCATAAGCTTCGACAAATACGACAATCTTAAATGTCTAGTCGTATCTGACGAAGAAGCAACTCTTTGGCATAAAAGACTAGGTCATCTTCATATGGGAAACAATAGTAAACTTGTGAAACATGAACTTGTCAAAGCTCTGCCAAGGATCAACTTCAAGAAAAGTAAAGTTTGCGATTCTTGTCAAGTCGCCAAACAAACCAAAAACCATTTTAAACAAAAAAAATGATTAGCACTTCTCAACCCCTGGAGCTACTTCACTTAGACTTATTCGGACCAACCAAATCCGAAAGTCTAAGCGGGTGCATATATTGTTTAGTCATAATTGACGACTTCTCTAGATTTACTTGGGTATCTTTCTTAAAGAGCAAGGACTTAACCTTAGATGCCTTTAGCAAACTAGTTAGAAGATTACAGAATGAAAAAGGATCAGAAGTAATTAGAATCAGAAGTGATCATGGTGGAGAATTCGAAAATGAATCTTTCTCGAATTTTTGTGATCAATATGGAATTAAACATGAGTTTGCCATCCCTAGAGCAGCACCGCAGAATGGTGTAGTTGAGAGGAAAAATAGGACCTTACAAGAGTGCCCGCACAATGCTGTGCGAGTTAAAGCTGCCTCGATATTTTTAAGCTAAGGCTGTAAACACTGCTTGTTATCTCCAAAATAGAACCCTAATCAGACCAATTCTAAAGAAGACACCCTTTGAACTCTATTTTGGAAGAACACCTAGAATTTCCTACTTCAATATTTTTGGATGTCGATGTTTTATACTTAATACTAAAGATAATCTTGATAAGTTTGATGCAAAAAGCTCAGAAGGGATTTTCCTAGGTTATTCAACAAAAAGTAAAGCCTATAGGGTCATTAATAAGAAGAATTCTGTTGTTGAGGAAACCATGCATGTATCATTTGATGAAACATTAGTTCAACCTAAATCTTCCATGATTGATGATGATGATACAATAGTTGATCCTTCAAACATTCTAGAAGATATTATTCCTAATAAACTACCCAAAGATATCTCATTGGTAAAAGATCATCCTAAAGAACTAGTAATAGGGGGATTATCAAAAGTTCAGACCAAATCTTCCCTTAACACATTAGCATTTACACATTAGCATTTACAGCTTTGTATCTCAATTAAAAGCTAAAAATATCAAGGAAGCCTTCTTAGATAATTAATGGATTATTGCTATGGAAGATGAGCCAAACCAATTCAGAAAAAATTAAGTATGGGAACTTGTTCCAAAACCTGAGCAACAAACTATTATTGGAACTAAGTGGACTTTTAGGAATAAACTTGATGAGTCAGGACATGTAGTTAGAAATAAAGCTAGACTTATGGCTCAAGGATATAATCAAGAGGAAGGAATATATTTTGACGAAACATATACACCTGTTGCCCGACTTAAATATATTAGAATTTTGTTAGCTTTTGTAGCCCATATGGAATTCAAGCTTTTCCAAATGGATGTCAAAAGTGCCTTTTTAAATGGATTTATTAAAAAGGAAGTCTTTGTTGAACAACCTCCAGGATTTGAAGATCCAAATCATCCAGAACACGTATACAAATTAAACAAAGCATTGTATGGATTAAAACAAGCTCCACGAGCTTGGTATGAAAGATTAAAAACATACTTAATTGACAATGAGTTTAAAATTGGTCAAATCGATCCAACTTTATTTACAAAAAGAAAACAAAATGACCTCCTAATAATTCAAATATATGTAGATATTATTTTCGGTGCTATTAATGATCTACTTTGCCAAGAATTTGCAAATGTTATGCATGATCAATTTGAGATAAGTATGATGGGAAAACTTAAGTTCTTCCTAAGTCTTCAGATTGATCAACTATCCTTCGAAATCTTCATATCTCAAATAAAATACACAACAGAGATATTGAAGAAATTCTCAATGGACAAAGTCAAAGGCAAAGAAACACCAATGTCAGCTTCTACTCAATTAAAAACTGACATAGGTAAGTCAGTAAATCAAAAATTTTATAGGAGCATGATAGGTTCTCTATTATACTTAACTACAAGTAGACCTGACATTCTCTTTTGCACTTGGTTATGTGCTCGTTTTCAAGTAAACCCTAAGGAATCGCATCTGAATGTTGTTAAAAGAATCCTTAAATATTTAACATACAAGACTTAGGACTCTTCTATTCGAAGTCACACTTTGGAATTATATTCCTTTTGTGATGCTGACTATGCAGGTAGCTTCACAGATCGAAAGAGTACTAGTGGAACTTGTCAATTTCTCGGAAATTCCCTAGTCTCTTGGTTCTCTAGCAAACAAAACACTATATCTCTATCCACAACTAAAGTACAATATGTAGCAGCCTCCTTAGCATGTTCACAACTATTGTGGATAAAACAGACTTTAAAAGATTTTGGATTAACTTTTAAAAACAACAAAATCTTGTGTGACAACACTAGTGCAATCAATTTATCCAATAATCCAGTGCAACACTCTAGAACTAAACATATTGATATTAGACATCACTTTCTTATAGATTATCTTAAAAGGAGATATCAACTTAGAATTTATTAGTATAAAAAAACTGCTAGCCGATATATTCACAAAATTTTTATCAAAAGATAGGTTTAATTAAATTTGTCATTCACTAGGCTTATCTAGATTAAAAGAGCTTAATTAAGTGGCCTTAAAAATGACTCTTTCTATTTTGATCGATCAATTTTCAAAATTAATCGACCAACCTTTGATCGATCAAAACTATTGTTTTGATTGACCAAAACTTTAATTTGCCTGGCGGGAATTTTCCCTTCACTATTTTCTCTTTTTAATCGATCAACTAAGATCTTTGATCGACCAAACCATTTGGGCGGGAATTTTCCCTCCAAACTCTCAAACTCTGATCGACCAAAGACATTTTGATCGATCATTTCTTGTTTTGATCGGCCAAAATCAAATTTTAATCAGCCAAAACTAGGCGGATTCACCTTTGCGATTGCGATCTCGATTCCTCGTTTTCAGTTTGCAATCTTCATTTATCATTTCTAACTTATTTGATTAGTTGCCTTAAGTGCATTTACCTATTTTGCTAATCACATTCTCTTTAAAAACTCCTCGTTTTTACCCTTAAACCCATTTTTTAACCATCATAAATGGTCCCCACTTCTCTCAAACACTACCCCACAACTTCTCTCCTCTGATCGACCAACGCCGTCGACTCTGACCTCCTCGCACATGGCCTCCTCCGTGCGTGGGTCCCTCGTGCATCGTACCTTGCAAGAGCATGCCCGATTGTCGCATCCTCCATCGCATGACTTCGTGACCTCTGTGCTTGCACAACTTCAACCTCCTCGCACGACCTCCATCCGGCCTCCTTTTTGATCGACCAACTTTGGTTCGATCTTGGTACATTCTAAACCTTGAATACATCCATCTCTTTGGATTTTTCATGTGTTTAAAATGTGCTTTGACTTACTCTCACTAGTTTGAACTTGTTTTCGTATTTATTTCTTGCAAAGTCTTATAGCATACGTGAGTTTATCATCCGATCAAACACCTTTCTTTCCGGTCTGAGGTCTTTTGGTCGACCAAACCCCTTGGTTGATCGACCAAACGTCCGGTTCTTTTTTGGTCGACTAGTCAAAACTTTTGATCGACCAACCGTGTTTTCCAGCACCTTCTCGTGGCACCAAAACGTCCATGCGGCTCTTCTAGTCATCATGATGATACTTTCGATTACTTTTTCATTATCGAGGCTGCTCGTGATCGTTTCTTGCTACTTGCGAAATTCCCTCCACATGTTGGTAGACCTATTGATTTCACTTATTTCGAGTCTGTTTTCCCTGAGATCTGCGAGAAATTTGCATACCATCAGATTTTACGTTTATTTGAGCGAAACTTTTATGCGGGTTCCAAACATAGCCGCATTTCAGGTGTTGATCCAATGGCCTGTCACCTATTTTATGCCAATCTCAAAGATATAGGTGAAGGCTCCAGCATCGAGTTGACCTCGAACGTCTACTAGATAGAAGTTTTGGTCAATGCGGATGTTTTGATGGAGATTCTTGGCTGTCCTTCTGTTGGACCTACTTTTCTTGAGTTGCATCAGCAAACTTAGTCTGATACTATCAGAGAGACCCTGCTCACTCCCTCTCATTTTGACTTGGGCCGTCCTGCCAAATCACCCTTTTTCTGTCGTTTGCCTCGCTTTTTGAGCCGTGTTTTCTTGTGGAACTTTATGTCCAAGTCCACATCTTTTGAAAACTACCCTAGTATAATGCTGATCACCCTCTATGCCTTTATTTAGAACAAATGGTTCAATTGGAACCATTTGATTCTTTATCTCATAAGTAAACCACCTAACAGCTCCTTCCAGTTTGGGACACTTCTGTCTCATATCTTTCTCCATTTCAATGTACCCATGGACATCAATCATAAACAGTTTATCACTCGTGTCTCCATTTTTGATAAACTCACTTATGCGAAGATGGAGCAAGCACATGGAGCTCGTGATGAGGGTGCACTACAAGAGCAGCAACAGCAGGAGCAGACCACTGTACCTCCTCCGTTCCTGCCTTATGAGCACTTCACTATGACATCTCCATGTCTAGTGAGACTATCACCATCTTTCTACGACCAGGACTGGAGTCTCTTGGATAGATTTCAGGCACGGACTTTGTCACTATTCAGGATGTGACCATTGGTATTTCTTTGATGATGCATAGGCAAAGAGAGACAGACATGGTTATGATGAGGCACGGGCATCAGGTATCAGAATACCTGAATGCTCAGAGTCAGTTTTTGGATAGACTTAGAGAGTGTTCATAGCATTCAGCAGCAGCTTCATCAACCTCCTCGACCTCGTCGTTCGATTACCATGCCTTCTGTAGCACCTACTCCTACTTTATCAGCTTCACCAGCAGCACCACCAGCTGACCAGTAGATCACTCATCGCAGGACATCCAGGCATTCGACACCACGTTCATCAACTCAACAACGCCTTTGCCTTGGTTAGCCTGCATCTTTTGAGAGATCAGACTCACTAGATCTTGAGCTAGATATTGATCTTCATAGCACCATGGATGCATTTATGGCATCGTTAGATGATTAGTTGTTATATATGATTTCATTTTTGGCATGTATCAGTTTATTCTAGACTCTTATATGTTATCTTTTCTAGAATTTTGTTATGATGTTGCATGAATATTATCTCCTTCAATTTTATATTATTATCTCTCTCAATGCATGATCTTATATTGATGCTTATATTACTTGTTTAATGGGGAGTTAATTTTGAAATAACCAGCAGCACGTTTACCTTTTGCTGAAACAAAAGGGGGAGATATTATGCAAAGTTATTTTCAAATTCATAATTATAATTTTTTTGTCATAAAAAAGGGAGAGAATGTAAACACCTCTGTTTTGATGCATCAAAATTATGTTTATTGCTAAGACTGACATTTCATGACTATCTTAGATTGAAGCCTCTGTTCAAGACACAAGTTCAGATAATTGCTGATGTGCATCTTTTTCATTTATTTGAGTCTAGAATTTTATTATAAGGAACCTCAAATAAAACTCAAAAATAATTTTTTCACGTATCTTTTCAAAATCAAATTTTAGGGTTATTGATCGACCAGACTTACTAATTGATCGACCAAAACACTTTGATCGACCACCCTACTTATTTAACCGATCAAATCAGTTCATTTTAGGAAGTTGAGAAAAATCATCTTGATTGACCAACCAAGCTAATTGATCGACCAACAAGTGATCGACCAACATTCTTAATTGATCGACCAAAGTACTTTTTGATCAACCAATTAACCTTAATTGATCGACCAATTTTGTTTCCTATTCAAGCAAAACTTTTTTGTATAAATAGAGGTCGTATGCAACTAATTCACATACAACGTTTAAAAGAGAAACACCATTCAAAAATAGATCTTCTCGTGCTTATTGCAAAAGGCTTTCACATCCTGTTGTTCATGCTCTTCGAAAGCACGACGCCTCGAACCTCTGCAAAAAATCAGTTTAATCATTTTTTGAGGTTCCATAGAATTCATTTTATTGTTATTCTATTTCGTTGTTTTGATTTACGGATTCCAAGCCTATTTGGAAGATCCGTGGTTGTTTTTGCTTTTCTTCAGGATAAAAGAGAAGGGTTTGTAAGAGGTTGTGCCACCCTTGTTCAAATAGTGTAAATAGTGGATTGACTAGCTTGTACTAGTAGGAAAAATCCTAAGCTGAGAAGTTTAGGTAGTGGTTTTTACCTGGGTTGGGTTTCCACTATAAATCAGGTGTACTATGTGCATGAATCTCTGTTTTCTTATTTTTTTAAAGCAATACTATTCACCTCTCCACTCTAGTATTTAGTTGCAATCCACAGGATATTCTCCAACCCTCACAAACAATGTATTATATTTAGGTGAGCCTCTGTGTTTGTTGTTTTAATAGTAGAGAAGCCTGTTAGGTTGTAGGTTAATGCCTTGACCTTGCAAGGTTGAATGCATCGGTTCAGGGCATCACATGGCATCCCTCATGTCATGTCTTCTTGGAAAGAATCCTTAGACCTACACTAATAGTCATGCTAAGAGTTGTATGTAGGTATACTATCTAAACTAATGATATTGACCATTTCAACCTTTAGTAGTTAAAAAGATTATAAAATGGAGATGGCTTTACATTGATGGACTTTTGGGGAATACACCGTTGGATCCATCCGTTCAATTCAGTTCTCGGCTTTTCAAAACATGGTTATGGATAATCATGTTTTTCTCTGATTGTCTTCAGGGTTTATTACACTGAGGGCTATTTGCAACAATATAAATTTTAATTGTTGTTAGTTGTGGGATTATGTGATATATTATAATCACATTACTTAGTGTATATTTTATAACATTTTACTATTTATAATTCTCAATAGATAATTCTCAGCAATTTCAACAATAACCTGCCATGAGATTCAAATACACTAAGGTTGCATTTGTATGACAGATATCCCATGGGATCGATATCCATAGTTAGGGGTACATCACATAGGACAATTCCTACAATGGGTTCCATCACATCAACATCACATCTATTAACATATACCCACTCTTAATGGAAGGAAGTTGAGGAGGTTAGGAACTTAATGAGGCAGAACAGGGTGAGGAAAGAACCTGGGAAGAGTTGGATTGAGGTACAAGATAAAGTTTAGAGCTGGAGATTGTTCTCATCTACAAACTGATGAGATTTATTTGGCACTAGGAAGTTTAGCCAACGTAATGATGGATCCGAGTTGAGGAACAACTCGCTTGTACAAGTCCTGTGCATATTGTGAAATGACGTGTGGATTAAGAAAACCACTTCATACATTGCCATTTTTTTCTTCTAAAGAGATTCTTTTCCATGAAAAGAGAATGTGAAACAGACCATCTAAATGGTATTTAGGTGGGGAGGCTAAGCAGCTGCCATGTCTTGGATCATTTTCAAATATATATTTATTATCTTTATGTTGAGAAGATGTAACTACATCCCCAGACTTAATAGGACCAGTTTTGTAGAACCTATATGACGTTATGAGTGGGGCACAAGAATGTTGGTCAGTGAGGTTTCTACGATCAAATAGCCTTTGCGCTATATTCAACTCTTATCACTCCTATTCGGTCCATCTTAGAGGTACTAATCAGTATTTGCCTGTTGGCTTTTTTCATCAGCCAAAAGCCAAGTGATCAACAGGTAAATTAGAGTTGCTAAGATGTGACAATACTACAACATTACTTTCATGATATCATACATTATACTGGTTAGTTTTATAGGAAGCAGGAGCTGATCAAAATGTGGGTATACCAATTTGAGCAGGCAGAGATATTTACGTGGAAAAAAAGTTCCAATCTTTTACCTCCTACTGCTGTCGCTGCATCGCCACCACACCCCTCCCCTACACTCTTACATGCCCTCTGACCACCTACAGCATTGAGAGGAACAAATTCCAGAGGCTATTTGTGCTAAAATGTGCAAGACGTTTTGTACTGACCCTCCTATGGTATCATGCATTATATGCCTTCCCGTGCTGCATCTCTTGCAATGCAATCTTGAATGTGGCCATAAACTTATCCTAAGTGGATGAAACTGTCAAACAACAGCCAATTGACAAGAAACTATGGTGTAGATGACATTATGCAAAAGAATGGAAAGACCATGTAGAATTCATGACAGTATTGAATTTCTTCAGCATTGAGCAGGTGCTTGTTCAGCAACAATATCCTGAATTTCCAAAAAAATGGCAGGGTTAGTTACAAATAAGAATGCAATTTGTGGAAAGTGTGTTCTTACAAACTATGAACAATAAAACAAATCCTTTGAGCTAGCAAAGATTTTTTGCTAAAGATAGAACCATAATATTCATCACCCAACCAAAAAAAAAAAAAAATGAAAGAGTCCAACCAAAAAATTACTTTAGTTTTTACTAAGGTTGAATCCATGACTCAAACTTACTTTCACACGATCTTTCCACCTGCAGGCCACTCTCTGATGTACCAAGCGATCTCGTTGTTGAAGTTGGCTTAATAAGTTTCCCTCTCCACGAAGTAAGGGACAGGTACTTGTCCATTTCCATTGAAAGGTAGTAGATCTGTTCTATATAATTGCATTCCCTGAATGACCAATATCCAAAGTCTATCACACCGTTCTTCAAAGTGATAGAAAGATGTAATATTCTGTGTGTCACGAGCTACCTTACCGGGTCTTGGTTCCCCTATAGTTTCCTCTAGTTGCCAAGAGCAGAAAGATCTTGGCTCCTGTTGCTGCATCTGCTGCTACTGCTGCATTGCATGGCAGTGCTCTGTTGCTATTTCTGCATCGCCACCACACCCCTCCCCTACACTCTTACATGTCCTTTGACCACCTACAGCAAAAAAAGAACAACACCACAAATCAAAGTTAAACAAAAAAAGGTGAAAGAAGGAAAAAGGGCAGGTAGATCTGATACCTAAGCTCTTTATTGCCATTTCATGGATTTAACCTCCAGAGCAAGCAATCCCATAAAAAGATCATGCCATAAAGCACAAATGGAGGGACTGGAAACAAGTGGTGGTGAACTTGCAGTCTCTAGAATTAAGCCTAGGAATTGATGAAGTGATAAAGGAACAGAAAGACCTTAATAGTGAGCTTGGTTGTCATTTAACTTTGCCAAAGAATGTGAACGACACATCAATTAAATGCATGGAGGAAAATCACATCAAATAGTTGGATATATGAAAATGTACTGACCAACATTCCAGCTAGAGGCACTGATAACTTGCAATGCAACCAACATTGAATATAACTTTGACAAAATTCCAATAGTTTCTGAACAAAGAATAGAGAACCAAAGAAGAATTCAAAAGAGATATCGCAGTTATGAGGTTAACAACCTGAAGAAAAATCTCAAAAAAAAAAAAAAACAAAGAACCATACCTTCAAGTGACCTTTTGTTACAACAATCAATATATAGAAGAACAATAAGATGACATGATATAGATATGGTTCAAGCGATGATAACAGAAGATTACACAGAAGATAATTTGCATGCTATGTTTAGCTTCCCTGGAGTTTTAGATTTTTTACATTTTCCTCATAAATAGAAATTATAACTTAGAATAAAGTAAATCAAAAGCAAAACTATAGAACTGAATTGAAGCCCCTCCAAGCAAATCAATGATTCTCAAAATCTAACATTGGTCATGCAGGCCAACATGTATACTTTTTATCTTGAAAAACTCTGTAATAACCAATCTCCAGTACGATTCAAACACCTGCAACCATACTGAATTAGATAACTAGTGCCTTGTTTTGTAACTCAATCCTAAGCCCATAAACAAACTAAGCCACAAAGCCTTTTCCCTCTCCAAGAATCGTTGCCACATCACAAACAAGTACCGCCCAACAAGTCTTAACTCCACATGGTGAAAAACCTCAACAAGACTATCCTCCCTAACAAGCAAATAAATCGGATCCCATACAAATCACACACACACACACACACCACCAAATTACTCAAGCATGTCATCACCCACATTGATGAGAAGATCTAATTCTTGATGAAATCTTGAAGACCATGATAACCTTATCAACATTATCACTCTCAAGAAACTGCTCCATTATAGCATGCTAAGATGAGCTATTTGAAACTTCCAATGTGATTCCTACAAGCACCTTAACAAACTAAAAAATATCTGCTTAAAAAATTGAAAGTAAATAAGCATAAAATATGCCTTTAGATGAATATCTGACCTTGCAAGTTGTATCAAACCCAAAACTTGTGGGGACCTCCTTACATTTCAAGTCACCATCGATTGTTTTCAGGCATCCAATAACCTTACTTTTCATATTCTTTTGCCTATTATGAGAAGACATCATGTTAGGAAGATTATGAAACCAAACCAAGCATTTAACCATATTCATCCTACTTAATTAAACACAAACTAATTTGATCACATGGATTTTAGCAGCCAATTTTTCTCTATAAAATCTCAAGGAATATCCTAGCTAATTTATCTCAAATGTAAAATATCAATTCAATCTCACTTGAAGCTTTCAGCAAGAAGGCATGCATTTGTATTGGAATCATCCCCACCAATCACAACAATCCCATCCAAATCACACTTTTTGGCAATTTCTTCGACTTGTTTAAACTATAGTCAAAATGAAAATACGATGGGCCAACAATGAAAGAAACAATATAGCAGGAATTGTGTCCACCTTGTTGCCCAGAAAAAGTAGAAACCTGCTTCGGAGTCTCAATCTTGTCTCTTCCACTACGGATCATGTCAAATCCTCCCTGTTCAATTAAAAAAAGAGTCCTTTAAAAAAATGACATAGAAAAATACTCTTAATAGCAGATGAGCGCCAACCATTAAGATCCACGATGAACCTATTGTGTATATAGAGCCTTTCTCAGAAAAGGGAGTTATTGTAAAACATGTTCTAGGCATTTCAGTGCATACGAAGAAAACAACACAAGCATATACTTAACTAGGTTAACTAGATAGATTCTAAAGAAATGTTTTTATAAGATAATGCTCACAAACAAAATAAAAGCCTGCACAAGTGAGAAATATCAACAAAACGTGACAAAATATTTTATGGGTGTCTACAGAACAAACCGGCTTCGCCACTTGAACACGTCCCTCTATTGATGCATTTCATCGAACACCTTGTTGCCATTCTCGTATTTATTATAGACATCTATTGAAAGGAAGGGAAACACGATGCGGGAACTGACAAGGGATATCTCATGGATCGTATCTGGACAGGTCGATGTCGAGGATAAGGGACGCCGAGACGGGATCAGTGGTGCCCTTGTTGATGAGCTTCGTGAATAGTGGGCTGAACCTAAGCAGGTAGGGTTACCTGCAGGTGATGCCCTTGGGGTACACCATAAGGTCCACCTCTCGCAGGAGCCATGCGATTGTGGTGCCATTGGTGGATGGGTGCGAGGAGCTCCGAGACACTCCTAAGGCTGAATGTTATGGCGGTGATGGGCTTGTGGAGGGCGATGCTTAAGGTAAGAGAGTCGAGGAGGGTGTGGCAGGTGTAGACGAAGAGGATCATTGTAGGCTTAGGCCGTGCGTGGTGGAGGTTGTCCGTGCTAAGGGAGACTCTCATCTTGGCCTTGAGGGGCGCGATGGCCACAAGGGAGGAAGGTGTGAGGATTTGAGGGCGAGAGGCCCTAATTTAACTCCAAAGTTGTGAGTAATGGTGGAGGAGGGAGAGTAGGATGGGGAGAGCTTAGGGATGCGAAGTCGAGGAGGGTTTTGAGGTGGTCGGGGGAAGAGTTGGTTTTGTGGAGGGAGAGGAGATGTGCAGGGGAAGGGAGGTTTCATGAAGGCTGAGGGGCTGTGAAGGGGAATGGGAGGGGAATGGGAGATGGGGGGAAATGTATTTTTTTTGGAAAAAACTTTTGGTCACGGTTCTCAAAAGCGTCATCGAAGAATCCTTTGGTCACGGTTTCAAATGAAAATGCTTCAGCCACGACTTTCTCAATCGTTACCAAAAGCTTTAGTCACCGTTCCAAGAGGAATCGTGATCAAAGGCTTCGGTTACGGTTATTGAAACCTTGACAAAAAAATCGAAAAAGAAAATGTCTAAGTCTCCCTTTTCGTCACGGTTTATAAAACCGTGACCAAATAACCGTGACAAATTCTCCCTTTCTAATAGTGACTCCATAACGAGGTTATCAACAACAGAAGGAGGTTCAGGATGAGCCTCAGAAGATAAGGTGGGAGCTGTGGGTGAATCCAGATGAACTCTAGGTTCCTCTATTTTTGTGCATGATCTACTTAGGATTGAGGATCAGGGGCAATCAGGTTTTCTTCTAGAAGTGGGTCCTCAATCATAGAACTGATGTCGCAAACTTGCTCAATTACCCCACAGTTAATTGCAATCTGGGCCTTGAATAAGCAATCTTCAATGTTTTGTTCCTGAATTTTAATTCGATTTGACCCTCTTCGCAGTTTGTATTTGCCCTAGGAATGGTCTCCCTAAGATAATTGGTGTGTTCCTTAGATTTTCAAGAGTCTCCATGTCTAACACAATGAAGTCCACCGGAAAATAGAAATCACGGATCTGAATCAGAACATCCTCGAGAATTCCTCTATGTGACCTGATTGATTGGTCTGCTAACTGCAAAGTCACCTCTGTCGATTTGAGCTTAGTTTTCTTGAAATGGTCTAGTAGGGATGTAGGCATCAAGTTTTTGGAGGCTCCTAAATCCACTAATGCTCGATCAAACTCTAGATCACCAATTTTGTAGGAGATCAAAGGGGTGATAGGATCTTTTGCTTTTTGTAGGAGCTTGCTCAAAATGATCGAGCTGACTTGCTCAGACAATACGATCGGACTCCCATCTTTAGTTCGCGGCTTACACTTAGGTGTACACAAATCCTTCAGAAATGTCATGTATACCAGTACATGGCGGATCACATCCATCAAAGGGTTGTTTATCTGGACTTGCTCGAAGAGCTTGACTAGATCTTCCTCAAGTGCCACGGGTTTGGGTTTCCTCTTTCCTTTGGACAAAGCCTCAGGAAATGGAACTCTGTAGGTTCCTCTAGGATAGGTTTAGGTTCTGGATCTAGGATAGGGGTGTCCTGGATAACCAACCTAGGGTTAGGCTTTGAACTACCAGGTTGAGAGTGGCTTGGATAAGGTGGATCCTGAGTTGTCTTGCCACTACGGGTGTAACAGAATTTAGTCCTACCTAGTTTTGGTTTGGAGTTGGCAGAAATGGTGGTTGTTGTTGATGTCTGAGTATGATGTCAAAGCCTCCATCCCGTCAGGTGATGGAGCAAAAGGGGCCTGATAGACAAAGTGAGCTTGGCCCTAATTCGGGTTCATAACGCACCTATGGTTTGGTAAGTTATTTGGATTTGGCAGAGGTTGTGAAGGAAGTACACCAGGCTGGTGAGAATTCACCATTTTTGCGAGCTAGTTACGGACCTCTGTGATCTCATACTTATGCTATTTCTACATAGCCGCATTAGTCTTTTGAATGTCAGCCAGGGTTTGAAGGATTAGAGACATTTGATTTTCCCAAATCAACCTGGATTAGTAATTTGGATTGGGCCTAGGCTGAGCAGGCTGATATGGGCGCAGAGCTTGTGGTCGGGGCTAGAATTGAGACCTTGGATTTTGATTATTCCCAGACCACGCAAAATTGGGATGATTGCGCCACCCAGGATTATAAGTGTTTGAGAATGGTTCATTCTGGATGGCATTGAGGTCCTCACAGGTCTGAGGAACCCCAGAGAAGTCAGAATATGAGGGCTCAGAGTTCCCCCAACTAGAGCAGGTGGTTTCGGAGTTTCTTCCAAAACCAAGACTAGATGGGGGTGGATATGGGTCCATCCCCTGATGAGAGTGGTGATAAATATTATGCACAACCTCCCTACTTGAGGGCAATTGCGCATACGTGCTCTGGTGTGTTGAGGTGGTTCTCTGTAGATGTCGAGCCAATTCATCCACCTTCTTTTCGATGATAGAGACCTTGTCTAGGCAACTGGCTATTAGTTCCAGATCTACGGATGCAGATAGGCCTTGAGTCTCATGTGCCCCTGCATGTTTGTCAATGCATGGGTAGTCGTCCGGTCGAACATACCCATAGATTCATTGTTTATGGAGTTCTCGCACATATTCTTGAGAATCTCTCAAATGGTATGTTCATGCTAACTCATGATGCTTCCACCACAGGTTGCATTGACAAATAGCTTGATTTTGTCACAGAGCCCATGGTAAAAGGACTGGTCTTGTTCCCACTTAGGGACTTCGTGATGGGGGCATCTTCGGATGAGATCCAGAAAGTAATCCCATGCCTCATGAAGTGGTTCTCCTGGATTTTATGTGAAGTGTGTGATCTTGTGCCTTAAAGCATTCGTCCGACCAACGGGGAAAATTTTCTGTAAGAATTCATTTTGTAGTTCTCCCCAAGTGTTGATTGGATGAATCAGAGTCTAGAACCAATCGACAACTTTACCTATGAGTGAGAAGGAGAACATCTTCATGAGCAAGATGTCTCAATTTTGTCTGGTAGGCCCAAAGGTCTGGGCCAGATGTTTTAGCTGCTTGATGTGCTAGAAGGGATCTTCGGAGCTTGAGCCATGGAATTTAGGAATGGCATGGATTATGTTTGGCTTGAGGTCAACATCAGGCCCTCCAGCAGGGATTTGTAGTCTAGGTTAGATCTCCACCGCGGCGAGATTGTAGTGATCTCGCATCTGAGGTCGCAGTGGTGGATTGATGAGTGCATGGATTAGATCATTGAGGTGTTGTATCTGATCTTGGACATTGGGTTCTTCTCCTTGATTTTCCATGGATGTAGATGAAGGAGATCTGGGCTCAGAAGAGTTGGAAGAGATAACAATATGATTGGAAGGTAGCACAAACAAGTGATTCGAGGCTTGGCCTCGATGAGAGTGAATTGCTAATGGAGGTCTCAAGGGTGGTCTTAAGGACCTTCTCCCGAACATGCACTAGTGAGCTAGATGAGGGACAGAAGGTGTAATAGACCCATTCAAGGTGCCCAAAAATCTTTGGATGACTAAGGGGTTCGAGGCGAATGATATCTCTTGATAAGAAAATCACTCACTTGAGAAATACTTGGGCAGCCAGGAAGGAAGAGTCCCACAAAGATCCCTACACAGTAGAGCGTCCCCACGGGTTATAGGGTTTCCCCCACCCAACCTTCCTTGTCATCGTGGATCCAAGTAGATCAAAATGAGCAACTTGACCCCTTAAGTCTACCGAATTTTAAACCTAAATTAAGGTGCTTAGAATTTCCCTTGAACTTTTAGATTTGATTTGTGCTTGGTGACCTAATTTGAAGGTTGGTTGTGTAGGTTCTTCCCTACTAGGAGGGGTGACGTAATAATTGCGGAAATAATATAAAGCAATAAACAATCACATAGAAAGACAATCGCACAGAGTACACAAAGTGTTTTTAGGTGGAAACCCAAACCGGGTGAAAACCACCACCTAACCCTCTCGAGTTAGGATTTTCCGATCAACCTAGTTGATCAAATCCACTAACAGAATCACTTTAAAACGAGGGTGATTCAACTTCAGTACAACCACGCTACAAGTACGAGGGTAGCGTTCCTCAACCCCTTCTCTCCACTAGAAGGATTTTGTCCCACGAAGGAGACGGGAATTCGCAAAGCAAATACCCAACCAAAAGACAAAGATAAAATAAACAACAAACCTATAGAGCCAACAAAGTAGTAAACCTAAGCTTCTATAGGATTTAGGAAACTCCCCTTTGCAAGGAGTGCGTCGACGATGACGCGGGTGCGTGAGCCACGCAACGGCGCAACTTTGCTCTCGTAGACAACGGCGGGAGAGCGGGTGCGCGAAGGTTTGATGCTCTCAAGATGTAGAACTTGAGCTTAGAGAGCAAGAGCTTCTTGGACACAAGAGTGTGAGAGTGTATTACAAGGTATCTCTTGGTGTGTATCTTGTGTCTCTAAGTGTGTCTCTTGTATATCTAGGTGTGTAAAGGCTCCCCTCTATTTATAGAAGCCTTAGGAAGGCTTTGGAAGGTTTAGAAAAGCTTCCATAGCCGTTGGGTACAAAGCCCAAGTGAATCAGCCCGAAATCAGGAACAATCATTGTTCTGACAGGTTTATCAGACGTCTAATTCTAGCATCAGACGTCTGGAAGTTCACTTTAAGACGTCTGATTCCAAGGTCAGACGTCTGATTTTGGGTGGGTCTCTCCCTGACTTGGATCAGATCTAAACAGGGTTTTTACGCAAGTCCATCAGACGACATACAGGACGTCTGGCACTATGTCTGGATGTCTGGAAACCTACTTTTACTGTGGGAATTGATTTCCAAACGTTGCAACGGCTAGAAAATCTCTGAGAAGAGATTTTGGGTCAGCTGAGGCAAAACGGTCAATTATCAGACGTCTGGAATGGCCTAAGGATGTTTGATAAGGCTCTAACGGTCATATTCTTGAGTGTATGCTAAGCCAGCCAACGGTCCACTAATTGGACGTCTGGCAAAGTCATCAAACGTCTCCTAAGACGTCTGGTCTAAGGTCTGGACGTCTGATTTCATCAGACAGAACTAGCTATGTCCAGCCTAACAGTTATCAGACGTCTGAAACAACAGTCAGATGTCTGATTTGGGAATTAGACGTCTGGAAGTGCTGTTTGAACCCTATATTGGTTTTCTAAGTATTCTACAGAAAACCTAAGTATCCTAGGGTTGTGCCGGTGTTCCTAGGACTACTGTTAGGGTTCTTTGAGGCTCTTTAACATAAAATATCTAAGGAAATAAAGAGCAACAAAAGAAACGAAAAATACAACAAGTACAAAAGAAGGAAATCTATCCTATTCTTCATTTCCTTCCATCTTCAATCTTTCGCTCCACGCGAACCTCCTCTGTTTTCCGTCAAGCTCCTCCAATCCGTCCTGGATGCGAGCTCGAACTCCGTCTAAACACGTCCACATTTGCAATTGACCTGAAATCTAGGACTCAAATTGTAAATGTTAAATAACACGTGTTTTGTTATCATCAAAACAAATGATCGTGGTGCTCTAGCACCAACAGGTTGACCCACAAGGTGGATCAACTTCACCTAACCTGCCCTAAGGTTGATGATGAGTTGGGTAATGAGCCCAAAATCACCCTAAATGATTTGCAAACAGTGTTATTAAGTCCCAAGTTTTAGCATTCAAGTGGATGATTAGATCTTTAATTTTATGGTTCTCTTGATTAGGTCAATTCAAGCAAGGGTTTTGGTGACACATAATGTGGGAAAAATCAATTCTCATTATTTCAGGTAGGTGTGTTTTCTCAACCCTAAGATGGAAACCCTAATTTGGCTCTTTTGGTCCAATCAGTTCTTTCCAAATTGGGTACCAAGGGCATGATAAACACGTATGAATTTATGATGAAATGCTTATTTATGATAGTTCATAGGCCTAGGATTGCATATCATAGTATAAATATTTCATAACATTCATTGCATTACATTTAGGATAGTTTGTATATTTTATATATTAATTCCAACATTTTACATGGCTAGGAGGCAGTGCAACATCTTTACGGGCTTCGGATGAAGAATCTGATTGTATGGATGGATTCGGAGCGACGATCACAATCCACCAACGCGAAAATCACCCCAATCTGAGCTCCGTGGCACCCTCTACAAGAAGAAGAAGATGGATGGCCCATATGGCACCACATGGCACCATCCAGGCCACCCTACTTGAGCCACTGCACCCCAGCTTCACGCAAGGAATGATCCCAGCCGTTGGATCTCAATCAAACGGATGAAACATGCCCAAACATCACCCGGCCTCCTCCAAAAGCACCTCAAGGAAGATCTGATCATGACCGTTGGATCCTCATCCAACGATCGAGCCGCAGCTGCACCTATCCCTCCACATGATAATTGGGCACCCTTGTCACAGTGGCAATGCACCCGTTTCGCAAAGAGGGGATGCGAGATCGAGCGGCGATTCGTTGTGCCCTCTTCAGCGCCCGAAGAAATTGGACCGTCGATGTTGATCGAGCGATCAACATTGCACACGCATGAGGAAACGCCGCTCGAAGACGCGTAGATGCATGCCCAAGTAGACACGTGCCATCTAGAGCACTCATTTAAGTAGATCGGGCCATTATCCGTCATTTGATCTTCACAATCGTGCGATGAGTGTGATTCAAATCTCGCAAGAGGCGCGATCCGTGTGAGCTCCTTAGCCTTATGATCAAGATTGAACGGTGGAGATACTTCCTCGACTAGCGGGCGCGTGATTCGAATGACCGCGAAGGCACGATTTGCAGGCACCCCCAACCGTGCAATGGTTCATCCAACGGCTGCCAGCGATGAGTGCACATTTGAATCTGCGAGTGCGTGCGATCTCATCACAATCTCATCCATCCACGCTAGATCCAACGGCTGACGATCTCCTTGCACTACCCCAGCTGCAACCATTCCTCATGCCAGTCAAGGCACTTGAATGTATAGCAACACCCCCGACGGGTCTTTAGCGACGTTTTAAATGTTGCTGAAGACCCGTGCAAGCAAAACACCTCCATTTCACCACTATATAGACACCATGACCCCTTCCCTTCCAAACCATCTCTACCTACTGTACTCCCACCTACTCCTAAGCTCTAGTAGCCTACCAAAGCTCCCTTAGAGCTTAGTCCCAAGCTCCAAAGGCCTCCTATTAGTGTAATGTTCCTATACGCCACCAAATATTCATCCTCCATCTCACTACCTTCATTGGAAGCCTTGGAGCCTTCCTCCCATCTCCATTCCGATAGAAGATCATCTCCAGGTCCTCACTCCCATTCCGAAGCCTTGGTGAAGCATTCCTCTACCCGTCGTCCTCCTGCATCTCACCTTCGTCGTCCAACACCTCACCCCCTTCGTCCAAGCTGCCGCCAAGCGTCGTCGTCTCGCCAAACGGTCAATTTGGGAGATTTCTTCTCACCCCTATCTCTCTTTTGTATTTCTTAGCATATTGTAATAAACATTTTCATGTTATGCCAGATTTGTTTCCATCTCCTTTGTGAGTTATCTTGCTTGCCTTTTCTTTACAAAAAAACCCAAACAAATAACGTAAGCCTAAAACACCAAAAAGAAACAACACGAAATGCGGATTTCAACAAAAGTAAATGCCGCCTCTCTGTGTTCGACCTGGGACTCCCTTGGAATTTTGGTTAAAAATTGTATTTGATAACATGTTTTACGAACTACAATGACGGGTTCTCGAAACCCTGATTTCACTTCGACAAAACACGTGCATCATTTTGGCACCGTTACTGGGGAGGCAATGGAATTTGCTTTCTTGTCTTCTGTGTTTCTTTGCATTTACTTATTATTAGCCTCGCTTGTCTTTGATTTACTATCTTGGAGGTACCCTAGCAAGGAGATCCGAGTGTAGTAGATCGGAGTAAAGTGCGGGTAGAGTAATTTGTAAGTGCCCCCACATTCCCCCCTGATTGTACAGCAATCATAGGCCTTAATTCACTTGAATTAAGCCGAAACTTAGCTTAACATGAACACTCTGCATGCATATGCATCGTATTCTGCATCATAGTTGATATATGTGTTTTATGCAAAAAACTGTGCTACTTGGGAGGTATCACTCATTGCAGGTAATTCAGGGTTGTGGATGATCGATCCAACCGCATGGATTTGTTCAGAACTATGATGGGAGTCCAACGCTTCCAAGATCGCATCAATTAGACTCTCGTAGCACTCTAGGGAATTCGCAGAAGATCAAGAGCCAAGGGGCAAATTAAAGAAGATCTAGACATCAGATGACAAATCCAACCGCACGGATGGATCTGGATCAATGTTCGTAACCCAACGGTGCAGAAATCAATTCAATCGAAGGCCTACATCACTAGATACAAGGAAAAGAAGATGAGTGGCCATGATGGCACCATGTGGCACCATTGATAAACGACAGTTTATCATCATTCTTATGTATAAAAACAAACCTAGCTCTTAGAGTTTTGCTCCGCAAACAGGTTTTTGGGCTACATTTAGGCATTAACTAGGATAAGCATGCATTGCATTTTCTTTTGTTGTTTTAATGTGTTTTTGTGACCGTTAGGGATGAATATATATACAATTCCTAAAAATCCTAGCACTCAAGAAGGAAAATGGTGAAGGAGGAGCTCAGAATAACTGGAACTCAGCTTGATCCAGCTCACCACAGCTGGAACATAGCTCACTTGGACTAGGGTTAGCTCATCTCAACTCCATTCAGATAATCTCAGCTGAATGGCAGCTCAAGAGAGCTCATCTTAGTTCACCCTAGCTCAGGTTAGCTCAGATCCAGCTCAACTTAGCTGAGTCTAGCTCATCTCAACTCCCATTAGTCCACAGGGAGCTCTAGCTAGCTCAGCTAAGTTGACTGGAGTTCACCCCAGCTCAGATCCAGCTACATCCAGCTCCACTCAACTCCAGCTAGCTGAAGAACTCATCCTAGCTTAGGAAGCTCAAGTCCAGCTCCCAGGGACTCAGCTTAGCTCAACTTAGTTGAGCAAAGCTACCTTAGCTGCCTCAACCAGCTTGATCCACCCCGGGAACACCAAACCCAGCTCACCTCAGCTCATTATGGTAGAAGCCAGCTCACTTTAGCTTGGCTTAGCAGCTAGTAAAGAACTAGCAAGCTAAGCCAGCTAAAGTAGCTCCATGCCAACCTCTTCAGCAGCTGCCAGCTCCAGTTCAAGCTCCTGACTTCTCCTCACCAACTCCTCCCTCCAAACCCTAGCTCTAACACCTCCTCCTCTACTCCACCATTAGCTAAGCTAGCTTAGCTTAGCTTAGCTTAGCCATGCTCCAGCTTCCTTGGCATGTACCACCCAAAAACCCTACCTAACGACTCCACCAACTAGCTCCACCTAAGCTCCACATAAGCTAAACCTACTTGGCGCCAACTAGCCTACCTACCACCTCCAAAAGACACCTAAAAGTGGCGCCAAAACCACCCTAACTACCCCCTTGTTGGCACCACCTTTCCCTCCAAAAATCCCCTTCATCTCCACCACACATCTCCCCTTAAACCCATCTCCACCCTCCACATAATCCCACCTTCTAGAAACCTCAAAGTTGGTGCCAACCCATGGCACCTCTCCATGGTTGGCGCCACTTTTACATGCCTCTTGACCAACCCTAACTACACCCCTTAGGTGGCCCCAACAACCCTTAACCCTAAGATCATCTAACCACCTCCATCCTCCCATCTTAGCCCTCCATTTCAAGAGGCACCTTAACCCCTCATCCTACCCTATAAAAAGACCACTACCCACCACCATTCAAACCATCCTTGGCTAGCAAATTCACTCTCATATTCTACCTAGAGCCCACTCCCAAGAGAGAAGAAGATTAAGGGGATATTCTATCCCCTTGGTGCCTTCCCCTCTTCCCTTCTCTCTTGAGCCACGCCAGCCAAAGGAGAAGCCAGGCAAGGAAGATCTTTGGAGGAGATCTTGAAGGTGGTCCACGCCACCTTGGAGGAGCTTTTGAGGGTGGTGCACACCCACCCCTTGGAGGAGAGAATTGAAGGTGGTAGCATCCACCTTGGAGGAGCTCTCAAGGAAGGAGAAGAAGGAGGCCCTCTTTTCAAGCCAAGGAGCAACTAGGCTTGGAGCAAGAAGACTCCTTTCTTCACCAAATTTTGCAAGAGGATTTGTGTTTCTTTTATTACTGTTAAATTTTTTTTTATTTCTAGTAGAAGCATTCCTCTACTTATTCTTGAAAAGAACACAAATTCTAGTTAATCAAATTGCCTTCTTTTTAATTTCCTATTCCAATTGTTACTGTTGTTCTAGCACTTATTCTACTTCCACTCCCTAATTACTCTAGGCCTCCACTTGCCTAGAGTGAGCTTAGGTAATGGACATTTTAATCTCTTAAGTTTCAGCTTAGCATTTTAGGTGTTAGCATTTTTTCGTCACAATTCATACTTTGCCCGTATTATTTCAAAACACAAAAAAAATATATGCATATTTAAAATAGTAAAAAGAAAGTTGAGATGTATTTTTAGCAAGAGAATTGAATTGCAATTTTTGCCTCCTTGGACGACCCTAGATACTCCCCTATCTAGGATATAAATTTAAAAGCGTATGCGAATTCGCGTGTTACAACGACATTAAAAACCATCTTTTGTAAATCACGCGTATTTTGCATCAGCCATCACAACCGCTCCCTCACCACCACCCCATCCAGGAAGGATACACCGCACGTTGTGGACTGTTGGTTCTTCATCCAACGGCCACGAGCGTGGCACGTCACTTGCCCAGATCGGATAAGCATAAATAGAAACAAACAATTATATATAACAAAAGGTTTGCATAGCGCGTTGGCTCACGCTCGCGTGCATAAGCGCGGGACGCGGGTTTGAGCCGTGCACTGTCCAAAATTGAAGTAGCATTGGTTGTGCAGGCACGTGCAGGCATAATTGTGTGATTAGAGGGTAGAGGTGCGACCACATGGCACGATCAGAGTGCACCGTGGGTGGACGCATGATTGCACACGTTTTGCGAGATTAGGAAGGTGAGGCAAGTGCACGTAAGCTGTCCAATTGTAAGATCGGACGACTGAGGTTGAAGCACTCAGAAGAGGGGAGCGACGAAGGCGAAAACACGAAGGGCGCATGCGGGCGATCTTTGGCCGTGCGATGGAGGATCGACGCTCCACGAAGCACCACGTGGCAGCATCAAACCGAACCGAGGGAAAAAGAAGGATTTGGAAGGCTTTTGAATGAGATTAAGGGGGCCAAATGCCCTCTTTACCCCCACCAAAGCTATAAAAGGAGCCCAAAGGGCCCCCCTTTGAAAGCATTCCCTTCATTCTCTTCTTCTTCCTCCTTCTTCAACCTTTCTTTCTTCTTCCCGCCTTCTCTGCATCCTTGTTTGAAGCATTTGTTGAGCTACCCCAACGGATCATTGCTGCTCCTCCTAACCTCTCCAAAGGGCCACCACGAACCACCCGTGGTGCCCTTGTTCTATTACAGCAGTAGTTTGTTTTATGTTTTATTCAAATACATGTATCCAGTTTATGTTCAATCTCTTCTTGTGATATAATTATTGTGATTGATTATTCCTTTTACTTAGCCTTTATATTTGAAATAAACACATGAAATCAAAAGTGCTTTCTGCCTCCCTGTGGTCGATCGGGACTCACCAGTTCCGTTAATTATTTGCTTGAGGTGTATTTCGCACTATACTACAACGCGTTCATCTTTTACGGGATCTACGCCGTGAACAAATTGGCGCCTTTGCCAAGGAGGTAAGGAGACTTTTGATTTTATCTCTAATACAATATTTTTGTGTGAAAGAACAATGACACGAAGCAGCAAATGAGGAAAAGTGAGCACTGCGAAAATTAGGTGCACACATTCCTATTAGAAATTCGGCCAGAAAGTAAGTGTCATCTTTAAAATTCAGTATCCATGTTTCTAATGCTCCAAAAATCCTGAAATTTGGACCGTAACTAGATCTTCAAATTATCTTTCCAACGTCACCTTTTCCAAAATAAATTCCTTCTGTGGAATATTTAAAAATTCATGGAGTACATACTGGTCAGATTGCTTGAAAATAACACTTTTATGAACTTTAAAAATTAATTTTGACTAACATACAAATCAGATTGACTCAAAATTTGTGGGGTGTGAAAAATAATCAAATTAGCTTTTAATTTCATATTTTTACAAAATTTTTGGAGCATATTTGATATAGTTTCCAATAGAGAAATGAACATGGAGTCTAAACCCTAGATTTGACCTCTGGTTAATTAAAAATTCATAACTAATTGTTAAAAATAGAAAAAATTTTTGAAAAATACTCACTGAAAACATTATTGCAAAAGGAATCTTCTTGTCAAGTTTCAAATTGTTTGGATTCCATCTCACCTTAGAGTATACTTTGGAATTGTGGTCTATAATTTGAAAAAGAACTTACAAGGCCTGAGCCAATAAGACCACCTTGACTAACTTGGACTTCAATGAGCCTAAAAGTTAGTTGGTGAGGTGAGTCACCTTGTGGAATGCCCACGATCTACTACATTGAAGAAATAGGTTAAGAATTCACGAAAATACATCAAATAACTTGCATTTGGCTTGAAACTATTGGGTAGTTCCAACCTCTCTTGCAAAATCTGGTGACTAAGCCTGCGGGGCAGTGTCAAACGACCACAGCTGCGGGCTAATGGAACCGGAGGTGAAAGCCGAAGGAAGAACCTTCCTGGTAGTCCCCTCGTAACCAAACTGCCAGGTTAGCCTAAGAGGCGGGAATTCCTTACAATTGGTCTCTAGCTGAATTTTCAATAACACAAACTTAAACGAAAAATCAGGTCATCTGATCTAAAGAACCACTCTTATTAACAAGGCCATAGCCTTGTTCTGCTTGACTACACCAACCCTTTGAGTTGGTGTATGCAAGGAAGAAGGTCATTAAGACCTGAACTTGTGGGACCTTGGGAGCCAAACCCAAGGCGGTAAAGGCGATTTTCGACTGACCTCTCTTCTCAACCTTCTTTCATCCGATTAGCTGCGATGGCTAATCGCGGTCCTCGAATTCATCAGGACCCTGAGAATCAGGACCCAATGGCTCGTTTGGAAGCCAAGGTCGAGGAAATGGAACAGAAATATGAGCAGAGCATCGGCCGGATACTCACGACACTCGACAGGATGCAGCATCCACCACATGGAGAACAACTGTGGGACTTCTATGATTCCGTGGCAACAATCATAGCACCTCAGGTTCGGATTCCCGCAGGTGGAGATGCATTTGAGTTAAAGTCAAATACCATAAGTCTAATTCAGACTCATTTCCATGGAAACTCAAATGAGAATCCCTTCCAGCACCTCGAAGACCTGAGTCGGATTACAGAGTCAGTTCAACCCAGGAATATAGATATTGGAATTGTTCTCATGAAGCTTTTTCCTTTTTCTCTCAAGGATAAAGCTGCTTATTGGTTCATGACCATCGGGAGGCCAATTGGAACCTGGGAGGAATTACGTCGCGAATTCCTCCGAAAGTTCTTCTCGATCTGTCGAACAAATGCCATGAGGTGCATAATCATGACCTTTGCTCAAGGCCCTGGAGAGAAGCTAGATGACGCTTGTGACATATTCCATGATATTCTTAGGAAGTGCTCACACCATGGTGTACCCAAATGGCACCTTGTGCAAGTATTTTACCATGGGCTGGATGACACACATTGGTACTTGGCCGATGCATCTAGCGGTGGGAATTTTCTTGCGAAGGACGAGAACAACGCATTTGAACTGTTCTCATCCTTAGCAGAGAACTCGATGAACGCTACCTCAATGAACCAGTTCCAACGACCTGGACAACAACGAGTTAATGTCCATGAAGCTCAAGTCGAGTTTGCCCGAGCTGACATGGACATTATCACCAAAAAGCTGGATAAGGTGGATCTGTTCGATAAGAAGCTCGATGAATTAATGTGAGCGAGATCCGGATCTGCTGGCAGCATGCTCCATCTTACTCCTCTCAAGCATCCTGAGCCTCCTCTACTCATACATATTCGGTTACTCAGGATGTTTTCTCTCCATCTTCGTGGGATCTTGCATACTAGGAACTCGTGAACAATATGGATCTGGTACTATACAATCAGGGTTACGCACCACATGATGATACAAGTGTGTATTCTTTTGATGAATTTGCATCTGAGACGTCTTCGGCTTACAAAGATGTCAATGCCATTCAGGGATACGGGCATAACAACTTGTATTCTGAAACATATAACCCTGGTTGGCACCAGCATCCCAATTTTGCCTGGTCTGGTAATCCGCAGAGACCGAGTCAAGTTCCACACTACCAGACCAGACAATATGGGAATGCGTAGAACACGTATCCAAGGCAGCAACCATTCTCATCTTAGCAGCAACAGACATGCTCTATCTATCAATTGCTGCACCAAGCTACCAACTACCCTCCAAAGCGGGCCGACCCTTTGGAGTCGCTGAAGGAGGAATTGCAGGCATCAATTCGGAAATCTACTCATGACAACCTCCAAATAATGAAGGTAATGGCTGACCAAATACAGAGCATATAGAACACTCAAAACCAGATGATGTAGAAACATAGATCACAGGGAGATTTGCCCTCCCAACCTATCCCAAACCTGAGATATGTGTAGAATCAGGGCGCCCCGCCTAGATTCCAAGCACCACAGGGGTAGGCACACGCTGTTATGCAAGCACCTCCTGCACCTCCTGGTTATGGGCTCGGTCAGCCACCTCTGTTGCCAAACCCTGTGTATCCAGACCAACCCGCTCCTCTGCCCCTGCATGGATAGCACGTCGATGTAAAAGCTGTCACCTTAAGGAGTGGAAAGACTACACAGGAACCGCTACCTAGGCAAGCGGGTAACGATTTTCGCTACGCTATACCACGAGATGACTCACAACCCTCTTCCTCTCATAAGCCATCTTCATTAGATAAGAGAAAGAAGCCCCTAGACCTTGAAATTCCCGTCCCTTTTGCCACAGCCCTAACACGAGATTTAGCATGGAAAAAGGACATGCGGAATTTCGAGGATCTAAAATCTATGTTCAAGGAAGTTCACATTCAAGTCCCTCTCCTCGAAGCGATAGATCACATCCCACATGTTGCTAGGTTCTTTAAGGACTATTGTACTCTGAAGCGACAATGGAGGATCGGACGACAGGCGATATTATCTGAGGAAGCTAGTGCAGTTATTTTAGCTGACTTACTACCTAAGAAGAAGGACCCCAGCACACCATTGATTTTCTGCTTGTTGCAGGATTCCCCTTTTGATAGGGCCCTTCTTGATCTAGGGTCGTCCATCAACCTAACTCCCACCACCGTATTGGATCGATTTAGATTTGGGGAGTTAAAACCCACCTCGGTTACCAAACAATTGGCTAATCGATCTGTAAAAACATCGAGGGGAGTGGTTGAAAATGTGATCATAAAAGTCCAAGGATTCTGCTTTCGAGCGAACTTTTTTGTTCTTGATATGGAGGTTCCTCCTAATCTCTGTGATGCACCGATTATTCTAGGTCGCACGTTTCTGGCAACCGCCTGCGCAAACATCGACTGTGCATCAGGGTGCATGGAGATTGCCTTGGGAAACGAAAAGCTTAGACTAGACATTTCCAGGGCATCAAAGAACTTTGATTGTGATTTCTTGAGAACGGAAACTACGCGTTCGCAGTTGGATTTGAAAACTCATCATTGTAGTTCGAGTGGTGAAGAAATTCGTTCAAAAGATAAAATTTATATCGAAAAGTTGTAAAGAAGTTCCGGGTCAAACATAGGGAGGCGGACGTTTGATTAAAAATATGCATTTTATTTGTTTGTCACGAAACAGATTAGCTGGTCAAAAACTAGCCATCTATTTAATAAATAATAAATAGAAGAGAAAGAGAGAGAATGATACAAATAAAACCAAAAGAGGGGTAGAATAAACAGAGATTTCATTATCACAAGTTGTTCATTACACTACTCATTATGACTAGAAAGTAGTAAATCTACTCTAGAAAGCAGTAAAGAGAATGGAGAGAGAAATATCCTCCTTGACGATTACTTGGAAGACGAGCCGGACAGGACGATGCCTGGAAGACAGGGAACGGAGCAGGAAGAAGGAGGATGAAGTGGGAGGAATGGGAACGAAGCAGCATGTCATCATCGTCATGGGATCTGCTTCTCGAATGTAGAGAGAAGACAACCGTGGGATGCTCCACGAAGGGGGACAAAGGTGGAAAAATTATGATTTCTACTCTAGAGGAGCATCCTGGGTTTGGGACAAGCTCTTAAAGCTTTGGAAGGGGTGAGAGAAGAGAAGGGATGAAAAATTCATAGGGTAGGGATCTCCTTTTATAGTTGCAAGGATTGGGGGCATTTTGGTCATTACAATATCAAAAACATTAATATGGGACCTTTAGCGACGAACTTAAATGTTGCTAAAGGTCTGTCGTGGGCAACATGTGTGCGCTGTGTGTGTGTTTGCTCCTCTTCCATGGTTGATCAATTTCTGATCGTCCGATCATGAGATCGAACAGTCGAGATCTCGCCTCACAACGCCTGTTCAAATGCCCCTGCCGCGTGCCCGTGCGTGCGATGAGGCATGTAGACGCGCGTCATCACGTGTGTACGCGATCCAACGCATGTCCTCGAGCCACGTGTAAAGACCCATTCTATTTTGAGCCTTTTAAGATGTCTGGATTGTTAATCAGATGTTTGGCTAGACGTTTGGACCCCTTCCCAGACGTCTAGAAATTCAAAAAATCTATACGTGCTGTTAGTTCTGTGCACAGCCAACGTGTAGGCCCTTTCCTTCTCTCTCTTCTCCTCCTTTCCCCAGTCAAACCCTAACCCTCCAGCCTATATAAGAAGCACCCCCTTCCTCTCCTCTCCAGTCCACCACCACCATCATACTCCCCACTCCACTGCTGTGAGGCGCGTGAGAGAGAGAGGGAGCGAGAGCGAGGAGGGGTGGGCGTGAGGAGGAGGAGAGGGCCAAGGTCGCAAGCTCGTGGAGGCTCGCCAAAAGGAGGAGAGTGTCAGGGCGTCGTCTTCGACCTTCTGTAGCGGTCGGAGCTGCAGCGAAGTGGGAGGAGCCGTGGCGGAGCGCGGCGAGAGAAGCGAGAGCACGGTTTGGTACTGGAGCTTTTCCAGTATTAGACATTCGGAGTGCCTTCTAGATGACAGGCTGGACGTCTGGCGACGACACCAGATGTCTGAAAGCAGGTGTATCGCGAAGGTATGTCTTCCTTGCAGTTACGGCCATGCAAGCCGCACCGCAGAGGCGATCTGCTTGGCTAAAAGTGGTGTGCTACTCTGTCGTGCGCAGGAGCAGCTTTGGGAAGGCGTGTGGAACCTGAGGTGAGTCTCTGATGACTTTTAAGACATCTGGACTTGTTTCCAGATGTCTGATTTGGGTCTGCAGACACGTTTTTGACCTGTTTAGGGTCCGATTGGGATTTGTTTTGCACAAACGAAATATCTGTGATTTCCTTGTGAGTTCCTCTACATGTTAGAAACCTTTATATACTATTTTGAATGTTCCGATGTGATGTGTTCGTTGGTATAGGACTTTAATCTGTTGCGTGGTTGGGCTCGCAGAAGCATGTGGGTTTGCAGTTTGAGCCCCCAGTACTCCTGGATTGTCTAGTAGAGTGGTTTCCCCCTGTTCTACTTATAAAATATGAATGCATCTATGAAAATTAGATAACTAGAAACCTAGGATGTTGCATGAACCCTAGGACGAGAAATGGCTGAACCGCTTGCTTGCGTGATTGAAATTGTATTTATGAATAAAAGAGCTAAATTGTTAGCAACTGCCTATTAATGAATACGAGCTGCCTGGTAGAATATGAGCTGCCTGAGATAATTAAACTGTTACCTGTGATATCACTTGTTGCATGTGTTTAATTGTGGAAATACGAGCTACATGTGTATAATACGAGAACGGAATTGTGAATGATGGAACATGGTATGGAATAATATGGTGAATATGAGCATGAACCCTACGGGGAGTTAGGAGTAGAGCTCCTGTGGATGAATGGAAAGGCCTGGGAATGTGGATGGGAAGTGTGCTGGCCCTTGAGTACGTGGTACCAAGGAGAGCGACTGTCCCCTTTTTAGCGTAGAGCGGAGCTAGCCACCCTTGGGTTGGGACCCAGGGTTAGGATTGGCCACTTTGTGCTGACTTCTATTGGCCCTCGTGTACACGGTATCGGGGAGAGCTACTAGTGTAGGGAGGGTGCTAGCCACCCCACGGGGCTCGGGGTTCGCTAGCTGCCCTACATCGACTTGTTAGGCCCTCTAGGCAAACTGGGGTAGTCAGATGAGGGTGCGCGGACTGTGGAGGGACGAGATCCCTGTTTGGTTCTAAGGGCTGGATCCCTATTTCTGAGAGGGCTAGGTCCTATACTGTTTCGTGCTGTATTTTGGGCGTACTCACTAGCGGAAACGACTGACCGCGTGCCAGTGCGGGGTAGCTACCCGTGCACTTATCGCGCGTGTCGTAGTCACTACTACGTCTGTCAGTGACCTCGGGGTGGTTTACTGGGTGTAGGACTACCACGGGGGACTCTCCCAGCCAGGAGAGCACCACGTGCACCTTCTACTCTTCGGAAAAGACTGCAATCAAGATCATTCCCACGAGGAACATGCGAGATCAAGAAAGAAATCTGGAAGTAAACCAATGGGGTGAAAGGAAATTACTTGTAAAATAAATAACTGGAAAAGATAAATTTACCTACTAGCTTTTACTGCTTTAGATAGTCTGGTTACCACTCTAGTCAGCATTCGCTGACTCTGTTTTCTCATAACCCTTTACAAGTCTAGGAGTTGAGTAGCCCGAGTTACCGGCTGTAGAGGGTGCTGGGCGTAGTCGAGCCCAGCCATAGTTTTCCGTACTATTATTGTACTCTCTTTTTGCTATAGTGAGTTTCAAACTTTGTTTACTGTTCCAGTTATTATTACTTTTGTTCTACTTTCCTGTTGTTATGGTGGTATGTACTGACTAGCAGCTTTTACTTCCTATACTACTTGTACGCTTTTATTGTTAGTTACATTGCATAGTGAATGTGGTTTATTTTCCTACTTTTCAGTTATTTCTTGTTGGATGACTGGGTCTTGGGATTAGTCGAGTCGAGCCGGTCTTGGGTCCTGTAGGGATTCAGGAACTGGGTCATAATAAGATGCTATCAGAGCAAGGTCGTCTTGAGAAATGAACCAACTAGCATGAGAATAACCAATTCATGTGCATGTAACTAGGGTAACCACCACAACATACCGCTTGACATCTGTTCTGAGTCCCTTTTTGCAGCAGTCCGTTAGAGTTGACCTCTTTTGTTCTGTCTTTCGCGTCTCCTTGCAGGAGATGCCTCGTTGCGGAGTTCTCAAGGTGGGCCACGAACGTGGCCGTGGACGAGGTCGGAGGGGCGGATGTGCTGGGCCCGAGGTGCCAGCTGACCTACCACTTCTCCCGGGTGTTCAGGCCCAGGACCTCGCTCAGCTAATCAGAGACATTGTGCGAGAGGAGCTCCACCAGCCTCCACGGGCACCTCCCCCTGATGACATAGAGGGGGAGTCCTCTGTGGGACTGAGAGACCGTTGCAGCGCTGTACGAGCAGGAGGGGGAGGGGGTGGTCCTCCATCGCCCCCACCGCACTCTGACACTTCTAAGCACGAGCCCTCCTTGCCTGGAGGCGTGCCCGTTCCCCCACTGCAGCTGCACCACGAGCTTTTCGGATAGTTTCAGAAGCTGAAGCCCCCCTCCTTCAAGGGGGATGAGGACCTGTCTGAGGAAGAGGACTGGCTGGAGTAGATAGAGAAGGCGTTTGACACCTTTTGCCCCCTACGTACTGCCACGTGGCCTTTGCCACGTATTAGCTAGAGAATGCAGCACATAGGTGGTGGAGGGCAGTCAGAGGCTAGGAGAGGGGAGAACCGACGTGGGACCAGTTCGTGACCCTCTTCTACGAGCAGTACTTCCCGCAGACTTGGCAGGACCCGAGGAGGTGGGAGTTCCACACTCTCCACCAGGGGACGATGACTGTTAGCGCGTATCGCACGCGCTTCTTGGAGCTGTCACGTTTTGTTGCGACAGCTGTAGCTATAGAGGAGGGGTGCCTGTGGAGGTTCACTGAGGGGCTCCGGCCTGCTATTCGGGGGCATGTCAAACCCCTGAAGCTGCCCACCTTCTCAAGAGTGGTGGAGGCAGCCTTGACGTACGAGGAGACCAACCCAGCCATGCGAGACACCGACAGCGGACGGAAGAGGCCCTACCAGCCAGAGTACTCTTAAGGTCGACAAGAGAGGAGGCACGCAGCACCCGCGAGAGATCCATCTCGTTTTGCGGGGCCGTCAGTGGCCTTCGGGGACCCCCGAGAGGGGCCAGCTGTCAGCACTGGACCCCCTCCCAACTGTCAGCAGGGACCTACTAAGGGAGGGAGTCGAGTTCCCCTCTGCTACCAGTGTGGCCAGCCAGGCCACATCAGGAGGGAATGCCTGTCTAGGGCTGGAGCACAGCAGATGCTCCCAGCACCGAGCGTTGGAGGCTGAACAGGTGGTCGTGGTCCCCAGGCGCGTGGGGGAGGGCAGCAGTCATGGGGAGGGTACCGACCAGCGACTACCCGCCCGACTCAGAGTGTGGCTGCTTCTTCTACACTGAGAGTTGAGGGGCGTATCAACGCCCTGACACACAGAGATGCCAGGGCATCCGGTTCAGTGGTGGTAGGTATGGTTACTGTTTCCAGTAGATTAGTTTACGTGCTTTTTGATTCAGATGACACAAACTCTTTTGTTGCTGCGAGTTTTGCTGTTAGTTTGGGACAGGACTGCGTGTTGTTAGAGGATCCGTTTGTGATCAGAGGTTCAAGTGGCCAGCTGCTTGTAGCTGAGGAGGTCTACACGGACTGTGAGGTCAGTATTGGGGGACACAGCCTCCCCGCTGTCCTAATTGTGATACCGATGGAGGATTTTGATGTGATTCTGGGGATGGATTGGCTGTCCGCTTACCATGCCTTGGTGGACTGTTTCGGGAGGAAGATCGTCTTCTCCATACCGGAGGTGCCTTCCTTTAAGTTTCACAGATAGTCGGTGGATGGAGGTTTCAGGTGCATATCCGTGCTTTGGGCAGGGAGACTTTTGAGCCAAGGGTGTGAGGGCTTTCTAGCCTGTGTGGTGGCGGATCCAAGCCCCGTGGCAAACTTTTAGAGCATTCTGGTAGTTAGTGAGTACCCCGATGTGTTTCCAGATGAGCTGCCAGGACTACCGCCCGAGTGTGAGATCGAGTTTGAGATCTCACTAGTATCGGGAACTAGCCCCATTTCTACTACACCGTACCGGATGTCACCACTTGAGCTCTGAGAGCTCAAGTCACAGCTACAGGACCTGTTGGAGAAGGGCTTTGTGAGGCCCAGTGTGTCCCCGTGGGGAGCCCTTGTGTTGTTTGTGAAGAAGGATGGTACCCTGCGACTTTGTGTTGACTACAGACAGCTGAATAGGGTCACCATCAAGAACAAGTATCCGCTGTCGAGGATTGATGATCTTTTTGACCAGTTGCGAGGTGCCACGGTATTCTCTAAGATAGATCTGAGGTCAGGCTACCACCAATTGAGGATCAGGGAGACCGACGTCTCCAAGACAGCTTTCCGCACTCGATACGGACACTACGAGTTTTTGGTCATGCCGTTTGGGCTGACCAATGCCCCCGCTACTTTTATGGATTTGATGAACTGGGCTTTCAGACCGTATCTGGATCAGTTTGTGGTGGTATTTATCGACGACGTGCTCGTTTACTCGTGGGATCAGGCACAGCACGGGCAGCACCTACGGATGATTCTGGATACTTTAAGACAATGCAGGCTGTATGACAAGTACAGCAAGTGCGAGTTTTGGTTGAGGCAGGTGAATTTCTTAGGCCACGTGATCTCAGGAGATGGTTTGGCTGTGGATCCAGCCAAGGTTGAGGCCATACTCAAATGGAAGAGGCCACGTACAGTGACAGAGATACGCAGCTTCTTGGGACTAGCAGGTTACTACCGGCGGTTTATCAGGGGATTCTCTCAGATTGCGCGTCCTATGACTTAGTTGACCTGGAAGGATGTGCCCTTTACTTGGACAGATGCTTGTGAGGCATGTTTTCAGGAGTTGAAGGAGAGACTGACTTCAGCTCCTGTGCTTACTATCCCAAATAGCAGTGGCGATTTTGTATTCTACACAGATGCTTCGTTGCAGGGGTTAAGAGGTGTGCTCATGCAGCGGGGTTATGTTGTCGCTTACGCTTCGCGGTAACTAAAGCCCCATGAGCATAGCTACCCTACCCATGACTTAGAGCTGGCAGCTGTTGTCTTTGCGCTGAAGACATGGAGGCACTACCTCTACGGTGAGACCTTTGAGATTTTCACAGATCATAAGAGCCTCAGGTACTTGTTTGATCAGAAGGAGCTTAACATGAGACAGAGACATTGGTTAGAGCTCCTGAAGGACCATGACTACAACATCTTCTATCATTCGGGGAAGGCCAATGTGGTGGTTGATGCCTTGAGTCGGAAGGGGCCCGCCCACTTGGCCAGTTTACAGGCACAGAGTTGGAGACTTATGGAAGAGTTGGGCAGTTGGTGACCCCGAGAGTCACAGGGGTATTGTGGGGCAATGACGGTGACACAACCGATGAGACCAGAGCTGATAGACCGCATCATCGAAGGATAGATGGCAGATCCGTACCTACAAACGTTGCGAGACAAAGTGCTGTTAGGGAACCTAGGAGACTTCTCTTTTACAGATGAGGTGCTGCGCATGAGGGGACGTTTGTGCGTTCCCAGGGACGAGGAGTTGTTGAGAGAGCTCCTGACGGAGGTGCATGGGTCCAGGTTCACCATACATCCCGGGAATACAAAGATGTATCATGATCTGAGACTCGACTTTTGGTGGAGAGGGATGAATCGGGATGTGGGTGATTTCGTGCAGCAGTGTTTGGTGTGCCAGCAGGTGAAGGCTGAGCACTAAAGACCTGCAGGGCCATTGCAGGCACTTCCTATACCAGAGTGGAAGTGGGAGAGCATCACCATGGAATTGGTGGTGGGTCTACCCGTTACCTAGCGAGGACACGACGTAGTCTGGGTGATAGTGGACAGATTGACAAAGACGGCACGCTTCTTGCCGATCCGAGTCACCTTGGGACCAGCACAGTTGGCAGAGAGGTACATTCGTGATGTGGTACGCCTGCACGGAGTTCCGCGTGAGATTGTATCCGACCGGGATACCTGCTTTACCTCCCAGTTTTGGGATGAGTTTAAGTAGGCTTTGGGGACACGGTTGAGGTTCAGTACTGCGTACCACCCCCAGACGGACGAACAGATAGAGTGCACTATACAGACACTTGAGGACCTTTTGCATGCCTATGTACTAGACTGGAGATGCTCTTAGGAGGAGCACTTACCCCTGGTAGAGTTTGCATATAATAATAGTCATCACTCGAGCATCGGCATGGCACCTTACGAGACTCTGTACGGATGGACGTGTACTGCACCCTTGAGTTGGGTTGAGGTGGGGACTAAGTGGGAGGTTGGCCCCAGGCTGATCTAGTAGAGTCAGGAGGTGATAGAGCAGATCCACAGATGACTCCGTACTATCAGGAGTAGGCAGAAGAGTTATGCTGACCGGAAACGCAGAGAGGTGCAGTTCAAGGTTGGGGATCATGTCTTTCTTCGCATTTCGCCCATGAAGGGCCTGCAGCATTTTGGGGTGAAGGGGAAGCTTGCGCCGAGGTTTGTGGGGCCCTTTGAAGTCCTGGAGTGGGTAGGACCCGTTGCTTGCTGGCTTGCCCTTCCTCCCCAGCTTTCTAGTGTGCATGACGTGTTCTACGTGTCCAACCTTAGGAAGTATGTCGCCGATCCCAGTCACGTTCCGAGCCATGTGAGTGTCGAGGTGCGTGACGACCTGACCTACCCCGAGAGACTAGTGCAGATACTAGATAGAGCCGTTCGGAGTCTGAGATAGAAGTAGGTACCCCTGGTGAAGGTTTTGTGGAAGAGCCAGCGGTACGAGGAGGCTACCTGGGAGCCTGAGGTGGCGATGCGAGAGCGATACCCAGAGCTTTTTGAGGGTACGTCTTTTTGGACCGACTTCGGTCCTCTTTAAGTTTATTATACGTTTTATTTTCTTTTTCAGCACCCTAGCTAGCTTAAGTTTCGGGGATGAAACTTCCTTTAAGTTTGTTATGATGTAAAGACCCGTTCTATTTTGAGCCTTTTATGATGTCTGGATTGTTAGTCAGACATCTGGCAAGATGTCTGGACCCCTTCCCAGACGTCTGGAAATTCAAAAAATCTGTACGCGCTGTTGGTTCTGCGTGTAGCCAGCGTACAGACCCTTTCCTTCTCTCTCTTCTTCTTCTTTCCCTTGTCGAACCTTAACCCTCCAGCCTATATAAGAAGCAACCCCCTTCCTCTCCTCTCCACTCCACCACCACCATCATACTCCCCACTCCACTACTGTGAGTGAGGCACGAGAGAGAGAGGGAGTGAGAGTGAGGAGGAGTAGGTGTGAGGAGGAGGAGAGGGCCGAGGTCACAAGCTCATGGAGGCTCGCCAGAGGTTTGCACGGCCACCGCGGTACGTGCGAAAGGAGGAGAGTGTCGGGGCATCGTCTCTGACCTTCTGCAGCGATCGGAGCTGCAATGGAGCGGGAGGAACCACGGCGGAGTGTGGCGAGAGAAGCGAGAGTGCGGTCTGGTACTGGAGTTTTTCCAATATCAGACGTCCAGAGTGCCTTCTAGACAACGGGATGGACATCTGGCGACGACATTGGATGTCTAAAAGTCGGTGTATCGCGAAGGTACGTCTTCCTCGTGGTTACGGCCATGCAGGCTGCATCGCAGAGGCGATCTGCTTGGCTAAAAGTGGTGTGCTGCTTTATCGTGCGCAGGAGCAGCTTTGGGAAGGCGCGCGGCATGCCCTCCCATGCTTTTCGGACGTCTGGACAGCTTACCAGACAACCGGAGGCATTCCCAGATGACCGGAGGATTGGTCGGACATCTGGAATTGAGTTCACACGGTCGCGGAGGAGTCCTGGACGTCTGAGGTCATCACAGGAACCTTAGGCGAGTCTTTGATGACTTTTAAGATGTCTGGACTTGTTTCCAGACGTTTGATTTAGGTCTGCAGACACGTTTTTGACCCGTTTAGGGTTCAATCGGGATCCATTTAATGCAAACGAAATATTTGTGGTTTCCTTGTAAGTTCCTCTACATGTTAGAATCCTTTATATACTATTCTGAATGTTCTATTGTGATGTGTTCTTTGGTATAGGACTTTGATCTATTGCGTGTCTGGGGCTCGCAGAGGCATGTGGGTCTGCAGTTTGAGCCCCCAGTACTCCCAGATTGTCTGGTAGAGTGGTTTCCCCCTGTTCTACTTATAAAATATGAATGCATCTATGAAAATTAGATAACTGGAAACCCAGGATGTTGCATGAACCTTAGGACGAGAAATGGCTGAACCGCTTGCTTGCGTGATTGAAATTGTATTTATGAATGAATGAGCTAAATTGTTAGCAACTGCCTGTTAATGAATACAAGCTGCCTGGTAGAATATGAGCTGCCTGAGATAACTAAACTGTTACCTGTGATATCGCTTGTTGCATGTGTTTAATTATGGAAATACGAGCTGCATGTGTATAATACGAGAACGGAATTGTGAATGATGAAACCTGGTATGGAATAATATGGTGAATATGAGCATGAACCCTACGGGGAGTTAGGAGTAGAGCTCCTGTGGATGAATGGAAAGGCCTGGGAATGTGGATGGGAAGTGTGTTGGCCCTTGAGTACGTGGTACCACGGAGAGCGAATGTCCCCTTTTTAGTGTAGAGCGGAGCTAGCCGCCCTTAGGTTGGGACCTAGGGTTAGGATCGGCACTCTACACCGACTTTTGTTGGCCCTCGCGTACACGGTACTGGGGAGAGCTACTTGTGTAGGGAGGGAGCTAGCCACCCCATGGGGCCCACGGTTCAGCTAGCCACCCAACACTGACTTGTTAGGCCCTTTAGGCAAACCAGGGTAGTCAGACGAGGGTGCGCGGACTGTGGAGGGGCGAGACCCCTGTTTGGTTTTAAGGGGCTAGACCCCTGTTTCTGAGAGGGTTAGGCCCTATACTGTTTCATACTATACTTTGGGCATACCCGCTAGCGGAAATGAATGACTGCGTGCCAGTGCGTGGTAGCTACCTGTGCGCTTATCGCGCGTGCCATAGTCGCCGTTACATCTGTCAGTGACCTCGGGGTGGTTGACTGGATGTAGGACTACCACGGGGGACTCTCTTGGCTAGGAGAGCACCACGTGCACCTTCTACTCTTTGGAAAAGACTGCAATCAAGATCGTTCCCACAAGGAACATGCGAGTTCAAGAAAGAAATCTGAAAGTAAACCAATGGGGTGAAAGGAAATTACTTGTAAAATAAATAAATGGAAAAGATAAAATTTATTTGCTAGCTTTTATTACTTTAGATAGTCTAGTTACCACTCTACTCAGCGTTTGCTGACTCCATTTTCTTATAACCCTTTACAAGTCTAGGAGTTGAGCAGCCCCAGTTACTGGCTGCAGAGGGTACTGGGCCTAGTCGAGCCCAGCCATAGTTTTTCGTATTGTTGCTGTACTCTCTTTTTGCTATAGTGAGTTTCAGACTTTATTTACTGTTCCAGTTACTGTTACTTTTGTTCTACTTTCCTGTTGTTGTGGTGGTATGTATTGACTAGCAGCTTTTACTTTCTGTACTGCTTGTATGCTTTACTGTTAGTTACATTGCATAGTGAATGTGGTTTATTTTCTTGCTTTTTGGTTATTTCTTGTTGGACGACTGGGTCTTGGGATTAGTCAAGTTGAGCCGGTCTCGGGTCCTATAGGGATTCTGGAATTGGGTCGTAACACCACATCTCTGCTTCATCTACCACATGATCACCATCTGACGGTCATAATCGATGCGCCCCCACTCTTAGCTCTGATTTCCAGCGCATGGCGATTAGACCTCGCAACCTGCGCTTCGCCCATGGCAGCATAACCGCTGCGTTGCGCCTCAGTCTTTGTTGTGAAAAGGATTTAAGCGCACGCACTCACGGCCGTTGGATCAAGATCCAACGACCGATATCACGCGTTGCCGCGCCTCCAGAAGATGGGGAGCGGTGCTAAGTGGTGACATGGCTGATTCTCAACTGTTGGATGGGCATCCAACGGTGGAGATTCGTCGAGTGGGTGAAGAAGAAAAGCAAAGGTAGGTCCCTGGGGTTGGTCAGGCGGCTGAGATGGCACCACGTGGTGCCATCTTGGCCGTCCATCTTCTATGTGTTGTAGACAATGCCATGGGTGTCAGATTGGACCGATTTTCATGTCGTTAGGCTGCGATCGTCAATCCAAACCCATCTGTGCGGTCAGATTTGTCGTCTGAGGTGTGGATTAAGACCATCTTGGCCCTTGATCTCCAGGCTTCCTTGGACTATATCTGGTGCTACGAATGTCCGATCAGAGTGATCTTGGAGTCTTTGAACTCCCGTCGTTGCCCTGATCAGATCCGTACGGTTGGATCCTCGGTCCGAAGTCTTGATTAACAAGTTGCCCTGTCCCTGGCCATAAAAGGAGATAATTAACCTAAATTTGATACAGACTACCCTAAATGCAAGATGATGCATGTTATGTAATATTTATAATATGTGATGCAATTCTATGCCTAAGAACACGCATAAATAGACAGTTTATGTGATATAAACGTGTTTACATCATGATTTGATCGAGGAGGATAGTGAAGATGAAGATTCAGCTTTCTGTGGGAACATTAGGCTCCTCTGCAGCGACCCAATGGCACATTCATCCTCACTATCACGGATCTTTATTCGCGATCCACACGAGATTGAGACTAATGACATACACATTTTGTCCCATGGATTTGGTTGTCATGGGTGTTCATCTACTCTTAACACCCCTGATCCTGACTATCCTGTCCTATCCAGCACATATATCTTAAGATAGGATTACATAACCACTGTAGGTGGATTCTTCATTAGTCAGGATCAGCAAATTTTCGCTATTATTTCCTCCCCTCCCCTGCACAACCCTCCTCCTCACCCTCCACTACTAGAGTTGCAACCCTTACCTGATTCACTCAAATACGTGTTTCTGGGAGAAAGTAAGACATATCCCGTGATTATCAATGCTCACTTGACTCCGGATCAGGAACACTAGTTGATCTCCATTCTGCAAGCACATAGGGCTGCTATTGGGTGGGGCATTGTTGATCTCCACGGAATTCGCCCCTCATATTACACTCACCATATCTACACTGATGAGGGGGTGAGACCGTCGAGACAACCTTAGAGATGCCTAAATCCAAATATGTTGGAGGTTGTCAAGAAGGAGATCATTAAATGGTTGAACGTGGACATTATCTATCCAATTTCTGACAGCCAGTGGGTGAGTCCCATTCAGATAGTGCCCAAAAAGGTAGGACTCACCGTAATAAGAAATGAATTGGGTGAATCCATCCCAACCTGCACCACGACTTCTTGGTGGGTCTGCATTGACTACAACAAGCTAAACTTGGCTAGCAGAAAGGATCATTTTTCTTTACCCTTTATTGATCAGATTCTAGAATGGCTAGCCAGGCGTAGTTTCTTCTACTTTCTGGATGGATACTTCGGGTACAATCAAGCTGCAATCAACCCGGAAGACCAAGACAAGATGACTTTTACGTGTCCCTTTGGAACATTCGCTTTTAAGTGGATGCCTTTCGACCTCTGCAACGCACCAGCTACCTTTCAGTGATGCATGATGGCCATCTTTTTAGACATGATCGGGGATTGCGTAGAAGTGTTCATGGATGACTTCTCTGTGTTTGGAGATGATTTCTCGTCTTGTCTCAATAACCTCACAAAAATTTTGAGGAGATGTATAGAGGTTAACCTAGTACTTTCATGGGAGAAAAGCCATATTATGGTGAGGGATGGCATCGTCTAGGTCACAGGATCTCCTCTGATGGACTCTAGGTCGACCGAGCTAAGTTTGAAATCATTTTGCGATTACCTCCGCCTAGCTTAGTTAGGCAAATCAGATCATTCTTAGGGCATGTCGGATTTTATCAAAGATTCATTCGAGATTTCTCAAAAATTGCTCATCCATTAACGAATCTTGTGGTGACCGACACACCCTTGGAGTTCGACTCCTCATGTCTCAGTGCTTTCGAGACCTTGCGAAGTGTTGTCTCTAGTGCACCTATTCTTTAACCCCCCGACTGGTCACTCGACTTCGAGATGATGTGTGACGCTTCCTACTTTGCTGTCGGAGCCGTTCCTGGCTAGTGTCGGGAGCGCTATCCATTTGTAATATACTATGCTAGCAAAATGCTGAACGAGGCCCAGCGTAACTATACAGTCATTGAGAAAGAATTGCTAGCTGTAGTATTCGGGTTGGAGAAATTTAGGTCATACTTACTTGGGTCCAAAGTTATCACCTGCACTGACCGTTCCGCACTCCGGCATTTGTTGGTAAAGAAGGACGCCAAACCCCACCTTATCAGATGGATCCTTCTTTTACAGGAGTTTAATGTCGAAATCCGTGACAAAGCTGGAGCACATAATGTTGTAGCGGACCACTTGTCTCGGCTTGACCCAGACTACATTCCGTACTCCCCGCCGATATCAGATCGATTTCCGGATGAGTCTCTGCTATCTATCAACTCTGTTGAGTTTCCTTGGTATGCTGAAATATCAAACTATCTTGTCGTAGGCAGGCTACCTGCGGGATTATCCAAGGATCAAAATCTCAAATTTATATTAGAGGCTAAATTATATTTTTGGGATGATCCATTTCTCTTTCGCATTGGGGCTGATCAGATCATCCGTAGATGCATCCTTGATTCGGAAATCTCTAGTGTGCTATCCTTCTGCCACAGCGATGCATGTGGGAGTCATTTCTTAGGCCGAAAAACCATTGCAAAGATTTTGCAGTCAGGATTTTCTGGCCAACCATTTTCAGAGATACACACGAGTTTGCCAAGTGCTGTAAGCGATGCCAGGCGGTCGGTTTTATGACCCGGAGAGATGTGATGCCTTTCCAATCCATTCTGGTCGTAGAAGTGTTCGACGTCTGGGGCATCGACTTATGGGCCCCTTCCCAAACTCGCATGGCTTTGAGTACTTACTCCTCGTAGTAGATTATGTCTCAAAGTGGGTAGAAGTTATCTCGGCAAGACGAGCTGATCATAAAATTGTTATATCCTTTGTTCGGGAATTTATTTTTGCGAGATTCGGAGTTCCCCAAGCCCTGATAAGTGATGGGGGAAGCCACTTCATCCATGCCCATTTTAGGTCATTATTGAAAAAATACATGGTGCAGCACTACATTTCTACCCCATATCACCCACAGACCAATGGGCAGGCTGAAGTATCAAACTGTCAAATCAAGCTTATCCTTCAAAAGACAGTTAGACCTGATAGGAAGGATTTGTCTGATCGATTGATTGATGCCCAATGGGCATATTGGACCGCGTACAAGGCCCCACTCGGAGTGTCGCCATACCGCATGGTGTATGGAAAGGTCTGTCACCTTCCTGTGGAGCTAGAGCACCATGCCTTTTGGGTAGTGAAGAAGTGTAATTTTAGCCTTGAGGCCGGAGGTTATGAAAGAAAGCTCTAGCTTAGTGAGTTAGAGGAGATTAGGTGGGAAGCTTACGAGAATGCAAAAATATACAAAGACAAGACGAAAGCTTTCCATGGTCGACACATCTGGTGGAAGGAGCTCGCACCTAACCAGCAGGTTTGGTTGTTTGACTCCCGACTCAAATTCTTTGCGGGAAAGCTCAAGTCCAAGTTGACTAGGCCGTTCCTGGTGGTCCACCCATATCCTAACAGGGTGGTCCAAATTAGAGACCCGAAATCTGGGCAAATTTTTACTGTTAATGGCCAGCGCCTCAAACCATTCTTTGCTCAGGAACCTCCTCCTGCTGACGAAACGATACATCTTCTTGAGGATGTATGACTAATGAGTTGCCCAGCTGTCGGCGTTAAACTTAGCACGTATACATATATACATATTGATTGCATGTGTTTCGCAAATTAAAATTAGGGGTTTGGAGGACCCATCGTCGTAGCTCACAAAACGCGTCTATCAGATAAAATTTATAACCGAAACTTGAAAAGTGAGCCCCGGATTGAACACGGGTAGGCGAACGTTTGGTTTTATAAAAATTCGCATTCCTCTTTTATTTATTTTTGGTCATTTTTTATATTTTCTAATTTTTTTGGTATTTTTATCGGGCAAGAGAGTAGGTTGATGAAAACTTTATCTACTTGCAAGAATATAAGAGGGAGAGGGAGAGAGAGGGATAAACAATCATCTATTTATCAAGAATTGTTTGTTACAACTACGAAAGCAGAAAATAGACACTACGAAAGCGTAAAAAGGTAGAAAGAGGTGTGAGAAATCCCCCTCGACGGTCGCTTGGAGGACGACTTGCTCTGACGTCACCTGAAGGAAGGTGGTGAGGGGTGGGATGAAGGAGGACAGAGTCGGAGGATGGAGGATGGGGTAGGATGGCGTCGCGACGAGGATCTTCTTCCCGAAGGGCAGTGAGAGGACAACCACGGGATGCTCCATGAATGGCAATGAGGGGAGGGAAAACTATTTGATTTTCTACTCTAGAGGAGCATCCTGGGCTTGGGACAAGCTCTCTCTAGAGCCTTGGAGGTGGTGAGAGGAAGAAAGGAAGAGATGAAGAAAAATGGGAGGGGTAGGGGTCCTTTTATAGTGGAGGAAAGAATCAAATTCGTATACAGGACATTTAGTGACGGTCATAAACATCGCTGAAGATCCACCACAAACATCGTTGAAGACACCCCATGTGCCCACGCTGCCACTGCGTTGGCGCGTGCGGTCGCGTGCCTTCGCACGCTACACACTTGCGTGCACTGCCGCTGCGCGCGCGTGCGCGCTCACGCTGTTGTGCGTGTATGATGGCGCGTGCGTGCACATGGGCGGCTTGGGTTCCACCATGTGGCATGATCTGGGCCGTCCATCTTCTTCTTGTTGTAGGGGCTGCTACAGAGGTCGGATTGAGTCGATTTTTGCGCTGTTAGGCTGCGATTGTTAACTCGAATCCATCTGCGTGGTTGAATTTGTGATTTGAAGCTCCAAATTATGTCACCTTGTCCCTTGGCCGTTGATCTTCCTCAGACTACATATGGTGCTACGGGACTCCAATCGAGGTGATTTTGGAGGCGTTGGACTCCGATCGTCGCCTTGATCAGATCCGTACGGTTGGATTGCCAATCCGAGGCTCCAAAATAAATATCCTTCTCTCCTGATCACAAAAAGGATGCAATTAACCTAAATTATATACATCTACTCTAAATGCAGAATGATGCATGCTATGCAATATTTATAACATGAAATGCAAATCTAAGCCTAGGAATATGCATGAATAGGCATTTTACCCTCAATAATTGTGTCTACATCATACCCCCATGCCTATCTTTTGCTAGTCCCTAGCAAAATTAAACTACATGCTATGTATAAAATCAAAATTAGGATTAGATTGCTTAGGCCTACGTCGTTTATTAACAATAGAAAATTTCAACTAAGGTCTTAAACTACGAAGATTCGACTGTTCCCGGGTGTCTGCCAGAATACAGACCGCCCAAGTCCTCGCCTTATTTGAAAAGGAAAGATACATTTTTTTTTGCTTTTCTTCTTTTCTAATTTTTTTGTACTTTTGGAGTTTGATAGTTTCGGGGTAACTTTTTATGGTTACTCGACCCGCTTAAGACTCGAAAAGGACACTAAGTGCTAAGCATCTAGTGAAAAGAGTGAAAGACTCACTAGGCCACCGTTGAAACGGACTTTGGGTTTCTATGACCCTAGGTGACTTTCCTTAAAGGTTTATCTTTTCGAACGGTAGCTTTCTCCCTACTTCTTTTATTTATGGGGTCAACACAAGGGCAAACCTAGTGTATATCTCCTCGGTTTATTCTACTTCCTCGTTTCTTCCCTAAGTTTTTTGGGATTATTGTGCATTTTTGTGAGCCAGGCTCTGGACAACTGGCCAATAGCTTTTACCCACGACAACTTGCCAGCTATACTCGTGCGGTGAAGTGTGGTTTTATTTTTTTTTTTATTTTCTCCTTTTTCTATTTTTTTCTTTTTTTTTAAGTAGGTGGCTTCCTTGCTCTAAGATTTACCTAAAGGCAGTATAACGAAAATGGTCATGTGGCTAGGCTTTCGACAATCGGCCGATGAGCTATTACCACCAACAACTCACTACTAGGGAAGGAAGATTTGGTGATGGATATTTGGTGACGATTTTGGGAACTATCATCAAAAGTAACCTATGGTGATAGTTCCACTCAAAACCGTGACCATAGAGGGAGAGTGAGATTTGCTTTCTACTTTGGTGACGGTTCCAAGTGGGACCGTGACCATAGTATACCTTTGGTGACGGTTCCACGTGGAATCGTGACTATATCCTTTCCTTTGGTGATGGTTCCACTTGAAATCGTCACCATAGCTTTCCCTCGTCCATCTCTACATATCCCTTTAGTGACGGTTTCAAGTGAAACCGTCACCATAGCCTTCCCTTGCCTACCTGCCCCCTCCCGCATTCCCTTTGTTGACGGTTTCAAATTTTTCATATCCCTCTCGTGCACCCTCCTCCGAAATTTCTTGCTGCCGCTTGTCCTGCCCCCATCACCTTCTCCCTCCCCCAACTCCTCGACCCCCTCCTTGACGGCGTCAGCCCCCCTGACCATCGCTTGCCCCCTTCCCTCTCCCGATGACAGTGCTTGTGCTGACTCCCACTCAAGGTCACCCGTAGCACCTCGCCTACCCCTTAAGATCGATCACCACCAAAAACCAACTCCCGCTACTATTACCTTCCCCCTCCCTCGACTGTTCGACTTAATCCCTGACGACGTCACCTCCCCAGACGATCCCTAACCCCCTTCCCTCTCTTGACGAAGACCTTCCCCTAACCATCCCCTCCCTAGGAGCACGTCTCCTCCCCCTCAAGACTGCTACCTCTCTCCCTCCCTCATCTTCCCCAACAACTCCTCCATTACCACTGCTGCTGCTACGTACAAGTAGGGTTAATCCGCCACTCTTCCTTCATTTTATTTATTTTCTTATTTCATACCTCCTCCTCCAACTCCACTTGTCTTGATCTCCTATTATTATTGTTGTTGCAGTACTTGGTGGATTTATTGGCTACGGGGTGGCTCAGCGAGATCTACTGATCTTGGATTGGCTCAAGGGTTTACATGCATGCCAGGTGTTTGATGGTATGCGAACAAGTTTTCAAACTAGGAAGCTTTTTTTGGTCATAAACAACATGCATCTAGGAAGCTTCTTAGATAATCTTATCTACATCATGGTAGTTTTGCTACAGACCAGACCATTATTAGATGGTTAATCCCTCTACCCATGATGTGTTTTGTTAGTGTGGAGATGAAGAAGAAGAGGGTGTTTATTGCTCATGACCACAAGAAAATCCTCTTGTTGCCTTCTTTTTTTTTTTCTCTTCTAGTTTTCTTGAGGTCACATGATGAGTTTCCAATCTTAGGTCTTTACAAGGGTCTGTGTGTTCGATTCTTTTATTGCTGCTATTTGGTGGTGTGTGTGTGTGCTTTGAAATATCTCCAAGGGGGGTTGTTGATTGGTGGACGTGGTGGATGGATGTATCATGTAATTAATGAGGTGTAAAGTATAAAGGAATAAAGTTCGAGATCAATTGCATTGCGCGGGTGGTGGAGAGTCGAGGGGGGGGCAAAAGGGTAAGGGAGATTGTGATGGGAGGAGGGGAGATCTCCATTGGTTGGAGGTGATCCCAGAGGGGAGGAATCTGGATGGTACCTCCAAAGCTGTTAATGGAAGAGCTAAACATGCAGTCTACTTAAAATATTATGCCATTGATCCATGAAGAGACAGGAATCGAAGCTAGCTTATAGCCTACAAAACAAAAAAGTGTTAGCTGCGAGAAATGGAACATTCTGCAAAGAAGTAATTAAAATTGTCAGTGGCCTTTTTGACCATCTCTCGTGAGTTGATAATCATATGCATGGTTACTATGTGCTAAGAGGTGGGTGTCAGGGTGTTCTGTTTGATAAAGAAATGCTTAACTATAAACTTGCTCATGTGGTTATTTGACATTTTTCTTTATGCATTTAGGTACCTACTTGGGTTGCCTTGGCTGGAGATCTGACACGTTACCAGGAATGAAAAGGTCAAGACTCGCATTGCGTTGATTATATACCCTATCCTTTGTTAAAAAAATTTAAAAATTATACGTCTCGTTCCAATACCACTAAAATGTATAGCTTCTTTGACACAGTGCAAATGCATGTTGGGTCTTTGACACAGTGCAAATCATTTGTGCACTAACTAGCTTTTTTCATTTTACCATGAAGGTCTATGATTCAAGTCTATATAGATCCTATTTATATCACCATTGTTTTCATTTCTCCTTATTGCTTGTTTGTATGATCCAATATTTGGAGACATTGATGGGAAACATAAAGTGTAATCTTAACCTTAGATTGTTGTGGCCCCCATGCCATGCAAGAGCATCCAACTCATACCAGTTGGCTTTAGTGGGGAAACCCTATCTATTAATATTAACCACATCTTAATGTCTATGACTCTACATGTAACACTATCTTGTCTCTACATGAACTCTAACCAGTTGGCATGTTCTTGAATTTATGTGAGCACACAGGCTTGTCCATCACTCCAAGAAGAGCAGGATTTATGATGCAAGGTTTAATTTGATCACAGTTCTCTCTGTTGATCTCAAAATAATTCATGTGTCACTGCGACCTATAAAACTTAGGTTAGTTTTATAGTTAACTAAGAACCATAACACTATTCTTTTTATTACTTTGAAAAAGGATAGCTCAGTAATCTTGAACAGAAGTTAAATATGGATGTTGTTTCAATTTTTCATGACAAAAAGTTGGATGGGTCTTTCAACTAGTGCGGGGGATCTTCCTATGAATTTCAAGGGGGTAAGTCTAGGAATGCTTTGATATGGTTAAAGACTTTAAAGTTGGGTGGATCATTTCTAAGAAAACTTTGCGATAAATTCTCTGACATTTCCTCCCCTGCCCCCCAAACATGCAAACACACATAACAGAGAGGGAGGGAAGCAGAAACTGTGACATTGATGACACAAAACAGATCTGAATGGAGGGAAAAAATTCCATGTAGTTGCTTGTTACCTCTCTTTGCTTTGTAACTTCACTAGAAAATGCACCCTCTTGTATATGGTCCTTCTAAGCATATATTTCTTTGAGAAGTCCACCCTCGTGTATGTGGACTTTTGCTTTGAATTTATGTAATTCCAAATTTTAAACTCACAGTTCTGTTTATTTGAAGGGTAAAGGCAAAAACAAGTTCTGTCAATATACTATCTTCCAACTGTTCTGCTCCTTCCACCTGTTGCTAGGGAAAAAGTTTCATGGAAGAGAGTGTTGAAGGCTGATCATCTTAGCAGGCAATATTCCTCCTTTGGAGATTTTTAAGGGAGAATTTTAAAAAGTTCATCGAACTTGTTTTCCTGAAACATATAATTTTCAATGCAGTATCAGCAGGGGGCATGAGACTTGAACCTGTAACTTTCAATGGGGGTTTTCCAGTAGAGGTGTTATTATATAGAACTCTTATTAGTTTGTTAACTGCATGTGCACATTGTAAAGCAAGCCATATTCTACCTTAGAAAGTATGCATTCATGAGAATTGTAATGCACCTTCCAACTTGTATTCTGTCCAATGTTGGATTTGGAGCTTTCAGTTCATCCCAATTTCTCCAGTCACGGGCACTGAACACTATCAAAGTACTTGTTAATCTATCCAACCTATATTTTATTTCTTCTTGAATTTTCTATTCGAAAACAACTGAAATTTCTATAGGGCCATAGGTTGGTATATCAGCTTTTTATCTTGGTATTTACTGATTCCCACATTTGGCCAAGAGTGTGCACCTCTGCCAATCAGTACCTTGTGTGGTTTATTGTAGAATTCAACTCAATAATGCATTCAATTATCTCTTTACCATAGCTTATAAGTTGACCAAGAGGTATTGCATGCCAATGAGTACCTCTTCCCAATTATGTTTACCCCTTAAAATTGCTTATATCTATGTCTGCTATTTTATGATATCACCTTTAAGTGAACCTACTAGGCAAACTGGTATTTTTCTGTTGTTTATCTATGTCTGCTTATATCTATATGTTTCTTTACTGTTTCCTAATTTTCTTGCTATTTCTCTGCTGTTTCCTAATTTTGGATTTACTTTTCCTGCTGTTATGGTATACTTCCATATACCATCTACATTCCCTTTCTTTTATTCCTAATTTCTGAGTTTTTTTCTATTTCAACAACTAATGTAAAGTATCATACATCAGTATTCTTTTCCAGGTTCTACAAAGCATAATTAAAATCTCTTAAGCATATATAGGGAACTTAATATATTTTTTATTGGTAAGATCGTAGATTTGGGTACTAGTACTAAAGTGTGGGTACCGGTACCCGTTGCTTCCAGATTTGGGTACCGGTGATATTAAGTATTGCGTCGGGCTTCCTAATTTTTTTTGCATTGGGGATATTAAATATTGCATCAGGGATCAGAGGTGATTTTATGTTTGCATCGGTGATATTAAATATTGCATCGAGGATCAGAGGTGATTTTGTGTTTGCACTGGTGATATTAAATATTACACAAGGAATATTTATATTTTGATCCGGTGATCAAAGGTTTTTTGGGATTGCACTGGTGATTAAATAGATTGCACCGGTGATATTAAGTATTGCGTTGGGGTTCCTAATTTTTTTTGCATCGGGGATCAGAGGTGAATTTGTATTTGCACCGGTGATATTAAATATTGCATCGAGGATCAGAGGTGATTTTGTGTTTGCACTAATGATATTAAATATTGCATAAGGAATATTTATATTTTGATCCGGTGATCAAAGGTTTTTTGGGATTGCACTGGTGATTAAATAGATTACACCGGTGATATTAAGTATTGCATCGAGGTTCCTAATTTTTTTTGTATCGGGGATATTTTTCAAGTAGATTTGCTAGGCTAGCCAATAAAGGTTTCAGAAGTAGATCATGTGCTAAACACCAGGCTGCAAATTAACTTTCCTGGTTAATCAAACATATTACATGATGATGCAGGACCCTTGCAAAGTTGCTGTTGCAACTGCTGCACCTGTTGATGCTGCTGGACCTATTCCTTTTCCAGATCAACCATGATGACGGTGGCAAGTTGGAACCGTCACCAAAGCCCTATGCTTCGGGGACGGTTCCACCAAAACCATCACTAAAGGCTCGTGAAGAAAGCTGCTGCGCCTACCTAACAGTGCGCTTTAGTGATGGTTTTGTGTGGAACCGACACCGAAGCTTAGGGCTTTGGTGACGGTTCCACCTACAACCGTCACCAAAGCCCCATGACAGAAGTTGTAGAACGTAGCTAACGGTGGGCTTCGGTGACGGTTTTGGGTGGAACCATCATGGAAGCTTAGGGATTTAGTGACGGTTTTAGTTGAACGGTCACCAAAACCCTGCGGCTTTGGTGACGGTTTTGGGTGGAACTGTTACCAAAGCCTTTGGTAATGGTTTTGCATGGAACCGTCACCAAAGACCCTTCCGCAACGCAACTTTTGCTATTGTTAATTGGTGACGGTTATGAGTCATTTGGTCATGGTTTTTAACCATCACCAAAACCCAAATTTCTTGTAGTGACTTGCCAGCCATACCACCCTAGATAGTTCATTAGCTACCCAATTTCCAAAGAAACCGTCAAAAAGTGAGTCAGTGCAAAAAGTGTGTAGATGCTTTAGGCTTAAAGTCCCCTCAAATCAGAGGGCGGGTTGATAAGTAGTATACTTATCACCCCAATTTATTTACCGAATTAAAATAAGATTGACTTGGCGAGGACTCGAGACTAAGTCCACATTCGAGTGGACACTCGGGCTAATTAAGCCTGAAGACCTGAAGAGTCTAGGTGTTTAAGTCCTCTCATATCATTTCCTAAAGTTAATAATGCTTAAAAGCCTAAGTTCTTTTCTCCTAATTCTATTTTCTTTTTCTTTTTTTTTTTGTCTTTTTGAATTTTTTTAATAAGAAACTAAAAGAAATTCTACGGAGTTAACAAAATGATTTCAGGATAAAGTATCCACCCCCCCATGCCTAAATGATGTAATGTCATTGTAAAAATAGAGACATGAAAAGGGTGGAGTAAATAGAATATCACCTGAATTTCGTGACAACCCGATTAGCTCTGTAGAGAGAAGAGAGTATACACATGTGCTAAGTTTTATGCTTTAGCTAGGCATAATATACATACAAAGAAGTTGGGAATTCACAAGTGCGGGTCAGAATCAAAATCAAAAGGTTGATCTTGAAACCTGTCAACAGATGTCCACAAACGTGGACCAGATTATGATGCAGACCCATGCCCCAGGGTCGAGTGGTTCTAAGGTTTTGGATGAAAATCACCCAGAACCTAAGATTATTATGTTTGCGGGGCTGGGCCTACAGTTTTGTAGTGTGCAACCCAAGATCAAAGTGTCGGACAACAGGTAAAGATGGTTCAATAGGTTTGGATGTTCACTTAACGTTCAGCTCAGAAAAATAATTAGTTATTTCGAGCTTAGGTTGCATGTGAAAGATATCGTAAGGGTCTTGGTAGAAAGTAGGTGGTTTTAGGTCCATAGGTACCCTTAGATCCAAACTCAAAGTTCCCTCAGAATTAACCTCCCAAATTTTTAATTCCAATTTCCTATCCTCCGAAATCAATGTTTCTGGGACCTCTAAATTGTTGTACACCCCATCTAAAGTACCCAAGTCCAACAATTGTGGCTCAATCAGGATTGACTTGGGTCTGGTAATCTCAAGAATATCATAATTCAGCTCTTCAGGGTGTGGTTGAACAATGGGACTGCTGATTGAATCATCAGGATTCAGATCCTCCAAGTTAGCCCCAACTGAATTAGAATCTTCAATTGTCGGGCTATCAAATGGTTTGTCATACTCCTTGAGCCCGTTTGTCTCACTAAAATCGTTTTCCTTAACTTCAAGTGAGACATCACTCAGAGATTCCTCACCCTCAGAATAAAAGAATTCTTGATACTCATTTATATATGTCTCGAAATCATATGTCATTTCATGGTCCATGGAGACATGTTTTTCATCGTTCCTTGGGTCAGGGATCTTGGGTGAATTAATCGATTCATCATCCTCAATTGTTTACTCTAGCCCAACCTGGTCATCTCCAATCTCATAATATGTATCCCCCCCGATAGGCACCTGAGAAGGTTCAGACATTGGCTCTCCTGAAGGGGGTTCATCTTGAGAATCATCCCAAGATTGGACTAGGGCAACCACAAATTTCATCCTCAACCTTGACAACTTCCTAATAAGAAACTCACCCAGGTCCTGATGTAAACACATTTACACTACTTAAGATGTCTATTTATGCATGTTCTTAAGCATAGGATTGCATTTCATGATATAAATATTGCATAACATGCATCATCTAGCATTTAGAGTAGTTTGAATAAAATGGAGGTTAATTGTCTCCTTTTATGTGCTTGGACAGGGAAAACATTTTATCGGGGCCTCAGATCAAAGATCCAACCGTATGGATGTGATCAGGGTGACGATTGGAGTTCAACAACTCCAAGATCGCCCTAATCAGGCATCCGTAGCATCAGATAGTGATCGGGGAACCCTAGAAGATCAAGGGCCAGGATGGTGTAAATCCACTATTCAAATGACAAATCCGACTGCACGGATGAATTCGGATTGACGATTGCAGCCCAGCGATGCAAAAATCAAGTCAATCCAACATCTGTGGCACCATCTACAACTTCCAGAAGATGGACGGCCAAGATGGCGCCACGTGGCACCATCCCGGTCACCCAAACGGCCGCATGCAATCTCTGAAGGCCCAGCACCTACTCGCTCTCCGCCGTTGGATCTCAATCCAACGACTGTGGTCAGCCGCACCTAAAAGCGCCTGCTCGACCATCCGCGCCTCGTAGCGCAGCGGTCGAGCGTGCTTACGCGAGCTGCGGGCGCGGGTTCGAGCCGCAGTGAACGGGAGGAAGGCGCGAGCGTGCGGGCGATGGCGGGCGTTGGATCGCGATTGGACGGCCGTCTGCTCTCAATCGAGATCACGCGCTATTGCACGCGTGGCATGGACGCCCAATCGTACGCGCCAGGCGGGCGTAGCAGAGGGCAGAGATGTGTCCTAAGCCGTCTGATCTCGCGATCGGACAGCTGAGATCTGAAGTACGTGGGTGTAGGCATTGAAGAAGCGGGCAGCTGAGGAGCTGCGCGTGGGCGTGGAAGCTACGCCCACGTTGGGGGCTTTAGTGACGGATTTATCCGTCACTAAAGACCCCTCATTTATTATTTTAAAGTTGTAATGACCATTTTGCCCCCACTCCTTGCAACTATAAAAGGAGACCCCCTCCATACGAAATTCTCATCCCTTCCTTCTCTTCTCTACCTCTCCAAAGCTCAAGAGAAGCTTGTCCCACACCCGAGATGCTTCTCGCGAGATAAAGTCCAAATTTTCGTCCCCCTTCGAAAGTGGATCCCGCGACGACGACGGCGTGCTGCTCCGTTCCCGTTCTTCTGCTTCATCCTCCTTCATCCAAGCGTCGTCTCGTCTGGCTCGTCCTCCAAGAGACCGTCGAGGAGGATTTCTCTCTCCCTATTCTTTTTACTGCTTTTTAGTATAGATTTACTGCTTTCTAAAGTAGTTATGTTCGTCTTCCAAGCGACTGTCGAGGAGGACATTTCTCCTTTCATTCTTTTAATGCTTTCTAGAGTAAATTTATTGCTTTCTAGTGCAATTATTTTATGCTTTCTATTTGTAATGAACAATCTTCTTAATGATAAATTCTTTGTTTATTTTACATCTCATTTTGATTTCTATGTGTAATATTCTCTCTCTCTCTTACCCTCTCTCTCTCTTCTATTATTGTAAATAATTAGATAGTTTTAAATTGAATTACTTCGTGACAAATAAAAAGAACGCGTAGTTTTTAAATCCCTGTGTTCGACCCGGAATTTTCATTTCGGTATAAATTTTATTTGTTGAACATGAATTCTTCACTTTCAAACTACAACGACAAGTTTTCCAAAACCAAACACGTTAGCGTAGCGATTCGTACGTTCAACTAACATTTTGGAGCAAATCAAATAAAGAGCTACTTAGCTCATCAATCATTTTTATCATAAGCTTCAATGCTTCAGTGAATGGTGTTGGATGAGCTTCTAAAGATTGTATAGTGTTCCTTAAATTAGCCAACACCCTATCCTAGATCTGGTTCACCTGAATCGACTGGTTCGGTTCAGGTTTGGGTGGGTTCGGGTTAAATCTAGGGGAGTCAAGATGTCGAGGTTCTCGGGTTCCTCCCTGATAGTAGGTCATCTCAGGTTGTTCAAAGAATGGTGGTGACCTGTATTCAGTGAAATACTGGGGAGGGTAAGTGTTATAATCATCATATCCTTTCTGATTGAAGATCGGGTTGGTTTGGTCATCAAAGGATGGAGATCTATAATCATTGTAGCTCTGGAAGGATAGTAATCATAGTCTTGTTGTCCAGGGTTAGGCCTTGGATATTGAGGTCCGTATTCATATCCCCAATCAAAGTCATCCTGGCTAGTGGATGGGTAATTACAAGTCAAGTCGGAATAGTAATCATCTTGGGGATAAGTGGTGGTAGGAGGATAGGATTGGAAATGTGTAAAAGATGTGGAAGGATACATTTTGGAGTAGGTGGAAAAATAGAAGAGAGAAAGGTGCCCTACAGTACAATCAACCAAACCTGTCCTTATGTGGGTAGCCTAAAGACCTACAGACTCCTAGGACCCATCTTGAGATTATAAACGATTTGGTTTACTTTTATCCGGTCAATCCAACCAGTTAGAATGAGGGACTGGGGAGAAGGATCTTCCTTTGGCTTGCACCTCTGATTCCTAGTATACCCCCCAGCTGTGGTCGTTTGACGCTACTCCCCTAGTTAGACATCAGATGGACCAGCAGAAGCAGATTAATCAGAAAAAATTCAGTCTGAGCCCCGAAGAGTGAATCAATCCTTAGGGCCAATGTGTACTCAGTTTTAGTTAGGCTTGGGATGATTGTGCTCTTGGAATGTAATAGGCCCTTTAGATGAGTTGTGCCCTAAATGATTAGTTAAAATGTGTGTGCGTGCACAACCAGAGTTTTCAAATAAGGTTATTTGATGATGTGCCTTTTAGGGTTCAACCTTGTTTAGTAGCTTTTAGGGTTTAATCTTGGTATATTCAATCAAGTTTAGGAGAACACTCCAAGTTTTGGAAGCACTGGTGATGATATATTCCTTTAGAAATCAGATAAAAAATGTGGAGTGCCTAGTTCAACCCTAAGAATCAACCCTAAGTGGAAAGCTGCTTGATGAATCGCATTTATTTTGAGTGGTGCGGCCTAAACAGTTCAAGCAATTGGCCTATTGCACCACTTAGTTAAGGCACACAGAAATGTTTGACTTATTCAGATTTCTACTCACTTATTTCTGTGTTGAGTTAAGTGTACCGGGTCCACAGCTCAGATCCCAGTTAAGTGGTAGAATAGATGTGATTGTGCACCTTAGGGTGAAAAGTTGTGGGTGTTAAGTGTGTAGCTTTCAGAAATTCCCACAAGAGAAGAGTTTTTTTTTATATATATGTGAGGGTGAGATGAGTGGAGGTGACAAACAAACAACCAAATCTATCCTAGGATTTATAAAAAGCACCTAAGTTGATTTGTGTTTGAGTTATTAGTGTGGTGAAATGAACTAGTGGGTGGGGGTGGTGGGGATAAACTTACAAAACCTTCACTGCACTTTTCTCCGATCTAACTGCTTTGGCCCGCCTTAGATGAGTACCTGCAATCACAGTAAGATCAGAGAAAAAGTCAGGTAAGGGGGAAAAACACGAAAAAAAATCAAAGAGCGTTGCCACCCCGGCAACAGCGCCAAAATGATGGGGGCGCGCTTCGCGAATTAAAAATCTGGGTTTTGGAGGACCCGTCATCGTAGCTCGCAAAATGCGTCTATCAGATAAAATTTATAATCGAAACTCGAAAAGTGAGTCCCGGGTTGAACATAGGGAGGTGAACGTTTGGTTTTATAAAAATCTGCATTCCTCTTTTATTTGTTTTTGGTCGTTTTTTATCTTTTCTAATTTTTTTGGTATTTTTATTAGGCAAGAGATTAGATTGATGAAAACTTTATCTACTTGCAAAAATATAAGAGAGAGAGGGAGAGAGAGAGAAATAATCATCTATTTATCAAGAATTGTTTGTTACAACTATGAAAGTGGAAAATCTACAGTATGAAAGCGTAAAAAGATAGAAAGAGGTGAGAGAAATCCCCCTCGACGGTCGCTTGGAGGATGACTCGCTCTGACGTCGCCTAGAGGAAGGTGGTGAGGAGCAGGACGAAGGAGGACGGAGCCAGAGGACGAGGCAGGACATCGTCGCGGTGAAGATCTTCTTCCCGAAGGGTGGTGAGAGGATGGCCACGGGATGTTCCACGAATGGGGATGAGGGGAGGGAAAGCTATTTGATTTTCTACTCTAAAGAAGCATCCTGGGCTTGGGACAATCTCTCTCTAGAGCCTTAGAGGTGGTGAGAGGAAGAAAGGAAGAGATGAAGAAAAATGGAAGGGGTAGGGGTCCTTTTATAGTGGAGGAAAGAATCAAATTTGTATATAGGACATTTAGTGACGGTCATAAACGTCGCTGAAGATCCGATGCAAACGTCGCTGAAGATAACCCACGCGCCTACGCTATTGTTGTGTTGGCACGCGCTCCACGCATCGTGTTGCTCGCCTCCGCGTGCTACGTGCCTGTGTGCGCTGCCGTTGCGAGTGCACACCCACCTGCGCTGCTGTGTGCGTGTGGTGGTGCATGCATGCGCATGGGCGACCTGGGTTGCACCATGTGGTGCGATCTGGGCTGTCCATCTTCTTTTTGTTGTAGGGGCTGCTACAGAGGTCGGATTGAATCAATTTTCACGCCGTTGGGCTATGATTGTCGACCTGAATCCATTTGCACAGTCGGATTTGTCATTTGAAGCTCCAAATTATGTTACCTAGTCCCTTGGCCGTTGATCTTCCTTAGATTGCATATGATGCTACGGGACTCTGATCGGGGTGATTTTGGAGGCGTTGGACTCCGATCGTCGTCTTGATCAGATCCATATGGTCGGATCGTCAATCTAAGGCTCCAAAATAAATATCCTTCTCTCCTGACCACAAAAAGGATGCAATTAACCTAAATTATGTACAACTACTCTAAATGCAGAATGATGCATGCTATGCAATATTTATAACATGAAATGCAAATCTAAGCCTAGGAACATGCATGAATAGACATTTTACCCTCAATAATTGTGTCTACATCACATACCATATATACGTAGCATATTTTATTTACACATACGTTTTGCATATTGTTTTGCATATTGTGTACGGCATTGCAGTAATGACATGAGCTCAATGACAACTCAGAAGCAGTTACAGGTGATTTCTGTCCATATACACTAGGCCTTATTTCTTTTATTCATGCATGAGGACATGCAAACACTTAGGCATGGGGGGTAGTCCATAAAAACTAAAAATTTCTGCAAACAATTGGGGGATTAGATTGCTTTATCAAGAGGTTTTATTAGATAATTATTCTTTAGTAGATTCCGAGACTTAGAATCCGGTATAATTTCATACGTGCATGTAGAATTTGCAATGGATCCATAGTGAAAATCGATAGACATCTCTAGTTTGTCTCCTAAACCCTTGGACAGCAATCAGGGAGTTAAATGAACCATCTTCTAGTAGATCCACCAAAACATATGTGAGATGAGAGTAGAGAGTCTACTAGTGCTCTAAGGCTAGTGTAAGGAATCTTTAATCTTTAATAATTGAATAATGATACTCAGAGATGGGCATAGTTTTCGCTCTCAGTTCTTGTGTACTACATTTGTGAGAAATTTCATACGAGAGCCACCAAATAAGGCAAAAACACAGAGAGCAGGTTCTGATAAAACTAGGACTAAGGTGGATGGTCATGACCGTCCTCTACGGATCCTTAGCTGAAGGAGGGTATTGATGTTAAGGTCAGAAATACGTCATCTTATCCATTCCCTACCGGGTGCCGAGACTAGGCACTTCCACCAAATAAGCCACCTGAGATCCTCTTGGTCACCCCCAAAAATCTTAAATAATGCCTTGTGAATAAAAGTATGTATGTCATGTTGAATTGTTTCATTATGTTATGTTGGTAACGACATTGTGCCAGCATATATATATATAAAGCATACAAAAGGGATATTTTCTTGTAAGGAAAAAAAATGTTTTGTTAAGAAGTTTGAATTATGTAAGTTAAAATGTTTTGAGGCAAAAAATACCTACCACCCTCACGAACCACTAAATATAGCCTAAACCTATTTTTCTGTATTTCTAACTGCTTGAATACGGGCTGAGGAGTCTGACTTAGTCGTAGGGTTATTAGAACCTAATTAAAGTGTAATGCCCTGTAAGACCACCAAATACAGTTGCAAATCTAGTAAGATGTGAGCTCAAAAAAAAAAAAAAAAGAAGAAAAAGTGAGAGAGAAAGAGAGAAAAGTACAAAAAATTAAAGAGAGCATAGTTTTCTAGCCCTACTCTAAGTTAAGTTATTCAATAATCTAATAATCTAGATTCTGAAATACTAGTCTCTATGTAGCACTAGAAGCAAGTGAGCCACCAAATACAAATCCAGTTAACTCAGACGTCTTCTAAATAAGCCAAAAGCCGAGGCTAAAATCAGAGAATATTTTATATCCCCAAGAGAAGAGGTTTACCTATCCCAATAGAATTTTATTAGGGGGCAAGTACAAACTTTAAATGTGTATCGACTCTTCGCTTGGATCCATTGCAGAAGTTACAACATCATATGTACATAGTTATCTGGATTTTGAATTTTTGGATGAAATAAAAATAAATAAACCTTTAATTAAACTCTTGATAAAATGCATTTAGTCTTGCACTTGCTAGGGGCTAGCAAGATTTAGGCATGGGAGTATGATTGCACAGCAATCATAGGCCTTAATTTGCCTGAATTAAGCTAGAACTTAGCTTAACAAGAACATTTTGCATGCATATGCATTGTATTCTACATCGTAGTTGATATATGTGTTTTATGCATAAAACTATACTATTTGAGAGGTATCACTCATTGCAGGTAATTCAGGGCTACGGATGACCGAACAATTGCATGGATCTGCTCGGAACTACGACGGGAGTCTAACGCTTCCAAGATCGCATCAATCAGACTTCTGTAGCACCTTAGGGAATCCAGAGAAGATCAAGAGCCAAGAGGAAAATTAAAGAAGATCTGAACCTCAGATGAAAAATCCAACCACACGGATGGATCCGGATCGATGTTCGTAGCCCAACGACGCAGAAATGAATTCAATCGGAGGCCTACATCACCAGATATAAGGAAAAGAAGATGAGCGGCCATGATGGCACCACGTGGCACCATCACAGCCACTCCCTCACCACCGCCCCATCTAGGAAGGACGCACCGCACGCTGTGGACCGTTGGATCTTCATCCAATGGCCACGAGCGCGGCATGTCACCCGCCCAAATCGGATAAGCATAAATAGAAACAAACAAGTATATATAACAAAAGGTTTGCACAGTGCGTTGGCTCACGCTCGTACACGTAAGCACGGGACGCGGGTTCGAGCCGTGTGCTGTACGAAATTGAAGCGACATTGACTGTGCAGGCGCGTGCAGGCGCAATTGCGTGATCGGAGGGTAGAGGTGCAACCACATGGCGCGATCAGAGTGCACTATGGGCGGACGAGCGATCGCATGCGTTTTGATAGATTAGGAAGGCAAGGTAAGTGCACGTAAGCTGTCTGATTGTAAGATCGGACGGCTGAGGTTGAAGCGCTCAGAAGAGGCGAGCGGTGAAGGCGAAAATGCAAAGGGTGCACGCGGGCGATCTTCAGTCGTGCGATGGAGGATCGACGCTCCATGGAGCACCACGTGGCAGCATCAGAGCGAATTGAGAGAAAAAGAAGGATTTGGAAGGCTTTTGTACGAGATTAAGGGCTCTAAATGCCCTCTTTACCCCCCACCAAAGCTATAAAAAGAGACCAAAGGGCCCCCCCTTTGAAGGCATGCCCTTCATTCTCTTCTTCTTCCTCCTTCAACCTTTCTTTCTTCTTCCCACCTTCTCTGCATCCCCATTTGAAGCGTCTCTTGGGCCACTCCGATGGATTGTTGCTGCTCCTCCCAATCTCTCCAAAAGACCACCACGAACCACCCGTGGTGCCCTTGTTCTATTACAGCAGTAGTTTGTTTTATGTTTTATTCAAATACATGTATCCAGTTTATGTTCAATCTCTTCTTGTGATATAATTATTGTGATTGATTGTTCCTTTTACTTAGCCTTTATATTTAAAATAAATGCATGAAATCAAAAGTGCTTTCTACCTCCCTGTGATCGACCTGGACTCACCAGTTCCATTAATTATTTGCTCGAGACATATTTCGCACTATACTGCAACACGTTCATCTTTTACGTGATCTACGCCGTGAACACCCCCCCACTAGTTTCATTTTGCCACATCAATAACTAAGACCTAATCTACTTAGGTGTTTGCATAAACCCTAGGATAGAATTTATCTATCTTGTTTGTCACCTCCACTCATTTCACCATCGCATTTTTTTTTTTAAAGCAACTTCTGAGACAAATCAACATACACACTACGTACACCCACATTTGAGGCACATAACCTAACTTGATTTTTATCTACTCAATTGGGATTCTGACTTGTGAAATCGGTACATGCAATTCAACACATAAAGGAGTAGAAATCATACTAGGTTAATCACCTTTTTTGTGTGCCCTAATCGGTGGTGCATCTAGGCCAGTTGATTGAATTGTTTGGGTTGCACCACTTAATCTAAAAGGAATTCATTTTGTAGCTGCCCCATAGGATTCAATAATTAGGTCAAGCCAGGCACTCCATATTTTCTTGATTTATGAAGGAAAATACTTGAACTTGTGATTTAAAACTTGGTTTGTCTCCTATAAATTTGGTTGAATCTATTTAATATTTGAACCCTAAAAGCTATTAAGCAAGATTCGAACCCTAAAACTCACTTCAGTATCAATAATCTTGCTTGAAAACTTTTTATTTTAGCACATACACACATTTTCAACGAATCATTAAGGGTGCAACCCATTAAGGGCCTATCACATTCCGAAAGTACTAAATATCCCAAGCCTAACTAAAATTGATTAGACGTTGGCCATAAGGACTGATTCGCTCTTCGGGGCCTAGATTGAGATTGTTGACGATTAACCTGCTTATACTAGCCAATCTGATGTCTAGCTAGGAGAGTAGCATCAAATGACCACTGTTGAGGGGTACACTAGGAACCAGAGGTGCAAACCAAAGGAAGAACCTTCTCCCTAACCCCTCCTTCTAACTGGTTGGATTGACTGGATACAAGTAGAGTAAATCGTCTATAATCTTAAGACGGATTCTGAGAGCCTATAGACCTTTAGCTACCCAACCTAAGGACAAGCTTGTATTTTTTGTGCTGCAGGGTTCCTTCTCTTCCTCATCCTTCCGACTTCCTTCTAGTCTATGCTTGGAAGGAGGTCATTGAACCCTCGTCTGGAAGGACCTTTAGACCATTCCCGGAGGCAGAGGTTGAGTTATGGCCAAGCAGATCCCATGACTGATCAACAACCACCTCCCCCACCCTCGAACTAGCAAGAGCTAATTCAGAGGTAGTTGGAAGAATTGCAGCAGATGCAGCAATGGTTCCAATGAATGTATGGTTAGGGTGCTCGGCCCTTGAAGGATTTCTATGATTCTTCAAACTATGGGGAACGTCCTGACATCATGATTCCAGTCGGAGACGTAGAAATCAAGCCCCAAGTCTTAAGTTTGATTAAGCATTTCCATGGGCTTTGCTCGGAGGATACATTCCAGCACTTGGAGGATCTGACCACTTTGGTTTAAACCATCAAAGTGAGGAATGTGAACAAAGAGAAAATGATCATGAGGCTCTTTCTCCCATTCACTCAAGGATAAGGCCGCACATTGGTATCGTACCAATGGAAGACCGATTGCTACTTGGACAGTTTTGAAATTAGCCTTCCTGAAGAAATTCTTCCCAATTGGGCGAACCAATGTGTTGCAATGAGCAATTACCACTTCTGCCCAGCGGCAAGGGGAACCATTTCATGGGGCCTGGGAGCGATTCCAGGATCTGTTGCGGAAGTATCCACACCACGAGGTGCCTAAATGGAAACTTATGCAGATTTTTTATCACGGGTTGAATGATCAACTTCGTAATCATGTGGATGCTTCTTGCGGAGGCAATTTCCTCAACAAAGATGCAGATAGCGCGTATGATTTGTTTAAGAAAATGAGTGAAAACTCTTTAAACCATGCCTCCATGGAAACCTTCAACCGATCCCAACAAACTAGATCAAATGCCAATGAGGTCCAAGATTCTCATACATTTGATATGGAATTGATCTGCAAGAAATTAGATAAGGTGGATCCGGTTGCTAAACAGATGGAATAGTGGATGTCTAGCAACTCTAATCTTTCTAGATCCACTCAATCTCAGGGCTCAGGATTCCATTCTTCGCAAGCTCCTACGGGACGAGAGTTTGTGAACCAATTGGAGTCTGCTCGACCTTCGGGCCAGCTCTTCTTGGAACCTTATGGGTTCCAAACTAGGGCCTTTGATCCAAGTTTTTCTGCTCCATCCTCATCTTATGAGGATGTTCATGTTGTACAGGAGAATGTTGGGTCCAACCCTAACGCGAATTCCTACAATCCTGGTTGGAAAAATCACCCTAACTTCTCTTGGAAAGATCAGGGGTAGTAGACCCAATATTGACCCAACAATTATGTACCAAAAAAACCAATGGGTCAGGGTCCTGTATATACTCAGTTGCCCACAAATCAAGTTAATCAGCCCATGTGGAATGCTCAACAACCTGCTGGGCAGACTAATTTAAACCTGAAGATGGTAGAAATGCAAGGGTCAATGCTCTAGTTCATGCAACAAATGAAAACTTCACTGGACACCTTGCAATCCGGACTTAGTGCAAACAACCGATAGCCTAGATCTCTACCATTACAACTTGTACCAAACCCAAGGAATGTACAAAACTAAGGTGTTGGGCCTCAAGGGTTTGGTAATGGTGGGGAGCCCCATGCTCAAGCTCATGCTATCTATCAGGCTACCCCAGCTCCTCCTGGAGCGAACCAAGTTCCCACCATAATCAACCGGGAGCCTCCTGTTTTGCCCAACCCTCCCCAAGGCACTAACCAACAGCATTTTGCCACTGCAAATACCATCACCTTGAGGAGTGGTAGTAGACACAAGGGACCTACCCAACCCCATGTCAACACTATTAAACCCCGTAGTAAGAATTCTAGACTCCCAACAAGAATGTGATCAACAAAACATCAGAGTCTGATTTGGGAGTATGTTGTTGTTGTATGGGCAAATAGAAAAAGTTAGAGGAGAAATTGGAGGAAAGGATGTCCTTACTTCAGGCTTTTAAATCGACAATCATTTTACTCCTCGTGGCTATCAGATCAATCCCTGCCTATGCCATAGGTTTACTAAATTCATATAAAGAAAAGAGTAGATAGGAGAGTAGTCTTGTCTGATAACATAAGCACACTGATCTTAAACAAGCTACCTCCTAAGAAGCAGGACCCGAGAGCCCGTTGATTTCCTGCATAATAGGAAACAATACTTCTGACCTGGCCCTCCTTGACTTGGGTGCTTCCATTAATATGATCCCCACCCCACTACATATGGAACTAGGTCTAGGCTACCTGAAACACATAGACATAACCTTGCAGTTAGCTGATAGATCCCTTACAAAACCAAGGCATCTTTTGGAGGATGTTTTAGTTAAGGTTAATGATTTGCATTACCTTGCTGACTTCAAGGGCCTGGACATGGAAGCACCAAAACAGCTCAACCACACCCTGATTATTTTGGGAAGATCTTTCTTGGCTACCGCCAAGGCAAGGTTTGATTGTGAATCGAGAAATATAGAAATGACCACTGGGAATAAAATAAATCAATTTAATATGAGGTCTCAAAGAAGGATAAAATTAAGTGTGGTTTGATGGAGGAGCTTGGTAGAATAGGGGAGGTATGACCATACATACCTTAGACAAACTTTTAAGGGCTAACTCAACCCAAACTCAGGATGAAAATCACACGGTTGTAGGGATAATTGAGGACAATGAAGTCATACAACAAACTGTGGCAACCTGGGATGAGGATGATAATCATGAAATGGGAAATATGTTGGATGATTCACATGATCAAATTAAAACCCAGCAATGTCCTTATCCTAAATTTTTAGAGTTTGGGGTTCAACTTTTGGGTGGGAATCATGAGGATCAGGATGGTTGGATTAAGCACCCTGATTGGGAGGATGGAATTGAATTTTGGGGAGAAACTCTTGAAACATTAGGTATTTTAGAGTACCCACAAACCCCCAACACATCACAAAACCCTCATCGTCCTTGTTCACCCAACCATTGCACAATTTCTATATCCACCCACACCTCCTTTGTACTGAATCAATAAAACTCCTATTGGAGACCATTTGGGCTCTCCTTGCACCACCAGCTTGCCACTTTCATTGATCATCTCTTTGGCAAGCCCATCTTCACTCTCCGGGACCCATATCTAGGGGCTTAGAAACTGTATTATTGCAGCCTTAATGTTAGTTATTTTTGATTGAGAACATCGCCTAGCTAAAGGCATGAAACTCAGCACGTGTAAAGGCTATTTCAAGCTGACCAGAATCTTATGGAAACTAGGTGCTATTCTTCCAATTCTGCTCTGCTGCATGCTTTCATTTTAATAATGAGGTCATTGCATTAACTAAGCATGGGGGAGTGGATATCTTATGAAATAATCATTTTGTCAGCCTGTAACGGTAATTTTCTATTATTTTATTAAAAAAAACTTGAATCAGGATAAGAAAACTTAGGAGTTAGGAGTTGCAAACTTTAGGAATTGATACTTTAGGACTATGACACTTAGACTCTTCAGGTCTTCAGGCTTAATTAGCCTGGGTGTCCACTCGAATGTGGACTTAGTCTCGAGTCCTCGCCAAGTAATTTTATTCTAATTTGGCTAATAAATTGGGGTGATAAGTACACGACTTATCAACCCGCCCTCTAATTTGAGGGGACTTTAAGTCTAAGCATTTACACACTATTTGCACTGACTTACTTTTCGGTGATTTCTTCGGAAATTAGGTAGCTAATGAACTTTCTAAGGTAGTATGATTGGCAAGTTATCGTAATTAACAGCCTATTGGCTAGTTATCTAAGGCCCAGCTACTTGACCATACTCATTCTATTACTTTTAGGTAAATCTTAGATCAGGGAAGCCACCTACTTAGAAAAAAAAATGGTACTCAAAAAAAAAAAACAAAGAAAAAGAAGAAAAAATAGAAAAATAAACCACACATTATTGCACGAGTATGGCTAGCAAGTTGCTGTGGGTAATAGCCCATTGGCCGGTTGTCCAGAGCCTAGCTCACAAATATGCACAAATAATTCCCAAAACACTTAGGGAAGAAGTAGGGAAGTAGAATAAATATGGGAGATATACACTAAGTTTGCCCTCATGTTGACCCCATAAAAAATTTTAAAAGTAGGGAGAAAGCTACTGTTCGGAAAGATAAACCTTTAAGCAGAAACTGTTAAGGTCACCTAAGGTCATAGAAACCTGAAGTCCATTTTAATGGCCGCCTAATGAGTCTTTCACTCTTTTCACAAGATGCTTAGCACTTAGAGTCCTTTTCGAGTTTTGTGTGGGTTGGGTAGCCGTAAAAAGTTATCCTGAAACTCTCAAACTCAAAAATTCCAAAAAAAGTAGAAAAGAAGAAAAAGCAAAAAAAATGTATCTTCCCTTTTCAAATAAGGCGAGGGCTTGGGTGGTTTGCATTCTAGCAGACACCGAGGCACTATCGACTTTCTGTAACCAGGTTTTGGGTTGAAATTTTCTACAGCAACCAACGAATCTCGCCTAAGTAATCAAATCCCGATTCTACTTTTATACATAGCATTTAGGTTAGTTTTGCTAGGGACCAGCAAAAAGCAAGCATGGGGATATGATAAATAGGATGAATTCATGATAAAATGCTTATTTCTGATAGTTCCTAGGCCTAGCATTGCATATCATAGTATAAATATTGCATAACATTCATTGCATTGCATTTAGGATAGTTTGTATATTCTATATATTAATTCCAACATTTTACATGGCCAGGAGACAATGCGACATCTTTACGGGCTTCGGATGAGGAATCCGACCATACAGATGGATCCGGAGCGACTATCACAGTCCGTCAACATGAAAATCACCCCAATCTGAGCTCCGTGGCACCCTCTACAAGAAGAAGAAGATAGACGGCCCAGATGGCACCATGTGGTGCCATCCAAGCTGCCCTACCTGAGCCACCGCACCCCAGCTTCATGCAAGGAACCATCACAGTCGTTGGATCTCAATCCAATGGCTAAGACACGCCCAAACATCACTTGGCCTCCTCCAAAAGCACCTTAACAAGATCTGATCACGATCATTGGATCCTCATCCAACGGTCGAGCCGCAGCTGCACCTATCTCTCCACATGACAATCGGGCACCCTTGTCACAGTGGCGCGCACCCGTTTTGCAAGGAGGAGATGTGAGATCGAGCGGGATTCGCTGCGCCCTCTTCAACTCTCGAAGAAATTGGACCGCTCGATCTTGATCGAGTGGTCAGCGTTGCACACGCGCGAGGAAGTGCCGCTCGAAGTCGCACAGATGCATGCCCAGGCAGATGCACGCCATCTGGAGCGCTCACTTAAGTCAACTGGGCGCATTATCCATCGTCCGATCTTTGCGATCACGCGATGAGTGTGATTCAAATCTCACAAGAGGCGCGATCTGCATGTGCTCCTCAGCCTCATGATCAAGACTAAATGGTCGAGATGCTTCCTCGACCAGCAGGTGTGATTTGTAATTAGGATTTCAAATCTTTGTAATACGCGAAATCACAAACGCTTTTAAATTTTTAAACCTAGATAGTGGGGTATCTAGGGTCGTCTAAGGAGGCAATTTTGTAGTTATAAATCTCTTACTTGAAATTGGAAATCACCTTTCTTTTTGTATTTTTGGACTATGAGATTTTTTTTGGGTTTTTGAAATAATAGGGGCGATTGCGAAATTGAAGTGAGAAGGTGACTACACTTAAGTTGTTGAAACTAAAACCTAAGTGACAAGCAAGTTCTCTTTCTAAGCTCACTCTAGGTACATGAAGGCCTAGAGTAATTAGAGAGAGAGTGGGTGCACACTAGGGAAAAGTAACATGATGCAACTAGAAATGCAACAAAAATTAAAGAAGGCAAAATTTTACTAAAGGAAGATATTGTTTTACAAGTAGAGGAATGCTTCTACTGAATAAAAAAAATAACAAAATAAAAAGTCAATATCCTCCTGATGATGATGATGACGATGGAAGGGTCCTTGCTCCAACTGTGGCTGCTCCCGTAGTTGAAAAGGATTCCTCCTCCTCCTTGAATTGCTCCTTTAAGGTATGTACTCTTCTTGGCAAACCCTAGATTGGGCGTGCCTTAGCTCCTCCAAAGTTGGATGGGTTTCTCCTCAAAAGCTCCTCCAAGGGTGGCCATGTACCACCCTCAAGACCTCCTCCAAAGGTCCTCCTTGCCTGGCTTCTTCCTTTGGTTGGCGTGGACACAAGAGAGAAGAGAAGGTACCAAGGGGATAGAGTGTCCCCTTAATCTTCTTCTTCTCCTTCTCTCTTGGCAATGGGCTATAGGGTAGAATATAGGTGGAAAATAATGCAACCAAAGGTGCTTTAATGGTGGTGGGTGGTAGTCTTTTCATAGGAGTGGAAGGGGGTTAAGGGTAGTTAATGGATGGACGGTTAGGATGGCTTGCAGAGGGTAGTTAGGAGATCTTAGGGTGGATAATGAGTGGCACCAAATGAGGGGATGCATGGCAATTTGGCGCCAACCCTAGGTGGGGAGTAGGGTTAAGGGTTGTTGGTGGTAGGGTTAGGCGGTGTGTAGGACATGTGTAGGGTTAGGATGGAGTTGTAGGGTGGTGCGTAGTATATGGGTGGTGGATATAAGGTGGATCCAATTGAGCGGTTGTATGAGGTGGTGGTTGGCGTGGGTTTAAGTAGAGTTGGTGCCACTTTATGTTGGTTAAGGGAGAGGGTTAGGTGGTGCCACTAGATGAAGGGTTAGGATAGGTTGTGGTGTTGATAGAGTGGTGGAGATTTAAGGTGATGTTGGTGCCAACATGAAGGGGTGTGGGTAGGAGTTTTTTGGCACCAACTAGAGGTGGTTTAGGGTTAGTTAGAGGTGGTTAAGGTTGGTGCCACCTAAGGCTTCTAGAAGGGGTTTATGTGTAGGGTGGAGATAGCCTTAGGTGGTGATGTGTAGGGTGGAGATTAAGGGGTGGTTGGTGCCATTTTGAAGGGGTGTATGTGGGTGGTTTGGCGCCAGCATGAAGAGGTGTGATGGGGTGATGGTTGATGAGGGTTGGCGCCAAAAGTAGGTGGGTTAGGTTAGGGTTTAGTTAGGGTTAAGGGGAAAGGGTGGATGCCCATGGAGGTGGAGCTAGTTGGGAGCTTAGATAAGCTAGCTAGGCTAGCTTAGCTAATAGAGTAGAGGTGGTCGAGCTAGGGTTTTATGAAGGGAGTGGAGAAAATAAATCTAGAGCTGGTGGATGCTACATCTGGAGCTGGATCTGATGAGGCAGCTTTAGGGGGAGCTCAACTACTTAGCTAAGCTACCTAATTCTTATTCTAGTAGCTAGGCTTGGGTAGTTGAGCTAAGTTGAGCTGGCATCAACCTAGCTGGAGCTAGGTTGAGCTAGAACTGCCTCAGATGAGAACTCTAGAGCTAGCTAAGCTACTAGTTGACAAGTAGTAGCTTAGCTATCATGGAGTCCAGCTGCCATGAGCTATGTGGAGCTGGAATGAGCTGGGGCTGAGCTGAGATGGACTCCTGTCAACTCAGTTGAGCTAGCTAGAGCTCCCAGTGAACTGATGGGAGCTAAGATGGGCTAGGCTCAATTAAGTTGAGTCGAATCTGAGTTGGCTTAAGCTAGGTTGAGTTGAGATGAGTTTCCTTGAGCTATCATTCAGCTAAGGTGAGCTGAATGGAGCTAACCCTAGTCCAAGGGAGCTGGTATCTAGCCATGATGAGTTGGAATTAGCTGAGTCCTAGCCTGATTGAGCTTCCTCTTCACCAATTACCTTCAAAAGTGCTAGGGTTTTAGGGATCTGTTAATCTATTTATCCCTAACACTCTAAGAAACACATTAAAAGTATAATAAAAAATGCAATGCATGCCTAACCTAATTGATGTCTAAATGCAACCCAAAAACCCATTTACGGAGTAAATTCCTAAGAGCTAGTTTTGTTTTAATGCATAAGAATGATGATAAATTGGTGTTTATCCCACCCCCATGCTCATCTTTTGCTAGTCTCTTAGCAAAACTTAAATTTCTATAAAATGGAATTTTGGGGAATTCTAATTTTTTTTCGACTTTTGAGGAGAAAGAGATTACTTGCCCTTGGTTGGTCTAAACACAAGAGGCACGGGATTTTTAAAGATAAACATTGGGATTTTTTTTCGGATCAAAAAATTAGATAAAAATGGGATCAATATATCCTCAAAAAATTCACAGATTAACCCCTTGTTAATTCAAATGACTAGAAATTTCTGTTTTCAGAATTTTCTTGGCTCTTGAATCTGATTCACAACTTGCAATAACTTTTAAAATCTTGTGTCTGTGCTTGTGAAAAGCCAACATTTGTAAGCGTGTGTTTTTTGTTTAAAACTTTTTTTTCCCTCCCCCATGCTTATTTTTAGCTTAGTCTTACAACAGATGTGTAGGGATCATCATTCCCGTTACCTTTCCTCGAGGGGGCTTTGGCACTAGTACTTCAAGATAGCATTGTCCATGACACCACCTAGGAGCTCACAACCCCAAAACACAATGTGGTGTAAAGGGGTGCTCCAAGAAAACTCAAGCTCTTGCTCTTATACTATAGATAGAGCACCGTCCAAGACACTTGAGCTGCAAAAATGTACTTTAATGCTCCATCTAAAGATATGAAATATAGATATGGAGCAGCGTAGAGGCGGTAACATGTTGACATCGCATCCTCAAAGGAGGCATTTTCCTCCTTCTCGGCGGTGGGAACTTAAACCAATGAACTGCTTCAGACTTTTACTAAGGCCAAACAAGGGGGCTTTTTCTAATTTTTAGTTATTTTTAGGTGTTGGCTTGTGTGTGAAATTTGACACAGGAAGTTTTGCATGAAATGCAAGTTTTTGAATCAGCAACTAAGCCAGGTACTTTCCATATTACAAAAGAGGATCAAGTCACCTGAACTATCATGAGTTCAGGTGGAATTTTGGAGAAGGATATCTAATTTAGTCTAAAGATAAACCCTGAAATTCTAATGATCAGATCCATATCCTTATCCCTAGTTTGTTAAAGATAAAATCCCATTGTACCAAAAGTGAGTTTACAACCTTAGTCCTGATTTCAAAATTTTCCTAAAAAAGTTTTCAACATTTTTATTTTTTTGGGTATGCAACCAGAAAACAAAAAAATGACAAGAAAAATGCATATTTTTAGATTTTGAAAATTCTAAATCGATGGTCAAAATTTTAAAAACACCTTCCTATGCTTAAGATATGCAATGTCCTCATGCATTAGGAGGGAAAGAGGGATCACCTTAGTAAAAGGCGATCGGAGTTAGGATAGTCAAAACTTGGAGAAAAGAAAGAAAAAGAAAGCAGGAAAAATGATGGGTTACCTCTCATTCAGTGCTATCTTTTACGCCATTCAGTTGGGTGTAGTGTGCATTAGTGATCAGGTGTGGTCGGGTTGGTTAAATCGAAAGATTCTGAAGGAAGATTCAGGGCATGATCCAAATAGGGCTTTAAACGTTGGCCGTTGACTTGAAAACTCATATTAGTTTTTGGATCCAAAAGATCAACAGTGTCGTAAGGATATGTTTTTAGGACAATAAAGGGGCTGGTCCATTTGGATTTTAACTTTCTAGGGAAAATACGTAATCTTGCATCAAAAAGCCAAATGCGTTAAATGACGTCAAAATGTTTTTGAACAATGTATTTAACATGAAATTTCTTTATTCGATCTTTATAAATCCGTGTGTTTTCATAAGAAAAATTATGTAATTCCTCCAATTTAGTTAATTGTAATTTTCTGTGGATACCAGCATCAGATAAATCCATATTTAATTGCTTTATTACCCAGAAAGCCATATGTTCAAGTTCTACCGGGAGATGGCATGCCTTCCCAAAAATCAGATGGAAGGGAGACATGCCAAGAGGGGTTTTGAAAGCAGTATGGTAGGCCCATAAAGCATCATCCAACTTGGTGGACTAGATTTTACGATTGGGTCTAACCATCTTTTGTAAAATATTTTTGATTTCTCGGTTAGAAACTTCGAATTGGCCATTTGTTTGGGGATGATAAGGTGTAGAAATTTTGTGATTAACCTTATATTTAGAAAGAAGGTGACGGAATTGTGAGTGAGTGAAGTGTGATCCTTCGTCACTGATAATGGTCTTTGGAACGTCGAATCTTGAGAAAATATTTTTCTTAATGAATTTGACAACCACATGGTGATCACTGGTGTGGGTAGGTATTGCTTCAATCCATTTAGATACATAGTCGACTACGACTAGTATATACAAATACCCACCAAATTTGATGAATGGTCCCATGAAGTCGATGCCCCATACATAAAAAATTTCAACCTCTAAAATTGGATTAAGGGACATCATATCCTTTCGAGTCATGTTGCTGATGCTCTGGCAATGCACACAGGATCGAAAGAAAGAATAAGCATCTTTGTGCAGGCTGGGCCAGAAGAAACTAGAATTAATTATCCTAGCTGCAGTTTTCTTGCCTGAAAAATGTCTGCCACAGGCATTGAATGACAATGTGTCAGAATATCATAGATTTTTGAACCAGGGACACATCGTCTAGTGACCTGATTGACACAAATGCGAAAAGGTCAGGCTCCTCCCAAAATTAGTATTTAATGTTAGCAAAGAACTTGTCTCGTTTGATTTTTGGCCAATCAAAGGGGATTCGTTTTGTTGCTAGGTAGGTTGTAATGGGTGCAAAACAAGGGAGGGTGTTGGCAGCTAAGATGCTTTCATTAGGGAATTGATCAAGGGGGGTCATCATGTCATTCGTCACAAGACGAGAGCGATGGTCGGCCACTACATTTGCGATCCTGCCTTATCCTTGATTTCCAGGTCAAATTCCTGGAGCAGCAGGATCCAACGGATAAGGTAGGATTTTGCATCTTTTTTGGTTAGCAAATATTTGAGTGCTGAGTGGTCGGTATATACAGTAACATGTGATCCCAAAAGATAAGATCAAATTTTTTCTAGGGCGAATACAATGGTAAGAAGTTCTTTTTCAGTAACTGTGTAATTCCGTTGTGCATCATCAAGGGTTTTGCTAGCATAGTAGATTACAACCGGCTTCTTGTTAACTCTTTGCCTTAGAACGGTCCCCACAGCAAAATCCAAGGCATCAGTCATGAGTTCAAAGGGATAATTCCAATTCGGTCCTTGTAAAATCGATGCCTCGGTAACATCCTTCTTCAACCTCAAAAAACTCTCCAGGCATTTAGCATTGAAATCGAATGGTTGGTCATTAGTAAGTAGTTGACTTAAGGGCTTGGAGATTTGGGAAAATTTTTTAATGAAATGGTGGTAGAAACCTACATGCCCTAAAAAGGAGTGGATCTGTTTCACAGTAGTGGGCTGTGGGAGCCTAGAGATGACATCAATTTTAGCTCTATCTACCGCAATTCCTTTTTTAGAAATAACATGGCCTAGGACAATGTCTTTCTGGACCATGAAATGACTTTTCTCCTAACTGAGGACGAGATTAACTTTTATGCATTTTTGGAGGGTTCTTTCAAGATTCCGAAGACAAAGGTCAAAAGAATCTCCAAAATCAAAGAAGTCATCCATAAAGACTTCCAGACATTCACCTACCAGGTCTGAAAATACTGCAAGCATACACGATTGAAAAGTCGCCGGTGCATTGCAAAGACCGAAGGGCATTCTTCAGAAAGCAAAGGTTCCGAAGGGGTAGGTGAATGTAGTTTTGTTTTCGTCCTCAAGATGGACCACTACTTGATTATAGTTGGAATACCCATCAAGAAAATAATAGTATTCGCATCCGGCTAACCGCTCGAAGATTTGATCAATAAAAGGGAGTGGAAAATGGTCCTTCTTGGTGGCAGTGTTTAATTTTCTGTAATTAATGCACACGTGCCAAGAAGAAGCAGTCCTAGTGGCTATGTTTTCCCCATTTTCATTTGTGACAACTGTTAGTTCAGCCATTTTAGGAACAACTTGAGTGGGACTAACCCAGGAGCTGTCAAAAATGGGGTAGATGATATCAGCATCAAGCCACTTTATAATCTCCTTTTTTATCACCTCCTGCATAGTAGGGTTCATGCACCTTTGTGGTTGGTGGGAGGGGTGAGAATCATCCTCAAGATAGATGCGATGAGTGCAATAGGATGGATGAATACCCTTAAGGTCAGAAAGGGTCCAGCCAATAGCTTTTCAGTGTTTACTTAAAATCTGGAGAAGTTTTTCTTCTTGTGCCCCAGTAAGTCCAAAGTTAATAATTAGGGGCAGGGTCAGATTTGGACCTAGGAAAACATATTTAAGGGAGTCAGGAAAGGGTTTTAACTCCAGTTGTGGGCCCAGCTTTGAAAGAATTTCTGTTTTATGAGTTAGTGGTGAAGTGAGAGTGAAGGGGTCAGCTGAAGTGTTAGCTGAAGAATGTGTAGTTAGCGTGGGAGGATGGGATGAAGTGGATTGTTCACGGACCATGTTAATGGAAAAACAGGAACCTAAGTGTGAAATCTACAAAGTTTCCTCCACTATATTTTCCATTTTTGAATTTGTGTCATCAAAGAAATCAGGTTCTTGGAATCGCCTTGAAGTTTGGAAAATATCTAGGGTAACAGATTCACTGCCACACATGATCTTCATCTTTCCAGAATCATAATCAATATTAACGCAGGTGGTGGCTAAGAATGGTCTTCCAAGAATTATAGGGGCAAATTTTAATGCTTCTGGTACCTCTATGTCTAGGACTAAAAAGTCTACTGCTGTTTAAGCATGAAATCAATGTTTTAAAAGATGATTCGCTGTAATATAGCCAAACTAGAGTGAAAATAAATAAAATTTATAACTCCAATGAAATCCGAGGTCGAACACAGGGAGCAAGTGTTGCAATTAATCTCAAGGATCACAATATCACCACAAATATGAGCAAGTAAGAATGATATATATATGAAAACCAACATTAAGGTACAAAAAGAATGGGATAAAATGGTGATTTAAATCGTCAATTACCCTTTACAATTATACCAAATAAATGCACAGTATCAACCAAGTAATCCCACCAAGATAAGTAAGCAATATAGCCTCAGAAGCATAATTTGGTGGAATCAGACGTCGGATGCTCTAATCAGACGACTTAAATAGCACCCTGCTACAGTGCTCTATAAAGAGCCTATCTCCTTCTTCCTTTCTTCTCTCTTTAGGTCTTCCTCAAGTCACTCATAGAGGCAAAGGCATCTTATCCTCAAGTGTTAGAGAGAGTTAGAGAGCGAGGAAAAAGCCCCTCACCTCTCTCTCTTTCCTTCTCTTCTCTCTCAAAAATCCTAGGGTTAATCGTGTAATTGGGTAGGAATAGTAACCAGATCCGGGTTCAGGCCTGCGGGCATGATCGTAGGCGAGCAGTGGGGCTAGACGGGTTAAGCGGGTGAGGGTGCGTGAGGGACCCGACCCTCATGTACTGGGTTAGGAGTTGGATGCAGAAAAATAACTTATCCGCTGTGGAGAGCTTCCACATCCCCGATGTGGAACTATCTTGGCTGCAGTTCCTCGCATGAGAGAAGTGACTAAGGGTAGGTGCTATTAAGAGTGAGGGAGCAGTCAACGCTCCTAATTGAGAACTTGGAGCTGCACCTGGGTGAATTTCGTGTCACTTGAAGGTCTTGCTTGGAACAATTGAGGCAGGAACACAGCTTCGAGCTCGCACGAAGGAGCTCTGTCAATGGCGGCGACTTGTGGTGTACCTGAAATAGAGAACATAGCCTTGCGACCTTATCAGAAATGTTCATGAGAAGCGCATGAGTGCGGTGAAGGTGGTGGTGGCGGTGGCGTGCTGTGAATGTAGTCGGAGGGTGTTGGCGGAGACGAGAAATGAAGGCAAATGTGGTTGTGTTCGGTGGAGGGCTCGGGCGAGTAATCCCCTTAATTTCTTGAGCGATTTTGCTCACGTGGACATGGAGGAGTTGTGGGAGTTGATCGCAGGTGGATTGGTGGCATGTAGCGAGTTGTCGAGGTCGCCGGAGGTATGTCGGAGATGAGGGAGACGACGGTGGAGTAGGCAAGATTGTGGTTGAAACAAAGATGTAGTGGCACAAAGATGATGAGTCGAAGGAGTGGAGTTGATGAGGCTAGCTAACGAACAATGAGGGGCGGAGATTGCACCGGTTATGGTATGGCCGGCGCCGAAGAAGGAAGTGCTCCAGTGGGAGATATCGACGACGACAGAGGGGTAGAGGGCACCTTGCTGGTATTGCGAGGTGTAGAAAGACAAGGGGAGTTGGAACTGACCGCCTATGGTATGTGGTGGCCGGCGAAGAGGCTAGAGGTAGAGGGGTCACCGGAGACGAGTTGGAGCAAGCTGGAGGTAGGGTAGGAATTGGTATTTTTGGTTCAAAAACTCGCTACGGAGGTAAGGCAGGCAAGGAGGGTCATATATAGGCCATTAGTTGAGCGTTCAAGCTTGGAAACAAGCTTGAAAGCTCCGCAACTTAGGGAGTAGGTTTTGTGGGATTCAAAGAGTTCGCATGAACTCTTGGACAATAATCAGAGGTTGAGATACGGTCCAAAATGAAGAGGATCTCCTCAGGAGTCTCCCTTCCAAATTTGGAAGAGACTGACCAAGAAATCAGGGAGGAATCCTTGATTGATGCCCGACCTCTTTGGGTTCACACTTGCCATAGCAGCAAGGACCCAACTATAAAGAATGAAGATAAACCTAGGGGGCATTTCACAAAGTTTTCAAAACCTGAGGGGTTACAAGAGAGAAAACATGTTTGAGAGAACCAAAATGCAAACTAGGTCAAGATAGACTCTGATTGGGCACAAATTTTCGTACAAACCTAATTTGGACCCAAGGAATCTGATGGTGAAGTCGGATTTTGGTTTTGACCTAGTTTGACTAGTAAATTTGCATAGAAACCTAAATTAGGGCAACTGTCTGTTTAAGACTCTATTTTCGGTCAAATTAGGTTCCAATGGTTAAGGCAAGCATACCAAACCTTATAGAATATTTCTATATGATTTTTAGAAGGTTTATGTGAATTTTATCCTGATCATAATTTTAGTGAATTAAGCGAGTCTATTTTTAGGGTTTCAAATGTCATTTAATTCTCAAAATACGTGAAAACCCATTTCTGTCTATATGAACCCACTTATTAGACATTTATGACCATTTGATCTTCAATAAACCCCTGGAATTCCTTGCGATTATTCTGTATTTGTGAAATGCAATTAAAATTGCAGAAATAACCCTGGTTTCTTATCTTCTCAAAATAGAACATTATGCATATATGATCCTCTGATGGTTATGTAGAAGCTTTTATCAACTTTATCAAACCAAATTGAGCTAGTTACGGCTCATGATGGTGTTTCCATCATACCCCCATGCCTAGCTTTTGCTAGTCCCTTAGCAAAACCTTATGGACCAAACCAGTTATCTAGGTTGGATGTAACCGTCAGGACGCCCTACTAAGCTGCAACTCTAGGAATTAGATCTTAATACAAACAATAGGCCAGAGGTACTCAAGTACCAACCTAGATCTAGACCTGACTAGCTTTCACCTCAGTCTACCGTGAAGGTTTCTAAGGCCCGCAGGAACTATCCTAAGGTTCGTTGGACCCAGCGGTTAAAGCACCCGTGCTTGTAACATGGTTAGCCCAAGTTCAGTTTGCCAGTGCATTTTTTTGTAAGAGAGAGGGCTAGAAGAAGATTGTCATTTATGGCGAGTTTTCTCTTTCTTTTTCTTTTCATTATATTTTTTCTTAGATCCAACCTCGAATTGGCCCTAAACATGTTCCATATCGGATTCCTTGTCCCCACCTTCAATCATCGAAGGATCCTTGGCAATCGATGCATCGAGATAGCACCACCCATGGAAACCCCCAGAACCCTGGCGTTCGACACTTCGGGATAGTGCCGCCCATGGCATTTTGTAGCTAAATCCAGACCCTAGCAACCGACATTTTGTGATAATGTCGCCCATGACATCTAAATTAGCACAAGGTGCTTACGTGCCCTTGGTAGGATATTTAGATATCCTAGGAGACAAATACTGAGGAGATGATATGTTATTGTGCATCTTCGAGGGAAATTTCCTGCCTCTCTGTGTCGGGAACTCGTTCAAATCAACTTGTGTTTTCGAGCATCTCCTAATCTTGATCTTAGGATAATTTTTTAGAACATAAATGCTTTTTGGCATGATTTCATATTTAAGTGCACTGAAGCAGACTGTGTGTGATTTAGGGTGCTTAAGTTACTGAGTCTCGTAAACTAGAGTTAGTTAACAGGGTCGAATAATCCCTAAGCCTTAGACTAAATACACAAACTTTGCATTTTCCTCAACCTCTTGAGGACTAATTTGGATCTTGACAAGTACGTGAGTGTTTAAATCTCGGAACGGATCCAAGAGGCCTAAGGTCAGTATTCACCACTAATCCCTTGCGATCTAGCACCTCCACCATTACGTCGCATCCACAAGTGTGTCGAGAAGATGTGCTGAGGCTGCGTGGTGAAGGCGAGCTCTCAGTCGTTGGATTTTCATCCAACCGCTAAGATTACTTGTTGGGTGGCCATTGGAAGTATGGTGGGTGACCTTGGGTGCTCCAGATGGTGCCACATGGCACTATTTGGACCGTCCACCCTTCTTTGCTTGCAGAGGATGCCACAGTGCTTGGATCGAGGTGATTTCTACGTTGTCGGACTGTAATCATCACTCTGGATCCATCCGTACGGTTGAATTTTTCATCTGAAGTCCGTAAGGATGTCACATTGCCTCCTGGCCATATAAAATGAAGGAATTAATATACAAAACATACAACTATCCTAAATACAATGCAATAGACGTTTATGCAATATTTATATCATGATGTGCAATGCTAGGCTTAGGAACTATCGTAAATAAACATTTTATGATGAATTTATGCGTGTTTATCATACCCCCATGCTTGTTTTTTGCTAGTCCCTAGCAAAATTAGCCTAAATGCTATTTATAAAAGTAGAATTAGGATTCGATCTCTTAGGCATAATTTGTTGGTTATTTTATGAACTTTCGACCCAAGACCTGATTACAAAGACTCGACAGTGCTCGGGTGTTTGCCAAAATGCAGATCGTCTAAGCACTCACCTTATTTGAAAAGGGAAGATACACCCTTGTTTTTCTTCTTTTATAATTTTTTTATACTTTTGGAGTTTGAGAGTTTCGGGATAGCTTTTTACGGCTACCCGACTTGCCCAAGACTCGAAAAGGGCTCTAAGTGCTAAGCATCTAGTGAAAAGAGTGAAAGACTCACTAGGCGGCCGTTAAAACAGACTTCGGGTTTCTACAACCCTAGGTGACCTTGCCTAGAGGTTTATCTTTTCGAACGGTAGCTTTCTCCCTACTTCTTTTATTTATGGGGCCAACACAAGGGCGAACCTAGTGGATATCTCCCTGATGTATTCTACTTCCCCGCTTCTCCCTGAGTGTTTTGGAAATTATTGTGCATTTTTGTGAGCTGGGATCTGGACAACCAGCCAATGGGCTGCTACCTATAACAACTTGTCAGCTATACTCGTGCGGTGAAATGTGATTTTATTTGTTTATTTTTTTAAATTATTTTTATCTCCTTTTTCTATTTTTCCTATTTTTTCTTTTTTTATTTTTTTCATTTTTTTTAAGTAGGTGGCTTCCCTGATCTAAGATTTGCCTAAAGGAAATACAACGAAAATGGTCTTGTGGCTGAGCTCTGGACAACCGACTGATGAGCTATTACCACCAACAACTTGCCGGCCATATCGTCCTAGATAGTTCATTAGCTACCCAATTTCCGAAGAAACCATCGAAAAGTGAGTCAGTGCAAAAAAAAGTGTGTAGATGCTTAGGCTTAAAGTCCCCCCAAATCAGAGGGCAGGTTGATAAGTTGCATACTTATCATCCTAATTTATTTACCAAATTAAAATGAATTTTAGTTGGCGAGGACTCAAGACTAAGTTCATATTCAAGTGGACACCCAGGCTAATTAAGCCCGAAGATTTGAAGAGTCTAAGCATTCAAGTCTCAAAGTATCAATTCCTAAAGTTTGCAACTCCTAATGCCTAAGTCTTGTCTCCTTTTTTTTTTTTTAACTAAAATAACAAGAAATTATTGTTACAGCTGACAAAAAGATTATAAGATATATCCACCCCCCATGCTTAGCTATTGCAATGTCCTCATTGTTAAAAATGCAGGCATGCAGGAGAGTAGAAGTGGAAGAATAGCACGTGGTTTCCGTGGTATTCTAGTCTGCTTGGAATAGTCTTTACATGTGCTAAGTTTAGTGCCTTTAGCTAGACAATATCCTCAATAAAAAATAACTAAACATTGAGGCCGCAATAACACAGTTTTCAGGCCCCCAGGTATGGGTCTCGGAGAGTGAAAATGGACTTGCCAAAGAGTTGATCAATGAAAGTGGCAAGCTGGTGGTGCAGAGAGAGTCCAAATGGTCTCCAATAGGAGTTTTGTTGATTTATTACAGAGGAAGTGTGGTTGGGTATAGAATTTGTGCAATGGTTGGGTGAAAAAGGACAATGAGGGTTTTGTGATGTGCTAGGGGTTTGTGGGTACTCAAGAATACCTAATGTTTGAAGAGTTCTTCCCCAATATTCAATTTCATCCTCACACTCTGGGTTCAATTTCTCTTATCCCCTAAGGCCATTTCTATATTTCCTAATTCACAATCAATCCTTGCCTTGGTAGTAGCTAGGAAAGGTCTTCCCAAAATAATCGAGGTGGTTGAGTTGTTTTGGGGCTTCCATGTCCAGGACCATGAAATCAGCAAGGTAATGCAAATCATTAACCTTGACTAAAACATTCTCCAAAATACCCCTTGGTTTTGTAAGGGATCTATCGGCTAACTACAAGGTTATGTTAGTGTGTTTCAGGTAGCCTAGACCCAAAGAAAGAAAAAGAAAAAGAAAAAGGAAGAGAAAGAAAGAGAGGGAACGAGTACAAAGGAATTAAAGAGAGCACAGTTTCTTGCCTCTCTCTGAGTTGAATTATTTAATAATATGGAAATCTAGATTCTAAAGTACTAGTCTATATGTAGCACCAGATGAGTGTGAGCCACCAGAAATAAATCCACTTGACTCAAAAAAAAAATCTTCTACCTAACCCAAAAGTCGGGGCTGAATATATAGGTTACCTTATAACCCCGAGGGGAGAAGTTTGCCTATCCCAATAGATTTTTACTAAGGGTCAAGTACGAGCTTTAGATGTGGATTGACTTTTCACTTGGATCCGTTGCATAGACTACAACAAAACACATTCACGATTATTTGGATTACTAAAGTATTGGATGAAAACAAAAGACATAAATATCTAGTCAAACTATTGATAGAAATATGTCATGCAAGACCACTTTGCATTTAGTCTTGCATTTGTTAGGGACTGGTAAAATTTAGGCATGGGGGTGTGATTGCATAGCAATCATGCAACCTAAAACACCTGAATTGAGCTAGATTCTAGTATAACTTCGAGTCAATGTATGCATAAGCATTGTAATTTGCATACTAGTTAGTTTATTACTTGTATAGATAATATCATCATTTTATGACCTAAAAGGGAGATGATTTTAATCGTAGATGACTTGAAGCTGTGGATGTCAGATCAGATTGGACAGATTTGATCAGAACGAGGTCGGGAGTCCAACGCTTCCAAATCGTCTCGATCAGACAACTAGAGCATTGTGTGCATTCCATAGAAGAATGAAGATGATGGAGCCAAATGACAAAGATCCAAGCCTCAGATGAAGAATCCAACCACACAGATGAATCAGGATCGATGATCGCAGTCCAATGGCGCAAAAATCAACTCGATCGGAGGTCTACAACACTAGATACAAAGAAAAGAAGATGAACGACCATGATGGCGCCATGTGGCGCCATCACAGCCGCTCCCTCACCATCGCCCCATCTAGGAAGGCCGCACCACATGTTGTCGGCCATTGGATCTTCATCTAATGGCCACGAGTGGCACCATCATGGTCTCTCCCTCACCACCACCCCATCTAGGAAGGCTGCACCGCACATTGTCGACCGTTGGATCTTCATCCAATGGCCACGAGCATGCCACGTCACTTGCCCAGATTGGATAAGCATAAATACAAATAAACAAGTATATATAACAAAAGGTTTACATAGCGCATTGGCTCGCGCGTGCGTGTGCACGTGTGGGGTGCAAGTTTGAGCTCTACGCTGCGCGAAGGAAGCGAGCACACATGGGCGCAATTGCGCACGATTGTAAGGCGTAGGCTCACTGATGTGGTGTGATTAGAGCACGTAGTGGGTACACATGATCTCACACGTTGCTTTGACGCTAAGGCAGCGGCGCTCGTTACGATCGGACGGTTGACATTGAGGTGGGTTTTCAAGGCGAGCAGTGGGGAAGAAGATAAGCACATGCGCGAGGAGGAAGCGGGGCCGTGTGATCTTTGATCCAATGCTTCAGTGGCTGCCATGTGTCGCCACCAGAGCAAATCCGAGAGTAGAAGGCTTTTTGAAGGCTATTTTGAGGCTAAATTAGAGCCGTTGATCTCCCGATCGACGGATCTGATTAGCCAAAGGGTTGTTGCACGAGATTAAGGGTTAAAATACCCTTTTTTCCCTCCATCAAAACTATAGAAGGCTTAGGGCCCCCCAATTGAAGGCATCAACTTAGAATCTCTCTCTCCCATCAACTCCAGATCTCTTCTACCATCTTCTCTGCAATTCTGCAACCCAACGCTCTGGATCTGAGGTGTTGCCACATCTCGCACAAGCATCCCACAAGCGGCGTCGTTTCTCTGCCACTTTCTTCTCTCTCTCTCTCTATCTATCTCTATTAGCATTTTCTACTGTAAAAAACTTTATCTAATTGTAATAAAATTCTGATTCTCTGAAAATGTGCATTAAAATTCTTGAAAAAATATTTTATGAGTTCCTAGCTAGTGGTGCAATAAGGATCAATTGATTTCATTGCTTGAGTCGCACCACTCATCATTTTGGACCTAAAAGAATCATTTAGAACAATCTGTGCTTAGGGTTTCATGCTAAGGATAGAGTACACTTGCATTTCCATACTTAAAGGAAATCTATCAAATAAATTAGGATTTGCAAAACTTTTGTGTGCCTCATCAGAACCTTGGTTGAAAATATTTAATCAAGTGAACCCTAAAATTCATTAACATAAGCATTTGAATCTTAAAAGATATTTCATCATAAGAAATTGCTTGTGAACCCTGTTTACTTGAGCACTTCACACATTTCAAAATCAATTTTGAGGGCAAACACCCCCCTAATGCCCATCATATTCCAAAAGCACATCAAACCCAAGCCTAAAATTGAGTAGATGTGCCCTAGGCAGGACTAATAGACTCGGGGACTTGAAACTAGATTGGGTTAAGGTCAAGGCCTTGTCTACTTGGACCCACTGGTGACAAGAAAGTTTGGTGCGGTAACTGTGTTAACCTTTAGTGGTGTCCTGCTGAAATCGGTTGGTTTGATGACCGGGTTTTGGTTTTGTTATAACGTTGTAGTAAAGCCGGTTATTACCAACATTTCGAATATATAAATTTTTTACTCGAAAAATAAAAGAGTTCCCCAGGTCGAACTCAGGGAGCAAGTTGTATTCTAGAGATATACATGTTTCTTTTACAAAATAAAGAAAGAGAGAGGGAAAGAATTTGTTGTTCTCTTTGTTTTCTCCTCGTGATGTTCTTCTTTCTTTCTTCAGATCTCCTTCTTCTTCTTCTTCGTTCTGCAGAGGTGATGCTCCTCTTCAGATCTCCTTCTTCTTCTTCCTTGGTTTCTGTCTTGGCCTCTCTTCTTCTTTTTCTGCAGTCTCTTCTGTGAAGGTTTCTTCTTCCTTGGCTCTGCTGCACTTCTTCTCTGCAGCCTTTCCTCTTCTTCTGCCTTGCTCAGCCTCTTCTTTAGAGTTTCTTCTTGTTTTTCCTCCCTGCGGTTAAGTGTCAGCTTCTTCTTTTCTTTTTCAGCCAGGGACGTCACCCCTCCTTTCTTCTTTTCCCTTCAGGCCGTCGTCTGATTTCCAAATCAGACGACTTAACTACCTGTTGCTACAGTCAGCTTCCTTCTTCTTCCGCGGGTCTTCTTTTTCGCCTGTGCCTGCACACTTCAGAGTTTTTCGTCAGAGGCAAAACCTATTCTACCCCCCCCCCCCCGCGTCTCTCTCTCTCTCTGAAACCACTCTTGGGAAAGCTCTCCCAGAGCTGCCGGGTAATCGGGTTCGGGTCACGCCCGGGTCCAGGCCCACCGGCGTGCGTGGTGGGCGAGGAGTGCAGGTCAGTCTAAGTCGGGTCGGGTCAGGTCCGCGGGGCGTGAGCGCGGACGAGACCGGGTAACCGGGCGGGTGTAAGGGGACCTCACCCCGTGTACTGAGGCAGTAAGGCTAGTGCACAAAATCAATTTAAACAGTGGAACGGGTGTGAGGCTTACCGATGTGGGACTAAACGCAGACCTTTCCTCGCGTGCGCCTGCTGGGAGACCGCGGCCTGGCTTCTGCAGCTGCGGCTTCGATTTGCATAGGTTGCTGGCTGGCTGCCTTCGCAAGACTCCCCGTACTCCGCAGCAGCTGGAGACCTGGAGTCCTCAAGCCTGGAGCGCGGGAGAAGCTGCTTCAATGTGCGTTAATGGCGGTCGAACCTCAAAACCTGTCGGACACGAATATGGTCTCTCGGCCTGATCAAACCACTGGGGAACCTTCGCCGTGGCACGGCGAAGGTGAGGAGCTGCGCGGCAGGCCGCAAGGTGGTGTCTGGCGGCAGCCCTGGGTCGGACTGCAACCGGAGGAATGGGTTTGTTCGGGGGAGTGTTACGGAGGTGTGGAGTGGCAGTGGAGGGGTGGGGGGTGCTCAGTGTGATGAGGCGGAGGTTCGGTGAGGGTCGGCGAGCCGTGTGGGTCGCTGAGGTGATGAGAGCGGCTCGCCGGAGGGTGGTCGGAGGCGAAGGGGGTGAAGGTGGTCAGGGTCGGTAGAGGGCTTAATTGAATAAATTGAAAGCGGGGAAAGAAAGAGGAGAAGAAGGGGAGTAGCTCTAGCTTACTTGCAGGGACGAAGGGGGAGGAACAGGGCGACAGTCGTATCGACTGTCGCCGGAGAAGACGATGCTCAGGGAAAGGGGCGGCGGCGAGCAGAGAGCCGGAGAGGCGCCAGCTGGGTGCGGCGTAGCGCGGGAAGAGCAGGGGAGGAAGTCTCTGCTGCTGGTATTGCGGCAGAGCGAAGAGGTGGAGGGGGAGGAAACCGCCGGAGCTGGTGAGCGTCTGCCGGAGGAAGAAGAGAAGAAAGTTGGGGATTTTCTCCGTCAGATCCAGGCTGCCCCGGTCGGTGGAGCAACGGGGGGTATTTATAGGGATCAAACAGGGAGGAAGGCGGAGGGAGACGACGTGTCTCCCTCGCCGGAGGATGGCCGGAAACAAGAACCCATACCGTCCGTGCGTTCGCACGGCCGGTATGGTGGGTTACAACGACCAGGGGGGTGTCCCTGCGACGGCTGACGACGCAGGGCACCCCCGGTTTACTTGCCAGGTCCCCCACCTCACCCTGCGCGGCGCCATGCTCCGCGCAAGGTCGCCGGAGCATGGTGCTGGCAGGTTTTGCAGGAGGGACCTGATTGCAAAGAACGAAGGAGAGTTAGGGGCCAAAATGCGAGGGTTCAAAAGTTGAGGGCCAAAGAGTAAATATATGAGGACCAAAGTGTAAAGTCGGTCAAGGAGGTTTCTTCTTAGGCTCAAGTTTTTATACATGACTAATTAGGACCTAAGGAATCTGATGGTGAATTTCATTTCCATATTAAACCTTGTTTGACCAGTCAATTTGCGCAAAAACCCAAATTAAGTTATTAATTGGGCATGGTTCTCAATGTAGGTCAAAAAGGGTTCTGAAGGCCAAATTGAAGGTTCTAAACCCTGGAGATTATTTTTCTATGAATTTTAGAGGGTTTATTCTATTTTTACTTTGCCTCGAACCTTGTGAATTGAAGTGGGTTGTTTTAGGGTTACAGATTATCATTTAGTTTCTTGGAATTGCTGTAGCCCTTGCTAGATCATTTCATCCCACTCTTATTCTTATTAAGCTGCTTTGACCTATGTTTGGGCCCTGAATTACCCTGTATGCAGATTATACTGGTAAAATTGCATTTTTACCCCTTATGACTTGTTTTCTTCTCAAACTCAGGATTCTCTGAGTTAAGCCTTTCCTTGAGATATGTAGGAGCTTTTATCCTTTGTATTAGGTCAAAATGAGCTAGTTATGGCTCATGATGAGGTTCTCATCATACCCCCATGCCTAGCTTTTGCTAGTCCCTTAGCAAAAACTTAAGGTTTCAACCCTTGTTCTAGACCATGAAGTTTTTAATAGTTTTAGATAAGTGCCTTTTTTATTTGAGCATAGATTAGGTTAGAATGCTGACCATAGGCCTAAAAGGTACTCTAGTACTAATCAAGATCCAAATCTGTCTAGCCCTAGCCTCAGTCTTTTAGCAAAGGTTTTTAAGGCCCACAAGAACTAACCTAAGGTTTATTGGACTTTGTGGTTAAAGCACCCGTGCTTGAAATGATTTTAGCCCTGGCTCAGTTCGCAGTGCGTTTTGTAAGAGAGAGATAGAAAGTTTTTCTGTTTGGAGAGTTTTCTCTCTCTTTCTCTTTTTAGTTCTAGCCTAGGATTGGCTTTTCAACACGGTCTGTATCAGATTCCTTGCTCCCATCATCAATCCTCAAGGGTTCCTGGCGATCGATGCTTCGAGATAGCACCGCCCATGGCAACCCCCGGAACCCTGGCTATTGAGATTTCGAGATAATCCCATCCATGGTATTCCGTGGCCGAATCCAGACCCTGGCAATTGACACTTCGAGATAATGCCATCCATGGAATCTGAACCAGCAGAGTGCTTACATGCCCCCAGTAGGATATGTGAATATCCTAAGAGACAAGCACCGAGGAGATGATATTTTGTTACGCATCTTCGAGGGGATTTCCCGCCTCTCCGCGCTGGGAACTCGTCCAAATCAACTTGTGTTGATCTGCTGCTCCTATTCTAGGTGTTCTTTTCAGATTTTTGCGACGCTTCTGCGTGATTCTGATTTTTACGCTTACTGAACCAGGCTGTGTGTGAGATTAGGGTGCTTAGGTTACTGAGTCCCGTAAACCAAAAATTAGTTAACGAGGCCGAATACTCCCTAAGCCTTAGACCTAATACTTCAGCTTTTCATTTTCCTCAACCTCTTGAGGAATGTCCAGATCTTAATGGGTACTAAGAGTCTATTCAAGAATGCCTAAGGTTTGCATTCTTTACTAATCTTATTGTGCACTTTTCTTGAATGAGGTCTAGAACTTAGGTTAATTCCTTAGTTCCTTACTAATGACTATCACTTTTTTTTCATAATTTTGTGCTCCTTTTTCATTTTGTTTCTTTTCTCCTTCGCAAAATTTTCTTCTCTTTTCCTCTTATTCTTTTTCGAAAATTTTTTTAATTTTTATGGTGTTTTTGGCATATGTGAATTTTTTGTTTGAAACCTTTTCTTACAAGTTTTGCACTTTCATACCCCCCCATGCCTAAGATTTGCAATGCCCTCATTGTAACCTAGGGGGTCTTAGTTCATTCCTTAAGACAGAAATTTGGATGAGTGAATGGGTCGGGTTGAATTTTTGCAGACGATTTCAAATCCCAGATGCAAACATCTGAGTTGGGGTCGGCTGTCTACAAGGGTGAACTTCGAGTGCTGAAAGGTGTCAGAACAAGTTTCAGGTTTTCAAAGAGAATGACGGGCTGCCTCCCGTTAAGCGCTGAGTTTTACGCCATCGGCTGGGCGCAATAAGCTCAAGGGGAAAGGAGGGTATAAGATGCCTCAGCCAAATTAGTAGAAGTTACATCAATGAACGGCTTGAGTCTCTGACCGTTCACGATGAAAGGTTCAGAATCGTGGCTGAGTGGACTGATTTCGATTGCTCCATTTCCAAAAACCTGTCGGACCAAATATGGTCCGACCCACTTAGATCTCAGTTTTCCTGGGAAGAGTTTGAGTCGGGCATCAAAGAGTAGGACCTTTTGACCAGGATGAAAGATCTTTCTCGAGATGTGTTTGTCGTGGAAGGCTTTAACCCGCTCCTTGTAGATTTGCGAGTTTTCGTACGCGTCTATGCGTAATTCATCGATCTCGCTGATTTGGAGTTTTCTGTGGGTCCCAGCCTTGGAAAGATCCAGATTACAGTTCCGTACTGCCCAATAGGCTTTATGCTCCAGTTCGACGGGAAGGTGGCATGCCTTTCCGTACACCAATCTAAAGGGAGACATGCCCAATTGGGTCTTGTGGGCGGTCCTATAGGCCCACAATGCTTCCGGAAGTCGGGACGACCAGTCCTTCCTGTCAGGTCGAACAGTGACTTGCAGGATTTTCTTGATCTCCCGATTAGACAGCTCAGCTAGACCATTAGTTTGGGGGTGGTAAGGAGTAGAGATTCGGTGAGACACCCCGTATTTGGTCATCAGTGACCTAAACTGAGCATTTGTGAAATGGGTCCCCCCATCAGAGATTATTGCACGAGGAATCCCGAACCTTGAGAAAATGTGTTGATGAATGAATTTGAGAACGATTTTGTGATCACAGGTTCGGGTCGGTATGGCTTCGATCCATTTGGACACGTAGTCCACAGCCAACAGAATGTATTCGAAACCATCCGAAACAGGAAAGGGGCCCATAAAATCAATCCCCCAAACATCAAAGATTTCGCATACTAGAATCGGTTGCATAGGCATCATGTCGCGATGGCTCATGTTGCCCAAGGTCTGGCAACGACTGCATGCCTTGCAATGACTGTATGCGTCTTTGAACAGTGTGGGCCAGTAAAAGCCGCACTGGAGGACTTTTGATGCGGTTTTATGTCCGGCAAAATGGCCACCGCATGCCTGGTCATGGCAGAAAGAGAGGATATTGTTGACTTCCCCTTCCGGGACACATCTCCGGATGATCTGATCGGCACCTATGCGGAAGAGGTACGGGTCTTCCCAAATGTAATACTTGGCATCGGAGCGTAATTTGTCTTTCTTGGCCTTCGACCAATCGGACGGGGTCTGATGAGATGCCAAATAATTTACAATATTAGCAAACCATGGAAGGCTAGTACCAATAGCAGCAGGTGCTCATCGGGAAAATGCTCAGTGATGGGTCCGGAAGGGTCAATTATTTCAGAAGGAAGACGGGACAAGTGATCAGCTACCACGTTTTGTTTTCCCGCTTTATCGCGAATCTCGAGGTCAAATTCTTGCAACAGCAAGATCCATCGGATCAATCGAGGTTTCGCGTCCTTCTTTGCAAGGAGATGCCTCACAGCCGTGTGATCCGAGTATATGATGACATGGGAACCCAGAAGGTACGATCTGAACTTCTCAAGGGCAAATACTACAGCTAGCAGCTCTTTCTCAGTAACTGTATAGTTACGCTGAGCCTCATCGAGTGTTTTGCTGGCGTAGTAAATGACCACAGGTTTCTTGTCATTTTTCTGCCCCAAAACCGCTCCTACAGCGAAGTCGGATGCATCACACATGATCTCAAAGGGTTGAGACCAATCAGGGGACTGTAGGATCGGGGCTTGGGTGATTCGGTCACGCAGGATTTCAAATGCTTGAGTGCATTCCTTGGAGATTTCGAAGGGAACATCCTTGGAGAGAAGAGTGGTCAGGGGGCGTGCGATTTTTGAAAAATCAGGGATAAATCGTCGATAAAAACCGACATGCCCTAAAAAGGATCGGATGTCCCTGATCGAGCTAGGCATAGGAAGGTGAGAAATCAGATTAACCTTAGCTCGATCCACTTGGATACCTTTTTCCGAAATTGAGTGTCCCAGGACAATTCCCTCAGGCACCATGAAATGGCTCTTTTCCCAGGAAAGAACCAAATTCACATTGATGCACCGCCTGAGTATCTGGACCAAGTGTTGGAGGCAATCGTCGAATGATGCTCCGAAAACTGAAAAGTCATCCATGAAGACTTCCAGATAATCACCTACCATATCTGAGAATATGGCAAGCATGCATCGCTGAAAAGTAGCGGGTGCATTGCAAAGACCGAAAGGCATCCTTCGGAAAGCGTAAGTTCCGAAGGGGCAGGTGAACGTGGTCTTTTCTTGGTCCTCAGGATGGATTGCCACCTGGTTATAACCGGAGTACCCGTCAAGAAAGCAGAAGAACCTATTTCCCGGTAGTTTTTCGAGAATTTGATCAATGAAGGGTAGTGGGAAATGATCCTTCTTCGTGGAGGAATTGAGTCGACGGTAATCTATACAGACTCTCCACGAGTTGGCTAATCGGGTAGGAATGATTTCTCCGGTCTCAGTCGTTATAGTGGTGAGTCCTGCCTTCTTGGGCACGACCTGAATTGGGCTCACCCAACGACTATCGGAGATCGGGTAGATGATCCCGGCATCTAACCACTTGATGATCTCCTTTTTCACGACCTCCTGCAGATTGGGGTTTAAGCGTCTCTGCATCTCACGAGAAGGTCGTGTGCCCTCTTCTGAATAGATATGATGAGTACAATAAGAGGGACTTATTCCAGTCAAATCATCGAGAGTCCATCCGATGGCTCTGCGATGTTGCTGGAGGACAACAATCAGACGGGATTCCTGTTCAGGACTGAGGTTGGAATTGATGATCACAGGAAGGGTCTGATTAGAACCCAAAAAGACGTATTTTAAGTGAGCAGGAAGGGGTTTCAGTTCGAGGATGGGGTTTTCAGCAGCAGCGGGTGGTTCAGTATAGATGTGAGGTTCAAGGGTGGGAGTTACTAGGTTGTTCACATCTGGATTTGACTCCTCTGTTTGCGGGTCAAGATCCTTCTGTGGTTGATGAGGCATACTCAAGTCATTCTGGAGGTGTGATTCATCAACCAAAGTCTTGATGTCACAAATTTGCTCGATGACGCCGCAATTAATTCCTTGTTGGGCCTTAAATATATCAATTTTCAGTGTTTGATCTCCAAACTTAAGCTCTATTTGGCCCTCCTCACAGCTGATGTTGGCTCTAGCAGTAGCCAAGAAAGGTCTCCCTAGAATGATTGGTGTATCCCTAGGGTTCTCAGGTGCATCCATGTCTAAGACTATAAAGTCCACTGGAAAATAGAAATCCCGCACTCTCACGATAACATCCTCGAGAATCCCTTTTGGTGACTTTATAGATCGATCTGCTAATTGTAATGTCACCTCGGTTGGTTTCAGCTCAGATTCTTCTAGATGGTCAAGTAAGGATGTGGGTATCAGATTTATAGATGCACCTAAGTCTAACAATGCTCTATCAAATTGGGTACCACCTATCTTACAGGAGATCAGGGGAGTTCCAGGATCTTTTGCCTTGGGTGGGAGTCTACTAAGGATTACAGAGCTGGCTTGCTCTGACAGAACAATTGGGCTCCCTCCCTTGGTTCGCGGTTGTAACGAGCGCGTGCCCCAGACGTCTTTTAAGACGTCTGGGAGGTGGCCCAGACGTCTGTAAAGACGTCTGGGATCACATCCAGACGTCTGACCAGACGTCCGGGATAGTTTACAGACGTCTGGCGAACAGTTACGCTCGCACGGGATATTCGTCTGCGCGCCTGTGCGCGCAGACCTGCGATCCTGCATCTTCCTCTGCGGCTGCAGGCGACTGCGACCGTCTCTCTCTCCTCTCCGCGCGGCGTTAAAAGGGGGAGGGGGGGCGCGCCTCCCCTCCCGTCTCCACCATCTTCCTCCTTCTCTCTTGCCTGTGCGCGAGAGCGAGCGGACGCGAGGGCGCAGCGGCAGCGGCAGCCGCAGTAGGCGCGGAGGAGCTGCGGCGTGCGAGGGCGGGGCTCTGCCGTGAGGGCGAGCTCGCCGGGAGCGGCTTGGCCGGCCGGCGGAGGGCGCAGGGGGCGCAGAGCGTCGCGGGGAGGGACCTGCTGCGGGCGGAGCAGCGGACGCGCGAGGTGCGACGCGGGCGGCGTCGCGAGCGGAGGCCGGGCAAGGTTCTGATTCTGGAAAAATTTCCAGAATCAGACGTCTGGACTGATATCCAGACGGCAAGGTCGACGTCTGTGAGATCATACAGACGTCTGAAAGGTGAGTTTCCGCTTTCTTCTTCTTTTGTCGACTGACCGTACTGAGGGAGGGGGGTTGGCTGTGCGCAGGTGGTCTGATTCGTCATCCTTTGCGAATCAGACGTCTGGAAGTTGTACCAGACGGCGGGAGTGACCTCCAGACGTCCGTAGTGACCATCGGACGTCTGGGATCTAGGAGAGACGTCCCCACAGACTTCTGGACGTCCGGGGAACCAAGCCGAACAGGTAATTCTCTGATCCACCATTTAAGACGTCTGGAAGGAGTTCCAGACGTCTGATTTTGCACAGTATCGTCTTTCTCGACCCGTTTAGGGCCCGTTTGGGCTCCGTTTTCCGCGATTCGAGTTGCGTTCGTTTCAGAATTTATTCCTCTACCCGCCTACAGTAGCTATACACTGTTTTGAGACACTCCTTGTGTTTGATCCTTGTGATAGGACCTCGTTAGGTTGCAGTCTTGAGAGTCGCGGAGGCGCGCGGGATTCCCGACCACGCCCCCATTACTCCCGTTGTACCTGGTAGAGTGGTTTTAAGTATTAATAAAATCTGTTAAAGTATGGAACCATAACTAGAACCTAGGGCATTGCATGAATCCTAGGAATGAGAAATATATGGAATGATAGCTCCTAGGTGTTGCATGAATCCTAGGGCCGGAAAACTAGATTGTATGATAGATCCTAGGATATGGCATGAATCCTAGGATGGAAAAACTAGTGGAATGTACATTACTGCAGTCTTGGAAAAATGGAAAGGAATATATAAAGCTGCCTGTAAATTTAATTAACAGCTGCCTGTTATGCATAAAGAATCATGTTGAGATCATGGAATGTGAGAACGAGAATCTGGAAAGTGAAACATATGATGTTCTGAGATAAAGAGCTGGAACCCTACGGGGAATTAGGAGTGGAACTCCTGGAAAGAAAAGGAATGGAACTGAGATGTAGTTTGTACTGTCTCTTGGGTACGCAGTACCAAGGGAAGTACCTGTACCTGTTTTAGTGCAGAGTGGGGCCAGCCGCCCCAGGGACCCGGGGTTAGGCTTGGCCGCTCTGTACCGACTTGTTGGCCCTCGTGTACGTAGTACCGAGGAGAGCTAGTAGTGTTAGGAGAGTACTAGCTACCCCACGGGCCCCGGGGTTCTGCTAGCCTCCTTCACCGACTTGTTAGGCCCACTAGGGCAAACCAGGGTAGTCAGGCGAGGGTGCGCGGACTGTGGAGGGGCAAGGCCCCGGTTTGGTTACTGTGGAGGGGTTGGACCCCTGTTACTGAGAGGGCTCTGCCCTGGTTCCGTGCTGTGCTTTGGGCGCACCCGTTAACGGAAACGACTGACCGCGTGCCAGTACGGGCTAGCTACCTGTGCGTTTATCGCGCGTGCCGTAGTCACCGTTACGTCTGTCAGTGACCTTGGGGTGGTTGACTGAGGGTAGGATCACCACGGGGGACTCTCCCGGCCAGGAGAGCACCACGTGCTACTTCTACTGTTGGAAAAGACTGCAATCAAGATCGTCCCACGAGGACATTCGAGATCAAGTAAAGGATCTGAGAAGTAAATGAAATAGTGAGAAAAATTGAAAGATGTAAATAAAGGAAGTAATAGAACATAACAGCTACTGTACACTCTACTGTTGCCTTTAGTTAGTTTGCCACTCTACTCAGCGTTTTGCTGACGTGTTACACTCGTTACCTTTTTCAGGACCAGGTGTTGAGCAGCCAGGGTCGGCGGCTGCAGAGGACGCTGGGCCGAGTAGGGTCCAGTAGAGTTACCACAGCTTTGTACCTTCTTTTTGTTTCTGTTCTAGTGAGTAGTTTTGTTTCCGCTGTACCTTCTTTACCTGCAGTTTTTGTTATATGATAAATGTTGCATTACTGTTGTGGTGGTACCTACTGTAGTAGTTTCTTTCCTTACTGCTGTACTTTCTTACTGTTAGTTATATTCATGCTGAATGTGGTTTATTTTACTGTCTTTTGGTTACTTCCTCGTTGGACGACTGGGTCTTGGGATTAGTCGAGTCGGTCCGGTTCTCGTGTCTCGTAGGGACTCGGGAATCGGGTCGTTACAGCGGCTTACGCTGGGGTGTACATATATTCTTTAGAAATCGTGCGTAAGCTGGTACGTGGCGGATTGCATCCATCAAGGGGATGTTTATGTGGACCTGCTCAAAGAGCTTGACCAGGTCCTCCTCAGGGGCCACGGGTTTGGTGGTCTTCTTTCCCTTGGTCAAGGCCTCGGGAAACGGGATCTTGGTTGGTTCTTCTAGGATAGGTTCAGGTTGTGGATCTGGAACAGCGGTACCTTGGATAACTATCCTAGGGTCATGGTTATCAGGCTGGGAGTGGTTTGGATAATGCGGGTCTTGAGTTGTCTTACCACTACGTGTTGTTACAGAATTTAATCCGGCCTGATTTTGGTTTGGGTTTGGTAGGAGGGGTGGCTGCTGCTGAAATCCTGCATAAGAAGTTGAGGCTTCCATCTCGTCTGGAGATGGAGCAGTAGGAGCCTGATAAATCCATTGGGCGTGGCCTAAATTTGGATTCATAACGCGCTTCTGGGTTGGCACGTTATTTGGGTTAGGAAGAGGTTGGGAAGGGAGTGTGCCTGGTTGGCGAGAATTTGCCAACTGGGCCAGTTGAGTTTTTACTTCAGTAAGCTCGTCCTTGTGCTGTTTTTGAATAGCCGCATTCGATTTTTGAATGTCAGCCAGAGTCTGAAGGATTAAGGACATTTGATCTTGATTTGGCCCTGATGGATAAGTAGGGTTGGGCCGAGGCTGAGGCGGCTGGTAGTGATGAGAGGGCTGTGGGCGGGACTGAAAAGGTGGTCTTTGGGTTTGGGAATTTCCCGCCCAGTGAAAATTTGGATGGTTTCGCCATCCAGGGTTGTAAGTGTTGGAGAATGGGTCGTTCTGGATGGCGTTGAGGTCCTCGCAGGTCTGAGGAACCTCCTGAGAATCAGGGAAAGGAGGAATGGAGTTCCCCCGGCTGGTGTAGAAAGGATCGGATGATCTTCCAGTCTAGGAATCAGATGGGGATGGATATGGATCCATCCCAGGGGAGGATCGGTGGAGGATGTTTTGCACAGTCTCCTGTGTGGAAGGAGGTTGTGCAAAGGAGTTACGCGCAGAGGTGGCTCGCTGCAAGTGCTGAGTCAGCTCATCCACCTTCTTTTCAATGATTGAAACCTTGTCCAATCGACTGGCCATCAATTCCAGGTCTACTGATGCGGACAGGCTCTGCGTCTCATGTGCTCCCTTAAGATTCGTCGCTGCGCGGGTATTCGTCCTGTCGAATAATCCCATGGAGTCATTGTTGATGGAGTTCTCGCACATGTTTTCGAGAATCTCCCATACGGTGTCTTCATGTTGACCCATGATGTTTCCTCCGCAAGTTGCATTGACGAAAAGGCGGATGTCCTCACGGAGTCCCTGGTAAAAAGATTGGACTTGTTCCCATTTAGGAACTCCGTGATGGGGGCACTTTCTCATGAGATCCTGAAAACGATCCCATGCCTCATGGAGAGGTTCTCCTGATTGTTGAGTGAAGTGTGTAATCTGATGGCGCAAGGCGTTGGTCCGACCAACGGGAAAAAACTTTTTCAAAAATTCGGATTGAAGTTCTTCCCAAGTGTTGATCGGCCGGGTCTGAGTTTGATACCAATGGGCGGCCTTGTCCATAAGAGAAAAGGAGAACATCTTCATGAGAAGAATATCCCGATTTTGCGCATCTGATCCAAAAGTGTGGGCCTGATACTTTAGCTGTTTGATGTGCTGGAAGGGATCTTCAGAATTAAGCCCATGGAATTTAGGTATAGCATGAATCATGTTGGGCTTTAGTTCGGAATCAGGTCCTCCAGTCGGGATTCTGACTCGAGGCTCGATGGCCACCGCAGCAGGATTGTAGTGGTCCCGCATCATAGGACGCTGTGGTGGGTGCACGAAGTTTTGGAAGAGGTCATTGAGTCGCTGGAGCTGGTGTTCCAGATTATTTTCTTCCTCAACTGGCTGAGCCATGATGGGGGAAGAAGAAGAACTTGGTTCTGAATCAGAAGAAGAGAGAATAATGTGAGGGTGTTGCTGCAAAAACACGGGCGTCGAGGCTTGGCCTTGACGAGAGCGAATTTCTAAAGGAGGTCTTAAGGGTGGTCTTAGAGACCTCCTTCCGTACATGCACAGTTGGAAGAGGTAAGTTTAGTAGGTGCTGGACCCAATCAAGGCACCCAAAAAAGGTGTTGGGTGACTATAGAGGTACGGGGCAGATGGACCCCTTGATCAGAAAGATCGTCCACCTGAGAATTACCTGGGCAGCCAGAGAGGGAGAGTCCCGCGAAGACCCCTACACGGTAGAGCGTCCCCACGGGTTACAGGGTTTCCCCCACCCGACCTCTCTTGTCACTGCGGTTCCAGGTAGACCAGAATGGGGATCTTGACCTCTTAAGTCTACCAATTTTAAGATCAGGGTGCTTAAGGTTTCACTTGAACTTTAGTCTTTTAAGTGCAAAGAGTGACCTAATTTAAGGTTGGTTGACCCAAGGGGTCAACTTTACCTCTTGTTTTCTTTAAGAGCTTTTAGGTCCTGTCTTTTAGGGTTCAAGTGTTTAGAGAGAGCCAATTGTTTAGGAGTTTTCTTGTTAATTATTTTCAATCAATGGCTTGGGCACACCTCTTTTGGATTTCCTCAATTCTTGATTAAGGGGTGTGTCTCTACTGAAATCCTAATGTTTGACCTTATGTTGGCTCTACTTGGTCCATTTAACTCTTTGTTGGGCAATTAGGGCTCAAGCAAGAATGTGTTAGCCCTTAAATACCCTTAATAGTGTGCAGGAGTGATGAGTTGAAAACATGCAACTCTTTATGGTTACTAAGTATGGAAGACAGGTTAGCCCTATATTGCTTGTTCTTTTCTTTTCTTCCTCTTTAGAGTTTAGGGGTTAATAGTGAGAGGAAAAATTTACCTGTCTTCGGAGTGGTTGTCGTGTGGTTGCTTGTCTTCTTGAGTTCCTGTAGCTGCACAAAAGAGAGGAGATTATCAGAAATTAAAAGAAACAGGAATGTTTACCTCTAGAATAGCCGTTGCTCCCCGGCAGCGGCGCCAAAATGAAATCGGTTGGTTTGATGACCGGGTTTTGGTTTTGTTATAACGTTGTAGTAAAGCCGGTTATTACCAACATTTCAAATATATAAATTTTTTACTCGGAAAATAAAAGAGTTCCCGAGGTCGAACTCAGGGAGCAAGTTGTATTCTAGAGATATACATGTTTCTTTTACAAAATAAAGAAAGAGAGAGGGAAAGAATTTGTTGTTCTCTTTGTTTTCTCCTCGTGATGTTCTTCTTTCTTTCTTCAGATCTCCTTCTTCTTCTTCTTCGTTCTGCAGAGGTGATGCTCCTCTTCAGATCTCCTTCTTCTTCTTCCTTGGTTTCTGTCTTGGCCTCTCTTCTTCTTTTTCTGCAGTCTCTTCTGTGAAGGTTTCTTCTTCCTTGGCTCTGCTGCACTTCTTCTCTGCAGCCTTTCCTCTTCTTCTGCCTTGCTTAGCCTCTTCTTTAGAGTTTCTTCTTGTTTTTCCTCCCTGCGGTTAAGTGTCAGCTTCTTTTCTTTTTCAGCCAGGGACGTCACCCCTCCTTTCTTCTTTTCCCTTCAGGCCGTCGTCTGATTTCCAAATCAGACGACTTAACTACCTGTTGCTACAGTCAGCTTCCTTCTTCTTCCGCGGGTCTTCTTTTTCGCCTGTGCCTGCACACTTCAGAGTTTTTCGTCAGAGGCAAAACCTATTCTACCCCCCCCCCCGCGTCTCTCTCTCTCTCTGAAACCACTCTTGGGAAAGCTCTCCCAGAGCTGCCGGGTAATCGGGTTCGGGTCACGCCCGGGTCCAGGCCCACCGGCGTGCGTGGTGGGCGAGGAGTGCAGGTCAGTCTAAGTCGGGTCGGGTCAGGTCCGCGGGGCGTGAGCGCGGACGAGACCGGGTAACCGGGCAGGTGTAAGGGGACCTCACCCCATGTACTGAGGCAGTAAGGCTAGTGCACAAAATCAATTTAAACAGTGGAACGGGTGTGAGGCTTACCGATGTGGGACTAAACGCAGACCTTTCCTCGCGTGCGCCTGCTGGGAGACCGCGGCCTGGCTTCTGCAGCTGCGGCTTCGATTTGCATAGGTTGCTGGCTGGCTGCCTTCGCAAGACTCCCCGTACTCCGCAGTAGCTGGAGACCTGGAGTCCTCAAGCCTGGAGCGCGGGAGAAGCTGCTTCAATGTGCGTTAATGGCGGTCGAACCTCAAAACCTGTCGGACACGAATATGGCCTCTCGGCCTGATCAAACCACTGGGGAACCTTCGCTGTGGCACGGAGAAGGTGAGGAGCTGCGCGGCAGGCCGCAAGGTGGTGTCTGGCGGCAGCCCTGGGTCGGACTGCAACCGGAGGAATGGGTTTGTTCGGGGGAGTGTTACGGAGGTGTGGAGTGGCAGTGGAGGGGTGGGGGGTGCTCAGTGTGATGAGGCGGAGGTTCGGTGAGGGTCGGCGAGCCGTGTGGGTCGCTGAGGTGATGAGAGCGGCTCGCCGGAGGGTGGTCGGAGGCGAAGGGGGTGAAGGTGGTCAGGGTCGGTAGAGGGCTTAATTGAATAAATTGAAAGCGGGGAAAGAAAGAGGAGAAGAAGGGGAGTAGCTCTAGCTTACTTGCAGGGACGAAGGGGGAGGAACAGGGCGACAGTCGTATCGACTGTCGCCGGAGAAGACGATGCTCAGGGAAAGGGGCGGCGGCGAGCAGAGAGCCGGAGAGGCGCCAGCTGGGTGCGGCGTAGCGTGGGAAGAGTAGGGGAGGAAGTCTCTGCTGCTGGTATTGCGGCAGAGCGAAGAGGTGGAGGGGGAGGAAATCGCCGGAGCTGGTGAGCGTCTGCCGGAGGAAGAAGAGAAGAAAGTTGGGGATTTTCTCCGTCAGATCCAGGCTGCCCCGGTCGGTGGAGCAACGGGGGGTATTTATAGGGATCAAACAGGGAGGAAGGCGGAGGGAGACGACGTGTCTCCCTCGCCGGAGGATGGCCGGAAACAAGAACCCATACCGTCCGTGCGTTCGCACGGCCGGTATGGTGGGTTACAACGACCAGGGGGGTGTCCCTGCGACGGCTGACGACGCAGGGCACCCCCGGTTTACTTGCCAGGTCCCCCACCTCACCCTGCGCGGCGCCATGCTCCGCGCAAGGTCGCCGGAGCATGGTGCTGGCAGGTTTTGCAGGAGGGACCTGATTGCAAAGAACGAAGGAGAGTTAGGGGCCAAAATGCGAGGGTTCAAAAGTTGAGGGCCAAAGAGTAAATATATGAGGACCAAAGTGTAAAGTCGGTTAAGGAGGTTTCTTCTTAGGCTCAAGTTTTTATACATGACTAATTAGGACCTAAGGAATCTGATGGTGAATTTCATTTCCATATTAAACCTTGTTTGACCGGTCAATTTGCGCAAAAACCCAAATTAAGTTATTAATTGGGCATGGTTCTCAATGTAGGTCAAAAAGGGTTCTGAAGGCCAAATTGAAGGTTCTAAACCCTGGAGATTATTTTTCTATGAATTTTAGAGGGTTTATTCTATTTTTACTTTGCCTCGAACCTTGTGAATTGAAGTGGGTTGTTTTAGGGTTACAGATTATCATTTAGTTTCTTGGAATTGCTGTAGCCCTTGCTAGATCATTTCATCCCACTCTTATTCTTATTAAGCTGCTTTGACCTATGTTTGGGCCCTGAATTACCCTGTATGCAGATTATACTGGTAAAATTGCATTTTTACCCCTTATGACTTATTTTCTTCTCAAACTCAGGATTCTCTGAGTTAAGCCTTTCCTTGAGATATGTAGGAGCTTTTATCCTTTGTATTAGGTCAAAATGAGCTAGTTATGGCTCATGATGAGATTCTCATCCTGCCATGCGAGGTGTCTTATGGGGTCCCACCCCTCTAGCCAGCCGAGTAATTCAAGGGTTGAACTAAGCCAGTCGTGTTTTGGGGAGCTAGGATCAGGTCTAATTAGGGTTGACACTCTAAGGACCAATTTGATTGCTTGCATTGAGCGGGCAAGGTTTCTCTCATCTATCTTCTCTCTCATCTACAGACATTCTTCTGGTGCATGCAAGGTTGAAGATCTCAAAATCCTGATTTCCTACCACCATTAGAAAGAGATCCTAGGAGAAGACATATTTATCCAGGATCTGAATCTAAACCCTCTGCAATGGCTAGTAATCACGAGGAAGAAGAGATCGATGATCAAAATCTGGATCCTATGACTCTCTTACAAAGGCAGATTACTAAGCAGGGCCAGCATCATGACAGACAAATGGAAGTCATAGTGCAGGCCATCACTCGACTCCAAAATGGAAGAGCAGACTGGCCCCTCCGTGACTTTTATAACCCTCCTAATGCCCAACTTGAACCCTTTGTTAAGGTACCTCAGGATTGGGAAGATTTTGAACTCAAACCTCAGATCATTAACTTGATTCCCCACTTCCATGGCCGTGAGTCAGATGACCCTTTCCACCACCTTGAAGAGCTCCTACACATAGGAAGAACTTTTGACCCTAGGAACAAGAATGAAGGCACCCTAATGATGAAAATGTTCCCATTCTCCTTGAAAGATAGAGCTGCACATTGGTTGAGGACAATTGGTAGACCAATCCTAACTTGGGAAGACCTGAGAAGCACATTCCTAAAGAAATTCTTCCCCGTAGGAAAAACTAATGCCCTTAGATGTGCCATAACAACCTTTAAGTAAAACCCTGAGGAACAATTGCATGAGGCTTGGGAGAGGTTTAATGATTTAGCTAGGAAATGCTCACATCATGGGATTCCAAAGTGGCACTTGACCTATATTTTCTATTATGGGTTGAGTGATAATCTGAAGAATTTTGTTGATGTGGCATGTGGGGGCAATTTCCTGAGTCGAGATGCTGAGGGAGCCTTTCAATTGTTTGAGAATATGAGTGAAAATTCCCTCAACAATGCCTCAATGTCCGCCTTTAACAGAGCTAATCAATTAAGAAGCAGAGTTTATGAAGTTAACAATAATTCAAACTTGGTTGATTTAGAGCTAATTGCACAACGATTAGATAAGGTGGAACTCGTGGGAAAGAATGTGGAGAATTTGGATAAGAAACTGGATAACCTTCTAAAGGGCGGGAATTCCTTAGGTACACAATCCAGATTAAATCCTATGCCTACCCAAGGAGTGCCTATATTAATCCACAACCAACTCCCCAACCCACTAGGTTAAGAATCAATGCACAACATCAATGACCTAATAATGACTCCACCTATGAGCCAACTGTACTTGGACCCATCTCTTTCTGGGTACCAAGATGGGACCTTGATGCCCTCGAATTCTGAACTAGGCAGCCCGATGCCTAGTTATCCTGAGAATGTGAATGCACTCTAGGGTTACACTAGAAATGAGCCTAATTCAAACACTTGCAACCTTGGATGGCCCAACCATCCTAACTTTGCTTGGTTAAGTTAGAAACCTGCCCAAGGTCCTAACTTGACTAAGCCAAACACTTATGGGCAACCTAGTAGGTATACACAACCACGCACATATCAACCACAACCCACTCAGGAAAACTAGTCGTTTGATTTGAATCTGGTCCTTAAAGAAATGAGAGATGAATTTGAGACATAAGGAAGAAATAAATTAATTGAGGACAGAATTAACAGGACGACTGGACCAACTAGTAGATGCTAGACAACATGGGATGTTGCCATCCAACCTATCCCAAACCCAAGAAACTTCATTAGGGTTAATCAGCACAACACACAGGAACAACAAGCACACCTAATTTAGCCTGCTCCCCAGCACCCACTAGGTTTTGTTAACCCTAACCCAACTGATGTAAACACATTTACACTACTTAAAATGTCTATTTATGCATGTTCTTAAGCATAGGATTGCATTTCATGATATAAATATTGCATAACATGCATCATCTCGCATTTAGAGTAGTTTGAATAAAATGGAGGTTAATTGTCTCCTTTTATGTGCTTGGACAGGGCAAACATTTTATCGGAGCCTCGGATCAAAGATCTAACCGTATGGATATGATCAGGGTGACGATTGGAGTTCAACGACTCCAAGATCGCCCTAATCAGGCATCCGTAGCATCAGATAGAGACTGGGGAACCCTAGAAGATCAAGGGCCAGGATGGTGTAAATCCGCACTTCAGATGACAAATCCGACCGCACGGATGAATTCAGATCGACGATCGCAGCCCAAAGACACAAAAATCGAGTCAATTCGACATCCGTGGCACCATCTACAACTTCCAGAAGATGGACGGCCAAGATGGCGCCACGTGGTGCCATCTCAGCCGCCCAAACGGCCGCTGGCATTTTGTGAAGGCCCCCGCCCGATCGGTCTCCGCCGTCAGATGGAGATCCAACGGCTGTGGCCGCCCGGCACTTAAAACATGCGCTCGACCATCCGCACCCCGCAGCGCAGCAGTCGAGTGCGCTTACGCGAGCGCGGGGCGCGGGTTCGAGCCGCGGCGAGGGGATTGGAGGCGCGGGTAATTGAGGCGCGTGGAGCGTCGGATGGAGATCGTGCGGTCGCGGGCGCCTGATAGCGTCGACGCGCGATTGGACACCCCGCGTAACGCGCGATCGCACGCGCAGGCGGGGGAGTTGCAGCGGGCGCGGACGCGTTTTAAGCCATTTGATCTCGGGATCGGACGACTGAAAAGCGCTGGACGTGCCAAGCGTTGAGGAGCAGGCAGCCGAGGAGGCGCGCGTGGGTGCGGCGGCGACGGCCACGTCGGGGCTTTAGTGACGGATTTATCCGTCACTAAAGACCCCTTATTTATTATTTTGAAGATGTAATGTCCATTTTGCCCCCACTCCTTGCAACTATAAAAGGAGACCCCCTCCATACGAATTTCTCATCCCTTCTTTCTCCTCTCTACCCCTCCAAAGCTCAAGAGAAGCTTGTCCCACACCCGGGATGCTTCTCACGAGATAAAGTCCAATTTTCGTTCCCCTTTGAAAGTGGATCCCGCGACGACGACAGCATGCTGCTCCGTTCCCGTTCTTCTGCTTCGTCCTCCTTCGTCCTGTTTCGTTCTCCTTCGTCCAGGCGTCGTCCCGTCCGGCTCGTCCTCCAAGCAATCATCGAGGAGGATAATTTCTCTCTCCCATTCTTATTTACAGCTTTTCTAATGTAGAAATTTCTGCTTTATAGTGTAATTGATTTTCCGCATTCTAGTGTAACTTTTATAAACTATTGAAATATTGAATGCATGTTCTCTTTCTCTCTCTCTCTCTCTTTCTCTCTCTCTCTCTCATAGTTTGATAGCCCCATTGTAATTATAACGCCTTGCTTAAAGAAAATCTTAAGAAAATATAATTGCGAAAATAGATCAACGGAGCCTCCCTGTGTTCGACCCGGAATTATTTTCGGTATAAATTTTATTTGTTGAACACGAATTCTTCGCTTTCGAACTACAACGACAGGTTTTCCAAAACCAATCTCGTTAGCGTAGGTTCGTAGCATTCAACACCAACCCAGGCTCAACCCATTTTGCAAAACCCACCTTACCCTTCTAACCCTAATTCACATGCTTATGCTGTTACTTTGAGAAGTGGGAAATAAATCCAAGATCCTTCTACATCCAAATCTTTCCAAGATCTTGAGGATCCTGAATCTGACTTGGGAAACCAAACTAATTTAGAAAATAAGACTCAGGATTGGAATACTCATGATTTTTCTCAAGTACCTTTTCCTGAAGCCTTGATCAAACCCAGGGAAAAGGAAATTAATCAATCCAAGGAGTGGCTTGAGATTCTAAAGCAAGTCCAGGTAAAAATACCACTCCTTGAGGCTATTGAGAACATCCCAGCCTATGTGAAATTTCTGAAGGAAATATGCACACCAAAATGCTAGGCCAAATCATCAAAAAGCGTAGTGATTTCTAAATAAGCCAGTGCCATCAGCCTAAACAAGCTCCCTCCTAAAAGGAAAGATCCAGGACCCCCTTAATTTCATGTGAAATAGATGGATTCATCCTAGATATACCTTATTGGACCTTGGTGCCTCCATCGACTTAATCCCCACAGAATTATATGAAGAATTGAATTTAGGCCCTTTGCAACACACTGATGTGACCCTTCAACTTGCTGATAGGTCAACCAAAATTTCGAAGGGCCTTTTACAGAATGTGATTATAAAAGTGAGGGATTTTGAGTACCCTGTGGACTTCCTTATTCTAGATATGGAGGCATCAGAAAACCTGAACCACACCCCGATAATCTTAGGGAGACCTTTCTTGGCCATGGCTAAGGCCCTAATCAACTGTGAGATAGGGATTATGCACATCACCTCTGGAAGGAAAAATTGTCAACTCAATATCTTTAAAACTTCCCAAAAGAATAAGGTAAATTGTGGTTCCATTGAGGTTGTAGGAATAATTGAACAAGTGTTGACAATCCATACTAAAGATTATCCAAATCCTGCCAAAGCTCAAGACCAGCACGAAGGGAAAGAAGGGGATGTACTTGAGGATAATTCTGATCTACCATCTCCCATGAAAAATCAAATTGAACAGGGCATTAGTGAGATTGAGAAACTTCTGGGAGTAACTTATGATGAATTAGATGATAATATAAAGAATCCTCAATACATCCACCCTGAAATTCAAGAACTTTTGAATTCTGAGGGAGTTCAAGAAAATAGGAAATTTAAGGACATGAACCAGGAAGTAACCCTAGAAGAAGAAGTTCAACACATAATGGATTGGGGAAGAACTTATAAGACAACTAGTTCAAATGGATGGCTTGACTAAGAAGAAGTGACTTCGGATGAGGAAGAGGAAATTTCTGATGAAGATTTTGATGAATTCCACACAACTCTACCCCTATCTTCATATGACCTAGAGCCTGGAGAACTCATGATTTTCGATATCAACTACCATTATGAAGATCCTTATGATTTTGATTCGGAACCAGATCTAAATCTCAATCATGATCTCGATCTAGACACTCTACCACCTCTTTTTGATCTATGAAACTGGATTAACGAACAGGCTCTGCATCTTCAACCTCATCCACCTTACCCTATTTCATATTCCAAATAAGAAAGACTCTTTGGAATAGGGTTGCATCATCAGCTGGTCCGCATTTGTGGATCACTGATTCTGGGACCAAATGATCATATCTTTCTACTAATCTTGAATTCCCCTGCAACTGTTATTACTTCTTCTCTTAACCCACAATATTGAACTACATATTCCAGCAAATGATGTTAAACTTAGCACTAGCTGGGAGGCAACCCAGTATTCATTACAGGTAGCTCTGCATCTTCTGCATCCACGTTGACCTGGATTAACAAGCATAGTCAGGTGATATCCCCTCCTCTTGCTTATTATATTTTGATATTCATGCATACATTTCAATGTGGACATTATAATGAATAGGCATCGGGGGGTGGACATTGCATGTCTTATCTTTATGTCTGTAAAAAAAAAAATATAATGCATTTAGGCATAAAGAATTTTTATTAAGGTTTTATTAGGGCTTTATTCTTAAGTTGATTCCTAAGTTTAGAATCCAGTATAATTTCACACTTACACATAGAATTGGGAATGGATCCTCTGTGAAGACTGATAAACATCTTTAGTTTGTCGAAGAAGAAGCAGTGCTTCTTCTCCTAAGCCCTTGGATAGTAATTAGGGAGTCAGGAAAACTATCTTCTAACAGATCCACCAAACACGTGTGAGATGAGAGTAGAAAGTTTACTGGTGCTTTAAGGCTAGTATGAGGAATCTTAACTTCCGGATAATGAGATAATGATACTTGGAGTTAGGCATAGTTTCCTCTCTCGATTTCTGTGTATAATTTCTTAGTGTGAACATCTTTTGAGAGCCACCAAATAAGGTAAAATACGTAGAGAGTGGGTTCTGATAAAACTATGACTAAGGTGGATGGTCATGACCGTCCTTTACGGAAACCTCAACTGAAGGAGGGTATTAATGTCAAGGTCAGAAATATGTTATCCTATCCATTCCTTTCCCGGTGTCGAGAATAGGCACTTCCACCAAATAAGCCACCCGATATCCTCTTGAACACCCACAATTCCGAATAATGCCTCGTGAATAAAAGTCATATGTGTTACTGTATTGCGTTAGTAGATGTCTGAAAAAAAAAAGGTATATATGTCTATGCATATAGAAATAAATATACATATACAAAAAGAAAGAGTGGAGTAGAAAAGAAAGAAAAAAAAAGAGTTCATAAGTGTTTTTAAAGTTTATTTAAAGTGTATTGAGGTAACAACACCCATCACCCTCATGATCCACCAAATACAGCCTTGACCTACTTTTCTGTATTTTTGGCTGCCTGAATACGGGCTAAGGAATGCTGACCTAGTCGTAGAGTTATCAGAACCTAATCAAAGTGTCAGTGCCAGGAGAGACCACCAAATATACTGATAAATCTAGTGAGATTGTGAGCTTAAAAAGAAAGAAAAGAAAAAGAAACGAAAAAGGAAGAGAAAGAAAGAGAGAACGAGTACAAAGGAATTAAAGAGAGCATAGTTTCTCACATCTCTCTGAGTTGAATTATTTAATAATATGGAAATCTAGGTTCTAAAGTACTAGTCTATATGTAGCACCAGATGAATGTGAGCCACCAGAAATAAATCCACTTGACTCAAAGAAAAAATCTTCTACCTAACCCAAAAGTCGAGGTTGAATATATAGGTTACCTTATAACCCCGAGGGGAGAAGTTTGCCTATCCCAATAAATTTTTACTAAGGGTCAAGTGCAAGCTTTAGATGTGGATTGACTTTTCACTTGGATCCGTTGCATAGACTACAACAAAACACATTCACGATTATTTGGATTACTAAAGTATTGGATGAAAACAAAAGACATAAATATCTAGTCAAACTATTGATAGAAATATGTCATGCAAGACCACTTTGCATTTAGTCTTGCATTTGTTAGGGACTGGTAAAATTTAGGCATGGGGGTGTGATTGCATAGCAATCATGCAACCTAAAACACCTGAATTGAGCTAGATTCTAGCATAACTTCTAGTCAATGCAAGCATAAGCATCGTAATTCGTATACTAGTTAGTTTATTAGTCATATAGATAATATCATCATTTTATGACCTAAAAGAGAGATGATTCGAAGCCGCAGATGTCAGATCAGATTGGACAAATCTGATCAGATGAGGATGGGAGTCCAATGCTTCTGAAATCATCCTGATCAGACAACCAGAGCATCGTGTGCAGTCTATAGAAGAACGGAGATGATGGAGCCAAAGGACAAAGATCCGAGCCTCAGATGAAGAATCCAACCACATAGATGAATCTAGATCGACGATCGCAATCCAATGGCACAAAAAATCAACTTAATCGGAGGTCTACAACACCAGATACAAAGAAAAGAAGGTGGAAGGCCATGATGGTGCCACGTGGCGCCATCACAGCTTCTCCCTTACCATTGCCCCATCTAGGAAGGCCGCATTGCATTCTGTGGGCCATTGGGTCTTCATTCAATGGCCACGAGTGCGCCACGTCGCCTGCCCAGATTGGATAAGCATAAATACAAATAAACAAGTATATATAACAAAAGGTTTGCATAGAGCATTGGCTCACGCGTGCGTCTGCATGTGCGAGGCGCAGGTTCGAGCCCTTCGTTGCGCGAAATTGAAGCGAGTGCACGCGGGTGCAATTTTGCGCGATTGTAAGGCGTAGGCTCGCCGACGTGGCGCGATCAGAGCACGTAGTGGGTACACATGATCTCATACGATTGCTTTGATGCTAAGGCAGCAGCGCTTGTTACGATCGGACGGCTGACGTTGAGGTGGGTTTTGAAGGCGAGCGGTGGGCGAAGAAGATAAGCGCGTGCGGGAGGAGGAAGCAGGGTCATGCAATCTTTGATCCAATTCTTCAGCGGCTGCCACGTGTTGCCACCAGAGCAAATCCGAGCGTAGAAGGCTATTTTGAGGCCAAATCAGAGTTGTTGATCTCCCGATAGACGGATCTGATTAGCCAAAGGGTTGTTGCACGAGATTAAGGGTTAAAATATCCTTTTTTCCCTCCATCAAAACTATAGAAGAAGCCCCAGGACTCCCCAGTTGAAGGCATCAACTTAGAATCTCTCTCTCCCATCAACTCCAGATCTCTTCTACCATCTTCTCTGCAATTCTCCGTCCCGACGCTCTGGATTTGAGGTGCCACCGCATCTCACACAAGCATCCCACAAGCGATGTCGTTTCTCTGCCAGTTTCTTATCTCTCTCTATATATATCTATCTATCTGTCTCTATTAGCATTTTGTACTGTGAAAAACTTTATCTAATTGCAATAAAATTCTAATTCTCTGAATATCTGCTTTATATATATACATATATATATCTAGTTAGAATTAGTTTTATTGAAACGCTTATGCAAAAATCGAGATTGCCTCCCTACGAACGACTCAGTACTGATCTGAGTTTTATAAATTTATTTGTCGACATGTTTTCGCGCTATACTACAACTAAACAACTTTTAAAATGCGAATTACATGCTGAACATTGGGGTAGCCTGATAGATAGCATGAGCTTGAGCATATGACTACCTAATATTACCAAACCCTTGAGGCCCAGCACCTCTATTTTGTACATTCCTTGGGTTTGGTACAGGTTGTTTGCACCAAGTTCAAATTGCAAGGTATCCAGCGAAGTTTTCATTTATTGCATGAGTTGGAGCATTAACCCTTGCATTTCTACCATCTTCAGGTTTAAATCAGCCTGCTCAGTGGGTTGTTGAGCACTCCACATGGACTGATTAACCTGATTCAAGGGCAACTGAGTATATACATGACCCTGACCCATTGGTTTTTGCGGTACATAGTTGTTGGGCTGATATTGGGTCTGTTGCCCCTGATCTTTCCAAGAGAAGTTAGGATGATTTTTCCAACCAGAATTATAGGAATTCGAGTAAGGGTTGGACCTAACATTCTCCTACATAGCCTGAACATCCTCATAAGATGACGATGAAGAAGGATTAGTAAAACTGGGATCAAAGGCCCCAGTTTGGAACCCATAAGGTTCCAAGAAGAGTTGGCCTGAAGGTCGAGCTAACTCCAGTTGGTTCACAAACTCCCATTCCGTAGGAGCTTGCGAAGAATGGAATCCCAATCCGTGGGATTGAGTGGATCTAGAAAAATTAGAGTTTCCGAACATCTACTCTTCCATTCGTTTAGCAACCAGATCCATCTTATCTAATCTATTGCAGATCAATTCCATATCAGATGTATGAGAATCTTGGACCTCATTGGCATTTGTTCTAGTTTGTTGGGATCGGTTGAAGGTTTCCATAGAGGCATGGTTTAAAGAATTTTCACTCATTTCCTAAAAAAAATCATACGCGCTATTTGCGTCTTTGTTGAGGAAATTGACTCCGCAAGAAGCATCCATATGATTACGGAGTTGATCATTCAACCCATGATAAAAAATCTGCACAAGTTGCCATTTAGGCACCTCGTGGTGTGGACACTTCTGCAATAGATCCTGGAATCTCTCCCAGTCCCCATGAAATGGCTCCCCCTGCAGCTGGGCAAAAGTGGCAATTGCCTGACGCAACTTATTGGTTCGCCCAATTGGGAAGAATTTCTTTAGGAAGGCCGATTTCAAAGCTATCTAGGTAGCAATCGGTCTTCCAATGGTACGATACCAATGTGCAGCCTTATCCCTGAGTGAATGGGGGAAAAGACTCATGAGCATCTGTTCTTCATCCACATTTCGCAATTTGGTGGTCTAAACTAGAGTGATCAAGTCCTCCAAATGTTCGAATGGGTCCTCTGAGCCAAGCCCATGAAAGTGTTTAATTAGACTCAAAACCTGGGGCTTGATCTCAACATCACCAGCGGGGATCACAACGTCGGGACGATCCTCATAATTTGAAGGATCATAAAAATCCTTCAAGGGTCGAGCGCGCTGACCATTCATTCGTTGGAACCATTGCTGCATCTGCTGCAATTCTTCTAACTGCCTCTAAATCATTTCCTGCTGGTTCAGGGGTGGGGGAGGTGGTTGTTGATCAGCCATGGGATCTGCTTAGCTATATCTCAACCTCCGCCTCTGGGAATGGTCTAAAGGTCTTTCCAAACGAGGGTTCAATGACCTTCCAAGCATACACTGGAAGGAAGTCGGAAGGACAGAGAAGAGAAGGGACCCTGCAGTACCAAAAATACAAGCATGTCCTTAGGTTGGGTAGCCTAAAGGTCTATAGATTCTTAGAATCCATCCTAATATTATGGACGATTTACTCTACTTATATCCAGGCAATCCAACCAGTTAGAAGGAGAGACTGGGGAGAAGGTTCTTCCTTTGACTTATGCCTCTGGTTCCTAGTGTACTCCCAGCCGCAGTCGTTTGATGCTACTCCCCTAGCTAAACATCATATTGACTAGTATAAGTAGGTTAATCATGAACAATCTCAATCTGGATCCCGACGAGCGAACCAGTTCTTAGGGCCAACGTCTAATCAATTTTAGTTAGGCTTGGGACAATGGTGCTTCAGGAATGTGTTGGGCCCTTAATGGGTTGTGTCCTTAATGATTTGTTTGAGAATGTGTGAATGTGCACAACCAAGAAGTTTTCAAGCAAGATTATTAATGATGAGGAGAGTTTTAGCATTTGAATCTTGCTTAGTAGCTTTTAGGATTCAAATGTTAGGTGTATTCAACAAAGTTTTGTGAGGCAAACCAAGTTTTGAAAGTATGTGTTCAAGTATTTTCCTTTATAAATTGAGAAAATATGGAGTGTCTGGCTTGACCTAAATATTGAATCCTATGGGGCAGCTATAAATGAGTTTCTTTTAAATTAGGTGGTGTAGCCCAAACAATTCAAGTAATCGGCTCAAATGCACCACCGATTAAGGCACACAAAAAGGTGATTAACCTAATATGATTTCTACTCTTTTATGTGTTGATTTAGTGTACTAGGTCCACAGGTCGGAATCCTGATTGAGCAGATGAAAATCATGTCCGATTATGTGACTCTGATGTGGGTGTATAAAGTGTGTAAATTGATTCGTCCCACAGAAAATATCTTTTATTATTTTTTTTTAAATGCAGGGGTGAAATGGATGAAGGTAGCAAATAAGACAAACAATTCTATCCTAGGATTTATGCAAGCACCTAAGTAGATTTGGTGATGGTTATGAGTGTGGTGAAATGAAACTAGTGGGGGGGAATGTGGGGGACACTTACAAAGTACTCTACCCGCACTTTACTTCGGTCTACCTCACTTGGATCTCCATGCTAGGGTACCTGCAAGACAACAGATCAAAGACAAGCGGGGTTAGTGCTATGTAAATGCAAAGAAGTGTAGGAAATAATAAAGTAAATTCCGTTGCCTCCTCGACAACGGTGCCAAAATGATGCACAGGTTTCGCGTGTTTGAAATTGGGGTTACGAGTAACCCGTCGTCGTAGTTGCAAAACTCGTAATCAAATATAATTTATACCGAAACTCCAATGGAGTCCCAGGTAGAACATAGGGAGGTGACGTTTAATTTGTATGAAAATGGATGTAAACACATTTATTAAGGGTAAAATGACTATTCATGCATGTTCCTAGGCTTATATTTGCATTTCATGTTATAAATATTGCATAGCATGCATAATTCTACATTTAGAGTAGTTGTATATAATTTAGGTTAATTGTATCCTTTTCGTGGTTAAGAGAGAAGGATATTTATTTCGGAGCCTTGGATTGACGATTCGACTGTATGGATCTGATCAAGACAACGATCGGAGTTCAATGCCTCTGAAATCGCCTCGATCGGAGTCCCGTAGCACCAAATGCAGTCTGGGGAAGATCAATGGCCAATGGACTAGGAGACATAATTTAGAGCTTCAAATGATAAATCCGACCGTGCAGATGGATTCGGGTCGACGATCGCAGCCTAATGACGTGAAAATCGACTCAATCCGACCTCTGTAGCAGCCCCTATAACAAGAAGAAGATGGACGGCCCAGACTACGCCACGTGGCGCAGCCCAGGCCGCCAGCACACGCATGCAACACCACACGCGCGCAGCAGCGCGGGTGCGCGTGCGTGCATGCAGGCGCGCATGCGTGCAGCACCAGCACGTGGGCACACGCACACATGGCAAGGCAGGAGTGGCACCAGCGCAGCGTGAGGTGGACTACAGTGACGCATGAGTTGGACTTACAGCGATGCTTACAACCGTCGATAATTCATCGCATGCCAGCAGAGCCAGTTGTGGGTGCCAGTGGGCATGAGTTGCCTATAGCAACATTTCCAGCGACGGCCTGGATGTCACTAATGGTCCCATGCCGATTTTTGCCTCTTCTCCACCACTATAAAAGGACCTTCACCCCCTCCCTTCCAAGCCATCTCTACCTACTCTACTCCTACCTACTCCCAAGCTCTAGCAAGCCTACCAACACTCTATTAGAGCTTGTTCTCAAGCTCCCAAGGTGCTTATTAGTGTAGCGAACCTCTGCCCCACCAAATACTCCAACTTCCCATCTCCCTTCGTAGGTCACCTTGGAGCCATCCTCCCACCTCCATTCTGGTAGCAGATCAACTTCGTCTTCTCACCTCCATTCCGGAGCTACGCCGAAGCTTTCCTCAACCCGACGTCCTCCAGCATCTCACCTCCATCATCTCGCTCCTCATCTCCTTCGTCCGAGCTTCCGTCAAGCGCCATCGTCTCGCCAAACAGCCGATTGGGAGATTTCCTCTCACCTCCCTCTCTTTATATGTTTTCATAGTTTCTTGTAATTGACATTGGAAGTAATATATATCATATTTGTTCCACATCTCTATCTTATGATACGTTTGCTTGTTTTCTTTTATTTCAAAAATACAAAAAAATAACAAAACCCCATAATACCAAAAAGAAACGAATCGAAACACGGTTTTCAAGTAAAGTAGACGTCGCCTCCCTGTGTTTGACCCGGGACTCCCTTGGAGTTTCGGTATAAATTTTATCTGATCGACGTGTTTTGCAACTATGACGACGGGTTACTTGTAACCTCGATTTCTAACACGCGAAACACGACCGACCATTTTAGCGCCGTTGCCGGGGAGGCAACGGAATTTACTTTATTATTTATTGCGTTTCTTTGCATTTACATAGCATTAACCCTACTTGTCTTTGATCTACTATCTTGCAGGTACCCTAGCATGGAGATCCAAGTGAGGTAGATCGAAGTAAAGTGCGGGTAGAGTGTTTTGTAAGTGTCCCCCACACCACCCCCACCTTAGTTTTCATTCCATAACCGAATAACTCAAACCCAAATCAACTTAGGTGCTTTTCATAAACCCTAGGATAGATTTGGTTGTTTGTTTGCCACCTCCACTCACCTCACCATCCACATAAATAAAAAAAATAATAAAAAAAGTGCTATCTGATTGTGGGATTTTCTGAAAGCTACACACTTAACACCCACAACTTCTTACCCTAAGGCACACAATCACATCGATTCTACCACTTAACCGGGATCTGACCTGTGAACCTGGTACACTTAACTCAACACACAAATAAGTGATTAGAAATCTGAATAGGTCAAAAATTTCTGTGTGCCTTAACTAAGTGGTGCAATAGGTCAATTGATTGAACTGTTTGGGCCGCACCACTTAAGATAAAAGCGATTCATCAAGTAGCTTGCCACTTAGGATTGATTCTTAGGGCTGAACCAGGCACTCCACATTTTTTTCTTTGATTTCTAAAGGAATATATCATCACCAGTGCTTGCAAAACTTGGAGTGTTTTCCTAAACTTGATTGAACATACCTAAGATTAAACCCTAAAAGCTACAAAATAAGGTTGAACTCTAAAAGACACATCATCAAAAAATCTTGTTTGCAAACCCTGGTTGTGCACACACACACATTTGAACTGATCATTAAAGGCATAACCCATCTAAAGGGCCCATCACATTCCTGAAGCACCATTGTCCTAAGCCTAACTAAAATTGATTAGATGTTGGCCCTAAGGACTGGTTCGCTCGTTGGGATCCAGATTGAGATTGTTCACGATTAACCTACTTATACTAGTCAATCTGATGTCTAGCTAGGGGAGTAGCATTAAATGACCGCGGCTGGGGGATACACTTGGAATCGGAGGCGCAAGCCAAAGGAAGAACCTTCTCCCCAGTCCCTCCTTCTAACTGGTTGGATTGCCTGGACATAAGTAGAGTAAATCGTCTATAATCTTAGGATGGATTCTGAGAGTCTGTAGACCTTTAGGCTACCCAAACTAAGGACATGCTTGTATTTTTGTTTTGCAGGTTTCCTTTCTCTTCTGATTTCCCTCTTTACTTCACCATGTCCCCTTCCACATCCTACACACATTTCACATCCTATCCTCCTACCATCACTTGTCCCCAAGATGATTACATACATCCTACACACATTGCATGCTATAAATATTGCATAACATGCATCATCTTGCATTTAGAGTAGTTTGAATAAAATGGAGGTTAATTGTCTCCTTTTATGTGCTTGGACAGGGCAAACTTTTTATTAGGGCCTTGGATCGAAGATCCAACCGTACAGATGTGATCAGGGCGACGATTGGAGTTCAACGACTCCAAGATCGCCCTAATCAGGCATCTGTAGCATCTGATAGTGACCGAGGAACCCTAGAAGATCAAGGGCCAAGATGGTGTAAATTCGCACTTCAAACAACAAATCCGACCCCATGGATGGATTCGGATCGATGATCGCAGCCTAGCAACACAAAAATCAAGTCAATCCGACACCCGTGGCACCATCTACATCATCCAGAAGATGGACGGCCAATATGGCGCCATCTCGGCCGCCCAATCGCCTGCACGCAACCGCTGAAGCCCCCGCATCCGCCCTTCTCCATCATTGGATCTTGATCCAACAGCTGTGGACGTGCGCGCCTTAAATCGTCCGCGCGACACTTTCCATCGCGTAGCGCAGCGGTCGCGAGGCGTTGCGCGTTCACAGGACGCCGGTTCGAATCGCGATCTGCGGACGTGTGTGATTAAAGACGACCGCCCGATCGGCTGTGGGTGGCCCAGATCATCCGATAGCGCCCACGCGCTATTGCACGCGCGGCGAGGATGCGGCATCGCATGTGGGCGGGCACGCAGTGCAGGCGGGCGAAGATGCGATCTAAGCCATCCGATTTCGCGATTGGACTGCTGAGGATGGCTGAACGTGCGCAAGCGTTGTACACACTGGCAAGTGAGCGGGCGTGCATGCGTCGCCCACTACGCCCACGTTCAGACCTTTAGCGATGGTTTTATCCGTCACTAAAGGTCTTGAATTAATGTTTTTAAAGATGTAATGACCAAATGGCCCCCACTCCTTGCAACTATAAAAGGAGACCCCCTCCACACGAAATTCTCATCCCTTCCTTCTCTTCTCTCCCTCTCTAAAGCTCAACAGAAGCTTGTCCCACACCCGGGATGCTTCTCGCGAGATAAAGTCAATTTTTCGTCCCCCTTCGGAAGTGGATCCCGTGACAACGACGACGTGCTGCCCCATTCCCATTCTTCTGCTTCGTCCTCCTTCGTCCAAGCATCGTCCCATCCGACTCGTCCTCCAAGCGATCGTCGAGGAGGATATTTCTCTCCCCATTCTTTTCACTACTTTCTAGAATAGATTTACTGCTTTCTAGAATAGAATTACTGCTTTCTAGTGTAATCATTTTCCTGCTTTCTAGTCGTAATATTTAGTGTAATGAACAATCCCTTTTGATAATGAATTCCATGTGCATTCTATATCTCTTTTGATTTTTGTTGTATTATTCTCTCTCTCTTATTCTCTCTTTCTCTCTTTTATTTATTGTAAGTAGCTCTAATCAATTGAATTATTTTGTGACAAATAAAAATAAATGCGTAGTTTTTAAATCAAATGTCCGCCTCCCTGTGTTCGACTTGAAATTTTCATTTCGGTATAAATTTTATTTGTTGAACACAAGTTCTTCGCTTTCAAACTACAACGACAGGTTTTAAAAACCAAACATGTTAGCGTAGCAACCCGTATATTCAACACCAAACCCAAGGAATGTATAGAACCAAGGTGTTGGGCCTCAAGGGTTTGGTAATGTTGGGGAGCCGCATGCTCAAGCTCATGCTATCTATCAGGCTACCCCAGCCCCTCCCAGAGTGAACCAAAGTTCTCATCATAATCAACCGGGAGCCTCCTGTTTTGCCCAACCCTCCCCAAGGCACTAACCAACAGCATTTTGCCACTACAAATACCATCACCTTGAGGAGTGGTAGTAGACACAAGTGACCAACCCAACCCCATGTCATCATCATTAGGCCCCGTAGTAAGAATTCTAGATTCCCAACTAAGAATGTGATCAACAAAACATCAAAGTGTAATTTCGGAGTATGTTGTTGTATGGGCAAACAGAAAAAGTCAGAGGAGAAATTGGAGGAAAGGATGTCCTTACTTCAGGCTTTCAAATTGACAATCATTTTACTCCTTGCTGCTATCGGATCAATCCTCACTTACGCCATAGGTTTACTAAATTCATATAAAGAAAAGCATAGAGCGGAATCTGAAAATAATAGGAGAGTAGTCTTGTTTGATAACACAAGCACACTGATATTAAACAAGCTACCTCCTAAGAAGCAGGACCCGGGAGCCCCGCTGATTTCCTGCACAATAGGAAACATTACTTCTGACCGGGCCCTCCTCGACTTGGGTGCTTCCATTAATGTGATCCCCACCTCACTACATATGGAACTAGGTCTAGGCTACCTGAAACACAGTGACATAACCTTGCAGTTAGCTGATAGATCCATTACAAAACCAAGGGGTCTTTTGGAGGATGTTTTAGTCAAGGTTAATGATTTGCATTACCTTGCTGATTTCATGGTCCTGGACATCGAAGCACCAAAACAGCTCAACCATACCTCGATTATTTTGGGAAGACCTTTCTTGGCTACTGCCAAGGAAAGAATTGATTGTGAATGGGGAAATATAGAAATGACTTCTGGGAATAAAATAAATCGATTTAATATATTTGAGGTCTCAAAGAAGGGTAAAATTAAGTGTGGTTTGATGGAGGAACTTGGCAAAATAGAGGAGGTAATGGCCATACATACCTTAGAAAACCTTTTAAGGGCTAACTCAACCCAATCTCAGGAAGAAAATCACACGGTTGCAGGGATAATTGAGGACAATGAAGTCATACAACAAACTATGGCAACCTGGGATGAGGAAGATAATCATGAAATGGGAAATATGTTGGATGATTCACATGATCAAATTAAAACCCAGCAATGTCCTCATCCTGAATTTTTAGAGTTTGGGGTTCAACTTTTGGGTAGGAATCATGAGGATCAGGATGGTTGGGTTAAGCACCCTGATTGTGAGGATGGAATTGAATTTTGGGGAGAAACTCTTGAAACATTAGGTATTTTAGAGTACCCACAAACCCCCAACACATCACAAAACCCTCATCGTCCTTGTTCACCCAACCATTGCACAATTTCTATATCCACCCACACCTCCTTTGTACTGAATCAACAAAACTCCTATTGGAGACTATTTGGGCTCTCGTTGCACCACCAGCTTGCCACTTTCATTGATCATCTCTTTGGCAAGCCCATCTTCACTCTCTGGGACCCATATCTAGGGGCTTAGAATCTGTATTATTGCAGCCTTAATGTTCATTAATTTTGATTGAGGACATCGCCTAGCTAAAGGCATGAAACTTAGCATGTGTAAAGGCTGTTTCAAGCTGACTAGAATCTCATGGAAACCAGGTCCTATTCTTCCAATTCTGCTCTGCTGCATGCTTTCATTTTAATAATAAGGTCATTGCATTAACTAAGCATGGGGGGGTGGATATCTTATGAAATAATCATTTTGTCAGCCTGTAACAGTAATTTTCTGTTATTTTATTTAAAAAAAAACTAGAATTAGGAGAAGAAAACTTAGGCGTTAGGAGTTTCAAACTTTAGGAATTGATACTTTAGGACTTGAACACTTAGACTCTTCAGGTCTTCGGGCTTAGCTAGCCCGGGTGTCCACTCGAATGTGGATTTAGTCTCGAGTCCTCGCCAAGTAATTTTATTCTAATTTGGCTAATAAATTGGGGTGATAAGTACATGACTTATCAACCCACCCTCTGATTTGAGGGGACTTTAAGTTTAAGCATCTACACACTATTTGCACTTACTTTTCCATGGTTTCTTTAAAAATTAGGTAGCTAATGAACTTTCTAGGGTAGTATGGTTGGCAAGTTGCCGTGGGTAACAACCCATTGGTCGGTTGTCTAGAGCCCAGCTACTTGCTCATACTCATTATACTGCTTTTAGGTAAATCTTTGATTAGGGAAGACACATACTTAGAAAAAAAATGGTACTCAAAAAAAAAAAAAAAAAGAAAAAGAAAAAAAAATAGAAAAATAAACCACACTTCACCGCACGAGTATGGCTGGCAAGTTGCTGTGGGTAATAGGCCATTGGCTACTTGTCCACAACCCAGCTCACAAAAATGCACAAATAATTCCCAAAACACTTAGGGAAGAAGCGAGGAAGTAGAATAAATCAGAGAGATATATACTGGGTTCGCCCTGTTGTTGACCCCATAAAACAAATTTAAAAGTAGGGAGAAAGCTACTGTTCGGAAAGATAAACCTTTAAATAGAAACTCTTAAAGTCACCTGGGGTCATAGAAACCTAAAGTACGTTTTAACAGTCGCCTAGTGAGTCTTTCACTCTTTGCACAAGATACTTAGCACTTAGAGTCCTTTTCGAGTCTTGGGTGGGTTGGGTAGCCGTAAAAGGCTATCCCGAAACTCTTAAACTCAAATGTTCAAAAAAATTAAAAAAGAAGAAAAAGCAAAAAAAATGTATCTTCCCTTTTCAAATAAGGTGAGGGCTTGGGCGGTCTGCATTCTGGCAAACACCCGAGCACTGTCGAGTTTTTGTAACTAGGTTTTGGGTTGAAATTTTCTAAAGCAACCAATGAATCTTGCCTAAGTAATCAAACCCTGATTCTACTTTTATACATAGCATTTAGGTTAGTTTTGCTAGGGACTAGCAAAAAGTAAGCATGGCGATATGATAAACGCACATGAATTCATGATAAAATGGTTATTTATGATAGTTCCTAGGCCTAACATTACATATCATAGTATAAATATTGCATAACATTCATTGCATTACATTTAGGATAGTTTGTATATTCTGTATATTAATTCCAACATTTTACATGGCCAGGAGGTAGTGCGACATCTTTACAGGCTTCGGATGAAGAATCCAACCATACGGATGGATCCGAAGTGACGATCACAGTCTGTCAATGTGAAAATCACCTCAGTCTGAGCTCCGTGGCACCCTCTACAAGAAGAAGAAGATGGACGGCCCAGATGGCGCGATGTGGTGCCATCTAGGTCATCCTACCTGAGCCACCGTGCCCTAGCTTCATGCAAGGAATGATCCTAGCATTAGATCTCAATCCAATGGCTGAGACACGCCCAAACATCACTCGGCCTCCTCTAAAAGCACCTCAAGGAAGATCTGATCACGACCGTTGGATCCTCATCCAACAGTCGAGTCGCAGCTGCACCCATCCCTCCGCACGACAATCGGGCACCCTTGTCACAATGGCAGTTCACCCATTTCACAAAGAGGGGATGCGAGATCTAGCGGCGATTCCCAGCACCCTCTTCAGCGCCTGAAGAAATTGGACCGCTCAATCTTGATCGAGAGGTCAGCGTTGCACACGTGTGAGGAAACACCGCTCGAAGATGTGTAGGCGCACGCCCAGGCAGACACGCGCCATCCGGATCACTCACTTAAGTCGACCGAGAGCATTATCCATCATTTGATCTTCACGATTGTGCGATGAGCGCAATTAAAATCTCGTGAGAGGCATGATTGGTGCTCGCTCCTCAGCCTTACGATCAAGATTGAATAGTGGAGATGCTTCCTCGACCAGCGGGCGCATGATTTGAACGACCACCAAGGAGTGATTTGCGGGCGCCCCCAACTGTGCGATGGGTCATCTAACAGCTGCTAGTGATGCATGCACATTTGAATCCGTGAGTGCGCGCGATCTCCTCATGGTCTCATCCATCTGTGCCCGATCCAACAGTTGATGATCTCATCACACTACGCCAGCTGTAGCCATGCCTCCTCATGCCAGCCAAGGCGCTTGAATGTTTAGTGACACCCCCGATGGGTGTTGAGTGATGTTTCAAATGTCGCTAAAGACCCTTGCATGCAAAACACCTTCATTCGACCACTATATAAACACCATGACCCCTTCCCTTCCAAACCATCTCTACCTACTCTACTCCCACCTACTCCTAAGCTCTAGTAGCCTACCAAAGCTCCCTTAGAGCTTAGTCCCAAGCTCCAAAGGCCTACTATTAGTGTAATGTTCCTATACCCCACCAAATATTCATCCTCCATCTCACCACCTTTATAGGAATCCTTGGAGTCATCCTCCCATCTCCATTCTGGTAGAAGATTATCTCTAGCTCCTCACCCCCATTTCGAAGCCTTGGTGAAGCATTCCTCTACCGGCAACCTCCTGCATCTCACCTCCATCATCTAGCACCTCACCCCGTTCGTCCAAGCTACTACTAAGCGTTGTCATCTCACCAAACAGTCGATTTAGGAGATTTCTTCTCACCCCTATCTCCCTTTTGTATTTCTTAGCATATTGTAATAAACATTTGCATGTTATGTCAGATTTGTTTCCATCTCCTTTGTGAGTTATCTTGCTTGCCTTTTCTTTACAAAAACCTAAAACACCAAAAAGAAACAACACAAAACGTGGATTTCAATGAAAGCAAATGTCTCCTCCCTGTGTTTGACCTGGAATCCTTTGGAGTTTCAGTTAAAAATTGTATTTGATAACGTGTTTTGCGAACTACAACGATGGGTTCTCAAAACCCTGATTTCACTTTGCCAAAACCCATGCATCAGGGCTCAATCAAGAAGGTGAATAGCCATAGATGCCTTAAGTCCCTACTAGGTGTAGAAATCTAGAAGGGGATCTCTAGAGAATCAAATCAGGCAACTTGGGTGATTAATTCTAAGAAAATTATGAAAGTTTGATCCTAATGGATTCCCTTTTTACTTTCTAGAAATAGGGGCTTAGGAGGATGGAAATGAAATTACCTGCCCCTGGAGTGGCTATCGTGCGACTGATCTTCTCAAATGTACCTCACACAACAGCAACAAAACAGATAGAAAAAGTTAATATTAGATTAGAAAATGTAATTAGTGAAATCAAACTGTGCGTTGCTCTCCAGCAATGACGCCAAAATGTTAACGGGCTATCGAGGGGTTTTAAGGAGTAATCGTTGTAGCGAAGCCTCAATTGTTCAAAAATAATTAAATTTATAACTCAGAATCAAAAAGAGTTCGAGGTCGATCACAAGGAGCAACTAATGACTATTCAATCTCCCTAATCATAATTTAATCAGAAATATAAGTAATTATGACCAAAGCTTCATTTAGAACAACTCAAAATGATATATATATGAAATCAAGTAATAGAGTGCAAAAACAAACGTGTTAGAATGGTGATTTGAATCACCAAATTAACCCCTGAAATTAAGCTCACAAGTATCTCAAATAATTGAACAATAAATCTTAACCAAATATGCCACGTCAACCAAGTTTAATATCTCAACATTAGCTTCAGAACTAAGGCACCAGCAGAACATAGCTCCAATAGAAGAGGCAAAGGCCTCCTACTCTTTCCTTCGTGCCTCAAGAAAGAGGCAAGCACAACACCTCAGAGGCAAAGGCCTCAGAATCAACTGAGTGTAGAGAGCAGAGGTGCGAAGGGCAAAACCCCCCTCTCTCTTTCCTTCTTTTCTCTCTCAGAATAGTTGGACCGGACCCAGGTAACCGGGTAAACGGATCCACACCCTGACCTACATGGCGTGTGCATGGGCGAGGGCATGGATGAGCATGTGAGGGGCGTGTGTGGAGGGGCGTGGGGTAGGGACCTGACCACTGTGATACGAAGGCGATAAGGCAGAGTGAGTTTTTGCTTTTATCCGTTGTCGCAAGGCCTTCGTTCCACGATGTGGGACTATGTTCACATGTTGTCTTCGCAATGCAGCAGCAGGAGATGAGTCTTCAAATCGGACGGGAGGGAAGCACCTGCTACTTCGATTGGGAGCTGGAGTGCTTCCTGGAAGTAGTCCGTAGCACCTGGGAGTTGATAGATGACTTTTCGCTTCGCGTTATAGTATTTAAGTGGTGGAAAAATTGGCTAATCAAAAATAATGAAAATAACCACTCGCAAAAGAGCGGGTCGTGTCCACACGGAGGCAATGATGCAATTAATACTTAATTATTTAATGTTATTTCAGATAGTGCGAAATCCCTTTTCAAATAGGACTTAAAATGTGAAGGAAAGTAGATTTGCAATAACCTAAAAAGTTAAGGTTATAAGTGTAATTTTCCCTCACAGAAATCTTCAATGAATTTAGGATGAATTCATGTAGTTTTCACGTGATGTGTACTAAAGACAATTAGTACTTAAATTAAGCCTAAAATCAATCTTGAAACTAGTTAATATCAATACCATGCAATTATAAAGAACTATGAGTGTTTGAATGCAATTTTGCCACAATATAACAATAATAAAAAAATCAAATTGGTGGCAATGGCATTGAATGTAAATTTTAATTAAGATGAAAACAGGGCATTCTTCCTCTCTCCTCCTCGCGAGAGAGAGAGATAACCGCGGGGGTTGATGCGAGGCTCAAGAGGACGGCGAGGTCGAGAGCTCTCCGAAGGTGGCAGCGGTGGCGACGGAGGTGGCCGGAGGTGGTGGTCGGAGCTCTAGCCTGTGAAGCAAGAAGGCAGAGGTGCTGTTGCGGCTGTGCGAGCATGCTCGCGCGTGATGGTGCGCGGGCAGGCGCTTGCAGGCGGCGGTCTACAAGTGGGAGGAGGCGCGCGGGCGGAGAGGACTTGCGGGCAGAGAGGGCGCGCGGTCGTGAGCGGTGCGGCGTCTGCGGTGCGTGAGCGCTTGCAGCAAGGCGTGGATGCAGGGAGGAGTGGCGTGGCGTGGATGCGTGATGAGAGCCTCATCATGAGCCATAACTAGCTCATTTTGACCCAATAAAGAAGATAAAAGCTCCTACATAACCTAGAAGAAGGCTTAATTGAAGGAACAAGTGCTCTGAGAAGAAAACATGAAATAAAGGTTAAACCTGTAATTTTACCATTGCAGTACATAAACGGGATTTCTCAGAAGCAAAACATAGGTCAAATGGTCCAAATAAGATAAAAAGAGGGTTGAGTCAATCAGAAATGGGTTTATGTGCAATCTAAGAATTAAATGACACTTGGTAACCCTAAAACAGACCCGCTTAAATTAACAAGGTTCCGATCAGGATAAAAATCGAGTAAACCCTCTAAAAATCATGGAAAAACATCCTCTAGGGTTTAGAACACTTAATTTGGCCTTTGGAACCTAGTCTGACCTAGATTAGGGTCCTAGCTACTCAATTAACCAAATTTGGGTTTTTACGCAAAATATCCAGTCAAACGAGGTCAAACCTGAAATCCAACTTCGCCATTGGATTCCTTAGGTCCAAATTAGGTTTATACCAAAATTTGGACCTAAGGGGAGGTCATCTTGACCTACTTTGCAATTTAGTACACCTAAATCACAAATAGGTCTCTATCTTTTGAATATCCTTGCAAAGAGCCCCCCAAGTTCTTCGCCCCTTTTGTAATCGAGTCCTGCCGCCATTGTTAGGGCAGAACCGAGCTCCGGCGAGGTTCAGAGAGGGATTGCTCTCTAATCCCTCAGAGATTCCCTCCCAGAAATGGAAGGGGGATTCTCTGAGGAATTCCCTTCCTTCTAAAGCCAATTACAATCGCTGGTGTGAACCCAATCTCTCGTGCGAACGCACGAGAGATTTGGGTATCCACCTTCCTTCCAACTCCGGCAAGCTGGCAGACCTAATTGCGCGCTCTCCACGCGCTGACAGGAGCGGCCAGCACCTATAAAACACCCCCCAGACCCTGCCGCAGGACCCAAGCTTGATTTTGACGGAGATCCCCTCCAAATTCCCTCTCTCCCATCTCCGGCCAAAGGACCCGCAAGCTCCGGCAACCTCCTCCCCTCCGTCTCGTCGCTCTGCTGCCATACCAGCAGCAGAGTCCTCTCTGCCTCTTCCTCCTGCGTTGTGCTGTACCCCGCACGCGTGCTCCTGACCTCATCTTCGTCGCCTCTTCCTCCCTCAGGGTCTTTCTTCCCCGACGACGGCAGTTACGAGCCGTCCTCTCCACCGCCTCCCTTCCTTCGAGACAACCCCAGATACATTCTCCATCCTCTCCTCTCTCTTTTCCCCTACTATTTTACTTGATTACCCCTCGATAGTACCTAACCACCTCCATCGTTCTCGCCTCCGACCGCCCTCCGGCGAGCTGCCCACACCACTCCGCCCCTCCACACGGCTCGCCAACCCCCTCGTGAGCTTCGCCTCACCACCAGGAACCCATTCCACCCCATCACTGCCACTCCAGACCTCCACAAGCACCCCCCGACCAACCCACCATCTCCGGCCACAGGTTGACCTAGGCACGCACGCCTAGGCCGACCTGCAACCTGCAACATCGCCCACCGCCTTCGCCGTGCTACGGCAAAGGTTTCCAGCTATTCTGATTGGGCCAATAGGCCGTTCTGTTGGATGTCAGGTGTACGCTCCGGCCGCCATTAACAGCCGAAGCAGCAGGGAGCTTGGAGCAGCTTCGGGCATCAGGCTTCCCAGGCTACAGGTGCAGCAGACTCTCGCGAAGGTCGCGAAGCGAACGAGGCCAGCCAGTCGCACAGAGGAGCCATCAGCTTGGGCAATCGAGTGACGAAAGCTCTGCGGGCGCGCGTGAAGGCAAGACCGACCAGATAGTCCCACATCGTGGGATTGCAAAACTCAGGTATCCTATAAATTGTTTTTGTGTTTTCTTCTTACTGCCTCCGTAAGCACAGGGGTGAGGTCCCTCACTGCCCCCACACGTCTCGCCCGCGGCTTGATCTCGCGGATCTGGCGGATCCGACCTGACCTAAACCTACGCACTCCTCGCGCATCACCACTTGCCGGTACGCCTGGTCCCGGGTGCGAATCCGACCCGACTACCTGTGTGGCTCTGGGAGAGCGTGCTTGAGTGAACTGCTTGAGAAAAAGAGAGACGCTTGGGTAGAGGGACGGGGGTAGGTTTTTGCTACTGTGTGGTGTGTGCAGGAAGGAAGAAGTGACCGAGGCAGCGAACACTTAGCAGTTGAAGAACAGGAAGAGAAGAAAGAAGAGGCTGTGTAGCAGTGAAAGGAGAAGTCTTCGCCGAGAAGAAGAAGAAGAAGGAAGACAAGGCAGAAGAGAGAGAAGAACAAAGAAGAGGCCAAGTGAAGACTGCAAAGAGATCAGAAGAAAAAGAAGAAAGAAGAAAGGCAAGGCAGGAGAAGAAGGAAGATACAGAAGCAGAAAGGAGAAGAGAGAAAGAGAGATCACATTTAAGACGTCTGATATAGAAATCAGACGTCCAATTCTACTTTTTTTTTTTACAAATCCTTTTTAAAATTCTCTCTTTGAATCAATTATATTTGCATTTAACAGTTGTATTCTTTGGTTTTACAAAGTACTGAGATTGCTCCCCGTGTTCGACCTCGGATACTCTAGTTGTTCGAGTAATAAAATTCTTTATATTTGTTTAAACGTTTTGTCGGTTATACTACAACGTAATACGCTTTAAATCCACACAAAATTGTTGAGAACAATGCGCGCAAGCGGAGAGCGCCTGCAGTGGCTGGAGATGGCACGCGGTTGCAGGAAGTGGCCTACAGTGGCTGGAGGTGGAGTGCGTTGGCTTGGTGGATGCGCCTGCTGTGGCTGGAGGGAGAGGCGCTTGTGCTGCAGGGCAGGCTGGAGCGGTGGCTAGAAAGTAGGCGCGTGGGCAAGGTTGAGACGCGATGACGCTCTGCAGTAGACGGCCTGTAGGCTTGGTGGCGTGCGGGCGCCTACTGTTGCATGGGTTTTGTGCACGTGGTGAAGGCAGGTGCCGTGGAAGCAAGGCCGGCTGGAGATGGCTCACGCCTGCGGGCACACAAGGAGGAGCGGTGTGCGCCTGTGGACATAGTGCATGTGGTGGAGAAGGAGCGGTGGAGAAGATGGAGCCTTTCCCCGCAAGGGGGGGGGGGGGAATTCCTCCCCTTTGCTCCCCTCCTCTTCCTTTTTAACTTCTCCCTTGCGCGTGAGTTCAGGGATTTTCCCAAATCCCCGGTCACAGTTGTTGAGAAAGGCGGCGGAAGAAGAAGATTACCCCAATGTCCTGCGGGGGAGGGGGGAAAGAGTTGCGGCTGTTTGGGGAAATTTATCCCCCCACCCTTGCTCTTTGTGCATTTTATTACCTGCACATAAAAACAATAAAATCATTAAGTTATAGAATGTTATAACTTAAATCATGAGGTGTACACTTCTACAACTTAATTGTAATTATTAACACAACAACAAGGTACGATTAAAGGTACTTAGGCTTAATATTAGTCCATTAAAATGGACTCATCAAATACCCCCATGCCTAAGATTTGCTAGTCCTTAGCAAAAATGAGTAATAGAAGTAATCAGAAGACTTATTCTTTTCTTATTTCAAAACTTTAGAAATCCAGACAAATGTGAAGTGCTGATAGCCAAGGTAACAGATCCAAGTGAAAGAGCCGATTCGCATTAGGAGTTCGTACACCACCCTTGGCAAAAATTTCTGTTGAGATGGGCAACTACTTCCCTCGGGGATAAAGCAGACGATAATCTGTAATTTGACCCTGGTGTTTGGCTTAGGTAGGAGATAACAAGTTGAATGGATTTGTATTTGGTGGCACGCACTCTACTGGTGCTACATATAGTCTAGTACTGCAGACTCTAGCTCTCTAAACTAATAGACAAGTCAACTCTGAGAGAGGCTACACAAGTGTGCTCTCTTGATGTTCTTGGGCACTCTCTTTTCTTTCTTTCTGAGATCACGAATCTCGCCAGATTTAGAAATTGTACTCACTATTTGGTGGCCTCACATGGCATCCACACTTCAATTCAAGTCCTAATAACTCTACAACTAAGTTAGAGTTCTCAACCAATATTCAGGCGATCAGAAATACTAGAAGGTAGGTATGGGTCATATTTGGTGGAACGCGATAGGTGTTTTGCTGCCTCAGAAACAATGTTACATCATACACTTAGACCTTTTTTTTTTTAATATAACTATTTTTTTCTTTTTCTTCTTTCTGTTTCTTCTTTTTCTTCTTTTCTCTCTCTCTCTCTTTTTTAATTTTATTTCTTCTTATTTTTGTCTCTTTTTCAATCAACACAACATGATATGGACTTTTATTTACGAGGCATTATTAGGGATGATGATGGTCAAAAGGAAGTTGTGTGGCTTATTTGGTGGAAGTGCCTATTCTCGGCACCGGGAAGGAATGGATAGGGCAGGCGTATTTCTGACCTTTGACACTATTACCCTCCTTCAGCTGATGACTCTATGAAGGACGGTCGTAACCATCCACCATAGTTATAACTTTATTAAGACTCAATCTCTGTGTATCTGCCTTATTTGGTGACTCTTAGGAATTCACTCAAAGTACGTACACAGGAACAGAGAGTGAAAACTACGCCTAACTCTGAAGTATCATTATCTAATTGTCCAAAACTTAAGAGTCCTTGCATTAGACTTAGCGCACCAGTAATCTCTCTGCTTTCTCCTCACAAATATGAGGTAGATCTATTAGAAGATAGTATGCCTGACTCCCTATGAACTGTCCAAGGGTTAAGTAGACTTACAAATGCTCATTGGTTTTCCTCAAGGGTCCATTACCAAATCTATGTGCACGTGAAATAAATGCACTGGATTCTAAACTTAAGAAATAATTTCAGAAGAAGAACCTCCAATAACAAATGTATTTTGCTAAGGACTAACCCATTCAGCTCAATTTTTTTTTTTTAAACTAACCTAAATGCATAAATACTTCCTAAAATGCAAATGCACTTCCCCATGCCTAAATCCTATAATGTCCCCATTGTAAAATTAAAACAGGAGAAAAGAAAAATATCACCTGACACAGTTTGCTGGGTTGCCTCCCAACAAGTGCTGCATTTTCTGTCAGCAGCCAGATTAAGAAGGAACCTATAAGTCTGGTTCCAACCAAACAAAGTTAGGCCCTAAAAATATTCGTAACAGTGCAGGCCTAGAAAACAGGTAACCACGGATGTTGGCGAGCTGATGATGCAATGTAATTCCAAATGCTCGACAGAAGAAATGAAAACAGAAAATCTCATTGGCTACCTTGGGAGGTCTAGGAATAATAAACGGAATATGAAAAGGGACCTCTCGAAACGGAGTAAGTGGAGGATAACAAGGATCCTCCAGAGCAGGATGGGTTTTAAAAGATATACAAATAATTAGTTCAAACCCTTGAATGGCGAGAGTAAAAGTACAAGCATCAATCCATACTCGCCATTCTACCCTAGGATGTATTGGCCTGATATATTCTCTAGAAAGAATGTGCATGAGCAGAGATTTGAGCCAAGGATCGGTTAGGGAGTATAAGTGTTGTTTGTAGTGTTGGAAGGTAATGGTTAAGTCCAATGAGGGCTTAGTTGGTGTTAGGTCCAATTCCAACAATGATTTAGATTGTGTACACTCCCTAACAGTAGTATACAACTTCAAGTTATCCTGCCTAGCATTAATGATCAGAGTCATATTTGAATCAAGGGTAGACTCCAAATTACAACTTTTTGATGGCAGGGTCAAAATGTAAGAATCATTACCATTCAGCTCATCCCTAGATTCGTTTGGTTCACTGAAATATTTGTCGGGGTATATATGTGATTCATTAGGAGTTGGATCAGTATCCTCAATTATTTCTAAAGGAGGACCAGTCTTAATATTTTGGAGGAAGCCTATATCATTGAATTCGTTATTCTTCTCAGGGTATAAATCTTGAATTGACATGTTTTGTTCTCGAGAGTCTCCAATAGACTTCTCATTATTTTGTTTGTCCTCCTTTAATATCAACTCCTGTTTTGATGGAGGATGGCTCTCAAAAGAAAGGAGGACGCTGGATTTAATCATATTATTTCTACCCTCAGGAGGTAAATCCTCAAATGATAAATAATTCTCCTGTGATTCACTCCAGATTTTTAGTCCAAGTTCCTCTATTGGGGCATCCTCATCCTCTGAATTAGACTCTTCATATCCTTGAGACCAGAATTGATCATCTTCTATTCCCTTAGGGTCAACTTCATTAGGTGCATTTGAATCCTCAGAATATTGAAGGGTAGGTGTCGATTCCCTAAGTGGAGGGTCAGGAGTAGGCTTACTAAGAGTAGAATGGGATTCCACCAAATAATCAAGAGGGGAAGTGATAGGAACAATATAACCTTGACCCGGGTTGGTAGGGGTAAGGAGAATATTGTCATTGGGGTCAAGGTCCTCAAGAGATACCATCTTCCCTTGCTTTTGACTGCAATATAATTCAGGTGGATAATCACTATGATCATTATCCTCTAGTGGCCGTGTCTCATTGGAAGAGTCTAAGTGATGGCTACCTAAAATTGGATCCCTATTGTCATTAGGTTCCTCAGAATTATTTTCATAATCATGGTTTATTGGGTAGGGATCAGGATTATTGGGAAGCATGTAGCTAAGTTGTCTTATTTCTTCATTTAAGTGTTGACTATTCCTCAACATCTCTCCCATTGATTCCATTATTTCCTTTTGCTGTTTTTTGCATTTCTATCATAAAAGAGGAGAGGCTACTATTATCAGGTTGGGGAGGATAGTCAATTTCAGGCTCTAGTTGCCTAGGGGTATCGGTCCAACCTCGATACGGAAAATCATGAAGGGTGGGAGGGGTGGGTGTTTGCATGGAAGTAGGGATTTCAGGATTGGAAAATCCCGCTCCTAGGCTTTGCTCAAAAGTGGGAGTTATCAAGCCACTACTCCCAGGGTAAGAATGAGAATGATCCCATGAATTATCAATGTACCCATCAAAGGATGGATACGCTCGGAGCATGGGATCCTGATTAAAAGATGGGAAGTATTGACTCTGATAATCTGAATGATAGGAGTAAGAGTAATCCATTTCTTTAAGCAAAACAATTTTCTTAGGATTCAGCAGAAAACTTTCTAAAGAGTCCTATTGTCACAGCGAACGCAAATTCAACGAGATCTATTTTTAGTAGATTGTATGCCTTAGAGTTATATGTTTAGTTGGTGGCCAAACAAGTTTTGCAAAAATTACGCTTCCTAGGCCAACCTTCGCTGGTGCCTATAACCTACTCGCAAGGGATGGAAGTCTCGAATCGAGCCCACACACGAGGAACCGAAGTAACTTGGTGGATAGGCTTGTTGATTTCCGACTAACTTCCCTTGTGGTGCAAAAGAGGAGAGGTAGAATTTTATCTAGTGACTTTATGTGTGAGGTGCACAGTGTCTCAAGTGTGCAAGCATACAATCGTGTTTTGATTTTTTTCTTCGAAATTCCGCAAACAGGATCCTTTTGCACACAATTTTCAGTCACAGATTTAAAAGTCCAACCTCTTAATAGTCCCAATTTATTTAAAGTGACCACTGAATTAATTTGATTCAAGCACTTTTGTGGTCTTAGATTTAGGTTCAATGCATATGCATGACAGTAATTAATGCTCAAGAAAAGATGTACCTTACTCCAGCTTTCTTCGTGCAGTGTATGAATGAAATGCAATAAAAAATAAACTAGGTGCTGCTCATTCAGTCCTAGATGATCGTCCTATAGATATGCAGCTTCTAGTAGGCAGTTTGATTTTTTTTTTTTTTAAATAATAATAACAAACAGTCCTAATCTAACTAAATAACTGAAATGTAGTTTAAAATAGTTCAAATAATCCTATAATCTAAATAAATGGGAACATGTTCCCAAAAATACCCAACAAGGGCCCAAAAGACAGTAATTTAAATTCTAATGTCTATCTAACTAAATCTAACTAAGACCTACTGCCTAAATCAGAAATAGGCTTCTTTGTAAGCCTAAATGCGTGGAATCAAGGCCCACGTGTTCCTATTGTCATCCTCCTAGTGGCGTCGAGGTCCACCAAAAAGATCATTTCCGCTGTGCGCGTTGTTCACGTTCAAAGTTGTCGCTTTGCTGCGTCTCGTCGCCGTGTCAGGTTCCTCGCACAATAATAAAAATGATTAGATAATTTCGCAACTCAAAAGATTTAAAAATAATAAAGTAAATCTATTGTGTCTGTTGCCTCCCCGGCAATGGCGCCAATTTGATAGACGACTTTTCGCTTCGCGTTATAGTATTTAAGTGGTGGAAAAATCAGCTAATAAAAAACAATGAAAATAACCACTCGTAGAAGAGCGGGTCGTGTCCACAGGGAGGCAATGATGCAATTAATACTTAATTATTTAATATTATTTCGGATAGTGCGAAATCCTTTTCAAATAGGACTTAAAATGTGAAGGAAAGTAGATTTGCAATAACCTAAAAAGTTAAGGGTATAAGTGCAGTTTTCCCTCACAGAAATCCTCAATGAATTTAGGATGAATTCATGCAGTTTTCACGTGATGTGTACTAAAGACAATTAGTACTTAAATTAAGCCCAAAATCAATCTTGAAACTAGTTAATATCAATACCATGCAATTATAAAGAACTATGAGTGTTTGAATGCAATTTTGCCACAATATAAAAATAATAAAAAAAATCAAATTGGTGGCAATGGCATTGAATGTAAATTTTAATTAAGATGAAAACAGGGCTTTCTTCCTCTCTCCTCCTCGCGAGAGAGAGAGAGAACCGCAAGGGTTGATGCGAGGCTCAAGAGGACGACGAGGTCGAGAGCTCTCCGACGGTGGCAGCGGAGGCGACGGAGGTGGCTAGAGATGGCCGGTGGCGGTGGTCGGAGCTCCAGCCTGTGGAGCAAGAAGGCGGAGGTGTTGCTGCGGATGTGCGAGCGTGCGCGCGTGTGCTGGTGCGTGGGCAGGCGCTTGCAGGCTGCGGTCTGCAGGTTGGAGGAGGCGCGTGGGCGGAGAGGACTTGCGGGCAGAGAGGGCGCATGGTCGTGAGCGGTGCGGCGTCTGCGGTGCGTGAGCGACTGCAGCAAGGCGCGGATGCAGGGAGGAGTGGCGCGATGTGGATGCGCGCAGGCGGAGAGCACCTGCAGTGGCTGGAGATGGCGAGCGATTGCCTGCAGCAAGGGAGAGGCGCACTGTTGCAGGAAGCGGCCTGCAGTGGTTGGAGGTGGAGCACGCTGGCTTGGTGGATGCGCCTGCTGTGGCTGGAGGGAGAGGCGCTTGCGCTGCAGGGCAGGCTGGAGCGATGGTTGGAAAGTAGGCACACGGGAGAGGTTGAGGCGCGATGACGTTCTGGAGTAGACGGCCTGCTGTTGCGTGGGTTTTGTGCGCGCGGTGAAGGCAGGTGCCGTGGAAGCAAGGCCGGCTGGAGATGGCTCATGCCTACGGGCATGTAAGGAGGAGCGGTGTGCGCCTGTGGACACAGTGCATGTGGTCGAGAAGGTGCAGTGGAGAAGATGGAGCCTTTCCCCGCAAGGGGGGGAAAAATTCCTCCCCTTTGCTCCCCTCCTCTTCCTTTTTAACTTCTCCCTTGCGCGTGAGTTCAGGGATTTTCCCAAATCCCCCGTCATAGTTGTTGAGAAAGGCAACGGAAGAAGAAGATTACCCCAGTGTCCGGCGGGGGAGGGGGGAAAGAGTTGCGGCTGTTTGGGGAAATTTATCCCCCCACCCTTTCTCTTTGTGCATTTTATTACTTGCACATAAAAACAATAAAATCATTAAGTTATAGAATGTTATAACTTAAATCATGAGGTGTACAATTCTTCTACAACTTAATTGTAATTATTAACACAACAACAAGGTACGATTAAAGGTACTTAGGCTTAATATTAGTCCATTAAAATGGACTCATCAGGAGTCTCAGCATGGATGAACTTGGTAGGGAGATAACGAACGGAGTCGGAAAAGGAGGTGGCGACGACGGTGCTCCGGCAGTGACCTGAAATCAAGAATACAGCCTGGTGGCCCAATTAAATTGGCTCAGAAGCTTCGTTGGACTATGGCGTGTGTGTTGGTGGTGGTTTCATGGAGGTTGGAAGATGGTGGACCTTTGTTGAAGAGGAAGGAGGCCCCTGCTGTGGCTGGCGAGAAGTGGAATTGGGAGGGGAAGGCAGAGGGCTATCCAATTTGATTGTTGGACGGCCGAGCGAGGGTGTTGGAGAGATGTCACCGGAGCAAGGTGTGAAGGTGGCCGGAGAGGGAAGGAGGAGAGGTTTCTCTTGCCAAAACTTGCTAAGGAGCTCAGCTATGCGATGGAGATGCTTTTGTAGGGCTTCAGGCAAGCTTCTAAGCATGGAAACAAGCTTGAGAAGCTCGGATTTTTAGGGAAAAAGATCCTGAAATGCACGGATTCGTATGAGCTTCATGAGGGGATTTGGAGTCCAAAAATGGGTTTAAATGATTAAGGACTTCCTCGAAATCATCCCTTCCAATTTTGGAAGGGATTGGTCGAGCAAGAAGGGAGGAATCCTTGATTGATGCTCGGATCTTATGGGTTCACACTTGCCATGGCAGCAGGGACCCATTTTTGAAGAAGATAAAGAACTTTGGGGGCTATTTGTAAAGATTTCAAAAGCTAGGGCTTAAGTGTCATAAATAGAGTTTAGATGGACTAAAATGAAAACTATGTCAAGATGAACTTTGATTGGGCCCAAATTTTGGTACAAACCTAATTTGGACCCAAGAAATCTAATGGTAAAGTCTAATTTTATTTCTGACCAAGTTTGACTGGGAAATTTGATTAAAAACCCCAATTAGGGTAGAATTGTGTCTGTGACTCTATATTTATATGTACATATCTGTATATCATGCTGTACATATGTATTTATATGTGTATTATGAATAATATTATACCTGTAATGTAATTTAATTATATATATATAGTAAATAATTAGGTTATTAAGTTAATTAGGTAATTTACTAAGTTAAAATAAAATAAATTAGTAAATTAAGTTAATTCTGAGATAATTTATAGTGTATACTTGTGCTATATTATAATAAGCATTTTCAACTAATTTAAACTGTATTTATACTGTATTATTGTTTTTATAGTTTATTTAATGCACAACTAACTAAAACACGTATTTAATTCTAAATAAATTAAAATAAAGCCTCTAAAATATAATAAAAATCTGTAATAAATAATTTATTATGTATATTAACACTATACAAAGTCAATTTGATGATTAATTAATTAATTTATACTTTAATTAATGAATTAAACTCTAATTTAACTTGCATAAACTGTAAACTTTACCTAATTTAATTATATAATAAACTAACTTATTTTTGTAAAGTAACTATATAATTATGTAGTCTTATGTAAGGGCTTTACAATCCTATAATTTATTTTAAAATTAAAATAAATTACGGCCCTCGATTGCAAATCAGGACTGTAGCCAAGCGGGCAGCAGCACTCATGCAAGTGCATTGTTTGTGCCACATCGGTGGCGTGAGAACACATGCACCACCTTATATGTTTTTTCTGCATTAGCCTTCCTTGTCATCATGGCACTGGGTTCCCACATACACATTAGTCCTCTCACATTGATCTCCTCTCTGATAGTGATATGACATATGGGTACGGTGCACTGGGCAAGGGGCCATGCACTGTGCATGGGCCTGTGTGGATCTAAGAAAGAGCATTAAACCGGATTGAAATACACCTAATAAAAAAACTAGGGTGGCCCTAGTAGACGTCTAGTCCCACCCAGTAATGGGTGCTATGTATCCCTCTAAAAGGCCTCCTGCCAACTAAACTAAGTTTTGGGTTAAAAATCGAACCAAGCCAGTATGAACCCGCTGAGAAGCGAAGAGAGGAGAAGAATGACTGAAATTTGGTTGAGTGTTGAACCTTCCCCCGGTGCCATAGTGTATTCTGTGTGTGTGTTAGTGTGAGTTGTGTATGTTTGAGTGCATGAGTTGTGTATATATGTGTATGTGTGTTTGTGAGTATGTATAAATAGTATATAATGTATATGTATATAAATAATATAATATAATGTAAGTAATGTATACTAGTATAGTATATATAAGCATATATAGAGTAGGCTGGTTGAGCTCTTTTATGTATATATAACGCTAAGGACTTTAGTGACAGATTCATCTGTCATTGTATATGTATATATATGTCAGTAAAGAAAAGTATTTTACCTTATGTTATGTATATAATTTTACTAAGGTTTTAGTGACACTTATATATGTTACTATATATCTTATATATGTTACTATAGATATTAGTATGTTATAATGAGTTAGTATAGTAAATATTATTAATTATTTTTGTACATATACTTAAGTATTAACTATATTAGTTGTAAATAATCAACATAGAGTAGCTGTACATAGTTTTAATGCTTGTTTGTGTATAAATATGTCCAAGCATTATAATGTTTCTATTCATTCTTTTGTACATAATTAACCAAATTCTTTTATTCTTCGATTCTTTCATTTCTTTTTGTAAATAAAATCAACATTTTGGAATTAAAGAATGCTTTTGGACTTAGAGAGTGATGTATATCAATAACTGTCTCATAGTGAATGACTTGGAATAAAATAATAAAAATTAAGTATATAAATAAAATTGACATGACATCGGTTGGTATTTGTGACATATACTACAACAACGACATTTTAAAATCCCTTTTTAGTGCGAACCAGCCGACGTGCATCATATTTTTGGCATTGTTGCTGGGGAGGCAACTCTCTATACGTTGAACTTATTCTTTTGTTCTTTATTTGTACATATTTGTGCTTTTGTTTGTAAATAACTATTCTTTCATTTATATTCTTTGTTGTATATAGATTCTTTTATTCATTATATTCTTTGATTTATTTTGTATATAATTGTCTTAGTAATCATTTGTTGTTTTTGCAGCACTTGAGGAGTAGGAGTAGTGACTTCTTCCTGGTGGATTCGCTGCGCTTCATACTCGACTTCCTGGAGGAGTTTTTCCATGGAGCTGCATTTCCTGCTTTTCTTATATTAGTAGATAGGTAGTTTAGACTTAGGAATATTTCTCAGGACTATTTTGTTAGGCATAAGCTATAAGAGCTTGTTCTCACACATATTTGTAATAACTTGGACTATCTTTGGACTCTCTTTATCTTTCTCTACTCATCTCTCATCGATGCGATTTTTTTGTATCGTAATTTTCTGTATCGATTTCTTTTTCTTTTGTTGTTGCTTGTTGCATTCAAAAATTCAAAAAAATTATAAAATCAAAAATACAAAAAAATCTCATTCCTTATCTAGCAACAGCATACTCTAGGCATCCATACTTAGGATTGCATTATTTCCTGCTAGATTTTCATTACAAGTCAAATTGCATGCTGTAGAATTGTTGGAGTCAGGTACGTACTTCTATCTTCGTTAGCTCCTGCCATCCTTGCATTTGACTTAAATTTAAAAAGACCATCTTTTGTTTGAAAGAAATTAAAAAGCGAGACAAGTTGCATAGAATACACTTAGAATTATTTGAATCAAATTCAAAAGGAGACACTAAAAATTGTTTGAAACCTTGACTGAGTTTTCATCGAAATTCTGTTGATTGCTATTGTGTACACACTACACGATCACTTTAGTCACAAATACACGGGTTTCTATCTCACCTCCTTGAGCAACCACAGGGTCTGGATTCTCATGCTAGTCTTATCCAGATTCCCGGTGGACTATAGAGGTTTGCACTTCGCTAGGTTATCTTTAGGATGCATATAATTATTCTGAAACATTTTTTTGTGTACTACTATCTTTGCGTAGCAAACTCTAGAAAAAAATTCGATTTATCTCGCTTGACTTACTTTATTGGTCTTTGATTGAATTGAGATTGATTGATTGGGATTTCTGATTTTTGAGATTGAGATTGATCCTTTCTTTTGAGTTGTGATTGTTTTCAAAAATCATTTTCAAAAACTGAGTCAATGGAAGGTAAGAGATCCTAAAACCCTGAGTTAGTACTTCCCTTGGGTACTGATGCCCAAGCTTTCACTTCTATGCCTTCCACATCAAATTATATACCTCTTAGGCCTCAAACTCCCATTCACCACTCCATCCATCTTGAGGATGATCATGATTTTGCACAATTCAAGGATTTTGAAGAACTTCCTCCACATCTCTCTACACATCATCCTCCACCACCACCACCAAACCATAGGTTCCAACCTCCTCCATATCCTAACTTCCCTAACCAACCACAACTGGAGAGAGGTCCTATGCCTCATTTGCAACACCTGTTTGAAACACAGCTTCAAATGAATACCCTTGCCTAATAGGTGCAACAGGTTGCACAAGTTGTTAATTTCTTAGCAAACCCCCAACCTCAACCTAGAAATCCCCAGGCATCGCCTTAACCTCGTAGTTGTCAACTACAGGATTACAATAATCCCGCAGTGGCACAACCTCCCACTTTTCCTCTTATTAAGTGCAATTGAACCTATGGTTAACTCTTGAAAAATCCCGTTGATGCACTGCAATGGTAAAATTGCAGTTTTACCCTTTAGTTCATGTTTCCTTCTCAGAATAGTAAACCCTTGACTTAGGTCTTCCTTTAGGTTATGCAGGAGCTTTTATTTACTTTCTCAGGTCAAAATGAGCTAATTAGGGCTCATGATGAGGCTCTCATCATACCCCCCTGCCTAGCTTTTGCTAGTCCCTTAGCAAAATTTTAAGATTTTAACCTCTGTTCTAGACCATGAGTTTCTTCTACTAGTTGTGATAAGTGCTTTTTCTTTTTCTTTTGTGATTAGGTTAGAATGCCGACAATAGGCCTAGAGGTACTCAAGTACCAACCAAAATCCAGACCTGACCCGCTTTAGCCTCAGTCCTCCGCAAAGGTTTTTAAGACCTGCAGAAACTATCCTAGGGTTCGTTGGACTCTGCAGTTAAAGCACCTGTGCTTGAGACATTTTTAGCCTAGGTTCACTTTGCAGTGCATTTTTGTAAGAGAGAGATAGATGATTTACTTGTTTGGAGAGTTCTCTCTCTTTTCCTTTTATTTCTAGCTTCGGATTGGCTTCTCAACACGGTCTGTATCGGATTCCTCGTCCCCATCATCAATCCTCAGGGGTCCTTGGCAATCGATGCTTCGTGATAGCACCACCCATGGCAACCCTCAGAACCCTAGCTTTCGAGATTTCGAGATAATCCCGCCCACGGCGTACCGTGGTCGAATCCAGACCCTGGCAATTGACATTTCGGGATAATGCCGCCCATGGTATCTGAACCAGCAGAGTGCTTACATGCCCCTGGTAGGATATTTAAATATCCTAAGAGACAAGCACCGAGGAGACGATATGTTGTTACACATCTTCGAGGGGCATTTCCTGCCTCTCCAAGCCGGGAACTCGTCCAAATCAACTTGTGTTGAGCGGCCGCTCCTAATCTAGGCAACTTTTTCAGAACATAAAAAATGCTTTTGCGTGATTTTGATAGTTATGCGCATTGAACCAAACTGTGTGTGGATTGGGGTGCTTAGGCTACCGAATCCCGCAAACCAAAGGTCAGTTAACGAGGCCGAATACTCCCTAAGCCTTAGACCTAATACTTAAGCTTCGCATTTTCCCCAACCTCTTGAGAAGTATCTAGATTTTAGCGGGTACTTGAATTTTTAAGCCTAAGAGTCTAGCCCAAAAGGCCTGAAGTCAGCGTTCCTACTAATCTCTTTTGTGTCTCCTTAGCACTTTTTTTTTCTCATTTTTCTCTTTTTTTCTTGATGTGGTCTAGAACTTCAGTTAATCCCTTAATCTTTTACTAATGACTCTTCTTTTTTTTCTTTTTTTCATTTTGTGCTCCTTTTTGGCATTTTGCTCTTTTCCTTCTCATATTTTGTATAGCCCATAAAATTTTTCTCTCCCCCTTCCTCAGTTTTTTTTGTTCTTTTTCCAAATTTTTCAATTTTTTGTTTGTTTTTTTTTATGATATGTGACTTTTTTTGTTGAAACCTTTTATTGATATGAAATTTCCTGACATTTTGCACTTTCATACCCCCCCATGCCTATGATTTGCAATATCCCCATTGTAAATTAGGTGGGTTCGAATTCAGCTTAGTTCATTCATTATGACAGGTGTTGGGTGAGCGAACGGGTCAGGGTGACTGTTGCGAACGATTTCTAGACTCGAGTATGGGTACCTGAGGTGGAGTCGGCTGAGCTAATGGATGAACCCTAAAGTGCAATATGAATTCAGTATGGAAATGTTAGAAAAGGTTTCGGGTTTTTCAAAGAATGACAGGTTACCTCCCGTTAAGCGCTGAGTTTTATGCCATCGGCTGGGTGCAATGAGCTCAGGGAGAATAGAGGATAAAGGATGACTCAGCCAAATCTGTATCGATCATGTCAATGAACGGTTTGAGTCTCAGACCATTCATGATGAAGGGTTCAGAATCATGGCTGAGTGGACTGATCTCAATGATTCCATTTCCAAAGATTCGTCGGACTAAGTAGGGTCCGATCCACTTAGATTGTAGCTTTCCTGGGAATAATTTGAGTCAGGCATCAAAGAGTAGAACCTTTTGACCAAGATGAAAGATCTTTCTAGAAATGTGTTTGTCGTGAAAGGCTTTAACCCATTCTTTGTAAATTCATGAGTTCTCATATGTGTCATGGCGTAATTCATCGATCTCGCTCATTTGAAGCCTTCTATGGGTTCCAGCCTTAGAAAGATCTAAGTTGCAATTCCGTATTGCCAAATAGGCTTTATGCTCCAATTCGACAGGGAGGTGACATGCCTTCCCGTACACCAGTCTGAAGGGAGACATACCAAATTGGGTCATGTGGGCGATCCTATAGGCCCACAATGCTTTCGGAAGTCGAGATGACCAATCCTTCTTGTCAGGTCGAACAGTAACCTGGAGGATTTTCTTGATCTCCCGGTTTGATAGCTCAACTAGACCATTAGTTTGGGGGTGGTAGGGAGTAGAGATTTGATGCGACACCCCGCATTTGGTCATCAGTGACCTGAACTGAGCGTTCGTGAAATGAGTCCCTCCGTCGGAAATTATTGCTCGTTGAATCCGGAACCTTGAGAAGATGTTTTGATGAATGAATCTGATAACAACCTTATGATCATTAGTCCGGGTTGGAATGGCTTCGATCCACTTGGACACATAGTCAACGATGAGTAAGATGTATTCGAAGCCATCTGAGATAGGAAAGGGTCCCATAAAATCAATCCCTCAAATGTCAAAAATCTCGCATACCAGGATCAGCTGTAAAGGCATCATGTCTCGATGGCTCATGTTGCCCAAGGTCTGGCAAAAGGTACATGCCTTACAGTGATCGTATGCATCCTTAAAAATTGTGGGCTGGTAAAAGCCACACCGGAGGACTTTTGATGCGATTTTGTGTCTTGAAAAATGTCCACCGCATGCCTGGTCATGGCAGAAGGAGAGTATGTCTTTGATTTCTGCTTCCGCGACACATCGTCTAATTATTTGATCAGCATCAATGCGGAATAGATACGGGTCTTCCTAAAGGTAATACTTGGCATCGGAATGCAATTTGTCCTTCTTGGCCTTCGGCCAATCAGACAGGATCTGATGTGATGCAAAGTAGTTCACTATGTCTACGAACCATGGAAGCCCTGTATTGATAGTCAGGAGGTGTTCATCGGGAAAGTGTTCTGTGATGGGTTCAGAAGGGTCAATGATCTCAGAAGGAAGGCGGGACAAGTGATCAACTACCATGTTCTATTTTCCTACTTTGTCACGAATCTCGAGGTCAAATTCTTGCAACAGCAAGATCCATCAGATTAATAGAGGTTTCGTGTCCTTCTTTGCCAGGAGATGCCTTACAGCCGTGTGATCCGAGTAGATGATAACACAGGAACCCAGGAGGTATGATTTGAACTTTTCTAGGGCAAATACTACAGTTAGCAACTCTTTTTCAGTAACCGTGTAGTTACGTTGAGCTTCGTCTAGTGTTTTGCTAGCGTAGTAAATGACCACGAGTTTCCCATCAATTTTCTGCCCCAAAACTACTCCTACAGCGAAGTTAGATGCATTGCACATGATCTCAAAGGGTTGAGACCAATCAGGGGACTGTAGGATTGGGGCTTGGGTGACTCAGACACGAAGGATCTTAAATGCTTGAGTGCATTCCTTGGAGATTTCGAAAGGCACATCCTTGGAGAGAAGAGTAGTCAGGAGACGCGTGATTTTTGAAAAATCAAGGATAAATCAACGGTAAAAACCGACGTGCCCCAGAAAAGAACTGATGTCCTTGATCGAGCTACGCATAGGGAGTTCGGCAATCAAGTTAACCTTGGCTTGATCGACTTGGATGCCTTTCTCTGAAATCAGATGTCCCAGGACTATTCCCTCAGGCACCATGAAATGGCTCTTTTCACAGAAAAGAACCAAATTCACATCGATGCACCGCTTGAGTATTTGGACCAAGTGCTGGAGGTAATCGTCAAATGATGCTCCGAAAACTGAAAAGTCATCCATGAAGACTTCTAGATAATCACCTACCATATCTGAGAATATGGCAAGCATGCACGCTGAAAGGTCGTGGGTGCATTATAGAGACCGAAAGACATTCTTCGAAATGCGTACGTCCTGAAGGGGCAGGTGAACGTAGTCTTTTCTTGGTCCTCTAGATGGATTGCCACTTGGTTGTAACTGGAGTACCTATCAAGAAAGCAGAAGAACTTATTTCCCGCTAGTTTCTCGAGGATCTGATCAATAAACGGTAGTGGGAAATGATCATTCTTCGTGGAGGAATTGAGTTTTTTGTAATCAATGCAGACTCTCCATGAGTTAGCTATTCGGGTAGGTATGACCTCTCTAGTTTCAGTCGTAATGATGGTGAGTCTGGCCTTCTTAGGCACAACCTGGATTGGACTCACCCAGTGACTGTCGAAGATCGGATAGATGATCCCTGCATCTAACCACTTGATGATCTCCTTTTTCACGACCTCCTGCAGGTTAGGGTTTAAACGTCTCTGCATCTTTCGTGAAGGTCGTGCACCCTCTTCCGTGTAGATTCGATGTGTGCAATACGAGGGGCTTATCCCAGTCAAGTCATCGAGTGTCCATCCAATGGCTCTACGATGTTGCTGGAGAACTGTAATCAGACGAGATTCTTGGTAGAGTGTGAGTCGGGAGTTGATAATCACAGGAAACGTCTGATTGGAACCCAAAAAGGAGTACTTCAGATGCTCGGGAAGGAGCTTGAGTTCCATGACAGGATTATCAGCAGCAGCTGGCGGTTCGGGGTCTGTATCAGGAACAAGGGTCGGAGTTATGGGTGTGTCTAGATCAGATTCATACTCCTTTATTTGCGGGTTTTGAGTTTTTAGTGGTTGATCAGGGATAATTAGGTTGTCCTCAACATGCGATTCATCCACCACGTCTTTGATATCACATATTTGCTCTATAACCCCACAAGTAATTGATGAGTCCATTTTAATGGACTAATATTACGCCTAAGTAACTTTAATCTTACCTTTTAGGTTTGTTAAGAACTACATTAAGTTATAGAATGTTTGCATGCATCATGATTTAAGTTTACATCTATTTTATAGAATTCGATAACTTAATATGTAATGATTTTATGTTTTTATGTGCACGAATGATATTTAGAAAGAACAAGGAGGGGGGAATAAATTTCCCCAACAAACAGGTTCAATCCCTCCCTTATCCTCCGGCCAGCTGCAACTCTTCCCTCAACAAATGCAAACCGCCGCCGGCTAAAATTGGAAAAAGGATTTTGAAAATCCCTTGTAGCGCGGAAGAGAGGAGTTGAGAGGAGGAGGAGCACAGGAGAGGATCATCTTCTTCCTCCCCCTTGAGAAGATATCCACTGTGTTTGAAGGCTTGCACTGTGCATCCACCGCCTGCCACAGGCTCTACTACAGGCGTCACCCTTCCAGCCTGCAGCCGCCTCAGGTGCATCGCCCCACCCGCGCCCCTCTAGCGCCCCTTTCCAGTGCCTGCAGGCGTATCCCCCTCCCCAGCGCCTGCCCCTGCACTTGCGTGCATGCCCTGCAGCTGCACCAAGCCACTTTACTGCACTTCAGGAGCCACGCCACCGCAGGCCACTCCAGTCGTGCCCTGTACCACACGCCGCAGGCGCACCAGCGCCCACTGCAGCGTGCCCCCTCCTCCATCGCCTGCAGGTCTTTTTAGGTGCACGCCCCACCCACGTCCACAGGCGTTTCCCCCTTCCAGCACTCACACAACCCCAACCTACCCTCGTGCACCCGCCCGCACCCCTGCAGGCGCCTGCACCCCTGCAGGCGTTTCCCCTGCCAGCGCCTTCAACCCAGCCAATGCCTTCAAGCTCGACGGCGAACCCACGCCCGTAGGTGCTTGCCTCTCTCCCGCGTGCCCTGCAGACCCGCCTTCAAGTGCCCTCGCTGGCGCTGCAGAACGCCCGCGAGCCCCTGCAGACCTGCCTTCAAGCACCATCGCAAGCACTGCAGAACGCCTGTGCGCCCCTGCAGACCCGCCTTCAAGCGCCCTCGCACCAGCACCTGTAGCACGCGAGACCGGCTGCAGCTTCTCCATCGTCGCCACTTCATCTCCGCCGGTCGGCCGCCACCGACCTCCTCGCGATGTGCTGCTATCGCCATTGTGAAGCACTCGTCGAGACGCATCTCTACGTGTGACCTCGCCATCAGCCGTCGACCCATGCTTGCGCATGGAAGAGAGAGGCAAAAACCTTTGTTTTTGATTCAATTAGAAATTACAGGACATGCCATTGTCAAAGTTCCTATACATTTATTTACCAAATTAATATATTAAGGTGAATTTGCATGCATATCTCTCTATTCTTTATAAATTACTTCTAATTGAGTATTTCATGAATGAGATAATAGCATGCCACATTGATTATAGCAAATAAGGAATGTTTTACGAAAAATTGGTAGTTACCTTGATTATCATTACCAAGATCATTAGAATATTATATTATGGTAATTTTGCATATAAACCCCTATAGTTTTAATTAATTGCTTAGAATGAGAATTTATGAGGGTAACAAGTTGCACTAAGGAACATGCATACCCACTAAGATTCCCTAATAAACAAGGCACTGTTCGCTAGTTTAAATAGGCTAATTCCTCCCTGTGGAGATGACCTAACTCTTTGTGGTTAGATTCTGAAAATTAAAATATTTTGAAAAGTAATTTTCTACCACGCGATTAAATACAACAACACATCATTTTATGTTAGAGTTTTCAATGAAAATGAAGATCGCTCTTTCAAATGACGCTGTTGCTGGGGAGGAAAAATGCCTATTAATTTTTTTTAGGAATTTTATGTTATTTTTATGCTATTTTGAAAGCTTTTCTGAATTACTAACAGTGGATTGTCTTCTGTGCAAAAACATGCGACGAATGCGACGGGCGTGCACGGCGGAGATGATCTTTTTGGTGGACCTTGACGCCACCTGGAGGCCAGCAACAGGAACACGTGGGCCTTGATCCCACGTGCATAGGCTTACGGAGAAGCCTATTTCTGATTTAGTCAATAGATCTTAGTTAGGTTTAGTTTAGATAGACATTAGAATTTAATTTCTATCTTTTAGACCCTTGTCGGGTATTTTTGGGAACGTGTTCCCAGTGCCTCTTTATTTCTTATTTCTCTTGTATGCGGGAGCGTATTTTTGGGAGCGTGTTCCCATTTATTTAGATTATAGGATTATTTGCATTATTTGAACTGCATTTTGGTTAGTAGATTAGGTCTGTTTGTTTATTATCTTTATTAAAAAGAAAATATCGAATTGCCTGCTAGAAGCTACATATCTATAAGATGACCATCTAGGATTGAATGAGTAGCATCTAGTTTATTTTTATTGCATTTCATACATTGCATGAAGAAAGCTGGAGTAAGGTACGTTTTCTCTTGAGCATCAATTACCTATCATGCATATGCATTGAACCTAAATCTAAGGTCACTAATGCTTGAATCAAATTAATTCAGTGGTCACTTTAAAAATTGGGACTACTAAGAGGTTGGACTTTAAAATCTGTGACTGAAAATTGTGTGCAAAAGGATCCTATTTGCGAAATTTCAAAAATCAAAACACGATTGTATGTTTGCACACTTGAGACACTGTGCACCTCACACATAAGGTCACTAGATAAATTTCAACCTCTTCTCTTTTGCACCACAAGGGAAGTTAGTTGGAAATCAACAAGCCTATCCACCAAGTTACTTCGGTTCCTCGTGTGTGGTCTTGATTCGAGACTTCCATCCCTTGCGAGTAGGTTATAGGCACCAGCGAAGGTTGGCCTAGGAAGCGTAATTTTTTGCAAAACTTGTTTGGCCACCAACTGAATATTTAATTCTAAGACCTACAATCTACTGAAAAAAGATCCCATTGAATTTGCATTTGCTTTGACAATAGAACTCTCTAGGAAGTTTTTGCTTGTATTCTGAATTCTTCTAAATCCTAAGAGAGTTAAAATTATTTTGCTTAAAGAAATGGATCACTCTTACTCCTATCAGTCATAACATCTGAGTCAATACTTCCCATCTTTTAATCAGGATCCCATGCTTGATGTAAACATGTTTACACTACTTAAGATGTCTATTTATGCATGTTCTTAAGCATAGGATTGCATTGCATGCTATAAATATTTCATAACATGCATCATCTTGCATTTAGAGTAGTTTGAATAAAATGGAGGTAAATTATCTTCTTTTATGTTCATGGACAGGGAAAACTTTTTATCGGGGCCTCGGATCGAAGATCCAATTGTACATATGTGATTAGGGCGACAATTGGAGTTCAATGACTTCAAGATCGCCTTAATCAGACATCTGTAGCATCAGATAGAGACCAGGGAACCCTAGAAGATCAAGGGCCAAGATGGTGTGAATCCGCACTTCAAATGATAAATCCGACCGCACGGATGGATTTGGATCGACGATAGCAGCCTAACAGTGCGAAAATCGACTCAATCCAACAACCGTGGCACCATCTACATCATCCAAAAGATGGATGGCCAAGATGGCGCCACGTGGTGCCATCTTAGCCGTCCAACCGGCCCTCAAGACCGTCGCTGCTTCTCCAAAGAAGATCTAGTGCGTGATCTGGGCCGTTGGATCTTGATCCAACAACTGTGGATGCGCACGCTTGATTTCATCCGCGGGACTATTTGGACGGCGTAGTGCAGCGGGTGAGCACCTTATCGTGAGGTGCCAGCGCGGGATCGATTCGCAGCGAGCGGGCGAGCAGCGCGGGCAAGCGTCGGATCGCGATCAAATGGTCGCGCACGCCCGATAGCGCCCACGTGTTATTGCACACGCAGCGAAGACGCAGCATAGTATGCGGGCGGGCGCGTGTTGAGGTGGGCGTAGCGCGATCTAAGTCATTCGATCTCGCGATCGGAAGGCTGAGAATGGCTGACGTGCGTGTGCGTTGAGCGCGTGGGCAAGCAAGCAGGCACGCGCGTGCCACCCACTACTCCCACGTTCAGACCTTTAGTGACGGTTTTAGCCGTCACTAAAGTTCCTGAATTAATGTTTTAAGAGTTGTAATGACCAAATTGCCCCCACTTCTTGCAACTATAAAAGGAGACCCCCTCCATACGAAATTCTCATCCCTTCTCTTCTCTACCTCTCCAAAGCTCAAGAGAAGCTTGTCCCACACCTGGGATGCTACTCACGAGATAAAGTCAGATTTTCGTCCCTTGTTCGGAAGCGGATCCCACGACGACGACGACGTGCTACCTTGTTCCCATTCTTCTACTTTGTCCTGCTCCATCCTCCTTTGTCCAGGCGTCGTCCCGTTTGGCTCGTCCTCCAAGCGATCGTCGAGGAGGATAACTTCTCTCTCTCATTCTTCTTTATAGCTTTCTAGTATAGAATTTTCCTACTTTCTAGTGTAGCTGATTTCCCGCTTTCTAGTGTAATTCTTATTTGGTCATATTGTATAAACATTTTGAATTATTGAATGCATGTTTTCTCTCTCACACTCTCTCCCTTTTTAGTCTGATTTTTGTTATGGCTTCATTGTAATTACATCGCCCCACTTTTCAAGAAAAATTTCTAAAAAAAATATAATTGCGAATATAGATCGACGTAGCCTCCCTGTGTTCGACTCGGAATTTCCATTTCGGTATAAATTTATTTGTTGAACACGAGTTCTTCGCTTTCATACTACGACGATAGGTTTTTCAAAACCAAATACGTTAGCGTAGCAACTCGACGATCAACATTTTGGCACTGTTGCCGGGGAGGCAATGATTTCCAATCTATTTTTCGCATTTCTTGCACTTTATTATTTTCTAACTTGCTTTCTCTTGTGTCTATTGTTTTGCAGAGACCTCCATTAGGGAATCATCAAGCGGTAGACTGGAGTAAAGTGCAGTTGAAGACAGCTGTAAGTGCTCCCCATTCTTTCCCCCCTCCATAGATTTCATTCGTCACATTAAATCCAAATTCCAATTAAACCTAGGTGTTTGCATAAATCTTAGGAATAGTTTGGTTGTTTGGATTCTCACTCACATTCATTCCACCCTCATTTATATAAAAAAAAAAATAAAAAGAAAATCTTGTGGGGCAATTTTCAATAACACACAACGTACACCCACATTCAAGGCACTTAACTGGATTGATTTGTTTCTACTCAACCGGGTTTTGATCTGTGGAACCGGTACACACAAAGCAACACATAAAAGAGTAGAAATCATTCTAGGTTAACCATCTTTGTGTGCCTAACTTAGTGGTGAATTTGTGGCCAATTGTTTGAGTTGTTTGGGCTGCACCACTCTACTTAAAATCAACTCATTAAGTAGCTCCTTCTTAGGGTTTTCAATCTAGGTCTATTCCAGGCACTCCACTTTCTTTCTGGTTTTAAAAGAAAACAATCTTCACCCGTGTTTGACAACCTGGTTTGCCTAGAAACTTGATTGCAATCCACCTAATTTGAAACCCTAAAAGTTACTTAAGCAAGATTTGAACATTAAAATCCACGCATCACAAATAATCTTGCTTGAAAACTCTGGTTGTGCATGCACTTACACAAATCTCAATCAATCATTAAGGGCACAACCCATTTTAAGGGCCCATCACATTCTATAAGCACCACAATCCCAGGCCTTAATAAAATTGAGTAGACGTTGGCCTTAAGGTCTGATTCGCTATTTAGGGCTTAGTCTGAGATTGTCTTTGATTAACCTACTTGTACTGATTAATCTAATGTCTAGCTAGGGGAGCAACGCCAAACGACCGTGGCTGGGGGGTACACTAGGAACCAGAGGTGAAAGCTGAAGGAAGAACTTTCTCCCCAGTCCCTCCTTCTATCTGGTTGGATTGAACAGACGCAAGTCGAGTAAATCATTTACAGTCTTAAGGCAGGTTTTGGGAGTCAGTAGATCCTTAGGCTACCCCACTTAAGGACAACCTTGTTTTGTTGTGCTGCAGCCTCCTCTGCTTGGAAATCCACAGGAAGAATTTCGAAGGCAGCTGGAACAAATGCAGAGAATGCAGGAATGGTTCCAGAGAATGCAGGGCGCTCAACCCTTGAAGGATTTTTATGATCCTTCAAATTATGGGGAACATCCCGGTGTCTAGATTCCAGCTGGTGACGTAGAAATCAAGCCCCAGGTGTTAAGCCTGATTAAACATTATCATGGGCTTGGCTCCGAAGATCCGTTTCAGCACTTGGAGGACTTGACCACTTTGGTCCATACCACCAAGGCACGAAACGTAAACGAGGAGCAAATGATCATGAGGCTCTTCCTCCACTCTCTTAGGGATAAGGTTGCACATTGGTATAGGACAATAGGAAGACCAATTACAACTTGGAATGAGTTGAAATTGGCCTTTCTAAAGAAATTCTTCCCAGTCAGATGTACCAATGCTTTGAGACGGGCAATCACTACCTTTACCCAGCGGCTGGGGGAGCAGTTTCATGTGGCCTGGGAGCTATTCTAGGACCTATTGCAGAGGTGTCCACACCACGAGGTGCCGAAATAGCAACTTGTGCAGATCTTCTATCATGGGTTGACTGAGCAACTCAGAAATCATGTGGATGCTTCTTGCGGAGGCAATTTCCTCAATAAAGATGCAGATAGTGCACATGATTTATTTGAGGAAATGAGTGAGAATTCAATCAATCATGCCTCAATGGATACATTTAACCGGTCCCAGCAGCCCAGATCAAATGTCAATGAAGTCCATGACTCTCATTCATTTGATATGGAATTGATTTGTAACAAACTTGATAAGGTGGACTTGGTTGCTAAGAGAATGGAAAAGTGGATGGCTGGCAATTCTATGAACAACTCTCGATCCACTCAATCCCAAAATTCGGGATTCCATTCTTCATGAGATCCTTCTGGACGGGAGTTTGTGAATCAACTTGATGCGGCTCAACCTGTGAGTCAGCATTTTTCAGAACCCCACAAGTTCCAAACTGGGGCCTTTGATCCCAGTTTTTCTGATCCTTCCCTTTCTTTCTCTCCATCCTCACCTTATGAGGATGTCTGTGCTGTAAAAGAAAATGTTAGATCCAACCCCTACTCTAATGCTTATAATCTAGGTTGGAGAAACCACCCTAACTTCTCTTGGAAAAACCCGGGGCAACAGACCCAATTCCGACCCGGCAACTATGCTCTGCAACGACCAATGGGTTAGGGTCATGTATATACTCAGTTGCCTCCAAATCAGGTCAATCAGCCAGCTTGGAATGCCCGTTAACCCGTAGGGCAGGCTGATTTGAACTGACAAATGGTAGAGATGCAAGGATCCATGCTCCAACTCATGCAGCAAATGAAAACCTCGCTGGGCAACTTGCAGTCCGGACTCATTGCTAACTCTCGTCAACTCGGATCTCTACCATCCCAACCCGTACCCAACCTGATAAATATTATGAATTCGGGTAACCAAGCCCATGGGTACAGAAATTAGAGGGACCCACATGCACATGCTCAGGTGGTTGAGTAGGGTTCCTCGTCCTCTTCTTCTTTTGCAAATCAACAATTCATGGTTAATCAAGCCCCTCCAATCTTTCCTAACCCTCCCCAAGACCCAAATTTTTATGCATCTGCAAATTCTGTCACTTTGAGGAGTGATAAGCAGACTCAGGATCCACAACCACACTATTATGATCTTTTGAATCTTGAAGAACCTGAGGAGAGAGAGGAGAATTCTAGAGGAGAAATCAAGGCTCAGGAACTTGATTCCAAAGATCTGACTCATGTTCCTTTTCCTGAAGCCTTAACGAATTCAAAGAAGAAGTCTTGATAGCAATGAGGAGCTTCTGAATCTATTTAAGAATGTTGAGATTAATATCCCGCTCCTTGATGCTATCAAGCACATACCGGCTTACGTAAGATTTTTAAAGGATTTATGTACACAAAAGCATAAGTCGAGAGAATCTGTTCCGAGGAAGGTGGTACTCTCCGAGCAGGCTAGTTCTGTTATCCTGCACCACCTCCCTCAGAAAAAGAGAGATCCAAGTGCTCTGTTGATTTCTTGCGTCATCGGAGATTACACATTTGATAGAGCACTTTTGGATCTGGGTGCATCCATCAACCTAATTCCGACTTCTCTTTATGAGAAGTTTGGATTAGGTGAACTTCGGCCAACTTTAGTAACGCTACAGTTAGCGGACTGCTCGGTCACAAATCCACAAGGCATTATTGAAGATGTTGTAGTCAAGGTCAAGGATTTCTATTTTCCTATAGATTTCCTTGTCCTTGACATGGATGTACTCGATAATCTGAGGAACATGCCCATCATTCTGGGGCATCCATTCCTGGCTACCGCTAAGGCCAACATTAATTGTGAAAGCGGTAGCATGGAAATCGCCTTTGGGGATCAACGAATGAAATTGGATATTTTTAAGGCGATCAATAAATTTGAGGATTGTGGATTTATTGAGGAACTTGATGAGGATAATGAAAACATTGAAACTTGTTTGATGATTTCTTCAATCGAAAGTTCCTCCTTGGATGACGAATTTGACCCTCAACCCTCTATGGCTGATCTACCATCTTCTGAAGAGGTTATTGATTTTGTTCACTCACAACCTCTTCCTCTTGTTGAATCTTCAGCATCTACCCTACCATCAATCATCAACCCGCCCTAGCTTGAATTGAAACCATTGCTTGAGAATTCGAAATATCAATTTTTAGGACCTCGGAAGATGCTCCCTGTGATTATCAGTGCTAAATTGACAAAGGAGCAAGAGATTAAATTGATCAAGGTCTTGAAGGAACATAAGGAGGCAATTGGTTGGACCATTCATGACCTCAAGGGGATCGAGCCATCTTACTCTAATCATAGAATATTCTTGGAAGATGGATCCTGCCCTTCTCGCCAAATGCAGAGGAGATTGAATCTAAATATGCGAGAAGTGGTCAAAAAGGAAATCATCAAGTGGCTTGATGTTGGAATTATTTATCCAATCTCTGATAGTCCCTGGGTAAGTCCCGTGTAGATTGTTCCGAAGAAAGCCGGGATTACCGTTGTGACTAACGAGAGAGGTGAATCTGTCACAACTCGTTCAGCTTCTCTTGGAGGGTTTGTATTGATTATAAGAAGCTGAACACAACCACTAAAACTGATCATTTTCCCCTGCCTTTCATCGATCAAATCTTGGAAAGATTAGTCGAGCAGAAGTACTTCTGTTTTCTTGATGGCTACTCGGGATACAACCAAGTTCCTATCCATCCCGAGGATCAGGAGAAAACTACTTTCACCTGTCCCTACGGAACCTTTGCTTTTCGTAGGATGGCTTTCAGGTTATGCAATGCACCTGCGACTTTTCAAAGGTGTATGCTAGCCATATTTTCTAACATGGTGGGAGAGTTTATGGAAGTGTTCATGGATGATTTCTCTGTTTTCGGAGAATCATTTGACTCTTGTTTGGCTAATCTGGAAATGATTCTTAAGCGATGTATCAAAACACGATTGGTCCTTAGCTGGGAAAAGAGTCATTTCATGACCCAAGAAGGCATCATTTTGGGTCATGTAATCTCTGAACGGGGAATTGAAGTGGATAAAGCTAATGTTGCTGCTATCGCTAAACTTCCTCCTCCCACATCTGTTAAACAAATCCGATCATTTCTTGGCCATGTGGGATTCTATCGAAGATTCATCAAGGATTTCTTGAAGGTTGCTCATCCCCTGAGCAATCTTCTTGCCAAAGAAATGCCATTTGTTTTTGACGAATCATGCCGAAAGGCATTTGATTTCCTAAAAATGGCAGTCACCTGTGCTTCAGTTTTGCAACCACCAATTTGGACAGCCCCTTTTCAGATCATGACCGACGCTTTTGAATACGCGGTCGAGGCTGTCCTGGGTCAGAAAATTGATAGAAAGCCCTCTATCATCTACTACGCTAGTAAAACTCTGGATGAAGCCTAGAGGAATTACACTGTTATTGAAAAGGAATTACTAGCTGTAGTGTTCGCTTTGGAAAAATTCAGGGCTTATCTCTTAGGGTCTCATGTTATCATCTATACCGATCACTCGGCCTTGAGACATCTCTTGGCCAACAAGGATGCTAAACCCTGGCTTATTCGTTGGATTCTTCTGCTTCAAGAATTTGATCTTGAAATCAAGGATAAAATCGGGGTACAAAATGTGGTAGCGGATCATTTGTCGAGACTCCTAGGTGATTCCTCTCGTCCGGACATTCCGATTGCTGACACTTTTTCGGATGAAACTATTCTTACAGTTTTAGGTGTCCACACCCCATGGTTTGCTGACATTGTTAACTATTTGGCCGTTGGTCAAATCCCCCAGAATTGGACCAAGCAACAATGGGATAGACTCAAATCTGAGGCCAAATACTACTTCTGGGAGGACCCTAAGCTATACCGCATCGGCTCTGATCAGATTATTCGTCGATGTATACCGGAGAATGAATTCAACAGTATACTCGAGTTTTGCCATGCATCTGGGTGTGGACATTTCTCCGGGAAAAAGACGGCTGAAAAATCTTGCAATCTGGCTTCTATTGGCCGTCTTTATTCAAGGATGTCCAGGATTTCTCAAGGTCATGTTCTCGATGTCAGGCACTAGGGAGCATAATTAAGAGAGATATGATGCCCCTAAACCTAATTCTTCCTGTCGAAATTTTTGATGTTTGGGCCATTGATTTCATGGGACCTTTTATCCCTTCATTTGGACATTAGTACATTCTTGTTGCTGTTGATTATGTGTCCAAATGGATTGAGGCGATTCCAACCCGAACCAATGACCACAAGGTGGTCATCGATTTTGTAAAGAAAAATATCTTCAGTAGGTTCGGGATTCCGAGGGCTATCATCAGTGATGGTGGCACTCATTTTACTAATGCCCAATTCCAGAATTTGTTGGCCAAATACAGGGTTAATCACCGAATTTCCACACCTTACAATCCCCAGATGAATGGACAAGCCGAGATCTCCAATCGAGAGATCAAGAACATTCTGCAGAAAACGGTTAGGCCTGATCGCAAGGATTGGACTCAAAAGCTTGAGGACGCTCTTTGGGCCTACCGTATGGCGTATAAAACGCCCATTGGCATGTCTCCATTCCGTTTGGTGTACGGAAAGGCATGCCATCTACCTGTAGAGATTGAACACAGGGCATTCTAGGCAATCAAACAATGCAATTTAGATCTAAATTTAGCGGGGAAGACCAGGAAACTCCAACTATCTGAGTTGGAGGAGCTTAGAAATGATGCATATGAGAATGCCAAGTCTACAAGGCTCGGACCAAAGCTCTACATGATCAACTGATTTCCCGCAAGAGCTTTGAGCTGAACCAGAAGGTCTGGTTATTCGATTCTAAACTTAAGCTCTTTCCTGGCAAACTTAGACCTAAATGAAATGGCCCATTCATAATTGACCAGATTTTTTCAAATGGAGCCATTCAGATTTCTGACCCAAAGACGGGTAACACATTTAAAGTCAACAGTCAATGTTTGAAGCCTGTTATTGACTGTATTCTTCCAGAACCTGTCTCAGACACAGTTGCTCTAGCCATTCATCGCTTCTTTGGCTGGACTTCACCTAACTGACGGCTCAACAATTGTACATATGATACAAAGCTGATACGAGCTTCATATTCAGGTGACATCTTTCATATTCTACCCTTTCTTTCATGTCTCTTTTTCAATGAGGACATTGCATCAGCTAGGCATGGGGGGGTGGATTCATTTTTGAATCATTTGGTCAGCATTGTGAAATTCATGTAAATTATTTTTCTCTTCTTATTTATACATAAAAAAAATCAAAATTAGGAAGGATTAGTTGGACATTAGGACTTTTTAATCTTAGGAAATTTTACATTAGGATCTGAGCACAAAGATCCTTCAGGTCTTTGGATTTAATCAGCCTGTGTATCCACTAAAATGTGGATTTGTTTCTCGAGTCCTCGCCAACCTACATTATATTTTAATTGGAGTAAATAAGTTTGGGTGATAAGTGCACGACTTATCAACCCACCCTCTAATTTGAGGGAATTTTGAGTTTTAAGCATCTACACACTATCTTGTCACTGACTCGTTGTTCGGCGATTCTAATGGAAATTGGGTAGCTAATGAACCTCCTAGGGTGATATGGCTGGCAAGTTATCGTGGGTAACAGCCCATAGGTAGGTTGTCCAGAGCCCAGTCACTGAATCTTTCTCTTCTTGCTGCCTTAAGGTAAATCTTAGACCAGGGAAGCCACCTACTTAAAAAAAAAAATCAATCAAAAAGAAAAGGAGAAAAGAAAAAAAAGAAATAAGCCACACTTCACTGCACGAGTATGGCTGGCAAGTTGTCGGTGGTAACAGCTCATCGACTGGTTGTCCAGAACCCAACTTAATAAATGCACTGAAAATTCCCAAAACACTTAGGAAGAAGTGGAGAAGTAGAATAAACCAGGGAGATATACACTGGATTCACCCTTGTGTTGACCCTGTAAAAAGATAAAAGTAGGGAGAAAGCTACCGGTTGTAAATATACACCTTTAGGCAGAATTCTCTTTTTTTAGGTCTCCTAGAGGCGTAGAAATACGAAGTCTGTTTTAACTGCCAGTCAACGAGTCAATCACATTCACAATAAGATGCTTAAAACTTAGGGTTCTCATCAAATCTTGGGTGAGTTGAATGGCCGTAGAAAGCCACTCTTAAACCCTAAAACTTGAAAATCCAAAAAAATTAGAAAAGAGGAAAAAGAGAAAAAGAAAATTTTCTTTGAATAAGGCGAGGGCTTGAGGCGGTCTGCATTTTGGCAGATACTCAGGGCACTGTTGTGTCTTTGAAAGTTCAGATCCTAAGTAGACATTTTTTTAATGATTGAAAATAACTCATGCCCAAATAATCCAACCTGATTCTTTTATAAATAGCATATAGTTTTTGCTAGGGACTAGCAAAAGACAGGCATGGGGGTATGATGTGAACATGTTTACACTACTTAAGATGTCTATTTATGTATGTTCTTAAGCATAGGATTGCATTGCATGCTATAAATATTGCATAACATGCATCATCTTGCATTTAGAGTAGTTTGAATAAAATGGAGGTTAATTTTCTCCTTTTATGTTCATGGATAGGGCAAACTTTTTATCGGGACCTCGGATCGAAGATCCAACCATACATATGTGATCAGGGCGACAGTTGGAGTTCAACGACTCCAAGATCGCCCTAATCAGACATCTGTAGCATCAGATAGAGACTGGGGAACCCTAGAAGATCAAGGGCCAAGATGGTGTGAATCTGCACTTCAAACGACAAATACGACCGCTCGGATGGATTCGGATCGACGATAGCAGCCTAATAGCGTGAAAATCGACTCAATCCGACAACCGTGGCACCATCTACATCATCCAAAAGATGGATGGCCAAGATGGTGCCAAGTGGCGCCATCTCAACCGTCCAACCGACCCTTAAGACCGTCGCTGCTTCTCCAAAGAAGATCTAGCGTGCAATCTGGGCTGTTGGATCTTGATCCAACGGCTGTGGATGCGTGCGCTTGATTTCATCCGCGTGACTATTTGGACGGCGTAGCGCAACGGGTGAGCGCCTTATCGCGAGGTGCTGGTGCGGGATCGATTCGCAGCGAGCGGGCGAGCAGGCGTGGGCGAGTGTCGGATCGCGATCGAACGGTCACGCGTGCCCGATAGCGCCTACGCACTATTGCATGCGCGGCGAAGACGCAGCATCGTACGTGGGCATGCGCACGCTGAGGAGGCAGGCGTAGCACGATCTAAGCCGTTCGATCTCACGATCGGACGGCTGAGAATGGCTGGACGTGCGCGTGCGTTGTGCGAGTGGGAAAGCGAGCGGGCGCGCTCGCGCCGCCTACTACGCCCACGTTCAGACCTTTAGTGACGGTTTTATCCGTCACTAAAGGTCCTGGATTAATGTTTTAAGAGTTGTAATGACCAAATTGCCCCCACTCCTTGCAACTATAAAAGGAGACCCCCTCCACACGAAATTCTCATCCCTTCTCTTCTCTACCTCTCCAAAGCTCAAGAGAAGCTTGTCCCACACCTGGGATGCTCCTCGCGGGATAAAGTCAAATTTTCGTCCCTCGTTCGGAAGCGGATCCTGCGACGACGACGATGTGCTACCCCGTTCCCGTTCTTCTGCTTCGTCCTCCTTCGTCCAAGCGTCGTCCCGTCCGGCTTGTCCTCCAAGCAATCGTCGAGGAGGATAACTTCTCTCTCCCATTCTTCTTTACAGCTTTCTAGTGTAGCTGATTTCCTGCTTTCTAGTGTAATTCTTATTTGTTCTTATTGTATAAACATTTTGAATTATTGAATGCATGTTCTCTCTCTCTCCCTTTTTAGTCTGATTGTTGTTATGACTTCATTGTAATTACATCACCCCACTTTTCAAGAAAAATTTCCAAAAAAAAATATAATTGCGAATATAGATCGATGTAGCCTCCCTGTGTTCGACCCAGAATTTCCATTTCAGTATAAATTTTATTTGTTGAACACGAGTTCTTCGCTTTCATACTACGACGACAGGTTTTTCAAAACCAAACACGTTAGCGTAGCAACTCGACATTCAACAATGCCCCGAGCGTATCCATCCTTTGATGGGTACATTGATAATTCATGGGATCATTCTTATTCTTATCCTGGGAGTACTGGCTTGATAACTCCCACTTTTGAGCAGAGCCTAGGAGCGGGATTTTCCAACCCTGAAATCCCTACTTCCATGCAAACAACAAACCCTCCCACCCTTCATGATTTTTCGTATCGAGGTTGGATCGATACTCCTAGGCAACTAGAGCCTGAAATTGACTGTCCTCCCCAACCTGATAATAGTAGCCTCTCCTCTTTTATGATAGAAATGCAAAAACAGCAAAAGGAAATGATGGAATCAATGGGCGAGATGTTGAGGAATAGTCAACAATTAAATGAAGAAATAAGACAACTTAGCTACACGCTTCCTAGTAATTCTGATCCCTACCCATTTGACCCTAATCATGAAAATAATTCGGAGGAACCCAATGACAATAGGGATCCAATTTTATGTAGCTATCACTTAGACTCTCTCAATGAGACATGGCCACGAGAGAAGAACGATCATAGTGATTTTCCACCTGAACTATATTGGAGTCAAAAGCAAGGGAAGATGGTACCTCTTGAGGGCCTTGACCCCAATGACAGTATTCTCCTTACCCCTACCAACCCGGGTCAAGGTCGTATTATTCCTATCACTTCCCTTATTGATTATTTGGTGGAATCCCATCCTACCTTTAGTGAGCCTACTCCTAACCCTCCACTTAGGAAAATAACACCTACCATTCAGCATCTTGATTTAAATGCACCCAATGAAGGTGACCCTAAGGGAATAGAGGATGATCAATTTTGGTCTCAGGGATATGAAGAGTCTATTTCAGAGGATGGGGATGCCCCAATAGAGGAACCTGGACTGAAAATCTAGAGTGAATCACAGGGGAATTATTTATCATTTGAGGATTTACCTCCAAAGGATATAAACTATATGGCGAAATCCAGATTCCTCCTTTCTTTTGAGAGTCATCCTCCATCAAAGCCGGAGTTGATATTAGAGGAGGACAAACAAAATAATGACAAGTCTATGGGAGACTTTCGGGAACAAAACACGTCAATTGAGGATTTATACCCTGAGAAGAATGACAAATTCAATGATATATGCTTGCTCCAAAATATTAAAACTGGTCTTCCTTTAGGAATAATTAAGGATACTGATCCAACTCCTGTCTTCATTAACGAATCACATATACACTCCGACAAAAATTTGAGTGAACCAAACTAATCTGGGGATGAGCTGAATAATAATGATTCTGACATTTTGACCCTGTCATCAAAGAGTTGTAATTGGGAGTCTACCCTTGATTCAAATATGACTCCAATCATTAATGCTAGGCAGGGTAACCTGTTGTCTACAACTGTTAGGGAGTATACACAATCTGAATCATTGTTGGAATTAGACTTAACACCGACTAAGCCCTCATTGGACTTAACCATTACCTTCCAACACTACAAACAACCCTTATACTCCTTAACCAATCCTTGGCTCAGATCTCTGCTCATGTACATTGTTTCTAGAGAACATATCAGGCCAGTACATCCTCGGGTAGAATGGCGAGTGTGGATTGATGCTTCTACTTTTACTCTCGCCATTCAAGCGTTTGAACTAATAATGTGTATATCTTTTAAAACCCATCCTGCTCTGGCGTATCCTTGTTATCCTCCACTTATTCCGTTTCGGGAGGTCCCTTTTCATATTCCTTTTATTATTCCTAAACCTCCCAAGGTAGCCAATGCGGTTATTCGCTTTCATATCTTCTGGCGAGAATTTGGTATTACGTTGCATCATCAACTCGCCAACATCGGTGGCTACCTATTTTCTAGGCCCGCGCTGTTACGCATATTTTTAAGGCCTAACTTTTTCTGTCTAGAACGAGACTTACAGGTTCCTTATAAGTCTGGCTGTTGACAGAAAATGCAACTCTTGTTGGGAGGCAACCTAGCGGCCTGAATAACACCGTTGTCAGGTGATTTCTTTCTTTTCTCCTCCTGTTTTAATTTTACAATAGGGACATTGTAGGATTTAGGCAAGGGGGGTGCATTTGCATTTTAGGAAGTATTCATGCATTTAGGTTAGAATAAAAAAAAAATCCACTTTTCTTGAGCTGAATGGGTTAGTCCCTAGCATAATACCTTTGTCATTGGAGGTTTTTCTTCTTGAATTATTTCTTAAGTTTAGAATCCAGTACATTTATTTCACGTGCACGTAGACTTGGTAATGGATCCTTGAGGAAAACCAATAAGCATTTGTAGTCTTTTAAACCCTTGGACAGTTTATAGGGAGTCAGGCATACTATCTTCTAGTAGATTCACCTCATATTTGTGAGAAGAAAGTAGAGAGATTATTGGTGCAATAAGGCTAGTGCAAGGACTCTTAAGTTTTGGACAATTAGATGATGATACTTCAGAGTTAGGCATAGTTTTCACTCTCTGTTCCTGTGTGCGTACTTTGTGTGAATTCCTGAGAGTCACCAAATAAGGCAGATACACAAAGATTGAGTCTTAATAAAGCTATGACTATGGTGGATGGTTACGACTGTCCTTCATAGAGTCCTTGGCTGAAGGAGGGTAATAGTGTCAAAGGTCAGAAATACGCTTGTCTTATCCATTCCTTCTCAATGCCGAGAATAGGCACTTCCACTAAATAAGTCACACAATATCCTCTTGACCATCATCATCCCTAATAATGCCTCATAAATAAAAGTTTGTGTCGATTTATAAAAAATAAAATAAAAAAAAGGGGAGAAAAGAAAAGAAAAAGAAAAAAAGAAGAAACAGTTATATTACAAAAAAAAAAGTTGAAGTTTATAATGTAACATTGTTTCTAAGGCAACAGAACACCTATCATGTTCCACCAAATATGACCCATACCTACCTTTTAGTATTTCTGATCGCCCGAATACTGGTTGAGGACTCTAACTTAGTTGTAGAGTTACTGGGACTTTAATTGAACTGTGGATGCCATGTGAGGCCACCAAACAGTGAGTACAATTACTAAGTCTGGCGAGATTTGTGATCTCAGAAAGAAAAGAAAGAAAAGGTGAGCGCCCAGGAACATCAAGAGAGTACAGTTTAGCCTCTCTTTTAGTTGACTTGTCTAATAGTCTAGGGATCTAGAGTCTGTAGCACCAGACTACATGTAGCACCAGATGAGTATGTTTCACCAAATACAAATCCATTCAACTCGATATCTCCTACCTAAGCCAAATGCAGGGGTCAAATTACAGATTATTTTATGCTTTATCCCCGAGGGAAGTAGTTGCCTATCCCGACAGCAATATTTACCAAGGGTGAAGTACGAACTCCCAATGGCTTTTGCACTTGGATCTGTTACCTAGGCTATCATCACATCACATTTGTCTGGATCTCTAAAGTTTTGAAATAAGAAAAGAAGAAATCTTCTAATTACTTCTATTATTTTTAATTTTTGCTAGGGAGTAGCAAATCTTAGGCATGGGGGTATTTGATGAGTCCATTTTAATGGACTAATATTACGCCTAAGTAACTTTAATCTTACCTTTTAGGTTTGTTAAGAACTACATTAAGTTATAGAATATTTGTATGCATCATGATTTAAGTTTACATCTATTTTATAGCATTCTATAACTTAATATGTAATGATTTTATGTTTTTATGTGCACGAATGATATTTAGAAAGAACAAGGAGGGGGGAATAAATTTCCCCAACAAACAGGTTCAATCCCTCCCTCATCCTCCGGCCAGCCGCAACTCTTCCCTCAACAAATGCAAACCATCGCCGGCTAAAATTGGAAAAAGGATTTTGAAAATCCCTTGTAGCGCGGAAGAGAGGAGTTAAGAGGAGGAGGAGCACAGGAGAGGATCATCTTCTTCCTCCCCTTTAAGGGGATATCCACTGCGTTTGAAGGCTTGCACTGTGCATCCACCGCCTGCCACAGGCTCTACTGCAAGCGTCACCCTTACAGCCTGCAGCCACCTCAGACGCATCGCCCCACCCGTGCCCCTCCAGCGCCCCTCTCCAGCGCCTGCAGGCGTATCCCCCTCCCCAGTGCCTGCCCCTGCACTTGCACGCACGCCTTGCAGCTGCACCAAGCCCCTCCGTTGCACCGCAGGCCACTCCAGTTGTGCCCTGCACCACATGCCGCAGGCGCACCAGCCCCTACCGCAGCGCGCCCCCTCCTCCATCGCCTGCAGGCCTGTTCAGGTGCACCGCCCCACCCGTGCCCGCAGGCGTTTCCCCATTCCAGCACTCACACCACCCCAGCCTGCCCTCGCGCACCCGTCTGCACCCTTGCAGGTGCCCGCACCCCTGCAGGTATTTCCCCCGCCAACACCTTCAACTCCGCCAGTGCCTTCAAGCCCCCAAGAGAACCCACGCCCGCGGGCGCTTGCCCCTCTCCCGCGCACCCCTATAGACCTGCCTTCAAGCGCCCTCACAGGTGCTGCAGAACGCCCGCTCGCCCCTCTAGACCTGCCTTCAAGCACCCTCGCAGACGCTGCAGAACGCCCGCGTGGCCCTGCAGACCCGCCTTCAAGCACCCTCGCGCGCCAGCACCTGTGGCACGCACGGCCGGTTGTAGCTTCTCCACCGCCGCCACTTTATCTCCGCCACTGCGGCCGGCTGCACCATGTCTACGTGTGACCTCACCATCAGCCGTCGACCCACGCTTGCGCACGGAAGAGAGAGGCAAAAACCTCTGTTTTTGATTCAATTAGAAATTAGAGGACATGCCATTGTCAAAGTTCCTATTCATCTATTTACCAAATTAATATATTAAGGTGAATTTGCATGCATATCTCTCTATTCTTTATAAATTGCTTCTAATTGAGTATTTCATGAATGAGATAATAGCATGTGACATTGATTATAGCAAATAAGGAATGTTTTACAGGAAATTGGTAGTTACCTTGATTATCATTACCAAGATCATTATAATATTATATTATGGTAATTTTTCATATAAACCCCTGCAGTTTTAATTAATTACTTAGAATGAGAATTCATGAGGGTAACAAGTTTCATTGAGGAACATGCATACCCACTGAGATTCCCTAATAAACAAGACATTGTTCGCTAGTTTAAATAGGCTAATTCCTCCCTGTGGAGATGACCTAACTCTTCATGGTTAGATTCTGAAAATTAAAATGTTTTGAAAAGAGATTTTCTACCACGCGATTAAATACAATGACACATCATTTTATGTTAGAGTTTTCAACGAAAACGAAGATCGCTCTTTCAGTAATCTTTTGTTGGGCCTTAAAGATGTCAATCTTCAGAGTTTGATTCCCAAATTTTAATTCTATTTGGACCTCCTCAAAGTTTATGTTGACCCTGGCAGTGGCCAAAAAAGGTCTCCCTAATATGATTGGTGTATCCCTTGGGTTCTCAGGTGCATCCATATCCAGAACTATGAAATCCACCAGGAAGTAGAAATCTCGCACCCTAATAATGACATCCTCGAGTATTCCTTTAAGTGACTTGATGGATTGATCGGCTAACTGCAATGTCACTTCAATCGGTTTAAGCTCAGACTCTTCAAGGTGGTCAAGGAGGGATGTAGGTATTAGGTTTATGGAGGCACATAGGTTTAACAAGGCTCTATTAAATTGGGTTTCACCAATTTTACATGAAATCAGGGGAGTTCTTAGGTCTTTGACCTTGGGTGGGAGTTTACTCAAGTTTATAGAGCTGGCTTGCTCTGACAGTATGATCGGATTCCCACTTTTGGTTCATGGCTTACACTTGGGTGTACACATGTCTTTCAGGAATCTTGCGTAAGCTAGCACGTGGCGGATTGCATCCATCAAGGGGATGTTTATCCGAACCTGTTCAAAGAGCTTGACCAAATCCTCCTCAGGAGCCATGGGTTTGGTTATCCTTTTTCCTTTGGTCAAGGCCTCAGGCAATGGAACCCTAGTTGGTTCCTCTAGAATAGGTCCAGGTTCTTGATCTGGAATAGGGGTATCCTGGATAACTATCCTAGGGCTTGGGTTACTACCAGGCTTAGAGTGGTTTGGATAATGTGGGTCTTGGGTTGTTTTACCACTACGAGTTGTTACAGAGTTTAATCCTGCCTAGTTTTGGTTTGGCTTTGGTAAGAGGGGTGGCTATTGCTAAAATCCCACACAAGATGTCGAGGCTTCCATCCCGTCTGGTGATGGAACAAAAGGGGCCTGATAAATCATATGTGCGTGGCCTGAATTTGGGTTCATAGTGTGCCTCTAGGTCACCACGTTATTTGAGTTTGGCAGAGGTTGGGAAGGGAGGGTGCCAGGTTGGCGGGAATTTGCCATCTGGGCTAGTCGATTGCGAACCTTTGTGATCTCATCCTTGTGCTATTTTTGCATTGCCGCATTCATCTTCTGAATGTCAGCCAGTGCTTGGAGGATAAGAGTCATTTGATCCTGGTTTGGCCTAGATTAATAGGTGGGATTGGGCCGAGGCTGAGGTGGCTGATATGGATGAGGAGCTTGTGGACAAGGTTGATAAGGTGGTCTTTGAGTATGAGAATTTCCCGTCCACTGGAAGTTGGGATGATTTCGCCATCCAGGGTTGTAGGTATTGGAGAATGGGTCATTCTGGATGGTATTGAGGTCCTCACAGGTCTGAGGAGCCTCAAGAAAGTCAGAATACGAGGGTTCAGAGTTCCCCCAACTAGAATAGAGTGGATCGGAGGTCCCTCCGATCCGAGAATCAGATGGGGGTGGATACGGGTCCATCCCCTGAGAAGATTGGTGATAAATGTTCTTCACAGTTTCCCTCGCAAGAGGTGGCCGTGCAAAAGAGTTTTGCATAAAGGTGGCTCGTTGCAGATGCCGAGTCAACTCGTCCACCTTCTTCTCTATGGTAGAAACCTTGTCCAACCGACTGGCCATCAGTTCCAAGTCGACGGATGTGGACAGGTCCTACGTCTCATGTGCTCCCCTAAGATTCGTCGATGCACGGGCATTCGTCCGGTCGAATAAGCCCATGGAGTCATGATTGATGGAGTTCTCGCACATATTTTCGAGAATCTCCCACACCGTATCCTCATGTTGGCCCATGATGTTTCCTTCGCACGTTGCATTGACGAATAATCGAATATCTTCATGGAGTCCCTGGTAAAAAGACTGGACTTGTTCTCATTTAGGAACTCCGTGATGGGGGCACTTTCACATGAGATCTAAGAATCGATCCCATGCCTCATGAAGAGTTTCTCCTGTTTGTTGGGTGAAGTGCGTGATCTGGTGGCGCAAGGCATTTGTCCGGCCAACGAGAAAGAACTTCTTCAAAAATTCAGATTGAAGTTCATCCCATGTGTTGAAGAGACGAATCTGAGTTTGATACCAATGAGCAGCCTTGTCCATGAGCGAGAAAGAAAACATATTCATGAGTAGAATATCCCGATTTTGTACATCTGACCCGAAGGTCTAGGCGAGATGCTTGAGCTGTTTAATATGATGGAATGGATCCTCAGAGTTGAGCCCATGGAATTTGGTATGGCATGAATCATATTGGACTTGAGTTCAGAATCAGGACCTCCAGCAGGGATTCAGACTCAAGGCTCGATTGCCACTACAGCAGGGTTATAGTGATCTCGCATCATAGGACGTTACGGTGGGTTTACAAAGTTTTGGAAGAGATCATTTAGGTGCTGAAGCTGGTGCTCAAGGTTGTTCTCTTCTTCAATGGGTTGTGCCATGATGGAAGAAGGAGAACTTGGTTCTGAATAAGAGGAAAGATCTATGTGGTGGGGTTGCTGCACAAACAAGGGCGTCGTGGCTTAGCCTCGGTGAGAATGAATTTCTAAAGGAGGTCTTAAGAATGGTCTTAAGAGCCTCATACCAAACATGCACCGAAGGATGTGATGAGATCAGAAGGTGCTAGATCCAATCGAGACACCCAAAAATTGTTGGGTGACTATAGAGGTTCGGGGCAGATGATATCCTTTAGTCAGAAAGGTCGTCCACTTGAGAAGTACCTGGGCAGCCAGAGAGGGAGAGTCTCGCAAAGACCCCTACATGGTAGAGCGTACCCACGAGTTACAGGGTTTCCCCCACCTGACCTCTCTTGTCACTGAGTTCCAGGTAGACCAGAATGGGGACCTTGACCTCTTAAATCTACCTTTTTTAATTAAGATCAAGGTGCTTAGGGTTCCACTTGAACTTTCGGCCTTTTGAGTGCAAAAAGTGACCTAAATTTAAGGTTGGTTGACCCAAAGGATCAACTTCACCTCTTTGTTTCTTTGAGAGCTTTTAGGTCCTTTCTTTTAGGGTTCAAATGATTTAAGAGACTGATTTGCTTAGGGTTTCTCTTGTATAGATCTTTTCAAACAAGGCTTAGGCACACTTCTTTTTGAAGTTTTTGCTTCTTTGCTTAAGAGAAGATGTGTCTCTAAAAACCCTAGCTCTGCAATCCTTAAGTTGGCTCTAGTTGGTCCAATTTAGTTGCCTCAAAAATTGGTATGTAGGGCTCAATCAAGAAGGTTTTATCCCTAGTTACCTTAATTGGATGTGCAATTCAAAATGTGTTGAAATGAAAATCAGGCAACTTTGGTGATTTACTAAATATGGAAGCAGGTAGCCCTAGATTGATTTTTCTTTATTTTTTCCTTTTTAGACTTTGTGGGGATTAAGAGAGAGGGCTAATGAAAGTTACCTGTTCCTTGGTGTGGTTGTTGTGCGGCTGCTTTTCTTTTCTCGGCTTTCCCTGAGACAAACACAACAAAAGAGAGAAATTAAGTCAGTATTGAATCAGAAGTTGTGATCAAAGCATCTAAAATGCCCGTTGCTCCCCGGCAATGGCACTAAAATGTTTACGTGGAAAAATTGAGTTTTAAAAAGATGTCACGTTGTAGTATAGATGAAATCACCATGAAAATAAATAAGAATTTATAACTTGAAAACCAAGGTATCCGAGGTCGAACACAGGGAGCAATTGGGTATTTAAAAACTTAAGAACACAACTCTCAATTTAATAAAAAGCAATAACTAATCTAGTCAGAATTGAGGAGTAATGTCAATGTAGGAATAATGCTAAAAAATTGGACGTCTGATAAAAAATCAGATGTCTTAAAGAGTTTTGCTACAGTGCTTGATTTATGATTTTTGGCCTTCTCTTTCTGATTTTGTTGTCTTCTCTTTCTCTCCTCTTTCTCTTTCTCTTTACTTAGCGGCTGTGCTTCTTTTGCCTTTGCCTTTGGCTTCTTCTTTTCTTCTTTGTCTTTCCTTGCCTTCTTCTTCTTCTTCTACTTGGTCGCTCTTTCTTCTACCCTTGCCTTCTTTCTTCTCCCTTCTTTCTTCTTTCTCTTCTTTCTTCTTCTGTGGTTAAGTCCCTGCTTCTCTCTTTCTTCTTCCTTCACCAGCTACCTTCTTCTTCTTCTTCTTCTCTTCCTCTGCCGCTCCTCTGCTATAGTGCTTCTCTTTCCTTCTTCTCCTTTTTCCTTCCTTGCTGAGTCTTTTCTTCAGCCTTTGCCTTTAGCCGCTATTTTCTTCCTTCACTTCTTTGTTGCGCCTCTTTTTTCCTTAGCCTCTTCTTCCTTCCTGCACAACACCATGATGCAAAACCTATCCCCTACCCTCCCTGAGTTTCTCTCTCTATTTCTCTCTTCGGTATGCTCTCCCAGAGCCAGGTAATCGGGTCGGGTGCCAGGTCCGTGGGGGTAGGTCACGGACGAGGCGTGAGCGAGTGAGGGCGAGGGACCTCACCCCTTGTGTACTGGAGGCTGTTAACTAAAGTCACAAATCTAATATAACTCACACTGCTCGCCTCTGAGTTACGAGGTGGGACTAAATGTCCCACCCGTGTCTACTGGTGCCCGCAGGAGGAGATCTTCACTCAATTGGAGCAGCTGAAAGCCATGCAATGGCTGCTCTTAGGCTGGATACACTCTCACACTCAACATGCGTAGCCTGGAGTCCTGAAGCCTGGAGTGCCTGGCCTGGAGCTTTGAAGCAAGCAAGCTTGCTTGTGCGTTAATGGCGGCTGGAGGCTTGGACTTGCACAACAAGAAGATAGCCTTGCGGCCATGTCAAATAACAGGGAAAGCTTTGCCGTATCACGGTGAAGGTGAGGGTTGGTGTGGCTCAGAATAGCCTAGGCATGCGTGCCTAGGTCAGACTGTGATTGTGTGTGTGTGGGTTTGTTCGGTGGAAGTGTGGGGCAAGTGTGGTGGTCAGTGGATTGGCGGAGAGTGATCAGTGGGTGATGGCGGAGGTGATGTGGTTGGTGGCGAGTCGTGTTGAGGTGCAGAGTGGTGGATGCATCTCGCCGGAGTCAGCCGGAGATGAGGAAGATGAGGGTGGACAGTGGCGATCGAGGGGGGATTTACGAAATAAAAGGAGGGAAAATAAAGAGTGGGAGAAGAGAAACTCATCTGTGGTGATTGGAATGAAGGGGAGGTAGAGGAGAGGAATGGTGCGCATGTGCCGTCTTCGGGGAAGATGGCCCTGAGATGGAGATAACGACGACGAGGAGGAGGTCAGAGAGGCATGCGCTGGTGCGGCGCAACGTGGAGGAACAAGATGAAGTGAACCCTACCATTGGTATGTTGGCAGAGCGACGAGAGGAGGGAGGGGAGGTTGCCGGAGCTTGTAGGCGTTTTGATCGGGGATGAGGAGGGAAGAAATTGAGAGGGTATCGGCGGCCAAATCAAGCTTGGGAGATGCGCAAAGGACTCGGGGTCCTTTTATAATCGTTGGCCGAGCCTCTTGTGCTTGGAGGGCAAGCCTTCCAGCGCAAAAACCTCACCGGAGAAGGAAGGTGCTTAGGACACCCAAATCTCTCGAGCATTCGCATGAGAGATTGGGTGCAAATTTGATCTGGAGATTGCATTCAAACGATGGAGAGATCCTTAGAGAATCTCCCTTCCAAATATGGGAGATCTCTAAGGATTCGAGGAGATATCAGCCTTAAATCCTCGTCGGAGTGGGATTCCTCCACTGTAATGGCAGAGGGACCTGAATGCAAGGGTGGCGAGGAAGCTAGGGGGCTTTACGCAAGGGTTTTTCAAAAGTTAGGGGTTATAATGTAATTGGGTGGACCATTTTGCAAAGTAGGTCAAGACCTTCCCTTAGGCCTAAATTTTGTTAAAAACCTAATTTGGACCTAAGGAATCTAATGGTGAAGTTGGATTTTAGGTTTGACCACGTTCGACTGGACATTTTGCGCAAAAACCCAAATTAGGTTAAATACTGAGCTAGGGCCCCAATCTAGGTCAAAATAGGTTCCAAAGGCCAAATTGGAGGTTATAAACCCTAGGGATATTTTTCCATGAATTTTAGAGGGTTTAGTTGATTTTTATCCAGACCAGAACCTTGTTGAATTAAGCGGGTTTGTTTTAGGGTTATAGAATGTCATTTAATTCTTAATCCTCACAATAATCCTTTTCTAACTGAACCATCCCACTTTTCCTCTTATTAAGTCTAATTGACCTATGTTTAACCCTTGAGAAATTCCATTGATTCACTGCTATGGTAAAATTACAGTTTTACCCTTTAGTTCATGTTTCCTTCTCAGAATAGTAAACCCTTGACTTAGGTCTTCCTTTAGGTTATGCAGGAGCTTTTATTTACTTTCTCAGGTCAAAATGCGCTAGTTAGGGCTCATGATGAGACTCTCATCAATAGGCCACGATCTCTCCTAACTTAGGATGTATTCTTGTACTTGAGTTACCAATACAGGATTTGCTGGTTTGCTTTGGCTTTGGAGTCTAAGTAACCTTGGTTTACACTACACAATGTCGGGAAAGACCTTGTGAACTTGAAATTCAACCCTAGTGTTCATTAGGGAAGGTGGAGTCCTTACCTGTGCATGTAGGTAGACTCTTTATCCTAGTCTTTAATCTTATGTCTAGGAGAAGCTCTTTCCACTAAAGAACTCACCCACCAAATAAAGTGTGCTCTACCAAATAAAGTTGTTGGAGACATACTAACATTTATTTGTGAAAAGAAAAGTCAAAAAGACATTCTTTATAATTAGTTAGGTATATTCTCCAAGTCCTATAAATACAATTTTCCACCATAAACAAAAATATTTTCAGGGTGCAATACAAATACCCTATTTCCACCAAATATTCTTTGAGCCACAACGCAATAAGAGTTGGGCTTGAGTCTTCCTTATTTCTTAGAGTCAATTCGAAAACATGAGAGCTGAATCTAGGACCAACCTGGACTTAAAAAGAAGTGAAACCCGGGGATTGAGTTTTGAAATTCACCTGGTTAGTCCTGACCCATCACTAAGGACAGCCATAACCACTTAGCTTCTGAGTCTTGTAAAACCCCCTGAGTCCTGGAAATCGCACTTAAGGTTTAAATATCAAGAGTCCTTGTTGGTCGAGAGATGGTCTATGTCATATCAGTCTTATGTTTAGGTTAGTCTTCCTAAGTGATAGGTTCTCACAATGTCCAAACATAAACACAATTGGTTTATGAGAAAATCTTTCAGTTTAAAGATCATCTCTAAACACTTAACACTTAACTATTTGAGAGAAAAGAAAAAAAAAAGATATCTCATTACACTTACCTGGCTGATACTTAAAATGCTTCACACTTTAATGAGTTGCTTGCTAAGGGACTAGCAAAACCTATGCATGGGGGTATGATGATCAGGTGTGGCTCATCATAGCTAAAATGTCCAAGTTAAGCTATAAACTAGGCTAATCACTACTGAATTAACACATGAAAAGGGTTAAGTATGGGAAATAGGGAAAAGGACCTAAAACATCAAATCTGTGCTAAAATGCAAAATTAGGTCATTAAATAAGATATTCTATTCATTACCATAAATTTATGATCCATTTGCAAATTGAATAAACATTTGAGTCTAAAAGTTCAAATCAAAAGCATAATTAACTTCCTTAATGTTCAATTAAGCTTCAATAAAAACTTGGTTGCATTTGGATATCATTAGGACCTTGTATTAATAGTTTTTCATTTAGGTCCTTAGGTTGTTACCTCCAGGGACCATTTTGATAGCCGATAAGGACCTCTTTGTAACACTTAGGGATTGCTCTGAATTAGTTCTTCACCACTTATGGGCTTCAATGTAAACCTTCTACCCCTTCTCCTATACGGGCTTCCCTGCAAAAACTCCAACAGACCTACAGCCATGCGGGACACTGTTTGCATAAAGAACACCCTCGATCTAGGTCTTCGTCCTGTTGACACGAGTTATTGCAGAGGTTTAAATGTGTCTCATTGTAGTAAAATCTCCTAAATAGCTCTTTCAATAGATACAATTTATAATTTGAATATCTAGAAATGAAGTCTGAGGTCGAACACAGGGAGCAAGTATTGTAATTCACGTGCTAATCAAAATGAATGTATAAATGAGCACCATAATTGAAGCACAATAAAGATATTTCAATGAATAAATACTACTCAAATATGATATTCAATAATAACAAGAGTATTGCAAGAGTTAAATGTGACAAAAAGAAACCTAGAACAAAATATGGTGATTTAGATCACCAATTATTAGTCTAAGCACATATATATCAACTACTCAAATATATGAAATAAAGGAACAGTGGCCTGAATCACTTTAAATTTTAATTTCACGTGCTTAGAAGCTCATCAAACGTCGAGTTCTCAAGTCAAATGACTTAACCATTGCCTGCTACAATGCTTTCGTCTCTTCTTCAGCTCCTTTTCTTCTTCTTCAGCATCTTCCTCTTCTTCTCTAGCCTCAGCTTCTTCTTTCCTTCACAAAGCCTTCTCTTCCTTTCTTCCCTTAGCCTTTCCTTCTCACGTACAAGGGGAACACACCCCTCTCAGCGGCTAAGTGTTGAGTGTCTGCACAGAGGAGCAAAACCCGCCCCTTACCTGCTCTCTATTTCCTCTCTTCCTCCACTCTCAAAGTTGGTCAACCAATCGGGTATTCGGATCATGCACAATAACCGAGTCCATGGTTGCATGCATGGTGTCACAGCCAAGGAGTAATAGGCTTAGGCAGGTATGGTGAGTGGGTAAGGTGCTAGGGACCCGATCCATGTGTACTGGGCAAAGAGGCCTATGGACAAAATCAATTTATTTCACTACAGTGGCTTATGTGTTTCTGAGGTGTGACTAATCCCACACCTTCTTGCTTGTGCTCTACTGTGGTGAGGTGCCCTCGAGCTGTGGCAACTAATGAAGTTGGCACCCTCAATCAAGGACCTTAGAGGGTTCTTGGAGCCAAGTTGCATAGCTTGGGATTGGTTTCCATGAAGAACGGGGATGGAGCTTGATGATCAAGACTGGAGATGATGGTGGCGGCGACGGTGGACGGCGAGATCTAAAATCAAGCATATGGGCTCAAAGGCCCTAATTAGAAGGTCCAGGAGCTTTGCTGGAGGACGACAAATGTGGTGTGCTTCACGTGGCGTGGGAGTGCATGTATGGGTGTGTCGGAGTCGGAGATGGAGTGCGGAGGTGGGTTTGTTCGACGGGGAGTTTCGGTGGATGGAATGGCAAAATAGGAGAGGGTTTTTAGTCGTGGTGGAATGGAAAAGCTTTTGGGAGTGTTGGTGAGGTGTGTGGAGGTGTTAGGTGTGCAGAAGACCTTGTTGGAGGTGCGGCTGGAGGTGGAGATGAAGGTGGTTGGCAGTAGTGTCGAGGGTTGATTTTGGGTTTTAAATAGAGGACTAGAATTTAGGAGAAAGAGAAACCTAACTAACTAATTTAATTGGATGAGGGGGATGAAGAGGTGGTGGCTTTGATTGGTCGGCGAGAGGCGGACGAATATGAGGAAGAAGATGGGGCACTTGATTTGTCCGTCTAATGGCTGGAAGAAGGGGGTCGAGGAAGCTCGCTAAAGGTAGGTTGGAGAGGGGCCAGAGGTAGGGTTTTGAAGAGGGTTTTGGCCCCAAACCTTGCTAAGGAAATCGATGATGCAATGGGTGTGCTTTTATAGGTGCTAGATGGTCGTTCCAAGCTTGAAACCATGGCAATTTGACGAAGAAGGAAACTTGAACCTTTGAAAGGTTTGCATGAGCTTTTAAGAAGGATTTTGAACCTAATGTGTGGTTTAAATTGTGGGGAAATCTCTCAGGAGTCTCCCTTCCAATTTTGGAAGGGATCCGCCAATCAATCAGAGAGAAATCCCTAGTTGAAGGTCACTGGAGTAGGAGTTCCTCCTCAATAATGGCAAAGGGAGTTGATTGCAAAGAAGATGAGAAACTTAGGGACCCATTTGTAAGGAATTCAAAAAGCTAGGGGTGTATGTAAGAAAAAGAGTCAGACTGGATTGGAATGCAAACTAAGTCAAGATGATCTTTGATTGGGCCCAAATTTTGGTAAAACCTAATTTGGACTCAAGGAATTTGATGGTGAAGTTTGATTTAGGTTTTGACCAAGTTTGACTAGGTAATTTGCATAGAAACCCAAATTAGGGCTACTATCTGCTTGAGACTCTGTTCTAGGTCAAATTGGGTTCAGATGGTCAAAGGAAGGATACCAAACCTTATGGAATATTTTTATATGATTTTTATAAGGTTTAGGTGAATTTTATCTGACCAAAACCTTAGTTAATTAAGCAGGCCTATTTTTAGGGTTTCAAATATCCATTAATTCTCGTAATGCATAAAACCCATTTCATTCTACATGAACCCACTTATCAGACATTTGACCTTTAATTAACCCCTGAAAAATCATACGATTATTTTGCATTCATGATATGATGGTAAAATTATAATTTTAACCCTGATTTTATGTTAATCTCTCAGAATGAATATGTAGTGAGTTATGGCTCTTTAGCGGTTATGTAGGAGCATTTGTTTGTTGATTATGACTAATTAAACTTAGTTATGGCAAATGATGACGTTATCATCATATCCTCATGCCTAAATTTTGCTAGTCCCTTAGTAAAGTCTTATGAAATGAACCAGAGTTCTAGACCATGTCTTTTTTATGCTCAGATCTCTTTATGTGTGCTTTCTTCTAGAGACTAGGTCAGAATGCCAATAATAGGCCTAGAGGTACTTAAGTATCAAAAAAGATCTAGACTTGACCAGCTTTAGCTTCAGTTTGCTGCGAAGGTTTCTAAGGCCCACAGAAACTATCCTAAGGTTCGTTGAACCCAGCGATTAAAGCACCCGTGCTTGTAACAAGGTTAATCCAGGTTCAGTTTGCAATGCATTTTTGTTAGAGAGAGATAGAAGAATTTCTTGCATTTTTGGAGAGCTTTCACTGTCTTTTTCTTTTCTTTATTTCTAGCTTCGGATTGGCTCAAAACACATTCTATATCGGATTCCTTGTTCCCACCATCAATCCTCACAGGATCCCTGGCAATCGATGATCCGAGATAGCACCGCCCAGAACCCTGGCTTTCGACACTTCGAGATAGTGCCACCCATGGCATTTTGTAGCTAAATTTAGCCCTAAGAATCGACATTTCAGGATAATCCCGCCCATGGCACCTGAATCAGTACAAGGTGCTTACATGCCCCTGGTAGGATATTTAGATATCCAAGGAGACAAGCACCGAGGAGATGGTATGTTATTGTGCATTTTTGAGGGGACTTTCCCACCTCTCCTCGCTAGGAATTCGTCCAAATCAACTTGTGTTTATAAGCTGCTCCTAATCTAGGTAGCTATTTTTAGAATAGAATAAACACTTTTGCATGATTTTGATTGATTAAGCACACTAAACCAGACTTGTGTGTGGATGAGGGTGCTTAGGTTATCGAGTCCTGCAAACTAGAGGTTAGTTAATGAGGTTGAATACTACCTAAGCCTTAGACTTAATACATAAGCTTCGCATTTTCCTCAACCTCTTGAGGACTATCCAGATCTTAATGTGTACATGAATTTTTAAGCCTAAAACAAACCCAAGAGGCCTAAGATCAGCACTCATATTAATCTCCATGTCTCTATGTTATTTTAGGACTTAATTTGTTTTTCTTTTGATTTGGTCTAGAACTTTAAGTAAATTCCATAATCATTTACTAAGACTAGCACTTTTGTTTCAAATTGTTGCTTTTTTTTGACATTTAAATCACCTCTTCTTTTCCTCCTCAAGAATGAATTCAAAATTTCCTCCCTTTCTTCATTTTTTTATTTTTTTGCATTTTTTTTTTTGGTTTTTTGAATATGTATTTTTTTTGTGAGAACCCCTCAGAAACTTGAGTTTTTGTGTGTTTGCACTTTAACACCCCAATGCCTAATTTTTGCAATGTCCTCATTATAAACCGGAGAGTATGAAATCAGCTGGGTTCATGGGTTAGAACAAGGTCAACGGGTGGGTGAACTGGTCGGGATGACTGTTGTAGACGATTTCAAGCTCTAGTACATATACCAACGGTGCAGTCGGTTGTTCTAACTCTGAACTTAGAAGTGCAATAGACGTGTAGCTCAAAAGGATGATCAGAAGGGTCTCGTGTTTTTGGAATGATGAGTTGCCTCCCGTTAAGTGCTAAATTCAATGCCTTCAACCGAGCAGAAGGTGGTCATGGAGGAGTGGTTAAATCAACGAAATTTTGTAGAATAAGCACCTTGATCAAAGGCCTGGTTGGTCCAACCAGGTGCTTGTTCAGATCTACAGGAAGATGATGCAGTCCAAACCCAATCAATCTGGTAGGTTGATGGATGTGGATCAAGAGATACAGAGCCCACAAGATGCTTTGAGGCTTAGAAAGATATGGCAATGAGAATTGAGGGTTTGGCTGAGTCGATTTAGCCTTATCAAAGTAGGGATCCTCAAAAGAGAACAGATCTATGGAGGATGTGAGATCCCTACAAGAGTGATCAGAGAAGGATAGGATGTGATTTGTATTCTGATCAATGTCCAAATCCCGATCAAAAGATAGAGAAGAATCATGTGCGACCAGATCATAGAGAGGAGAATCATAGTAGAAACTGATTCCGGCGGCGGGTCAAGGTTGGGATCGGATTTGAGAAGGCATTGAATGCGGATCACAAGAGGTGGCTTCTTTGAGAACTATGTGTGTTGAGGGCTCCTCTAAAAAGGATTCAAAAGTATGTTCATCTAGAGAGTCCTAATAATGCCCATCAAAATCAAAGGTAAATGCCTAAAGAGTGCTTATAGGATCATGAAAATCTAAGTAAAGAAAAGATTCTAACTCTAAATTGCAGACACTCTCGGCACTTGTTTTTGATTCCTGCAGATCAAAAAGGAATGATTCCATCTCAATGGAACCTGATTTTGAATCAATGATCTCGGGATCAGGAACCTCAAAGTCAGAGTAGAAGAACGGATCATGGATGATGAGGTCGTAAATCGATTTATAGTCATTAGGAAACAATGGTTCTCTAAAATCAGAGTAGGATTCGAAATCATCGGAGAACTTGAGAGAATTGTGTTCTAAATTCGATTCTAGATCGAATGTTCCACCACAGAACGGATCAAGATGTGTAGAATCAACAATGTGACTTGGATCTAACCTAATTCATATTCTGAGCTTAAAAAGGTGTCCTTATTAGGCATGTGTTGGACGTCAGAGGACTACGCTATTGGAGTTGGTTTTGAAAACCTATCGTTGTAGTTCGAGTAGCGAAGAACTTGGGTTCAACAAATAAAATTTATATTGAAAAATCCATAAAGAAGTTCCGGGTCAAACACAGGGAGGCAGACGTTTGATTAAAAATATGCATTTGTTTTGTTTGCCATGAAATAGAATAGCTGGTTGAAAACTAGCTATCTATTTAACAAATAATAAATAGAAGAGAGAGAGAGAATATTACAAATAAAAGAAAAAGGGATGTAGAATAAACATAGATTTCATTATCAAAAATTGTTCATTACATTACTCATTACGACTAGAAAGCGGAAAATGATTACATTAGAAAGAAGTAAAGAGAATGGAGATATCCTCCTCGACGATCGCTTGGAGAACGAGCCGGACGGGATGACGCTTGGAAGACGGGGAACGGAGTAGGAAGAAGGAGGACGAAGTGGGAAGAATGGGAATGAGGCAGCATGTCATCGTCGTCGCGGGATCCGCTTCCAGAACGAGGGCGAAAAATTAATTTTAGCTTTTGAGGAGCATCTCGGGTGTGGGACAAGCTTCTCTTGAGCTTTTGAGGGGGAGAGAAGAGAAGGAAGGGATGAGAAATCCATATGGAGGGGGTCTCCTTTTATAGTTGCAAGGAGTGGGGGCATTTTGGACATTACAACTTGAAAAATATTAATTCAGGACCTTCAGTGACGAATTTATCCATCACTAAAGGCCTAAACGTGGCCGACGTGCGTGCCGCTCGCGCTCCTCCTCGCCTCCTCACCCTTCAACGCACGCGCACGTTCGTGCACTCACAACCATCCGATCAAGAGATCGGATGACTTAAAGTGGCTACGCCCGCGCTGCGCACCCACCTGCGATCACGCATAAGTGCCACGCGTCTGATCGCGCATGGGCGCTATTGCTCTCTCCTCGCCGTTGGATCTTCATCGCACGGCTCTGATCACGTGCCCGCTCGCAGCGAATGCGATCTCGAACTCGCATCGTGCGCTGGCGTAGCGTGCTCAACCATTGCACTGAGCGGGCGTTTATGTCACGTGGATGTTTAAGGTGCCAGCGTCCGTGGCCGTTGGATGGTGATCCAATGGTCTAGATCCATTGCGCGAGTGAGGAGAGAGAGAGGGCGCGGCGGCCTTCCAGATTGGTTGGGTGTGATCTCGACCGTTGGATGGGCATCCAACGGCTGAGATTTATCGAGTGGGTGAAGAAGGAGAGCTACGACTGGTGTTGGGCGGCTATGATGGTGCCACGTGACACCATCTAGGCCGTCCATCTTTTGAGTGATGTAGATGGTGCCACGGGTATCAGATTAGACTGATTTTTGCACCGTTACGCTACGATCGTCGATCCAAACTCATCCGTGCAGTCGGTTTTGTCGTCTAAGGTGCGGATTAACACCATCTTGGCCTTTGCTCTTTAGGATTCCTCGATCTCTATCTGGTGCTATGGATGTTCGATTAGGGCAATCTTGGAGTCATTAAACTTCAATCGTCACCTTAATCAGATCTATATGGTTGGATCTTCGATTCGAGGCCCCGATTAAAAAGTCACCCTATCCTTGACCATAAAAGGAGACAATTAACATACATTTTATTCAGACTAACCTAAATGCAAGATGATGCATGTTATGCAATATTTATAGTATGAGATGCAATTCTATGCCTAAGAACAAACATAAATAGACAGTTTATGTGATACAAATGTGTTTACATCACACCCCCATGCCTATCTTTTTCTAGTCCCTAGCAAAACTACATGCTATTTATAAAAGAATTAGGTTGGATTACTTGGGCATAAGTTATTTTCAACATTAAGAAATTTTTACTCAGGATCTGAACTTTCAAAGATACAACAGTGCCTGGGTATCTGCTAAAATGCAGACCACCTCAAGCCCTCGCCTTATTCAAAGAAAAATCGCTTTTTTCTTCTTTTCTAATTTTTTTTTTGGATTTTTGAGTTTAAGGTTAAAGAGTGGCTTTCTTCGGCCACTCAACTCACCCAAGATTTGATGAGAACCTTAAGTTCTAAGCATCTTATTGTGAATGTGATAGACTCGTTGATTGGTAATTAGAACGGACTTCGGGTTTCTATGCCTCTAGGTGACCTTAAAAAGAGAGTTCTGCCTAAAGGTGTATCTTTACGACCGGTAGCTTTCTCCCTACTTTTATTTTTATGGGGTCAACACAAGGGTGAGTCTAGTGGTTATCTCCCCAGCTTATTCTACTTCTTCGCTTCTTCCTAAGTGTTTTGGAAATTTTTAGTGCATTTCTTGAGTTGGGTTTTGGACAACCGGTCGATGAGCTGTTACCACCGACAACTTGCCAGCCATACTCGTGCGGCGAAGTGTGGCTTGTTTCTTTTGTTTTCTTTTTTTTTCATTCTTTTCTCCTTTTTCTTTTTCTTTTTCTTTTCTTTTTGACTTTCATTTTCTTTTTAAGTAGGTGGCTTCCCTGGTTTAAGATTTACCTAAAGGCAGTAAGAAGAGAATGGTCGAGTGACTGGGCTCTGGACAACCTACGTATGGGCTGTTATCCACGATAACTTGTCAGCCATATTGTTGAGAGAATCGAAGATCGCGTTTTGATAGAAAAAAGAGTCGTAGTATAGTTGCGAAGTACGATCCAACAAAGATATTATTTTGTAAAAATTATGAGACTTGAGTCCCGGTCGTTCGTCTTTGGGAGGCGTTTGCTTTTACTTTTTAAATCGATCTTTTTGCCGCTCTACTTTGTTTAAAAATGCACGCCGATTTTCAATCTTCTAACTAAAACTTCACCACTTCTGTTATTAACTCAGATTACGTGCACTTGCGTCAAATAAATTACAAAGGTGAATGTGTGGGTTTCTGTGTGCACGATTCTAGTGAGGTGGTGACTATTTATAGAGAAAGCATCTATCGTTAGATTTTCAATATCCTCGGAAAACGACATGCTTGTTGTGAGTAGATAAATAGTTGAAAAATAGGCAACTTGAATCACGCGAAAAGAATGACAATTATTAAGCTCATGGTGATTTCAAACATATAGAGAGATATTTATATATAAAAATGCATTTTCATTCATTTCATTAGAGAGTTGTTTGCACAGGAAATTTAGAGGAAACCTTATACATGAATGCTTGAAACGGATATCTAACTACCAGAAAATGACTGCATATAAGAATCAATGGGGGGATTTCGCATGCATCATTGGGGGAGAAGTTAAGACTACGCTACTAAGCACTAATAAAAGCAATAAAATTATGAAGAGCATAAACTAAATCTAGCAGAATAAAGGGCATTCAGGGGTGGTCCCCGATGGCCTTGGAGTGGTTGGGAGAAGAATGAGGGGCGGCCAATGTAGCTTAGGCTGACCCTTAGAGAGAGGGAGGATTGATCCAACATCCCGACATGATGTCCTCCATGATGGTGGTGAGCTCGTGGAGGTGGAGTAGCTGACCTAAGTGAAGGTGGGCGTGTATGGAGCTAATGAGGTGAGTGGTGCCAATGGAAGCCAAGGGATGTGAATGGGGTCACTTGGCCACCCATGGGGTCTTTTTATAGACCCAATGGCTTCTCTCTAGAGAGGTGTGGAACTCTCTAGAGAGAGTCCAAGAGTGGCTGGCCAAGAGGTTATGAGATCCAAAAATTATGGATCTCATTTTGAATGCCTCTTGGTTACTAATTTTGGCAACCAAGAGGTGGCGCCACTCCAAAGAGAGTTCTAGAGAACTCTAGAGAAGTGTGTGTGCGTGAATGGGTGTGTGTGTGTGGTCGTGCTTTATGTGGCTAGGTGGCTTAGGTTAGGTCCTAAGGGGTTTGGGTAGGTGTAGGTCTTGAATTAGGGTTACAAACCCTAATTGCTAAGGGGAAAATGCAATTAAACTTAACCTAAGTTTAATTGAATGGGTGTGAACCTAATTGAGAGTGAAATAACTCAATTAGGTTGGGTTTATGTCAATTGGACTCTCACCAAGTCCAATTGAACTTGTGTGGGTTGAGATCTAAGCTCAATTGGACTCAATGAGTCCAATTGACTTAGGTGAAGGTAATTGACTTTGATCTAAGTCAATTGGTTTTGGTGAGGACCTAATTAGGTCCTTAGGTAGGTCTAGAGGTGATGTATTAGGGTTAGGACACCTTAATTTAGGTTCCTATGGGGTTGGGATTAGGTCTAGGGGACTAGAGATCCAAGATCAAGGCTTGAATCTCAAAATAGGGACTGGAGACCAGTATCAAACGTCCAATAATGTGATCAGACGAATTATACTCAAAAATCAGAAGTTCAGACTTCAGTTCTGGACGTCCAATCTAAGTCAGGGGGAAATCAAGGTTCTATTTTGGGTGTTCTGTAGAAATTGGACGTCTAACAATGTGTCTGGATGTCCAATAACACTACAGAAGTGGGTTAGAGGGTACGGGAGATGGCTAAGGGTCCTGGACATCCTATAACTTATCTGGACGTCCAGATAAGGGTTGGAAATAGGGTTTTAGGGCTTCCTAGGGTGTTGTGACCTAATCTAAAGGTGGCTAAGGCTTGGGGAAGTCTCTAGGCTATCCTAGGGCTAGGATGGACCTAAGCTCTTCACAATTTACTGCTTCATTCCTACTAATAGAATAGCAAACCTTTAATCCCCTTACATTATTATTCCTATATCTAAACTAAGCCTTCTGCTCCAACTCTACTACAACTCCCGTTATTCTTGATCCAGCTTCAGATCCAGCTCCAAATCCAGCTCCAGATCTGCTTATTGCCTGCAATCGACATAATGTACTTAATTAGTACATTATAACATTATTTTATGCATAGCTAAAGTAAAGCAGTAAAGATGCAGATAATGCGTATGCATGCGTTAATAATCCTAACTTATGCTAAGTTCTAGCTTAATCTAGGTCAATTAAGACCTATGATTGCTGTGCAATCACATATCACCCTAGAAGGTTCATTAGCTACCCAATTTCTGTTAAAATCACCGAACAATGAGTTAGTGACAAGATAGTGTGTAGATGCTTAGACTTGAAGTTCCCTTAAATCAGAGGGCGGGTTGATAAGTTGTATACTTATCACCCAAACTTATTTACTCAAATTAAAATAGAATTCAGAATGGCGAGGACTCGAAAAACAAATCCACATTTTAGTGGATACCCAGGCTGATTAAGTCCAAAGACCTGAAGGGTCTTCGTGTTCAAATCATACAGTTTTATTTCCTAAGATTGAAAATTTTCTAAAGCCCAAGTTCTTTTTCCTAATTCCAATTTTTTTTATAGATATATAAATAAAAGAAAATAAAATGAATTTACGGAGCTGACGAAATAATTCAGAGATGAATATCCACCCCCCCATGCCTATTGATGTAAACATGTTTACATTGCATAAGATGTCTATTTATGCATGTTCTTAAGCATAGGATTGCATTGCATACTATAAATATTGCATAACATGCATCATCTTGCATTTAGATTAGTTTCAATAAAATGAAGGTTAATTGTCTGCTTTTATGTTCAGGGACAAGGCAAACTTTTTATCGGGGCCTCGGATCGAAGATCCAACTGTATAGATGTGATCAGGGCGACGATAGGAGTTCAACAACTCCAAGATCGCCCTAATCAAACATCTGTAGCATCAGATAGAGATCGGGGAACCCTAGAAGATCAAGGGCCAAGATGGTGTGAATCCGCACTTCAAATGACAAATCCGACTGCATGGATGGATTCGGATCGACGGTTGCAGCCTAACGGTGCGAAAATCGACTCAATCCGACAACTGTGGCACTATCTACATCATTCAGAAGATGGACAGCCAAGATGGTGCCACGTGGTGCCATCTCGGTCACCCAACTAGTCGCCCTCAACCACTGAAGCTTCTAGCACCCATGCATCTCCGCCGTTGGATCAAGATCCAACGGCTGAGAGAGGAGCTCAGCCGGCGCTTGAAGATCCTGAAGAATTGCTGGAAGGAGCTATCTCGACTATTGGATCTCAATCCAACGGTCCTGATCGTGTGCTCAAAAGATCGGCCGCTCGCCCATCCATGCACGCAGCGTAGTGGATAAGGCGCTCGGTCGCCTTCAGGTGCGGGTTTGAGTCCGCATGATGCTACGGTTGGGCGCGGGGGAGCGGGCGCATCTGCCCGTGCGATGAGGATTAAGCGGTTATGAGCACTCAATAGCGCCTACGCGCTATTGTACGCCCGCGCCTCACACGAGATCAGAAGCAGGCGAGCGCGCAGAGGAGGCAGGCGGAGGTGCGAGATAAGCCATCCGATCTCACGATCGAACGGCTAGGATCAACTGAACGTGGAGCGTGCGTTACACGCGAGGAGGCGAGCGATTGTGAGGGCGGCGCCCCACTACGCCCGTGATGGGGCTTTAGCAACGATTTTATCCGTCAGTAAAGACCCCTGATTTAATGTTTTTCAAATTAAAATGACCAAATTGCCCTCACTCCTTGCAATTATAAAAGGAGACCCCCTCCACACGAAATTCTCATCCCTTCCTTCTCTTCTCTCCCTCTCCAAAGCTCAAGAGAAGCTTGTCCCACACTCAGGATGCTTCTCACGAGATAAAGTCAATTTTTCATCCCCCTTTTAGAAGCGGATCCCACGACGACGACGACGTGTTGCCCCGTTCTCGTTCTTCCCGCTTCGTTCTCCTTCGTCCTGCTCCGTCCTCCTTCGTTTAGGCGTCGTCCCATCCGGCTCATCCTCCAAGCAACCGTCAAGGAGGATATCTCTCTCCCCATTCTTTTTACTGCCTTCTAGAATAGATTTACTGCTTTCTAGAGTAGATTTACTGCTTTCTAGTGTAATCATTTTCCCGCTTTCTAGTCTTTATGTTTAGTGTAATGAACAATCCTTTCGATAATGAATTCCATGTTCTCTTTTTGATTTTTGTTTGTAATATTCTCTCTCTCTCTCTCTTCTATTTATTGTAAATAGATAGATAGTTTCTAATCAATTATTCTACTTCATGACAAATAAAATAAACGCGTATTTTATAAATCAAACGTCTGCCTCCTTGAGTTCGACCTGGGATTTCTATTCCGGTATAAATTTTATTTGTTGAACACGAGTTCTTCGCTTTCATACTACGACGACAGGTTTTTCAAAACCAAACACGTTAGCGTAGTAGCTCGAAGCGTTCAACACCTATTAATGCAATGTCCTCATTGTATTAAAAAAAAAATAGAGTGGAATAGAGTAGAAAGCACCTGAATTGCATGAATGACGGGTCCGCTCCGAGATAAACAAAAACTGTATACATGCTGAATTTAGTGCCTTCAACTAGGCACACTATACAAAGAAGAGAAGTAAAGAATTTAGAAGTGCAGGTCAGAATTAGAATAAAAAGATTCAATTTAGGATCTGCCAGTAGATGTCCACAGATGTGTACCAGATTGTGGTGTAGACCCATACCCATGGTCGAGAATATCTAAGTTCTGGATAAAAATTACCTAGAACCTAAAATCAGTATGCAAGTAGGGTCGGGCCTGCAATTTATGAGGATGCAACCCAAGACCAAAAAGTCGGGTTACAGAGAATTCGATATCAAAAGATAATCAATGAATGTGTGCTTGGGTTGGACATCCTTAGAACAAATGTCGTAATGGTCCTGGTTTGATGATTTCAGATTAATTGGAACCCTTAGATGCAGTCTTCTACTTCCTCCGGAGTTTGCTTCCTAAATCAGAATTTCCCAGCTTCTATTCTCCTCATTCAGAATGTCAAATTCCAGGACCTCTTGCATATTAATCACCCCATCTGAAATTTCCAAGTCTAAAAGATGTGGCTGAATCATAATTGACTTGGGTCTAATTATCTCAAAAATAAAATTATCAGTAAGCTCAATGGGGTATAACTGACAATTGGGGCATTGAATTGAATCCTTTAGAAAATGCGATTCTGAATCCATCTTGTGAGCTAAATAAGATCAGTTTTCTCAGTTATTAGTCCATCAAATGATATATCAGATTCCTCAGGCCCAATCGTCTCACAGAAATCGTGTTCTGTAAACTCACGTGAGACTTCGCAAACTGAATCTTCACCCTCAGAATCAAAGAAATCTAAATCCATATTGATGTACGTCCCAAAATCATCCATCACTTTCTGGTCCATGGAGACATACGTTTCCTCATACCCCGGCTTAGGGATCTTAGGTGAAGAAATCAGATCATCCTTAATTGGTTGCTCTAAATCAATCTGGTCAGCCTCGTATCACGTGTCCCTCCCAATAGGTGCCTGAACGAGTTCTGACATTGGCTTTCCTGAAGGGGATTCATCCTGGGAAACATCCCAAGATTGAACTAAAGCAACCACAAATCTCATTCTCAGTTTTGATAACTTCCCAAGTAAAAACTCACCCGGATTCTTATCCTTAACATCCTGGAGCCAATCCAACAAATACTTATTCAGATCATCAATCATTTCAATCAGGGGCTCCAATTCTTCAGTGTAAGGTAATGGCTGAACTTCTAAAGATTGTATAGTATTCCTCAAGTTAGCCAAAACCTTATTTTGAACTTGGTTAACCTGAACCAAATGACTTGGTTCAGGGTTGGGTGGGTTTGGGATCAGTGTAGAAGAGTTATCGAATTGAGATTCGTGATACCCTTCCTGATAATAGGTCATTTTGAATTGTTCAAAAGGTGGTGATGACCTAAAGGTAGTGTATTCAGGGCATGGGTAAGGATCAGTGTATCCTCCCTGATTGTAGATTGTATTAGGTTGTCCATGAAAGGGTGGCGATCTATAATTGATGTGTCTCTGAGAAGGATAAAAATCACAATTATGGTGTTCAGGGTTTGACCTCGAACACGGAAGTCTAGAACTGTATCCCCAATCTAAGTTATCCCAACTAACCGATGGTTGATTACCGTACGAGTCAGGATAATCGTCATGTTGAGGATAAGACATAACAGGAGGGTAAGAGCAGGAATGCATATAAAATGTGGAAGGATTCATGATAGATGGGAGGAAGAAAGGCACCCTGCAATACAAACAATCAAACCGGTCCTTAAGTGGGCTAGCCTAAAGACCTACAGACTCCTAAAACTCGTCTTGAGATAAAGAAATGATTTGATCTATTTCTGTCCGTTCAATCCAACCAGTTAGAGGGAGGGACTGGGGAGAAGGTTCTTCCTTCGGCTTGTTCCTCCGGTTCCTAGTGTATCCCTCAGCCGCGGTGGTTTGATTTTGCTCCCCTAGCTAGACATTAGATTGAACAGTAGAAACAGACTAATCGAAAATAATCTCGTTCTGGGCTCCGAAGAGCGAGTCGAATCCTTAAGGCCAACGTCTACTCTGTTTTATTTAAGGCTAGGTTTGAATGTGCTTTGGAATGTGATGGGCCCTTTATCTGGGTTATGCCCTTAATGACTGATTGATGTGTGTGTGCATGCACAACCAGTGGTTTTCAAGCAAGATTATTTTTGATGCGGTGAATTTTAGGGTTCAAATCTTGCTTAGTAGCTTTTAGGATTCAACTTTAGGTATTTTCAATCAAGTTTTGTTGGCACACCAGGTTTTGAAAGGATAGGTGAAGATGTTTTCCTTGGAAGCTTAAAAAATGTGGAGTGCCTAGTAAATCCCTAAGAGTTGAACCTATGTGGCAGCTACTTGATGAGTTGATTTTAATTGAAGTGGTGCGGCCCAATCAACTCAAACAATTGGCCCGTTGCACCACTTAATTAGGCACACAAGTGATTACCTAATTTGATTTCTACTCGATTATGTGTTTGGATGTGTGTACTAGTTCCAAAGATCGGTTTACCAGTTGAGTTTGAAAATCAAATGAGGTTGTGTACCTCTGTGAGATTTCTTTAATTTTTTTCTTTTTAAATGTGGAGGTTGAGGCAAGTGTAGGTGTCAAATAAACAAACAAAACTAACCTTAGAGTTTATAAGAACACCTAGGTTGATTTATGTTTGTGTTATTACATGGTGAAATGAAAACTAATGGGTGGGAGGTGAGGGAAAACTTACAGAACCTTCAACAGCACTTTGCTCCAATATACCGCTTTTGCTCATCTCAAAAGAGTACCTGCAATCACAATAAGAAAGGAGAGAAGTGAGGTAATCGACTCGTAAGTTGGAAAATGCGAAAAACAATAAAAAATAGTCACCTCCCCGGCAACAGCGCCAAAATGTTGAACGTTGGAGGACTACGCTATCGGAGTTGGTTTTGAAAACCTGTCGTTGTAGTTCGAGTAGCGAAGAACTTGGGTTCAATAAATAAAATTTATATCAGAAATCTATAAAGACATCCCGGGTCGAACTTAAGGAGGCTACGTTGATCAAAATTCACAATTATATTTTTTTGTATTTTTGTTTAAAAGGTAGAATAATCACATTGAAATGGAATCAATATAAATAATAAGAGAGAGAGACAGGGAAAACATTCACTTGATATTGCAAAATGTTGTTACAACTAAGAAAGCGAGAAAATATTACCCTAGAAAGCGAGAATTTATTACAACTAGAAAGCAGGAAAAAGGATGGGAGAGAGAAGTTATCCTCCTCGACGATTGCTTGGAGGACGAGCTGGATGAGACAACGCCTGGAAGACGAGGAATGGAGCAGGAAGAAGGAGGTCGAAGTAGGAGGAACGGGAATGAGGTAGCATGTTGTCGTCGTCACGGGATCCGCTTCTGGAACGGGGGCGAAAAATTGATTTTAGCTCTTAAGGAGCATCCTGAGTGTGGGATAAGCTTCTCTTGAGCTTTGGAGAGGGAGAGAAGGAAGGGATGAGAAATCTGTATGGAGGGGGTCTCCTTTTATAGTTGCAAGGAGTAGGGGCATTTTGGACATTACAACTTGAAAAACATTAATTCAGGACCTTTAGTGACGGATTTATTCATCACTAAAGGCCTGAACGTGGCCGATGTGCATGTCGCTCGCGCGCCCCCTCACCTCTGCGCCCTTCAATACACGTGCACATTCGCGCGCTCACAACCGTTCGATCAAGAGATTGGATGTCTTAAAGTGGCTACGCCCACGCCGCGTGCCCGCATACGATCATGCATAAGCGTCACGCATTTGATCTCGTGTGGGTGCTATTGCTCGCTCCTTACTGCTGAATCTTCATAGCACGGCTTTGATCACGTGCCCACTCGCAACAAATGCGATCTCGAACTCGCGTCGTGCGCTCGTGTAGTGAGCTTGACCGTTGCGTTGAGTAGGCGTTTGTGTTGCATGGATGTTTTTAGGCGCGAGCGTTCGTGGCTGTTGGATGGTGATCCAACAGTCTAGATCCATTGAGCGGGTAAGGAGAGAGAGAGGGCACGACGGCCTTCCAGATTGGCTAGGAGCAATCTTGGCCGTTGGATGGGCATCTAACGGTTGAGATTTGTCGAGCGGGTGAAGAAGGAGAGCTGCAGTCGGTGTTGGGCGGCTGTGATGGTGCCATGTGGTGCCATCTAGGCCATCCATCTTCTAAGTGATGTAGATGGTGCCACGGGTGTCGGATTGGATCGATTTTTGCGTCGTTAGGCTGCGATCGTCGATTCGAACACATCCGTATGGTCATATTTGTCATCTGAGGTGCGGATTAACACGATCTTGGCCTTTGCTCTTTAGGATTCCTCAGTCTCTATCTGATTTTACGGATGTCCGATTAAGGCGATCTTGGAGTCATTAAACTCCAATCGTTGGCCTAATTAGATCCGTACAGTTGGATCTTCGATTTGAGGCCCTAATTAAAAAGACGCCCTGTCCCTGACCATAAAAGGAGCCAATTAACATATATTTTATACAGACTAACCTAAATGCAAGATGCATGTTATGCAATATTTATAGTATGAGATGCAATTCTATGCCTAAGAACAAACATAAATAGATAGTTTATGTGATACAGACGTGTTTACATCAATATGGGCTCAGGTTCTTGGTTCCTCGGATAGATCCAATTGAGTCCTAGCTCTTCCAACCTGTCAATTTTTGTATCATAGATCGGCATGACTTTCGAAAAATCAATTTGTGTCTGAGGAGGTTGGAGAGGTGTATTCGTCAAATACAGGCCTTGAATCATATTCTAGATTCAAAATCTGGTTCTCATCACATTAGCCCTCATAATTATCACAAATAGGTTCGAATCCAGATTCTAGGTTAAGGGTAAGGATTGGATCACTAGAATCTAGGTTAGGCTCTATTGGGGTGTCAGAGAATCACCTTAATAGGATAAGGCTCGGGATTTGCATCCTCAAGAAGTTCTATTTTAAGCTCATCATTACAAGTGTCTGAGGAATTGGTCGATCGTGCTTTGCGTGTTAGAAATCGATGTTACAAGTAACCCATCATCCTAGTTGCAAAACACATTGATCAGATAAAATTTATACTGAAACTCCAAGGGAGTCCCGGGTCAAACACAGGGAGGCGACATTTACTTTACTTGAAAACCGCACTTCGTTTTGTTTCTTTTTGGTATTTTGGGGTTTTGATATTTTTTGTATTTTTGAAATAAAAGAAAACAAGCAAATGTATCACAAGATAGAGATGTGGAACGAAAATGGTATATATATCAATCCAATGTCTATTACAATCTACTATGAAAGCATAAAAAGAGAGGGAGGTGAGAGGAAATCTCCTGAATCAGCTGTTCGGTGAGACGACGATGCCTGGCGGAAGCTCGGACGAAGGAGGTGAGGAGCGGGACAACGGAGGTGAGATGCTGGAGGACGTCGGGTTGAGGAAAGCTTCGGCGTAGCTCTGGAATGGAGGTAAGACAGAGTTGATCTGCTACCGGAATGGAGGTGAGAGGACAGCTCCAAGGTGACCTATGAAGGGAGATGGGAAGTTGGAGGAGTATTTGGTGGGGCAGAGGTTCGCTACACTAATAGGCACCTTGGAGCTTGAGAACAAGCTCTAATGGAACGTTGGTAGGCTTGTTAGAGCTTGGGAGTAGGTGGGAGTAGAGTAGGTAGAGATGGCTTGGAAGGGAGGGGGTGAAGGTCCTTTTATAGTGGTGGAGAAGAGGCAAAAATATGTATGGGACCATTAATGACATCCAGGCCATCGTTGGAAACGTCACTGTAGGCAGCTCATGCCCGCTGCCACCCACAGCTGGCCTTGCTAGCATGCGATGAATTATCGACGGCTGTAAGCGTCGCTGTAAGTCCATCTCATGCGTTGCTGTAGTCCACCTTACACTGCGCTGGCGTCGCTCCTGCCTTGCCGCACGCGTGCGTGCGCCCACGTGCTGGTGCTGCGTTGGTGCTGCACGCCCGTGCATGTGGTGCTGCGTGCGTGCGCTGGCGGCCTGGGCTGTGCCACATGGCACAGTCTGGGCCGTCCGTCTTCTTCTTGTTGTAAGGGTTGCTATAGAGGTCGGATTAAGTCGATTTTCGCACCGTCAGGCTACGATCGTTGACTCGAATCCATCCATGTGGTCGGATTTATCATTTAAAGTTTCGAATTATGTCTCATAGTCCCTTGGCTATTGATCTTCCTCGGACTACATATGGCGCTACGGAACTCCAACTAAGGCGATTTCAGAGGCGTTGGACTCCAATCGTCATCTTGATCAGATCCGTACGGTCAGATCGTCAATTCGAGGCTCCAAAATAAATATCCTTCTCTCCTAACCACAAAAAGGATGCAATTAACCTAAATTATATACAACTACTGTAAATGCAGAATGGTGCATGCTATGCAATATTTATAACGTGAAATGCAAATCTAAGCCTAGGAACATGCATGAATAGGCATTTTACCCTCAATAAATGTGTTTACATCATACCCTCATGCCTATCTTTTGCTAGTCCCTAGCAAAATTAAACTATATGCTATGTATAAAGGCAGAATTAGGATTAGATTGCTTAAGCCTAAGTCGTTTATTAACAATAGAAAATTTCAACTATGGTCCTAAACTACGAAAACTCAACAGTACCCGGGTGTCTGCCAGAATGCAGACCGCCCAAGTTCTCGCCTTATTTGAGAAGGGAAGATATATATATATATTTATTTTTCTTCTTTTCTAATTTTTTTTTTGTACTTTTGGAGTTTAAGAGTTTCGGGATAACTTTTTACGGCTACTCGACCTGCCCAAGACTCGAAAAGGACTCTACGTACTAAGCATCTTTGTGAAAAAGTGAGACTCACAAAATGGCCATTAAGACGGACTTCGGGTTTCTACAACCCTAGGTGACCTTGCCTAAATGTTTATCTTTACGATCGGTAGCTTTCTCCCTACTTTCTTTTATATGGGGTCAACACAAGAGCGAACCCAGTATATATCTCCCCGGTTTATTCTATTTCCCCGTTTCTTCCCTAGGTGCTTTGGGAATTATTGTGCATTTATTTTTTTGTGAGCTGGGTTCTAGATCACCGACCGATGAGCTGTTATCACCGACAACTTGCCAGCCATACTCGTGCGGTGAAGTGTGGTTTTATTTATTTTTCTATTTTCTTCTTTTTTTTTTTGAGTGTTTCTTTTTTTTTTTCCTAAGTAGGTGGCTTTCCTGATCTAAGATTTACCTAAAGGCAGTACAACGAAAATAGTCTTGTGGTTGGGCTCTGAACAACCGACCGATGAGCTGTTACCATCGACAACTTGCCAGCCATACCACCCAAGTCAGTCCATTAGCTACCCAATTTTCGTAAAAATCGCCAGAAAGTGATTCAGTGCAAAAAAAATGTATGCAGATGCTTAGGCTTAAAGTCCCCCCAAATCAAAGGGTGGGTTGATAAGTCACATACTTATCATCCCAAATTATTTACCAAATTAAAATAAATTTTAATTGGTGAAGACTCGAGACTAAGTCCACATTCGAGTGGAGACCCGGGCTAATTAAGCCCAAGGACCTGAAGAGTCTAAGCGTTTAGGTCCTCTCGTATCATTTCCTAATGTTAATAACTTCCAAATGCCTAAGTTCTCTTTTCCTAATTTCTTTCTTTTTTTTATCTTTTTTCAAATTTTCAATTTTTTTTAATTTTATAAGAAACTAAAAGAAATTCTACGAAGTTAACATAATGATTTCAGGAATTGATTATCTAGCCCCCCATGCCTAAATGATGCAATGTCCTCATTGTAAAAATGAAGACATGAAAAGGGCAGAGTAAATAGAACATCACCTGAGTGTCGTGAAAATCCGGTCAGCTTCGTAGAGAGAAGAGTGTATACACACGTGCTAAGTTTATTGCCTTTAGCTAGGCATAACATACATACAAAGAAGAAATTGAGAATTCACAAGTGCAGGTCAGAATCAAAATAAAAAAGGTTGATCCTGAAACCCATCTGCAGAAGATGTCCACAGACATGGACGAGATTATGGTGCAGATCCATGCCCCAGGGTTGAGTGGTTCTCAGGTTCTGGATGAAAATCACCCAGAACCGAAGGTTGTTGTGTTTGCGGGGTCGGGCTTGCAGTTTAGTGGTGTGCAACCCAAGACCAAAGTGTCAGACAATATGGGTAAAGATGGTTCAATTGGTGCGATTGTCCACTTAACATCTAGCTCAGAAAAATAATCAGTTATTTCGAGCTTGGGTTGCACATGAAAGATATCGTAAGGGTCCTGGTAGAAAGTAGGTGGTTTTAGGTCAATAGGTACCCTTAGATCCAAAATCAAACTTCCCTCAGAATTAGCGTCCCAAATCTTTATTTCAGCAATTCTATCCTTCAATATCAAGGGCTCAGTCTTTGGGACCTCTAGCATATTATTCACCCCATATGATTCTCCCGAGTCTAGAAATCGTGGCTGAATCAAGATTGACTTGGGCACAAAGATCTTAGAAGTCAGCTCTTCAGGGTGCAGATGAGGACTGGGGTCACTGATTGAATCATCAAGATTCGGATCCTCCAAGTTAACCCCAACTGAATCCAAATCTTCAATAATTGGGCTATCAATTGGTTTGTCAAATTCCTCAAGCCCCTTTGTCTCACTAAAATCCTCTTCCTTAAGTTCAACTGAGACTTCACCAAAAGATTCTTCACCCTCAGAGTCAAAGAATCCATGATCCTCATTTATATATGTCTCAAAATCATATGTCATTTCATGGTCCATGGAGACATATTTTTCCTCGCTCCCTGGCTCAGGGATCTCAGGTGAATCAATCGGTTCATCCTCAAATGGTTGCTCTAGCCCATCTTGGTCATTCCCAGTCTCAGAAAATGTATCCCCTTCTATAGGTGCCTAAGCGGGTTCAGACATTGGCTCTCCTGAAGGGGGTTCATCTTGAGAATCATCCCAAGATTTGACTAGTGCAACCACAAATTTCATCCTCAACCTCGATAATTTCCCAAGAAGAAACTCACCCAAGTCCCTATCCCTAACACTTTGGAGCAAATCCAATAGAGAACTATTAAGTTCATCAATCATTTTGATCATAGGCTCTAGTGCTTCAGTGCATGGTGTTGGCTGAGCTTCTAAATATTGTATAGTGTTCCTCAAATTAGCCAACACTCTATCTTGGATCTGGTTCACCTGAATCGACTGGTTCGATTCAGGTTTGGGTGGGCTTGGGTTGAATCTAGGGGAGTCAAGATGTCGAGGTTCTCGGGCCTCTCCTTGAAAGTAGGTCATTCTAGGTTGTTTAAAGGATGGTGGCGACCTATATTCAGTGGAATACTGGGGAGGGTAGGTGTTATAATCATGATATCCTTCCTGATTGTAGATCGGGTTGATTTGGTCATCAAAGGATGGAGATCCATAATCATTATAGCTCTAGGAAGGATAATAATCATAGTCTTGTTGTCTAGGGTTAGGCCCTGGACCTTGAGGTCTGGATTCATATCCCCAATCAAAGTCATCCCGGCTAGTGGATAGGTAATTACAAGTCAAGTCGGGATAGTAATCATCTTGGGGATAAGTGGTGGTAGGAGGATAGGATGTAAAATGTGTGCAGGATGTGGAAGGGTACATGGTGAAGTAAGGAGGGAAATCAGAAGAGAAAGGAGCCCTGCAATACAAAAATACAAGCCTGTCCTCAGTTTGGGTAGCCTAAAGGTCTACAGACTCTTAGAATCCATCCTAAGATTATAGACGATTTACTCTACTTATGTCTAGGCAATCCAACCAGTTAGAAGGAGGGACTGGGAGAAGGTTCTTCCTTTAGCTTGCACCTCCGGTTCCTAGTGTACCCCCCAACCGCAGTCCTTTGATGCTACTCCCCAAGCTAGACATCAGATTGACTAGTATAAACAGGTTAATCGTGAACAATCTCAATCTGGATCCCGATGAGCGAACCAGTCCTTAGGGCCAATGTCTAATCAATTTAATGGTGCTTCAGCAATGTGATGGGCCCTTTAGATGGGTTGTGCCCTTAATGATCAGTTAAAATGTGTGTGCGTGCACAACCAAGGTTCTCAAACAAGGTTAATTGATGATGTGTCTTTTGGGATTTAACCTTGTTTAGTAGCTTTTAGGGTTTAATTCTTAGGTTAGTTTAATCAAGGTTTAGTAGAACACTCCAAGTTTTGAAGGCACGGGTGATGATATGTTCCTTTAAAAATAAAAAATAATGTGGAGTGCCTGGTTCAGTCCTCAGAATCAACCCTAAGTGGCAAGCTACTTGATGGATTAGTTTTAGATTGAGTGGTGCGACCCAAACAGCTCAATCAATTGGCCTATTACACCACTTAGTTTAGGCACACAAGAATGCTTAGCCTATTCAGATTTCTACTCACTTATGTGTATTTAGTTGAAGTGAACCGGGTCCACAGGTTAGATCCCAGTTAAGTGGTAGAATCAAAGTGATTGTGCGCCTTAGGATAAAAAGTTGTGGGTGTTAAGTGTGTAGCTTTCAGAAAATCCCACAATCAGATAACACTTTTTTTTATTTTTTATTTTTATTTATGTGGATGGCGAGGTGAGTGGAGGTGGCAAACAAACAACCAAATCTATCCTAGGGTTCATAAAAAGCACCTAAGTTGATTTGGGTTTGAGTTATTCGATTATGGAATGAAAACTAAGGTAGGGGTGGTGTGGGGGACACTTACAAAACACTCTACCTGCACTTTACTCTGGTCTACCGCACTTGGATCTCCATGCTAGGGTACCTGCAAGACAGTAAATCAAAGACAAGTAGGGTTAGTGCTATGTAAATGCAAAGAAGCACGATAAACAATAAAGTAAATTCCGTTGCCTGATACGGCGATGGCGTGAAGAGATAACCGGGTTTTATTGTTATGTCGTTGTAGTATAGCCAGTTATTGCCATCATTTCAAATATATAATTTTTTACTCGGAAAATAAAAGAGTTCCCGAGGTCGAACTCAGGGAGCAAGTTGTATTCTAGGGGTACAAAGTTTCTTTTACAAAAATATAGATAGATAGAGAGAGAGATGAAAATTTGTTGGCTTCTTCTTTCTCGTCTGTCTTCTTCTTCCTTTTCTCTTCTCTTTGGCTTTTGGTTCCTTTATCTCCTTGTGGTCTTCTTCTTCTTTCTGTCTTCTTTATCTGCAGCAGTGGGTGATGTTCTTCTTCGTCTTTCAGCTCTTGTTTCTACTTTGTCGCTTTCTTTTTCTGCAGAGCGGTCCTTGTCCTGTTCTTCTTCCTCTTTTCTGCCTTCAGAGCGTCGTTTGATTTTCCAATCAGACGACTTAAACCGCCGCTGCTACAGTGCCGCTCGGTGCTCCTTCCTTCAGCTTTCGTCGTCCTTCTTCTCTGCTTCGCTCGTCTTCTTCTTCTTTGCCTTTTCCTCTTTGCTTCGAGCAGTCCTGGCTGCTCTTCTTCCGTCAGTCTTCTTCTCCGGTTCTTCTTCTTCGTCTGTGCCTGCAAACTTGCACCGCTTGATCAGAGGGGCAAAACCTATCTCTACCCTCCCCCGCGTCTCTCTCTCACAGAAGCCGCTCTTAGGAAAGCTCTCCCAGAGCTGCCGGGTTGCCGGGTACGGGTCGCGCCCGGGTCCAGGCCCACCGGCGTGCGTGGTGGGCGAGGAGTGCAGGTCAGTCTAAGTCGGGTCGGGCCAGGTCTGCGGGGCGTGAGCGCGGACGAGACCGGGTAACCGGGCGGGTGAAGGGGACCTCACCCCGTGTGCTGAGGCAATAAGCCTCCAGCACTTTTTCGCTTTATACCGCTGCGTTCCTTCAGAGCCTTCCGAGGTGGGACTAAATGTCCCACCCCAATTTCGCGCCTGCGCGGAGGAAGCAGCGGTAGTCGAGGCGAAGCGCGGGGGCTTCGCACGAGAGCTTCGCCTCAACTGCAGCCTAATGCTTTACCGAAGTGCCCCCGCACAGCCTGGGAGGGTGACCTGGGCGCGGCGCACCTGGGGCAGCAGGTGAAGAAGCTGCTTCGCTTCAACAATGGCGGCGACGAGCGCAGGTACCTGCCCACAGAAAAACGGCCTCTCGGCCCAATCAGAAACGCGGAGGACCTTCGCCGTGGCACGGCGAAGGTGGTCGGGGGGTGTGCAGGCGGCGTGGCGGAGCCCAAGAGCTGCCCTAGGTCGGACTGTGGGTCGGAAGATGGGTTTGTTCGGTGGAGTTGCAGAGGGTGATGTGGGGGAAGTGGAAGGGCGGAGGTTGATCAGGGTGAGGAGGCGGAGGTTCTGCGGTGGTCGGCGAGCCGTGTGGGTTGCTGGAGTGATGGGAGCGGCTCGCCGGAGGATGGCCGGAGGCGGAGAAGGTGAGGGTGATTGGTCGGAATCGAGGTAACAGTAAAGATGTAAAATGAGGAAAAGGAAGAGGGGAGGAAGAGGAGGAGTTCTACCTACTTAGCAGGACGAGGAGGGGCCGGAGCGGGCGACAGTCGTATCGACTGTCGCTGGAGAAGAAGATGCCCGGGGGAAGGGGCGGCGGCGAGCAGAGGGCCGGAGAGGCGCCAGTTGGGTGCGGCGTGGCGCGGGAAGAGCAGGGAAGAAGTCTCTGCTGCTGGTATTGCGGCAGAGCGAAGAGGAGGAGGAGGAAGAACCGCCGGAGCTGGTGGGCGTCTGCCGGAGTGAGAAGAGAGGAAAGTTGGGGGTTTTCTCCGTCAGATCCAAGCTGCTCAGAACGGCGGAGCGACGGGGGTAGTTATAGAGGCGGAATCAGAGAGGAGGGCGGAGGGAGACGACGTGTCTCCCTCGTCGGAGGACGCCGGAAATGGAAACCCATACCGTTCATGCGTTCGCACGGCCGGTATGGTGGGTTGCAGTGACCAGGGGGGTGTTCCTGCGACGGCTGACGACGCAGGGCACCCCCGGTTGACTTGCCGGCCCCTCCCCCTCACCCTGCGCGGCGCCATGCTCCGCGCAAGGTCGCCGGAGCATGGTGATGGTAGGTTTTGGCAGGAGGGACCTGAATGCAAAAAATGAAGGAGAGTTAGGGGCATAAATGTGAGGGTTCAAAAGTTGTGGGCCAAAAAGTAAATATATGAGGACCAAAGTGCAAAGTTGGTCAAGAAGGTTTCTTCTTAGGCTCAAGTTTTTATACATGACTAATTAGGACCTAAGAAATTTGATGGTGAATTTTATTTCTAGATTAAACCTTGTTTGATCGGTCAATTTATGCAAAAACCCAAATTAAGTTATTAATTAGGCATGGTTCTCAATGTAGGTCAAAATGGGATCTGAAGGCCAAATTGAAGGTTCTAAACCCTAGAGATTATTTTTCTATGAATTTTAGAGGGTTTATTCTATTTTTACTTTGCCTCGAACCTCGTGAATTGAAGTGGGTTTGTTTCAAGGTTACAGATTATCATTTAGTTTCTTGGAATTGCTGTAGCCCTTGTCAGATCATCCCACTTTCCTTCTTATTCGGTTTGCTTGACCTATGTTTGGACCCTGAATTACCCTGTATGTAGATTATACTGGTAAAATTGCATTTTTACCCCTTATGACTTGTTTTCTCCTTAAACTCAGAATTCTCTGAGTTAAGCCTTTCCTTGAGTTATGTAGGAGCTTTTATCCTTTGTATTGGGTCAAAATGAGCTAGTTATGGCTCATGATGAGGTTCTCATCATACCCCCATGCCTAGCTTTTGCTAGTCCCTTAGCAAAAACTTAAGGTTTCAACCCTTGTTCTAGACCATGAAGTTCTTAATAGCTTTAGATAAGTGCTTTTTTTATTTGAGCTTAGATTAGGTTAGAATGCTGACCATAGGCCTAAAAGGTACTCTAGTACCAATCAAGATCCAAATCTGTCTAGCCTTAGCCTCAGTCTTTAGCAAAGGTTTTTAAGGCCCATAAGAACTAACCTAAGGTTTATTGGACTTTGTGGTTAAAGCACCCGTGCTTGAAATGATTTTAGCCCTGGCTCAGTTCGCAGTGCGTTTTATAAGAGAGAGATAGAAAGTTTTTCTGTTTGGAGAGTTTTCTCTCTCTTTTTCTTTTTAGTTCTAGCCTAGGATTGGCTTTTCAACACGGTCTGTATCAGATTCCTTGCTCCCATCATCGATCCTCAAGGGTTCCTGGCGATCGATGCTTCGAGATAGCACCGCCCATGGCAACCCCCGGAACCCTGGCTATTGAGATTTCGAGATAATCCCATCCATGGTGTTCCGTGGCCGAATCCAGACCCTGGCAATTGACACTTCGAGATAATGCCATCCATGGAATCTGAACCAGCAGAGTGCTTACATGCCCCCAGTAGGATATGTAAATATCCTAAGAGACAAGCACCGAGGAGATGATATTTTGTTACGCATCTTCGAGGGGATTTCCCGCCTCTCCGCGCTGGGAACTCGTCCAAATCAACTTGTGTTGATCGGCCGCTCCTATTCTAGGTGTTCTTTTTAGAATTTTGCGACGCTTCTGCGTGATTTTGATTTTTACGCTTACTGAACCAGGCTGTGTGTGAGGTTAGGGTGCTTAGGTTACTGAGTCCCGTAAACCAAAAATTAGTTAACGAGGCCAAATACTCCCTAAGCCTTGGACCTAGTACTTAAGCTTTTCATTTTCCTCAACCTCTTGAGGATTGTCTAGATCTTAATGGGTACTAAGAGTCTATTCAAGAATGCCTAAGGTTTGCGTTCTTACTAATCTCATTATGCACTTTTCAGTTATTTTCTTGAATGAGGTCTAGAACTTAGGTTAATTCCTTAGTTCCTTACTAATGACTATCACCTTTTCTCATAATTTTGTACTCCTTTTTTATTTTATTTCTTTTCTCCTTCTCCTTCACAAAATTTCCTTCTCCTCTTTTCCTCTTATTCTTTTTCAAAAATTTTTAATTTTTATGGTGTTTTTGGCATATGTGAATTTTTTTGTTTGAAACCTTTTCTTACAAGTTTTGCACTTTCATACCCCCCCATGCCTAAGATTTGCAATGTCCTCATTGTAACCTAGGGGGTTTTTATTCAACTTAGTTCATACATTAGGACAGATGTTTTGATGAGTGAATGGGTCGGGGTGATTGTTGCGGACGATTTCTAATCTCAGATGCAAGCACCTGAGGTGGAGTCGGCTGTCCTAAAGTGTGAACTTCAAGTGCAGAAAGGTGTCAGAACAAGTTTCAGGTTTTCAAAGAGAATGACGGGCTGCCTCCCGTTGAGCGCTAAATTTGATGCCTTCAGCCAAGCGGGAAATGCGATGGAGAGGGGATGGTCAAATCAGCGGAGTTTTGTAAGACAAGCACCTTGATTAAGAGCCTGGTTGGTCCGACCAGGTGCTTGTTCAGATCAACAGGCTGATGATGCAGCCCAAACCCAATCAATCTGGTGGGTTGATAGATGTGGATAAAAAGGTGTGGAGCCCACCATAAACTATGAAGCTCAGATGGATGTGGAAGTGTAAACGCAGGGTTTGGCTGAGTCGAATCAGCCTGGTCAGAGTAGGGACCCGTAGAATAATCAATGAATGATGCGGAAACCCTACAGGGGTGATCAGAGAATGATAGAGCATGGTATGTAGTCTGATCAATGTTCGAAACCCGATGTGGAAATGCAATCGGCTCGGTGAGAGGTGAATCTGAATAGAAATTGAGTCCGGTTGCGGGTCGGGGTTGGGAAGAGGTTTTGATTAGTTCTGTGTGTGCAGACGAGGTGGCAACTGTGTGTGAGGGCTCTTCTAGAAAGGAATGACAAGTGATTTTCTGTAAAGAGTCCTCTAGGTAACTATCAAATGCCTGAAGAGTGTCTGTAGGATGAAAGAAATCTAATTTGAGCAAAGATTTGAATTCTGGGTTGCAATCACTCTTGGCATTTTCTATTTTTGGTTCCTGAGGATCGAAAAGGAATGATTCTGTGTTATCAGTGATCTCGGGAATCAGGACCTCAGAGTCGGAGTCAGAGTCATGTGAACTGAGGTCGTAGATGGGCCTGGCGTGTTCAGGAAGGAAAGTCTCTCCGCAATTATAGTCAGATCTGAAATTGTCGGAGAGTTGGCGAAATTGAGATTCATGATCATGAATTCCACCAGAGCAAAAATCATCAGCAGCAGCCTGACTGGGTTCTAGCCTATATGTCAATTCTGGGCTCAAAAAGGTGTTCTATTCAAGCTCGAAGCTGGTAGGATAGACCCCATTAAAACCTTGCTCATCCAACTCCTCAGTTTCTGTATCATAAATTGGCATGTTTTCTGAAAAATCGATCAGATTTCCTGAGGATGTTGGAGAGGGGTATTCATCAAATAGAGGCCCGGAATCATATTCTGTAAAAATTTGATCTTGCTCATAAGGGGCCTCATAATCTTCCCAATAAGTTTCAGATCTAGGTTCTAGGCTTAGGATGTGGGTAGAATTATTAGAACCTAAGTCCGAATAACCTTCGAGGGCCACCTTATCAAAATAAGGGGCGGAATTTATACCCTCAAAAGGTTCAATTCTGATCTCATTATTGCAGGAGTTTTGGAATTCTAGGCTTGGTAATTCATGGTCTAAGTTTGGCTTATCATTGTGTTCTCCTGCAATATCCCAACCTAATTCAACATTGTCTTCTATCTGGGTTGGGATTTCACAACCACTTTGTGCCTCAATCCTGAGATCTGGGAAACTGGATTGTTTCTTAATACTGTTCCAAGATGGTTCATTCTCTATTTCTGGTGTATACGGGTATTTCTGGTTGATAATTTGTTCTACTGATTTCATCATTTCTACCCGTTTTATAAGGGCATCTTGGTGTTGTTCCCAAAGTACAGGATTTGTCAAGCATTGAAGGTATTCAGATTGGTGTAATTTTTCTATCTCAATGTATCCTGTCATGAGCATATCTCGGGTTGATCCTTTTGAAATTTCAGTCAATAGAATTTGGGCACAGTTTATGATGAAAGCTGTGGTTGTTGGGACATCAACCTGAATGTTTTCTACAGGTGTTGAGGGTTTGATTTCATAGATTTCAAGGGCATCCTCAATCATCTTATCTTTCATGGATCCCAGATATTCAGGTTTTTTGAATGGTAGTCTTGCTAGGTAATTAGGCTGCATAATTGGATCAGGTGGTGGAATCAAGATATAGAATCAAAGTTTGAATCAAGATGGAAGAAGGGGATTTTGTTCAGAATCAGAGGAAAGAGGGGCTATGTGAATGATTTCTGCAAAAACAAAGGAGCCGAGGCTTAGCCTCGGGGAGAGTGAATTTCTATAGGAGGTTTCAAGGACCTCCTGAAAAATACTGAAGGACTGGATGAGATAAGCAGGTGCTGGACCCAATCAAGACACCTAAAAAATGTTGGGTGACTATAGAGGTTCGGGGCAGATGGACCCCTTGATCAGAAAGATCGTCCACCTGAGAATTACCTGGGCAGCCAGAGAGGGAGAGTCCCGCGAAGACCCCTACACGGTAGAGCGTCCCCACCTGTTACGGGGTTTCCCCCACCCGACCTCTCTTGTCACTGCGGTTCCAGGTAGACCAGAATGGGGATCTTGACCTCTTAAGTCTACCAATTTTAAGATTAGGGTGCTTAAGGTTTCACTTGAACTTTAGTCTTTTAAGTGCAAAGAGTGACCTAATTTAAGGTTGGTTGACCCAAGGGGTCAACTTTACCTCTTGTTTTCTTTGAGAGCTTTTAGGTCTTGTCTTTTAGGGTTCAAGTGTTTAGAGAGCCAATTGTTTTAGGTTTTCTTTGAATAGGTATTTTCAATCAATGGTTTAGGCACACTTCTTTTGGATTTTCTCCATTCTTGATTTAAGTAGTGTGTCTCTAAAACCCTAATGTTGAATCTTATGTTGGCTCTACTTGGTCCAGTTAGTTCTCTGTTGGGTAATTAGGGCTCAAGCAAGAATGTGTTAGCCCTTAAATACCCTTAATAGTGTGCAGGACTAATGAGTTGAAAACATGCAACTCGTTATGGTTACTAAGTATGGAAGACAGGTTAGCCCTATATTGCTTGTTCTTTTCTTTTCTTCCTCTTTAGAGTTTAGGGGTTAATAGCGAGAGGAAAAATTTACCTGTCCTCGGAGTGGTTGTCGTGCGGTTGCTTGTCTTCTTGATTTCCTGTAGCTGCACAAAAGAGAGGAGATTATCAGAAATTAAAAAGAAACAGGAATGTTTACCCCTAGAATAGCCGTTGCTCCCCGGCAACGGCGCCAAATTTGATACGGCGATGGCGTGAAGAGATAACCGGGTTTTATTGTTATGTCATTGTAGTATAGCCAGTTATTGCCATCATTTCAAATATATAATTTTTTACTCGGAAAATAAAAGAGTTCCCGAGGTCGAACTCAGGGAGCAAGTTGTATTCTAGGGGTACAAAGTTTCTTTTACAAAAATATAGATAGATAGAGAGAGAGATGAAAATTTGTTGGCTTCTTCCTTCTCGTCTGTCTTCTTCTTCCTTTTCTCTTCTCTTTGGCTTTTGGTTCCTTTATCTCCTTGTGGTCTTCTTCTTCTTTCTGTCTTCTTTATCTGCAGCAGTGGGTGATGTTCTTCTTCGTCTTTCAGCTCTTGTTTCTGCTTTGTCTCTTTCTTTTTCTGCAGAGCGGTCCTTGTCCTGTTCTTCTTCCTTTTTTCTGCCTTCAGAGCGTCGTCTGATTTTCCAATCAGACGACTTAAACCGCCGCTGCTACAGTGCCGCTCGGTGCTCCTTCCTTCAGCTTTCGTCGTCCTTCTTCTCTGCCTCGCTCGTCTTCTTCTTCTTTGCCTTTTCCTCTTTGCTTCGAGCAGTCCTGGCTGCTCTTCTTCCGTCAGTCTTCTTCTCCGGTTCTTCTTCTTCGTCTGTGCCTGCAAACTTGCACTGCTTGATCAGAGGGGCAAAACCTATCTCTACCCTCCCCCGCGTCTCTCTCTCACAGAAGCCGCTCTTAGGAAAGCTCTCCCAGAGCTGCCGGGTTGCCAGGTACGGGTCGCGCCCGGGTCCAGGCCCACCGGCGTGCGTGGTGGGCGAGGAGTGCAGGTCAGTCTAAGTCGGGTCGGGCCAGGTCCGCGGGGCGTGAGCGCGGACGAGACCGGGTAACCGGGCGGGTGAAGGGGACCTCACCCCGTGTGCTGAGGCAATAAGCCTCCAGCACTTTTTCGCTTTATACCGCTGCGTTCCTTCAGAGCCTTCCGAGGTGGGACTAAATGTCCCACCCCAATTTCGCGCCTGCGCGGAGGAAGCAGCGGTAGTCGAGGCGAAGCGCGGGGGCTTTGTACGAGAGCTTCGCCTCAACTGCAGCCTAATGCTTTGCCGAAGTGCCCCCGCACAGCCTGGGAGGGTGACCTGGGCGCGGCGCACCTGGGGCAACAGGTGAAGAAGCTGCTTCGCTTCAACAATGGCGGCGACGAGCGCAGGTACCTGCCCACAGAAAAACGGCCTCTCGGCCCAATCAGAAACGCGGAGGACCTTCGCCGTGGCACGGCGAAGGTGGTCGGGGGGTGTGCAGGCGGCGGGGCGGAGCCCAAGAGCTGCCCTAGGTCGGACTGTGGGTCGGAAGATGGGTTTGTTCGGTGGAGTTGCAGAGGGTGATGTGGGGGAAGTGGAAGGGCGGAGGTTGATCAGGGTGAGGAGGCGGAGCTTCTGCGGCGGTCGGCGAGCCGTGTGGGTTGCTGGAGTGATGGGAGCGGCTCGCCGGAGGATGGCCGGAGGCGGAGAAGGTGAGGGTGATTGGTCGGAATCGAGGTAACAGTAAAAATGTAAAATGAGGAAAAGGAAGAGGGGAGGAAGAGGAGGAGTTCTACCTACTTAGCAGGACGAGGAGGGGCCGGAGCGGGCGACAGTCGTATCGACTGTCGCCGGAGAAGAAGATGCCCGGGGGAAGGGGCGGCGGCGAGCAGAGGGCCGGAGAGGCGCCAGTTGGGTGCGGCGTGGCGCGGGAAGAGCAGGGGAAGAAGTCTCTGCTGCTGGTATTGCGGCAGAGCGAAGAGGAGGAGGAGGAAGAACCACCGGAGCTGGTGGGCGTCTGCCGGAGTGAGAAGAGAGGAAAGTTGGGGGTTTTCTCCGTCAGATCCAAGCTGCTCAGAACGGCGGAGCGACGGGGGTATTTATAGAGGCGGAATCAGAGAGGAGGGCGGAGGGAGACGACGTGTCTCCCTCGCCGGAGGACGCCGGAGATGGAAACCCATACCGTTCGTGCGTTCGCACGGCCGGTATGGTGGGTTGCAGTGACCAGGGGGTGTTCCTGCGACGGCTGACGACGTAGGGCACCACCGGTTGACTTGCCAGCCCCTCCCCCTCACCCTGCACGGCGCCATGCTCCGCGCAAGGTCGCCGGAGCATGGTGCTGGCAGGTTTTGGCAGGAGGGACCTTAATGCAAAAAACGAAGGAGAGTTAGGGGCAGAAATGTGAGGGTTCAAAAGTTGAGGGCCAAAAAGTAAATATATGAGGACCAAAGTGCAAAGTTGGTCAAGAAGGTTTCTTCTTAGGCTCAAGTTTTTATACATGACTAATTAGGACCTAAGGAATTTGATGGTGAATTTTATTTCTAGATTAAACCTTGTTTGACCGGTCAATTTATGCAAAAACCCAAATTAAGTTATTAATTGGGCATTGTTCTCAATGTAGGTCAAAATGGGATCTGAAGGCAAAATTGAAGGTTCTAAACCCTAGAGATTATTTTTCTATGAATTTTAGAGGGTTTATTCTATTTTTACTTTGCCTCGAACCTCGTGAATTGAAGTGGGTTTGTTTCAAGGTTACAGATTATCATTTAGTTCCTTGGAATTGCTGTAGCCCTTGTCAGATCATCGCACTTTCCTTCTTATTCAGTTTGCTTGACCTGTGTTTGGACCCTGAATTACCCTGTATGCAGATTATACTGGTAAAATTGCATTTTTACCCCTTATGACTTGTTTTCTCCTTAAACTCAGAATTCTCTGAGTTAAGCCTTTCCTTGAGTTATGTAGGAGCTTTTATCCTTTGTATTGGGTCAAAATGAGCTAGTTATGGCTCATGATGAGGTTCTCATCATTGCCTCCCCGGCAACGGTGCCAAAATGGTCGGTCGTGCTTCGCGTGTTAGAAATCAAGGTTACAAGTAACCCTCGTCATAGTGGTAAAACACATCGATCAAATAAAATTTATACCAAAACTCCAAGGGAGTCCAGGTCGAACACAGGGAGGCGACGTTTACTTTACTTGAAAACTGCACTTCGTTTTGTTTCTTTTTGGTATTTTGGGGTTTTGTTATTTTTTGTATTTTTGAAATAAAAGAAAACAAGCAAATGTATCACAAGATAGAGATGTGGAATGAAAATGGTATATATATTAATCCAATGTCTATTACAATCTATTATGAAAGCATAAAAAGAGAGGGAGGTGAGAGGAATCTCCCAAATCGTCTGTTCGGTGAGACGACGGCACCTGGCAGAAGCTCGGACGAAGGAGGTGAGGAGAGGGATGATGGAGGTGAGATGCTGGAGGACGTCGGGTTGAGGAAAGCTTCGGCGTAGCTCTGGAATGGAGGTGAGAAGACGGAGTTGATCTACTACCGGAATGGAGGTGAGAGGATGGCTCCAAGGTGACCTATGAAGGGAGATGGGAAGTTGGAGGAGTATTTGGTGGGGCAGAGGTTCGCTACACTAATAGGCACCTTGGGAGCTTGAGAACAAGCTCTAATGGAGCGTTAGTAGGCTTGCTAGAGCTTGGGAGTAGGTGGGAGTAGAGTAGGTAGAGATGGCTTCGAAGGGAGGGGGTGAAGGTTCTTTTATAGTGGTGGAGGCAAAAATCGGTATGGGACCATTAGTGACATCCAGGCCATTGCTGGAAATGTTGCTGTAGGCAGCTCATGCCCGCTGCCGCCCACAGCTGGCCTTGCTGGCATGCGATGAATTATCGGTTGCTATAAGCGTCGCTGTAAGTCCAGCTCATGCATCGCTGTAGTCCACTTCACGTTGCATTGGCGCCGCTCCTGCATTTCCACGCATACGCGAGCGCCCACGCGCTGGTGCTGTGCTAGCGCTGCATGCCCGAGTGCGCACCCGCGCTGCTGCGCGCGTACGGTGCTGCGTGCGTGCACTGGCGGCCTGGGCTGCGCCACGTGGCGTAATTTGGGCCGTCCATCTTCTTCTTGTTGTAGGGGTTGCTACAGAGGTCGGATTGAGTCGATTTTCTCACCGTTAGGCTGCGATCGTTGACTCGAATCCATCCGTGCGGTTGGATTTATCATTTGAAGCTCCGAATTATGTCTCATAGTCCCTTGGCCGTTGATCTTCCTTGGACTGCATATGGTGCTATGGAACTCCGATTGAGGCAATTTCAGAGGCGTTGGACTCCAATCATCATCTTGATCAGATCCGTACGGTCAGATCATCAATTTGAGGCTCCAAAATAAAAATCCTTCTCTCCTAACAACAAAATGATGTAATTAACCTAAATTATATACAACTACTCTAAATGCAGAATGATGCATGCTATGCAATATTTATAACATGAAATGCAAATCTAAGCCTAGGAACATTTATGAATAGGCATTTTACCCTCAATAAATGTGTTTACATTAGAAATCTAGGCTTGGTGAGCCAGTTTCAAGATTTTCTAAGGTCGATTCAGAATCGGGAACACCTGCAATTGGATCCTCCCAACCCTTATCAAGATCAGGTATGTCAATTGTTATGAAGTTTGAATCTGAATTCATTTGGATCAACCTTAGATTAACCCCTGGGAAATCCCATGATTATTCTACATTCATGATATGCTGTTAAAACTGTAGAATTAATCCTGATTTAATGCACTCTTCTCAGAATGGATATTCAGTGAGTTATGGCTCTTAGGTAATTATGTAGGAGCATTTGTCAATTAATCCTAATTAATTAAAGTTAGTTATGGCTCATGATGATGTTATCATTACTCCCTCTCTTCTTCCTCTACATCCACCGGGTGGAGACCCAAAGGTCCCATTCCTCTGATTAGTTAGGTTTCAATGCTTTTGTAGAGTAGTTTTCCTGCTTTCTAGATTAGTTTTAGTGTAGTTAGTGTAATTTAGATTAGCTTAGGAGTAGATTAGATGATGGAATTCATGGATGTTGTAGTTTAGCTTAGGAGTAGATTGGGATAATTCCTCACCTCCTCTGATCAATTCAGATCAGATGAGACGAATCCACTGCCATCCACATGTTCATTCTTCTCCCTCTTCACCCCACAGTACATGTTCACTCACTTGATGCACAATTTTGTCACCAACCACCCACTCACGAGGGTAATTAATAGATCTGAAGTTCACTAGCTCTTAGATCTGTTGAAATGCTTAAAATCAAATTGAGGGCTCTCTCATACACTCCACCTGACCACAAGAGTCCTCTCACTGATTTGAATTGGTTAGATTTGGTTGATTGAATGAATATTGGTTTACAAGCTTAATCGAGAGATTGAGATTTTAATTTGGATAAATGTCTTTTAATCGAGTGAATTGAGTTTGAAATGTGTTAATCTGTCTGATTTCCATGGGTTTGAACTACTTTGGTGGAAGTTTGAATGAGCAATATGTTCATACCAAAGAATTTTCAGAAATTATTTTGTGTTAGGTAGTTTAGACCTATGAAAGTCAGTTATACTGATTTGAGGTCTAGACAATGACCTATATTCATGGTTAGCTTTGCATTGGGTACCTAATCACCAAAACAATGGTGTGCAGGTACCCTAGATGATTAAATCATCTTGGAAAGCTTAAATTAAAATAATCCCAAAGGGATGACATGTGATTTAAATTTAAACAAATCTTTGTTGGTCACTATTTTGGTTGAGATTTGATAGATTTTAATGAAGGTTGGGAACTCATTTTGAGTGGATTTTCAATGTCCTATTGATTTCTTCCTATTAAGCTGTCGATGGCTTGATAAAAGAGTCAATTAGGTTCTTATTAGGTTTTGATATAAGATCTAGAATTCAACAGTTTTAAATGAGTTTTACATCTTGATTACAAGTGGTTTTGTGATTTGAGCCTTTTTATGAGATTCCTGATATTTAAATTTGAGTTTTTTTTTGTATTGGAATGAGATTTGAAAATCTCGGATAAGGTTTTAACTTAATATCAATTCAAATACTCAGATCAACAGCAACAACAACTACTGCTACTAATGATTAGGCAACAATTGCTGCCATTGGACAACACTGAATTTCAGCAGCTGGTTAGCTACTGCAGGTCTGAATCAAAGCAGTTAGTTGGGATTTTGAGAAGTGATGTAGTTGATATGTTGTATTCTGTTAGAACATTTTAATTAAGCATTCATGTACATGTGTTTGAGCTTAAATCTGATCTTAAGTGACATGGAAATCTATTTTGAGATCATTGTCAGCTCTTTCATGTGTAAATCTATCCAAAATGAGATTTCAGTGGAATTATAAGAGAAAATCATGTTTTTATGTTCATAAATGTTGTAACATGCTTGTTGGATGTTTTTAGATGTTTAAAGACTCTTTCCAGCTCTTGGAATTCATTTTAGGCCTTAAGTTCTCTTTGAAAACCATCTTGAAGGCTTAACTTGTGTGAACTTTGTAAATAAATAAAAATCTTAAAAAAATTCCAAAAAAATAAAATAAACCTGTCTTGGTCAAGATTAGGTATATTTTTAAGTGTGTGCCAAGTTTCAAGGTATTCTGAACCTTTGGCTTGGTAAAACATACCAGTCGACAGTTTAATATACCGTGAAACTTAATAAAAGAACTTAACATTAAAAACAACAGAAACAACTCTCTATCTCTCATCTCTTTCTTTCTCTCTCTTCCCTTATCTCTATTAAATATATGAAACCCATAAAGATCAGAAAATACCTAATAACTCCTAAAAATACCATGTATATTACTATGTATATACTTGTATATATAACTTAAACCTAAGCTATATGTAAATATTGTATAATATGTATAAAATATCTATAAATAACTTATATATGTATTCGATATAGTAAATTAAGTATTTAGAGTAATCTAATGTATATATACCTTTATTGTATTATTTTATATTAATTTATATAACTTAGATGTAAAATAACTAAGTAATTATATAAACATATTTATATGTACATATCTGTAGATCATATTGTACATATGTATTTATATGTGTATTATGAATAATATTATATCTGTAATGTAGTTTAATTATATATATACAGTAAATAATTAGGTTATTAAGTTAACTAGGTAATTTACTAAGTTAAAATAAAATAAATTAGTAAAGTAAGTTAATTTTGAGATAATTTATAGTGTATACTTGTACTATATTATAATAACTATTTTCAACTAATTTAAACTGTATTATACTATTTATAGTTTATTTATATGCATAACTAGCTAAAACATGTATTTAATTCTAAATAAAATAAAATAAAGCCTCTAAAATAAAATAAAAACATGTAATAAATAATTTTATTATGTATATTAACACTATACAAAGTCAATTTGATGATTAATTAACTAATTTATACTTTAATTAATGAATTAAACTCTAATTTAACTTGTATAAAATTTAAAATTTACCTAATTTAATTATATAATAAAGTAACTTATTTTTGTAAAGTAACTATATAATTATCTAGCCCTATGTAAGGGCTTTACAACCCTGTAATTTATTTTTAAATTAGAATAAATCATGGCCCTCAAATCGAGGGCCAAAGATTGCAAATCAGGACTACAGCCAAGCAGGCAGCAGCGTTCACGCGAGCACTTTGTTTGTGCCACATCGGTGGTGTGAGAACGCCCGCATCGCCTTATATGTTTTTTCTGCATTAACCTTCCAGGTTGTCATGGCACCACGCACCCACATACACAACACTCCTCTCACATCAATCTCCTCTTTGTTACTGATATGACATATGGGTGTGGTGCACTGGGCCAGGGGTCATGCACTGTGCATGGGCCTGTGTGGGCCCAATAAAGAGCACTAAATTGGATTGAAATACACTTAATAAAAAAACTAGGGTGGCCCTAGTAGAGGTTTGGTCCCTCCAAGTAATGGGTGCTATGTATCCCTCGTAAAGGCCACCTGCCAACTAAAGCAATTTTTGGGTTAAAAACCAAACCGAGCCTATCTAAACTGGCTGAGAAGTGAAGAGAGGAGAATAACGACCGAAATTTGGTTGAGTGTTGAACCTTCCCCCAGTGCCTTAGTGTATTCTCTGTGTGTGTTAGTGTGAGTTGTGTGTGTTTGAGTGCATGAGTTGTGTATATATATATGTATGTGTGTCTATAAGTATGTATATATAGTATATAATGTATATGTATATAAATAATATAATATAATGTATGTAAATAATGTACACTAGTATAGTATATATAAGTGTATATAGAGTAGGCTGTCTGAGCTCTTTTATGTGTATATATAACACTAAGGGCTTTAGTGACAGATTCATCCGTCATTATATATGTATATATAATGACGGATGAAGATAAGTATTTTACCTTATGTTATGTATATAATTTTACTAAGGTTTTAGTGACACTTATATATGTTACTATAGGAATTAGTATGTTATAATGAGTTAGTATAGTAAATATTATTAACTATTTTTGTACCTATACTTAGGTATTAACTATATTAGTTGTAAATAATCAACATAGAGTAGTTGTACATAGTTTTTAATGCTTGTTTGTGTATAAATATTTCCAAGAATTATAATGTGTTTCTATTCATCCTTTTGTACATAATTAACCAAATTCTTTTATTATTTGATTCTTTCACTCTTTTTGTAAATAAAATCAACATTTTTGAAATTAAAGAATGCTTTTAGACTTTAAGAGAGATGTATATAAATAACTGCCTTCCAATGAATGACTTGGAATAAACCAGTAAAAATTAAGTATATAATAAAAATTGACGTGACATTGGTTGGTATTTGTGACATATATTACAACAATGACATTTTGAAATCCCTTTTTAGTGCGAACCGGTCGTCATGCATCATAGTTTTGGCATTGTTGCCGAGGACCAAAACCCGACAATAGGGCTTTCTTATGATGGTTGACGAGTTGCTAATCAGTGCTACAATCACCATGAATAGCTTGGAAACTAACCATTGGAAAGTGGCTTCTTTACATGGCACTTTTTGTTGACCAGGATACTCTAGATATTTGAACTGCTAACAGAAATATCCTTGGGACACTGGCTTAAGGTATGGGTACAACCATAATTGATGGGTCACCAACTTATATATGGTATGGGTATGACCCATATTGGCTAGATAGTTGCAAGACTTGAGGCATTTTGCAAGGGTCACTATGTGATGCTATTTCAGCATTTATTCTATGAAATTAATACTGATTGGCAAAGATTTGTTGCTGGCTTGTTTACTTGTTTCGATAGGTTCACTTGTTCCTGATTTGATAAGTTTTCCTTTTTTCCATTATCATATAGAGTCTGATTTCCATTTTTCTTTTAGAATGGCCTAAATTGCAAGTGAGGAGATTTCATAGGTGAAGGAAGGTCTGACCCTAATTCTGCATTACTAGCCTTGGTTTAAATCCTCGCAGATTTTGCTTCAATAGAAGGCTATCTTATTATCCATTTGGCAAGTTGCATATTGTGAACATTTCAATCAAATATTCTTCTTGATGAAGGCTATTCTCTATCATGACTTATATAAAGAATTAAGAATTAAGAATCAGTTTGCCCTTTCGTTTTGGTAGCTTTCTGTTAGCATTTTGACGTTGGTGCGAAGTAGTTTGGCAGTATCGGAAGGATATTCATTTTGATTTGCTTCTTGATGTTGATGTTATGTGAGAAATGATCTTTGATGTTTAAGAATTATTTTGGGTAGATAAATACATAGAACTTATACCCATCTCTCTTTCCATTCTATTTAAATGGCAAGTTCTTTTTAGGGCCTTTTTGAATTCTATCTTTGAGTTGCTATTGAAGGTTTGGTTGACCTCTATGAGTGTACTATATTCCATATATTTGAAGTATCTTGTATAGGCCTTATATTAAAGGAGTTTCACTTTTCAAAGGATGCTCACAATCGTTGATTCATCAAATTGTGTTCTTAAGTGGTAACACTCTTTTGCTAGTTTTTATTTCATACTTATTATCTCTTGCTCTTTATTTTATTGTTTCATTGTGATTGTGGTTGGGTGTGTCCGCATTTTACTTTTCTTTTAAACTCAATGATTATGATGATCATTGATAGCTTCCATTATTACCATTGTATTTTAAATACAAGCTTATGAGATATAACTGTGTTCTAAATAAACATGCAGCAAATAATGATGATAATAATGATAATAATACCAATGGAGGGGTGAAGATGACAGGATTGAGAAAGAAGCTTTGGACATGTTTGGAGCTCCTCATCAGTCAACAATTTGACCTTGAACCCAACAAGGCATTGCTTTTGGCAGTTTGAGTGGCTACAATTGATTTAGTGTGGATCAGGTGTCTTATGACCAATGATGTGGAAAATGAAAGAGAGATGGTTCTCTAGGAGAGAAGGGAAGTTTGCTGTTGTGGGTGAGTTCCATCAGTAGCATTGTAATGGTTCATAGGTCTATGACGGAATGTGCATGGTCTAAATGACAGGTTGCAATGACTTGCTTTGCGACATCAGTTCGTGGGTGACAAAGATGGACTTCTTTCAAGACATGAAACTCTAACTTTATTATTGTGCACTTTGAGCTATAATTGGTGGCTCTTTGTTTAATGGAATCATCATGCTGGATGCTATGGAAACATTTGTGAGTATGCTCATTGGCTGGAATAAGGAAATTTTTAATTTACTGCATAGGCTTAAGTAGATCTATGTGAGATTGTTAGCTTCAGTCACCTCAGAAGTATTGGTAATCAAGTTCAAGCATCGGTCATAGAGAAAACTCATTAAAATCAGAACTTAGTATTTCAGAGTCCATATTTGTGTATATATTTTACCCTCTTATTTTAATTGCTTTTAGCTTGGTCCATAGAATTCGAATTGGTAACTAACCTATTGGCTGAAAAGGTCTAAATTGGACTTTGATTTTGGTTCTAGCATGATTTTTGGGTTCTTAGAATTACTTCCATTCTTAGGATCTTAATTGGTGGCCTTGCAACATTCTATAAGAGCCTTTTTGAAAATGGTACTCACTAACCAGCATCTCCTTGTTTAGTTTTTTATGATGGCTATTTTGGATTTTTAAAAGCATTTTTGTATGATCCTTTAGCCAAACTTTCTAAAGTGTGAACTTTCTAATTTAATCACAAAAATTTTAAAGTTTCTACTTTCGTTTCTGTAATATATTATTGACATGATGGAGGTGCTATTGGTTATCTAAACAAACCAAGATAGTTAGTTGGTTTAGATCTTTATGATCACCCTTTTTTTTGTTATACATATACTCTGATCCCTCTGTAGAAAATTTAATGCAAAACTATTGTGATGTAGGATTTGTGTTCATGTTGTTCATCTTCGAGACATACCTGGACATCCAGCAGCACGTGGTGTTGAAGCTGCCAGCCCTACCTAAGTTGCTAGAAGGAGTGGTCAGTCAAGAGAAGTTCATAAAATCCCGAGCTTATCGCCTTGACAAAAGGTCCGATGGAGGTTTTCTACAAGCTATGTTTGATTGTGTTTGTTATTGCTTTTGTTATCTATTTGTTGGGTTTTGATTTTTGTGCTTTGATTTCATTCAATGCCAACCACTTCCACTTTGTCCATGAAGCTGTGAATGTGCTCATGGACACAACGATCTTGTTCTATCGTGTCCTGCCTTGGTTTTGGGAGGTATCTTTGTCTTGTTAAGAATTTCATTCTTCCAATAATGTTCGTGTTCTAAAGGGAAATTTTCCTTTCTTCCCCAAGTTCAAAAATCTGAAGATTTCCTAGTAAAGCTTAGCTTAAATGCAAAGAATGAGACCACGCACATGCTCTCTTTCTTGGGAGACTTCATGATTTGGTCACAGGTTTTTGTCCTTTGATATTCTATTTGCAATGTAAAAAGGAACTGCAACTCTGTGTTGCCTTTTCTTTTCTTTATTTAGATCAAGTTTGTGAAGACTTTAACCTTTAAGTTGGTCACCATCTCGTTATTAATTCGACATTTTAATGTTGCTATATTCATAAAGGTGAATTAGCCTAAATGCCTTCTTAGCATTGGCCACATGAGTACTTGTACGCCTTAGCTACCAATCTCATAGATATCTAAACATTGTCATCTATCATATATAGATTGCTGTTGCCATTTACTTTAAACTTACTAAAAGCGCAATCGCTTTAAGGTATATGAAAAATTAGTCTTGATGTAGTCATTTTTGCATCTTTATTATTTCAAAATTATTAGGAATGACTTCAGGATTATTTATCTTCTAACCACACTTAGCTTGTGTTATTTTAGGTTTATGAAACATTAATAGCACCAGTGGTCTAGTGGTAGAATGGTACCCTTTTACAATACAGACTTGGGTTCGATTCCCAGCTGGTGCAACCTTTTTTGGTTTCAAGTTGCAGCATCTATTTCTTAATCTTTATGCTTCTTGAATTTCAAAATGCTGGCCTCTTGTATGTTAGGAAGAGATCGATTTTGGTCTCTATGCAAAGAAGAGGCTGCCGTGGCCTCTTGTGAACAGTAAAGGAGGCGTGGATAAAAATATTGATCTTGCTCTGATACTATATTGGAGAATTCTAAAACTGAAAGTTTTATTAAAATGAGAATTGTTGAAAAGAGAAGATCCTAACCCCTCTTTATATAGAGAGGAGATTACAAGAAATCCCAATCCTAATCCTAATCCTATTAACTGAATATAGAAACAAACTCAATCACATCAATCCTAATTAAATCAAATCAAATCTCTAAAATTAAAAAGAGATAAAACATAACTTTTAACTAATCCTACAATGCTCTTTCCTAAATTCTCTAACATAGACATTGCTTTTGGATATTCCTAGATCATATAAAGATATAAATATCTATGAGAAGTTTAATTATCCTGATACTTGGTCTTTCCAAAAATTTTGTTCAAACCTCCTTCGGTCTCATTTCTAGTAGCTTGGAGAGATTGTTTAATTGTCATTACAAGTAGAATGCATCCTTGATGGGAACACCATTGATAAACGCCAGTTTATCATCATTCTTATGCATTAAAACAAACCTAGCTCTTTGGATTTTACTCTACAAACGAGTTTTTGGGCTGCATTTATGCATAAATTAGGTTAGGCATACATTGCATTTTTCATTATCTTTTTGATATGTTTTTGTGAGTGTTAGGGATGAATAGATATACAAATCCCTAAAACCCTAGCACTCAAGAAGGCAAATGGTGAAGGAGAAGCTTAGACTAGCTAGAACTCAGCTTGATCCAGCTCACCACAGCTGAAACCTAGCTCACTTGAACTAGGGATAGCTCATCCCAGCTCCATTCAGCTAATCTCAGCTGAATGGCAGCTCAAGAGAGTTCATCTTAGCTCAACCTAGATCAAGTCAGCTCAGATCCAGCTCAACCTAGTTGAGTCTAGCTCATTTTAGCTCCTACAAGTCCACAGGGAGCTCTAGCTATCTCAGCTGAGTTGACTGGAGTTCACCCCAGCTCAGATCTAGCTACATCTAGCTCCACTCAACTCCAGCCAGCTAAAGAAGAACTCATCTCAGCTCAGGAAGCTCATGTCCAGCTCTCGGGGACTCAGCTTAGCTCAACTCAGTTGAACTAAGCTACCTGATAAACACCAGTTTATCATCATTTTTATGCTTTAAAACTAACCTAGCTCTTAGGATTTTACTCCGCAAACGGGTTTTTGGGCTGCATTTAGGCATAAATTAGGATAGGCATGCATTGCATTTTTTATTATTGTTTTAATGTGTTTTTGTGAGTGTTAGGGATGTACAGATTCACAGATCCCTAAAACCCTAGCACTCAAGAAGGCAATTGGTGAAGGAGAAGCCCAGACTAGTTGGAACCCAGCTTGATCCAGCTCACCATAGCTGGAACCTAGCTTACTTGAACTAGGGTTAGCTCATCCCAGCTCCATTCAGCTAATCTCAGCTAGATGGCAGCTCAAGAGAGTTCACCTTAGCTCACCCTAGCTCAAGTCAGCTAAGATCCAGCTCAACTTAGCTGAGTCTAGCTCACCTCAGCTCCCACTAGTTCACAGGGAGCTCTAGCTAGCTCAGCTGAGTTGACAGGAGTTCACCCCAGCTCAGATCCAGCTACATCCAGCTCCCCTCAACTCCAGCCAGCTGAAGAAGAATTCATCTCAGCTCAGGAAGCTCAAGTCCAGCTCTCGGGGATTCAGCTTAGCTCATCTCAGTTGAGCTAAGCTACCTTAGCTGCCTCAACCAGCTTGATTCTCCCCGATAGCACCAGACCCAGCTCACCTTAGCTCATTTTGGTAGAAGCTAGCTCACTTTAGCTTGGCTTAGCAACTAGCAAAGAACTAGCAAGCTAAGCCAGCTAGAGTAGCCCCATGCCAGCCTCTTCAGCAGCAGCCAGCTCCAGCTCCAGCTCCAGACTTCTTCTCCTCAGCTCCTTCCTCCAAACCCTAGCTCCAACACCTTCTCCTCCACTCCACCTTTAGCTAAGCTAGCTTAGCTTATCTTAGCTTAGCTTAGCATAGCTAACAACCAGCTCCTTGGCCCTTCATTACCTCCAAAATCAACCCTAGCTAGCTCCACCAACTCAAGCCTACCTAAGCTAGCTACTCTACTCAAGTTGGCGCCACCTCCTAGCCATCCCTTCACCCCATTATCTCCACCAAAAGACACTTCAAGTTGGCGCCAAAAACCACCCCTAACCACCTCTATATTGGCGCCACTTTTCCCTCCAAAATCTCCTCTCATCTCCACCACACAATCTCCCTTGAACCCATCTCCACCATCCACCTAACCCCCCTTCTAGAAGACCCCATGTTGGCGCCAACATGGTGGTGTCTCTCCACCACCAAAAGACACCAACACCACCATAACCACCCCCTTTAACACCCCTTGGGTTGGCGCCAACTCTCCTTGGCCATAGGATCTCCAACCACCTCCATCAACTCATCTTGGCCATCCATTTCAAAGGTCACCATAGCCCCCCTCCTATTCTATAAAAGGCCACCACCTACCACCATTTTTGAAGCATCCTCCCTTAGTATATTTTCTACCTAAACCACCTATACCTACGGCCAAGAAGAAGGAGTAGAGAAGGAGATTAAAGGGGCACATCACCAGCCCTTTTGGTGCCTTCTTCTCCCCACTCTCTTCAACTTGAGCCACGCCAAGGAGGAGGACTCTCCCACTTCAAGGAGGACGGCTAGGCAAAGGAGAAAAGCTTAGGGTGGACGTCCACCCTTGGAGAGAAACTTAGGGCACGCCCCCTTAGGGCTTGCCTTGGAGGTCATCACTTTGGCGGAGTACTGCAAGGAAGGAGTTGAAGGATTCTTTTCAAGCTTGGGAGCCACCAACCTTGGAGCAAGAAGCCCTCTTCTTCACCATCTATTTAGAGGATTTGTGTTTTCTTTTACTTCAATTATCAAGTAGTAGAAGCATTCCTCTACTAGGCATTTTTGTTAAACACTTTATCACTTATCTAGTTGCCTTTTTCACATATCTTGTTTGCATTTCTTTTTGCTTATTTTCAGCATTCTTCACTTCCTCTCCCTAATTATTCTAGGTCTCCACTTGCCTAGAGTGAGCTTAGGGAGAGGCTCTACTTGCCACTTTAGAGTAGTTTACTTAATTGGAAGTGTAAACACTTTTCCCGCCATCAGTTCGCATGTTGCCTTAGTTCAAAAATAAAGAAAAATGGTATATTGAAAATTACCAAAAAGAAGTTGAGATATATTCCAAGCAAGAGAATCAATTTTGCAACCATATTGCCTCCTTGGACGACCCTAGATACTCCCCTATCTAGGAATATAAATTTAAGAGCGAAAGCGGATTTACGCGTTACAACGACGTATTTTAACAAATCGCGTATTTTTGCTATCACTACCTTAGCTCAACTCAGTTGAGCTAAGCTACCTTAGCTGCCTCAACCAGCTTGATCCTCCCTGGGAGCATCAGACCTACCTCACCTGAGCTGATTGTGGTAGAAGCCAGCTCACTTTAGCTTGGCTTAGCAGCTAGCAAAGAACTAGCAAGCTAAGCCAGCTAGAGTAGCTCCATGATACCCTCTTCAGCAGCAGCCAGCTCCAGTTCCAGCTCCAGACTTCTCCTCCTTAGCTCCTCTCTTCAAACCCTAGCTCCAATACCTCCTCCTCTACTCCTCCATTAGCTAAGCTAGCTAAGCTTAGCTTAGCCTAGCTTAGCTTAGCTAGCAACCAGCTCCTTGGCCATCCACCACCTTCAACTCAACCCTAGCTAGCTCCACCAACTTAAGCCCTACCTAAGCTAGCTATCCTACTCATTTTGGCGCCACCTCTTCACCACCTTTCACCCCTCAACTAACCACCAAAAGACACCAAAAGTTGGTGCCAAAACTAACCCTAACCACCTTCCTTTTGGCGCCAACTTTCAGCCCCTTCATCCACCCTACACCTACCCACATAACCCATCCTAGCCATCCACATACACCCCTTCTAGAACCCTAAGGTGGCGCCACCTAATGGCCTTCTAGAAGGTCCATTTTGGTGCCAATTCTAAAGGGCACCAAAGCCTTAACTACCCCCCTTAGCACCCCTTAGGTGGCGCCACTTATCCTTAGCCCTAGGATCCCCAACTACCCCCCATATCCTATCCTAGCCATCCATTCCAAGAGCCACCTATGCCCCCCTTCCTACACTATATATACCCACCTAACTTCCCACATTTTCTTCATCCTCCATTAATGCATTTTTCTACCTATACCCACCTACACCTACGGCCAAGAAGAAGTAGAGAAGAAGACTAAAGGGGCACATCACCAGCCCTTTTGGTGCCTTCTTCTCCCCACTCTCTTCAACTTGGGCCACGCCAAGGAGGAGGACTTCTCTACTTCAAGGAGGATGGACAGGAAAAGGAGAAGGACCTAGGGTGGACATCCACCCTTGGAGAGAAGCTTAGGGCACACCCCCTTAGGGCTTGCTTTGGAGGACATCACCTTGGCGGAGCATAGCAAGGAAGGAGTTGGAGGACTCTTTTCAAGCTTGGGAGCTACCAAGCTTGGAGCAAGAAGCCCTCTTCTTCACCATCTATCTAGAGGATTTGTGTTTTCTTTTATTCATTGCAATTTTCTAGTAGTAGAAGCATTCATCTACTAGGCTTTTTTGTAAAACACTTTTTCTTTAATTTAGTTGCCTTCTTTGCAATTTCTTTAGTTGCATTTTTTTTTAATTGCTTTGTTTTTAGCATTCTTCACTCCCTCTCCCTAATTATTCTAGGCCTCCACTTGCCTAGAGTGAGCTTAGGGAGAGGCTCTACTTGCCACTTTAGAAGTAGTATATTGAATTGAGTGCAAGTCACTTTCTCACCAACAATTTCGCATGTTGCCTTAATTTCAAAAACATAAAAATGATATATTGAAAAAGACCAAAAAGAAAGTTGAGATCTATTTTGTAAGGAAGAGAATTAATTTTGCAAACATATTGCCTCCTTGGACAACCCTAGATACCCCACTATCTAGGATATAAATTCAAAAGCGAAAGCGGATTTACGCGTTGCAATGACACTAAATTACCTAATTAACAAATCGCGTATTTTCGCTATCAACCATCATGAGTGATAACTAGCTCAATTTGATTGATTAAGTCAATAAAAGCTCCTACATATCCATCAGAAGGTCTTAAGGGCACAAAACATTGATTTGAGAAGAAGACAAGAATACAGGGTTATTTATGCAAATTTACCATTCTATCACAAAAATAGAATAAGCACAGGTTCTCTCAGGGGTGGAACAAAGGTCAAATGGTCTTAAGAGTCTATTAAGTGGGTTAAAACAGACAGAAAAGGGTTTTCATGCATTATAGGAATTAATGGACATTTGAAATCTTAAAAATAGACCCGCTTAATCCATTGAGGTTTCGATCAAGATAAAATTAACCTAAACCCTCTAAAAATCATAGAAAAATATTCTCTAAGATTTGGTACCTTCAATTTGACCATTGGAACCCATATTGACCTAAAACAAATTCTTAGATAGACATTTGCCTTAATTTAGGTAATTATGCAAATTACCTAGTCAAACTAGGTCAAAACCAAAATTCAATTTCACCATTGGATTCCTTAGGTCCAAATTAGGTTTGTGCCAAAATTTGGACCCAATCTAAGATTGTTTCAACCTAGTTTGCAATTTGGTCCAAGTCTAATTTCCTTTGTTCCACATGGATCCTTAGCTTTTGATTTCTTACATAAAGGTCCCTATCTTTATCATTATTTTCTTCAAAAAGGTCTCTATCTCCATGAATCCTATTCTTACAACTCCGGCGACCTTAATATGGCATGTTCCCCTTGATTCCTTGACGAATCCCTCTCAGATTTGAAAGGGAAGTTTGTCAAGGAATTTCCTTCCTTTTTAGCCAAATCCTAAGCCCTAAAACCTTCCCAATCTCTCATGCGAATGCATGAGAGATTCGGGTATATTTTCAATTTCTATCTTCAGCGAGCTTTTCTAGCTTGGGAGGCTTGCTTCCCATGCCCAAAACACCATCCAGAGGACTATAAAAGGAACCCTAGATCAGACCGAAGATCCCAAGTTTGAAACTACCCATAATTCCTCCTTCCTCTTTCGACCGAAAGGCTCCTCGAGCTTCGGTGACCTCCTCCATTCTCATTCCTCGTCCGTTCGCAATACCGGCAATGGATTTGCCTCCCTCACTGATGTGTATACATCTGAATAGCCAAAAATGTCTATTAGTGCATGTTCATAGTATCATATTAGCATCATGCATTGTAAATGTTGCATAACATGCATCATCATGCATTTAGGTCAAATTGTACAAATTATATAGTAATTTCTTCTTTTTGGTGGCCAGGGATAGGGCGAATTTTAATCGGAGCCTCGGATCAAAGATCCAATCATATGGATCTGATCAGGGCGACGATTGGAGTTCAATGACTCCAAGATCGCCCCGATTGGACTTCCGTAGCATCAGATATAATCCGAGGAAGGTCAAAGATTAAGGGCCAAGATGGTGTCAATCCGCACTTTAGATGACTAATCTGACCGCACAGATGGGTTTGGATTGATGATCGCAGCCTAACAGTGCAAATATCAGCCCAATCCGACATCTACGGCACCTTCTACAAGTCACAGAAGATGGACAGCCAAGATGGTGCCATGTGGTGCCATCTCGATTGCTGAAATCGGCCCAGCCATATTGGTGAGGACAATCGCGCCCTCTCTCTATCCTCACCCGCTTGATTGATCTCAGCCGTTGGATCTTGATCCAACGGTTGAGAGCGAGTATGCTTGGATCCAAAGCGCACCTCAAAGGATGGCTTGGCACGTTAGTCTCGACGCCATCCACAATGAAGAGGACGTAGGTTCATGGCCCACCCTCCTCAAATTGAGCAGGCAAAATGCGTGGGCCAAAGGAACTGCCGATCAAGCGACGACGTGGCAGCACTGGGTGCGTGGATGGCACATGTGCGTGATGATGTGCAATCACACGTGCAATTACACATGCACGCGTGATTACGCTGAAGAAGAAGCGACGCTCATTGATTCTAGGCTGTCCGATTTTGAGATCAGATGGTTGCAATTTCAAGATCGTGATTGAGCATTAAGAGTAGTGGAGAGGAAGAGGTGGGCATGCACGGCAGCTACACACACGTTCAGGGGCTTTAGTGATGCTTAATTCCGTCACTAAAGGCCCTCGCATTAATGTTTTTAACATAAATTGAACTTTTTCCCCCAACCTCTACACCTACAAAAAGGCCTACACCCCCCACATTTCAATCATCCCTTCCTTCACCTCTCTCCCTCTCGAAATCTCTAAAGAAGCTTGTTCCAAACCCGGGATGCTCCTCTAGAGCCAAAATCAAAGTTTTCTCCCCTTATTTCGGAAGTGGATCTTGTGACGACGACGACACCCTGCCTCGCCTCGTCTGGCTCATCCTCCAAGCAACCGTTGAGGAGGATAACATCTTTCTCCCTTCTTTACTACTTTCTAGAATAGAATTTCCCGCTTTCTAGCTGTAACTATTTCCTGCTTTCTAGTTGTAAAAAAATATTCAGTTACAAAGTGATTATTCTCTCGACGTAGCCTCCTTGTGTTCAACCCGGAATTTCTTTACGAATTTTGGTAAATTTATCTGTTGACAAATTTCTTCTCAAATCATACTACGACGATGGGATTTTCAAAATCCAATCCTTTTTGCGTAGATCTTCCGCCTCAACATTTTGGCACCGTTGCCGGGGAGTCAACGATTCTCTATTTTCTTTTCGCATTTCACGCAGTTTATTGTTTTCGAACTTGCTTTTATTTCTCTTCTATTATTTTGCAGGTACCTCAACAAGGAATCTTCAAGTGGGAGAAAGGACTAAAGTGTAGTTGAAGACAACTATAAGTGCTCCCCATTCTTCCTCCCTCCATAGATTTCATTCCATAATCTTAAATCAAACCCCAATTAACCTAGGTGTTCATATAAACCCTAGGATTAGTTTGGATGCTTTGATTTCCACTTCCTCTCATCTCATCTTTGTAAAAAAAAAAAAAAAGATACTTCTTGTGGGATAAATCAACATACACACTACATACACCCACATTCAAGGCACATAACCTAACTTGAACTTTATCTACTCAATCGGGATTTCGACTTGTGGAACCGGTACACGTAAATCAACACATAAGAGAGTAGAAATCAGTCTAGGTTAATCACCTTGTGTGCCTAACTCAGTGGTGCATTTCGGCCAATTGTTTGAGTTATTTGGGCCACACCACTTCATTTTAAAATCAACTCATCAAGTAGCTTCCCCTTAGGGTTTACAATTTAGGTCAATACCAGGCACTCCACTTTACTTTTTGATTTCAAAAGGAAAATATCATCACCCGTGTTTGAACATCTGGTTTGCCTCTGAAACTTGATTGAACTTACCTAATTCTAAACCCTAAAAGCTACTTATGCAAGATTTGAACCTTAAAATCCATTCATCCAAATAATTTTGCTTGAAAATCCTGGTTGTGCACGCACTCACACATATTCAATCAACCATTAAGGGCTCACCACATTCCATAAGCACTATAATCCTAAGCCTAAGTAAAATCAAGTAGACGTTGGCCTTAAGGACTGATTCGCTCTTTGGGGCCCAGACTGAGATTGTTTACGATTAACCTGCTTGTACTAGCCAATCTAATGTCTAGCTAGGGGAGTAGAATCAAATGATTGTAGCTGGGGGGTACACTAGGAACTGGAGGTGCAAGCCGAAAGGAAGAACCTTCTCTCCAGTCCCTCCTTCTAACTGGTTGGATTGACTGGATATAAGCAGAGTAAATCATCTATAATCTTAAGACGGATTCTGAGAGTCTGTAGATTCCTAGGCTACCCAACTTAAGGATAGGCTTGTTTTGTTGTGCTGCAGGGTTCTTATCCTCAGTCCTTCTAGCCTCTTTCTAGTTTATGCTTGGAAGGTCATTGAATCCCTAATTGGAAGGACCACAACCTCCTCTGCCTCAGAATCCACAGATGTTTCAAAGCAGCTGGAACAAATGCAGAGAATGCAGGGTGCTCAGCCCTTGAAGGATTTTTATGATCCTTCAAATTACAGGAAATGTCCCAACGTCCAGATTCCGGCCAAAGATGTAAAAATCAAGCCCCAAGTGTTAAGCCTGGTCAAACATTTCCATGGGCTTGGCTCTGAAGACCCGTTTCAGCATTTGGAGGACTTGACCACTTTGGTCCAGACCACCAAAGTGCGAAATGCGAATGAAGAGCAGATATCATGAGGCTCTTTCCCCACTCTTTTAGGGATAAAGCCGCTCATTGGTACAGGACCATAGGAAGGTCGATCACGACCTGGAATGATTTGAAATCGACTTTCCTGAAGAAATTCTTCCCTGTTGGACATACCAATACTCTGAGATGGGTGATTACTACCTACGCCCAACGGCTGGGGGAGCAGTTTCATGTTGCCTGGGAGCGATTCCAGGACTTATTGCAGAAGTGTCCACACCACGAGGTGTCAAAATGGCAGCTCGTGCAGATCTTTTACCATGGGTTGATTGAGCAACTCAGAAATCACGTGGATGCTTCTTACGGAGGCAGTTTCCTCAACAAAGATGCAGATAGTGCGCATGATTTGTTTGAGTAAATGAGTGAAAATTCAATCAATCATGCCTCCATGGATACTTTTAACCAGACCCAACATCCTAGATCGAATGTTAATGAGGTCCATGACTCTAATTCATTCAATATGGAACTGATTTGCAATAAACTAGATAAGGTGGACTTGGTCACCAAAAGGATGGAGGAGTGGATGGCGGAAAACTCTGCAAACAATTCTCGATCCACTCAATCCCAGAACTTGGGATTCCATTCTTTGCGAGCTCCTTCTGGATGAGAGTTTGTGAATCAACTGGATGCGGCTCAACCCGTGAGCCAGCATTGTTCAGAACCCCATGGGTTCCAAGTTGGGGCCTTTGAACCCAGTTTCTCTGATCCCCCCCTTTCTTTCTCTCCATCCTCGCCCTATGAGGATGTTTATGTTGTACAGGAGAACGTTAGGTCCAACCCTTACTCTAATGCTTATAATCCTGGTTGGAGGAATCACCCTAACTTCTCCTGGACAAACCCAGGGCAGCAGACCCAATTCTGACCTAGCAACTATGCTTCGCAAAGACCAATGGGTCAGGGTCATGTTTATACTTAGCTTCCCCTAAATCAGGTCAATTAGCCAGCTTGGAATGCTCGTCAACCTGTAGGGTAGGCTAATTTGAACTGTTAGATGATAGAGATGTAAGGATCTATGCTCCAACTCATGCAGCAAATGAAAACCTTGCTGGACAACTTGCAAACCGGGTTCATTGCTAATTCTTGTCAACCTGGATCTCTGCCATCTCAACCCATACTTAACCCGCGTAATATACAGAATCCGAGCAATCAAGCCCAAGGGTACGGGAATCAGAGGGACCCACACACACATGCTCAGGTGGTTGAGCAGGGTCCTTCCTCTTCTGCTTCTTCATCAAATCTAAGGTTTCTGGCTAATGAAACCCCTCCAATCATTCCTACCCCTCCCTAAGACTCAAGCCCTTATGCATCTACTAACTCTGTTACCTTGAGGAGTGAAGGCAAACTGATGAGAGCCTTATCATGAGCCCTAACTAGCTCATTTTGACCTGAGAAAGTAAATAAAAGCTCCTGCATAACCTAAAGGAAGACCTAAGTCAAGGGTTTACTATTCTGAGAAGGAAACATGAACTAAAGGGTAAAACTGTAATTTTACCATTGCAGTGCATCAATGAGATTTCTCAAGGGTTAAACATAGGTCAATTAGACTTAATAAGAGGAAAGGTGGGATGGTTTAGTCAGAAAAGGGTTATTGTGAGATTTAAGAATTAAATGACATTTTGTAATCCTAAACAAACTCGCTTAATGCAACAAGGTGTCGATCTGGATAAAAATCAAATAAACCCTCTAAAATTCATGGAAAAATATCCCCTAGGGTTTAGAACCTTCAATTTGGCCTTTGGAACCTATTTTGACCTAGATTGGGGTCCTAGCTCATTATTTGACCTAATTTGGGTTTTTGTGCAAAATGTCCAGTTAAACGTGGTCAAACCTAAAACCAACTTCATCATTTGATTTCTTAGGTCCAAATTATGTTTGTACCAAAATTTGGGCCTAAGGGAAGGTCATCTTGACCTATTTTGCAAAATGGTCCACTCAATTACCAATTGGCCCCTAACTTTTGAAAAACCCTTGCGCAGAGCCCCCTATCTTCCTCGCCACCCTTGCATTTAGGTCCCTTCGCCATTACAGCGAAGGAATCCCACTCCGGTAAGGATTTGAGGCTGTTATCTCCTCGAATCCTCAAAGATCTCCCAGATTTGCAAGGGAGATTCTCTGAGGATTTCTCCATCGTCTGAACGTGATCTCCAGCTCAGATTTTCACCCAATCTCTTGTAAGAATGCTCGAGAGATTTGGGTGTCCTAGGCACCTTCCTTCTCCGATGAGGATTTTGCACCGGAAGGCTTGCCCTCCAAGCACAAGAAGCTCGGCCAGCAGCTATAAAAGGACCCCTAGTCCTTTACGCATCTCCCAAGCTTGATTTGGCTGCCGATACCCTCTCAATTTCTTCCCTCCTCATCTTCGGTCAAAACACCTGCAAGCTCCGATGACCTCCCCTCCCTCCTCTCGTCGCTCTGCCACCATACTAGTGGCAGGGTTCGCTTCGCCTTGTTCCTTCGCGTTGCGCCGCACCAACGTATGCTTCGCTGACCTCCTCCTCGTCGCCATCATCTCCACCTCAGGGATGTCTTCCCCGACGACGGCACATACACGCTGTTTGTCTCCTCTGTCTCCCCTTCATTCCAAACACCACAGATAAGTTTCTCTTCTCCCACTCTTTATTTTGCCTCCCTTTATTTCATAAATCACCCCTCGACTGCCACCGTCCACCCTCATCTTCCTCATCTCCGGCTGACCTCCGGCAAGAGACATCCATCACTCCGCACCTCCACACGTCTCGCCACCAACCTCTTCACCTTCGCCATCGACCATTGATCACTCTCCGCCCATCCATTGACTACCACACACGCCCCACACTTCCACTGAACAAACCCACACACATGGTCACAGTCTGACCTAGGCACGCACGCCTAGGCCGTTCTGAGCCAAGCCGACCCCTGCCTCACCTTCGCCGTGGTAGGGCGAAGCTTTCCCTGTTGTCTGACAAGGCCGCAAGGCCATTCTTGTGTCGTGCAGGGTTGAGCCTTTGTCCGCCATTAACGAACAAGCAAGGTTGCTTGCTTCAGAGCTCCAGGCTTCAGGACTCCAGGCTACGCGTATTGAGTGTGCGAGTGAACCCAGCCTAAGAGCAGTCATTGCGAGGCCTTCAGCTGCTTCAATTGAGTGAAGATATCTGCCTGTGGGCGCCAACAGAAGTGGGTGGTACATTTAGTCCCACCTCGTAAACTCAGGGGTGAGTGGTGTGAGTTAAATTGATTTTGTGCTTTCAGCTAATCGCCTCCAGTACAGAGGGGTGAGGTCCCTCGCCCTCACTCGCTCACGTCTCGTCTGCGACCTACCCTCACGGACCTGGCACCCAACCCGATTGCCTAAACCTAGCACTCCTCGCGCATCACACCCATGTCGGTGCACCTGGACCCGGGCGCACACCTAACCCGATTACCTGGCTCTGGGAGAGCGTACCAAAGAGAGAAATAGAGAGAGAGACACAGGGAGGGTAGGGGGTAGGTTTGCTACGTGGTGCTATGCAGGGAAGAAGAAGGAGCTAAGTAAGGAAGAGGCACAGCAAAGAGAAGAAAAGGAAGAAAGTAGCGGCTGAAGGACTTAGCAAGGAAGAAGGTAGGCACAACAAGGAAGGAAAAAGGAGAAGAAGAAAAGAGATGCACTATAGTAGAGGAGAGGCAGAGCAAGGGAAGGAAAAGAAGAAGGTAGCTGGTGAAGGAGCAGAAGAAAGAGAGAAGCAGGGACTTAGCCGAAGGAAGACAAAGAAGAGAAAGAAGAAAGAAAGCAAGGGTAGAAGAAGGAGAAAAGCAGGAGTGGCCAAGCAGAAGAAGAAGAAGAAGGAGAAAAGCAGGAGTGGCCAAGCAGAAGAAGAAGAAGACAAGGAAAGACAAAGAAGAAAAGAAGAAGAAGAAGCCAAAGAACAAGGCAAGAAGAAGCCCAGCCGCAGAGCAAAGAGAAAGAGAAAGAAGAGAGAAAGAGGAGACAAAAATCACATATCAAGCACTGTAGCAACACCTTTTATGACGTCTGATTTTTCATCAGAAGTCCAATTTTTTAGCAATATTTCTACATTGACATTTCTCCTTAATTTTGGTTGAATTAGTTATTGCTTTTTATTAAATCGAGGGTTGTGATCTTAAGTTTTTTTTTTTTTTTTTGAAACTGTGGGGAAAGCTATCGTGAAACGATAGCAATCCGGAGGGCATTTTATTTCAAATTAAACAAATAAAGCTAATTACATATTGGATCCCCATCTATGTATGAGGGACCAGCACTCATTTACAATTAGCTCACACCGAACTGGTCTCTATTGAAATAACTTTTCATTTCTCACCCTCCACGCACACCACAAGGTGGCGACCATGCACCTGTATGGTCGTCCAGGTGTAGTAAACCTCTGCCAAAGGGATTCCCAAGTAGGTAGAGGTTCCTGACATATTTTCCTCCATAACTTGTCTATGATCAAACATGAGGAAAAAATATGAGGCACACTGTCAGCGTGTAATCCACAAAGATAGCAGGCATTTAACATTGTCCCCATTCTTTATTGTCTAAAGTCACCCGTGATCAAGCCTTCCCTCCTGCAAAGCCATAAGAAAATTTGCACTTCCAGTGGAATCTTCAATAGCCATATTTTCTTATCAATCAGGTCAATCTCCACATTTGTATTTGACCTGATAATCCTTTCATAGGCCTGCTGCACTGTAAACTTCCCATTCCAGCCATATGTATCAACCGTGCCCTGTCTAGGACAGATCTACTGCAATGCAGATAGCAGATTCTACCTATCCTCCCATTGCCGTGTACCTGTTTTGCATAATTCAGATCCTTCAAGCCTCCAGCAGTTCCCTGTAACAGACCACAGGCTGCTAACAGGGGCTTCTTTATCTGCAGCTGCAGCATGTGCTCTTGGGTAAGCATCTCTTAAAATCCCCATAGTTGACCACTGCTCATTCCACAAACTGAAATCATGGCCATCTCCAAGCTTGGGCTGCATCAAATGCCAATTGGTTTTAATTGCTAGGATGACGGATCTCCAAAAAGGGGATGGTTTGATTGGATGTAACCTCTTCAGTGCACTGTTGGAACCACCATAGCAATCTCTGATCAGGTCTATCTAGATTTCTTCCTTGCCCTCAAAGATCTTGATCGCCCATTTGATCAGAAGAGCCTCATTGAATTCCTTAAGTTCCTTAATCCCCAGTCCACCCATTTCCCTTGACCGACAGATCTGTTCCCATTTCACAGGCTGCATGAACCTCCCCTCATGTCCTGCCCCTTTCCAAAAAAATTTCTTCCACATTACGTCCAACCGTTTCCAAATAGATTTAGGGGCTTTAAAGATGTTGAAGTAGAACACCGGGATAGACGTTATCATTGAATTTAGGAGAATTAGTCTCCCATCCTTTGACAAAAATTTACTACTCCACCCTTCCAGTTTGACAGAGATCTTATCGAAAAGAACATTCCAATCATTCTTCTTCATTTTCGCAAATCGTAATGGCAATCCCAGATATTTAATTGGCAGCTAGACCGAGGTGTACCCAATGTAGCCACTAGTGTGTTCTGTTCCTACTCATTCATGTCAAAGCATATCAAAGTAGACTTTTCCCTATTCAATTTCAGACCTGAGATGTCTCCAAAAATCTTCACCATATGCCTTAATGCATGGGCAGCAAAATTGGACCCTTCCACAAAGAAAACCGTACTGTCTGCATACTGTAAAATAGGAGGCAAAGTCCTCATGTTGGAAAGTGAATATCCTCTGATGACCCTCGCCTCTGTCATTTTACATGCATATCTTAAGAGCTCATCAACTGCAAGATTAAAAATCAAGGGGGCTAGAGGACATCCTTGTCTAACCCCACATTGAGGTTGAATCCAAGCACCACATGGTTTCCCATTGATCAGCGGGGAGAAGGAAGTAGTTGTGATACAATGCTTCATCCACTGGATCCATATGGGCGGGAAACCTCTCCTTTTGAAAACCTCCCAAATGTATGGCCACAAATCGAGTCGTAGGCCTTTTGGAAGTCCACTTTTCACATAAATGCCTTACATTTCCTTCTGTGCCATCCACTCACCATTTCATGGGCCATAATGAAAGATTCTTGAAGGGATCTATTGGGTAGAAAGGCAGATTGTACAGGGTGAATCAAGCTTTGTAGAACAGTTCTCAATCTGTTTGCCAATATCTTACTCACCACTAAGTAGATGGAATTTGACAAAGAAATCGGTCTAAAGTCTGAAAACTTCTTAGCTCCAATAGTCTTTGGCAATAAGAAAAGATAAGATCTATTGATCTTATTGAAACTTGCATTTCCCTTCTCAAACTCTCTTATGACTTCCATCACCTCCTTGCCAATCACACTCCACATTTCTTATTTGTTTTAAAATATGCAATTGCTCCCTGTGTTCGACCTCGGATACCTTGGTTTTCGAGTTATAAATTCTTATTTGTTTTCGCGGTGATTTTTTCTATATTACAACGTGACATCTTTTAAAAGACGATTTAGCCATGTAAACGTTTTGGCGCCGTTGTCGGGGAGCAACAGGCATTTTAGAAGCTTTGATCACAACTTCTGATTCAATACTGACTAAATCTCTCTTTTGTTGTGTTTGTCTCAAGGGAAAAGCCGAGAAAAGAAAAGCAGCCACACAACAACCACACCAGGAAACAGGTAACTTTCATTAGCCCTCAAAGTTTGAAAAGGAAAAAAAAACAAAGAAAAATCAATCTAGGGCTACCTGCTTCCATATTTAGTAATTTACCAAAGTTTCCTGATTTTTATTTCAACACATTTTGAATTGCACATCCAATTAAGGTAACTAGGGCTAAAACCTTCTTGATTTAGCCCTAGATACCAACTTTTGAGGCAACTAAATTGGATCAACTAGAGCCAACCTAAGGATTACAAAGCTAGGGTTTTTAGAGACACATTTTCTCTTAAGCAAAGAAGCAAAAACTTCAAAAAGAGATGTGCTTAAGCCTTGTTTGAAAAGATCTATACAAGAGAAACCCTAAGCAAATCAGGCTCTTAATCCATTTGAACCCTAAAAGAAATGACCTAAAAGCTCTCAAAGGAACAAAGAGGTGAAGTTGATCCTTTGGGTCAACCAACCTTAAAATTAGGTCACTTTTTGCACTCAAAAGGCCTAAAGTTCAAGTGGAACCCTAAGCACCTTGATTTTAATTAAAAAAGATAGACTTAAGAGGTCAAGGTCCCCATTTTGGTCTACCTGGAATCTCAGTGACAAGAGAGGTCGAGTGGGGGAAACCTTGTAACTCATGGGGATGCTCTACCGTGTAGGGGTCTTTGCGGGACTCTCCCTCTGTGGCTGCCCAGGTACTTCTCAAGTGGACGACCTTTCTGACTAAGTGGTATCATTCGCCCTGAACCTCTATAGTCACCCAACAATTTTTGGGTGTCTCGATTGGGTCCAGCACCATCTGATCTCACCAACTCCTTCGGTGCATGTTTCGTAGGAGGTCCTTAAGACCATCCTTAAGACCTCCTTTAGAAATTCATTCTCACCGTGGCCAAGCCTCGACGCCCTTGTTTGTGCAACAACCCCACCACATAGACCTTTCCTTTAATTCAGAACCAAGTTCTCCTTCTTCTTTCATCACGGCACAACCCATTGAAGAAGAGAACAACCTTGAGCACCAGCTTCAGCACCTAAATGATCTCTTCCAAAACTTTGTAAACCCACCGCAGCATCCAATGATGCAAGATCACTATAATCCCGCTGCAGTGGCAATCGAGCCTCTAGTCCAAATCTTGGCTGGAGGTCCTGATTTTGAACTCAAGCCCAATATGATTCATGCCATACCAAAATTCCATGGGCTTAACTCCGAGGATCCATTCCAGCACATTAAACAGCTCAAGCATCTAACCCAGACCTTCGGGTCAGATGCACAAAATCGGGATATTCTACTCATGGAAATGTTTTCTTTCTCCCTCATGGACAAGGCTACTCATTGGTATCAAACTCAGACTCATCCGATCAACACATGGGATTAACTTCAGTCCGAATTTTTTAAGAAGTTCTTTCCCGTTGGCCGGACAAATGACTTGCGCCACCAGATCACTCATTTCACCCAACGGGACCGATTCTTAGATCTCATGAGAAAGTGCCCCCATCACGGAGTTCCTAAATGGGAACAAGTCCAGTCTTTTTACTAGGGATTTTGTGAAGACATTCGATTATTCGTCAATGCAACTTGCAGAGGAAACATCATGGGTCAGCATGAGGACACGGTGTGGGAGATTCTCGAAAACATGTGCGAGAATACCATCAATAATGACTCCATGGGCTTATTCGACCAGACGAATGCCCACGCATCGACAAATTTAGGGGAGCACATGAGACGCAGGACCTGTCCACATCCGTTGACTTGGAACTGATGGCCAGTCGGTTTGATAAGGTCTCTATCATAGAGAAGAAGGAGCACGAGCTGATTCGGCATTTGCAGCGAGCCACCTCTGCACAGAACTCTTTTGCACGGCCACCTCTTTCGAGGGAAACTATGCAGAACATCTATCACCAATCTTCTCAGGGGATGGACCCGTATCCACCCCCGTCTGACTCTTAGATCGGAGGGACCTCCGATCCACTCTATTCTAGTTGGGGGAACTCTGAACCCTCTTATTCTGACTTTCCTGAGGCTCCTCAGACCTACGAGGACCTCAATGCTATCCAGAATGACCTATTCTCGAACACCTACAACCTTGGATGGTGAAATCATCCCAACTTCCAGTGGACGAGAAACTCTCAGATTCAAAGATCACCTTATCAACCTCGTCCACAAGCTCCTCGTCCATATCAGCCGCCTCAGCCTCAGCCCCATCCCACCTATTAATCTGGGCCAAACCAGAATCAAATGACTCTTATCCTTCAAGCACTAGCTGACATTCAAAAGACGAATGCGGCAATGCAAAAATAGCACAAGGACAAGATCACAGAGGTTTGCAATCAACTAGCCCAAATGGAAAATTCTCACCAACCTGGCACCCTCCCTTCGCAACCTCTACTAAACCCAAATAACGTGCCAACCCAGAGGTGAACCACTAGAAGATCAAAACCCGCAAATAGAGGAGTATGAACCTGATCTAGACACACCCATAACTCTGACCCTTGTTCCTAATATAGACCTTACATCTCTCGCTGTTGCTGATAACTCTGTCATGGAACTCAAGTTGGGTTCCAATCAGACGTTTCCTGTGATTATCAACTTCCAACTCACACCTGACTAGGAATCCTGTCTGATTACTGTTCTCCAGCAACATTGTAGAGCCATTGGATGGACTCTCGATGACTTGACTGGCATAAGCCCCTCATATTGCACACATTGAATCTACACAGAAGAGGGCGCACGACCTTCACGAGAGATGCAGTGACATTTAAACCCTAACCTGCAGGAGGTTGTGAAAAAGAGATCATCAAGTGGTTAGATGTAGGAATCATCTACCCGATCTCCGACAGTTGCTGGGTGAGTCCAATCCAGGTTGTGCCTAAGAAGGCCGGACTCACCAACATTACGACTGAAATCGGAGAGTTCATACCTACCTGAATAGCTAACTCATGGAGAGTCTGCATTGATTACAGAAGACTCAATTCCTCCACGAAGAAGGACCATTTCCTACTATCGTTTATTGATTAGATCCTCAAGAAACTAGCGGGAAATAGGCTCTTCTGCTTTCGTGATGGGTACTTCGGTTACAACCAGGTGGCAATCCATCTAGAGGACCAAGAAAAGATCACATTTACCTACCCCTTCGGGACGTACGCATTTCGAAGGATGCCTTTCGATCTCTGCAATGCACCCGCGACCATTCAGCGGTGCATGCTTTCCATATTCTTAGATATGGTAGGTGATTATCTGGAAGTCTTCATAGATGACTTTTCAGTTTTTGGAGCATCATTTGATGATTGCCTCCAGCACTTGGTATAAATACTTAGGCGGTGCATCGATGTGAATTTGATTCTTTCCTGGGAAAAGAGCCATTTCATGTTGCCTGAGGGAATTGTCCTGGGACATCTAATTTCAGATAAAGGCATCCAAGTCGATCGAGCCAAGGTTAACTTGATTTCTAAACATCCTATGCCTAGCTCGATCAAGGACATCTGATCTTTTCTGGGGTACGTTGGTTTTTACCATCGATTTATCCCTGATTTTTCAAAAATCCCGTGCCCCCTGACTATTCTTCTCTCCAAGGATGTGCCTTTCAAAATCTCCAAGGAATGTACTTAAGCATTTGAGATCCTTCATGACCGAGTTACCCAAGCCCCAATCCTACAGTCCCCTGATTGGTCTCAACCCTTTGAGATCACGTACGATGCATCTGACTTCACTGTAGGAGCGGTGTTGGGGTAGAAAATTTATGGGAAACCTGTGGTCATTTACTACGCTAGCAAAATACTAGACGAGGCTCAGCATAACTATACGATTACTGAGAAAGAGTTGCTGGCTTAGTATTTGCCTTAGAAAAATTCAGATCATACCTCCTGGGTTCCCGTGTTATCATCTACTCGGATCATATGGCTGTGAGGCATCTCCTTACCAAGAAGGACGCGAAACCTCGATTAATCTGATGGATCTTGCTGTTGTAAGAATTTGACCTCGAGATATGTGACAAAGCGGGAAAACAGAACATGGTAGCTGATCACTTGTCCCGCCTTCCTTCTAAGATCATTGACCCTTCTGGACCCATCACAGAACACTTTCCTAATGAGCGCCTCCTGACTATTGATACAGGGCTTCCATGGTTCGCAGACATAGTGAACTACTTGGCATCACATTAGATCCTGTCCGATTGGCCGAAGGCCAAAAAGGATAAATTGAGCTCCGATGCCAAGTATTACCTTTGGGAAGACCCGTATCTATTCCTCATTGGCGCTGATCAAATAATTCGATGATGTGTCATGGAAGTAGAAATCAAAGACATACTCTCCTTCTGCCATGACCAGGCATGCGGTAGACATTTTTCAGGACACAAAATCGCATCAAAAGTCATCTAGTGTGGCTTTTACTAGCCCACAATTTTCCGGATGCATACGATCACTGTAAGGCATGTACCCGTTGCCAGACCTTGGGCAACATGAGCCATCGAGACATGATGCCTTTACAGCCGATCCTGGTATGCGAGATTTTTGACATTTGGGGGATTGATTTTATGGGACCCTTCCTTATCTCGGATGGGTTCAAATACATCTTACTCGCCGTTGACTATGTGTCCAAATGGATAGAAGCCATTCCGACCCGAACCAATGATCACAAGGTTGTTATAAAATTCATTCATCAAAATATCTTCTCAAGGTTCAGGATTTCACGAGCAATAATTTCTGATGGAGGGACCCATTTCACAAATGCTCAATTCAGGTCACTGATGACCAAATATGAGGTGTCACATCGAATCTCTACTCCTTACCACCCCTAAACTAATGGTCTAGCTGAGCTATCAAACCGGGAGATCAAGAAAATCCTCCAAGTTACTGTTCGACCTGATAGGAAGGATTAGTCATCCCGACTTCCAGAAGTATTGTGGGCCTATAGGACTGCCCACAAGACCCAATTAGGAATGTCTCCCTTCAGACTGGTGTACGGGAAGGCATGTCACCTCCCCGTCGAATTGGAGCATAAAGCCTATTGGGCAGTATGGAATTGCAACTTAGATCTTTCTAAGGTTGGAACCCATATAAGGCTTCAAATGAGCGAGATCGATGAATTATGCCATGATGCGTATGAGAACTCATGAATTTACAAAGAACAGGTTAAAGCCTTTCACGACAAACACATTTCTAGAAAGATCTTTCATCCTGGTCAAAAGGTTCTACTCTTTGATGCCCGACTCAAATTATTCCCAGGAAAGCTACGATCTAAGTGGATCGGACCCTACCTAGTCTGATGAATCTTTGGAAATGGAGTCGTTGAGATAAGTCCACTCAACCACAATTTCAAACCTTTTATCGTGAACAGTCAGAGACTCAAACCGTTTATTGACATGGCCAATACAGATTTGGCTGAGTCATCTTTTATCCTCCATTCTCCCTGAGCTCATTGCGCCCAGCCGATGGCATAAAACTCAGTGCTTAACGGGAGGCGACCCGTCATTCTTTGAAGAAAAACTCGAAACCTTTCCTAACATTTCCATGCTGAATTCATATTGCACTTTAGAGTTTATCCATTAGCACAGCTGACTCCACCTCAAGTACCCATACCCAAGTGTAGAAATCGTTCGCAAACAGTCACCTCGACTCGTTCGCTCACCCAACACCTGTCCTAATGAATGGACTAAGCTGAATTCGAACCCACCTAATTTACAATGGGGACATTGCAAATCGTAGGCATGGGGGGGTATGAAAGTGCAAAATGTCAGGAAAACTCATATCAAGAAAAGGTTTCAACAAAAAAAGTTACATATCACAAAAAACACAAAAAATTGAAAAATTTGGAAAAAGAAAAAAAACTGAGGGGGGAGAGAAAAATTTTATGGGCTATACAAAATATGAGGAGGAAAAGTGCAAAATGCCAAAAAGGATCACAAAATGAAAAAGAAAAAAAATAAGAATAGTCATTAGTAAAAGATAAAGGGATTAACTGAAGTTCTAGACCACATCAAGAAAAAGAAAAATGAGAAAAAAGTGCTAAGGAGATACAAAAGAGATTAGTAAGAACACTGACTTTAGGCCTTTTGGTCTAGACTCTTAGGCTTAAAAATTCAAGTACCTGCTAAAATTTGGATACTCCTCAAGAGGTTGGGGAAAATGTGAAGCTTAAGTATTAAGTCTAAGGCTTAGGGAGTATTCGACCTCGTTAACTGACCTTCGATTTACGGGATTCGGTAACCTAAGCACCCCAATTCACACACAGTCTGGTTCAGTGTGCATAACTATCAAAATCACGCAAAAGCATTTTTTATGTTCTGAAAAACCTACCTAGATTAGGAGTGGCCGATCAACACAAGTTGATTTGGATGAGTTCTCAGTGTGGAGAGGTGGGGAATTCCCCTCAAAGATGCGTAACAACATATCGTATCCTCGATGCTTGTCTCTTAGGATATTTAAATATCCTACCGGGGCATGAAAGCACTCTGCTGGTTCAGATACCATGGGCAGCATTATCACGAAATGTTGATTGCAAGGGTCTGGATTCGGCCACAGAACATGATGGACGGGATTATCTCAAAATCTCGAAAGCCAAGGTTCTGGGGGTTGCCATGGGCGGTGCTATCATGAAGCATTGATTGCTAGGGACCCTTGAGGATTGATGATGGGAACGAGGAATTCGATACAGACCGTGTTGAGAAGCTAATCCGAAGCTAGAAATAAAAAGAAAAAGAGAGAGAAAACTCTCCAAATAAATAAATCCTCTGCTCTCTCTTACAAAAACGCTCTGCAAACTGAACCTAGGCTAAAAATGTCTCAAGCACGGGTGCTTTAACCATCGAGTCCAACAAACCCTAGGATAGTTTCTGTGGAGGACTGAAGCTAAAGTGGGTCAGGTCCAGATTTTGGTTGGTACTTGAGTACCTCTAAGCCTATTGTTGGCATTCTAACCTAATCATAAAAGAAAAAGAAGCACTTATCACAACAAATAGAAGAAACTTATGGTCTAGAACAGAGGTTAAAATCTTAAAATTTTGCTAAGGGTCTAGCAAAAGCTAGGCATGGGGGTATGATGAGAGCCTCATCATGAGCCCTAACTAGCTCATTTTGACTTGAGAAAGTAAACAAAAGCTCCTGCATAACCTAAAGGAAGACCTAAGTCAAGGGTTTACTATTCTGAGAAGGAAACATGAGCTAAAGAGTAAAACTATAATTTTACCATTGCAGTGCATCAACGGGATTTCTCAAGGGTTAAACATAGGTCAATTGGACTTAATAAGAGGAAAAGTGAGATGGTTCAGTCAGAAAAGGGTTATTATGAGATTTAAGAATTAAATGACATTCTGTAATCCTAAAACAAACCCGCTTAATGCAACAAGGTGTCGATCTGGATAAAAATCAAATAAACCCTCTAAAATTCATGGAAAAATATCCCCTAGGGTTTAGAACCTTTAATTTGGCCTTTGGAACATATTTTGACCTAGATTGAGGTCCTAGCTCATTATTTGACCTAATTTGGGTTTTTGTGCAAAATGTCCAGTTAAACGTGGTCAAACCTAAAGCCAACTTCATCATTTGATTCCTTAGGTCCAAATTATGTTTTTACCAAAATTTGGGCCTAAGGGAAGGTCATCTTGACCTATTTTGCAAAATGGTCCACTCAATTACCAATTGGCCCCTAACTTTTGAAAAACCCTTGCGCAGAGCCCCCTATCTTCCTCGCCACCCTTGCATTTAGGTCCCTTCTCCATTACAGTGAAGGAATCCCACTCCGGTAAGGATTTGAGGCTGTTATCTCCTCGAATCCTCAAAGATCTCCCAGATTTGCAAGGGAGATTCTCTGAGGATTTCTCCATCGTCTGAACGTGATCTCCAGCTCAGATTTTCACCCAATCTCTTGTAAGAATGCTCGAGAGATTTGGGTGTCCTAGGCACCTTCCTTCTCCGATGAGGATTTTGCACTGGAAGGCTTGCCCTCCAAGCACAAGAAGCTCGGCCAGCAGCTATAAAAGGACCCCTAGTCCTTTACGCATCTCCCAAGCTTGATTTGGCTGCCGATACCCTCTCAATTTCTTCCCTCCTCATCTTCGGTCAAAACACCTGCAAGCTCCAATGACCTCCCCTCCCTCCTCTCATCGCTCTACCACCATACTAGTGGCAGGGTTCGCTTCGCCTCGTTCCTCCGCGTTGCGCCGCACCAGCGTACGCTTCCCTGGCCTCCTCCTCGTCGCCATCATCTCCACCTCAGGGATGTCTTCCTCGACGACGGCATGTACACGTCATTCGTCTCCTCTGTCTCCCCTTCGTTCCAAACACCACAGATAAGTTTCTCTTCTTTCACTCTTTATTTTCCCTCCTTTTATTTCATAAATCACCCCTCGACTGCCACCGTCCACCCTCATCTTCCTCATCTCCAGCTAACCTCCGGCAAGACGCATCCATCACTTCGCTCCTCCACATGTCTCGTCACCAACCTCTTCACCTCTAACATCGACCATTGATCACTCTCCGCCCATCCATTGACTGCCACACAAGCCCCACACTTCCACCGAACAAACCCACACACATGGTCACAGTTTGACCTAGGCACGCACGCCTAGGTCGTTCTGAGCCAAGTCGACCCCCGCCTCACCTTTGCCATGGTACGGCGAAGCTTTCCCTGTTGTCTGACAAGGCTGCAAGGCCGTTCTTATGTCGTGCAGGGTTGAGCCTCTGTCCGCTTTTAACGAACAAGCAAGCTTGCTTGCTTCAGAGCTCCAGGCTGCGCGCTCCAGGCTTCAGGACTCCAGGCTGCGCGTATTGAGTGTGCGAGTGAACCCAGCCTGAGAGCAGTCGTTGTGAGGCCCTCAGCTGCTTCAATTGAGTGAAGATATCCTCCTATGGGCGCCAGCAGAAGCAGGTGGGACATTTAGTCCCACCTCGTAAACTCAGGGGTGAGTAGTGTGAGTTAAATTGATTTTGTGCTTTCAGCTAGTCACCTCCAGTACACAGGGGTGAGGTCCCTCATCCTCACTCGCTCACGCCTTGTTTGCGACCTGCCCTCACAGACCTGGCACCTGACCCGATTACCTAAACCTAGCACTCCTCGCGCATCACACCAACGCCGGTGCGCCTGGACTCGGGCGCGCACCTGACCCGATTACCCAGCTCTGGGAGAGCATACCGAAGAGAGAAATAGAGAGAGAGGCGTGGGGAGGGTAGGGGGTAGGTTTTGCTGTGTGGTGCTGTGCAAGAAAGAAGAAGGAGCTAAGGAAGGAAGAGGCACAGCAAAGAGAAGAAAAGGAAGGTAGCGGCTGAAGGACTTAGCAAGGAAGAAGGTAGCCATAGCAAGGAAGGACAAAGGAGAAGAAGAAAAGAGACGCACTGTAGCAGAGGAGCGGTGGAGCAAGGGAAGAAAAAGAAGGTAGCTGGTGAAGGAGAAAAAGAAAGAGAGAAGTAGGGAATTAGCCGCAGGAAGACAAAGAAGAGAAAGAAGAAAGAAAGCAAGGGCAGAAGAAAGAGAGAGGTAGGAGCGGCCAAGCAGAAGAAGAAGAAGACAAGGAAAGACAAAGAAGAAAAGAAGAAGAAGAAGCCAAAGAACAAGGCAAGAAGAAGCCCAGCCGCAGAGCAAAGAGAAAGAGAAAGAAGAGAGAAAGATAAGACAAAAATCACATATCAAGCACTATAGCAACAATTTTTAAGACGTCTGATTTTTCATCAGACGTCCAATTTTTTAGCAATATTTCTACATTGACATTACTCCTTAATTTTGGTTGAATTAGTTATTGCTTTTTCTTAAATTGAGGGTTGTGCTCTTAAGTTTTAAAATACCCAATTGCTCCCTGTGTTCGACCTCGGATACCTTGGCTTTCGAGTTATAAATTCTTATTTGTTTTCGCGGAGATTTCTTCTATATTACAATGTGACATCTTTTAAAACACGATTTCGCCACGTAAACACAAACCCAAGACCCAAAACTACCTTGTTCTGATCTACCGAATCCTGGAGAACCTGAGGAGAGAAAGGAGAACTTTGAAGAAGAAATCAAGGCTCAGGAACCTGACTCCAAAGATTTGACTCATGTTCCTTTTCCTGAGGCCTTGATTAAACCTAGGAAGAAGAAGCCTGTTGATAGTAAGGAGGAGCTCTTGAATATATTCAAGAATTTGAAATTAATATCCCTCTCCTCGATGCTATCAAACACATACTGACTTACGCTAAATTTTTACAGGATTTATACATATAGAAGCATAAGTCGAGGGAACCTATGTTGAGGAAGGTGATACTCTTTGAGCAGGCTAGTTCTGTTATCCTGCATCACCTTCCTTTGAAATAGAGAGATCCAGGTGCCCCTTTGATTTCTTGTGTCATCGAAGATTACACCTTTGATAGGGTACTTCTGGATCTAGGTGTATCCATTAACATAATTCCGACTTCTCTTTACAAGAAGTTCGGATTAGGTGAATTTCGGCCGACCTCAGTAATGCTGCAGTTAGTGGACCGTTCAGTCACAAATCTGAGAGGCATTATTGAGGATGTTATTGTCAAGGTTAAGGACTTCTATTTTCTTATATATTTCCTTGTCCTTGACATGGATGTACCTGAGAATTTAAGGAACACACCCATCATTCTAGGGCGTTCATTCCTTGCTACCGCTAAGGCCAATATCAACCATGAGAGCGGTAGCATGGAAATTGCCTTTGGGGATCAAAAATTGAAATTGGATATTTTTAAGGAGATTAACAAATTTGAGGATTGTGGATTTATAAAGGAACTTGAGGAAGATAACTTGAATATTGAAACATGTATGGCGGTTTCTGCAATTGAAAGTTCCTCCTGTTGTGATGGATCTAACCCGCAACCCTCTGTAGCAAACTTGCCACATTCTGAAGAGATTATTAATTTTGTTCACTTTCAACCTCTCTCTTGATGAATCTTCATCAGCATCATCCTTACCTTCCATCCTAAACCCACCCTAGCTCGAATTGAAACCATTGCCTGAGAGTTTGAAATATCACTTTTTGGGACCTCAAAAGATGCTCCCTGTGCTTATCAGTGCTAGATTAACTAAGGAGCAGGAGATTAAACTAATAAAGGTCTTAAAGGAACACAAGGAGGCAATTGGTTTAACCATTCATAACCTTAGGGGGATAGAACCATCTCACTGCAATCACAGAATATTCTTGGAAGATGGATCCTGCCCTTCTCACCAAATGCAAAGGAGATTAAACCCTAATATGTGAGAAGTGGTCAAGAAGGAAATAATTAAGTGCCTCGATGCAGGAATCGTTTATCCAATCTCAGATAGTCCTTGGGTAAGTCCTATGCAAATTGTTCCCAAGAAAGCTGGGACTACCGTTGTGACTAATGAGGAAGGAGAATTTATCACAACTTGTTCAGCTTCCTCTTGGAGGGTCTATATCGATTATAAGAAGCTGAACACAACCACGAAAAAAGATCATTTCCCTTTGTCCTTCATTGATCAAATCCTTGAAAGACTAGCCAGGCAAAAGTACTTCTGTTTCCTAGACGGTTACTTGGGATACAATCAAGTCCCTACCATCCCTAGGATCAGGATAAAATGACTTTCATGTGTCCCTATGGAACCTTTGCTTTCTATAGAATGCCATTCGGCTTATGCAATGCACCTGTGACTTTTCAAAGGCGTATGATAGCCATATTCTCTGACATGGTGGGAGAGTTTATGGAAGTCTTCATGGATGATTTCTCTATTTTTAGAGAATCATTTGATTCTTGCCTGCCTAATCTTGAAATGATCCTTAAAAGATGCATCAAAACAAGATTGGTCCTTAGCTGGGAAAAGAGCCATTTCATGACACAAGAAGGCATCGTCTTGGGTCATGTAATCTCTGAATGGGGAGTTGAAGTTGATAAAGCTAAGGTTGGTGCTATCTCCAAACTACCGCCTCCCATATCTATTAAACAAATTCTATCATTTCTTATTCATGTGGGATTTTATAGGAGGTTCATCAAGGACTTCTCTAAGGCTGCTCGCCCTCTGAGCAACCTTCTCGCCAAAGATATGCCATTTGATTTTAACAAATCATGCCGTAAGGCATTTGATTTTTTTAAAACGGCAGTCACTTATGCTTTGGTGTTGCAACCACCTGTTTGGTTTGCCTCATTTGAGATCATGACTGATGTTTTAGATTATGTGGTCGAGGATATTTTGGGTCAAAAGATTGATAGGAAGACCTCTGTCATCTAATACTCTAGCAAAACTCTGGACGAGGCCCAGAGGAATTACACTGTTACTACGAAGGAATTAGTAGTTGTAGTATTTTCTTTGGAGAAATTCAGGGCTTATCTCTTAGGGTCTCATGTCATAATTTACACCGACCACTCGGCCTTGAGACATCTCTTGGCTAAAAAGGATGCCAAACCTTGGCTTATGCGATGGATTCTTTTGCTTCAAGAATTCGATCTTGAAATCAAAGATAAATCCTGGGCATAGAATGTCATGGCGGATCATCTTTCGAGACTTCTAAGTGATTCTTCTCATCTGTATATTCCGATTACTGATACTTTTTTAGACAAAGCTATTCTTATAATTTCAGGTGTCCAAACCTTGTGGTTTGCAGACATTGTAAATTATTTGGTCGTTGGTCAAATCCCTCAGGATTGGACCAAGCAACAACGAGATAGACTCAAATCTAAGGCCAAATATTACCTTTGGGAGGACCCTGAACTATACGGCATCAGCTTTGATTAGATTATTCGCCGATGTGTTCCAGAGAATGAATTCCAAAGTATACTCGAGTTCTGCCATGCATCTGTGTGTGGTGGACATTTCTCTGGGAAAAAGATGGCTGCAAAAATTTTGCAATCTGGATTTTATTTGCCGTCTTTATTCAAGGATGCCCAGGAATTCTCAAGGTCATGTTCCCGATGCCAGGCACTTGGAAGCATAACTAAGAGAGATATGATGCCTCTAAACTCGATCTTCCCGTCGAAATCTTAGACGTTTGAGATATCGACTTCATGGGACCGTTCCTCCCTTCATTTGGACACCAGTACATTCTCATCACTATTGGTTATGTGTCTAAGTGGATTGAGGCCATTCCCACACGAACCAATGACCACAAGGTGGACATCGATTTCGTCAAGAAGAACATCTTCAGTCGGTTCAGGATTCTAAGGGCTATAATCAGCGATGGTGGTACTCATTTTACTAATGCCCGGTTCTGTAGTTTACTGGAAAAATAAGGGGTAAATCACAAAATCTCCATGCCTTACCACCCCCAGATGAATGGACAGGCCGAGATCTCCAATTGGGAAATCAAGAATATTATGCAGAAAATGGTTAGACCTGAGTGTAAAGATTGGACTCACAAGCTTGAGGATGCTCTTTGGACCTACCGTACGATGTACAAAACGCCTATCAGCATATCATCGTTTCGTTTGGTTTATGGAAAGGTGAGCCATTTACCTGTAGAGATTGAACATTGGGCATTCTGGGTAATCAAGAAATGTAATTTGGATTTGAGTTTAGCTGGAAAGACTAGGAAATTCCAACTATCTAAGTTGGAGGAGCTTAGAAATGATGCATACAAGAATGCCAAAATCTATAAGGCTCAGACCAAAGCTCTTCATGACCAATTGATATCTTGAAAGAGCTTTGAGCTGAGCCAGAAGGTCTGGCTCTTTGATTTTCGACTTAAGCTCTTTCCCAGCAAACTTAGGTCAAAATGGAACGGCCCGTTCATCATTGATCAGATATTTCCAAATGGGGCTATTCAGATCTTTGATTCAAAGATGGGTAATTCTTTTAAAGTTAACGGTCAACATCTGAAGCCTTTTGTTGATCATATTGTTCCAGAACCCATCTCAGACATGGTTGCTCTAATCACATTGTGACTTTTTTGGCTAAACTTCACCTAGCTGATGGCATTAAACTCAGCACTTGTAAGTTTGACTCAGAGCTAACCTGAGCATCATATTCAAGTGATATCTTCTATATTCTACCTTTCCTTTCATACCTTTTATTTTCAATGAGGACATTGCATCAGCTAGGCATGGGGAGGTGGATTCATTTCTCAATCATTTTGTCAATTCTGTGGAATTCTTGTAAATTCTACTTTTTTTCTGTTCTTTATTAAAAAAATGACAAAAGTGAAAAGAAATGAATTAGGAAAGAATAATTGGGCATTAGGATTTTTCAACCTTAGGGAATAACACAGTAGGATCTGAACACTTAGATCCTTCAGGTCATCGGGCTTAATCAGCCCGGGTGTCCACTAAAATGTGGATTTACTTATCAAGTCCTCGCCATTCTAAATTTACTTCATATTGGTTAAATAAGTTGGGGTGATAAGTACACGACTTATCAACCCGCCCTCTAATTTGAGGGGATTTTAAGTCTAAGCATCTACACACCATTTGCACTAACTCACTTTTCGACAGTTTTTACAGAAATTGAGTAGCTAATGAACCTTCTAGGGTGATATGGCTGGCAAGTTATCATGGGTAATAGCCCATTGGTAGGTTGTCCAGAGTCCAATCACACGACCATTATTTTCCTATTGCCTTTAGGTAAATCTTAGATCAGGGAAGCCACCTACTTAAAAAAAAAATCCAAAAAGAAAAAAAAATAGAAAAGGAAAAAAGAAAAGAAAAAGAAATAAGCCACACTTCACCGCAAGAGTATAGCTGACAAGTTATCATGGGTAACAGCCCATTGGTATGTTGTCCAGAACCCAACTCAAGAAATGCACGTTAAATTCCAAACACTTAGGAAGAAGTGGAGAAGTAGAATTAGCCGGGGAGATATACATTGGGTTTACCCTTATGTTGACCTCATAGAAATAAAAGTAGGGAGAAATCTACTGGTCTAATAGATACACCTTTAGGCAGAATTTCTTTTCAAGGTCACCTAGGGGCGTAGAAACCCAAAGTTCGTTCTAATCATTGATCAGTGAGTCTATCACATTTCACATAAAGATGCTTTGAACTTAGGGTTCTCTTCAAGTCTTGAGTGGGTTGAGTGACCGTAGAAAGCTGCTCCGAAACCCTAAACTAAAAATCTAAAAAAATTAGAAAAGAAGAAAAGAAGAAAAAGATCCTCCTTTGAATAAGGCGAGGGCTTGAGGTGGTCTGCATTTTGGCAGACACCCAGACGCTGCTGTGTTTTTGTAGTTTAGGTTCTTAGTAAAAATCTCCTAGTGTTGAAGAATAACTTTTGCCCAAGAAATCTGACCTAATTCTTTTATAAATAACATATAGTTTTTGCTAGGGATTAGTAAAAGATAGGCATGGGGGTGTGATGTGCATACATCTGAACAACCAAAAATGTCTATTAATGGATGTTCTTAGTATCATATTAGCATCATACATTATAAATATTGCATAACATGCATTATCATGCATTTAGGTCAAATTATACAAATTGTATAGTAATTTCTTCTTTTTGGTGGCCAGGGACATGACGACTTTTAATTGGGGCCTCGGATCAAAGATCTAGCCATATGGATCTGATTAGGGCGATGATTGGAGTTTAACGACTCCAAGATCGCCCCAATCGGACTTCAGTAGCATCAGATATAATTCAAGGAAGGACAGAGATCAAGGGCCAAGATGGTGTCAATCTACACTTTAGATGACTAATTCGACTGCACGGATGGATTCGGATTGATGATTGCAGCCTAAAGATGTGAAAATCGGCCCAATCTATCATCTATGGCACCTTCCACGACACCACCATGATGAAGAGGGCACGGGTTGGAGCCCCACCCTCCTCAAATTGAGCGGGCGACGTGCGCGGGCCAAATTTGATCATCAGATGGAACAGGAACGGCCAATCAAGTGGCGATGTGGCAGCACTGGGTGCATGGATCGCGCACGTGCGTGACGACGCGCAATCACACATGCACGCACAGTTACACTAAAGAAGAAGCATCGCTTATTGATTCTAGTTGCGATTTCAAGATTGTGATTGAGCGTTGAGAGCAGCGGAGAGGAAGAGGGAGGCATGTGTGGTAGCTACGCCCACGTTCAGGGGCTTTGTGATGCTTAATTCCATCACTAAAGGCCCTTGTGATAAGATGGTTTTCGCTTTCGAATAATGTATTAAGATGATTTATCGTTGTAGGATCAAAGTGGTGGAAAATTGCTTAACAAAATAATTAAAATTAAAATTAAACCACTTGCAGAAGAGTGGGTCGTGTCCATAGGGAGGCAATGATGCAATAAAATCTTGATTATTTTGTATTCTTTCAATCAAGTGCGAAATCTATAGTCAAATCTGACATGAAATGCGATGAAAAGAAGATGCACAATAACTCAAAATTATAAGGGTAGATGTGTAATTTTTCCTCACTGAAATATTCAATAAATACGTGATGATTTTATGTAATATTCAATTGACATGTATTAGAGAAAATTTGTGCACATTTTAATCCAAAACCAATGTTAAAGCAAGTGAATAACAATAACCACACAATTATCAGAAAGCATGAGTATGAAGTCACAATTTCACCACAATAAAATAATCATAAATTAAAATTGATTTTGGTGGCAATGGCATTCAAATGTAAATAATAATTAACATAAAAGCAGAGGATTTTACTTCTCTCCTCCTTGCACATGGGAGAGAGGTTTAATCGAGGAGCTACTCCTACAAGAGGTTGGCTGAAGCGAGGCCTTCGTGGTGGTGGCAGCGGTGCATCATGAGATGGCCGGAGTCGGCCTACCGGAGGAGAGGAGTGTCGGCGATGGAGGATCCAGGTGCTGCCGCGCGTGCTGCAGGCGCAAGGAGAGCAGCGCGCGGGCACTGCAGACGTATGCGACGCGTGGAGGCGCAGCCTCCGTAGGGCACACAGGCGTGCGTGGGCGTCGTGGTGGCGTCGGCTGCAAGTGCTGCAGGGAGTCGCTAGAGCGTGAGTGCATGGAGGCGCAGCTCTCCAGGTCCGCAAGGGGTGCGCGGGCGTGGGTGCTGGAGCGCGGGTTGCTGGCACGCCGGCGTGAAGGTGCGTGGAGCACACGCTGTAGGCAAGCGGAGGTGCGGAAGTTTAGGGGCACTGGAGGTTCTGGAGAAGTCGAGGAGGCATGGGCTCTGCAGGCTGGGCTGGAGGTGGGTGGTAGGTCTGATGGAGCGAGGGGGAACTGCTGGCACGTGCGCTGGCTAAGGTGAGGGCGCTGGGGTGAGAGCGCGCACGTAGGTGGCCAGTGAGGGCATTTGTGCAAGTGTTGGAGGTGGGTTGGAGCAGCTGGTGAAGGCGAGGGTGTGGGCATGTGCTTGCTAAGTTGAGGGCACGGTGGCAGATGGCGTGTGCGCTGAAGATGGGTGCACAGAGGCTGGCGTGAGTTGGCTGAGGTGGGGAGTTGCAGAGACTCTTCGGCGGTGTGGGCTGTCACCCCACACGCCCACGATGGTGAGTCGTTCTGCCGCGGTGGGAGGCCTGTGGTATGGATGGAAGAGAAGCAATGTTCTCTTAGCACAGTGTGGGACAAAGGGTGGTGGCCTCCCTCAACGGCAGCTCTCCCTCCTCCTTTTGTAGCCACGGCCATGATTTCAAATTCAAAATGCCGTAGCATAAATGTGATGCACAGGAGGCGGAGGCGGAGTCGAAGCTGGAGGAGTTACCTGTGCAAAGGAGAAAAAGAATAAAAGCATAAAATATTATGGTTATTTATGCATAAGCCCTTAACTTCTATGTTAAATTAAAACAATGCAAGTAATTCACCTAATTGATTAACTAATCAAATGCATGTAATTCTAAGTTAATTCTAAATGCATGCAATGAATGAATTATGCAATTAGGCTAAAAATATGAATTAATTTATTTACATCCTAATGTATGCTATCTAAATGTTCAAATTAATTTAATGTCTAGACATTTAGATACTTAAATAGCCCACGAATATGGGCTAATCAAATACCCCCATGCCTAGTTTTTGCTAGTCCCTAGCAAAATCAAGGAAAACCTAGCACTCCAAGTAGACTAGCCAATCCAATCGGTCTTCCTTTAGAAACATATTAAGTTCAGACTTTAGACCTAATGTTCCCAAGTAGTTGTTAAGTTACAGACTAGGTCAGCTAAAGACGAGTTGCAGGTACAAGTTTCCCTGATTTCCGACTCTACCCTAAGGTTTATTGATCCTTGAGATTAAAGCATCCATGCATGTGCATTGGTCTGAGTTATTTAAGTTAAAGGAAAAATGATTTTTTTTTGAATAATATATATATATATTTTTTGATTCCTCTAAGTCTAACCTCGGATCAACTATCAACACGGTCTATGTCGGATTCATTATCCCCATCACCATACCTCGAAGGGTGCCTGCCTTTCGATGCTTCAACATAGCACCGCCCATAGCAACCCCAAGAACTCCTGGCAATTGACACTTCGAGATAGTATCGCTCATGGATTTCTTAAGCGAATTCAGGCTTGTGGCAATCGGCACTTCAAGATAGGGCTGCTCATGGTACCTGAACCGCACAATGCACTTACATGCCCCCAATAGGATGGATATCCTAAGAGACAAGCGCCGAGGAGGTAATATGTTATCATCGCATCCTCAAGGTGAGTATATACTCCATCTCACCTGCGGTAGGAACTGTTCCAATCAAATTTTGTTTTCAAGCCTCTCCTAAGTCAAAACTAAGAGAACCAAATTTCTTTTAAGAAATGAATTAAGGTGATTACTTACACAAGACTAAGTGTGTGAAATTTGGATGCTTGGGTTACAAGGACCCATAAACCAAAAGGTAGAACAAGACTCCAGGTACTACCCCACTTTTTAACTCAATCCCTAGCTTTCCTTCCTCAACTTCTTGAGGAATGGTCCGCAACTTAACTCCTACTTAAGTTTTTAAGTCCACAAAGGACCCTAAAGGTCTAAAGCTAGTAGCTCACTTAGCTTCTAAAGTTCGACCCTAGAACCAACTTAGTCTCACCTAGAGTTCTGATTTGCTTAAGAATGCAGGTCTAGCCAGTTAAGCTCAATAATTACGAAATATTTTTCTCTTTGTTCTCTCTCTCTCTCTCTCTTTTTAATGCAAATGTATGCAATGCGAAATGCTTTAACTAAATGCATGAATGCACTATGTATAAATGCTATGTATATCCCCAAGTACACCCCCCATGCCTAAAATCTGCAATGTCCCCATTGCATAGAAGGATATTACCTAGGTCAGAGATGGGCTGCCATTCTTTTGTTAGCAGCCGAGTAGCCAAAGAACCCACAAATCAGGTTCAAGGATTGCAGAAATAGGCCCTAAAAATGAGCAAAGTAATGCTGGCCTAGAAAACAGGTAACCTAGGATGTTGGCGAGCTGATGATGAATCCCAATAGCAAATGCTTGCCCAACTAAGATGGGAATGAAATCTTCCCAGGTCACCAGAAGAGGTTCTAAAGGATAAACTGGCATAACAACCTCCAAAGAGGTAGGGGGAGGATGACAAGGATCCTCCAAAAGGAATGGGGAAAGAATGGTGCAGAGATTAACCCCTAGGGCAATGGACTGACTAAAGAAATCATCAATCCATACCCGATACTCCATTACAGGAAATATTGGTTTGTTAAGCCCCCTGGTCAGAACAAAAGTGAGCAAATCTCTAAGGCAAGGATCGTCTAGGGTGTCCAAGTTTCGAGGTTGCGGGATGGCCATAAGATCTAGGTTGGGTTTAATCAGCTCAGTGTCCATCCCTAACAATCTTTCCAAATCCTCAATTACATCCCTAGCATGCCTTACCCTATTGCAAGTATCTTCTTGCACTTCATCAGGAGTCAAAATTTCACCTTCAGACATAAGCGAATCAGAGGGTGACTTCAAAACAAATGAAGGCAGGTTGGAAGCAACAGATCGAGGGATTATCCTATCAATGTCATCTCCAGGTTCTTGTTCTTTACTCAAATCTTCCCCGGAGTCTCTATGTGAATCCACATAAATCTTAGAAGTTGCTTCCAAATTTTCCATCATTTCATCATGAGGAGAAATATCATCGATGGGTGTGCTAAGGAAACCTAATTTGGTCAAATTTGTGACATCCTCAGGAGCTAACTCTTCAAATATGACATAATCACCCTTAGTGTCACTCCAAATCTTGAATGTAGGTTCCTCATATAATTCATCTTTCTCCTCATCATATGATTCATCATATACCCGAGGTCTAGAATCATTTAATATCTCAGCAGATCCCCTAGGGTACTCTATCTGAGGTAAATGGTTTACACTGGTAACATCGGACTCCTCAGATAGGTCAATTTCTTGAGGGTTAAGTTCCCTAAGGGTGGGTTTGAGTTCCATCTCGTGATTAGAAGGGAGGGCAGGATTAACAACTTGACTTCGTCCCACTTCATCAAATGTCATGAAAATACTATCATCTGGGTCAAGGTCTTCCAATGCCATCATTCCCTTCTTTTGACTCCAATATAATTCAGGTGGATACTCAACCTTATCATCATCTTCCTCGGGTTGCCACCTTTCTTCATCCAATGCATAGCACTTTCATATGTATCTTCCTCCCACTTAAGGCGTGGATCTCTCAAGGAAGTGTCATCTAATGGGGAGCTTTCAAAATCGATCCTCGAAAAGTAGCTATTCTCCCTTACATAATCCCCAAAATTTCCCTCCAACTTAAAGTGTAGCTCTCTCACGAGAGATGCATCAATTGTAGATGGGTGTCCGTCATCCTCAATGGGGTAGATTGGATGGCTAATTTCATCTCTTTCTTGTTGGCCTGCTCTCAAAGATTCTCCTAACAATTCAATCATTTCGTCTTGCATTTTCTATATTTCCATCTTCAAGGAGGAGAGGTCATTTCTATCATGAGAGAAGTCAGGCTCAGGCTTATAGTACCTAGGAGTGTCCGTCCAACCATTATAATTATTCAGGGAGGGTGGGTTGGGTATTTCTATGGTTTGTGGGATATTGGGCAAAGCAAATCTTGCTCCTAAGTTCTACTCACTGATTTGGGGCTTAACCAGGCCAATACTCCTATAATAGGAGTAAAACGAATCCTAATGATTGTCATTATGTCCATCAAAGGATGGACCATCTCGGTGTATGGGATCGAAGAGTGTAGAGTGGGGGTAAGGGTGTGGGCAAGATGTGAAAGGATGAAAATCCATGTGGTCCATTCTAACTCACCTCAATCAGAATTCCCCAAGCAAAACACAATTCAAAAAGGACTTTTTAGGTCTTTCCCAATTTAGGCTTTTGATTTAAGTTAGATTGTAGGTGACAATACAATTTGTTCAATCAATTTAAGCGTTTATTGTCAACCTACGGCTCGCCTAACAAGACCTAGTTGGAGCTTAGGTGTTCTTCCCTAAATCTCAAATGTAGAGCAACTCCAAAGACGGAAGATCGAGGGATGCAAGTAGGCCTAAGCCTTCCTTTGAAGCTGTGCTTTCGTGGTGCTTCTCAACTACCCCCAAAAATCCATGACAGGGTATCTCCCTCTTTGGAGTTACAAAACCTTTGATCTCAAGTTCTAAACACTTTAGAATCCAACGATAGGAGGGCTCTTGTCCTAGTATTTCCAAACCTAAGGAGTGTCTAAAAGTGTGCCATGGTGTAAGAGATATAAGTGTGCATACACCGCATAAGATTTTGAATTTTGAATCGCACGCCAAGTTTGAAAATCAATATCCTTGGTTTTTAAAATGTCCCACCTTTAATTAGTCCTTTTTCCAGAAAATATGTGACCACTTGTTAGATCTATTCAATACAGATTAGGTGGTCTTGAAATTAGTCCAAATGCATTTGCATGACAGGTAGAAATGAAAAGTTAGAAGTGCATACCTGATTCCAGCATTCTTCATGCAATATGCAAGACAAGAATTAGATCTAGATGCTACTCATTCAATCTTAAATGATTCGACCTAAGGGCAAGCAGCTTCTAGCAGGTAGCTCGTGTTTTTTTTTTTTAGTTTTTTTTTAGCTACTTATGCACAAGCAAATTAAAGGTAAACAATCCACAAAATAAATTAAAAACCTAAATCTAAAGAAAAGGGAACAAGCTCCTAAAAATCAGCCCCAATTACTACAAGGGCGAGAAAACAGAAATAAAACTTATGAAATGAAAAATCCCCTATAGAGGCAGAATCCAGTTCTCCATCTTCCCCGCGTGTAAGCGTCGCTCAAGGTCGACGTCTTCTCCCCGATGTGCTTGTCATCTCTCTCAAATTCCTCGCACAAATTCCTCGCACAGAAAAAAATAATAATAAATGGTCAGATCACAGTGCAATGAGAAATAATCAGAAATGAAATCAGGTGAAATTGTTGCATTTTTTGCCTCCCTGGCAACGGTGCCATTTGATAAGATGGTTTTCGCTTTCGAATAATGTATTAAGATGATTTATCGTTGTAGAATCAAAGTGGTGGAAAATCGCTTAACAAAATAATTAAAATTAAAATTAAACCACTCAGAGAAGAGCGGGTCATGTTCACAGGGAGGCAATGATGCAATAAAATCTCGATTATTTCGTATTCTTTCAATCAAGTGTGAAATCCATAGTCAAATCTAACATGAAATGCGATAGAAAGAAGATGCACAATAACTCGAAAATATAAGGGTAGATGTGCAATTTTTCCTCACTGAAATATTCAATAAATATGTGATGATTTTATGTAATTTCCAATTGATATGTATTAGAGAAAATTTGTGCACATTTTAATCCAAAACCAATGTTAAAACATGTGAATAACAATAACCACACAATTATCAGAAGGCATGAGTATGAAGTCACAATTTCACCACAATAAAATAATCATAAATTAAAATTGATTTTGGTGTCAATGGCGTTCAAATGTAAATAATAATTAACATAAAAGCAAAGGATTTTACCTTTCTCCTGCTTGCGCATGGGAGAGAGGTTTAATCGAGGAGCTACTCTTACAAGAGGTTGGCTAAAGCGAGGCCTTCGCGGTGGTGGCATTGGTGTGTCGTGAGATGGTCAAAGTCGGCCTGCTGGAGGAGAGGAGTGCTGACGGTGGAGGAGCCTGCTGCTGCCGTGCATGCTGCAGGTGCAATGAGAGCAGCGTGCGTGGTGGTGGCGCCGGCTGCAAGTGCTGCAGGGAGTCGCTGGAGCGTGAGCGCGTGGAGGCATGGCTCTGCAGGCCCGCAAGGGGTGCGCAGGAGTGGGTGCTGGAGAGCGGGTTGCTGGCACACGGGCGTGAAGGCACATGGAGCGCACGCTGTGGGTGAGCGGAGGTGCGGAAGTTCAGGGGCGCTGGAGGTTCTGGAGAAGTCGAGGAGGCACGGGCTCTGCAGGCTGGGATGGAGGCGCGTGGTAGGTCTAATGGAGCGGGGGGGAATTGCTGGCATGTGCGCTGGCTGAGGTGAGGGCGCTGGGGTGAAAGTGTGCGCAGGTGGCTGGTGAGGGCGTTGGTGCAAGTGTTGGAGGTGGGTTGGAGCAGCTGGTGAAGGCGAAGGTGCGGGCGTGTGCTGGCTGAGTTGAGGGCGTGGTGGCAGATGGCATGTGCGTTGAAGATGGTTGCGTAGAGGCTGGCGTGAGTTGGCTGAGGTGAGGAGTTGTAGAGACTCTTTGGCAGTGTGGGCTGTCACCCCACACGCCCACAGTGGTGAGTCATTCTGCCGCGGTGGGAGGCCGGTGGTATGGATGGAAGAGAAGCAATGTTCTCTGAGCATAGTGAGGGACAAAGGGTGGTGGCCTCCCTCAACGGCAGCTCTCCCTCCTTTTGCAACCACGGCCATGATTTCAAATTCAAAATGCCGTAGCATAAATATGATGCACAGGAGGAGGAGGCGGAGCTGAAGCTGGAGGAGTTACCTGTGCAAAGGAGAAAAGAATAAAAGAATAAAATATTATGGTTATTTATTCATAAACCCTTAACTTTTATGTTAAATTAAAACAATGCAAGTAATTCACCTAATTGATTAACTAATCAAATGCATGCAATTCTAAGTTAATTCTAAATGCATGCAATGTATGAATTATGCAATTAGGCTAAAAATATGAATTAATTTATTTACATCCTAATGTATGCTATCTAAATGTTCAAATTAATTTAATGTCTAGACAGTTAGATACTTAAATAGCCCACAAATATGGGCTAATCACCTTGCATTAATGTTTTTAACATAAATTGACCATTTTGCCCCCAACCTCTACACCTATAAAAAGGCCTATGCCCCCCACATTTCAATCATCCCTTACTTCACCTTTCTCCCTCTCCAATGCTCTAAAGAAGCTTGTCCTAAACCCGAGATGCTCCTCTAGAGCCAAAATCAAAGTCTCTCCCCCCATTTCGAAAGTGGATCCTGTAATGACGATGACGTCCTGCCTTGCCCCCAGTTCTTCCTGCTCCATTCTTTGTCTTCCATCTTCATCCTCCATCTTCCAGGCGTCGCCCCGTCCGAGTCATCCTCCAAGCAACCATCGAGGAGGATAACATATCTCTCCCTTCTTTACTGCTTTCTAGAATAGAATTTCCCACTTACTAGTTGTAATCATTTCTTGCTTTCTAGTTGTAAAAATAATATTTAGTTACAAAGTGACTGTTCTCTCTCTCTCTCTCTTAGTGTTAATATCAAACTCATTGTGATTATCTTGCTTTTAGAACAAAAATATCGAAAAAATATAATTGCGGATTTTAGATTGACATAGCCTCCCTATGTTCGACTCAGAATTTCCTTATGAATTTTGGTAAATATATTTGTTAACAGATTTCTTCTCAAATCATACTACGACAACGAGTTTTTCAAAATCCAATCCTTTTTGCATAGATCTTTCGCTTCAATACTCAGCTTCCTCCATGTCGTACAATACCGGCCTACGTCCCTATCTCCTTCGTCGTTGCCATCCAACCCCCACCAAAGTCACCTTTGTCTCTTGCGCTGGCCATATCGCAACCCTCGCCAACTCTGATCCCCTTCGTCCGCTACCTATCGTTATTGACTTCTCAGCTTCTCCACATCATGACAGCACCTCCGACACTTCATTTCAACCGCCACTGATCCTTCGACCACCTTCACCTTCCTCCGCTTCGACTAGACCTCCAGCGAGGCTCCCCGCTCATTCCACTACTCCAAATGCCTCGCCGACCACCTCACGACCTTCGCCACACCACCCTCCACAAAAGCCCCATCCTATTTCGCCCTATTACTCACCCAGCCGCTACACCGAACAGACCCATCATCGTGCACCAACTCCGTCGACCACCTCAGCTACTCCCACTCCACACTGTACCCACCACCACATTCGTCATCTCACGGCGATTATGCCAAAGGTTTTTGATAGGGCCAAAAGCCCATTCTTGTGTTTTCAGGTAGCAGGTCCTCTATCGCCATTGCCATAGCTTCGAGCAAAGCTTGAAGCATGCTCCAGCACCTACAAGCCCCAGGTGAAGTCCCAGGTGCATCGCAATCCCTCCAGGAACACAACCCAGGGACTAATTTGGTCCTTTGACTGGGCTTTTGACCGGAATTAGACTGAGTAACTACTGCTGCATTGTGAGAGGAGGGAGTGGGAACATAGTCCCACATCGGTCGCTGACAGACATGCAACACGGCATAAGTTGATTTTCTGTCATAGGCTATTCGCCTCAACTGACACAGGGGGTGAGGTCCCCACACCCATACCTACGCCTCTTCCGTGACCCATCACCCATGGGCCTGGTGTAGACCCAACCCACCTAAGCCCTGTTCACACCTCGGTTGCAATATTATGCCCACAGCTCTGGTCTCAGGTATGCCTTAACCTGAATCCGATTACCCGAGGCTCTGGGAGAGCAGATCCCAGAGAGAAAAAGAGAGAGTGTGTGGGGGCAGGGGGTTTTGCTCTGTGGTTCAACGGCTGACACTTAGCTATTTAAGGAATCTTCCCCCCTTGTACGTGAAGAGAAAGAAGAAGAAGAAGCCACAGAGAAGGGGAATAAGAGAAGGAGAAGAAGGCACAGAAGAAGAAGAAGAAGGGCTGAAGCAACCAGCAGAAGGGCATTGTAGCAGTGAGTGGGTTAAGCCATCTGATTGGCTACGTAGACGTCTGAAGTGCACTGTGTACTTACCCTACGTGTCTTTAGATTTATTATTACTGTTGAAATATTTGATGTAATTGCGACGGATAATTGATGATTCAAATCATCATTTTACCCCATTCTTTTTGCACTATTTTGACATACACTTTCATTCCTATATCATTACTACTTGGAATTTTGTTATAAATTACTCATATATTTGTATTGAATTACAATCTTGAGAATCATCTTTGCTAATTGTTCCCTATATTCGACATCAGACTTCTATTCGAGTAATAAAAATCTACTTGTTTTCAAGTGATTTCTACCTATACTATGACACAACTTTTATAACCTCGATTTCACTCATTAACATTTTTGGCACCGTTGCCAGGGAGCAATGCGCAACTTTGATCTCTTTATTGCAATATTTGATTTGGTACTAACTTACTCTATCTCTTTTGACTGTGATCTGTCCGAGGGATTCATTGGAGGAAGATTAGCCGCACATCAGTCACTCCAGGGGTAGGTAAACTCCATCCACCCTCTTGTAAGCCCCTGATGCTGAAATGCTAAAAAAGGAAAAAAAAAAATCAATTAGGGCTACTTGCATTATATTCTTAGATTAATCATCAAGTTGCTTGATTTGATACATTCTGATTAAGCGAACACCCAACCCTGATTTGTGCACCTACTTAGAGTTTTCAGGTATCTAGGGCTATCATCTTCTTGCTTGAGCCCTAGGTACCACATTTGGACGAATTAAATTGGACCAATCAGAGCCAATTAGGGTTTCCAATTTAGGATTTTAGAGACACACTTGCTTAATCAAGAATTAACATTGCCAAACAATGTGTGCCTAAGCCTTGGTTGAATTGATCTATTCAAGCAAACCCTAAAATCAAGCTCTTAATTTTAGTTGAACACTAAAAGAGGGACTTAAATTACCCAAAGGACAAAATAGGTGAAGTTGAGCCACCTTGTTGGGTTAACCAATCTTCAAATTAGGTCACTTCACAAAAACATCTTAAAGTTCAAGTGAAATCATAAGCACCTTTTTTCTTAACTTAAAACTGGTAGACGTAAAAGGTCAAGTCCCCATTCTGGTCTACCTGGATCTTCAGTGACAAGAGAGGTCGAGTGGGGGAAACCTTGTAACTCGTGGGGGTGCCCTACTGTGTAGGGGTCTTTGCCGGACTCTCCCTCTCTGGCTGCCTAGGTAATTCTCAAGTGGACGGCTTTCTGACTAAGGGGTATCATCCACCCCGAACCTCTATAGTCATCTAAATTTTTTGGGTGTCTTGATTGGATCCATCACCTGCTATCCCTCATCTATTCCATCGGTGCATATTCGGGAGGAGGTCCTTAAGATTGTCCTTGAGGCCTCCATTAGCTATTCACTCTTGTCGAAGTCGAGCCTTGACTTTCATGTTTGTGCAATAATCTAATCACATTGACATATCCTCTGATTCGGAATGTACTTCCCCTTCATCAGCTATGGATCACCAAGAAGAACAACCTAACCTTGAGCAACAATTCCATGATTTCCAAAATCGAATCAATGCCATCATCAACCCACTGTCGCGTCCTCAAATGTGAGATCACTATAATCTTGCAGCGGTGGAGATCGAACCCCGAATCAACATTCCTGTGGGAGGACCCGAGGTGGATCTCAACCCTAGCATGCTTCATATGACCCCAAAATTTCATGGCTTGAACTTCGAGGATCCTTTCCAGCACATCAAAAACCTAAAACATTTGGCCCACACTTTTAGGGCAGATGTGCAGAATTGGGACGGATTACTCTTAAAGTTCTTTTCATTCTCTCTGGCTGACAAAGCTGCTCATAGGTTTCAAACTCAACCACACATGATCAACACATGGGGTGAATTCAAACCACCTTCCTGCAAAAATTCTACCCCATTGGTCGTACAAACACGATGCGACACCAAATCATGCACTTCTCCCAAGGAGCAGGAGAATCTCTACACTAGGCATGGGATTGCTTTCTAGATCTCATGCATAAGTTCCCCCATCACAGAGTTCCAAAGTGGGAACAAGTCCAATCCTTTTACCACGGGCTCCATGAAGACATCAAGCTCTTTGTCAATGCAACCTGTGGTGGTAGCATCATGGGTCAACATGAGGACACGATCTGGGAAATTCTCAAGAATATGTGCGAAAACTCCCTGAAGAATGAGTCATTGGGTGCATATGACCTAACGTTCACCCACACATTGACAAATAATTAAGGGGTACACAAATCCCGAGGCCTTTCCGCATCCGTTGATCTGGAGTTGGTAGCCAGTCAATTATATAAGGTCTCCGTTATTGAGAAGAACGTGGATGACATCACTCGTCATCTACACAAATCCACCTCTACACCTCAAAGCACATACACTCACTTACCCACGGGAAGAGAGGCTGCACACAACATCTACCACTCCTCGGGGATGGATGCATATCCACCCCCATCTGATTATGGCCTCGGAGGCAACTCCGATCAGCTCACCTCAGTTGGGGGAACTCTGAACCCCCGTACCCTGATTATCTTGGCACTCCTCTGACCTACGAGGATCTCCACACCATCCAGAATAATCTTTTCTCCAAGACCTACAACCCTGGATGGCCGAATCATCCTAATTTTGCGTGGTCGAGAAATAACCCGAATCTGAGATCCTAATTCCCACCCTGACCACAAAACTAGAGACCATATCAACCCACTCAACCAAGACCTAATCAAAATTTCTAATCTGGACCACCTAAAGAAGATCAAACATCTTTGATTCTCCAAACCTTGGTTGACATGCAAAAACAACAAAAAGAAGAGATCTCTGAGTTACGAAATCAATTGGCTCAACTGGCAAGTGCTTGCCAGCCTGGTGCACTTCCCTCTTAGCCTCTTCCAAACCCAAATAACGTGCCAAACTAGAGGCATGTTATGAACCAAAATTAGGGCCTAGCTCACTTTGTTTATCAGGCCCCTTCTACTCCATTACCTAACAGGATGGATGCTTCAACTTCATACTCAGGATTTCAGCAGCAAACACCTATTTTTCCTAATCCAAACCAAAATCAGGTAGGATTAAATTCTATCACCACCCGTAGTGGCAAAACAACACAAGACCCACCTTATCCAAGCCACTCCTAGCCTGGTAATGCAAACCCAAACCCTAGGATAGTCATCCAAATACCCCTATCCCAGATCAAGAACCTATACCCATTCTAGAGGAACCCGCAAAGGTTCCATTTTCGAAGGCCTTGACCAAAGGAAAAAGGAAACCACAACCCGTGGCACCTGAGGAGGACCTGGTCAAGCTCTTTGAGCAGGTCCATATAAATATTCCCTTGATGGATGCGATTCACCACATACCAGATTATTGACAATTCCTGAAAGATGTATGTACACCCAAGCGTAAGCCGCGAACCAAAGGTGGGAACCCTATCGTACTGTCAAAGCAAGCCAGCTCCATCATTTTGAGCAAACTCCTGCCTAAGGCAAAAGATCCAGGCACCCTTCTGATCTCTTGTGCTATCAGTGATATACAATTTGACTGAGCCTTATTGGACCTGGGAGCTTCCATTAATTTGATACCCACATCCCTACTAGACTGCTTTGAGGAATCTGAGCTTAAACTGACAGAGATGACTTTGCAGTTAGCTAATCGATCTATTAAGTCACCAAAAGGAGTACTCGAGGATGTCATAGTTAGGGTACACGATTTCTACTTACCTGTGGATTTCATCTTCTTAGACATGGATGCTCTTGAGAACTAGAAGAATACATCGATCATATTAGGAAGACCTTTTCTGGCCACAGCTAGGGCCAAATTGAGTTAAAATTTGGGTGCAAGAAACTGAAGATTGACATCTTTAAGGCCCAACAAGGAATTAATTGCAGGGTTATAGAACAAATTTGAGATATCGAGGAAAACCCGAATATTTTTGATGAACCACAAGAAGATCAAAACCCACAATTAGAGGAGCCTGAACCTAACTTAGACACACGCACAACTCCATCCTTTACACTCGACACCCACCCTGAACCACCTGCTGCTGCTGACAACCTAGTTATGGAATTAAAGCCTCTTCCCGATCATTTGAAATATGTCTTTTTGGGTTCCAATTAGACGTTTCCTGTGATTATCAACTCCCGACTCACCTCTGATAAGGAAACATGCCTAATTATTGTCCTCTAGTAGCATCGGAGAGCCATTGGATGGATTCTCAATGATCTAACTGCCATCAGCCCCTCATACTACACACATCATATCTATACCGAAGAGGGCTCATGACCATCCCATGAAATGCAGAGATGCCTAAATCCAAATCTGGAGGATGTCATGAAAAAGGAGATCATCAAGTGGTTAGATGCAGGAATCATCTACCCGATCTCCGATAGTTGGTGGGTGAGTCCAATCCAAGTTGTGCCTAAGAAGGTAGGACTCACCGTGATCATGACTGAAATCGGAGAAATCATGCCGACCCGCATAGCAAACTCGTGGAGAGTCTGCATTGATTATAGAAGACTAAATTCCTCCACGAAGAAGGATCATTTCCCACTACCGTTCATTAATCAGATACTCGAGAAACTAGTGGGAAATCTATTCTTCTACTTCTTGGACGGGTACTCCAGTTATAACTAGGTTGCAATCCATCTTGAGAACTAAGAGAAGACCACCTTCACCTGCCCCTTCGGGATGTACATATTCCGAAGGATGTCGTTCGGTCTCTGCAATGCACTCGCTACTTTTCAGCAGTGCATGCTTGCCATATTATTAGATATAGTAGGTGAATACCTTGAAGTCTTCATGGATGACTTCTCGATATTTGGAGAATCTTTTGATGATTGCCTCCTGCACTTGGTCCAAATTCTCAGGTGATTCATCGACGTGAATCTGGTTCTTTCCTAAGAAAAGAGCCACTTCATGGTACCTAAGGGAATTATCCTGGGACATCTCATCTCTGAAAAAGGCATCTGACACGGATTGTACGTGGTTTGTAAAATACGTCATTGTAACATGCAAAACCGATCAACTCTTAAATTTATAAACCTAGATAGTGGGGTATCTAGAGTCATCCAAGGAGGCAATATGTTTGCAAAATTAATTTTCTTGCTTACAAAATAGATCTCAACTTTCTTTTTGGTCTTTTCAATTATATCATTCTTTTTAGGGTTTAGAAATAACGAGAGAAAACATGAGTTGTTGGCGAAAAAGTAAATAACAACTACGATTACTAAGCTAACACCTAAGCGACAAGTAATTCCTTTTCCTAAACTCACGCTAGGCACGTGGAGGCCTAGAGTAATTAGGGAGAGGGAGTGAAGAGTGCTATAATCACAGCAATCAAAATGCAACTAAGAGAAATTGCAAAAGAAGGCAACTAGATTAATGAGAAAGTGTTTTACAGAAAAACCTAGTAGATGAATGCTTCTACTACTAGAGAATTGCAATAAATAAAATAAAACACAAATCTTCTAGATAAATGGTGAAGAAGAGGGCTTCTTGCTCCAAGCTTGGTAGCTCCTGAGCTTGAAAAGAGTCCTCCAACTCCTTCCTTGCTATGCTCCACCAAGGTGATGTCCTCCAAAGCAAGCCCTAAGGGGGTGTGCCCTAAGCTTTTCTCCAAGGGTGGACGTCCACCCTAGGTCCTTCTCCTTTGCCTAGCCATCCTCCTTGAAGTAGAAAAGTCCTCCTCCTTGGCGTGGCCCAAGTTGAAGAGAGTGGGGAGAAGAAGGCACCAAAGGGGCTGGTGATGTGCCCCTTTAATCTTCTTCTCTACTCCTTCTTCTTGGCTGTAGGTGTAGGTGGGCATAGGTAGAAAAATACACTAATGGAGGATGAAGAAAATGTGGGAAGTTAGGTGGGTATATATAGTGTAGGAAGGGGGGCATAGGTGGCTCTTGGAATGGATGGCTAGGATAGGATATGGGGGGTAGTTGGGGATCCTAGGGCTAAGGATAAGTGGCGCCACCTAAGGGGTGCTAAGGGGGGTAGTTAAGGCTTTGGTGCCATTTAGAATTGGCTTCAAAATGGGCCTTCTAGAAGGCCATTAGGTGGTGCCACCTTAGGGTTCTAGAAGGGGGGTATGTGGATGGCTAGGATGGGTTATGCAGGTAGGTGTAGGGTGGATAAAGGGGCTGAAAGTTGGCACCAAAAGGGAGGTGGTTAGGGTTAGTTTTGGAGAAAAATTTTGGTGTCTTTTGGTGGTTAGTTGAGGGGTGAAAGGTGGTGAAGAGGTGGTGCCAAAATGAGTAGGATAGCTAGCTTAGGTAGGGCTTAAGTTGGTGGAGCTAGCTAGGGTTGAGTTGAAGGTGGTGGATGGCCAAGGAGCTGGTTGCTAGCTAAGCTAAGCTAAGCTAGCCTCCAATACCTCCTCCTCTACTCCATAGCTAGCTTAGCTAGCTATGGAGTAGAGGAGGAGGTATTGGAGCTAGGGTTTGAAGAGAGGAGTTGAGGAGGAGAAGTCTGGAGCTGGAACTGGAGCTGGCAGCTACTGAAGAGGTTGGCATGGTGCTACTCTAGCTGGCTTAGCTTGCTAGTTCTTTGCTAGCTGCTAAGCCAAGCTAAAGTGAGCTGGCTTCTACCATAATGAGCTGAGGTGAACTGGGTCTGGTGCTCTCGGGGAGGATCAAGCTGGTTGAGGCAGCTAAGGTAGCTTAGCTCAACTTAGTTGAGCTAAGCTGAGTCCCCGGGAGCTAGACTTGAGTTTCCTGAGCTGGGATGAGTTCTTTAGCTGGCTGGAGTTGAGTGGAGTTGGATGTAGCTGGATCTGAGCTAGGGTGAACTCCAGTCAACTCAGCTGAGCTAGCTAGAGCTCCCTATGAACTTGTGGGAGCTAAAATGAGCTAGACTCAACTAGGTTGAGCTGGATCTGAGCTGACTTGAGCTAGGGTGAGCTAAGATGAACTCTCTTGAGATGCCATTCAGCTGAGATTAGCTGAATGGAGTTGGGATGAGCTAACCCTAGTTCAAGTGAGCTAGGTTCCAGCTGTGGTGAGCTGGATCAAGCTGAGTTCTAGCTAGTCTAAGCTTCTCCTTCACCATTTGCCTTCTTGAGTGCTAGGGTTTTAGGGATCTGTATATCTGTTCATCCCTAACACTCACATAAACATATCAAAAAGATAATAAAAAATGCAATGCATGCCTAACCTAATTTATGCCTAAATGCAGCCCAAAAACCCATTTGCGGGGTGAAATCCTAGGAGCTAGGTTTGTTTTAATGCATAAGAATGATGATAAACTAGCGTTTATCAGCATCTAGGTTGATCGAGCCAAGGTGAATCTGAATTCCAAACTCCCTATGCCTAGCTCGTTTAAGGACATCAAATCCTTTCTGTGGCACGTCAGTTTTTACAGTCGATTCATTCCCGATTTCTCGAAAATCGTGTGCCCCCTGACTACTCTTCTCTCCACAGATGTCCCCTTCGAAATTACAGAGGAATACACTCATGCGTTTGAGATCCTACATGATCGACTTACCCAAGCACCTATCCTACAGTCCCCTGATTGGTCTCAATCCTTTGAGATCATGTTGGATGCATCTGATTATGTTATGGGTGCAGTACTTGGGCAAAAAATAGATGGGAAACCCATGGTCATCTACAATGGTAGCAAGACACTTGGCGAGGCTCAGCATAACTACACAGTTACTGAGAAAGAGCTACTAGCTGTAGTATTTGCCCTGGAAAAATTCAGATCGTATCTTTTGGGTTCCTGTGTTATCATATACTCAGATCACACTACAGTGAGGCACCTCCTCATGAAGAAGGATGTGAAACCTCGACTAATCCACTGGATCTTGCTATTGCAAGAATTCGATCTCGAGATTCGTGATAAAACAGGTAAGCAGAATGTGGAGCTGACCACTTATCCCGCCTTCCTTCAAACATTATTGACCCTTCTGGGCCCATCACAGAACACTTTCCTGATGAGCACCTCCTGACTATTAGTACGGGACTTTCTTGGTTTGCTGATTTGGTGAACTACTTGGCATCATGTCAGATCCCGCCTGATTGGTCGAAGGCTAAGAAGGATAAATTGTTTTTCGATGCCAAGTACTACATCTGGGAAGATCCGTACCTCTTCCACATTGGTGCTAATCAGATCATTAAATGGTGTGTCGCAGAAGTAGAAATTCAGGACATTTTGTCCTTCTGCCATGACCAGGTCTGCGGTGGACACTTTTCTGGACATAAAACCACAGCAAAAGTCCTCTAGTGTGGCTTTTACTGGCCCACTATTTTCAAGGATGCATACGATCACTGTATGGCATGCACTCGTTGCCAGACCTTGGGCAAGATGAGCTACTGTGATATGATGCCTTTACAGCCGATTCTTATATGTGAAATCTTCGATATCTGGGGGATTGATTTCATGGGACCCTTTCCTATCTCGGATGGCTTCGAGTACATTCTTCTCACTGTTGACTACGTGTCCAGATGGATCGAAGCCATCCTAACCCGAACCAACGATCATAAGGTAGTAATCAAATTCATTCATCAGAACATCTTTTCTAGGTTCGGTATCCCACATGCCATTATCTCTGATGGAAGGACCCATTTCATGAATGCTCAGTTCAGATCACTAATGAGCAAATACGGGGTGTCACACCGAATCTCTACTCCTTATCACCCCCAAACCAATGGTCTAGTTAAGCTATCCAATTGGGAGATCAAGAAAATCTTTCAGGTCATGGTACGACCTGATAGGAAAGATTGGCCATCCCAACTTTCGGAAGCCTTGTGGGCTTGTAGAACCGCCCACAAGACCCAATTAGGCATGTCTATCTTCAGATTGGTGTATGGGAAGGCATGTCACCTCCTCGTCAAATTGGAGCACAAAGCCTATTGGGTTGTACGGAAGTGTAATCTAGATCTTTCCAAGGTAGGAACCCACAGAAAGCTTCAAATGAGCGAGATCGATGAACTACGCAATGATGCGTACAAGAACTCATGAATTTACAAAGAGCGAGTTACGGCCTTTCACGACAAGCACATATCCAGAAAGATCTTTCACCCTGGTCAGAAAGTCCTACTCTTTGATGCGAAACTAAAACTCTTCCTAGGCAAACTCAGATCAAAATGGATTGGACCATATCTTAACTGACAGATTTTTGGAAATGGAGCCATTGAAATCAGTCAACCCAGCCTTGATTCTAAACATTTTGTTATGAATGGTCAACGACTTAAGCTGTTCATTGAACTCACCGATACAAACTTGGCTGAGGTATCTTTTGATCTCCATTCTCCCTGAGAATAATGCATCCGGCTGATGGCGTTAAACTCAGCGTTTAACGGGAGGCAACCCGTCATCTTTTTGAAAAACCCGAAACCCTTCTTGACACATCTCGTGCTGAACTCATATTGCACTTTAGGGTTCGTACATTAGAATAGCCGACTCCACCTCTGGTACCCGTACCAAAGCTTGAAATCATCTGCAACAATCATCCTAACCCATTCGCCCACCCGATAATTCTGTTCTAATCCCTAAACCTTAACTGCTTCATACCCTCCATTTACAATGAGGACATTGCAAAACTTAGGCATGGGGGGTGTTAAAGAGCAAACATACAAAAATTCACAATTCTGAAGGATTCTCGCAAAAAAATACATATTCCGAAAAACCAAAAAGATTAAAAAAATTAAAAAATGGAGAAGGAAGGAAATTTTGAGTGAATTAATTGCATACCATTCTTGAGAAGGAAAAGGGGAGTTGATATAAATGTTAAAAAGGAGCAACGATTTGAAATAAAAAGAGATTGTCATTAGTAAAAGATTAAGGAATCTACTTAGTTCTAGACTAAATCAAAAGAAAGAAATAAAAGAAATAAAAGTGCTAAGAGACAAAAGAGATAGGTATGAACGCTGATCTTTGGCCTCTTGGGCTTGTGTTTAGGCTTAAAAATTCAAGTATTCGTTAAGATCTGGATAGTCCTTAAGAGGTTAGGGAAAATGAGAAGCTTAAGTATTAGGTCTAAGGCTTAGGGATTATTCAGCCTCATTAATTAACCTCTGGTTTGAGGGACTCGGTAACCTAAGCACCCTAATCTACACACAGTCTGGTTTAGTACACTTAATTATCAAAATCACGCAAATGCGTTAATTCTGTTCTGAAAAGCTACCTAGATTAGGAGCGGCTGATCAACACAAGCTGATTTGGAAGAGTTTCCGACGCAGAGAGGCAGGAAATTCCCATCGAAGATGCGAAATAACATACCATCTCCTCGGTGCTTGTCTCCTAGGATATCTAAATATCCTACTAAGGGCATGCAAGTACCTTGTGCTGGTTCAGATGCCATGGGCAGCATTATCACGAAATGTCGATTGCTAGGGTCTGGATTTAGCAACAGAACGCCATGGGCGGGATTATCCCAAAATCTCGAAAGCCAAGGTTCTGGGGGTTGCCATGGGCAGTGCTATCTCAAAGCATCGATTACCAGGGACCCTGCGAGGATTGATGGTAGGAGCTAGGAATTCGATATAGACCGTGTTGTAAAGTCAATCCAAAGTTAGAAATAAAGAAAGAAAAAGAGAGAAAACTCTCCAAAGACAAAAAGAAAATCTTCTGTCTCCCTCTTACAAAAATGCACTGTAAACTGAATTGGGACTAAACATGTTTTAAGCACGAGTGCTTTAACCGCTGAGTTCAATGAACCTTAGGTTAGTTCCTGTGGGCCTTAGAAACCTTCGTCGCGGACTGAGGCTAGAGTTGGTCAGGTCTGAATCTTGGTTGGTACTTGAGTACCTCTAGGCCTACTATTGGTATTCTGAACTAATCTATAAAAGAAAGCATATAGTAGAAATCTGAGCATAAAAGGCATGGTCTAGAATTTAAGTTAATTCCATGAGATTTTACTAAGGGACTAGTAAAAGCTAGGCATGGGGGTATGATGGGAACACCATCATGAGCTATAACTAGCTCAGTTTGATCTGATTAAGTCAATAAAAGCTCCTACATATGATGAGTGGCTACTCATCATAGCTAAAAGGCCGAAATTAAGCTAGACACTAAGCAAAACAATATCAAATTAACATATAAAAAGGGTTAAGTGTGGGAATTAAAGAAAAGGCCTAAAACTTTTAATGTGTGTTAAAACCTCCTAATTAGGTCACAAAAATGAGATATTCTGAAAACTAAAGAACAAATGATGATCCATGCATCAATTGAACACATAAACAAGTTTGAAAAGATAAATCAGAAGTAAAATCAATGTCTTAAATGTTCAATTAAGCACATGTAAAAATTTGAAAGCAATTGGACATCATTTAGGCTTAGAAATAAATAGATTACAATTAGGTCCTTCATGCATTACATTTCTACCCTTCAAAACTCCTTCTTGGACCTTTTTGCAAGCCGCAGGGACCCTTCTGTATGACTGCAAGGCCCTTCCAGTTATAGTTCTTTTCACTTTTGGACCTGCACGCTATTCTTCTACCCCTTCGTTCAAGGGTCTTCCTGCAAGTTTTCCCTCATTTCAGAGAGAAGCCTGTGTTCTTCACGCGCACTGTAGCACGCGAAGAACACAGCCATTCTCGACCATCCATCGCACTTTTGATCTCGATCTGCGGCTGGATTCTATTGGAACCTTCGCGCGATTCGGTGCGTGCGTTCACCTCTCTTCCCAGATCACATCTGACGGTCAGATTTCCCTCTCGACTCGCCCCGCGCTCTACTCATCTCATCCTCACCGCCGGCCTAATTTTGATTAACCTCACCCTTGCGGTGATTCCAGTCACTGAGCTGCTATTTAAGCACCTCAGTGGTGTCGTGCGCAAGGGATCGCTCCCTCCTACATCTCTTAGCGATCAGTTCGTCCACTCCAGTCTCTCCTCCTCATCTAGACCCTGATTTCACAGCCACCGGCTGTGGAATCATCGCCTGCTCTCGACCCTCCTCGTCGCTAAGGACCTCGTAGCACCTGAGGACGACCCTGGAGTCTCACTAGCAGACTCTTCCCTCCGCTGGAGTCACCCTCCTCCTTTCTTCCTCCTTAGCCGCCGGCTAAGGACCCATAGGTCCCATTCTTCCTTTTAGTTTAGGTTTTTAATTCTGCACAAGTAGTGTTAGATTTAGTTTGCAGTAGTTTAGAATAGATTTAGTTTTAATTGTTAGTGTTTAATGTTAGCTGTAGTTAGATTAGTCTTAGGAGTAGAATTAGTATTAGATCCCCTCCCTCACCTCCTCTGATCAGTCCAGATCAGAGGGGAAGAATCATCTGTTCATTGTTCAATTTATCTCCCTCTTCATGTTTTGTTTTTCCATCATCCAAATTCTGATTCTTGTTTTTTTCTTTTTAACGACGAATTTTTCATCAATCACCCACACATCCTGACCCAATTTCAGATCTGATGGCACACTGCCTCAGATCTGAAAGTGGCGTCACAAGCACCATTTGGGGCTTCTCACTCACTCCATTTGTTTCACAAAAGCCCCTCTGTTTTAAATGGATTGCCTCAGTTTGTCAGAGCACTTTTGATTTGGATTTTAAAGGATTTTTACTCTCTGAAATGTTTTGACAGATCTGACAAATTGAAGGGATTTTTGGTTTTCATTGTAGGCAAGGATTCTGAGAAGCTCTCTGGTGACAGAGAGCCAATCAGAAGAGCCTTTCATGATTCTGTTTATACTTTGTTTTGAATGCATTCGCCAGCTTCCATTAAATTTCCTTAATGCATTCTTAGTCTCTTTTTGCTATTTCAGAACTGCCATACACTATTTGTGTTGATGATCATTTCTGTATGGTGATTCTCTAACCTAAGGAGTTTTCCATACTCCTTAAGGTTGCAAGAAACTGAGATTGTGTTTCTTTGGTTTTAATTGATCGAGCTAAGTCTTCCTTCATGCTGTCTATGGCATTAGGAAGACTAACTCAATGCCATTTGAATGTTGATCTGAAAGGATGCTTCTGATAGGGTTTTTCCTAATGAGTGTTTGAGCTGAATTTACATGAGATTTTCGTGAGATTTAAACCCCTTTCAGATTTGGATTTCAACTCTGTAAATTGTAGTTTGTTTTGAATTTTATCTTACTCCCAGTTACACAGCAATATGTTGCATCTAGCAGCTACATTCCCCTCTTCTCTAAACTCCCTTCTTCTCTAAATTTCCCTCTTCTCTGTAGAATACTTCCCCCCTCTTCAAGTGGACTAACTGCAGCAGCAGTTAGCCATTTGACAGTGGCTTAAGCCACTGCCACTGTAAACAACACATACTAAATACATTCTTCTTCTCTCCATCTCTTCTGACAGTAGCTGTGGCTGCTGTCTTAATTGAACACTAACACTCAATCAACTCTAATTCCCTAACTTTATACAAAAGCCTAATGACATAGACTTATTTTAAAACTGTAAATATACCTATTCATAGTATTATAACTATAGCATATCAGTTAGATACATAGTTATACTGTAAATATGTATAAAACCTGTACAGAAATTCATATACATATGTAATCTATGTAAAAATATGTATATATACTAATCTATTATGTATGTATTTACTGATTTATGTATATATGTATGTACAGATTTATATTTACTTATTTAGTAGCTAAGTTAATAAGTTAGAGCAATAATCAAGTAAATAAATCTATAAACTTGGGAATATATATATATATATATAAAGTAATTTAAGTTAGTCAAAGTATAATTATACCTAGTATAACTTACTGTAACTTAGTTTTAATTTTAAAACACCCAGAACTGCTATTTTAGCCTAAATAAAACATAAATAAATTCGTAAAAATACAATAAAAATATGTATTAAATATTTAAGTATGTAAATTAAAACTGTTTAAGGTCAATTAGACCATTTACTAATTATTTTATAAGTAATTAACTATTTAATCACCTAAATCAACCTGTATAATCAGCCTAGTTTAGCGAATTTATTTGTATAGTAAAAATATTTAAAATTCAAAATTAATTAATCATTTATGTAGTATTACGTAAATATTTTATTTACCATATTTTATTTTATTTTATTTAATAATTTATGGCCCCCAAATCGAGGGCCAAAAACGCGCACAGACGCAGCTGCGTCTGGTTTCCAGCGCACGATGTGGCGCTGGAATAGCGCCACATCGTGTGCTGCAAACCAAACGCAGCCATATAAATATAATTTATGTTATACCTTAAGCAGTCGTCATGGCGCAGGGCGCCCGAAACACCGCCTGTTATGTCTGGTCCGATTACCCGATGTGTGCTGAACTTCGATATGACTGTAGGGCCGGGGGCCCGAGCGTGTGAGCTTTGAGGCCGTTGGGCTGAGGCCTGACGCTGAGATTGAAAACGTAACTAAGCCATCTAATCTGAGATTAGGGCGCGCTTAGTAGAGGTCTGGTCCCACCCATAGGGTGCTGTGTATCCCTCGAAAAGCGCGCCCGCTAATTAAACACATTTTACACTAAGGACGTTAGCCTAACCCCGTCTCCACCGCAGCCTCTGAAATACCACACAGAAGAAAATGAAAGGACAGACGACTTAAAAAAAAGAGAGAACACAAGAGATAGCAAGAACAGAAAAGACTTACTGTACATACAGCAGTAGAATAAGTAATATACACATACGTATAAGTAAACCCACATAATTACTAACAGAATAAAACGACACTATAAATGTCGCTAAAGACCTCAGTTTGCTTCTTTAGGTTGTATATAGTGTTTTCTGAGATTTAGCGACGTTTATATCTGTCACTAAAACTGATATATATGTCACTATAAATAAATGACTAGTAAGTTAAGTTTTTACACTATGGTATCCTAATGTAGTATGAACTAACATATTAGTGTTAATAGTATAACTTGTAAATACATAGTTTAGAGTATAATAATAGATTGTTTGATGCTTGTTCATAGTTAGTATTTTTTGCAAGCACTTCTTAGTAACTAGGTAAATAAAACATTCATTCATTCTTTAAATGTAAAGTTTCTTTTTGAATAAGAAGACAATTTCAGAGATAATCAAAGAGTGAAAGAATTAAATTCAATAAATTGCCTCCCAGAGAACGACCTGGAACAAAACCAGTAAAAATTAGATAAATAAGCAAATGATAATAATGGTTGTAATGATTGGTACTCACCCATACTCACCACTATACGACATCATTAAGGTTATATTATACACCCTATACTACAACGACATGATCATAACAATAATCATCACTATCACCAACAACCATTTTCATCATCAACATATCCATCAGAAGGTCTTAAGGGCACAAAACATTGATTTGAAAAGAAGACAAGAATACAGGGTTATTTCTACAAATTTACCATTCTATCACAAAAACAAAATAACCACGGGTTCTCTTAGGGGTGGAACAAAGGTCAAATGCTCTTAAGAGTCTATTAAGGGGGTTAGAACAGACAGAAAAGGGTTTTCATGCATTACAGGAATTAATGAACATCTGAAACCCTAAAAATAGACCCGCTTAATCCATTGAGGTTATGGTCAAAATAAAATTTACCTAAACCATCTAAAAATCATGGAAAAATACTCTCTAGGGTTTGGTACCTGCAATTTGACCATTGGAACCCATATTGACCTAAAACAGATTCTCAGACAGACATTTGCCCTAATTTGGGTAATTATGCAAATTACCTAGGAAAATTAGGTTAAAACCAAAATCCAATTTCACCATTGGATTCCTTAGGTCTGAATTAGGTTTGTGAAGAAACTTGGGCCCAATCTGAGATTGTTTCAACCTAGTTTGCAATTTGGTCCAAGTCTAATTTCCTTTATTCCACATGGGTCCTTAGGTTTTGCATTTCTTATACAAAGGTCCCTATCTTTATCATCACTTTCTTCAAAAAGGTACCTGCTGGCATGAATCCTATTCCTACAACTCCAGAGACCTTAATATGGCATGTTCTCCTTGATTCCTTGACGAATCCCTCTTAGATTTGAAAGGGAAATTCGTCAAGGAATTCCCTTCATTTTGAGCCAAATCCTAAGCCCTAAAATCTTCCCAATCTCTCATGCAAACGCATGAGATATTTAGGTATATTTTCAATTTCTATCTCCGACGAGCTTTCCTAGCTTGGGAAGCTTGCTTCCCAAGCCCAAAACACCATCCAGAGGCCTATAAAAGGACCCCCTAGATTAGACCAATGATCCCAAGTTCGATTTTGGCCAGAAACTCCCCATAATTCCGCCTTCCTCTTCTGGTCGAAAGGCTCCTCGAGCTCTGACAACCTCCTCTGTCCTCATTCCTCGTCCGTTTGCAATACCAGTGATGGATTTGCCTCCCTCACCTTCCTCCGCGTCGTGCAATATCGGTCGACGTCCCTGTTAATGGGTCTCCTCTATAGTTCTATTATTTCGTCGTAGTATAGCATAGAGAAGTGGTTACCAGTTTAATATAATTTTTTACTCGGAAATAAAAAGAGTTCCCGAGGTCGAACTCAGGGAGCAAACTGTATTCTAGAAGTACAATGTTTCTATTACAAAAATAAGAGAGAGAGAGAGATTTGTCTTGTTGGCTTTTTCTTCTTCTCTTCTTTCTCTCGTCTTTGTCCTCTTCTTTTTCTTCTGTTCCTCAGTCTTCTTCTTTCTTTCTTTTGCTTCCAGGCTTTTCTTCTTTCTTCATGTTCTGCTTCTCTTTCCTTTCTCCTTCAGCTCTTTGTCTTCTTCTTTCTTTCTTCTCTGCCGAGTGTCTGCTCCTCTTTCCTTTTTCTTCTCTGCAGAGCGTCGTCTGATTTTTCAATCAGAAGACTTAAGTAGCATCCGCTACAGTGGTGCTTGGTGCTTCCCCTTCTTCTTCCTTCAGTCTTCTTCGTCGGCCTTCTTCTTCTCTGCGCCCGCTTTTCTTCCTCGGCCTTTTCTTCTTCAGAGCTTCTTCTTCTCTGCGGTCCTTCTTCTTCTCTGCCTCGGCTTGCAAAGAGCAAAACCTACCCCTTTCCCTCTACCCGCACGTCTCTCTCTCTCAGACTTCACTCATAGGATCGCTCTCCCAGAGCCGCCGGGTATTCGGGTTCGGGTCGCACCCGGGTCCAGGTGTACCGGTGTGAATGGTACGCGAGGAGTGCAGGTCGGTTAAACGGGTCGGGCCAGGTCCGCGGGGGGTGGTCGCGGACGAGGCCGGGTAATCAGGTGAGAGGGGACCTCACCCCGTGTGCTGAGGCGATAAACCTATAGCACTTTTTGCATTTATGCGGGTGTGTGGCTTCAGGATCTTCCGAGGTGGGACTAAATGTCCCACCCCAATTCGATGCCTGCAGCTGAGAAAGCTGCAGGCAATCGCGGCTTCTGTGAGGTCTTTTCTTCAGCTGAAGGCCTAGGCAGCTGCGTGGGGGCGAGGCGCGCGTCCTGGAGCGCAAGCTTGGACGAGGCGAAGCTGCAGCTGCAGGCGGAAGAAGCTTCACCTATTCGGCAATGGCGACGGAGGACGGGTAACCTATTCACAGAAATACGGCCTCTCGGCCCAGTCAGAAGGTGCAGGGAGCTTCGCCGGAGTGCGGCGAAGCTCGTGCGGGTGGTGGCGAGGCGTGGGGCGGCATGTAGGGGCTGCCCTAGGTCGGACTGTGGCCGGGGGAATGGGTTTGTTCGAGGGAGTGTTGTGGAGGTGAGGAGTGGCAGCGAAGGGGCGGAAGTGGTCCGGTGTGATGAGGCGGAGGTTCTGTGAGGGTCGGCGAGTCGTGTGGAGTGGCGGAATGATGGGAGCGACTCGCCGGAGGTTGGCCGGAGGTGGAGGAGGTGATGGTGGTCGTGTCGGTCGAGGGTTTAATCAAATGTAAAATAATGAGGAAAAGAAAGAAGGGGAGGTAGGGAGAAGTTCTGACCTAGTTGTAGAGTCGAAGGGGGCCGGAGTAGGGCGACAGTCGTATCGACTGTTGCCGGAGAAGAAGGTGCCCAGAGAGAGGGGGCGGCGGCGAGGAGAGAGCGGGAGAGCGCGCGCTGGGTACGGCGCGACACGGGAAGAGCGGGCGGAGGTGGCTCTACTGCTAGTATTGCGGCAGAGCGACGAGGAGGAGGAGGAAGAACCGCTGGAGCTGGAGGGCTTCTGCCGGAGTGGGAAGAGAGGAAGGAGGGGGGTGTTTCTCCGTCAGAACCGAGCTGGTGAGTTCGGCAGACGGGGGTGGCTTTTATAGAGGCAAAATCAGAGAGGAGGGCGGAGGGAGACGACGTGCCTCCCTCGCCGGAGGACGGCCATAGATGCAACCCATACCTTCCGTGCGTTCGCACGGAAGGTGTGGGCGATGGCAGAGATCGTGGAGGTGTCCTTGCGACAGCAGATGTCGTAGGGAACACCCCGTTCAATTGGCAGAGGGCCTCCCTCACCCTGCGCGGCGCCATGCCTCGCCGGAGCATGGCACTGCTTAGGGTTTTTCAGGGAGGACCCAAATGCAAAAAATGATGAAGACTTAGAGGCCAAAATGCGAGGGTTTCAAAAGTTGAGGGTCAAAAAGTAATGGATGAGGACCAAAATGCAAAGTCGGTCAAGGAGGTCTCTTCTTAGGCTCAAGTTTTTATGCATGACTAAATGGGACCTAAGGATTCTAATGGTGAATTTTATTTCTAGGTCAGACCTTGTTTGAGTGGCTAATTTATGTAAAAACCCAAATTAAATCATTAATTGGGCATGGTTCTCAATGTAGGTCAAAATGGGTTCCCAAGGCCAAATTGAATGTTCTAAACCCTAGAGATTATTTTTATATGAATTTTAGAGGGTTTATTCCATTTTTACTTTACCTCGAACCTCGTGAATTGAAGTGGATTTGTTTTAGGGTTACAGATTGTCATTTAATTCCTTGGAGTTGTTGTAGCCCTTATCGGATCAGATCATCCCACTTTCCTTCTTAGTAGGTTTGTTTGACCAGTGTTTGGATCCTGAATTACCCTGTTTGCAGATTGTGCTGGTAAAATTGCATTTTTACCCCTTATGACTTATTTTCTTCTTAAACTCAGAATTCTCTGAGTTAAGCCTTTCCTTGAGTTTTGTAGGAGATTTTATCCTCTGTATTAGGTCAAAATGAGCTACTTATGGCTCATGATGAGGTTCTCATCATACCCCCATGCCTAGCTTTTGCTAGTCCCTTAGCAAAAACTTAAGGTTTCAGCCTTTGTTCTAGACCATGAAGTCTTAATAGCTTCAGATAAGTGCTTTTTCATTTGAACTTAGATTAGGTTAGAATGCTGACCATAGGCCTAAAAGGTACTCTAGTACCAATCAAGATCCAGATCTGTCTAGCCTTAGCCTCAGTCCTTAGCAAAGGTTTTTAAGGCCTACAAGAACTAACCTAAGGTCTATTGGACTTTGTGGTTAAAGCACCCATGCTTGAAATAATTTTAGCCCTGGCTCAGTTCGCAGTGCGTTTTGTAAGAGAGATAGAAAATTTTTCTATTTGGAGAGTTTTCTCTCTCTTTTTCTTTTTAATTCTAGCTTAGGATTGGCTTTTCAACACGGTCTATATCAGATTCCTTGCTCCCATCATCAATCCTCAAGGGTTCCTGGCAATCGATGCTTCGAGATAGCACCGCCCATGGCAACCCCCGGAACCCTGGCTATTGAGATTTCGAGATAATCCCATCCATGGTGTTCCGTGGCCGAATCCAGACCCTGGCAATTGACACTTCGTGATAATGCCATCCATGGAATCTGAACCAGCAGAGTACTTACATGCCCCCAGTAGGATATGTAAATATCCTAAGAGACAAGCACCGAGGAGATGATATTTTGTTACGCATCTTCGAGGGGATTTCCCGCCTCTCCGCGCTGGGAACTCGTCCAAATCAACTTGTGTTGATCGGCTGCTCCTACTCTAGGTGTACTTTTCAGAATTTTGTGACGCTTCTGCGTGATTTTGATTTTTATGCTTACTGAACCAGGCTGTGTGTAAGGTTAGGGTGCTTAGGTTACTGAGTCCCGTAGACCAAAAGTTAGTTAATGAGGTCAAATACTCCCTAAGCCTTAGACCTAATACTTCAGCTTTTCATTTTCCTCAACCTCTTGAGGAGTGTCCAGATCTTAATGGGTACTAAGAGTCTATCCAAGAATGCCTAAGGTTTGCGTTCTTACTAATCCCATTGTGCACTTTTCAGTTCTTTTCTTGAATGAGGTCTAGAACTTAGGTTAATTCCTTAGTTTCTTACTAATGACTATCACTCTTTCTCACATTTTTGTGCTCCTTTTTCATTTTGTTTCTTTTTCTCCTCCACAAAATTTCTTTCTCCTCTTATTCTTTTTCGATTTTTTTTTTAATTTTTATGGTGTTTTTGGCATATGTGAATTTTTTGTTTAAAAACCTCTTCTTACAAGTTTTGCACTTTTATGCCCCCCCATGCCTAAGGTTTGCAATGTCCTCATTGTGACTTAGGGGGTTTTTTATTTACTTAGTTCATTCCTTAAGACAGAAATTTGGATGAGTGAATGGGTCGGGATGAATTTTGCGGACGATTTCTAATCCCAGATGCAAGCATCTGAGGTGGGGTCGGCTGTCTACAAGGGTGAACGTTAAGTGCACAAAAGTGTGAAAAGGTTTTGGATTTTTAGGAAAATGACAGGTTGCCTCCCGTTAAGCGTTGAGTTTTACGCCATCGGCTGGGCGCAATAAGCTCAAGGGGAATGGAGGATATAAGATGATTCAGCCAAATTAGTAGAAGTCACATCAATGAACGGCTTGAGTCTCTGACCGTTCATGATGAAAGGTTCGGAATCGTGGCTAAGCGGACTGATTTCGATAGCTCCATTTCCAAAAACCTATCGGACTAAATATGGTCTGACCGACTTGGATCGCAACTTTCCCGGGAAAAGTTTGAGTCGGGCATCAAAGAGTAGGACCTTCTGACCATGATGAAAGATTTTTTTGAGATATGCTTGTCATGGAAGGCTTTAACCCGCTCCTTGTAGATTTGCGAGTTCTCATACGCGTCTAGGCGTAATTCATCGATCTCGCTGATTTGAAGTTTTCTGTAGGTTCCAGCCTTCGAAAAATCTAGATTACAGTTCCGTACTGCCCAATAGGCTTTATGCTCCAGTTCTACGAGAAGGTGACACGCCTTCCCATACACCAGTCTAAAGGGAGACATGCCTAATTGGTTTTGTGGGCGGTCCTATAGGCCCACAATGCTTCTGGAAGTCGGGACGACCAGTCCTTCCTGTCAGGTCGAACAGTGACTTGCAGGATTTTCTTGATCTCCCGATTTGACAGCTCAGCTAGACCATTAGTTTGGGGGTGGTAAGGAGTAGAGATTCGGTGAGACATCCCGTATTTGGTCATCAGTGACCTAAACTGAGCGTTTGTGAAATGGGTCCCCCCATCAGAGATTATAGCACGAGGAATCCCGAACCTTGAGAAAATGTTTTGAGGAATGAATTTGAGAACAATTTTGTGATCACAGGTTCGGGTTGGTATGTCTTCGATCCATTTGGACACGTAGTCCACAGCCAGCAGAATGTATTCGAAATCATCCGAAACAGGAAAGGGGCCCATAAAATCAATCCCCCAAACATCAAAGATTTCGCATACGAGAATCGGCTGCATAGGCATCATGTCGCGATGGCTCATGTTGCCCAAAGTTTGGCAACGACTACATGCCTTGCAGTGACTGTATGCGTCTTTGAACAATGTGGGCCAGTAAAAGCCGCACTGGAGGACTTTTGATGCGATTTTATGCCCAGAGAAATGGCCACCGCATGCCTGGTCATGACAGAAAGAGAGGATATTGTTGAATTCCTCTTCCGGGACACATCTCCTGATGATTTGATCAGCACCTATGCGGAGGAGGTACGGGTCTTCCCAAATGTAATACTTGGCATCAGAGCGCAATTTGTCTTTCTTGGCCTTCGGCCAATCAGACGGGATCTGATGAGATGCCAAGTAATTTACTATATTAGCAAACCATGGAAGAATAGTACCAATAGTCAGCAGGTGCTCATCGGGAAAATGCTCTGTGATGGGTCCGGAAGGGTCAATTATTTCAGAAGGAAGACGGGATAAGTGATCAGCTACCACATTTTGCTTTCCCGCTTTGTCGCGAATCTCAAGGTCAAATTCTTGCAACAGTAAGATCCATTGGATTAATCGAGGTTTCGCGTCCTTCTTTGCAAGGAGATGCCTCACAGCTGTGTGATCCGAGTATATGATGACACGGGAACCCAGAAGGTATGATCTAAATTTTTCTAGGGCAAATACTACAGCTAGCAGCTCTTTCTCAGTAACTGTATAGTTACGCTGAGCCTCATCCAGTGTTTTGCTGGCATAGTAAATGACCACAGGTTTCCCGTCAATTTTCTGCCCCAAAACCGCTCCTACAGCGAAGTCAGATGCATCGCACATGATCTCAAAGGGTTGAGACCAATCAGGGGACTGTAGGATCGGGGCTTGGGTAACTCGGGCACGTAGGATCTCAAATGCTTGAGTGTATTCCTTGGAAATTTCGAAAGGTACATCCTTGGAGAGAAGAGTGGTCAGGGGGCGCGCAATTTTTGAAAAATCAGGGATAAATCGACGGTAAAAATTGACGTGCCCCAAAAAAGATCGGATGTCCTTGATCGAGCTAGGCATAGGAAGGCGAGAGATCATATCAACCTTAGCTCGATCCACTTGGATGCCTATTTTCGAAATTAAGTGTCCCAGGACAATTCCCTCAGGCACCATGAAATGGCTCTTTTCCCAGGAAAGAACCAAATTCACATCGATGCACCGCCTGAGTATCTGGACCAAGTGTTGGAGGCAATCGTCGAATGATGCTCCAAAAACTGAAAAGTCATCCATGAAGACTTCCAGATAATCACCTACCATATCTGAGAATATGGCAAGCATGCACCGCTGAAAAGTAGCGGGTGCATTGCAAAGACCGAAAGGCATCCTTCGGAAAGCGTATGTTCCGAAGGGGCAGGTGAACGTGGTCTTTTCTTGGTCCTCAGGATGAATTGCCACTTGGTTGTAACCGGAGTACCCGTCAAGAAAGCAGAAGAACCTATTTCCCGCTAGTTTCTCGAGAATCTGATCAATGAAAGGCAGTGGGAAATGATCCTTCTTCGTGGAGGAATTGAGTCGACGGTAATCTATACAGACTCTCCACGCATTGGCTAATCGGGTAGGAATGATTTCTCCGGTCTCAGTTGTTATAGTGGTGAGTCCTGCCTTCTTGGGCACGACCTGAATTGGGCTCACCCAACGACTATCGGAGATCAGGTAGATGATCCCGGCATCTAACCACTTGATGATCTCCTTTTTCACGACCTCCTGCAGATTGGGGTTCAAGCGTCTCTGCATTTCACGAGAAGGCCGTGCGCCCTCTTTTGAATAGATATGATGAGTACAATAAGAGGGACTTATTCCAGTCAAATCATCGAGAGTCCACCCGATGGGTCTGCGATGTTGCTGGAGGACAGCAATCAGACGGGATTCCTGTTCAGAATTGAGGTTGGAATTGATAATCACAGGAAGGGTCTGATTAGAACCCAAAAAGATGTATTTCAAGTGAGCAGGAAGGGGCTTCAGTTCGAGGATGGGGTTATCAGTAGCAGCGGGTGGTTCAGTATAGACGTGAGGTTCAAGGGTAGGAGTTACTGGGTTGTTCATATCTGGATTCGACTCAGTTTGCGGGTCAAGATCTTTCTGCGGTTGATGAGGTATAATTAGGTTATTCTGGAAGTGTGTTTCATCAACCAAAGCCCTAATGTCACAAATTTGTTTGATGACACCGCAATTGATTCCTTGTTGGGCCTTAAATATATCAATTTTTAGGGTTTGATTCCCAAATTTGAGCTCTATTTGGCCCTCCTCACAGCTAATGTTAGCTCTAGCAGTAGCCAAGAAAGGTCTCCCTAAAATGATTGGTGTATCCCTAGGGTTCTCAAGTGCATCCATGTCTAAGACTATAAAGTCCACAGGAAAGTAGAAATCCCGCACTCTCACAATAACATCCTCGAGAATCCCTTTTGGTGACTTTATAGATCGATCTGCTAATTGTAATGTCACCTCAGTTGGTTTCAGCTCAGATTCTTCTAGATGGTTAAGTAAGGATGTGGGTATTAGATTTATGGAAGCACCCAAGTCTAGCAATGCTCTATCAAATTGTGTATCACCTATCTTGCAGGAAATCAGGGGAGTACCAGGATCTTTAGCCTTGGGTGGGAGTCTGCTTAGGATTACAGAGCTGGCTTGCTCTGACAGAACAATTGGACTCCCACTCATGGTTCGCGGCTTACGCTGGGGTGTACACACATTCTTTAAGAATAGTGCATAAGCCGGTACGTGGTGGATTGCATCAATCAAGGGGATGTTTATGTGGACCTACTCAAAGAGCTTGACCAGGTCCTCCTCAGGTGCCACGGGCTTGGTTATTCTCTTTCCTTTGGTTAAGGCTTCGGGAAATGGGACCTTGGTTGGTTCTTCTAGGATAGGTCCGGGTTCTTGATTTGGGACAGTGGTATCTTGGATAACTATCCTAGGGTCTTGGTTATCAGGCTTGGAGTGGTTCGGATAATGCAGGTCTTGAGTTGTTTTACCACTACGTGTTGTTACAGAATTTAATCCGGCCTGATTTTGGTTTGGGTTTGGTAAGAGGGGTGGCTACTGCTGAAATCCCGCATAAGATGTCGAAGCTTCCATCCTGTCTGGCGATGGAGCAGTAGGGGCTTGATAAATCCATTGTGCGTGGCCTAAATTTGGATTCATAATGCACTTCTGGGTCGGCACGTTATTCGGGTTAAGAAGAGGTTGGGAAGGAAGTGTGCCTGGCTGGCGAGAATTTGCCAACTGGGCCAGTTGAGTTCTAACCTCGGTAAGTTCGCCCTTGTGTTGTTTTTAAACAGCCGCATTCGTTCTTTGAATGTCAGCCAAAGTCTGAAGGATAAGGGACATTTGATCTTGATTTGGCCCTGATGGATAAGTAGGGTTGGGCCGAGGCTGAGGCAGCTGGTAATGACAAGGGGGCTGTGGGCGGGACTGAAAGGGTGGTCTTTGGGTTTGGGAATTTCCTGCCCACTGAAAATTGGGATGGTTTCACCATCCAGGGTTGTAGGTGTTGGAGAATGGGTCGTTCTGGATGGCGTTGAGATCCTCGCAGGTCTGAGGAACCTCTAGAGAATCAGAGAAAAAGGGAATGGAATTCCCTGGGCTGGTGTAGAAAGGATCGGATGATCCTCCGATCCGAGAATCAGATGGAGATGGATATGGATCCATCCTAGGGGAAGATCGGTGGAGAATGTTTTGCACAGTCTCCTGTGTGGAAGGAGGTTGTGTAAAGGAGTTACGCGCAGAGGTGGCTCGCTGCAAGTGCTGAGTCAGCTCATCCACCTTCTTCTCAATGATTGAGACCTTGTCCAATCGACTGGCCATTAATTCCAGGTCGACTGATGCGGACAGGCCCTGCGTCTCATGTGTTCCCCTAAGATTCATCGAAGCGCGGGTATTCGTCTTGTCGAATAATCCCATGGAGTCATTGTTGATGGAGTTCTCGCACATGTTTTCGAGAATCTCTCACACAGTTTCTTCATGTTGACCCACGATATTTCCTCCGCAAGTTGCATTGACGAAAAGATGGATGTCCTCACGGAGTCCCTGGTAAAAAGATTGGACCTGTTCCCATTTAGGAACTCCGTGATGGGGGCACTTTCTCATGAGATCCTGAAAATGATCCCATGCCTCATGGAGAGGTTCCCCTGATTGTTGAGTGAAGTGAGTAATCTGATGGCGCAAGGCGTTGGTCCGACCAACGGGAAAGAACTTTTTCAAAAACTCGAACTGAAGTTCTTCCCAAGTGTTGATCGGCCGGGTTTGAGTTTGATACCAGTGGGCGGCCTTGTCCATAAGAGAAAAGGAGAACATCTTCATGAGAAGAATATACCGATTTTGCGCATCTGACCCAAAAGTTTGGGCCAGATGCTTTAGCTGTTTGATGTGCTGGAAGGGATCTTCAGAATTAAGCCCATGGAATTTAGGTATAGCATGAATCATGTTGGGCTTCAATTCGGAATCAGGTCCTCCAGTCGGGATTCTGACTCGAGGCTCAATGGCCACTGCAGCAGGATTGTAATGGTCCCGCATCATAGGACGTTGCGGTGGGTGCACAAAGTTTTGGAAGAGGTCATTGAGTCGCTGGAGCTGATGCTCCAGATTGTTTTCTTCCTCAACTGGCTGAGCCATGATGGGGGAAGAAGAAGAGCTTGGTTCTGAATCAGAAGAGAGAATAATGTGGTGGGGTTGCTGCACAAACACGGGCGTCGAGGCTTGGCCTTGACGAGAGTGAATTTCTAAAGGAGGTCTTAAGGGTGGTCTTAAGGACCTCCTACCGTACATGCACTGTTGGAATAGATGAGTTTAGAAGGTGCTGGACCCAATCGAGACACCCAAAAATTGTTGGGTGACTATAGAGGTGCGGGGCAGATGGACCCCTTGATCAAAAAGATCGTCCACCTGAGAATTACCTAGGCAGCCAGAGAGGGTGAGTCCCGCAAAGACCCCTACACGGTAGAGCGTCCCCACGGGTTACAGGGTTTCCCCCACCCGACCTCTCTTGTCACTACGGTTCCAGGTAGACCAGAATGGGGACCTTGACCTCTTAAGTCTACCAATTTTACTTTAAGATCAAGGTGCTTAAGGTTCCACTTGAACTCTTAGGTATTTTAAGTGAAAAAGTGACCTAATTTTAAGGTTGGTTGACCCAAGGGGTCAACTTCACCTCTTGTTCCTTTGAGAGCTTTTTGGGTCCTTTTTTAAGATTCAAATGGATTTAAGAGCCTGATTTGCTTAGGGTTCCTTTTGTATAGATCTTTTCAAACAAGGTTTAGGTACACCTATTTTTGGGAAGATCTTTTCTTTGTTAATAGAAGGTGTGTCTCTAAAAACCCTAGCTTTTCAATCCTTGAGTTGGCTCTAGTTGGTCCATTTTAGTTGCCTCAAAAATGTAGTATCTAGGGCTCAATCAAGAAGGTTTTAGCCCTAGTTACCTTAGTTGGATGGATAGTTAAAATGTGTTGAAATGAAAAATTTAGGCAACTTCGAGGAATTACTATGTATGATGTAGGTAGCCCTAAGTTGATTTTTCTTTTTGTTCTTTTTAGATTTTAAGGGAGTTAAGAAAGGGCTGATGAAGATTACCTGTTTTGTTGGAGTGTTTGTTGTGCGGCTGCTCTTCTCATTTTTACCTGCACATAAGAGAGAGAAAAAGATTAGCAATCTCTTAAAAGAAATTCAAAGCTTCTAGAATAGCCGTTGCACCCCGGCAACGGTGCCAAAAACTGTTAACGGGTCTCCTCTATAGTTCTATTATTTTGTCGTAGTATAGCGTAGAGAAGTGGTTACCAGTTTAATACAATTTGTTACTTGGAAATAAAAAGAGTTCCCGAGGTCGAACTCAGGGAGCAAACTGTATTCTAGAAGTACAATGTTTCTATTACAAAAATAAGAGAGTGAGAGAGAGATTTGTCTTGTTGGCTTTTTCTTCTTCTCTTCTTTCTCTCGTCTTCGTCGTCTTCTTTTTCTTCTGTTCCTCAGTCTTCTTCTTTCTTTCTTTTGCTTCCAGGCTTTTCTTCTTTCTTCGTGTTCTGCTTCTCTTTCCTTTCTCCTTCAGCTCTTTGTCTTCTTTCTTTCTTCTCTGCCGAGCGTCTGCTCCTCTTTCCTTTTTCTTCTCTGCAGAGCGTCGTCTGATTTTTCAATCAGACGACTTAAGTAGCATCCGCTACAGTGGTGATTGGTGCTTCCCCTTCTTCCTTCAGTCTTCTTCGTCAGCCTTCTTCTTCTCTGCGCCCGCTTTTCTTCCTCGGCCTTTTCTTTTTCAGAGCTTCTTCTTCTCTGTGGTCCTTCTTCTTCTCTGCCTCGGCCTGCACAGAGCAAAACCTACCCCTTTCCCTCTACCCGCACGTCTCTCTCTCTCAGACTTCACTCATTGGATCGCTCTCCCAGAGCCGCCAGGTATTCGGGTTCGGGTCGTGCCCGGGTCCATGCGTACCGGCGTGAATGGTACGCGAGGAGTGCAGGTTGGTTAAACGGGTCGGGCCAGGTCCGCGGGGGGTGGTCGCGGACGAGGTCGGGTAATCGAGTGAGAGGGGACCTCACCTCGTGTGCTGAGGCGATAAGCCTATAGAACTTTTTGAATTTATGCGGGTGCGCGGCTTCAGGATCTTCCGAGGTGGGACTAAATGTCCCACCCCAATTTGACGCCTACAGCTGAGAAAGCTGCAGGCAATCGTGGCTTCTGCGAGGTCTTTTCTTCAGCTGAAGGCCTGGGCAGCTGCGTGGGGGCAAGGCACGCGTCCTGGAGCGCAAGCTTGGATGAGGCGAAGCTACTACTGCAGGCGGAAGAAGCTTCACCTGTTCGGCAATGGCGGCGGAGGACGGGTAACCTGTTCACAGAAATACGGCCTCTCGGCCCAGTTAGAAGGTGCAGGGAGCTTCGCCGGAGTGCGGCGAAGCTCGTGCGGGTGGTGGCGAGGCGTGGGGCGGCGTGTAGGGGCTACCCTAGGTCGGACTGTGGTCGGGGGAATGGGTTTGTTCGAGGGAGTGTTGTGGAGGTGAGGAGTGGCAGCGAAGGGGCGAAAGTGGTTCGGTGTGATGAGGCGGAGGTTCTGTGAGGGTCAGCGAGTCGTGTGGAGTGGCGGAATGATGGGAGCGACTCGCCGGAGGTTGGCCGGAGGTGGAGGAGGTGATGGTGGTCGGGTCGGTCGAGGGTTTAATCAAATGTAAAATAATGAGGAAAAGAAAGAAGGGGAGGTAGGGAGAAGTTATGACCTAGTTGTAGAGTCGAAGGGGGCCGGAGTAGGGCGACAGTCGTATTGACTGTTGCCGGAGAAGAAGGTGCCCAGAGAGAGGGGGCGGCGGCGAGGAGAGAGCGGTAGAGCGCGCGCTGGGTACGGCGCGACGCAGGAAGAGTGGGCGGAGGTGGCTCTGCTGCTAGTATTGCGGCAGAGCGACGAGGAGGAGGAAGAACCGCCAGAGCTGGAGGGCTTCTGCCGGAGTGGGAAGAGAGGAAGGAGGGGGGTGTTTCTCCGTCAGAACCGAGCTGGTGAGTTCGGTAGACGGGGGTGGCTTTTATAGAGGCAAAATCAGAGAGGAGGGTGGAGGGAGACGACTTGCCTCCCTCGCCGGAGGACGGATGGAGATGCAACCCATACCTTCCGTGCGTTCGCATGGAAGGTGTGGGTGATTGCAGAGATCGTGGAGGTGTCCCTGCGACAGTAGACGTCGCAGGGAACACCCTGTTCAACTGGCAGAGGGCCTCCCTCACCCTGCGCGGCGCCATGCCTCGTCGGAGCATGGCGCTACTCAGGGTTTTTTAGGGAGGACCCAAATGCAAAAAATGATGAAGACTTAGGGGCCAAAATGCGAGGGTTTCAAAAGTTGAGGGTCAAAAAGTAATGGATGAGGACCAAAATGCAAAGTCCGTAAAGAAGGTCTCTTCTTAGGCTCAAGTTTTTATGCATGACTAAATGGGACCTAAGGATTCTAATGGTGAATTTTATTTCTAGGTCAGACCTTGTTTGACCAGCCAATTTACGTAAAAACCCAAATTAAATCATTAATTGGGCATGGTTCTCAATGTAGGTCAAAATGGATTCCCAAGGCCAAATTGAAGGTTCTAAACCCTAGAGATTATTTTTCTATGAATTTTAGAGGGTTTATTCTATTTTTACTTTGCCTCGAACCTCGTGAATTGAAGTGAGTTTGTTTTAGGGTTACAGATTGTCATTTAATTCCTTGGAGTTGCTGTAGCCCTTATCAGATCAGATCATCCCACTTTCCTTCTTATTAGGTTTGTTTGACCAGTGTTTGGACCCTGAATTACCCTGTTTGCAGATTATGCTGGTAAAATTGCATTTTTACCCCTTATGACTTATTTTCTTCTTAAACTCAGAATTCTCTGAGTTAAGCCTTTCCTTGAGTTATGTAGGAGCTTTTATCCTCTGTATTAGGTAAAAATGAGATAGTTATGGCTCATGATGAGGTTCTCATCAGTCCCTATCTCCTTCGTCCTCGCCGTCCAACCCCCACCGGAGTCACCTTTGTCTCCGACACCGACCATACCGTAACCAGTGCCAACTCTAATCCTTGTCTTCTGGTACCTATCTCTATTGACTCCTCAGCTTCTCCATGTCACGACAGCACCTCCAACACTTTATTTCAACTACCGCTACACATCTAACCACCTTCACCTTCCTCCGCTTCGACCAGACCTCCAACGAGGCTCCCTACTCATTCCACTACTCCAAATGCCTCACCGACCACCTCACAACCTTCACCACACCACCCTCTACAAAACCCCCATCCTATTTCGCCCTATTACACACCTAGTCGCTACACCAAATAGACCCATCATCGTGCACCAACTTCGTCACCATCCGACGACCTCAGCCACTACCACTCCATGTTGCACCCACCACCACATTCGTCGTCTCACGGTGTTCCTGCCGAATGTTTCTGACAGGGCCAAAAGCCCGTTCTTGTGTTTTTAGGTAGCAAGTCCTCCGCTGCCATTACTGTAGCTTCGAGTGAACCTTGAAGCTTGCTCTAGCACCTGCAAGCCCCAAGTGAAGTCCCAGGTGCATTGCAATCCCTCCAGGAACATAACCCAAGGACCAATTTGGTCCTTTGACTGGGCCTTTGACAGGAATTAGACTGAGTAACTGCTGCTGCATTGTGCGAGGAAGGAGTGGGAACATAGTCCCACATCGGTCGCTGACAGACGTGCAACACATAATAGGTTGAGTTTTTGTCATAGGCTATTTTCCTCAACTGACACAAGGGGTGAGGTTCCCGCACCCATACCTGCACCTTGCTCGTGACAGTCACCCACGGGCCTAGTGCAGACTCGACCTGCCTAAGCCCTGTTCACACCTTGACTACGATATCACGCCTACAACCCTGGTCCCAGGTACGCTTTAACCTGAATCAGATTACCTGAGGCTCTGGGAAAGCAGATCCCTAAGAGAGAGAGAGAGGGCACGTGAGCGTAGGGGGGCTTTGCTCTGTGGTTCAACGGCTGACACTTAGCCATTTAAGGAATCTTCCCCCCTTATGCGTGAAGAGAAAGAAGAAGAAGAAGAAGAAGCCACAGAAAAGGGGAATAAGAGAAGAAGGAGAAGAAGGCACAGACGAAGGGCTGAAGCAACCGGCAGAAAGGCACTGTAGCAGTGAGCAGGTTAAGCCATCTGATTGGTTGAGCAGATGTCTGAATTGCACTGTGCACTTATCCTACGTGGCTTTAGATTGATTATTACTGTTGAAATATTTGATATAATTGTGAGGGGTAATTGATGATTCAAATCACCACTTTATCCCATTCTTTTTGCACTATTTTGACATATGCTTTCATTCCTATATTATTACTACTTGGAATTTTGTTATAAATTGCTCATATATTTGTGTTGAATTGCAATCTTGAGAATCATCTTTGCTAATTGCTCCCTGTGTTCGACCTTGGACTTCTATTGGAATAATAAAAATCTATTTGCTTTCAAGCGATTTCGACCTACACTACGACGCAACTTTTATAACCTTAATTTTGCTTGTTAACAGTCCTTGTGTCAATTCAAAATCAAAATTTTAGAATAACATTTTAAGTTGCTAGATTATTAAGCACTATTTAATTTTTAGGTGGCAATTACCTAAGCTTAGAAATGGATTTAAGCTTACCATTGTCTCTCCTGCTACTTCAGTGTTGAGCTTTGTGTAGTTTGTGCAGTTTTCTAAGGTGGTGAATATGGCTATATCCATAGCCTCCTCATGCAAGTGTTGTGTTGAGGGATGATAGCCTGCTGTCAACTCATAAAATTCTTCTATTTTCTCATTCTTGATTTGTCCAACTTGATCAATGCAAGAGATTGGAACAGTGCTACAATTGGGATTTTCATCTATTTTTCTCATATTTTTGATATCATTAATAAGTTTGCTTGAGATGCATTCCTATTCACGAACTTCACATTTCTTAGAGTTTTTGTTTCCTGCGACTTGAGGTTCTTTTTCACTTTTTTTACCTAACTTAAAATATTTTTGCTCTTTTAATTGTTTTTGCACTGAGTCTTTGCAAACATCAGAGAACATGGCATTTGGGTTTGGGTTAGCTATCTGTGTGCTCTTGCTCCTTATAAACTCTTCGTGCCATTGTGTGCCTATGGGAGGCATTGAACTTTTCTTGTTGATAATTTCTTGCTTGTAAGCTAGCAGTATCTTTGGGCTTATTTCCTTGGTTAATTTTTGTGAACCCTTCACGAAGGAATTGCTTGTCTGAGTTTTGTGTTTCTCTATTCTAAAAGTTGCTTTATCTTTTTCATTCCTGGAATTATATTGATGTTGTATCATCTTAAACTTGGCAATCTCAACAGCATTTGATTGGGAATTTTGTATCACTGTATTAATCTTTGGAGTCACCTAATCATCAGGTAGTTGTGCCCTCTTTTTTCCAAAACATTCAATGTTTTTCATTTCTCCATTGATTATTCCACACGGTATTTTTGGTAACCCTCGTGGTCCATGCTTTCCAAATAACATTTTGTCATCCTTAGAAATGTGATTTACATTCTTATTTTCTTTATGTGGTTCCATATGTGACTGGTCTCCACTCTTACAAATTTCCTTGATAGATAATCCTTCTTTGATTTTAGTCTTTTGACAATCATTGTTTATGACCATCCTGCCATTTTTGACCTAGTTTTTCTTTGTAGATCTAAATGATGGAGTTTGCCTTACTCCATTCTCTGGCATTTTTACTTTTTTATTTCCAAGTGCCAGAGATGTAGGGGGAGAAATAGACAGAAGTTGTCTCTTGCTTGTGTGTATGCCCCATTCATTTCTCCCCTAGCATCTGACATGATAATTTCTCTAAATGTAATTTTGATGTCTAATTTATATTTATTCTCATATGACCCATTTAGATTCCATGTAATCCCATTGCCCCCCTCCCCATCCTGCCAAAAACTGAAAGAAAAATTACATATATATTGTCTTCCATGTCATATTTAGGATTTTTTATTTTTTTGAGAGAAGCTGGATATTAATATTGAAGCTCTCTTTGTTCTATGATGATTTTATATTTATGTAGAAGTAAATGGTAAAATTATCATTTCTTTTCAAGAGTTGTAACATCATGTTTAATGATTTGCAATTATGCATTACCTCAAGTTGATCAATGATGAGAACCTCATCATGAGCCATAACTAGCTCATTTTGACCTAATACAGAGAATAAAAGCTCCTATATAACTCAAGGAAAGGCTTAATGATGAGAGCCTCATCATGAGCCATAACTAGCTCATTTTGACCTAATAAAGAAGATAAAAGCTCCTACATAACCTAGAAGAAGGCTTAACTGAAGGAACAAGTGCTCTGAGAAGAAAACATGAAATAAAGGTTAAAACTGCAATTTTACCATTGCAGTACATAAACGGGATTTCTCAGAAGCAAAACATAGGTCAAATAGTCCAAAGTGGGTTGAATTAATCAGAAATGGGTTTATGTGCAATCTAAGAATTAAATGACACTTGGTAACCCTAAAACAGACCCGCTTAAATTAACAAGGTTCCAGTCAGAATAAAAATCAAGCAAACCCTCTAAAAATCATAGAAAAACATCCTCTGGGGTTTAGAACACTTAATTTGGCCTTTGGAACCTAGTTTGACCTAGATTAGGGTCTTAGCTCTTCAATTAACCTAATTTGGGTTTTTACGCAAAATGTCCAGTCAAAAGAGGTCAAACCTAAAATCCAACTTCACCATTGGATTCTTTAGGGCCAAATTAGGTTTGTACCAAAATTTGGACCTAAGGGGAGGTCATCTTGACCTACTTTGCAAGTTAGTACACCCAAATCACAAAGAGGTCCCTATCTTTTGAATATCCTTGCAGAGAGCCCCCTAGGTTCCTCGCCTTCTTTGCAAACCGGTCCCGCCGCCATTGCTAGGGCAGAACCGAGCTCCGACGAAGTTTCGAGAGAGATGGCTCTCTAATTCCTCAGAGATTCTCTCCCAGAAATGGAAGGGAGATTCTCTGAGGAATTCCCTTCCTTCTAAAGCCAATCAAATTCGCTGGCGTGAACCCAATCTCTCGTGCGAACGCACGAGAGATGTGGGTATCTTTCTTCCTTCCAACTCCGGCGAACCGGCTGACCTAATTGCGCGTCTTTCACGCTCTGATAGGAGCGGCCAGCACCTATAAAACACCCCTCGGACCCGTCCACTCATCTTAAGCTTGATTTTGACGGAGATCCCCTCCAAATTTCTTCTCTCCCATCTCCGGCCAAACGACCCACAAGCTCCGGCGACCGCTTTCCCTCCTTCTCGTCACTCTGCTGCCATACCAGCAGCAGAGTCCTCTCCGCCTCTTCCTCCCGCGGCGCGCTGTACCCTGCGCGCAAGCTCCTGACCTCATCTTCGTCGCCGCTTCCTCCCCCAGGGTCTTTCTTCCCCGACGACGGCAGTCACGAGCCGTCCTCTCCACTGCCTCCCTTCACTCCAGACAACCCCAGATACGTTCTCCATCCTCTCCTCTCTCTTTTCCCCCTGTTATCTCCCTTGATCGACCCTCGACAGACGCTAACCACCTCCATCGTCTTCGCCTCCAACCGCACTCCGGCGAGCCGCCCACACCACTCCAGCCCTCCACACGGCTCGCCAACCACCTCGAAAGCTCCGCCTCACCTCCAGGAACACACTCCACCCTCCCACTGCCACTCCAGCCCTCCACAACCACCCCCCGACCAACCCACCATCTCCGGCCACAGGTTGACCTAGGCACGCACGCCTAGGCCGACCTGTGGCCTGCTGCACTGCCCACCGCCTTCGCCGTGCCACGGCGAAGGTCTCTATCTATTCTGATTTGGCCGAGAGGCGCGTTTTGTGTACGACAGGATTCGAGCTGCTGCCGCCATGGACGACCTCTGATGAAGCTCCCGCGAAGCTCCAGGCACCCGGTCTTCCAGACTACAGGTGCTGCATACTAACGCAAGTGTCGCGAGGTGAACGAATCCAGCCGAGGAGCGCTAGCAGAGCCAGCAGCTGCGGGGCAATCGCACGACGAGGTTTCTGCAGGCGCGCGTGAAGGCGAGACCAGATAGTCCCACATCGTGGGATTGCAACCGGCAGGTACCGTATAAGTTGTTTTTACGCTTTATTCTTATCGCCTCAGTAAGCACAGGGGTGAGGTCCCTCACTGACCCCACCCGCCTCGTCCGCGGCCTGACCACGCGGACCTGGCGGATCCGACCCGACCTAGACCTACGCAATCCTCGCGCATCACACACCTGCAGGTGCGCCTGGTCCCGGGTACGATCCGACCCGATTGAGACTGTGGCTCTGGTAGAGCGGTTAGAGTGAATTGCTTGAGAGAGAGACACGCGCGGGTAGAGGGAGAAGGGTTAGGTTTTGTTCCCTGTGCAGGCAGGCTGATTGCAGGAGAAGGACTTGGCCGCTGCAGAAGAAGGAGAAGCAAGACAAAGAAGAAGAAGAAGGCAACGAAGAAAGGAGAAGCAAGACAGAAGAAGAAGAAAGAAAGAAGTCTTCGCAGGAGAAGAAGAAGAAGGACAAGGGAAGATTGCAAAGAGATCTGAAAGGCAAAGCAGAAGAAGAAAAAGAGAAAGAAAGATCACATTTAAGACGTCTGATACATAAATCAGACGTCTAATTCTATTTTTTTTTTACATCTTTCTTAAAAACTCTTTGAATCAATTATATTTGCATTTAACAGTTGTATTCTTGGGTTTTACAAAGTACTGAGTTTGCTCCCTGTGTTCGACCTCGGATACTCTAGTTGTTCGAGTAATAAAATTATTTGTTTAAACGTTTTGTCGGTTCTACTGCAACGTAATACGCCTTTAAATCCGCACACAGAAACGTTGACAACACTTAACTCAAAGAATTCTAAGCTTAAGAAGAAAATAAGTCATAAGGGGTAAAAATGCAATTTTACCAACACAATCTGCAAACAGGGTAACTCAGGGTCCAAACATAGGTCAAACTAAACTAATAAGAAGAAAAGTGAGATGATCTGATCCAACAAGGGCTACAGCAACTCCAAGAAATTAAATGACAATCTGTAACCCTAAAACAAATCTACTTCAATTCACGAGGTTCGAGGTAAAGTAAAAATGGAATAAACCCTTTAAAATTCATATAAAAATAATCTCTAGGATTTAGAACCTTCAATTTGGCCTTAGGAACCCATTTTGACCTACATTGAGAACCATGCCCAATTAATGATTTAATTTGGGTTTTTACGTAAATTGGCCAGTCAAACAAGGTTTGACCTAGAAATAAAATTCACCATTAGAATCCTTAGGTCCCATTTAGTCATGCATAAAAACTTGAGCCTAAGAAGAGACCTTCTTGACCGACTTTGCATTTTGGTCCTCACCCATTACTTTTTGACCCTCAACTTTTGAAACCCTCGCATTTTGCCCCTAAGTCTTCATCATTTTTTGCATTTAGGTCCTCCCTGCAAAACCCTGAGCAGCACCATGCTCCGGCGACTTCACGCGAGGCATGGCGCCGCGTAGGGTGAGGGAGACCCTCTACCAAGACAACCGGGTGTTCCCTGCGACGTCTGCTGTCGCAGGGACACCTCCACGATCTCTACCATCGCCCACACCTTCCGTGCGAACGTGCGGAAGGTATGGGTCTCCATCTCCGGCGTCCTCTGGCGAGGGAGGCACGTCGCCTCTCTCCTCCCTCGTCTCCGCTTTCACCTCTATAAAAGCCGCCACCATCTGCCGAACTCAGCAGCTCGATTCTGACGGAGAATCACCCACAAATTTCCTCTCTTCCCACTCCGGCAGAAGCCCTCCAGCTCCGACGGTTCTTCCTCCTCCTCCTCGTCGCTCTGCCGCAATACTAGCAGCAGAGCCACTTTCACCCGCTCTTCCCACGTCACGCCGTACCCAACGTTCGCTCTCCCGCTCTCTCCTCGTAGCCGCCCCCTCTCTCTGGGCACCTTCTTCTCCGGCGACAGTCGATACGACTATCGCCCTACTCCGACCCCCTTCGACTCTACAACTAGGTCAAAACTTCTCCCTACTTCCCCCTCTTTCCTTTCCTCACTATTTTACATTCAATTAAGCCCTCGACTGATCCTGACCACTGTCACCCCCTTCGTCTCCGGCTACGTCCGACGAGTCGCTCCCATCATTCCGCCACTCCACACGACTCGCAGACCCTCACAGAACCTCCGCCTCATCACACCGAACCACTTCCGCCCCTTCGCTGCCACTCCTCACCTCCACAACACTCCCCCGAACAAACCCATTCCCCCTGCCACAGTCCATCCTAGGGCGGCCCCTACATGCTGCCCCACGCCTCGCCACCACCCGCACGAGCTTCATCGCACTCCGGTGAAGCTCCCTGCACCTTCTGACTAGGCCGAGAGGCCGTATTTCTGTGAACAGGTTACCCATCCTCCGCCGCCACTGCCGAGCAGGTGGAGCTCCTTCGACCTGCAGCTGCAGCTTCGCTCCAGCCCAGGCTTGCGCTCCAGGATGCGCGGTTTGCAACCACGCAGCTGCCCAGGCCTTCAGCTGAAGAGAACACCTTGCAGAAGCCGCGAATGCCTGCAGCTTTCTCAGCTGCAGGCGCCGAATTGGGGTGGGACATTTAGTCCCACCTCGAAAGATCCTGAAGCCGCGCACCCGCATAAATGCAAAAAGTGCTATTGGCTTATCGCCTCAGCACACGGGGTGAGGTCCCTTCTCACTCGATTACCCGGCCTCATCCGCGACCACCCCCTCGCGGACTTGGCCAGACCCGTTTAACCGACTTGCACTCCTTGCGTACCATTCACGTCGGTACTCCTGGACCCGGGCACGACCCGTACCCGAATATCCGACGGCTCTGGGAGAGCGATCCTACGAGGGAAGTCTGAGAGAGAGAGACGTGCGAGTAGAGGGAAGGGGTAGGTTTTGCATTAACTGTGGTGTGTGCAGGAACAGGGCGCAGAGAAGAAGAAGGACTGCAGAGAAGAAAAAGAAGAAAAGGCCGAGGAAGAAGGCAGATCGCAAGGAAGAAGGAGGAGCACCAAGGACGCACTGTAGCAGAGGATACTTAAGGCGTCTGATTGAAAAATCAGACGACGCTCTGCAGAGAAGAAAAAGAAGGAAAGAAGAGCAGACGCTCGGCAGAGAAGAAAGAAAGAAGAAGACAAAGAGCTGAAGGAGAAAGAAGAGAGAAGTAGAACACGAAGAGAGAAGAAAAGCTTGGAAGCAAAAGAAAGAAAAGGAAGAAAAAGAACAGAAGAAAAATAAGAAGAAAGAAGACTGAGGAACTGAAGAGAAGAGAAGAGAAGAAGAAGACAAAGACGAGAGAAAGAAGAGAAGAAGAAAAAGCCAACAAAGACAAATCTCTCTATCTCTCACTCTCTCTCTCATTTTTCTGTAATAGAAACATTGTACTTCTAGAATACAGTTTGCTCCCTGAGTTCGACCTCGGGAACTCTTTTATTTTCGAGTAAAAAATTTGTAATAGTGGCAATGACTATATATACTACAACGTCATAACAAACAACAAAACCTAGTCATACAGTCGCTGCCACCAATCAAGAACCTTTGCGAGCTAGTCAAGATCTCATGGTTGAAGTACTTGACAACTAATGAACTTTTAGAACAATTAGATACCTGTTTATAGAAAGATATTGATGGATAATTGTGGCTCATGCCACTTATAGTACTTGCTGATAGACAAATGTCTTTTAGAATCATATGGAAAAATTTTTCCGTTGGATGTACATGTATGCTTTTATGAATAATTAATTTGTTATTTCAAAAGTGTTATATCTTGTATGTTTTCTTTTAATCTTACTTGAATGAAGGTAAACATTGTTGTTGATGATAAGGTTAAATCTTAATTATATCAAGATATTGCTTTGATATCTATATGGACAGATCTAGTGATGGATGATCGTGTTGGTATTATGTTAAAAAGATAATTAGAGTTATTACTTATAGTGATGGTTTTAGCAACATTTTTTTACCCTACAGTGACAAATAAAAGCGTTGTTGTTTTTGCTATCACAAAAATTGGCCAGCTTCTAGGATCTGACCGTCACTGTAGGTCTAGGTACAACATTGACAGTAAAAACCCATCGGTGTTGCCTATAGCGATGCCTCTTAAGAGAACAACTTCAATGACTGTCGAAATAGCTCTTTGGATCTACAGCGACGATCATTTTGACCTATACTGATGGTTACTGATCATCGGTGTAGGTGCAGAATGTTGTTGTGACTTATGCAGAAGAGTTGTATAACCCGAGTGTCAAATATTTGGTAGCTAGGCTATTATATGTACTCAAGGGTCAAATAGGGATTCATATTCAATTTATTTTGTTTAAATCAAATTCATGTTCAAATTGAAGAAACCTAAACTTTTACTTGCATTTTCTATACACTAGAAACACTAAAACTTAAAACTAATCACGCATACATGTTCAAAATATATTACTCTTACTCACTACAATTTTTATTTATTTATTTAAATTATTTTAATAAGATAATAATGTGTTATTTTGTTTTACTTGTGTGCTTCATTTTGGATGTGGGTTGTACCCACTTGTATTGTTTATTTGTTTTATTTGAATGGATGTGGAGTGTACCACTTGTTTGCTTTATTTATTTTATTTGAATGAATGTGGGGTGTACCTACTTGTGTGATATGCAGGTTCATAGAAAAGCTTTAAAATTTAAGGGGAAACTCCACGAAATTTTTTCAAAATTGTTTAACATTAAAAGAATTTGGGTGGAGGTTGTGTTGGTGATTGTAGCCAAGGTGGACAGGATGGTGGATATGGGAGTTATGGGCAAGGAAGGCTGTGGAGATGGTGGATAGGTTGAGGAGTGGAGTGGCTAGTCATGGATGATAGTGGATAATGACGTGTTGGTGGTGGTAAAGTGGATGTATAAGGAGGTGGTCATAAATGGTGGTAGAGAGTGTGGTGAAAATGGGAGGTGTTGGGTGTGTAATGGAGGTAGAATGGGTGTGATAGTGGCATTTCTAAGATGAGGAGAAGGTGTTGATGGTGGTGGAGTTGAGAAGTGAAGTGGCTGGCCATGAATGATGAGATGGTGGTGGAGTGATGGTGAAGGGCATGTCTATGTGATTGTGGAAGTGAAGGTGAAGGTGCTGGCCATGAGTTGGTGATGGAGATGGAGGTAGAGTGGCGTGGATGGTAGGATGAAAATGGAGGTTGTGTGTATGCAAATGAGTATGTATGTGTGTGTATGTGAAATGTCTAATTGTAGAAGGGTTTGGGCCATCTGTTTACTTGAGCGGACAAGCTCATCATGTTATATTTCATTCAATTTACTTTGTATAAATTGGACTACCCAACATTTCTTTATAATAGCAATTTCTATATGCAGGTTTACAGAGAAACTTCCAAATTTAAGGGAAAACTTTGCTGAAATTTTTAAAAATTTTTTTAATGTTCGCCAAACTATTTTTGTTAATGATTATATATTAATGATTTTCAACTGTATTAATTATTACATTTATTTCTTGTTATAGATGAAAGGGGTTTAGGAGAAAACTAAAAAAAAAGGGTCCCTCTTAGACACAGCCATCCACCTGCCACATCTGGAGGCCTTTCACGACCGCCACATCTGGAGGAGGGAATTCACACCTAACCAGTGTGTTTGGCTATTTGATTCGGATATGAAATTCTTTGCAGGAAAACTCAAGTCCAAGTGGATTGGCCCATACATTGTGATTCACCCCTATTCTAATGGGGCATTCTAAATCATGGATCCAAAATCTGGGCATGTTTCTACAATAAATGGCCAGCGCCTCAAGCCATTTATGGCCCAGAAACCTCCTCCTGCTGACAAAGTCATCAATTTCACTGAGGACGTGTGATTGAGTTTCTCCTAGCTAGATGCGTTAAACTCAGCAACTTATACATATATAGATATCCTTTCTATACATAGCATATTTTCTTTTAGGATATTTCTATGCATATCATCAGCTTGGCCTATGCTGAATGAAAAACTCAAGAGGGATTTCAGGTGATGTCTACCTACTTACTCCCTATCGTAATTTATTTCTTTTATATTCATGCAAGAGGACATGCAAGAACTTAGGCATGGGAGGTAGTATACAGTAAAACTGAAATTTTTTTGTGCCAACATGTAGAAAAACCTCCAAGCAGCATGTTGAATGTACTTTAGGGTCTGATAAACATGCATGAATTCATCATAAAATGCTTATTTATGATAGTTCCTAGGCCTAGCATTGCATATAATAGTATAAATATTGCATAACATTCATTGCATTGCATTTAGGATAGTTGTATATTATGTACATTAATTACAACATTTTATATGGCGAGGAGGCAATGCGACATCTTTACGGGCTTCAGATGAAGAATCTGACATACGGATGGATCCGGAGCAACAATTGCAGTTCATTAGCGTAAAAATCACCCCGATCAGAGCTTCGTAGCATCCTCTACAAGTAGAAGAAGATGGACGGCCCAAATGATGCCATGTGGCACCATCCAGGCCACCCTACATGAGCCACAGCCTCCTAGCTTCACGCAAGAAGCGATCCTAGCCGTTGGATCTCATTCCAACGGCTGAGAAACGCTCTACATCGGCCGATTTTCTCCTCCAAAGCGCAACAAGGAAGGCTTCAACTCGACTGTTGGATCTTCATCAAACGGTTGAGGCGTGCGGCCGCACCTCATCTCCATGCGACCAAGAAACTTCTTGGCCAAACAGTAGTGCACTCGCTCCTTAAATGAGAGGTGCAGGTTCGAGACTCAATCCTCCGCACCCCCTTCAGCGCTTGAAGAAATTAGACTGCTGGATCTTGATTGAGTGGTTGGCGTTGCGCACGTGCAAGGAGGCGCTACCTTACGATGCGCAAATGCATGCCATCAAAGACGCTCATTTAAGACAACCGAATGTGCTTTCGATCATTGGATCTTCTCGTAGGAGCAATGTGCACGCGTTTGAATCCACGAGGGTGCGATCTGCAGGCGCCTTCTAGCCGTGCGATGAAGAATCTAATGGCTGCTAGTGAGCGTGCGATTTGAATGCAAGCAAGTTCTCACAATCTCCTTATGATCTTAGCCATCCACACCCAATCCAATGGCTGATGATCTCCTTGCACTGTGCCAGTTGCAGCCACGCCTCCTCACGCCAGCCAAGGCGCATGAATGCTTTAGCATCACCCCCGACAGGTCTTTAGCGACGTTTTAAATGTCATTGAATACCCATGCGCTCAAAACACCTCCATTCCTCCACTATATAAACCCCATGACCCCTTCCCTTCCGAACCATCTCTACCTACTATACTCGTACCTACTCCTAAGCTCTAGTTTCCTACCAAAGCTCCCTTAGAGCTTATTCCCAAGATCCAAAGGCCTCCTATTAGTGTAATGCTCCTATACCCTACCAAATATTCGTCCTCCATCTCAACACCTTCATAGGAAGCCTCGAAGCCATCCTCCCACCTCCATTTTGGTAGAAGATCACCTTCATCTCCTCATCCCCATTCCAGAGCCTTGGGGAAGCATTCCTCTACCTGGCATCCTCTTACATCTCATTTCCATCCTCCAGTACGTCACCCTCTTCGTCTAAGCTGTCGCCAAGTGCCATCATCTCGCCAAACAGTCGATTTGGGAGATTTCTTCTCACCCCTATCTCTTTTATATTTTAGCATATTGTAATGGATGCTTGAATGACATTGTGATATATCATATTTGTTTCTCCACTTTTTGAAGTTATTTTGCTTGTCTTTTTATACAAAAACACCAAAAAAATCACAAAACCCTAAAACACCAAAAAGAAACAACATGAAGCGTGAATTTCAACAAAAGTAAACGTCACCTCCCTGTGCTCTAACCGGGACACCCTTGGAGTTTCGATTAAAAATTGTATTTGATAATGTGTTTTGCAAACTACGACAATGAGTTCTTAAAACCCTGATTTTACTTCTCCAAAACCCATACATCAGGGTCCTTAATTTAAGAATAACTGACTCCACCTCCATTGTTCGTATTGGAGTTAGAAATCGTCCACAACAGCCACTTCTGACTCATTCACTCACCATTTTGTTCTGAATTAAGGACTAAGCTGAATGTAACCCGACAAGGGAACTATATTAAAGACAAATCATAAGAGGTCAATTGTATATAGCATATATATATTGCATCCATGAATAAGATTTTTATCAAGAGGTTGCATTAAGGATTTTATCCTCTAGTTTATTCCTAGAATCCACTACGATTTTCACACTCACACGTAGATCCTGCAATGGATTCACTATGAAGACCGATAAACGTCTTTAGTTTGTCGAGAAGTAGTGCTTCATCTCCTGAACCTGTGGACAGTGGTTAGGGAGTCAGGCAAACCATCTTCTAGAATATCCACTAAATAGTGCAAGATGAGAGTAGAGTGTTACTGGTGCTCTAAGATTAGTGCAAGGAATCTGGAATTCTGGATAATTAGGTAATGATATTCAGAGTTAGGTACAGTTTCGCTCTCGGTTCTTGCATATGAATTTTATGTGAATTTTTGAGAGCTACCAAATAAGGCAAATATGTAGAGATCAAGTTCTAATAAAACTAGGACTAAGGTGGATAATTACAACTGTACTTTATGGAATCCTTAGTTGAAGGAGGGTATTGATATCAAGGTCAGAAATACGGTGTCCTACCCGCCTCTTTCCCGGTGCTGAGAGTAAGCACTTCCACCAAATAAGCCACCTAGTATCCTTTTAAACACCACATATCCCCAATAATGCCACTAGAATAAAATTCGCATATGTCGTGTGCTGTATTACGTCATGTTGATATGATATATATAAAAAAAAGGAGAAAAACATATATATATGAAAACAAAGAAAAAAATAGAAAAAAAAGAAAAAGAAGCAAAAAAGAAAAAGAGTTTTTAGTATTTATTTCAATTACATTGAGGCAATATCACCCTCCACATTTGCAATCTACAAAATATGGCCCTAACCTACCTGTTTGTATTTCTGATGGCTTGAATACTGGCTGAGGAATTCTGACTTAGTGTTAGGATTATCATAACTTTATTAAAATGTTAATGTCATATGAGACCACCAAATATGGATTATATGTATACATCTAGTGAGATTGTGAGCTCGAAAAAAAAGAAAAAGAAAAAGAGAGAGTGAATGTAAAGGAACCAAAGAGAGCATAGTTTTCCTTGCTTTTCTCTGAGTTGATTTACTTGATAATTTGGGACTTTAGATTCTGTAGTACTAGTCTGTGTAGCACCAAATGAGAGTGAGCCACCAAATACAAACCCACTTGACTCAAACATTCTCTACCTAAGCTAAAAGCCAGGGTAGAAATTACATAATATCTTGTTATTCCCTGAGGGAAGAAGTTTACCTATCCTGCTAAAATTTTACTAAGGGTTGAGTATAGGCTTTAGAGGTAAATCGGCTTTTCACTCGAATCCGTTGCATAATCTACATAGCTGCACTTTCATAATTGTCTGGATTTCTAGATTTTAGGATAAAAAAAAGGGAAAAGAATCTCTAGTCTTACGCTTGGTAAAAGTAATCAGTCTTCTAGGAACTCATCTGTAGATAACTTAGTTTTGCATTTGCTAGGGGCTAGCAAGATTTAGGCATAGGGGTATAATTGTGCAGCAAGCATAGGACTTAAATGACCTAAATTAAGTTAGAACTTAATATAATTGTAGTGTAATTCATGCATAAATAATATACATTGCATCTTTCCAATTTTACTTAGATATTCATGAAATAATGCTATAATGTACTGATTAGTGCATTATTTGGACTGTACTCCATAAGAAGCTCAGGAGATGGCTTGAAGCTGGATCTAAAGCAGGAAGAAGCCAAAGTTGTAGAAGTAATCCAAGTAAAGAGGAAAAGCATCATGGTCAGAAGTGGCAAGTTTTCTTGGTGTACGCCATGTAAGGAGGTTTGTTTATGCATTCGACCTATGTAGAAGCCTAACATAACCGTAAGAAAATACAAGGAAAGGATGATGGCATTTGTAAATTGCATTTTCTGTTCTTGATTGTTGGCTGTCTACATGCTTTTATCATGGAAAAATGAAGAACTTTTTGTTATTTAGTATAAATGATAGTGTTTTTTTAAAATTTTTGTAGATTTATATTTTATGGATCTAACTTTTACTATTTTTTTCAGGTTTCAAAACGTGGTATTGTAAAGGTGGAGAAACTTATGAATATTGAAAAGTATTCTCATGTTCAACAAATCAGTTCCACTATAATTAAAATAGGGTTAATTCTACAATTTTAACATCACATCATAAAAGTAGAGTAACCACGGGATTTGCCAAGGGTTAATCTAAGGTTAATTAACCATTAAAGTCAAAAGAATGGGTCCACATAGACAGAAATAAGGTTTTATGCATTTCGAGAACTAAATCAGAACCCAAAACCCTAATTTCAGACCCACTTAAATTAAAGATGTTTTGGTCAGGATAAAATTCATTTAAACCTCCTAAAATTTATAGAAAGATATTATAAGAGGTTTGGTATCCTTAGTTTCACCATCTAAACCTATTTTGACCTTAAATAGAGTCGCAAATGAAATTTTTCCCTAATTTGAGCTTCTATGCAAATTACCTAGTTAAACGTGGTTAAAACTAAAATCTGACTTCACCATTAGATTTCTTGGGTCCAAATTAGGTTTGTATTAAAATTTATGCTCAATTAGAGTCCATCTTGACCTAGTTTGCATTTCAGTCAATTAAAACTCTATTCCTCTCAATCAAGCCCCTAACTTTCAAAATATTTGCAGAAAGCCCTAAACTGAGCGACTAAACCCAAAAACCATAAACTAAACCTAAACTCTAAATTCTCTACTAAAGCCTAAAATCATAAAAAAAACACCCTAAATCATAATTCAATAATCAAAACCCAGAATCCTAAATCCAAAACTCAAAACCTATAACCAAAACCTAAAATAAAAAATCGTAAACCTAAACTAAAACTAAAAAACCTAAACTTAAACCTTAAACAAAAAACCCTAAATCTAAAATAAAAACCCTATAATTTAAATTCAGAACTCAAAACCTAATACCAAAACCCAGAAAACCAATCCTAAACCTAACCTTAAACCTTAAACACTAAACCCTAAAATCGAACCTAGAAACAAATAACCATAATCTTAAACCCTAAACACAAAACCATAAACCCAAAATGTAAAACCTAATCATAAACCCTACACCTATATATACCTAAATGCAAACAGTAAGTCGTAAAATTTTGACAAAGTTTCTACTATAATATGGGATTTCTCTCAAATCCTACATACACAAAAATGCATCACAACAGATGTGGGTACACCCCACATTTCACTTCTATAAATAAAATGTCACACAAGCATTCAAATTAAATACAAATTTAACTAAACATTTTAGTGAAACTAAGAGTGGGAATACCTCACAACTAACCACTACATATGTGGGCACACCTCACAAATAACAATGAGTAACAATTTAACTAAACCAAATTAACTAAACATTTAATCACAAATTCAATATAAACTAATAACATGTTAATTGTTTCAATGCAATCAACTGTAAAATAACTTGCAAAACATCTTAATTGCATTCACATATAAAAATCAAACCTTAGTACTTAATAAACACTACTAGAAAAAGCTATTTTACCGTCAGTTACTTGCCGTCAGTTTTCCAAGCGACGCCAAAAATGTTTTTGTCGTCGCTTATTTATATAAGCGACGGTGAATACATCATTAAAACTAACCCCCTCCATCTCTTGCAAAGAAGCAATTTGTAATAAATATTTGCTGTCGTTTATTATAAGAAGCGACGACAACAATATGGATAAAATTTACCCGTGGAAGCCACCAAAATTTGAGCGCGAGTTTGGAATTAATTTAGACATTTGCCATCACTTTATAATATAATCGACGGCAAATGTTGGTCCATCTAAACCCTCTCCTCCCCCACATTTTGCACAAACCCTTCTCTTCCTCCTTGCCACCCATCAGACAGTGTCGATTGTTGCCCCTCCTCGTTGTCGCCCCTCCTCGTCGCCACCCCTCCTCGATTACCGGTCGTCATAGTTGATTGTCGCTCATCTTCCCCATCCTTAGGTAACTCCTCGACACCCTCCTCCTCATTCTCCATGCCCCCTCCTCTTCCTCCTCCCAGCCGCCCTCCTGGCAGCACACTCTCCTTGCTGCCATCCTCCTCCTCCTCATCGTATTCCTCCTCCTTTATGCTCCCTTCCTCTTCCTCCTCCCCATTTCCTTCCTACCAGCATGTCCTCCTCCTCCCCGCCCTCCTGCCAACACGTCCTCCTCCCTGCCCTCCTCCTCGTCCCTGTAACCCTCCTCCTTGTCCTCCTCATCCCCTGCCTCCTCCTCCTCCTCCTATGGAACATATGCAAATGGAGAACCAGCAGAGTGAACTCTCCTCATAACCATCTACAAGGTATTTTCTACCATTCCAACTGCATCTCTTGATTAATGACATGGGAACCTTTTGCCATTATATAGGATAGAATTAGGCATGTCCGCATTTAAAATAGGAGATTTCTTGATTGAGAATGTATTTGCACTATTCAACTACAGAATCTCAAATTAGATGATTTTGGGTTGAACTTTTATTCCAAAATGAAAATTGTGCTTCTGAGTTTGCACTTATGAAATAGATTTTGATTTCATTGCCTATCTATACCTTACCCTAAATGATAGGGTTCTAAGGCATGTAGAGCTTTTATATTGACAGCAAGTCACAACCCAGGTGGTACACATGAGGTATGCAAAAGTATTTCTTCACATTTTTTAATAGCTTGCAATCTGGGGTCTTGTTCAATTTGCTCTGGCATTTAGTGGGTGCCTAGCCCAAATTCTTGGGGTCTTGCTTCCAATCTAATTTGTTTAAATGCATGAAGGCAAGAGCTTGGTAATGCAAAAGATACTTATTAAAGTTATTCCACATGCAATGTAAAATGTCTAAAAATCATCAGATATAAAATGGTTTGACTTACGCATATGTAGTACTAGTAGCTTTGATTTCTTTCTTTATTTCTTCTTTCTTAGAGGTCAATAGCTTTGATTCCGCTCTTGGGATCTCTGCCTCTATTCTCCTTGTTATAGGATATGAAGTTTAACTCATTTTCTTCTTGAATTAAAACATATTTCATCCACCAAAATAATAAATCTCCTTTCTCCTTAAACTGCTGATGTTGATTGAGTTTGCCAATGATAGCTACTTGCCGATCTCCCCTTTCTTGTAGGAGAGCCCAAATCCTAAGTAAAAAATATTTATTTTTTTATCCAAAAATGAAAGAAAGTCTCCACTCAAGAGATTGATGAGACTGTTGCATGATGTATGTTTGCTTTGACGGTAATTGTTATAGTCTCCCAAAACCACCAAGAATAATGATCTTGTTATAGGAGATTGACAAGGCATTACTAGGTATGGCATAATAGTGGGCTTATTTTTTCTTAGTGGGCCTGGAAACATATTTACAGAATAGTGGAGTCGACTGCTGATGGAGATTTGTAATGCTGCTATGGTATTTCATCTTTGGAGTATACTTATGAATTGTTGCCTCATAGCCCATCTATACCTTACCTTAGTGATCAGCTTTAGTTGATCCTTTGATTTTCTCTAACTATGAAAACAACTATTTTTTTATAATATGAAATTTACTTGTTTTTATCTCTATTTGAAGATGGAGAAATCTGCCATCTTCTTCTTCTTTTTCAAGGGATACTAAAGTTATTTGCAGATGTTACAGGATACTGTAGCATCCTATCTTGGTATTAGGTCTCCTGGAATGCACATTCTACACCTCACAACTGGTAGGCCCTTCTTGTTCTTCTTCTTTTATTTCTCCAAGAAGGATCATTTCACTATGCAATGAATAAGAATGATTTTTTCCCCAATCAACTAAGAATGACTAACTTTTCAAAAAAAAAAGAGATAAGTAAAAATGATTGAACATCTTTAGGAAGAGAAAATTGCTCCCAAATAGCTTTTTCTTTGATTTTGTGTGTGAATCATGTCCAATATCAAAGAGAGAGTTTGGTAGCCACCATCCTTGCTAGGAAGGTGAATGAAAAAAGAAAAGTGAGTAAATGATGTTGGCTAGGGACATTCCTATACTGTAGTTTTGTGTTTATGCAACTTGTTCATATGAACTTATTAGGTTGATGCCATTGTTAGTATTCTTATAGATGAGTTGTTTGAATATTTTTGTCTGAAGTACAACAAATTTGATGCTTAATATGCTTAAAAATGCAAATGTCATCTGCTGTGATGTCTTATGTGCTTGATTATACATTGTATTATTATTCCCTTTCATTTGTTTTTTCCACTTTGTAGTAAGATATTAGATAAGGTTGTCTCTATTGAATATGCCTTTAGGAATGATGCAAATGGAGAAGGTAAGATACTCTTTTATATGTGTTGGTGTGTGTTTTTCAACATTGTTTTGCTCTTTAGTCAGTACTCACACTTGTTTTTATTGCATGATTGTCACTCAAAACCATTTCTAATGTAAAGCCAGTCAAACAATGGGAGCCATACAGTTGTAATTAGATACATTTGTTATGAAGAATTGGTGTTTAATGTTAATTCTAGTGGTTATATCAATAATCTCGTGCCACTTTGCATTTGGGTTCTACTGTAAAAAAATAATATTCCTTGTCATTTTATATCTCTTATGAGTGAACACTGAAAATTCCATGACCTTTTATTTTTTCTCCTTTTGCCATATGATTCAAAAATCTTGTTTGATGGTCTTCTTATTTTGCATCTAGAGATCTTTTTTATTTTTGTGGTTTTGGTGTTGTTTTTTATTTTTGAAGCATGCATTTCTTTATTTACACAAGTCCGCACAAGCACAAGAGCATCCATGTTCATGTGGCTGTGTGCATGAGTAGAGGTGCCTACATGTGTGTGGATGTCTAATTATAGTTAGCATGAGGTGCCACCTATATGCAATAGTAGTATAGGTAGTGCATGCATGGATAGCTAGAATATGGCAATGCAACAGAATGTGTTCATCTATGATAGCTAGCTTAGAAGAATTGGTACCTTTTCATAAAGACCACAGCAATATTTATAGGTATGATTTAAGTCATTAACCTATTTATATCTTACAACTTCCCACACCAGGGTCTGGCTTTTTATCAACTTATGTAGATGACCACTAACAAGGTGGAACTCCTATTTTCAGTTGCAAGTGAGCACCTCAAGAGCCACGAAGATCCTAGTCATGGGTGGCATCAGATTCATTTGGGGTTTTCTTATCAAGGATACTTGTGAAGGATGGCACCAACTTGGTCTTTGGTTTATCACGGAATCTTAATAAATTCCATGAAAAGATAAGCCATGAATTTAACAGTATTGACGGATATGTTTTCACTATTTCTCACATATCCCCTTTCACAAAAAAAACCTATTTCTCGTATATCTAAAGTGAACTTTAAATTGAGATCTAAAATGCTTTCTATTCTAGTTATAAATTTAAAGGTACAAAGCAATCAAAGTTGTTTCATAATCTAATTGATAGAACATAGAAATCCATTGCATGTGCCTTCTTTGTAAAGTTATATTTTCCAGAGAAAGTAGCTTTCAACAAGTTCCATGTAAGTGCTGCAAACTGGAGTGACGTTCTTTCTGTAGCTTTGTTTTTTTCCTGTCTGACTTGGTAATAAGTTTTACAGATCCAGAAGATACTATATTTTATTTGAGTCGAAAGGATCACAAAATGATTTTTGAGGCTATTTACTTTGCATAACATTTTAAAATACTATTTTTCAATTGCTTCTAAAAAGAAAAACTAATTTTCAGTTGCAGAACTAGATTCTTTAGAATCAGCATAATCAATGCCCTTTTGTTTTTCTGGAGGAAGCATTGTTCATGACTATTTCTGCCTGTAGGATTGATGGTTCTACTTTTCTGTTTACTAAACATTTTCCCAAACTAAGTGGGTTTAGCTACTTAGATATTTTGCCTCCACTCAGATCTATTTTGAGCCTTTTGTTGCCTATAAATTGAAAAAACACTCAAGTATACAATACACACACACACACCATGCTTCATCACCTCATCCCCTTTCCTTTTCACATTGCAGTGACAGGTTCTTCTTTGTTGTCAAGGAAGTTTCTTTACTGGACCAAGAATGCAATGTGCAACAATGTATCCAACAGCTTGATCATGTATTTGGTCCTTTTTGCAATAAAACTACCTAGAAATGTCTAATTAATATGTCCCTTTGTAATTTAACTAGGCTTTCTATCTTTTGTGTTTGCTGATTTATAGATGGATGCAGTCAATCCAAAAAGCAGGCACAAAGGAAAGCTTGAGACAGAAAGCTTACTAGACACAAGAGGTGTGAACTGGACTTCCATAAGGCCAACCATTCTATACCGTGTGATTGAGTGTTTGTCAAAAATGTATGAAATCATAAGAAAAAGTTGTGTAGTGTTGAGAAGTTAGTACAGGATTTGGAACTTTTGGCTTTTCCAGGGATGAATATAATGTATAACATTGATTTCCATCTTACCATGCTTATATTGTGATTTTTGTGCCATGTGTATTTGTGCTGCCTCTCCATGCTTTTTTTGTTAAAGGGTGCTTGGGGTGGGGTGGTGGAATGTGAAGGGAGAGGGGAGTTGGGCATGTTATACCCGCATTTATCTATGGGTATAGTTAATAACCACTCTTTTCATGAGGATTGTATAAGGATCTTAATTTTCATAATTAAAAAAAAAAACCCTACCTTTGTCATCGGTTATTACAAGAACCAACGACATTAAAAGGTAATCTTTTTATCAAAGGTGACTAGTTGTTGTCGCTTATTACATAAGAGATGGCAAAATAGGAAACTGTGTGCTTGCATGTAACATATATGCCATCGCTTATTTCATAACGCGACGGCAAAAATGTTTTCCCGTTGCTTATCAAAGTGATGGCATTGTTATTTAAACGATGGCAAAACTCAAAAGACGGCACGTTAATGTGGGAAAAAATAGCATACAAATGCCATCGCTTTTTTTATAAGCGACAGGAAAGCTAATTTCAAAGATCCAATCCGTCTGCTGGATGAACAATATTTCGACATTGGATGTTCCTTGTAACCGACAGGAAAAGGAAACAGCGATGCTACTTATGCCGTCACTTTTTGGTGTCGGTGAAAATGGTTTTGCCATTGGTTTTCAACCGATGGCAAAAGTGGAACTTGTTGTAGTGAAAAAAAATAATTAACCTAGCTATTTGAGGGGAGGGGGGCAGTGGTAGAGGGTGTTGGTGGCCGGGAGGTGGTGGTGGCACAGGTGGTGGTGGAAGAAGGAGGTCGTGGTGGCACAGGTGATGGTGGCAGAGAGGAGGTGGGAGGGAAGGGGGGATGGTGGTGGTAGGGAGGGAGGACAAGGATGAGGTGGTGGTGGTGGCGGGAGGCCGACTGGCCGGTTGTGGTGGGGGCGGAGGGAGGAGGTTGGCCGACCGGTTGTGGTGTGGAGAAGGGAGGAGGTTGGGGCAGAGGGAGGCAGCGGGGAGGCCAAGGTAGAGGTAGGTCAGGGTGAAGGGAGGAGGTCGTGGTGGGGGTGGAGGGAGGAGGGGCCTTCACACCGACGAGGGGAGGCGAGAGGAGGAGGACAGCAAAAGGCCTAACCTGAGGAGGAAGGGTCGCACGTCGGATCGAAGGGGGGGCACATGACGATTTGGCCAAAGCTCCTCAGGGGAGTCGTAGAGGAGGAAGGTCGATCTGGAGGAGAGGAGGTTTGGGAGGAAGGGGGAGGGAATCAAGGCCGCATAGAGATTTAGGTCGACCTTTCTTGACCATTCTTGAAAAAATGGTCGACGATCGCATTTGAAATTAACTTTCCAAGTAGGCGGTTTACGAAAAGATTATCGTCGACCGTTGTAAAAAGAGAGGTCGAAAACTTTATCGACCATTGTTGAAAAAATGGTCGACGATCGCATTTGAAGAATTAACATTTAAGTTGGCAGTTTATGAAAGGATTATCGTCGACTATTTTACAAAGAATGGTTGAAAAGTTTATTATTAGCGACCGTTTGTAATGGTCGAGAATGACATCAACCAAAACCTCTTCTTGGTAGGTGGGAAACTTAATGATGAGTTTTTTGACGACCAGTTTCCTTATAATGGACGAGCATAGTCAATATCAGCGACCGTTGTAGAACGGTCAAAAATTTACCGTCGAGAACAGTAGCTTTTCTACTAGAGGTGATGCTAGGAATTTAGGTTGTAGGTAAGAAGCAAGAAGTGGCTAATTATATTAATTTTTTATTTTTATGACCCATATATAATTATAGATCAATGCAAATGGGTCGGATTCAAGTCAAATTTGACTAAACCTACACGCATACCCATTTATAAAATCCATACCCATATACTACCCATTTACCTATCAGGTATAAAAATCCAAACCTATACTCAAGCTCATCGAGTATCCATTTATCCATTTGGTACCTATTTATAAATTAATCTTACAATTAAATCATATCCAAATTAGAGTAAAAAAAAAAAGAAATAGCACTATTCATCAATTGTTTATTTTTAACAAACCAGAAACATATGAGCTTGGGATACTTCAATCTTATTGATCCCCATTGAAATTATTACAAAAGGAGTCCTTCAAGGGGAATATATCAAAAATAAAAAATATAAATATAAAGAAAGAAAAAATACAACTACAATTCAAATAAAAGATCCTTATTCCCAAAATAAATATTCAATGGAAGTTTCAGAAGCACTCTCAACCTTCAAAATCATGTAGGGAATAATAAGGAAGATTAGGGCTAGGGTAATGAAGGATTTAGGGAGAGACTTATATATCTTGGGTAAATAAGGATTTTATTCAAGTACTCAGATCGAGTAATAAGTATAGATCCATATCCAGTTGGGTTTTCTAGATAAAATCCATACCTGAACCCAGTAGGGTTCAGATCAGGTTTTAACGATTCTTTTCAAGTCAGATTTGGGTCAAATTTATCAAAACTTGCATCCCTACCCATAATCTGATTTGGGTAAACCGTGGAGTAATTGGCCATCCATTTCTTATTAGTACTACTACTCATCTTATTGGACGTACGGATGTATGTCTATGGATCATTACTCATTTCCTTTTGGTTTCTCCAAAGTTAGGTAGTTAATGTAGACATTTAAGAGTAATGGAGTAGGCAGTATACAAGCCACATAGATATATGAGATGAAAGAATATAATTCCAAATAAACATCGACACAATTAAAATGAAAATATGTGATTTGGTAATCAAATTCAAACAAATGTAGTCGTCTACAAGAATGAGTAAATGTCTAATAGGTGAGGTGTGCGAAGAACTTTGGATGTCTAACTAGAAGGATAGGAGTCTAGAATGGGTCAAAAGGTAACTAGTTAGAATCGTACTCATCGGATATGATATAGAATTTGATGGGGAAGAATTGATCATCCCTCGCATACTAATTTTCCAGGCAATTCAGAGATGGAGATTTTAACTTTGATCTTTCCTATCAGGAGTTTCCAACATTTGACTATATCCTGGTGGGCTTAATGCTATAAATTGTTAATTAAGAACCTAATAATTAGGGGATTTGGGGGAGAACATGAAGGAGGAGCAAAGTTGAATGCTATGACGTATCATTCTTATCGGGAGGTGACTATTCCCGCTTACGAATATTCTTGTGGCGTTTTGGAATTTGGTTGGTGCGTTAGCTCTATCTGTCTCCCTCTTTATAAAATGATATTTACGTGGAAATTTGTATTTTGGTTGCAATTGGAGCAATGGATTTCAAATCAACCCAGCAAGTTGTTGGAGTTTGTAATATGATTTGATCCAACATCGTCTGGGAAAAGAAGATTGGAGAGTTTTATTTGCAAAATTTTTTATTATATCCTAAATAGAAATAAAACTAATGGAAATGGAATAAGTTGGGTCCTTATAGTTAACAAATTTTGACAAGAGATATCTTTGGATTTGATCTCAAATAGATTTTTGATTTTAATTTTGAATTTGAAAGTTATGAATAATTATGGATTTACAATAATGACCCATAAGATGTATCCTTCCAATTGGAATTATTTTTCAGTTATGACAAGGTAATTACATAGGTTATTTTTATATAAATAAATATCCCCTAATTCAGGTTAAAATACATTCTTTAAGAGATTTCAGTAAAGAGTTTTATTGTATCTTAGGATTGTATTACTTGTGTCTCATATACGATGTAAAAATGTCTTTAGAAAAGTGATTTCAACATGTATCAAAGTTATTCTCGTCTAAATTTTTTTAATCACAAGTAACATTGACCTCACTAAATGTCTAGATGAAGTCAACCTTAGTTGATCGTGAAACTTGACTTGTTCCCAGCCAGTCATCAGCGGTGATTATCGTTCTTATCTACGTGTACGCGATCCACAGCTAGCCATTCGTCGTTGCCAATATTGATCACATTAATTATCCATGCAATTAAGTCGGACGTACGCGATGGAGCGCCTATAAGTACCAGGCAATGTCAAGAAGCATATTGTACGTTCAAGGCGGAAGCATGGAGGCGATCTACAGTAGGGTTGTGGTCTCCTTTCTAATGCTGGTATGTGCCTTGGCTCTAGCCATGGCACAGACTGGGCGATCCCAGAACAGGCCATCTGATTACCTCGCCGCCCACAATTCCGCAAGAAGTGGAGTCGGGGTTGGGCCAATGACTTGGGATGCCACCGTGGCAGAATACGCTCGAAATTATGCTAACACGAGATCTCGTGATTGTAAGCTGATCCACTCCGGAGGACCCTATGGAGAGAATATCTCCTGGGGTCATCGGACCGCCGCTGATGCGGTTGCAGCCTGGGTGTCTGAGAAGAAGTGGTATGATTATAGCACTAATACTTGTGCCCCTGGCAAGGCCTGCGGCCACTAAACGCAGGTAAATTATTTTAAGTTCTGTATATATATATATATATATAGCAAGGCATACGTAGCGGTACTCCTAAGTTTAAGCCTCAACTCTCAACGGAGTTGGGAGTAGAATTTATGAGGGTTAATGAAGCTGTTTAACTCTGATCAAATAAAGAGCGTTTGGACATTTTGCGATGGATCCATCTCAGTCCAAGGCAGCAAGTTGTAATTAGGACTATTTCTCTGTGTCCTACTTGCATGTCTCTCGAGGAACCAATATTGCAGCACAAGAATTTAAATAAAAATAATAATAAAGAAAAGGCAGATGATCTACCTACGAGGGTGTGACAGAAGGTAGATCCTCAGTAAATTAATGTCGAAATCTTTCTAGACGTGAAAATCTAGGGATCAGTGGTAGTAATATGTGGAGATATACCCAAAATCTGATGGTAATAATTTTTAACTGGAGAGTTTCCAACGGTTATCCATATTCCCGACTGCTGCAACTCCAACCATAATTGTCTCAGCTAATTTCTGTCGTGGATTACGTAGAAATGTATATTTAAGCATCCATATTCAGGTATTCATGTACAAATACTAAATAAAGTGGTCATTTGGAAGCAATATATTGATATGATAATTATGACTACTTGAATATATGTGAGCATGCAGGTGGTGTGGCGGAAGTCAGTTAAACTCGGCTGTGCACGTGTGAGGTGCGCAAGCGGTGCAATCTTCATAGTCTGCAACTACAGCCCTCGTGGTAACGACAAACGGCAACGTCCATATTAAGCCTGCGGCGACTTGGACATCATATCATGTGGCTGCTAATCGCAATATATATAGTATATTACTAAATAAGTGTTTTCACATTGGGGTCAGATTTGAGTGGCGGTTCGTTGGATGGGAGCCCGACTGCTATAAACCACAACTGGATTAATCTAAATAAATGTTGTTAATTGCCGTTGTGGGACGGATGATATTTATGATGATGTATTTGTTGCAGATTAATAAGACGAGTTTATCTTAGATCGTTTAGCTTTCCTTTCTCTTACTGCGATGCTTCGTGCTAATCAAAGAGTAAATTTTACCCCCTCCCCCTTCCACAAAAAAAAATATAAAAAGTAAATTTTATTCATTCATCCCTCGCTCCTAGAGAGCATTATAAAAATGTGAAAAAGCAAAGAAATGTATGTTGCAACATATTTTGCAACATGTGGAGTGAGATGATATGATTTCAATCGATGTATTTTTATTTCATATCGATAAAAATCACTTTTTATAGGTGAAAAATCACCTTGTAAGGGAAAAACGACTTTCATATGTGTATTTTTTATTTTTAATCGGTGTGTTTTAATTTTTCATCAGTGAGAAACTACTTTCAACTAGTAATAGTTGAAAGGCAAAACACACTCACTATAAGAAATTAGGCTTTTGGCGACAAATACTTACCGCGGTTTTACAAAACTGATGGTAATTCTAATACCTTAGCAGCAATTATGTTGGAACTGTCGGTATACCTAAATTATTTCTATTGTTGGCGGTTTTAGACTTTCAGCATAAGTGTTGTCAAGATAAACCCTCACGATAAATAACACTTAAGCCAAAAACCAAAAAAACAAAAACCACCCCACCCTAAAGCAAACTGACGCCCCAAACCCTCACCTGACCATCATCAAGAACACTTCTCCCTCACCTGACTATAGTCTCACCCGACCACAACCCCAAACCCTCAGCTGTCATCGCTTCTTCTTCCTCACCACGACGACGACAACACTTTCTCCTTGACCTCGTCATCCTCCACCCACAAATCCCCCTCGCCGATTGCTGCTCCCTTGCCTTCTTCTCGAGTTTAACCCCCGTGCGACCTCCTCCCCAAGTGCAATGGAAGCCACTGATCAACCATGTAAGATCCTTGTTTCTTCTTCATCTTCGTGGATTTATGGTTGATGTAGTATGGGATGCCATTACAACTGCATATAGAGGGGAGAAGGTGGCGGCGGCGGCGGTGTTCCGGTTCGCAGAGGTCGCAAGGAAGGGGAATGTGATGTTGCTTAGCTGGTGCTTGTTCTCTGCCCACCTGACTGACGCTAATGCTCGCCTATTACTACCTTGTAAAGGAGGATGATCGGAGGCCCCACGACTCCTTTTCGAGTCTGTCATGTTATCTAAAATTGTTTGCCTACGACCTCTAGTGCGTGTTCTATTTAGAAAAAAAATGTGTTAACTGAAATTGTTACTCTACTCCTTGGCCACCCACATCTTTCCTAGCTAGATTTTTCAAGAAATTATGCAGTATCCCCTTTGCCCACATTGACTTTTCTTTTTGTCTGATTATTTGAAAGTTACTTCTAACATAGGTGTGTGCACGATTTCCACAATTTAGAGTTTAAACAGAGGAAGTTCATTTTTTTTCCCCTATACGTTTTTCTTTGTTGCATTTGTAGCTGGTTTGACCCAGATTTTGTAGCCAATATGTTAGGCATCTCGATCCCCACATGAATGATATCTATTGTCTGCTTTTAGATGTGTGTTTCATAGTTTCAATTTGTACCAGATTAAATTTAGTTCTTGTGTTTTATATCTATAACCTGGATTGTGATTTTAAATAATCCAATGCATTTGCATTTGGCAATTTTTCCTAGAACATTGTTACACTAGAAACAACTGCTCCTTAATCTTACCGCACCTCTCTAATGCGTAACAATCTGAAGTGTCACTTCTCTGTTGATCTTCGAGGTATTATGAGGGACATAATGAGTTAAAAGTTGAATTTAAGCTCTCGAACTTCTTCTCAAGCAAGGTTCAGGTCACTACATCTTTCTATTTAAAAATTCATCCATTCCATATATTGTGCATATTAAAAGGTTTGCATATTTTGTGCTTAGTTGAGAAATTTAGCATTTATGGTATTCGTGCTACTTATCTATTGGCCCAACCAATAGATAGGAAGTAGAATGTTATCAACATTGCAACAAGAATTTTAATAATTTAAAAGCATCAGGCTTGTTGTTGTTATGTAAAAGTAGAAGAGGTCTTATGTCAAGTTTGAGATCCTTTTACATCTCAAAAAGAATGTTTGAGACACCTTAGGAATTTCTAATTTATTTCAATTAACTTAGTTGTTTAGTGTTGGATTCTTTGCCATGTTACTAGAGAGTTTGCATAAATGAGTACTTATTCTCGTCTCCAATGAGTAGATTTCAAACTTAGGGTGTTGCATATTTTGTTTTTTTTTCCTTATTATTTTCATCTAAAAGAAATGGGATTTGGTTGTGCTCCGTTCTCTTTAATGAAATTTATCTATATATGTATACCACTTGAACTTTTTTCCATTGAAAAGAAATTAGAGTAGAAAAGTTCTATGACAATTACTTTTGATTGCCAATTTTAATGCATTATATAGGCACCACTGAAACCTTTATTTTTGCATTTGTGTACAGTAGCTATGAACCAAATTAATAGCTAGTATCTTATGCCTTTTGTATAGTGAAGACTCTTTTATTAAAGATTTTTAATTCTAATGTCTTTTGTTTAATACCTTTTAAGATTCTTATGTTCTCTTTCTGTTTGAGGTTTGATCCTGAAGACTTTTCATGCATCCAAGGTTTTACAATAGGCTCTACTCAAATTTGAACGTAACACCTGATCTTATTATTATAGATGTTAGGTTAATCATGAACCTTAGGATTAATAGGTAGGTATATGCATGTGAGTGTTGTAGTGGGGTGTGATCTTATAAATAATTGCATGCATGTGATGCAGTGGGGTGTGCCCATGTTTAAATTATAAAATAAGTTTATTTCTATATATAATCGTGATGCTAAACAAGTATTTTTGAGAAATATGCTAGATTACATGGGAAACTTTGCTAATTTTTTTAAAAATCATATATTGTAGGAAAGCTTGCTAAAATTGTTACAAGTAGATACATGCATGATCACAACTTAGGTGCATGTCATTAGAAGGTTATTTGTTAAAGTGGTTCGATACTGTGCCAAAATACTTGCCCGTTCAAGACATGTAATCATGTTACAGGGATAATGAGTCGATGTATATATACTACACATATATTTATAATGCATTATCTTTATACCATGACACAAGTCTTGATCGTCCTCAATTCGGAAGTGGTCCGAATTAAGGGGGGTTTGGACCACTTCCTTAATGCGGAAGTGGTCTTTATACCAACTGATTTTAGCTAGCTTCCTTAAGCACCCTTCATTGGGTGTTTTAGGAATCAAGTTAATGTCAATCTTGGGGGTATGCCGGAGAAGTGTAAGGAGATGTTGCCAAAACATTTTCAAACATATGTTACATGTGTCAAATAACACCTAAGTTATGATCAAAGTAGTTATGCACTCCTTTGTGTAACTTACTTCAATTTGTGGCTGTCATTTTCATATTTAGGTTGATATGGACAAGTCTTGGATAACTTTGAGAAGCATCGACTACGTTCGTTATAAGAGTGGAGTGATACATTTTTTGGATTGGCCATTTCATGATGATAGGAAACTACTTAGGATAGGAAGATTGTATAATAAGATCTTATGCTCGTGCAAGAATTGTATGATGGATTGTCATTCGAATGAGATATTGTATTTGAGCATCTCATATGTAATGGATGGTGGCTTCATTGCAAGGTATGGATCACTCATGGGGAGGAGCCTACGGAGAGTTAAGAACAACACACCACTCTTGAATATTCTAATTATGTAGGTGGTGACAATGTTATGACAATATTGGAAGAGATGGCAGATGGTCAGGAAAATCTAATGGACGATGAAAGTATGTTCCGTGATTATAGTAAGTTTTGGGATGCATTAAAAGCAGCGGAATAACCTATTACTCTAGAGATTAATTCAATTCTAGATTGTCGTTCCTTCTTAAGATGTTTCAAATTAAGGTGATGAATAGAGTGACTTCTAAGTTAATGTCAGATGTTTTCAAATTTATTGGAGAATTGTTAAAAACTCCAAAAGATTTTCCACAGTAATAGTATGACGCTAAGAAACAGTATCGTGCCTTAGGACTGAAAAGTGAGAAGATAGATGCATGCCTTGATGATTGCGTCCTATATGTATATGATAACAACTTGGAAAGTTGTCCAGAATGTGGCAAGTTGAGGTATAAAGGTGAGAAAAGAAAAGGAAAAAGACAACCTCAGAAGGTGTTGCGTTACTTTCCACTGATTTCAAGGCTACAACACTTATTCATGTCTAGTAAGACTGCAAAGTGGATGACATGGCACCATGAAAATAAGTCATGTGATGGAATGATGCATCATCTTGCAGATGTTGATGAGTGGATTGCATTTAATAATAGGTATCCAGATTTTGCATTAGAGGCACGAAATATACGTTTAGGCCTTGCAAGTGATGGATTTAATCCATTTAAAACCATGTATCCTCCGTACTCTATATGGCCCGTTGTGATAGTTACGTATAACATGCCTCCTTGGATGTGTATGAAATCAACTTTTATGATATTGAGCTTACTCATACCCGGTCCAAAGGGCCCTGGAAATGCTATTGATGTTTATTTGCAGCCACTTGTAGATGAGTTAAGAATCTTGTGGAACATTGGTGTTGAAACTTATGATGCACACAAAAAATAATTATTTCATATGTGAGCTACATTGCTGTGGACGATAAATAACTTTCCTATGTATGCTAACTTGTCTGTTTGGAGCACAAAAGGGAAATATGCTTGTCCTGTTTGTATGGAAGATACCATCTACGACTACAGAACAGAAACAAATTTTCTTACTTGGGGCATCATAGGTTTCTTCTAGTTGAACATAGATGGAGAAGTGGTAATTTTAAGGATTGATTTGATGGTAAATTATGTCGTTATTCGATGAGAAATCAGAAAAACTTCTTGACGACAGATACAACTAGGTTGCTAGGGGACAAGATAGTGGATAAGTTGCATGAACTTGGTAATGTTTGATTGGGACGTACATTTAAGCGTGACATCAATCACTTGCGTGGGTTTGAAAAGAAGAGCATCTTCTTCATGGAGTTACCCTATTGGTAGGATCTGAAAATTCGTCACAATCTTAATGTCATGCATATAGAGAAGAACGTGATGGATAACATTTTGGATATGTTGAATCTAACAGATAATCCAAAAGATACTTTGAAGACACGAAATGATTTAATGCAAATGGGCATTCGCCCTGAGTTACATGTTAAGCAGAATGATGGTCGTAGAATTGACTTCCCTGATGCATTATATACACTAAATCAAGAGCAAAGACAGAAAATATTTACGTTCTTAAAGGAAATTAGGGTCCAGATGGATATTCTTCAAACCTTTCCAGGTGTGTAACTGAAGCACAGAAGAAGATTAGTGGTCTCAAAGGTCACGACTGTCATGTCTACATGTAAGTATTGTTTCCGCTAGTAGTTCGAGAAGTGTTACCTCAACCTGTACTCGACATGATAATAGAGATGATTAACTTCTTTAAAATTGTGTGTTCAGGGAACTTAGATTGCAAAATGTTATATTACATGGACAGAAAAATTGTAATCATGTTGTGTAAAATGGAACAAATTTTTCTGCTTGCATTTTTTGATATCATGATACATCTCATGCTTCATTTAGCTAACGAAGCAAGGATAATTGGACCTGTACAATTCTGATGGATGTATCTAGTTGAACGTTTCTTAAAAAAACTTAAGGATTATGTGTTGAATAAGACGAAACCTGAAGGGTCAATCGTCGAAGGATATCTCATTGAAGAATGCATTAATTTCTGTTCGATGTACATGGATGGGTGATGAGAACCTCGTCATAAATCCTAAACTGGCACCATCTAACCTTGATTTGCAAGAAAAAGCTCCTACATAACCTATAGAAAGGCTTGACTCAGAGAATTCTGAGTTGTGAAGAAAATAGGAACTAAGGGGTAAAAATGCAATTTCACCAACACAATCTGTAAGCAGGGTAACTTATGGTCCAAACGTAGGTCAAACTAACCTAATAAGAAAGAAAGTGGGATGAGTTGATCTAACTAGGGCTACAGCAACTCCAAGGAATTAAATGACATCCTGTAACCCTAAAACAAACCCACTTCAATTCACGAGGTTCGAGGTAAATAAAAAATCGAATAAACCCTCTAAAATTCATAGAAAAATAATCTCTAGGGTTTAGAACCTTCAATTTGGCCTTGGGAACCCACTTTGACCTACATTGAGAACCATGCCCAATTAATGATTTAATTTGGGTTTTTATGTAAATTGAATGGTCAAGCAAGGTATGATCTAGAAATAAATTTCACCATTAGAATCCTTAGGTCCCATTTAGTCATGCATAAAAACTTGAGCCTAAGAAGAGACCTTATTGACCGACTTTGCATTTTGGTCCTCATCTATTACTTTTTGACCCTCAACTTTTGAAACCCTCGCATTTTGGCCGCTAAGTCTTCTTCATTCTTTGCATTTAGGTCCTCCATGCAAAACCCTGAGCAGCGCCATGCTCCGGCGACTTTGCGCGGAGCATGGCGCCGCGCAAGGTGAGGGAGACCCTCTGCCAAGACAACCGGGGGTTCCCTGCGACGTCTGTTGTCGCAGGGACACCTCCATGGTCTCTGCGGCAGCCCATACCTTCCGTGCGAACGCGTGGAAGGTATGGGTCCCTACTCCGGCCGTCCTCCGACGAGGGAGGCACGTCGCCTCCCACCACCTTCCCCTCTGCTTTCACCTCTATAAAAGCCGCCTCCGTCTGCCGAACTCACCAGCTCGGTCCTTACGGAGAAACACCCCCATCTTTCCTCTCTTCCCACTCCGGCAGAAGCCCTCCAGCTCCGGCGGTACTTCCTCCTCCTCCTCGTCACTCTGCTGCAATACCAGCAGCAGAGCCGCCTTCGCCCGCTCTTCTCGCGTCGCACCGTACCCAGCGCGTGCCCTCCCTCTCTCTCCTTGCCGTCGCCCCCTCTCTCTGGGCATCTTCTTCTCCGGCGACAGTCGATACGACTGCCGCTTGCTTCCGCCCTTCCCCCTTCGTCCAGAGCTTAGGTAAACGCTTCCCCTTCTCCTCCTCTCAACTTTCCCCCTGTCAATTTGCATTTTCGCACCCCCACACGCAACCTCCACCTCCACCTGCTCCATCTCCGACCACCCCCTCCGGCGAGTCCATTCCACTGCCACAGACCCCCTTACTCCTCACCGATCACCTCAGAAGCTTCCCCTCACTCCACTCCACAGCTTCTCCCCCTTCATTCCCTGCCATACGCTACCTGAAGACCCCCCGAACAAACCCATTCTCGCGGCCGCAGTCTGACCTAGGGCTGCCCCTGTACTCCACCCCACGCCTCGCCACCACCTGTACGAGCTTCGCCGCACTCCGGCGAAGCTCCCTGCACCTTCTGACTAGGCCGAGAGGCCGTATTTCTGTGATCAGGCCACCCGTCCTCCGCCGCCATTGCTGAGCAGGTGGATCTTCTTTTACCTGCAGCTGCAGGTTCGCCCTCGCCCAGGCTTGCACTCCAGGACGCGCAGTTCGCCCCCGCGCAGCTTCCCAGGCCTGCAGCTGGGGTGAAAGCCTCTCACATGGCCACAATTGCCTGCAGCTCTCTCAGCTGCAGGAGCCAATTTGGAGTGGGACATTTAGTCCCACCTCGGTAGTTCTGAAAGCCGAGCACCCGCATAAATTGGAAAAGTGTTGTAGGCTTATCACCTCAGTTACACGAGGTGAGGTCCCTCTCACCCGGCCTCGTCCGCGACCACCCCCCCCCCCCCCCGCGGACCTGGCCCGACCCGTATACCCGACTTGCACTCCTCGCCCACTACCGCACGCCGGTGGGCCTGGACCCAGGCGCGACCCGAACCCGAATACCCAGCGGCTCTGGGAGAGCTATCCTACGAGCGAAATCTGAGAGAGAGACGCGGGGGAGGGTAGGATTAGGTTTTGCCCTGACTAAGCTGTGTGAGTGTGCAGGCAGAGAAGAAGAGAAAGAAGGAAGAAGCAGCCAAAGTCATGGTTGCTTGAAGCAAAGCAGAAGAAGAAGGACTGCGAGAAGAAGAAGAAGAAGAAAGACACAAAAGAAAGAATTAAGGAGGACGCACTGTAGCAGAGGCTACTTAAGTCGTTTGATTGAAAAATCAGACGATGCTCTGAAGACAAAGAGCTGAAGGAGAAAGAAGAGAGAAGCAGAACACGAAGAGAAAGAAGAAAAGCTTGGAAGCAAAAGAAAGAAAAAAGAAGAACAAAAGGATAGAAGAGAAAGAAGAAGAAGAAAGAAGACTGAGGAACTGAAGAGAAGAGAAGAGAAGAAAAAGAAGAGGACAAAGACGAGAGAAAGAAGAGAAGAAAAAGCCAACAAGACAAATCTCTCTCTCTCTCTCTTTCATTTTTATAATAGAAACATTGTACTTCTAGAATATAGTTTGCTCCCCGAGTTCGACCTCGGGAAAACTTTTATTTCCGAGTAACAAATTGTATTAAACTGGTAACCGTTTCTCTATATTGTACTACGACGAAATATTAGAACAAGAGACGAGTGGCAACCAGTTTTTGGTGCCGTTGCCGGGGAGCAACGGCTATTCTAGAAGTTATAAAAATTTATATTTATAAGTTTCTAATAAGCTCTTCTCTCTGTTGTGCAGGTATAGAAAGAAAACGACGCAGTCGCACCACAGCCACTCCAAGGACAGGTAACTTCCTATTAAACCCTAAAATTTTAAGGAGGAAAAGCAAAGAAAAAATAGGTATAATCTGTCTTTCATACATAGTAATAGCTGCATAATCTCAAAAACCACTATTCCTGCACACAATCTTAAAGGTAATTAAGGGCTAACACCTTCTTGCCTGAGCCCTAATTGCCTAACAAGGAGTTAAATGGACCAAGTAGAGCCAACATAAGGTCAAACATTAGGATTTCAGAGACACACCCCTTAATCAAGAATTGAGAAAATCCAAAAGAGGTGTGCCCAAGCCATTGATTGAAAATAATTAATAAGAAAAATCCTAAACAATTGGCTCTCTCTAAACACTTGAACCCTAAAACAAGGCCTAAATTCTCAAGGAAACCACTAGGTGAAGTTGACCCCTAGGGTCAACCAACCTCCAAATTAGGCCACCTTGTTCACAAAAACACCTAAGAGTTCAAGTGAAACCTTAAGCACCTTGATCTTAAAGTAAAAGAGGTAGACTTAAGAGGTCAAGATCCCCATTCTGGTCTACCTGGAACCGCAGTGACAAGAGAGGTCGGGTAGGGGAAATCCTGTAACCCGTGGGGATGCTTTACCGTGTAGGGGTCTTCGCGGGACTCACCCTCTCTGGCTGCCCAGGTAATTCTCAGGTGGACGATCTTTCTGATCAAGAGGTCCATCTGCCCTGCACCTCTATAGTCACCCAACACATTTTTGGGTGTCTTGATTAGGTCCAGCACCTGCTAAACTCATCTATTCCAATAGTGCATGAACGGTAGGAGATCCTTAAGACCACCCTTAAGATCTCCTTTAGGAATTCACTCTCGTCAAGGCCAAGCCTCGACGCCCGTGTTTGAGCAGCAACCCTACCCCATCATTCTCTCATCTGATTCTGAACCAAGCTCTTCTTCTTCCCCCATTATGGCTCAGCCAGTTGAGGAAGAAAACAATCTGGAGTACCAGCTCCAGCAACTCAACGACCTCTTCCAAAACTTTGTGCACCCACCGCAGCGTCCTATGATGCGGGACCATTATAATCCTGCTGCAATGGCCATTGAGCCTCGAGTCAGAATCCCGACTGGAGGACCTGATTCCGAATTGAAGCCCAACATGATTCATGCTATACCTAAATTTCATGGGCTTAATTCCGAAGATTCCTTCCAGCACATCAAGCAGCTAAAACATCTGGCCCAAACTTTTGGGTCAGATGCTCAAAATCGGGATATTCTTCTCATGAAGATGTTCTCCTTTTCTCTTATGGACAAGGCCGCTCATTGGTATCAAACTCAGACCCGGCCGATCAACACTTGGGAAGAACTTCAGTCCGAGTTTTTGAAAAAGTTCTTTCCCGTTGGTCGGACCAACGTCTTGCGCCATCAGATTACTCACTTCCCTCAACAAACTGGGGAACCTCTCCATGAGGCATGGGATCGTTTTCAAGATCTCATGAGAAAGTGCCCCCATCACGGAGTTCCTAAATGGGAACATGTCCAATCTTTTTACCAGGGACTCCGTGAGGACATCCGTCTTTTCGTCAATGCAACCTGCGGAGGAAATATCATGGGTCAACATGAGGACACCGTGTGGGAGATTCTCGAAAACATGTGTGAGACCTCCATCAACAATGACTCCATGGGATTATTCGACAGGACGAATACCCGCACATCGACGAATCTTAAGGGAGCACATGAGACGCAGGGCCTGTCCGCATCAGTCGACCTGGAATTAATGGCCAGTCGATTGGACAAGGTCTCGATTATTGAAAAGAAGGTGGATGAGCTGACTCAGCACTTGCAGCGAGCCACCTCTGCTCATAACCCCTTTGCACAGCCCCCTTCCACAAGGGAAACTGTGCAAAACATTCTCCATCGATCTTCTCCTAGGATGGATCCATATCCACCATCTGATTCTCTAACCAGAGGTCCATCCGATCCTCTCTATACCAACCCAGGGAATTCCATTCCCTCTTTCTCTGACTCTCTGGAGGTTCCTCAGACCTGCGAGGACCTCAACACCATCCAAAATGACCCGTTCTCCAACACCTATAACCCTGGATGGCGAAACCATCCCAATTTTCAGTGGATGGGAAATTCCCAAACCCAAAGACCACCCTTTCAGCCCTGCCCACAACCCCCTCGTCCTTACCAGCCGCCTCAGCCTCGGCCCAATCCTACTTATCCATCAGGATCAAATCAGGATCAAATGTCCCTTATCCTTCAGACTTTGGTTCACATTCAAAGAACGAATGCGGCTATTCAAAAGCAACACAAGGACGAACTTACAGAGGTCCGAAACCAATTGGCCCAGTTGGCAAACTCTCGCCAGCCAGGCACTCTTCCTTCCCAACCTCTTCCTAATCCAAATAACGTGCCAACCCAGTGGCGCGTTATGAACCCAAACCCGGGCCAAGCCCATATGATTTATCAGGCCCCCTCTATTCCTTCATTCGATGGGATAGAGGCTTCCACTTCTTTTGCAGGTTACCAGCAGCAACCTATCTTACCCAATCCCAACCAAAACCAGGTAGGACTTAATTCCGTAACAACCCGTAGTGGTAAGGAAACCCAAGACCCACCTCATCCAAATCACTCCAAGACTGGTAGTGATCCCAAGCCTAGGACAGTAATCCAGGACATTCCTACCCCTGTCCCAGATCCAAGACCTGGACCTATCCTAGAAGAACCAACCAAGATCCCATTTCCCGAGGCCTTGACCAAGGGAAAGAAGACCACCAAGCCCGTGGCACCTGAGGAGGACCTGGTCAAGCTCTTTGATCAGGTCCACATAAACATCCCCTTGATGGATCCAATCCGCCACGTACCGGCTTACGCACGATTCTTAAAGAATGTGTGTACACCCCAGCGTAAGCCGCGAACCAAGGGTGGGAGTCCAATTGTTCTGTCAGAGTAAGCAAGCTCTGTAATCCTAAGTAGACTCCCACCCAAGGCAAAAGATCCTGGTACTCCCCTGATTTCCTGCAAGATAGGTGATACCCAATTTGATAGAGCCTTGCTAGACTTGGGTGCATCCATAAATCTGATACCCACATCCTTACTCAATCATCTTAAAGAATTTGAGCTAAAACCAATCGAGGTGACATTACAATTAGCAGATCGATCTATAAAGTCACCAAAAGGGATTCTCGATGATGTTATTGTAAGGATACGAGATTTCTACTTTCCTGTAGACTTCATAGTCTTAGACATGGACGTACCTGAAATCCCTAGGGATACACCAATCATTTTAGGGAGACCTTTCTTGGCTACTGCTAGAGCCAACATTAGCTATGAGGAGGGCCAAATAGAGCTCAAATTTGGGAATCAAACCTTGAAAATTGATATATTTAAGGACCAACAAGGAATCAATTGCGGTGTCGTCGAACAGATTTGTGACATTAGGGCTTTGGTTGATGAAGCACACTTTCAGAATGACCTGATTATACCTCATCAACCACAGAAAGATCTTGACCCGCAAACAGAGGAGTCGAATCCAGATATAAACAACCCAGTAATTCCTACCCTTGAACCTCACGTCTATACTGAACCACCCGCCGCTGCTGATAACCCTATCCTTGAGTTGAAGCCCCTTCCTGCTCACTTAAAATACATCTTTTTGGGTTTTAATCAAACCCTCCCTGTGATTATCAATTCCAATCTCAATCCCGAACAGGAATCCCATCTAATTACTGTCCTCCAGCAACATCGCAGAGCCATCGGGTGGACTCTCGATGATTTGACTGGAATAAGTCCCTCTTATTGTACTCATCATATCTATTCAGAAGAGGGCGCACGACCTTCTCGTGAAATGCAGAGACGTTTGAACCCTAATCTGTAGGAGGTCGTGAAGAAGGAGATCATCAAGTGGTTAGATGCCGGAATCATCTACCCGATCTCCGATAGTTGTTGGGTGAGCCCAATTCAGGTTGTGCCTAAGAAGGCAGGACTCACCACCATAACGACTGAGACCGGAGAAATCATTCCTACCCGATTAGCCAATGAGTGGAGAGTCTGTATAGATTACCACCGACTCAATTCCTCCACGAAGAAGAATCATTTCCCACTACCTTTCATTGATCAAATTCTCGAGAAACTAGCAGGAAATAGGTTCTTCTGCTTTCTTGACGGGTACTCCGGTTATAACCAGGTGGCAATCCGTCCTGAGGACCAAGAAAAGACCACGTTCACCTACCCCTTCGGAACATACGCTTTCCGAAGGATGCCTTTCGGTCTTTGCAATGCACCCGCTACCTTTCAGCGGTGCATGCTTGCCATATTCTCAGATATGGTAGGTGATTTTCTGGAAGTCTTCATGGATGACTTTTCAGTTTTTGGAGAATCATTTGACGATTGCCTCCAACACTTGGTCCAAATACTCAGGCGGTGCATCGAGGTGAATTTGGTTCTTTCCTGGGAAAAGAGCCATTTCATGGTGCCTGAGGGAATTGTCCTGGGACACTTAATTTTAGAAAAAGGCATCCAAGTGGATCGAGCTAAGGTTGATCTGATCTCTCGCCTTCCTATGCCTAGCTCGATCAGGGACATCCGTTCTTTTCTGGGGCATGTCGATTTTTACCGTCGTTTCATTCCGGATTTCTCAAAAATCGCACGCCCCTTGACTTCTCTTCTCTCTAAGGATGTACCCTTTGAAATCTCCAAGGAATGCACACTAGCCTTTGAAAACCTGCGTGACCGAGTCACCCAGGCACCTATCCTACAATCCCCTGACTGGTCTCAACCCTTTGAGATCATGTGCGATGCATCTGATTTCGCTGTAGGAGCGGTCCTGGGGCAGAAAGCTGATGGGAAACCCGTGGTCATCTACTACGCTAGCAAGACACTTGACGAGGCTTAGCGTAACTATACGGTTACGGAGAAAGAGCTGCTAGCCGTAGTATTTGCCCTTGAAAAGTTTCGATCGTATCTCCTGGGTTCCCATGTCATCATCTACTCGGATCACACGGCTATAAGGCATCTCCTTGCCAAGAAGGACGCGAAGCCCCGACTAATTCGTTGGATCTTGCTGTTGCAAGAATTCAATCTTGAGATTCGCGACAAGGCGGGAAGGCAGAATGTGGTAGCCGACCATCTGTCCCGTCTTCCTTCTGAGATTATCGACCCTTCCGGACCCATCATGGAGCATTTTCCTGATGAGCACCTGCTGACTATCGGTACTAGACTTTCATGGTTTGCTGATATAGTAAACTACTTGGCATCTCATCAGACCCCATCTGATTGACCGAAGGCCAAGAAAGACAAATTGCGTTATGATACCAAGTATTACATCTGGGAAGACCCGTACCTTTTCCGCATAGGTGCTGATCAAATCATTCGGAGATGTGTCCCGGAAGAGGAATTCAACAATATCCTTTCTTTCTGCCATGACCAGGCATGCGGTGGCCATTTCTCTGGGCATAAAACAGCATCAAAAGTCCTCCAGTGTGGTTTTTACTGGCCCACGCTGTTCAAAGACGCATACAGTCACTGCAAGGCATGCAGTCGTTGCCAGACTTTGGGCAGCATGAACCGTCGCGACATGATGCCTTTGCAGCCAATTCTCGTATGCGAAATCTTTGATGTTTGGGGGATTGATTTTATGGGCCCCTTTCCTGTTTCGGATGGTTTCGAATACATTCTACTTGCTGTGGACTACGTGTCCAAATGGATCGAAGCCATACCGACCCGAACCTTTGACCACAAGATTGTTCTCAAATTCACTCATCAAAACATTTTCTCAAGGTTCGGGATTCCCCGTGCTATAATCTCTGATGGAGGGACCCACTTTACAAACGCTCAGTTTAGGTCACTGATGACCAAATACGGGGTGTCTCACCGAATCTCTACTCCTTACCACCCCCAAACTAATGGTCTAGCTGAGCTGTCAAATCGGGAGATCAAGAAGATCCTGCAGGTCACTGTTCGGCCTGACAGGAAGGACTGGTCATCCCGACTTCCGGAAGCATTGTGGGCCTATAGGACCACCCACAAAACCCAATTAGGCATGTCTCCCTTTAGACTGGTGTACGGAAAGGCGTGTCACCTTCCCGTAGAATTGGAGCATAAAGTCATTGGGCAGTACGGAACTGTAATCTAGATCTTTCAAAGGCTGGAACCCACAGAAAACTCCAAATCAGCGAGATCGATGAATTACGCTTAGACGCGTATGAGAACTCGCGAATCTACAAGGAGCGGGTTAAAGCCTTCCATGACAAGCATATCTCGAGAAAGATCTTTCATCCTGGTCAAAAGGTCCTACTCTTTGATGCCCGACTCAAACTTTTCCCGGGAAAGCTGTGATCCAAGTGGGTCGGACCATATTTAGTCCGACAGGTTTTTGGAAATAGAGTTATCGAAATCAGTCCGCTCAGCCACGATTCCGAACCTTTTATCGTGAACGGTCAGAGACTCAAGTTGTTCATTGATGTGACTTCTACTGATTTGGCTGAATCTTCTTATATCCTCCATTCCCTTTGAGCTTATTGCGCCCAGCCGATGGCGTAAAACTCAACGCTTAACGGGAGGCAGCCCGTCATTTTCCTAAAAATCCAAAACCCTTTTCATACTTTTGTGCACTTAAGGTTCGCCTTTTAGACAGCCAACCCCACCTCAGATGCTTGCATCTGGGATTAGAAATCATCCGCAGAATTCATCCTGACCCATTCACTCATTAAAACATTTGTCTTAAGGAATGAACTAAGTAAATAAAAACCCCCTAAGTCACAATGAGGACATTACAAACCTTAGGCATGGGAGGGTATAAAAAGTGCAAAACTTGTAAAAAAGGGTTTTAAAACAAAAAATTCACATATGCCAAAAACACCATAAAAATTAAAAAAATTTTCAAAAAAAAAAAAAGAGGAGAAAGGAAATTTTGTGGGAGAAGGAAAAGAAACAAAAAGGAGCATAAATTGAAGAAAAGAGTGATAGTCATTAGTAAGAAACTAAGGAATTGACCTAAGTTCTAGACCTTATTCAAGAAAAGAAATGAGAAGTGCATGGTAAGATTAGTAAGAACGCAAACTTTAGGCATTCTTGGATAGACTCTTAGTACCCATTAAGATCTAAACAGTCCTCAAGAGGTTGAGGAAAATGAAAAGCTTAAGTATTAGGTCCAAGGCTTAGGGAGTATTTGACCTCATTAACTAACTTCTGGTTTACGGGACTCAGTAACCTAAGCACCCCAACCCCACACACAGCCTGGTTCAGTAAGCGTAAAAATCAAAATCCCGCAGAAGCGTCACAAAATTCTAAAAAATACACCTAGAATAGGAGCGACCGATCAACACAAGTTGATTTGGACGAGTTCCCAGTGCAGAGAGGCGGGGAATCCCCTCGAAGATCCGTAACAAAATATCATCTCCTCGGTGCTTGTCTCTTAGGATATTTACATATCCTACTGGGGGCATGTAAGCACTCTGTTGGTTCAGATTCCATGGATGGCATTATCACGAAGTGTCAATTGCTAGGGTCTGAATTCGGCCACGGAATACCATGGATGGGATTATCTCGAAATCTCAACAGCCAGGATTCCAGGGGTTGCAATGGGCGGTGCTATCTCGAAGCATCGATTGCCAGGAACCCTTGAGGATTGATGATGGGAGCAAGGAATCTGATACAGACCGTGTTGAAAAGCCAATCCTAGGCTAGAACTAAAAAGAAAAAGAGAGAGAAAACTCTCCAAACAGAAAAACTTTCTACCTCTCTCTCTTACAAAACACACTGCGAACTGAACCAGGGCTAAAATCATTTCAAGCACAGGGTGCTTTAACCACGAAGTCCAATAGACCTTAGGTTAGTTCTTGTGGGCCTTAAAAACCTTTGCCAAAGACTGAGGCTAAGGCTAGATAGATCTGGATCTTGGTTGGTACTAGAGTACCTTTTAAGCCTATGGTTAGCATTCTAACCTAATCTAAGTTCAAATGAAAAAACACTCATCTAAAGTTGTTAAAAACATCATGGTCTAGAACAAAGGTTAAAACCTTAGGTTTTTGCTAAGGGACTAGCAAAAGCTAGGCATGGGGGTATGATGAGAACCTCGTCATAAACCCTAAACTGGCACCATCTAACCTTGATTTGCAAGAAAAAGCTCCTACATAACCTATAGAAAGGCTTGACTCAGAGAATTCTGAGTTTGTGAAGAAAACAGGAACTAAGGGATAAAAATGTAATTTCACCAACACAATCTGTAAATAGGGTAACTTAGGGTCCAAATGTAGGTCAAACTAACCTAATAAGAAGGAAAGTGGGATGAGTTGATCTAACTAGGGCTACAGCAACTCCAAGGAATTAAATGACATCCTGTAACCCTAAAACAAACCCACTTCAATTCATGAGGTTCGAGGGAAAGAAAAAATCTACTAAACCCTCTAAAATTTATAGAAAAATAATCTCTAGGGTTTAGAACCTTCAATTTGGCCTTGGGAACCTACTTTGACCTACATTGAGAACCATGCCTAATTAATGATTTAATTTGGGTTTTTATGTAAATTGATCGGTCAAGCAAGGTATGATCTAGAAATAAATTTCACCATTAGAATCCTTAGGTCACATTTAGTCATGCATAAAAACTTGAGCCTAAGAAGAGACCTTCTTGACCGACTTTGCATTTTGGTCCTCATCTGTTACTTTTTGACCCTCAACTTTTGAAACCCTCGCATTTTGGCCCCTAAGTCTTCTTCGTTCTTTGCATTTAGGTCCTCCTAGCAAAACCCTGAGCAGCGCCATGCTCTGGCGACTTTGCGCGGAGCATGGCGCCGCGCAGGGTGAGGGAGACCCTCTTCCAAGACAACCGGGGGTTCCCTACGACGTCTGTTGTCGCAGGGACACCTCCATGGTCTCTGCGGCAGCCCATACCTTTCGTGCGAACATGCGGAAGGTATGGGTCCCTACTCCGGCCGTCCTCCGGCCTCCGCCCTCCTCTCTGCTTTCACCTCTATAAAAGCCGCCTCCGTCTGCCGAACTCACCAGCTCGGTCCTGACGGAGAAACAGCCCTATCTTTCCTCTCTTCCCACTCCGATAGAAACCCTCCAGCTCCGACGGTTCTTCCTCCTCCTCCTCGTCGCTCTGCCGCAATACCAGCAGTAGAGCCACCTTCGCCCGCTCTTCCCTCATCGCGCCGTACCCAGCGCGCGCCCTCCCGCTCTCTCCTCGCCGCCGCCCCCTCTCTCTGGGTATCTTCTTCTCCGGCGAGAGTCGATACGACTGCCGCCTGCTTCCGCCCTTCCCCCTTCGTCCAGAGCTTAGGTAAACGCTTCCCCTTCTCCTCCTCTCAACTTTCCCCCTGTCAATTTGCATTTTCGCACCCCCACACGCAACCTCCACCTCCACCTGCTCTGTCTCCGACCACCCCCTCTGGCGAGTCCATCCCACTGCCACAGACCCCCTTACTCCTCGCCGATCACCTCAGAAGCTTCCCCTCACTCCACTCCACAGCTTCTCCCCCTTCATTCCTTGCCATACGCTACCTGAAGACCCCCCGAACAAACCCATTCTCGCGGCCGCAGTCTGACCTAGGGCTGCCCCTGTACTCCGCCCCATGCCTCGCCACCACCTGTACGAGCTTCGCCGCACTCCGACGAAGCTCCCTGCACCTTCTGACTAGGCCGAGAGGCCGTATTTCTGTGATCAGGCCACCCGTCCTCCGCCGCCATTGCTGTGCAGGTGGATCTTCTTTTACCTGCAGCTGCAGGTTCGCCCTCGCCCAGGCTTGCACTCCAGGACGCGCAGTTTGCCCCCGCACAGCTTCCCAGGCCTGCAGCTAGGGTGAAAGCCTCGCACACGGCCACAATTGCCTGCAGCTCTCTCAGCTGCAGGCGCCAATTTGGAGTGGGACATTTAGTCCCACCTCGGTAGTTCTGAAAGCCGAGCACCCGCATAAATTGGAAAAGTGCTGTAGGCTTATCACCTCAGTTACACAGGGTGAGGTCCCTCTCACCCGCTTCACCCGGCCTCGTCCGTGACCACCACCCCCCCCCCCCCCCCCCCCGCGGACCTGGCCTTACTCGTATACCCAACCTGCACTCCTCGCCCACTACCGCACGCCGGTGGGCCTGGACCCAGGCACGACCCGAACCCAAATACCCGGCGACTCTGGGAGAGCTATCCTATGAGCGAAATCTGAGAGAGAGAGATGCGGGGGAGGGTAGGATTAGGTTTTGCCCTGACCAACCTGTGTGAGTGTGCAGGCAGAGAAGAAGAGAAAGAAGGAAGAAGCAGCCAAAGCCGTGGCTGCTTGAAGCAAAGCAGAAGAAGAAGGACTACGAGAAGAAGAAGAAGAAGAAGAAAGGAGGATGCACTGTAGCAGAGGCTACTTAAGTCGTCTGATTGAAAAATCAGACGACGCTCTGAAGACAAAGAGCTGAAGGAGAAAGAAGGGAGAAGTAGAACACGAGGAGAAAGAAGAAAAGCTTGGAAGCAAAAGAAAGAAAAATGAAGAACAAAAGAACAGAAGAGAAAGAAGAAGAAGAAAGAAGACTGAGGAACTGAAGAGAAGAGAAGAGAAGAAAAAGAAGAGGACAAAGACGAGAGAAAGAAGAGAAGAAGAAAAAGCCAACAAGACAAATCTCTCTCTCTCTCTCTTTCATTTTTGTAATCGAAACATTGTACTTCTAGAATATAGTTTGCTCCCCGAGTTCGACCTCGGGAAAACTTTTATTTCCAAGTAACAAATTGTATTAAACTGGTAACCGTTTCTCTATACTGTACTACGACGAAATATTAGAACAAGAGACGAGCGGCAACCAATGGGCCAGGTGATCATTTTAACCGTATTGAAAGGAATGATCAAGGTCAGTACAATGAGTACATTGATGAACGCCTTTCTATCTTTGAGATTTAAGGAAGGGCAATCTTAAAGACAACATTTGAATTAATTCCTAAAAATGAACTTTGCCCTACGAACTTATACATACTGAAGCAAATCCTCGAAGTTGATCCTAATCAAAGAGTAAATTTTAAACCCCCCCTCCCCCCCCAAAAAAAAGAGTAAATTTTATTCATTCATCCCTCACTCCTAGAGAGCATTATAAAAATGTGAAAAAGCAAAGAAATGCATGTCGCAACATGTTTTACAACATGTGGAGTGAAAGAACGTGATTTCAACCTATGTATTTTTATTTTCCATCGGTAAAAATTACATTTCATAGGTGAAAAACTACCTTATAAGTGAAAAATCACTTTCATATGTGTATTTTTCATTGTTAATCGGTGCATTTTGATTTTCAACCGGTGGGAAACTGAAGTTTCCCTACTAGGAGGGGATGACGTAATAAATGCGGAAATAAATAATAAACAATCTTCACAAAATAACAATCACACAAAAGGCACAAAGTAGTTTTAGGTGGAAACCCAAACCGGGTGAAAACCACCACCTAACTCTTTCGAGTTAGGATTTTCCGATCAACCAAGTTGATCAAAATCCACTAACCGAATCACTTTAAAACGAGGGTGATTCAACCTCAATACAACCACGCTACAAGTACGAGGGTAGCGTTCCTCAACCCCTTCTCTCCACGAGAAGGATTTTGTCCCACGAAGGAGACGGGAATTCGCAAAGCGAATACCCAACCAAATAACAAAGATAAAAGAAACAACAAGCCCTATAGAGCCAACAAAGTAATTATAAACCTAGCTTTTATAGGAATTAGGAAACTCCCCTTTGCAAGGAGTGCGTCGAGTTGATGACGCGGTGCGTGAGCCACGCGACGGTGCAACTCCGCTCTCGTGAACTACGGCGGGAGAGCGGGTGCGCAACAGCTTGATGCTCTCAAGAGAATAGAGCTAGAGCTTGGAGAGCAAGGGCTTCTCTTGGACACAAAAGAGTGGAACTAAGTTGCTTAGGTGTGTCTCTTGTTTCTCTTAGTGTGTCTAGGTGTATCTAGGTGTGTCTTTGTGTTGCAAAGGCTTCCCTCTATTTATAGAGGCCTTAGGAAGGCTTTGGAAGGCTTGGAAAAGCTTCCATAGCCGTTGGGTGCAAAGCCCAAGAGAATCAGGCCGAAATCAGGACAATGATTGCACTTGACAGGGTAATCAGACGTCTAATTCTGGCATCAGACGTCTGGAAGGCCACTTTAAGATGTCTGATGTCAAGGTCAGACGTCTGATTTTGGGTGGGTCTCTTCCTGACTTGAATCAGATCTAAACAGGGTTCTAGCGCAAGTCCATCAGACGACATATAGACGTCTGGCACTATGTCTGGACGTCTAGAAACCTACTTTTACTGTGGGAATTGATTTCCAAACGTTGCAACAGCTAGAAAATCTCTGAGAAGAGATTTTGGGTCAGCCGAGGCAAAACGGTCATTTATCAGACGTCTTGAAATTCCTATGGACGTCTGATAAGGCTATAACGGTCATATTCTTGAGTGTTTGCTAAGCCAGCCAACGGTCCACTAATTGGACGTCTGGCAAATCCATCAGACGTCTCCTAAGACGTCTGGTATAAGGTCTGGACGTCTGATTTCATCAGACAGAACTAACTATGTCCAGCCTAATAGTTATCAGGCGTCTGAAACAACAGTCAGACGTCTTAAAATACTTTATCAGACGTCTTATTTGGGAATTAGACGTCTGGAAACTCTGTTTGAACCTTATATTAGTTTTCTAAGTATTCTACAGAAAACCTAAGTATCCTAGGGTTGTGCCGGTGTTCCTAGGACTACTGTTAGGGTACTTTGAGGCTCTTTAACATAATTTTCTAAGAAAAATAAAAAGAGTAAGAAAATAAAGACAAGAGATACAAGAAAGGATTAAAAAGAATCTATCCTATTCTTCTTGTCTTCTATCTTCAATCTGTTGCTCCACGCGAACCTCCTCTGTTCTTCATTAAGCTCCTCCAATCCGTCCTGGATGCAAGCTCGAGTTCCGTGTAAACACGTCTACATTTGCAATTGACCTGAAATCTAGGACTCAAATTGCAAATGTTAAATAACGCATGTTTTGTTATCATCAAAATAAATGATCGTGGTGCTCTAGCACTAACAGAAACTACTTTCAACTAGTACTAGCTAGAAGGTAAAACACAGTGGTGTAATTTCATTTTTAATCGATGTGTATTTTGGTTTCCAGCCGGATTATTTTCTTTTCAACTCTTGAATTTTAACTTTCAACTGGTGTATTTAATTTTTAACCGATATATTTTAATTTTCAACTGGTGTATTTTACTTCTTTTGTTTAAAGAGAGGTATAAGTGAGAGCCACACGTTGTAAAATATGTTGCAACGCACCTTTCCTACTTGTGTATTATAAAAATTGGGTTACAAATAATATCACCAATGAAAGAATAAAAAAAAGACACAAGATGCAGAAACGCTTCTTAGAACAACTATATCAAGAGAAGCTCTACATAATTAGATTAACCTAGTTTAGCATAGAATTGCAGTTGGCATGCCCACTTTCTCTAGTTTGAGGAGTCCATGGATCCTAAGGAGCAACTCCACATAATCAACAATTAATGATAAACTCAATCACATCCCTCTTCCATTTATAATTAAGCTACTAATTAGCTATCTGCTTGAATTCCCTACGCACAGAAAATGTTGTCAATTAGTATATTATTCTCTAATTATGATTTCCAAACCCTTTGCTATCCACAACAAGGGCTCTTCTCTATTTTGCCACCAGTAGATGCATCAGGGATCATACTAAAAAGTGATGGATATGTAAGAAAAACTATTGGACATCAGCAATGCCTTCCAAAGAGCCCAAAGAAGCATATAAACTCGTGATTTTTGTCGTAAATTAAAAAATGTATCTAGACTAATTAAAGATCCCTCCTGGTTTCAAGTGACCTAGGCAAATCCACCTTCCTTATTAGACACTACTAGAAAAAGGTGATCTGACATCGGCTATTTAATGTCGGTTGTGCAAGCGAGGCAAAAATAATTTTGTTGTCGCTTCTTGATCTAAGCAACAACGAAGACCAAACTAAAATTGAGTGCCCCTACCTTGTCCAAAAAATAGTATGTAATGAATATTTGTCGTCACTTATTATAATAAGCAATGGCAAACGTCAACCTAAAATTTGTTGCAAAATTTTGGGCGTGAGAATTGAGATTGAATTATATATTTGTCGTCACTTAGTAATTAAACCAATGGCGAATGTCAGACCTTGTATGCCCTCGCAGAGCCCTTTCCTCCCCCACACTACGCGCAACTCCTCCCTCCTCGTCCACAGAACTCTTTCTCCTTGTCACAAAGCTCCTCGTTGTTGCCCCTCCTCCTCCTCCTTGTCCACGCCCCCCTACTTTTCCTCCTCTCCGCAACCCTCCTCCTCCTCATCTTCCTCCTCCTCCTTGCCCCTCTCCTCTTCCTAGCTACTCCTCTTCCTTGTCGCCCCCCACCTCCTCCCCGTCCACAACTCCACCTACTGCTGCTCCTCCTCCCCTATTGGCCCCCCTCCTCTTCCTCATCCACAACTACTCCTCCAGAGTTGTCTCCTCCCCCACACTGCTCGCAACTCCTCCCTCCTTGTCCGCAGAACTCCTCCTCGTCGCAGAGCTCCTTGTCGCAGGCCCTCCTCCTTGTCGTCAAAAACCTCCTCGTTGCCACCCTCCTCCTCATTGAAAACATCCTCCTCATCTTCCTCCTCCTCATTCACGCTCACCTCCTTTTCGTCCTCCTTGCAACCCTCCTCTTCGTCTTCCTCCTCCTTCTTGCCCCTTTCTTCTTCCTACTCCTCTTCCTTGTTGCCCCCTCCTCCTCCCCATCCACAACTCCTCCTACTGCTGCTCCTCCTCCCCTACTAGTGCCCCTCCTCCTACAACTCCTCGTAACATCCACAACTACTCATCGTCCCCAACTCCCTTGCCAAGCTCTCGCCCCCACTGCCCTCCTCCTTCTCCTATTGCTACTCCTCCTCCCCTGCCACCCCCCCTCCCCCTCCTCTTCCTGCCCTCCTCCTCCTCCTCCTCCCCCACTTCCTCCTTCCAGTCCTCCTCCTCCTCCAAATATGTAAATATATTTACATATTTACATATATGTAAATATATGTATGTGTATATTTACATATACATATAAATATATGTGTAGATGTGCACATGTATACATATTGTAGGTTATAAAAAATATAACCTATGTTTGGCCCATGAAGATTGAGGTAGGCTAGACTAGGTAGCTTATTTCCTAAGCCCTAGCCTGGCCCACGGGTAGGTTGAGTAGGTGAGGGCCTGCACATTATTCAGGTGGAAGATTAGTTTTTAATGTGACATGTTGTTGATTGCTTGATTGAAGGTAGAAGAGTGAATATCTCTTGTGATGCCATTCAGAATTGGAAAGTAATGAAAAGCTTATTTGTGTATGTATTTATGCACACATCCATCTATCGTACATTTCATGTTGTTCAAGCATGACCCTCCTAGTGTGTCATGTTAGCCTTAAGTGTTAGAGCATTATTATAAAAGCATTGCTATAGCATCTCACCACTTGTGAATGCTATAAAATTGTCGTTATGACACTTATGAGACAACATTCATATAATGTTAAATTACTAGAGCTATAGAAAAGTAATACCCTAAATGTTTAGTTTTTGATTAGAGATTTCACTCTCTAAGAAGAGTAGAAGTGTAGATTTCCTAATTTAATACTCAAACATGGTAAAAATAATTTAAAAGTCATATTCTACATGCTCATAACTAGCTATTCAAGACTTAATTATAGCTGGCTATGCCTAAGGCAAGGTGTAATCGCCTATGTTAGCCCATGTAACCATTTATGGAAGCTCGTAGTCAGCTATGATTCTCAGGTTTACCCATTGATGATCACTTTTTCGTCTCAAACTTTGCCAATCAACACTATAACTTGCATGGTTGCAACTCTCATGTGTGTTCACACTCTCATTGGTATTTGATTAGTTTGAAATGAAAAATTAAAAGTTGATTCCTTACGATATGATCCAACAGTTGAGATACATGATTCAAGGTTGATTTCTTACAAAACATTGTCAACGTCATAACAAAACAATTCAAAAAGCATGCTAATCACTTCAATCACAACATGTTAAGTAATTGGGATATTTAAGTTGAAATAAAACCCATCGTAACCATGCATAATCATTGATATTCCCCTACCTTCTCCCACCCTCCTCGTCCTCCCCTCCTCCTTGTCTCCTCCATATGTGATACAAAATCTAACTTCTAGTATATAATTCATGTAATTATAATTATATAGATAATAATCTGTTGTTTAATCGATTCTATTTCCATAATTATAAGTTATCGTTGACGGGTATTATCGGAGGTTGTACTACTTGGAGGTATAATTTTAGTGATTTTTATTTATTTAAATGATAATATAGATTTTTGTTTGATGTGGGGTGTGCGCACATATTATTTTTTGTCATTAAATGCATGTGGGGGGTGCCCACTTTTAAGAATAGATATGTGAATATTATTTTTAATGTGATTCAGTAATGTGGGGTGTGCCCACTTTTAATGTTATTTTTTATTGTAAGTGATTCATTTTTTATATGAGGTGTGCCCACTTATAGTTGTTTTATTATTTTGTTATACAGGTTTATAGAAAATTTTCAAATTTTAAGGGAAAATTCTGTCGAATTTTTTAAAATTTCTTTAATGTTCAAATTAGTTATTATTTAGATACACATACTTGCTAAAGAAGATATATGCACACGAAGCTAAACATTAAGTATTATAACCCTTAGGGTAAAAGTCCTCCGAGTCAAATTGTGTCAAATTACTTGCTCGTCGAGACTTATGATCATGTCATACAAACAATGTAGGAAGCGTATGTATACCTCACTTATATGCATGATGCATTGTCTTTGTAGCATGCTATAAGACTCGATCGACTTTAGTTCGATAAAGTACCGAACTAAAGAAGGTTATTAAAGATTTGATCATAACTTAGCTTTGCTCGTTACATGTAACTTATGCGGTGAAATTTTGGTTGCTTTTTCCTGCTCTTCTCTAGTATATCAACTAATATTATCTAGTTTCCTACAGTACCCTTAATTCGGTGTTAAAGGAAATCTAGCTAAGGTTAGTATTTGGGGGTATACTGGAGAAGTGTGGGGTGATGCTGCCAAAATTTTACCGCATGAAGGTTACATGTAACGAGAAAATCTAAGTTGTGGTCAAATATTTGAGGATGGGCTATAAAGTGAAAATCTTAATCAAGATACACATCATTCAATCATTTCCCTTCCTAATAAGTGGTTTGTTTACATTAAATTTTAGGCTATAATGGATAAATCTTGGATTGGATTGCGGGGTTCAACTTACACCAGATATAAGGATGGAGTAATTTCATTTCTGGATTAGGCCTTTGATGACGATAGAAAGATATTTAGGCGAGGAGACCAACTTAACATCTTTTGCCCATGCAGAAGATATTTGAATGGTTCCTTGCATGACCGTAGCACTGTGCTTGAGCACTTGGATTGTAATGTGTGGTGGCAGCATTACTCTACTTTGGTAGCTCATGAAGAGGAGATAAATGAGAAAGTCATAAACAATGAAAACACTATTGATGAAGAGATTGACGGGAAAATTGTTGATAGTGGAGGTGAAGAAATACAAGAAATGTTGAACGAGATGAGAGTAGGAGAGAATACAAATACAGATAAGGAAGAACCATTCAGTTGTGATCCATTCTATGATGTTGTTAAGGCAACTGAGGATCCAATTGCTCCCAGTGTTATGAGAATGTCTAAGTTGTCATTTCTATTGAAGATGTTTCAACTGAAGGTTATGAGCAGAGCTAGTGCTAAATTCATGTCAGAAATACTTTAGTTTATTGTTGAGCTGTTGAATAGACCCAATGATCTTTCAGCTTCATGGTATGAGACAGGGAAATAGATTCGCAAGCTTGGTTTGGACTGTCAGAAGATCAATGCACGTCTGAATGACTACATTCTTTTCAAAAATGAATTCGCAACTTGAGCAACTATTCTGAATATAAACATGAGAGATATAAGGGAGGTGAAAATGAAAGCGGAAACAATCTCAGAAGGTTCTTTGTTATTTCCCATTGACACCAAGGCTTCAACGCCTTTTTATATCAACTAAAACTATATGGTAGATGACATGGCACCAGGATTCTAATCTCAAGATGGAAGAATACATCATCCTACTGATTCAGAGGAGTGGAAGAAATTTGACGAAAGAAATAATTCATTTGCTTTAGAAGTAAGGAATGTATGGTTGGGACTTACAAGGAATGGATTCAATTAATTTAAGAGTATATACTTGTTGTACTCTATATGGCCAGTGGTAATAGTCATTTATAACTTATCTCCCTGGTTGTGAATGGGATTATCATTCATGATGCTGACCGTATTAATCCCAAGTCCAAAACAATCTGAAAATGGAATAGATGTTTATCTCCGTCCATTGATCGATGAACTGAAATAATTGAGGTATATCGGCGCGAAAACGTATGATGCAGAAAAGAGAGAATTCTACAATATGCATGCAACACTGTTGTGGACCATAAACGACTTCCCAACATATACAAATTTATCAGGTTTGAGCACTAAATTAAAGCTTGCTTGCCCAGTTTGTATGAAAGATACACATCACCTACGACTGCCGGAAAGTAAAAAGTTCTATTACTTAGAGCATCATAGATTTCTATCCATTAAACATAGATGGCGAATGTCATAGTTCAAGGGTAAATTTGATAGTAGGATGTGTCAGTATTCAAAGAAAAATCCAAAAAATAAACTTAGTACAAATTCTATCAGGTTGCCAGGTTAGGTTATAATGAAGAGATTACAAGAAATGGGTGAGATACGGTTGGTATGGAGCTGCCATACTGGAAAGATCTTACAATATGTCATAATTTAGATGTTATGTACATCGATAAAGAATGTGATGGATAATATCTTAGACATATTAAATCTGATCGATGATCCAAAGAACAAGGTGAAAACAAGAAAGACATGAAGAGTTTGGAGATATGTCCGGAGCTGCATATTCATGAGGAGTATGGATACTTTCCATCTGCTATTTACAGCTTGAATCAGGATCATAAGAGTAGACTGTTCTCCTTCTTAAAGGGAATTAGAGTGCCAGATGATTTTTCGTTGCAGCTTTCTCATTGTGTGAATGAAGCGCAAAAAAAGATATCTAGCTTGAAAAGTCATGACTCCGATGTTTATATGCAAGTATTGTTTCCACTGGCGATACGGGGGATATTGCCTGAGCCAGTTGTTGATTCATTCACAGAGATGAGCAGGTTTTTCAAAGTTGTTTATTCGAAGATGCTACAAAATGATACACTGGAACATTGTGATAAACAAATGGTCAAAGAAATTGTGAAATTCCATATGGATACTATGGTGAAATCAGAGAAATTGTGGGGATCAACCTCAGATATGATCGTAGAGTTGTTCTATTTAAATGACATTGGTTTGATGTTTTTAAAGAGGGCACTGGTTTCAAAATTGATAAGAAACATAATTTCTTAAGTTTAACTTGTAATCGTTAAATTATTTAGTCTGATGAATCGTTTTATTGGCATGTTAAGTGGCACAAGTTTTCTACATGCCCAATAATTGCTAAAGTGGATGTGTTATACTAATGAGAATGGTACTGCGCAATCATTTTGGTGCATAGTCTAAAGCATACAAGAATTGACGGAAGATGGTCATATAGATTCAAATGCAATAGATGTAGATATCTAAGATTAGTAACGATTTCTTTACTTTGTTTTATTTCTGTTTTACTTATGCAAAAAAGTTATATAGCTCGAGCATTAGATATTTGGTAGTTAAGCTATCATATGTACTCGAGTCAAATAGGGATTCATATTTAATTTATTTTGTTTAAATCAAATTCATATTTTACTTAAAGAAACCTAAACTTCTACTGGCTTTTCCTGTACACTAGAAACGCTAAAATTTAAAACTAATCATGCACATATGTTTAAAATATGTTACCCTTACTCACTACACTTTTTATTTATTTATTTAAATTATTTTAATAAGATAATAATATGTTATTTTGTTTTACTTGTTTGCTTTATTTTGGATGTGGGGTGTACCCACTTGTATTGTTATTTGTTTTATTTGAATGGATGTGGGGTGTGCCCACTTGTTTGTTTTATTTATTTTATTTGAATGAATGTAGGGTGTACCCACTTATGTGCTATGCAGGTTTATAGAAAAACTTTAAATTTTATGGGGAAACTCTATTGAATTTTTTCAAAATTCTTTAATGTTGAAAGAATTTGAGTGGAGGTTGTGTTGGTGATTGTAGCCAAGGTGGGTGGATATGGGAGTTATGGGCAAGGAAGTCTGTGGAGATGGTGGATAGGTTCAGGAGTGGAGTGGCTAGTCGTAGATGATAGTGGATAGGGAGGCGTTGGTGGTGGTGAAGTGGATGTATAAGGAGGTGGCCATAAATGGTGGTAGAGAGTGTGGTGAAGATGAGAGGTATTGGGTGTGTAATGGAGGTAGAATGGGTGTGGTAGTGGCATAGCTAAGATGAGAAGGTATTGATGGTGGTGGAGTTGAGAAGTGAAGTGGCTAGCCGTGAATGATGAGATGGTGGTGGAGTGATGGTGAAGGGCACGACTATGTGATGGTGGAAGTGAAGGTGGAGGTGTTGGCCATGAGTTGGTGATGGAGATGAAAGTAGAGTGGCGTGGATGGTAAGTTGAAAATACAGATTGTGCGTATGCGTATGAGTATTATGTGTGTATTTGAAATGTCTAATTATAAAAGGGTTTTAGCCTTCTGTTTACTTGAGCGGGTGAGCTCATCATTTTATATTTCGTTTAGTTTACTTTGTATAAGTTGGACTACCCAACATTTCCTTGTAATAGCAATTTCTATATGCAGGTTTCATTTTAATATGCAGGTTTACAGAGAAACCTCCAAATTTAAGGGAAAACTCTGTCGAAATTTTTAAATATTTTTTTAATGTTCACCAAACTTTTTTTTGTTAATGATTTTCAACTGTATTAATTATTGCATTTATTTCTTGTTACAAATGAATGGGTTTATGAGAAAACCCAAAAAAAAGGGTTCCCCTGAGAGTTAGCCATCCACCCAACTTGAGTCGTCTCCTCAGGCTTAGCCCCCCATGGCACCAAGCTCCCACCCAGTCACGTTTCATGGCCAAGGGACCTGGCACATTTACTATATGCGAGGGGGAAGGGAAAGGGGAAGGAGATTGCTCTTACTTTGCCAGAGCGAGTAAAGGATGATTCAGATTATGGAGCATCAGATAAGGAGGAAGAAGATGAGAATGATGACGTGGAAGGAGAGGAGGAGCGAGAGGTGGAGGGGGAGAAGGCGGAGGATGAGATGGTGGGGAGTATGACCCTAGTTCATATGAACCCCTTAGCGGTGGGAACAAGTGTTGGTAAGAACTCATGTACTTTTAAGAAGTAAATTACTTCCATATTTTAAAGCTTATTATAACTTTAGACATATATAATGAATATGATATTGTTTACGCAGGTAAAGTAAAAAGAGGATGGCGAAAGACAAAGAATCTAGACCTCCAGTGTGTCCCCAAGGGCCTGAGAATAATGATCAAGCTTAGAACCATAGAAAAGGTGGTGAATTACCCAGGCTTCATTAGTCGAATGGGCACAATGGTTAAGTCTATGTGCCCATTTGCTACTTCGATTGGAGGAAGGTTTCCGCAGAGCTAATCTAAGCTCCTTTGATAGTTGGAGGTAATTTTATATATCTTCAACATTGCTTCTAAAATTTTATCTTAAATTTATTTTCATTTAAGATTGATATATTTTTCTAAAATAAATGTAGGCGAGTTACGATTGGGGTAACGACCCCAATGCCTCCTGATATATCCTTAAACATGCATCCAAGCTCCACAGAGATTGGAGGATGGAAACGAAGAGAAAAGTAAAACTTTTTACAAATTTACATCTTTATTATGCACATAATTTCATATGTTATTTCTAACATTTTATATTTCATATTTAGTTTTTCTCTCCCAGTAGTTTCATTGAGGAGGCAATTGAGAGTGATCCTCCTGATGTCATGCCTAAACATTGGAATTAGGCATGCAAGCATTGAGTAAATCCCAAAGCGAAGGTTACTAATCCATTTTAAATGTCTATATTAATTTCATATATCTTAAATTCATAACAAGATCATTTTGTATAACAATTTACATATATATATATATATATATGCTTTTATTAAAGGAGCAAGTAAGGAAGAATAAGGCCAATAGGATTAAAGCTCCTGCACAAACCCACTGTTTAGGTCGAAGAAGCAATGAGATGGTCAAGAGCTGTTACGTAAGTAATTTATTATAACTTCTCAATTTAATATATAGGTTATCTTCATATAATTGCATTCCTTTTATATTTTTAGTTCGCTTTACATGAAGGGAGAGATATGAGTAGGATGGATATCTACGAGGTCACCCATACCAAGATTGCAGTTAAGGATGCTCGTAAATGGATTAACCAGTTATACCAATAGAGATACATAAGTTTCCTAAATTCAAAAACTTCATAACTTTATATATATATATATATTATAATAATAACTTATATTTATGTTTAGGAGAGAATGGTTGAATTGGTGCATCTCCTCGACGACGAGACCTTTGACAGCATCCATTAGCCTTTGGATCCAGAGGAGCCATTTAGGAGAGTGATGCCACCAGATCACGGTGGTTTCGTTCCTAGTGCAGGGAGGGTACACACCTTGTCTAGCTGGTATGAGAGGAAAGGTGCCACATCTAGTGTCATCGATCAGCTGCATCAAAAGATTGACACACTATAGAGACGAGAGAAGGAGAGGGAGAAGAGAGAGGTAGAGAGGTAGAAGAGGGAGGTAGAGATGAAGAATCAGATGGATGCTATACAGTCACAGATGAGTAAGCCGGAAGATAACCTTCAGGAGCTTCTATCCATTCTTTTGAAGAAGGGACAATCACAGCATCCGTCTTCATCAGGTCCCAGCATCCACAGATGAGACGACGACAACATGGGTGAGGCAGGTGGAGCTGGTGGCATCAGGGCAGCTATATTTTGATTCTCACCAGTTTTCATTTGTTATGTTTCCATTTTTCTCTTTTTTTATGTAAATATTTCATTTTCAAACTGTTTCTGTATCAGACTATATTTGTGAAATATATACTTCTTTTCATTTTCATTATCTTTTTTCATATAAAAGCAAGTGTTTCAAGCAGGTTTAGCAAGTATTTTCCATAATTTTCATAATAGGAAAAAACCTACCTTTCCCATCGATTTTACTATAAATCGACAATGTTGAAAAGGTAAGAGTGTTTGTGAATGAAAGATATTTTCCAACGCTTCTTTGCGAAAGCGATGGCAAAAATACGTAACTCTGTCCTTACAAAAAAGATATATACCGTCGCTTCTTTACGAAAGTGACGGCAAAAATATTTTTACCAACGCTTATATAAGCAACGACGTTGTCATTTAAATGACTGCAAAACATAAAAAACGGCACGTTAGCGCGGGCAAAGGTGACATACAAACCCTGTCACTTGTTTTATAAATGACAAGAAATACAATTATCATCGGTTATAAAATGACGATAAAAGATTCAATCTATTCGCTGAGCGAACGATAATTCGACGTCGAATTTTCTTTACAATCGACGAGAAAATGAAACATCACTACTTACGCCATCGCTTTGTGGCATCGGTTAAAATGGTTTTACCGTCGATTTTCAACCGACGGCAAATGTCAGGTATGTTGTAGTGAAAGTTATACTGGAATTTATTAAGCAACAAATAAAGAGTGTTTCAAGGAGATCCTTGTGCTTGAATTTATTGTACAATAGCCAAACCACCCAAAGGATGAAGGTAATTGTGACACAAAGCACACTGAAACATGGTAAAAGGGGAGCATATGCAACTATAGAAGATCCTCTAGAAACAAGTTACAGTTGATATGGAAGCTTAGCCCAGCTTAAAACTTATTTTCTAAATCGATTTTTAACAAAAAGATATTCTATTGTTTCCACCTAACTATAAGGGAGGTAGCAATCCTCGCCCTCCCCTTTGCCCTCCCTTTTCTCTTGCTCTCTCCTTCCTTTCCCTCCCCACTTCACCTTTTCTCCCCTGGTTTGCCCTCCCTTCCATCTCTGGTGTCGATCTCTTTCTCCCCCTCCTCGGAGGGGTGAGAGATCCAAGGCCTATGGCGGGTCCTTAAGGGTGAGGATTCACAGGAGTGGGTCGGGGTCTCTGCCTTGTGGGCGGTTGTTGTGCCTTCTTTGGGGCTTTTAGGTTGTTTTTTCGGTTGTTTGTGGTCTTTTCCAGCTTGGTTTAGGGTAATGTCCTGAACCCAGATTTTCGAGTTATTTCAGACTAAGCGTGACAAGATAAACCCGTCAACAGTTTTCGAATGCAAATCGGAGCATGCACGAATTAAAAATGCATAATCAGATTGAAAACCTGTGTATTTTTTATTTTTGCAATTTGGACCTCGGATTGACAATTCGAAAGTAATGTTTTGTGTAGTGATTGGACCTCGGATGTGTGAAATGTGTGTAAACTGTGTGTAAACTTACGCGTGAAGCCTTAGTGATCGTATTTTGCAAACGACCTTTATTTAGAAATTCGTAAATATTATCGGATTCCTTGTCTCGTAACGATTTTGGTGATATGTGTTTCGTTAAAATCAATACTCGTTCAACCTTGTTACAAGGGTACGTTATTTATAAAAATAAATATACATAATGGGGGTTTATATATTTATAAATAAATCTACGTAGTGGAAATTGACGAATAAATTAATTATTTATTATTTTATTTGAGGAGATAATTAGTTTGCTTGTTGATTTAACAAGTCAGTTAAGTGGGGAGAGGGGTTTATGTGGAAGGTGGGAATGGGAGTAGGAGATCGTGATCAGGGAGGAAAAGGTGGTGTGTGGGATGCTAAATATAGCAATTGAAAGTGGGTTTTTACGTGAATGGGGTTGGGAATTGGATTGTGTGTGCGTAAGTTGGATGAAGGGGTGGTTACGTGCAATGACGAGGAGAAAAGAAAAGGAAAGAGGGGAAGGAGAGTACGACGGCGAGGATGGAGAGAGGACGAACGACGCCGCGCGAGGAAGGGAGAGAACCGGAGGAGGAAGGCCGCGGGACGCCGGTGGAGGCCGGCGTGACGCCGGGGAAACGAGGGGCGGTCGCCCGTGGTGGAGCGTCGACGAGAAGAGTGGCCATGCATGGCCTGCGTGAGCGCACGTGAACAGTGCAGGAAGGGCGAGAGCGAGAGTGCGGGAAGGAGAGAGGGAGTCGAGGAAGGACGAGTAGCGGATGCGAGGGCGAGACCGAGCAAGGAGGTCGATGACAACGGTCGGTGAGTCGTCGGATCACCTTGGAGGTATGGGTGTTCCCTTCCTTTATCTATACGTGGGTGCAATGTCGTGGTTGGAGAAGAAGAAACCGAGAGAGTAAAAGAGCGAGAGTGAGCAGGAGAGGGCGGCCGTCGGAGGGTCGATGGAGGCCAGCAAGCGAGGTTGGCGTGACGGCAAGATGAACGAGAGCACCATCGTGCGCGCATGCATGGTGGGTTCTCCACCTGTGTCCGTGAAGAACGAAAGTCCGAAGGAGTAAGAAGAAAGAGAGGAAGAAGCGGCCGACGAGCGAGGCGGGTGGCCGCCGGCGATCTTCGGAGCATCGGTGGTGGCCGGCGTGACCAGATCACGGCCATGCACGCCTGGGTCTTCATGGCGATAAACAGTGGAAGAAGAAGAGAAGCCGAAGGAGAGGAAGAAGAAGGATTAAGGGGTGCGAAAATTTCAGCTCAAAATTCCAAAGATTTAAATATTGCTTCTAAGTCCCTGTAAAGAGGATAGTTATTATTGAGATTTAAATATGGCTTCAAAAGATTTGTTTTACTTAAATCGAGGGTCTCCGAGATCGGAATTAGGTGATCCAAGAGTCAATCTTGGGGTTTTTGAGCGTGCCGGACGCATCCGTACGGTTGGATTTGACAGTTTCTGCTCCATTTTCTGAAATGCATAATTGGGAGAAACGTGAGGAGTCAGGAGTCTGATCAGTTTGCGCGGAGTCACCGTGACCTTCCGGTGAGATTAGGTAGAGTAGTCTCTCTTTTTCCGTATAGTTTGTCTACATCATGACTTTCTTCATGTATTACACTGTTTAGTATGTGTTTTTGCCTCTTGATAGGATTGGACCCGTTTACATATTTCTTGTTACTTTGGTATTGGAATATTAAATATTGATGATGAAAAACTTGGAAGGTGAATAATTAGAGTAATATAGTTAACTATTAGATTAAAAGGAGTTAACGATAATTTATTAGATAATTTAATGAAGTAAATGAATTATAAAGCATTTAAACTTGTTGGATATGGCTCTCTCATTGCACGTACAAAAGAAACTTTATTTTTAATGAAACTTACATCATCATGATGGTTAAATAGTGATTTGATTGGAACAATGATAAAAAATTAGAAATTTTCTGGAAATGGATAAGTTGGAGGATAATGTGAATATTAATCTTGGAATTAAAAGTATAATTGTTGATATGATTTAATTGGATACCAATAAATGGTACAGTTATCTGAAAATGATTAAACAATTAATCAGTACGATGAATTTGTCGGAAATTAAAGAAATTAGATAAATGATTTCGGCCCTCTACTAGCTGGATTTTGGCTGTAGCTTTGGCCTTTTTAGACCGGTTCTGGGCTGTTGGTGCTAGAGCACCACGATCATTTGTTTTGATGATAACAAAACACGTGTCATTTAACATTTGCACTTTGAGTCCTAGATTTCAGGTCAATCCCAAATGGATACGTGATTAGACGGAGTTCGAGCTCACATCCAGGACGGATTGGAGGAGCTTGATGGAGAACAGAAGAGATTCGCGAGGAGCGATCGATTGAAGATGGAATGTCAAGAAGAATAGGATAGATTTTTGTTTAAACCTTTCATGTATCTTTTGTCCTTATTTTCTTGCTCTTTATTTCCTGAGAAAATTATGTTAAAGAGCCTCAAAGTACCCTAATAGTAGTCCTAGGAACACCGGCACAACCCTAGGATACTTAGGTTTTCTGTAGAACACTTAGAAAACCAATATAGGGTTCAAACAGAGTTTCCAGACGTCTAATTCCCAAATCAGACATCTGATAAAGTATTTTAAGACGTCTGACTGTTGTTTCAAACGTCTGATAACAATTAGGCTGGAGTTAAGTAGTGCTATCTGATGAAATCAGACGTCCAGACCTTAGACCAGACATCTTAGGAGACGTCTGATGACTTTGCCAGATGTCCAATTAGTGGATCGTTGGCTCTCTTGTTGTACAATCAAGAATATGACCGTTAGAGCCTTATCAGACATCCTTAGGCCTTTCCAGACGTCTGATAAATGACCGTTTTGCCTCGGCTGACCCAAAATCTCTTCTCAGAGATTTTCTAGCCGTTGCAACGTTTGGAAATCCATTCCCACGGAAAAAGTAGGTTTCCAGACGTCCAGACATAGTGCCATACGTCTTGTATGTCGTCTGATGGACTTGCACAAAAACCCTGTTTAGATCTGATCCAAGTCAGGAAGAGACCCGCCCAAAATCAGACGTCTGACCTTGGAATCAGACATCTTAAAGTGAACTTCCAGATGTCTGATGCCAGAATTAGACGTCTGATAAGCCTGTCAGAGCAATGATTGTTCCTGATTTCGGGCTGATTCTCTTGGGCTTTGTTCCCAACAGCTATGGAACCTTTCCTAAGCCTTCCAAAGCCTTCCTAAGGCCTCTATAAATAGAGGGGAACCTTTGCAACACAAATACACACCTAGAGACACCAAGATACACAAGAAACACTTTGTAATACACTTTCCACTCTCTTGTGTCCTAGCTAGCTCTTGCTCTCCAAGCAAAAGCTCCATTCTCTTGAGAGCATCAAGCTGTTGCACACCCGCTCTCCCGCCGTAGTTCACGAGAGCGAAGTTGCGCCGTCGCGTGGCTCACGCACCGCGTCATCAACTCGACGCACTCCTTGCAAAGGGGAGTTTCCTAATTCCTATAGAAGCTAGGTTTAAAATTACTTTGTTGGCTCTATAGGATTACTTGTTTATTTTATCTTTGTTATTTGGTTGGGTATTCGCTTTGCGAATTCCCGTCTCCTTCGCGAGACAAAATCCTTCTTGTGGAGAGAAGGGGTTGAGGTACGCTACCCTCGTTTAAGTAGCGTGGTTGTATTGAGGTTGAATCACCCTCATTTTAAAGTGATTCGGTTTAGTGGATTTGATCAACTTGGTTGATCGGAAAATCCTAACTCGAGAGGGTTAGGTGGTGGTTTTCACCCGGTTTGGGTTTCCACCTAAAAATACTTGTGTACTTGTGTGATTGCTTATTTGTGAGATTATTTATATTTCAATTCCGCATTTTTTTACGTCACACTGATCTCACCCCCTCCAAGTAGGGCGAAACTTACAGTTGGTATCAGAGCAGGTTCTTGCATGATCGGAGTAACACCCGGCAAGAAGATCATGGAGGGAAGCATAGCAGCGATCAAAATATCCGAGGGGTAGTCCACCGTCCGACCACCCTACTTCGACGGGAACAACTACAGCTACTGGAAGCTGAGGATGAGGATGTGGCTTCAAGCCATGGACTTTGCTCTATGGGGACGTTGCGAAGCCCCATACGAGATCCTAGAGCGACCCGACGCAGGATACTCGCAACAGCAAATTCGGGAACTCTCGCTCAACGCGAAAACAATGAACGCGTTGTATTGCGTGCTCAACCCGGAGGAGTTCAATAGAATCTCGCAATGCGCCACCGCATACGAGATTTGGCACACACTTGAGGTAACTCACGAAGGTACCTCTAAGGTAAAAACTTCTAAAATTAATTTACTTTCTCAAGAATTTGAATCTTTTTCTATGAAGCCTAACGAATCTTTGAGTAAGATGAACACTAGGTTCACTCTCATCGTAAATAATTTGAAAGCATTAGGGAAGATTTTCATCAAGGGGGAGCTTCAAGGGAAGCTTCTTCGTTCCCTCGGACCGGAGTGGGAACAGAAAGTCACCGCCATCGAGGAGGCGAACGAAGTGGAGGAGCTCAACATGGAAGATCTCCTAGGCAATCTAATGGCCTACGAGACAAAGTTGAAGCAGAAGAAGAAGGATACATCGGAGACTAAACCGAAGAAGACTCTCGCCTTCAGAGCCGCGTCGGATAGCGAGGTAAGTTCCGACGACGAAGACTTTAGAATTTTACTTAAAAAATTTTCCAAGTTTTGTATGGAATTAAAGAAAGAGAAGAAGGAGAGCCCGAGACGTTGCTACCACTGCAACGAGAAAGGGCACCTACGACCAGAGTGCCCTCTTCTCAAAAAGGAGAAGAAGAAGGAAAAGGAGAAGAAATCTAAGAAGAAGGCGTTCCAAGCCACTTGGGACGATTCAAGCTCGGAGGAAGAAGAAGAAAAAGAAGAAACCGCTTGCTTTGGTTTCATGGCCAGAGGAAGCGACAGCGAAACCGGAAGCGGAAGCGACTCAAATAACGAGGTAAGTTACGATTTACAAGAAGCTTTTAATGAACTATTTGAGATTAGTAAATCACTAAAAATAGAAAATAAAAGCATGAAAAAGAATCTTAGCTTTCTTAAAAATGAAAATGATAGGTTAGAAAAATAACTTAAGGACATAGAAGCTAGTCCTAAAAATGATAACCTATTAATAGAAAATCATAACCTCATCAATGAAAATAATAAATTGATTGAGGAAAATGATAGTCTAAAGTTAGAAATCTATGATTTAAAGACTAAGATGCAAACTATAGAAAAAGAATTCGCATGTCTTAGGGAAAATTCTAACAAATTAATCAACAAAATAGATAATTTTTATAGCCCTAAGGTTGAGAAAGGATCTCCTTCAAGGAGACCTGCTAACAGATCTGGATCCAAGCCCACTTGGATACCGAAGAAAAGTTTGGAATCTTGTTTTGTAGGTTTCAAGGATGACTACAACACAAAGGACTGGACCTACAAGCTCAAGGCTGGTCAACTCGAGTTAGGAGAACCAAGGAGTAGACCAAGGAGGAGAACGAGAAGACCGACGAGACGGCGAACAAACGACGAACCCGCCGCATGTCGACCACCAGATTGGAGACCGGCGCCAATGCCCGGGCCTCCAAGCTACGGATGGGAGCCCTATCCGATGTGGCATCCACCACCACCATTCGGGCCATTTTATTGGCCATGGTAGGTGAGGTAAAAACCCTTTACCCTATCCTCTTATTAGTAGCAATTAGATAGGGGGAGTTAAAAAATTATGAGCTAATTGTCAATTTTTAAGGGGGGAGATAAGGTAGCTAAATTTCCTTTAGAAAGGGGGAGAAAAATAATAGCTATCTTATTGTTATAAAAAAAGGGGGAGGCATTACCTTTGTCGAAAGAAATTTATAGAAGAGCATGTTTTAAGGGAGAGTTATAGGAAATGTAAAATCAATTAAACCTTTTTGATAATGTCAAAAAGGGGGAGGATTTTTTTGCATTACTATTTATGGTTTTGTCATCATCAAAAAGGGGGAGATTGTTGGTACTAGAGCACCATGATCATTTGTTTTGATGATAACAAAACACGTGTCATTTAACATTTGCACTTTGAGTCCTAGATTTCAGGTCAATCGCAGATGGATACGTGATTAGACGGAGTTTGAGCTCGCATTCAGGACGAATTGGAGGAGCTTGATGGAGAACAGAATAGATTCGCGAGGAGCGATCGATTGAAGATGGAATGTTAAGAAGAATAGGATAGATTTTGGTTTAAACCTTTCATGTATCTTTTGTCCTTATTTTCTTGCTCTTTATTTCCTTAGAAAATTATGTTAAAGAGCCTCAAAGTACTCTAATAGTAGTCCTAGGAACACCGGCACAACCCTAGGATACTTAGGTTTTCTGTAGAACACTTAGAAAACCAATATAGGGTTCAAACAGAGTTTCCAGACGTCTAATTCCCAAATCAGACATCTGATAAAGTATTTTAAGACGTCTGACTGTTGTTTCAGACGTCTGATAACAATTAGGCTGGAGTTAAGTAGTGCTGTCTGATGAAATCAGACGTCCAGACCTTAGACCAGACGTCTTAGGAGACGTCTGATGACTTTGCCAGACGTCCAATTAGTGGACCGTTGGCTCTCTTGTTGTACAGTCAAGAATATAACCGTTAGAGCCTTATCAGACGTCCTTAGGCCTTTCCAGACGTCTGATAAATGATCGTTTTGCCTCGGTTGACCCAAAATCTCTTCTCAGAGATTTTCTAGCCGTTACAACGTTTGGAAATCCATTCCCACGGAAAAAGTAGGTTTCCAGACGTCCAGACATAGTGCCAGACGTCTTGTATGCCGTCTGATGGACTTGCACAAAAATCCTGTTTAGATCTGATCCAAGTCAAGAAGAGACCCGCCCAAAATCAGACATCTGACCTTGGACTCAGACGTCTTAAAGTGAACTTCCAGACGTCTGATGCCAGAATTAGATGTCTGATAAGCCTGTCAGAGCAATGATTGTTCCTGATTTCGGGCTGATTCTCTTGGGCTTTGTTCCCAATGGCTATGGAACCTTTCCTAAGCCTTCCTAAGGCCTCTATAAATAGAGGGGAACCTTTGCAACACAAATACACACCTAGAGACACCAAGATACACAAGAAACACTTTGTAATACACTTTCCACTCTCTTGTGTCCTAGCTAGCTCTTGCTCTCTAAGCTCAAGCTCCATTCTCTTGAGAGCATCAAGCTGTTGCGCACTCGCTCTCCCGCCGTAGTTCACGAGAGTGAAGTTGCGTCGTCGCTGGCTCATGCACCGCGTCATTAACTCGACGCACTCCTTGTAAAGGGGAGTTTCCTAATTCCTATAGAAGCTAGGTTTAAAATTACTTTGTTGGCTCTATAGGATTACTTGTTTATTTTATCTTTGTTATTTGGTTGGGTATTTGCTTTGCGAATTCCCGTCTCCTTCGCAAGACAAAATCCTTCTCGTGGAGAGAAGGGGTTGAGGTATGCTACCCTCGTTTAAGTAGCGTGGTTGTATTGAGGTTGAATCACCCTTGTTTTAAAGTGATTCGGTTTAGTGGATTTGATCAACTTGGTTGATCGGAAAATCCTAACTCGAGAGGGTTAGGTGGTGGTTTTCACCCGGTTTAGGTTTCCACCTAAAAATACTTGTGTACTTGTGTGATTGCTTATTTGTGAGATTATTTATATTTCAATTTCGCATTTTTTTACGTCACACTGATCTCACCCCCTCCAAGTAGGGCGAAACTTACATGGGCTAGTTTAGGGAGTTGCTGGCCTCCCTATGACTCTTTTAGTTAGGTTTAGCAGTAAACTGGGATAGAGGATTGTAGGACTCGAGGGTTGGAGTGGTTTCTTTCTCGGCTGGTGGGTGGGTCATTGGCTGTCTATTGCCTAGCGTACATAGTGCATGTATGTGTTCACACCACACGATATAGCCACTACCCCTTTACGCAATGATCACAAGGTGTTGGAGAGCAGCGACCTGGTGGGTATAAGAGATCTTCCCAGCCAGGAGGGTAGCTTATACCGATCTTGCGTTGTAGGAAGTTACACGAAATCATCTCATGTTCTGAGACATCAATTGATAAATTGTGAACTATAATAAATTTGGCTTCCAATATACGAAATGGAACCGGATAACGAGATGTCTAATAAATGAATTAATTAAAGCTATAGTACCCATTTTCTCTTGTGCTTGATTACTGTTATACTTTGCTGTTGTTGTTTCTACTATACTCAGTTTTTATTAATGTGTTTTTAGGTTCGGTACTCAGGTATCATGGCAGTTCACAACGAGATTTCCGCTGTACATATCCTTGGACTTATATACTTCGATATATCTTCTAGTTAATATTCAATTTATGTTCCCTTAATTTTTGCAATATGAATTGTTTGTTGGCTATGTTTATATTTTATGATTATGTGTTGGGTGACTATGATCTTGTAGGCGAGTTGTGCTGGTTGTTAGCACACGGTGCCTCGAGTTTCGTCAGTTGGCGGGACTCGGGTCATCATATTTAGTGCTTTTAGTGTTGTGTTGTTCCTGTTACCTCGATCCTCCTCTGTCTTAGTGAAGCCCTTCTTCTTGAGGGTTTCTTCGCCTTGTGCTCTGTCTAAGGCTTCTGGGTTGATCGCCTGGTGGTTTGTGTTTTGCTTGTTTTTCTTTTCATTGTGGTTTTTAGTTTTTGTGGCTGTGCGTGGTTGGTGTTTCTTTCTCTCTTGCAGGTTGGCTCTTTGGTGTTGTGGTGTCCCTTGAGGTCTCTCCCATGGCTCTAAAGGAGCCTCCACGCCCAGAGTTAGGCTCGTCTTCTCCCCACAGGGCCTTTGCTTCTGTGGTTGCGAATCCCAATCCTTCTCGGAGATCATCTTTTTCTGAACTTTCTTTGAAGATGCGTTTTCCTGAAATGAAAGATGCTGCCCTTGTTACTTCCTTCTCATCAGAGGAGGTCTCTGATCTTTCTTTACCTTTTGCCTCATCCCTTGTGGCTCATGCTTGGGGTCTGTTGCAATAAAAAATCATCGTATTTACTAAAATATCGCATCGTAGTATAGCGACGAAAGTCAATACAGCATTTAAATTTATAATGTTCGAAAGTTCCGAGGTCGTTCGCAGGGAGCAAGTGTAACAAATTAATTCACCAATCACAATAATCAATAATAATAGTGTAAGTGAATCAAATAACAAAAATGATATTCAATAAGAAGCAATAATGAGTCTCAAGAGCTAGGGACAAAAATATAAAGAAAGGCTTAAAAATGGTGGTTGAAACCACCAATTAAGCCCTACAATTAAGCACAATGCCCAATCAATTTCTCAACAGTGTTCTTCAACCTCTTAGTCACGTAAGCACTGAATATCTACGTCAAAGCCAAGTATGAGATCAAAACCAAATGTTTCAACAATACCCAAATTAGACATCTCTAAGGTGCATCAGATGCCTTAAGAATTGCCTAAGTGTTGGCATGCACCTCGAGGTGCTATAGTGCAAAGTCACCCCCCTCCCCCTCAAATTTCCTTCTTTCTTTCTTTCAAATCCGGGTATACGATAGTCAGGCAACAGTAACCAGGTAATCGGGTCGAGAGCAGGGGACTAGACCCGCCGGCAAGGTGTAGCGGGTGACTAGCATGCACGTGAGTGAGAGGAACCTCAACCAGTGTGCTGAAGCAAACAACCACAGTGACAAATGTGTTAAATATGTGTTTCTGATTTTGAAGCCTATGATGTGGGACTAACCTGGTGGCGCTTCTTCGCATGCGAGTTGTTGTTGATTGCTTCATCAAATTGGTGCTGTGCCTTGGCGCCTTTGCTCGATTTAAGATGAAGTTGCATTCGCGAGGCGAGGTCATAGCTATTGGGGCCAGTCTTGAGTCTAGTGGTGGTCAGAGCAAGGCAGATGGAACTGAGGACAATGGTGGCGACGACAGTTCTCTAGTGACACTTGAAATTCACGAATACAGCCTCGTGGCCCAATTAAAACAGCTAGGAAGCATCACCAGACCACGGCGAGTGCAATGGTGGTAGTGATTTGGTGTGTGCATATGTGTGGCAACCGGCCAGTGTCGGAGAAGGTGACGGAGAAAGGGGGTGTTCGGTCGGCCAAAATAAGAGCCAAAGCCCTCAATTTCTTGAGGGCTTTTGGTCTAGAAGGTAGGGCGTGCTTTTGGACGTGGTGGCGTACGGTTTTGTGCAGTGTGGTGGCTGCGCAACCTCGTCGGAGGCGTGGCTGATGTTGGGGAAGACGGAGGGGGAGAATGGTGGTCGATGGTAGAATTGGGTTTCTAAAGATTTAGGGGTGATCTAGAGAAGGAGAGAGAGTTTAGGAGGAATTAGGGAGTGAGAGGAGGATGGTGGCATCAGGAGTTGACTAGCCAGACGCGAAGAAGATGAAGGCAACAGTGAGAGAATCAACAATGAAGATGAGATCGAGAGAGGTCTTGCTTTGATCGGCAAAACTCGTGACAAAGGGGAGAAGGCAGCGGGTCGTCCAATTTGATGGTTGGATGGCTGGAGGAGGAGGTCAGAGGGTTCGTCGAAGGCAGAAGAGAGGTGTTTTTCGACTTATTCTTGGCTGGGAAAATGTTGGGATGTAGGGAAGCTTTTATAAAGCCGTTCCAAGACTTCAGTCATAAGGAATCCTTGCAAATTCCATGCAATTGAAGGAAGAACCTCTGATTTCATGAGTTCTCTGGAGTTGTAAGCTCTGATTTGGGATCTTTGATGGTGCTCAGATGGTTGAGGATTTTTCAATCAACAATCCCTCCAATTTTGGAGGGATTTGGCCAACAAATCAAGGAGGAATCCTTGATTGAAGTTGACGCTCTTTGGGTTTGGAGCTCTTTTCACATGACCATGGCGACAGGGGCCTTTTCGAGAGAATAATGACAAAGATAACGGGCTATTTGTAAGAAACTTGAAACTTGGGGGTGCAAATGTGAGAAATAGAGTTTTTAGGGGCTAAAATGCAAATTAGGTTAAGATGGACTCTGATTGGGCCCAAAATTTGGTGTTAACCTATTTGGACCCAAAGAATCTAGTAGTGAATTAGGATTTGAATTTTAATAATGGTTGACTAGGTAAATTACACAACAGCCCAAATTGAGGCAAATTCTCATCTGAAACTATGTTCTAGGTCAAAATAGGTTCAGATTGTCAAAGTGAAGGTACCAAAACTCTTAGAATATTTTTCCATGATTTTTAAGAGTTTTAAATTAGTTTTATCCAAACCAGAACCTTTTCAATTTAAGTTGGTTTGATAATTAGGGTTTTTAATACTGTTTTCATCCTCGAAATGCGTGAAACCCTGATTTAGCGAATGTAACCCACTTTTCAAACTTTTATGTTCAATTGATCTTTAATTGACCCTGAGTAATCCCGTGGTTAATCTACATTTGTAATGTGTTGTTAAAACAATAAAATTAACCATATTTTCTTGTTTCCTTCTTAAATTAGATTAGCGAGGAATTGTGACCCTCAGATGATCAAGTAGGAGGATTTATCATTTGAATTTGACTAATTATGGTTAGTTAGGATCGATGATGGTGTTACCATCAGGGTCCGAAGCCTTCTTTTCAGCATTTGAAGGACTTTTTGTCCTCCCAAGTTCGGATCTCCCCAGGCTTCTTGTTGGTTGCTTTGGATTCAAGACATTAGTTGGTCAACTGTGTTTCGTATTTGGATTTCTAAAAAGTTTTCTTGCATGAATCGGCTCTGATAGATCAAACTCGGCTTCAATTTGTTCGCCGATCTTCTTATTTTCGCACCGATAAACTTGTTGCTCGTGCTTCGATTTGGGTGGCTTTTCTAGGTCTAAACCTTCACTTGGTGCATTCGAATGCCCTTCTCTCCATTATTTATTAGCCGGGTACTTCAATTTTTGTGGATCCCAATACTATGAAGAGTTTTTGACCTGGCTTCTCACGTGTGTGTGTTGAAATCGACTTGCTTGCTTTTAGACCAGAATTTGTGTGGATTGTTAGTGGTTCTGAGTGTATCAAATAGAGGGTGATTTTTGTTCATGTTCCTAGTTGTTGTTCGAACTATTTTAAGATCAGTCATGTTAGTTCTTGTTCTTTGTTGAAGTAGGGCAGTGACTCTCATGGATGATCTATGATTAAGGAGGACTTCCCTTCACTTGGATGCCTTGAAGCCCAGGTGGAGGATACTCATACTCATCCTATAGCCTCTTTTCCTTACATGAAGGAGGCTTCCTCCAGGGAGGAAGAGGAGAATGGCAACTCTCAAGGCCCTACAGATTGTCCAGTGTTGACTCAGCTACCTTCCTCTTCAACGGATCGAGATGGTTTTCATGTTCCTTCGTTATGTAATGTTTCTTTCTCTCACTCTCTTGGGGGTTGAGGGTATCAATGATCTGTTGAAGAGGAAGACCCCCCGTCGACATGCTTGTCATCGATGTCGAAAGGTCTGACTTCGACAACTCGAGGCACATAAATCTTCAACGGTCTTGGCTTCTAATGCTTTGGATGCTGATGAGGGGCAAAAAGTACCCTCATACTCAAAACTCCTCATGAAACTCGAAAAAGGATCTGGCTACTTAGATATGGAGTAAACAGACGGATCTGGCTCTGCCCGACCTGCCTACGCTCAGGCGGATACAGATCCACCTTCATCTAGGCAGATCTGGACAAGCCTGACCCACCAGAAGACTCGATTTGACCAAAGTCAGAGAGGCAGTGGTAACTCTCACGACTCCCATGTTGATGGTAACGATAGCATTAGTGATGCTACTAATAGCCTGACAACGGACATGCCCTAAGAGTCTAAAAAGGCCATTGAAGAAGATCTTACATCACTATAATAGTTCGTGTATTATAAATAGGGAAGGGAGACCTTTCGGGGCTCTCTTCACACTATCCAAAAGAAAGAAACTAAGAGAAATTGTACTACCGCTATTAGCTAATAGATATTCGGGAGCATTGCCCTCCCCCTAGACGTATACCCATTGCGGTGGAACTAGGCCACTAATCTTCTCGTCTTTCTTGTAATTGCTTGCTCGTGATTTGTTGAGTCAGATCCTCCAATTAATTAGGATTTCCGATCAATTGGCGTCATCTGTGAGAACGATTACCATTCAATAATGTTTTCTTACTTTGAATCTTTTTTATGGCCCCTACAACTCGCAACCCCTCTTGCACTAATCTTGAAAAGGTGGCAGCACAAGCTAAATCAAGCATCTTAGTGTCCAAGGGATGCCCTTAGCATGCTGGTCCCAATAAAGAGAAGACGACTCAGCCTATAATGGGAACACCATCATGGACCCTAACTAGTCACATTTAGTTAGGTTTGATTGATTAAAGCTCCTACATAATCATCTGAAGGTTGTAATTCTGCATTATTCTGATTTAAGAGAAGAACAGGAAATCAAGGTTAATTCTGTAATTTTAAGAGCACATCACAAACACAGATTAACCACGGGGTCACTCAGGGGTTAAATGAAGGTCAAATGAGCTCAAAAGTCCAAAAAGTGGGTCGTCATTGATAGAAACGGGGTTTCATGCATTTCGAAAACCAAAACAGCACATAAAACCTTAATTATCAACTCATTTAAATTAAAAGGGGTTTTGGTCAGGATAAAATTCATTTACACCTCTTAAAATTCATAGAAAAATATTTTAAGAGGTTTGGTGCCCTTGGTTTGACCATCTGAACCTATTTTGACCTTGCTTAGAGTTTCATATGGGATTTTACCTTGGTTTGTGCTTCTGTGCAAATTAGATAGTCAAATGTGGTCAAAACTCAAATCAAACTTCACCACTAGATTCTTTGGGTCCAAGTTAGGTTAGTTCCAAAATTTGGGCTCAATCAGAGTCCATCTTGACCTAGTTTGCAATTCAGTCTCTAAAAATCTCTAGTCTACACATTTAAGCCCCTAACTTTCAAATTTATTGCATTTACCCCTCTAACTTCTCATCATTTCCTTCATTCCGGTCCCTATCGCCATTAGAGGTGGGAATGCACCTCAGGTCAAGATTCTCGGAGAGATTTCTCTCTCAAATCAAGACCAAATCCCTCTAAATTTGGAGGGATTGATCTCAAGAGATTTCCCAACCACATGGACCAGATCTTAGACCATGATTTGCTTCATAGAACTCGAACAAGCTCGAGGGAATCTAGGTTCTTCTTCCCTAATTTCGCAGCCAAATCAAGCCATTTTCCTAATTTAGAGCTCGCCTTAAAGCCCTGTAAAGAGTCCTCTTGTCACGACCATCCTCTTTAGCAAGGTTTGAGGCCAGAAACTCTTCTTCTCCTTCCTAGGCTTGCTCTAACCTAGCTTCAATGAACTCCTTGAATCCTCTTTGTTGCCCTCTGCCAAGAACTTCCTCCCTGACATCTTCCGCTCCTTTCCATACTAAGAAGGAGTCGTTCCGACCTCTCTTCCTCGCCGTCCTCACCACTAGAGCATTCGTATTCTTCGGCGTTAGCCTATCATAACTGGTGCCACATTCTCCCTCCCTTTGTTTGTAAGCACACACTCTCTCTCTCTCTCACCTCCCTGCTTCTTCCTACATCTTTAGACCTTAGGTTTGCACCCAACAACACCTACACCACCTCCATCTTCCATCGCACCGATGAAGCTTCGGTAAAGCCACGTGCACGCTACATTACACGAAACCACCTGCCACCGAGTCCATAACCTCTGCTGTGTTGCCCTAAGTCAAAGCCCCAAAGAAATTTGGGGTTTCTGACTCCTGTTCACCCTACTGACCAAACCCATCACCGGTCATCTCTTCTGACGTTGACAAACCTCCATTGGACACCAACTGCCTTCAGACCACTACCATTGCAATCGCCATCCTCTGACGAAGCTCCTGAGTGAATTTGATGAGGCCACGAGGCTATTTTCATGCTTTCAGTTTTGATCAGAGCTCTACCATCGCAGCCTTGTTCTCCGACTTCGCCTGCAGTTCTCCGACCATCTCCAACCCAACTGCAATTTCCAGGACTTGCAAAATCCTTTCATGAACAGCTCCAGGTCCTCAATTGAGTGTTAGTAGCAAAGTAGTAACTCAATTCGACGACGCCATCAACTGCAGTTGCACGAGGAGAAGCCTGTGGGATAGTCCCACATTGTGCGTCGACAACACCTGCACCGAGTATATCATGCAAAGATGCCCTTAGCCAATTGCCTCAGAGAGCATTGGGGTGAGGTCTCGCTTGTATGCTCCATCGCACGTGCCCTCACCCGTGATCCATGCCATGCGGGTCTGGGCGAGATCCGAATACTTGGTTACCGGCATCCGCTCTAGTTCTGAAGAGAAGAAATCTGAGAGGGAAGAGGGGGACTTTTGTACTGTTCATACCTTGGGATTCATGCCTCCCCTCATGCACTTTAACACTTAGCCTTCTGAGGCTCTGTGAGGCCCTTGTGCCTCTTTTGTGGTGATACTACCTTAGCATGACTATGACTGCTGAGGTTAAGGCATTTGAGCCTCTAACCTGACCTCTGATTGGATGGTTCTAATTCTGACATTGCTGTGGATATTGGATTGCATTTACTGTTGAGATATTTGAGTTAATTGTAGAGCTTAACATTAGGGTTAAATTGGTGGTTCAATCCACCATTTTAACCCCATCTTTTGCACTTAACTCTTGAAATATTACTCTAATATATATATTGAGTATCATTTTGATTATATTTTCACATCTATCTTGATTATTGTGATTAGTTGATTGAAATTGCCAAATTGCTCCCTGCGAATGACCTCAGATTCATGTTAATCTTGAGTTTTATAAATTTTAAGTGTTGTTGTGATTTTTGTCCTATACTACAATGCTTATTTCCTTAAAATGACAATTTTCGCAATAAACAGCCTGTCCGACTGCTTGAGGTCCTTGGGCAGGATCCCTTCCTCGAGATGAAGCTGGCAGCTCTGAAGGCGAAGCATCAATCCATCACTAGCAAACTCCATGAGATCAAATAGATCAAGGAGTTCAGCAAGATCAGTTGAAGGAGCCCCAAAGTTTGAGTCTTGGAGACGAGCAACTAAAGTGGCGTCGCATGGTGGAAGAGGAGAACGCTCATATGCACGAATAGGTAGAAAAAATAAAATGCAAGCTTTGTAGCCAAAAGGGGGAAGTTCCTCCTAGCCCACTAAATGCTCCATGCCCACCCTTATCGAGGGAGCAGTTAGGGGCTCACCCTTTGTCCACTAGTGGCGGAGGCTCTATACCAGAGATTGTCCGCTAAGTCACCCGGGCGATGAGGGGCATACTCCTGCGTGCGTACTTCACCACCTACCCATTACTGAGGAGGTGATGACGACCCCTTATTAGAAAAATTCAGGCAGCCCGTCATGGCTCAATATAACGGGACGATGGACCCCAACAGCTTTGTTGGGGGTTATTTCCAAATGATACTGGTGCACGTTGCCCAAATGAAGTACTCTATCAGGTATCTTTCTAACATGGCCCATGAGTGGTTCAATGAACTGCCAGCCGAACAGATCACTTGCTTCCAAGAGCTGGCGAATAAGTTCTGTTAGTATTTTGCCGGACAGCAAAGGGTTAGAGACAGCGAAGAAAGGCTGTTGAAAGTCAGACAATAGAAGAATGAGTCCTTCCGATCCTACCTGGACCAGTTTAAGGCTCAATACTTCAAATGCAAGAGGCCTCACGATGCCAGAGCCATCCAGTACTTCAAGTCGGGTCTCCTGGCCCAGAGGTTCTGGTATGATATCGATGATTTCCCACCTAGGGACATGGCAGAGTTATGGGACAGGGCTATAAGATTCATGGAGCAAGATGATTCCTTCTACTCCCTTAGCCGGTTGGTAGAAGGATATGGTGATAACACCAATCTCACAGATGAAAGTGGGATATCAGGAGAACCCGCCCCAGTATCCATCCGTAGAGGTGGTCTCTTCAACAAACAAAAGGCTACCTTCCATGATTAAAGGAAACAATGGACCTCGCCAACTTAGGTGGGAGTTCATTGAAAAGTACACTCCTCTAGCCATGAAACAGGCAGGCGTGTTGGTGGAGGTCTGGTCCACAGATAAGGACCTATTATCCTCGCCTAAACCCATGAAAAAGAAGGCTGATTCCGGGCCCTACTGCAAGTACCACAGGGCTCGGGGTTATGCCACCGAAGACTGTCGGCATCTCCACGACTAAATTGAGTCCCAAATCTGACATGAAAACTTGTCCCATTTCATCAAGCGAAATGAGGGCCAAGATAGGGGGAAGTGACCCATGGAGGGCCCAAAGGATTACCATAAAGAAAACTCCAACAGCTCTGGGGGTCAACATGGTCTTCATCACAAACTAGGGGCCAGACAGGTTCATGGCCCGTTAGATCAAGCAGGCGATGTCACCCTGGCTCTCCCAAGTATAGTACCACCAGCAAGTCTTGACGGTGATGCTAGTGTTACCCCAGAATGCTTACCTCTCGCCGCTTGAAACCATAGGCACAGAGGTCAAGGTAATCTTCTGGGTTAACGTCGCCCCAAGCAAGCAAGCTGCTCCCTCTAGGCAGATGGTCCCTTGTGCTTTCCCTACTCTTCAGTGGGGTGAGAGGAGTACGTTCAAACAGGAAGCATCCAAGCTATTTGCCTCTCTGCCTAGTCTGACAGAACACACAGGCCTGCTCTTGGTGACACTCCTACTACCAGGCCAGTCACATCCTGGGCTCTTAGTGGATAAAGGCAGTGCCGTGGACGTTCTATTTACAAAGATACTGTATAAGCTGGGCTTCAAAGAGGAGCACCTCTCCCCATCGACTCACCCGGTCGTGGGGTTTGGCAACCATGAAGTGATGCTAAAGGGAGAGATTAGCCTTCCCTTATCCATCTGTGAGGGGGATAGGCACCTCAACAGGATGATCACATTCATAGTGGTCGGGTTGACGGCAGCATTCAACGGCATCATCGACCGTCTGACAACCCATGCCTTCCTCCTGATCCCTTATTTATATTTCCAATTCATGCTTTTCCAATCTTCTTGCAGAGTGGGAATAGTGCATGGGGATCAAACAATCGGGTGCAAGATCCTGAGGATTGAACTGGAACGATCCATGGAGCCAAGACCCCCCAAGACACAAAAATGGGGGAATAAAAGAAACCAAGTCCAGGAAATTCAACAGGAACTAAATTTGGCTAATCCACTAGCAACTTTGAAACTCCAGCTAGGCTCTTCAACCATGGCTATACAACTTTACCCTAACGATGTTACCAAGCTCATTTAGGTTGGAGCGGACCTTGAACCCTCCGAAGTTCAAGAGTTGTTACTCTTGCTTAGGACCAATGTAGGTGTCTTTGCTTGGTTTGCCAATGACCTGTTGAGAGTGGACTCATCCCTGATCCAGCACTGTCTCAATATTCGAGCGGGCACCTGTGCAATCAAATAGGCATTCTGGCACAAGTCAGCTATTTCACAAGGCGAGATCAATGTTTAAATGAAGCGTTGCAGTATAGTTGAAATTGCTTTGAAAACAAATACAATTTTTATTACTCGAATAGGTTTCCGAGGTTGAACACAGGGAGCAAATTGGTATTTAGAAATCAAGATCACAATTTAGAATTAAAAGAGATTGCAATAGTATCAGTAGCAATGTGCAAAAATATAGGAGTAAAATGGTGATTTAGATCACCAAGTACTCCTACAATATCACCAAAGAACTCAATGTAAATATTATGAAATGAGAGCTAATGATCTGTCGTCTGATGAGGAAATCAGACGACTTAAGTTGTCTGCTTCTTCTTCTTTCTCTTCTTTCTCTTTCTCTACTTCTTTCTTCTTCTTTCTCTATCTTTCGTATGTCCTTCTCTTCCTCTCTTCTTCTCTTCAGGCCGTCACCTCTTCTTCTTCACTTCTGCTTCTTCTTTCTTCTGCCTTTGCTTTCTCTGTCTTCTCCTTCCTTCTTACTCTATGGTCCTTCTCTTTCTCTTCAAATTCTGCTCAAGCCTCTTCTTCTTCTTCTTTCGGCCTTCAACCCTGGCCTCCTCTTCTTCTTTAGAATTGCCTAAGTGTCAGCCGAAGATTCTTGTAGCAAAACCCTCCCCCTACCAGTGTGACACTCCTCTCATCTTTCTCTCTTAGGATCCGCTCTCCCAGAGCCACAGGTATTTGGATTATCGGGTCAGGTGCGTACCTGGGTCCAGGCTCATCAGCGTGCGGTGGTAGCGTGGAGTGTAGGTTAGGTCAGGTCAGGCCGAATTTGCAAGTGAGGTGTCGCGGATGAGGCCGGGTGTAAAGACCCATTCTGTTCTGAGCCTTTTAAGACGTCTGGACTGTCAGTCAGACATCTGGTCAGACGTCTGGACCCCTTCCCAGACGTTAGGAAATTGAAAATTTTTGTACTTAACTTCTCATCTGTGCGCAGACTACTCTTTTCCCCTCTTCTCTCTCTTCTTTCTCACCCGTAGAACCCTAGCCACCTCTTCCCCCCTTCCTCTCTTCTTCACTCCACGGCCACCACCTTCTTTCTTCCTCTCCATTGCAGCGAGAGGGGCGAGCGTGAGAGAGGGCGCGAGAGCGAGCGACGAGGAGGAGAGGCGGCATGAAGAGAGGAGGAAGAGCTTGAGCTCGCGAGCTCATGGGAGCTCGCCAGAGGATGCACGGTCGAAGCGGCACGTGCGGGAGGAGTGCGTCGGGGGAGACATCCCCGACACTTTGCTACAGTCGGAGCTGCAGGCGAGGAGGAGAGGCCGCAGCTGCACGCGGCAAGGGGAGCAGGAGATCGGTCTGGTTCTGGGCTTTTCCTAGAATCAGATGTCTGGAGTGTCGTCCATACGATAGGTTGGACATCTGGTGATGACACCGGATGTCTGAAAACAGAGCTTCGCGAAGGTATGTTCCCCTTGCGGTTACGGCCATGCTCTAAAAGTAGGTAATTTTGTCTATCGCGTGCAAGGATAGCTTCGGGAAGGCGCATGGCACGCCCTTCCATGCGTTTCGGATGTCTGGCCAGCTTACTAGACGACCGGAAGCACTCCCAGATGACTGGAGGAGAGGTCGGACGTCTAGAGTTGGGTCCAGACGGTCAAGTAGGGGTTCTGGACATCTAAAGTCGACGTAGGAACCTAAGGTGAGACCCTAGTTACTTTTAAGTCGTCTGGACCTTGTGCCAGATGTCTGATTTAGGTCAGCAGTCCTATTTTTGATCCGTTTAGGGTCCGTTTGAGGTTCGTTTTACGCAAACGAGATATCTGTGGATTCCTTGCAAGTTCCTCTACTTGTTATAAGGCCTTTTATACTATTCTGAACATTCCGTTGTATTATGTTCCTTGGTATAGGATTTCGATCTATTGCATGTTCGGGGCCTGTAGAGGCACGTAAGCCTACCGTTCGAGCCCCCAGTACTCCCAGATTGTCTGGTAGAGTGGTTTCCCCTGTTTTAATTATAAATCATAACTGCATATGTGAAACTGGATAACTAGAAACCTAGGATGTGGCATGAATCCTAGGACGAGAAGTACTTGTACTATTTGTATGCATGTTGAGATTGCAGTCTTAAATGAATGAATAGAAATGTAAACAACTGCCTGTTAATAAACAAGAGCTGCCTGTGAAATATGAAATACCTGTGCTAGTTAGACAGATACTTATGACATTTATTGTTGTATATGCAAATTGTGGAAATACGAGCTGCATGTGTAAAATCTGAGAATGGAATTGTGAATGACGAAACCTGGTATGGAATAACATGGGGAATACGAGCATGAACCCTACAGGGAATTAGGAGTAGAGCTCCTATGGATAAATGGAATGGATCTAGAAATGTGAGTGGGAAGTGTGATGGCCCTTGAGTACGTGGTACCAAGGAGAGCGACTGTCCTCTGTTTAGTGTAGAGCGGAGATAGCCGCCCTTGGGTTGGGACCTGGGGTTAGGATTAACCACTCTACACTGACTTCTTTGGCCCTCGGGTACACTATATCGGGGAGAGCTACTAGTGTAGGGAGAGAGCTAGCCACCCCACGGGACCCGGGGTTCAGCTAGCTACCCTACACCGACTTGTTAGGCCCACTGGGCAAACCGGGGTAGTCAAACGAGGGTGCACGGACTGTGGGGGGCGAGACCCCTGTTTGGTTCTGAGGGGCTCGATCCTTGTTATTGAGAGGGCTAGGCCCTATACTGTTCCCTGTTGTACTTTGGGCATACCCGCTAGCGGAAACGACTGACCACATGCCAGTGCGGGTAGCTACCCGTGCACTTATTGCACGTGCCGTAGTCACTACTACGTCTATCCATGACCTTGAGGTGGTTGATTGGGTGTAGGATCACCACGGGGGACTCTCGGGGCCAGGAGAGCACCATGTGTGCCTTCTAGTCTTCGGAAAAGATTACAATCAAGATCATTCCCACGAGGAACATGCGAGAACAAGAAAGAGATATGAAAAGTAAACCAATGGGTGAAAAGGAATGACTTGTAAAATAAAATAACTAGAAAAGATAAATTACCTATTAGCTTTTACTGCTTTAGTTAGTTTGGTTATCACTCTACTCAGCGTTCGCTGACTCTGTTTTACTCGTACCCCCTTTACAGGTCTAGGAGTTGAGTAGCTCGAGTCGCTGGCTACAGAGGATGCTGGGCCCAGTCGAGCCCAGCAGTAGTTCTTGTTGTTGTTGTACTTCCTTCTTGCTAATGAGTTAGACTGTTACTGTTTCTTTTCCTGTACCTTGTTCTACTTTACTGTTGTAGTGGTGATATGTACTGTTAGCAGCTTTTATTTCCTTTATTGTTTGTACTCTTTTACTGTTAGTTACTTAGCATAGTGAATGTGGTTTACTTTCCTGCTTTTTGGTTATTTCTTGTTGGATGACTGGGTCTTGGGATTAGTCGAGTCGAGCCGATCTCGGGTCCTGTAGGGATTCGGGAACTGGGTCGTAACACCAGGTGAAGGTGAGTGGGGCCTCACCTCGTGGTAACTGAGGCGAAGAGCTTACGGCACTTTTTCAGTTTATGCAGGTGCGGGTGCCTCTTCGTATCTGAGGTGGGACTAATTGTCCCACCTTCCTTCCACGCAGCGCAGCAGGGAGCGTCCTTCATAATTGCCTCAATGACTGAGGCTCGCGACTGCAATTGAAGACCTGGGTGCATGTGCAAGCCACTTTCGCGTGTCCTGGGACTTTAACCTGGGCGTGGCAACACCTGGGGCAGCCTCAAGCAAGCTTCAAGCTTGCTCACTAATGGTGGACAAATCCTGAACCTGAAAACAACAGAACTACCTTTCGGCCACGTCAAAGCGTTCAGGGAGCATCACCGGATCACGGCGGATGTGATGGGGGTGGTGGTGTGGCGTGGCAGTGGCTGTGAGTGCGTACCTAGGGCAGATTGTGTGCGTTTGAGTGGGTGTGTTCGGGGGGTGACTTGGGTGGATGGCGAAGTGAGTAAGGAGAGGGGAAATGCTCAGTGAAGTGTGGTGATGGTCGTGGGCTTGTCGGTGAGGGTTTTGGTGGCCTATGGAGGTGGGATGGCCTCCCGAAGGGGGTGGCCGGAGATGAAGGAGATGGAGGTGCGAAGGGGCGTCAGTGGTGGATTTTGGAAAGTGAAGAGTGGAGAAGAAAGTAGAGGGGCAGGGAACTTAGCTAGGAAGTTAACGGACGAAGGGGGATAGTGAGGGCATCGGGTCAGGTATGGCTGACACCGGAGACGAAGGCGGCTCCGATGAGGTGGGAACGGCGAGGACGAAGGAGGAAGTGGCGTCTGCTGGTATGGTAAGACACGGATGAGAGCAAGGAGGAGGAATCCGCCGCAGGTATGGCAGTCAGACGACGTGAAAGAGCAGGGAGGATCACCGGACGTCGAGGAGCCTTCGACCGTGAGAGGGAGAGATGAATTGAGGGGATTCACGGCTGAATTCGAGCGTGGAGAATGCGGGAGGATCTGGATTTCTTTAAATAGGGATCTAAGGGTCGGTTAGGGGTCGCTGGACTTGGAAGCTGTTAAGATACCCAAATCGCTCATGCATTCGCATGAGAGATTGGGAGGGAGTCAGAGCTCATCAATGGGTTCAGACTGGAGAGAATTTCTCAGAGGATCTACCTTCCAATTTTGGAAGAGATTCTCTAAGTAATCAAGGAGATATTCTCTATCAAGGTTGTCGGAGTAAGTTTCCTCCACGATAATGGCAAAGGGACCTATTTGCGAAGATGAAGAAGAAGCTAGGGGGCAAAATGTAAGGGTTTTTAAAAGTTAGGGATAGAAATATAATCAGACAGGACCTTTTTGCAAACTAGGTCAAGGAAAACTTATCTTGGGTCAAAATTTTGGTACAAACCTAATGTGGACCTAAGGAATCCAATGGTGAATTTGTATTTTTGTTTTGACCACGTTTGACTAGGTAATTTATGCAAAAATCTAAATTAGGGTAAATATCTGTCTGAGACTCTATTTTAAGTCAAGATGGGTTCTAATGTCCAAATTGAATGTTATAAACCCTAGAGAATATTTTTTTTATGATTTTTAGAGGGTTTAAGTAAATTTTATCCTGACCAGAACCTTGGTTAATTAAGTAGGTCAATTTTTAGGGTTTAAAAAATCATTTAATTCTCAGAGTACACACAAACCCTTTTCTATCTAATCCAACCCACTTATTATCTTATTAAGACCATTTGACCTTTATTCAACCCTTGAGAAAACCCATGGTTGTACTGCATTCAAGATGTGCTGGTAAAATTATAGTTTTACCCCTAGTTTCCTATTTTTCTCTCAGAATGGTTATGCAATGAATTATGACCTTCAGTTGGTTATGCAAGAGCATTTATTGACTTCTTGGGGTCAAAATGAGCTAGTTAGGGCTTATGATGGTGTTCCCATCATCAGCCGAGCAATAGCAAGAGACAGAGACTGAAGTCCAGAAACTCCTTGGAGTTGATTTTATTGAAGAATCCTTGTACCCAACCTGGCTCTCGAATGTGGTGATGGTGAAGAAAGCCAATAGCAAATGGTGCATGTGTGTGGACTTCACTCACCTCAATGAAGCCTGCCCGAAGGATGAATTTCCCTTCCCAAGGGTGGATGCTTTGGTGGACTCCTGTAGCAGACAATTTCACATGTCCTTCCTAAACGCCTACCACAGATATCACCAAATTAGCCTTGCTCCAACAGATAGACCTCATACGTTGTTCATAACAGATAGGGGTCTATTTTAGTATAGAGTCATGCCTTTTGTTTTGAAAAACGCTGAAGCAACTTACCAGCGCCTTGTAAATATGATTTTTTCTAATATAGTAGGAAAATCATTTGAAGTGTATATAGATGATATGTTGGCGAAGGGATTGTACTTCCCTCAACACGTAAAGTATTTGGAAAAGGTGTTCTAGGTTTTAAGGAACACCCACCTCCACCTGAATCCTGAGAAATGTGTATTGAGGGTTTCAGCTGGGAAATTCCTGGGGTTCTTGGTCTCTAATAGAGGGATCGAAGCCAACCCCAACAAGATCCAGGCAATCATGGACTTGAAACCGCCAAGGACTCTGAAAGGAATGCAGTCATTAGTCAGCAAAATCGCCTCTTTAGGTCGATTCTAGTCTCGATCTTCTGACAAGTGTCTTCCCTTATTCGAGTGTATTAAAAAGGGCAAAGGCTAAGCTACCGCCCATTAGACCCCTCATTGCCAGAAGGCTTTAGAGGAGGTCAAGGAAGCACTCTGAAGTCCCCCTATTTTGTCAGCTCCTAAGCCTGGGAAGGCCCTTTCCTTATGCTTGGCGGTGTCCATGTCCGCCGTCAGTGCTATTTTAGTCAGCGAATGAGAAGGAGCACAACGATTAGTATACTTTATTAGTAAAACCTATCAAGGAGCAGAAGCTAAGTATATGGTCATTGAGAAGCTTGGGCTAGCCTTGGTCATAGTCACCATAAAGTTATGGCCATACTTCCAAGCCTACACAATTTTTGTTTTGTCGAACTATCCCCGCGGTGAATGCTACACAAGCCTACAAGGTCAGCAGGTATCCATTAAACTGGTCTTCTATGCATCCAACAACCAGGCAGAGTATGAGGCCATGTCAGCAGGTATCTAGGTGGCCAAGTTAAGGGGTGTCTCCTCGTTGGAAGTCTACACGGATTCCCAGTTGGTCGCCAATCAAATCAGTGGTGAATACCAAGCTTGGGATCCAAATATGATTTTGTAGGCTGACAAGGTCAAGGACGATCTATCGGACTTCAAGACTATCTCGATCAGGTGGGTACCCCATGTTGACAACTCCCTGGCAGATGCGTTGGCCCGACTAGCTACGATAATCCCACTTGAGCAAGAAGATGGTATCTATCTCCAAACCATGAAGCCAACTGTACTTGGTTCCAAGATGTTCACGATAGAGCAATCCATTTCCTGAATGACGCTTATCATCACCTACTTGAACTCTGGTGAGCTACCCCCAAGGGAACGTTGGACCAAGGCATTCCGCCTGAAGGCCTCTAGGTACACCTTAATAGAGAGGCAATTGGACAAGCGGGGGTATTCCACCCCCCTGTTGCACTACCTTACAAAGGAAGAGGTGTTGCAGGTCCTTCAAGAAGCCCACAGAGGTGTATACGAGAATCATGAAGGGTACAAGTCACTCTTGGCCTGACCATTCCAGGTGGGGTACTTTCAGCCCCAAATGAGGCAGCAGTGCAAAGACTTCGTGCGCGAGTGTGACAAGTGCTAGCGGTTTACTACCTTGTACCACTTGCCACCTGGGAAGTTAGTGCCTGTTATGTCACCCATCCCCTTTGAAAAATGGGACATGGACTTTATTGACCCTTTCCTACTAGCCCCAGCTCAAAAGCAGTTCATATTGGTGGTGGTCGATTATTTCTCCAAATGGGTCAAAGTTGAGGCCATGGCCAACCCAACAGCTCATAGAGTAGTCTCGTTTATTTGGAAGAACATCATATCTCGGTATGAGGTACCTCAATACATTGTCACAGACAATAGTACCCAGTTTGGCTATAAAAAATTCGAAGAATTTTGCACCAATTGAGACATTTTCCTGTGCTTCATGTCCGTAGGCCACCCCCAAGCAAAAGGATAGGTGGAGGTAATCACCCGCACCATTATTTCAACACTGAAAGGCCGGCTGGATTTCGTCAAAGAAAGATGGGTGGATGACCTACCAGACGTACTGTTGGGCTACAGGACTTGGCAAAAGACTTCCACAGGCCACATGCCATTCAGCCTGGCATGGGCATAGAAGTCCGGCTACCAATAGAGTAGTCCTCCCCACCTATCGGACACAACTCTACGATCCTACCACCAATGATGACTAACTTCACCTGGCCTTAGACCTCGTGGATGAGCTAAGGGATAAAGCCTCAGAAGCATCGCTCAAGCATAAGGAAGTGATGGCTGCTGTCTACAATAGGCGGGTCCGTAAGCGTGTGTTCTCTGAAGGAGACTTGGTCTTGCAAAAAAGCAAAGTCTCTATGCTAAGCAAATCAGACGGAAAATTAGATGCCCCTTGGGAAGGGCCTTATAAAATTTATAAAGACAGTCAAGGCAATTTCTACGAATTACAGACTTTAGGTGACAAGCAAATCTCTTGTACTTGGAATCCGAGCAACTTACTGATGTAAACACATTTACACTACATAAAATGTCTATTTATGCATGTTCTTAAGCATAGGATTGCATTTCATGATATAAATATTACATAACATGCATCATCTTGCATTTAGAGTAGTTTGAATAAAATGGAGGTTAATTGTCTCCTTTTATGTTCTTGGATAGGGCAAACATTTTTTCAGGACCTCAGATCAAAGATCCAACCGTATGGATGTGATCAGGGCGACGATTGGAGTTCAACGACTCGAAGATCGCCCTAATCAGACATCCATAGCATCAGATAGTGACCCAGGAACCCTAGAAGATCAAGGGCCATGATGGTGTAAATCTGCACTTCAGATGACAAATCTGACCGCACGGATGAATTCGAATCGACGATCACAGCCCGACACAAAAATCGAGTCAATCCGACATCCGTGGCACCATCTACAACTTCCAAAAGATGGACGGCCAAGATGGTGCCACGTGGCGCCATCTCAGCCACCCAAACGGCCGCTTGCATCTTGTGAAGGCCCCGAGCCTGATCGCTCTCCGCCATTGGATCTTAATCCAACGGCTGTGGTCACTCGCGCTTAAAAGCGTCCGCTCGACCATCCGTGCCCCAAAGCGCAGTGGTCGAGCGCGCTTTCGCGAGCGCCGGGCGCGGGTTCGAGCCGTGGCAAGGGGCTGGAAGGCGCGGCAATTGACGAGCGTGGAGCGCCAGATGGAGATCGGACGGCCGCACGTGCCCAATAGCATTCACGCGCGATTGAACGCACGGCGTCACGCGCGATCGCGCGATCGCACGCGCCAGGCAAGTGCACAACGAGCGAGTAGAGACGCATCCTAAGCCGTCCGATCTCGCGATCGGACGGTTGAGAATCGACGAATGTGCGCAAGCCATTGAGCACGCGAGCAGGCAAGGAGGCGCGCGCGAGCCGCCCACGACGCCCACGAAGGAGGCTTTAGTGACGGATTTATCCGTCACTAAAGAACCCTCATTTATTATTTTGAACTTGTAATGTCCATTTTGCCCCCACTCCTTGCAACTATAAAAGGAGATCCCCTCCATACGAAATTTTCATCCCTTCTTTCTCCTCTCCACCCCTCCAAAGCTCAAGAGAAGCTTGTCCCACACCCGGGATGCTTCTCGCGAGATAAAGTCCAATTTTCGTTCCCCTTCGGAAGTGGATCCCGCGACGACGACGACGTGCTGCTCCGTTCCCGTTCTTCTGCTTTGTCCTCCTTCCTCCTGCTTCATTCTCCTTCGTCCAGGCGTCGTCCCGTCCGGCTCATCCTCCAAACAATCGTCGAGGAGAATAACTTCTCTCTCCCATTCTTATTTACAACTTTTCTAGTGTAGAATTTTCCTGCTTTATAGTGTAATTGATTTTTCGCTTTCTAGTGTAACTTTTATTTAGTTTGATTATATAAACAATTGAAATATTGAATGCAAGTTCTCTTTCTCTCTCTCTCTCTGTTTCTTTTAGTCTGATAGCTCCATTGTAATTATATTGCCTTGCTTATCAAAAATCCTAAAAAAAATATAATTGCGAATATAGATCAACGTAGCCTCCCTGTGTTCAACCCGAAATTCTTTTCGGTATAAATTTTATTTGTTAAACACGAATTCTTCGCTTTCGAACTACAACGATAGGTTTTCCAAAACCAAACACGTAAGCGTAGCGATTCGCGCACGTTCAACATTTTGGCGCCGTTGCCGGGGAGGCAATGATTTCCGATCTTTCCTTCGCATTTCTTGCACTTTATTTGTTTTCTAACTAGCTTTCTCTTGTGTCTATTGTTTTGCAGAGACCTCCATCAAGGAATCAACAAGCAGTAGACTGGAGTAAAGTGCAGTTGAAGACAACTATAAGTGCTCCCCCATTCTTTCCCCCTCCATAGATTCCATTCGCCACATTAAATCCAAATCCCAATTAACCTAGGTGTTTGCATAAATCCTAGGAATAGTTTGGTTGTTTGGATTTTCACTCACATTTATTCCACCCTCATTCATAAAAAAATAACAAAAAGATAATCTTGTAGGGTAATTTCCAACAAACACACAACAAACACCCACATTCAAGGCACTTGATCAACTTGATTTGTTTTCTACTCAACCGGGTTCTGATCTGTGGAACCGGTACACACAAAGTAACACATAATAGAGTAGAAATCATTCTAGGTTAACCATCTTTGAGTGCTTAACTTAGTGGTGCAATTGTGGCCAATTGTTTGAGTTGTTTGGGCCGCACCACTTTATTTAAAACCAACTCATCAAGTAGCTCCTCCTTAGGGTTTTCAATCTAGGTATATTCGAGGCACTCCACTTTCGTTCTGATTTTAAAGGAAAACAATCTTCACCCGTGTTTTACAACTTGGTTTGCCTAGAAACTTAATTGCAATTCACCTAATTTGAAACCCTAAAAGCCACATAAGCAAGATTTGAACATTAAAATTCACACATTATCAATAATCTTGCTTGAAAACCCTAGTTGTGCACGCACTTACACAAATCTCAATCAATCATTAAGGGCACAACCCATTGTAAGGGCCCATCACATTCCATAAGCACCACAATCCCAGGCCTTAATAAAATTGAGTAGACGTTGGCCTTAAGGTTTGATTCGCTCTTCAGGGCCTAGTCTGAGATTTTTTTTGATTAACCTACTTATACTGATTAATCTGATGTCTAGCTAGGGGAGTAGTATCAAACGACCACGGCTGGGGGGTACACTAGGAATCGGAGGCGAAAGCCAAAGGAATAACCTTCTCCCCAGTCCCTCCTTCTAACTGGTTGGATTAAACAGACGTAAGTAGAGTAAATCACTTACAGTCTTAAGGCTAGTTTTGGGAGTCAGTAGATCCTTAGGCTACCCCATTTAAGGACAGCTTTGTTTTGTTATGCTGCAGGGTCCCTATCCCCAGTCCTTCCGACTTTCTCCTAGTTTATGCTGGGAAGACGGTCATTGAATCCCCGATTGGAAGGACCGTTAGAACATTCTAGGAGGTGCAAGGTAGATTTTGGTCAATTTGATCGCATGGCCGAACAACAACCTCCTTTGCTTGAAAATCCACAGGAAGAATTTCGAAGGCAGCAGGAACAAATGCAGAGAATGCAGGAATGCTTCCAGAGAATGCAGGGCGCTCAGCCCTTGAAGGATTTTTATGATCCTTCAAATTACGGGGAACGTCCCGGAGTCCAGATTCCAGCCAGTGACGTAGAAATCAAGCCCCAGGTGTTAAGCCTGATTAAACATTATCATGAGCTTGGCTCCGAAGATCCGTTTCAGCACTTGGAAGATTGGACCACTTTGGTCTAGACCACCAAGGCTCAAAACGTTAACGAGGAGCAAATGATCATGAGGCTCTTCCCCCACTCTCTTAGGGATAAAGCCGTGCATTGGTATAGGACAATAGGAAGACCAATTACAACTTGGAATGAGTTGAAATCGACCTTTCTGAAGAAATTCTTCCCAGTCGGTCGTACCAATGCTTTGAGACGGGCAATCACTACCTTTACCCAGCGGCCGGGGGAGCAGTTTCATGTGGCCTGGGAGCGATTCCAGGACTTATTGCGGAGGTGTCCACACCACGAGGTACCGAAATGGCAACTCGTGCAGATCTTCTATCATGGGTTGAATGAGCAACTCAGAAACCATGTAGATGCTTCTTGCGGAGGCAATTTCCTCAATAAAGATGCAGATAGTGCACATGATTTATTTGAGGAAATGAGTGAGAATTCAATTAATCATGCCTCCATGAATACTTTTAACCGGTCCCAGCAACCCAGATCAAATGGCAATGAAGTCCATGACTCTCATTCATTTGATATTGAATTGATTTGTAATAAACTTGATAAGGTGGACTGGTTGCTAAAAGAATGGAAGAGTGGATGGCTGGCAATTCTATGAACAACTCTCAATCCCAAAATTTGGGATTCCATTCCTCACGAGCTCCTTCTGGACGGGAGTTCGTGAATCAACTTGATGCGACTCAACCTATGAGTCAACATTTCTCGGAACCCCATGGGTTCCCAATTGGGGCCTTTGATCCCATTTTTTCTGATCCTTCCCTTTCTTTCTCTCCATCCTCACCCTATGAGGATGTCTGTGCCGTACAAGAGAATGTTAGATCCAACCCCTACTCAAATGCCTATAATCCAGGTTAGAGAAACCACCTTAACTTCTCTTGGAAAAATCCGGGGCAACAGACCCAATTCCGACCCGGCAACTATGCTCCGCAACAACCAATGGGTCAGGGTCAAGTATATACTCAATTGCCTCCGAATCAGGTAATCAGCCAGCTTGGAATGCCCGTCAACCCGCAGGGCAGGCTGATTTAAACCGTCAAATGGTAGAGATGCAAGGATCTATGCTCCAGCTCATGTAGCAAATGAAAAACTCGCTGGACAACTTGCAATCTGGGCTCATTGCTAACTCTCGTCAACCCGGATCTCTACCATCCCAACCCGTACCCAACCCGCGAAACATTATAAATACGGGCAATCAAGCCCAAGGGTATGGAAATCAAAGGGACCCGCACGCACATGCTCAGGTGGTTGAACAGGGTTCCTCGTCTTCTTCTTCTGCTAATCAATAATTCATGGTCAATCAAGCCCCTCCAATCTTTCCTAACCCTCCCCAAGACCCAAATTCTTACGCTTCTGCAAATTTTGTCACTTTGAGGAGTGGTAAGAAGACTCAGGATCCACAACCACACTATTATGATCTTTTGAATCCTGAAGAATCTGAGGAAAGAGAGGAGAATTCTATAGGAGAAATCAAGGCTCAGGAACCTGATTCCAAAGATCTGACTCATGTTCCTTTTCCTGAAGCCTTAGCCAAATCAAAGAAGAAGAAGTCTGTTGATAGCAATGAGGAGCTTCTGAATTTATTTAAGAATGTTGAGATCAATATTCCGCTCCTTGATGCTATCAAGCACATACCGGCTTACGCAAAATTTTTAAAGGAATTATGTACACAAAAGCGTAAGTCGAGAGAATCTGTTCCAAGGAAGGTGGTACTCTCCGAGCAGGCTAGCTCTGTTATCCTGCACTACCTCCCTCAGAAAAAGAGAGATCCTGGTGCTCCTTTGATTTCTTGCGTTATCGGAGATTACACATTTGATAGAGCACTTTTGGATCTCGATGCATCCATCAACCTAATTCCGACTTCTCTTTATGAGAAGTTTGGGTTAGGTGAACTTCGGCCAACTTCAGTAATGCTACAGTTAGTAGACCGTTCGGTCACAAACCCGCAAGGCGTTATTGAAGATGTTATAGTTAAGGTCAAGGATTTCTATTTTCCTGTAGATTTCCTTGTCCTTGACATGGATGTACCAGATAATCTAAGGAACACGCCTATCATTCTAGGACATCTGTTTCTGGCTACCGCAAAGGCCAACATTAATTGTGAAAGCGGTAGCATGGAAATCGCCTTTGGGGATCAACGAATGAAATTAGATATTTTTAAGGCGATCAACAAATTTGAGGATTGTGGATTTATTGAGGAACTTGATGAGGATAATGTTAATATTGAAACTTGTTTGACAATTTCTTCAATTGAAAGTTCCTCTTTGATTGATGAATTTGACCCGCAACCCTCTGACCTGACATCTTCGGAAGAGGTTACTGATTTTGTTCACTCAAAACCTCTTCCTCTTATTGAATCTTCAGCATCTACCCTACCATCAATCATTACCCCACCCCAGCTTGAATTGAAACCATTGCCCGGAATTTAAAATATCAATTTTTAGGACCGCAGAATACGCTCCCTGTAATTATTAATGCTAAATTGACAAAGGAGCGAGAGATTAAATTGATTAAGGTCCTAAAGGAACATAAGGAGGCAATTGGTTTGACCATTCATGACCTCAGGGGGATCAAGCCATCTTACTGTAATCATAGAATATTTTTGGAAGATGGATCCCGCCCTTCTCGCCAGATGCAGAGGAGATTGAATCCAAATATGCGAGAAGTGGTCAAAAAGGAAATCATCAAGTGGCTCGATGCAGGAATTATTTATCCAATCTCTGACAGTCCCTGGGTAAGTCCCGTTCAGATTGTTCCAAAGAAAGCCGGGATCACTGTTGTGACTAATGAGAGAGGTGAATCTGTCACAACTCATTCAGCTTCCTCTTGGAGAGTTTGTATTGATTACAGGAAGCTGAACACAGCCACTAAAAAGGATCATTTTCCCCTGCCCTTCATTGATCAAATCTTGGAAAAATTAGCTGGGCAGAAGTACTTCTGTTTTCTTGATGGCTACTCGGGATACAACCAAGTTCCTATCCATCCCGAGGATCAGGAAAACATTACTTTCACCTGTCCCTACGGAACCTTTGCTTTTCGTATGATGCCTTTTGGGTTATGCAATGCACCTGCGACTTTTCAAAGGTGTATGCTAGCCATATTTTCCGACATGGTGGGAGAGTTTATGGAAGTCTTCATGGATGATTTCTCTATTTTCGGAGAATCATTTGACTCTTGTTTGGCTAATTTGGAAATGATTCTTAAGCGATGTATCAAGACACGACTGGTCCTTAGCTGGGAAAAGAGTCATTTCATGTCCCAAGAAGGCATCATTTTGGGTCATGTAATCTCTGAACGGGGAATTGAAGTAGACAAAGCTAAGGTTGATGCTATCGCTAAACTTCCTCCTCCCACATCTGTTAAACAAATCAGATAATTTCTTGGCCATGTGGGATTTTATCGAAGATTCATCAAGGACTTCTCGAAGGTTACTCGTCCTTTGAGCAATCTTCTTACCAAAGAAACGCCGTTTGTTTTTGACGAATCATGCCGAAAGGCATTTGATTTTCTGAAAACGGCAGTTACCTGTGCTCCAATTTTGCAACCACCAATTTGGACAGCCCCTTTTGAGATCATGACCAACGCTTCTGATTACGCGGTTGGGGCTATCCTGGGTCAGAAAATTGACCGAAAGCCCTCTGTCATTTACTACGCTAGTAAAACTCTGGATGAAGCCCAGAGGAATTACACTGTTACTGAAAAGGAATTACTAGCTGTAGTATTTACGTGGGAAAAATTCAGGGCTTATCTCTTGGGGTCTCATGTTATTGTTTATACCGACCACTCGGCCTTGAGACATCTCTTGGCTAAAAAGGAAGCTAAACCCCGGCTTATTCGTTGGATTCTTCTTCTTCAAGAATTTGATCTTGAAATCAAGGATAAAGCCGGGGTACAAAATGTGGTAGCGGATCATTTGTCAAGACTCCTAGGTGATTCTTCTTGTCTGGACATTCCGATTGCTGATACTTTTCCAGACGAAACCATTCTTACAGTTTTAGGTGTCCACACCCCATGGTTTGCTGACATTGTTAACTATTTGGCTGTTGGTCAAATCCCCCAGGATTGGACCAAGCAACAATGGGATAGACTCAAATCTGAGGCCAAATACTACTTTTGGGAGGACCCTGAACTGTATTGCATTGGCTCTGATCAGATTATTCGCCGATGCATACCGAAGAATGAATTCAACAATATACTCGAGTTTTGCCATGCATCTGGGTGTGGTGGACATTTCTCTAGGAGAAAGACAGCTGCAAAAATCTTACAATCTGGCTTCTATTGGCCATCTTTATTCAAGGATGCCCAGGACTTCTCAAGGTCATGTTCTCGATGTCAGTCACTCGGGAACATAACTAAGAGAGACATGATGCCCCTAAACCCTATTCTTCCTGTAGAAATTTTTGATGTTTGGGGCATCGATTTCATGGGACCCTTTATCCCTTCATTTGGACATCAGTACATTCTTGTTGTTGTTGATTATGTGTCCAAATGGATTGAGGCAATTCCCACCCGAACCAATGACCACAAGGTGGTCATCAATTTTGTCAAGAAAAATATCTTCAGTAGGTTCGGGATTCCGAGGGATATCATCAGTGATGGTGGCACTCATTTTACTAATGCCCAATTCCGAAATTTATTGGCCAAATACGGGGTTAATCATCTAATTTCCACACCTTACCATCCCCAAACGAATGGACAAGCCAAGATCTCCAATCGAGAGATCAAGAACATTCTGCAAAAAACGGTTAGGCCTGATCACAAGGATTGGACTCAAAAGCTTGAGGACGCTCTTTGGGCCTACCGTACGGTGTATAAAACGCCCATCGGCATGTCTCCATTCCGTTTGGTGTATGGAAAGGCATGCCATCTACCCGTAGAGATTGAACACAGGGCATTCTGGGCAATCAAACAATGCAATTTAGATCTGAATCTAGCTGGAAAGACCAGGAAACTCCAACTATCTGAGTTGGAGGAGCTTAGAAATGATGCTTATGAGAATGCCAAGATCTACAAGGCTCGGACCAAAGCTCTACATGATCAATTGATTTCCCGCAAGAGCTTTGAGCCAAACCAGAAGGTCTAGTTATTTGATTCTAAACTTAAGCTCTTTCCTGGTAAACTTAGATCTAAATGGAATGACCCATTCATAATTATCAAATTTTTCCTAATGGTGCCATTCAAATTTTTGACCCAAAGGCGGGTAACACCTTTAAAGTCAACGGTCAACGTTTGAAGCCTGTTGTTGACCGTAATCTTCCAAAACCCGTCTCAGACTCTGTTGCTCTAGCCATTCTGTGACTTCTTTGGCTGGACTTCGCCTAGCTGACGGCATTAAACTCAGCAGTTGTACATATGACACAAGGCTGATACGAGCTTCATATCCAGGTGACATCTTTCATATTCTACCCTTTCTTTCATGTCTCTTTTTCAATGAGGACATTGCATCAGCTAGGCATGGGGGGTGGATTCATTCTTGAATTATTTGGTCAGCTTTGTGAAATCCATATAAATTGTCTCTCTTCTTATTTAAAAAAAAAAAATTAGGAAGGATTAGTTGGACATTAGGACTTTTCAATCCTAAGAAATTTTACATTAGGATCTGAACACAAAGACCCCTCAGGTCTTTGGACTTAATTAGCCTGTGTATCCACTAAAATGTGGATTTGTCTTTGAGTCCTCGCCATCTTAATTCTATTATAATTGGAATAAATAGGTTTGGATGATAAGTACACGACTTATCAACCCGCCCTCTGATTTGAGGGAATTTTGAGTTTTAAGCATCTACACACTTTCTTTGCACTGACTCGTTGTTCGACGATTCTAACGAAAATTAGGTAGCTAATGAACCTTCTAGGGTGATATGGCTGGCAAGTTATCGTGGGTAACAGCCCATAGGTAGGTTGTCCAGAGCCCAGTCACTGGACCTTTCTCTGTTTGCTGCCTGTAGGTAAATCTTAGACCAGGGAAGCCACCTACTTAAAAAAAAAAAAAGAAGAAAAGAACAAAAAGAAATAAGCCACACTTCCCCGCACGAGTATGGCTGGCAAGTTGTCGGTGGTAACAGCTCATCGACCGGTTGTCCAGAACCTAGCTCAGAAAATGCACTAAAAATTCCCAAAACACTTAGGAAGAAGAGGAGAAGTAGAATAAACCGAGGAGATATACACTGGATTCACCCTTGTGTTGACCCCGTAAAAAAATAAATAAAAGTAGGGAGAAAGCTACCGGTTGTAAAGATACACTTTAGGCAGAATTCTTGTTAGGTTACCTAGAGGCGTAGAAATCCGAAGTCCGTTCTAACTGCCGGTCAACGAGTCTATCACAATCACAATAAGATGCTTAAAGCTTAGGGTTCTCATCAAATCTTGGGTGAGTTGAATGGCTGTAGAAAGTCACTCTTAAACCCTAAAATTTGAAAATCCAAAAAAATTAGAAAAGAGAAAAAGAGAAAGAAATTTCTCTTTTAATAAGGCGAGGGCTTGAGGCGGTCTGCATTTTGGCTGATACCCGGGCACTGTTGTGACTTTGAAAGTTCAGTTCCTAAGTAGACAATTTCTTAATGATTGAAAATAACTCAAGTCCAAATAATCCAACCTAATTCTTTTATAAATAGCATATAGTTTTTGCTAGGGACTAGCAAAAGATAGGCATGGGGGTATGATGTAAACACATTTACACTACATAAAATGTCTATTTATGCATGTTCTTAAGTATAGGATTGTATTTCATGATATAAATATTGCATAACATGCATCATCTTGCATTTAGAGTAGTTTGAATAAAATGGAGGTTAATTATCTCCTTTTATGTGCTTGGACAGGGCAAACATTTTGTAGGGACCTCGGATCAAAGATCCAACCATATGGATGTGATCAGGGCGACGATTGGAGTTCAACGACTCCAAGATCGCCCTAATCAGACATCCGTAACATCAGATAGTGAGCCGGGAACCCTAGAAGATCAAGGGCCAGGATGGTGTAAATCTGCACTTCAGATGACAAATCCGACCGCACGGATGAATTTGGATTGATGATCGCAGCCCAACGACACAAAAATTGAGTCAATCCGACATCCGTGGCACCATCTACAACTTCCAGAAGATGGACGGCCAAGATGGCGCCACGTGGTGCCATCTTCGCCGCCCAAACGGCCGCTTGCATCTTGTGAAGGCCCCACGCCCGATCGCTCTCCGCCGTTGGATCTTAATCCAACGGCTGTGGTCACTCGCGCTTAAAAGCGTCTGCTCGACCATCCGCGCCCCATAGCGCAGTGGTTGAGCGTGCTTTCACGAGCGCCGGGCGCGGGTTCGAGCCGCGGCGAGGGGCTGGGAGGCGCAGGCAATTGACGCGCATGGAGCGTCAGATGGAGATCGGACGGCCGCGCGCGCCAAATTGCGTTCACGCGCGATTGAATGCGCGGCGTCACGCGCGATCACACGCGCCAGGCGGGCGCACAACGAGTGGGCAAAGACGCATCCTAAGCCGTCCGATCTCGCGATCGGACGGCTGAGAATCGATGAACGTGCGCAAGCCGTTGAGCGCGCGAGCAGGCGAGGAGGCGCACGCGAGTCGCCCACGACGCCCATGAAGGAGGCTTTAGTGACGGATTTATTCGTCACTAAAGACCCCTCATTTATTATTTTGAACTTGTAATGTCCATCTTGCCCCCACTCCTTGCAACTATAAAAGGAGACCCCCTCCATATGAAATTTTCATCCCTTCTTTCTCCTCTCTACCCCTCCAAAGCTCAAGAGAAGCTTGTCGCACACCCGGGATGCTTCTCGTGAGATAAAGTCTAATTTTCATTCCCCTTCGGAAGTGGATCCCGCGACGACGACGGCGTGCTGCTCCATTCCCATTCTTCTGCTTCGTCCTCCTTCGTCCTGCTTCGTTCTCCTTCGTCCAGGCGTCGTCCTGTCTGGCTCGTCCTCCAAGCAATCGTCGAGGAGGATAACTTCTGTCTCCCATTCTTATTTACAGCTTTTCTAGTGTAGAATTTTCCTACTTTATAGTGTAATTGATTTTCCGCTTTCTAGTGTAACTTTTATTTAGTTTGATTATATAAACAATTGAAATATTGAATGCAAGTGCTCTTTCTCTCTCTCTCTTTCTCTCTCTCTCTCTCTTTCTTTTAGTCTGATAGCTCCATTGTAATTATATCGCCTTGCTTATCAAAAATCCTAAAAAAAATATAATTGAGAATATAGATCAACGTAACCTCCCTGTGTTCGACTCGGAATTCTTTTCGGTATAAATTTTATTTGTTGAACACGAATTCTTCACTTTCGAACTACAACGACAGGTTTTCCAAAACCAAACACGTAAGCGTAGTGATTGGTGCACGTTCAACACTTACATTTGTATCATGTATAATGACAAAGTCAATAAAGATAGAATTTTTTCATTTAAATTTGTGTTGCTTGTTACATTTCCCAGAGGCCATTTCCATCACATGGCCCAAAAAAAAAGTTGACAAAGGGAAAGACAAAACAACAGTAACACTATCTCTAAAGACTCGACAATTTCATTCCCAGTCTTCAAAAATATCCACTCTAAGCATTGAAGGTGGCGACAAGATAGTACGAGGCAGGCTAACTGGCCGAACAAGTAGTTCCGCAGCTTCTGACAGACTCAACTTGTACGACTCCTCTTCAAGAGCTAGGCTTCCTAGTTGATCCGTAGGCGGCTCTATGGGAGCCTTGTTTGCAATCCGATCATCAACTTTCTGATGGTCAAACTTAGACAAGAACTGATCCATGGACCAGTTGTATAGCTTTGCCACTGAAGTGTGCTTACCCTCAAGAAGGGACAGCATCGCCGCCAAGGTATGCTTCCCGATCTCCCTCGAGACTGCCTCCCAGTTCTCCTCCATAGATGGATCAGAGGTGAAGAATGCCATCACCATCTCAGGATCAAGCTCCAGCTACGCAGCACGTTCTAGCTTGAGCACCTTCTTGCCCTTATACTCCGCAAGCTACTGGGCCTTGGCAAGGTCGGCTCTTAGGTTCTCCACAACCGCCTCCACCCTCTCTTAACTTGCTGTCAAACCATCAAGCTTGTCGATAGTCATGCCCAGGCAAAGGCGCTCTTCTTGAAGAGCCACCTCATACCCCTCTACTACTGAGGAGTGTTCAACCTTGAGCACCTACACCTCCTCCTTCAGTGAAAGAATGTTGGTGTAGGAGGCTTGTAGACTCTCGGACAAGTCTTACAGAGCCACGACTTCAGTCTTGTGGGGCTTGACGAGACTTTCCTCCATCTTCCCACCAAGGTATGTGGCCTTCCTTAAGCCTTGGCAGGCTTGGTTCAACTCCTCCTACAAGTGGGCCACTTGACTTGCCGCTTGTTGCTACGAACGAAGCTTTCGGGTGGCCTCCTCCGCCACCTTCTCGGCCTTCTTGCGGGAGGCAATGGCCTCCTTGATTCAGCGATGTCTACTGAAGCATTGCCACTTAGGACAAAGGTAGTCCCAAGAGTCTCAACTTGTCAAAGACCATAGAAAGAGGTGTGAGGCAAAATTGTTTACGCACGAATTCGTTGTTATTTAAGATATGCATTGTACTATAGGACAAATGTGCTTCAACATATACAATTTATATTCGATTTGATGTCCGAGGTCAAACACAGGAAGTAAATAGAAATTCACATGCTAATCTTCAATTAAAACATAAATGAGCATAGGAATTTGAGCACAATAATGACAATCAATGAATATTAATCTATCGCATTTGATATTCAATGAAGCTCAATGCATTTCAAGAGTATGAAGACCAAAAGATAAGAGGATAAAACACTATGGTGATTTGAATCACCACTCATATCCTTCTTAAGTTAAGCATGCATCCAACTATCAATTATATCAAATAAAGCAACAGTAGCTTGAATGCTACAATAATCAGACATCTCGTTGGCAAATCAGATGACTTAAATGTCATTGCTACAGTGCTCTGTAAAGAGCTTTGTTCTTCAGCTCCCTCTCTTCTTTCCTTCGACCCTTCCCTTCTTCCTTTCCTTCTCCTCCTTTTAGAGAGCACAAGGGTTCTCTCACGACTAAGTGTCAGCCAATGCACAGAGGAGCAAAACCCCCCTCCCCCACTCTCTCTTTCCTTTCCTCCTTTCTCTTTCTCTCAAACCAGGGTAATCGGGTATTCAGAAAAGTGTACCCGTGTCCAGGGCTACGGGTGTGGGTTGCAACCGAGGAGTGGTAAAGCTTAGGCGGGTCGAGTTAAGTGAGGGGTGTGTGGGGACCTCACCCCCAAGTGTCTGAGGCGATAAGCCTTAGACACAAAAACAAGTTATGTGCCTACTACTGCTTTGTCCCACATGATGTGGGACTATCTTTTGCCCTTCCTTCGTGTGCGTGCTGCTATGACGGTCTTCGTTCAATTAGCGTGGCTACAGCTAATGGAGTCCTCAATTGGAAACCTGGAGGCCTTTCTAGGCCTTGTCCACAGTGCCTAGAAGTGTCAGCCACAAAGAATGTGGCTTAGAACACCATGAACGGGGTGGCGGTGATAGCGACGGTGGCAAAGCGATGGTGAGATCTGCAAATCATACAAACGACCTCTCAGCCACATTAAAATTACTCAATAGCTTCACTGGAGGGTGTGGAGTGCGATGGCAGTGATTTCGTGGCATGTGGAGGTGTGGGGTGGTCGGTCGGTGACGGAGAAGGACGTTCGAAGGTGGGTTGGTTGGGGGAGTGTTTGGGTGGACGAGACGATGAAATAGGAGAGGGCTTTTGTGTGGGTGGATGAGGCGGAGCTTGTGGGGTAGGTGGCGAGGCGATTGGTGGCTTGTGGTGTGAGATGGGCCTCGCTAGAGTGGTGGCTGGAGTGGAGGATGAAGGTGGGTTGCAACGGTCTTTGGGATTTTTTTTGGGTTTTTGGATAGTAGAAAACTAGCTTAAGGATCTAATTAACTCAACTACCTAACCTAATTGGATGAAGGGGGATAGGATTGGCACCGGCGTTGGCAGGTCGGTGTCGTGGAAGATGAATGCTCCGGAGGGGGATGGCGGTAATGAATGGGTTGGAGATGTCGGGGCTTTGGCTGGCCACCGCCGAAGGAAGATGAACGATAAGCCAATTTGACCGTTGGCTTCCTGTAGGATGAAGGGAACAGAGGTGGCCGGAGCTTGGTCAGAGAAGGGTCGGAGATAAGGAAGAAGTGATTTTGACCCAAAACATAGCTAAGGAGGTAAGGCATGCCTCAGGGGTTCTTTTATAGGCCATAGAAGGTCCTTCCAAGCTTGTAAGCTTGGGGTTTGCGCACATGTGGGACACCCGAACCTTCAAAAGGTTTGCACAAGCTTTTGGATGGATTTGGAAAGCCAAAAATGAGCTCAGATGGAAGGTGATCTTGTCAGGAGTCCTTCCAATTTTGGGAGAGATTCGCCGCTGATTCAGGGAGATAACTTAGATTGAAACCTTCCATGTATGGAAGGAAGGTTCCAATGGCGGCAAGGACTTTTTGGTGAAGGTGACGACAAAGTTTGGGGCCCATGTGTAAGGAATTCAAAAAGCTAGGGGTGCGTATGTAAGAAAAAAAAGTTAGACTGGACCAAAATGCAAACTAGGCCAAGATGATCTTTGATTGGGCCTAAATTTTGGTACAAACCTAATTTGAACCTAAGGAATTTAATGGTGAACTTAGATTTTTTTTTTGATCAAGTTTGACTGGGTAATTTGTGTATAAACCTAAATTAGGGTAACTATCTGTTTGAGACTCTATTTTAGGTCAAATTGGGTTCCAATGGTCAAAGCAAGCATATCAAACCTTATAGAATATTTTTATATGATTTTTAGAAGGTTCAGGTGAATTTTATCTTGACCAGAACCTTAGTGAATTAAGCAGGTCTATTTTTAGGGTTTCAGATGTCATTTAATTCTCAAAACGCGTGAAAACCCACTTCTGTCTATATGAACCCACTTATTAGACATTTATGAACATTTAACCTTTAATTAACCTCTAGAAAATCATGTGATTGTTCTGCATTTAGGTTATTCTGTTAAAACTGCAATTTTACCCCTATTTTCATGTTTATTTCTCAGAATGGTTATGCAGTGAATTAGGACTCTATAGAGGTTATGTAGGAGAATTAATTTGTTGATTATGACTAATTAAAGCTAAATATGGCTGATGATGACGTTATCATCATTCCCTTATGCCAAACTTTTGTTAGTCCCTTAACAAAATCTTATGAAATGAACTTGATTTCTAGACCATGCCTTGAAGTTCATTGTCCTGATTCTTTCTTATTTTTAGAAATTAGGTTAGAATGCTAATAGTAGGCCTAGTGGTACTCAAGTACCAACTGGTCATGGCGTAGATCGCATAGAAAATTAGCACATTGTAATTAGCGCGAAATACGTCTCGAGCAAATAAATTAACAGAACTAGTGAGTCTCGGTCGGTCACAAGGAGGCAAAAAGCACTTTTGATTTCATACGTTTGTTCTCAATATGATTACTAAATAGTATAAACACAATATTGTAGTATATATATATCAATCAAAAGTTTGAACATGAATTGCATACATTTAACTAGACAAATTCTGACATAAACGTAAACTACTTATGTAACAGAATGAGAGCACCATGGGTGATTCGTGGTGGCCTTTTGGAGAGGTTGGGAAGAGCAGCAACAATCCATCGAGGTGGCCCAATGGACGCTTCAGACGGAGGTGCAGAGACAGAGGCAGAGAACATGGGAAGAAGAAGAAGAAGAAAGAGGGATTGTAGAAGGAGGAAGAAGAAGAAATTAAGAGAATGCCTTTCAAAGGGGACCCTTAGGACTCTTTCTATAGCTTTAGTGAAGGGCATTTAGGGTATTTGAGCCCTTAATCCCATGCAAAGGCTTCAGATTAATCAGATCCATTGATCAGGAGATCAACGACCTTGATTAAGCCTTCCAAATCCTTCTTTTATCCTCAATTTGTTCTAATGCTACCACGTGGCAACCTGTGTGCCCTTGGATCAAGATCTGACGGCTCCCGCTCGCCCGCACGCCCGCCGCTTCGCCCGCTGCTCACCGCTTAACTCTTAAATGCGCCTCAAGTCCTAACGCTCCTCGGCCGTCTGATCACTCAATCAGACGGCTTAAAGAGCACGCTCAGAGCCTGCTGAATCCTAAGGGCTCCCGTCATCGCGCGCGTCTACATCCAACACTTCCGCACCCGCCACACATTCATTGCTGATCCGCCCGATGAAGATCCGGTGGTGGAATTTCATCTGCGAGCGCCCGACTCCCAAATCACGCTTTAATCCTACGTCGAGAACTGACTATTAGGAGCGCTCTTTGCTACACTACGTGCGTGGATTGTCACACTTTCCAATTCTTGTGCGACCGCCCTCAGCCATTGGATGGAATCCAATGGTCGAGATCTCGCCCATGCGTGATCAGGTGGCTGGAGGCAGGCGATGTGGCTGCATCATGGCCATTGGATGACGATCCCATGGCCTACGATTCCCCTTTCTAGATTGGGGTGCGGTGAGGGGCAGTTGGATGGCACCACGTGGCACCATCATGGCCATCCATCTTCTTCTCCTTGTATTTGATGATGTAGGCCTTCGATTGAGTTGATTTCTACGTCGTTGGACTGTAAACATTGATCTAGATCCATCTGTGTGGTTGGATTTATCATCTGAGGTTCGAATATTCTTCAATTTTTCCCTTGGCTCTTGCTTCTTTTGTGGACTCCCTAGGGTGCTACGGGAGTCTGATTGATGCGCTCTTGGAAGCATTGGACTCCCATTGTCATTCCAAACAGATCCATAAGTTTGGATCGGTCATCTGCAGCCCTAGATTACCTGCAATTATTAATACCTCTCAAATAGCACATTATTATGTATAAAACATATAAATCATCTAAGATGCAAAGTACTATGTGTATGCATGCAGAATGGCCATGTTAAGCTAGGTTCTACCTTAATTCAGGCGAATTAAGGCCTATGATTGCTGCGTAATCACCAACCAAGATCTGTACTTGACCAGCTTTAGCCTCAGTCTATCGTGAAGGTTTCTAAGGTCCACAGAAACTATCCTAAGGTTCGTTAGACCCAGTGGTTAAAGCACCCATGCTTGTAACATTGTTAGCCCAAGCTCAATTTGCAGTGCATTTTGGTAAGAGAGAGGGATAGAAGAATTTTTGGAGAGCTTTCTCTCTCTTTTTCTTGATTATTTCTAGCTTTGGATTGGCTCAAAAACACGGTCTGTATCGATTCCTTGCTCCCACCATCAATCCTCACAGGATCCCTAGCTTTTGATGCTTCGGGATAGCACCACCCATCGAAACCCACAAAACCCTTACTTTTGACACTTCGAGATAGTGCCACCAATGGCATTCTATAGCTAAATTCAGGTCTTGGCAATTGACATTTTGGGATAATCCCACCCATGGCACCTGAACCAGCACATGGTGCTTACAAGCCCCTAGTAGGATATTTAGATATCCTAAGAGACAAGCACCGAGGAGATGATATGTTATTGCACATTTTCAAGAGAAATTTCCCACCTCTCCGAGCCTGGAACTCGTCTAAATCAACTTGTGCTGATAAGCCGCTCCTAATCTAGGTAGCTTTTTCAGAACAGAATAAACGCTTTTGTGTGATTTTAATTATTAAGCGCACTGAACCAGACTTGTGTGTGGATTAGGGTGCTTATGTTACCGAGTCCCGCAAACCAGAGGTCAGTTAACGATGTCGAATAATCCCTAAGCCTTAAACCTAATACATAAGCTTCACATTTTCCTTAACCTTCTGAAGATTATCCAAATCTTAACAGATACTTGAATATTTAAGTCCTAAAACAAGCCCAAGAGGCCTAAGATCAACACTCATACTAATCTCCATGTCTCTCTGTTATTCTAGGCCTTAATTTTTTTTTCTTTTGATTTAATCCAGAACTTAAGTAGATTCCATAATCATTTACTAATGACTATCCCTTTTTGTTTCAAATTGTAGCTCCTTTTTGACATTTAAATTACCTCCCAATTTCCTCCTCAAGAATGATATGCAATTAATCTCATAAAATTTCCTCCTCAAGAATGATATGGAATTAATCTCATAAAATTTCCTCTCCTTTCCATTTTTTATTCTTTTTCAATTTTTATTTTTTTGGTTTTTTTGAATATGAGTAATTTTTTTGTGAGAACCCTTCAGAAACTTGAACTTTTATGTGTTTGCATTTTAACACCCCCCCATGCCTAAGTTTTGCAATGTCCTCATTGTAAATGGGAGGGTATGAAATCAGCTTAGTTTCAAGAACAGGGTCAATGGGTGGGTGAATAGGTCAGGATGATTGTTGCGAATTATTTCAAGCTTTAATATGAATATCAAAGGTGGAGTTGGTTGTTCTAAAACTAAACTCAGAATGCAGTAGACATAAAGCTCAAAAGGATGATAAGAAGGATCTCTGGTTTTTGAAATAACGGTTTGTCTGCCATTTAGCGCTAAATTCGATGCCTTCAGCCGAGCAGAAAGTGGTTAAGGAGGAGTGGTCAAATCAGAGGAGTTCAGTAGAACAAGTACCTTAATCAAAAGTCCGGTTGGTCCAACCAGGTGCTTGTTCAAATCAACAGGATGATGCAACTCAAACCCAATCAATATGGTGGGTTGATGGATGTGGATCAAGAGATATATTGCCCACCAGATACTTTGAGGCTCAAGAAGATATGGAAGTGAATCGCGGGTTTGGTTGATTACAATCAGCCTGGTCAGAGTAGGGATCCTCAAATGGAAATGGATCTGTGAAGGATGTGAGATCCCTACAAGAGTGATCAGAGAAAGATGGGAAATGATTATCGATCTGATCAGAGTTCGAAACTCGATCAAAAGATAGAGAATCATATGTGACCAGACCATCAAGAGGAGAATCAGAGTAGAAATTATTTCCGATGGCAGGTTGTGATCGGATTTGAGAAGGTTCTGTATGGTGTAGAAGAGGTGGTTTCTTTCAAATTAATGACCTCAGTGTCAAAATTAAAGGATGGGTTGTAGTCGCTGAGGTCGTAAACTAGTTTGAAGTCATTAGGAAACAACAGTTCTCCAAAATCAGAGTAAGATTTGAAATCGTTGGAGAACTTGCGAAGATCATGTTCTGAATTTGATTCCAGATTAGAGGTTCCACCATCGAAATTATTAAGAGATGTAGAATCAATAACTTTACTTGGATCTAACCTAGTTTCAGATTCTAAGCTTAAAAAGGTGTCCTTATTAGGCATGGGCTCAGGTTCTTGGCTCCTAGGATAGACCCAATCGAGTCCCAACTCTTTCAACTCAATTTTTGTATCGTAAATTGGTGTGACTTTCAAAAAATCAATCTGTATCTCAGAGGAAGTTGAAGAGGTGTATTTATCAAATACAGGCCCAACGTCATAGTTCAAATTTGAAATCTGACTTTCATCATTTTGGGCCTCATGATTATCCCAAATAGGCTCGAATCCAGATTCTAGGTTAAGGGTAAGGATTGGATCACTAGAATCTAGGCTGGGCTCTACAGGGTTGTAAGAATCATTCTCGAGAATCACCTTAATAGGATAAGGCTCGAGATTTACATTCCTCAGAATGTCTACGTTAAGCTCATCATCATAGGTGTCGAGGAAATCTAAGCTTGGTGAACTAGGCTCTTGATTCTCTAAGGTTGGCTCAAAATCGGGAACACTAGCAATTGAATCCTTCCTGCCTTCATTAAGATCAGGAATGTCAATTGCTATGAAATTTGAATCTGAATTCATTTGGGTTGGGGGTCAACTATAACCTTGATTCTCAAACACGGGATTTGGGAAATGTTGATCTTTAGAATTGCTCCAAGGTGTCTCATTATCCTTTGACGGGTATTTTTTATTAATGCCTTCATATAATGCATCCAATGCTATGCCACATGCCTTCATGAGATCTTGGTGTTTCTAAAAAAGTATGGGGTTTGACCAACATTATAAACATTCATTGTCATGTAATGTCCTCAATTTGAAATATTCTCGTAAGAGATCATCCCAAGTTGAACCATGTATCATTTTGGAAAAAATCATCTAAGCATGCTTAAAAATGAATTTTGATGTTACATTAACCTGAATCTCCCTAAATGGACTTGAGGATCTAGAATACTCTTCATGATGTTTGTAAGCATCCTCAATCATTTTTTCTTTGATGGTCATTTGGGACACAGGTTTCCTAATCACTTTTCCTAACATGTCAAGTAGCATTTTTGAATCAGGTGGTGGAATCAAGATGTAGAGTCAAAGGTTAGATTGAACTTGATCAGATTTGAAAAGAGATTCCCAAGAAAAATCTAATGTGGTCTCTTAGGTAAAAAAAAAAAAAACTAAGGACCTTCCTGTGTGCGTGCTCTAGAGAAAAGATGAGGGATTGGATGTTATTTAGACCCAATCAAGGCACCCAAGAATTTTTGGATGACTAAGGTAGTTTTGAGGCAGATGATACCTCTGAATCAGAAATCTGCACACATGAGAAGTATTTGGGCAGCCAGGAAGGGAGAGCTCCACAAAGACCCCTACACAGTAGAGCGCCTCCACGGGTTACAGGGTTTCCCCACTCAACCTTCCTTGTCACTGCAGTTCCAAGTAGACTGGAATGTACGAACTTAAGATCTTAACTCTACCAATTTTAGCTTAATCAGTGCCTTGAATTTCACTTAATTTAGAAGTTGATTTGACTTGTGACCTAATTTGAAGGTTGGTTGGCCCACAATGTAGACCAACTTTACCTAACCTACCCTAAAGATGGCAAAATGAAATCTAGGTCAAGACTTAGAAATCACCCTGAATTGACTCTCAGGTTATTAGGTCCAAGAATTTTAGGGTTCAAGTGAATCTTAGAGCCTGATTTTAGGGTTCTACTTGATTAGATCTTTTTAAACAAGAGTATGGGTAGCACACAAATGCAAGAGGATTTATTCTCTTTAATGCAGGCAAATGTGTACTTCAATTTCTAATGTTGAAAATCCTAATTGGCCCTATTTCAAGTCCAATGAAATCTCAAAATGTTCACCTTGGGCTTCAAGCAAGAAGTGTGTTAGCCCAAGGTGATTTAGAAATCAAGCATAGTCCATACTAGGTACAGGCAATTTGGGTAGGGAATTGTAAACAGAATCGCCTCAAGTTTCAATCCAATATGAAAAATTTTTCATAAATTAGGAAAACTTGCCTTTAACTGAAAATTTACTAAGAAAATGAGGCAGGTGGTTCCTAATTGATTGTTTCCTTTTTATCTTTTCAAGATTAGGAGGTTGATTAGTGAAGAATAGAAAAGTTATCTGCCCTGGAGTGGTTGAATTGTGCAGAAGATCACCTCGTGATGTACCTCGTAAAATCACAAGAAACAAACAAGGGCAAATTAGTGCTCAAATATAATCAAATAAAATAGAGAATAGCGGTGAATTATACGTTGCTCCTCGGCAACGACGCCAAAATGTTTACGCGTAAATTTGTCATTGTAGTATAGGACAAATGTGCTTCAACAAATACAATTTAAACACGAATTTGAAGTCCGAGGTCAAACACAGGAAGTAAATAGAAATTCACACGCTAATCTTCAATTAAAACATAAATGAGCATAGGAATTTGAGCACAATAATGACAATCAATGAATATTAATCTATCGCATTTGATATTCAATGAAGCTCAATGCATTTCAAGAGTATGAAGACCAAAAGATAAGAGGATAAAACACTATGGTGATTTGAATCACCACTCATATCCTTCTTAAGTTAAGCATGCATCCAACTATCAATTATATCAAATAAAGCAACAGTAGCTTGAATGCTACAATAATCAGACATCTCGTTGGCAAATCAGATGACTTAAATGTCGTTGCTACAGTGCTCTGTAAAGAGCTTTGTTCTTCAGCTCCCTCTCTTCTTTCCTTCGACCCTTCCCTTCTTCCTTTCCTTCTCCTCCTTTTAGAGAGCACAAGGGTTCTCTCACGGCTAAGTGTCAGCCAATGCACAGAGGAGCAAAACCCCCCTCCCCCACTCTCTCTTTCCTTTCCTCCTTTCTCTTTCTCTCAAACCAGGGTAATTGGGTATTTGGATAAGTGTACCTGGGTCCAGGGCTGCAGGCATGGGTTGCAGCCGAGGAGTGGTAAAGCTTAGGTGAGTCAGGTTAAGTGAGGGGTGTGTGGGGACCTCACCCCCAAGTGTCTGAGGCGATAAGCCTTAGACACAAAAGTAATTTATGTGCCTGCTACTGCATTGTCCCACATGATGTGGGACTATCTTTTGCCCTTCCTTCGCGTGCATGCTGCTGTGAGGATCTTCATTCAATTGGCGTGGCTGCAGCTGATGGAGTCCTCAATTGAAGACCTGGGGGCCTTCCTGGGCCTTTTCCACAATGCCTGGAAGTGTCAGCCACGAAGAATGTGGCTTACAACACCATGAACGGGTGGCGGTGACAGCGACGGTGGTAGAGCGACAACAAAATCTACAAATCATACAAACGATCTCTTAGCCACATTAAAATTGCTCAATAACTTCGCTGGAGGGTGTGGAGTGCGATGGCAGTGATTTCGTGCATCTGGAGGTGGGTGGAAGTCGGTCGGTAACAGAGAAGGATGTGCGAGGGTGGGTTGGTTGGGGGCGTGTTTGGGTGGATGAGACAATGAAATAGGAAAGGGGTTTTGTGCGAGTGGATGAGACGGAGCTTATGGGGTAGGTGGTGAGGCGATTGGTGGCTTGTGGTGTGAGATGGGCCTTGCCGGAGTGGTGGCTGGAGCGGAGGATGAAGGTGGGTTGCGACGGTCGTCGGAGTTGTTTTCGGGTTTTTGGATGGTAGAAAACTAACTTAAGGATCTAACTAACCTAACTACCTAACCTAATTGGACGAAGGGGGATAGGATTGGTACCAACGTTGGCAGGCCGACGCCGTGGAAGATGAATGCTCCGAAGGAGCACGGTGGCAAGGAATGGGTTGGAGACGTTGGGGCTTTGGCTGGCCACCGTCGGAGGAAGATGAAGGACAAGCCAATTTGACCATTGGCTGCTTGTAGGACAAAGGGGACGGAGGCTGCTAGAGCTTGGTCAGAGAAGGACCGGAGATAAGGAAGAAGAAGTGATTTTGGCCCCAAACCTAGCTAAGGAGGTAAGGCATGTCTCAGGGGTTCTTTTATAGGCCATAGAAGGTCCTTCCAAGCTTGGAAACCAAGCTTGGAAGCTTGGGGTTTACACACATGTAGGACACCTGAACCTTCAAAAGGTTTGCATGAGCTTTTGGATGGATTTGGAAAGCCATGAATGAGCTCAGATGGAAGGTGATCTCATCAGGAGTCCTCCCAATTTTGGGAGAGATTCGCCACAGATTCAGGGAGATAACTCAGATTGAAACCTTCCATGTATGGATGGAAGGTTCCAATGGCATCAAGGACTTTTTGGTGAAGGTGACGACAAAGTTGGGGACCCATGTGTAAGAAATTCAAAAGGCTAGGGGTGCGTATGTAAGAAGAAAAAATCAGATTGGACCAAAATGCAAACTAGGTTAAGATGATCTTTGATTGGGCCAAAATTTTGTACAAACCTAATTTGGACCCAAGATATCTGATGGGAATGTCGGATTTTGGTTTTGACCAAGTTTGACTAGGTAATTTGTGTAGAAACTCAAATTAGGGTAACTATCTATCTGAGATTCTGTTTTAGGTAAAATTGGGTTCCAATGGTTAAAGAAAGTATACCAAACCTTATAGAATATTCTTACATGATTTTTAGAAGGTTCGAGTGAATTTTATTTTGACCGAAACCTTAGTGAATTAAGCAAGTCTATTTTTAGGGTTTCAGATGTTATTTAATTCTCAAAATGCGTGAAAACCTATTTTTGTCTGTATGAACCCACTTATTAGACATTTATGAACATTTTACCTTTTTATTTTTTTTGAAAGAGTGATGAGTGCCATTATTAACAATGGTAGACCGAGAGCATTTTATTCAGATAAAAAATCAATTAGGAAAAAATTACAAGGGAATTTTCCCACACCCCGCTATAATATTTACAAGGAGACTCTCCACGCTCCCCTTAACTCCCAACATTCATTGACAATGCTCCTCACATTTATTGATGTCCCACAAAATAACTTCTTATTACGAGCGCACCGAATACACCATAAGGCTCCAGCCATCAATGGGCGTGACTTGGAAGAATTTCTGAAACATATCCATAAGTCTTCCCAAGAAGGTAAGGCTTCATCGAAGATGGCCCTTCATATTTGATCTATTACTAAGTAAGTAGAAAAAATGTGTAAGGCATGGTTGGCGGGGAAGTTGCAAAGAGGGCAATTTTGGGATGGTACACCCAATCTTGTGTGCCTTAGATCACGTATGATGAGTCCATTTCTTCTGCTCAACCAAAGAAATATTTTTATTTTTAGAGGTATTTTTAGATGCCACACCATTGCGCAATCCTTGTCTATCAATGATGGGTTGGAAGATTCTCTACCAATCAGCTAATTGTAGGCGTTATGAGTGAACGGTCCATGAGTCCATGCAAATTTGTCAAAGACTCCCATTGGTTCAAAGGTTTCCAGCTCTCTCCTTAGTTGCTCCAATTCCTCTTCTAGTCTGCCCTGTTGTCTTGCTGCATGATTCAACAAGTCCCATATGTTGTGCAGTGAATCCCAGCAATCCTTCACCACTAATGATTTATCTGCTGCAGCATTGTAAACACGAGGAAATCTGGAATTTAGGGGTCCCAGGCTAGACCACTCATTGTGCCAAAAGGAGAAGTGTTGGCCATCACCAAGTATCGACGCAAAGTGTTGCCAATTCTCATGCATGGTAGCCTATACTAATTTCCAGAATGGGGACGGTCTTCAGGGGGTAGTAGTGCATTTGGTTACATGAGACTGGCCATGTACATCTTTAATGATCATAGACCAAGTCCTATCAATGTCTTCAAGGAGCTTGATAGCCCACTTCAACAGTAGGGAGTCGTTAAACTCCTTCAGCAAACGAATGCCAAGACCACCACTCTTTTTAGGAACACAACTGCTGCCATTTCAAGGGGTGGAGAACTCTGCCCTCAAATTTTGCCCCTTTCCAAAAGAATCGCTTGCACATCTTGTCAAGTCTTTTCCAAATGGGTTTTGGAGCTTTGAAAACTGAGAAGAAGACCGGAATAGAAGTGATGATCGAGTTCAGAAGGATAAGCCATCCACCTTTGGACAAGTATCGACTACTCCAACATTCAAGCTTGGTAGCTACTTTCTCAAACAAGGGATTCCAATCAGACTTCTTAAGTTTAGTGTCATGCAGGGGCAAACCTAAATACCTGATAGGCAGATTCACGATGGGTGTGTGCAGACTAATAGCAAGTGACTCTCGCTCTTGATTGTTTAGCCCAAAATAGATTAGTGATGATTTTTGACACTTTAGCTTCAAATCGGAGATGTTGACAAACATGGAAACCATTGTGTATAGGACCTTTGCTTCATTTATTCCACCTTCCACAAAAAATACGGTGTCATCTGCATATTGTAAAATGGGCACCAGATTTCTAGAGTTAGATAGTGAGTAACCTTTCACCAAACCTGCCACTAAGAGTTTACAAGTGAAGCAAGCCAGAGTATCCGCTGCGAGATTGAAAATAAGTGGGGCCAAGGGGCAGCCCTGCCTAACCCCACGCTGTGGTTGGATCCACGCTCCACATGGTCTACCATTAATTAGAGGGGAGAAGGATGAGGTAGCTATGCACCTTTTCATCCATTGAATCCATTTTGGAGGGAAGCCCCTTCTTTTCATGATCTCCCATAAATATGGCTAGGATACCGAATCAAAAGCCATTGAGAAGTCAACCTTCCACATGAAGGCTTTGCATTTTCACCTATGCCATCCATAGACCATCTCTTGCGCTACTATAAAAGACTCTTGTATTGAACGATTGGGGAGGAATGCTGACTGAACCGGATTTATAAGGTGTGCCAGGACACCCTTTAGTCTAATTGCCAAGACTTTGCCAATTATCAAATAAATAGAGTTTGTTAATGCCATCGGTCTAAACTCTTGCAAACTCTCCACTCCTTGTTTCTTCGGAAGTAGAAAAAGGTAGGATTTGTTTAATCTTTCGAAGCCTGAGTTACCTTCTTGAAACTCTTTTATGACTTCCATCACATCTGATTTCACCACCGACCAAAACTCCTTGTAGAAGAAGACTTGGAATCCATCAGGGCTTAGGGATCCTTCGGAATTTAGGCTAGCAATAGCAGTCTCTACCTCCTGGATCGTGATGGGCACAATCAAATGCTTAGCTGCAGCTTCCTCAACCCGAGAGAAATCAGAGTTTGTGAGTCTCCAGGTTCCTCTTCCAGTGGCTCTAGAGACTTCTCGAAAGTACCTAACAGCTTCTCTTTTGATGTCCCCTGAGGAAGTCAGAACTTGGTCTCCTGATCTTAGAGAGGAGATATAATTAACTCTTCTTCTAGAACTCGCAGCCATGTGGAAAAATTTTGTATTTGCATCTCCTTTCAGCCATAGTTTCCTGGACTTTTCTCTCCAATCAATTTCCCTTTTTAGATCATCTTCTAGGACTGCCTCCTACCAGATCTTACGCTGCCTGCATTCTTCAGCCGATAATTGCTCCCTGTTCTCTTTTTCATCAAGAAGTTGTACATTCTTTAAGGCCTCTATTCTCTTTTGATCTCTCATGATCTCATTGACTTTGCTAAATTCTTTCATGACAAGCTTCGATTCTTTGAGCTTAGTCGCAAGTTTGAAAGTAGCTGAGCCCATCACCCCCTTAAATGACCACCAGTTAGCAATCATTTCCTTGCATCCCTCTTCTCTGAGCCAGGACTTTCTAAACTTAAAGTAAGAGCCAATTGGAGAGTCTTCCCCACTCTCCCATAATAAGGGAGTATGGTTCGAGAATGGCTAGTCTAGCCCCTTTACTGATGATAGTTGAAATCCCTCCAATAGCTCTACATTTCCAAAGAAGAGATCTAGCTTCGATTTCTATCCACTCCCGTTTCTCCAGGTATATTCAGCCCCCACAGAGGGTAAACTGAAAGATTAAGAGCCGAGATAGCCATCTGAAATCCTAAGGAGCCGCCATACATTCTACTACTTCCTCTATCATCTTCATTCAAGGTACAACTAAAATCTCCCCCTATTAGCCAAGGTCGCCCTTCCACCAGTTCTACAGCTTGTGAAAGCTCTTGCCAAAGGGTGCATCTTGCACTGTCACCAGATGGGCCATAGACACTGATAAACGCTAGTTTATCATCATTCTTATGCATTAAAACAAACCTAGCTCTTAGGATTTTACTTCGCAAATGGGTTTTTAGGCTGCATTTAGGCATAAATTAGGTTAGGCATGCATTGCATTTTTTATTGTATTTTTAATACATTTTTGTGAGTGTTAGGGATGTACAGATATACAGATCCCTAAAACCCTAGTACTCAAGAAGGAAAATGGTGAAGGAGAAGCCCAGACTAGCTGGAACTCAGCTTGATCCAGCTCACCACAGCTGGAACCTAGCTCACTTGAACTAGGGTTAGCTCATCCTAGCTCCATTCATCTAATCTCAGCTGAATGGCAGCTCAAGAGAGTTCATCTTATCTCACCCTAGCTCAAGTCAGCTCAGATCCAACTCAACTTAGCTGAGTCTAGCTCATCTCAGCTCCCACTAGTCCACAGGGAGCTTTAGCTAGCTCAGCTGAGTTGACAGGAGTTCACCTCAGCTCAGATCCAGCTACATCCAGCTCCACTCAACTCCAGCCAGCTGAAGAAGAACTCATCCCAGCTCAGGAAGCTCAAGTCTAGCTCCAGGGGACTTAGCTTAGCTCAACTCAGTTGAGCTAAGCTACCTTAGCTGCCTCAACCAGCTTGATTCTCCCCGGGAGCACCAGACCTAGCTCACCTCAGCTCATTATGGTAGAAGCTAGCTTACTTTAGCTTGGCTTAGCAGCTAGCAAAGAATTAGCAAGCTAAGCCAGCTAGAGTAGCTCCATGCCAGCCTCTTCAACAACAGCCAGCTCCAGCTCCAGCTCTAGACTTCTCCTCCTTAGCTCCTCCCTCCAAACCCTAGATCCAACACCTTCTCCTCTACTCCACCTTTAGCTAAGCTAGCTTAGCTTAGCTTATCTTAGCTTAGCTAGCAACCAGCTCCTTGGCCATCCACCACCTTCAAATTCAACCCTAGCTAGCTCCACCAACTTAAGCCTACCTAAGCTAGATACCCTACTCAAGTTGGCGCCACCTCCTAGCCACCCCTTCACCCCATTATCACCACCAAAAGACACTACAAGTTGGCACCAAAAAATACCCCTAACCACCTCTATTTTGGCGCCAACTTTCAGCCCTTCATCCACCCTACACCTACCCACATAATCCATCCTAGCCATCCACCTAACCCTCCTTCTAGAATCCTTCTTGGCGCCAACTTAGACCCTCTTCTAGAAGCCATTTTGGCGCCAACATCAAGGGGTGTCAACCACCATAACCACCCCTTAGGTGTCCCTTAAGGTGGCACCAAACACCCTTGGCCATTGGATCCTTAACCACCTCCATCTCCCCATCCTAGCCCTCCATTTCAGGGGTCACCTTAGCCCCCTTCCTATTCTATAAAAACCCACCACCTACCACCATTTTAGGGCATCCTCCCTTAGTATATTATGCTACCTAAACCACCTATACCTACGGCCAAGAAGAAGGAGTAGAGAAGGAGATTAAAAGGGCACATCACCAGCCCTTTTGGTGCCTTCTTCTCCCCACTCTCTTCAACTTGGGCCACGCCAAGGAGGAGGACTCTTCCACTTCAAGGAGGATGGCCAGGAAAGGGAGAAGGACCTAGGGTGGATGTCCACCCTTGGAGAGAAGCTTAGGGCACACCCCCTTAGGGTTTGCCTTGGAGGACATCACCTTGGCAAAGCACAGCAAGGAAGGAGTTGAAGGATTCTTTTCAAGATTGGGAGCTACCAACCTTGGAGTAAGAAGCCCTCTTCTTCACCATCTATCTAGAGGATTTGTGTTTGTTTTTCTTTATTTTAATTTTTCTAGTAGTAGAAGCATTCCTCTACTAGGCTTTTTTTGTAAAACACTTTTCATCAATATAGTTGCCTTCTTTGCAATTTTCCATTTTGCATTTCTACTTGCTTTGTTTTAAGCATTCTTCACTCCCTCTCCCTAATTATTTTAGGCCCCCACTTGCCTAGAGTGAGCTTAGGGAGAAGTTCTACTTGCCACTTAGAAGTAGTATTTGAATTTGAAGTGTAAATCACCTTCCCGCCACCATTTCGCATGTTGTCTTAATTCAAAAACAAAAAAAAATGATATATTGAAAAATACCAAAAAGAAAGTTGAGATTTGTATTCCAAGCAAGAGAATCACTTTTGCAAACATTTGGCCTCCTTGGACGACCCTAGATACTCCCCTATCTAGGAATATAAATTTAAGAGTTGATCGATTTTGCACGTTACAACGACCTAATTAACAAACCGCGTAAAATCGTTATCAGACACAGGATACAAAAAGTTCTTAGTCTGTTGTTAGCAACTTGAATTTACATGTGATGTCCTACTGCTCCCTCCTTACATCCATCAAATGTAACTTCCTGCACCTCCACCACATTGCAATCCCCCCCAATCTCCCCTGTGCAACATCTCTGATATCAGCCAGACCACTTTGCATAAGGGACTGCCATAAGTATTTGCAATCCTCTTCAATATGCGTCTCTTGTAGCAATGCACAATCAACTTCCCATTCACGGAGATATCAGGCAAGAGAAGTTCTTCTAACTCCGTCGCGCAGCCCACTCACATTCCACGTGATAGATTTCATAAATGTGTTTGCTCATCACCCCTTTACCCCGTCTGCCTTTTCTCCATATCGAGTATAGCAGCTATGGATTTTTCGTTAATTCTTTGACCTCCACCTACTGTTCTTCCTCTAAGTTTATAGGGAGATCAACCCGGTTTGGCTGCTGAGGATGAGCCAACCCCATATTTCAATCCCTCTGGAGCCTCAAAAGTAAAGTTGACCCCCTTGGTTTTATCTACCATCACTTCATCCTGTTGCCCATGTGCAGTCCCTCATATAGGCATAATTTCCCTCCCTTTGGGGTATTTAAAATTCTCCTCATCTCCCTGTTGGTTTTAGGTAGGCATGTTCGTCAATTCGTCTTGTGTTGCCAGGCCATGAAGTCCCTTTCTCTTCTTTGATTCATGATTTTCTTGATGGCGTAGCTGATTTTTAGAGCTGCTACCCTGCCCCCCAACCACTTCTGCATATGACTTCTGTCACCTAAGTTCCTGTTTGTCATCTCGGTGAAGGAAAAATCTCACATGGAGGAGCCATGAACTCCCACCATATCTAATGATTATTATGCTTGGAACTTGGCTACCCCTGGTGAGTTTGATGTCAACAAAAGTGCATCTTCCATCTCCCTCCAACAAACCCACACTTGCTCCATCAACTATGGTTGCAAATCTAGAAATTGCATTTGAAACAACACTATGGACTCTCAAATGCAGGGGTAGTCCTCTGATTTCCAAAGTCCCCATTCGCTCTTGCGCTCTTTGGGGAGGCCGCTCCTGTAACGCCCCATCAAACGAAGATACTAATCTCCACATAACATTCAGCCCTTCAAAGAGACTAGTGCAAAAGCGAAGTCTCTCAACATCCATCATTCTCAGACCAAACAGCAAAAAACGCGAACCCCCCAGAATTGCAATCTTCCACCCCTTAGAGGATAGGGAGAAATAACTCACCAAATTCTTGGCTTGTGTGAATGAAATTGTCCCAATCATGGCCTCTCCAATTAGGGCTCCTCACAATAACATCTCTACGTCACCAGCATCCTTGGATAGGGGGATCTCCACATCAAGAACATGACTAAAACCTTTAGATAGAGGTGGAGGCCGAAGATTTTTCTTATTTAGGTCTTTACGGTATACCTCTCTACCTGGATGATAAGATGGTTTTCTTCTGCAAGCATCCTTTTTATGTCCAAATCCTCCGCATGCTAGACAGAGAGTAGGGGAATTGTAGGTTGCAGCCATGTGCCCTCTTCTTCTGCATTTGTAACAAACGATCTTGGCATTTTCTCTTCTAACATAGCCCCATCTACCACTGTCCTCTTGGTTTCGATGAGCAGTCGACGAGGACAGTCCTTCTCGATCTCTTCGACTCCAGCCTTTGGACCTCCAAACCCTCAAGCTCTCGTTCTCCTCTCCACCACCATCACCGCTGCCATCTTCCACTCCCCCAACAACCATGAACATTTAACCTTTCATTAACCCCTAGGAAACCCCGTGATTGTTCTACATTTAGGTTATTCTGTTAAAACTGCAGTTTTACCCCTGTTTTCATGTTTATCTCTTAGAATGGTTATGCAGTGAATTAGGACTCTATGGCGGTTTTGTAGAAACATTAATTTGTTGATTATGACTAATTAAAGCTAGATATGGCTGATGATGATGCTATCATCAAAAGTTTCTTGCCAAAGGAGAAGTAAAAAGCAAGCAAGAAAAGCTTACTACACGGAGGCAATAGAGTGTGTGGTTGAAATTCATACCCCTTAACTGGGAGGTAGCCCAATACAAAGCATCCTATAGCTATCGAAGCACCCGCCTTTCCAAGTTGGGGACGCTACTCGAAATGCCCACCTGATTTAGTGCCACCCAATTGCGTACGGGGCCTTCACGAGCCCCCTCCAGCACGAATCCCTTGATAGATCCGATCGTCTAACCGATCATTCCAAATCCTCCCCGGCCGGAAGGGTCCACCAGTACTCTCGCCCTGTCGTGCTTTTCCTGTAGTACGACTGCTCAAATGTGCTGCCACTCAAAAAACCACCAGTGACAGCCACCTCTTGCACTAGCTTGGCAAAGGTGCCAGTAGAACTGGATGGGGCAGTAGAGACAATGGTACTCCCTGTCTGAGTCACCTCTGCTGGGGCCTTGGGTGGTGAGTCACCTAGGACAATCACTTTAGGTGGTCCAAGCGAGCAAAAGGGACATATGGGTCCACTGGGGCATCCTCTGCTTGAGCTCCACTTAGATTCAGAGGAGCAGGCACTGCCAACTCTCCTAGAAGAAGACTGGCAGTGGGCCCCTTCTTTAGGCACTTTAGGGAGACTTCTCCCATCTTCTCTTCATGTCCCTCATCCTTCCTCTTCAACTCCTTCGAGCATGAGGATTGACTCCCTTCACCTTGCTCTGTAGGCCTCTCCTCCCCATGTTGGGACCCATGGTGGGAGGAGCTATTGCCTCAACTCCTAGGGGTCTCTAGTAAAGCAAATCATCTAAAGGCTACAATAAAAGAGCCAGGCAGTTAAGTAATGGGCGGAGGTAGTACGCGTCCTAAAGCTATTGCCTCCCCCCTACTTACATGGAGTGGGGTAGGAGTCTGCGACCCATGACACAGCCTCCCGAACGTCTTACTACTTGAGTTCTGAGTGGGCAAACAATTGAAGACCCTTAGTCACTATCAGGTAGGCCTTACCAAGTATAAGGGACTTTGAGGTCTTCAATATTGGAAATAAAGAAGAAATGGTGATCTTGCCCCTTAATACTATCAAGGAGATCAACTATCTAATATTTAGTATGCCGACCGTACAAGGTGTAGGTGCCTGACAGAGGCTTGCCCTTATTCACTTTATGAGGCATGAGCCCAAAAAGCAGGCGGAACAAACCTAAATGGGGAACAATCTGCAGATGAAAGCAAAGGGTGGTAAAGGCATTCAAAACTGGCCAATGGTTGAGGATAAGTTGAGAGGAGGTAAGATCGTAAAAATAAAGGAAGTCAAAAAAGGATTTAGGGGTACCCATAGATCGTGCTGTATGGCGTATCTACAAATGATTAGACCCGTCTGAGCACAGGTGGGTTTGGGATCCATAAGGTTGAAACGAAACTCCATCAAGTCCGTACTCCTCCAGGAATGCCTTAATAGTGAACCAGCTACGAAAATTAGAAGCAAAACTGTACAGTTCCTTCATCTCAAGCGAGATGTTGGACGAAGAAGAAGCGGACTTACCCTTGCTTACAAGCCCAGACATGACTACGCCTTTGATTCAACTCTAAAAGAGGACACTTCGATGAGGGGACCTTCTCACAGTTCATCGGAGAAGAAGAGTCACAAATTGGACCGCGAGATACTTCGCTACAGCAAGAGGGTAGGTGGGCCATTAACTATGCCCCACCCCTATTTATAACCCCCTTGTGGGCGGTTATCCCCTTCTGGGGCACGGATTTCAAAAAAAGGAAATCCCACTGGATGTGGCGTGGATTTCAAAAAATCCTGCTAAAACTTAAGAAAATCTCAATCATCATTACGACCATTAAATGTTTGTGCGCTTGTATCTTATGCCATAGTAATAGTGGTCACATTACTGTCAGATGCGATATTTGAGGCTCCTACGCCTCATCATGACAGTAATTAATGTCGGTCTTGTCATACAACAAGACAAAGATCAATTCTTGCAGTGATTGGCCATCACCCACAGAAGGTAGCCATATGTCATATTTTCACTCGGGAAGCTGGCCTCTTAAGGTTGATAGGAAGTCAGGCAGATGCACCTATGTTCCCTTTAACACAATGCCACCTCTTAAGGCTGGTAGGAATCCAGGCGAAAACACCCACATTCCCTCTGCATAATGTTGGCTCTTAAGGTTGGCAGGAAGTCAGGTAGACACGCCCATGTTCCGTTTAACACAACACAGCCTTTTAAGGCCGAGAGGAACTCAAGTAGACGCACTTACGTTCCCTTTACCTAACGATGACCTCTTAAGGCCAATAGGAGCCAAGGTGGGATACGCCCATGGTCATGCATCACATGACTAAAGGCGCCTTGGCTGCCTAAAGTTACAACTTCCGCTTCATGATAAATGCTTGCCCTGCTTGAATGAAAAAAGTTGGGAAATCATTTGGGGGCATCGTCTACTGCGGAGCTTTAAGTGCTTTAACTACTCTCTCAACAGTAACCGCTAACTAGAGAGTGGGGGCATATGATGAGGGGCAAAAGGCACTCTTGAACTCAAAACTTCGCATGAAATCCGAAAAAATATCCAATTACCCGAATACGGAGTAAATAGGAGGATCCGGCTCTGCCCGACCTGCCTATGCTCAGGAGGATCCAGATCCACCTTCATCTAGGTAGATTTGGACAAGCCCGACCCTCCAAAAGACTCGGTTTGACCAAAGTTAGAGAAGCGGTGGCAACTCCCACGACACCTACATTGGAGGTAACGATGGTGTTACCGATGCTATTAATAGCCTGACAACAAACGTGTCCTGACAACGAACAAGCCCTAAGAGTCTGAAAAGATTGTTGGAGAAAATTTCGTGTCCTTAAGATACTATATTTATAATACTCATGTATTATAAATAGGGAAGGGAGACCTTTCGAGGCTCTCTTCATGCTATCCAAAGGAGAGAAACTAAGAGAAACTGTACTACCGCTATTTGCTAGTAGATATTAGTAGGTTAAATAACATTCTGTAACCCTAAAACAAACCCACTTAATACAACAAGGTTCTAGTCAAGATAAAAATAAAGTAAATCCTCTCAAATTCATGGAAAAATATTCCCTAGGGTTTAGAACCTTCAAATTGGCCTTTGGAACCTATTTTGACCTAAATTGGGGTCCTAGTCAGATATTTGACCTAAATTGGATTTTTGTATAGAATGTCCAGTCAAATATGGTCAAACCTAAAATCCAACTTCACCATTGGATTCCTTAGGTCCAAATTAGATTTGTACCAAAATTTGGACTTTCGAGGAGGTCTTCTTGACCTACTTTGCAAAATAGTCCACCCAATTACATTTTGACCCCTAGCTTTTGAAAACCTTTGCGCAGACCCCCTATCTTCCTCGCCACCCTTTGCATTTAGGTCTCTTCGCCATTACAGCGGAGGAGTCCTACTCCGGAGAGGATTTGAGGAGGATTTCTCCCCAATTCCTCAGAAATCTCCTCCCAGATTTGGAAAGGAGATTCTCTAAGGAATTCCCTATCATCTGAACGCAATCCCAAGATTTGATTTGCACTCAATCTCTCATGTGAACGCACGAGAGATATGGGTATCTCTCGACCTTCCAAGTCTGGCAAGGTTGCCATGCTTGGAAGCTTGCCTTCCAAGCACAAGGCCCTCCGTCCGCGAGTATAAAAGATGCCCCAGATCCTTGCCGCTGCTCTCAAGCTTGAATTGGCCGCAGAAAACCCCTAAATTCGTCCTCCCTCATCTCTGGCCAATAGCCCACAAGCTTTGGCGATCTCTCCACCCTCTTCTCGTCTCTCTGCCACCATACCAGTGGCAAAGTCTTCTCCGCCTTGCTCCTCCGCGTTGCGCTATACTTGCGCGTGCTCCTCCAACCCCTTCATCATCATTGTCTTCCTCACCTCAGGGCCTTCTTCTCCGACAATGGCACACACGCGTCGCTCGTCCTCCGCCTTCCCCCTTCGTCCAACTACCCTCAGTAAGTCCCTCTCTCTCTACCTTTCGTTTTCCCCATCTTAATTTCATAAAAACCCCCTCAACAGCCATCGACCACCTTCGTCTTCCTCATCTCTGGCAAACCACCATCTAGGCGAATCCGTCACTACACCTATCCACACGCCTCGCCATCTACCTCACACCTCCGCCATCACTCATTGATCATCTTCCGCCCCTTCACCAACCGCCACACACACCCTACACTTCCACCGAACACACGCACTTTCACGGTCACAAAGCAACCTAGGCACGCAAGCCTAGGCCGCCCTGCGGCCAGCCTCCCACCGCTTCACCTTCGCCATGACACGGCGAAGCTCACCATGTGGTTTGACAAGGCCACAAGGCCGTATTTGTGAGTTTCAGGTCCGACCCCTTTCCACCATTGGAGCAGGCATGAAGGAGCTTGCTAGCTCGCTCCAGGTCACACCACTCCAGGCTGAGGTGTCCCAGGTGCCCGGAACCATCCTATGAACCTTTCGCACCTAGCAATCAGAGGCTTCATCGACTGCAGCTGCCCCAATTGGACGGGTGTTCCTCCTGCAGGCGCACGAAGAAGCAGGTGGGACTTTAGTCCCACCTCTGAAACGTTGGGTGCAGGTAAGTGATATAAATTGATTTTGTGTTTCCATCTATTCGTCTCAGCACACAGGGTGAGGTCCCCTTGCCCACGCTCACGCCTCGTTCGCGACCCCACGCTACGCGAACCTGGTATCCAACCTGTTTACCCTGCACTCCTCGCGCACCACCCACGTCGGTGCGCCTGGACTTGGGTGCACGTAACCCAACCCCATTACCCGGCTAGCTCTGGGAGAGCGAAGAGAGAAATAAAGAGAGCGTACGTGGGGGAGGGTAGGGGTAGGTTTTGCACTCTCGTTTTGGAAGGGAAGGAAGAAGGGAAGAAGGAAGGAAGCCGCTGAGGAAAAGCTTAAGGGCAGGAAAAGCAAAGGACTTGTGAAGGCAGAGGCTGAGGAAGAAGAAGAACTTGCTGGTAGAGGCTGAAGAAGAAGGAAGAAGAAGGCGCTGCTGAAGAGGAAGGGAAAGGAAGAAAGGAAGAAGCACTGTAGCAAGAGAAGGTGCAGCTGAAGAAAAGGCTAAGGAAGAAGAGTTGAAGGAAAGAAATCAAAGAAGAGAACAGAAGCCAAGGCAAACAAAGAAGAAAAGAAGAAGTGAAGGTGCGGCCAAGCAGAGAAGGAAGAAGAAGGAAAGCAAAAGGCAAAGGCAGAAGCTGAGAAATCAAAGGCAAAGAAAGAGTAAGGAACCAAGAGAAGAAAAAGAAAGAAAGAAGAAATCAGAGAAGGAAGAAAAGAGAAGAAGAAATAAGAAAGAGAACTGACATTCTTTTTGCATCTCTATTCTCTCCTTAGCTTTCATATACATTGAATCTCATTCATATTATTGTTGAACATCATATTTTGAATAATTTGAGATTGTGATTTTAGTTTTTAAATATCAATTTTCTCCTTGTGTTCGACCTCGGATAATTAGGTTTTCGAGTAATAAAATTCTTATTTGTTTTCAAGGTGATTTCATTTATACTGCAACGCTACATCTTTTAAAACACCGATTTTGCCATGTTAACAGATGCCAAGGCTGTTGCTTAGGTGAATCGTTCTAATGCTTCCCCTGATAAGTTGGATGATCCTTATGCTTTCCAGATCTTACCATACCATCCATTTTCCCGTGATTACTTTTTCCGATGGGTTTCTAAATCGTTGCTGGCCGATGCTTCAAAAAATATGATTGATCGTACTTTACCTAAACATACGTCAGAAATAGATTGTTTGGGTTTTCAAAAAACTACTAAAATTAATATTGAAATTCCTAATAATGTTCAAAACTCGCTGCCTAACGATGGTTTGGATAAGATTAAATCTCTACCTAACTTGAAAGGTAAGTCTATCCAAAATGTTAGGGAGGAGTTAAACTGGGGTATATATCTGCCTATCCATTCTTGCCCTTCGAATCTTGATCCCTCGCATGTGAATGACAAGCAATTTGAAATTATTGACCCTCCTTTGAGCGATGATGCATCTTTTCACAATTCAAGATCTGACTTGGATTCCTTTGAAACTGCGGATTTTATTGATGAAATCCCCATATCTCAAGTTGTGGCATATGAGGCACAGTCTTCTAAGGTTAGAGGAACCTGTGGTGGTCATGCCTTGCATGATGTTGGCCAGATGACTAGAAGCCAATCTAAGTCCCTTTCAACCTCTATCCGATGTTAAAGGTCTTATTCTAGAACTGTAGGGGTATTTTAAATATCCCTACCTTAAATCGTCTAAATTCCTTGACTGCAAACAACCATTTGAACCTGATTTCATTATGAAACCTTTTGCAGATTCCTCTGATGCCCCTTTGATAAGGGACACTATCCATTTTGATAATGTCCTAACTACTCCCTCATCTTCCAATTTATGGTGTTTTTGGAACAACTCTATTAATGTTAATTTAGTGGAATCTACTAACCATGCTTTAACCTTACAATGCTCCTCGAATAGGAATAACTTTTTGATATTTACTATCTATGCCTCCTATGACCCCAATAATAATCTTTATGGAATCACCTGATTCATCTTCATAATTCCTCATCCCTTCCTTGGATTGTTGGAGGAGACTTCAACTGTATTCTTAATGCCTCTGAAAAACTGGGAGGGGTTCCTTTTAGGGAAAATCAACCTTTAGAATTCTGGTCTTGTATTAACCAATGCTCTTTTATTGACCTCCCTCTTGGAGATAACCAATTATCCTGGTGTAATGGTTGCCGAGGATGCGCCGGGATATGCCAAAAGCTTGACAGAATTCTTGTTAATACTCAATTTCTATCCCTTTCTTTAGTTGGTTCCTATTCACCTAGGTGTAATTCATATCATGCTCCTAAATTTATCTCATTAATGCCTTCGTTGGAAAAAAAACCACGCCCGTTCAGATATTCAAAATATGTGGTTACGTGATACTTCTTTTCGTCAATTGGTCTCCTCTATTTGGAATCAAGCCTTCCTGACTCCTCCCTTGACCCTCTATCTATTTTTTGTTCTAAACTCTATATCTTGAAGGCCTTGAAGGTATGGAATAGGTTGGCTTTTGGTGACGTCCACTTGAGGGTCTCGAAACTGGAATCTAAGTATGAGGATCTGGATCGAAGTTTCTCTAATCTATAGGATGATGATATTGCTGCTGAGCTCATGGAACTCCAAAATGACATTGATGATGCTAGGATCAAATTAAATGATTTCTATCAACAGAAGGCTAAATTAAAATGGTTAAAAGAACAAAAGGGTAATAACTCGTTTTTCTTTGCTACTATCAAAAGAAGGTTTGCCAAAAAAAATCGCAACTCCCTTTCTTTCGCAGTTGGAAATGGTTCTTGGCAGGAAGTAGCTGATAAAACAATTGCTTATTTCAAAAATCTCTTGGCTTCTGAGGATTATACTTTGAATGAAGATTTCCTCCATTATATTCCCCCCATTCTTACTCCGGAAGAATCTCATGCGTTAACCCAACCTCCATGTGATTATCGAATCTTCAATACTCTTTCCTAAATGATGTCTAATTGATCTCAGGATCCCGATGGTTTTAATGCGCAATTCTACAAGAACTGTGGGATATTGTTAAGGAGGATTTAGTCAAAGCCATTTCCTCATTTTTCATTAGCCATAAAGGGCCTTGGGCCTTTAACAACACCTTCAAATCTCTCATTGCAAAAAAACCCATTGTTTTTGATGTCTCTAATTTCAGACCACATTAATCAAAAGGTTCATGACTCAAATGTAATCCTCCAACTTGATCTTCAAAAAACCTATGATAGAGTTGAGTGGAAGGCTTTGTATGATATTCTTGGTCGTTTTGGGTTCTCCTCGATGCTATAGATTTTATTTGGGCTTGTGTGGAGCATGAGGGTTCATCGATTTTGGTTGATGGTGTTTCTACCCCATTCTTTAAGGCTTCTCAGGGTCTTCGCAAGGGCGATCCACTTTCCCCATTTTTATTTGACATTTTTGTCGAGCCTCTAATTCGAAGTCTCAAAGAGTTAGCCTTTGCTGGCAAGATCTTGCTGTTTGTGGCTAAACGTGGTACCCCTGTTCCTATAACTCTCCTCTACGTTGATGATATTGTAATTTTTCTGAATGGCAATATCAACTCTGTCAGGAATCTTGCTCATTTTATCAATGATTATGAGCTTACCTTTCATTAAAAGGTTAGCTCGACTAAGAACTTTTGTCTTCTTGGGAGGAACATTCCTGCTGGGCAAGCCACCATTATCCTTAGAACCCTGGGTTACCTGTTCGGATTGTTTCCCTTTAAATACTTGGGATGTCCTATATTTCCGGGTAGGGAGAAGATAAGCTATTTTTAAGAGCTTATTGATAAAATTCAGTCTAAGTTGTCAGCTTGGAAAGCTAATCTTCTATCAAGTGCTACTAGAAATCTTTTTATTAAACCTATCCTCTCATCAGTTCCCATACACGTCCTATTTGTCATGGAGGTCCCTAGAGCCATTATTTGGAAGTTGGAATCCTTGTTTGCTAATTTTTCTTGGGTGTCTACTGAAGGCACTACCAAGAGACATTGGATTGCTTGGAAAAAAATTTCCAAACCAATTAAATATGGTGGTCTTGGGTTTCGTGATTTGGAACTCCTCTAGGCTCTTTGATTCAAAAGAGCTTGGAATATGATCTTTGGAGATTCTTTATATGGGAACCTTTTCAAAAACCTTTACGATAATATTGCACAGTTTACTTCCCATAGAAGTGTCTTACTTCTGCAACACGCTTCTGTCAAGTTACGCTCTCTGATTCACTGGGAGGTCCATGCAGGTAATGTTGATTTTTTGTTGGATCTCTGGATTGGTAACTCTCCTCTTAAAGATCTGCTACCTGAAAATATCACTCCCCCCCTTGTTATTATCAAGGAAGATTTCAATTACCTTCAAGATACCCCATTTTTAACCCTGCTGCCCATTCAACTTCAAGAACAAATTAATGAGATCTCTTTGGATAATCAGAATGATAAACCCTGTTCGATCCTCTCTCCATCTGGTGAGTTCTCTGTTGCATTGGCCTATGACTATTTTTGTTACGAGGGTCCTCCCTCTAAGCCTTTTCAGGAGCTTTGGAACCTTAGGTTGCCCTTGAGGTTTTCTTTGATATCTTGGCATGTTATGCATAGAAGGCTTCCCACGGATGACATGATTGCTAAACTGGGAATTCCCTTACCCTCAAAATGTGCTTGCTACCCTTCTATCCCTCATGTTGAAACTCTGGATCATTTGTTTGCCGATAGTCAACTTGTTCACATTATATCTTGTTGGGTGTCTGGCAAATCCAAAAGAACTATTCCTAACCCTGTTCGTTTCTATAACATTATGAACTCAGCTTTCATTTCTTCTAAAGTGAAAATTATCAAGGGCCTTATTTGCTTACTTGGTACCACGTTTGGAGGATCAGGAACTGTTTAATTCACGATGAGTTTTCTTTATCTAAAGTTGAGATGATTTTAAATCAGTCTTGGAATAATTGGCAAATTAGAGATTGGATCCGTGCTTTTAGACCTACCAAAATTGCCATTAGCTGGGTGCTTCCGTATCATAATTTTAAGGCTAATTTTGCTGCTATCTCCATAGGTCACTCTACTGCGGTGGCCTGGCTGGTTAGAAATTACCAAGGTGACCTTACGCTAGCTACTGCGTCCACCATCAATGATATAAATATGGAGAAATGTCTTATTGAGGCTATTCTGCATTGTCTTTCTTGTCCTGTGCTTTCCACTCTTTCCTTGCAGGTTGAGATGGATTCTATGCTGATGTATTATTGGTGGAAGGGAAAACTCCAAATTTCGTGGTTTGTTAAGAATTAGTTTTAAGAAATTAAAGATGCAGACAGCAAAATTCAATCTTTTGAGTTTATACATCCTACGGCCAATGCTTTAGTCTGTGGCATTGCAGACATGGGTCATTCGAGTTGGCAGCTATTTCACTCCATGCAGCAGCTCCCAAGAAGATTGGCAGGGATGATTCAACTGGACAACATTCAGATGCCTTACATAGTCTGATTGGGCTTGGGGTCAGGTTTCACCTTTTTGGTCTTTTGGGTTTAGTTTTGGTGTTGCCTTGGTTTTATCTAATGTACTAAGCCACGAGTTGTGGTTTCTCTTTTTGTGTAATTGGTGGGTATTGGTCTAGTCCCCCCACCTTTTTTTAGTGCCTCTAGGGAGTGTAGGGTGAATAAAATTTAACTCTCACTTTTCTTAAAAAAAGAAAAAAGAAAAAAAAGGGAGGTAGCAAATTACAGCGTGGGACCATGCTAACACCTAGCCTCTAGAGTTTAGTCTCCACAAAGAGGCGCTCTTTAGGGGAGTCTCGAAAGGAAAATGGTTATCTAAGTGGAACATCAAGCTTTCAAATTTGAGGGCCCTAAGATTTTAGAACACTTGGAGCAGAAAGATTAGAGTAAACACCGACCACCAAAAGATTGACCACAAGAGTCGAACTTCCATATGGGCTTATTAGGTGGGAAGAGCCAAGCGGACCTAGTCAAGTTGATAAAGTATAGTAGAGTATAATTAGCATACTCCACATTTTGGATGCTTTGCAGTACATCTCCAACCATAATCATAGGAGGAACAATATGAGCAGGCAAGTAGGTTTTAATGAGGAAATCATCAACCCAATGATTAGCACAAAATTCCATTAGACTAGACACAACATTGCAAGCAATGTGGCACTCCATTTGAGATCAAGTGTCAAAAAGATTTTTTGAATGTGTAGGAGAAGTACTGTTGAGAGGCACCATGGAACTATCATAGAGATCCCTCATATCAATTGGATCCCACCACTATCTCTACTGGGTTCCAAATAGAGAATGGCTCCAACCAAACACACAAAGCAAATAGAAAATTAGTCATCCAGTTCCACCACGAATGGTGTATGTTTGAGGAGGAGATCTAATCCTCAAAGTTTTCTACTAAGACTGAATTTGAGCGAGAGAGAGAGAGAGAGAGGGAGAAGAATACAATATATATGCTTTTTTCTCCATTAACACACTCTGAGATTTCCATTAAGTAATTCGCATACCATAATTATAGATCCTTCTATCTGACAATTTTTTGGCAAATCGCCTAATCAGGCGGATCAATGTAGTCTATTTGATTTTGGACATATGAGAATTGATTTAATTGAGGGTCTGAGGGCGATTCACCAGACTAAGGGTCGAGGGGCAATTTGACTGATTAAGGGAGACATGTGATCCACTTTATTGGGTAGGTTGTGAGGTTCGCCTTTGAGTTGTGGAGTAGTTTGTGTTGGATCAATCCTTGTGGACCTTTTTTAGCTGGGCCAATTCTGAGGATATTTTCGCCCTCATCAATTGCTCTTATTCTCTTAGTTTGGTTTAATTAACTAAGAGAGTAAGAACTTTTTTTTTTACGTTGTCGTCTGGGCTACCCCTCTTGCCCCCAACAAGTCGCCTTTGCAACTTGTTAGGTGGGTGGTTGCTTTATTAGAGGGATGAGCATTAAGGTTTGCTCACAATGCATGCACATGGAGGCGAGTGTTGGTTGCATTTAAATCTAAATTGGTGCAGAATTTGCAGCATTTTTTGGTTATTATATTTCTCCCTTAAGGGGTGGTAATATGATTGCTTGGTTTGGGTGGGTGGTGACTAGCCATTGCCTCACATGACTAGCTTGTCATGGCGATACGCGAGTGATGTAGTTTTTTTTCATCCCATTGTCATGTTGCATCCTCATTGGGTGGGAGAAAATAAGTTTGACACTAGTATTAAATGTTGACATGACCATTTTGGGCGAGAAAGTGCACCCTTTCACTTGCTACCCTTTGGCTATAAATATATAGGGGTTGGTGGGCAGCAAATGCCATTTTTTAAGAGAGTTACTCGCAATGTGCTTCTTGGATTGGAAGAACACTTAGGCCATCAGATAGACCTTGTTCGGATCCACTTGAATTAGCCGGGTATTGTCAACTCTAATTTATTCGATCACCACCTCTATTATAGAGAAATAGGGGGTCTCAATGGAAAAGGTGAGAGTCCTTCAACCTTTAGTAGGTTATCAGAAGACACTTTCTCCTTATATATGTGTTTAATAAGGGAAATCGATGTTTTAAGGGATGTAATCATCGTAGCAAGTCGAAATCATCCGAAAACAAATAAAATTTGTAAACTCAGAATCTACAATGGAGTCCGAAGTTGAACACAGGGAGCAAATGTGAAATTCATAACATTAATCTCACTTAGAATCAATGAGTACAATTAATTGAGCATTCAAATAGATATTCAATAAATAATAACCTACTCAAATTGATATTCAATGATAAACATAAGCATCTAAATAGTTCACAATGATAAAAAGAGATCAAGACAAAATAATGGTGATTTGAATTACCAATTATTAGCCCTAATCAGACATGCATATCATATCTCAATTGTATCAAATAAATAAATAGTAGCTTGAATGCTACAGTGATCAGACGACTAAAATAAGCTTTCAGACAGCTTAAATGTTCATCAATAAGCACAAAGCCTTCTCAAAGGCTTTCCCTTCTTCAGCTCTTCTTCTTCAGGTTCTCTCTCTCTTCTTCTTCTTTCCTTCTTCAGCTTCCCTTCTTCAGAGACCTTCTCTTTCTCACACACAACATAGCGGAACCAATTCCCTCCAGTGACTAAGTTTCTACACAGAGCACAAGAGAGCAAAACCCTCCCTCGCTCTCTTACAAATTCTTCCTCTTCCTTCTCTCTCAGATCCCAGACAAGCGTAAAGTCGGATCCATATTTGGGTAAACGAGTCTCGAATAGTGTCCAGGCCTGCGTTCGTGGGTCGCAAGCGAGGAGTGGCATAGGTAAGTTAAGCGGATGTGCGGGTAATGGGGACCCGACCCCTGTGACTTGGGCAAACAGTGGGGGTGAGGAAAATAATTTATCCTGCACAACTTGGTTCAATCTTGCCAATGTGGGACTATCACACGGCAGCTCTCCTTTGCGTGAGACTGCTGTGGATTCTTCTCCAATTGGCGCTACAGTGGTCTTCCCATGCTCAATCATGTGCCTGGGCTACTTTGTGATCTCCTTTTACAGCACCTGGGCATGCTATCAGAACCTGAAGTGGTCGAAGGCAAGCGTTCGTGGTCAGACGAGATGGCGGCGGTGGCAGAGCATGGCGTATACCTGAAACGTAAGGTATAGCCTCACAGCCACATTAGAATACCTCAGGTGGATCACCTAAGCACAACGAAGGTGGTGGTGGGTGTTTCATGGCGTGAAAGGGTGTGTGGTGGTCGGCGGAGGTCGAAGATGAAGGGCGGAGGATGTGGTGTTCGGTGGAGTGGTGAGATGGTAATCCCGTCAATTTCTTGAAGGGTTTGGTGTGAGTGGATGAGGCGATGCTTATGGAGTCTTTAGCGAGGTGTGTGGTGTGGAGCGTTGGGGAAACCTCACCGGAGGGCGGCGGGAGATGGTGAAGATGATAAGGGCGACGGTGATATAGCAATTAAATTGAGTGATAGAGGAGATAGAAAGGAAGTAGAGGAAGAAGGGGACCTAACTAACCTAAACTAATCGGACGAAAGGGAAGGAATGTCCTTGTTGGGGGTACGCCAGACTCAGAGAAGACGAAGCCTCCATTGAGGGAGAACAACGAGAATGAAGGTGGAAGGAGACCCTCAATGGTATTGCAAGCAGCGGAAGAGCTCAAGGAAGATGAATCAGCTGACTATGGTTTGTGGTGGCTGACGAAGAGGGAGGACGGAGGAGCTCACTGAAGCTTGCGGAGAGTTTGGCCAAAGAGAGGGGAAGAAGGTGGAATCCGGACCAAAACTAAGCAAGGAGGTGAGGAACTTGATGTAGAGCCTTTTATAGGCCTTTAGGAGGCCCTTCAAGCAAGGAAAGAAGCTCTCAAGCTTCAGGTATTTTGCACATGTGGGATACCTACATCTCCCATGCATTCGCATGGGAGATTAAGAAGGAAATAGGATTCATGGCCGGTCTCATTTGGAAGAGAATTCTTCAAGGAATCTCTTTTTCAATTTTGGAACTGATTGATTAAGAATCGAGCGAGAAATCCTCGCTTGAATCTCAATGATGAGTTGTAGCTTACTCCTAATGGTGGCAAGGACCTTTTTGTGAATGTGATGAAAAAGTTAGGGGTGTATTTGCAATATATTTCGAAAGCTGAGGGGTTATTTGAGAGAAAAAGACTTAGATTTGACTAAAATGCAAACTACGTCAAGATGATTTTTGATTGGGTCCAAATTTTGGTACAAACCTAATTTAGACCCAAGGAATTTGATGGTGAAGTCATATTTTGGTTTTGATCAAGTTTGACTAGGTAATTTACATAGAAACCCAAATTAGGGTAACTTCTTGTCTGAGACTCTATTTTAGGTCAAAATGGGTTCAAATGGTCAAATCAAGGATACCAAATCTTATGAAATATTTTTATATTATTTTTAGAAGCTTTATGTGAATTTTATCCTAACCAGAACCTCTGTTAATTAGGCAAGTATGAAATTAGGGTTTCGAGTGTCCGTTAATTCTCGAAATGCATGAAAACCAGTTTCTGTTTGCATGAACCCTCTTATTAGTCATTAATGCTCATTTGACCTTCATTTAACCTTTGGGAAACCCCATGATTACTCTGCATTTATGATCTTCTGTTAAAACTGCATATTTAACCCTAATTTAATGCACTCTTCTCAGAAAGGATATGCAATGAATTACAACTCTCTGGTGATTATGCAGGAGCATTTGTCAATTTATTGCTACTAAATAAAGATAGTTATGGATAATGATGATGTTATCATCATTCCCCCATACCTAACTTTTGCTAATCCCTGAGCAAAATCTTATGGAAAGAACTAGAGTTCTAGACCATGCATTGATGTGCAGATGCTTGATTCCTATCACCTTTTAGAAATTAGGTTAGAATGCTAATACTAGGCCTAGAGGCACTCAAGTGTCAATCAAGATTCAGACCTGACCAGCTTCAGTCTCAGTCTACCGCGAGGGTTTCTAAGGCCTGCAAAGACTGCCTAGAGGTTCGTTGAACCTAGTGGTTAGAGCACCCGTGCGTAGATGTAACATGTCCAGGTTTAGTTTGCCAGTACATTTTTTGTAAGAAAGAGGGATAGAAGTATATTTTTCATTTGGAGAGTTTTCTTTCTCTTTTTCTTTTTAGATTTCCCTAGATCTAGGCTCGAATTGGCCCTAAACACGGTCTGTATCGGATTCCTTGTCCCCATCATCAATCCTTGAAGGGTCCCTAGCAATCGATGCTTCGGGATAGCACCACCCATGGAAACCCCCAGAACCTTGGCTTTCGACACTTTGGGATAGTGCCGCCCATGGCGTTCTGTAGCTAAATTTAAGCCTTGGCAATCAACATTTCGGGATAATCCCGCCCATAGCACTTGAACCAACACAAGGTGCTTACATGCCCCCGGTAGGATATTTAGATATCCTAGGAGACATGCACCGAGGAGACGATATGTTATTATGCATCTTTGAGGGAAATTTTCCACCTCTCAGGGTTGGGAACTCGTCCCATCAACTTGTGTTGTCAAGCTGCTCCTAAGCTAGATCTTTGAGATGGTTTTTCATAACAAAACACTTTTGGCATGATTTTTCTTTATTAAGAGCACTAAAACAGACTAAGTGTGTGATTTTTGGCTGCACAGGTTACCAAGTTTTGCAAACCAAAGGGCAGGTAATGGGATCGAATAATCCCTAAGCCTTAGACCTAATACGTCAGCTTCGCACTTTCTTCAACCTCTTGAGAACTAATCTGGATCTTAACGGATACGTGAATGTTTAAGTCCTAAAACAAGCCTAGAAGGCCTAAGATCAGCACTCATACTAATCTCTTTATCCCTTTGTTTTTCCAGGACTTAATTTTTCTTTTCTTTTTGATTAGGTCTAGACTTAAGTAATTTTCATAATCATGTGCTAATGACTATCAATTTTGTTCTTGAATGTTGCTCCTTTTTGACATTTAAACTTTCTCTCCTCTTTTCCACCTCATGAATGATATGTAATCAATTCTCAAAATTTTCCTCCCTTTTCTCCATTTTTCTTATTCTTTTTCAATTTTTTTTATCTCTATTCAATTTTTGAATATGTATATTTTTTGTTAGAAACCCTCAGAGAATTGAATTTCCATATGTCTGCACTTTAACACCCCCCCATGCTTAAGTTTAGCAATGTCCTCATTAGAAACCCAGCATGGTTGTTTAGAGTGAAAATGGGGTAGAGTGGTCATCTTCGTTGGGGGGAAGGTCGGTGAAGAAGTGGGGAAGTTAGCCGCATGTTCTGTTGGCGGTGAGGAGCGGCAACAAGCGAGAATGGAGGAAGCTCCAAGGTCTTGTAGCGCACACCAAAATTCGACAACCAAGCTCACAAGGACTTGGCTGTGCTTTATAGGTGATCGGCGCACCAAATTAAGGTGGCATTGCAACCTCAAAATGGTAAGCTCAGATTGATTCTAGCAAAGGTTTCGGCTGTGGATTATAGTCTCCAAGATGGCAATATGAGCTGTGAATGGCATCAATGCATAGAGGAAAGATCGAGGATTAATCCCACCAAATTCAGTGGAATTTGATCACATGATTGGGGAGTTATCACTCAAAAATCGCTGGAAACCATGAGGAGGAGGTTGGTCGGCTCCTGCTAGTGGAGAAGATGATCGACATCATTACGACGTCAACCAAGGATCATGATGCAAGAAAATTAGACCTAGATGTAAGAATTTCGAAAATTAAGGCCTGATTGTAAAGTAGGTCAAGACAGTCCAAATGAGCCCCAATTTTTATGTTAACTGATATGAGAGTATTTCGCTTGATTAAGAAAATAATAGAATGATATGTCATTGTAATTTATGTGGTGAAAATCTCTCAATCAAAGATTAAAATAGATATCAATTTAAACCATGAAAAAAGGATGTCATATCAACAGGGAGGAATATATCCAGTAAATTCATGAGTAGAGAGTTATAATGTTCGTAGACACCTTCGCGAAATCAATTCGATGAATATGCTACTCTAAATGAAACTTGCAATTTGATGAAAAGTTCAAGGCTATTTATGTAATTTTCACATCAGGAATCAAGCTTCCAAAAGTATGTATATGATGCATGTGTAGTAGCATATCATGTAAGTTTGAGTTGCATGCAAATCTGAATTAAATTTCAATGTTAAATGATGCACATAACACAAGTTAAGCAAATTCATGAAATTATAGGTGCACCCATGCAATTTTGCCTGAATAAAATAATTCAATATTCAAGTGACAATGGCAGGCAATGTAAATTTTAATTCTTCCAAAAACAGAGGAAACTTCCTCTCTCTTCTTTGCGTGCGTGGAGGCGTGGCGGCCGGCCGACTGAAGCCCAGCGGCGGTGCGTGGGAGAGAAACGGTCGCGACGGTGGTGGAGTCACGGCCGGAGGTGGCCAGTGGCGGTCAGCCGGAGGAATGGTCTTTGACGGTGGTGCGTGGGAGAGAGACGGTGATCTCTCGTGGGCGGCTGTGGCCTTGCGTGGAGGTGGAGGCTTCAACGGTGAGGGTGTGGTGAGTGCGTAGGGACTGCCGGCGTGAGTTGAGGTTGGAAGAGGGTGATGGCATGGGAGAATGACCTATGTTTTGTGTTCTTTGCTGCAACAAGGGAGGCATGGGAAGAAGAAGAGGAAGAGGGAGTGGAGCGAGCAAGCGGCTGGAGTGCGGGTGAAGACGTGCGTGGCTGCACGGAGAAGTTATGCACTGAGCGGCGATACTGAACGCGAGGGTAGCGCGTGGAATGCAGGCGGGCACGTGCTTGCTGGAGTGCAGGCAAGCATGGTGGCGTGGTAAGGTTGCGTGCTGCGCGGTGCTGCTGAACGCGCGGTAAGGGGGTTGATGGTGGCGCCCCTGTGCACACTGTGAGGGCCATGGTGCAGGCGGCGTCCACGGTGCAAGCTCTCCTTCACGGTTGAAAGGAAGGGGAAAAACCTCCCCCTGGGGCCGGCTGTGCCTCTTTTTAACTCTTCTAAGTTTGTTTCTTCCGCCGAGATCCTCTCCAACAGATGGGGCGGTTTGAAGAGATCGCTGTTGACTGCTGGTGGAAGCGTAAAGAGGCGCGCGCGACGCACTGAGGAGTTGCACATCCTGCAGGAAGGAAAAAAATAAATTGGGTTATTTATACAATTTATCCCAAATAATGTATGAAATGTATTTTACTATAATGGAATGTATAAATATGCATGAAAGCCTTTACTTATAAACTAATTTATTTATATATTCAAGTATGCTATGTATATGCAAATATTAATTTAATAATTAGGCATTTAAGCATTTACTTAGCCCACAATTGTGGTCTCATCAAACGCCCCCATGCCTAGTTTTTGCTAGTCCCTTGCAAAAGTAAAAAATAATTGAAGTGACAAAGATTTCTTCTTTTCTTATTCCAAACATTTAGAGATCCAGACAACTGTGAAGTGATAATAGCCTAGAAAATAGATCCAAGTGAAAAGCCAATTTGCATTGGGAGCTTGTACTTCACCCTTGGTAAATATTTCTATCGGGATAGACAACTACTTCCCTCGAGGATAAAGTAGAAGATAATATGTAATTTGACCCCGACTTTTTGGCTTAGGTAGAAGATATCGAGTTGAATGGATTTGTATTTGGTAGCACACACTCATCTGGTGTTACATGTAATCTAGTACTACAGACTCTAGATCTGTAGACTATTAAACAAGTCAATTCGGAGAGAAGCTAAATAACTGTGCTCTCTTGATATTTCGTTGTACTCACTCTTTTTCTTCTTTTCTTTTTGAGATCACAAATCTGACCAGATTTAGTAAATGTACTCATTGTTTGGTGGCCTCACATGGCATTCACACTTCAACTAATGCCCTAATAACTCTACAACTAAGTTAGAGTCCTCAGCCAGTATTCGGGTGATCAGAAATATTGAAAGGTAGGTATGGGTCATATTTGGTGGATCGCGATGGATGTTTTTGTTGCCTTAGAAACATTGTCACGAAGATAAAACTATAAACTTGGACTCTTTTCTTTTTCTTGTCTTTCTTTTTTTTTTTAATCTAATTGTTTCTTTTCTCTTTTTCTACTTCTTTTTTTATTTTTTATTTTTATAAATCAACATAACATGACGCAGACTTTTTATTTATGAGGCATTATTAGGGATGATGATGGTCAAGAGGATATTGTGTGGCTTATTTGATGGAACTGCCTACTCTCGGCACCTAGAAGAAATGGATAGGACAAGTATATTTTTTACCTTTGACACTATTACCCTCCTTCAGTCGAGGACTCTATGAAGGACGGTCATAACCATCCACCATAGTCATAGCTTTATTAAGACTCAATCTCTTTGTATCTGCCTTATTTGGTGACTCCCAGGAATTCACACAATGCACACAGGAACAGAGAGCGAAAACTATGCCTTACTCTAAGGTATCATCATCTAATTGTCCAAAACTTAAGAATCCTTGCACTAGACTTAGCGTACCAGTAATCTCTCTACTTTCTTCTCACAAATATGAGGTAGATTTACTAGAAAATAGTATGCCTGACTCCCTATTAACTCTCCAAGGGTTCAGTAGACTAAAAATGCTTATTAGTTTTTTTCAAAGATCCGTTACCCAGTTTACGTGCAAGTGACGTAAATGTACTGGATTCTAAACTTAAGAAACAATTAAAGAAGGAAAATCTTTAATGACACCTCCATGACAAAGATGTTTTGCTAAGGACTAACCAATTCAGCTCAAGAAAATAAGAGTTTTTTTTTTATATGTCCTAAATGTATGAAAATATTTATAAATGCTATAAACATTCTCAGGTTATACGCCCCCATGCCTAAGATTGACAATGTCCTCATTGGAAAAATGTAGGCATAGAAGAATATCACCTGAGGAGGAAAGTGGGAGGAGCTACGGCTCCTCAAGCAGAAGTGCATCCAAAATCTGGCCATCTGAAAGAGTAATATTAGGTTTAAGTCACTGGCCATTTACCTTAAAGCTTGCACCAGAAGTAGGGTTCCGAATTTCTACAGCTCCATGAGGGAAAGTATTGATAACAATGTAAGGCCCATCCCAGCGAGACTTGAGCTTTCCTGGAAATAATTTAAGTTTGGAATTGAAAAGCTAGACCCATTGGTTGGGCTCAAAAGTCTTTCTAATGATGTGTTTATCATGGAAGACCTTTGTATGTTTCTTGTAAGCTTGAGAAGTTTCATAGGCTTCATTACGAAGCTCCTCAAGCTTACTTAACTCTAACATACGTGCCTTTCCCGCTTTATCCAAATTCAAGTTAATGTTTTTAATAGCCCAATAGGATTTATGTTGGATTTCAACAGAAAATGGCATGCCTTTTCGTAGACAAGATGGAAAGGAGATATGCCCAAGAGAGTCTTATACGCAGTTTTGTAGGCCCAAAGAGCATCATTTAATTTTTTAGACCAATCCTTACGATCGAGCCTGACAGCTTTTCTAAAATTCGCTTAATCTCCCTATTAGACACTTCAACTTGTCCACTCGTTTGAGGATGGTAAGGTGTGGCTATCATGTGGTTGACTCCCAAATGTTGGAGTAGTCTTGTGAAGTATACGTTCTTGAAGTGAGGTCCTCCATCACTTATGATCGTCCTTGGGCACCCGTACCGAGAAATGATATTAGCCTTAACAAAGCCCAAGACCACGTAATGGTCATTGGTTCGCGTGGGTATGGCTTTTATCCATTTCGATACATAGTCCACAGCCACAAGGATGTACTCATATCCGAAGGACACAGGAAAGGGACCCATGAAGTCGATGCTCCAAATATCAAAGATCTCAACAGGGAGAATAGGTTGCTGGGGCATCTCATCCCTTTTTCCAATGGTTCCCGTCTGCTGGCAACGTAGACATGCGCCCATATACGTATGTGCATCTTGGAATAATGTGGGACACCAAAAGATAGACTGAAGAACCTTATGGGTAGTATTTTTCCCACTAAAATGTCCCCCACAATGGAGGTCATGGCAGAAACTCAGAACGCTTCTTTGTTCTTCATCAAGGACGCAACAACGGAAAAACTGGTCAGGGCCTACTCTAAAAAGCTCAAGTTCCTCCTAGTGATAAAATTTAGCATTAGCAAGAAACCTATCTCGCTTCTGCTTGTCCCAAGTACTAGGAGTAATGCCTGTCACTAGATAGTTCACTATGTCAGCGAACCAAGGAGTTTTGGCCTCCACGGCCATTAGAGACTCATCAGGGAAAGTCTCTTGAATACCGGCAGCAGGGTTTGATGCCTCAATAGGGATCCTAGACAGATGATCTGCTACCACATTCTCAACTCCTTTTTTATCTTTAATTTCTAAGTCAAACTCCTGGAGTAGCAGAATCCAACGAATTAGGAAAGGTTTGGTGTCCTTTTTAGCAAGAAGATGCTTTAAGGTAGAATGATCAGTGAACACCACAACCTTGGTGTTGAACGTTTACGAATCGCTACGCTAACGTGTTCGATTTTGGAAAACCTATCGTTGTAGTTCGAAAGCGAAGAATTCGTGTTCTACAAATAAAATTTATAGCAAAATGAAAATTCCGGGTCGAACACAGGGAGGCGGACGTTTAATTTAAAAACTACGCGTTTCTTTTTATTTGTCACAGAATAATTCAATTTAAAACTATCTAATTATTTACAATAAATAGAAGAGAGAGAGAGAGAGTAAGAGAGAAAGAGAATATTACACAAAGAAATCAAAATGAGATGTAGAATAAACAAGGAATTTTTCATTAAGGAGATTGTTTATTTCACTCTTACAAATACAAAGCATAAAATAATTACTCTAGAAAGCGATAAATTTACTCTAGAAAGCATTAAAAGAATGGAGGGAGAAATGTCCTCCTCGACGATTGCTTGGAGGATGAACAAAACTACACTAAAAAGCAGTAAATCTATACTAGAAAGCAGTAAAAAGAATAGGGAGAGAGAAATCCTCCTCGACGGTTGCTTGGAGGACGAGCCGGATGGGACGACGCCTGGATGAAGGAGAACGAAGCAGGACGAACGAGGACGAAGCAGAAGAATGGGAACGAAGCAGCACGCCGTCGTCGTCGCAGGATCCACTTCCGAAGGGGAACGAAAATTGGACTTTATCTCGCAAGAAGCATCCCGGGTGTGTGACAAGCTTCTCTTGAGCTTTGGAGGGGTAGAGAGGAGAAGGAAGGGATGAGAATTTCATATGGAGGGGGTCTTCTTTTATAGTTGCAAGGAGTGGGGGCAAAATGGATATTACAACTTGAAAATAATAAATGAGGGGTCTTTAGTGATGGACAAATCTGTCACTAAAGCCCCCAATGTGGGCGTAGCTTCCGTGCCCATGCGCACCGCTTCAGCTGCCCGCGTGCTCAATGCCATCACACGCACTTTGATTCTCAGCCGTCCAATCGCGAGATCGGACGGCTTAAGACGCATCTCCGCCCGCTGCGCTGCGCCCGCCTGGCGCGTGCGATCGCGCGTGATGACGCATTCAATCGCGCGTGAACGCTATTGGGCGCGCGCAGCTGTCCGATCGCGATCCAACTCCCGCCCGCGCCTCCAGCCCTCTACTGCGGCTCGAACCCGCACCCGCCGGTCGCGTAAGCGCGCTTGACCGCTGCGCTACGGGGCGCGGATGGTCGAGCGGACGCTTTTAAGCGCGGTCGACCACAGCCGTTGGATCAAGATCCAACGGCGGAGAGCGAGCGTATGCGGGGCCTTCGTAGAATGCATGTGGCCGTTTGGGCAGCCGAGATGTCACCACATGGCGCTATCTTGGCCGTCCATCTTCTGGAAGTTGTAGATGGTGCCACGGATGTCGGATTGACTTGATTTTTGTGTTATTGGGCTGCGATCGTCGATCCGAATTCATCCGTGTGATCAGATTTGTCATCTGAAGTGCAGATCTTCACCATCTTGTCCCTTGATCTTCTAAGGTTCCCCGATCACTATCTGATGCTACGGATGCCTGATTAGGGCGATCTTGGACTCGTTGAACTCCAATTGTCGCCCTGATCACATCCATACAGTTGGATCTTCGATCCGAGGCCACGATAAAATGTTTGCCCTATCCAAGCACATAAAAGGAGACAATTAACCTCCATTTTATTCAAACTACTCTAAATGCAAGATGATACATGTTATGCAATATTTATATCATGAAATGCAATCCTATGCTTAAGAACATGCAAAAATAGACATTTTAAGTAGTGTTAATGTGTCTACATCATACCCCCATGCCTATCTTTTGTTAGTCCCTAGCAAAAACTATATGCTATTTATAAAAGAATTAGGTTGGATTATTTGGACCTGAGTTATTTTCAATCATTAAGAAATTGTCTACTTAGGAACTGAACTTTCAAAGACACTACAGTGCTTGGGTATCAACCAAAATGCAGACCGCCTCAAGCCTCGCCTTATTCAAAGAAAATTTTCTTTTTCTCTTTTTACTCTTTTCTAATTTTTTTGGATTTTCAAATTTTTGGGTTTAAGAGTGGCTTTCTACAGCCATTCAACTCACCCAAGATTTGATGAGAACCCTAAGTTTTAAGCATCTTATTGTGATTGTGATAGACTCGTTGACCGGCAATTAAAATGGACTTCGGATTTCTACGCCTCTAGGTGACCTCAAAAAGAATTCTGCCTAAAGGTATATCTTTACAACCGGTAGCTTTCTCCCTACTTTTATTTTTTACGGGGTCAACACAAGGGTGAATCCAGTGTATATCTCCCCGATTTATTCTACTTCTCCGCTTCTTCCTAAGTGTTTTGGGATTTTTTAGTGCATTTTCTGAGCTGGGTTCTGGACAACCGGTCGATGAGCTGTTACCACCGACAACTTGCCAGCCATACTCGTGCGGCGAAGTGTGGCTTATTTCTTTTTATTTTCTCCTTTCTTTCTTTTTTTTTTTTAAGTAGGTGGCTTCCCTGATCTAAGATTTACCTAAAGGTAGCAAAAAGAGAAAGGTCCAGTGACTGGGCTCTGGACAACCTACCTATGGGCTGTTACCCACGATAACTTGCCAGCCATATCACCCTAGAAGGTTCATTAGCTACCCAATTTCCATTAAAATCGTCGAACAACGAGTCAGTGTAAAGAAAGTGTGCAGATGCTTAAGACTCAAAATTCCCTCAAATCAGAGGGTGGGTTGATAAGTCGTGTACTTATCACCCAAACTTATTTATTCCAATTATAATAGAATTAAGATGGCGAGGACTCAAAGACAAATCCACATTTTAGTGGATACACAGGCTAATTAAGTCCAAAGACCTGAAGGGTCTTTGTGTTTAGATCTTAATGTAGTATTTCCTACGATTGAAAATTTTCTTAAACCCAAATTCTCTTTCCTAATTCCAATTTTTTTTATATATAAAAGAAAATAAAACAAATCTATGGAGCTGACGAATGAATTCAGAGATGAATATCCACCCCTCATGCCTATCTAATGCAATGTCCTCATTGTATTAAAAAGACATAATACAGAGTGGAAAAGCGAAGAAAGCACCTGAATTACGTGAATGTCAGGTCCGCTCCGAGATGAAAACTAAGAAAAACTGTATATATGCTGAATTTAGTGCCTTCAGCTAGGCACACTATATAAAGAAAAAAAAAAGAAGAAATCACAAGTGCAGGTCAAAATCAGAATGAACAGAAGAATCCTCTGACTTGTCAGCAGAGGTCCACAGATGTGGACCAGATTGTGATGTAGACCCACACCCCATAATCGAGAATATCTTAGGTTCTGGATAAAAATTACCCAAAACCTAAAATCAGAATGCAAGCGGGGTCGGGCCTGCGATTTATGAGGATGCAACCCAAGACCAAAAAGTCGGGTTACAGAGAATTGATGTTTAAAAGGATAGTCGTTGAATGTGTGCTTGAGTTGAACATCCTCGAAACAAATGTCGTAAGGGTTTTGATTTGATGAATTCAGCTTAAAAGGAACCCTTCGACACAATCTTCCATTTCCTCCAAAATTAACTTCCCAAATCAAAACTTCCCAGCTCCTATCCTCCTCATTCAGCATATCAAATTCCAGGACCTCTTGTATATTCATCACCCCGTCTGAAATCTCAAAGTCTAAATGATGTGGCAGAATCAAAATTGACTTAGGTCTAATTATCTCAGAATTAGAATCATCAATAAGCTCAACAGGGTGTAACTGATAATCAGGGCATTGAATTGATTCCTCCAGAAAATGTGATTCTGGATCTGTAATGTGTGCCCTAATAAGATCAGTTTCCTCAGTTATTGGGCTATCAAATGATCTATCAGATTCCTTAGGCCCAATTGTCTCACAGAAATCGTGTTCAGAAAACTCGCGTGAGACTTCATGAAACGTCGGTTTTGTATTTGTTATAACGTTGTAGTAAAGCCGGTTATTACCAACATTTCAAATATAAATTTTTTTACTCGGAAAATGAAAGAGTTCCCGAGGTCGAACTCAGGGAGCAAGTCGTATTCTAGAGATATACATGTTCCTTTTACAAAATAAAGAGAGAGAGGGAAAGAATTTGTTGTGATGTTCTTCTTTCTCTTTCTTCAGATCTCCTTCTTCTTCCTTGGTTTCTGATACGGTGATAATCTTCTTCTGCAATGGTGATGCTCTTCTTCTTCTTCCTGCTGTTCCTGTGTTGGTGATGTTTTTCTTTCTTCAGAGCTCCTTGTTCTTCTTCTTCTTTGGTTTTCTGCCTTGACCTCTCTTCTTCTTCTTCTGCAATCGTGGTGATGCTCTTCTTCTTCTTCCTGCTGTTCCTGTGTTGGTGATGTTTTTCTTTCTTCAGAGCTCCTTGTTCTTCTTCTTCTTTGGTTTTCTGCCTTGACCTCTCTTCTTCTTCTTCTGCAATCGTGGTGATGCTCTTCTTCTTCTTCTGCAATCGTGGTGACCTCTCTTTTTTATGGCTGCAGAGCTTCTGCCTTCAGCTACTAAGTCTTCCTTCTTCTTCTTCTGCTTCGGCCGTTGCTCTTCCTTCTTCTTCAGCCTGCCTTCTGTGTTGCTCTGGCTGCTGACTTTCCGTCGTCTGACCCGGTGCTTCGACGACTTAACTGAGCAGTTGCTACAGTGCAGCTGCTTCTTCTTCGCCTGCACTTCTTCTTTTGCCTGCACACTTCAGAGTTTTTTTTTTTTTTGTCAAGAGGCAAAACCTACTCTACCCCCTTCCCCCGCGTTTCTCTTTCTCTCTGAAATCACTCTTCGGAAGCTCTCCCAGAGCGCTACCGGGTAATCGGGTTCGGGTCAGGCCCGGGTCCAGGCCCACCGGCGTGCGTGGTGGGCGAGGAGTGCAGGTCAGTCTAATCGGGTCGGGCCAGGTCCGCGGAGCGTGGTCACGGACGAGGCCGGGTCGGGTGAGAGGGACCTCACCCCGTGGTCAGGAGGCAGACAGCATAAGGCACTTTTTGCCTTTATGCGTCCGCGCGCCTCCGAGAGGTTCCGAGGTGGGACTAAATGTCCCACCCCAATTGAGCGCCCGTCGCGGAGGGAGCAGTGGGCGATTGTGTCTTCACGCGCGGCCCTCGCCCCGTCTGCGAGCCTGGGACGTTTCGCGGAGACTCCCTGCGCAACCTGGGAGTCGAACCTGGGTGAAGGCGTGCCTGCACCTGCAGGTGAAGGAGCTCTGCCTGCTCAGTAATGGCGACGGCGGGCGAGTCACCTGGTCACAGAAGAACGGCCTCTCGGCCAAATCAGACAGGCGGGGGACCTTCGCCGTGGCACGGCGAAGGTGGTCAAGGGGTCTGCAGGGGGCGTGATGGAGCCAACAGGTCGTCCTAGGTCAAACTGTGAGCGAAGAAGTGGGTGTGTTCGGTGGATCTGCAGAGGGTGTTTGGTGGGAAGTGGAGGGGCGGAAGAGGATCAGGGTGAGGAAGCGGATGTTCTGCGGTGGTCGGCGAGCCGTGTGGGTCGCTGAGGTGATGGGCGTGGCTCGCCGGAGGGTGGTCGGAGGCGGAGAGGGTGAGGGTGAACAGGAGCGATCGAGGGTTTAATTGACTAAATTGAAAGCGGGGAAAGAAAGAGGAGAAGAAGGGGAGTAGGTCTAACTTACTTGCAGGGACGAAGGGGGAGGAACAGGGCGACAGTCGTGTCGACTGTCGCCGGAGAAGACGATGCTCAGGGAGAGGGGCGGCGGCGAGCAGAGGGCTGGAGAGGCGCCAGCTGGGTGCGGCGTGGCGCGGGAAGAACAGGGGAGGAAGTCTCTGCTGCTGGTATTGCGGCAGAGCGAAGAGGTGGAGGGGGAGGAAGCCGCCGGAGCTGGTGAGCGTCTGCCGGAGGAAGAAGAGAAGAAAGCTGGGGGTTTTCTCCGTCAGATCCAGGCTGCCCTGGTCGGTGGAGCAGCGGGGGGTATTTATAGGGATGAAACAGGGAGGAAGGCGGAGGGAGACGACGTGTCTCCCTCGCCGGAGAATGGTCGGAACACGAACCCATACCGTCCGTGCGTTCGCACGGCCGGTATGGGGGGCTACAATGACCATGGGGGTGCTCCTGCGACGGCTGACGACGCAGGGCACCCCCGGTTTACTTGCCAGGTCCCCTACCTCACCCTGCACGGCGCCATGCTCCGCGCAAGGTCGCCGGAGCATGGTGCTGGCAGGGTTTTGCAGGAGGGACCTGATTGCAAAGAACGAAGGAGAGTTAGGGGCTAAAATGCGAGGGTTCAAAAGTTGAGGGCCAAAGAGTAAATATATGAGGACCAAAGTGTAAAGTCGGTCAAGGAGGTTTCTTCTTAGGCTCAAGTTTTTATACATGACTAATTAGGACCTAAGGAATCTGATGGTGAATTTCATTTTCATATTAAACCTTGTTTGACCGGTCAATTTGCGTAAAGACCCAAATTAAGTTATTAATTGGGCATGGTTCTCAATGTAGGTCAAAATGGGTTCTAAAGGCCAAATTGAAGGTTCTAAACCCTAGAGATTATTTTTCTATGAATTTTAGAGGGTTTATTCTATTTTTACTTTGCCCCGAACCTTGTGAATTGAAGTGGGTCGTTTTAGGGTTACAGATTATCATTTGGTTCCTTGGAAGTGCTGTAGCCCTTGCTAGATCATCTCATCCCACTTTTATTCTTATTAAGCTGTTTTGACCTGTGTTTGGGCCCAGAATTACCCTGTATGCAGATTATACTGGTAAAATTGCACTTTTACCCCTTATGACTGGTTTTCTTCTCAAACTCAGAATTCTCTGAGTTAAGCCTTTCCTTGAGATATGTAGGAGCTTTTATCCTTTGTATTGGGTCAAAATGAGCTAGTTATGGCTCATGATGAGGTTCTCATCATACCCCCATGCCTAGCTTTTGCTAGTCCCTTAGCAAAAACTTAAGGTTTCAACCCTTGTTCTAGACCATGAAGTTTTTAATGGTTTGAGATAAGTGCCTTTTTTATTTGAGCATAGATTAGGTTAGAATGCTGACCATAGGCCTAAAAGGTACTCTAGTACCAATCAAGATCCAAATCTGTCTAGCCTTAGCCTCAGTCTTTTAGCAAAGGTTTTTAAGGCCCGCAAGAACTAACCTAAGGTTTATTGGACTTCGTGGTTAAAGCACCCGTGCTTGAAATGATTTTAGCCCTGGCCCAGTTCGCAGTGCGTTTTGTAAGAGAGAGATAGAAAGTTTTTTCTGTTTGGAGAGTTTTCTCTCTCTTTTTCTTTTTAGTTCTAGCCTAGGATTGGCTTTTCAACACGGTCTGTATCAGATTCCTTGCTCCCATCATCAATCCTCAAGGGTTCTTGGCGATCGATGCTTCGAGATAGCACCGCCCATGGCAACCCCCGGAACCCTGGCTATTGAGATTTCGAGATAATCCCATCCATGGTATTCCGTGGCCGAATCCAGACCCTGGCCATTGACACTTCGAGATAATGCCATCCATGGAATCTGAACCAGCAGAGTGCTTACATGCCCCCCGTAGGATATGTAAATATCCTAAGAGACAAGCACCGAGGAGATGATATTTTGTTACGCATCTTCGAGGGGATTTCCCGCCTCTCCGCGCTGGGAACTCGTCCAAATCAACTTGTGTTGATCGGCCATTCCTATTCTAGGTGTTCTTTTCAGATTTTTGCGACGCTTCTGCGTGATTCTGATTTTTATGCTTACTGAACCAGGCTGTGTGTGAGATTAGGGTGCTTAGGTTACTGAGTCCCGTAAACCAAAAATTAGTTAACGAGGCCGAATACTTCCTAAGCCTTAGACCTAATACTTCAGCTTTTCATTTTCCTCAACCTCTTGAGGAGTGTCCAGATCTTAATGAGTACTAAGAGTCTATTCAAGAATGCCTAAGGTTTGCATTCTTACTAATCTTATTGTGCACTTTTCAGTTATTTTCTTGAATGAGGTCTAGAACTTAGGTTAATTCCTTAGTTTCTTACTAATGACTATCACTTTTTTTCTCATAATTTTGTGCTCCTTTTTCATTTTGTTTCTTTTCTCCTTCACAAAATTTTCCTTCTCCTCTTCTCCTCTTATTCTTTTTCGAAGAATTTTTTTTTTTTTTTTTTTTTTTTTTTGGTATATGTGAATTTTTTGTTTGAAACCTTTTCTTACATGTTTTTGCACTTTCCTACCCCCCCATGCCTAAGATTTGCAATGTCCTTATTGTAACCTAGGGGGTCTTAGTTCATTCCTTAAGACAGAAATTTGGATGAGTGAATGGGTCGGGTTGAATTTTTGCGGACGATTTCAAATCCCAGATGCAAACATCTGAGTTGGGGTCGGCTGTCTACAAGGGTGAACTTCGAGTGCTGAAAGGTGTCAGAACAAGTTTCAGGTTTTCAAAGAGAATGACGGGCTGCCTCCCGTTAAGCGCTGAGTTTTACGCCATCGGCTGGGCGCAATAAGCTCAAGGGGAAAGGAGGATATAAGATGCCTCAGCCAAATCAGTAGAAGTTACATCAATGAACGGCTTGAGTCTTTGACCATTCACGATGAAAGGTTCAGAATCGTGGCTGAGTGGACTGATTTCGATTGCTCCATTTCCAAAAACCTGTCGGACCAAATATGGTCCGACCCACTTAGATCTCAGTTTTCCTGGGAAGAGTTTGAGTCGGGCATCAAAGAGTAGGACCTTTTGACCAGGATGAAAGATCTTTCTTGAGATGTGTTTGTCGTGGAAGGCTTTAACCCGCTCCTTGTAGATTTGCGAGTTCTCGTACGCGTCTATGCGCAATTCATCGATCTCGCTGATTTGGAGTTTTCTGTGGGTCCCAGCCTTAGAAAGATCCAGATTACAGTTCCGTACTGCCCAATAGGCTTTATGCTCCAGTTCGACGGGAAGGTGGCATGCCTTTCCGTACACCAATCTAAAGGGAGACATGCCCAATTGGGTCTTGTGGGCGGTCCTATAGGCCCACAATGCTTCCGGAAGTCGGGACGACCAGTCCTTCCTGTCAGGTCGAACAGTGACCTGCAGGATTTTCTTGATCTCCCGATTCGACAGCTCAGCTAGACCATTAGTTTGGGGGTGGTAAGGAGTAGAGATTCGGTGAGACACCCCTTATTTGGTCATCAGTGACCTAAACTGAGCATTTGTGAAATGGGTCCCCCCATCAGAGATTATTGCACGAGGAATCCCGAACCTTGAGAAAATGTGTTGATGAATGAATTTGAGAACGATTTTGTGATCACAGGTTCGGGTCGGTATGGCTTCGATCCATTTGGACACGTAGTCCACAGCCAACAGAATGTATTCGAAACCATCCGAAACAGGAAAGGGGCCCATAAAATCAATCCCCCAAACATCAAAGATTTCGCATACTAGAATCGGTTGCATAGGCATCATGTCGCGATGGCTCATGTTGCCCAAAGTCTGGCAACGACTGCATGCCTTGCAATGACTGTATGCGTCTTTGAACAGTGTGGGCCAGTAAAAGCCGCACTGGAGGACTTTTGATGCGGTTTTATGCCCGGCAAAATGGCCACCGCATGCCTGGTCATGGCAGAAAGAGAGGATATTGTTGACTTCCCCTTCCGGGACACATCTCCGGATGATCTGATCGGCACCTATGCGGAAGAGGTACGGGTCTTCCCAAATGTAATACTTGGCATCGGAGCGTAATTTGTCTTTCTTGGCCTTCGGCCAATCGGACGGGGTCTGATGAGATGCCAAGTAATTTACAATATTAGCAAACCATGGAAGGCTAGTACCAATAGTCAGCAGGTGCTCATCGGGAAAATGCTCAGTGATGGGTCCGGAAGGGTCTATCATTTCAGAAGGAAGACGGGACAAGTGATCAGCTACCACGTTTTGTTTTCCCGCTTTATCGCGAATCTCGAGGTCAAATTCTTGCAACAGCAAGATCCATCGGATCAATCGAGGTTTCGCGTCCTTCTTTGCAAGGAGATGCCTCACAGCCGTGTGATCTGAGTATATGATGACATGGGAACCCAGAAGGTACGATCTGAACTTCTCTAGGGCAAATACTACAGCTAGCAGCTCTTTCTCAGTAACTGTATAGTTACGCTGAGCCTCATCGAGTGTTTTGCTGGCGTAGTAAATGACCACAGGTTTCTTGTCATTCTTCTGCCCCAAAACCGCTCCTACAGCGAAGTCGGATGCATCACACATGATCTCAAAGGGTTGAGACCAATCAGGGGACTGTAGGATCGGGGCTTGGGTGACTCGGTCACGCAGGATTTCAAATGCTTGAGTGCATTCCTTGGAGATTTTGAAGGGAACATCCTTGGAGAGAAGAGTGGTCAGGGGGCGTGCGATTTTTGAAAAATCAGGGATAAATCGTCGATAAAAACCGACATGCCCTAAAAAGGATCGGATGTCCCTGATCGAGCTAGGCATAGGAAGGTGAGAAATCAGATTAACCTTAGCTCGATCCACTTGGATACCTTTCTCCGAAATTGTGTGTCCCAGGACAATTCCCTCAGGCACCATGAAATGGCTCTTCTCCCAAGAAAGAACCAAATTCACGTCGATGCACCGCCTGAGTATCTGGACCAAGTGTTGGAGGCAATCGTCGAATGATGCTCCGAAAACTGAAAAGTCATCCATGAAGACTTCCAGATAATCACCTACCATATCTGAGAATATGGCAAGCATGCATCGCTGAAAAGTAGCGGGTGCATTGCAAAGACCGAAAGGCATCCTTCGGAAAGCGTATGTTCCGAAGGGGCAGGTGAATGTGGTCTTTTCTTGGTCCTCAAGATGGATTGCCACCTGGTTATAACCGGAGTACCCGTCAAGAAAGCAGAAGAACCTATTTCCCGCTAGTTTTTCGAGAATTTGATTAATGAAGGGTAGTGGGAAATGATCCTTCTTCGTGGAGGAATTGAGTCGACGGTAATCTATACAGACTCTCCACGAGTTGGCTAATCGGGTAGGAATGATTTCTCCGGTCTCAGTCGTTATAGTGGTGAGTCCTGCCTTCTTAGGCACGACCTGAATTGGGCTCACCCAACGACTATCGGAGATCGGGTAGATGATCCCGGCATCTAACCACTTGATGATCTCCTTTTTCACGACCTCCTGCAGATTGGGGTTTAAGCGTCTCTGCATTTCACGAGAAAGTCGTGTGCCCTCTTCTGAATAGATATGATGAGTACAATAAGAGGGACTTATTCCAGTCAAATCATCGAGGGTCCATCCGATGGCTCTGCGATGTTGCTGGAGGACAACAATCAGACGGGATTCCTGTTCAGGACTGAGGTTGGAATTGATGATCACAGGAAGGGTCTGATTAGAACCCAAAAAGATGTATTTCAAATGAGCAGGAAGGGGTTTCAGTTCGAGGATGGGGTTTTCAGCAGCAGCGGGTGGTTCAGTATAGATGTGAGGTTCAAGGGTGGGAGTTACTGGGTTGTTCACATCTGGATTGGACTCCTCTGTTTGCAGGTCAAGATCCTTCTGTGGTTGATGAGGCATACTCAAGTCATTCTGGAGGTGTGATTCATCAACCAAAGTCTTGATGTCACAAATTTGCTCGATGACGCCGCAATTAATTCCTTGTTGGGCCTTAAATATATCAATTTTCAGTGTTTGATCTCCAAACTTAAGCTCTATTTGGCCCTCCTCACAGCTGATGTTGGCTCTAGCAGTAGCCAAGAAAGGTCTCCCTAGAATGATTGGTGTATCCCTAGGGTTCTCAGGTGCATCCATGTCTAAGACTATAAAGTCCACTGGAAAATAGAAATCCCGCACTCTCACGATAACATCCTCGAGAATCCCTTTTGGTGACTTTATAGATCGATCTGCTAATTGTAATGTCACCTCGGTTGGTTTCAGCTCAGATTCTTCCAGATGGTCAAGTAAGGATGTGGGTATCAGATTTATAGATGCACCTAAGTCTAACAATGCTCTATCAAATTGGGTACCACCTATCTTACAGGAGATCAGGGGAGTTCCAGGATCTTTTGCCTTGGGTGGGAGTCTACTAAGGATTACAGAGCTGGCTTGCTCTGACAGAACAATTGGGCTCCCTCCCTTGGTTCGCGGCTTACGCTGGGGTGTACATATATTCTTTAGAAATCGTGCGTAAGCTGGTACGTGGCGGATTGCATCCATTAAGGGGATGTTTATGTGGACCTGCTCAAAGAGCTTGACCAGGTCCTCCTCAGGGGCCACGGGTTTGGTGGTCTTCTTTCCCTTGGTCAGGGCCTCGGGAAACGGGATCTTGGTTGGTTCCTCTAGGATAGGTCCAGGTTGTGGGTCTGGAACAATGGTACCTTGGATAACTATCCTAGGGTCATGATTATCAGGCTGGGAGTGGTTTGGATAATGCGGGTCCTGAGTTGTCTTACCACTACGTGTTATTACAGAATTTAATCCGGCCTGATTTTGGTTTGGGTTTGGTAGGAGGGGTGGCTGCTGCTGAAATCCCGCACGCGAAGTTGAGGCATCCATCTCGTCTGGAGATGGAGCAGTGGGGGCCTGATAAATCCATTGAGCGTGGCCTAAATTTGGATTCATAACGCGCTTCTGGGTTGGCACGTTATTTGGGTTAGGAAGGGGTTGGGAAGGGAGTGTGCCTGGCTAGCGAGAATTTGCCAACTGGGCCAGTTGAGTTTTAACTTCAGTAAGCTCGTCCTTGTGCTGTTTTTGAATGGCCGCATTCGATTTTTGAATGTCAGCCAGAGTCTGAAGGATTAAGGACATTTGATCTTGATTTGGCCCTGATGGATAAGTAGGGTTGGGCCGAGGCTGAGGCGGCTGGTAGTGATGAGAGGGCTGTGGGCGGGACTGAAAAGGTGGTCTTTGGGTTTGGGGATTTCCCGCCCACTGAAAATTGGGATGGTTTCGCCATCCAGGGTTGTAAGTGTTGGAGAATGGGTCGTTCTGGATGGCGTTGAGGTCCTCGCAGGTCTGAGGAACCTCCTGAGAATCAGGGAAAGGAGGAATGGAGTTCCCCCGGCTGGTGAAGAAAGGATCGGATGATCTTCCAGTCCAAGAATCAGATGGGGATGGATATGGATCCATCCCAGGGGAGGATCGGTGGAGGATGTTTTGCACAGTCTCCTGTGTGGAAGGAGGTTGTGCAAAGGAGTTACGCGCAGAGGTGGCTCGCTGCAAGTGCTGAGTCAGCTCATCCACCTTCTTTTCAATAATTGAGACCTTGTCCAATCGACTGGCCATTAACTCCAGGTCGACTGATGCGGACAGGTCCTGCGTCTCATGTGCTCCCTTAAGATTCGTCGCTGCGCGGGTATTCGTCCTGTCGAATAATCCCATGGAGTCATTGTTGATGGAGTTCTCGCACATGTTTTCGAGAATCTCCCATACGGTGTCTTCATGTTGACCCATGATGTTTCCTCCGCAGGTTGCATTGACGAAAAGGCAGATGTCCTCACGGAGTCCCTGGTAAAAAGATTGGACTTGTTCCCATTTAGGAACTCCGTGATGGGGGCACTTCCTCATGAGATCCTGAAAACGATCCCATGCCTCATGGAGAGGTTCTCCTGATTGTTGAGTGAAGTGTGTAATCTGATGGCGCAAGGCGTTGGTCCGACCAACGGGAAAGAACTTTTTCAAAAACTCGGATTGAAGTTCTTCCCAAGTGTTGATCGGCCGGGTCTGAGTTTGATACCAATGGGCGGCCTTGTCCATAAGAGAAAAGGAGAACATCTTCATGAGAAGAATATCCCGATTTTGCGCATCTGATCCAAAAGTGTGGGCCAGATGCTTTAGCTGTTTGATGTGCTGGAAGGGATCTTCAGAATTAAGCCCATGGAATTTAGGTATAGCGTGAATCATGTTGGGCTTTAGTTCGGAATCAGGTCCTCCAATCGGGATTCTAACTCGAGGCTCAATGGCCACCGCAGCAGGATTGTAGTGGTCCCGCATCATAGGACGCTGTGGTGGGTGCACGAAGTTTTGGAAGAGGTCATTGAGTCGCTGGAGCTGGTGTTCCAGATTATTTTCTTCCTCAACTGGCTGAGCCATGATGGGGGAAGAAGAAGAACTTGGTTCTGAATCAGAAGAGAGAATAATGTGAGGGTGTTGCTGCACAAATACGGGCGTCGAGGCTTGGCCTTGACGAGAGCGAATTTCTAATGGAGGTCTTAAGGGTGGTCTTAGAGACCTCCTTCCGTACATGCACAGTTGGGAGAGGTAAGTTTAGAAGGTGCTGGACCCAATCAAGACACCCAAAAATGTGTTGGGTGACTATAGAGGTGCGGGGCAGATGGACCCCTTGATCAGAAAGATCGTCCACCTGAGAATTACCTGGGCAGCCAGAGAGGGAGAGTCCCGCGAAGACCCCTACACGGTAGAGCGTCCCCACGGGTTACAGGGTTTCCCCCACCCGACCTCTCTTGTCACTGCGGTTCCAGGTAGACCAGAATGGGGATCTTGACCTCTTAAGTCTACCAATTTTAAGATCAGGGTGCTTAAGGTTTCACTTGAACTTTAGTCTTTTTAAGTGTAAAGAGTGACCTAATTTAAGGTTGGTTAACCCAAAGGGGTCAACTTTACCTCTTGTTTTCTTTGAGAGCTTTTTGGGTCCTGTCTTTTAGGGTTCAAGTGTTTAGAGAGAGCCAATTGTTTAGGATTTTTCTTGTTAATTATTTTCAATCAATGGCTTGGGCACACCTCTTTTGGATTTCCTCGATTCTTGATTAAGGGGTGTGTCTCTACTGAAATCCTAATGTTTGACCTTATGTTGGCTCTACTTGGTCCATTTAACTCTTTGTTGGGCAATTAGGGCTCAAGCAAGAATGTGTTAGCCCTTAAATACCCTTAATAGTGTGCAGGAGTGATGAGTTGAAAACATGCAACTTTTTATGGTTACTAAGTATGGAAGACAGGTTAGCCCTATATTGCTTGTTCTTTTCTTTTCTTCCTCTTTAGAGTGTAGGGGTTAATAGTGAGAGAAAAGATTTACCTGTCTTCGGAGTGGTTGTGTGGTTGCTTGTCTTCTTGAGTTCCTGTAGCTGCACAAAAGAGAGGAGATTATCAGAACTTAAAAGAAACAGGAATGTTTACCTCTAGAATAGCCGTTGCTCCCCGGCAACGGCGCCAAAATGAAACGTCGGTTTTGTATTTGTTATAACGTTGTAGTAAAGCCGGTTATTACCAACATTTCAAATATAAATTTTTTTACTCGGAAAATGAAAGAGTTCCCGAGGTCGAACTCAGGGAGCAAGTCGTATTCTAGAGATATACATGTTCCTTTTACAAAATAAAGAGAGAGAGGGAAAGAATTTGTTGTGATGTTCTTCTTTCTATTTCTTCAGATCTCCTTCTTCTTCCTTGGTTTCTGATACGGTGATAATCTTCTTCTGCAATGGTGATGCTCTTCTTCTTCTTCCTGCTGTTCCTGTGTTGGTGATGTTTTTCTTTCTTCAGAGCTCCTTGTTCTTCTTCTTCTTTGGTTTTCTGCCTTGACCTCTCTTCTTCTTCTTCTGCAATCGTGGTGATGCTCTTCTTCTTCTTCCTGCTGTTCCTGTGTTGGTGATGTTTTTCTTTCTTCAGAGCTCCTTGTTCTTCTTCTTCTTTGGTTTTCTGCCTTGACCTCTCTTCTTCTTCTTCTGCAATCGTGGTGATGCTCTTCTTCTTCTTCTGCAATCGTGGTGACCTCTCTTTTTTATGGCTGCAGAGCTTCTGCCTTCAGCTACTAAGTCTTCCTTCTTCTTCTTCTGCTTCGGCCGTTGTTCTTCCTTCTTCTTCAGCCTGCCTTCTGTGTTGCTCTGGCTGCTGACTTTCCGTCGTCTGACCCGGTGCTTCGACGACTTAACTGAGCAGTTGCTACAGTGCAGCTGCTTCTTCTTCGCCTGCACTTCTTCTTTTGCCTGCACACTTCAGAGTTTTTTTTTTTTTTTGTCAAGAGGCAAAACCTACTCTACCCCCTTCCCCCGCGTTTCTCTTTCTCTCTGAAATCACTCTTCGGAAGCTCTCCCAGAGCGCTACCGGGTAATCGGGTTCGGGTCAGGCCCGGGTCCAGGCCCACCGGCGTGCGTGGTGGGCGAGGAGTGCAGGTCAGTCTAATCGGGTTGGGCCAGGTCCGCGGAGCGTGGTCACGGACGAGGCCGGGTCGGGTGAGAGGGACCTCACCCCGTGGTCAGGAGGCAGACAGCATAAGGCACTTTTTGCCTTTATGCGTCCGCGCGCCTCCGAGAGGTTCCGAGGTGGGACTAAATGTCCCACCCCAATTGAGCGCCCGTCGCGGAGGGAGCAGTGGGCGATTGTGTCTTCACGCGCGGCCCTCGCCCCGTCTGCGAGCCTGGGACGTTTCGCGGAGACTCCCTGCGCAACCTGGGAGTCGAACCTGGGTGAAGGCGTGCCTGCACCTGCAGGTGAAGGAGCTCTGCCTGCTCAGTAATGGCGACGGCGGGCGAGTCACCTGGTCACAGAAGAACGGCCTCTCGGCCAAATCAGACAGGCGGGGGACCTTCGCCGTGGCACGGCGAAGGTGGTCAGGGGGTCTGCAGGGGGCGTGATGGAGCCAACAGGTCGTCCTAGGTCAAACTGTGAGCGAAGAAGTGGGTGTGTTCGGTGGATCTGCAGAGGGTGTTTGGTGGGAAGTGGAGGGGCGGAAGAGGATCAGGGTGAGGAAGCGGATGTTCTGCGGTGGTCGGCGAGCCGTGTGGGTCGCTGAGGTGATGGGCGCGGCTCGCCGGAGGGTGGTCGGAGGCGGAGAGGGTGAGGGTGAACAGGAGCGATCGAGGGTTTAATTGACTAAATTGAAAGCGGGGAAAGAAAGAGGAGAAGAAGGGGAGTAGGTCTAACTTACTTGCAGGGACGAAGGGGGAGGAACAGGGCGACAGTCGTGTCGACTGTCGCCGGAGAAGACGATGCTCAGGGAGAGGGGCGGCGGCGAGCAGAGGGCTGGAGAGGCGCCAGCTGGGTGCGGCGTGGCGCGGGAAGAACAGGGGAGGAAGTCTCTGCTGCTGGTATTGCGGCAGAGCGAAGAGGTGGAGGGGGAGGAAGCCGCCGGAGCTGGTGAGCGTCTGCCAGAGGAAGAAGAGAAGAAAGCTGGGGGTTTTCTCCGTCAGATCCAGGCTGCCCTGGTTGGTGGAGCAGCGGGGGGTATTTATAGGGATGAAACAGGGAGGAAGGCGGAGGGAGACGACGTGTCTCCCTCGCCGGAGAATGGTCGGAACACGAACCCATACCGTCCGTGCGTTCGCACGGCCGGTATGGGGGGCTACAATGACCATGGGGGTGCTCCTGCGACGGCTGACGACGCAGGGCACCCCCGGTTTACTTGCCAGGTCCCCTACCTCACCCTGCGCGGCGCCATGCTCCGCGCAAGGTCGCCGGAGCATGGTGCTGGCAGGGTTTTGCAGGAGGGACCTGATTGCAAAGAACGAAGGAGAGTTAGGGGCTAAAATGCGAGGGTTCAAAAGTTGAGGGCCAAAGAGTAAATATATGAGGACCAAAGTGTAAAGTCGGTCAAGGAGGTTTCTTCTTAGGCTCAAGTTTTTATACATGACTAATTAGGACCTAAGGAATCTGATGGTGAATTTCATTTTCATATTAAACCTTGTTTGACCGGTCAATTTGCGTAAAGACCCAAATTAAGTTATTAATTGGGCATGGTTCTCAATGTAGGTCAAAATGGGTTCTAAAGGCCAAATTGAAGGTTCTAAACCCTAGAGATTATTTTTCTATGAATTTTAGAGGGTTTATTCTATTTTTACTTTGCCCCGAACCTTGTGAATTGAAGTGGGTCGTTTTAGGGTTACAGATTATCATTTGGTTCCTTGGAAGTGCTGTAGCCCTTGCTAGATCATCTCATCCCACTTTTATTCTTATTAAGCTGTTTTGACCTGTGTTTGGGCCCAGAATTACCCTGTATGCAGATTATACTGGTAAAATTGCACTTTTACCCCTTATGACTGGTTTTCTTCTCAAACTCAGAATTCTCTGAGTTAAGCCTTTCCTTGAGATATGTAGGAGCTTTTATCCTTTGTATTGGGTCAAAATGAGCTAGTTATGGCTCATGATGAGGTTCTCATCACTTCACAACTTGAATCTTCACCATCAGGATCCGTATCAATGTATGTCCCAAAATCAATTATCACTTTGTGTTCCCCAGAGACATACGTTTCCTTGTAACCCAGCTCAGGGATCTCAGGTGAAGAAATCAGATCATCCTTAATTGATTGCTTTAATTCAATCTGGTCAGCCTCGTAACACGTGTCCCCCCAACAGGTGCCTAAGCGGGTTCTGTCATTGGCTTTCCTAAAGAGGGTTCATCCTGGGAATTATTCCAAGATTGAATCAAAGCAACCACGAATCTCATCCTCAATTTCGCTAATTTCCCAAGTAGAAACTCACCCGGGTTCTTATCCTTAACATCCTGGAGCCAATCCAACAAAGACTTGTTTAAATCATCAATCATTTCAATCAGGGGCTCCAATCTCTCAATGCAAGGTATTGGCTGAACTTCTAAAGATTGAATGATATTCCTCAAGTTAGCCAAAACCTTATCTTGAACCTGGTTAACCTGAACCAAATGAGTTGGTTCAGGGTTGGGCGGGTTTGGGCTCAATGCAGGGGAACTAACGAATTGAGATTCGTTATACCCTTCCTGATAATAGGTCATTTCAGATTGTTGAAAAGATGGTGATGACCTAAAGGCAGTGAAATCAGAGTATGGGTAAGGATCGGTGTATCCTTCTTGATTGTAGATCGTATTAGGCTGTTCATGAAAGGAAGACGATCTATAATCGATGTAGCTCTGAGAAGGATAGAAATCAGAATCAAAGTGTTCAGGGTTAGACCCTAAACACGGGGGTCCAGAATTGTATCCCCAATCTGAATTATCCCAACTGACTGATGGTTGATTACAATACAAGTTGGGATAATCGTCATGTTGAGGATAATTCACAACAGGAGGGAAAGAGTGGGAATGCGTGAAATATGTGGAAGGATTCATGAGACACGGGAGGAAGAAAGGTACCCTGCAATACAAACAATCAAACATGTCCTTAAATGGGTTAGCCTACAGACCTACAGACTCCCAAAATGTGTCTTAAGATAAAGGAACGATTTGATCTACTTCTGTCTGTTCAATCCAACCAGTTAGAAGGAGGGACTGGGGAGAAGGTTCTTCCTTCGGCTTGCGTCTCCGGTTCCTAGTGTACCCCCCAGTCGCGATCGTTTGACTCTCCTCCCCTAGCTAGACATCAGATTGAACAGTAGAAACAGACTAATCGAAAATAATCTCGGTCTGGGTTCTGAAGAGCGAGTCCAATCCTTAAGGCCAACGTCTACTCTGTTTTATTTAGGGCTAGGTTTGGATGTGCTTTGGAATGTGATGGACCCTTTAAATGGGTTGTTCCCTTAATGATTGATTGATTTGTGTGTGCGTGCACAACCAGTGGTTTTCAAGTAAGATTATTTTTGATGTGGTGAATTTTAAGGTTCAAATCTTGCTTAGTTGCTTTTAGGATTCAACTTTAGGTGTTTTCAAACAAGTTTCATTGGCACACTAGGTTTTGCAAGCACAGGTGATGATGTTTTCCTTTAAAGATTAAAAAGAATGTGGAGTGCCTGGTAAATCCCTAAGAGTTGAACCTAAATGGCAGCTACTTGATGAGTTGATTTTATTTGAGGTGGTGCAGCCCAAACAACTCAAACAACTGGCCACAAATGCACCACTAAGTTAGGCACACAAAGATGGTTAACTTAGAATGATTTCTACTCTTTTATGTGTTGCTTTATGTGTACCAGTTCCACAGATCAGAACCCGGCTGAGTAGAAACAAATCAATTCGGTTAAGTGCCTTTGAATGTGGGTGTACATTGTGTTTGTTAAAAATTGCCCCACAAAATTAACTTTTTGTTTTTTTTTTTATATATATATAAATGAAGGTGGAATGAATGTGAGTGAGAATCCAAACAACCAAACTATTCCTAGGATTTATGCAAACACCTAGGTTAATTGGAATTTGGATTTAATGTGGCGAATGAAATCTATGGAGGGGGAAAGAATGGGGGATAACTTACAAAATCTTCCACAGCACCTTACTCCAATCTACCGCTTTTGCTCGTCTCAAAAGAGTACCTGCAATTACAATAAGAAAGGAGAAAAGTGAGGCAAATGATTTCCAAGTTACAAAACGCGAAGAGAAATCAAAGAGCATCACCTCCCCAGCAACGGCGCCAAAATGTTGAACATTTACGAATCGCTACGCTAACGTGTTCGATTTTGGAAAACCTATCGTTGTAGCTCGAAAGCGAAGAATTCATGTTCAACAAATAAAATTTATACCGAAATGAAAATTCCGGGTCGAACACAGGGAGGCGGACGTTTGATTTAAAAACTATGCATTTCTTTTTATTTGTCACAGAATAATTCAATTTAAAACTATCTAATTATTTACAATAAATAGAAGAGAGAGAGAGTAAGAGAGAAAGAGAATATTACACAGAGAAATCAAAATGAGATGTAGAATAAACAAGGAATTTTTCATTAAGGAGATTGTTTATTTCACTCTTACAACTACAAAGCATAAAATAATTACTCTAGAAAGCGATAAATTTATTCTAGAAAGCATTAAAAGAATGGAGGGAGAAATGTCCTCCTCGACGATTGTTTGGAGGACGAATAAAACTCACTAGAAAGCAGTAAATCTATACTAGAAAGCAGTAAAAAGAATAGGGAGAGAGAAATCCTCCTCGACGGTTGCTTGGAGGATGAGCCGGACGGGACGACGCCTGGACGAAGGAGAACGAAGCAGGACGAACGAGGACGAAGCAGAAGAACGGGAATGAAGCAGCACGCCGTCGTCGTCGCGGGATCCACTTCCGAAGGGGAACGAAAATTGGACTTTATCTCGCGAGAAGCATCCCGGGTGTGTGACAAGCTTCTCTTGAGCTTTGGAGGGGTAGAGAGGAGAAGGAAGGGATGAGAATTTCGTATGGAGGGGGTCTTCTTTTATAGTTGCAAGGAGTGGGGGCAAAATGGATATTACAACTTCAAAATAATAAATCAGGGGTCTTTAGTGACGGATAAATCCGTCACTAAAGCCCCCAACGTGGGCGTAGCTTCCACGCCCATGCCCACCGCTTCAGCTACCCGCGCGCTCAATGCCATCGCACGCACTTTGATTCTCAGCCGTCCGATCGCGAGATCGGACAGCTTAAGACGCATCTCCGCCCGCTGCGCTGCGCCCGCCTGGCGCGTGCGATCGCGCGTGACGCCGCGCGTTCAATCGCGCGTGAACGCTATTGGGCGCGCATAGCCGTCCGATCGCGATCCAACGCCCGCCCGCGCCTCCAGCCCTCTGCTGCGGCTCGAACCCGCACCCGCCGGTCGCGTAAGCGCGCTTGACCGCTGCGCTATGGGGCGCGGATGGTCGAGCGGAAGCTTTTAAGCGCGGTCGACCACAGCCGTTGGATCAAGATCCAACGGCGGAGAGCGAGCGTGTGCGGGGCCTTCGTAGAATGCGTGCGGCCGTTTGGGCGGCCGAGATGGCACCACGTGGCGCCATCTTGGCCGTCCATCTTCTGGAAGTTGTAGATGGTGCCACGGATGTCGAATTGACTTGATTTTTGTGTCGTTGGGCTACGATCGTTGATCCAAATTCATCCATGTGATCAGATTTGTCATCTAAAGTGCAAATCTTCACCATCCTGGCCCTTGATCTTCTAGGGTTCCCTGGTCACTATCTGATGCTACGGATGCCTGATTAGGGCGATCTTGGAGTTGTTGAACTCCAATTGTCGCCCTGATCACATCCATACGATTGGATCTTCGATCCGAGGCCCCGATAAAATGTTTGCCCTGTCCAAGCACATAAAAGGAGACAATTAACCTCAATTTTATTCAAACTACTCTAAATGCAAGATGATGCATGTTATGCAATATTTATATCATAAAATGCAATCCTATGCTTAAGAACATGCAAAAATAGACATTTTAAGTAGTGTAAATGTGTTTACATCACTTGGATCCCAAAAGATAAGACTGAAACTTTTCCAAAGCAAATACTGCAGTAAGAAGTTCCTTTTTAGTGATCGTGTAGTTTTGCTAAGGATTTGTAAGGGTCTTGCTGGCATAATGTAGCACATGAGGTTTGCCATCAACCCTTTGACCTAAGATTGCTCTTACTGCAAAATTAGAAGCATCGCACATTAGCTCAAATGGGAGGGTCCATTCTGGCGCTTGGAGAATCAGTGCAGTAATAAGGGCTTTCTTTAAGACTTGGAAAGCCTCACCATATCTATCATCAAAATTGAAGGAGACATCCTTCGCTAATAGGTCGCAGAGTGGCTTAGAGATTTTACTGAAATCTCTAATGAAGTGCCTATAAAATCCAGCATGGCCAAGGAAAGATCTAACCTGAAGAACATTGGCGGGCAATGGAAGCTTAGAGATGGAATCAATTTTTGCGGTGTCCACCTCTAATCATCTCTCGGAAACTATATGCCCTAACACAATGCCCTGCTGAACCATAAAGCGGCTTTTCTCCCAGCTAAGCACCAGCTTTGCCTCTTTGCAACGAGTTAAGACTTTATCAAGGTGCGAAAGGCATAGGTCAAACGACGAGTCATAAATGGAGAAGTCATCCATGAAAATTTCAACAAACTCGTAGATCATATCAGAAAAGATAGCCATCATACAATGTTGGAAAGTGGCAGGGGCATTACATAACCTAAATGGAATTCGGCGGAACACAAATGTGCCATACAAACTCGTGAAGGTGGTACGCTCCTGATCATCACGAAAAATGGCTATCTGATTATACCCAGAGTACTCATCAAGAAAACAGAAGTACTTGTTCCCTGCTAGTCGTTCCAAAATTTGATCGATAAACGGTAAGGGGAAATGGTCTTTCTGGGTAGCTGTGTTCAAACAGTGGTAATCAATGCAGACCCTCCAACCAGTTGAGGGTCTAGTGGTCACCAGCTCTCCTTGGTCATTCTCTTCTATAGTGATTCCTGCCTTTTTGGGTACTACATGATTAGGACTGACCCATTTATTATCTGAAATGGGATAGATAATCCCAGCATCCAGCCATTTCAGAATCTCCTTTTTAAAAACCTCCTACATATTGGGGTTGAGCCTTCTCTGCATGTCTCGGAAAGGTTTCACGAACTCGTCCATGTATATATGATGCATGCAAAGGGAGGGATCAACACTCTTAATATCAGCAATTGACCAGGCAATTGCTTCCTTGTGCCTTTGTAAACACTCAAGCAAAGCTCCCTCCTACAATTTAGATAATGCAGACGAGATAATAACGAGGAGCGTGTCATTAAGGCCAAGGAAAACATATTTTAATGTGCTCGGGAGGGGTTTCAAATCCAACTCAGGAGCCTTTTGGATTGAGGGTTTAAGTTGAGATGTCCCCACCTCAGGTAGCGGATCTACCTTCACGTTCTAGGGTGGGGACAGAGACTCTGTGTGTATCCCAAGCAACTCTTCTAATTCGGGTATTTCTCTTTTAGTTTCTTTAATAATCAGAGGATGGTCATTAGATATGACCTTTTGAAGGGAATCTCTACATATGAGTGCTGGAGTAGTCTCTTCAATCATTTCATCAACGACCTCAATCTGAGAATAATCTTCAAATTCGGATTGCTTGTAAGTATCAAAAACATTCAACCGGGTCTTCTTGTTCCCAAAGCCCATTTTAAGTGCCCCTGATCTGCAATTGATAGAGGGGTTGGCTGTGGCCAAGAAGGGGCGTCCTAGAATAGTGGATGGATTTGTGGGCTTGTTAGATGGGTCAGTATCTAGCACCAGAATGTCAACAGGGAAGAAGTCCTCCACTCTCACAAGGACATCTTCCAGCAATCCCCGTGATGACCTGTCTGCGACCTGGAGGATGACTGGACTAGGCTTTAACTTGCCTCCTCCCAAAAGGTCGTAGACAGAGCTTGGTAAAATGTTCACCCCCACACCCAGATCGAGCAGAGCCTTGTTAATGTGTTGGTTACCTATAACCACTGAAATATATGGGGCCCCTGGGTCTTTCATTTTGGGGGGTGTTCCATGTTGGAGAACCGAGCTAACATGGTCAGGCACGATGACCTTGGTTTAGACCTATTTCCTAGATCAGCGCTTTTGGGTGCATAGGTCCTTCAAAAACTTGGGATAGGACGGGATCTGTTTGATAGCTTCCAACAGAGGCAAGTTGATCTGGACTTACTTACAAGTGTCCATAATCTCCTCCGTCCTATCCTTGTCTCCAGGCGAACCAACAAGAGATTCCCCAGGAGCAGATAGGCACTCTGGATAGGGCACTCTCAGCTTCTGGGTAGAGGGGTCGTCATGGCGGGAGAGGGGTGGTGGAAGGACGACATCCTCATTGTGGGTGATTTCAAGCAAGGGAGAGCAATGTGGCTCTCCCTCGGTGGAGATGGAAGTTGGGTTGGGTGTAGAAGGGGAATTCTGAGACGTAACCGTAGGAGTGTTATCAAGCTTGTCAATCTTCTTTCCACTCCTCAGCACGGTCACAGCTTGGGCGTGCTCCCTGAATACGACCCCCTTGCCCTTAGGGTTCTCCTCAGAAGAGCTAGGCAGCTTCCTCGGATTACGTTGCCTAATTGCCATAGTAAGATGACCAATTTGGGATTGCATATCAGTAATCATCTTTTTCTGAGATTGGATGACCATATTCGATGCTCTTGCATCGCTTTCATCATGGCTTTAAGTTCATCCATCTCAGAGGGCTTATTCTAAGGAGGGTTTTCATAAAATGGTTGGTATATGGGTTGGGGAGGTAAGGGTTTTGTATTCCCTAAGTTCGAAGCATCACCTTGCTTCCAAGAGAAGTTTAGATGGTTCCGCCACCCCGGATTATAGGTATTGGAATAAGGGTTATTGCGAGGAGGTAGGCGGAAACTTTGGGCTGCGTTCAAGTCAGCCTAAATCAACTCAGGGAATTGATTTGCCTGGTGGCACTCTACAGTAGCGTGCATTGTGCTTTAGAAAATGGAGCATTCACTTGAAGCCTGAAAGATAGAGGCTGCTTGCAGGTTCATGCCGAGGTTTGCTAAAAGTCGATCAAAGTTTTTATTCAATAATTGAATCTGATAAGACAAATCCTGAGAAGCCCTGGCTTCATGGGCCTCTATCTTCCTCTGCAAGGTTGATTGTTTTCTTTCTTGATAGGCAGAGGACAAATGTATAGAGTTCTCGCTTAAAGTTTCAAATAATGCCTAGGCTTCATCCTCAGTTCTGGTCATGAAGGTTCCTACACAGGCTGCATCGATAGTTTGCCTATTCCTTTTAGATAATCCGTTATAGAACCTTTCGACCAACTTCCATCTTGGCACCTGATGATGGGGGCATAACCTAAGAAGGTCATTAAAGTGCTCCCAAGTCTCATGAAATTGCTCCCCTTCCTGTTGAATAAAACCCATAATCTCTCTTCTATAATGGTTGGTCTTACTCATAGGAAAATACTTTTTCAAAAATTCTCCCTTAAGGGTGGCCCAATCATTTACCCTTGCATCGAGGGTATGATACCAATGCTTGGCCTTATCCTTTAAGGAGAATGGAAATAGAGTCCTCATCAGAGCTTCATCAGTAAAGCCCTGGAGCTTCACCGTGGAATAGACCTCGGTGAATTCCTCCAAATGCCGATAGGGGTCCTCCCTAGTAGTACCATAAAAGGAGGGCAACAAAGATATGGTACTACTCTTGATCTCATATGGATTATCCCCTGCCAGTCATCTTAGTGCTTGTGCAGGTTGGTTGTTTGGAATAAAATGGTCCCTCAGGGTCCTTTGTCGATTTGCTCCTTGATCAGCCATGCCTTCTCTTTTCTCTCCTAGGTGAGCTCTCTTAAGAATTTTTTTGAGCTCAAGATCAAACACTAGACTACCCTCTAGAGAGCGTCTACCAAGCATACAATATCAATCACAATTCAAGTTCTTGTTGATTAAGTGAAACCTCCACTCCAAAGATAGGTCAAAAGGTCAAGGCTTATCCCTCCGTTCCCACGTAAGTGGTATAAAAGGGGTGATGACTTGAGATCTTAACATTCTTTGTTGCGGAGGTAGAATTGGTTGATATAGATGGCCAAACAAGTTATTCACTGCAATTACGTAACCTAATTCAACCTTCGAGTGCCCTAGGACCTATACCTTGCTTAGTGATACTCCCAGGTGATCAAGTGAGAAGTTACTCCAAGGACGAACAAAGGGATGCAAGTAGGGCGAACCCTTCCTTTGAGGCGATGCGTATGCGGTGCCCCTTAACTACCCTTTTGTTCCTTTAAGGGGTGTCCCCCTTTGTAAAATATCAAAATACTTGGTCAAAAGATAGCACCACTTCCACAAAGCACAATAGGAGGGTCTGCACCGATAAAGAGATCGGTGCCTATAGCCTTAAGGGATCGAGCCTTAATGCGGTGCCTAATGTGCGTGCTTAGTGTCAGAAGTGTGCATCACACCGCAAATCTTTTTTTATTTTTGAAAACGCAGACAAGTCCCTTTGAATTTGATCAAGTGTGATTTGATTTTAAAGTTGAATCTGATTATCAGTTCCACTTTCAATTAGGTGTTGAGCGAGAATCTACGCTAACGTGTTTGGTTTTTGGAAAAACCCGTCGTTGTAGTTCGAAAGCGAAGGATTCGTGTTCAACAAATAAAATTTATACCGAAATAAGAATTCCGGGTCGAACACAGGGAGGCGAACGTTTGATTTAAAAACTCCGCATTTCTTTTTATTTTGTCACAAAGAAATTCAATTTAAACTATCTAAGTATCTACAACAAATAAAAGAGAGAGAGGGAGTAAGAGAGAGCGAAGGAATACTATACATGGAAATCAAAATGAGATGTAGAATAGACAAGGAATTTATCATAAAAGAGTTCTTTCATTACAACTAGAAAACATAAAACAATTACTCTAGAAAGCATTAAAAGAATGGAGGGAGAAATGTCCTCCTCGACGATCGCTCGGAGGACGAATAGACTACTCTAGAAAGCAGTAAATCTATACTAGAAAGCAGTAAAAAGAATAGGGAGAGAGAAATCCTCCTCGACGGTCGCTTGGAGGACGAGCCGGACGGGACGACGCCTGGACGAAGGAGAACGAAGTGGGACGAAGGAGGACGAAGCAGAAGAACGGGAACGAAGCAGCACGCCGTCGTCGTCGCGGGATCCACTTCCGAAGGGGGACGAAAATTTGGACTTTATCTCGCGAGAAGCATCCCGGGTGTGGGACAAGCTTCTCTTGAGCTTTGGAGAGGTAGAGAGGAGAAGGAAGGGATGAAAATTTCGTATGGAGGGGGTCTCCTTTTATAGTTGCAAGGAGTGGGGGCAAAATGGACATTACATCTTCAAAATAATAAATAAGGGGTCTTTAGTGACGGATAAAACCGTCGCTAAAGCCCCGCCGTCGCCGTCGCCGTCGCGCCACGCGCGCCCGCTCGGCTACCTGCGTGCGTAACGCAGACGCACGTCCGCGTCGTCTCAGCCGTCCGATCGCGATCGCGCGCCCACCAGGGCGTCCAATTGCGCGTCGGCGCTATCGGGCGTGCGCGGCCGTTGGATCTTCATCCGACGCTCGTGCGCGCCTGCTCGCCCGCGCCTTCGACCCCCTCTCCGCGGCTCGAACCCGCGACCTCCGCTTCGCCAGCAGCTGCGTCGCCGCTGCGCTACGCGGGCGAAATGGTCGCGCGGACGTTTTTAAACGCGCGCGACCGCAGCCGTTGGATCGAGATCCAACGGCGGAGAGGAGACGTTGCGCGGACTTCACAGGACTCCTGCGGCCGATTGGGCGGCTGGGATGGCGCCACGTGGCGCCATCTTGGCCGTCCATCTTCTGGAAGTTGTAGATGGTGCCACGGATGTCGGATTGACTCGATTTTTGTGTCGTTCGACTGCGATCGTCGATCCGAATTCATCCGTGTGGTCGGATTTTCCATCTGAAGTGCGGATTTACACCATCCTGGCCCTTGATCTTCTAGGGTTCCCCGGTCTCTATCTGATGCTACGGATGCCTGATTAGGGCGATCTTGGAGTCGTTGAACTCCAATCGTCGCCCTGATCATATCCATACGGTTGGATCTTTGATCCGAGGCCCCGATAAAATATTTGCCCTGTCCAAGCACATAAAAGGAGACAATTAACCTCCATTTTATTCAAACTACTCTAAATGCAAGATGATGCATGTAATGCAATATTTATATCATGAAATGCAATCTTATGCTTAAGAACATGCATAAATAGACATTTTAAGTAGTGTAAATGTGTTTACATCATACCCCCATGCCTATCTTTTGCTAGTCCCTAGCAAAAACTATATGCTATTTATAAAAGAATTATGTTAGATTATTTGGACCTGAGTTATTTTCAATCATTAAGAAATTGTCTACTTAAGAACTGAACTTTCAAAGACACAACAGTGCCCGGGTATCAGCCAAAATGCAGACCGCCTCAAGCCTCGCCTTATTCAAAGAAAAATTTCTTTTTCTGTTTTTACTTTTTTTTTTTTTTTAGATTTTCAAATTTTAGGGTTTAAGAGTGGCTTTCTACGGCCATTCAACTCACCCAAGATTTGATGAGAACCCTAAGTTTTAAGCATCTTATTGTGATGTGATAGACTCGTTGACCGGCAATTAAAACGGACTTCGGATTTCTACGCCTCTAGGTGACCTCAAAAAGAATTCTGCCTAAAGGTGTATCTTTACAACCGGTAGCTTTCTCCCTACTTTTATTTTTTAACGGGGTCAACACAAGGGCGAATCCAGTGTATATCTTCCCGGTTTATTCTACTTCTCCGCTTCTTCCTAAGTGTTTTGGGAATTTTTAGTGCATTTTCTGAGCTGGGTTCTGGACAACCGGTCGATGAGCTGTTACCACCGACAACTTGCCAGCCATACTCGTGCGGCGAAGTGTGGCTTATTTCTTTTTGTTCTTTTCTCCTTTTTGATTTTTTTTTTTTTTTTTTTTTTTATTAAGTAGGTGGCTTCCCTGGTCTAAGATTTACCTAAAGGCAGCAAAAAGAGAAAGGTCCAATGACTGGGCTCTGGACAACCTACCTATGGGCTGTTACCCACGATAACTTGCCAGCCATATCACCCTAGAAGGTTCATTAGCTACCCAATTTCCGTTAAAATCGCCAAACAACGAGTCAGTGCAAAGAAAGTGTGTAGATGCTTAAGACTCAAAATTCCCTCACATCAGAGGGCGGGTTGATAAGTCGTGTACTTATCACCCAAACTTATTTACTCCAATTATAATAAAATTCAGGTTGGCGAGAACTCGAAAACAAATCCACATTTTAGTGGATACATAGGCTGATTAAGTCCAAAGACCTGAAGGGTCTTTGTGTTCAAACCATAATATAGTATTTCTTAAGATCGAAAATTTTCTTAAACCCAAATTCTCTTTCCTAATTTCGATTTTTTTTTTTTTTTTTTTAATAATAAAATAAATCTACGGAGCTGACGAATGAATTCAAAGATAAATATCCACCCCCCCATGCCTATCTAATGCAATGTCCTCATTGTATTGAAAAGACATAAAACAGAGTGGAAAAGCGTAGAAAGCACCTGAATTGCATGGATATCGGGTCCGCTCCGAGATGAAAATGAAAAAGAACTGTATATGTGCTGAGTTTAGTGCCTTCAGCTAGGCACACTATACAAAGAAAAGAAATGAAGAATTCACATGTGCAGGTCAGAATTAGAATAAACAGAAGAATCCTCTGACCTGTCAGCAGAGGTCCACAGATGTGGACCAGATTGTGGTGCAGACCCACACACCATAATCGAGAATATCTTAGGTTCTGGATAAAAATTACCCAAAACCTAAAATCAAAATGCAAGCGGGGTCGGGCCTGCGATTCGTGAGGATGCAACCCAAGGCCAAAATGTCGGGTTACAGAGAATTGAAGCTCAAAAGGATAATCGTTAAATGTGTGCTTGAGTTTGACATCCTCGAAACAAATGTCGTAAGGGTTCTGATTTGATGGTTTCAGTTTAAAAGGAACCCTTCGACTCAATCTTCCATTTCCTCCAAAATTGACTTCCCAAATCAGAATTTCCCAGCTCCTATCCTCCTCATTCGGCATATCAAATTCCATGACCTCTTGTATATTCATCACCCCGTCTGAAATCTCCAAGTCTAGATGATGTGGCAAAATCAAAATTGACTTGGGTCTAATTATCTCAGAATTAAAATCATCAATAAGCTCAACAGGGTGTAACTGATAATCAGGGCATTGAATTAATTCCTCCAGAAAATGCGATTCTGGATCTGTATCGTGTGCCCTAATAAGATCAGTTTCCTCAGTTATTGGGCTATCAAATGATCTATCAGATTCCTCAGGCCCAATCGTCTCACAAAAATCGTGATTTGAAAACTCGTGTGAGACTTCGCAACTTGAATCTTCACCATCAGGATCCGTATCAATGTATGTCCCAAAATCATTTGTCACTTTGCGTTCCAAGGAGACATACGTTTCCTCGTAACCCGGCTCAGGGATTTCAGGTGAAGAAATCAAATCATCCTTAATTGGTTGTTTTAATTCAATCTGGTCAGCTTCGTAACACGTGTCCCCCCCAACAGGTGCCTGAGCAGGTTCTATCATTGGCTTTCCTGAAGAGAGTTCATCCTGGGAATTATTCCAAGATTGAATCAAAGCAACCACGAATCTCATCCTCAATTTCGCTAATTTCCCAAGTAGAAACTCACCCGGGTTCTTATCCTTAACATCCTGGAGCCAATCCAACAAAGACTTGTTTAAATCATCAATCATTTCAATCAGGGGCTCCAATCTCTCAATGCAAGGTATTGGCTGAACTTCTAAAGATTGAATGATATTCCTCAAGTTAGCCAGAACCTTATCTTGAACCTGATTAACCTGAACCAAATGAGTTGGTTCAGGGTTGGGCGGGTTTGACATCAATGTAGAGGAATTAACGAATTGAGATTCGTTATACCCATCCTGATAATAGATCATTTCAGATTGTTCATAAGATGGAGATGACCTAAAGGCAGTGAAATCAGAGGATGGGTAAGGATCAGTGTATCCTTCTTGATTGTAGATCGCATTAGGTTGTTCATGAAAGGAGGACGATCTATAATCGATGCAACTCTGAGAAGGATAGAATTGAGAATCAAAGTGTTCAGGGTTAGACCCTAAACACGGGGGTCCGGAATTGTATCCCCAATCCGAATTATCCCAACTAACTGATAGTCTATTACAATACGAATTGGGATAATCGTCATGTTGAGGATAATTTACAACAGGAGGGAAAGAGCGGGAATGCGTGAAATATGTGGAAGGATTCATGAGATACGGGAGTAAGAAAGGTGCCCTGCAATACAAACAATCAAACCTGTCCTTAAATGGGTTAGCCTACAGACCTACAGACTCTCAAAACCCGTCTTGAGATAAAGGAACGATTTGATCTACTTCTGTCTGTTCAATCCAACCAGTTAGGAGGGACTGGGGAGAAGGTTCTTCCTTCGGCTTGCGCCTCCGGTTCCTAGTGTACCCCCCAGCCGCGATCGTTTGACTCTGCTCCCCTAGCTAGACATCAGATTGAACAGTAGAAACAGACTAATCGAAAATAATCTCGTTCTGAGTTCTGAAGAGCGAGTCCAATCCTTAAGGCCAACGTCTACTCTGTTTTATTTAGGGCTAGGTTTGAATGTGCTTTGGAATGTGATGGGCCCTTTAAATGGGTTGTGCCCTTAATGATTGATTGCTTTGTGTGTGCGTGCACAACCAGTGGTTTTCAAGCAAGATTATTTTTGATGTGGTGAATTTTAAGGTTCAAATCTTGCTTAGTAGCTTTTAGGATTCAACTTTAGGTGTTTTCAATCAAGTTTCATTGGCACACCAGGTTTTGCAAGCACAGGTGAAGATATTTTCCTTTAAAGTTTAAAAAGAATGTGGAGTGCCTGGTAGATCCCTAAGAGTTGAACCTAATTGGCAGCTACTTGATGAGTTGATTTTATTTGAAGTGGTGCGGCCCAATCAACTCAAACAATTGGCCTCAAATGCACCACTAAGTTGGGCACATAAAGATGGTTAATTTAGAATGATTTCTACTCTTTTATGTGTTGCTTTATGTGTACTGGTCCCACAGATCAGAACCCAGTTGAGTAGAAACAAATCAATTTGGTTAGGTGCCTTTAAATGTGGGTGTACATTGTGTATTTGTTGAAAATTACCCCACAAAATTTATCTTTTTACTTTTTTTTTTTTTTATAAATAAAGGTGGAATGAATGTGAGTGAGAATCCAAACAACCAAACTATTCCTAGGATTTATGCAAACACCTAGGTTAATTGGAATTTGGATTCAATGTGGCGAATGAAATCTATGGAGGGGGAAAGAATGGGTGATAACTTACAAAACCTTTCACAGCACTTTACTCCAATCTACTGCTTTTACTTGCCTCAAAAGAATACCTGCAATTACAATAAGAAAGGAGAAAAGTGAGGTAAATGATTCGTAAGTTACAAAACGTGAAGAGAAATCAAAGATCGTTGCCTCCCCGGCAACGGCGCCAAAATGTTGGGCGAGAATCTACGCTAACGTGTTTGGTTTTTGGAAAAACCCGTCGTTGTAGTTCGAAAGCGAAGGATTCGTGTTCAACAAATAAAATTTATACCGAAATAAGAATTCCGGGTCGAACACAGGGAGGCGAACGTTTGATTTAAAAACTCCGCGTTTCTTTTTATTTTGTCACAAAGAAATTCAATTTAAACTATCTAAGTATCTACAACAAATAAAAGAGAGAGAGGGAGTAAGAGAGAGCGAAGGAATACTATACATGGAAATCAAAATGAGATGTAGAATAGACAAGGAATTTATCATAAAAGAGTTCTTTCATTACAACTAGAAAACATAAAACAATTACTCTAGAAAGCATTAAAAGAATGGAGGGAGAATTGTCCTCCTCGACGATCGCTCGGAGGACGAATAGACTACTCTAGAAAGCAGTAAATCTATACTAGAAAGCAGTAAAAAGAATAGGGAGAGAGAAATCCTCCTCGACGGTCGCTTGGAGGACGAGCCGGACGGGACGACGCCTGGACGAAGGAGAACGAAGTGGGACGAAGGAGGACGAAGCAGAAGAACGGGAACGAAGCAGCACGCCGTCGTCGTCGCGGGATCCACTTCCGAAGGGGGACGAAAATTTGGACTTTATCTCGCGAGAAGCATCCCGGGTGTGGGACAAGCTTCTCTTGAGCTTTGGAGAGGTAGAGAGGAGAAGGAAGGGATGAAAATTTCGTATGGAGGGGGTCTCCTTTTATAGTTGCAAGGAGTGGGGGCAAAATGGACATTACATCTTCAAAATAATAAATAAGGGGTCTTTAGTGACGGATAAAACCGTCGCTAAAGCCCCGCCGTCGCCGTCGCCGTCGCGCCACGCGCGCCCGCTCGGCTACCTGCGCGCGTAACGCAGACGCACGTCCGCGTCGTCTCAGCCGTCCGATCGCGAGATCGGACGGCTTAGATCGCGCCCGCGCCCGCTGCGTAGCGCGCCGCCCGCGTGCGATCGCGCGCCCACCAGGGCGTCCAATTGCGCGTCGGCGCTATCGGGCGCGCGCGGCCATTGGATCTTCATCCGACGCTCGTGCGCGCCCGCTCGCCCGCGCCTTCGACCCCCTCTCCGCGGCTCGAACCCGCGACCTCCGCTTCGCCCGCAGCTGCGTCGCCGCTGCGCTACGCGGGCGAAATGGTCGCGCGGACGTTTTTAAACGCACGCGACCGCAGCCGTTGGATCGAGATCCAACGGCGGAGAGGAGACGTTGCGCGGACTTCACAGGACTCCTGCGGCCGATTGGGCGGCTGGGATGGCGCCACGTGGCGCCATCTTGGCCGTCCATCTTCTGGAAGTTGTAGATGGTGCCACGGATGTCGGATTGACTCGATTTTTGTGTCGTTCGACTGCGATCGTCGATCCGAATTCATCCGTGTGGTCGGATTTTCCATCTGAAGTGCGGATTTGCACCATCCTGGCCCTTGATCTTCTAGGGTTCCCCGGTCTCTATCTGATGCTACGGATGCCTGATTAGGGCGATCTTGGAGTCGTTGAACTCCAATCGTCGCCCTGATCATATCCATACGGTTGGATCTTTGATCCGAGGCCCCGATAAAATATTTGCCCTGTCCAAGCACATAAAAGGAGACAATTAACCTCCATTTTATTCAAACTACTCTAAATGCAAGATGATGCATGTAATGCAATATTTATATCATGAAATGCAATCTTATGCTTAAGAACATGCATAAATAGACATTTTAAGTAGTGTAAATGTGTTTACATCATTAGGCGACCACTTAATTAGTAAATTCAATCAACTTGGTGGTCTTTGAATTTTAATTCGAATGCAAATGCGTGAACACGAGCTGGATGCAAAAGTTGGAAAAGTGTACCTGTCTCCAGCAATCTTCGTGCCAATATGCTCGCAATGCAACAATGAGATCTAATGTGCTGCTCAATCACCCCTAAATGCACGCACCTAAGGGCATGCAACTCCTAAACAGGAAGCTCGATATTTTCTTTTGTTTGTTTTAAAGGCAAACAAGCAGAAAAATGAATCACACATGCAGAAAAATGTAAACCCTAGTAGCTAAAGAATGTGGGGACAGACCCCCAAAAATTTAGCCCCAATTACTACAAGGGCGAGATGACAGAAATAAAATTTGTGCCAAAAGAGAATCTCCTATGAAAGCGGGATCCAAGTCTCTTGCGTCTTCTCCTCATGTGGGCGTCGCTCAAGGTTGATGTTGCAGCTCTGCTGCGCTAGTTGCTCCGTCAGATTCCTTGCACAAAAAGATAATGAATGATCAGATAATTGCACAACTCAGAATACTCAGAAATAATAAAGTGAATCTATTGCGTCTGTTGCCTCCATGGCAACGGCGCCATTTGATATGAGAGTATTTTGCTTGATTAAGAAAATAATAGAATGATATGTTGTTGTTATTTATGTGGTGGAAATCTCTCAATCAAAGATTAAAATATATATCAATTTAAACCACGAAAAAGGGATGTCGTATCCACAGGGAGGAATAGATCCAATAAATTCACGAGTAGAGAGTTATAATGTTCAGAGACACCTTCGCGAAATCAATTCGATGAATATGGTACTCTAAATGGAACTTGCAATTTGATGAAAAGTTCAAGGCTATTTATGTAATTTTCACATCAGGAATCAATCTCCCAAAAGTATGTATATGATGCATATGTAGTGGCATATCATGTAAGTTTGAGTTGCATGCAAATCCGAATTAAATTTCAATGTTAAATGATGCACATAGCACAAGTTAAGCAAATTCATGAAATTGTAAGTGCACCCATGCACATGCAATTTTGCCTGAATAAAATAATTCAATATTCAAGTGACAATGGCAGGCAATGTAAATTTTAATTCTTCCAAAAATAAAGGAAACTTCCTCTCTTTTCTTTGTGTGCGTGGAGGTGTGGCGGCCGACCGACTGAAGCCCAGCGGCGGTGCGTGGGAGAGAGACGGTCGCGACGGCGGTGGAGGCACGGCCAGAGGTGGCCGGTGGTGGTTAGGCGGAGGAACGGTCTTCGACGGCGGTGCGTGGGAGAGAGACTGTGATCTCTCGTGGGCGGTTGCAACCTTGCGTGGAGGTGGAGGCTTCAACGATGAGGGCGTGGTGAGTGCGTAGGGACTATCGGTGTGAGTCAAGGAGGTTGGAAGAGGGTGGATGGTGTGGGAGAAGGACTTGCGTTTTGGGTTCTTTGCTACAATAGGGGAGGCGTGGGAAGAAGAAGAGGAAGAGGGAGTGGAGTGCGCAAGCGGCTGGAGTGCGGATGAAGACGTGCGCGGTTGTGCGGAGAAGTTACGCACTGAGCGGCACTGTTGAATGCGCGGGCAGCGCATGGAATGCAGGCAGGCGCGTGCTTGCTAGAGCACAGGCGGGCATGGTGGTGAGGTGAGGTTGTGCACTGCGAGGTTGTGTGCTGTGTGGCACTGCTGAACGCACGGTGAGGGGGTTCGCGGTGGCGCCCCTATGCACACTGAGAGAGCCATGGTGCGAGCGGCGTCCACGATGCAAGCTGTCCTTCACAGTTGAAAGGAAGGGGAAAAACCTCCCCTCGGGGCTGGCTGTGCCTCTTTTTAACTTTTCTGAGCTTGTTTCTTTCGCCGAGATCCTCTCCAACAGATGGGGTGGTTTGAAGAGATCGTTGTTGGCTGCTGGTGGAAGCGCGAAGAGGTGCATGCGACGTGCTGATGAGTTGCACATCCTACGGGAAGAAAAAGATAAATTGGGTTATTTATACAATTTATCCCAAATAATGTATGAAATGCATTTTACTATAATGGAATGTATAAATATGCATGCAAGCCTTTACTTATAAACTAATTTATTTATATATTCAAGTATGCTATGTATTTGCAAATATTAATTTAATAATTAGGCATTTGAGCATTTACTTAGCCCACAATTGTGGTCTCATCATTAACTTAATTTTGACATAAGGAATTTAATGGTGACCTCCATTTTGGGTTTTGATGACAATTGATTGGTCAATTTATAGTTTAACCCAAAATGTATTGAATATTCGCCTAGGTCTATATTTTAAGTCAAAATAGGTTTGTTTTGTTAAATTGAATGGTCTTAAACTTATAAGATATTTTTCAATGATTTTTAAAAGGTTTAGATTACATTTATTTTAACCATAACCCCTTTAATTTCAGTGAGGCTAAAAATAGGGTTTTTTTAAATATAAATTGATTTCCAGTTTTCAGAAAAACCCTAAATCAGTCCATGCAAATCCACTTGTGTGGACATTAAGCTCTGTTGACCTTCAATTAGGTATATTTTCACCCCTGAGATATTCTGCATTTGTATTCTTTCATTAAATCAGCAGAATTAACTCAATTTTCTTTCATTCTTCTTAATTAGGCCAAGATTGAATTATACCCTTTTAATGCTTAATTAAGTGAAATTAGCCTTGGAAATTAGTCAATTTGAGTTAGAAAAGGAGGATGATGGTGTTACCATCACGCCATCCCATCTCTCAGCTAACACGCATTCTATGAGCACAAATCGTGCTCAGTTGCCTCCCCACATGTGCCACACACGCAGAATGCACCTTCAGTCGACCATTTACCCTCTCCCCTCACCTATAAAAGGACCTACCCCCTTCCATCCTGAAACCATCTCCATCTACTCCCTCCTTACCTCCATTAGAGCTTGGAAACCTCCTTTAGCTCCTTCTCAACCTCTCCCCAAGTGCTTAGGCCTCATAATAGTGTAAAATCTCCCTCTCCTTACCTCCCTTCAACCTTCTCCTCACCACCCTCCCATGGCTGCCTAACACTTGCCTCTCACCCCTCTTCATAAGTAGAGGATCAACCTACCATCTCACCCCAATTCACCATAGAATTAGGTCCATCCTCTCACCACCATTCCCATAATCTAGATTCCTACCTTTCACCAACCTTCACTAACTGCTACCTAGACTGCACCTACCCTATTCACCCTCTTCCTACACCTCACCCTACTCTCCTACATTTCACCACCTTCTTTGAGTCATAGCAAGCAGCTATCAAACCGCTACTTCGAATTCTTCCTCTCATCTCCCTTCTCTTACTTTTATTGTATTTTATTTTTGCATCTCAATGTAGCAAACTTTTATTTGCTAGTGAATTTTCATTTTTGTCATCTTTGTTGTCCCCATGTTATTCTCTCTACCTTCGCACCTCTATTCTCTTATATATATATGTATATATAATCTATAAAATTATAAAATGAGACAAAATTACCAAAAAGAAATAATCACGAGAAAATTAAGCATGTTTTGCCTCCACGTGTTCGACCTAAACTCACCTCTAGCTAATTTGTTTGATCATGGATTTTTTGCAACTATGACAATGATTTCAAAATCTTTTCTTCACAATTTTTCCATGTGGTAGCAGCATGGTGTGGAAGGTGCTCCTCTGGGTTGAGGATTCTTATTCAGTACCAAGTAAGAAGGAATGCATGTATCTTTCGCTATGAGATAGGCTAATTTTGACTATATTTGTCTTTGTAGTTTTTTAGGCATTCTCAAAGCCAGATCCCCTTAAAAAGAGAAGGAAGAAAGAGGAGGGACCATCTACCTCGTCCGAGCCCGCAGGTGGTGATGAACACATGATTGTTTATATGAATTATGCTTAATTTATGTTAAGTCTGTAGTATTAACTGCATACACTACAAGAAAAATCACTATTGGCAACATTAATTTGCGACGGTTGCGAAATCATCACTAATAGTGGATAATTAGCGACGGTTATATATTATAATGTCACTAATTAGAGTTGGAAGCATACATTATGATTTTGTTAGAAATTTGGCAACGGATAAGAACAAACCGTCGCCAATTGAAAACCTTTAGCGACGGTTAAGGATTAACTGTCGCCAATGCACACGAATTTCATTCCCGCCCTTCTATAGATATTTTGTGCGGGGTTAGGGTTTAGGACATTTAGCGATGTTAATGATTAACCGTCGCTAATGAGTATCGCTGCACAAAATATCTACACAAGGGTGGGAATTGAAAAGGCAATTCATGCTCATTGGCGACGGTAGTTAAATAAACCGTCGCAAATCATTTTTGGCGACGGTTTATCCAATCAACTGTCGCCAATCGTTAAAGTTGTCAATTCCTTCTGGGTGACAGTAGATCCAATTATGAATATAACTCTCCGCGTGCGCCCCTTTCCCCCCTCCCTCGAAACCTTCTCCTCAAAACCTCTCACATAAGCTCTCGACTGTCGACATTCCTTCGCACTGCCGCCACCCTCGCGCCCCCACACCCTCCTTCCTACGTCGCTGCCCCCTCGCGCCCTCCTCCACGTGCTGCCGCCCCTCACCCCCCGTACCCTCCCTCCCTGCTACCCGCCCTCCCCCTCGACCCTCCTCCTCCCTTCCCCCCTCCCCTCCTCCTCCTCCCTCAACCACCCCCATCCTCCACCACACTGTCCCCTCCCTTTTTTATTTATCTTTTAATTTTTTCTAAATTTAAATTACTTGTGAAATTAAATTTATCTGTGAAATAAATTTACCTGTGAAATTACATTACCTGTAAAATAAATTTACATGTGAAATTTTATTAAATTGACCTGTGAAATAAATATTGTTAAATTTACATGTAATTGATTGTAATTATTCACTTGTTAGAAATGTTAATTTTGTTTAATTTTATCAATTGCATGTATGTGACATATGTTGATATAAATTAAATGTGTTGCAAGTGTTGTTTGATATAAGTTAAATGTGAGATGTGCCTACATTTTTAATGTTTTCATGTAATTTCTATTGTGCTAAATGTGGGGTGTGTCCACATTTATTGCTTATGTTAAATATCTTATTATCAACTCTTAGTAATGTGCACACTTGCATAAATCTAGATGCACTTGAGGTTACAGGTTTTGGGAGGGGATAATCGTGTCAAAATACTTGCCTATCAGCACTTATGACCATGTTATACGGACAATGCAGAGTGTGGGTATACCTCACTTACATGCACGAAGTTCTTTTTTTATAGCATGACATAAGAGTTGTTGTCTTTTGTTTAGAGAAGTTCTGAACAAAGGGGGGTCCTTGAAGATTTGGTCATAACGCAGGGTTACTTATTCCATGGAATCGATGTCTGGAAAAATTTCGGTAGTTTCTTTTCACTCTTCTCCGGTATACCAACTGATCTTATCTACGCTCCTAAAGCACCCCTAAATGAGAGTTATTGGGAATGTAGTTAAGGTAAGTCTTGGGAGGTATATTGGAGAAGTGCAAGGAGATGCTACCGAAATTTCTCTAGACACTAGTTACTTATAAAAAGTAATGTTGTCAAATCTTCAAGGATGGGCTATTAAAGTGAAAATCATAATTAAAATACAAACATATATATAACATGTCAATGTTTATTCATAATTAGCGGGTGAATTAAGTACATGTAAGAGTAGCTTTTTTCTTGTAAATGTTTATAGATATAATATGACATTAACCTGAGACCTTTATATCTGTTAATAATTATTTAGGTCATTATGGCCAAGTCTTCGATTAGTCTGAGAAATTCAGATTACATTTGATATAGGAATGAAGTGAGGGAGTTCTTGGATTGGGCTTTTCATGATGATAGGAAATCATTCAGACGAGGGGAACTTCTACAGTTGATTTTCTATCCTTGTCAAAGGTGCTTAAATGGAGAAGTACATGATCGTAATGCTGTGTTGGAGTATGTAATCTGTAATGGTTGGTAGCAACATTACACCAAGTGGATTGCTCATGGAGAATTCGTCGTAGAAACTTATGAAACTGATTCAATGAATGTTGATGAGGAGCCTACTGGTAATAATGAAGGTGATGGGATTGAGGAGATGTTGGTGAACTTAGAATAGCAAGTAACATTGTAGATGATAGTGACACGTTACGAAGTTGTAACAACTTTTATAATGCTATTAAGGCAACCAATGAATTGATTGCTCCTGGAGTGAGCTCTATATCAAGGTTAACATTTCTATTGAAATTATTTCGAATGAAGGTTATCAATAGAGCCACATCTAAATTAATGTCTGAGGTACTTTAATTTATCGGAGAGCTCCTATCTAAGCCTAAACATTATTCGGAGTCGTGATGAGCTCCTATTTAAGAATATGTATCCGTCATATTCAATATGGCCAGTGCTGATGGTAACTTACAACCTACCTCATTGGTATGTATGCGATCATCATTTATAATGCTGACATTGTTGATCCTAGGCCCAAAGAACCAGCAAATGCTATAGATATATACTTGCAACCATTGGTGGATGAATTGAAACTATTGTGGGATAACAGCATTCAGACATACGACGTAAGAAAGAAAGAATTCTTTATGATGCGTGATACATTGCTGTGGACTATTAATGACTTTCTAGCATATGCAAATATGTCTGGATGGAGTACAAAGGAAAATTGGCATGTTCAATTTGTATGGATGATACACATCATCTCCGATTGCTTGAAAGTAGCAAGTTGTGTTACTTGGGTCATCGCAGATTCCTTCTAATTGACCCTAGATGGCAACCAACATAGTTCAAAGACAGATTTGATGGCAAATCTTGTCGATATTCTTCTAGGAATCCAAGAAATAAGCTAAGCACAAATTCTATTATGTTGTCAGGAGTAACAATAATACAGAAATTGCATGAACTTGGAAACATAAGATTGGGACGTCTTTTTAAAAAAGACCTTACTGCATTAAAGCACATAGGCTTTAAGAAGAAAAATATTTTCTTCATGCAACTCCTATATTAGAAAGATCTGATAGTCTAGCACAACTTGAATGTGATGCACATATAGAAAAATGTCATGGACAATATGTTGGATGTCCTAAATTTAACAAATAGCCCAAAAGACACAATAAAAACAAGAAAATATATTGAGATTTTGGGATTCATCCAGAACTACATACGACAGAGAAGGATGATGGCAATGTTGAATTCTCAGATGCTATATATAGCTTAAAGCATGAACAGATTCAAAAACATATTCTCATTTTTGAAGGAGATACGGGTGCCAGATGGCTACTTATCACAGTTGTCGCGTTGTGTTAATGAATCTAAAAAAAATTAGTGAGTTAAAAAGTCATGACTCGTATGTTTATATGCAAGTGTTTTTCCCAATGGCCATACGTGGAGTTTTACCTAATCCTGTTGTTGATGTTTTTATAGATATGAGTCGATATTTCAAAGCTATCTGTTCAAAGAATTTAGATGCTGAAATGCTACGCTACTGGGACAAAGAAGTTGTCATCACATTGTGTAAAATGGAACAGATTTTTTCCCCAGCTTTTTTCAGCATAATGGTGCATTTAACATTACATTTGGCAAATGAAACAATGATCGCAGGGCTAGTTCAATATAGATGGTTGTATCCTATAGAGAGGTATTTGAAAAAATTGAAGGATGTTAAATAAAGCTATGCCGGAAGGGTCAATTGTCAAGGGATATTTAGTTGAAGAATCCATGAACTTATGTAGCATATATCTAGGTGAGATAGACCACGGATTCATTCATTTTTAGAGAAATTATGATGAGGGATACAATGAACATGACAGAGATTGTCTTTCTATTTTTGAAATTTCAAGAAGGTCTTTTATGCACATAGAATTTATTGAGATTCCAGAAGTAGATTGCACACTTGTATATATTAAAGCAAATTCCTAAAGTCGACCCTTTCTACGATGAATTTAAATAATCATTACATCCAAATGCACACGATGTACTCTTTCTTGAGTGGTTTAAGTAGCGTGTTACTAAAATGAAAGAAAATAATGACCCGTGATGGGTGGAAGATTTTGACGTAACATCCGATCATCGTTGAGTTATGGACATTACCATTCTGACATCATAAATGGCTTCAGATACAGAATCAAAATTGTTGATGATGTAAAGGCTACACAGCAAGCTGGCGTTATTGTTCCTTGCGAATTAGCCGACGGGTATGATGGTTATTATGGACAGATTGAGGAAATTCTCGAGATTAGCTTCAGATATGATTGCAGATTTGTCCTCTTCAAGTGTGAATGATTTGATGTTTTCAAGGAAGGCATCGGGTTTAAGGTTGACAAGAAGCATAAGTATATAAGTTTGAATAATAACTATCTTCAGAAAACTGAACCATTCACTTTAGCCTGTCAAGTCTCTCAAGTCTTCTACTTGACTGATAATAGTAAAAGTGGATGGATAATTCCCATTAGAACAATGCCATGTAGTTATTACGATTCTCAAAAGGAAGGGGAGCCTGAGTTAAAACCTGAAGCATATCAAGAACTTCAACAACCAAATTTAGATCCAAGTGCAACAAACATTAATATATAAGGTATAATTTAGAAACCTTTTTTTAATAATATAAATTTCCTCATAAATCATTCTTATACTGATATAATAATTTGTTTACTATTTTATAGATTGTTGACATAGTTCTGTTAATTTTTTCCTTCTATATCGCTAGTATTGTTTCAGGGTAACATTAATGATTGCTTTCAGTTATATGCATATTTTTCATATGAATTATATATTTATATGTTTTATTGTCACTAATTTTTTCTTTGTGTTGTGTAGATGGTGAAATTAAAGAAGTGGGCTTCTTGTCGGAGGAGTCCTGACACTATCCCTGATACCCAAGACCCTTGTAGCATACAACCTCCTTCCATGCAGCCACCTACCACACAACCTCCTTGTACATGGCCTCCCTACACCCAGACCTTCCCTACCCAGCTTACTCCCCCTAGGACCCCTACACTCTTACCACCGATACATATTTAGAACCCACTCCCAATTTCAATCCCCCTTGTACACACACATATATCCGTCCTGGTGCACTTGCACAGTCCCTTTTTATGGGGAAGGGGAAGAAGTCAGTCATCCCTGAGTTTGTGGCATTACCCAAGCCTGAGGATGAGGTTGGCAGTCATGACCCTGATTGTTGGAACCTAGTTCCATTCCTCTTCTGTGTTTTGGTGTTAACAAAACTGTTTTAAAATCTAATGTGTTTATGAAGTATTACAGATCAAAAGAATCTGTGGATGCAAGCAACAAGATAGCATATGAAGGAAGAAGACTAGAAGACTAGTTTTTATTGTATTCATTGTATTTTAGAATTTTTGTATGTTTCCTAACAAGTAAAACATAATCTAGGAGTTAAAATCAAAGTAGAGATAATTAGGGTTCCGAATATTGTTCATTCACTCGTTTCAAAACTCAAAAACGATTCTTTCAAAATAAAGTCTTTTAAAGTAGATTGGATATCTCTAAAAATTGACTTACACTTATAATATTTGGTACTTGTAGCAAGTACCGGTATTGGTCATAAGTACCGGTACATGCTAGGCACAGGTTTGGGCCTAAGTCCCAAACTGTGAACAACAAGTATCGATACTCATCGTGAGTACCGATACTAAGTGGTCATAGTTTGTGCACTTGGTTTTGCCTGAACCTTACAAGTACCGGTACTAATCACTAGTACCGATACATGTAGGTCACTAGACCAAAATCTATAAGTCACAATTACTGGTACTTATCATGAGTACCGGTACCTAGTGATTTAGTTGGGCTAACTATAGGCAGTCAGTACCGGCACCAAAAATTTAGTACCAGTACCAACTAACCATTGTGACCAATTTCAACAGCCATTTTGCAATTAAACCTATTTCTAATCTTCCCAAATTGCCCCTAACGGCTACTAATCATAGGGAAGGTGTTTAGTGACTTATATAAGCACTCTTTGAGTGTCTTTTGCATATAACCAAGAAGCCAAAATTCTATCCTTGCCTACACTTTCAATTCTCAATTTACTAGCTGCAAAAGAGCTTGTTTTGTTGCATTCCTCTCAAGGCCACTCTCCACTTGCAACAAGTCATCAAAGGCAATCGTGTTCCTCTCTGATAAATCATTTGTTTTACGCCTTAGTATTCTTGTTAGATTAATTTACATACTCTTATTAAGTAATATACTTGTTGGAGACTTAGGGATTAGTTGTAAGCTTTTATTTGCATTTTGCTTACACCTGTATCTTTATTTCTTTTTAATATCTTGTAATTGGGTTGAAGTAACCCGTTAATTACCTCAGGTATTAGTAAATTGATTCCCTTTGGGTTGAGGGAATCGAGTTAAAAATCCTAAGTTGGGAGACTTAAGTAGTGGAGTACCCAAGTGAGGGGAACCACTATATATCTTGTCCATTTTTGTGGTTTGCTTTGTCTTGTAATTCCTTTTATCTACCACACTATTCATCCCCCCTTATAGTGTGCTTGTGATTTACAGATCCTACACTGACCAGGATGAGGGGGACGGGAATGATGTATAAGGCTCCCATGACAATGAGGATGAGGAGGGGGACGAGGAAGAGGACGAGAAGGATGCTGAGGTTGGCTACCTTGAGGCCAACATAGACTCTGATCAGGTAGGGCCCAGTACTATTGATAAACATGCATAAATTCATCGTAAAATGCTTAGTTATGAAAGTTCTTAGGCCTAGCATTGCATATCATGATATAAATATTGCATAAACATCCATTGCATTGCATTTAGGATAGTTGTATATTATATACACTAATTCTTTCATTTTGAATGGCCAGGAGGTAGTGCGACATCTTTAAGGGTTTCGAATGAAGATCCGACCATATGGATGGATTTAGAACATCGATCGTAGTCTGTCAACGCGAGAATCGCCCTACTCTGAGCTCTATAGCACCCTCTACAAGAAGAACAAGACGGACGATCTAGATGGCGCCACGTGGTGCCATCCAGGCCGCCCTACACAAGCCATCGAGCGGCTAGCATCACCCCGCACATAGGCAAAAGCGCTCCCCCCTGAGTGCACAGTTAAGACCACCGGCAGCCGTAGTGGACATTTGAAGGCGAAGTCGCGTGAAGTGCGATTCAAACTTCGTGAAGCACGTGCTCTGCTCTCGATCGTGCGATCTCACATCCGATGGTCGTGGGTGTGTAGCCACAAAGCCAAAGTGAGACACAGTTCTGCCCTCAACACAGCAGGTGGAGTTCTTTTCCTCGTCCATGGGCATAACACAGTGGGAGGAGTTCTTTTCCTCGTCCATGGGCGCATGTTTGAAACTCAGATGCGATGCTCAATTCAACGAAGAGCGGGCACGATTTGATTGCGCCCATTGGATGCCATTCAGCGGCGGAGGCGTCACCACGTGGGACCACTCGATGGGCGTGGATGCAGCACGCGACCGTCAACGCACCTTGAGAATGTGCCATCCTACGTGCAATCAAGAGGCACGATCTCTATGCCATCTCAACCGTTCGTTTTTGAATCCAACGAACACGGCGCATCCAACCTCAGCAACAATAGGCGAGCGTGAGCGGTAAGTGCGGGATCTGCAGTGACAGAAGAGCGGGCCTTTAGTGACACTTGCAGCTGTCACTAAATGGCCTGCGCAGTGCATGCACCAGCCAAGGCATTGAAGAGGCCGGATCTTTTGGCGACAACTTGAGTGGCCTTGAGTGATGCTTGTAGCTATTGTTGAATGCCTGTGCACGGGATGCTCTTCTTCCCATCCACTATATAAAGGCATACACACCCCTTTACCAAACCATCTCTACCTACTCTACTCCCACCTACTCCTAAGCTCTAGCAAGCCTACCAATGCTCTGTTAGAGCTTACTCTCAAGCCCCCAAGGTTCCTATTAGTGTAACGAAACTCTGCCTCACCAAATATTCCTCCATCTTCCCATCCCCATTCATAGGTCACCTTGGAGCCATCCACTCATTTCCATTCAGGTAGTAGATTATCTCTGCCTCCTTACCTCCATTCCGGAGCCACGCTGAAGCTTTCCTCTACCGACATCCTCCTGCATCTCACCTCTGTCGTCCCGCTCCTCACCTCCTTCGTCCGAGCTTCCGCCAGGCACCGTCGTCTCACCGAATAGCCGCTTCGGGAGATTTCTTCTCACCCCTTTCTCTTTTATGCTTTCATAGTTTATTGTACTTGACATTCATGCAATACATCATATTTGATTCCATCTCTCTCTTGTGATTTCTTGTCATTTTATTTCAAAAACAAAAAAAATAACAACACCCTAAAACACCAAAAAGAAATAAATTGAAGCACAATTTTCATACAAAGTAAATGTCGCCTCCCTATGTTCGACTTGGGACTCCCTTGGAGTTTCGGTAAAATTTTATTTGATAAACGTTTTGTGACTACAACGATGGGTTACTCTTAACCCCGATTTCAAACACGCGAAACACGTCGATCAACTATTGGTAAGTAAATTGTTATTTTCTATATTTTAAAAGTTTTTAAATTTCATATTTACTCTTCATTCATAATACTATTGTTATTAATTTCAGAGAAGAAGAAAGGAAGAGGTCCAACGAGAAATAGGGACTTATAGGCTATACCAGAGGGCACGAGGGTGAAGGTGAAAATCACCTCTAGTGGGGAAGATCCCGACTACCCTCCATTTAGCAGCAGGCTCTCCAAGGTTGTGAAGGGCATTATCCCCCTCTCTTGTTTTGATTGGTGGATTGTCCCAAGGGAGCTCAAGAGGGAGATCATTCGTCAGTTAGAGGTAATTAATATATATTAAGGTTTATATATGTTTCTTTTAATGTGATTTGATGTATATATATGTTTAATTTATAGGCGATCTTCGATTGGGGGAACGGTCTAGAGGCCTCCAAGTATATCCTCAGCCATGTGTCGAGGCCTCATCAAGACTGGAGACTTCATATGACAAAAACATTAACAAAAATTTTTTTAAATTTCATTGATATAAATATTTTAATTATATAATTTATTTATTTTGTTATTTAGTATTCTACGAATAGGTTATATGAGGAGGCCTTGAGGAATGTACCTCCTTCCATACTACCAGAGGTATAGAAGGATTGTTGTCAGCATTGGAGGAAGCCTGAGATGGAGGAAGTTAAATAACATATTATTGATATTAATACCATCATGGGCCCTAACTAGCCACATTTATTCAAGTTTGAATGATAAAAGCTCCTACCTAATCATCTGAGGGTCATAACTCCACATCATCCTGATTTGAGAAAAAAATAGGGAATCAAGATTAAATTTGTAATTTTAACAGCACATCACAAATACAGATTAACCACAGGGTCATTCAAGTGTTAATTGAAGGTTAAATGAGAACAAAAGTCTAAAAAGTGGGTCAACACTGACAAAAATAGGGTTTCAAGCATTTCGAGGGCGAAAACAGTACCAAATCCTAATTATCAAACTCACTTAAATTGAAAAGGTTATGATCAAGATAAAATTAATATAAACATATTAAAATTTATATAAAAATATTCTTAGAGGCTTGGGATCTTTGATTTTACCATCTGAACCCATTTTGACCTAGAATAGAGTTTCAGACGGGAATTTGCCTTGATTTGGGATTCTGTGCAATTTTCCCTATTAAACATGGTCAAAACTCAAATCCAAGTTTACCATCAGATTACTTGGATCAAAATTATGCTATAACCAAAATTTGGGCCAAATCAGAGTTTATCTTGACCTAGTTTGCATTCTAGCCCTTAAAAACTCTATTTCTTGCATTTAGGTACTTATGTTTCAAGTCTGTTGCAATTTGGTCCCTAACTTCTCATCGTTCTTCTCAGAACGGTCCCTGCCACCATGATAGTCTAGAAAGGATCTTAAAAGCTATCCCATCGACATTCAATGGAGGATTTGGTTCTAGAAATCTCAATGAAAAATCCTAAAACTCGACAGGATTGATCCTCAGATCAATTCGTGTCGATCAAGATCATTCTTGAGGCCAATCATGGCTGGCTCAAGAAAATTGAGCTCTTCAGGCAGCAAGGACACCTACCAAGTGGGCACTTCAGAGATCAATTAAAGAGGGAAGCCTCATCTATAAAAGAGGCCGCATCTACCCATGCCAATGTCATCTCATTTTTGGCGTGCAAATCCCCCTTCTTCCTCCGCTGCTATTGACGACGACCTAGAGCTTCTTCAAAACTCTTCTTCAGTCGCTCCCACGTACAATAGGGAGAGGGCTTCCCCTCAACACCTCGTCGCCATGCTTCCGAACAAAGAAGACGACCTAATTACCCCTTTGTCGGCTCCATCCTCACCTCCTTCATCCTCAGCCCCAACGTACCTTCAACAAGCTTCCTCGAGCCTCTGTTCTTCCAATTAGTTTAGGGCTTTAAATCCCCTCATTCCTAATTTCAAATCCAGAGCTTCTTAGCTCCTAACTCCCTCTCCTTCTCCTTCTCCTTCTCCTTCTTCGACTCTGGCAACCACCACCACGACCACCTTAATCGTCGGACTTCCTTTGCTCCGCTCCACCCAAATTAGGATAGGCAAAAGTTCATGCACATCTCCACCACACTTTTGCCCAACATAATTTAACGCTTCATTGTCCCCATCGCCTTCCCCAACTTCGTGCGTCGGAGCTCCACTCCCTGACACCTACCAGCCACTTCACTGCACCTCACACCTAATTGCACACACCACCACCTTCGCCACACCACGGTGAAGGTTTCCAGCTATCTAATTGTGCCCTAGGTCGTACTTATCTTATAGTTAAACTTCATCATCGTCGGTCATCACCACCGTCTCCGACCACCGCCATCCAACCATCTCTGGTTTTGCTTCCACGTTGAATCAACACGGTTCACACCCGTGCAGCTGTCTGCATTCCCAATTGAGCATAGCAACAACTCTAGCAGCTTTGATTTGAGGCTCCAATCCACAGCTTCATGCAAGGAAGAAGATGCCACTTTAGTCCCACCTCGAGGACTCAGTAGCTTGCGAAGGCAAATAAAGGGTTTTGTGAAATTAGCTGTTCACCTTCGAGAGCATAGGGGTGAGGTCCCTCGCATGCCCCCACACATGCGCTCATACACGCTCGCACATGCCCTCGCCTGTGACTATGCCCGTGGGTTTGGGCCAAACCCATTTACCCGATTACTGTATACCTGGGTTTCAGAGAGAAATCTGAGGAGAGTGGGGGGTGGTTTTGCATTGGGGTGCATTCCTTGTTGCCTCAAGATGCATGCCACTACGCTCAATACTTAGGCATCTCTGAGGCTGTGTTTTGTGGTCTAAGCCTTGTGCTATGTTTCTAGTAACTTAAGGCGTCTGTAGCGCCTTACCAATGCCTGATCTTAAAGCACTGTGGAAATATTTAAGGCTTGAATCTGACATTTGGCTGACATAGATATTGGAATAAGTGGTTGAAAGCCACTGTAGCAAAATTGAGTTAAATTGAATACCTTGGGATATGTGTTTAATAGTGGAATTAAGTGGTGATTCAAATCACCATTTTTAGGTTTTTTTTTTCTTCTTTTTATCCCATTGATTTTTGAGATATAATTGCTATTATTAAATATATTTTTGATTGATATTCATTGCATATCTTATGGTGAAGTATTGTGCTCATTGTTTATAATTACGACATTGATGTATCAAAAATTCATCGCAAAAAGATTTGAGTTTTGAAAATCCGTCATCGTAATGTAATTTGAAAGAAAATCCGAATAATCAAATATTTATTTTTTACCAAAACTCAGAATGAGTCCCAGGTCGAACATAGGGAGGCATGTCAATTCGAAATCCGCAATTATATTTTTTATTATTTTTTATTTAAAGACAAGATAATCATAATGATTCTACTCTACTTGCAATATAAACACTATAATTAGAGAGAGAGGGGGAGAGAGAGAGAAAAAGAATAACTTTTATAATCAAAATAATGTTGTTACAATTACAATTTGAAAGCAGGAAATCTAATCTAGAAAGTGATAAAGAGAAGGGGGAGATAGGTTATCCTCCTCGACGACTGCTTGGAAGATGAGCTGGATGGGCAACGCCTGGACGAAAAAGAGCGAAGATGGAGGACAGAGAACGAAGCAGGCAGAACTGGTGGCGAGGCAGATGACTACAGGTGCTCCACGAATGGGATGAGAAGTGGACAAAATTTTGATTTTTACTCTAGAGGAGCATCCCAGGTTTGGGACAAGCTTCTTTAGAGCTTTGGAGAGGGAGAGAGATGAAGGAAGGGATGAGAAGAATGTGGGGGTCGTAGGGCCTTTTATAGTTGTAGATGTTGGGGGCAAAAATGTCTTTTAAGGTTTAGAATATTAAATACATCAACCTTTAGTGACGAATATAAACTTCACTAAAGGCTGAATGTGGGTGTAGCATGTTCACGCCCCTTCCTCCTCGCCTTCAGTTTCTTCAACAGTCCTCCAATGTTCAAGCAACCTCAAATCGAACGTCTTAAGATCATCCGCACCCACTCTTCATCGTGTGCTCGCACGTACGATTAGGCGTGCAATGACACGTCTGATCACGTATGCGTGAATCGTGCCATCTGGTTGCACCACGTCTCCGCATCATCGACCGCACGATCTTCATGGCATGATTGAAATTGACCGCGGCTCACCTTCTCCTTCAATTTGAGGCACACGAGGGCTCAACCCCGCGACCTCTACCTCGTGAAGAGGTGCTCGCCCAACGTGCCATACATGCATTTGAGGTGCATTTTGATCCAAGGCGCACGTGCTCATGGCTGTTGGATCAAGATCCAATGGCCTAGATCTAATGGTTGGTTGAGGTGAGGAAGCGTAGCGGCGATCCTTGGTGATTTAGGTAGCTAAGATGGTGCCACGTGGCACCATCTTGGCCATCCATCTTCTCTGACTTGTAGATGGTGCCACGAATGTCAGATTTTACCGATTTTCATGTCGTTAGGCTACAATCGTTGATCTGAACCCATCCATGCAGTTGGATTTGTCATTTAAAGCATGGATTTACACCACCTGACACCTTGATCTCAGATCTTTCTTGGATTGCATCTCATGCTACAGAAGTCCGATCGGGGCGATCTTGGAGTCGTTGAACTCCAATCGTTGCCCTGATCAAATCCATATAGTTGGATCTTCAATCCGATACCTTGATTAAATATCGCTCTATACCTGACCACCAAAAAAGAGGAAATTACTATACAATTTGTACAATTTGACCTAAATGTATGATGATGCATGTTATGCAGTATTTACAATGCATGATGCTTCTACGGCACTAAGAACATGCATAAATAGACATTTTAGGTTAGATGCATACACATCACACCCCCATGCCTATTTTTTGCTAGTCCCTAGCAAAAACTATATGCTATTTATAAAAGAATTAGGATTGGGTTTATTGGGCAAGAGTTAATTTTTCAACACTATGATCAAATTATTGAAGACCTTAACTATAGAGACACAACAACGCCCAGGTGTCTGCCAAAATGTAGATCTCCCAAGCCCTCGCCTTATTCAAAAGCAGAAGCATCTTTTTTTCTTTTTCTTTCTTTCTAATTTTTTTGGATTTTTAAGTTTAGGGCTTTGAGGCATCTTTCTTCGGCTACCCAACCCACCTAAGACTCGAAGAGAACTCTAAGTACTAAGCATCTTTATGTGTGAAATGTGATAGACTCACTGATCGGCAATTAGAATGGACTTGGGGTTTCTATGCCCTTAGGTGACCTTAAAAAAGAATTTTACCTAAAGGTGTATCTATACGACCGGTAACTTTTTCCCTACTTTTATTTTTATGGGGTAAACACAAGGGTGAACTTAGTGTATATCTCCCCTGCTTATTCTACTTCTCCGCTTCTTCCTAAGTGTTTGGAATTAAACGTGCATTTTTGTAAGCTAGGTTTTGGACAATCGACCAATGGGCTATTACCCACGAAAACTTGCCAACCATACTGGTGCGATGAGGTGTGGCTTATATCTTTCTTCTCTTCTATTTCGTTTTCTTTTCTTTCTTTTTATTTTTTTTAAAGTAGGTGGCTTCCCTGATCTAAGATTTACCTAAAGGTAGTAAGAAGAGAATGGTCGTGTGACTGGACTCTGGACAACCAACGAATGGCTGTTACCCATGATAACTTACCAGCCATACCACCCTAGAAGGTTCATTAGCTGCCTAATTTTCGTTAAAACTGTCGAAAAGTGAGTCAGTGCAAATAATGTGTAAATGCTTAAACTTAAATTCCCCTTAAATCAGAGGGCGGGTTGATAAGTCATGTACTTATCACCCTAACTTATTTAACCAAATTGAAATGAAATTTTAAATGGCGAGGACTCGAGAAACAAATCCACATTTTAGTGAACACCCACGCTGATTAAGCTCGAAGACCTGAAGGGTCTAAGTGTTCAGGTCCTACTGTATTATTTTCTAAGGTTGAAAATTTCTATAGCCCAAGTTTTCTTTTCCTAATTCAAATTTTTTTAATAAAAATGAAAAATAAGGAAAATTTATAAGAAATCCACAGAGCTGACAATATGATTCAGAAAATGAATCCACCCCCCCATGCCTAACTCATGCAATGTCCTCATTGAAAATAAAAGGCATGAGAAGAAGGGTAGAATGAAGAAAATATCACCAATATTCCATGATGCTCGGGTCAGTTCTGAGTTAGACTATACAAGTGCTGAGCTTAATGCCATCAGCTAGGCAGAGTCCAGGCAAAGAAGTCACATCAAGGTTAAAGCGACCTGGTCTAAGATGGGTTCTGGAATAACATGGTCAACATAAGGTTTCAGACATTGTCCATTGACCTTAAAAAAATTACCCTTCTTTGAGTCAGAGATCTCAACGACCCCATTTAGGAATATCCGATCAATGATGAATGGGTCGTTCCACTTTGACCTAAGCTTTCCAGGAAAGAGCTTAAGTTGAGAATCAAAGAGCCAGGCCTTCTGGTTCTGCTCAAAGCTCTTGCAGGAAATCAACTGGTGATGAAGAGCTTTGGTCCTAGCCTTATAGATCTTGGCATTCTCATATGTATCATTTCTAAGCTCCTCCAACTCAGATAGTTGGAGTTTCCTAGTCTTTCCAGCCAAACTTAAAAGTTGCATTTCTTGATTGCCCAGAATGCCCTATGTTCAATTTCAACAGGTAAATGACATGCCTTCCATACACCAGAAAAAATGGTGACATGCCGATAGGCATCTTGTACGCTGTACGGTAGGCCCAAAGAGCATCATCAAGCTTTTGAGTCCAATCTTTTTTATTAGGCCTAACCGTCTTTTGCATAATGTTCTTGATCTCCCGATTGGGTATCTCGGCTTGTCCATTCGTCTGGGGGTGGTAAGGTGTGGAGATTCTGTGATTCATCCCATATTTTGCTAGTAAATTGTGGAACTGGGCATTGGTGAAGTGAGTGCCACCATGTTGATGATGGCCCTCGAAATCCTGAACCGACTGAAGATATTCTTCTTGAGAAAACCAATGACCACCTTGTGGTCATTGGTTCGAGTAGGGATGACCTCAATCCACTTGGACATGTAGTCAACAGCTACTAGAACGTACTGGTATCCAAATGAAGGGAGGAAGGGTCCCATGAAATCGATGCCCCAAACGTCAAAAATTTCGACAGGAAGAATAGGGTTTAGAGGCATCATGTCTCTCTTGGCTATGCTCCAGAGTGCCTGGCTTCGGGAACACAACCTTGAGAATTCTTGGGCATCCATGAATAAAGACGACCAATAAAATCCAAATTGCAAAATTTTTGCAGCCGTCTTTTTCCAGAAGAAATGTCCACCACATGCAGATGCATGGCAGAACTCAAGTATGCTTTGAAACTCATTCTCCGGAACACATAGGTGAATAATCTGATCAGAGCCGATGTGGTACAGTTCAGGGTCATCCCAGAAGTAATATTTGGCCTCAGATATAAGTCTATCCCATTGTTGCTTGGTCCAATCCTGGGGGATTTAACTAACGGCCAAATAGTTAACAATGTTTGCAAACCAAGGGGCTTGGACACCTGAAACTACAAGAATAGTCTCGTCCAGAAAAGTATCAGTAATTGGAATATCCAGATGAGAAGAATCACTTAGGAGTCTCGAAAGATAATCCACTACCACATTTTGTGCCCCAGATTTGTCTTTAATTTCAAGATCGAATTTTTGAAGTAAAAGAATCCATCCAATGAGCCAGGGTTTGGCACCCTTTTTAGCCAAGAGATGTCTCAAGGCTAAGTGGTCGGTATAGATTACAACATGAGATCCTAAGAGATAAGCCCTGAATTTTTCCAACGCAAATACTACAGCTACCGCGATTCCTTTTCAGTAACAATGTAGTTTCTTTGGGCCTCGTCCAGATTTTTGCTAGCATAGAAGATGACAGAGGGCTTCCTATCAATTTTCTGATCCAAAACAGCCCCAACTGCGTAATCAGAAGCGTCGGTCATGATCTCAAATGGGGCTGTCCAGATCGGTGGTTGCAGCACCAGAGCACAAGTGACTATCGTTTTAAGAAAATCAAATTCCTTGTGGCATGATTCATTAAAATCGAACAGCGTATCTTTGGCCAAAAGGTTGCTCAAAGGTTGAGCAACCTTAGAAAAGTCCTTGATGAACCTTCTATAAAATCCCACATGACCAACAAATGATCTGATTTGTTTAACAGATATGGGAGGAGGAAGTTTGGAGATAGCATCCACCTTAGTTTTATCAACTTCAATTCCCCACTCAGAGACTACATGACCTAAGACGATGCCTTGACTCTTTTCCTAGCTAAGGACCAACCGTGTTTTGATGCATCTCTTAAGGATCAATTCAAGGTTTTCCAGGCAAGAATCAAACGAATCTCTGAAATGGAGAAATTGTCTATGAATGCTTCCATAAAATCTCCCACCATGTCTGAGAAAATGGCTAGCATACACCTTCTACGGAAAAGTCGCAAGTCCATTGCAAAGCCCAAATGGCATTCTATGGAATGCAAAGGTTCTGTAGGGATAGGTGAAAGTTGTCTTTTCCTGATCCTCAGGATGGATAGGAACTTGGTTGTATCTAGATTAATTGTCCAGGAAACAGAAATACTTTTGCCCAGCTAACCTTTCAAGGATTTGATCAATGAAAGGCAAAGGGAAATGATCCTTTTTTGTGGCTATGTTCAGCTTCCTATAATAGATACAGACTCTCCAAGAGGAAGCTGAACGAGTTCTGACAGATTCTCCTTTCTCGTTAGTCACAACGGTAATCTCAGCTTTCTTGGGAACAATTTGTACGAGACTAACCCATGGACTATCCGAGATTGGATAAATGATTCCTGCATCAAGCCACTTAATGATTTCATTCTTGACCACTTCTTGCATATTAGGGTTCAATCACCTCTGCATCTGACGAGAAGGGCAGGATCCATCTTCCATAAAAATTCTATGATTACAATAAGATTGCTCAATCCCCCTAAGGTCATGGATGGTCCAACCAATTTCCTCTTTATGTTCTTTTAGGACCTTGATTAATTTCATCTCTTGCTCATTAGTTAGTTTTGCACTTATAATCACAGGGAGCATTTTCTTAGGTCCTAAAAATTGATATTTCAGACTCAGGCAATGGTTTAAGTTCAAGCTGGGGCGGGTTTACAATGGAGGGTAAGGAGGATGCTGATGAAAATTCATCAGGACGATCTAGAGGAAGAGGTTGGGATTGAAGAAAATCAGCAACCTCTTCAGGTATGGCGAGTCTGCCATGAAGGGTTGTGGGTTAGGTTCGCTAGTGTTAGTCGAGTCCTCGAGTACATTGATTGACATACATGTCTCAACATTAAAATCAAGATCCTCGAGCTCCTGTGGAGTGTGATTGGCAAGGAGGTGATGGAAGTCATAAGAGAGTTTGAGAAGGGCAATGCAGGTTTCGATAAGATCAATAAATCTTATCTTTTCTTGTTGCCAAAGACAATGGGAGCTGAGAAATTTTCAGACTTTAGATCGATTTCTTTGTCGAATTCCATTTATTTAGTGGTGAGTAAGATATTGGCAAATAGATTGAGAACTGTTCTACAAAGTTTGATCCATCCTGTACAATCTGCCTTTCTGCCCAACAGATCCCTTCAAGAATCTTTCATTATGGCCCAAGAAATGGTGAGTGGATGGCACATAAGGAAATGTAAGGCATTTATGTGGAAAGTGGACTTCCAAAAGGCCTACGACGCGGTTTCGTGGCCATACATTTGGGAGGTTTTCAAAAGGAGAGGTTTCCCCCCCACATGGATCCAGTGGATGAAGCGATGTATCACAACTGCTTCATTCTCCCCGCTGATCAATGGGAAACCATGTGGTGCTTGGATTCAACTTTAATGTGGGGTTAAACAAGGATGTCCTCTAGCCCCTTTGATTTTTAATCTTGCAGTTGATGGGCTCGCAAGATATGCGTGTAAAATGATAGAGGCGAGTGTCATCAGAGGATATTCACTTTCCAACAGGAGGACTTTGGCTCCTATTTTATAATATGCAGACAACACGATTTTCTTTGTGGAAGGGTCCACTCCTGCTGCCCATGCTTTAGGGCATATGGTGAAGATTTTTGGAGACATCTCAGGTCTGAAATTGAATAGGGAAAAGTCTACTTTGATATGTTTTGGCATGAACGATCAGGAACAGAACACACTAGCGGCTACATTGGGTACACTTCGGTCTAAGCTGCCAATTAAATATCTGGGGCTGCCATTACAATTCGCGAAAAGGAAGAAGAATGATTGGAATGTTCTTTTCAACAAGATTTCTGTCAAACTGGAAGGGTGGAGCAATAAATTTTTGTCAAAGGGTGAGAGACTAATTCTCCTAAATTCAGTGATAACCTCTATCCCGATGTTCTATTTCAGCATCTTTAAAGTCCCAAAATCTATTTGGAAACGGTTAGACGTAATGCAGAAGAAGTTCTTTTGGAAAGGGGCTGGACATGAGGGGAGGTTCATGCAGCCTATGAAGTAGGAACGGATCTGCCGGCCAAAGGAAATGGATGGATTGGGGATTAAGGCACTTAAGGAATTCAATGAGGCTCTTCTGATCAAATGGGCGATCAAGATCTTTGAGGGCAAGGGAGAAATCTGGACAAGCCTGATCAGAGATTGCTATGGTGGATCCAACAGTGCACTGAAGAGGTTACATCCAATCAAACCATCCCCTTTTTGGAGATCGGTCATCCTAGCAATTAAACCAATTGGCATTTGATGCAGCCCAAGCTTGGAGATGGCTGTGATTTCAGTTTGTGGAATGAGCAGTGGTCAACTATGGGGATTCTAAGAGATGCCTATCCAAGAGCACATGCAACAGCTGCAGATAAAGAAGCCCCTGTTAGCAGCCTGTGGTCTGATGCAGGGAATTGCTGGAGGCTTGAAGGATCTGATTTCTGCAGAATAGGTACACGACAGTGGGAGGATAGGCAGAATCTAATATCTGCATTGCAGCAGATCTGTCTTAGACAGGGCGCGGCTGATACATATGGCTGGAATGGGAAGTATATAGTGCAGCAGGCTTATGAAAAGATTATTAGGTCAAACATAAATGTGGAGAGTGACCCGATTGATAAGAAAATATGGCTATTGAAGATTCCACTGAAAGTGAAAATTTTCCTATGGCTTTGCAGGAGGGAAGGCTTGATCACGGGTGACTTTAGACACAAAAGAATGGGGACAACATTAAATGCTTGTTATCTCTGTGGATTACACACCGACAGTGTGTCTCATATTTCTTCCTCATGTTTGGTCACAGACAAGTTATGGAGGAAAATATGTCAGGAACCTCTACCTACTTGGGAAGCCCTTTGCCAGAGGTTTACTACACCTGGACGACCATACAGGTGTATAGTCGCTACCCTGTGGTGTGTGTGGAGGGCGAGAAATGAAAAGTTATTTCAGGAGAGACCAGTTTGATGTGAGCTAATTGTAAATGAGTGCTGGTCTCTCATACATAGATGGGGATCCAATATGTAACTATCCTTCATGTTTTGTTTGTTTAGTATGAAATAAAATGCCCTCCAGATTGCTATCGTTTCACGATAGCTTTGCTCACAGTTTCAAAAAAACATGATCCTCGAGCTCCTCAATAAATCCACAATCCTCAAATCCTTTTATCGCCTTGAAAATATCAAGTGTCAATTTCCTATCTCCAAAGGCAATCTCCATACTATCGCTCTCACAATTGATGTTGGCCTTGGCGGTAGTTAGGAACGAGCGCCCCAGAATGATGGGTATGTTCTTCAAATCTTCAGGTACATCCATGTCAAGGACTAGGAAATCTACAGGAAAATAGAAGTCCTTGACCTTGACAATAACATCCTCAATAACACCTTTCAATGTGGTAACCGAACGGTCCGCTAATTGTAGCATTATTGAGGTTGGCTTGAGTTCACCTAACCCAAACCTTTCATAAAGAGAGGTCGAGATTAGGTTGATGGATGCACCTAGATCCAATAGTGCTCTATCAAAGGTGTAATCGCCAATGACACATGAAATCAAGGGGGCACCTGGATCTCTCTTCTTCTGAGGAAGGTGATGCAAGATAACAAAACTCGCCTACTCAGAGAGAATCACCTTCCTCGGGATGGGTTCTTTTGGCTTATGCTTTTAGGTACATAGATCTTTTAGGAATTTAGCGTAAGCTGGGATGCGCTTAATAGCAATGAGGAGCAGGATATTGATTGTTTACCGCTCTGAATCGAGTTTTAAAAATGATACATTGTAGTATAACCGATAAAGTGCGAAAATAAATAAAATTTATGCTCGAATGGAAATTCGATGTCGAATGCAAGGAGCAAGTAGCAAATCAATCTCAAGATCACAATTCTAAGCAAAAGGTATAAGCAATTGCAACCAGAACTGATTCAAAATGATATATCAATAATTTAAAGTAGCAATATACAAAAATGATGGGTTACAATGGTGATTTGAATCACCAATTAACCCTTTTAATTAAGCTCAAGTATCTCAATAAATCAATAGTGAATCCAACCAAATATTCCACGTCAAACAAGTTAAATGATCCAATAGTAGCCTAGAACCAGCAATAGAGGCAAAGGCCTCTCTTCTTCCTTCAAGCCTCAGGGAGAGGAACAAGCACAACACAGTAGCACAAAGGTGAAGGCCTCTCAAATTTTCTTAAGTGTAGAGAGCAACCGAGGGCAAGCCCCCTCTCTCTCCTTTTCCCTCTCAGAATCAGGCAAACCAGACCAAACCTGGGTAGCCGGGTAATCGGACCAAGGCCCAGACCTGTGTGGCTTGAGTGTGAGTGAGGGCACGTGTGTGGAGCGTGCATGCGAGACCTCACCCCAGTGCTCTCAAAGGCAACCGACCGAGGCACAAATTCAATTTATGTGTTGTGGGCATGTTTGTGTTCCATGATGTGGGACTATCTGGCCCCCCTTCGTCTCAACGCAGCAGCAGATGAAGGAGCTCCCAATTGATGTCGAAGATGAATCCGTGGCATGCAATTGAGCACCTGGGTGTCTTCCTGGAACTTGGTTGTAGAGTCTGGGAGTGAAACCTGGGGCAATTACAGCCAAAGGATAGAAGATGTGATCGGCGAACTCATAGGCGGCGGCGGAGCTCCAGTAGATACCTAAAATCATAAGAACAGCGTTGCGGCCACGTCAAACAGGCTCAGAAGGATCGCTGTGGAATGGTGAGTGCGGTGGTGAGTGCAATGTACGGTGTGTGAGCGTGAGGTGGTTTGACGAGCTCGAAGAAGGTGTGCGAAGGAGGTGGAATTCGGTGGAGTGCATTGGTGGATGAAAACCCAAATTAGAAGAGGGCTCTTAATGACTGTGGTGTGGCAGAGCTTGTGGAGGTGGTGCGGGGTGATTTGGTGGTCTATGGAGGCTGGGTGAACTCATTGGATCTCTGCCAGCCGTGAAGAAGATGAAGTGCAGGAGGGCAGTGTGGTGGTCGTTTGGAAGTGTAGGTGAGAGGGAAATGTTGTAGAGGGATAGAGGAAAAGGTAAAGGGGCTTAGGAATGAGGAAGAATGCTGGAGAGCTCTAGTCGTGGCTTGACCAGAATAGGAGGAGGAGATGGAGACGATGAGGCGGCAACGGCGAATGAGGCAGAAGAACGACCTCTCCTTGGCTGGAGAGGTTTGCAAGGAAGAGAGGAAGATGGTCGGCCGTCCAATTTGATGGTTAGACAGCTGGAAGAGGAGGACGGATAGAGGTCATCGGAGTAGAGGTTCAGTTGCCTGAGGAGGAGAAGTAGAGGTATTTGGCTCGCCAAAACTTGCTAAGGAGGTAAGGCAGGGGTTCCAAGGCTTAAATAGAGCTCCAACGAAGGTTCTGGATTAGGAAAGAGCTCGGATGTGCTCTTTAGGAAATGAAGAAACACTCATTGATTTAATGCATTCGCATGCACGAATCAAAGGGTTTTAGGAGTTAGGATCTGTTCCAATAGGTTTGTCTAGGTGTGAACATCAATCCCACCAAATTTGATGGGATTTGAGTGCCATTAGAGTAGGATTTGGTTCAGTCAAAGCTCGCTTGGAGATCGGTTAACCTCAAATGGCGGAAAAGGCCAATCTGCAAAGAAGATGAAGAAGTTGGGGGGCTATTTGCAAATAATTCAAAAGTTAAGGGCATGTGTGTAAGAGAAAAGAGTCAAACTAGACTAAAATGCAAACTTGGTCATGATAATCTCTGATTGGGCCCAAATTTTGGTACAAACCTAACTTGGGCCCATGGAATCTAATGGTGAAATCGGATTTGGCTTTTGACTAAGTTTGACTGGGTAAATTGTGTAGAAACCCAAATTAAGGAAATTATCTGTCTGAGACTCTGTTTTAGGTCAAAATGGATTCAGGTGATCAAATCAAGGATGCCAAATCCTAGAGAATATTTTTCTATGATTTTTAGAGGGTTTAGGTCAATTTTATCCTGATCAGAACCTTAGTGAATTAAGTGGGTTTGTTTGTAGGATTTTAAGTGTCATTTAATTCTTGAAATGCGTGAAAACCCATTACTATCTGCATGGATCCACTTATTAGACATTAATGACCATATGACATTTAATAAACCCCTAAAATATCCCATGGTTATTCTGTATTTGTGATAAGATGGTAAAATTGCAGAAATAACCCTATTTTCATCTTTTCTTCTCAAAATAGAATATTAAGCAGTTAGCACCCCTGATGGTTATATAAGAGCTTTTATCAACTTTATTAGACTAAATTGACCTAGTTATGGCTCATGATGGTGTTTCCGTCATACCCCCATGCCAAGCTCTTGCTAGTCCCTTAGCAAAATTTTATGGACCAAAGCAGATATCTTGGTTAGATGTAACCATCAGGATGCCCTACTAGGCTGCATCTTTAGGAATCAGATCTTAATACCAATAATAGGCCTAGAGGTACTCAAGTACCATCCTAGATCCAGACCTGACTAGCATTTGCCTTAATCTGTCGCGAAGGTTTCTGAGGCCTGCGGGAACTAACCTAAGGTTTGTTGGACTCAACTGTTAAAGCATCTGTGCTTGTAACATGGTTAGCCCAGGTTCAGTTTGCCAATGCATTTTTGTAAGAGAGAGAAAGAGGGATAGAAGAAGATTTTTATTTGTGGAGAGCTTTCTTTCTCTTTTTCTTTTCATTATATTTTTCCTTAGATCCAACCTCGGATTGGCCCTAAACACATTCTGTATTGAATTCCTGGTCCCCACCATCAATCTTCACAGGGTCCCTGGCAATTGATGCTTCGAGATAGCACTGCCCCAGCAACCCCCAGAACCCTGGCTTTTGACACTTCGAGATAGTGCCGCCCATGGCGTTCTGTAGCTAAATCCAGACCCTGGCAATCGATATTTCGTGATAATGCTGCCCATAGCATCTAAACCAGCACAAGGTACTTACGCACCCCCTATAAGATATTTAGATATCCTAGGAGACAAGCACCGAGGAGGTGATATGTTATTGCACATCTTCAAGGGGAATTTCCCACCTATCCGCTTTGAGCACTCGTCCAAATTAACTTGTGTTTTCGAGCTGCTCCTAATCTAGATCTTAGGACCATTTTCAGAATAACATAAATGCTTTTGGCATGGTTTTATATTTAAGCGCACTGAACCGAACTGTGTGATTTTTGGGTGCTTAAGTTATCGAGTCCCGCAAACCAAAGGTCAGTTAATGGGGCCGAATACTACCTAAGCCTTAGACCTAATATACAAGCTTTGCATTTTCCTCAACCTCTTGAGGACTAATCTGGATCTTGACAAGTACGTGAGTGTTTAAATCTCATAATAGATCCAAAAGGCCTAAGGTCCATATTCGCCACTAATCCCTTAAGTTTTAGCCTTCCAGGTCTTAATTCATCATTCGATCCAACCTAGAAGTTAGGTAAGTTCCATATCATTTTGAAGGGACTCAATTTCTTCCTTTATCTTTTGCTCCTTTCTTTTCTTTTCAATTTTTCCTCCCTCCTTTTTCTCATTTTTCTCTCAAATGGGCCTTCTTCAACCTCTATTTTTTTTTTTGTGAAATCCTTTTGTGAGATTTGATTTTTACAGTATTTTACACTTTAATACCCCCCCATGCCTACGATTTGCATTGTCCTCATTGTAAATTAGGTGGGTTTGAGTTCATCTTAGATTGAACATTAGAACAGGTTTAAAGGGTGGGTGGACGTGTCAGGGTGATTGTTGTAGATGATTTCAAGCTCTAGTACGTGTACTAGAGGTGGAGTCAGTTGTTCTAATGGACGAACCCTATAGTGCAATATGATTTCAGCAAAGAGATATGTCAAAAGGATTTCGGGTTTTTCAAAGAGATGATGGGTTGCCTCCTGTTAAGCGCTAAGTATAACACCATCAGCTAGGCGCAATAAGCTTAGGGAGAATGGAGATTAAAAGATAACTCAACCATGTTTAGGTCAGTGAGCTCGATGAATGGTTTGAGTCTCTGACCGTTCACCATAAAAGGTTCATAATCATGGCTGAGTTCACTAATTTCAACTACTCCATTTCCAAAGATTTTTCTTACCAAGAAAGGTCCAATCCACTTAGATCTAAGTTTTCCTGGGAAGAGTTTGAGCTTGGCATCAAAGGGTAGGACATTTTGACCAGGGTGGAAAGATTTTCACACATTGTGACCATCATGGAAGGCTTTGACCCGCTCTTTGTAGATACGTGAGTTCTCGTACGCATCATTGCGTAGTTCCTCGATCTCACTCATTTGCAACCGGTGGTGTATTCCAGCCTTCATCAGATCCATATTGCACTTCCGTACTGCCCAATAGGCCTTATGCTCCATCTTTACAGGAAGGTGACATGCCTTTCCGTATAATAATCTGAAGGAAGACATGCCTTTCCAGTGGGTCTTGTGGGCGGTCCTATAGGTCCACAAAGCTTCCAGAAGGCGAGTAGACCAGTCCTTCCTATCAGACTTAACAGTGACCTGAAGGATCTTCTTGATCTCTCGATTTGACAGTTCTGCCAGTCCATTAGTTTGGGGATGGTAAGGAGTCGAGATACAATGCGACACCCCATACTTTTTCATCAGGGACTGGAAGTGCACATTGTTGAAATGAGACCCGCCATCACTGATGATGGCCTTAGGAACCCCAAATCTGGAAGAGATGTTCTCCTGGATGAATCGGAGAACAACTTTATGATCGCTAGTTCTCGTGGGGAAAGCTTCGATCCACTTAGAGATGTAATCAACAGGGAGCAAGATGTATTCAAAATCATTAGATCCAGGAAAGGGTACCATGAAATTGATTCCCCATATGTCAAAGATTTCGCACACAATTATCAGGTTCAAGGGCATCATATCTTGCGAGCCCATGTTGCCGAGGGTCTGACAACGAGCACATGCCCTACAATACGTTTGTACGTCTTTAAACATTGTGGGCCAGAAGAACCCACATTGGAGAATTTTCACTATGGTTTTACGCCCAGAGAAATGGCCACCGCAGGCCTAGTCGTGACAGAATGAGATCACGTCATTGACCTCGTCGTCAGGAATGAATCTTCGAATCACCTGATCATTGCCAATGTGGAAGAGATACTGCTCCTCCCATATATAGTACTTGGCCTCAGAAATCAACTTGTCCTGCTTGGAAGTCGCCCAATTTGGCGGGACTTTCCTAGTAACCAAGTAGTTCACTATATCAGCAAACCAGGGGAGACCGTGAATGGCTAGTAAATGTTCGTCCGGAAAATGGTTGGTGATCGGACCAAACGGGTTGAGGACTGCAAAAGGAAGATGGGACAAATGGTCTGCTACCAAGTTCTATTTTCCTGCCTTGTCATGAATCTCGAGATCAAATTCTTACAACAGCAAGATCCAATGGATTAATCGAGGTTTCATGTCCTTCTTCGCGAGTAAGTGCCTCACAGTGGTGTGATCTGAGTAAATGATGACATGGGAACCCAGAAGATAAGATCTGAATTTCTCCAAGCCAAATACTACTGCCAACAGATCTTTCTCAGTAACCGTGTAGTTACGCTGAGCCTCATCCAGTGTCTTGCTAGCGTAGTAGATGACCACGAGTTTCTCGTCAACTTTCTGCCCAAGCACCACCCCTACTACGTAGTAAGACACATCGCACATGATCTCAAAGGATAGAGACTAGTCAAGGGATTGTAGGATTGGTGCTTGAGTAACTCGATCATGTAGGCTCTCAAATGCTTGAGTGCACTCATCGGTGATCTCAAAAGAGACATCCTTTAAGAGAAGATTAGTTAGGGGGCAAGAAATTTTCGAGAAATCGGGAATGAAACGACGGTAAAAACTGACGTGCCCCAGACAAATGTGGATGCCCTTGACTGAGCTAAGCATGGGTAGTTTAGAAATCAAATTAACCTTGGCTCGATCAACCTGGATGCCATTCTCAGAAACAAGGTGACCCAGGACAATTCCCTCAGGAACCATGAAATGGTTCTTTTCCCAAGAAAGAACCAAATTCACGTTGATGTAATGTTTAAGGATTTGACCAAGTGTAGGAGGCAATCATCAAAAGATTCCCCAAATACCGAGAAGTTGTCCATGAAGACTTCAAGGTATTCACCTACCATATCTGAGAATATGGCAAGCATGCACCGCTGAAAGGTGGCGGATGCATTGCAAAGACCGAAAGGCATCCTACGGAATGCATATGTCTCGTAGGGGCAGGTGAAGGTGGTCTTCTCTTGGTCCTCAAGATCGATTGCCACCTGATTATAATTGGAGTACCTGTCCAAAAAGCAGAAGAATCGATTTCCCGCTAGTTTCTTAAGTATCTGATCAATGAACGGAAGTGGGAAAGACCCTTCTTCGTGGAGGCATTCAGTCTTCTATAATCAATGCAGACTCTCCACGAGTTCTCTATACGGGTCGGTATGGTCTCTCCGATTTCAGTCGTGATCATGGTGAGTCCTGCTTTCTTAAGCACAACCAGGATTGGACTCACCCACCGACTGTCGGAGATCAGGTAGATGATCCCTACATCTAACCACTTGATGATCTCCCTCTTCACAACCTCCTACAGATTAGGATTCAGACGTCTCTGCATTTCACGGGATGGTCGTGCGCCCTCTTCGGTATAAATACGGTGTGCATAATAGAAATGGCTAATGCCAGTCAGATCATCAAGAGTCTAACCAATGGCTCTCTGATGCTGCTGGAGGATAGAAATCAGACGTGTTTCCTGATTAGAGGTGAGGTGGGAATTGATAATCATAGGAAATGTCTGATCAGAACCCAAAACGACATATTTTAGATGATCAGGAAGAGGCTTTAGTTCTATAACGGGATTATCAGCAGCAGCAGGCGAGTCAAGATGGGCCTCAGAAGAAAAGGTGAGAGTTGTGGGTGGGTCTAGATAGGTGCTAGGCTCCTCTATCTGCGGGGTATGATCTGCTTGGGTGATGATAATGTCATCATCAACCATATCTAGCTTAAATTAGTCATAATCAAGGATTAAATGTTCCTACATAACCATCAGAAGGTCATAATTCATTGCAAATTCTTTCTGAGAGAAATACAAGAAATCAAGGTTAAAACTATAATTTTACCATCATATCATGAATGCAGAATAACCACAGGTTTCTCCAAGGGTTAATTAAGGGTCAAATGATCTTAAGAGTCTAACAAGTGGGTTAGTACAAACAGAAAGGGGTTTTTCACGTGTTTTGAGAATTAAATGACTTTTGAAATCCTAAAAATAGACCTACTTAATTAACTGAGATTCTAGTCAGGATAAAATTTGCCTAAACCATCTAAAATTCATAGAAAAATATTCTCTAGGGTTTGGCATCCTTGATTTGACCATTGGAACCCATCTTGACCCAAAATAGAGTCTCAGACAAATATTTGCCCTAATTTAGGTTTTTGCATAAATTACCTAGTCAAACTTGGTTTAAACCTAAATCCAACTTCACCATTGGATTTCTTAGGTCCAAATTAGGTTTGTACCAAAATTTGGGAGCAATCTGAGATCATCTTGACCAAGTTTGCAATTTGATCCAAGTCCGACTTTCTTTATCTCCAATGGCCCCTCATCTTTTGAATTCCTCACAAAAAACCCTCCAGCTTCTTTGACTTCTTTACAAAAAGGTCCCTACCACCCTAGAATCCTAATCCTACAACTTCGGTGACCTTTGATTAAAGAGAACTCCTTCTCTGATCAATGAATCCCTTCCAAAATTGGAAGAGATTCCTTATGGAGTCCTCTTTCCAATAAATCCGGTCTTGAGGCCAACAACCTTCTCAATCTCTCATGCGAACGCATGAGAGATTCGGGTATCTTTAGATTTTCCTACTCCGGCGGCCTTCCAATCTTGGGAATCTTACTTCCCAAGCTCTAACCACTTCCTGCTACCTATATAAAGAACCCCCAAGGCAGACCATGCTTCTCACGTTCGATTTCAGCCTGGACCACCTTAATTTTGATCTCTCCTCATCCGACTGAAGCTCCTCAACGTCCGACGACTACCTCCATCTCTCCTCATCATCTGACCATAATACCGATGGTATATTCTCCTTCCTTGCCCCCCTCAACATCGAGCAGTACCAGTCGGTGCCTCTATCTCCTTCGTCCTCGCTGTCCTACCCTCACCGGAGCAGTTCTCTTCCACGGCCCCGGCCATACCATACCCGGCATCCTCCTTATCCCTTTCTTCCATTAGAGTAGCTAGTTAGGTTTTGTTAGCATCGTAGATTAGTTTCCCTCTCTCTATCTCTCAATTTGACCCTTGACACGCCCGTTCACCGTCATCTTCTCCGTCTCCGACCGAACCTTCGACGAGGTGTATCCACCGCTACACCCCTCCATCAGCCTCGCCAACCACCTTATAACCTTTTCCTCGACTCCACAAACCAAAGCCCTCTCTTTATTTCATCATTCACACTCTCACGACTGCCCCTGAACACACCCATCACCGGCTTTCATTCCCGACTCCATCCGACCACCACGCACCTCCACACGCCATGAAACCACCACCAACACATTCCAAACCCTCTAGCGATACTGGTGAACGTATTTAATTGGGACGAAAGGCAGTGCTTCTCCTTTCAGGTGTTCGCCGTGTCTCTGATAACTCTACATCCAATGATGATAATTCCATCAACTAGGGTTAGTTTTGAGGGTATATGTGCATTAATGACAAACCATAATGGGCTTGGGAGCATTGCATGCATGACAAATTAAGATTACTTATAAATTAATGTTTAATGACCATTTGTATAAGTTCATGTTGAAACAGGCCTCAGATGAGCAATTGAATTGCACGGATGGATTCAGATTGACGAATGGAGTCCAACAGACTCGAAATCACTTAAATCTGACATCCGGAGCTCCCTCGACCAATCCAAGAAGTTCTGGTCTTTGATCTGATGATCAACGACCCACAAGTGGCCACGTGGCAACCTCCACCGTGCCCTCACCAGTGCAGCATCTTGCCTCATCACGCAAAGCACTTTAAGCCATCCAATCCAAGGATCAAACGGCTGAGAACCCACCAGCTTTGCCCGCACCGTCTCTTCATCGCACCAAAATGTTATCTCGATCATCCGATCATCCATCGGACGGCTGGGAATTCACGCAAAATCACGACAAAGTGTGAGCGCTCCGCAGCGGTTAGTGCCCTTCCACAATCTCCTCCAGCGCCCGTTCAAAATGCATCAGCCACATCCACGTGCGTGATCAAAATTCAGCTGTTGATGCACGCGCAAACGACGGAGATGAAGTCCACGCGGTGCCTCCAGATGAAATCTCGCCCCGATGCACGCGATCATGCATGCTCACCACCCACAAAGTGCGATCCAAGTGCTCCTCACTCTTGCGATCGTAGCAGTTGAAGTGAAATCCAACGGTCGAAGCGCTTCCATCATGCGAACATTTATACCTCTGCGGGCACGGGAGGGCGATGTGGTGCGACCTCAGCCACCCGATGGCGATCCACACCTTGGATCGGATGCTTGAGGGTGCATGAGTGCGGATTGAGGAAGAAAGCACGTGCGCCTCAAAGGACTGGCGGGCGAGGGGCTTCACCGACACTTATGGAATGGATTTAGCGATGTCTCGGACGTTGCTAAAACCTTACTTAGTTTGGAAACCCCTTCTTCTCTATATAAACCTCCTCAACCACCCCATTCAAGGGCATTCAATTCACACACACTCCATGCAATACTAGCTCTCTCCTAGCTCCACCAAGCGTCCCATATCCGCCCCGGAGTTGTCGAGTCGCCGACGGAGCCCCCCTCCACCGCCATGGCCGCCTCGCCTCCTCCTCGCACTCTTTTTACTTTAGTTTTATGTCGCACTTGTTTAAGCTTTCATCTATTGCTGTAGTTGTAAACAAACTCTAATTGCATGATATGTGTTAATGTCGTTTCTTATATCATAGCTCACATCTTCTTAGAATGAATGTCATGATTTAAAAACAAGCTCTAACCCTAATCTCTCTCTCTCTTTCTCATTTTCTCACAAGCAAACCAAACATTCTTGTGATAACTAAAGCAACAAACTAATCTGATTTCATGCCTCCTTGTGTTCGACACTTGGACTCACCAAATCCACATCTTAAATTAAAATCTACGTCACGAACACATGCTGCAATGACATAATTAAACCAACTTGTTTCACACACGTCAGTTTTTGGCACCGTTGCCAGGGAGGTAACGGATTTCTTTTGTTGCTTTCATCCCACATTCATATTCACATCTTCTAACTCATTTTCTCCCTTTACTTGATTGATTGTAGGAACTTGACGCTTGGGCGGCGAAGGAGCGCGATCCAAGACTGTAGATACGGAGTAAAGTGCTGTGAAGACCTTTTATGAGTACCACTTCACCCCTTGAGTGTTTGCTTGCTTAAAAAAAATACAAAAAATATATATATAATCAAAATTGGTGTGGTGAATGGCTACTTGACCCACATTCCAAACTCATCACCCAACCAAAAAAAATACACTCTAACATTCTTGAAATCTTTCTGGAATGTTCTTCTTTCTTTTGAGTGGTGATTGTGAAGCCACCATGATTTGACTTGGGCCGCACCACTCACCATAATTAAAATCAACTCACTTGGTAGAATTGCATGAACACTAGGGTGAATACACTAGGGTTGTTTTTCTAGGGCCACATCGTTCTAAAGGAAATCAACTTTCATCCATTGTGTGCAAAACCTTGTCTTCCCACTTGAACCTTGTTTGAAAACATTAAGGAACTTCAACCCTAAAAAGCATTAAAGCAAGGAAAAATCATTAAAAGATACCACATCCTAAAATCCTTGCTTGAGAACCATGTTTTGTTAAGTGCACACACACGCTCAAATCGGTTAACTAAGAGGCACAACCCCAAACAACACCTCATCACATATCCTGAGCACAAACACTAGCCTAGCCCCTCATTAAAATGGAGTAGACATGCCCTAGGTAGGACTAGTCTAAGTCTTGAAGGTGTGATTAGATTTACTAGGCACTTGGCCTTCATTCCCTTTGTAGAATCTGGTGTCTAGGCTATGGGGAGGTGTCAAACGACCGCGGTTGTGGGGTCTACGGAACCAGTGGCGAAAGCCAAAGGAAGAACCTTCCCCTCAATCCCCTCACAATCAACCTGGCCAGATTAACATCAGGAAGAGTGGTTAAGTGCTTACAGATTTGATTATTCCCTTTGAGCCTTCTAGGTTACCTAAGGATATACTATAAGGACTAGACTTGCTTGCTTGTTTATGCACATACTTCTTGCACCTGTCTCTCTCGACATCCCTCCCCATTCTTCTCTAGTGTATGCATGGGAGATGATCACTTCATCCTAAGCTGTTTGTTTTAGAAAGAGAAATCAGGAGGAGACTTGATTTTACAAGGGAAATGGCTGAACCAAGAATTGATGAGATTGAGGACCAACCTCAACCCAACGCTATGGCCATCATTCAGGCCCAAATCTCTACCAACTACCAACTTCAACAACAACAGATCCAAACCATCATGAAAGCCATACACTGATTGCAAAACCCTTAAGGGAAACCCCCACTGAACCCACCTAACCCACCACAACCTCCTGAGGGCCAACCTAGGTCTCTTCGTGATTTTTACGATCCATCTGCTATCCAAATCGAGCAACATCTTAGGGTCCCCGAAGGGGGAGATGCTTTTGAGCTAAAACCTAATGTCTTGAGCTTAATTCAGAGCCATTTTCATGGGAGCTCAAATGAGGACCCCTTCCAGCACCTTGAGGACCTAGACCGGATTGCCCGAGCTGCGAAACCTAGGACCATCAACTTGGACATTGTTTTGATTAAGATGTTCCCTTTCTCCCTAAAAGACAAAGCATCTCACTGGCTTAGAACCTTAGGGAGACCCATCTCCACCTGGGAGGAACTGAGGCATGCATTCTTGAAAAATGTTTCCCCATAGGTAAAACCAATGCCCTCAGAAGAGCCATTATCACATTCACACTACAAGGAGGGGAACAATTCCATGAGGCGTGGGAAAGATTTAATGAATTGTTGAGGAAATGCCCACACCATGAGGTTCCAAGATGGCAATTAGCCCAGATCTTCTACCATGGTTTGGATAGCAACCTGAGGAACTTTGTTGATGCCTCATGTGGAGGCAACTTTTTGAACAAGGATGAGGAGATCACATTCGAACTCTTTGAGTCCATGAGTGAGAATTCACTCTACAATGCCTCTATGACCCAGTTTAATCGATCCAGTCAACCCTGTGGTACGATCTATGAAGTGCAAGCCAACTCTGGAATGGTTGACATGGACATTATAGCCAAAAAGTTGGATCGAGTTGAGTTGGTGGACAAAAAGATTGATGAGCTGTTGAATCAAACCAGAAACCCACTATAGACCCTCTCCTTAGCAAAGGGAGCTCACAATGTAGATTTGGTGCAACCAATGAACCAAATGCACTTGGAACAACCCTTGACCATGTTCTAGGGAGGGACCTTTGCTCCCTCAAACCCTAGTTACTTTCTCCCCTCTCCCTCGACACCTTTTATCTTTGAAGATGTCTAGGCCATCCAAGGTTACTCCAAACCTGACCCTTCTCCAACACTTACTATGCCGGATAGTGTAATCACCTGAATTTTGCCTGGACAGACTAAAATCCAAACCAATTCCAGAACCAACCCTAGCCAAACTTCCCCTCCTCTCAGCAAGGTCCACCTGTTAGACCACCCTATAATCAGAATTAGGCAGCCCCTCCCCCACAAAACCAAATGGACATGCTGATAAAAATGATGGATGATATAAATTAGAAACATCAAGAGGAAATGGCATTAGTGAAGGGACAGTTGTGCCAGCTGTTGGATTGCAAACAACAGGGGTCCCTTCCTTCTCAGCTACAACCGAACCCGAGGAATGTGATCAACAGAGGCCCCAATCCTCAAGGGTTCCAAGTCAATCCTGGCCATGCCCACATGGTCCAGCAAGCCCCACAGACACCCCCTGGGTTTGGTGCCTCTTCTTCTCAAGGATCTACTCATGGTCCTAATGCCTCAGCCAACGCGGTTACCTTGAGAAGCAGCACTAAAACCCAGGACCCCAAATGGGCGACCCCTCCCATGACCTCACTTCTTAAGATACTCGATTCTGAGGATGAGCGGGAGGAACCCAAGGACCTGGAGACTGACCCAATTCAAACCTAAACACCATACCTTAAGGCCTTGGAGAAAAGGAAGAAAAAGAAAGTTGTAGTTGAGAATGAGGAACTATTGGAGATTTTCAAACAAGTCCAGATTAATATTCCGCTTCTCTAAGAAATCAAGAATATCCTGGCTTACGCTAAGTTCTTGAAGGATATCTGTACGCCGAAGTGTAAGTCAAGAACCCAAGCACCTAGGAAGGTAGTGCTCTCAGAACAAGATAGTTTAGTGATATTAAGCAGCCTACCTCCCAAACGAACTAACCCAGGAGCGCCCCTGATATCTTGTAATATCAGGGACATGACATTTGATAGATCGCTCTTGGACTTAGGTGCCTCAATCAACCTAATCCTGACTACCCTTTATCACCAGTTTGGATTTGGGGAATTGACACCCACACTTGTGACTATCCAACTGGCTGATAGATCTATTGAAACCCCGAAGGGGGTAGTTGAGGATGTAATTGTTCGAGTCAAGGACTTCTACTACTCGATCGACTTTTTGGTCCTCAACATGGAAGTCCCCGAACGGCTACAAAATACACCCATCATCCTGGGCAAACCTTCTTAGCTACGGCTAAGGCAAACAATGATTGCGACACGGGATGCATGGAAATCACCTTTAAAGATAAGAAGATGCAATTGGATATCTTTAGGGTGACTAAGTCTTTTGATTGTGGCTGGATTGAGGAGCATGAGCCCATGGAACCTCTGGTTGAAGAATGGCTCACTCTTAGCTCTTCAGCAGACCATCTGACTCAACCAGTTGATGACTACCCTGACCCACCCCAGCCTATGGAGGTTGACCTATGTAGAGCTGATTACCTTCAGCAACCTCCATTCGAGGAGATCGATGTTGATCAACTCCCACCTTTCCCCTACTGAATAAATGTTGTCCTACCTACACCCGAACTAAAGCCTTTGCCCGATAATCTCAAGTATGTCTTCCTAGGACCTGACCAGACCTTCCCTATGATTATCAATGCCCATTTAACTAGGGATCAACAACTTAGGTTGACTACAACCCTCTCTGAACATTGGGCAGCCATTGGGTGGACAATTTATGACTTAAGGGGAATTAGCCCTACCTATTGTACTCATAAGATATATTTGGAAGATGGGGCTTGACCTTCTCGCCAGATGCAGAGGTGATTGAACCCGAATATGCGAGAGGTCGTTAAAAAAGAAATAATCAAATGGCTTAACGCAGACATCATTTACCCAATTTTCGATAGCCCCTGGGTGAGCCCCACTCAAGTCGTATCTAAGAAAGCTGGGGTCACCGTGGTCACCAATGACCAGGGCGAATCCATCCCCACTTGCACTGCTACCGCATGGCAAGTGTGCATCGACTATAGGAAGTTTAATGAGGGCACCAAGAAAGATCATTTCCCTCTGCCATTCATTGACCAGATTCTCAAGAGATTGGCAGGGCAGAAATATTTTTGCTTCCTGGATGGATATTCAGGATACAACCAAGTTGCTATTGCACCAGAGGATCAAGAGAAGACCAAATTCACTTTCCTGCATGGCATGTTCACATTCCGCCGTATGCCATCCGGGTTATGCAAAGCACCCGCGACCTTTCAGAGTTGCATGCTAGCCATTTTTTCAGAGATGGTGAGTAAATACCTGAAGGTCTTTATGGATGATTTCTTCATGTTCAGGAACTCATTCGGCCATTGTCTTAGAAAATTGGAGAAGATCATGAAGCGATGTATCGAGGTCAACCTGGTTTTAAGCTGGAAAAAGAGCCATTTCATGGTTCAGGATGGGATTATCCTTGGTCACATCGTCTCGCATAGGGGCATCGAAGTGGATCGAGCTAAGGTTGATTTAATTTTCAAACTTCCACCCCCTAGCTCGATCAAGAAAATCCGATTGTTCCTAGGACATGTTGCTTCTATAGAAGGTTCATTAAGGAATTTTCCAAACTTTCTAAGCCCTTGACTGACCTTCTAGCCAATGACACCCTTTTTCACATGACACCTGATTACATCAAGGCTTACAACACCCTCCAGGAAACAGTCTCCACTGCACCTGTTTTACAAACCCCAGACTGGTCCCAGGACTTTAAGATAATGTGCGATGCATCAAACTTTGCTATCGATGCAGTCCTAAGACAAAGAAGAGAGAAGAAATCCATGTTGATCTACTATGTGAGCAAAACATTGGATGAAGCTCAATGGAATTACACTGTCATAGAGAAAGAACTGCTCGCCGTAGTCTTTGGGTTAGAAAGTTCCAATCATACCATCTGGGATCCCACGTGACGGTTTACACCGACCACTAGACTATCCAGCATTTGTTGGCCAAAAAGGATGCTAAACCTAGGCTCATTCGATGGATTCTGCTCTTGCAAGAATTTAACCTGGAAATATGTGACAAAGCCGGGTCCAAGAATGTTGTAGCCGATCACCAGTCCAGACTTCACCCGGACCACATCGGACCCTCATTACCCTTGACTGACACCTTCCCTAATGAACAACTTCTAGCGGTACAAGGAAGAAAGCTACCCTAGTATGTAGACTTAGTCAACTATCTGGTGGTAGGACAGACTCTGCACGGTTGGTCCAGATAGCAACGGGATAAGTTCTTGGCTAAAGCCAAGCACTATTTCTAGGATGATCCTAAGCTGTTTAGACTCTGTGCTGACCAGATCATTAGGAGGTGTATTCCTGAAGAGGAAGTCCAAAGTGTGCTATCCTTTTGTCATGACTAAGCCTGCGGTGGCCACTTCTCTGGGAAGCAAACGGTAGCAAAGGTTTTGCAGTCTGGATTTTACTGGCCATCCTTATTCAAGGATGCACACAGCTTCACCAAGACTTACTCTCGGTGCCAGACATTAGGGACTATGACTAGAAAGGATATGATGCCCCTCTAGCTCGTTCTGCTTGTCGAAATTTTTGATGTTTGGGGTATCGATTTTATGGGTCCCTTCCCACCATCCAAAGGCTTCGAGTACATATTAGTCTCAGTAGACTATGTCTCGAAATGGATTGATGTGATCATAAGGTTGTCATGGAATTTGTTAAGCAAAACATCTTCTCTCGATTTGGGATACCGAAAGCCATGATCAGTGATGGTGGGAGTCACTTTATTTGTGCCTAATTACATGCCTTACTTAGAAAATATGGGGTTACTCACTGCATTGCCACCCCGTATCACCCGTAAACAAATGGGCAAACTGAGGTCTCTAATAGGCAGATCAAGAATATTCTACAAAAGACTGTGAGACCTAACCGGAACGATTGGTCCACACGATTGGATGATGCCCTTTGGGCATACAGGACCACTTTTAAGACCCCGATAGGCATGTCGCCTTATCGATTAGTCTTTGGCAAAACTTGTCGCCTTCCGGTCGAGTTAGAACACCGGGCGTACTAGGCTGTGAAGCATTGCAATATGGACTCCCAGTTGATCGGAGTTCAAAGGATACTCCAACTCTCCGAGCTCAAGGAAATCTGTCGGGACGCTTATGAGAACAATCGACTTTACAAAGGAAAGATGAAAGCCGTCCACAACAAACACATTCATAGGAAAACCTTCGAGCCTAATCAGCAAATCTAGCTTTTTGATGCAAGACTTAAACTTTTCCCCGGGAAGCTGAGATCAAAGTAGACAGGACCATATCAGGTGGTCAAACCTTATCCCAAAGGGGCGGTTGAAATTGCAGATCCTAACACTCCACAAACCTTCACAGTAAACGGTTAGAGATTAAAACATTATCTTGCTCAAGTTCCCCCAAAGGAAGTAGTCACCCTCATTAAGGGTTGACACAGAGCTTCGCCCAGTTGGAGGCAATAAACTCAGCTCCTCCTGGGAGGCAACCTAGAAGATTCAAACTGATCAAGTACACGGTAGCACTCAGGTGATTTCTTTCTGTACCCCCTTGCATACATTTATTTGCTAATGAGGACATTGTCTAACTTAAGCATGAGGGGGTGGCAATTTGCATTCTCTGAGTCTAAATTATCAACCTGAATCATATATATATATATATATAAGGAAGGAAAACTTAGGCATTAGGAGCTTGTCAACTATGGGAAATAATACGAGAAGAACCTGAACACTTAAACTTTTTAGGCCTTCAGGCTTAATCAGCCTAGGTGTCCACTAAAATGTGGATTTAGCCCCGAATCCTCTTAACCTAAATTTACATTAATCTAATCAATAAAGAAGGGTGATAAGTATACGACTTATCAACCCACCCTCTGACTCGGAGGGACTTTTAGTCTAAGCATCTGCACACATTTTCTGCATTGACTCACTCAGAGATTTTAACAGAAATTGGGTAGCTAATGAACCTTCTAGGGTGGTATGCTGGCAAGTTGTCGTGGGTAACAGCCCATTGGCCGGTTGTCCAGAGCCCAGCTACAGGACCATTCTCTTTTATTGCCTCTAGGTAAATCTTAGATCAGGGAAGTCACCTACTGAAACATAAAAAAGAAAAGAAATAGAAAAAGAAGAAAAAGAAAAAAAAAAAGCTATATTTCACCGCACGAGTATGGCTGGCAAGTGGTCGTGGGTAACAGCCCATTGGCCGGTTGTCTAGAACCCAGCTCACTAAATGCACGAAAAATCCCAAAACACTTAAGGAAGAAGCGGGGAAGTAGAGTAATCCAGGGAGATATACACTGGAAGCACCCTTGTGTTGACCCCACACAAAATAAAAGTAGGGAGAAAGCTATTGATCGAACAGATACACCTTTAGGCAAGCATTTTCTTTTCCAATCACCTAGGGGCGTAGAAATCCGAAGTCTGTTCTAATTACTGTTGAGTGTCTATCACAATCTTCACACCAAGATGCTTACCACTTAGAGTCTTTTTCGAGTTATGGGTGGGTTTGGTAGCCGTAAAAAGTTACCTACACACTCTCAACTTCAAAAATCCAAAAAAAGAAAAGAAAAGATGAAAAAGAAAAATATATGTATCTGTATATATGCTTTAAAGTGACGACTTGCGCGGTTTGCATTTTGGTAGACACACGGGCACTGTTTAGTTTCTGTGGATTAGGCTTTTAGTATACATTTCCTCCCGTTGACAAGCAACATATGTCTAAGTAATCAATTCCTAATTTCGAATGAAAATAACGGCTAGGATAAACCTTGCTAGGGACTAGCAAGGGATGATCATGGGGGTGTGATAACTCTACATCTAATGATGATAATTCCATCAACTAGGGTTAGTTTTGAGGGTATATGGGTGTTAATGACATACCATAATGGGCTTGGGAGCATTGCATGCATGATGAATTAAGATTGCTTATAAATCAATGTTTAATCGCCATTTGTACAAGTTCATGTTGAAACAGGCCTCAAATGAGCAATCAGATCGCACGAATGGATTCAAATTGACGAATGGAGTCCAACGGACTTGAAATCACTTAAATCTGACATCCAGAGCTCCCTCAACTAGCCCAAGAAATTATGGCCGTTGATCTAATGATCAACGGCCCACAAGCGGCCACGTGGCAACTTCCACCGCGCCCTTACCCATGCAGCATCCTACCTCATCGTGCAAAGCACTTCAAGCCATCCAATCCAAGGATCGGATGGCTAAGAATCCATCAACTTCACCCGCACCGTCTCTCCATCGCACCAAGATGTGATCTTGACCATCCAATCGTCCATCAAACGACTGAGAATTCGTGCAAAACCGCGACAAAGTGCGAGCTCACCGAAGCGGTTAGCACCCTTCCACTATCTCCTCCAGCACCCGTTCAAAACACATCAGCCACATCCACGCGTGCGATCAAAATTCAGCCATTGATGTGCGCACGGACGACAGAGATGAAGTCCATGCGGCACCTCCAAATGAAATCTCTCCCCGACGTGTGCGATCACGTGCGCTCACTGCCCGCGAAGCTCGATCCAAGCTCTCCCTACTCGTGCAATCGCAGCCGTTGAAGTGAAATCCGACGGTCGACGCGCATCCATCATGCGAACGCTTATACCTCTGCGGGCGCAGGAGGGCAACATGGCGTGCTCTCACCATCCGATGGCGATCCAAGCCTCGGATGGGACGACTGAGGGTGCATGAGCGCAGATTGAGGAAGAAAGCACACACACCTCAAAGGACCGGCAAGCGAGGGGCTTCACCAACACTTACGGAATGGGTTTAGCGACGTCCCAGATGTTGCTAAAACCCTTAGTTTGGAAACCCCTTCTTCTCTATATAAACCTCCTCAACCACCCCATTCAATGGCATTAATTCACACACACACTCTCCATGCAATACTAGACCTCTCCTAGCTCCACCAAGCATCCCATATCCGCCCGGGAGTTGTTGAGCCACCGACGGAGCCCCCCTCCACCGCCGTGGCCACCTCGCCTCCTCCTCGCACTCTTTTTACTTTAGTTTTATGTCACACTTGTTTAAGATTTCATCTATTGCTATAGTTGTAAACAAACTCTAATTGCATGCTATATGTTAATGTTGTTTCTTATATCATAGCTCACATCTTCTTAGAATGAATATCATGATTTAAACACAAGCTCTAACCCTAATCTCTCTCTCTCTCTTTCTCATTTTCTCACAAGCAAACTAAACATTCCTGTGACAACTAAAGCAACAAACTAATTCGATTTCACACCTCCTCATGTTCAACACTTGGACTCACCAAATCCACATTTTAAATTAAAATCGACATCGCGAACGCATGCTACAATGACATAATTAAACCAACGTGTTCCGCGCGTGTCAGTCTCCGCCGCTGCTGCCATCAATGACACTGTGTTCTTCGAGTTCTAGGCAGTGATAACTCTAAGTGTAGCCTCCAAGCAACGTGGATTAGTTCTAGGAACACATCTAGGTTTCCACTTGAGAGCATCAAGCACTCCTTTTGTTCCAATTGCAAGCAGCATCCTTCGGCTACTTCACGCAACAAAGCCGTGGGATTTAGTCCCACCTCGGAAGTGCATGAGCATTTGCAATTGAATAAATTGGATTTCTGCCTCTGGCTATTTGCCTCAAGTTATTGGGAGTGAGGTCCCCGCTCACCCACTCTTACCCGACCCGCCTAAGCCTACTCTCACACCTCGGCTGCAACCTATGCCTGCAGCCTTGGTCCTGGGTACATAGATCCCTATTCACCCGATTACCCGTTACTGTGGAAGGCTTTGGGAGAGCGAAACCTAGAGAGAGAGAGAGAGCGTGGGATAGGGGAGGGTTTTTCTCTATGCGCAAGGACCTTGGGCTAAACACTTAGCCGCTGAAGAGTTCTGAAGTGAAGAAGATAAAGCAGAAAGAAGAGGAGACTAAAGAAGAAGTACAGATTGCTTGCCTACTGGCTGATTTGAGATAATTGATGGTTGAATGCATTCTTAAACTTTAGAGGATATAAGTGGTGATTCAAATCACCATTGTCTTTTATTCTTTTCTCTTTTTATCCTCATATTGTCGAGATACATTGGATTTCACTGAATATTTAATGTGACAGGTTACTATTCATTGAAAATCTATATTTTTCTCAACTTCTTGTGCTCCTTTATACTATCTATTGATATTAGTGTGTGAATTCATATTTTCTCCCAGTGAACGACCTCGTACTTTCATTCGAATATAAATTTTATCTATTTTTCGTATTGATTTGATCTATACTACAACGCGATGATTTTTAAACCTGTTTCAGAGCGACTAACATTGAGGTTGAGGATCAGGGATAATCGGATCATCCTCAGGAAATGTGTCCTCAACCATAGAACTGATGTCGCATACTTGTTCCACTGCCCCGCAGTTAATTCCTTTCTGGGCCTTAAATATATCAATTTTTAGCATCTTGTTCCCAAATTTCAATTCAATCTAGCCATCTTCACAATTAATGTTCACCTTAGCTGTCGCTAAGAATGGTCTACCTAATATAATCAGTGTATTCTTCAGATTCTTAGGAGTCTCCATATCCAACACAATGAAGTCCACAGGAAAGTAGAAATCGCGGATCCAAACCAGAACATCCTCGAGAACTCCTCTAGGTGACTTGATTGATCGGTCAGCTAATTGTAAAGTCACCTTAGTCAGTTTTAGCTCAGTCTCCTTGAAATGATCTAGTAGGGATGTAGGGATCAAATTGATGGAAGCTCCTAGGTCTAAAAGGGCTTTGTCTAACTCTAAATCACCAATCTTACATGAAATTAGAGGGGTACTAGGGTCTTTTGCCTTAGGCGGGAGTCTACTCAAAATGATGGAGCTGGCTTGCTCCAACAGTATGATTGGATTCCCGCCTTTGGTTCGTGGCTTACGCTTAGGTGTATATATGTCCTTCAGAAATCTTTTATAAACCGGTACGTAGCGAATTGCATCCATCAACAGGATGTTTATTTGGACCTGCTGAAAGAGCTTGACCAGGTCCTCCTCGAGAGCCATGGGTTTGGGTTTCCTTTTTCCTTTGGTCAAGGCCTCTGAAAATGGAACCTCTACAAGTTCCTCTAGAATTGGTCTAGGTTCTTGATCTAAGATAGGGGTATCCGAGATAACCAACCTAGGGTTTTAGTGCGAATTACCAGGCTAAGTGTGGCTCAGGTAAGGTGGGTCCTGAGTTGTTTTGCCACTACCGGTGGTAACAGAGTTCAGTCCTACCTAGTTCTGGGTTGGGGTAGGCAAACGAGGTGGTTACTACTGATAACCCACGTATAATGCCGAAGCCTCCATCCCGTTGGGCGATGGGATAGAAGGGGCCTGATAGACATAGTGAGCCTGGCCCTAAGTCATGTTCATAACATGCCTCTGGTTCGGCATGTTATTTGGATTGGGCAAAGGTTGAGAAGGGAGTGCTCCAGGTTGGCAGGGATTTTCCATCTGGGCGAGTTGATTATGAACCTCTGTGATCTCGTCTTTCTGCTGTTTTTGCATAGCCGCATTCATTTTCTGAATGTCAGCCAGAGTCTGAAGGATAAGAGTCATTTGATCTTCCCAAGTTGGCCCGATTTGGTAAGTCGGGTTGGAACGATGCTGAGGCAGCTGATATGGACGTGAAATTTGTGGTCGGGGTTGATATTGAGGTCTTTAATTTTGATTGTTCCCTGACCACGTGAAATTAGGATGATTATGCCATCCAAGGTTGTAGGTGTTTGAGAATGGATTATTCTGGTTGACGTTGAGGTCCTCGCAGGTTTGAGGAACCTCGGAGAAATCAGAAGATGAGGGTTCAGAGTTCCCCCAACTAGAGTTAGCAGATCTGGTGCTTCCTCCGAACCCTAGATCAAATAGGGGTGGGTATGGATCCACACCCTGAGAAGATCGGTAGTAGATGTTGTGCACAGCCTTCTTCCCAGAAGGTGGTTGTATGAACAAGTTTTACGTAGAGGTGGTCCGCTACAGATGTCGAGTCAGTTCATTCACCTTCTTCTCAATGATTGAGACCTTGTCCAGACGACTAGCCATTAACTCCAAGTCGAGGAAAGAGGATAGGCCCTACGTCTCATGTGCTCCTCGCGGATTCCTCAATGCACGGGCATTCATTCGATCGAACATGCCCATGGATTCATTATTGATGGAGTTCTCGCACATGTTCTCGAGAATCTCCCACATGGTGTTTTCATGTTGACCCATGATGTTTCCTCCACAGGTCGCATTGACAAACAATCGAATATCCTCACGGAGTCCCTGGTAAAAAGACTAGACTTGTTCCTATTTAGAAACTCTGTGGTAAGGGCACTTTCACATGAGATCTAGAAAGCGATCCCATGCCTCATGAAGCGGTTCTCTTGCCTGCTACATGAAATGTGTGATCTGGTGCCGCAGAGCATTTGTCTGACCAACAGGGAAGAACTTTTTTAGAAACTCGAATTACAGTTCAGCCCATTTGTTGATTGGACGAGTTAGAGTTTGGTACCAGTGAGCAGCCTTGTCCATGAGAGAGAAGGAGAACATTTTACATGAGCAAGATATCCTGATTTTGAACTTCTGACCCAAAGGACTGGGCCAGATGCTTGAGTTACTTAATATGCTGGAAGGGATCTTTGGAATTAAGCCCATGAAATTTAGGAATAGCATGAATCATGTTGGGCTTGAGTTCATTATCAACACCTCCAGCTGGGATTTGGACTAGAGGTTCGATCACCACCGCAGCGGGATTGTAATGATCTTGCATCATAGGTCGCTGCGGTGGATTCATAAAGGCCTAGAATAGATCGTTGAGGCACTGAAGCTAATTCTGGAGATTGTTTTCTTCTTTTGCTGGATGTTCCATGATTATGGATGAAGGAGATTATTTTTGGGCGAAATCGAGGTTTTAGAAAGCTGCGTTCGTTGTAGTAATAAATCCTCAAAAATAGCTTGAATAACAGATAAAATTTATACTCGAATGAAAGTCCGAGGTCGTTCGCTAGGAGCAAGTAGGAATTCACACGTTAATCTCAATATATATGTAAATGAGCACACTTAATTACTCAAAAATCAAATATGCAATGTAGTACATGAGTATGTGAAGGATCTAATGAGGCAAAAAGACATCTAAGACAAAATAATAGTGATTTGAATAACTAATTATTAGCTTAGATACACATATAATAATTACTAAATCATCTAAATAAATGAACAGTATCAACCATGCAAACTTTAGTGCACAATGCACTCCAACAGGTGACAGGGCACTCAATCAGATGGCTTAAGTGTCTTGCTACAGTGCAAAGAGGACAATGTACTTCTTCTTCCTCTTCTCTTCTTTCTCTACTCTGCTTCTACTTTTCCTCTTCTTTCTACTGTCCTCTTCAGGCCTTGGCTCTTCCCTGCAATTCTCCTTCCTCTCCTTCTCTTTATGCATAGGGGGACACTTATGAAATTGGCTAAGTGTTAGCCAATCCACAACAGAGCAAAACCCCCTGCCCCACGCGCTCTCTCTCCTCTCTCTAGGTTTTCATTCTTTCCTACCTTTCCAAGGCCAATGTCCAGGTTATCGAGTAAACGGGTATACGCGCACCCGAGACTAGGTCTGCTGGCTGTGAATGGCAGCCGCACTGTGAGAGTAGGCTTATGTGGGTAATCGGGTGAGTGCCAGACCTGTGTGCGCAGTGTCACAGGTGAGGCAGGTGAAGGGGTGGCAAGGGACCTCACCCCCTAAGTGACTTAGGGTGATAAACCCACTTCACTTTTTCAATTTATGCATTGCTGCAGCCTCACAGATTTTTGAGGTGGGACTAAATGTCCCACCTTCCTCGTTGCGCGGCTGCGGCTGGATTGCCTTCTAATCAAGGTAGCTGTTGAGGGTATGGCTTCCAATTAAGGCCTTGGAATGAGGCCTAAAGCCAATCCGCACTACCTGGGGATGTTGCCTGGGACTCGCAATGCCTGGACTCGACAAATGAAGGCGGCGATGGCGGAGCTTCGGCGAATACACCTGCAGACAAGAATACAGCCTTGCAACCTCGTCAGATGGTTCAGCAGGCTTTACCGTAGCACGGCGAACATGGTGGTGGGTGCAACGTGAGGCGAGGAGCGTTGTGGAGGTCGGATGGAGTCAAGAACGGAGGTATGGTGATGGGTTGTTTGGTGGATGATTTGGGTGAGTGGAGTGGTGAATTAGGATAGGGGTTTTGTGCGGGTGGATGAGGCAAAGCTTATGAGAGTTTCAGCGAGGCGGATGGAAGGGTGTAGCGGCGGATCTGCCTCGCTGGAGGAGCGATCGAAGATGGAGAAGATAATGGTGAACGGTGACGTCGAGGGTTGAAACTAGGACATGAATAAGGGAATCTAACCTAAAGGTGGAGAGGAAAGGGGAGGATTCTCCTTATCGAGGGTACGTCAGCTCTGGAGAAGACGAAGTGCTCCAGTGAGGATAGGACAGCGAGGATGAAGGAGATAGAGGTGCTCGTTGGTATGGCGCGACACGGAGGAAGACAAGGAAGGAGGATCTGCCACTGGTATTGCGGTTAGACGATGAGGGGAGACGGAGGAACTCGTCGGATGTCAAGGAGCTTCAGTTGGATTAGGAGGGAAAAATTTTGGGGTAACTCCAGTCGAATTCGAGCATCGGGAACTTGACGATGTTTGGGGGTTCTTTTATAGGGATCTAGAGGGTGAAAAGAGCTTGGAAGCCAAGCTTCCAAGCTTGGAAGGTTCGTTGGAGATGGGGACCCAAATCTTTCAAAGGTTTGCACTAGGATTTGGGCCAATTTTAGAGCTTCGAATCTAGCTTAAAAGAAAGGGAATTCCTTAACGAACTTCCCTTTCAAATCTGAGAAGGATTCGTCAAAGAATCAAGGAGAAAATGCCAAATAAAACTCTCTGAAGTTGTAGGATTAGGATTTCATGGTGATAGGCACCTATTTGAAGAAGGAGACGATAAAGTTGGGAACCTGTTTGTAAATGATTCAAAAGTTAGGGGCATGTGTGTGAGATAAAAGAGTCAGACAGAACCAAATTGCAAACTAGGTCAAGATGATCTCAGATTGCACCCAAATTTTGGTAAAAACATAATTTGGAACTAAGGAATCCAATGGTGAAGTTGGATTTTGGTTTTGACCTAGTTTGACTGGGTAATTTGCATAATTACCCAAATTAGGGCAAAAGTCTATCTGTGGCTCTATTTTAGGTCAAACTGGGTTCCAATGGTCAAATCAAGCATACCAAACCCTAGAGAACATTTTTCTATGATTTTTAGAGGGTTTAGGTGAATTTTATCCTGACCAAACTCTCAGTAAATCAAGCGAGTATGTTTTTAGGGTTTCGGAAGTCATTTAATTATCAAAACACGTGAAAATCCTTTTCTGTCTATACTAATCTACTTGTTAGACTCTTAAGATCAGTTGACCATTAATTAACCCCTGAGAAAAACCCATGATTATTCTGCATTCATGATATGATGGTAAAATTATAGTTTTAACCCTAGTTTCTTGTATTTCTTTCAGAATGGATTTGCAATGAATTATGGCTTTCTGATGGTTATGTAAGAGCATTTATTAATGGAAATTGACTAAATAAAGCTAGATATGGTTGTTGATGATGTTATCATCACACCCCCATGCCTAACTTTTGCTAGTTCCTTAGCAAAATCTTACGGAATTAACTCAAATTCTAAACCATGCCTTTTTATGTTCAGATTTCTGATGTGTGCTTTCTTTTGTTAGATTAGGTTAGAATGCCAATAATAGGCCTAGAGGTACTCAAGTAGCAACCAAAATCCAGACTTAACCAACTTTAGCCTCAGTTTGCAGCGAAGGTTTCTAAGGCCCGTAGGAACTAACCTAAGGTTTGTTGAACTCCGCGGTTAAAGCACCGGTGCTTAAAACATAGTTAGTTCAGGTTCAGTTCGTAGTGCATTTTTGTAAGAGAGAGATAGAGGAATTTTTTGAATTTTTGGAGAATTTTCTCTCTCTCTTTCCTTTTCTTTATTTCTAGCTTCGGATTGGCTTTACAACATGGTCTGTATTGGATTCCTAGCTCCTACCATCAATCCTCGCAGGGTCCTTGGCATCCGATGCTTCGAGATCGCACTGCCCATGGAAACCCCCAGAACCTTGGCTTTCGACACTTCGAGATAGTGTCGCCCATGGCATTCTGTAGCTAAATTCTGGCCCTGGCAATTGACATTTTAGGATAATCCCGCCCATGGCACTTGAACTAGCACAAGGTGCTTAGGTGCCCCCGGTAAGATATTTAGATATCCTAGGAGACAAGCACCGAGGAGACAGTATGTTATTGTGCATCTTTAAGGGCCCGCCTCTCCGAGCTAGGAGCTCTTCCAAATCAACTTGTGTTGATAAGCCGCTCTTAATCTAGGTAACTTTTCATAACAGAATTAATGCTTTTGCATGATTTCGATATTAAAGTGCACTGAACCAGACTATGTGTGGATTAAGGTGCTTAGGTTACCGAGTCCCACAAACCAAAGGTCAGTTAACGAGGCCGAATAATACCTAAGCCTTAGACCTAATATTTAAGCTTCGCATTTTCCTTAACCTCTTAAGGACTATCCAGATCTTAACGAATACTTGAATTTTTAAGCCTAAACACAGCCCAAAAGGCCTAAGATCAGCGTTCATACTAATCTCTTTTGTCTCTTAGCACTTGTGTCTTTTATTTCTTCTTTTGATTTGGTCTAGAACTTAAATAGATTCCTTAATCTTTTACTAATGACTATCACTTTTTTTTCAAATTGTTGCTCCTTTTTTACATTTAAATCACCTCCTTTCTTCCTTCTCAAGAATGATATACAATTAATTCACTCAAAACTTCCTCCCTTCTCCATTTTTTTGTTCTTTTTCAATTTTTTTTTTGGTTTTTTGTAATATGTATTTTTTTGTGAGAAACCTTTAGAAACTTGAAAATTTTTGTATGTTTGCACGTTAACACCCCCCATGCCTAAGTTTTGCAATGTCCTCATTGTAAATGGAGGGTATGAAATAGTTTTGGGTTCATGGATTAGAACAGGTTAAATGGGTGGGCAAACAGGTTGGGGTGACTGTTGCGGACGATTTCAAGCTCTGATACGAGTACCAGAGGTGGGATCGACCGTTCTAAAATCGAACTCAGAGTGCAATAGATGTGAAGTACAGAAAGAATAATCAGAAGGATCTCGATTTTTTCGGATTGACGAGTTGCCTTCTATTAAGCACTAAACTCAATGCCTTCAGCCGAGCAAAAAATGGTATCGAGAAGAAGTGGTCAAATCAAACAAATTTTGTAGAACAAGCACCTTGATCAATAGCTTGGTTGGTCCAACCAGGTGCTTGTTCAGATCAGTAGGCTGATGATGTAGCTTAAACCCAATCAATCTGGTGCTTTGATAGATGTGAATCAGTAGATGCGGAAACCACCATATACTATGAAGTTCAAGAAGATATGGAAGTGTGAATCCAGGGTTTGGCTAAGTCGAATCAGCCTGATCAGAGTAGGGATCCTCAAATGAAAAAGAATCAGTGGAGGATGTAGGAACCCTATGGAAGTGATCAGAGAAAGATGGGGCATGATTCGTAGTCTGATCGAAGTTTGAAACCCGATTGAAATGTGGAGGAGAATCATGTCCTATTGGATCATCGAGAGGAGAGTCAAAGTAGAAATTGAGTCCGGTTGCGAGTCAGGGTTGAAAATGGGTTTTGGAAGACTCTATATGTGTAGAAGAGGTGGCATCAATAAGAATTGTGTGTGAGGGCTCCTCTAGGAACGATTCATAGGTGGGTTCATCTAGAGAGTCCTCATAATAGCCATCAAAATCAAAGATAAATGCCTGAAGAGTGTTTATAGGATCTGAGTTAAGAAAAGATTTGAAGTCTGGGTACACACTCAACAATTTCTGTTTCTAATTCCTGAGGATAAAAAAGAAATGATTCCATCTCAATGGAACCTGATTTTGAATCAATGATCTCAAGATCAGGGATCTCAGAGTCAGAGTCGAAGAGTGGGTCGTGGATATTGAGGTCATAGATTGGCTCGTAGTCATCAGGAAACAAAGGTTCTCCGAAATTAGAGTAAGATTCGAAATCGTCGGAGAACCTGCAAGAATCATGTTCTGAATTTGATTCGTGATCAGAGGTTCCACCACAGAATAAATCAAGATGTGGAGAAGCAACAACCTGACTTGGGTCTAACCTAGTTTCAGATTTTGAGCTCAAAAAGGTGTCCCTATTAGGTTTGGGCTCAGGTTCTTGGCTTGTAGGGAAGACCCAATCAAAACCCAACTCTTCCAACTCGATTTCTGTATCATAGATTGGCATGACTTCCAAAAAATCAATCTATGTTTTTGAGATTGTTGGAGAGGTGCATTCATCAAATAAAGGCCCAAAATCATAATCCAAATTCAAAATCTGATTTTCATCACACGTGTTCTTGTAATCATCTCAAGAAGGCTAATATCTAGATTATAGGTTAAGGGTGTGGGTTGGATCACTAGAATCTAGACTGGGCTCTACAGGGATGTCAGAATTGCCCTCGAGGACCATCTTATCAGAATAAGGAGTGGAATTTACACCCTCGAGAGGTTCTAACTTAATCTCATTATCACAGGTGTCTGGGAAATCTAAGCTTGGCGAACCAGGGTTTTGTATCTTTAGGGATGGCTCGAAATCATGATCACCTGCAATCGAATCCTCCAAACCCTCATCAAGATCAGGAATGTCAATTGCTATGAAATTTGAATCTGAATTCATTTGGGTTGGGGATCCACAATTATCATCATTGAACCCGGGATTTGGGAAACTGTGTTGATCATTAGTCTCACTCCAATATGTTTTGTTAGTTTCAAATGGGTAATTTTGATCAATTGTTTTATATAACTTATTCAGCAATTCTTCCCCTTCTTCTAAAATTCTTGGAATTTTTCTGGAAGCGAAGGGTTTGACTAACATTGTAGATAATCATTGTTGTGTAATTTCACCAATTCATTGTGTTCTACTGATAAGTGATCCCGGGTTGAACTGTGTTTCATTTGTGTCCATATCATCACGATACAGTCCAAAATGTGGTTCATTGATTTTGTAAATTTTTCCTGAATGTCTCTTTTACAATATTCTTCATGGTTTCTATAAGCATTCTTAAGTATCTTTTCTTTCATGCTCATTTGGGACTCAGGTTTTCTAAATAGTCTTCCTATATAGCCAGTCTACATTTTTGAATCAGATGGTGGAATCAAGATGTAGAATCTAAACTCAGGTTCAGATTGGAGTTGATCAGATCTGAAGGAAATTTCTAAGATAATATGTGCATGTGCTCTAAATAGAAGGGATGAGGGACAGGATGTGAATTTTGACCCAATCAAGGCACCCAAAGATTTTTGGATGACTAAGATAATTTCGAGGCGGATGATACCTCTGAATCAGAAATTTGCACACCCGAGAAGTACTTGGGTAGCCAGGAAGAGAGAGCCCAACAAAGACCCCTACAAGGTAGAGCGTCTGCACGGGTTACAGGGTTTTCCCCACCCAACCTTCCTTGTCACTGAGGGTCCAGGTAGATCGGAATCTATGAACTTAAGACCTTAAGTCTACCAATGTTATGTCCTAATTTGTGCCTTGAGTTTCACTTGATTAGAAGTTAATTCAACTTGTGACCTAATTTGGAGGTCGGTTGGCCTACAATGTAGACCAACTTCACCTAACCTGCCCTAAAGATGGCAGAATGAGATCTAGGTCAAGACCCAAAAATCACCCTGATTGACTCTCAGGTTATTAAGTCTAAGGATTTTAGGGTTCAAATGAATTTAGAGCCTGATTTTAGAGTTTTTCTAATTAGATCTTTTTAATCAAGGGCTTGGGTAGCACACGAATGTGGGAGGGTTTGTTTCCTTTTATTTAGGCAAATGTGAACTAGCACTCCAAACCCCTAAAAATTGAAACCCTAATTGGTTCTATTCTGCATCCAATTTGATCTTTAGAATGTTCTCCTTGGACTTCAAACAAGAAGTGCATAGTCCAAGAAGATTAGAAATTAAGTGTAGTCCCTAATAGGCATAGGAAATTTGGGGTAGGGAATTCTAAACAAAATCACCTCAATCTTCAATCAGATTAAAAACAAATTTCGCAAATCAGGAAACTTGTCCTTTAAATGATAATTACTATGAGAAATAAGGCAAGTGATTCCTAATTGATTGTTTCCATTTTTTTGTCTTCCCAAGATTAGGAGGTTGATTAGGGAAGAATAGAGAAGTTACCTACCTTAGAGTGGTTGATTTGCGTGGAAGATCTCCTCGTGAAGTACCTCTCAAAATCACAGTAAAGCAAACTGGATAAGTTAGTGCTCAAATATAATCAAAATATAGCAAGAGAATAGTGGTGAATTGCTCGTTGCTCCTCGGCAATGGCGCCAAAGTGTTTTCAGGCGAAATCAGGGTTTTAGAAAGATGCGTTCGTTGTAATAATAAATCCTCAATAATAGCTCGAACAACATATAAAATTTATACTCGAATGAGAGTCCGAGGTCGTTCGCTGGAGCAAGTAGGAATTCACATGCTAATCTCAATATATAATGTAAATGAGCACACTTAATTACTCAAAAATCAAATATGCAATGTAGCACATGAGTATGCGAAGGATCTAATGGAAAAAAGACATTTAAGGCAACATAATGGTGATTTGAATCACCAATTATTAGCTTAGATACACATATAATAATTACTGAATCATCTAAATAAATGAACAGTATCAACCATGCAAACTTTAGTGCACAATGCACTCCAACAGATGACAGGGCACTCAATCAGACGGCTTAAGTGTCTTGCTACAGTGCAAAGAGGACAATGTACTTCTTCTTCCTCTTCTCTTCTTTCTCTACTCTGCTTCTGCTTTTCCTCTTCTTTCTATTGTCCTCTTCTTATCTCTTCCTTGTAATTCTCCTTCCTCTCCTTCTCTTTATGCACAGGGGGACACTTACGAAATTGGCTAAGTGTTAGCCAATCCACAACAGAGCAAAACCCCTTGCCCAGCGCACTCTCTCCCCTTCTCTCTCTGGGTTTTCATTCTTTCCCGCCTTTCCAAGGCCGATGTCTGGGTTATCAAGTAAACGGGTATACGCCCACTCGGGACCAGGGTTGCCGACCGTGAATGGCAGTCAAGGTGTGAGAGTAGGCTTATGCGGGTAATCGGGTGAGTGCCAGACCCGCGTGCGCAGTGTCACGGGCGAGGCAGGTGAAGGGGTGGCGGGGGCCTCACCACCCAAGTGACTTGAGGTGAAAAGTTCGCTTCACTTTTTCAATTTATGCACTGCTGCAGCCTCACAGATTTTCGAGGTGGGACTAAATGTCCCACCTTCCTCTTTATGCAGCTCCGACTAGATTGCCTTCCAATCAAGGTAGCTGCTGAGGGTATGGCTTCCAATTGAGGCCTTGGAATGAGACCTAAAGCCAATCCACACTACCTAGGGATGTTACCTGGGACTCGCAATGCCTGGAGCTCGACAAATGAAGGCAGCGATGGCGAAGGTGGCAGAGCTCCGGCGAATACACCTACAGAGAAGAATATGACCTTGCAGCCTCGTTAGATGGTTCAGCAGGCTTCGCCGTAGCATGACGAACATGGTGGTGGGTGCAGCGTAAGGCGAGGAGCGTTGTGGAGGTCGGACGGAGTCGGGAACGGAGGTGTGATGATGGGTTGTTCAGTGGATGATTTGGGTGAGTGGAGTGGCGAATTAGGATAGGGGTTTTGTACGGGTAGATGAGGAAAAGCTTATGAGAGTTTCGGCAAGGCGGATGGAAGGGTGTAGTGGCGGATATGCCTCGTCGAAGGAGCGGTCGGACACAGAGAAGATGACGGTGAACGGCGGCGTCGAGGGTTGAAACTAGGATAGGAATAGGGGAATCTAACCTAAAGGTGGAGAGGAACTAATGTAACCTAATCTAATCAGATGAAAGGGGAGGATTCTCCTTACCAGGGGTACGTCAGCTCTGGAGAAGATGAAGTGCTCCGGTGAGGGTAGGACAGTGAGAATGGAGATAGAGGCACCCGCTAGTTTGGAGCAATGCAGAGGAAGACAAGGAAGGAGGATCTGTTGTTGGTATTACGGTCAGATGATGAGGGGAGACGGAGGAACTCGCCGGACGTCGAGGAGCTTCAGATGGATTAGGAGGGAAGAATTTGGGGGTAACTCCAATCGAATTCGAGCATCGGGAACTCAACGATGTCTGGGGGTTCTTTTGTAGGGGTCTAGAGGGCAAAAAGAACTTGGAAGCCAAGCTTCAAAGCTTGGAAGGTTCGTTGGAGATGGGGACCCGAATCTTTCAAAGGTTCACACCAGGATTTGGGCCAATTTTAGAGCTTCGAATCTGGCTCAAAGGGAAGGGAATTCCTTAACGAACTTCCCTTTCAAATCTAAGAGGGATTCGTTAAGGAATCAAGGAGAAAATGACAAATCAAGCTCGCCGGAGTTGTAGAATAAGGATTTCATGGTGGTAGGGACCTATTTGAAGAAGGAGATGATAAATTTGGGGGCCTATTTGTAAATGATTCAAAAGTTAGGGGCATGTGTGTGAGATAAAAGAGTCAAACAGGACCAAATCGAAAACTAGGTCAAGATGATCTCAAATTGCACCCAAATTTTGGTAAAAATATAATTTGGACCTAAGGAATCCAATGGTGAAGTTGGATTTTCGTTTTGACCTAGTTTGACTGGGTAATTTTCACAATTACCCAAATTAGGGCAAAAGTCTGTCTATGGCTCTATTTGGGTCAAACTGGGTTCCAATGGTCAAATCAAGCATACTAAACCATAGAGAACATTTTTATATGATTTTTAGAGGGTTTAGGTGAATTTTATCCTGACCGGACCCTCAGTAAATCAAGCAGGTCTATTTTTAGGGTTTCGGAAGTCATTTAATTCTCAAAACTTGTGAAAACTCTTTTCTGTCTGTATTAACCCACTTGTTAAACTCTTAAGTTCATTTGACCCTTAATTAACCCCTGAGAAAAATCTGTGATTGTTCTGCATTCATGATATAATGGTAAAATTTTAGTTTTAATCCTGGTTTATTGTATTTCCCTCAGAATGGATTTGCAATGAATTATGACCTTCTGATGGTTATGTAGGAGCATTTATTAATGGAAATTGACTAAATAAAGCTAGATATGGTTGTTGATGACGTTATCATCATACCCCCATGCCTAAATTTTGCTAGTCCCTTAGCAAAATCTTATGGAATTAACTCAAATTCTAGACCATGCCTTTTTATGTTCAGATTTCTGATGTGTGCTTTCTTTTGTTAGATTAGGTTAGAATGCCAATAATAGGCCTAGAGGTACTCAAGTACCAACCAAGATCCAGACTTGACCAACTTTAGCCTTAGTCCGCAGCAAAGGTTTCTAAGGCCCACAGGAACTAACCTAAGGTTCGTTGAACTCCGCGGTTAAAGCACCTGTGCTTAAAACATGGTCAGTCCAGGCTCAGTTTGTAGTGCATTTTTGTAAGAGAGAGATAGAAGAATTTTTTGCATTTTTGGAGTATTTTCTCTCTCTTTTCTTTTCTTTATTACTAGCTTCGGATTGAGTGGCTGACCCTCAATCCTAACCTCGGGTCGGTGTAGGGGGCCATTCCTAACCCTGGGTCTTAACCCAAGGGCAACTAGCTCCCCCTACACTAAAGTGACAGTAGCTCTCCTCGGTACCACGTGCACGAGGGCCAGCTCACTTTCCATGCAAAAAGGGATAGTTGCTCTCCTCGGTACCGTGTACTCGAGAGCCAGATCACTTCCCTCCTACATACGATATTTGTTCCATACATGCGAGTTCCTTTCTAATTCCTCGTAGGGTTCGTACATAGACTTTCTCATTTCCACTTCCGATTCATCAAATGCATAACAGGAAGCTCAAAATTTCATAATCAATTATTCAATACACAATAGATATTTTCTTTCTTACCATGGCTCATTAAAATGTGGTACATGCAGCTCATGGTTTACTACTTTCAGTAAGAATTATAGCAATTTAATCATTTAATACATTCACATTCATCTCTTTCATTCCTAGTGTTCATTTCACAACCTAGGGTTCAAGTGAATATTTCTAAAGTAGCATGCATTCATCTTTTTCAGCCCTAGGGTTCATTTCACAACCTAGGGTTTAATCAAATATTTCTAAAGCATGCCATTTGATTATTAATTTTGAAATTAGAGAGAGGACCACTCTACCGGGATACACAGGTGGAATGGGGGCTCGGATCACAGATCCCATCGCCTCCGCGAGCCTCGTGTACTCAACTGGCTAGAGACCTATACAATTGACCAACCACATCAAACGAGTTCAAAAAGATATACGAGTGACACTAATACGTAAAGAAACTCGAACGGAAACTAACAGTACTTCGTTTGTGCAAAACTGACTCCATTTGGGCCCTAAATGGGCCTGAAACGTACATACTGTCTAAAATCAGATGTCTGGGACTAGACCCAGATGTCTTAAACGATCTCAGAACCTCACCTTACTTTCCTGCGATTTCCTTAGACATCCGAACCCCTCTGCAACCGTTTGAGGGTGATCCCAGACGTCTGACACTCCCTCTGATCATCTAGGAGTGCAGTCAGACATCTGGTACCATCTCCAAATGTCTAAAAGTACCTCGAAGGGTACGCCACGTGCCTTTCCACATCCTGTACCTGCGCATGCACGCCGCTTAAAAATCACGACACGTAAAAGCACAAGTATGTGCATGCAGGCGCGTACGTAGGATATACCTCGGCACTCTGCATGCTGTCAAACGTCCGACGCCAGCCTTGGATGTCCTGAGGATCCTCCAGATGTCTGGATGGAGTTTTAGACGTCTGATACTGTGAAAAATGGTTCTGCAGTATCCTCCTGCGAGCTTCTCCTTATGCTCTCCTCCGCCCACAGAGGCCGCAACAGCACCTCCTACGACTGTAAGAGGTTGTGCCTCCTCTCCCGAGCTCCTCTTCGCACCTTTGGCTCCTCTCTTGAGCTCCCTTGGCCGCACCTCCTCTCCTACGCTCGCCCTCTCCCTCGTCCACGCACTACCTCTCCTTCACGACCTCACTTGCCCTCTCTCCCGTGCTCCTCCATCTCGAGCTCCCCTCCTTCCTCCCTACTCGAGTTGCAAGGGGGATGGAGAAGGGGAAGAGGCCGCCAGCTGGGTGGTGGAGGACGAGGGTGGAGGTGGTGGTGGTGATGGTGAAGGAGGTGGAGATGGAGAGGAAATGGAGAGGGTGGAGGGGTTTTTAAAGAGAGGAGGGTGTGGGTTGTGTGCGTGGGTGGGTGTGTTGTGTGGGAGGAGAGAGAGAAAAATTGTGAGATTTCCCCTTGTGAAATCTTTCTATTCCTGCATGGCCCACACACCTAAACCCAGGGGTTTAAAATTACGCTCATGCTTCTATCCTTCCAGAAAAACTACGAACGACCCTTGGGAAGGGTCATTTCACTAATGGAGGACTCAAGGGTGGTCTTAGGGACATCTTCCTAAACATGCACTGATGGAGAAAACGAGGGATAGAAGGTGTGATGGACCTAATCAAGACCCCAAATATCTTTGGATGATTATAAAGGTTTAGGGCGGAAGATACCCCTAGATCAGAAAGTCGTCTACTTGAGAATTACCAAGATAGCTAGGAAGGGAGAATCCCGCGAAGACCCCTACACGGTAGAATGCCCCCATGGGTTACAGGGTTTCCCCCACCCGACCTTTCTTTTCACTGAGGGTCCAGGTAGACCAGAATGGATAACTTGACCTCATAGGTCTACCAATTTTAAGTTTAGAGCGTGGGTGCTTAGGATTTCACTTGAACTTCAAGATGTTTTTGTGAGAGATGACCTAATTTGAAGATTGGTTGACCCTGCAAAGTGGGTCAACTTCACCTGATTTGTCCTTGCTTATTAGGTCCTGCTTTTTAGGATTCAAGTGAGATTTAGAGCTTGATTCTTAGGTTTTGCTTTTTAGGTAAGTTCAATCAAGGCTTAGGACACACAGTTTGGGAAGATTGAATCTTTTTTAAGCAAGTGTGTCTCTAAAACCCTAAAATGGAAACCCTAATTATCTATAATTGGTCAATCAATTACTTCCAAATCTGGCACCTAGGGCTCAATCAAGAAGGTGGTAGCCCTAGGTGTCTTAAATCCCTAAATAGGTGCAAGAATTAGGTTTGGGATATTTCAAAAAATGTATAAAATTAGGCAACTTGTGATGATTAATCTAAAAATAGAATGCAAGTTGGTCCTAATTGATTTCTTTCCTTTTTTAGGTTTTTAGAATTAGGGGCTTAACGAAGATGGATTTGTGGTTTACCTGCCCCTGGAGTGGTTGTTGTGCAGTTAATCTTGTTCCTTGGATAAATCCCTGCACAAATCACAATCAAAAGAGATAAATCAAGTTAGTATCAAGACAGGAATTGTAATCAAGAGATCAAATTGAGCGTTGCTCCCTGGAATGGTGCCAAAATGTTTACCGCTCAGAATCGGGTATTAAAAATGATACATTGTAGTATAACCGATAAAGTGCGAAAATAAATAAAATTTATGCTTGAATGGAAATCCAAGGTAGAACGCAGGATGCAAGTAACAAATCAATCTCAAGATCACAATTCTAAGTAAAAGGTATAAGCAATTGCAACTAGAACTGATTCAAAATGATATATCAATAATTTCAAGTAACAATACGAAAAAATGATGGGTTAAAATGGTGATTTGAATCACCAATTAACCCTTTTAATTAAGCTCAAGTATCTCAATAAATCAACAGTGAATCTAACCAAATATTCCACATCGAACAAGTTAAATGATCCAACAGTAGCCTAGAACCAGCAATAGAGGCAAAGGCCTCTCTTCTTCCTTCAAGCCTTAAGGAGAGGCACAAGCACAACACAGCAGCATAGAGGCGATGGCCTCTCAAATTAGCTTAAGTGTAGAGAGCAGCAGAGGGCAAACCCCCCCTCTCTCCTTTTCTCTCTCAGAATCAGGCAAACCAGATCAGCCCAGGTAGCTGGGTAATCGGACTGAGGCCCAGACCCACATGGCGTAAGTGCGGGCGAGGGCACGTGCGTGGAGCGTGCATGCAGAACCTCACTCTGGTGCTCTCGGAGGCAACCGGGCTGAGGCACAAATTCAATTTATGTGCTGCGGCCGTGTCTGTGTTCCACAATGTGGGACTATCTGGCCCCCCTTCGTCTCAGCACAACAGCAGATGAAGGAGCTCCCAATTAATGTCGAAGATGAATCCATGGCATGCAAATGAGAATTTGGGTGTCTTCCTGGAACTTGGCCGTAGAGTTTGGGAGTGAAACCTGGGGCAATTGCAGCTGGAGGACTAAAGATGTGATCGGCGAACTCACGGGTGGCAGCGGAGCTCTGACAGATACATGAAATCACAAGAACGGCATTACGGTCACATCAAAAAGGCTCAGAAGGATCACCATGGAATGGTGAGTGTGGTGGTGAGTGCAGTGTGCGGTGCGTGAGTGTGAGGAGGTCTAACGACCTCGAAGAAGGTGTGTGAAGGAGGTGGAGTTCGGTGGAGTGCGTTGGTGGATGAAAGCCCAAATTAGAAGAGGGCTTTTTACGAGTGTGGTGCGACGGAGCTTGTGGAGGTGGCACGGGTTGATTTGGTGGTCTTTGGAGGCCGGGCGAACTTGCCGGAGTTCCGCCGGCCGTGAGGAAGATGAAGTGCGGGAGGGCGATGCGGTGGTCATTTGGAAGTGTAGGTGAGGGGGAAATGCTATAGAGGGATAGAGGAAAAGGTAAAGGGGCTTAGGAATGAGGAAGAATGTTGAATGTTTACGAACCTACGCTAACGTGTTTGGTTTTGGAAAACCTGTCGTTGTAGTTCGAAAGTGAAGAATTCGTGTTCAACAAATAAAATTTATACCGAAATTAAAATTCCGGGTCGAACACAGGGAGGCGGACGTTTGATTTAAAAACTACGCGTTTCTTTTTATTTGTTACAGAATAATTCAATTTAGAACTATCTAATTATTTACAATAAATAGAAGAGAGAGAGAGTAAGAGAGAAAGAGAATATTACACAGAGAAATCAAAATGAGATGTAGAATAAACAAGGAATTTTTGCATTGAAGAGATTGTTCATTACAACTAGAAAGCATAAAACAATTACTCTAGAAAGCGATAAATTTACTCTAGAAAGCATTAAAAGAATGGAGGGAGAATTGTCCTCCTCGACGGTTGCTTAGAGGATGAGTAGATTAATCTAGAAAGCAGTAAATCTATACTAGAAAGCGGTAAAAAGAATAGGGAGAGAGAAATCCTCCTCGACGGTAGCTTGGAGGACGAGCCAGACGGGACGACGCTTGGACGAAGGAGAACGAAGCAGGACGAAGGAGGACGAATCAGAAGAACAGGAACGAAGCAGCACGCAGTCGTCGTCGCGGGATCCACTTCCGAAGGGGAACGAAAATTGGACTTTATCTCGTGAGAAGCATCCCGGGTGTGGGACAAGCTTCTCTTGAGCTTTGGAGGGGTAGAGAAGAGAAAGAAGGGATGAGAATTTCATATGGAGGGGGTCTCCTTTTATAGTTGCAAAGAGTGGGGGCAAAATGGACATTACATCTTCAAAATAATAAATAAGGGGTCTTTAGTGACGGATAAATCCGTCACTAAAGCCCCGACGTGGCCGTCGCTGCCACGCCCACGCACGCCTCCTCAGCTGCACGCTCCTCAACGCTCGCACACGTCCAGCGCTCGCGATCGGACGGCTTAAATCGCGTCCGCGCCCGCTGCAACCCACCCGCCTGAGCGTGCGATCGCGCGTTACGTGGGGCGTCCAATCGCGCGTCGGCGCTATCGGGCGCCCGCGACAGCACGATCTCCATCCGACGCTCCACGCGCCTCAATTACCCGCTCCTCCAATCCCCTCGCCGCGGCTCGAACTCCCGCCCCACGCTGGCGTAAGCGCGCTCGACCGCTGCGCTGCGGGGCGTGGATGGTCAAGCGCAAGTTTTAAGCGTCGGGCGGCCACAGCCGTTGGATCTCCATTTGACGGCGGAGAGCGATCGGGCGGGGGCCTTCACAAAATGCCAGCGGCCGTTTGGGCAGCTGAGATGGCGCCACGTGGCACCATCTTGGCCGTCCATCTTCTGGAAGTTGTAGATGGTGCCACGGATGTCGGATTGACTCGATTTTTGTGTCTTTGGGCTGCGATCGTCGATATGAATTCATCCGTGCGGTCGGATTTGTCATCTGAAGTGCGGATTTACACCATCTTGGCCCTTGATCTTCTAGGGTTCCCCGATCTCTATCTGATCTACGGATGCCTGATTAGGGCATTCTTGGAGTCGTTGAACTCCAATCGTCGCCCTAATCATATCCATACGGTTGGATCTTTGATCCGAGGCCCCGATAAAATGTTTGCCCTGTCCAAGCACATAAAAGGAGACAATTAACCTCCATTTTATTTAAACTACTCTAAATGCGAGATGATGCATGTTATGCAATATTTATATCATGAAATGCAATCCTATGCTTAAGAACATGCATAAATAGACATTTTAAATAGTATAAATGTGTTTACATCATACCCCCATGCCTATCTTTTGCTAGTCCCTAGCAAAAACTATATGCTATTTATAAAAGAATTAGGTTAGATTATTTGGACCTGAGTTATTTTCAATCATTAAGAAATTGTCTACTTAGGAACTGAACTTTCAAATACACAACAGTACCTGGGTATCAGCCAAAATGCAGACCGCCTCAAGCCCTCGCCTTATTCAAAGAAAATTTTCTTTTTCTCTTTTTACTCTTTTTTAATTTTTTTGGATTTTCAAATTTTTGGGTTTAAGAGTGGCTTTCTACGGCCATTCAACTCACCCAAGATTTGATGAGAACCCTAAGTTTTAAGCATCTTATTGTGATTGTGATAGACTCGTTGACCGGCAATTAGAACGGACTTCGGATTTCTACGCCTCTAGGTGACCTCAAAAAGAATTCTTCCTAAAGGTATATCTTTACAACCGGTAGCTTTCTCCCTACTTTTATTTTTTAACGGGGTCAACACAAGGGTGAATCCAGTGTATATCTCCCCGGTTTATTCTACTTCTCCGCTTCTTCCTAAGTGTTTTGGGAATTTTTAGTGCATTTTCTGAGCTGGGTTCTGGACAACCGGTCGATGAGCTGTTACCACCGACAACTTGCCAGCCATACTCGTGCGGCGAAGTGTGGCTTATTTCTTTTTGTTCTTTTCTCCTTTTTCTTTTTGATTTTTTTTTTAAGTAGGTGGCTTCCCTGATCTAAGATTTACCTAAAGGCAGCAAAAAAAGAGAAAGGTCCAGTGACTGGGCTCTGGACAACCTACCTATGGGCTGTTACCCACGATAACTTGCCAACCATATCACCCTAGAAGGTTCATTAGCTACCCAATTTCCGTTAGAATCGCCGAATAACGAGTCAGTGCAAAGAAAGTGTGTAGATGCTTAAAACTCAAAATTCCCTCAAATCAGAGGGTGGGTTGATAAGTCGTGTACTTATCACCCAAACTTATTTATTCCAATTATAATAGAATTAAAATGGCGAGGACTCAAAGATAAATCCACATTTTAGTGGATACACAGGCTAATTAAGTCCAAAGACCTGAGGGGTCTTTGTGTTTAGATCTTAATGTAGTATTTCTTAAGATTGAAAATTTTCTTAAACCCAAATTCTCTTCCTAATTCTGATTTTTTTTTTATATATAAAAGAAAATAAAACAAATCTACGGAGCTGACAAATGAATTCAGAGATAAATATCCACCCCCCATGCCTATCTAATGCAATGTCCTCATTGTATTAAAAATACATAAAACAGAGTGGAAAAGCGTAGAAAGCACCTGAATTGCGTGAATGTCATGTCCGCTCCGAGATGAAATCGAAAAAGAACTCTATATGTGCTGAGTTTAGTGCCTTCAGCTAGGCGCACTATACAAAGAAAAGAAATGAAGAATTCACAAGTGCAGGTCAGAATTAATATAAATAGAAGAATCCTCTGACCTATCAACAGCGATCCACAGATGTGGACCAGATTGTGGTGCAGACCCATCCCCCATAATCGAGAATATCTTAGGTTCTGGATAAAAATTACCCAAAACCTAAAATCAGAATGCAAGCGGGGTCGAGCCTGCGGTTTATGAGGATGCAACCCAAGGCCAAAATGTCGGGTTACAGAGAATTGAAGCTCAAAAGGATAATCGTTGAATGTGTGCTTGAGTTGAACATCCTCGAAACAAACGTCGTAAGGGTTCTGATTTGATGGTTTCAGCTTAAAAGGAACCCTTCGACTCAATCTTCCATTTCCTCCAAATTAACTTCCCAAATCAGAACTTCCCCGCTCCTATCCTCCTCATTAAGTGTATCAAATTCCAAGACCTCTTGTATATTCATCACCCCGTCTGGAATCTCCAAGTCTAAATGATGTGGCAGAATCAAAATTGACTTGGGTCTAATTATCTCAGAATTAAAATCATCAATAAGCTCAACAGGGTGTAACTGATAATCAAGGCATTGAATTGATTCCTCCAGAAAATGCAATTCTGGATCCGTATCGTGTGCCCTAATAAGATCAGTTTCCTCAGTTATTGGGCTATCAAATGATCTATCAGATTCCTCAGGCCCAATCGTCTCACAAAAATCGTGATCTGAAAACTCGTGTGAGACTACGCAACTTGAATCTTCACCATCAAAGAAATCAGGATCCGTATCAATGTATGTCCCAAAATCAGTTGTCACTTTGTGTTCCCAGGAGACATACGTTTTCTCATAACCCGGCTCAGGGATCTCAGGTGAAGAAATCAGGTCATCCTTAATTGGTTGCTTTAATTCAATCTGGTCAGCCTCGTAACAAGTGTCCCCCCCAACAGGTGCCTGAGCGGGTTCTGTCATTGGCTTTCCTAAAGAGGGTTCATCCTGGGAATCATCCCAAGATTGAATCAAAGCAACCACGAATCTCATCCTCAATTTCGCTAATTTCCCAAGTAGAAACTCACCCGGGTTCTTATCCTTAATGTCCTGGAGCCAATCTAACAAAGACTTGTTTAAATCATCAATCATCTGAATCAGGGGCTCCAATCTCTCAATGCAAGGTGTTGGTTGAACTTCTAAAGATTGAATGATATTTCTCAAGTTAGCCAGAACCTTATCTTGAACCTAGTTAACCTGAACCAAATGAGTTGGTTCAGGATTGGGCGGGTTTGACATCAATGCAGAGGAATTAACGAATTGAGATTCGTTATACCCATCCTGATAATAGGTCATTTCAGATTGTTCAAAAGATGGTGATGACCTAAAGGCAGTGAAATTAGAGGATGGGTAAGGATCAGTGTATCCTTCTTGATTGTAGATCGTATTAGGTTGTTCATGAAAGGAGGACGATCTATAATCGATGTAGCTCTGAGAAGATAAAAATCAGAATCAAAGTGTTCAGGGTTAGACCCTAAACACGGGGTCCAGAATTGTATCCCCAATCCGAATTATCCCAACTAACTGATGGTTGATTACAATACGAGTTGGGATAATCGTCATGTTGAGGATAATTTACAACAGGAGGGAAAGAGCAGGAATGCGTGAAATATGTGGAAGGATTCATGATACACGAGAGGAAGAAAGGTGTCCTGCAATACAAACAATCAAACCTGTCCTTAAATAGGTTAGCCTAAAGACCTACCGACTCTCAAAACCCGTCTTGAGATAAAGGAACGATTTGATCTACTTCCGTCTGTTCAATCCAACCAGTTAGAAGGAGGGACTGGGGAGAAGGTTCTTCCTTCGGCTTGCGCCTCCGGTTCCTAGTGTACCCCCCAGCCACGATCGTTTGACTCTACTCCCCTAGCTAGACATCAGATTGAACAGTAGAAACAGACTAATCGAAAATAATCTTGTTCTGGGTTCTGAAGAGCGAGTCCAATCCTTAAGGCCAACGTCTACTATATTTTATTTAGGGCTAGGTTTGAATGTGCTTTGGAATGTGATGGGCCCTTTAAATGGGTTGTGCCCTTAATGATTGATTGATTCATGTGTGAGTGCACAACCAGTGATTTTCAAGCAAGATTATTTTTGATGTCGTGAATTTTAAGGTTCAAATCTTGCTTAGTAGCTTTTAGGATTCAACTTTAGGTGTTTTCAATCAAGTTTCTTTAGCACACCAGGTTTTGCAAGCACAAGTGAAGATGTTTTCCTTTAAAATTTAAAAAGAATGTGGAGTGCCTGGTAAATCCCTAAGAGTTGAACCTAATTGATAGCTACTTGATGAGTTGATTTTATTTGAAGTGGTGCGGCCCAATCAACTCAAACAATTGGCCTGTTGCACCACTTTATTAGGCACACAAATGATTACCTAATCTGATTTCTACTCAATTATGTGTTTGGATGTGTGTACCGACTCCTAAGATTGGTTTACCGGTTGAGTTTGAAAATCAAATGAGGTTGTGTACCTCTGTGAGATTTTTTTTTTCTTTTTAATGTGGGGGTTGGGGTGAGTATGGGTGTCAAACAACAAACAATCTAACCTTAGAGTTTATAAAAATACCTAGGTTGATTGATGTTTGAGTTATTATGTGATGAAATGAAATCTAATGGGTAGGAGGTGGGGGGTAACTCACAAAACCTTCTACAGCACTTTACTCCAATCTACCGCTTTTGCCTGCCTCGAAAGAGTACCTGCAATTACAATAAGAAAGGAGAAAAGTGAGGTAAATGATTTGTAAGTTACAAAACGCGAAGAAAAATCAAAGATCGTTGCCTCCCTGGCAACGGTGCCAAAATGTTGAACATTTACGAACCTATGATAACGTGTTTGGTTTTGGAAAACCTGTCATTGTAGTTCGAAAGTGAAGAATTCGTGTTCAACAAATAAAATTTATACCGAAATTAAAATTTCGGGTCGAACACAGGGAGGCGGACGTTTGATTTAAAAACTACGCTTTTCTTTTTATTTGTTACAGAATAATTCAATTTAGAACTATCTAATTATTTACAATAAATAGAAGAGAGAGAGAGAGAGTAAGAGAGAAAGAGAATATTACACAGAGAAATCAAAATGAGATGTAGAATAAACAAGGAATTTTTGCATTGAAGAGATTGTTCATTACAACTAGAAAGCATAAAATAATTACTCTAAAAAATGATAAATTTACTCTAGAAAGCATTAAAAGAATGGGGGGAGAAATTTCCTCCTCGACGGTTCCTTAGAGGACGAGTAGATTAATCTAGAAAACAGTAAATCTATACTAGAAAGCGGTAAAAAGAATAGGGAGAGAGAAATCCTCCTCGACGGTTGCTTGGAGGACGAGCCGGACGAGACGACGCCTGGACGAAGGAGAACGAAGCAGGACGAAGGAGGACGAATCAGAAGAACGGGAACGAAGCAGCACGCCGTCGTCGTCGTGGGATCCACTTCCGAAGGGGAACGAAAATTGGACTTTCTCTCGCGAAAAGCATCCCGAGTGTGGGACAAGCTTCTCTTGAGCTTTGGAGGTGTAGAGAAGAGAAAGAAGGGATGAGAATTTCATATGGAGGGGGTCTCCTTTTATAGTTGCAAGGAGTGGGGGCAAAATGGACATTACATCTTCAAAATAATAAATAAGGGGTCTTTAGTGACGGATAAATCCGTCACTAAAGCCCCGACGTGGCCGTCGCCGCCACGCCCATGCATGCCTCCTCGGCTGCCCGCTCCTCAACACTTGCGCACGTCCAGCGCTTTTCAGCCGTCTGATCGCGAGACCGGACAGTTTAAATCGCGTCCGCGCCCGTTGCAACCCGCCCGCCTGCGCGTGCGATCGCGCGTTACGCGGGGCGTCCAATCGCGCGTCGGCGCTATCGGGCACCCGCGACCGCACGATCTCCATCCGATGCTCCACACGCCTCAATTACCCGCGCCTCCAATCCCCTCGCTGCAGCTTGAACCCGCGCCCCGCGCTCGCGTAAGCGCACTCGACTGCTGCGCTGCGGGGCGCGGATGGTCGAGCGCACGTTTTAAGCGTCGGGCGGCCACAGCCGTTGGATCTCCATCTGATGGCGGAGAGCGATCGGGCGGGGGCCTTCACGAAATGCCAGCGACCATTTGGGCGGCTGAGATGGTGCCACGTGGCGCCATCTTGGCCGTCCTTCTTCTGGAAGTTGTAGATGGTGCCACGGATGTCGGATTGACTCGATTTTTGTGTCTTTGGGCTGCGATCGTCGATCTGAATTCATCCATGCGGTCGGATTTGTCATCTGAAGTGCAGATTTACACCATCCTGGCCCTTGATCTTCTAGGGTTCCCCGGTCTCTATCTGATGCTACGGTTGCCTGATTAGGGTGATCTTGGAGTCGTTGAACTCCAATCGTCGCCCTGATCATATCCATACGGTTGGATCTTTGATCCGCGGCCCCGATAAAATGTTTGCCCTGTCCAAGCACATAAAAGGAGACAATTAACCTCCATTTTATTCAAACTACTCTAAATGCGAGATGATGCATGTTATGCAATATTTATATCATGAAATGCAATCCTATGCTTAAGAACATGCATAAATAGACATTTTAAGTAGTGTAAATGTGTTTACATCAAAGAACGCTGGAGAGCTCCAGTCATGGCTTGTCCGGAGCCAGAGAAGGAGATGGAGACAGCGAGGCAGCGACGACGAATGAGGTAGAAGAACGACCTCTCTTTGGCTGGAGAGGTTTGCGAGGAAGGGAGGAAGATGGTCGGCCGTCCAATTTGATGGTTGGACGGTCGGAAGAGGAGGACGGAGAGAGGTCACTGGAGCAAAGGTTCAGTGGCCACAGGAGGAGAAGTAGAGGTATTTGGCTCGCCAAAACTTGCTAAGGAGGTAAGGCAGGGGTTCCATTGCTTAAATAGAGATCCAAAGAAGGCTTTGGAATAGGAAAGAGCTCAGATGTGCTCTTTAGGAAATCAAGCAACACCCATTGATTCAATGCATTCGCAGGCACCAATCAAAGGATTTTAGGAGTTAGAATCTGTCCCAATAGGTTTGTCTAGGTGTGAATGTCAATCCCACGATTTGATTGCCATTAAAGTAGGATTTGGTTAGGTCAAAGCTCGCCTGGAGGTCGATTGACCTCCAATGGCGGCAAGGACCAATCTGTAAAGAAGATGAAGCTGGGGAGCTATTTGCAAAGAATTCAAAAGTTAGGGGATGTGTGTGAGAGAAAAGAGTTAGACTGAACCAAAATGCAAAGTTAGTCAAGATGATCTCTAATTAGGCCCAAATTTTGGTACAAATCTAATTTGGACCCAAGAAATCTGATGGTCAAGTCAGATTTAAGTTTTGATCAAGTTTGACTGGATGAATTGCATAGAAACCTAAATTAGGGCAACTGCCTATCTAAGACTGTTTTATGTCAAAATGGATTCAGGTGGTCAAATCAAGGATGACAAACCCTAGAGAATATTTTTATATGATTTTTAGAAGGTTTAGGTGAATTTTATACTAACTAGAACCTTAGTGAATTAAGCGATTTTGTTTTTAGGATTTCAGGAGTCATTTAATTCTTGAAATGAGTGAAAACCCATTACTGTCTGCATAGACCCACTTATTAGACATTAAGGACTATATGATCTTTAATAAATCCCTGAAATACCCCGTGGTTATTTTGTATTTGTGTTAAGATGGTAAAATTACAGAAATAATCCTATTTTCATCTTTTCTTCTCAAAATAGAATATTAAGCACTTAGGACCCCCTAATGGTTATATAGGAGCTTTTATCAACTTTATCAGACCAAATTGAGCTAGTTATGGCTCATGATGGTGTTCCCATCATTGATCTCTACACTCTTGAATAAATTTAGGATCTCCTCGTTGCTATGTAGGGTTTTCTTCTTCCGGGTTTTCAATAAGGCCTTAGGGAATGGAACATGAGTCAGATCTTTGGAATCAGGTTCTTGAGCCTTAATCTCTCCTTCAGTGTTTTCCTTTCCTTCCTCAGGCTCACCAGGGTATGATTGTTTAGAAGAGGGTAATTTTGGGTCCTGGGTTTGCCGTCCAATCCTCAAGGTAACAGAATTTACAGAAGCATACGTGTTTAGGTCTTGGGGAGGGTTAGGAAAGATTAGAGGGGCCTGATTTACCAAATAACCTGGATTGGATGAAGAAGCAGAAGAAGGACCTTGCTCAACCACCTGAGCATTGCATGTGGGTCCCTTTGATTCCCGTACCCCTGGGCTTGATTGCCCTGATTATGTATGTTACGAGGGTTAGGTACGGGTTGAGGTGGCAGAGATCCGGGATGACAAGAGTTAGCAATGAGCCTAGATTGCAAGTTATCCAACGATGTCTTCATTTGTTGCATGAACTGGAGTGTGGATCCTTTCATCTCTACCATTTGTCGATTTAAATCAACCTGCCTTACAGGTTGACGGGCATTCCAGGTTGGCTAATTGACCTGATTAGGGGCACCTAAGTGTATACATGACCCTAATCCATTGGTCTTTACGATGCATAGTTGCTGGGCCAGATTTGGGTCTGCTGCCCTAGATTTTTCCAGGAGAAGTTAGGGTGGTTCCTCCAACTCGGATTATAAGAGTTAGAATATGGGTTGGACCTAACATTCTCCTATACACCATACACATCCTCATAGGGCGAGGATGGTGGGAAAGGAGAGGGATCAAAGAAACTAGGATCAAAGGCCCCAGTTTGGAACCCATGAGGTTCCGAGCAATGCTGGATCATAGGTTGAGTCGCTTCTAGTTGATTCACAAACTCTCGTCCAGTAGGAGCTCGTGAAGAATGGAGTCCCAAGTTCTGATATTAAGTGGATCTAGAAATATTTGCAGAGTTTCCAGCTGATGAGAGCCTCATCATGAGCCATAATTAGCTCATTTTGACCCAATAAAGAAGATAAAAGCTCCTACATAACCTAGAATAAGGCCTAAATGAAGGAATAAGTGCTCTGAGAATAAAACATGAAATAAAGGTTAAAATTGTAATTTTACCATTGCAGTACATAAACGGGATTTCTCAGAGGCAAAACATAGGTCAAAAGGGCTAAATAAGATAAAAAGTGGGTTAAGTCAATCAGAAATGGGTTTATATGCAATCCAGGAATTAAATGACATTTGGTAACCCTAAAACAGATCCGCTTAAATCAACAAGGTTCCGGTCAGGATAAAAATCAAGTAAACCCTCTAAAAATCATGGAAAAATATCCCCTAGGGTTTAGAACACTTAATTTGGCCTTTGGAACCCAGTTTGACCTAGATTAGGGTCCTAACTCATCAATTAACTTAATTTGGGTTTTTACACCAAATGTCCAGTAAAACGTGGTCAAACCTAAAATCCAACTTCATCATTGGATTCCTTAGGTCCAAATTAGGTTTGTACCAAAATTTGGACATAAGGGGAGGTCATCTTAACCTACTTTGCAATTTAGTACACCCAAATCACAATTTGATCCCTATCTTTTGAAAATCATCGCAGAGAGCCCCCTAAGTTCCTCACCAACCTTACAATCAGGTCCTTCCGCCATTATTGGGGCAGAATCCTTCTCTGACGAGGATTAGAGAGGGAATAATCTCTGATTCCTCAGAGATCCCCTCCCAGAAATGGAAGGGAGATTCTCTGAGGAATTCCCTCCCATCTGAGGCTTGCCATGATCTCTGATTTGATCCCAATCTCTCGTGCGAACGCACGAGAGATTTGGGTATCCACCCACTTTCCTTCTTCGGCGAGCCGTCGGAGATGATTGCGCGCCCTCCACGCACTAGAAAGTTCGGCCAGCACCAATAAAAGAATCCCCAAGTCCGGCCGCTCAAATTCAAACTTGTCTTGGCGGAGATTCTCCCAAATTTTCTTCTCTTCCATCTCCGGCCAAGGAACCCGCAAGCTCCGGCGACCTCCTCCCCTCCTTCTCATCGCTCTGCTGCCATACCAGCAGCAGAGTCCACTTCGCCTCTTCCTCCCGCGTCGCGCCGTACCAAGCGCGCATTCCCCTGACCTCATCCTCGTCGCCGCTCCCTCCCTCAGGGTTCTTCTTCTCCGACGACGGCAGCTACGAGCTGTCCACTCCGCTGCCTCCCTCCCTTCCAGAACACTCCAGATACATTCTCCATCTTCCCCTCTTTCTTTTCCCCCTTACATTTCATTTAATTGCCCCTCGACACTGCCTGACCACCCTCATCTTCCACGTCACCGGCCGACCTCCGGCGAGTCGCCCCCATCATTCCGCCCCTCCACACACCTCGCCAACCGTCTCATAAGCTCTGCCTCATCACACCGAGCAACCTCCGCCCATCCACCATCCCTCTACGCCTCCACCACAGCCCCCCAAACACCCCCACACTTCCAGTCACAGGACGACCTAGGCACGCACGCCTAGGCCGTCCCACGACCTGCTTCACCGTGCACCACCTTCGCCGTGCCACGGCGAAGGTCCCCAGCTGGTCTGATTAAGCCGAGAGGCTTGTTTTTTGCTTGACAGTATTTCAGCCCCTGCCGCCATTGACGGTGACACGGAGCAGCTCTAGGCTTCAGGACGTCCAGACTTCAGGTGCAGCGGACTCAGGCAAGCAGTGTGAAGTCATCTGGTCCAGCAAGAAGCGCAGCGAAGTTTGCAGCCTTGGCAAGTGAAGAAGAGTCTTATGCAGGCGCGCGCGAGAGCGGGGCAGGACTAATAGTCCCACATCGGTGAAATACAAAGCACAAGTATGATATAAATTGGATTTGTGTTATCTTCTCTTCGCCTCCGAATGCACAGGGGTGAGGTCCCTCACCTTACGCACGCTCGCCTCGTCGGCGGTTTCACCTCGCGGATCTGGTGGGCTCCGACCCGACCCAATCTGAGCACTCCTCGCGCATCACCTTCACGCCGGTGCGCCTGGTCCCGGGTGTGAAATCCAACCCGATTACCCGCGGCTCTGGGAGAGCGTCTTTTGAGTGAATTGCAGAGAGAAAGAGAGACATGCAGGTAGAGGGACAGGGTAGGTTTTGCTTCCACCTCTCTGTGCAGGCAGGCTGAACGTTGAGGAAAAGAGACTTAGCCGCAAGGAAGAAGAAGAGAAGAAGTAGAAGAAGAGGCTGAGCGAGGCAGAGAAGAGAAGGAAGAAGACCAAGGAAGGAGAAGCCTTCATAGGAAAGAGAAAAGAAGAGAAAGAAGTTCAAGGAAGAGGAAGACCTGTAGATCAGAAGAAAAGAAGAAGAAGAGCCTACGAAGAAGAAGAAGAAGGTAGAAGAGAGAAGAGAAAGCAAAAATCAGAGAAGGCCAAGACAGAATCAAAACAGGAAGAAGAATAGTTGCATTTAAGACGTCTGATATAGAAATCAGACGTCCAATCCTGTTTCTTTTTATAACTCTCTTTGAATCAATTGTTTTTCATTTAAAAGTTGTATTCTTTAGTTTTTAAAAGTACTGAGATTGCTCCATGTGTTCGACCTCGGATACTCCGATTTTCGAGTAATAAAATTCTCTATTTGTTTGAACATTTTTTCGGCTATATTACAACATGTTATTCTTTAAAACTCGATCAAGCGCGATAAACATTTTGGCGCCGTTGCTGGGGAGCAACGAGCACTTTTAAAGCTTTTGATTACAACTTTTTGATCCAATATTTGACTTAACTCCTCTCTTTTGTTGTGCTTATCGCAGGGATAGCAAAAAGGAAAGAAGAGCAGCTGCACAACAGACATTCCAAGGAACAGGTAATTTCCATAAGCCCTCTCTCTTAACTCCCTCAAAACCTGAAAAGAAAAAAAGAGAGAACAATCAACTTAGGGCTACCTGTTTCATATTTAGTAATTCATCAAGTTGCCTGATTTTCATTCAACACATTTTTATTTGCTCATCCAACTAAGGTAACTAGGGCTAAAACTTTCTTGATTGAGCCCTTGGTACCAAATTCTGAGGCAACTAAACTGGACCCACTAGAGCCAAGTTAAGAATTAAAAAGCTAGGGTTTTTAGAGACACATCTTATCTTAAACAAAGAAATAAATTTTTCCAAAAAGAGGTGTGCCTAAACCTTGTTTGAAAAGATCTATACAAGAGGAACCCTAAGCAAATTAGGCTTTTAATCCATTTGAACCCTAAAAGAAAGGACCTAAAAGCTCTCAAAGGAACAAGAGGTGAAGTTGATCCCTTGGGACAACCAACCTTAAAATTAGGTCACTTTTTCACTCAAAATACCTAAAAGTTCAAGTGGAACATTAAGCACTTTGATCTTAAAGTAAAAAAGGTAGACTTAAGAGGTCAAGGTCCCCATTCTGGTCTACCTGGAACCGCAGTGACAAGAGAGGTCGGGTGGGGGAAACCCTGTAACTCGTGGGGATGCTCTACCGTGTAGGGGTTTTTGCGGGACTCTCCCTCTCTGGCTGCCCAGGTATTTCTCAAGTGGACGACCTTTCTGACTAAGGGGTCCATCCGCCCCGAACCTCTATAGTCACCCAATAATTTTTGGGTGTCTTGATTGGGTCCAACACCTTCTAATCTCATCACATCCTTTGGTGCATGTTCGGTAGGAGGTCCTTAAGACCACCCTTAAGACCTCCTTTAGAAATTCACTCTCGTCGAGGTCAAGCCTCGACGCCCTTGTTTGTGCAGCAACCCCACCACATAAATCTTTCATCTGATTCAGACCGTGGTTCTCCTTCTTCTTCCATCATGGCACAACCCATTGAAGAGGAGAATAACCTCGAACACCAACTTCAACGCCTTAATGATCTCTTTTAAAACTTTGTAAACCCACCGCAGCGACCTATGATGCGAGATCACTATAATCCCGCTGCGGTGGCGATCGAACCTCAAGTACGAATCCCGATCGGAGGACCTGATTCTGAACTGAAGCCCAATATGATTCATGTCATACCGAAGTTTCATGGGCTTAACTCTGAGGATCCATTCCAACACATTAAACAACTCAAGCATCTGGCCCAGACCTTCGGGTCAGATCTACAAAATCGGGATATCCTACTCATGAAAATGTTTTCGTTCTCCCTCTTGGACAAGGCCGCACATTGGTATCAAACTCAGACCCGTCCGATCAACACATAGGACGAACTTCAGTGCGAATTTTTGAAAAAATTCTTCCCCGTTGGCCGGACGAATGCCTTGCGCCACCAGATCACTCATTTCACTCAACAACCGGGAGAACCTCTTCACGAATCATGGGATCGATTCTTAGATCTCATGCGAAAGTGTCCCCATCACGAAGTTCCTAAGTGGGAACAAGTCCAATCTTTTTACCAGGGACTCCGTGAAGACATTCGTTTATTCGTCAATGCAACGTGCGGAGGAAACATCATGGGTCAACATGAGGACACGGTGTGGGAGATTCTTGAAAACATGTGCGAGAACTCCATAAATAATGACTCCATGGGCTTATTCGACAGGACTAATGCCAGCGCATCGACGAATCTAAGAGGGACACATGAGATGCAGGACCTGTCCACTTCCGTCGACTTGGAACTGATGGCCAGTCGGTTGGACAAGGTTTCTATCATAGAAAAGAAGGTGGACGAGCTAACTCGGCATTTGCAGCAAGCCACCTCTGCGCAAAACTCCTTTGCACGACCACCTCTGGCAAGGGAAACTGTGCAAAACATCTATCACCAATCTGCCAAGGGGATGGACCCATATCCACCCCCGTTTGCCTCTCAGACCAGAGTGACCTCCGATCCACTCTACTCGAGTTGGGGGAACTCTGAACCCTCGTATTCTGACTTTCCTGAGGCTCCTCAGAACTGCGAGGACCTCAACGCCATCCAGAATGATGCATTCTCCAACACCTACAACCCTAGATGGCGAAACCATCCTAACTTTTAGTGGGCGGGAAATTCTCAAAGACCACCATATCAACCCCATCCACAAGCCCCTCATCCATATCAGTCGCCTCAGCCTCGGCCCAATCCCACCTACCAATCCGGGCAAAACCAGGATCAACTGACTCTTATCCTTCAAGCACTGGCTGACATTCAAAAGACGAATACGGCAATGCAAAAATAGCACAAGGACGAGATCACAGAGGTTCGCAACCAACTAGCCCAGATGGCAAATTCCCGCCAACCTGGCACCCTTCCTTCGCAACCTCTGCCCAACCCAAATAACGTGCCGACCCAGAGGCGCGTTATGAATCCAAATTCAGGCCACGCACATTTGATTTATCAGGCCCCTGCTGCTCCATCACCAGACGGGATGGAAGCTTCGACATCTTATGCGGGATTTCAGCAGCAGCCACCCCTCCTACCAAACCCAAACCAAAATCAGGCCAGATTAAACTCTGTAACAACACGTAGTGGTAAAATAACACAAGACCCACATTATCCGAACCACTCCAAGCTTGATAATAGCCAAGACCCTAGGATAGTTATCCAAGATACCACTGTCCCAGATCAAGAACCTGGACCTATCCTAGAGGAACCAATTAGGATCCCATTTCCTGAGGCCTTGACAAAGGATAACCAAACCCGTGGCCCCCGAGGAGGATCTGGTCATTGATGGGTGTAATTCGCCACATACCGGCTTATGCAAGATTCTTGAAAGACATATGTACCCCTAAACGTAAGCTGCGAACCAAGGATGGGAATCCAATCGTACTGTCAGAGCAAGCCAGCTCTGTCATCTTGAGCAAACTCCCACCCAAGGCTAAAGACCTAGGAACTCCCTTGATTTCCTATAAAATTGGTGAAACCCAATTTGATAGAGCCTTACTAGACCTAGGTGCCTCCATAAATTTAATACCTACATCCCTCCTTGACCACCTTGAAGAATCTGAACTTAAACCCACTGAGGTGACATTGTAGTTAGCCGATCGATCCATCAAGTCACCTAGAGGGATACTCGAGGATGTCATTGTTTGGGTACAAGATTTCTATTTCCCGGTGGACTTCATAGTACTGGACATGGATGCACCTAAGAACCCAAAGGACACACCAATCATATTAGGGAGACCCTTTTTGGCCACTGCTAGGGTCAACATAAACTGCGAAGAGGGCCAGATAGAATTAAAATTTGGGAATCAAAACCTGAAGATTGACATTTTTAAGGCCCAACAAGGGATTAATTGCGGGGTTATAGAGGAAATATGTGATATCAGAGCCGTGGTTGATGAATTGCATATAGAGGACAACCTGATTATCCCTGATCAACCACTAGAGAATCAAAACCCGCTAATAGAGGAGTGCGAACATGTTCTAGACACACCTATGACTCCTACCCTTGTTCCTGATACAAACCCCGAACCGCCCGCTGCTGCTGACAATCCTGTCATGGAACTCAAGCCCCTTCCCGAACATCTGAAGTACGTCTTTTTGGATTCGAATCAAACGTTTCCTATGATTATCAACTCTCGACTCACACCTGACCAGGAATTCCGTTTGATTTCTGTTCTCCAGCAACATCGTAGAGCCATTGGATGGACTCTCGATAATTTGACTCGTATAAGCCCTTCATAATGCACACATCGAATCTACACAGAAGAAGGCGCACGACCTTCAAGAGAAATGCAAATACGCCTAAACCCTAACCTACAAGAGGTCGTGAAAAAGGAGATCATAAAGTGGTTAGATGCAGGGATCATCTACCCGATCTCCGACAGTCGTTGGGTGAGTCCAATACAGGTGGTGCCTAAAAAGGTAGGACTTACCATTATCACGACTGAAGCCGGAGAAGTCATTCCTACCCGAATAGCTAACTCATGGAGAGTCTGCATTGATTACAGAAGACTCAATTCCTCCACGAAGAAGGATCATTTCCCACTACCGTTTATTGATCAGATCCTCAAGAAACTAGCGGGAAATAGGTTCTTCTGCTTTCTTGATGGGTACTCCGGTTACAACCAGGTGGCAATCCATCCAGAGGACCAAGAAAAGACCACATTCACCTGCCCCTTCGGGATGTACGCGTTTCGAAGGATGCCATTCGGTCTCTACAATGCACCTGCAACTTTTCAGTGGTGCATGCTTGCCATATTCTCAGATATGGTAGGTGACTATCTGGAAGTCTTCATGGATGACTTTTCAGTTTTTGGAGCATCATTTGACAATTGCCTCCAACACTTGGTCCAAATACTCAGGCGATGCATCGATGTGAATTTGGTTCTTTCCTGGGAAAAGAGACATTTCATGGTGCCTGAGGGAATTGTCCTGGGACATTTAATCTCGGAGAAAGGCATCCAAGTGGATCGAGCTAAGGTTAACCTGATTTCCAAGCTCCCTATGCCTAGCTCGATTAAGGACATCCGATCTTTTTTGGGGCTTGTCGATTTTTACCGTCGATTTATCCCTGACTTCTCTAAAATCGCACGCCCTCTGACTAATCTTCTCTCCAAGGATGTGCCTTTCGAAATTTCCAAGGAATGCACTCAAGCATTTGAGATCCTACGTGATCAAGTCACCCAAGCCCCGATCCTACAGTCCCCTGATTGGTCTCAACCCTTTGAGATCATGTGCGATGCATCTGACTTCGCTGTGGGAGCGGTTTTGGGGCAGAAAATTGACGGGAAACCTGTGGTCATTTACTACGCAAGCAAAACACTAGATGAGGCTCAGCGTAACTATACGGTTACTGAGAAAGAGCTGCTTGCTATAGTATTTGCCCTAGAAAAATTCAGATCATACCTTCTGGGTTCCCATGTCATCATATACTCGGATCACACAGCTGTGAGGCATCTCCTTGCAAAGAAGGACGCGAAACCTTGATTAATCTAATGGATCTTGCTGCTGCAAGAATTTGACCTTGAGATTTGCGACAAGGTGGGAAAGCAAAATGTGGTAGCTGATCACTTATCCCGCCTTCCTTTTGAAATAATTGACCCTTCCGGACCTATCACAGAACATTTTCCTGATGAGCACCTCCTAACTATCAGTACAAGTCTTCCATGGTTCGCTGATATAGTTAATTACCTAGCATCACATCAGATTCCGCCCGATTGGCCGAAGGCCAAGAAGGACAAATTGCATTCTGATGCCAAGTATTACCTATGGGAAGACCCGTATCTATTCCGCATTGGTGCTGATCAGATAATTCGATGGTGCGTCGCGGAAGTGGAAATCAAAGACATACTCCCATTTTGCCATGACCAGGCATGCGGTGGACATTTCTCAGGACATAAAACCGCATCAAAAGTCCTCCAATGTGGCTTTTACTGGCCCACAATTTTCAAGGATGCATATGATCACTGTAAGGCATGTTCCCGTTGCCAGACTCTGGGCAACATGAGCCATCGAGACATGATGCCCCTACAGCCAATCTTGGTATGCGAAATTTTTTATGTCTGGGGGATTGATTTCATAGGACCCTTCCCGATCTCGGATGGTTTCGAATACATCTTACTCGCAATTGACTATATGTCCAAGTGGATAGAAGCCATTCTGACCCGAACCAACAATCATAAAGTTGTTATAAAATTCCTTCATCAAAACATTTTCTCAAGGTTCGGGATTCCGCGTGCTATAATTTCCGACGGAGGGACCCATTTTACGAACGCTAAGTTCAGGTCACTAATGACCAAATACAGGGTGTCGCACCAAATCTCTACTCCTTACCACCCCCAAAACGAATGGTCTAGCTGAGCTATCTAACCGAGAGATCAAGAAGATCCTTCAGGTTACTGTTCGACCTGATAGAAAAGATTGGTCTTCCCAGCTTCCGGAAGCATTGTGGGCCTATAGGATCGCCCACAAGACCCAATTAGGAATGTCTCCCTTTAGACTAGTGTACGGGAAGGCATGTCACCTCCCCGTCGAGTTGGAGCATAAAGCCTATTGGGCAGTACGGACTTGTAATCTAGATCTTTCTAAGGCTGGAACCCACAAAAGACTTCAAATGAGCGAGATCGATGAATTACGCCACGACGCATATGAGAACTTGCGAATTTACAAAGAACGGGTTAAAGCTTTTCACGACAAACACATTTCTAGAAAGGTCTTTCATCCTGGTCAAAAGGTTTTACTCTTTGATGCCTGACTCAAATTATTCCCAAGAAAGCTAAGATCTAAGAGCCCACTCAGCCACGATTCTGAACCCTTTGTTGTGAACGGTCAGAGACTCAAACTGCTCATTGACATGACCGATATAGATTTGGCTAAGTCATCCTTTACCCTCCATTCCTCATGACCTCATTGCGCCCAGCCGATGGCGTAAAACTCAGCGCTTAACGGGAGGCAACCCGTCATTCTTTGAAAAACCTGAAACCTTTTCTGACATCTCTATGTGAAATTCATATTGCACTTTAGGGTTGATCCATTAGAACAGCCGACTTCACCTCAGGTATCCCTACCCGAGATTAGAAATCGTTCGCAACAAGTCACTTCAACCCATTCACTCACCACACACCTGTCCTAATGCATGAACTAAGCTGAAATTGAACCCACCTAATTTACAATGGGGACATTGCAAATCTTAGGCATGGGGGGGTATGAAAGTGCAAAATGTCAGGAAAATTCATATCAAGAAAGGGTTTCAATTAAAAAAAAAAAAGACTTGATGGAGGGGAGGAACAATTCAGGGTCATACAAATAAGAGGAGGAAAAGAGTAAAATGCCAAAAAAGGAGCACAAAATGAAAATGAAAAGAAATAATCATTAGTAAAAGATTAAGGAATTAACTGAAGTTCTAGACCAGATCAAGAAAAAAAATAAAAGAACAAGTGCTAAGGAGGCATAACAAGAGATTAGCGGGAACGCTGTTCCTAGGCCTCTTGGGCTGATTCGTTAGCTAAAAAATTCACGTATCTGCTAAAATCTGGATAATCCTCAAGAGGTTGGGGAAAATGCAAAGCTTGAGTATTAGGTCTAAGGCTTAGGAAGTATTTGACCTCGTTAACTGACCTCTAGTTTGCGGGATTCAGTAACCTAAGCATCCCAAATTCACACACAGTCTGGTTCAGTGCGCATAAACATCCAAATCACGCAAAAGCATTTAATGTTCTACAAAAGTCACCTAGATTAGGAGCGGCCAATCAACACAAGTTGATTTGGACGAGTTCCCAGCGCGGAGAGGCGGGAAATTCCCCTCGAAGATGCGTAACAACATATCGTCTCCTCGGTGCTTGTCTCTTAGGATATTTAAATATCCTACTAGGGGCATGTAAGCACTCTACTGGTTCAGATACCATGGTCGGCATTATCACGAAATGTCGATCGCCAGGGTCTGAAGTCGACCACGGAACGCCATGGGCAGGATTATCTCGAAATCTCGAAAGCCACGAACCCTTGAGGATTGATGATGGGGACGAGGAATCCGATACAGACCGTGTTGAGAAGCTAATCCGAAGCTAGAAATAAAAAGAAAAGAGAGAGAAAAGCTCTCCAAACAAATAAATCTTCTATCTCTCTCTTACAAAAATGCACTGCAAACTGAACTTAGGCTAAGAATGTCTCAAGCACGGGTGCTTTAACCGCGGAGTCCAACAAACCCTAGGTTAGTTTCTGTGGGCCTTAGAAACCTTTGCGGAGGACTGAGGCTAAAGCGGGTCAGGTCCAGATTTTTGTTGGTACTTGAGTACCTCTAGGCCTATTGTCGGCTTTCCTACCTAATCACAAAAGAAAAGGAGAAGCACTTATCATGATTGTTGACAGACACTCAGGGTCTAGAATGGAAGTTAAAACCTTGAAATTTTGCTAAGGGACTAGCAAAAGCTAGGCATGGGGGTATGATGAGAGCCTCATCATGAGTCATAACTAGCTCATTTTGACCCAATAAAGAAGATAAAAGCTCCTACATAACCTAGAAGAAGGCCTAAATGAAGGAATAAGTGCTTTGAGAATAAAACATGAAATAAATGTTAAAACTGCAATTTTATCATTGCAGTACATAAACGGGACTTCTCAGAGGCAAAACATAGGTCAAAAGGGCTAAATAAGATGAAAAGTGGGTTGAGTCAATCAGAAATGGGTTTATGTGCAATCCAGGAATTAAATGACATTTGGTAACCCTAAAATAGACCCGCTTAAATCAACAAGGCTCTGGTCAGGATAAAAATCAAGTAAACCCTCTAAAAATTATGGAAAAATATTCCCTAGGGTTTAGAACACTTAATTTGACCTTTGGAACCCAGTTTGACCTAGATTAGGGTCCTAGTTCATCAATTAACCTAATTTGGGTTTTTACACAAAATATTCAGTCAAACGTGGTCAAACCTAAAATCCAACTTCACAATTGGATTCCTTAGGTCCAAATTAGGTTTGTACCAAAATTTGGACATAAGGGGAGGTCATCTTGACCTACTTTACAATTTAGTACACCCAAATCATAATTTGGTCCCTATCTTTTGAAAATCATCGCAGAGAGCCCCCTAACTTCCTCGCCAACCTTACAATCAGGTCCTTCCGCCATTATTGGGGCAGAATCCTTCTTCATCGAGGATTAGAGAGGGAATACTCTCTGATTCCTCAGAGATCCCCTCCCAGAAATGGAAGGGAGATTCTCTGAGGAATTCCCTCCCATCTGAGGCCTGCCATGATCTCTGATTTGATCCCAATCTCTCATGCGAACGCACGAGAGATTTGGGTATCCACCCAATTTCCTTCTCCGGTGAGCCGTCGGAGATGATTGCGCGTCCTCCATGCACTAGTGAAACGCTGGCTTCGAGAGATAACCGGGTTTTATTGTTATAGCGTTGTAGTATAGCCAGTTATTGCCATCATTTCAAATATATAAATTTTTTTACTCGGAAAATAAAAGAGTTCCCGAGGTCGAACTCAGGGAGCAAGTTGTATTCTAGGGGTACAAGTTTCTTTTACAAAAATAAAGAAAGAGAGAGAAAGAATTTGTTGTCTTTTCTTCTTTTCTCTTTGCTTCTCCTCGTCTCAGATCTTCTGTTATCTTCTTCTTCTTTATCTACAGTGGTGATGTTCTTCTTCTTCTTTCAGTTGTTCCTGCTCTTCCTTTTTCTTGTGCAGAGTGGTCCTGTTCTTCTTCTTTTCCTTTCTTTCTTCTTTTCCTTTCTTCAGATCTTCTTCTCGTGCTCTTCTTCTTTCAGTTCTTCCCTTGTTCTTTTGTGTTCTCCTCTGCCTCGCCTTCTTCTGTTGTTCTTCAGATCTCCTTCTTTCTTCTTTTCTTTTTCCTGTCAGGACGTCGTCTCTCCTTCTTTCTTCTTTTCCCTTCAGGACATCGTCTGATTTTCCAATCAGACGACTTAAACCGCTTGTTGCTACAGTGTCTCCCTCAGCTTCCTTCTTCTTCCGCAGTCCTTCTTCTTCACCTGTGCCTGCACACTTCAGAGTTTACGTCAGAGGGCAAAACCTACTCTACCCCCCGCCCCTCCGTCTCTCTCTCACAGAAACCGCTCATAGGATAGCTCTCCCAGAGCTGCCGGGTAGCCGGGTACGGGTAGCGCCCGGGTCCAGGCCCACCGGCGTGCGTGGTGGGCGAGGAGTGCAGGTCAGTCTAAGTCGGGTCAGGTCAGGTCCGCGGGGCGTGAGCGCGGACGAGACCGGGTAACCGGGCGGGTGAAGGGGACCTTACCCCGTGTGCTGAGGCAGTAAGCCTCCAGCACTTTTTCGCTTTATACCGCTGCGCCTCTTCAGAGTTTTCCGAGGTGGGACTAAATGTCCCACCCCAATTGAGCGCCTGCAGCGGAGAAAGCAGCGGGCGATCGCGGCTTCACGCGAGGCCTTCGCCCCAGCTACGAGCCTGATGCTTTGTCGAAATGCCTCGCAAGGCCTGGGAGTCGAATCTGGGCGTGGCACGCCTGCAGCTGCAGGCGGAAGCAGCTCCTTCTGCACGGCAATGGCGGCGGAGGTCGGGTGACCTGTTCACAGCAAAACGGCCTCTCGGCCTAATCAGAAGGTGCCGGGAGCTTCGCCAGAGTGCGGCGAAGCTCGTGTGGGTGGTGGCGAGGCGTGGGGCGGCGTGCAAGGGCTGCCCTAGGTCAGACTGTGGGTCGGAAGATGGGTTTGTTCGGTGGGGTTGCAGAGGGTGATGTGGGGGAAGTGGAAGGGCGGGGGTTGATCAGGGTGAGGAGGCGGAGGTTCTGCGGTGGTCGGCGAGCCGTGTGGGTTGCTGGGGTGATGGGAGCGGCTCGCCGGAGGCGGAGAAGGTGACGGTGGACAGGAGCGGTCGAGGGTTTAATCAAATAAAAGACAGTGAGGAAAAGAAAGAGGGGGAGATGGGGAGGAGTTCTGACCTAGCTACGGAGACGAAAGGGGCCGGAGCAGGGCGACAGTCGTATCGACTGTCGCCGGAGAAGAAGATGCCCAGGGGAAGGGGCGGCGGCGAGCAGAGAGCCGGAGAGGCGCCAGCTGGGTGCGGCGTGGCGCGGGAAGAGCAGGGGAAGAAGTCTCTGCTGCTGGTATTGCGGCAGAGCGAAGAGGAGGAGGAGGAAGAACCGCCAGAGCTGGTGGGCGTCTGCCGGAGTGAGAAGAGAGGAAAGTTGGGGGTTTTCTCCGTCAGATCCGAGCTGGGAAGAACGGTGGAGCGACGGGGGTATTTATAGGGACCGAATCAGGGAGGAAGGCGGAGGGAGACGACGTGTCTCCCTCGCCGGAGGACGCCGGAGATGGAAACCCATACCGTCCGTGCGTTCGCACGGCCGGTATGGTGGGTTACAGCGACCAGGGGGGTGTCCCTGCGATGGCTGGCGACGCAGGGCACCCCCGGTTTACTTGCCAGGCTCTCCCCCTCACCCTGCGCGGCGCCATGCTCCGCGCAAGGTCGCCGGAGCATGGTGCTGGCAGGTTTTGCAGGGGGGACCTGAACGCAAAGAACGAAGGAGAGTTAGGGGCCAAAATGCAAGGGTTCAAAAGTTGAGGGCCAAAAAGTAAATATATGAGGACCAAAGTGTAAAGTTGGTCAAGGAGGTTTCTTCTTAGGCTCAAGTTTTTATACATGACTAATTAGGACCTAAGGAATCTGATGGTGAATTTCATTTCTATATTAAACCTTATTTGACCGGTCAATTTATGCGAAAATCCAAATTAAGTTATTAATTGGGCATGGTTCTCAATGTAGGTCAAAATGGGTTCTGAGGGCCAAATTGAAGGTTCTAAACCCTAGAGATTATTTTTCTATGAATTTTAGAGGGTTTATTCTATTTTTACTTTGCCTCGAACCTCGTGAATTGAAGTGGGCTGTTTTAGGGTTACAGATTATCATTTAGTTTCTTGGAATTACTGTAGCCCTTGCTAGATCATCTCATCCCACTTTTATTCTTATTAAGTTGCTTTGACCTATGTTTGGGCCCTGAATTACCCTGTATGCAGATTATACTGGTAAAATTGCATTTTTACCCCTTATGACTTGTTTTCTCCTTAAACTCAGAATTCTCTGAGTTAAGCCTTTCCTTGAGTTATGTAGGAGCTTTTATCCTTTGTATTAGGTCAAAATGAGCTAGTTATGGCTCATGATGAGGTTCTCATCATACCCCCATGCCTAGCTTTTGCTAGTCCCTTAGCAAAAACTTAAGGTTTCAACCCTTGTTCTAGACCATGAAGTTTTTAATAGTTTTAGATAAGTGCCTTTTTTATTTGAGCATAGATTAGGTTAGAATGCTGACCATAGGCCTAAAAGGTACTCTAGTACCAATCAAGATCCAAATCTGTCTAGCCTTAGCCTCAGTCTTTAGCAAAGGTTTTTAAGGTCCACAAGAACTAACCTAAGGTTTATTGGACTTTGTGGTTAAAGCACCCGTGCTTGAAATGATTTTAGCCCTGGCTCAGTTCGCAGTGCGTTTTGTAAGAGAGAGATAGAAAGTTTTTCTGTTTGGAGAGTTTTCTCTCTCTTTTTCTTTTTAGTTCTAGCCTAGGATTGGCTTTTCAACACGGTCTGTATCAGATTCCTTGCTCCCATCATCAATCCTCAAGGGTTCCTGGCGATCGATGCTTCGAGATAGCACCGCCCATGGCAACCCCCGGAACCCTGGCTATTGAGATTTCGAGATAATCCCATCCATGGTGTTCCGTGGCCGAATCCAGACCCTGGCAATTGACACTTCGAGATAATGCCATCCATGGAATCTGAACCAGCAGAGTGCTTACATGCCCCCAGTAGGATATGTAAATATCCTAAGAGACAAGCACCGAGGAGATGATATTTTGTTACGCATCTTCGAGGGGATTTCCCACCTCTCCGCGCTGGGAACTCGTCCAAATCAACTTGTGTTGATCGGCCGCTCCTATTCTCGGTGTTCTTTTCAGAATTTTGCGATGCTTCTGCGTGATTCTGAATTTTACGCTTACTGAACCAGGCTGTGTGTGAGGTTAGGGTGCTTAGGTTACTGAGTCCCGTAAACCAAAAATTAGTTAACGAGGCCAAATACTCCCTAAGCCTTAGACCTAATACTTCAGCTTTTCATTTTCCTCAACCTCTTGAGGAGTGTCCAGATCTTAATGGGTACTAAGAGTCTATTCAAGAATGCCTAAGGTTTGCATTCTTACTAATCTCATTGTGCACTTTTCAGTTATTTTCTTGAATGAGGTCTAGAACTTAGGTTAATTCCTTAGTTCCTTACTAATGACTATCACCTTTTCTCATAATTTTGTGCTCCTTTTTCATTTTGTTTCTTTTCTCCTTCACAAAATTTCCTTCTCCTTTTATTCTTTTTCGAAAATTTTTTTAATTTTTATGGTGTTTTTGGCATATGTGATTTTTTTTTTGTTTGAAACCTTTTCTTACAAGTTTTGCACTTTCATACCCCCCCCATGCCTAAGATTTGCAATGTCCTCATTGTAACCTAGGGGGTTTTCATTTAACTTAGTTCATTCCTTAAGACAGAAATTTGGATGAGTGAATGGGTCGGGGTGACTGTTGCGGACGATTTCTAATCTCAGATGCAAGCACCTGAGGTGGAGTCGGCTGTCTTAAAGTGTGAACTTCAAGTGCAAAAAGGTGTCAGAACAAGTTTCAGGTTTTCAAAGAGAATGACGGGCTGCCTCCCGTTAAGCGCTGAGTTTTACGCCATCGGCTGGGCGCAATAAGCTCAAGGGGAAAGGAGGATATAAGATGCTTCAGCCAAATCAGTAGAAGTTACATCAATGAACGGCTTGAGTCTCTGACCGTTCACGATGAAAGGTTCAGAATCGTGGCTGAGTGGACTGATTTCGATTGCTCCATTTCCAAAAACCCGTCGGACCAAATATGGTCCGACCCACTTGGATCTCAGTTTTCCTGGGAAGAGTTTTAGTCGGGCATCAAAGAGTAGGACCTTTTGACCAGGATGAAAGATCTTTCTCGAGATGTGTTTGTCGTGGAAGGCTTTAACCCGCTCCTTGTAGATTTGCGAGTTCTCGTACGTGTCTAGGAGTAATTCATCGATCTCGCTGATTTGGAGTTTTCTGTGGGTCCCAGCCTTGGAAAGATCTAGATTACAATTCCGTACTGCCCAATAGGCTTTATGCTCCAGTTCTACGGGAAGGTGGCATGCCTTTCCGTACACCAGTCTAAAGGGAGACATGCCCAATTGGGTCTTGTGGGCGGTCCTATAGGCCCACAATGCTTCCGGAAGTCGGGACGACCAGTCCTTCCTGTCAGGTCGAACAGTGACTTGCAGGATTTTCTTGATCTCCCGATTAGACAGCTCAGCTAGACCATTAGTTTGGGGGTGGTAAGGAGTAGAGATTCGGTGAGACACCCCGTATTTGGTCATCAGTGACCTAAACTGAGCATTTGTGAAATGGGTCCCCCCATCAGAGATTATTGCACGAGGAATCCCGAACCTTGAGAAAATGTGTTGATGAATGAATTTGAGAACGATTTTGTGATCACAGGTTCGGGTCGGTATGGCTTCGATCCATTTGGACACGTAGTCCACAGCCAACAGAATGTATTCGAAACCATCCGAAACAGGAAAGGGGCCCATAAAATCAATCCCCCAAACATCAAAGATTTCGCATACTAGAATCGGTTGCATAGGCATCATGTCGCGATGGCTCATGTTGCCCAAAGTCTGGCAACGACTGCATGCCTTGCAGTGATTGTATGCGTCTTTGAACAGTGTGGGCCAGTAAAAGCCGCATTGGAGGACTTTTGATGCTGTTTTATGCCCGGCGAAATGGCCACCGCATGCCTGGTCATGGCAGAAAGAGAGGATATTGTTGAATTCCCCTTCCGGGACACATCTTCGGATGATCTGATCGGCACCTATGCGGAAGAGGTACGGGTCTTCCCAAATGTAATACTTGGCATCGGAGCGTAATTTGTCTTTCTTGGCCTTCGGCCAATCGGACGGGATTTGATGAGATGCCAAGTAATTTACTACATTAGCAAACCATGGAAGGCTAGTACCAATAGTCAGCAGGTGCTCATCGGGAAAATGCTCAGTGATGGGTCCGGAAGGGTCAATTATTTCAGAAGGAAGACGGGACAAGTGATCAGCTACCACATTCTGCTTTCCCGCTTTGTCGCGAATCTCAAGGTCAAATTCTTGCAACAGCAAGATCCATCGGATTAATCGAGGTTTCGCGTCCTTCTTTGCAAGGAGATGCCTCACAGCTGTGTGATCCGAGTATATGATGACACGGGAACCCAGAAGGTACGATCTGAACTTTTCTAGGGCAAATACTACAGCTAGCAGCTCTTTCTCAGTAACCGTATAGTTACGCTGAGCCTCATCGAGTGTTTTGCTGGCGTAGTAAATGGCCACAGGTTTCCTGTCAATTTTCTGCCCCAAAACCGCTCCTACAGCGAAGTCGGATGTATCGCACATGATCTCAAAGGGTTGAGACCAATCAGGGGACTGTAGGATCGGGGCTTGGGTGACTCGGTCACGCAGGATTTCAAATGCTTGAGTGCAGTCCTTGGAAATTTCGAAAGGAACATCCTTGGAGAGAAGAGTGGTCAGGGGGCGCGCGATTTTTGAAAAATCAGGGATAAATCGTCAATAAAAACCGACATGCCCTAAAAAGGAACGGATGTCCCTGATCGAGCTAGGCATAGGAAGGTGAGAAATCAGATTAACCTTAGCTCGATCCACTTGGATACCTTTCTCCGAAATTGAGTGTCCTAGGACAATTCCCTCAGGCACCATGAAATGGCTCTTTTCCCAGGAAAGAACCAAATTCACATCGATGCACCGCCTGAGTATCTGGACCAAGTGTTGGAGGCAATCGTCGAATGATGCTCCGAAAACTGAAAAGTCATCCATGAAGACTTCCAGATAATCACCTACCATATCTGAGAATATGGCAAGCATGCATCGCTGAAAAGTAGCGGGTGCATTGCAAAGACCGAAAGGCATCCTTCGGAAAGCGTATGTTCCGAAGGGGCAGGTGAACGTGGTCTTTTCTTGGTCCTCAGGATGGATTGCCACCTGGTTATAACCGGAGTACCCGTCAAGAAAGCAGAAGAACCTATTTCCCGCAAGTTTTTTGAGAATTTGATCAATGAAGGGTAGTGGGAAATGATCCTTCTTCGTGGAGGAATTTAGTCGGCGGTAATCTATACAGACTCTCCACGAGTTGGCTAATCGGGTAGGAATGATTTCTCCGGTCTCAGTCGTTATAGTGGTGAGTCCTGCCTTCTTGGGCACGACCTGAATTGGGCTCACCCAACGACTATCGGAGATCGGGTAGATGATCCCGGCATCTAACCACTTGATGATCTCCTTTTTCACGACCTCCTGCAGATTGGGGTTTAAGCGTCTCTGCATTTCACGAGAAGGTCGTGTGCCCTCTTCTGAATAGATATGATGAGTACAATAAGAGGGACTTATTCCAGTCAAATCATCGAGAGTCCATCCGATGGCTCTGCGATGTTGCTGGAGGACAACAATCAGACGGGATTCCTGTTCAGGACTGAGGTTGGAATTGATAATCACAGGAAGGGTCTGATTAGAACCCAAAAAGACGTATTTCAAGTGAGCAGGAAGGGGTTTCAGTTCGAGGATGGGGTTTTCAGCAGCAGCGGGTGGTTCAGTATAGATGTGAGGTTCAAGGGTGGGAGTTACTGGGTTGTTCATATCTGGATTCGACTCCTCTGTTTGCGGGTCAAGATCCTTCTGTGGTTGATGAGGCATAATCGAGTCATTCTGGAGGTGTGATTCATCAACCAAAGTGTTGATGTCACAAATTTGTTCGATGACGCCGCAATTAATTCCTTGTTGGGCGTTAAATATATCAATTTTCAGTGTTTGATCTCCAAACTTAAGCTCTATTTGGCCCTCCTCACAGCTGATGTTGGCTCTAGCAGTAGCCAAGAAAGGTCTCCCTAGAATGATTGGTGTATCCCTAGGGTTCTCAGGTGCATCCATATCTAAGACTATAAAGTCCACTGGAAAATAGAAATCCCGCACTCTTACGATAACATCCTCGAGAATCCCTTTTGGTGACTTTATAGATCGATCTGCTAATTGTAATGTCACCTCGGTTGGTTTTAGCTCAGATTCTTCTAGATGGTCAAGTAAGGATGTGGGTATCAGGTTTATGGATGCACCCAAGTCTAACAATGCTCTATCAAATTGGGTACCACCTATCTTACAGGAAATCAGGGAAGTCCCAGGATCTTTTGCCTTGGGTGGGAGTCTACTAACGATTACAGAGCTGGCTTGCTCTGACAGAACAATTGGGCTCCCTCCCTTGGTTCGTGGCTTACGCTGGGGTGTACATATATTCTTTAGAAATCGTGCGTAAGCTGGTACGTGGCGGATTGCATCCATCAAGGGGATGTTTATGTGGACCTGCTCAAAGAGCTTGACCAGGTCCTCCTCAGGGGCCATGGGTTTGGTGGTCTTCTTTCCCTTGGTCAGGGCCTCGGGAAACGGGATCTTGGTTGGTTCTTCTAGGATAGGTCCAGGTTGTGGATCCGGAACAGCGGTATCTTGGATAACTATCCTAGGGTCATGGTTATCAGGCTTGGAGTGGTTTGGATAATGCGGGTCTTGAGTTGTTTTACCACTATGTGTTGTTACAGAATTTAATTCGGCCTGATTTTGGTTTGGGTTTGGTAAGAGGGGTGGCTGCTGCTGAAATCCCGCATAAGAAGTTGAGGCTTCCATCTCGTCTGGAGATGGAGTAGTAGGGGCCTGATAAATCCATTGAGCGTGGCCTAAATTTGGATTCATAACGTGCTTCTGGGTTGGCACGTTATTTGGGTTAGGAAGAGGTTGGGAAGGGAGTGTGCCTGGCTGGCGAGAATTTGCCAACTGGGCCAGTTGAGTTTTAACTTCTGTAAGCTCGTCCTTGTGCTATTTTTGAATAGCCGCATTCGTTTTTTGAATGTCAGCCAGAGTCTGAAGGATTAGGGACATTTGATCCTGATTTGGCCCTGATGGATAAGTAGGGTTGGGCCGAGGCTGAGGCGGCTGGTAATGACGAGAGGGCTGTGGGCGGGACTGAAAAGGTGGTCTTTGGGTTTGGGAATTTCCTGCCCACTGAAAATTGGGATGGTTTCGCCATCCAGGATTGTAAGTGTTGGAGAATGGGTCGTTCTGGATGGCGTTGAGGTCCTCGCAGGTCAGAGGAACCTCCTGAGAATCAGGGAAAGGGGGAACGGAGTTCCCCCGGCTGGTGTAGAAAGGATCGGATGATCCTCCGATCCAAGAATCAGATGGGGATGGATATGGATCCATCCTAGGGGAAGATCGGTGGAGGATGTTTTGCACAGTCTCCTGTGTGGAAGGAGGTTGTGCAAAGGAGTTACGCGCGGAGGTGGCTCGCTGCAAGTGCTGAGTCAGCTCATCCACCTTCTTTTCAATGATTGAGACCTTGTCCAATCGACTGGCCATTAATTCCAGGTCGACTGATGCGGACAGGCCCTGCGTCTCATGTGCTCCCTTAAGATTCGTCGCTGCGCGGGTATTCGTCCTGTCGAATAATCCCATGGAGTCATTGTTGATGGAGTTCTCGCACATGTTTTCAAGAATCTCCCATACGGTGTCTTCATGTTGACCCATGATGTTTCCTCCGCAAGTTGCATTGACGAAAAGGCGGATGTCCTCACGGAGTCCCTGGTAAAAAGATTGGACTTGTTCCCATTTAGGAACTCCGTGATGGGGGCACTTTCTCATGAGATCCTGAAAACGATCCCATGCCTCATGGAGAGGTTCTCCTGATTGTTGAGTGAAGTGTGTAATCTGATGGCGCAAGGCGTTGGTCCGACCAACGGGAAAAAACTTTTTCAAAAACTCGGATTGAAGTTCTTCCCAAGTGTTGATCGGCCGGGTCTGAGTTTGATACCAATGGGCGGCCTTGTCCATAAGAGAAAAGGAGAACATCTTCATGAGAAGAATATCCCGATTTTGCGCATCTGATCCAAAAGTGTGGGCCAGATGCTTTAGCTGTTTGATGTGCTGGAAGGGATCTTCAGAATTAAGCCCATGGAATTTAGGTATAGCATGAATCATGTTGGGCTTTAATTCGGAATCAGGTCCTCCAGTCGGGATTCTGACTCGAGGCTCAATGGCCACCGCAGCAGGATTGTAGTGGTCCCGCATCATAGGACGTTGTGGTGGGTGCACGAAGTTTTGGAAGAGGTCATTGAGTCGCTGGAGCTGGTGTTCCAGATTATTTTCTTCCTCAACTGGCTGAGCCATGATGGGGGAAGAAGAAGAACTTGGTTCTGAATCAGAAGAGAGAATAATGTGAGGGTGTTGCTGCACAAACACGGGCGTCGAGGCTTGGCCTTGACGAGAGCGAATTTCTAAAGGAGGTCTTAAGGGTGGTCTTAGGGACCTCCTTCCGTACATGCACTGTTGGAAGAGGTAAGTTTAGAAGGTGCTGGACCCAATCAAGACACCCAAAAATGTGTTGGGTGACTATAGAGGTGCGGGGCAGATGGACCCCTTGATCAGAAAGATCGTCCACCTGAGAATTACCTGGGCAGCCAGAGAGGGAGAGTCCCGCGAAGACCCCTACACGGTAGAGCGTCCCCACGGGTTACAGGGTTTCCCCCACCCGACCTCTCTTGTCACTGCGGTTCCAGGTAGACCAGAATGGGGATCTTGACCTCTTAAGTCTACCAATTTTAAGATCAGGGTGCTTAAGGTTTCACTTGAACTTTAGTATTTTAAGTGCAAAGAGTGACCTAATTTAAGGTTGGTTGACCCAAGGGGTCAACTTTACCTCTTGTTTTCTTTGAGAGCTTTTAGGTCTTGTCTTTTAGGGTTCAAGTGTTTAGAGAGCCAATTGTTTTAGGTTTTCTTTTGAATAGGTATTTTCAATCAATGGTTTAGGCACACTTCTTTTGGATTTTCTCCATTCTTGATTTAAGTAGTGTGTCTCTAAAACCCTAATGTTGAATCTTATGTTGGCTCTACTTGGTCCAGTTAGTTCTTTGTTGGGTAATCAGGGCTCAAGCAAGAATGTGTTAGCCCTTAAATACCCTTAATAGTGTGCAGGACTAATGAGTTGAAAACATGCAACTCTTTATGGTTACTAAGTATGGAAGACAGGTTAGCCCTATATTGCTTGTTCTTTTCTTTTCTTCCTCTTTAGAGTTTAGGGGTTAATAGCGAGAGGAAAAATTTACCTGTCCTCGGAGTGGTTGTCGTGCAGTTGCTTGTCTTCTTGATTTCCTGTAGTTTTCTGCACAAAAGAGAGGAGATTATCAGAAATTAAAAAGAAACAGGAATGTTTACCTCTAGAATAGCCGTTGCTCCCCGGCAACGGCGCCAAAATGAAACGCTGGCTTCGAGAGATAACCGGGTTTTATTGTTATAGCGTTGTAGTATAGCCAGTTATTGCCATCATTTCAAATATATAAATTTTTTTACTCGGAAAATAAAAAAGTTCCCGAGGTCGAACTCAGGGAGCAAGTTGTATTCTAGGGGTACAAGTTTCTTTTACAAAAATAAAGAAAGAGAGAGAAAGAATTTGTTGTCTTTTCTTCTTTTCTCTTTGCTTCTCCTCGTCTCAGATCTTCTGTTATCTTCTTCTTCTTTATCTGCAGTGGTGATGTTCTTCTTCTTCTTTCAGCTGTTCCTGCTCTTCCTTTTTCTTCTACAGAGCGGTCCTGTTCTTCTTTTCCTTTCTTTCTTCTTTCCCTTTCTTCAGATCTTCTTCTCGTGCTCTTCTTCTTTCAGTTCTTCCCTTGTTCTTTTGTGTTCTCCTCTGCCTCGCCTTCTTCTGTTGTTCTTCAGATCTCCTTCTTTCTTCTTTTCTTTTTCTTATCAGGACGTCGTCTCTCCTTCTTTCTTCTTTTCCCTTCAGGACGTCGTCTGATTTTCCAATCAGACGACTTAAACCGCTTGTTGCTACAGTGTCTCCCTCAGCTTCCTTCTTCTTCCGCGGTCCTTCTTCTTCACCTGTGCCTGCACACTTCAGAGTTTACGTCAGAGGGCAAAACCTACTCTACCCCCCGCCCCTCCGTCTCTCTCTCACAGAAACCGCTCATAGGATAGCTCTCCCAGAGCTGCCGGGTAGCCGGGTACAGGCCCACCGGCGTGCGTGGTGGGCGAGGAGTGCAGGTCAGTCTAAGTCGGGTCGGGTCAGGTCCGCGGGGCGTGAGCGCGGACGAGACCGGGTAACCGGGCGGGTGAAGGGGACCTTACCCCGTGTGCTGAGGCAGTAAGCCTCCAGCACTTTTTCGCTTTATACCGCTGCGCCTCTTCAGAGTTTTCCGAGGTGGGACTAAATGTCCCACCCCAGTTGAGCGCCCGCAGCGGAGAAAGCAGCGGGCGATCGCGGCTTCACGCGAGGCCTTCGCCCCAGCTGCGAGCCTGATGCTTTGTCGAAATGCCTCGCAAGGCCTGGGAGTCAAATCTGGGCGTGGCGCGCCTGCAGCTGCAGGCGGAAGCAGCTCCTTCTGCACGGCAATGGCGGCGGAGGTCGGGTGACTTGTTCACAGCAAAACGGCCTCTCGGCCTAATCAGAAGGTGCCGGGAGCTTCGCCAAAGTGCGGCGAAGCTCGTGTGGGTGGTGGCGAGGCGTGGGGCGGCGTGCAAGGGCTGCCCTAGGTCGGACTGTGGGTCGGAAGATGGGTTTGTTCGGTGGGGTTGCAGAGGGTGATGTGGGGGAAGTGGAAGGGCGGGGGTTGATCAGGGTGAGGAGGCGGAGGTTCTGCGGTGGTCGGCGAGCCGTGTGGGTTGCTGGGGTGATGGGAGCGGCTCGCCGGAGGATGGCCGGAGGCGGAGAAGGTGACGGTGGACAGGAGCGGTCGAGGGTTTAATTAAATAAAAGACAGTGAGGAAAAGAAAGAGGGGGAGATGGGGAGGAGTTCTGACCTAGCTACGGAGACGAAAGGGGCCGGAGCAGGGCGACAGTCGTATCGACTGTCGCCGGAGAAGATGCCCAGGGGAAGGGGCGGCGGCGAGCAGAGAGCCGGAGAGGCGCCAGCTGGGTGCGGCGTGGCGGGGGAAGAGCAGGGGAAGAAGTCTCTGCTGCTGGTATTGCGGCAGAGCGAAGAGGAGGAGGAGGAAGAACCGCCGGAGCTGGTGGGCGTCTGCCGGAGTGAGAAGAGAGGAAAGTTGGGGGTTTTCTCCGTCAGATCCGAGCTGGGAAGAACGGTGGAGCGACGAGGGTATTTATAGGGACCGAATCAGGGAGGAAGGCGGAGGGAGACGACGTGTCTCCCTCGCCGGAGGACGCCGGAGATGGAAACCCATACCGTCCGTGCGTTCGCACGGCCGGTATGGTGGGTTACAGCGACCAGGGGGTGTCCCTGCGACGGCTGACGACGCAGGGCACCCCCGGTTTACTTGCCAGGCTCTCCCTCTCACCCTGCGCGGCGCCATGCTCCGCGCAAGGTCGCCGGAGCATGGTGCTGGCAGGTTTTGCAGGGGGGACCTGAACGCAAAGAACGAAGGAGAGTTAGGGGCCAAAATGCGAGGGTTCAAAAGTTGATGGCCAAAAAGTAAATATATGAGGACCAAAGTGTAAAGTTGGTCAAGGAGGTTTCTTCTTAGGCTCAAGTTTTTATACATGACTAATTAGGACCTAAGGAATCTGATGGTGAATTTCATTTCTATATTAAACCTTGTTTGACTGGTCAATTTATGCGAAACCCAAATTAAGTTATTAATTGGGCATGGTTCTCAATGTAGGTCAAAATGGGTTCTGAAGGCCAAATTGAAGGTTCTAAACCCTAGAGATTATTTTTCTATGAATTTTAGAGGGTTTATTCTATTTTTACTTTGCCTCGAACCTCGTGAATTGAAGTGGGTTGTTTTAGGGTTACAGATTATCATTTAGTTTCTTGGAATTGCTGTAGCCCTTGCTAGATCATCTCATCCCACTTTTATTCTTATTAAGTTGCTTTGACCTATGTTTGGGCCCTGAATTACCCTGTATGCAGATTATACTGGTAAAATTGCATTTTTACCCCTTATGACTTGTTTTCTCCTTAAACTCAGAATTCTCTGAGTTAAGCCTTTCCTTGAGTTATGTAGGAGCTTTTATCCTTTGTATTAGGTCAAAATGAGCTAGTTATGGCTCATGATGAGGTTCTCATCAACTAGAAAGTTTGGCCAACACCTATAAAAGAATCCCCAAGTCCGGCCGCTCAAATTCAGACTTGTCTTGGCGGAGATTCCCCCAAATTTTCTTCTCTTCCATCTCCGACCAAGGAACCCGCAAGCTCCGGCGACCTCCTCCCCTCCTTCTCATCGCTCTACTGCCATACCAGCAGCAGAGTCCACTTCGCCTCTTCCTCCCGCGTCGTGCCATACCAAGCACGCGTTCCCCTGACCTCGTCCTCGTCGTCGCTCCCTCCCTCAGGGTTCTTCTTCTTCGACGATGGCAGCTACGAGCCGTCCACTCCGCTGCCTCCCTCCCTTCCAGAACACTCCAGATACATTCTCCATCTTCCCCTCTCTCTTTTCCCCCTTACATTTCATTTAATTGCCCCTCGACACTGCCTGACCACCCTCATCTTCCACGTCACTGGCCGACCTCCGGCGAGTCGCCCCCATCATTCCGCCCCTCCACACGCCTCGCCAACCGTCTCATAAGCTCCGCCTCATCACACCGAGCAACCTCCGTCCATCCACCATCCCTCTACGCCTCCACCACAGCCCCCCGAACACCCCCACACTTCCGATCACAGGATGACCTAGGCACGCACGCCTAGGCCGTCCCACGACCTGCTTCACCGTGCACCACCTTCGCCGTGCCACGGCGAAGGTCCCCAGCTGGTCTGATTAAGCCGAGAGGCTTGTTTTGTGCTTGACAGTATTTCAGCCCCTGCCACCATTGACGGTGACACGGAGCAGCTCCAGGCTTCAGGACGTCCAGACTTCAGGTGCAGCGGACTCAGGCAAGCAGTGCAAAGTCATCTGGTCCAGCAAGAAGCGCAGCGAAGTCTACAGCCTTGGCAAGCGAAGAAGAGTCTTCTGCGGGCACGCGCAAGAGCGGGGCAGGACTAATAGTCCCACATCGGCGAAATACAAAGCACAGGTATGATATAAAATGGATTTGTGTTATCTTCTCTTCCTCCGAACGCACAGGGGTGAGGTCCCTCACCTTACGCATGCTCGCCTCGTCCGCGGTTTCACCTCGCGGATCTGGTGGGCTCCGATCCGACCCAATCTAAGCACTCCTCGTGCATCACCTTCACGCCGGTGCACCTAGTCCCAGGTGCAAAATCCAACCCGATTACCTGCGGCTCTGGGAGAGCGTCTTTTAAGTGAATTGCAGAGAGAAAGAGAGACGTGCGGGTAGAGGGACAGGGTAGGTTTTGCTTCCACCTCTCTGTGCAGGCAGGCTGAACATTGAGGAAAAGAGACTTAGCTGCAAGGAAGAAGAAGAGAAGAAGTAGAAGAAGAGGCTGAGCGAGGTAGAGAAGAGAAGGAAGAAAGAAGGACTACAGAGAGAAGGAAGAAGACCAAGGAAGGAGAAGCCTTCGCAGGAAAGAGAAAAGAAGAGAAAGAAGTTCAAGGAAGAAGAAGACCTGTAGATCAGAAGAAAAGAAGAAGAGCCTACGAAGAAGAAGAAGGCAGAAGAGAGAAGAGAAAGCAAAAATCAGAGAAGGCCAAGACAGAATCAAAATAGGAAGAAGAATAGTTGCATTTAAGACGTCTGATATAGAAATCAGATGTCCAATCCTGTTTGTTTTTATAACTCTCTTTGAATCAATTGTTTTTCATTTAAAAGTTGTATTCTTTAGTTTTTAAAAGTACTGAGATTGCTCCCTGTGTTCGACCTCGGGTACTCCGATTTTCGAGTAATAAAATTCTCTATTTGTTTGAACGCTTTTTCGGCTATATTACAATGCGTTATTCTTTAAAACCCGATCAAGTGCGATAAACACCAGCCATCCACTCTTCCATTCTTTTGGTTACCAGGTCCACCTTATCTAGTTTATTACAAATCAGTTCCATATCGAATGAATGAGAATCATGGACCTCATTAACATTCAATCTGGGTTATTGGGACCAGTTAAAAGTATCCATGGAGACATGATTAATGAAAATTTCACTCATTTCCTCAAACAATTCATGCACACTATCTGCATCCTTATTAAGGAAATTGCCTCCGCAAGAAGCATCCACATGGTTACGGAGTTGCTCAGTCAACCCATGATAAAAAATCTGCATGAGTTGCCATTTTGATGCCTCGTGATGTAGACACCTCCGCAATAGATCCTAGAAATGCTGCCAAGCACCATGAAGCGGTTCCCCCAGCCACTGGAGAAAAGTAGTAATCGCCCGTCTCAATGCATTGGTACATCCAACTGGAAAGAATTTCCTTAGTAAAGTTGATTTAAGACCATTCCAAGTTGCGATCGACCTTCCAATTGTTTGGTACCAATGTGCGGCCTTATCCCTAAGAGAGTGGGGGAAAAGCCTCATGATCATTTGCTCCTCGTCCATGTTTCGTGCTTTGGTGGTTTGGACTAAAGTGGTCAATCCTCCAAATGCTGAAATAGGTCTTCAGAGACAAGCCCGTGGAAATATTTGATCAGGCTTAACACCTGGGGCTTGATTTCTACGTCTTCGATTGGAAACTGGACATCGGGGTGTTCCCCGTAATTAGAAGGATCATAAAAATACTTCAAGGGCTAAGCGCCTTAACCATGCATTCGCTAGAACCATTCTTGCATTTGCTGCATTTGTTCCAGCTGCCTTTGCAGCATCTCTTGTGGATTCTGAGGCAGAGGAGGTGGTTGATCAGCCATGGGATCAATTGCATTAAAATTCAACCTATGCCTCCTTGAATGGTCTAATAGTCCTTCCAAGCAGGGATTCAATGACCTTTTCCAAGCATAAACTAGAAAGAGGTCAGAAGGACTGGGGAAAAGAACCCTGCAGTACAAAGTTGGGTAGCCTAAGGACCTATGCTCCAAAATAAACTCAAACCACAACACAAATTTTTGTGTTGTACTTAATCCAAAAGCTGATTAAGTTGGGATGGTGAGATAGTGGGAGCATGTCTCGAAGGCCACTAATTATGCCAAACCCCTACCTGCTTAAGTCGTTTGATAAATGGGCCACCCAACTTAGCACCTTCTGGAGAAAGTAAATGTCACAAATTCGCACCACAGTATGAGAAATATCTTGAAATGGACTGATGAGTCATAGGGCCAAGGTCTACTTGATTTTAGATTAGGCCTGGGATGATAGTGCTTTGGAATGTGGTGAGCTCTTAAAATGGGTTGTGCCCTTAATGATTGATTAAATAAGTGTGAGTGAGTGCATAACTAGGGTTTTCAAGTAAGATTATTTGGATGAGTGTCTTTTAGAGTTTAAATCTTGCTTAAGTACCTTTTAGGGTTTGAATTAAGGTGATTTCAATCAAATTCAGGAAGCATGCCAAGATTTGCAAACATGAGTGAAGATGTTTTTCCTTTGAAATCAAAATAAAGTGGAGTGCCTGGTATTTACCTTAAATAAGCAAGTTACTTGATGAGTTGTTTTTATATGAAGTGGTGCGGCCCAAACAACTCAAGCAATTAGCCTTACTGCACCACTGAGTTAGGCACATGAATGATTTCCTAATCTGACTTCTACTTAATTATGTGTTTAGATGTGTATACTGGTTCCAAAGATTGGATTATCAGTTAAGTATAAAAAATCAGAAGAGGTTGTGTACCTCTGTAAGATTTCTTTTTTAGATTTTATTTTTTAAAGTGGGGGTGAGGTAGGTGGAGGTGGAAATCAAAACAATCAAACTAATCCTAGGATTTATGAGAACACCTAGGTTAATTAGGATTTGAATTGGGGTGATGGAATGAAATCTATGGAGGGAGAAAGAATGGGGGAGCACTTACAGTTGTCTTTAACTGCACTTTATTCCTTTCTACCACTTGAAGATTCCTGATTGGAGTACTTGCAAGGTAATAGAGAAGAAATAAAAGAGAGTTAGAAAGCAATTAAGTACGCGAAATGCAAAAAAAAAATTGAGTTCCGTTGCCTCCCTAGCAACGACGCCAAAATGATGTATCAAAAATTCGTCGAAAAAAGATTTGAGTTTGAAAACCCATTGTCGTAAAGTAATTTGTGAGAAAAGCCAAACAATCAAATAATTTTTTTTTACCGAAACTTAGAATGAGTCCCGGGTCGAACATAGGGAGGCTACGTCGATTTGAAATCCACAATTATATTTTTTGTTATTTTTTATTTAAAGACAAGATAATCACAATAATTCTACTCTACTTACAGTATAAACACTATAACTAAAAAAGATATATAGATATATAGAGAAAAAGAATAGCTTTTATAATCAAAATAATGTTGTTACAACTACAACTAGAAAGTGGGAAATCTAATCTAGAAAGCGATAAAGAGAAGGATGAGAAAAGTTATCATCCTCGACGGCTACTTAAAGGACGAGTCGGATGGGCGATGCCTGAAAGAAGAAGAGCAAAGACGGAGGACGGAGAACGAAGCAGGCAGAACCGGGGGCGAGGAGAGGCATCGTCATCACGGGATCCACTTCCAAAATGGAGGCAAGAAGATGACCATGGGTACTCCACGAATGGGATGAGAAGTGAACAAAATTTTGACTTTTACTCTAGAGGAGCATCCTAGGTTTGGGAGTAGTTTCTTTAGAGCTTTGGAGAGGGAGAGTGTTACGACCCGATTCCCGAATCCCTACGAGACACGAGAATAGGACCGACTCGACTGATCCCAAGACCCAGTCTTCCAACGAGAAAGTAACCAAAAGAGCAGTAAAATAAACCACATTCACCATGCATATAACTAGCAGTAACAAAATACAGCAGTAAAGAAAAGAACTACTACAGTATACACCACCACAACAGTAAAGATATAAACAGGTACATAAACATGAAGCTTACAATAAAAAGAGTACAGGGGTAACAGAAACTACTCACTACAACAAAAAGAAAAGTACAGTGGGTACTACATAAGTAACACTACTGGGCTCTACTAGGTCCAGCACCCTCTACAGCCGCCGACTCTGGCTGATCAACACCTGGTCCTGAAAAGGGTAACAAAGGTGGCACGTCAGCGAAACGCTGAGTAGAGTGGCAACAAAAAACTAAGAAAATAGTAAGGTGGACAGTAGCTGTTATATTTTTAATTCCTTTCTTTACTTTTTCCATTTATTCACTATTGAATTATTTCTCAGATCTTTCTCTTGATCTTGAATGTTCCTCGTGGGAACGATCTTGATTGCAGTCTTTTCCGAAAAATAGAAGTAACACGTGGTGCTCTCCTGGCCGGGAGAGTCCCCCATGGAGGTCCTACCCTCAGTCAACCACCCCAAGGTCGCTGACAGACGTAACGATGACTACGGCACGCGCGATAAATGCACGTGTAGCTACCCCGTACTGGCACGCGGTCAGTCATTTTCGTTAACGGGTGCTCCCAAAGCACAACACGGAACCAGTATAGGGAAGAGCCCTCTCAGTAACAGGGGTCCAGCCCCTCCACAGTAACCAAACAGAGGTCTTGCCCCTCCACAGTCCGCGCACCCTCGCCTGACTACCCTGGTTTGCCCAGTGGGCCTAACAAGTCGATGTAGGAGGGCTAGAAGAACTCCGGGGCCCGTGGGGTAGCTAGTGCTCTCCCTACACTAGTAGCTCTCCTCGGTACTGTGTACACGAGGGCCAGAAGTCGGTACAAAGTGGCTAGACCTAACCCCGGGTCCCTGGGGTGGCTAGCTCCGCTCTGCACTAAATAGGGGGCAGTTGCTCTCCTTGGTACTCCGTACTCAAAGGCCAGCTCACTTCCCCAATTCTATTCCATTCACTTTCCAGGAGTTCTACTCCTAATTCCCCGTAGGGTTCATGCTCTTTTAACTTAGCCAATTTAGGTTTCATCATTTCAGCTTTATATTCATATAACCCATGTTCTCAACAGTAATTATTCATTCATAACAGGCAGCTGTTAACCAATTACAGGCAGTTATCGTTTCCTTTCTACTTTTCCAAAACTGCAATGTATAGATATTCAATCTAGTTTTCCAGTCCTAGGATTCATGCCATACCGTAGGATCTATCATTCAATCTAGTTTTCCAGTCCTAGGATTCATGCAATACCCTAGGATCTATCATTCAATCTAATTTTTCAGTCCTAGGGTTCATGCAATGCCCTAGACTCAATTAATTATTTCACAAGTGTATAATTTTTGATAAATAAATTAAAGGGCCACTCTACCCGCGAAACCGGGAGTACTGGGGCGTAATCGGCAAGCCCGCGCGCCTCCGCAACCCCTAGAGCCGCAACGGAATGGGGTCCTAACACAAGGATCAATACAAGGAGCTACTCAGAATAGTATACAATTACTGTAAACAGGTAGAGGAACTAAATTTGAGAAGAACGAAACTTGAAACGTGGAAAACGAACTCCGAACGGACCCTAAATAGGTCAAAAATGACAAGTCTGTCCAAAATCAGACGTTTGGAACTTCCAGACGTCTTAAATGATAGCTCAGGTCATACCTTGATCTGTGCGGTCACTCAGACATCCAGAAGCCTGCGGAACCGTCTGGACTTAGTTTCCAGACGTCCGATTGTCACTCCGGACATCTGGAGACCCTCTCAGTCATCTGCTGCTGTGCCCAAACGTCCGATCTGTGTGGGATGGCGTGCCCTTACACCTTCCCAGTCCTACACACACACGTGCCCGTTCTCAACACGAAAGGATGCAGAAGACTTTGGTGGAACGGCTGCATGGTCGTACACGCGAAAGAAGAAAAAGGTAAAAATAACGTACCTTTCAGATGTTCGGACCTTCCTCCAGACGTCTCCTGCGTCGTCTGGACGTATGTCCAGACGTCTGATTCTGGGAAATTTTCCCAGAATCAGGACCTCCTCGCCCTCTGCCCGCAGCGCACAGCCGTACCGCGCCGCGCCCGCCTACTCCCTGAGCTGCAGTAGCTCATCCCTGGCACCACACGCTTGCTGCACACCCGTCGGTCGGCTCTGGCTGCTTCGGCGAGCTCGCACCCTCGCGGTCGAGCTCCCTCTCCCTCTCGCAACAGCCCCTCCTCCCCACACACTCGCAGCAGCCGCTGCTGCCGCTCTCGCTCGCTCGCTCTCTCGCTGACAGGGAGAAGAAGAAGAAGAAGGCGGTGGAGTGAGGGTGAGGGAGAGAGAGGTGATTTGAAGGTAGCCGTGGGGAGAGAGAGAGAGGAAAAGGCTGCGTCTGCAGAGAGGGAGGAAAGAGAAGGAGGAGGGTAGCGAGTTCAGTCTGCGCGTGCATGCGCGCAGACGTACGCGTAGACGCGAACCCGTACGCAGAAAAAATTTAATTCCAAACGTCTGGGAAGGCTTCCATACGTCTGACCAGATGTCTGGACCACTTCCCAGACGTCTTAAACGGCGCTTGATGCCATGGTTATAACAATATAACAAACTCAAAGGAAGTTTCATCCCCGAAACTTGCGCAAACTAGGATGCGTGAAAGAATGATATATGCATAACAAACTCAAAGAGGACCGGAGCCGGTCCAAAAAGATGTACCTGCGAAAAGGTCCGGGTACCGCTCCCGCATCACCGCCTCAAGCTCCCAGGTAGCCTTCTCGTACCGCTGGCTCCTCCACAAAACCTTCACAAGGGGTACTTGCTTCTGTCTCAGACTGCGGACGGCTCTACCGAGAATCTGCACTGGCCACTCGGGGTAGGTCAGGTCGTCACCCACCTCGATGCTCTTGTGACTCAGGACGTGACTGGGATCGGCAGCGTACTTCTTGAGGTTGGACACGTGGAACCTGTCGTGCACACCAGAAAGCTGGGGAGGAAGGGCAAGCCTGTAAGTAATGGGTCCAACCCGCTCCAGGACCTCAAAGGGTCCCACGAACCTCGGCGCGAGCTTCCCTCTCACCCTAAATCGCTGCAGGCCCTTCATGGGCGAAATGAGAAGAAAGACGTGGTCCCCAACCTCAAACTGCACCTCTTTGCATTTATGATCTGCGTAGCTCTTCTGCCTGCTCCTGATAGTGCGGAGTCGCCTGTGAATCTACTCGACTACCTCCTGACTCTGCCAGATCAGCATGGGGCCAACCTCCCACTTAGTCCCCACCTCAACCCAACTCAAGGGTGCCGTACATCTCCGTCCGTACAAAGCCTTGTAGGGTGCCATGCCGATGCTCGAGTGGTAACTATTATTATATGCAAACTACGCCAGGGGAAAGTGCTCCAACCAAGAGCCCCTCCAGTCCAGTACACAAGCACGCAAAAGGTCCTCAAGTGTCTGTATCATGCGCTTAGACTGTCCGTCCGTCTGGAGGTGGTAAGCTGTACTGAACCTCAACCGTGTCCCCAGGGCCTGCTGAAACTCAGCCCAAAACTGGACGTAAAGCGGGTATCTTGGTCAGATACGATTTCTCGTGGAACTCCGTGTAGACGTACCACGTCGTGAATATACCTCTCTGCCAACTGTGTTGGTCCCAAGGTGACTCGGATCAGCAAGAAATGCACCGTCTTCGTCAATCTATCAACGATTACCCAGACTGCGTCGTGTCCTCGCTGGGTAACAGGTAAGCCCACCACCAAGTGCATGGTGATTCTCTCCCACTTCCACTTTGGCACTAGAACTGGCTGTAGCGGCCCTGCAGGCCTCTGATGCTCGGCTTTCACCTGCTGGCACACTAAACACTGCTGCACGAATTCACCCACATCCCGCTTCATCCCCCTCCACCAAAACTAGCGTCTCAAGTCATGGTACATCTTCATGTTTCCGGGATGTATGGTGAATCTAGAATCGTGTGCCTCAGTCATGAGCTCTCTCAACATCTCCTCGTCTCTGGGAACGCACAAACGTCCCCTCATGCGTAGCACCTAGTCAGTAAAAGAGAAGTCTCCAGGGTCTCCTGATAGTACTCTGCACGCAAGGACTGCAAGTACGGGTCGGCCATCTGTCCTGTGATGATGCGATCTATCAGCTCTGGCCTCGTCTGTCGCGTCACAGTCACTGCCCCACAGTGCCCCCGTAACTCTAGCGGTCGCCAACTGCCCATCTCCTCCAAAAGGCTTCAACTCTACACCTGTAAACTGCCAAGTGTGCAGGCGCCTTCCGGCTCAAGGCGTCAGCCACCACGTTGGCCTTTCTCCGGTGGTAGGAAATGCTGCAGTCATAGTCCTTCAGGAGCTCCAACCAACGTCTCTGTCTCATGTTGAGCTCCTTCTGATCAAACAGGTATCTGAGGCTCTTGTGATCTGTGAAAATCTCGAAGGTCTCACCGTACAAGTAGTGTCTCCAGGTCTTCAGCGCGAAGATGACAGCTGCCAGCTCCAAGTCGTGGGTAGGGTAGCTATGCTCATGGGGCTTCAGTTGCCGCGAAGCGTAGGCAACAACGTGACCCCTCTGCATGAGCACACCCCCTAACCCCTGCAAAGAGGCGTCCGTGTACACAACGAACCCACCACTACTGTCTGGGATGGTGAGCACGGGAGCCGAAGTTAGTCTCTCCTGAAAACATGCCTCACAGGCGTCGGTCCAAGTAAAGGGCACATCCTTCCGGGTCAACTGTGTCATAGGACGTGCAATCTGTGAAAAGCCCCTGATAAACCGCCTGTAGTAGCCTGCCAGTCCCAAGAAACTGCGAATCTCAGTAACCGTACACTGTCTTTCCCACCTGAGCACTGCCTCGACCTTGGCTAGGTCCACAGCCAAGCCATCCCCAGATATCACATGACCTAAGAAGGTCACCTCCCTCAACCAGAACTCGCACTTGCTGTATTTGGCGTACAGCCTACATCGTCTCAGTGTGTCCAGAACCATTCGCAAGTGCTGTCCGTGTTGCGTCTGATCTCGAGAATAGATGAGCACATCATCAATGAATACCACCACAAACTAGTCCAAGTACGGTCTAAACACCCAATTCATCAAGTCCATGATGGCAGCAGGGGCATTGTTCAGCCCAAACGGCATGACCAGAAACTCGTAGTGTCCATACCGGGTGCGGAAAGCTGTCTTGGAGACGTCTGCCTCCTTGATCCTCGACTGGTGGTATCCATACCTTAAGTCGATCTTAGAGAATACCGTGGCACCTCGCAGCTGGTCAAACAAGTCATTGATCCTCGGCAGCGGATATCTGTTCTTGATGGTGACCCTATTCAGCTGTCAGTAGTCCACACAAAGGCATAGGGTACCATCCTTCTTCTTTACAAATAGTACCGGTGCTCCCCATGGAGACGCGCTGGGCCTCACAAAGCCCTTCTCCAAAAGATCCTGCAATTGAGACTTGAGCTCTTGCAGCTCAAGTGGTGCCATCCTGTATGGTGCTATAGAGATGGGGCTGGTCCCTGGTACTAGTGAGATCTCAAACTCGATCTCACGTTTGGGCGGTAGTCCTGACAACTCGTTTGGGAACACGTCGGGGTACTCTCTGACCACCGGGATACTCTGGAAGTCTGCCACAGGGCTGGGCTCTGCCACCACACAAGCTAGGAAGCCCTCACACCCCTCGCTCAAAAGTCTCGCCGCCCGAAGTGCAGAAATGCACCTGAAGCCTCCGTCCACTGGCTGCCCATGGAACTCGAAAGAAGGCAACTCTGGTATGGAGAAGACGATCTTTCTCTCAAAATAGTCCACCAAGGTGTGGTAAGAGGACAGCCAGTCCATCCCCAGAATTACGCCAAAGTCCTCCATCTGTATCATAATCAGGTCAGCGGGAAGGCTATGTCCCCCACTACCGACCTCGCAACCCGTGTATACCTCCTCAGCTACAAATAGCTGACCACTCGGACCTCTGATCACGAACGGATCCTCTAATAGCATATAATCCTGGTCCAAACTAACTGCGAAACTGGCAGCGACAAACAAGTGCATAGCATCGGAATCGAAAAGCGTGTAAACGAGTCTACCGGAAACTGAAATCATACCTGCCACCACTGATCCCGAAGCTCTGGCATCCCTGTGTGTCAGGGCATTGATACGCCCCTCAGCCCTAGGTGCAGACGAAGTAGCCACACTCTATGTCGAACGGGTAGCTGCTGGCCAGTACCCTCCCCGTGACTGCTGTCCTCCTCCTCGTGCCTGGAAATCACGGCCTCCTACTCGCCCTCCAGTGCTCGGCGCGAGAAGCATCTGCTGACCTCCTACCCTAGACGGGCAGTCCCTCCTGATGTGGCCCAGCTGGCCACACTGGTAGCAAAGGGGAACCCGACTCCCGCCCTCAGTGGGTCCTTGCTGTCGGCTGGGCAGGGGTCCGATGCTAGCGGCTGGCCCCTGTTGAGGGCCCCCAAAGGCCACTGATGGCCCTACAAAACGTGACGGCTCTCCTGCGGGTGCCACGTGTCTCCTCTCACGCCGGCCCTATGAGAAGTCTGGTTGATAGGGCCTCTTCTACCCACTGTCAGTATCTCGCGTGGATGGGTTGGTCTCTTCATATGTCATAGCTGCCTCCACCACCCTCGAGAACGTAGGCAGCTTCAGGGGTTTGACATACCCTCGAATCGTAGGCCGGAGCCCCTCGATGAACCTCCAAAGGCGCTCCTCCTCAGTGGCCACTGCTGTCGTTGCGAAGCGAGACAGCTCCAGAAAACGCGTGCAGTACGCGCTCACGGTCATCGTCCCCTGGCGAAGAGTGTGGAACTACCGCCTCCTTTGGTCCTGTTATGTCTAGGGAAAGTATTGCTCGCAGAAGAGGGTGACGAACCATTCCCAGGTCGGCTCGTTCCTCTCCTGTCCCCTGACCGCCCTCCACCACCTGTGTGTCGCGCTCTCCAGCTGCTACGTGGCAAAGGCCACGCGGCACTCCACCGGGGGGCGAAGGGTGTCAAAAACCTTCTCGATCTGTTCGAGCCAGTCCTCCGCCTCGGTCGAGTCCTCATCACCCTTGAAGGAGGGGGGCTTCAGCTTTCAGAACTGCCCGAAAAGCTCGAAGTAGCGCTACAGTGGAGATGCTGGTTCACCTCCAGGTAAAGAAGCCTCGTGCACAGAAGTGTCGGAGGAAGGTGGGGGCGGTGGCAGCCCATCCCCTCCCCCGCGTCCAGCGCCACGTCCGTCGCGTGGTCCCATAGAGGACTCCCCCTCCGCAGCTGTTGAACGGTTTACGAACCTACGCTAACGTGTTTGGTTTTGGAAAACCCGTCGTTGTAGTTCGAAAGCGAAGGATTCGTGTTCAACAAATAAAATTTATACCGAAATAAGAATTCCGGGTCGAACTCAGGGAGGCTACGTTGATCTATATTCGCAATTATGTTTTTTTAGGATTTTTTTTTTGATAAACAAGGCGAAATAATTACAATGGAGCTATCAAACTGAGAGAGAGAGAGAAAGAGAGAGAGAAAGAGAACATGCATTCAATATTTCAATTGTTTATACAAGCAAACGAAATGAAAGTTACACTAGAAAGCGGGAAATCAATTACACTATAAAGCAGGAAAATTCTACACTAGAAAAGCTGTAAATAAGAATGGGAGAGAGAAGTTATCCTCCTTGACGGTCGCTTGGAGGACGAGCCGGACGGGACGACGCCTGGACGAAGGAGAACGAAGCGGGACGAAGGAGGACGAAGCAGAAGAATGGGAACGAAGCAGCACGCCGTCGTTGTCGCGGGATCCACTTCCGAAGGGGGACGAAAATTTGGACTTTATCTCGCAAGAAGCATCCCGGGTGTGGGACAAGCTTCTCTTGAGCTTTGGAGAGGTAGAGAGGAGAAGGAAGGGATCAAAATTTCGTATGGAGGGGGTCTCCTTTTATAGTTGCAAGGAGTGGGGGCAAAATGGACATTACATCTTCAAAATAATAAATAAGGGGTCTTTAGTGACGGATAAAACCGTCGCTAAAGCCCTCAACGTGGGCGTAGCCGCCGCGCCCACGCGCGCCCGCTCGGCTGCCCGCGCGTAACGCCTACGCACGTCGCTTGATTTTCAGCCGTCCGATCGCGAGATCGGACGGCTTAGATCGCGTCCGCGCCCGCTGCGTAGCGCGCCCGCCAGCGTGTGATCGTGCGTTGCGCCCGGCGTCCAATCGCGCGTCGTCCTGATTGAGCGCGCGCAGCCGTTGGATCTTCATCTGACGCTCGTGCGCGCCCACTCGCCCGCGCCTTCCATCCCCTCACCGCGGCTCGAACCCGCGACCTCCGCTTCGCCCGCAGCTGCGTCGCCGCTGCGCTACGCGGGCGAAATGGTCGCGCGAACGTTTTTAAGCGCGAGCGACCGCAGCCGTTGGATCGAGATCCAACGGCGGAGAGGAGACGGTGCGCGGTCTTCACAAAATGCATGCGGCCGATTGGGCGGCTGAGATGGCGCCACGTGGCGCCATCTTCGCCGTCCATCTTCTGGAAGTTGTAGATGGTGCCACGGATGTCGGATTGACTCGATTTTTGTGTCGTTGGGCTGCGATCGTCGATCCGAATTCATCCGTGTGGTCGGATTTTCCATCTGAAGTGCGGATTTACACCATCCTGGCCCTTGATCTTCTAGGGTTCCCCGGTCTCTATCTGATGCTACGGATGCCTGATTAGGGCGATCTTGGAGTCGTTGAACTCCAATCGTCGCCCTGATCATATCCATACGGTTGGATCTTTGATCCGAGGCCCCGATAAAATTTTTGCCCTGTCCAAGCACATAAAAGGAGACAATTAACCTCCATTTTATTCAAACTACTCTAAATGCAAGATGATGCATGTAATGCAATATTTATATCATGAAATGCAATCCTATGCTTAAGAACATGCATAAATAGACATTTTAAGTAGTGTAAATGTGTTTACATCATACCCCCATGCCTATCTTTTGCTAGTCCCTAGCAAAAACTATATGCTATTTATAAAAGAATTAGGTTAGATTATTTGGACCTGAGTTATTTTCAATCATTAAGAAATTATCTACTTAAGAACTGAACTTTCAAAGACACAACAGTGCCCGGGTATCAGCCAAAATGCAGATCGCCTCAAGCCTCGCCTTATTCAAAGAAAATTTTCTTTTTCTCTTTTTACTCTTTTCTAATTTTTTTGGATTTTCAAATTTTTGGGTTTAAGAGTGGCTTTCTACAGCCATTCAACTCACCCAAGATTTGATGAGAACCCTAAGTTTTAAGCATCTTATTGTGATTGTGATAGACTCGTTGACCGGCAATTAGAACGAACTTCGAATTTCTACGCCTCTAGGGGACCTCAAAAATAATTCTGCCTAAAGGTGTATCTTTACAACCGGTAGCTTTCTCCCTACTTTTATTTTTTTAACGGGGTCAACACAAGGGTGAATCCAGTGTTTATCTCCCCGGTTTATTCTACTTCTCCGCTTCTTCCTAAGTGTTTTGGGAATTTTTAGTGCATTTTCTGAGCTGGGTTCTAGACAACCGGTCGATGAGCTGTTACTACCGACAACTTGCCAGCCATACTCGTGCGGCGAAGTGTGGCTTATTTCTTTTTGTTCTTTTCTCCTTTTTGATTTTTTTTTTTTTTTTTTTTTTAAGTAGGTGGCTTCCCTGGTCTAAGATTTACCTAAAGGCAGCAAAAAAAGAAAGGTCCAGTGACTGGGCTCTGGACAACCTACCTATGGGCTGTTACCCACGATAACTTGCCAGCCATATCACCCTAGAAGGTTCATTAGCTACCCAATTTCCGTTAAAATCGCCAAACAACGAGTCAGTGCAAAGAAAGTGTGTAGATGCTTAAAACTCAAAATTCCCTTAAATCAGAGGGCGGGTTGATAAGTCGTGTACTTATCACCCAAACTTATTTATTCCAATTATAATAAAATTCAGGTTGGCGAGAACTCGAAAAACAAATCCACATTTTAGTGGATACACAGGCTAATTAAGTCCAAAGACCTGAGGGGTCTTTGTGTTCAGATCCTAATGTAAAATTTCTTAGGATTGAAAAGTCCTAATGTCCAACTAATCCTTCCTTTTTTTTAGAAAGAGAGCAATTTATATGGATTTCACAAAGCTGACCAACTAATTCAAAAATGAATCCACCCCCCCATGCCTAGCTGATGCAATGTCCTCATTGAAAAAGAGACATGAAAGAAAGGGTAGAATATGAAAGATGTCACCTGGATATGAAGCTCGTATCAGCCTTGTGTTGTATGTACAACTGCTGAGTTTAATGCCGTCAGCTAGGCGAAGTCCAGCCAAAGAAGTCACAGAATGGCTAGAGCAACAGAGTCTGAAACGGGTTCTGGAAGATTATGGTCAACAACAGGCTTCAGACGTTGACCGTTGACTTTAAAGGTGTTACCCGTCTTTGGGTCAGAAATCTGAACGGTACCATTTAAAAAAATCTGATCAATTATGAATGGGCCACTCCATTTAGATCTAAGTTTACCAGGAAAGAGCTTAAGTTTAGAATCGAATAACCAGACCTTCTGGTTTGGCTCAAAGCTCTTGCGGGAAATCATTTGATCATGTAGAGCTTTGGTCCGAGCCTTGTAGATCTTGGCATTCTCATAAGCATCATTTCTAAGCTCCTCCAACTCAGATAGTTGGAGTTTCCTGGTCTTCCCAGCTAGATTTAGATCTAGATTGCATTGTTTGATTGCCCAGAATGCCCTGTGTTCAATCTCCACGGGTAGATGACACGCCTTTCCATACACCAGATGGAATGGAGACATGCCGATAGGTGTTTTATACGCCGTACGGTAGGCCCAAAGAGCGTCCTCAAGCTTTTGAGTCCAATCCTTGCGATCGGGCCTAACCGTTTTTTGCAGAATGTTCTTGATCTCTCGATTAGAGATCTCGGCTTGTCCATTCGTTTGGGGATGGTAAGGTGTGGAAATTCGATGATTAACCCCATATTTGGCCAATAAACTCCGGAATTGGGCATTAGTAAAATGAGTGCCACCATCACTGATGATAGCCCTCGGAATCCCGAATCTACTGAAGATATTTTTCTTGACAAAGTTGATGACCACCTTGTGGTCATTGGTTCGGGTGGGAATTGCCTCAATCCATTTAGACACATAATCAACAGCGACAAGAATGTACTGATGTCCAAATGAAGGGATAAAGGGTCCCATGAAATCAATGCCCCAAACATCGAAAATTTCGACAGGAAGAATAGGGTTTAAGGGCATCATGTCTCTCTTAGTTATGCTCCCGAGTGCCTAGCATCGAGGGCATGACTGTGAGAAATCCTGGGCATCCTTGAATAAAGACGGCCAATAGAAGCCAGATTGCAAAATTTTTGCAGCCGTCTTTTTCCCGGAGAAATGTCCACCACACCCAGATGCATGGCAGAACTCAAGTATACTGTTGAATTCATTCTCCGGTATGCATCGGCGAATAATCTGATCAGAGCCGATGCGATATAGTTCAGGGTCCTCCAAAAAGTAGTATTTGGCCTCAGATTTGAGTCTATCCCGTTGTTGCTTGGTCCAATCCTGGGGGATTTGACCAACGGCCAAATAGTTAACAATGTCAGCAAACCATGGGGTGTGGACACCTAAAACTGTAAGAATGGTTTCGTCCGGAAAAGTGTCAGCAATCGGAATGTCCGGACAAGAAGAATCACCTAGGAGTCTCGACAAATGATCCGCCACCACATTTTGTACCCCGGTTTTATCCTTGATTTCAAGATCAAATTCTTGAAGAAGAAGAATCCAACGAATAAGCCGGGGTTTAGCATCCTTTTTAGCCAAGAGATGTCTCAAGGCCGAGTGGTCGGTATAAACAATAACATGAGACCCCAAGAGATAAGCCCTGAATTTTTCCAACGCAAATACTACAGCGAGTAATTCCTTTTCAGTAACAGTGTAATTCCTCTGGGCTTCATCCAAAGTTTTACTAGCGTAGTAAATGACAAAGGGCTTTCGATCAATTTTCTGACCCAGGACAGCCCCGACCGCGTAATCAGAAGCATCGGTCATGATCTCAAATGGGGTTGTCCAAATAGGTGGTTGCAAAATTGGCGCACAGGTGACTGCCGTTTTTAGGAAATCAAATGCCTTTTGGCATGATTCGTCAAAAACAAACGGTGTTTCTTTGGCAAGAAGATTGCTCAAAGGGCGGGCAACCTTCGAGAAGTCCTTGATGAATCTTCGATAAAATCCCACATGGCCAAGAAATGATCTGATTTGTTTAACTGATGTGGGAGGAGGAAGTTTAGCGATAGCATCAACCTTAGCTTTGTCCACTTCAATTCCCCATTCAGAGATTACATGACCCAAAACGATGCCCTCTTGGGTCATGAAATGACTCTTTTCCCAGCTAAGGACCAATCGTGTCTTGATACATCGCTTAAGAATCATTTCCAAATTAACCAAACAAGAGTCAAATGATTCTCCGAAAACGGAGAAATCATCCATGAAGACTTCCATAAACTCTCCCACCATGTCGGAAAATATGGCTAGCATACACCTTTGAAAAGTCGCAGGTGCATTGCATAACCCGAAAGGCATCCTACGAAAAGCAAAGGTTCCGTAGGGACAGGTGAAAGTAGTTTTTTCCTGATCCTCGGGATGGATAGGAACTTGGTTGTATCCCGAGTAGCCATCAAGAAAACAGAAGTACTTCTGCCCAGCTAATTTTTCCAGGATTTGATCAATGAAGGGCAGGGGAAAATGATCCTTTTTAGTGGCAGTGTTCAGCTTCCTGTAATCAATACAAACTCTCCAAGATGAAGCTGAACGAGTTGTGACAGATTCTCCTTTCTCATTAGTCACAACAGTAATCCCAGCTTTCTTTGGAACAATCTGAACGAGACTTACCCAGGGACTGTCAGAGATTGGATAAATAATTCCTGCATCGAGCCACTTGATGATTTCCTTTTTGACCACTTCTCGCATATTTGGATTCAATCTCCTCTGCATCTGGCGAGAAGGGCGGGATCCATCTTCCAAGAATATTCTATGATTGCAGTAAGATGGCTCGATCCCCCTAAGGTCATGAATGGTCCAACCAATTGCCTCCTTATGTTCCTTTAGGACCTTAATCAATTTAATCTCTTGCTCCTTTGTCAATTTAGCACTGATAATCACAGGGAGCGTATTCTGAGGTCCTAAAAATTGATATTTCAAATTCTCGGGCAATGGTTTCAATTCGAGCTGGGGTGGGGTGATGATTGATGGTCGGGTAGATGCTGAAGATTCAACAAGAGGGAGAGGTTGTGAGTGGACAAAATCAGTAACCTCTTCCGAAGATGTTAAGTCAGAGGGTTGCAGGTCAAATTCATCAACCAAAGAGGAACTTTCAATTGAAGAAACTGTCAAACAAGTTTCAATATTAACATTATCCTTATCAAGTTCCTCAATAACTCCACAATCCTCAAATTTATTGATCGCCTTAAAAATATCTAATTTCATACGTTGGTCCCCAAAGGCGATTTCCATGCTACCGCTTTCACAATTAATGTTGGCCTTTGCGGTAGCCAGGAACGGACGCCCCAGAATGATGGGCGTGTTCCTCAGATTATCTGGTACATCCATGTCAAGGACAAGGAAATCTACAGGAAAATAGAAATCCTTGACCTTAACTATAACATCTTCAATAACGCCTCGCGGGTTTGTGACCGAACGATCCGCTAACTGTAGCGTTACTGAAGTTGGCCGAAGTTCGCCTAACCCAAACTTCTCGTAAAGAGAAGTCGGAATTAGGTTGATGGATGCACCGAGATCCAAAAGTGCTCTATCAAATGTGTAATCTCCGATAACGCAAGAAATCAAAGGAGCACCAGGATCTCTCTTTTTCTGAGGGAGGTAGTGCAGGATAACAGAACTAGCCTGCTCGGAGAGTACCACCTTCCTCGGAACAGATTCTCTCGACTTACGCTTTTGTGTACATAATTCCTTTAAAAATCTTGCGTAAGTCGGTATGTGCTTGATAGCATCAAGGAGCGGGATATTGATCTCAACATTCTTAAATAAATTCAGAAGCTCCTCATTGCTATCAACAGACTTCTTCTTCTTTGCTTTGGTTAAGGCTTCAGGAAAAGGAACACGAGTCAGATCTTTGGAATCGGATTCCTGAGCCTTGATTTCTCCTTTAGAATTCTCTTCTCTCTCCTCAGATTCTTCAGGATTCAAAAGATTAGAATAATGTGGTTGTGGATCCTGAGTCATCTTACCACTTCTCAAAGTGACAGAATTTGCAGAAGCGTAAGAATTTGGGTCTTGAGGAGGGTTAGGAAAGATTGGAGGGGCTTGATTGACCATGAATTGTTGATTTACAGAAGAAGAAGACGAGGAACCCTGCTCAACCACCTGAGCATGCGCGTGTGGGTCCCTCTGATTTCCGTACCCTTGGGCTTGATTGCCCGAATTCGTAATGTTTCGTGGGTTGGGTACGGGTTGGGATGGTAGAGATCCGGGTTAGCGAGAGTTAGCAATGAGCCCGGATTGCAAGTTGTCCAGTGAGTTTTTCATTTGCTGCATGAGCTGGAGCATAGATCCTTGCATCTCTACTATTTGATGGTTCAAATCAGCCTGCCCTGCGGGTTGACGGGCATTCCAAGCTGGCTGATTGACCTGATTCGGAGGCAACTGAGTATATACTTGACCCTGACCCATTGGTCGTTGCGGAGCATAATTGCTGGGTCGGAATTGGGTCTGTTGCCCCGGATTTTTCCAAGAGAAGTTAGGGTGGTTTCTCCAACCTGGATTATAGGCATTCGAGTAGGGGTTGGATCTAACATTCTCTTGTACAGCACAGACATCCTCATAAAGTGAGGATGGAGAGAAAGAAAAGGAAGGATTAGAAAAACTGGGATCAAAGGCCCCAGTTGGGAACCCATGGGGTTCCGAAAAATGCTGACTCATAGGTTGAGTCGCATCAAGTTGATTCACGAACTCCCGTCCAGAAAGAGCTCGTGAAGAATGGAATCCCGAATTTTGGGATTGAGTGGATTGAGAGTTGTTCATAGAATTGCCAGCCATCCACTCTTCCATTCTTTTAGCAACCAAGTCCACTTTGTCAAGTTTATTACAAATCAATTCCATATCAAATGAATGAGAGTCATGGACTTCATTGACATTTGATCTGGGTTGTTGGGACCGGTTAAAAGTATCCATGGAGGCATGATTTATTGAATTCTCACTCATTTCCTCAAATAAATCATGTGCATTATCTGCATCTTCATTAAGGAAATTGCCTCCGCAAGAAGCATCCACATGGTTTCTGAGTTGCTCAGTCAACCCATGATAAAAAATCTGCACGAGTTGCCATTTCGGCACCTCGTGGTGTGGACACCTCCACAATAAGTCCTGGAATCGCTCCCAGGCCACATGAAACTGCTCCCCCGGCCGCTGGGTAAAAGTAGTGATTGCCTGTCTCAAAGCATTGGTACGACCGACTGGGAAAAATTTCTTCAGAAAGGCCGATTTCAACTCATTCCAAGTTGTAATTGGTCTTCCTATTGTCCTATACCAATGCGCGGCCTTATCCCTAAGAGAGTGAGGGAAGAGCCTCATGATCATTTGCTCCTCGTTTATGTTTTGAGACTTGGTGGTCTGGACCAAAGTGGTCAAGTCCTCCAAGTGTTGAAACGGATCTTCGGAGCCAAGCCCATGATAATGTTTAATCAGGCTTAACACCTGGGGCTTGATTTCTACGTCACCGGCTGGAATCTGGACGCCGGGACGTTCCCCGTAATTTGAAGGATCATAAAAATCCTTCAAGGGCTGAACGCCCTGCATTCTCTGGAACCATTCTTGCATTCTCTGCATTTGTTCCAGCTGCCTTCGAAATTCTTCCTGTGGATTTCCAGGCAGAAGAGGCTGTTGTTCGGCCATGGGATCAAATTGACCAAAATCTAACTTGCGCCTCCTAGAATGTTCTAATGGTCCTTCTAATCGGGGATTCAATGACCGTCTTCCCAGCATAAACTAGGAGTAGGTCGGAAGGACCGGGGATAGGGACCCTGCAGTACAACAAAACAAGGCTGTCCTTAAGTGAGGTAGCCTAAGGATCTACTGACTCCCAACACCAGCCTTAAGACTGTAACTGATTTACTCTACTTGCGTCTGTATAATCCAACCAGTTAGAAGGAAGGACTGGGGAGAAGGTTCTTCCTTTGGCTTTCGCCTCCGGTTCCTAGTGTACCCCCCAGCCGCGGTCGTTTGACGCTACTCCCCTAGCTAGACATCAGATTAATCAGTACAAGTAGGTTAATCAAAAACAATCTCAGACTAGGCCTTAAAGAGCGAATCAAACCTTAGGGCCAACGTCTACTCAATTTTATTACGGCCTGGGATTGTGGTGCTTATGGAATGTGATGGGCCCTTACAATGGGTTGTGCCCGTAATGATTGATTGAAATTTGTGTAAGTGCGTGCACAACCAGGGTTTTCAAGCAAGATTATTTATAATGTGTGAATTTTAATGTTCAAATCCTGCTTAAGTAGCTTTTAGGGTTTCAAATTAGGTGAATTGCAATCAAATTTCTAGGCAAACCAAGTTGTAAAACACGGGTGAAGATAGTTTTCCTTTAAAATCAGAAAGAAAGTGGAGTGCCTAGAATATACCTAGATTGAAAACCCTAAGGAGGAGCTACTTGATGAGTTGGTTTTAAATAAAGTGATGCGGCCCAAACAACTCAAACAATTGGCCACAATTGCACCACTAAGTTAGGCACTCAAAGATGGTTAACCTAGAATGATTTCTACTCTGTTATGTGTTGCTCTGTGTGTACCGGTTCCACAGATCAGAACCCGGTTGAGTAGAAAACAAATCAAGTTAATCAAGTGCCTTGAATGTGGGTGTGTGTTGTGTGTTTGTTGAAAGTTACCCCACAAAATTATCTTTTTGTTATTATTTCTCTTTTTATGAATGAGGGTGAAATGAGTGTGAGTAGAAATCCAAACAACCAAACTATACCTAGGATTTATGCAAACACCTAGGTTAATTGAAATTTGGATTTAATGTGCCGAATGAAATCTATGGAGGGGGAAAGAATGGGGGAGCACTTACAGTTGTCTTCAACTGCACTTTACTCCAGTCTACCGCTTGTTGATTCCTTGATGGAGGTCTCTGTAGAACAATAGACACAAGAGAAAGCTTAGTTAGAAAACAAATAAAGTGCAAGAAATGCGAAGAAAAGATCGGAAATCGTTGCCTCCCCGGCAACGGCGCCAAAATGTTGAACGGTTTACGAACCTACGCTAACGTGTTTGGTTTTGGAAAACCCGTCGTTGTAGTTCGAAAGCGAAGGATTCGTGTTCAACAAATAAAATTTATACCGAAATAAGAATTCCGGGTCGAACTCAGGGAGGCTACGTTGATCTATATTCGCAATTATGTTTTTTTAGGATTTTTTTTTTTGATAAACAAGGCGAAATAATTACAATGGAGTTATCAAACTGAGAGAGAGAGAGAGAAAGAGAGAGAGAAAGAGAACATGCATTCAATATTTCAATTGTTTATACAAGCAAACGAAATGAAAGTTACACTAGAAAGCGGGAAATCAATTACACTATAAAGCAGGAAAATTCTACACTAGAAAAGCTGTAAATAAGAATGGGAGAGAGAAGTTATCCTCCTTGACGGTCGCTTGGAGGACGAGCCGGACGGGACGACGCCTGGACGAAGGAGAACGAAGCGGGACGAAGGAGGACGAAGTAGAAGAACGGGAACGAAGCAGCACGCCGTCGTTGTCGCGGGATCCACTTCCGAAGGGGGACGAAAATTTGGACTTTATCTCGCGAGAAGCATCCCGGGTGTGGGACAAGCTTCTCTTGAGCTTTGGAGAGGTAGAGAGGAGAAGGAAGGGATCAAAATTTCGTATGGAGGGGGTCTCCTTTTATAGTTGCAAGGAGTGGGGGCAAAATGGACATTACATCTTCAAAATAATAAATAAGGGGTCTTTAGTGACGGATAAAACCGTCGCTAAAGCCCTCAACGTGGGCGTAGCCGCCGCGCCCACGCGCGCCCGCTCGGCTGCCCGTGCGTAACGCCTACGCACGTCGCTTGATTTTCAGCCGTCCAATCGCGAGATCGGACGGCTTAGATCGCGTCCGCGCCCGCTGCGTAGCGCGCCCGCCAGCGTGTGATCGCGCGTTGCGCCCGGCGTCCAATCACGCGTCGTCCTGATTGAGCGCGCGCAGCCGTTGGATCTTCATCTGACGCTCGTGCGCGCCCGCTCGCCCGCGCCTTCCACCCCCTCACCGCGGCTCGAACCCGCGACCTCCGCTTCGCCCGCAGCTGCGTCGCCGCTGCGCTACGCGGGCGAAATGGTCGCGCGGACGTTTTTAAGCGCGAGCGACCGCAGCCGTTGGATCGAGATCCAACGGCGGAGAGGAGACGGTGCGCGGTCTTCACAAGATGCATGCGACCGATTGGGCGGCTGAGATGGCGCCACGTGGCGCCATCTTGGCCGTCCATCTTCTGGAAGTTGTAGATGGTGCCACGGATGTCGGATTGACTCGATTTTTGTGTCGTTGGGCTGCGATCGTCGATCCGAATTCATCCGTGTGGTCAGATTTTCCATCTGAAGTGCGGATTTACACCATCCTGGCCCTTGATCTTCTAGGGTTCCCCGGTCTCTATCTGATGCTACGGATGCCTGATTAGGGCGATCTTGGAGTCGTTGAACTCCAATCGTCGCCCTGATCATATCCATACGGTTGGATCTTTGATCCGAGGCCCCGATAAAATTTTTGCCCTGTCCAAGCACATAAAAGGAGACAATTAACCTCCATTTTATTCAAACTACTCTAAATGCAAGATGATGCATGTAATGCAATATTTATATCATGAAATGCAATCCTATGCTTAAGAACATGCATAAATAGACATTTTAGGTAGTGTAAATGTGTTTACATCAGCAGCCCCAGGGAGAGGCGCTCGTGGCGGCGGGTGGAGCTCCTCTAGCATGATGTCCCATGTCAGCAAGGCAAGGTCCTGAGCCTGAATGCCCGAGAGCAGTGGCTGGTCAACTGAAACGTCGACCTCAACACGCCCGTCCCTCCGACCTCGTCCTCGGCCACGCCCGCGGCTCGCCTCGCTAGTCCCGCGTCGAGGCATCTCCTGCAAGGAGATGCGAAAATAGAACGGAAACACGTCAATATGGAATGATATCTAACGAAGAAGTCTAAGAGCTTATGTCAAAAGAAATGTTGTGGTGGCTACTCTAATTACAGACACGTAAATTGGTTATTTTCCAGTCAGTTGGTTCACTTCTCGGGACAACCTTGCTCTGATACCATCTTGTAACGACCCGATTCCCGAATCCCTACGAGACATGAGAATCGGACTGACTCGACTGATCCCAAGACCCAGTCATCCAACGAGAAAGTAACCAAAAGAGCAGTAAAATAAACCACATTCACCATGCATATAACTAGCAGTAACAAAATACAGCAGTAAAGAAAAGAACTGCTGCAGTATACACCACCATAACAGTAAAGATATAAACAGGTACATAAACATGAAGCTTACAATAAAAAGAGTACAGGGGTAACAGAAACTACTCACTACAACAGAAAGAAAAGTACAGTGAGTACTACACAAGTAACACTACTGGGCTCTACTAGGCCCAGCACCCTCTGCAGCCGCCGACTCTGGCTGCTCAACACCTGGTCCTGAAAAGGGTAACAAAGGTGACACGTCAGCGAAACGCTGAGTAGAGTGGCAACCAAAAACTAAGAAAACAGTAAGGTGGACAGTAGCTGTTATATTTTTAATTCCTTTCTTTACTTTTTCCATTTATTCACTATTGAATTATTTTTCAGATCTTTCTCTTGATCTTGAATGTTCCTCATGGGAACGATCTTGATTGCAGTCTTTTTCGAAAAGTATAAGTAACACGTGGTGCTCTCCTGGCTGGGAGAGTCCCCTATGGTGGTCCTACCCTCAGTCAACCACCCCAAGGTCACTGGCAAACATAACGGTGACTACGGCACGCGCGATAAACGCACGGGTAGCCACCCCTCACTGGCACGCGGTCAGTCATTTCCGTTAACGGGTGCGCCTAAAGCACAACACGGAACTAATATAGGGAAGAGCCCTCTCAGTAATAGGGGTCCAGCCCCTCCACAGTAACCAAACAGGGGTCTTGCTCCTCCACAGTCCGCACACCCTCGCCTGACTACCTTGGTTTGCCCAGTGGGCCTAACAAGTCGGTGTAGGAGGGCTAGAAGAACCCCGGGGCCCGTGGGGTAGCTAGTGCTCTCCATACACTAGTAGCTCTCCTCGGTACTGTGTACACGAGGGCCAGAAGTCGGTACAAAGTGGCCAGACCTAACCCTGGTGTTGACGCGCGGTACTCGATCGTGTTTTAACAGTTATTGCGTCGTAGTACAGGTGATCAGGCGTCGTCAACAAATAAAAGTTTTATTACTCAAAAACTGGAGTATCCGAGGTCGAACACAGGGAGCAATAGAAATTTACTACTAATCTCAAATGTAATTGAACACTCTAATTTACTCAAAAGTTTAATTCAAATGCATTTAAAAAGTAATCCAGGCAAAAGAGTAAAATTGAACGTCTGATGACAAGATCAGTCGTCTTAAAAGTATTTTCCTCCTTTGATTATTCTTCTTCTCTCTTCTGATTCTGATATTTCTTTCTTTCTCTGCAGTCTCTCTTCTACCTTCTTCTTCTTTGTATCAACTGGTCTTCTTCTTCCTTGGTCTTCTTCTTTGGTTTCTGTCTTGGCCTCTCTTCTTCCTTCTCTTCTCTCTTCTGCGAAGGCTTCTTCTTCCTTGGCTCTACTATACTTCTTCTTCTCTTTTTCCTTCGCCTCTTCCTGCTCTTTTCACTGGCTTCCTTCCTTCTTCATTTTTGCCTTCTACTTCCTTCTCTTCTTCCCTTTGCTAGCAGTGACTAAGTGTTTGCTTCACTCCTTCCTTCCCTGCACAACCACAACAAGGTACAAAAAAACCTAACCCCTCTACCCACACCCGCGCGTCTCTCTCTCTCTGTAAACCACCATCAAAAAGCTCTCCTAGAGTCAGGTTAACGGGTCGGATCGCGTGCCCGTGACCAGGCGCACCGGTGTGTGGGTGATGCGCGAGGTGTGCTCAAGGTCGGGTCGGATCGAGCCAGATCCGCGAGGTGAAATCGCGGATGAGGTGCCATGAAATAGGTGAGGGACCTCACCCCAAGTGCTTTCGGAGGCGAAGAGAAGATATGACAAAATCAATTTAAACCACGCCAACGCCTTGTAGGTTACCGATGTGGGACTATTAGTCCCGACCTTCTCTCGCGCGCGCCCGTAGAACTCTCTCCTTCAATTGCCAAGGCTGCGGACTTCGTTGCGTTTCTCGCTGGACCAGATATCTTTGCAATGCCTCCCCGAGTGAGCTGCACCCGGAGCCTGGCCGTCCTGAACCCTGGAGCGAGCTTGGAGCTTCTTCGAGTCGCCGTCAATGGCAGCAGGGGCATGAGAACTGTCAGACATGAAACGAGCCTCTCGGCTTAATTAGATCACCGGGGGACCTTCGCCTTGTCACGGCGAAGGTGAAGGGCAAGGTGGCAGGCCGTGGGGAGGCCTAGGCGTGCATGCCTAGGTCGCCCTGTGGCCGGATGGATGGGTGAGTTTGGGGGACCGTTGGGTAGGCGTAGCGGGTCTATAGACGGGTGCAGGATACTCAGTGAGGTGAGGCGGAGGTTATGTGATGGTCGGCGAGGCGTGTGGGACTACGGAGCGATGGGAGCGCCTCGCCGGAGGGTGGCCGGAGATGAGGAAGGTGACGGTGGACGGCGGCGGTCGAGGGGTCGATTGAGTGAAATACAGTGAGGAAATGAAAGAGGGGCTAGAGGGGAATGATTTTAACCTACTTAAAGGGACGAAAGGGGTGGAGAGGCGGACGGCCGTATCGACTGTCGCCGGAGAAGAAGATGTCCAGTGGGGGAGGACGGCGGCGACGACGGGGCTGAAGCGGCGTGCGCGGGTGTTGCGCGATGCGGAGGAGAATCAGGAAGATGACTCTGTCACTGGTTTTGTGGTAGAGCGAAGAGGAAGGGAAGGGGGGCTCGCCGGAGCTCGCTGGACCCTTGGCCGGAGAAGAAGGAGAAGAATTTGAGGTGGAAGTCCGGCCAAGTCAAGCTGAAAATGAGCAGCCGGGTTTGGAGGGCCTTTTATAGGCATTAGCCTGTGTGTTCAGAGCTTGGAGGGCACGTATCCGTCTTCGACGGCTCGCTAGAGAAGGAAAGTGGGTAGATACCCACATCTCTCGTGCGTTCGCATGAGAGATTGGGTTCACACCAGGGATCAAGACTGGCCTCAGATGGAAGGGAATTTCTCAGAGAATCTCCCTTCCATTTCTGAGAGGGGATCTCAGAGGAATTAGAGAGTATTCCCTCTCTAATCCTCGCCGGAGCAGGATTATGCCCCAATAATGGTGGAAGGACCTGATTGCAAAGGTGGCAAGGAAGTTAGGGGGCTCTCTGCGATGATTTTCAAAAGATAGGGACCAAATTATGATTTGGGTGTACTGAATTGCAAAGTAGGTCAAGATGACCTCCCCTTTGGTCCAAATTTTGGTAAAAACCTAATTTTGACCTAAGGAATCCAATAGTGAAGTTATATTTTATATTTGACCACGTTTGACTGAACATTTTGCATAAAAACCCAAATTAAGTCAATTAATGAGCTAGGACCCTAATCTAGGTCAAACTGGGTTCACAAGGCCAAATTGAGTGTTCTAAACCCTAGGGGATATTTTTCCATGATTTTTAGAGGGTTTACTTGATTTTTATCCTAACCATAACCTTGTTGATTTAAGCGGGTCTATTTTAGGGTTACCAAATGTCATTTAATCCCTAGATTGCACATGAACCCATTTCTGATTGACTCAACCCACTTTTTATCTTATTTAGATCATTTGAACTATGTTTTGCCTCTGAGAAATCCCATTTATATACTGCAATGGTAAAATTGCAGTTTAACCTTTATTTCATGTTTTCTTCTTAGAACACTTATTCCTTATATTAGGCCCTCTTCTAGGTTATGCAGGAGCTTTTATTCTCTTTATTAGTTCAAAATGAGCTAGTTATGGCTAATGATGAGGCTCTCATCACCCGGGTCCCTGGGGCGGCTAGCTCTGCTCTGCACTAAATAGGGGGTAGTTGCTCTCCTTGGTACTCCGTACTCAAAAGCTAGCTCACTTCTCCAATTCTATTCCATTCACTTTCCAGGAGTTCTACTCCTAATTCCCCGTAGGGTTCATGCTTTTTTAACTCAGCCAATTTAGGTTTCATTGTTTCAGCTTTATATTCATATAACCCATGTTCTCAACAGTAATTATTCATTCATAACAGGCAGCTGTTAATCAATTACAGGCAGTTATTGTTTCCTTTCTACTTTTCCAAGACTGCAATGTATAGATATTCAATCTAGTTTTCCAGTCCTAGGATTCATGTCATATCTTAGGATCTATCATTCAATCTAGTTTTCCAGTCCTAGGATTCATGCAATACCCTAGGATCTATCATTCAATCTAATTTTTCAGTCCTAGGGTTCATGCAATGCCCTAGACTCTATTAAATATTTCACAAGTGTATAATTTTTGATAAATAAATTAAAGGGACACTCTACCCGCGAAACCGAGAGCACTGGAAGCGTAATCGGCAAGCCCGCACGCCTTCGCAACCCCCAGAGCCGCAACAGAACGGGGTCCTAACACAAGGATCAATAGAAGGAGCTACTCAGAACAGTATACAATTACTGTAAACAGGTAGAGGAACTAAATCTGAGAAGAACGAAACTTGAAACGTGGAAAATGGACTCCGAACGGACCCTAAACGGGTCAAAAATGACAAGTATGTCCAAAATCAGACGTCTTAAATGATAGCTCAGGTCATACCTTGATCTGTGCGGTCCCTCAGACATCCAAAAGCCCGCTGAACCGTCTGGACTTAGTTTCCAGACGTCCGATTGTCACTCCGGACGTCTGGAGACCCTCTCTGTTGTCTGCTGCTGTGCCCAGACGTCCGATCTGTGTGGGATGGCATGCCCTTGCGCCTTCCCGAACAAGTCCTGCACACACACGCGCTCATTCTCAACACGAAAGGATGCAGAAGACTTCGACGGAACGGCTTCATGGCCTTACACGCGAAAGAAGAAAAAGGTAAAAATAACGTACCTTTCAGATGTCTGGACCTTCCTCCAGACGTCTCCTGCGTCGTCTGGATGTATGTCCAGACGTCTGATTCTGGGAAATTTTCCCAGAATCAAGACCTCCTCACCCTCCGCCCGCAGTGCACGGTCGTACCGCGCCGCGCTTGCCTGCTACCTGAGCTACAGTAGCTCCTCCTTGGTAGCACACGCTTGCTGCGCACCCGCCGGTCGGCTCTGGTTGCTCCGACGAGCTCGCACCCTCGCGGTCGAGCTCCCTCTCCCTCTCGCAACAGCCCCTCCTCCCCACACACTCGCAGCAGCCGCTGCTGCCGCTCTTGCTCGCTCGCTCTCTCGCTAACAGGGAGAAGAAGAAGAAGAAGGCGGTGGAGTGAGGGTGAGGGAGAGAGAGGTGTATTTGAAGGCAGCCGCAGGGAGAGAGAGAGAGAGGAAAAGGCTGCATCTGTAGGGAGGGAGGAAAGAGAAGGAGGAGGGCGGCAGGTTCAGTCTGCGCGTGCATGCGCGCAAACGCGAACCCATACGCCGAAAAAATTTAATTCCAGATGTCTGGGAAGGTTTCCAGACGTCTGACCAGACATCTGGACCACTTCCCAGACATCTTAAACGACGCTTGATGCCATGGTTATAACAGAGAGAGATGAAGGAAGGGATGAGAAGAATGTGGGGGTCGTAAGGCCTTTTATAGGTGTAGAGGTTGGGGGTAAAAATGTCTTTTAAGATTTAGAATATTAAATGCATAAGCCTTTAGTGACGGATATAAACGTCATTAAAGGCTGAACGTGGATGTAGCACGCGCACGCCCCCTCCTCCTCGCCTTCAACAGATTCAACGCTCATCCCACGTTCAAGCAACCTCAGTTGTTCGATCGCGAGATCAAACAGCTTAAGATCATCTGCACTCGCTCTTCATCGTGCGTTTATGTGTACGATCAGGCGTGCAACGGTGCGTCTGATCGTGTGTGCATATATCGTGCCATCTGAGCGTGCCATGTCTCCGCATCATTGGTCTCATGATCTTCATCACACTGTCAAAATTGACCGCGCCCCTCCCATGCCTTCAATTTGAGGCGCACGGGGGCTCGACCCCACGATCTCTGCATCGTGAAGAGGCGCTCGCCCAACGCGCTACACACGCGTTTGAGGCGCATTTTGATCCAAGGTGCACACACTCATGGCCGTTGGATCAAAATCCAATGGCCCAGATCTGATGGCCAGTTGAGGCGAGGAAGAGCAGTGGCGATCCTTAGGTGGTTTAGGTGGCTAAGGTCGCACCATCTTGGCCGTCCATCTTCTCTAACTTGTAGATGGTGACACGGATGTCAGATTGGACTGTGATCGTCGATCCGAATCCATCCGTGTGGTCGGATTTGTCATTTGAAGTATGGATTTACACCACCTAGCCCCTTGATCTCAGATCTTTCTCAGATTGCATCTAATGATACGAAAGTCCGATCGGGACGATCTTAGAGTCGTTGAACTCCAATCGTTACCCTGATCAAATTCGTACGATTGGATTTTAATCCGATGTTCCGATTAAATATTGCCCTACTCCTTACTACCAAAAAAAAGTAAACTACTATACAATTTGTACAATTTGACCTACATGCATGATGATGCATGTTATGTAATATTTACAATGCATGATGCTTCTACGATACTAAGAACACGCATAAATAGACATTTTAGGTTACTTAGATGCATACACATCACATTTTAGGTTACGGAATTATTTTTGTTTTCTATGTGATTATTTATGTGATTATCATATTAATTATTTGAAATTAGTCATGACATGAAACCAAAGCAAATAAATAGAATCTAATATACTAAGGCTTAGTTTGAATGGAGGGATATATTTTATGGGATTACTTTTTTTGTCGATGGGTTATCCTACATTTATGTTTGGAAATCATAAGAGTTATCTTGGTGGGTTAACCTGTGGTTGTTTGGAATGTAAAGAGATAACTTCGAGGGTTATCTTGTGTGTAGAAGTTTGTTATTTGGGAGTTTGTTGATGGAACAAGATGCAAAATGACATTTCTGTCTTAATAGTTGTTGATTTGAAAGTTGGTTGATTGTTAATATTAATTACCTTTTATAATATAATTATAATTTATTATCTTCAATAAATAGTTTATGTGATGTAAGAGGTTTTATTTATTTTAATTATAATTAAAATCATATTAATTAAAATGAGTTGTCATTATGTATAACTTGATAGGTAATATTTTATTAACTATATTTCTAGTTAATAATTAATACCTTTCTTTCTTATATTCATCTGAGCAAAGAGACCTTAATTTTAGTAACCATCTGCACGTGGCATTTATTTTAATTTAATAATATGAGTTCAATTTAAATTTTGATTAATAATTTGAGAAGGCATTTTTAGAAGAGATGCACATCTTTTAATTTACTTTTTGCTCTTTTTAATTTATGGTGATAATTATTAACATATGACTTTTAGATCTCTCTATTAACCATTGGAATGAGGCATTCAGGTTGCACAGAAAAGGTTAACCCATATATATGTATATATTTCTTTTTTTCCTTTTTTGATTTCTGAGGTAAGTTGTAGATGCTGGATTCGTTTAAAGGCAACTCTAAGTAATGAGATATTAATAAGGCTAAATATGATATTTATCTTTGACAACCATAGGTTGAAAAAGATGTAGGAGGGATAGAGTCGTAAGGGTTAACCCATAAAAACTCATGGGATAACTCTCCAAAATCTTTATCCTACATGAACCCAAGAATAATTTATCCCAAGTTAAGTACCCTTAATTCAAGTTAGAATATCTAATGTACCAAATAAGTTTAATCCGTATTTTTATAGGTTAACCTGATTGTCAAATTAAGCCTAACAATTTTATCTTTTATTTTGGTTTTCTATTTACACCAACGGATACGGTAACAACTAATTATGTTGGTGTATATTTGAGAAACCAAGGACATTGCATCTACACGGACGAATTATTCGTCGCTACATCAAATAAACTATCGGTGGACATAGAAGTCAACATTATTTTACACCGACAAAAAATGTTATCCATATCGATGGGAAAGGACGTCGCCACGGCTTTTATCATTAAAGCACTACCTCGATAGGATGACCATTGCTGTAATTTTTAGGTACAACGTTGACGATTTTTAATCCTTGAAATATCCTGTAGCCATATGCTGAAAATTATCATCGAAATAGGCCTAGCAACCAACAGTGACGATGTTTCTGCTGTAGTGATATCATCATGGTGAGCACGCCGTTGACTTGCGTACCCCCTTACTAACTTTAAATTTATGATTTAATCTGATTTTGAAGTTAGAATTATATTAATAACATTATCTATGAGAGGTTTGAGTCCTCGATAAGGAGCGGTTAATTTGTCAATAACATAATCCAAGACCAGAGTTGAAGAAGCGGTTTATCAATAACATAAGGAATGGCTGGAGGTGGAAGGAGGCGACTGTCATCATCACTTTCTGTATTTTTAAAAATGCCATTAAAAAGTTATTGTAGTTGCAACTGACACCGTTAACTGGTGGATACAGAGGAAATGACACTCTAATAAATGGAGCAACATTTCAATGGTGTTTTAAGAGTTCAATTGTGTAACTTTTTGAAATACAGAAAATGCCAGGAAAATAATAAAATTCTTTAAGTATAAAATGCCAAGGGCTACCTTTCGAGGGTGATTGATGTTTGAGATGGGAAATGATTTCATCCTGGGTAGATCGAGCGGTTGGCCTGCCAACACAAGACCTTAGAATGCGGGGGTGTCATTCTTCGAAACTTTAATTTACCTGGCGGCCGTCGGAAGTGAGGTTCCTACAATTGCCTAAAATTTACCACGCAGGAGGATTCTCATCATAAAAATAAATAAATAAATAAATAAAATAAAATAATCCCGTTATTTGGAATAGGATGTAGACTCATGGAAAAATTTCAATTCTCACCGAATACAATTAGTGGTAGTCGTTACCATCCCCGCCGCATATCCAACTAAATCTCTTGCTATCCACACCCACCACCAACAAAGTCTGAACTATTGCCCATAGCATTAATTTATGCCGATCCTCTGACCAGCCGACACGAAGTACGTTAAGTAATATATATATATATATGCCCTGATTAAATTTGCGTAAGGTTTTTTTTTATTTTATTATTTCCAATGTCAACTTTTTAATAATTCTGACCACACCGCACCCTTTTGCTCTATTTAAAGCTCCACCACCACCACCTCCCACCTTCAAGCAGTGAGCCAAGTCACCTCAGTCCTTGCTTCCCATTCCCCCTTTCCCCCATCAATCCTCCCACAGAGAAGAAAGATGCTGCCAAAGATCACGGCTTTGGCGCTTGTCACCCTCCTCCTCCTCTCCTCCTCAACCCATGCAACATCTCGTCCTCAACCCAACATGCAAACCGACCACCCCCTGGTTTGTCTCCGTTGCATGCAAAGATCAAAATCTTAACCAGCAGCCCAGTTTTTCCATTTGGGTAGGCCGGGCTCTGATGCATGTGTTCTGTGTGTAGGTCCCTGAGCAGGAAGAGCAGGTGGTGCATGTTGGGTGTGAGGGAGCTGATGAAGAGGGGTGCTTGATGAGGAGGACACTGGCAGCTCATATTGACTACATCTACACGCAGAAGGATAAGCACTGATATCGAAGACCTTAGAGTCACATATCTCTTATCCCTTAGAGGGTTTGATTCATATGAATATTTCCTAGTGTATGATTTGGAGATATCGAAGTATTTAGTACTCATAGTCTAGCTTCTGTACGTCTTAATTTCCTTGATCACATACTGCTTGCCATGTGATCATCTGCTTGCTTTATGACTGATATTCCTGATCTATCAGGAGATTCTGAACAGTTTAATAAAAATATGCCGTTTTATATCACATATTTGATGAAGCCATAGACATAGACTGCATCTGCATCTCCATGTTGCGGTGGAACAAGAATCTATTTGGAGATTCGATCAATGTTTCTGTTCTTCCTTTTCCGGTGGCACTTGGGTTCGGATGGGAAAAAAAAAAACGGGGAAAAAAATACAACCTATAAAAAAAAATGGTTTATTTAAAGCAAGTACAGAAAAGAGCGACCCCTTTTGGTGGGCAGGAAAAGGGAAGATTAAAGAGCCACTCACGTGGATCTTTGCATGTGGATTCTGCAAAGTTCCTATATATGGAACTTTGAGGATGATGAAGCTTTTAATTGCTGATGTGTGTTCGAGCTTTGGTGTTGACCAACAAATCCGTAGTGCGGTGCCATGTGAGTAGCGATCTAGATGTTTGAGACATGATGAGGATAATGTCAAACATTATTAAATCTTTCTGTCTTTTCCATAAAGAGATTTAAGTGTCGGCCACGGAGGTGACTAGTTTTGAAAATTTCGAAGTTGGATCTCCTCATCCGAAATCCGTGGCCTGTTGACACATATACGTGCAATAAGGAGCACGTGGCAGGCTTTGGAAGAAAAGTGGCAAATTAGCACGCAGGGTAAAAATAGAGAAATTATAGACAAAAACATGCATAAGACATGATACGTGCATCCATCCAAAGAAACAGATGCACATGCATGTATGCACACGTATATGCGTATGGATGTATTTTCTGGACGTCCCTTCGAACCTAGATAAGTGATCCAAACTGATACTTGGCGTATTTTGAACTTTATATAAAACTTTTAACCATCCGGCGACCCATTGTTCAGGTCGTGAAGATCTAGTTCCTAATTAATAATCAATCATTGTTTCTTTCAGATCCACGTTATATTTATTAATTATAACAAATTAATAAAAGCAGAACGTAAATAAATAAAAAGATTAAAACTCACCCATTTATTGTAATAGAAATCCTCGTCGTGACCTTAATGAGTCTCGATGCTCGGACTGTCTATCGAAAAGCCTGAATGGAATGGACTAATCCATAAGCACTCGGCCGGGAACCAAACGCAGAGGAAAGCAATAAAGCTAGATAAAATCTGCCTTGTTTTCTTGGGAAAGAAAATCTAACTTGTTTTATTATAACTACGATCTATTATGGCACTCGGAGGGTGCCGTCGACGCCTTAAAGGTCACTCAAAAATTTATATAATAGGAAAAACATAAAAGAAGTACAATAATAATAAAATATCCAAGTATTCACTTAACACATAAAGTTGATGATCCAATTTCATCGACATGATGTACATATGAGGTGAAAATCTAACCCTCAAGTATTCACTATATCTCAATAGTTATAAGGGATTTCGTTCCCCTAAACAATGTATTTGGAGACCTTTTTATAGGATGTTTAAGGGTATAACAATTATATGTAATTACTCCATTTTAGGGAAGCGTAATAGTTAGACTTGCTGCTTGAAGACCTTCATTTATTTATGTTTCTTCATTTTCCTGGGTAGATTGGCCAGCTCTGGCAAGCTATCTCAAGTGGGCTAGCTAGATCTAGCAGCCAACTCAGGTGGACTTCTCACTTCAAGCAGAATGGTTAGCTTTGGTGACCAACTCAGGTGGATTGACTAGCTTTGGCAGCCAGCTTAGGTGGATTGCTAACTTTAGGTGAACTAACCAATCCAAGCGGACTACTCAGGTAGGTTGTCTCAAGCATACTAGTTTGTTCTGACAGTTTGAACTGCTTAATCGTCACTCAATATATCGAGCTAGTTTACTTCTGAGACTCTTGAACTTGGGCTTGCCATGGTGAGCTTGTGGGCCTCTTGAGCTTGTTTTGTGAGGGTTAATTTCTTCCCTCATTGTATTCGTAATTATTGTTCCTTGTAATTGACATTATTAGTGACTTGATCTTATGTAAACATATCATAAGGCCTATAACAAGGCTTATCCACTTTTTACATACTAAGGAACAATATAAGTCGCCATTTACAAATGGCATAGCACACTCATAATACAAGTGCTCCACTAATTTAATTTTGAATTTTGCATTCTAACCTTCATTAATTTCCTCATCTCCCAAATGTAACAAATCATTGATTCTTTCAATTTAGATTAAAGAATCAATGATGAGTAGCAAATAGACTCTCCTAGGTCTCCAACCTCATGCATCATAACCGCACCTCAATAAAACCATCAAAAACCATTTAATTCGTTAACTAGACTTAGGTCTACCTACTGTGACTGTCTAAGTTTGGCTCAAGAGACATCTTTGCATGGGTGATGTGGCCATTAGGCTAGTACTGCACATTGTCTCTTAGCCACATTACTACATGTGGCCATTTGAAATCTCTTCTGGGAAGGAGCTTGCTAAAGCTAGCAGATTTGGTTGCTTCCTCAAAAGTCTCAAGAACAACATTCTTGTAACGACCCGGTTCCCGAGCCCCTACGAGACACGAGAACCGGACCGACTCAACTAATCCCAAGACCTAGTCGTCCAATGAGGAAGTAACCAAAAGAGCAGTAAAATAAACCACATTCAACATGAATATAACTAACAGTAAGAAAATACAGCAGCAAGGAAAGAAACTACTACAGTATATACCACCACAACAGTAGAACAACATTCATAACTAAATATGAACTGCAGGTAAAGAAAAGTACAGCGGAAACAAGAACTACTCACTATAACGGAAAAAAAAAGAGGTACAAGAAACAGTGGTAACTCTACTGGACCCTACTCGGCCCAGCGTCCTCTGCAGCCACTGACCCTGGCTGCTCAACACCTGGTCCTGAAAGGTAACGAGTGTAACACGTCAGCAAAACGCTGAGTAGAGTGGAAACTAAACTAAAGAAACAGTAGAGTGTACAGTAGCTGTTAAGTTCTGTTACTTTCTTTATTTAAGTCTTTCAATTATCTCACGATTTATCTATTTCTCAGATCTTTCACTTGATCTCGAATGTTCCTCGTGGGAACGATCTTGATTGCAGTCTTTTCCGAACAGTAGAAGTAGCACGTGGTGCTCTCCTGGCCGGGAGAGTCCCCCGTGGTGATCCTACTCTCAGTCAACCACCCCAAGGTCACTGACAGACGTAACGGTGACTACGGCACGCGCGGTAAACGCACGGGTAGCTAACCCGCACTGGCACGCGGTCAGTCGTTTCCGTTAATGGGTGCGCCCAAAGTATAGCACGGAACCAGTACAGGGCAGAGCCCTCTCAGTAACAAGGGTCCAACCCCTCCACAGTAACCAAACAGGGGCCTTGCCCCTCCACAGTCCGCGCACCCTCGCCTGACTACCCTGGTTTGCCCCAGCGGGCCTAACAAGTCGGTGTGGGAGGCTATCAGAACCCCGGGGCCCGTGGGGTAGCTAGTACCTCCCTACACTAGTAGCTCTCCTCGGTACTACGTACGCGAGGGCCAGCAAGTCGGTATAGAGTGGCCAGTCCTAACCTCGGGTCCCTGGGGCGGCTGGCTCCGCTCTGCACTAAACAGGGGGACAGTCGCTCTCCTTGGTACTCCGTACTCAAGGGCCAACTCACTTCCCTAATACTATTCCATTCACTTTCCAGGAGTTCTACTCCTACTTCCCCGTAGGGTTCCAGCTCAGAACGTCTAAGTTTCACCTTCCAGTTTCACGTTATCACAATCCATGTTCTCAAACACGTTTATTTATTCAAAAGGCAGCTATTTGTTCCTTTCCATTTTTCCAATACTGCAGTATTCATACATTCCACTAATTTTCCCGTCCTAGGATTCATGCCATATCCTAGGATTTATCATACAATCTAGTTTCCAGCCCTAGGATTCATGCAACACCCTAGGATCTACCATTCAATCTATTTCTCATTCCTAGGATTCATGCAATGTCCTAGGTTCTATTTATGATTCCACAATTTAACAGGTTATACTTAAAAGCCACTCTACCAGGTACGACGGGAGTAATGGGGGCGTGATCGGGAATCCCGCGTGCCTCCACGACCCCCAAGACTGCAACGGAACGAGGTCCTATCACAAGGATCAAACACAAGGAGTGTCTCAAAATAGTGTATAGCTACTGTAGACGGGTAGAGGATTTAATTCCGGAAAGAGCGCAACTTGAAACGCGGAAAACGGAACCCGAACGGGCCCTCAACGGGTAGAAAACGATGACACTGTGCAAAATCAAACGTCTGAAACTTCTTCCAGACGTCTTAAAAAGTGGATCAGAGAATTACCTTGTTCTGCGTGGTTTCTCAGACGTCCAGAAGCCTGAGGGGACGTCTGTCCTAGTTCCCAGTCGTCCGATGGTCACCCCGGACGTCTGGAGGTCACTCCCGCTGTCTGGTACTACAGCCAGACGTCTGATTCGCGTTGGATGGCGAATCACCGAGCCTGCGCACACCCATCTCCCTCCCTCAGTACGGTCAGTCGACAAGAAGGAAGAAGAAGACGGAAAACTCACCTTTCAGACGTCTGGACAGTCTTCCAGACGTCGACCTCGCCGTCTGGCTATCAGCACAGACGTCTGATTCTGGAAATTTTTCCAGAACCAGGGCGCGACTCGCCCTCCGCTCGCGATGTCGCCCACGTCGCACCTCGTGCGCCTGCTGCTCGAGCCACAGCAGGACTCCCGCGTCGTTCCGCACTAGCTGCGCTCCCTGCCGGCTAGCCCTGGCAGCCCCGGCGAGCTCGCCCTCACGGCTGAGTGCCGCTCTCGCACGCAGCACCCCCTCCGCGCTCACTGCGGCCGTCGCCACCGCAGCAACCCCGCGCCCGCTCTCGCGCTCGCCCTCGCGCACTGGAAGGAGAAGAGGAAAGGGGTGGAGGTGACGGGAGAGCGCGTGGCCTTTTAAGGCCGCGCGAGGAGGAGAGAGAGAGACTGCAGCGGCGAGAATCTGTAGCCGCAGGAGCGAATATGCGGTCTGCGCGCTCAGGCGCGCAGACGACCCGCGCGTGTCGAAAATAACCGATTTTCAGACGTCTGGAAACGATCCCAGACGTCTGGTAAGACGTCTGGAAGTGACCCCAGACGTCTGGTCTGACGTCTGGGCCACCTCCCAGACGTCTTAAAAGACATTTGGGGCGTGCGTTCGTTATAATATAACAAACTCAAAGGAAGTTTCGTCCCCGAAACTTGCGTCAACTAGGGTGCGGGAAAAGGCGTCAAAATAACTATAACAAACTCAAAGAGGACCGAAGCCGGTCCGAAAGACGTACCCGCGAAAAGCTCCGGGTACCGCTCCCGCATTGCCGCCTCAGGCTCCCAGGTAGCCTCCTCGTACCGCTAGCTCCTCCACAAAACCTTTACCAGGGGTACTTGCTTTCGTCTCAAACTGCGGACAGCTCGGTCTAGAATCTGCACTGGCCGCTCGGGGTAGGTCAGGTCGTCGCCCACCTCGACGCTCTCGTGACTCAGTACGTGACTGGGATCGGCTACGTACTTCCTGAGGTTGGACACGTGGAACACGCCGTGCACACCAGAAAGCTGTGGGGGGAGGGCAAGCCGGTAAGCAACGGGTCCAACCCGCTCCAGGACCTCAAAGGGCCCCATAAACCTCGGCGCGAGCTTCCCTCTCACCCCAAACCGCTGTAAGCCCTTCATGGGCGAGACACGAAGGAAGACGTGGTCCCCAACCTCAAACTGCACCTCTCTGCGTCTCCAATCTGCGTAGCTCTTCTGTCTGCTCCTGATAGTGCGGAGTCGTCTATGGATCTGCTCAACTACCTCCTGACTCTGCCGGATCAACCTGGGGCCAACCTCCTACTTGGTCCCCACCTCAACACAACTCAAGGGTGCCGTACACCTCCGTCCGTACAGAGCCTCGTAGGGAGCCATGCCGATACTTGAGTGATAACTGTTGTTGTATGCAAACTCCGCCAGGGGCAGGTGCTCCTCCCAAGAGCCCCTCCAGTCCAGTACACAGGCATGCAAAAGGTCCTCAAGTGTCTGTATCGTGCGCTCAGACTGTCCGTTCGTCTGGGGGTGGTAAGCTGTACTAAACCTCAATCGCGTCCCCAAGGCCTGCTGAAACTCAACCCAAAACTGAGACGTAAAGCGGGTATCCCGGTCGGATACGATTTCCTGCGGAACTCCGTGTAGTCGTACCACATCACGGATATACCTCTCTACCAATTGTGCTGGTCCCAAAGTGACTCGGATCGGCAAGAATCGTGCCGTCTTCGTCAGTCTATCCACTATTACCCAGACTGCGTCGTGTCCCCGCTGGGTAACAGGTAAGCCCACCACCAAGTCCATGGTGATGCTCTCCCACTTCCACTCTGGCACTGGAAGCGGCTGAAGCGGCCCTGCAGGCCTCTGATGCTTGGCTTTCACCTGCTGGCACACTAAGCACTGCTGCACGAACTCACCCACATCCCACTTCATCCCTCTCCACCAAAACTCGCGTCTCAAGTCGTGGTACATTTTCGTGTTTCCGGGATGTATGGTGAATCTGGAACCGTGTGCCTCAGTCAGGAGCTCTCTCAACAGCTCCTCGTCTCTGGGAACGCACAACCGTCCCCTCAACCAGAACTCGCACTTGTTGTATTTGGCGTACAGCCGACGTCGTCTCAAAGTGTCCAGAACCATCCGCAAGTGCTGTCCGTGCTGCGTCCGATCTCTAGAATAGATGAGTACATCATCTATGAAAACCACCACGAATTGGTCCAAGTACGGTCTAAACACCCGGTTCATCAGGTCCATGAAAGCAGCGGGGGCATTGGTCAGCCCAAACGGCATGACCAAAAACTCGTAGTGTCCGTACCGGGTGCGGAAAGCTGTCTTGGAGACGTCGGTCTCCCTGATCCTCAACTGGTGGTATCCAGACCTCAAGTCGATCTTGGAAAACATCGTGGCACCCCGCAACTGGTCAAACAAGTTGTCGATCCTCGGCAGCAGATATCTGTTCTTGATGGTGACCCTATTCAGCTGTCGGTAGTCCACACAAAGGCGTAAGGTCCCATCCTTCTTCTTCACAAACAGTACCGGGGCTCCCCAGGAAGATGCACTGGGCCTCACGAAACCCTTCTCCAGAAGGTCCTGCAACTGAGACTTGAGCTCTCGCAGCTCAAGCGGTGCCATCCTGTATGGTGCGGTGGAGATAGGGCTGGTCCCTGGTACTAGTGAGATCTCAAACTCGATCTCACGCTCGGGCGGTAGTCCTGGTAACTCGTCTGGAAACACGTCAGGGTACTCTCTGACCACCGAGATGCTCTGGAAGTCTGCCACAGGGCTGGGCTCTGCCACCACACAAGCTAGGAAGCCCTCACACCCCTAGCTCAAAAGTATCGCCGCCCGAAGTGCCAAAATGCACCTGAAACCTCCGTCCACTGGCTATCCGTGAAACTCGAAAGAAGGCAACTCCGGAATGGAGAAGATGATCTTCCTCTCAAAACAGTCCACCAAGGCGTGGTAAGCGGACAGCCAATCCATCCCCAGAATCACTCCAAAGTCCTCCATCTGTATCATAATCAGGTCAGCTGGCAGGCTATGTCCCCCGACGCTGACCTCGCAATCCATGTACACCTCCTCAGCTACAAACAGCTGACCACTCGGACCTCTGATTACGAATGGATTCTCTAACAGTGTATAATCCCGGTCCAAACTAACTGCGAAACTGGCTACGACAAACGAGTGCGTAGCGTCGGAATCGAAAAGCGTGTAAATGAGTCTGCCGGAAACTGAAACCATACCTGCTACCACCGATCCCGAAGCTCTGGCGTCCCTGTGTGTCAGGGCGTTGATACGCCCTTCAGCTCTAGGTGCGGACGAAGCAGCCACACTCTGTGTCGGACGGGTAGCTGCTGGCCGGTACCCTCCTCGCGACTGCTGTCCTCCTCCTCACGCCTGGGAACCGCGGCCTCCTGCGCGTCCTCCAGTGCTCTACGCGGGAAGTATCTGCTGACCTCCTGCCCTAGACGGGTAGTCCCTCCTGATGTGGCCCGGCTGGCCACACTAGTAACAGAGGGGAACCCGGCTCCCGCCCTCAGTGGGTCCCTGCTGTCGGCTGGGCGGGGGTCCGGTGCTGGCGACTGGCCCCTGTCGAGGGCCCCCAAAGGCCACTGATGGCCCTGTAAAATGTGATGGCTCTCCTGCGGACGCCACGTGTCTCCTCTCTCGCCGGCCCTGTGAAAAGTCTGGCTGGAAGGGCCTCTTCCGCCCGCCGTCGGTGTCTCGCGCGGACGGGTTGGTCTCCTCGTAAGTCATAGCTGCCTTTACCACCCTCGAAAACGTAGGCAACTTCAGGGGTTTGACATACCCCCGGATCGCAGGCCGGAGCCCCTCGGTGAACCTCCAAAGGTGCTCCTCCTCAGTGGGTACCGCTGTCGCTGCAAAGCGGGACAGCTCCAAGAAACGCGTGCGATACGTGCTCACAGTCATCGTCCCTTGGCGGAGAGTGTGGAACTCCCGCCTCCTCTAGCCCTGCCACGTCTGGGGAAAGTACTGCTCGCAGAAGAGGGTGACGAACTGGTCCCACGTCGGCTCGTCCCTCTCCTGTCCCCGGACCGCCCTCCACCACCTGTGTGCTGCACTCTCCAGCTAGTACGTGGCAAAGGCCATGCGGCACTCCACCGGGGGGCGAAGGGTGTCGAAGATCTTCTCCAACTGCTCAAGCCAGTCCTCTGTCTCGGTCGGGTCCTCATCCCCCTTGAAGGAGGGGGGCTTCAGCTTCTTGAACTGCCCGAAAAGCTCGAAGTGGCGCTGTAGGGGAGGTGCTGGTGCACCTCCAGGCGAAGGTGCCTCGTGCACGGAAGTATCGGAGGAAGGTGGGGGCTGCGGCGGCCCATCCCCTCCCCCGTGTCCAGCGCCGCGTCCGTCGAGTGGTCCCACAGAGGACTCCCCCTCCGCAACCCCAGGGTGAGGTGCTCGGGGCGGTGGGTGGAGCTCCTCTCGTACAATGTCTCGTATCAGCCGGCCGAGGTCCTGGGCCTGGACGCCTGGGAGTAGTGGCTGGTCCACTGGGGTGTCGGCAACGGCACGCCCACCTCGCTGACCTCGTCCTCGGCCACGCCCGCGGCCCACCTCACTGGTCCCACGACGAGGCATCTCCTGCAAGGAGACGCGAAACAAAATGGAACACGTCACTACGGAACGATACTGAACGGAAACGTCTAGGAACTCATGTCAAGAGATATGTTGTGGTGGCTACTCTAGTTATAGACATGTGAATTGATTATTTTCCAGTCAGTTGATTCGCTTCTCGGGACGACCTCCCTCTGATACCATCTTGTAATGACCCGGTTCCCGAGCCCCTACGAGACATGAGAACCGGACCGACTCAACTAATCCCAAGACCTAGTCGTCCAACGAGGAAGTAACCAAAAGAGCAGTACAATAAACCACATTCAACATGAATATAACTAACAGTAAGAAAATACAGCAGCAAGGAAAGAAACTACTACAGTATATACCACCACAAAAGTAGAACAACATTCATAACTAAATATGAACTGCAGGTAAAGAAAAGTACAGCGGAAATAAGAACTACTCACTATAACGGAACAAAAAGAGGTACAAGAAACAATGGTAACTCTACTGGACCCTACTCGGTCCAGCGTCCTCTGCAGCCGCTGACCCTGGCTGCTCAACACCTGGTCCTGAAAGGTAACGAGTGTAACACGTCAGCAAAACGCTGAGTAGAGTGGCAACTAAACTAAAGAAACAGTAGAGTGTACAGTAGCTGTTAAGTTCTGTTACTTTCTTTATTTAAGTCTTTCAATTATCTCACGATTTATCTATTTCTCAGATCTTTCACTTGATCTCGAATGTTCCTCGTGGGAACGATCTTGATTGCAGTCTTTTCCGAACAGTAGAAGTAGCACGTGGTGCTCTCCTGGCCGGGAGAGTCCCCCGTGGTGATCCTACTCTCAGTCAACCACCCCAAGGTCACTGACAGACTTAACGGTGACTACGGCACGCGCGGTAAACGCATGGGTAGCTAACCCGCACTAGCACGCGGTCAGTCGTTTCCATTAACGGGTGCGCCCAAAGCACAGCACGGAACCAGTACAGGGCAGAGCCCTCTCAGTAACAAGGGTCCAACCCCTCCACAGTAACCAAACAGGGGCCTTGCCCCTCCACAGTCCGCGCACCCTCGCCTGACTACCCTGGTTTGCCCCAGCGGGCCTAATGTTAAATGATTACGAACCTACGCTAACGAGATTGGTTTTGGAAAACCTGTCGTTGTAGTTCAAAAGCGAAGAATTCGTGTTCAACAAATAAAATTTATACCGAAATTAAAATTCCGGGTCGAACACAGGGAGGCGAACGTTTGATTTAAAAACTACGCGTTTCTTTTTATTTGTTACAGAATAATTCAATTTAGAACCATCTAATTATTTACAATAAATAGAAGAGAGAGAAAGAGTAAGAGAGAAAGAGAATATTACATAGAGAAATCAAAATGAGATGTAGAATAAACAAGGTATTTTTGTATTGAAGAGATTGTTCATTACAACTAGAAAGCATAAAACAATTACTCTAGAAAGCTATAAATTTACTCTAGAAAGCATTAAAAGAATGAAGAGAGAAATGTCCTCCTCGACGATTGCTTGGAGGACGAGTAGATTAATCTAGAAAGCAGTAAATCTATACTAGAAAGCGGTAAAAAGAATAGGGAGAGAGAAATCGTCCTCGACGATTGCTTGGAGGACGAGCCAGACGGGTCGACGCCTGGACGAAGGAGAACGAAGAGGGACGAAGGAGGACGAAGCAGAAGAACGGGAACGAAGTAGCACGCCGTCGTCGTCGCGGGATCCACTTCCGAAGGAGGACGAAAATTTAGACTTTATCTCGCGAGGAGCATCCCGGGTGTGGGACAAGCTTCTCTTGAGCTTTGGAGGGGTAGAGAGGAGAAAGAAGGGATGAGAATTTCGTATGGAGGGGGTCTCCTTTTATAGTTGCAAGGAGTGGGGGCAAAATGGACATTACAACTTCAAAACAATAAATGAGGGGTCTTTAGTGACGGATGAAACCGTCGCTAAAGCCCCCAGCGAGCGCGTCGCTTCCGCGCCCACGCGCGCTTGCTCAGCCGCCCGCGCATGTAACGCCTACGCGCTTCTATTGATTTTCAGCAGTCCGATCGCGAGATCGGACAGCTTAAAATCGCGCCTTCACCGCTGCCGCCCGCCCCCATGCACGTGCGATCGCGCGTCCACGCGGGCGTCCAATCGCGCGTCGTCCTGATTGAGCGCGTGGGGCCGTTGGATCTCCATCTGACGCTCATCCGCGCCCGCTCAATCGTGCCTTCCGCTCCCTCGCCGCGGCTCGAACTCGCGCCCCGCGCTCGCGTAAGCGCGCTCGACCGCTGCGTTGCGGGGCGCGGATGGTCGAGCGCATGTTTTAAGCGCCGGGCGGCCACAGCCGTTGGATCGAGATCCAACGACGGAGAGGAGACGGGTGTGCGGTCTTCACAAGATGCATGCGGCCGTTTGGGCGGCTGAGATGGCACCACGTGGAGCCATCTTGGCCGTCCATATTCTGGAAGTTGTAGATGGTGCCACGGATGTCGGATTGACTCGATTTTTGTGTCGTTGGGCTGCGATCGTCGATCCGAATTCATCCGTGCGGTCGGATTTGTCATCTGAAGTGTGGATTTACACCATCCTTGCCCTTGATCTTCTAGGGTTCCCCGATCTCTATCTGATGCTACGGATGCCTAATTAGGGCGATCTTGGAGTCGTTGAACTCCAATCGTCGCCCTGATCACATCCATATGGTTGGATCTTTGATCCGAGGCCCCGATAAAATGTTTACCCTGTCCAAGCACATAAAAGGAGACAATTAACCTCCATTTTATTCAAACTACTCTAAATGCAAGATGATGCATGTTATGCAATATTTATATTATGAAATGCAATCCTATGCTTAAGAACATGCATATATAGACATTTTAAGTAGTGTAAATGTGTTTACATCATACCCCCATGCCTACCTTTTGCTAGTCCCTAGCAAAACTATATGCTATTTATAAAAGAATTAAGTTAGATTATTTGGACCTGAGTTATTTTCAATCATTAGGAAATTGTCTACTTAGGAACTGAACTTTCAAAGACACAACAGTGCCCAGGTATCAGCCAAAATGCATACTGCCTCAAGCCTCGCCTTATTCAAAGAAACATTTCTTTTTCTCTTTTTACTCTTTTCTTTTTTTTTTTTTTTTTTTTTTTTGGATTTTCAACTTTTAGGGTTTAAGAGTGGCTTTCTATGGCCATTCGACTCACCCAAGATTTGATGAGAACCCTAAGTTTTAAGCATCTTATTGTGATTGTGATAGACTCGTTGACCGGCAATTAGAACGGACTTCGGATTTCTACGCCTCTAGGTGACCTCAAAAAGAATTCTTCCTAAAGGTATATCTTTACAACCGGTAGCTTTCTCCCTACTTTTATTTTTTAACGGGGTCAACACAAGGGTGAATCCAGTGTATATCTCCCCGGTTTATTCTACTTCTCCGCTTCTTCCTAAGTGTTTTGGGAATTTTTAGTGCATTTTCTGAGCTGGGTTCTGAACAACCGGTCGATGAGCTGTTACCACCGACAACTTGCCAGCCATACTCGTGCGGCGAAGTGTGGCTTATTTCCTTTTGTTCTTTTCTCCTTTTTTGATTTTTTTTGTTTTTTTAAGTAGGTGGCTTCCCTGGTCTAAGATTTACCTAAAGGCAGCAAAAAGAGAAAGGTCCAGTGACTGGGCTCTGGACAACCTACCTATGGGCTGTTACCCACGATAACTTGCCAGCCATATCACCCTAGAAGGTTCATTAGCTATCCAATTTCCGTAAAAATCGCCGAACAACGAGTCAGTGCAAAGAAAGTGTGTAGATGCTTAAGACTTGAAATTCCCTCAAATCAGAGGGCGGGTTGATAAGTCGTGTACTTATCACCCAAACTTATTTATTCCAATTATAATAGAATTAAGATGGCGAGGACTCAAAGACAAATCCGCATTTTAGTGGATACACAGGCTAATTAAGTCCAAAGACCTGAGGGGTCTTTGTGTTCAGATCCTAATGTAGTATTTCCTAAGATTGAAAATTTTCTTAAACCCAAATTCTCTTTCCTAATTCTAAAATTTTTATTTATTTATTTTTTTTTATAAAAGAAAATAAATAAATCTACGGAGCTGACGAATGAATTCAGAGATGAAAATCCACCCCCCATGCCTATCTAATGCAATGTCCTCATTGTATTAAAAAGACATAAAACAGAGTGGAAAAGTGTAGAAAGCACCTGAATTGCGTGAATATCAGGTCCGCTCCAAGATGAAAACGAAAAAGAACTGTATAAGTGCTGAGTTTAGTGCCTTCAGCTAGGCACACTATACAAAGAAAAGAAATGAAGAATTCACAAGTGCAGGTCAGAATTAGAATGAACAGAAGAATCCTCTGACCTGTCAGCAGAGGTCCACAGATGTGGACCAGATTGTGGTGCAGACCCACACCCCATAATCGAGAATATCTTAGGTTCTGGATAAAAATTACCCAAAACCTAAAATCAGAATGTAAGCGGGATCGGGCCTGCGATTTCTGAGGATGCAACCCAAGACCAAAAAGTCGGGTTACAGAAAATTGAAGCTCAAAAGGATAATCGTTGAATGTGTGCTTGAGTTGAACATCCTCGAAACAAATGTCGTAAGGGTTCTGATTTGATGGTTTCAGCTTAAAAGGAACCCTTCGACTCAATCTTCCATTTCCTCCAAAATTAACTTCCCAAATCAGAACTTCCCCGCTCCTATCCTCCTCATTCAGCATATCAAATTCCAGGACCTCTTGTACATTTATCACCCCGTCTGAAATCTCCAAGTCTAAATGATGTGGCAGAATCAAAATTGACTTGGGTCTAATTATCTCAGAATTAGAATCATCAATAAGCTCAACAGGGTGTAACTGATAATCAGGGCATTGAATTGATTCTTCCAGAAAATGCAATTCTGGATCCATAATGTGTGCCCTAATAAGATCAGTTTCCTCAGTTATTGGGCTATTAAATGATCTATCAGATTCCTCAAGCCCAATTGTCTCACAGAAATCGGGTTCAGAAAACTCGCGTGAGACTTCGCAACTTGAATCTTCACCATCAGGATCCGTATCAATGTATGTCCCAAAATCATTTGTCACTTTGTGTTCCAAGGAGACACACGTTTCCTTGTAACCCAGCTTAGGGATCTCAGGTGAAGAAATCAGATCATCTTTAATTGGTTGCTTTAATTCAATCTGGTCAGCCTCATAACACTTGTCCCCCCCAACAGGTGCCTGAGCGGGTTCTGTCATTGGCTTTCCTGAAGAGAGTTCATCTTGCGAATTATTCCAAGATTGAATCAAAGCAACCATGAATCTCATCCTCAATTTTGCTAATTTCCCAAGTAGAAACTCACCCGAGTTCTTATCCTTAACATCCTGGAGCCAATCCAACAAAGGCTTGTTTAAATCATCAATCATTTCAATCAGGGGCTCCAATCTCTCAATGCAAGGTATTGGCTGAACTTCTAAAGATTGAATGATATTCCTCAAGTTAGCCAGAACCTTATCTTGAACCTGATTAGCCTGAACCAAATGAGTTGGTTCAGGGTTGGGCGGGTTTGACATCAATGTAGAGGAATTAACGAATTGAGATTCGTTATACCCATCCTGATAATAGGTCATTTCAGATTGTTCAAAAGATGGTGATGACCTAAAGGCAGTGAAATCAGAGGATGGGTAAGGATCAGTGTATCCTTCTTGATTGTAGATCGCATTAGGTTGTTCATAAAAGGAGGACGATCTATAATCGATGTAACTCTGAGAAGGATAGAAATCAGAATCAAAGTGTTCAGAGTTAGACCCTAAACACGGGGGTCCAGAATTGTATCCCCAATCCGAATTATCCCAACTAACTAATGGTCGATTACAATACGAGTTGGGATAATCGTCATGTTGAGGATAATTTACAACAGGAGGGAAAGAGCGGGAATGTGTGAAATATGTGGAAAGATTCATGATACACGAGAGGAAGAAAGGTGCCCTGCAATACAAACAATCAAACCTGTCCTTAAATAGGTTATCCTAAAGACCTACAGACTCTCAAAACTCGTCTTGAGATAAAGGAACGATTTGATCTACTTCCGTTTGTTCAATCCAACCAGTTAGAAGGAGGGACTGGGGAGAAGGTTCTTCCTTCGGCTTGCGCCTCCGGTTCCGAGTGTACCCCCCAGCCGCGATCGTTTGACTCTGCTCCCCTAGCTAGACATCAGATTGAATAGTAGAAACAGACTAATCGAAAATAATCTCGTTCTGAGTTCTGAAGAGCGAGTCCAATCCTTAAGGCCAACGTCTACTCTGTTTTATTTAGGGCTAGGTTTGAATGTGCATTGGAATGTGATGGGCCCTTTAAATGGGTTGTGCCCTTAATGATTGATTGATTCATGTGTGAGTGCACAACCAGTGGTTTTCAAGCAAGATTATTTTTGATGTGGTGAATTTTAAGGTTCAAATCTTGCTTAGTAGCTTTTAGGATTCAACTTTAGGTGTTTTCAATCAAGTTTCATTAGCACACCAAGTTTTTGCAAGCACAGGTGAAGATGTTTTCCTTTAAAGTTTAAAAAGAATGTGGAGTGCCTGGTAAATCCCTAAGAGTTGAAACTAATTGGCAGCTACTTGATGAGTTGATTTTATTTGAAGTGGTGCGACCCAATCAACTCAAACAATTGGCCTGTTGCACCACTTAATTAGGCACACAAATGATTACCTAATCTGATTTCTACTCAATTATGTGTTTAGATGTGTGTACCGGCTCCTAAGATTAGTTTACCGGTTGAGTTTAAAAATCAGATGAGGTTGTGTACCTCTGTGAGATTTTTTTTTTTTTAATGTGGGGGTTGGGGTGAGTATGGGTGTCAAACAACAAACAATCTAACCTTAGAGTTTATAAAAACACCTATGTTGATTGATGTTTGAGTTATTATGTGATGAAATGAAATCTAATGGGTGGGAGGTGGGGGGTAACTCACAAAACCTTCTACAGCACTTTACTCCAATCTACCGCTTTTGCCTGCCTCGAAAGAGTACCTGCAATTACAATAAGAAAGGAGAAAAGTGAGGTAAATGATTTGTAAGTTACAAAACGCGAAGAGAAATCAAAGATCGTTGCCTCCCCGGCAACGGCGCCAAAATGTTGAACGATTACGAACCTACGCTAACGAGATTGGTTTTGGAAAACCTGTCGTTGTAGTTCGAAAGCGAAGAATTCGTGTTCAACAAATAAAATTTATACCGAAATTAAAATTCCGGGTCGAATACAGGGAGGCGAACGTTTGATTTAAAAACTACCCGTTTCTTTTTATTTGTTACAGAATAATTCAATTTAGAACCATCTAATTATTTACAATAAATAGAAGAGAGAGAAAGAGTAAGAGAGAAAGAGAATATTACACAGAAAAATCAAAATGAGATGTAGAATAAACAAGGTATTTTTGTATTGAAGAGATTGTTCATTACAACTAGAAAGCATAAAATAATTACTCTAGAAAGCTATAAATTTACTCTAGAAAGCATTAAAAGAATGGAGAGAGAAATGTCCTCCTCGACGATTGCTTGGAGGATGAGTAGATTAATCTAGAAAGCAGTAAATCTATACTAGAAAGCGGTAAAAAGAATAGGGAGAGAGAAATCCTCCTCGACGGTTGCTTGGAGGACGAGCCGGACGGGACGACGCCTGGACGAAGGAGAACGAAGAGGGACGAAGGAGGACGAAGCAGAAGAATGGGAACGAAGCAGCACGCCGTCGTCGTCGCGGGATCCACTTCCGAAGGAGGACGAAAATTTAGACTTTATCTCGCGAGGAGCATCCCGGGTGTGGGACAAGCTTCTCTTGAGCTTTGGAGGGGTAGAGAGGAGAAAGAAGGGATGAGAATTTCGTATGGAGGGGGTCTCCTTTTATAGTTGCAAGGAGTGGGGGCAAAATGGACATTACAACTTCAAAACAATAAATGAGGGGTCTTTAGTGACGGATGAAACCGTCGCTAAAGCCCCCAGAGCGCGTGTCGCTTCCGCACCCACGTGCGCCCGCTCAGCCGCCCGCGCGTGTAACGCCTACGCGCTTCTATTGATTTTCGCGCCTTCACCGCTGCCGCCCGCCCGCCTGCACATGCGATCGCGCGTCCACGCGGGCGTCCAATCGCGCGTCGTCCTGATTGAGCGTGCGCGGCCGTTGGATCTCCATCTGACGCTCATCCGCGCCTGCTCAATCGCGCCTTCCGCTCCCTCGCCGCGGCTCGAACTCGCGCCCCGCGCTCGCGTAAGCGCGCTCGACCGCTGCGCTGCGGGGCGCGGATGGTCGAGCGCATGTTTTAAGCGCCGGGCGGCCACAGCCGTTGGATCGAGATCCAACGGCGGAGACGAGACGGGTGCGCGGTCTTCACAAGATGCATGCGACCGTTTGGGCGGCTGAGATGGCGCCACGTGGTGCTATCTTGGCCGTCCATATTATGGAAGTTGTAGATGGTGCCACGGATGCCGGATTGACTCGATTTTTGTGTCGTTGGGCTGCGATCGTCGATCCGAATTCATCCGTGTGGTCGGATTTGTCATCTGAAGTGTGGATTTACACCATCCTGGCCCTTGATCTTCTAGGGTTCCCCGGTCTCTATCTGATGCTACGGATGCCTGATTAGGCGATCTTGGAGTCGTTGAACTCCAATCGTCGCCCTGGTTACATCCATATGGTTGGATCTTTGATCCGAGGCCCTGATAAAATGTTTGCCTTGTCCAAGCACATAAAAGGAGACAATTAACCTCCATTTTATTCAAACTACTCTAAATGCAAGATGATGCATGTTATGCAATATTTATATTATGAAATGCAATCCTATGCTTAAGAACATGCATATATAGACATTTTAAGTAGTGTAAATGTGTTTACATCACCTAACAAGTCGGTGTGGGAGGCTAGCAGAACCCCGGGGCCCGTGGGGTAGCTAGTACCTCCCTACACTAGTAGCTCTCCTCGGTACTACGTACGCGAGGGCCAGCAAGTCTGTACAGAGTGGCCAGTCCTAACCCCGGGTCCCTGGGGCGGCTGGCTCCGCTCTGCACTAAACAGGGGGACAGTCGCTCTCCTTGGTACTCCGTACTCAAGGGCCAGCTCACTTCCCCAATACTATTCCATTCACTTTCCAGGAGTTCTACTCCTACTTCCCCGTAGGGTTCCAGCTCAGAACGTCTAAGTTTCACCTTCCAGTTTCACGTTATCACAATCCATGTTCTCAAACACGTTTATTTATTCAACAGGCAGCTATTTGTTCCTTTCCATTTTTCCAATACTGCAGTATTCATACATTCCACTAGTTTTCCCGTCCTAGGATTCATGCCATATCCTAGGATCTATCATACAATCTAGTTTCCAGCCCTAGGATTCATGCAACACCCTAGGATCTACCATTCAATCTATTTCTCATTCCTAGGATTCATGCAATGTCCTAGGTTCTATTTATGATTCCACAATTTAACAGGTTATACTTAAAAGCCACTCTACCAGGTACGACGGGAGTAATGGGGGCGTGATCGGGAATCCCGCGTGCCTCCGCGACCCCCAAGACTGCAATGGAACGAGGTTCTATCACAAGGATCAAACACAAGGAGTGTCTCAAAACAGTGTATAGCTACTGTAGACGGGTAGAGGATTTAATTCCGGAAAGAACGCAACTTGAAACGCGGAAAACGGAACCCGAACGGGCCCTCAACGGGTAGAAAACGATGACACTGTGCAAAATCAGACGTCTGGAACTTCTTCCAAACGTCCTAAAAAGTGGATCAGAGAATTACCTTGTTCTGCGTGGTTTCTCAGACGTCCAGAAGCCTGAGGGGACGTCTGGCCTAGTTCCCAGTCGTCCGATGGTCACCCCGGACGTCTGGAGGTCACTCCCGCTATCTGGTACTACAGCCAGACGTCTGATTCGCGTTGGATGGTGAATCACCGAGCCTGCGCACACCCATCTCCCTCCCTCAGTACGGTCAGTCGACAAGAAGGAAGAAGAAGACGGAAAACTCACCTTTCAGACGTCTGGACAGTCTTCCAAACGTCGACCTCGCCGTCTGGCTATCAGCACAGACGTCTGATTCTGGAAATTTTTCCAGAACCAGGGCGCGACTCGCCCTCCGCTCGCGACGTGCCCGCGTCGCACCTCGTACGCCTGCTGCTCGAGCCGCAGCAGGCCTCCCGCGTCGTTCCGTGCCCGCTGCGCTCCCTACCGGCCGGCCCTAGCAGCCCCGGCGAGCTCGCCCTCACGGCTGAGCGCCGCTCTCGCACGCAGCACCCCCTCCGCACTCACTGCGGCCGTCGCCGCCGCAGCAACCTCACACCTGCTCTCGCGCTCGCTCTCGTGCACTGGAAGGAGAAGAGGAAAGGGGTGGAGGCGACGGGAGAGAGCGTGTGGCCTTTTAAGGCCGCGCGAGGAGGAGAGAGAGACTGCAGCGGCGAGAATCTGCAGCCGCAGGAGCGAATATGCGGTCTGCGCACTCAGGCGCGCAGACGACCCGCGCGTGTCGAAAATAACCGATTTTCAGACATCTGGAAACGATCCCAGACGTCTGGTCTGATGTCTGGGCCACCTCCCAGACGTCTTAAAAGACGTCTGGGGCGTGCGTTCGTTACAATTCTCATGCCATAACAGTACCTTATTGGACTTATTTGGCTAATCTGAAAATCATCACCACCTTTGACACAACACTTAAAGATCAAAATACTTGCATTATCTCTTCCATCCATATTACACATCTACTAGGTATGGGTCGTGTCTTAGAAAGAATTAGTATACATGTGCTCTATTAATTTACACCACTCATGATACCTAGATAAATATGCTTATAAATCATGAGTAGAAGGTCATGCCTTGACCTTGCCAAGGTCTTATATTTGATTCATTATCCTCTAACTTAAGAACTCTCTGTTTGAATTTATATTAGCCAGTTGTAGCTTGTCTTAGCCAACCATCTACATCTAAGTTTCTACCTTTTTGCTTGTTTCTACCCTTGCAAGGATCCTCCCTCAAGATCCATGCCTCATAGTTAACTATGAATCCTTAACGAGGTTTCCACTTTTTCCCCATTATTGTTTCTTAGCCAACCATGTAAAGCCATAGTGAACTATGATTAGAAAAACCATATGCAGATGGAGATTTGTTTTCCAATTGCACCAAAATGACTTGATGTTTATTTCAAATCATTCTCTAAACCTCTTAACTCCTAAAACCTAATTGACGTTAGATTGAAATATTCTAAAACTTAATTAAATCACAAGAAAATACTAGAATATGTAAAACGGGTAAAAGCTTGAGAAATCTATTCCAAAGAGCAAAAGGAGAGTGTAATGATTATTCCAAGGTCATGAACTTCATCCACCTCTAAGGATGCAAGTTTTGATAAATTCGACTTGAACTCGGCTCAACCCAACCCAAAAAGAATGAATAAAATCTGACTCGAACCCGATTGGGTTTCGGTATGGGTATAGGTATAAACCTATACTTGATTACCCAACCCAAGAATAAAATCCTTATTTATTCAAGATATTTAAGTTCCACCCTAAGTCCCTCATTCCTAATCGTTGACGACTGGTTCGCACTAAAACGGTGTTTAAAAATGTCGTTGTTGTAATATATGTCACAAAATGCAAACTAATGTCGCGTCAATTTTATTTATGTACTTAATTTTTACTGGTTTATTCCAGGTTATTCACAGGGAGACAGTTATTGATATGCATCACTCTTTAAGTCCAAAAATATTCTTTTATTCCAAAAATGTTGACTTTATTTACAAAAATAAATGAATGAATCAATGAAGGAATCAATGAATGAAAGAATTTGGTTAATTATTTACAAAAAAATCCATAAAATCACATTACAATGCTTGAAAACATGTATCCATAAACAAGCATAAAAAAAACTATATATAATTATTCTATATTAATTATTTACAACTAATATAGTTAATACCTAAGTATATATACAAAAATAGCTACTAATATCTACTATACTAAATCATAATAACATACTAATATCTATAGTAACATATATAAGTGTCGCTAAAGCCTTAGTAAAATTATGTACAAAACATAAGACAAATAACTATCTATACTGACATATATATGTACAGTGATAGATATAACTGTCGCTAAAGCTCTAGTTATATATATACATATAAAAACTCAAACATACTAACTCTATTTATATTACACATATATACTATATACATATATATTACAGTATACGTAATTTATTTATATACATATTTTATTTAATTACATAATTGATTTACATATGTATTTTTAGTATACATATGTTATACACACACAACACACAGGCTGAGGGGGAAATCTTCACACTCAGCTGTTAACTCAGTTATTTTCCTCCTCTCTTCTCTTCTATTTACTCAACACTTGGGCAAATTTCTCTCACTTAACTCATGAGTACTATTCACTTAGTCAAAAATTAGGCAATTTGATGGCTATAATTTAATTTAATTTGAAATTAAATTATGTCACTGTAAAGCCCTTATATAGGACTACATAATTATATAATTACCTTAGAAAATAAGTTATTTAAATATATAATAAAATTAGGCGAATTTTACGGTTTGTACATATTAAGTTAAGGGTTAATCTCTTAATTAAAGTACAAATTGGTTAATTAATAGTACAATTGACTTTATAGAGTGTTAATATACATAATAAATTATTTATTATACATTTATAATATATTTTATAAACTTTATTTTAATTTATTTACATTTAAATACATATTTTAGTTAGTTTTACATATAAATAAACTATAAATACTATAATACAGTATAAATACGGTTTAAATAAGTTGAAAATGCTTAATATAATATAATACAAATATACAATATAATTTATCTCATTATTAACTTAAATTAATAATTTATTCTATTTTAACTTAATAAATTACCTAATTAACTTAATAACCTAATTATTTACTGTAAATATATAATTAAATTAAATTACAGGTATTATATTATTCATAATACATATATAAATACGTATGTACAGTATGAAATAAATATATGTACATATAAATAGGTTTATATGATTACTTAGTTATTATACATTTAGGTTATATAAATTAATATATAATAATACAATAAAGTTATATATACAATAAGTTATTCTAGATACTTAATTAATACGTAGAATGCATATATAAGTTATATAGAGTTATTTTGTGCATATTATACAACATTTACATATAGCTTATGTTTAATTAATATACACAAGTATATACATAGTATACATGGTAGTTTTTGGAGTTTTTAGAATTTTTCTGATTTTTATGGGTTTTATATATATAGTAGAGATAGGGGAAGAGAGGGAAAGAGTGAGATGAGAAAGATAGAATTATTTTTGTTGTTTTTCAAGTTTAGTTCTTTTATTAAGTTCCAATGTATACTGAATCGTCGGCTGGTATGTTCTACTAAGCCGAAGGTTCAAAATACCTTGAAACTTTGCATGTACTTAGAAAAAATACCTAATCTTACTCAAGACAAATTTATTTTATTTTTTTAAAATTTTTTATGATTTTTATTTATATTACAAGTTAACAAATTCTAGGCCTAAATGGATTTGAAGCTATGCAACCTAAGGCCTAAAATGAATTCTAAGGGCTTTCATCACTGGTTAAACACTCACACAGCTTCAGTACAAACCAAGAAAGATGTTGAGATATTTAAATCAGATTTTTCAATTAATTTCATTCAAATTTATAATTGTGGCAGTTAAACTCAATACATTAGCTGACAAAGAATTTAAATCTAAATTACAAGCCATTCTAATTGGAATTCAATTAATATAAAGTACATGAATGCTCATTCTCATTGAGTTCTAATATTATACACAAGTCAGCCTCCTTGATACACAAAATTCCCAACTCAATATCCCAGCTCAAACCCTTAATTCCAGACCTGCAGTAGCTGAAATTCAAATCTGCAGCTACTGCTGCATCTCTTCAGACCAGGCATTTGAGTTGCTAATTAGATGACTTAGCTTGCAGTAAAACTACTCAGTAGCTATTTTGCTACTCAGTTCAGGCCAAAATACTACTTTTTCAGTAGCAGTGTATCCTAGCTGCTAATCAGATTAAAACTTAACCAAGATCAGACCTGAGAAAGACTGATCTTGGCTTATGAATGTCCAAATCAATGCTCTAGCAAGTCATATTCGTATAAAAAAGAAAAAATCCTTTTAAAATCATATATGAAGATATGAAAATCAATTTATGCCCAATTTGAAAATTACCAACTTTAGAAACCCTGATTTGATTCTCACTTCACACTATAGACAATGTGGACATGAAAATCAAATTAGGACTTCAAATCCTTGTGTAAATAGTTCCAAATCTTAATTAAGATCTTTTAAATTTTAGTCAAACCTCCATTATCAAATTGGAATCATTTTTGCATTGAGAAACAAATGTCGCCTAGATAGGGCTTTTACTTTTGATCCACCAGGGTGATATGATCACCTAGAGTTTTTAAACACTAACAATCAGTGTTTAGTACCTCAGGGCAAATCTAGATAACTAAATGGGTCATTGCTAAGACCTCATCTCAGTGAATCTAAGATTCTTTAGCCATGGCTACCCATTATAATGCTCTCATTGGGCATATGCTCCTTTGAGAAAAGAAAAAAAAAATCTATATAAAAACATATTCAAATTCTTCACAATATATTTAGCAAATCTGAACTTAAATTACTCGATTAAGATCATTTAAGACCAATTTGACTCTGAATCATGAGATTGGACATGAAAACCAAATCTGAGAGAATCGAGCAATTCGAGATGATAAAACCAAATCTGGGGATCTTTGTGAATTTTTGGAGTGAATGGGAGACCCCCCAAATGGGTTTTAGGTGCTAATTTCAGATCTAGGAACCAAAATTCCCAGACCTGAAATTAGGCCCTGATGAAGGGGTGATCAATGAATAAAAATGCGAGGAAATCAAAGAATATGGCTTATGAGATGTGGAGGGAGATCAATGAATCGATGCGAGAATGAGAAAAACTCTTCTCTGATCTGAATTGATCAGAGAGGTTGATTTGAATCTACTCCATCTACTCCTAACTAATCTAACAAAAATAGTGAATTCTACTATAAACTACGCTAACAAATACTACATTAATCTAGAAAGCAATTGAAATCCTAATCTAACAGAAGAATGGGACCTGTGGGTCTCCACCTGGTAGATGGAGAGGAAGTAATGGAGGAGGAACACCAGTGGAGTGAAAGCCCACTAGTGGAGCTCTTGGTTGCCCTGGGGTGCTACTAAGTCCTTAGCAGTAAGGAGGATCGGAGAAAATGATCTCCACTATTGCAAAATGGAGCAGGGACAGGGTGAGGAGAAGAGATCGAAGTGGATGAAAGCTCAGCTCGAGATATGTAGGTGGGGAGCTAATTCTTGTGTGTGAGAGTAGGACAGGTGCTTAAGTAGGTTGATCACTAGATCAGGGCACCACAGTGGTGGAATCAAGCACCTAGGTCATCAATGGTGAGATGGAGAGAAGAGGAAGGCACGAAGTTTCAAAATGAATCACGGCTGTTGGATGAGATCTAGAGCAAGAGGTGATTTCACGCACAAAGTCGCGCGAAGCTTCGATTGGAGTTGGCCGTCAGATCAAGAGAACATGAGATGAATGTCCTAGATCTTGCAAGTTCTTGCAGTGAATAGTGATTGAGAGCACCAGGTCTATTGGAGAATTTGCGAGGACACCCTATCAAGGTGAAGGGGTAGAAAACTTGCAGGCCAGCCCATAAGTGATGAAGAATGATAGCAGAGCTATCCTCAAGTCTTGCAAAGAAGCCCTTGGCGATTTTCAAATAGGTTCTAGGGAAGTTAAATGTAAAGAGAATGTTATGATTTGAGGACCTATATGTAAAACTTTAAAGGCAAGGCTCTAATGATGTCCAAATGCTATGAGATTTTTATTGAAGCTTAATTGAACATTTAAGAAGTTGATTTCACTTTCAATTTGAACATTTGAAACTAAATATGTGTTTAATTTGCAATTGGATCATCAATTTCTATTAATGAATAGAATATCTCATTTTATGACCTAATTTTGCATTTTTAACACAAATTGGATGTTTTATGTCATTTCCATTATTTTCCACACTTAACCTTTTTTATATGTTAATTGTATAGTGTTTAACCTAGTTTCTAACTTAACTTGGACATTTTAGCTATGATAAGCCACACCTCATCAATTCCCCTAATAGTAATCGGCCTAATGATTCCCTTAATGATTTCAAAGGTTGGAGTGTTTCTAAAGCTTTAATTGAACATTTATTTTGGGCATAAGGATCTTTTCTTTAAAATGAACTTGTTCTTTGTTTTTCTTTGTATTTTTTATTTTTTATTTTTGATGTGTTCCCTTTGAAGGGCTCTTCTTATAAGAATTTCATTGGAGATAAATAAAATTAGAATAGCCTGAGCCCTTATGTTTTGAGCATGTTAAAAATAAATAATTAATGAATTGTATTATAAGTTTTTTTTCTTCTTTGACTCCAATTTGGACACAATTTAAACATGATTTTGACACAATTTAGACATGATTTGATTTCTTAGGTTGGACCTTAAGAAACCAAACTAAAATCCCTCAGTTAACTAAAAAATTAGGATGGACCAACAAGTAACCCAAAGGGAAAGGCTAACCCAAATAGACAAATAACTTAACTTTACCCTCAAGGATGATGGACTTGTGGCAAGTTGGACTTACTGCCCAAGTTTGGTACTCTAACAACTTGAACTAAGTAACCTGATGTGACAACTCAAGTTCCACTAATCGAGTAAACTCGATCAGACTCGAGCTGTCGAGTACGAATCGTTAATCTAAATATAGAGTCACAATCACGAAACACAATCATAAAATAATAATAGTCAAACAAACAAATTATAGGAAACTAATTAAGTAAATGAACAAAATACTAACCAGGATGAGTAATGTAGACCAAGAGTATACAAATAAGGAAGATAGGCAATTGCAGCTGCCACCTTAATTATCAGATTATACCTAAGCATGGAATCTAAGGATTACGTCAGTAAAAACTGGGTAGAGTAGAGCTAAATAACATAATATAAGATCATAAAAGAAAATGGTACTATTCATATATTAAGCCATTTATTTAACCTTGTTCTTGAATTCATTTATTTCAATAAGCCAATGCTCATTTAATTACGATCACCCAATGCTCAATCTATGTCTTAAGGCACGAGATGATTTCCATGTGACATAGTGAGGAGTAAGACTGGTATAGGACACTATGGTTGGGAGAATGGTCTATAATCGTCCCACACCATAATCTGTCACCCTAGGATCATTGCGAGAAGGAGTAATGGCTGCATTGTGTGTCATGAACACATGTTAACCTCACATGTTGAACCATAGACAGCTTTAATTTCATCCACTCACCAACTAAGCATGGTAAAACAACTTCAACCCTCAAGTCACGCATCCCACTATCCTAGTTGGTTATTAAGCCTAGCCATACATCATAGGGAGGACAACAACTCCTTAACCACCCCAACTAATCTAAAAATAGATTAAATCTATAGCCAAAGTCTTAGCAAGTGATAGGCATAAACCAGTTATCCCAATTTAATTCACGACCAATTTGTCATTACCAATTCAATAAATTATTTCTGGATAATTGAATTAATCATTACCAATATGAGTTGTCTTTTTAACCTAACCAACGTATCACAACTTTTAATCAAAGATCTATTAATCATTTAGTTCCAAGCTTAGTGTAACATCCCAAAATTCAGTCTTTGAGTCATTTCAAAGTGGTTCAGGTTAGTCTGAACTCGAAAACCCAGTTAAGATTAGGTGATGGTGTCAGAACCCCTTAAATTGCCAAAAAATGCGTATTTCGAGTCAACCCTTGGTCAAACTTTGTCAAAAGGGTGCCACGTGTGGTACCATTGGATTCCTCTCGTCATAATCTTTTCGACAATGCTTGTTTCGCATGATTCTGAGTTGTATAGCTTAAGTTATGGTCAAAAGAAGTCACCAGGGACCTAAATGTAAGGTGAACTCAACCCTAAGGAAAATTTGGGTATTTCACCCAACTAAACCTATTCACAACTGCTGCTAAGGCCTATTTAAGGACCCCTTGGGTCCCTTGGGTCATCATTAGCCTCGACCTCTCACAAATTAAGAGAGAAAGGGAGGTTTTTCTTATTCAAAAATCAAAAATTTATTCGTAGGGACCAGGTTGCGATTCTGCAAACCTAGGGTTCCCACCAATAGCAACATGACGTGTGGTGGCGGCAACAGGCGTGTGTGCGATGCGTGGCAGCGCTCTTCGAACATGCGCGTGTGCGACTGCAGTGAGTGGGAATTCATCAATTCACTACACGTGGCGGCATCCACGGCTATGGGTGGGCGCACAGTGATCTGCAACACGAGGCGAGTGTGAATATAAGTTCGACGCGTGGCAAGTGCGCAGGTGTATCAACCGGCACATGCGTGGGCATTCTGACCTGACTCTTGACCCCCTCGCACTGTTTTGTTTGGTTTGAGGCCTTCCCAACCTCGGATTTCGACAAACAAGGTACCATTGGAATTGTATTGACGTGTACTACACGTTGGTACGGTCTAATTCTAATTTTTGATTTCGTTTTCCTTATTGAGAAATTAGAAACGTAATTAGGTGTCTCCGACCCCATCGTGGGTCCGATTGAACCAAATCTTCTTCCCGGTGCATGTGCAGATCCTGAGGCGGGAGTGGAGATTGTTTCCAATCCTAGCGTGCATGGTTCAGAATCACTATGACCCTCCAGTGACATTAGGTAGAGTAGTCTTTCCTTTTTCAATTTAACTGATTTTTCAGGTAATTGAAAACCCAGCCTGTGTGACTTTCGTGCGTACTACCTTGGTCCGTGTGCATCCTCTTTTTCTGAGTTGGAACCCTCCAGTGTTTTCCTAATTTCTGGCACTATAAATAATGATGAAAAGGGATTTACGTGAATAATAATGAATTAGAAAGTATATACACCCCTGTTATTGCATGCATGAAACGAAACTTATTTTCCATAAAATAAGTTCTAATGTCTTTAAATCTATCTAAATAATATGAAACCTCTAGTAAAGTTGGGATTTCTTGTGAATGAATAAATTGGAAAATAATATGAGAAATTATTAACCCTGGAATTAGTAATACGAAATTACTACAGGATATCGGAATTGATAGGATAAGGAATACAATTATATGGAAATGGGATAGATAATACGATGGATATGTCGGGGAAAATAAAAGGATTAGATAACTGATTTCAGCCCGGCTACTTGCCGAGATTTCGGCCATAACCTTAGGTCTTTTTAGACCGGGTTCAGGGGCTGGTTTAGGGAGTTGTTAGCCTCTCTACGACTCTTTGGTTAGGCTTAGCGGCCAACTGGGATAGTAGATTCGTAGGGCTTGAGGTTGGAGCAGTTCTTTCGACTGGTGGGTGGGACATTGGCTATCTATAGTTTATTGTACATAGCGCTTGTATGTGTTCACGATACACAATGTAGTCGCCACCCCTTTCCGCAATGACCCCAGAGTGACGAAGCGTGGCAACTCGATGGATATAAGCAGCCCTCCCGGCCAGGAGGGTTGCTTATATCGGTCTTGCACCACAGGAAGTTACAAGAAATCGTCTCGTGCATGAGACATTGATTAACAATTTGAAAACAATAAGAATATGGGCAAATTGCATAAAAAGAACTGGACATAAAATAAATTATAAATAGAAAAACTATCAAGATAGTGCCTTTATATTGTACTCTGTACTTGAGCTACTTGTACTACTCTACTCAGTTTTCATTAATGCTGTCTCGAGTTTCGTACTCAGGTGTTGCTGAGCAGTCGGGTACTGCGGCTACAGTTTGTCAGACCTCCACGAAACCTGGTCCTATTTGAGGAGATGGTTCGTGCCGAGCCAATGGCTCGTGGTTGTAGCTTCCTTCGTACTAGTAGAATTTTATTTTTCCAATTTTCTTGGTAGTTGTATTAGACTCTCATTTTTTTCTGCTCTAAGAGAACTTTACTTTTATTGTCAGTACTTTTATTTCTTTCATTTAATGCTTTATGAAATAATGACTTTATGTTGGGTGACTGTGATCTTGTGGGATTTCGTGCTAGTTGTTAGCAAATGACGACTCGGGTTTCGTCGGTTGGCGGGACTCAAGTCGTCATGATATAAAAATATTTGTTGAGGGTAAAATGCCTATTCATGCATGTTCCTAGGCTTAGATTTGCATTTCATGTTATAAATATTGCATAGCATACATCATTCTGCATTTAGAGTAGTTGTATATAATGTAGGTTAATTGCATCCTTTTTGTGGTTAGGAGAGAAGTATATTTATTTTGGAACCTCGGATTGACGACTCGATAGTACGGATCTGATCAAGACGATGATCGGAATCTAACGCCTCTGAAATGGCCTCAATCGGAGTCCCGTAGCACCATATGCAGTCCGAGGAAGATCAACGCCAAGGGACTATGAGACATAATTCGGAGCTTCAAATGATAAATCTGACCGTACGGATGGATTCGAGTCGACGATCGTAGCCTAACGGCATGAAAATTGACTCATCCGACCTTTGTAGTAGGCCCTACAATAAGAAGAAGATGGACAGCCCAGATTGCGCCACGTGGCGTAGCCTAGGTAGCCAGCAAACGTACGCAACACCGCACGCGTAGATGCGCAGGCACACAACGCAGTCCAGTGCTAGCGCGTGGGCACGTGCGTGCACGTGGCAAGGCAGGAGAGTGGCGCCAACGCAGCGTGAGGTGGACTACAGCGACGCATGAGCTGGACTTACAGCGACGCTTACAGCCGTCAGTAATTCATCACATGCTAGTAAAGCCAGCTGTGGGCACCAGCGGGCATGAGCTACCTACAGCGACGTTTCCAGCGATGGCCTGGATGTCACTAATGGTCCTATAACCTATTTTTGCCTCTTCTCCTCCACTATAAAAGAAACTACACCCCCTCCCTTCCAAGCCATCTCTACCTACTCTACTCTCACCTACTCCTAAGCTCTAGCAAGCCTACCAACGCTCCATTAGAGCTTGTTCTCAAGCTCCCAAGGTGCGTATTAGTGTAACGAACCTCTGCCCCACCAAATACTCCTCCAACTTCTCATCTCCCTTCATAGGTCACCTTGAAGCTATCCTCCCACCATTCCGATAACAGATCACCTCCGTCTTCTCACCTCCATTTCGGAGAAACGTCGAAGCTTTCCTCAACATGACGTCCTCCTGCATCTCACCTCCATCATCCTGCTCCTCACCTCCTTCGTCCGAGCTTCCGCCAGGTGCCGTCGTCTCACCGAACAGCCAATTCGGGAGATTTCCTCTCACCTCCTTCTCTTTTTATGCTTTCATAGTAGATTGTAATAGACATTGGATTGATATATGTACCATTTTCGTTCCTCATCTCTATCTTGTGATTCATTTGCTTGTCTTTTATTTCAAAAACACAAAAAAATAACAAAACCCTAAAATACCAAAAAGAAACGAATCGAAGCGCGATTTTCACATAAAGTAAACGTCGCCTCCCTGTGTTCGACCCGGGACTCCATTGGAGTTTTGGTATAAATTTTATTTGATCAACGTGTTTTGCAACTATGACAACAGGTTACTTGTAACCTTGATTTCTAAACACGCGAAACACGCCCGACCATTTTGGCGCCGTTGCCGGGGAGGCAACGGAATTTACTTTATTGTTTATTGTGTTTCATTGCATTTACATAGCACTAACCCTACTTGTCTTTGATCCACTATCTTGCAGGTACCCTAGCATGGAGATCCAAGTGCGGTAGACCGGAGTAAAGTGCGGGTAGAGTGTTTTGTAAGTGTCCCTCACACCACCCCCACCTTAGTTTTCATTTCATAACCTAATAACTCAAACCCAAATCAACTTAGGTGCTTTTTATAAACCCTAGGATAGATTTGGTTGTTTGTTTGCCACCTCCACTCACCTTGCCATCCACATAAATTAAAAAAAAAAAAAGTGTTATCTGATTATGGGATTTTCTGAAAGCTACACACTTAACACCTACAACTTCTTATCCTAAGGCGCACAATCACTTTGATTCTACCACTTAACCAGGATCTAACCTATAGACCCGGTACACTTCAACTAAATACACATAAGTGAGTAGAAATCTGAATAGGTTAAGCATTCTTGTGTGCCTTAACTAAGTGGTGCAATAGGCCAATTGATTGAGCTATTTGGGCCGCACCACTCAATCTAAAATTGATCCATCAAGTAGCTTGCCACTTAGGGTTGATTATTAGGGCTGAACCAGGCACTCCACATTATTTTTTTTATTTTTAAAGGAACATATCATCACCCGCGATTTCAAAACTTGGAGTGTTCTACTAAACCTTGATTGAACCAACCTAAGAATTAAACCCTAAAAGCTATTAAACAAGGTTAAATCCTAAAAGACACATTATCAAATAACCTTGTTTGAAAACCCTAGTTGCACATGCACACACATTTTAACTGATCATTAAGGGCACAACCTATCTAAAGGGCCCATCACATTCCTGAAGCACCATTGTCCCAAGCCTAACTAAAATTGATTAGACATTGGCCCTAAGGACTGGTTCGCTCGTCAGGATCCAGATTGAGATTGTTCACGATTAACTTGCTTATATTAGTCAATCTGATGTCTAGCTAGGGGAGTAGTGTCAAACGACCGCGGCTGGGGGGTACACTAGGAACCGGAGGCGCAAGCCAAAGGAAGAACCTTCTCCCCAGTCCCTCCTTCTAACTAGTTGGATTGCCTGGACATAAGTAGAGTAAATCGTCTATAATCTTAGGACGGATTCTGAGAGTCTGTAGACCTTTAGGCTACCCAACCTAAGGACATGCTTGTATTTTTGTATTGCAGGGCTCCTTTCTCTTCTGATTTCCCTCCTTACCTCACCATGTACCCTTCCACATCCTACACACATTTCGCATCCTATCCTCCTACCACCACTTACCCCCAAGATGATTACTATCCCGACTTGACTTGTAATTACCCATCCACTAGTCGGGATTACTTTGTTTGGGGATATGAATCCAGACCTCAATGTCTAGGGCCTAACCCTGGACAATAAGACTATGATTATTATCCTTCCCAGAGCTATAATGATTATGGATCTCCATCCTTTGATGACCAAACCAACCTGATCTACAATTAGGAAGGATATCATGATTATAACACCTACCCTCCCCAGTATTCCACTAAATATAGGTCACCACCATCCTTTGAACAACCTAGAATGACCTACTTTTAGGGAGGGACCCAAGAACCTCGACATCTTGACTCCCCTAGATTCAACCCAAACCCACCCAAACCTGAATCGAACCAGTCGGTTCAGGTGAACCAGATCCAAGATAGAGTGTTAGGTAATTTGAGGAACACCATACCATCTTTAGAAGCCTAGTCAACACCATGCACTGAAGCACTGGAGCCTATGATCAAGATTATTGATGAACTTAATAGTTCTCTATTGGATTTTCTCCAAAGTGTTAGGGATAGGGACCTGGGTGAGTTTCTACTTGGGAAGTTGTCGAGGTTAAGGATGAAATTTGTGATTGTCCTAGTCAAATCTTGGGATGATTCTCAAGATGAACCCTCTTCAGGAGAGCCAATGTCTGAACTCGCTCAGGCGCCTATCGGGGGGGATACATATTCGGAGATTGGAGATGACCAAATTGGTCTAGAGCAACCCTTTGAGGATGAACCGATTGATTCACCTGAGATCCCCAAGTCAGGAAACGAAGAAAATTATGTCTCCTTGGATGATGAAATGACTTGTGATGTTGAGACATATACAAGTGAGGATCATGAATTCTTTGATTTTGAGGGTGAGGAATCTCTTAGTGAAGTCTCACTTAAGCTTAAGGAGAATGATTTTAGTGAGACATACGGGCTCAAGGAGTATGACGACCAATTTAGTAGCCCGACTCCTGAAGATTCTGATTCGGTTGGGGCTAATTTGGAGGATCCGATACCCGACGACTCAATTAGTAGCCCTATTCCTCAACCACACCCTGAAGAGCTGAATGAACATACTTTTGAGATCATTGTGCCCAAGTCAATCCTGATTCAGCCACAATTGTTGGACTTGGGTACTTTAGATAGGGTGTACAATGATCTGGAGGTCTTAAAAACCTTGATTTTAGAGGATAGGAAGTTGGAAATGAAAATTTGGGAGGTTAATTTTGAGGGAAAAACAAGTTTGGATATAAGGGTACCTATTGACTTGAAACCACTTATCTTCTATACGGACCCTTATGATATCTTTCATGTGCGACCCAAGCTTGAAATAACTGATTATTTTTCTGAGCTAGATGTTTTTTTTTTTTGAAACAGAAAGGAGAGCTATCATCCTGCGATAGCAGTCCAGAGCAGTATATTATGTGCAAAGCAAGGGAGATTACAAAAAGGATCCCCAAGAATGTGTGAGGGACCAACACTCTTACAATATTCTCACAACATACCGACCTCTCCTAAAAAAGTCTCTCATTCCTTGCCTTCCATACACACCAAAAAACAGCAGCCATGTGGACATGTGGTTTCCCTCTGACCTCAAAACCATGCCAAATAGAATCCCACTCTGGTAATGGCTCCTGACAAATTTTCCTCCAGATGACATCAGTGACAAGGCAAGAAGAGAAGAGGTGATTTACATTATCAGTGCTCATCTCACATAAAAAACACACATGATGATCAGTACCCAATCTTCTGTGGCGTAGATCACTTGTGATTAACATCTTCTGAGCTAGATGTTAAGTGGACAACTCACCTATTGAACCATCTTTACCCATTGTCCGACACTTTGGTCTTGGGTTGCACACTACTAAACCGTAGGTCCGACCCTGCAAACACAACAACCTTCGATTCTGGGTGATTTTGATCCAGAACCTGAGAACTAATAGACCCTGGGGCATGGGTCTGCACCATAATCCCGTCCACATATGTGGACATCTTCTGCGGACGGGTTTCAAAATCAACCTTTTGATTTTGACTCTGACCCGCACTTATGAATTCTCAATTTCTTCTTTGTATGATGTTATGCCTAGCTGAAGCCATTAAACTTAGCACGTGTGTATACACTCTTCTCTCTGCGGAGCTGACCGGATTTTCATGACACTCAGGTGATGCTCTATTTACTTTGCCCTTTTCATGTCTTTATTTTTACAATGAGGACATTGCATCATTTAGGCATGGGGGGTGGATAATCAATTCCTGAAATCATTATGTTAACTCTGTAGAATTTCTTTTAGTTTCTTATAAAATTAAAAAAAATTGAAAATTTGGAAAAAGATAAAAAAGAAAATTAGGAAAAGAGAACTTAGGCATTTGGAAGTTATTAACTTTAGGAAATGATACGAAAGGACCTAAACACCTAGACTCTTCAAGTATTCGGGCTTAATTAGCCCGGGTGTCCACTCGAATGTGGACTTAGTCTCGAGTCCTCGCCAATTAAAATTCATTTTAATTTGGTAAATAATTTGGGATGCGACTTATCAACCCACCCTTTGATTTGGGGGGACTTTAAGCCTAAGCATCTACACACATTTTTTTGCATTGACTCACTTTCAGGCGATTTTTACTGAAATTGGGTAGCTAATGGACCGACTTAGGTGATATGGCTGACAAGTTGTCGGTGGTAACAGCTCATCGGTCGGTTGTCCAGAGCCCAGCCACAAGACCGTTTTCATTGTATTGCCTTTAGGTAAATCTTACATCAAGGAAGCCACCTACTTAAAGAAAAAAAAGAAACACTCAGAAAGAAAAGGAAAAAAAAAGGAAAAGGAGAAAATAAAAAAATAAATAAACCCACACTTCATCGCATGAGTATGGCTAGCAAGTTGTCGGTGGTAACAGCTTATCGGTCGGTTATCCAGAACCCAGCTCACAAAAAAAAATGCACAATAATTCCCAAAACACTGAGGGAAGAAGTGGGGAAGTAGAATAAATCGGGGAGATATACACTGGGTTTGCCCTTGTGTTGACCCCATAAATAAAAGAAGCAGGGAGAAAGCTACTGACGAGTCGATTCTTCACTTTTGAAGTCGTTTGTAGTTCTATGTGGTGGAAAAATTGACTAATCAATAATTAAAATAACCACTTGCAGAAGAAAGAGTCGTGTCCACAGGGAGGCAATGACGTATTTAAACTTACACCGGTTAAAAAGGTATGTTCACAGTTAGTTTCGACGAGAATCGAGCCAAATCTGCCTTCAGATTAAGAAAGCATCAAAAGAACATGTTGAAATGGCAATTTTGAACAATTAAAGGATATTTTTTGCAATGCAGCTTAATAAAATATTATTAAAAGTTGACAATGGCATAGAATGTAAATTTTAATAGGGCTTGTACTGTAGCAAAATAGGGGATCTTCTTCCCCTTGTCAGTGTGCGAGGAGGAAGGAATGGCCGGAGGCGTGAATCTCGAAGGAGGATCTCTAGACCGAGGGCTCCGTGATGGCGGTCGCGACGACGTGCGAGATGCCTCGAGGTGGCCGGACGGAGGAATGGTGGTGGTGGGTTCCGGGGGCTGCTGAAGTGCCATAGGCCGTGCGGCGTGGACGGGCGCAGCTGAGGTCCTGGAGAGGAGGCGCACGCACTGGACTGCACACGCACGGAGGGTGGTGCTGAAGGCGGACGCGCCGCTGCTGCTGGATGCAGTGCGCTGCAAGCGTCGATGACGCGCTGCAGGGTGTGCAGCAGAAGTGCAGCGCCCTCTACACACGCGGTGGGTAGGCTGGAGGCGCTACTGCAGGAGGTGAGGCGCGCCGGGGGGTGCTGCTGCAGGAGGTGCGTTCACGCGCGGTTGAGGAGCTGGTGGCTGGTGCTGCATGCTGGCGAGCGCGCCGGTTGCGTTCGTGACTAGAGGCATTGCAGGGTGCGCACGGAAGGTGCGGGGTGCTGGCGGCTTGTGCAGCTAGAGGGATGCGGGCATGAAGGAGGTGAGGCGCAGTAAGGGCATGCGCGATGGATGCTACAGGAGGTGGGGCGGAAGTGTGCAGCCGGAGGGGCGCAGGCGTGAAGGAGAGGCCGGTTGCTATTGTGTGTGGGGATGAAGCTTCAGACGTCCGGGAAATTTCCCGAACGTCTTTCCCAGACGTCTTAACTGACAGAGGAGATGAAGTTGCAGTGGCTGCGACGGTGGTTGTTGGTGATGACGGCAAGGGTGGTGCACGCTGAGGTGCTCACGGTAATGCAGACGAGCTCTAGATGGGGGTGTGGCCTGTCACACCACACGCCCACGGTGGTGGAGGCTTGTCGCCACGGTTGAGGCCGGTGGTGGTGGAATGGACGAGAGATGAACTCTCTCTGCACAGTGGTGGGTCGAGGGTGGTGACCTCCCGTACAAGGCAGCCTCCCTCCTCCTTTTGTAGCCACCTGTATGGATTTGAATGGAGAGGCGAGAGTAGATCCACATTCTCCGCTCGTCCTTGAATGCAGGTTTCAGTGCGGCAGCTGGTGGCGTTGGAGCAGCAACTGAAGGAAATGCAGCCATTGCTGAAAGGAGAAGAATAAAAATAATGATAAAATATTATGATTATTTATTTACAAACCCTCAACTTTTATGCTAACTTAAATTAATGCATGCAATGCACCTAATTGGTTAACTAATTAAATGAATGCAATTCTAAGTTAATTCTAAATGCATTTAAATATGAATGTAATGCATGAATTATGTAATTAAATTAGAAATATGAATTAATCTATTTACATCCTAATTTATGCTAAATAAATGTTAGAATTAACTTAATGTCTAGGCACAAAAATACTTAAATAGCTCATAAAAATGGGCTAATCAAATACCCCCATGCCTAGTTTTTGCTAGTCCCTAGCAAATCCAAGCAAAACCTAGCACTCCAAGTAGACTAGTCAACCTAATCGGTCTTCCTTTAGAAACATATTAAGTTCAGACTTTAGACCTAAGGTTCCCAAGTAGTTGCTAAGTTACAGATTAGGTCGGCTAAAAACGAGTTGCTGGCACAAGTTTCTCTGATTTCTGACTCTACCCTAAGGTGTATTGATCCCTGAGATTAAAGCATCCGTGCATGTGCATTGGTCCGAGTTATTTGAGTTAAAGGAAAAAGGATTTTCTTTTTTTATTCCTCTAAGTCTAACCTCAGATCAGCTATCAACACGATCTGTGTCGGATTCATTGTCCTCATTACCATACCTCGAAGGCTGCCTGGCTTTCGATGCTTTGAGATAGCACTACCCATAACGACCCCAAGAACTCCTCGCAATCGGCACTTCGAGATGGTATCGCCCATAGATTTCTTAAGCGAATTCAGGCCTATGGCAATCGGCACTTCGAGATATGGCTGCCCATGGTACCTGAACCGCACAATGCACTTACATACCCCCAATAGGATGGATATCCTAAGAGACAAGCGCCGAGAAGGTAATATGTTATCATCGCATCCTTAAGGTGAGTATGTACTCCACCTCTCCTGCGGCGAGAACTCTTCCAATCAAATTGTGTTTTCAAGCCTCTCCTAAGTCAAAACTAAGAGAACCAAATCTCTTTTAAGAAAGAAAGAAATTAAGTTGATTACCAGACCAAGTGTGTGAAATTTGGATACTTGGGTTACAAGGACTCGTAAACCAAAAGGTAGAACAAGATTCCAGGTACTACCCCAGCTTTTAACTCAAACCCTAGTTTTCCTTCCTCAACCTCTTGAGGAATGGTCCGCAACTTAACTCCTACTTAAGTTTTTAAGTCCACAAAGGACCCTAAAGGTCTAAAGCTAGTAGCTCATTTAGCTTCTAAAGTTTGACCCTAGAATTAACTTAGTCTACCTTAGAGTTCTTATTTGCTTAAGAATGCAGGACCTAGCCAATTAAGCTCAGAACCTTTTTTTTTCTTTTATTTTTTTTTAATGCAAATGTATGCAATGAATGCACTATGCTATGTATATCCCCAAGTACACCCCCCCATGCCTAAAATCTGTAATATCCTCATTGCATAGAAGGATATTACCTGGGTCAAAGTTAGGCTGTCGTTCTTTTGTTAGCAGCCGAATAGCCAAAGAACCTGCAAATCAAGTTCAAGGATTACAGAAATAGGCCCTAAAAATGAGCAAAGCAATGCTGGCCTAGAAAATAGGTAACCTAGGATGTTGGTGAGCTGATGATGAATCACGATAGCAAATGCTCTCCCAACAAGGATGGGAATAAAATCTTCCCAGGTCACCAGAGGAGGTTCTAAAGGATAAACGGGTATCACAACCTCCAAAGGGGTAGGGGGAGGATGACAAGGATCCTCCAAAAAGAATGGGGAAGGAATGGTGCAGAGATAAACTCCCTGGGCAACGGACTGACTAAAGAAATCATCAATCCATACCCGATACTCCATTATGTGAAATATTGGTTTGTTAAGCCTCCCGGTCAGAACAAAAGTGAGCAATTCTCTAAGGCAAGGATCGTCTAGGGTGTCCAAGTTTTGAGATTGCAGGATGGCCATAAGATCTAGGTTGGGTTTAATCAGCTCGGTGTCCATCCCTAACACTTTTTCCAATTCCTCAATTGCATCCCTAGCATTCCTTGCACCATCACATGTATCTTCCTGCCCTTCATCAGGAGTCACAATTTCGCCTTCAGATATAAGCGAATCAGAGGGTGACTTCGAAATAAATGAAGGTAGGTTGGAAGCAATAGATCTAGGGATTATCCTGTCAATGTCATCCCCGGGTTTTTGTTCTTTACTCAAATCTTCCTCGGAGTCTATATGTGAATCCACATAAATCTTAGAAGTTGCTTCCAAATTTTCCATCATTTCATCATGAGGAGAAATATCATCAATGGGTGTGCTAAGGAAACCTAATTGGTTTAAATTTGTGACATCCTCAGGGGCTAACTCTTCAAATAAGACATAATCACCCTTAGTATCACTCAAAATCTTGAATGTAGGTTCCTCATATAATTCGTCTTTCTCCTCATCATATGATTCATCATATACCCGAGGTCTAGAATCATTTAATATCTCAGCAGATCCCCTAGGGTGCTCTATCTGAGGTAAATGGTTTACATTGGTAACATTGGACTCCTTAGATAGGTCAATTTCTTCAGGGTTAGGTTCCCTAAGGGTGGGCTTGAGTTCCATCTCATGATCAGAAGGGAGGGTAGGATTAATAACTTGACTTCAACCTACTTCATCAAATGTCACGAAAATACTATCATTTGGGTCGAGGTTTTCCAATGGTACCATCATTCCCTTCTTTTGACTCCAATATAATTTAGGTGGATACTCAACCTTATCATCTTCTTCCTCGGGTTGCCACCTTTCTTCATCCAATGCATAGCTACTTTCATAGGTATCTTCCTCCTACTTAAGGCATGGATCTCTCAAGGAAGTATCATCTAATGGGGAGGTTTCAAAATCGATCCTCGAAAAGTAGCTATTCTCCCCAAAATTTCCCTCCAACTTAAAGTGTAGCTCTCCCATGGGAGATGCATCAATTGTAAAGGGGTGTACGTCATCCTCAATGGGGTATATTGGGTGGCTAATTTCATCTCTTTCTTGTTGGCCTGCTCTCGACGATTCTCTTAACAATTCAATCATTTCGTTTTGCATTTTCTGTATTTCCATCTTCAAGGAGGAGAGGTCATTTATATCATGAGAGAAGTCAGGCTCAAGCTTATAGTACCGAGGAGTGTTTGTCCAACCATTATAATTTTTTAGGGAGGGTGGGTTGGGTATTTCCATGGTGTTTGGGATATTGGGTAAAGCAAATCCCGCTCCTAGGTTCTGCTCACTGATTTGGGGCTTAACCAGGCCAATACTCCTATAATAGGAGTAAAATGGATCCCAATGATTATCATTATGTCCATCAAGGGATGGACCATCTTTGCGTATGGGATCGAAGAATGCAGAGTGGGGGTGAGGGTGTGGGCAAGATGTGAAAGGATGAAAATCGATGTGGTCCATTCTAACTCACACCTCAATCAGAATTCCCCAAGTAGAACACAATTCAAAAAGGACTTTTTAGATCTTTCCCAATTTAGGCTTTTGATTTAAGTCAGATTGTAGGTGACAATACAATTTTTTCAGTCAATTTACGTGCTTATTGTCAACCTACGGCTCGCCTAAGAAGACCTAGTTGGAGCTTAGGTGTTCTTCCCTAAATCTCAAATGGTAAAGCAACTGGAAGATCGAGGGATGCAACTAGGCCTAAGCCTTCCTTTGAAGCTGTGCTTTCGTGGTGCTTCTCAACTACCCCCAAAAATCCATGACAGGATATCCCCCTCTTTGGATTTACAAAGCCTTTGATCTCAAGTTCCGAACACTTCAGAATCCAATGGTAGGAGGGCTCTTGTCCTAGTATTTCCAAACCTAAGGAGTGTCTACGAGCGTGCTGTGGTGCAAGCAAAATAAGTGTGCATACACCGCAAAAGATTTTGAATTTTGAATCACACGCCAAGTTTGAAAATCAAATCCTTGGTTTTTAAAATGTCCCTCATTTAATTAGTCCTTTTTCTAGAAAATATGTGACCACTTGTTAGATTTATTCAATACAGATTAGGTGGTCTTCGCATTAAGTCCAAATGCAATGCGTGATCAAGAATAGGATGCAAAGTAAGAGAATGCGTACCTTGCTTCCAGCAATCAACGATGCGAGAATGCACGCAATGCAAAGAAGTAAATCTAGAGGCTGCTCATACAGACCTAAATGGTTCGTCCTAGGGGCAAGCAGCTCATTTTTTTTTTATTTTTTAACTACTTATGCACAAACAAATAAAGGTAAACAATCCACAAAATAAACTAAAAACCTAAATCTAAAGAAAAGGGAACAGGCTCCCAAAAATTACCCAACACGGGCCTAAAACAAAATCGGGGAACAAACCCCTCAAAATATACCCCAGAACAAGGGTTTCAAACCAAATGTGCAATGAAAAATTAAATCAAAAGTCTTAATCCTACTCTAATTAAATCAGCGACTAGATGATCGTCGTGTCCTCGTCCTTCCCCTCCTTTGCAAGGTAGCTCGACCAATTTCTCCTCTGACGACGTCAAGGGTCGCCTCTTACGATAGCTGATTCCTCGCATAAATTTCTCGCACAGAAAAAATAATAAATGGTCAGATCACTGTGCAATGAGAAATAATAAAAAATAAGATCAGGTGAAATTACTGTGTCTGTTGCCTCCCCGGCAACGGCGCCATTTGACAAGTCGATTCTTCTCTTTTAAAGTCGTTTGTAGTTTATGTGATGGAAAAATCGACTAATCAATAATTAAAATAACCACTTGCAGAAGATGAGTCGTGTCCATAGAGAGTCAATGACGTATTTAAACTCACATCGGTTAAAAACGTATGTTCACAGTTAGTTTCTATGAGAATCGAGCCAAATCAGCCTTCAGATTAAGAAAGCATCAAAAGAACATGCTGAAATGGCAATTTTGAACAACTAAAGGATATTTTTTGCAATGCAGCTTAATAAAATATTATTAAAAGTTGACAATGGCATAGAATGTAAATTTTAATAAGACTTGTACTGTAGCAAAACAGGGGATCTTCTTCCCCTTGTCAGTGCGCGAGGAGGAAGGAACGGCCGGAGGCGTGAATCTTGGAGGAGGATCTCTAGACCGAGGGTTCCGTGATGGCGGTCGCGGCGACATGCGAGATGCCCCGAGGTGGCCAAACAGAGGAACGGTGGTGGTGGGTTCCGGTGGTTGCTGAAGTTCCATAGGCCGTGCGGCATGGACGGGCGCGGTTGAGGTCCTGGCGAGGAGGCACACACACTTGACTGCACGCGCGCGGAGGGTGGTGCTGCAGGTGGACGCGCCGCTGCTGCTGGATGCTGCTGGTCATGCGCTGCAAGCGTCGATGACGCGCTGCAGGGTGTGTGGCGGAAGTGTAGTGCCCTCTACGCACGCGGCGGGTAGGCTGGAGATGCTGCTGCAGGAGGTGAGTCCCGCCGAGGGGTGCTGCTGCAGTAGGTGCGTTCACGCGCGGTTGAGCAGCTGGTGGCCGGTGCTGCACGCTGGCGGGCGCGTCGGTTGCGTGCGTGAATGGAGGCACTACAGGGTACGCGCGGAAGGTGCGGGGTGCTGGCGGCTTGTGCAGCTAGAGGGACGCGGGCGTGAAGGAGGTGAGGTGCAGCAAGGGCATGCACGGTGGATGCTCTAGGAGGTGGGGTGGAAGTGTGAAGCCGGAGGGGCACGGACGTGAAGGAGAGGCCGGTTGCTGTTGTGTGTGGGGACGAAGCTTCAGACGTCCGGGAAATTTCCCGGACGTCTTAATTGACGGAGGAGATGAAGTTGCAGTGGCTGCGGCGGTGGTTGTTAGTGATGACGGCGAGGGTGGTGCACGCTGAGGTGCTCACGGTAATGTAGATGAGCTCCAGATGGCGGTGTGGCCTGTCACACCACATGCCCACGGTGGTGGAGGCTTGTCACCACAGTTGAGACCGGTGGTGGTGGAATGGACGAGAGATGAACTCTCTCTGCACAGTGGTGGGTCGAGGGTGGTGGCCTCATGTACAAGGCAGCCTCCCTCCTCCTTTTGTAGCCACCTGCATGGATTTGAATGGAGAGGCGGGAGTAGATCCACATTCTCCGCTCGTCCTTGAATGCAGGTTTCAGTGTGGCAGCTGGTGGTGTTGGAGCGGCAACTGAAGGAAATGCAGCCGTTGCTAAAAGGAGAAGAATAAAAATAATGATAAAATATTATGATTATTTATATACAAACCCTCAACTTTTATGTTAACTTAAATTATTGCATGCAATGCACCTAATTGGTTAACTACTTAAATGAATGCAATTCTAAGTTAATTCTAAATGCATCTAAATATGAATGCAATGCATGAATTATGTAATTAAATTAGGAATATGAATTAATTTATTTACATCCTAATTTATGCTAAATAAATGTTAGAATTAACTTAATGTCTAGGCACATAAATACTTAAATAGCCCACAAATATGGGTTAATCAGCTACCGATCGTAAAGATAAACCTTTAGGAAAGGTCACCTAGGGTCGTAGAAACCCGAAGTCCGTCTTAACGACCGTTTTGTGAGTTTATCACTTTTTCACAAAGATGCTTAGTACTTAGAGTCCTTTTCAAGTCTTCGGTGGGTCGGGTAGCCTTAAAAAGTTATCCTGAAACTCTCAAACTCCAAAAGTACAAAAAAATTAGAAAAGAAGAAAAATAAAAAAATATATATCTTCCCTTCTCAAATAAGGTGAGAACTTAGGCGGTCTGCATTCTAGTAGACACCCGGGTACTGTTGAGTTTTCGTAGTTTAGGACCTTAGTTGAAATTTTCTATTGTTAATAAATGACTTAGGCCTAAGTGATCTAATTCTAATTTTATACAAAGCATATAATTTAATTTTGCTAGGGACTAGCAAAAGATAGGCATGGGGGTATGATGTAAACACATATGTTGAGGGTAAAATGCCTATTCATGCATGTTCCTAGGCTTAAATTTGCATTTCATGTTATAAATATTGCATAGCATGCATCATTCTACATTTAGAGTAGTTGTATATAATTTAGGTTAATTGCATCCTTTTTGTGGTTAGGAGAGAAGCATATTTATTTCGGAGCCTCAGATTGATGATCCGACCATACGAATTTGATCAAGACGATGATTGGAGTCCAACGCCTCTGAAATCACCTCGATCGGAGTCCCATAGAACCATATGCAGTCCAAGAAAGATCAATTGCCAAGGGACTAGGAGACATAATTCAGAGCTTCAAATAATAAATCTGACCGCGTGGATGGATTCGGGTCAACGATCGTAGCTTAATGGCACGAAAATCGACTCAATTCGACCTCTGTAGCAGCCCCTACAATAAGAAGAAGATGGATGGCCCAAACTGCGCCACGTGGCGCAGCCCAAACCGCCAGCACACGCACGTAACACCGCACGCGCGTAGCAAAGCGGGTGCGCGCTCCGACGAGCAGCACCAGCTCGTGGGTGCGCGCGTGCGTGGCAAGGCAAGAGTGCGGCGTCAGCGCAGCATGAGGTGGATTATAGTGACGCATGAGCTGGACTTACAGAGACGCTTACAGCCGTCGGTAATTCATCGCATGCCAGCAAAGCCAGCTGTGGGCGTCAGTGGGCATGAGCTGCCTACAGCGACGTTTCCAGCAATAGCCTAGATGTCACTAATGGTCTCGTACCTATTTTTGCCTCTTCTCTACTATAAAAGGACCTACACCCCCTCCCTTCCAAGCCATCTCTACCTACCTTACTTCCACCTACTCCCAAGCTCTAGCAAGCCTACCAACGCTCCATTAGAGCTTGTTCTCAAGCTCCCAAGGTGCCTATTAGTGTAACGAACCTCTGCCCCACCAAATACTCCTCCAACTTCTCATCTCCCTTCATAGGTCACATTGGAGCTGTCCTCCCACCTCCATTCCGGTAGCAGATCACCTCCGTCTTCTCACTTCCATTCCAGAGCCACACCGAAGCTTTCCTCAACACGACGTCCTCCTGCATCTCACCTCCTTCGTCCGAGCTTCCACCAGGCACCGTCGTCTCACCGAACAGCTGATTTGGGAGATTTCATCTCACCTCCCTCTCTCTTTATGCTTTCATAGTAGATTGTAATAGACATTGGATTGATATATGTACCATTTTCGTTCCTCATCTCTATCTTGTGATTCATTTACTTGTCTTTTATTTCAAAAACACAAAAAAATAACAAAACCCTAAAATACCAAAAAGAAACGAATCGAAGCGTGGTTTTCATGTAAAGTAAACGTCGCCTCCCTGCGTTCGACCCAGTACTCTCTTAGAGTTTCGATATAAATTTTATCTAATCGACGTGTTTTGCAACTACAACGACAGGTTACTTGTAACCTTGATTTCTAAACACGTGAAACATGCCCAACCACGTCACACTTAGGTTCTCATTATTCTAAACATGAAATAAGGTATTTTCATTATCAAAACCACCCTCAACCATTAGATCTGAAATTAGGGTTTTAATTACATAATCTGATCACCCAACCTAATTATTCTTCAATTCAGTTCAATTATTTACAAACCCAAGTCATCAAACTTAACCAAAGCACTAATGTAGCATTTAAGTACTCAAACGGTAGGAAAACACGAGGATGGGTTTCAATCATAGCAAGAGGTGGACATGCAAGCTAAATGGTGTAATATACGAAGAAAACTACAATGTAGACAAAATACATGGGGAAGAAGAGAGACTACTTTACCTAATGTCACTGGAAGGTCATGATGACTCCAAAACATACACACAAGGTCTATGGTTGAGAATAAAGTGCTCCTCAAAGTTTGTGCATGTTCCAAGTTGATTCTTAGGAAAGGCATAGTGAGAATAGGGTCCCAAACTCATTAGGATACTAATTAAATTTTAAACGTAAGAAATACTATCCAAAAAGGAAAATAGAACCCACTAACACATAGTACTCGTTGAGATGATTTTAACGGTATCTTATTTTCTAAAAATAGAGGTCGTTTAACCCCCCAATTAACAAATATTTCAAGGTACTTGAACTAGCCTTGAAATGGCCTGTGTGCCCATGCTTACGTGCGCTGCATGACTCACTTGTGCACTGTGCACACGCTAGTTGTGTGCAACCCATGCACTCTGCATGTGCATCTACACTCTAGCCTACATGCTCACTCACGAGCTTCGTTGCACGAACGTCGTGTGCAGCTGCTGCCATTAGCGTGCGCCACCCTCCTTCTCTCTCCTCTCCCTCGCATTGTGTGTGATTTTGAGAGAAAAATAATGACCTAAAATCCTCATTAGGCCTTTATATAGGTCATTAATTAGGATTGGGATTAAGGAAAGTCCCCAATTAACTAAAATGCCCTTGGAATATTAGTTTAATCCCACCTCAATCTTGTTCATCTTGTTTTAGGCATAACTTGAGCTATAGTCATTGGATTCTTGCAAAATAAGTACTGTTGGAAAGTTTGAGATGAGAGAAATCCAATGATATTACAAATGATCCCTTCTGGTAAGGTTTGACTAAGAGTTGATAAAAAACACATGTTTCTTCACCTTTTACGAGGCATTTTGAATTGACTCAAAACCTAATGAGTACCTATGGATCTGAATCAACATGAACAACTCCAAAACAACTTGGAACCTAGATTTTGGGGGCATTACACCTGATTTCATGGTCAGCTAGTACTAGATCAAGAGATAGTCACAAGATGGTGCCTCTTGAATCTAAGTCAACACCCACAATATTATAGAAAAAGTAGGTCATGATAATTGTTATTCCTAATGAAGGTGAAACCACGTACATTGAGCATGAGAAGATCTTCATAAGAAATTTCTATCTTTCACACCCTGAAAGTACCTTCAACTATATATCCAACATCTACACTCAAAGGAAGATTTTAATTGGACAAATGACATCCACCTCAAGAAAGGGGAAGAGAAAAGCCTTAAGATATTACAAGAAGAAAGACCTTTCTTGTTACGACCCGATCCCAACTCCTTACAGGACCCGAGATCGACTCTCCTCGACTAATCACAAGACCCAGTCGTACAACGAGAAATAACCAAAAGTAGAAAATATTACAACCACACATGCCATGTAACTAAAAAGAAATAAATAAGAGGCAGTAATGGAAAACAGAACGAGAAGTCTCAAAAATATTGCATGCCACAAGCGGAAGAGTACAACAACATACATAGCCATCACAATTATAACGGAGGGAAATATAACATGAATAGAAATATAGCAGAAACATCTAATACACGCTAAAGGTACTCACTACTACAAAGAGCTCTGAAATAGAAAGAAGAAAAACCCTACGGCTGGGCTCGGCTGGTTCTAGCACCTTCAGCAGCCGGTGACGCTGGCTGCTCAACTCCATGACCTGAACATGGTTATATAATCCGTGGTCAGTTAACGCTAAATAGAGTGGTGGTTAAGCCATTTATATGCAATTTAACTAAATGAAACAAGAAAATAACTATTCATTCATTTCAATTTATCTCAACCAGGTGTTTCTAATTCGGTTATTCTAATAAAGGTTCACAACATTTTTTAATCCTCTGGTTCCCTAAGGGAACGATCTTGATTGCAGTTTATTCCACGATGTAGGATGTACACGTGGCACTCTCCTGGTCGGGAGAGCCCCCGTGGTAGTCCTACACCCAGTCTACCATCTTGAGGTCACGGTCGCGACGTAGCGATGACTACGGCACGCGCGATAAGCGCATAGCCAGCTACCCCACACTGGCACGTTGTCAATAGTTTTTGCTAGCGGGTACGCCTAAACGTACAACACAGAACAGAATAAGGCCTTGCCCTCTCACAACAGGGGTCTTGCCCTTCAACAGTCTACGTACTCTTGCCCGACTATCCTGGTTTGCCTAGAGGGCCTAACGAGAGTCGGTGTAGGGTGGCCAATCTTAACCCCGGGCCCTATGGGGTGGCTGGCTTCCCCCATACACTAAAGTAACAAGAGTCTGTGTAGGGGGCCATTTCTAACCCCGGGTCTCAACCCAAGGGCGACTAGCTCCCCCCTACACTAAAGTGACAGTAACTCTCCTCGGTACTGCATACATGATGGCCAGCTCACTTTCCATGCAAAAGGGACAGTTGCTCTCCTTGATACCATGTACTCAAGGGCCAGCTCACTTCCCTCCTACATACGATATTCATTCCATATATGTGAGTTCCTCTTCTAGTTTCCCTGTAGGGTTCATGCATTGTATTTAGTTCATTTCATTTCATGACATGCATATCTCATTGTTTCACAACTTAGTTCTCAACAATATAACAGGCAGCTCGTAATTTAATAACTAAAAGAAACATCACACCATGCAACTATTCATTTGCTAGTATTAAGAGTTCTAACATGCATTTCAGAATTAAACTGTGTGGCTCAAGCAATGTTCATTCACTCAATTCTGCCCTAGGGTTAATTTCATATCCTAGAGTTCAATCAATTCATACTAAGATAGCATGCACTTGATTTATTAATTCATAATATTGAGAAAAACCACTCTACCGGGATACACGGGTGGAATGGGGGCTTGAATCGCAGATCCCATCATCTTCGCGGGCCCCGTATACTCTACTGGCTGGAGACCTATACAATTGACCAAACACATCAAATGAGTTCAAAATAGTATATGAGTGACACTAACACGTAAAGAAACTCAAACGGAAACGAACGATACTTCATTTACGTAAAATTGACTCCGTTTGGACCCTAAATGGGCCAATAACGTGCATACTAACTACAATCAGATGTCTGGGACTAGACCCAGATATCTTAAACAACTACAAAGACTCATCTTGCTTCCCTGCGGCTTCCTCAGACATCCGAACCCCTCCACAGCCATCTGAGGGATATCACAGACGTCTGATACTCCCTTCGGTCGTCTGGGAGTGGAGTCAGGTGTCTGGCACTATCTCCAGACGTCCTAAAGTACCTTGAAGGGCACGCCACGCACCTTTCCCACATCCTGTATTTACGCATGTGCACGGGTTTAAAAACATGACACGTAAAAAAAGTAAGTACGTGAATGCAGGCGTGTACAAAGGACATACCTTGGCACTCTGCGTGCTGTCAGACGTCCGGTGCCTGCTCCAGACGTCCTGAGGCTCCTCCAGACGTTTGGATAGCATCCTAAACCTCTGATACTGCGGAAAAATGTTTCCGCAGTATGCCCTACGAATCTTCTCCTCGCGCTCCTCTCCACCCGCAGAGACCGCAACAGCTCCTCCAGTGGCTGCAGGAGGTTGCGGAGCTCCACTCCACAAACCCCCTCGGCTACACCTCCGACTGCACCTCCTCTCCCGAGCTCCTTGTTCTCCCTCTCCCTCGCCCACACTCTCCCTCTCTTTCACGTTCTCGCTCTCCCTCTCTCCCGTGCTCAGCCCCTCTCTTTCTTCCCCACTCGTGGCTGCAAGGGGATGGGGGAGGAGAGGCTCGTTGGCAGCGAGGTGGTGGAGATGTGGAGGTGGAGGTGGTGGAGATGAAGATGGAGAGGGTGGTGGTGGTGTCTTTTTAAAGGGAAGAGGGTGTGTGCGTGGGTGTGTTGTGTGAGTGTATTGTGTGGGAAGAAAGAGAGTAAAATTGCAGAATCTATCTCGCAAAACCTTTCTCTTTCCCACAAAGCTCACACATCTAAATTCAGGAGGTTTAAAATTACACTTACGTCTCTATTTTTCCAGAAAATTTCGAACGACTCTTGAAAATTATCATTTCATTTGTAGACATTTGTTCCTTAAACATTTAGATAATTGTAATATTATCTAGACATTCCATCAAAATTAACATCAAGTAAAATATATCATAACATACCTTCTTGAGACATATAATTTTAAATGTCTTTAAAAGATGCCACATTAGATTCAAAATAAAAGTCTCAAAAGAGCATGGCAACGATAAACCTTAATTAACATTTATTTTGATTAAACATTTAAATAATACTATAATTATCCTTACGAAAATAATTATCCATAAAATTTTCTTCTCTTACATGAAGGTAAGAGTCTACTTATACTTGTACGTACGTAGCTGTTAATCATGTAATCATACGTCATCTTTATTTTATCATCACATATCCTAAGAGGTTGTAGCTAAGATATAAAGACTCATGGATGAAAGATTAAGGTTAGACACCTGTACCACAAGCAGCACTCTCACTCTAACAGGAAATCCATCATGCATTTGGAGGGCCACACCCCTCCCTTGTGGACTTGAGTAAACCATCTTGTGCAGCTTTCAATTACCACACCTTCTTTCACAGATACGTCGTATCCAATAGCCTAATAAGCTGTGGTCCAAAAACCTTAAAGATTTATTTTGGTTATTTCATCTTAATTTGGTGAGAATGGTTGTCTTTGAATGGGAAGGGAAAATCATCTTTCTCAGTCGAAGGCTGAGTGATCCACTTGTTTTGGACCATCAGTTTTTAAATTAAGAATGCAGTACTCTACCCCGACCGACTTAAATAAAACAATTTTTGCAAAGTCAAATCTTCCGTCTTAATCGGATAATATTTGAAAGAGATTTATACACGAGAATCATCTACTCCTTTCTTCCAAGGTCTAGATTAAATCCAAATCTCAAAACGAATGCATTTATATGACAAGCAAGAGTTTTAGAAGTCGAAGAACTCGTGGGATCGTGTGCAGGCAATTTGCATAAAGAACTGCATATTACTTAAAATTTTCATCATTTGGATCCCTTCCAAGATGATGTTTTTAACTGTAATCGTTATAAAGCCAATTCTTTCACCATCGTATCAAGTTTTTTTCATAGAATGATTTTTTTTTTTATGCCACTCTGTGCAATTTCATTGTAGCTTTTCCTACAATAAGACATAAAGAGCTAATTCTAGCAATCTTAACATATGGTAAAGGTCATAGAAATGTAATTGTTCACGGCACCGTGGACAATTTCAATGGTTCCCATGCATACACGTCAAGTCCCATGCAAGGGCTTGTCTTGGCATTTGGCAAGGAGGCCCAACTTCACATCATCAATGATGGATTTTCTTCCTATCTTCTCCTCTTTTCACTTTCCTTTGGCTATTTTTCTAAGATGTTGCCAATCTTGCTTTGTCATTTTGCAAGAGGTCCAACTCTACTTCATTGTTGGTGGATTCTCTTTCTATCCTTTCTTTCCTTTTTTTCTTTTACTTTCTTTTCGTTATTTTTGTGAGATGTTGCCAATCATGTGATTGAAATTGTAATTTTAACCTTGACAATATGACAATATTATGATGATGTAAACCACGTGATTGATTAATATTGGTTTTGATATATATATATATATAGGCTTTCTTCAAAGGTCAAGTAGCCTGCTGTTAATAATGATTGTGACGTAGAGATCTTCTTTTAAAGTTCAAGAGGCCAACCACCGCATGGGAGATAAATCATGTAACTAATTAATTTTGCCTTTTGTTTTCTAGCATAATGTACAGATCTTCTTCAATGGTTGAGTATTTAGTCACCGTATGATTTGATAGGATTTACATGTGTTATACACAATTTATACCTGTGCAAATCACATGACAATAAGCTAGTATATGTAGCTAAAGGTTGTGGAGTGATAATAGTGCCTACTTCTGAATAGTATCGGATCATTCAGGTAAATGGTGAATGTTTGCATTATATATAAGTCATTCATAAGACACCTTTTCTCAAATCAATCTAAACATCGCATCCGAAAAATCATTAAATTTATTCATCGATTTTTTAAATATATCTTTTATTTTTCTTTGCACTATATTTTGTATTTAGAATTGTACTCATACATTCATATTTATATTTAAATACACACTTTTACATAATCTGCATTAATAAGCAAAAGATAAGGTTAAATTTAAAGTTGAATAAACATGTACTTCACAAGAAGTGTAGATCTAGTTTTATTCCAAAATCCAGAAACAAATCAAATTCAATCTAGCTTCGTAAACGCATTAGTATTTTTCTCAACTTATGTATTTGAAACTTGAAATGAAATTAAATGCATATGGCTCTCCATTTATTGGAAATTACCTTTTTATATTGAAAGTAAGATCTAATTTTGAGACGTATAATTTAGAATGATGGCTTGTACGCAAGTAAAGAAGATTTCATTTCTCCACTTGGTTTATGTATGCTTAAATACTATTGCTCTTGTTTTTGAACTCTGGATTCGCTTTAACAAAATTGTCAAGTGACCCAATTCAATTATGTGAAGAAGTACCCAGTTTGGTTACGAGGAAGGAGAATATACAATTTTCAGAAATGAGATGACAGAGAGGGTAAAAGATGCAGAGGAGAAATTTGGGGGTAAAAAGAACTCAACTTTGTCAAAACCGTGGACCGTGACAAAATGCTCCTTTGACGTTTTATTAAGGAAATGTCAAGTACATGCATGCTCTGCTCCTTTGACAAAAAGCTCAAAAAAAAGGTTTAAAATAGTTCTCCGTTTGAAAAACGGGGGAGATGAAAAGGAGCCTTCAACCATATCTATACTCAAATAGTTTGATGACAGAGTAGATGTATGTACACTTTGACCTGTTCCAGACGGAAAGGTCACTTCCAACTCAAAAATAATAATAAAAATAAAATAAAGGATAAGAAGAAGAGCAAAGTCAAACCATACAAAATGTCCAGTTTTCGCAAAGCCTCTGGATATTGGATTTCTCTTGATATTCTTTTTTTTTTTTTTTACATAAATTTCAAATGATCCCTGTATTTCTCTTTTTTTTTTTCATTGAATGAATATAGCTGATTACGAATGGAAAATGAATGCACTGAAGAGATGTTCATCTCTCAATTTGATAGCTAAATTTCTGCCAATCTTTGTCATTGGAGCTTAATTTCCAGCCCAACCCTTTTCACCAAAGGGAATGGACACCCAAAAGTCCATTTTTGAAGTCTTGGTGGGGGCATGACAGGGACAATTTACGGATCTTAAAATGTGCAGTAATTTCTTTACGCAGGTGTATATATCAATTTCTAGGTATTCTCCTTACCAACAAATAGGATCCACTTTTAAGGATGGGTCCCACTCGTTGGAAAGACAAGATGTGCAAACATGTGAGTACGCACTTGCGTCCATAAAAAATTTTCCTTTTAAGATAGTAGCATGAAATGATGTGATGATGAGGAAGGATGTCATCATCCGCGTTCATAAATAAAAAATAATTACTGCGTACTTTTTGATCAAAGGATGCACATTTATATAAATAAATAAATAAATACTTGTCAGACGAGAAGGCACGGGAAGGCACATTTCTCCCTTAGAAAAATGATAAATAAAAATTATTTTTTAAGTGATTATCTACGTCCCGTAATATCTCAATATATGAATGTACTATCTTTTGTAATATTTTTTGTGTGTTATGCATCGTCACGTGAAAGATATAAAAGTAAATGTGTATAGAAAATAAATAAATAAAAATATATATTTTTAATATATTTATATAAATAAAAAATATTAAATCAATTAAGTTAAATATGATCAGGTAAGGTCTAGAATAAAATAAATAACAAATAACATGCAATAATACAAATAAATGAAATAAGAAATAATTAGATTTTACTCCTATCGAAACATCCATTAAGGACTTTCCTTAGAAAATGTATCATCTTCCACAATACCAGTGCGTCGTGGTCAGACGAATTCTTCCCAAGATACAACGATCCACCTTTAAGATTCGACACACTCCGATTTTGAACGTCCTCGAAAATCACCTCCGGAAAATGAAACTGAGGCAATTTGGTTTCCAACCAAATTCCCGATTGATCTACTAATTGAATAGTTTGACCAACAAAAAACTTCTCGTGGATCTCTCAATCTCCTTATGCAAGATCGACAAAAGTGATTGGAGATTTTTCTACCAATCTCACGTCGAACAAACGCACCAAGAAAGAGAGACAAGAACGAGAGAGAGAGAGGGAGAGAGTAAAGAGAGCTTTTCTGCTCTTGTTGTGTCAAATGAGGGCTCCCTCGTGGCCCTTATATAAGTCAACGACCAGACGTTTAAGGAAATTCCCGTTTTATGGAAACACAACAATTGGTTGACCAATTAAGCTCATTGATCGACCAAACTAAATTCACTGATTACCAAAATAATTGGTTGACCAATTTTACATTTTGATCAACCAATCCAGGTCAAAATCATGAGATTAAAAATTCGTAGCAAAAGGAGTCTAAGTTCCGAGTTCTAAATTGATTCTCATCCGAGCCTGAGCCCCAGTCGAAGCCAGGGAGAGACAGGGCACGCGCGGGTGCGTGCGTGGTCCCCAGCCCCACCTCTCACTCTTTGCTACATAAGCCACATGAGGCAGAAGCCTTTTACACCCACCAAGAGGTTTGTCCACTTCCAGTATGAGACTAAAAACCTCTCCCAAATCTCACTTATTTCAACATGAATTCCCACATCACCATATAACAATTGCATCCCAATTGAAGTAATTAGACTCTCAAATCCAACAATCCCCGACAAATTCATTGTTGAAATTCAACGATCAATTTCTCGGCTACCACACTCTACTTTCAGTAAAGGTACCTTCCGATTTGAACCCTTACTTGAGTCATTCACCTTCACCACCATAGGAATAAAGTGAAACTAGTTTTCAACTCTAAATCTTTGATGTGGGGTGTATAGTGGTGACAACAGAATAAAGTTCTTGGTGATAATCTTCAGGGTTGGTGCTCTTAAAGGACATGCACCATTTCTTATTTCATGAGTGTAATTGGGAAATATTCTATTCCCTTACCTGCAGCCCACAGAAACACTCACATAGGTGGCATTCTCCAAGGATGCACTACTCACATCTTACCATAAAGGCTTAAACCAATTCAGAGTCTCTGCTTTTCTTAAATTTGCAGCTTAAGGCACTCAAGCTTCTAAGGATTAGACTCAAATGCAAAAGCATCTAACAATGAGTGCGAACCAGTTCCCCATACAGCTTATTGTTACCACATTGAACCTATTTTATGGGATCTCCACTCAGTTAGGTTGGGTTGCTGCTGTGAGTGAACTCCCAATATGTCTCAGTCCCATCCCAAGCTTAGACTTAAGGACTAAAGATCTATCAAGTACTTTAGTAAATGGATCTGCTGTGTTATCCTTGGATCCTATAAATTCTACAGTAATCACTCCTTAAGATACTAAATCCCTTACAGATTTGAGTCTGATTTGGATATGTCTCATTGTTTTCTGATTGAACTTTGAACTCTTAATCTTTGCTATAGTGGTCATGCTATTACAATGCAAAGATATCGTAGGAATTGGCTTAGCCACCATAGGGATTTCAGTAAGAAGTCCCTTTAACCATTCAACCTCAATTTTAGTGGTGTCCAAATGATGTAAACACGTTTACACTACTTAAGATGTCTATTTATGCATGTTCTTAAGCATAGGATTGCATTGCATGCTATAAATATTGCATAATATGCATCATCTTGCATTTAGAGTAGTTTGAATAAAATAGAGGCTAATTGTCTCCTTTTATGTGCTTGGACGAGGCAAACTTTTTATCGGGGTCTCGGATCAAAGATCCAATCGTACAGATATGATCAGGGCGACGATTGGAGTTCAACGACTCCAAGATCGCCCTAATCAGGCATCTGTAGCATCAGATAGTGACTGGGGAACCCTAGAAGATCAAGGGCCAAAATGGTGTAAATTCACACTTCAAACGACAAATCCGACTGCACGGATGGATTCGGATCGACGATCGTAGCCTAACGACACAAAAATCGAGTCAATTTGACATCCGTGGCACCATCTACATCATCCAGAAGATGGACGACCAAGATGGCGCCACATGGCTCCATCTCGGCCGCCCAATCGCCCGCACGCACCCGCTGAAGCCCCGCATCCGTCCTTCCTGCGACGTGCCTGCTCTGAAGTTAGGTGCTTGACACAAATGCGCCCCCAGTGCGTTGGTCGAGCGCTCTAACGCTAAGCGCAGGCGCGCGTTCGAGCCTCGCCACGCGGAATTTGGAGCCGAGGCGCGCCTTCAATCGACCGCACGATCGCGATCCAACGGCCGCGCGCGCTCAATCAAGATGACACGCTATAGCACGTGTGGCGGTAACTCGACATCGCACGCGATCGGGCGCGCGCCGAGGAGGTAGGCGTAGCGCGATCTAAGTCGTCTGATCTCGCGATCGGACGGTTGAGAATGGCCGGACGTGCGCGTGCGTTGCACGTGCGGGCAAGCGAGCAGGCGTGCACACGCCACCCACTACGCCCACGTTCAGACCTTTAGCGACGGTTTTATCCGTCACTAAAGGTCCTAAATTAATGTTTTAAGAGTTGTAATGACCAAATTGCCCCCACTCCTTGCAACTATAAAAGGAGACCCCCTTCATACGAAATTCTCATCCTTTCCTTCTCTTCTCTACCTCTCCAAAGCTCAAGAGAAGCTTGTCCCACACCCGGGATGCTCCTCGCGAGATAAAGTCAAATTTTCGTCCCCTGTTCGGAAGTGGATCCCACGACGACGACGACATGCTGCCCCATTCCCATTCTTCTGCCTCGTCCTCCTTCGTCCTGCTCCATCCTCCTTTATCCAGGCGTCGTCCCGTCCAGCTCGTCCTCCAAGCAATCGTCGAGGAGGATAACTTCTCTCTCCCATTCTTCTTTACAGCTTTCTAGTGTAGAATTTTTCTGCTTTCTAGTGTAGCTGATTTTCCGCTTTCTAGTGTAATTCTTATTTGATTTTATTGTATAAACATTTTGAATTATTGAATGCATGTTTTCTCTCTCTCTCTCCCTTGTTAGTCCGATTGTTGTTATGGCTTCATTGTAATTACATCACCTCGCTTTTCAAAAAAATCTAAAAAAAATATAATTGCGAATATAGATCGACGTAGCCTCCCTGTGTTCGACCCGGAAATTCCATTTCGGTATAAATTTTATTTGTTGAACACGAGTTCTTCGCTTTCAAACTGCAACGATAAGGTTTTCAAAACCAAATACTTTGGCGTAGCAACTCGTACGTTTAATATTTTGGCACCATTGCCAGGGAGGCAACAATTTCTGATCTTCTTTTCGCATTTCTTGCACTTTATTATTTTCTAACTTGCTTTCACTTGTGTCTATTGTTTTGCAGAGACCTCCATCAAGGAATCATCAAGCGGTAGACTGGAGTAAAGTGCAGTTAAAGACAACTATAAGTGCTCCCCATTCTTCCCCCCTCCATAGATTTCATTTGCCACATTAAATCCAAATTCCAATTAACCTAGGTATTTACATAAATCCTAGGAATAATTTGGTTGTTTGGATTCTCACTCACATTCATTCCACTCTCATTTATATAAAAAAAATAACAAAAAGATAATCTTGTGGGGTAATTTTCAACAAACACATAACGTACACCGACATTCAATGCACTTAACCGGATTGATTTGTTTCTACTCAACCGGGTTCGGATCTGTGGAACCGGTGCATACAAAGCAACACATAAAAGAGTAGAAATCATTCTAGGTTAACCATCTTTGAGTGCCTAACTTAGTGGTGCATTTGTGACCAGTTGTTTGGGCCGCACCACTATACTTAAAATCAACTCATCAAGTAGCTCCTCCTTAGGGTTTTCAATCTAGGTCTATTCCAGGCACTCCACTTTTTTTCTGGTTTTAAAGGAAAACAATCTTCACCCGTGTTTGACAACTTGGTTTGCCTAGAAACTTGATTGCAATCCACCTAATTTGAAACCCTAAAAGCTACTTAAGCAAGATTTGAACATTAAAATCCACGCATCACAAGTAATCTTGCCTGAAAACCCTGGTTGTGCACGCACTTACACAAATCTCAATCAATCATTAAGGGCACAGCCCATTTTAAGGGCACATCACATTCCATACGCACCACAATCCTAGGCCTTAATAAAATTGAGTAGATGTTGGCCTTAAGGTCTGATTCGCTCTTCAGGGCCTAGTCTGAGATTGTCTTTGATTAACCTACTTGTAATGATTAATCTGATGTCTAGCTAGGGGAGTAGCGTCAAACCACCACGGCTGGGGGGTACATTAGGAATCGGAGGCGAAAGTCGAAGGAAGAACCTTCTCCCCAGTCCCTCCTAACTGGTTAGATTAAATAGATGTAAGTAGAGTAAATCATTTACAGTCTTAAGGCAGGTTTTGGGAGTCAGTAGATCCTTAGGCTACCCCACTTAAGGACAGCCTTATTTTGTTGTGCTGCAGGGTCCCTATCCCCAGTTCTTCCGACCTTCTCCTAGTTTATGCTGGGAAGACGGTCATTGAATTCTCGCTTGGAAGGACCATTAGAGTATTCTAGGAGGTGCAAATTGGATTTTGGTCAAATTGATCCCATGGCCGACCAACAGCCTCCTCTACTTGAAAATCCACAGGAAGAATTTCGAAGGCAGCTGGAATAAATGTAGAGAATGCTGGAATGGTTCCAGAGAATGTAGGGTGCTCAGCCCTTGAAGGATTTTTATGATCCTTCAAATTACGGGGAATGTCCCGGTGTTCAGATTTTAGCCGGTGACGTAGAAATCAAGCCCCAGGTGTTAAGCCTGATTAAACATTATCATGGGCTTGGCTCCAAAGATACGTTTCAGCACTTGGAGGACTTGACCACTTTGGTCCAAGTCACCAAGGCACGAAACATAAACGAGGAACAAATGATCATGAGGCTCTTCCCCCACTCTCTTAGGGATAAGGCTGCGCATTGGTATAGGACAATAGGAAGACCAATTACAACTTGGAATGAGTTGAAATCGACCTTTCTGAAGAAATTCTTCCCAGTCAGACGTACCAATGCTTTGAGACGGGCAATCACTACCTTTACCCAGCGGCCAGGGGAGCAGTTTCATGTGGCCTGGGAGCGATTCCAGGACTTATTGCAGAGGTGTCCACACCACGAGATGCCGAAATGGCAACTCGTGCAGATCTTCTATCATGGGTTACTACTGAGCAACTCAGAAATCATGTAGATGCTTCTTACGGAGGCAATTTCCTCAATAAAGATGCAGATAGTGCACATGATTTATTTGAGGAAATGAGTGAGAATTCAATCAATCATGCCTCCATGGATACATTTAACCAGTCCCAGCAACCCAGATCAAATGTCAATGAAGTCCATGACTCTCATTCATTTGATATGGAATTGATTTGTAACAAACTTGATAAAGTGGACTTGGTTGCTAAGAGAATGGAAGAGTGGATGGTTGGCAATTCTATGAACAACTCTCGATCCACTCAATCCCAAAATTCGAGATTCCATTCTTTACGAGCTCCTTCTGGACGGGAGTTCATGAATCAGCTCGATGCGGCTCAACCTGTGATTCAGCATTTTTCGGAACCCCACGAGTTCCAAACTGGGGCCTTTGATCCCAGTTTTTTCTGATCCTTCCCTTTCTTTCTCTCCATCCTCACCCTATGAGGATGTCTGTGCTGTATAAGAGAATGTTAGATCCAACCCCTACTCTAATGCTTATAATCTGGGTTGGAGAAACCACCCTAACTTCTCTTGAAAAACCCGGGGCAATAGACCCAATTCCGACCCGGCAACTATGCTCCACAACGACCAATGGGTCAAGGTCATGTATATACTTAGTTGCCTCCGAATCAGGTCAATCAACCAACTTGGAATGCCCATCAACCCGCAGGGCAGGCTGATTTGAACCGTCAAATGGTAGAGATGCAAGGATCCATGCTCCAGCCCAAGCAGCAAATGAAAACCTCACTGGACAACTTGTAGTCCGGGCTCATTGCTAACTCTCGTCAACCCGGATCTCTACCATCCCAACCCATACCCAACCTGCGAAATATTATGAATTCGGGCAACCAAGCCCATGGGTATGGAAATCAGAGGGACCCACACACACATGCTCAGGTGGTTGAGTAGGGTTCCTCGTCCTCTTCTTCTTCTTCTGCAAATCAACAATTTATGGCTAATCAAGCCCCTCCAATCTTTCCTAACCCTCCCTAAGATCCAAATTCTTATGCATCTGCAAATTCTGTCACTTTGAGGAACGATAAGCAGATTCAGGATCCACAACCACACTATTCTGATCTTTTGAATCCTGAAGAACTTGAGGAGAGAGAGGAGAATTCTAGAGGAGAAATCAAGGCTCAGGAACCTGATTCCAAAGATCTGACTCATGTTCCTTTTCCTGAAGCCTTAACCAAATCAAAGAAGAACTCTGTTGATAGCAATGAGGAGCTTCTGAATCTATTTAAGAATGTTGAGATTAATATCCCGCTCCTTGATGCTATCAAGCACATACCGGCTTACGCAAGATTTTTAAAGGATTTATGTACACAAAAGCGTAAGTCAAGAATCTGTTCCGAGGAAGGTGGTACTCTCTGAGCAGGCTAGTTCTGTTATCCTGCACTACCTCCCTTAGAAAAAGAGAGATCCTAGTGCTCCGTTGATTTCTTGCGTCATCGGAGATTACACATTTGATAGAGCACTTTTGGATCTAGGTGCATCCATCAACCTAATTCCGACTTCTCTTTACGAGAAGTTTGGGTTAGGTGAACTTCGGCCAACTTCAGTAACGCTATAGTTAACGAGCCGCTCGGTCACAAACTCGCGAGGCGTTATTGAAGATGTTATAGTTAAGGTCAAGGATTTCTATTTTCCTGTAGATTTCCTTGTCCTTGATATGGATGTACCTGATAATCTGAGGAACACGCCCAGCATTTTGGGGCATCCGTTCCTGGCTACCACTAAGGCCAACATTAATTGTGAAAGCGGTAGCATGGAAATCACCTTTGGGGATTAACGAATGAAATTGGATATTTTTAAGGAGATCAACAAATTTGAGGATTGTTGATTTATTGAGGAACTTGATGAGGATAATGAATACATTGAAACTTGTTTGATGGTTTCTTCAATCGAAAGTTTCTCCTTGGATGATGAATTTGACCTGCAACCCTCTATGGCTGACCTGCCATCTTCTGAAGAGGTTATTGATTTTGTTCACTCACAACCTCTTCCTCCTGTTGAATCTTCAGCATCTACCTTACCATCAATCATCAACCAACCCCAGCTTGAATTGAAACCATTGCTTGAGAATTTGAAATATCAATTTTTAGTACCTCAGAAGACGCTCCCTGTGATTATCAGTGCTAAATTGACAAAGAAACAAGAGATTAAATTGATCAAGGTCCTGAAGGAACATAAGGAGGCAATTGGTTGGACCATTCATGACCTCAGGGGGATCGAGTCATCTTACTGTAATCATAGAATATTCTTGGAAGATGGATCCCGCCCTTCTCGCCAGATGCAGAGGAGATTGAATCCAAATATGCGAGAAGTGGTCAAAAAGGAAATCATAAGTGGCTCGATGCAGGAATTATTTATCCAATCTCTAATAGTCCCTGGGTAAGTCCCGTACAGTAGTTCCGAAGAAAGCCAGGATTACCGTTGTGACTAACGAGAGAGGAGAATCTGTCACAACTCGTTCAGTTTCCTCTTGGAGGGTTCGTATTGATTATAGGAAGCTGAACACAGCCACTAAAAAGGATCGTTTTCCCCTGCCCTTCATCGATCAAATCTTGGAAAGATTAGCCGGGCAGAAGTACTTCTGTTTTCTTGATGGCTACTCGGGATACAACCAAGTTCCTATCCATCCCGAGGATCAGGAAAAAACTACTTTCACCTGTCCCTATGGAACCTTTGCTTTTCGTAGGATGCCTTTCGGGTTATGCAATGCACCTACGACTTTTCAAAGGTGTATGCTAGCCATATTTTCTGACATGGTGGGAGAGTTTATGGAAGTCTTCATGGATGATTTCTCTGTTTTCAGAGAATCATTTGACTCTTGTTTGGCTAATCTAGAAATGATTCTTAAGCGATGTATCAAAACACGATTGGTCCTTAGCTGGGAAAAGAGTCATTTCATGACCCAAGAAGGCATCGTTTTGGGTCATGTAATCTCTGAACGGGGAATTGAAGTGGATAAAGCTAAGGTTGATGCTATCGCTAAACTTCCTCCTCCCACATCTGTTAAACAGATCTGATCATTTCTTGGCCATGTGGGATTTTATCGAAGATTCATCAAGGATTTCTCGAAGGTTGCTTGTCCCTTGAGTAATCTTCTTGCCAAAGAAACGCCATTTGTTTTTGACGAATCATGCCGAAAGGCATTTGATTTCCTGAAAACGGCAATCACTTGTGCTCCAGTTTTGCAACCACCAATTTGGACAACCCCTTTTGAGATCATGACCGATACTTCTGATTACACGGTCGGGGCTATCCTGGGTCAGAAAATTGATAGAAAGCCCTCTGTCATCTACTACGCTAGTAAAACTCTAGATGAAGCCCAGAGGAATTATACTATTACTGAAAAGGAATTACTAGCTGTAGTGTTCACTTTGGAAAAATTCAGGGCTTATCTCTTAGGGTCTCATGTTATTATCTATACTGACCACTCGGCCTTGAGACATCGCTTGGCCAAAAAGGATGCTAAACCCTAGCTTATTCGTTGGATTCTTCTTCTTTAAGAAATTGATCTTGAAATCAAGGATAAAATTGGGGTACAAAATGTGGTAGCGGATCATTTGTCGAGACTCCTAGGTGATTCTTCTCGTCCGGACATTCCGATTGTTGACACTTTTCCGAACGAAACTATTCTTACAGTTTTAGGTGTCCACACCCTATGGTTTGCTGACATTGTTAATTATTTGGCCGTTGGTTAAATCCCCCAGGATTGGACCAAGCAACAATGGGATAGACTCAAATATGAGGCCAAATACTACTTCTGGGAGGACCCTGAGCTGTACCGCATCGGCCATGATTAGATTATTCGCCAATGTATTCCGGAGAATGAATTCAATAGTATACTCGAGTTTTGCCATGCATCTGGGTGTGGTGGACATTTCTCTAGGAAAAAGACAGCTGCAAAAATCTTACAATCTAGCTTCTATTGGTCGTCTTTATTCAAGGATGCAAAGGATTTCTCAAGGTCATGTTCTCGATGTCAGGCACTCGGGAGCATAACTAAGAGAGATGTGATGCCCCTAAACCCAATTCTTCCTATCGAAATTTTCGATGTTTGGGGCATCGATTTCATGGAACCCTTTCTCCCTTCATTTGGACATCAGTACATTCTTGTTGCTGTTGATTATGTGTCCAAATGGATTGAGGCGATTCCCACCCGAACCAATGACCACAAGGTGGTCATCGATTTTGTCAAGAAAAATATCTTCAGTAGGTTCGGGATTCCGAGGGCTATCATCAGTGATGGTGGCACTCATTTTACTAATGCCCAATTCCATAATTTATTAGCCAAATACGGAGTTAATCACCAAATTTCCACACCTTACCATCCCCAGACAAATGGACAAGTTGAAATCTCCAATCGAGAGATCAAAAACATTCTGCAGAAAATGGTTAGGCCTGATCACAAGGACTAGACTCAAAAGCTTGAGGATGCTCTTTGGGCCTACCGTACGGTGTATAAAACACCCATCGGCATGTCTCCATTCCGTTTGGTGTATGGAAAGGCATGCCATCTACCCGTAGAGATTGAACACAGGGCATTCTGGGCGATCAAACAATGCAATTTAGATTTGAATTTAGCTGGGAAGACCAAGAAACTCCAACTAAGGAGCTTAGAAATGATGCATATGAGAGTGCCAAGATTTACAAGGCTCGGACCAAAGCTCTACATGATCAACTGATTTCCTACAAGAGCTTTGAGCTGAACCAGAAGGTTTGGTTATTCCATTCTAAACTTAAGCTCTTTCCTGGCAAACTTAGATCTAAATGGAATGGCCCATTCATAATTGACCAGATTTTTCCAAATGGAGCCGTTCAGATTTCTGACCGAAAGACAGGTAACACATTTAAAGTCAACGATCAACGTCTAAAGCCTGTTATTGACCGTATTCTTCCAGAACCCGTCTCAGACACAGTTACCCTAGCCATTTTGTGACTTCTTTGGCTGGACTTCGCCTACCTAACGGCATTAAACTCAGCAGTTGTACATATGACACAAGGCTGATACAAGCTTCATATTTAGGTGACATCTTTCATATTATACCCTTTCTTTCATGTCTCTTTTTCAATGAGGACATTGCATCAGCTAGGCATGGGGGGGTGGATTCATTTTTGAATCATTTGGTCAGCTTTGTGAAATTCATGTAAATTATTTTTCTCTTCTTATTTATGCATAAAAAAAAAATCAAAATTAGGAAGGACTAGTTGGACATTAGGACTTTTCAATCTTAGGAAATTTTACATTAGGATCTGAACACAAAGACCCTTCAGGTCTTTGGACTTAATCAGCCCGTGTATCCACAAAATGTAGATTTGTCTTTCGAGTCCTCGCCATCTTAATTCTATCGTAATTGGAGTAAATAAGTTTGGGTGATAAGTACATGACTTATCAACCCACCCTCTGATTTGAGGAATTTTTGATTTTTAAGCATCTACACACTTTCTTTGCACTAACTTGTTGTTCGGTGATTCTAACGGAAATTTGGTAGCTAATGAACCTTCTAGGGTGATACGGCTGGCAAATTATTGTGGGTAACAGCCCATAGGTAGTCTAGAGCCCAGTCACTGGACCTTTCTCTTTTTGCTGCCTTTAGGTAAATCTTAAACCAGGGAAGCCACCTACTTTAAAAAAAAAAAATCAAAAAGAAAAGGAGAAAAGAAAAGAAAAAAAGAAATAAACCACACTTCACCGCACGAGTATGGCTGGCAAGTTGTCGGTGGTAACAGCTCATCGACCGGTTGTCTAGAATCCATCTCAATAAATACACTGAAAATTCCCAAAATACTTAGGAAGAAGCGGAGAAGTAGAATAAATCGGGGAGATATACACTAGATTCACCCTTGTGTTGACCCTGTAAAAAAATAAAAGTAGGGAGAAAGCTACAAGTTGTAAAAATACACCTTTAGGTAAAATTCTTTTTTAGGTCACCTAGAGGTGTAGAAATCGGAAGTCCGTTTTAACTGCCGGTCAACGAGTCTATCACATTCACAATAAGATGCTTAAAACTTAGGGTTCTCATCAAATCTTGGGTGAGTTGAATGGCCATAGAAAGCTACTCTTAAACCCTAAAACTTGAAAATCCAAAAAAATTAGAAAAGAGGAAAAAGAGAAAAAGAAATTTTTCTTTGAATAAGACGAGGTTTCGAGGCGGTCTGCATTTTGGCAGTTACTCGGGAACTGTTGTGTCTTTGAAAGTTCAGATCCTACGTAGATAGTTTCTTAATGACTGAAAATAACTCATGCCCAAATAATCCAACCTAATTCTTTTATAAATAGCATATAGTTTTTGCTAGGGACTAGCAAAAGCTTGGCATGGGGGTATGTTGTAAACATGTTTACACTACTTAAGATGTTTACACTACTTAAGATGTCTATTTATACATTTTCTTAAGCATAGGATTGCATTGCATGCTATAAATATTGCATAACATGCATCATCTTGCATTTAAAGTAGTTTGAATAAAATGGAGGTTAATTATCTCCTTTTATGTGCTTGGATAGGGCAAACTTTTTATTGAAGCCTCAAATCAAAGATCCAACCATACAGATGTGATCAAGGCAACGATTGGAGTTCAACGACTCCAAGATCGCCCTAATCAGGCATCTGTAGCATCAGATAGTGACTGGGTAACCCTAGAAGATCAAGGGCCAAGATGATGTAAATCCGAACTTCAAACGACAAATCTGACCATACGGATGGATTTGGATCGACGATCGCAGTCTAACGACACAAAACTCGAGTCAATCCGACATCCGTGGCACCATCTACATCATCCAAAAGATGGACAGCCAAGATGGCACCACGTGGCGCCATCTTGGCTGCCCAATCGTCTGCACTCACCCGCTAAAGCCCCCGCATCCGCCCTTCCCCGCCGTTGGATCAAGATCCAACGGCTACGATGCTCCCGCGCTGAAGTTAGGTGCTCAACACAAACGCGCCCCCAGCGCGTTGGTCGAGCGCTCTAATGCGAAGTGCAGGCGTGAGTTCGAGCCTCGCCACGCGGAATTTGGAGTGGAGGCGTGCCTTCAATCGACCGCACGATCGCGATCCAACGGCCACGCGTGCCCAATCAAGATGACGCACTATAGCACGCGCGGCGGTAACGCGACATCTCACGCAATCGGGGGTAGCGCAATCTAAGTCGTCCGATCTCGCGATCGGACGGCTGAGAATGGCCGGATGTGTGCGTGCGTTACACTCACGGGCAAGCAAGCAGGCACGCACACGCCACCCACTACACCCACGTTCAGACGTTTAGCGACAGTTTTATCCGTCTCTAAAGGTCCTGAATTAATGTTTTAAGAGTTGTAATGACCAAATTGCCCCCACTCCTTGCAACTATAAAAGGAGATCCCCTCCACATGAAATTCTCATCCCTTCCTTCTCTTCTCTACCTCTCCAAAGCTCAAGAGAAGCTTGTCCCACACCCGGGATGCTCCTCGCGAGATAAAGTCAAATTTTCGTCCCCCGTTCGAAAGTGGATCCCGCAACGACGACGACGTGCTGCCTCGTTCCCGTTCTTCTGCTTCATCCTCCTTCGTCCTGCTCCATCTTCCTTCATCCAGGAGTCATCCCATCCAGCTCGTCCTCCAAGTAATCGTCGAGGAGGATAACTTCTCTCTCCCATTCTTCTTTACAGCTTTCTAGTGTAGAATTTTCCTGCTTTCTTGTGTAGCTGATTTCCTACTTTCTAGTGTAATTCTTATTTGATTTTATTGTATAAATATTTTGTTGGTGCCAGAGCACCATGATCATTTGTTTTGATGATAACAAAACATTTGTCATTTAACATTTGCACTTGGAGTCTTAGATTTCAGGTCAATTGCAAATGGAGACGTGATTAGACGGAGTTCGAGCTCGCATCCAGGACGGATTGGAGGAGCTTGATGGAGAACAGAGGAGATTCGCGAGGAGCGATAGATTGAAGATGGAAGGACAAGAAGAATAGGATAGAATTCTATTTATTTCTTTCATGTATTTTTGTCTTTATTTTCTTGCTCTTTTTGTTCCTTAGAACATCATGTTAAAGAGCCTCAAAGTACCCTAACAGTAGTCCTAGGAACACCGGCACAACCCTAGGATACTTAGGTTTTCTGTAGAAAACCTAGAAAACCAATATAGGGTTCAAACAACTTTTTCAGACGTCTAATTCCAAAATCAGATATCTGATAATGTGTTTTAAGACGTCTGACTGTTTATTCAGATGTCTGATAACTTTTAGGCTGGACTTGTTAGCTCTGTCTGATTAAATCAGACGTCCAAACCTTAGTCCAGACGTCTTAGAAGATGTCTGATGGACTTGCCAGACGTCCAATTAGTGGACCGTTGGCTGGCTTAACAAACACTGGAGGATATGACCGTTAGAGCCTTATCAGATGTCCTTAAGCCTTTCCAGACGTCTGATAAATGACCGTTTTGCCTCGGTTGACCCAAAATCTCTTCTCAAAGATTTTCTAGCCCTTAGAACTCTTCGAAATCCATTCCCGCAGAAAAGTAGGTTTCCAGACGTCCAGACATAGTGCCAGACGTCCTGTATGTCGTCTGATCGACTTGTACTAGAACCCTGTTTAGATCTGATTCAAGTCAGGAAGAAACCCGCATAAAATCAGACGTCTGACCTTATTTTCAAACGTCTTAAACTGGTTTCCCAGGCGTCTGATGCTAGGATCAGACGTCAGATAACCCTGACAGTTATCATTGTTCCTGATTTCGGCCTGATTCTCTTGGGCTTTGCTCCCAACGGCTATGGAAGCTTTCCAAAGCCTTCCAAAGCCTTCCTAAGGCCTCTATAAATAGAGAGGAACCTCTTGCACACCTAGACACACCTAGATACGAAACACACACCCAGGCAACAAACTTTCTACTCTTTTGTGTCCTAGAAAAGCTCTTGCTCTCCAAGCTCAAGTTCTTCATCTTGAGAGCATCAAGCCTTTGCTCACCAGCTTTCCCGCCGTAGTTCACGAGAGCCACATTATGCCATTGTATAGCTCACGCACCCGCGTCATCGATTCGACGCACTCCTTGCAAAAGGGAAGCATCTTAATTCGTATAGAAGCTTAGGTTAACAATTACTTTGTTGGCTCTATAGGATTGTTGTTATTTATCTTTGTTCTTTGGTTGGGTATTCGCTTTGCGAATTCCTGTCTCCTTTGTGGGACAAAATCCTTCTCATGAAGAGAAGGGGTTTGAGGTACGCTACCCTCGTATAAAGTAGCGTGGTTGTAATTGAGGTTGAATCACCCTCGTTTAAGTGATTCGTTTAGTTGATTTGATCAACTTGATTGATCGGAAAATCCTAACTCGAGAGGGTTAGGTGGTGGTTTTCACCCGGTTTGGGTTTCCACCTAAAAATAATTGTGTATATTGTGTGATTGAATTTTTGTGAGATTGTTTATATTATAGTTTCCGCAATTTATTACGTCACCCCCTCCTCATAGGAGAAACTACACATTTTGAATTATTGAATGTATGTTCTCTCTCTCTCTCTTTTTAGTCTGATTGTTGTTATGGCTTCATTGTAATTACATCACCTTGCTTTTCAAAAAAATTCTAAAAGAAAATATAATTGCGAATATAGATCGACGTAGCCTCCCTGTGTTCGACCCAAAATTTCCATTTCGGTATAAATTTTATTTGTTGAACACCAGTTCTTCGCTTTCAAAGTACAACGACAAGGTTTTCAAAACCAAACATGTTAGCGTAGCAACTCGTACGTTCAACACCAAAGCACATAGCTCAGCCTCAAAGGTAGACCGGGCTAAAATGATCTATTTTGCAGACCACCAGGAGACTGCACCGCCTCCAAGGGTAAAGACTGATAGCGAAAATACGCGGTTTGTTAATTAGGCAATTTAGTGTCGTTGCAACGCGTAAATCCGCTTTCGCTTTTAAATTTATATCCTAGAAAAGGGAGTATCTAGGGTCGTCCAAGGAGGCAAAAATTGCAAAATCAATCCTCTTGCTTACAGATAGATCTCAACTTTCTTTTTGATATTTTTTAATATGTAATTTTTTTGTATTTTGAAAAGACGAGGGCAAACTGCAGATTGTAGCTAAAAGAACTAACACCTACAAATGATTAACTAAAATCTAAAAGATAGAAATATCTTCTTCCTAAGCTCACTCTAGGCAAGTGGAGGCCTAGGGTAATTAGGAAGAAGAGGTGAAACAAGTGCTAGAACCAAAACAAACAACTGCAATAAAAAGCTAAAAGAAGGCAATTTTGATTGAGTAGAATGAGTGTTCTTTTCAAGGACAAGTAGAGGAATGCTTCTACTAGAATTAAACAATCTAAAAGCAAGAAAAGAAATACAAATCCTCTTGTAACAATGGTGAAGAAGATTGTCTTCTTGCTCCAAGCCTAGCTGCTCCTTGGCTTGAAAAGAGGGCTTCCTTCTCCTCCTTCCTTGAGAGCTCCTCCAAGGTGGAAGCTACCACCTTTAATGCTCTCTCCAAAGGGGTGGGCGTACACCACCCTAAAAACCTCCTCCAAGGTGGCGTGACCACCTTCAAGATCTCCTCCAAGATCTTCCTTGCCTGGCTTCTCCTTTGGCTGGCGTGACCCAAGAGAGAAGGGAAGAGGGGAAGGCACCAAGGGGATAGAATATCCCCTTAATCTTCTTCTTCTTCTTCTCTCTTGGACGTGGGATTCTTGGTGGAATATGAGAGTGAAATTGCTAGCCAAGGATGACTTGAATGGTGGTGGGTAGTGGTCTTTTTATAGGGTAGGATGGGGGTTTAAGGTGCCCCTTGAAATGGAGGGCTAGGATGGAAGAATGGAGGTGGTTGGTGATCCTATGGCTAAGGAGGGTTGGCGCCAACTCAAGGAGTGTTAAAGGGGGTAGTTATGGTGGTGTTGGTGTCTTTTGGAGGTGGTGGGTAGGTTAGGTTGGTGCCAAGTAGGTTAGCTTATGTGGAGTTTAGGTGGAGCTAGTTGGGTGGAGTTGTTAGGTGGGTTTTTGGGGTGGTACAAGCAAAGGAAGTTGGAGCATAGCTAAGCTAAGTTAAGCTAATCTAGCTTAGCTAAAGGTGGAGTAGAGGAGAAGGTGTTGGAGCTAGGGTTTGGAGGAAGGAGCTGAGGAGGAGAAGTCTGGAGCTGGAGCTGGCTGCTGCTGAAGAGGCTGGCATGGGGCTATTCTAGCTGGCTTAGCTTGCTAGTTCTTTGCTAGCTACTAAGCCGAGCCAAGGTAAGCTAGCTTCTACCAAAATGAGCTGAGGTGAGCTAGGCCTGATGCTCCCGGGGAGAATCAAGCTGGTTGAGGCAGCTAAGGTAGCTTAGCTCAACTGAGCTGAGCTAAGCTAAGTCCCCGGGAGCTGGACTTGAGCTTCCTGAGCTGGGATGAGTTCTTCTTCAGCTGGCTAGAGTTGAGTGGAGCTGGATGTAGCTGGATCTGAGCTGGAGTGAACTCCTGTCAACTCAGCTGAGCTAGCTAGAGCTCCCTGTGAATTAGTGGGAGCTGAGATGAGCTAGACTCAGCTAAGTTGAGCTGGATCTGAGCTGACTTGAGCTAGGGTGAGCTAAGATGAACTCTCTTGAGCTACCATTCAGCTGAGATTAGCTGAATGGAGCTGGGATGAGCTAACCCTAGTTCAAGTGAGCTAGGTTCCAACTGTGGTGAGCTGGATCGAGCTGAGTTCCAACTAGTCTGGGCTTCTCCTTCACCATTTGCCTTCTTGAGTGCTAGGGTTTTAAGGATCTGCATATCTGTGCATCCCTAACACTCACAAAAACATATTAAAAAGACAAATAAAAGATGCAATGCATGCCTAACCTAATTTATGCCTAAATGCAGCCCAAAAAACCCATTTGCGGAGTAAAATCCTAAGAGTTAGGTTTGTTTTAATGCATAAGAATGATGATAAACAGGCGTTTATCAAAGACATACCCAGTAACACCATTACTCCTGGAATCCTCCATTTGACTGATCCAACTTGCATCACTATGTCCTTCCAAAATTAAAGGATATTTACCATAATGCAAATTAAGAGAAACAGTTCCCTTTAAGTACCTAAGTACTCTGTCTAAGGCATCCCAATGTGTGGTCAGGACAGCTTGTGTATCTACTCAACTTAGATACGGAAAAAGAAATATCCGATCTAGTATAGTTAGCCAAATACATCAAACTTCCTATAATATGTGAATATCTTAGTTGTGAAACATGCATTTTACTTTTGTTCTTATAGAGAGTTTTTGATGAATCAAAAGGAGTGCTTACAACCTTGCAATCTTCATAGCCAAATTTCTCAAGAATCTTCTCAACATAATGAGATTGAGAAATAGCTATCCTCTCTACTGACCGAATTAGTTTGAGGCCTAGGATCGCATTTGCAACACCCATATCCTTCATCTCAAACTTACCATTCAAGAACAACTTAGTTTCATTCGCAATTCTAATGTATGATCCAAACAATAATATATCATCTACATATAGGCATAAGACAATACACATATCACCCTTAATCATAGAATAGACACACCTGTCAGATTTGTGACCTACAAAGCCAAAAGATTGTATGGTCTTATCAAACTTTTCATGCCATTACTTGGCTACTTGTTTCAAACCAAAAAGAGATTTAACAAGGTTGTAAAACTTTTTCTCATTCCCAGGAGCTACAAATCCCTTATGCTTATCCATAAAGATCTCCTCCTCAAGATCACCATGAAGAAATGCGATCTTCACATCCATTTGGTGGATAGTGAGATTATAAATAGAAGCTAATGCAATAAGCATCCGGATAATAGTTATCCTAGTTACTGGAGAATAGGTATCGAAATAATCTATTCTTTCTATTTGCTTGAACCCCTTGGCAACAAGTCTAGCTTTGCATTTTTCAATAGATCCGTTAGGCCTGAGTTTTCTCTTAAACACCCACTTACACCCAATAGTAGAACACCCTGGAGGTAAATTAACCAACTCTCAAGTGCCATTAGAGATGATTGAGTCTATCTCACTCTTAATGGCATCTTTCTAGTACTTAGCTTCAGAAGAAACCATAGTATCATGATAAGTGGGGGGATCGCCCTCGATTTGGTAAGTAATAAAATCACTTTCCAAATTTTTAGCAATTCTTAGTCTTTTACTTCTCCTAGGTTCAGACTTTTTTACGTGATTGGGTTCAGAACGAGAAGAGCTAGCCCCCACATTAGACACCCTTTCCACTTGACCAAGAATAGAACCAGATGTGGTGGCTAGATCATTTGAAGTCATATTTTGAGGTAATCCAGTCTTCATGGAGAAGACATCCTCAAAAAATGTAGCATCGCGAAGCTCAATAATAGTGTTGACATCTATGCCTAAAATCTTAGATTTTATAACAAAAAATCTATAGGCATAACTATTATCAACATAACCCAAAAAGACCACGTCAACTGTCTTAGGTCCAAGCTTCTTCCTCTTGTGTTATGCGGTAATTACCTTTGCAAGGCAGCCCCACACTTTGAGGTATTTCAAACTTGGTTTCCTGTTTTTCTAAATCTCAAAAGGACTACTTTTCTTATGCTTGAGGAGAACTCTATTCAGAATATGGCATGCCGTATTCAAAGCTTCCACCCACATGTAAGTAGGTAATCCTGAGCTTTGAAAGAGAGCGTTGACCATGTCAGTTAGGGTCCTATTCTTTCGCTCTGCTATCCCATTAGATTGAGGGGAATATGGGCTGTCACTTCATGAACTATACCAAAAGCTTGGCACTGTTTATTAAATAAGTTGGACGTATATTCCCCTCATCTATTTGACCTCAGTCTCTTAAGAGTTTTCTCAGTTTGTGTTTCTGCTTCTTTCTTAAAGATGAAGAATTTACTTAATGCCTTATCCTTAGACTTAAGCAAATACATATAACAGTATCTGCTACTGTCATCTATAAAGGTGATAAAATACTTTTTATTGTCCTTAGTCAACACACCGTTAAACTCATAAATATCTTTGTGCACTAAATCTAGAACCTCAGTATCTCTAATAATAGAGTGAAAATGCTTCCTAGTTTGTTTAGCTTGCACACATATCTCGCATTTCTTACTTTTATTTATGGTGTGTTCAGGAATCATATTTAATTTCATCATTCTTTTCAAAAAATTGAAATTTACATGACCCAATCTACCATGCCATATATCACAAGATTCAATATTACTGCAAACATATTGAATCGAATGAAAACTAATATTATTTAGAGCATTTTTAGATGATACATCCACATCACATCTCATTCTAAATAATAGATCAAAATCTATCAAATATCCCTTTCCATAAAATATTCCATGTCTCAACATAACAACTTTATTACATTTAAAGTTTAACTCAAAACCCTCTCTAACAAATAAGGAACAAGAAAGAACATTCTTTTTCACAGCAGGAACGTACAACACCCTGTGTAGTGTTCAGACTCGTCCCAAGGAAAATCTCAAGTCCATGCATCCAAATCCCATCACCTTGGCTTCAGAGTCGTTCCCCATCTTCACAGTCGCGTCACTGTAGGTCTGATAGGAAGAAAAAAATGATCAATCAGTACAAATATGTACATTGGCTCCAGTATCCACGAGCCATTCAGCAGGATCGTGAATAACATAGAGTTTGGGTTTTATTGACATACCCATTTCTAGCTTTGACCTCCTCAGTGATCACATTCACCTGGAGATTTCCATCTGTGGTCTTCTACTGTGCTTTATTAGAAGGACAATCCTTCTTCCAATGCCCAACATGCCCACAATGCCAGCATGATTTGTTCTTGGATTTCTTCTGGATCTTGGGTTTGGCCTTCGTTTTATTTTTATTGTTCTTATTTTTATTCTTCTTGCCCTTAGATTTCATGACATTCACTTTAGACTCCATAGGCATTACAGGTTTCTGTTTCCTATGCTCTTCCTCAATAGCAATGGCTATCATCAAGTTATCAAGAGAAATCTTTCCCTTCCTATGCTTGAGAGTCATCCCAAAGTTCTCCCAAGATTTAGGAAATTTCTCAATGATAGACATGATTTGAAACTTTTCAGGAAGCTTCATATCAGCCTCTACTAAACCATGGAGCAATAACAGAAATTCGTGTACCTTCCCTGATACCAATTTACCCTCAGCCATTTGGAATTTAAGGAATTTTGTAACAGAGTATTTTTTAATACCAAAGTCCTCGGTCTTATACTTCTTGTCCAACTCCTCCTATTGCTCCTTTGCAGTGGACGTGGATGTGCTGTACACATTAAACAGTACATTGTACAATGCCGATAAGATGCAACCATGATGATGATAACGTCATCATCAGCCATATCTAGCTTTAATTAGTCATATTCCATTGATAAATGCTCCTACATAACCGCCAAAGGACCATAATTCATTGCACATCCTTTCTGAGAGATAAACGTGAAAACATGGGTAAATCTATGATTTTAATAGAATATCTTAATTGCAGAATAATTGCAGGATTTCCTAGGGGTTAATTAAAGCTCAAATGGTCATAAATGTCTAATAAGTGGGTTCATGTAGATAGAAATGGGTTTTCACTCATTACGAGAATTAAATGATATCTAAAACCCTAAAAACTGATCCTCTTAATTAATTGAGGTTCTAGTTAGGATAAAATTCACTTAAAACTTCTAAAAATCATATAAAAATATTTTATAAGGTTTGGTACATTTGCTTTGACCATTGGAACCTATTTTGACCTAAAATAGAGTCTCAGACAGATAGTTGCCCTAATTTAGGTTTCTACGCAAATTACCCAGTCAAACTTGGTCTTAACCTAAATTTGACTTCACCATCAAATTCCTTGAATCCAAATTAGGTTTGTACCAAAATTTGGGTCCCATCAGAGATCATCTTGACCTAGTTTTTATTTTGGTCTGGTTTAAGTCTTTTCTCTCACACACATGCCCCTAACTTTCGAATTCTTTGCAAATAGCCCCCTAACTTTATCATCTTCGTCACCAACAGGTCCTCGCCGCCTTGAACTCCTAAACCTACTTCACCGGCGACCTTTGATTGAAGAATTATCCCTGATTGATTGACGAATCTCTCCCAAAATAGAAAGGAGGATTCCTGAGGAAGTTGCCTTCCATTTGAGCCATGTTCAAGGTTCTGAATCCTACTCCAAAGCTCGTGCGAACCTTATGAAGGTTTGGGTCTCATAAAACTGTGAAGTTTCCAAGCTTGGAAGGAACTCCTATGGCTAATAAATGCACGCCCAAGGCATGCCTTACTTCCTTAGCTTGGTTTGTAGGCCAGTTCCCTCTTCTTCCCTTCTCCCCGACTTCCATCTCCACCAACTCCAGCGAACTTCTCTGTCTGGCTTCTTCGCTTGCTGTCACGAACAATAGCCAACGAGTTTGTCTTCCTTAACTTCTTCCACTCCTCGCGATACATGTAGGAGCCCCTCAGACCCCTTCTTTCCACGCCGTTCACCCCTTCGGAGAGTTCTCCTTCCACAGTGCCGACCACTCAAAGCTGGCACCTCTCCATCCCTTTTGTCCACTTAAAGTAGGTTAGTTAGGTCCCTGTTAGTTCTCTAGGTCCTTTCCTATATTCAAAACCTAAAAGCAACCCCTTGACTTCAACTCCATCCATCTTCGTCTCCACCTCCGGCCGCACCTTCGGTGAGGCTCTCCGCACACTACACACATCCAAATACCTCACCACCTACTCCACAACCTCTGCCAGCTCATGCCCAACAAAACCGCCATCTTTATTTCCCATTTCACCCTCTCACAACTGCCTCCGAACAAACCCATCACCAGCCACCTTCTCTGAGTCCGTTCGACCACCACACACCTCCATCCTCCACGAAACCACTGCCATTACGTTCGCCAACGTCCAACGAACCTCCTAAAGTGTTTTGACGTGGTCGAAAGGTCTTATTCTCTATTTCAGGTTCCAGGCCAGAGCTCCGCCACTACGTTGTCTTCTCTGGCAGTGTTCATGGTGTTTTAACCATGAAGTCCCCAGGTGACAACCCCAGGTAGTGTGGACTACCTCCAGGAACATCCCCAGGTGGTCAATTGGGAGCATTGATCGCTCCAAGGGTGCAAATTGAAGGCCACCTGCTACTTCTGTTTGCACGAAAAACAAGCGTGGCATTAGTGCCACATCGTGAACAGATGCCTGCGTGACCATGCATAAGTTGAATTTGTCGAGTGGGGTTATCACCTCCAAACACGTGGCATTCCTGGCTCGCTACAGAACCCGAGGACGGGTCGGCTCGATGAAACCCAATATCTAATCGACCAACAAGAAATAATCGAAAACATGCTTATTCCATAACCACACATGTAACTAAGCAGAAAATAAAAACTAACAGTAGAGAAAAAGAACGACAACTACTATAATATTACAGGCCATCAACAAAAGGTACAAGTACAGAACACAACCATCACAACAAAAACTAGTACACATATAAGGTAAATATAGATGGAATAACATGAACTATAGGAACTCACTACAACAACTAGAAGAAGGAAACTACAGCTCGGCTCGACTGGGCCCAGCGCCCTCAGTGGCCGACAGCTCTGGTTGCTCGAATCCCTAACCTGTATAAAGTTATAACATCTGGAGTCAGCTAACGCTGAGTAGAGTGGTGGCTAAAACATGTAATATAATTTAGACAAGCAGCTTAAAATATTATCTTTCGATTCCAATTATCTTATTACGTGTTGTTCATTTGAGTACTCTAATCGGGTTCCATGACATTGCTCAATCTTCTTGTTCGCTAAGGGAACGATCTTGCTTGTAGTTTTCCCATGATGTAGGATGTACACGTGGCACTCTTCTGGCTGGGAGAGTCCCCCGTGATATTTCTACACCCGGTGTACTACCTAGAGGTCACGGTCGCGACGTAGCGGTGACTACGGCACATGTGATAAGTGCACGGGTAGCTACCCCGCATTGGCACGTGATCAGTCTTTTCCGTTAGCGGGTATGCTCAGACGTATAGCACAGAACAACACAGGGCCTTGCCCTCTCAGAACAGGGGTCTCGCCCCTCAGAAATCGGGTCTCACCCCTCATAGTCTGCGTACCCTCGTCCGACTACCTCGGTTTGCCCAGTGGGCCTAACAAGAGTCGGTGTATGGTGGCCAGTCCTAACCCTGAGCCCCCTGGGACGACTAGCTCCCCCTACACTAAGTAGCTCTCCTTGGTACCACGTATGCGAGGGCCAACAGGAGTAGACATAGAGTGGCCAAACCCACCCCGGGTCTCCACCCAAGGGGTGGTAAGCTCCCCTTTACTCTAAAAGGGATAGTTGCTCTCTTCGGTACTATGTACATGAAGGCCAGCTCACCTCCCTAAACCAAGTCCAAATAGCCGCCCATGGCGACATGTTCCAAAACCATCCGATTCTCTGTACTACAATATTCTTGTCTCGTTCTACATTACCCTAAGGTTCATACATGAACTTTTCTTATTTCATATCGGGTTTGCTACATACAGAACAGGCAGCTCAATTTCCATATTTGTCACGGTATGAGTTTGTTTTTCTATTCATAACATGGTTCCTTTAAGGTAGTACAGGCAGCTCATGATTTATTCAATCATTCATCCCTCTACACATGCATTTCCTCTAGCCCTAGTATTCATGTCACAACCTAGGGTTCAATCGAATAGATGTATTCTAAAGCATGTGTTTACTTCTTCCTAGGTTTCATCTCAAATCCTAGGTTAAATTAATTTTATGCATGCACTTTATTAATTTTGAAATTAAGGTAAGAACCACTCTACCAGAGTAACTGAGTGGAATGGGGGCTCATATGGTAGCTCCCGACGTCTCCGTAGGTCCCATATACTTGATGGACTGGAGACCTATGACATGGATTAGTAGGTCAAATGTGTTCAAAATGACATGGACAAAGTACTATTACATAGAGAAACTCGCACGGAAACCAAAGATGTTTCGTTTGCGGAAAATCGACACTGTTTGGGCCCTGAACGGGCCTAAAAACACCAATCCTGACTGAAATCAGACGTCCAGGAAAGGTCCTAGATGTCTTAAATGAACTCATAGGCATACCTTGCTCGGGGTGCCTTCCTTGGGCGTCTAGGACTTAGTGCAGATGTTTGAGGGTGCCTTCAGACGTTTGGAGATTCTCCCGGACGTCTGAAATCACCTCGGTCCTCGCACCGACACGCCTCCCAACCTCTGACACATGTGCATGCACGGTCAGAAATTTGGTAGAAAGATAATTGAAGAAAAAATACTCTACCAGACGTCTAGAGGTCACTCCGGACATCTGATTCTGTAGAAAAATGATTCCGCAGAACTGTTTCTGAATCCTTTGTCGTCGCGGAAGTCTGTAATAGCAGCAGCACCGCCTCAGCTCCACTCTCAGGCCTTCGCTCTCCCCTCAGGTCCTCCTACTCTCCTCTCTTCCTCTCGACTGTCGGCGTGGGAACAGAAGGAGGAGGGGTGAGGTCCCTTCACCTTACCCACATACCCAATTGCCTAAACCTGTCTCACTCCTTGGCTGTGACCCACGCCCCCAGCCCTGGACCCAGGTACATGAACCGAATACCCGATAAGCTTGGTTTGAGAGAAAGAGAAGGAAGAAATGAAAGAAAGAGAGAGAGAGAGAAGGGTAAAGGGGGGTTTTTCTCTGAAGAAAGGAGACTCAAAACTTAGCCGTAAGGGTGCGAAGCCCTTGTAAGTGAAGAGAAGAGGAGAAAGGGCTGAGAAAGAAGGAAAGAAGAGAAGGTTGCCATGAAGAAGAAAAGAGGGAAGGCAGAAAAGGAAGAAGAGCCAAAGAAAGAAGAGAAGAATAGAAGAAAGTTTTGAAGAAAACACTGTAGCAAAGCTTCATTTAAGTCGTCTGATTTGAAAGTCAGACGTCTGATTACTGTTGGATGATTTGGTTTATTTGAGATATTTATGATGCATATCTAGAGGGTCGGTGATTTAAATCACTACTTTTGGCTTTTCTATTCTTTTTATCCCAAGATACATTGAGCTTCATTGAATATTTAATGTGACAGATTAATATTCATTGAAATATCTTTACAGTGCTTCATTTATTGTGCTCATTAACATTTTAACTAAAGATTAGCATGCGAATTCTTATTTGCTCCCTGTGTTCGACCTATTAGCGTGTGAATTTTAGATTTTCGAACTATAAATTTTATCTGTTAAAGAGCTATTTAGGAGACTTTACTACAACGAGACGCATTTAAACTCTCGAAAGCTCAGAAACACATAACAAATACGATTGCACTCATTCCACACATCCACGGCCTTTTGGCCTTCAGGAGTAGGTTTTTCCTTATCCAAAATCGAGCAATTGATTTCCAATACCAAGATCAAACCAATGGTGATTAACCAAATTCTCATGCGTTGTTGCCAACGCTTGAAATTTTACCCACCAAATTTCTCGGGCAAACTAGATAAGTCAACGTGATTTAAAAGTCATTTCAAACATTCCAAATATTTTAGATCTAAGCAATACATTATTTAAGATTGTAGAAGTAAACGTATATAGGAAATAAATAAATAAAAACATATGCATTTCCAAAAATATTAAATTAAGCAAGTTGAACATGATTAGGCAAGATCCAGAATAAAATAAAGAACAAATAATATGTAATAGCACAAATAAACAAAATAAGAAGGGATTAGATTTTATTCCGATTGAAGTGTCCATTAAGGACTTCCCTTAGAGAAGGTATTGCCCCTCACAATACCAGTGCGTTGGGGTCTGACGAACTCCTCCCAAGATACGATAATCCACCTCCAAGATTCGACGTACTCTGATCTTGAACGTCCTTGAAAACCACCTCAGGAGAACGAAGCCGAGGTAATTTGGTTTCCAACCAAATTCCCGATTGATCTACCAGCTGAATGGTTTGATCAACCAAAAACTTCTCGTTGATCTCTCAATTTCCTTGTGTAAGATCGACAAAAGTGATTGGAAATTTTTCTACCAATCTCACGTCGAATGAACGCACCAAGGTAGAGAGACAAGAACGAGAGAGAGAGGGAGAGAGTGGAGATCTTTTCTACTCTTGTTGTGTGTCAAATGAGAGCCCCCTCGTGCCCCTTATATAGAGCCCACGACTAGACATTTAAGGAAATTCTCATTTTATGGAAGTGCTACAGGAGCTCATGCATCGCCGATGGAAACGAGGTCGTGTGCTTCTGATGGCGCCCCCTCCTCCTCCTACCTGGAGACAAAGGCCACCTCCTCCATCGAGATATGGATGTTTACCGGTAGCGGCGAGGCCCAACGGAGCGCCGTTGACGTGCATCGCTGTGTAATTCGTCGATTGTGCAGTACATACATGTGTGTGCTTCATCGCAATGTGCTTGCATCAGCTTCATCGCTGTGTGCTTCTGGTGCTACCTCGGTCAGGTGCTCACAGTTGAGAGCACATAGCTCTCAACTTGTGAGGTGGGATGCAAGCGGTGGCAAGCGAGTGTGCGTCTCGCATGGCCACGTCCCGTGTATATACATAGGTGGGGAAGGTCGTGGAATAGAGCATGGAATACAACTTCTATATACTATTGCTCTTTCCCATATTGTTAATTTTAAGACTTTGGAATGTGTCATAAGAAAGAGAGTAATAGTATATACAAGAAAAAACCTACGCTCTATTCCACGACATTGCCCCTCTATAAAAGGCCATTTTAGGGCATTGGCTCCATTTCCACCCGCGGCTACGCGTGAGCGTGCATGTGCTTTGTGTGTCATGTGTTGGGAGTTACCGGAGCACAAAGCACAAGTGTCGGTGTGCTGTAGGTTTCAAATCGACGGAGCATAGCCACGCACTACCCATAGCCCTCGCATGGGTCTACAATCTCGCCGGTGTGTCATGTGCCATGTGCTGCTCCGCGAGGAGGCATGACATCTATGTGCTATTGGCGCAAGTGCTGTGGCATGCGCATCCCAAAGAACATGACGCTCGAAGCACCTACAGGTGGAGCTCCCAAATAGTGGAGATGGTCCTCACCAACTGCCTTGGCGAGATGAAGAAGCCCTTGAAAGGGTGTTGCACGCAACCCTGACCGATGGTAGGGCCAAGTTGTCAAAGCACACAGATTTTCTGGACAGGGAGGAAGGCAGACGTAGAGGTAAGAAAGGCACACATAGAGGTGAGAAAGTGAGAAAAAATCAAATGATTCCAACCGAAAGGAAGACGTTACTATGTTTACATCACAGCCCACCTCTTAAAGAGATTAAATCCAATGATTTTACTATCTCAATCATAATAAATAAATAGAGGATATCGACTTCAAGTACAGAGCTCACATCCTCATGAAATGAAAGGAGACGATGACAACAGATTTCAATCCAAGCGTTCAAGTGGGATAATAATGAAGCACATGGCACATGCAAGAATAGCATCCGAAATTAAAAGAGAGAAGAGTGGGGGATTTAATCACAAAACACATCCATAAATACCACGGAGCACAGGTCATTTATTACACAACAAATGGAAGAAATGAAAATAGACAATGTCATCGGATTTGATTCCAATCTCTCACTGGGATAACAACTCCATGGCCTCTGTCAACTGCTTTGCGCACCCCTCGATCCGGTGGAACTCCCTAAGCAGGCCGCTTGCATTGCGCCTCTCCTTCCTCTTAGACACCTCCAGCATCGGCTCGTGTGGCGACATCACCGACGCCACCCACTGGAAGCTCCATGGCACCTAGAAGTGCACTTAGAGAACCATCCTCTTGGACACAGCATACGAAGAATCATAAAAAAATGGAGCACCGGCACCTACACGTGCTTCGAGATCCTAGGGGTACATCCATAAACGTGGTATCATCACATTTATATCACATTCCTCACCACCATCAACAAAAAGTACAAAATGGAGAACAAACCATTATATAGAACAAAACCAAGATTTCTTTTAAAAAAAAAACCAAAGTGTAAACAAATAGCTAAACACAACCAAACAAAGCACAACACAAAAGCCAAAACTGACATTGTATTTCATCCAGCTTCGATCCCAACTTCATGTATTTCATCTTTCCCACACCACTGAACCGTAAAAACAACCACCCAAAGACAGAACCACCAACACAGAAAGAACTAAAGAACCTTTGAGGTCCTCTGCCCTCCCAAATCGGCAATTGCAGCAACCTGGTCGTGTTGGGCCTCGTGTAGACGTCCATCTCTGGGAACCTCTCGTCGCCAGTTGGGCAAGATCGAGACCAACGCCATATACACAACTCTGCTCTCCGACCCAATCCCAATGGAGATCGCCAATTGCACCACCCTCAAGAACCTCTACCTCTACCAATATTCTCTCACCGGTCCCATCCCCAAGGAGCTTGGATCCCTCCGAGATCTCAAGAACTTCCTTCTATGGCAGCACAAACCTCCATGAAGAAGAGGACAAGGGAAAAAACTCAAACACACATGAAAAATGGATAATAGAGAGCCCACCACATGAAAGAATGGTTCCACGATGTTGTAACTGATGGGCAATAGAGAGCCCAACAATGTCCATTCAAAAATCACAGCACAACAAGTTCCGTGGAAGTCACGTGTTATCTCTTAATGCACGTGATAAGAACCTCATAACATGCTTGTGTGGAGTAATATGTGGAAAGGCATACGGTTTCCCATTCTTCTAGGAAAGATATATAATTCTTCGTGTTAGAAAAATAACCTCTCCTGCCTTTCCCCACTCTCCGGTTCAAGCACCTATAGCGTGACTGGCGTCCTTGAAATGTAAATCTCACCCAAGAAATGAGTTCTACACATTGCGTGCAATTGCTACGATATTTTGTACTTCTTGTATGTATTATTGTAACTAAAATATCTTAGGTGTGAAAATATGTAACTCATTCTCATACAAATGTAAACACATATGTAGTTTCAGTACTTTGCTTTAGCGAAGAAATCTTAGCCTCTATGGGTTAATTTACGGTAGAGACAGGTAATATGGGTTTTTTTCTTTTTCCTGTAACAGGGGATAATCTTTATTTTTAATTACTTGAGAATAAGGATTAATCATATTTTCGTTTACTAGACGAAAGTTAGAAAACGAGGTTATTCTTTGATGTGACAAAAGGTACGAGTAAAATTGAAGGATAAGTAAGGGGATAAGTTAATTTCTTAATAAAAATGGGTTAACTTATTTCCATATAAGAATGTCAAGAGGTTAAGTTATCCCTCGAGTTAAATGAATATTATCATTTAAAAAGAAGAGATAACCTTCTTTGTAAATTAATCCTATTTAAATAGTTAAAAAGTATGGAAATAGTTATGTAAAAAGTGACATGGAAAATTTTGTAGGTCTTACTCTTGTATTTTACACAGTGTTACGAATATGATTAATATTTAATATAAAGAAATAAAAGAATGTAAGGTTTTTATATGGTGAGTCCTACTACATTTAAAAAAATTATCACATCACTTTATCCTAAAATGCACGAGTGATAAACTACTTTGTACCGAAGATAAATAATTATGGGACATTCTGCACCGGTGATAAATTATTTTAAAATATTTTTGCACCGATATAATCTCATTTTACATCGGTGTAAGATTATTCCAAGGATAATTTCACCAATGAAAATGGATTTTAACCTATAAGTTTAGGATTTAGTGTTTAGGGCTTAGGTTTATGAAAAGTGATTTCATATATGATAAATGATTTTTCACTTGAAAGGTAATTTTTCACATTAAGGTTTTAATTTTACACCGGTCTAATCTTATTTTTCATTGATGCAAAGTAGTTCAAAGTAAGATTGCATCGGTGTAATCTTACTTTACATTAGTGTAAATTTATTTTGAGGGTTAAAAGTGACTTTGTACCGATGCAAAATAATTTTATATCGATGCAAAATGATTTCAAAGGTGATTTGAGTGATTTATGTCCAACAAAAATGATTTGTTAATTTTAACCGTGGTCACCATATGTTAGTAATTTTTTTGTATAAAAATAAATATATCAAATGAAGATCATATTAAAATTATTATACATCAATTTTTACCTCACCATCTATATTTTCCAACCATCATCCATTTAAATATAAGATCTAGAACTACCGTGTCAGTGGTTTTTCCTTCCCGTAGAATGGGATTTCACGCAATTCTAAATTTTTGTACGTGATAACGTGGATGTGGAACTATTTTCCTCGTCAATTTTTCCAGTGCTGTGGTTATTTCTTGTGTGGTATAAAATTAATTCGGTAACTCTACTGTAGTTACTTGGAAGGTGGAGGAGAGCTAGAGTGGGATGGCTACAAGGTTGAAGGTGGTGGAGGAGGATGGTGGCATGTAGAGTTGGAAGAAGCAGGGAGATTTGGGTTTTTGGAGGAGGAAGAAGAGTTGGTTGGAGGAGAAGATGTAGGAAGAGATGTCTTTGCATGTGGTGGGGGGGGGGGGGGGGGTTGTTATGTAAAGGGGAGAAGTAGGGTTAGTGTGGAGTTGTGTGGGATTTGGATTGAGTTTTATGAAAGTAGGATTAGGAAAGTGGAATTAGGAAAGGGAATTAGGATTTTGGTGAAGAGTGGGAACATTACACATGGAGGCATGTTCACATTGCAGAAAATTTCGGAAGGTGGATGGATTGATTGATTGCAATTAGAAATAGGTAATTTTTTGATGGGAATTTTTGTGGAGGGAAATATAATAGGCGATGGTGGAATATGATGGAACGTTCTCTTATGTAGGGTTAGGGTTTTGGGAATGGAGAATTAGGAATAGGATTTTAGGTAGGAATTTTGAGATGGAGAATTAGGATTAGGTTTAGGTTTTGGAGTAGGATTTGGACTAGGGTTAGGATGGCTATATTAGATAGGTTAGGGTTTAGGAATAGGGTTTGGGAATCAAGATTAGGGTTAGGGTTTCAGCCAATTTCCCATCTCTTCTGCAATTGATCCCATTTGATCTTGTTTCTTCTCCCTTCTTCAAATTAACTTAGATATCATTTCTTCTCTTCCTCATTAGCCTAGTTCAATCATTCCTACATCAAGTAGACGCTTGAATAAGTAATTAGGAATTAATTAGGCTCAAATTTGCAAAATTAAGTATGTATGCAATTATTTATGGCATGACTTAATTCTAATGCATCTAATGGCCAAAAACTAACAAAATTAAGCATGTTATCATGTAATTAAACATACTCATCAGTGTTTGCAACTTTGTCTAAGGTTGTGTCACTTCTTCCTCAAGCTTGGATCGCACCTCCTCACCAGAAACCACGAGAGTAGAGAAGTTCTCAATTCATTGTACTCAGTATTTCACCTTCATAAGTGTCAGGTTGCTCAACATTTTGTGCCTCCGATGGCCTTTCCGTTTCCTTTGATAAATCATCAGGAATACCCCCTAATAATTGAAAATCAGAATCAAGAGTAGAGAATGTAAGCTTTGGGTTTCCTTTATCACCTTGGTAGGTGGGAGGAGAAAAATGCGAATCTCAAGATGTCAGAATGAAAACAGAGTTGCTTCTCTAAGTAGTCGTGTCAACTCCAGATTCATCAAGGCACATGTGATTATCGAAATTCCTAAGCAAACTCAACTCCGAATTACCTAGGTATGCCTGGCCAGTGATGTTCAAGGTAGGAATCTCCTGATTTTCATTGAATCCAACTTGTCTTTGCTTTAATTCCCCCAAATTGTTTGAGACATCTAAATCATCATGTGAATCCTCACCTTGGAAATCCTTGAATATAAAGGAATCGTATTTCGGCTCACGACTGACTGATTCCTCAAAATGAAAGGTTTGCATCTCAGGGCTTTCACCAAGATCTAGATCCATAGGTTGATTTTCTTCCTTGATTCCGTCAGGTGTCTCCCACAATTGTAAATTCATATTAGGGTACCGACCCTTTCCTCCTCAGATGAGTCCATTCGGGTTATTCCTTGCTCATGTCCCTTGACCACCTCAGATATCTCTTCCTTCATTTCCAAATCAACGATTGAGACACCAGCATCTTCCACTTCGGGTGTGTGACCCAAAGAACCCCTAAAAATAGTCTCTGGTGCAACCATGTCAAGTTCCCTAAACTCCTCCAGGCTAGTCTGAACTTGGTATTGCAATAGGAGTATGTCTTGGAGTGTGCGAGTTTGTTGAGTCATCCTAGCCAAGGATTCTAGTTCTTGAAGTGCTGCCATTAAAGATTCTTCGGTTGCAATCAATGTCTGCCTCTGCCCTGGATCAATACTGGTCTGGATTTGATGTAGATATCCTACAACTGTGTTCTTGTACTTTGCTATTGTTTGCTGTAGTCTGAGAAGTAGTTGCGAGTCCATTGGCAGCTCCTCAGTGGTGATCTATGTGGATGTGTCGAAATGACCCTCTCTAGGGGCCATTTGGGTTTTTCCTAAACTTTAGGGGGGCTTAATACAATTTTAAACCCCCCGAATCTTATGCTAGGACTTCGTGTGGGGGAAAAACTTCCGTAGGGCACCTAACCCACAATTTTCCCAACCTAAACCCTACCTAATCCAACCTAAAACCCTACGCAACCTCATTTCCCCCTCCCCCCCAACTCAACTCCTTGGGCGACATGCCCTAACCCCACCTTTCTCCCCCTCATTCCATCTCCAGCGTGAGAGAGGGAGAGGGAGATAGCTCGCGAGAGGGAGAGGGAGAGAGCTTATGAGGGGAGGAGGGACGCGACTGTGAGCGACGCATGGGCCCAGGTGTGGGGCGGAGGTTGCAGGCTACAAAGCGGAGCTCCAGTCACAGTGGACTTCATGGGTGTCGCACGAGGTTGAGGTCTTGCTCGCGAGGTTGAGGCCGCGTTGCAAGCATCCCTATGTGGGAAGGGAATAGGTCTGTTGCTCGAGAATAGAGAGGATACCCTTTTCAGATGTCGAGGTGGGGTATCTGGAGTGGGTCTAGGACGACCGGGCCATTCATTAGATGTCTGAAGAGAGGAGCTAGGGCTTTCGTTGTCTAAGACATTTGGGAAGTGTCCCAGACATCTGATTTGAGTATCAGGTGCTCCTTGGACCAGCGGGTGGCCGATTCAATCTGCTTGAACCAACCCAGCCGGTTCAAGTGAATCGAGGAGGGTTTCTAGGCTGGTTCAAGGCCTAATCAAGGTCAGAATCACGTAACCAAGGTATCGTTGAAAAGCTCTCAAATTTTTCTACATTTTAGAGTTGTTGCTACACTATTTTGAATTAAATGTTGTATACTAAATTGTCGGTCAAAGTTTTGGATGTTCCCTTTTGACCATTAAATTGGTGTAGGCTCCAAGTCCATGGCACACACGGGACCCGCAGAAGCGTCGAGATCCACCGCTCATGCCCCCATACCTCCCGTACCCCTAGGTAGAGTGTTCTTCTTGTCCCAGTGTGTGTACTATTTTTGAATGCATGTCACAAGTAGTTAATGAATTTTGATGTTTCTACAAATGTATTAGTAAATGAAATCGATAACTGCTGGCCTTAGAGATACACACGTGCATGCCGTAACTCTTATTTTATGAGCATTATACTTGTTAAATATGTGAAGAATGATTAATATTTGTTGTGAGAGGACGACAACTTTAATGATAAATGCCTCTATTGTAACGCATCTAATTGTCTATTCCCATGGTTTGAATCTAAATATGAATGGAGATGTAATGTTAACTTGTGGGTATGTGAACTGGAAATAAAGGGATTATAAATCAATCTCGTGGAGAAGTAGGAGAATAAATTATTTGCTATGGTACGAACCTGGATAATGATGGAATGACTTATCTACAGTGTGGTATGACTGTTGCTTGGACTCTAGTTTGGAGGCGAGTTGGCCCTCGTGTACATACATACCGAGGAGAGCTATTCACCCTACATGTAGGGAGAGAGCTAGCCTATCCTCAGGTTGGGACCCAGGGTGGGAATGGCCTCCCTACACCGACTCTCGTTAGGCTCACAGGGTCAATCGAGATAGTCAGGTGAGGGTACGCAGACTGTTGAGGGGCACGACCCCTGTTATGTTATGTGTGGTACTACTTAGTGCGTACCCATTAGAGGCAAGGACTGGCCGTGTGCCAATGCAGGACAGCTTCCCATGCATTTATCGTGCATGCTGTAATCATCGCCACATCGCGACCATGACCCTGGGGTGATAGACTGGGTGTGGGACAAACGCGGGGGTGTTCTCTCGGTCAGGAAAGTACCACATGCATGTCTTGCATCGTGCGAAAAACTGCAAAATATGAATTTCCGAAACACAAAACAGCTAGTACCTAGAAATGGAAACAAAATATGAATTGTGTGAAATGTTTACAATTACTTGAAATGCCTTTCGTTTTTAAATTCAATTGCATTAGCTATCTTTGCACTTGCCACTCTACTTAGCTTTTGCTGACTCCTACTACTTATATTCAGGTCAGGGAGGTGAGCAGCTAGTACCACCGGCTATAGAGGGTGCTAGGCCTAGTTGAGCCCAACCTTAGTCTGTTTCCGTTTCTTTTATAGTTGGACGTTTTCTACTACTGTCGTGAGTACTCTAGTTTAGAACCTTTAGTTCTGTTCCATTTTCCTTTATAGTTGTGATACCTATGTTAAGGATCTTTCTTTTCTTGTGGTTTTGTTTACGGAATTACTTCTTGTTTCCTATTATTTAATTGAAGTTTTATCTATGTTACATGTGTGGATTGTTTCCCATTGTGATGTTATTTCTCACTGGGTGACTGGGTCTTGGGTTAGTCGAGGTGCCCCAACCCTGTGATCCACATGGAGCTGGGTTTGGGTTGTAACATGTGTCCTCAAAATGTGAGCAGATGGATTGTTATAATAGATTTGGTCTGGAAAATCATAGGGGTGGTGGGTGGGTTCGGTGTAGTCATAGATTACGATAGAATCCTCAACCTTGAATGGCTCACCACCAACCTGTGGCACATTCCCACTGGATTCAGGGTCCCTAGAGGTGATGTCTTGGGTTCTTTGTCTCTTGTTATGAATTGCTTTTCTCAAATCCTCAGATTCCCTTCTTCTGACCTCCTTTGCTTCTTGGACTATTTGGATCAATTTGGTGATCTGGGAGTTCTTATAAGGGGTAGGAGGTAGCCTTTGGTCAAGATAATCAACTATCATGATGAGATCCCGATCCCACATGGAGAGTGTCTTTAAGGGTTGTGACGTTCCTTGATATTGAGGCATCTATGTAGATCTCCAAGAGGGTGAAGTGGGTATACCCCATAGTCGAGGAGCACGAGTATAGGAATCGTAATCAGCATAATGAGGAGTAGTCTCCCACCCATAAGAAGTTTGGATCGTAGTTGGGTTGGGAGGAGAACCCTGATGATGGTAAGATGAGAAAGAATACAGGTCCATGATCAGGATGGTCAAAAGACACCAGGAGGGTCTTAGTGACCTTACACCAGTTATAAAGGACTGGTGGAAGAACAAGGCAAAGGCCTTGCAATCAAATTGGTCCTTATAGTCAGATGACCAGATGTTTCGTTAAGGTTTGAATTATTAAAGAAAATTTGTTGAGAAACCGACTGAAAATGATCCCCACCTCTTAAGTTAACTCGGCTAGTCTATTTACGAGGGGACTAAGAGGAAGGTTCTTCCTTTGACTTTCACCTCTGATTTTTTGGTACCCCTTAGACATGGTGATGTAAACACATTTACACTACTTAAAATGTCTATTTATGCATGTTCTTAAGCATAGGATTGCATTTCATGATATAAATATTGCATAACATGCATCATCTCGCATTTAGAGTAGTTTGAATAAAATGGAGGTTAATTATCTCCTTTTATGTGCTTGGACAGGGCAAACATTTTATCAGGGCAACGATTGGAGTTCAACGACTCCAAGATCACCCTAATCAGGCATCCGTAGCATCAGATAGAGACCGGGGAACCCTAGAAAATCAAGGGCCAGGATGGTGTAAATCCGCACTTCAGATGACAAATTCGACCGCACGTATGAATTCGGATCAACGATCGCAGCCCAACGACACAAAAATCGAGTCAATCCGACATCCGTGGCACCATCTACAACTTCCAGAAGATGGACGGCCAAGATGGCGCCATCTCAGCCGCCCAAACGGCCGCTTGCATCTTGTGAAGACCGCGCACCCGTCTCCTCTCCGCCGTTGGATCTCGATCCAACGGCTGCGATGCGCCCGCGCTGAAGTCAGGCGCTTGACACAAACGCGACCGCAGCGCAGCGGTCGAGCACTCTAACCCGAAGCAAGGACGCGCGTTCGAGCCTCGCCACGCAGAAATTGGAGTGGTGGTGCGCCTCCAATCGACCGCACGATCGCGATCCAACGGCCGCGCGCGCCCGATAGCACCGACGTCCGATTGGACGCGAGCGTGAACGTGCGATTGCACGCACAGGCGGGCGGGCGGCAGCGGTGAAGGCGCGATTTTAAGCCGTCCGATCTCGCGATCGGACGGTTGAGACTTCGCGGACGTGCGTAGGCGATACGCACGCGGGCAGCTGAGCGGCCGTGCGTGGGCGCGGCGGCGACGGCCACGTCGGGGCTTTAGTGACGGATTTATCCGTCACTAAAGACCCCTTATTTATTATTTTGAAGATGTAATGTCCATTTTTCCCCCACTCCTTGCAACTATAAAAGGAGACCCCCTCCATACGAAATTCTCATCCCTTCTTTCTCCTCTCTACCCCTCCAAAGCTCAAGAGAAGCTTGTCCCACACCCGGGATGCTTCTCGCGAGATAAAGTTCAATTTTCGTTCCCCTTCGGAAGTGGATCCCGCGACGACAACGACGTGCTGCTCCGTTCCCGTTCTTCTGCTTCGTCCTCCTTCGTCCTACTTCGTTCTCCTTCATCCAGGCGTCGTCCCATCCGGCTCGTCCTCCAAGCAATCGTCGAGGAGGATAATTTCTCTCTCCCATTCTTATTTACAGCTTTTCTAGTGTAGAATTTTCTGCTTTATAGTGTAATTGATTTTCCGCATTCTAGTGTAACTTTTATAAACTATTGAAATATTGAATGCATGTTCTCTTTCTCTCTCTCTCTCTCTTTCTCTCTCTCTCTCTCATAGTTTGATAGTCCCATTGTAATTATAACGCCTTGCTTAAAGAAAATCTTAAAAAAATATAATTACGAAAATAGATCAACGGAGCCTCCCTGTGTTCGACCTGGAATTATTTTCGGTATAAATTTTATTTGTTGAACACGAATTCTTCGCTTTCGAACTACAACGACAGGTTTTCCAAAACCAATCTCGTTAGCGTAGGTTCGTAGCGTTCAACACATGGTCATTTGACACTACCTCGCAAGCTCGAACACTAGGTTTGGCTAAAGTGGTTGAAACCATCAAATAGTTACAAGACGAATGTTTGTTATTAAGATATTCTTTACAATTTTTTTAAACTTTTTATTCAATGTGTGTGTGGGGAGTGGTCCACAAGGTGACTTGACTCACCGACTAATTGCTGACTCAATTCAGTCCAGGCTAGTCCAATGTGGTCCTAGGATTCATGCACTTCTACGTTTTTCGAGCAGCTGACCACCAATCAAAGAAATACTCTCTCAGGTAAAATTGGAATCCAAATGATTTGAAAATTGGCAAGAAGATTCATTTTTCAATAAGCTTTTCAGAAAATATTTTCTTTTCAAAATTTTTATTGTCTTAAATAAATATTTATGAAATTTTAACTAATAGGGGGTTAGATATGGGATTTTGACCCCCTATTGGTTTTTCTTTTTGAAACAGTATCAAATGTGATCCAAAAATTTGGAAAAAATATGGGAATGAAAGCTAACTTGATTACCTTTCAAACCCTATCATTTTTGGGTCAATCAAATTCGTGTGCTATTCGAAATTAATTTTTGAAGTTCAGAAAAATCAAGATTTCAATTTTTTTGACCCCAGTGTACTATGTGAATTTTTCAAAAATCACAAATTGAATTTTTTTTGTGGGAATGGTGATGTTTGAAAGATAGTTTGGTAATCTAGTTCCTGCTAAAATTTTAAAATTTTTAGACTATTAGAAACACAGTAAATGAATTTTCAAATTCATATCCAATCTCTGGTCGAGTTTCTAAAAATAGTAGTAGTAATTTTTTTCTTTTTTTTTTAAAAGCAAAGCAATTCCTAACTACCTAACAAATCTAATCCTAATTTTTTTTTCAAGTAACTCCTATCCTAATCAAATCCTAATCTAAAATCCTACTAAGATAATGATTTGCACTTGATTGTCTTCGTCCGCACTCGATGCGTGAGTGGATCCTCGTTTCATGACTACATATCAAAGAGAAGTACACTATCTCAGTTATTAAATCAAGAATCGTCATGCCTCCTTGGCAATGACACTAATTTGTTTAGGCATAAAATCGTGTTTTAAAGATAGATAGGTTGGCGTAGTATAGCGCGAAAATATGTCGAAACAAATAAATTATAACAAGATTGTGAGTCTCGGTCGAACTGAGGGAAGCAAAAAATGATTAGATTTTAACACTGATTTAGAAATAACTATAACTAAATACTAATCACAATAAATATAAAGTAATTCAGGAAATTTCTTTATCATGAGTTACAGAAAGAACTAGCACTGGAGCATGCATTACTAGAACTAGAATTAAAATTAACTATCTAAGCTACTAGAACAAGGGCACCAAGGGCGGTCCTTGGTGGCCTTTGGAGAAGTTGGGGGGAGCAGCAACGGTGCACAATGGTGGTCTTGATGGATGCTTCAGAGGAAGTCTGGAGGGAGAGACAGAGGAGATGCCTTCTGATGGGGGCTCTGGGGTTCTTTTTATACTTAAACTGAGGGTAAAGTAGGTATTTGGCTCCCAAACTCGTGTATCAACCTTGGATTAATCAGATCCATCAATTGATAGATTAACGACTCTGATTACGCCTTAAAATAGCCTTCATAGTGCCTAATATGCACGCGCTGTTTCAGATCTCGCCACGTGGTGCGTTCAGCGCCTTCGGATCCTAATCGCATGGTCATGCACTTGTGCCTCGCTACAGCCTATGCTGAAATCCCGCATACGCGCACATGTTTAAATTCAACTGTCCGATCTTACGATTGGATGGATTAAAAGTGCGCCCACACCACCATTTCGATTGCACGTGCAACAACGTGTGGACACACGCGTGCATCTACGTGTACGCTCTACCGCCTGATCAGACGCACCCTCACGGGCGACGCGTCCACACTAGTGCCGTCCGATGGCCATCGCACGACTCAATTTCGCTCACACGCACGATTTTCCCCTTTGCAAGTCTCGAATGGTCGTCGCCCACTTGATTTCACGCGCGTAGATGGTCTCGCGTTTATTTTCTCGTGCGTGCTGCCTCAGCCGTTGGATGAGGATCCAACGGCTAGGATGGATCCTCATTTGATGAAGTGTTGTGACCTGCTAACGTGGTGCTCTTGTGGTCATTGGATGGTGATCCAGCGACCCACAAGGCACATGGAATTCCATCAGCGGATGGGGGTGGCAGCCTTGGGCGGCTATGATGGTACCACGTGGTGCCATTGTGGCCATCCATCTTCTTTTCTTTGTAGATGGTGCTGTAGGGCTCCGATCGAGTTGATTTTTGCACTGGTAGATTGCGATTGTTGATCCGGATCTATCTGTGTGGTTGGATTTGGCATCTGAGGTTCATATTTTTGCCACCTTGCTTCTTGGCCTTTGCTCTTCTGCAGACTTCATAAGATGTTACGAGAGTCCGATTAAGACGATCTCGGAAGAGTTGGACTCCCATTATCATTCTGAACAGATTCGTACGGCCAAATTCATCATCTGTGACCATGAATTACCTACAATTATTATTATCTCTCAATTAGAATATAATGTAGCATTATTATTTACAGAGCTAACTGATGTAAACATGTTTATATCACATAAACTATTTATTTTTGTGTGTTTTTAGGCGTATAGTTGCATCATACATTATAAATATTACATAACATACATCATCTTGCATTTAGGTTAGATTGTATAAAGTTTAGGTTAATTTTCTCTTTTTGTGGTTTGGGTATAGGGCGATATTTAATTAGGGCCTTCGATTGAAGATCCAACTGTACAAATCTGATCAGGGTGACGATCGGAGTTCAGCGACTCCAAGATCGGCCCGATCGGATTTCCGTATTATCAGATGCAGTCCCAGAAAGATCAGAGGTTAAGGGACCAGGTGATGTAAATCCATTCTTCAGACGATAAATCCGACCACACGAATGGGTTTAGATTGACGATCGCAGCTCAACGGCGTGAAAATTGGTCCAATCCGACATCCGTGGCACCATCTACAACTCCAAAAGATGGATAGCTAAGATGGCGCCATCCCAGCCGTCCAATGCCCGCCAAGGCCTCTCGCTCCACCTCTCCAAGAAAAGGTCAACACTTGATCTTGACCAATGGATGAAGATCCAACGGCCAAGATCAGCTGAGCGCAAAAGCATCCACGTGAGAAAGAGGGCAGCTTGGTGATGAGAACCTCATCATGAGCCATAACTAGCTCATTTTGACCTAATACAAAGGATAAAAGCTCCTACATAACTTAGCAGAGGGCTTAATTGAGGAATAAGTGCTCTGAGAAGAAAACATGAAATAAAGGTTAAAAACTGTAATTTCACCATTGCAGCACATAAACGGAATTTCTCAGAGACCAAACATAGGTCAAATGATCTAAATAAGATAAAAAGTGGGTTGAATCAATCAGAAATGAGTTCATGAGCAATTTAAGAATTAAATAACATTCTGTAACCCTAAAACAAACCCACTTCAATTCACGAGGTTCGAGGCAAAGTAAAAATGGAATAAACCCTCTAAAATTCATATAAAAATAATCTCTAGGGTTTAAAACCCTCAATTTGGCCTTGGGAACCCATTTTGACCTACATTGAGAATCATGCCCAATTAACAACTTAATTTGGGTTTTTACGTAAATTGATCAGTCAAACAAGGTTTAATCTAGAAATAAAATTCACCATCAGAATCCTTAGGTCCTAATTAGTCATGTATAAAAACTTGAGCCTAAGGAGAAACCTTCTTGACCAACTTTACACTTTGGTCCTCATACATTTACTTTCTGGCCCTCAACTTTTAAACCCTCACATTTTGGCCCCTAACTCTCCTTCGTTCTTTGCATTTAGGTCCCTCCTGCAAAACCTGAGCAGCACCATGCTCCGGCGACCTTGCGCGGAGCATGGCGCCACGCAGGATAAGGGAGGGAGCCTGCCAAGTCAAATGGGGGTGCCTTGCGACGTTAGCCGTCGTAGGAACACCCCCCTGTTGGCTGCAAACACCCATACCGGCCGTACGAACGCACGGACGGTATGGGTATCCTTACTCCGGCGTCCTCCGGCGAGGGAGACACGTCGTCTCCCTCCGCCCTCCTCTCTGGTTCTACCCCTATAAATACTCCCGTCGCTCCGCCGTTCTTCCCAGCTCAGATCTGACGGAGATACCCCCTCACTTTCCTCTCTTCCCACTCCGGCAGAAGCCCTCCAGCTCCGGCGGTTCCTCCTCCTCCTCCTCTTCGCTCTGCTGCAATACTAGCAGCAGAGACTTCTTCCTGATTCTCCTCCGCGTCGCGCAATACCGGCGCGCGCTACTCCAGCCCCGTCGTCGCCGCCATCCTCCCCCACTGGGCATTTCTTCTCCAGCTCCGGTAGGTACGAGCCGGCAACCTCTTCGTCCCCTTCGTCACTTTAGCTAGGTTAGAATTAGTCTTCTCTATTCCCTCTTTCTTTTCCTCCCTATTTTACAGTCAATTACACCCTCGACCAACCTGACCACCGTCACCTTCTCCACTTCCGGCCAACCTCCGGCGAGTCGCTCCCATCATTCCGCCACTCCACACGACTCGCCGACCCCCGCAGAACCTTCGCCTCCTCACCCTGATCATCCTCCGCCCTTCCACTCCCCCCGAATCGCCCTCTGCAACTCCACCGAACAAACCCATCTCGCCACCTGCAGTTTGACCTAGGGTGGCCCTTAGGCTCCGCCCCGCCACCTGCAAACCCTCCGACCACCTTCGCCGTGCCACGGCGAAGGTCCTCCGCATATCTGATTAGGCCGAGAGGCCGTGTTGTTGTAAACAGGGTCTGTGCTCGCCGCCGCCATTGACGAGTGATGAAGCTCCTTCGACCTGCTACTCCAGGCACACCACGCCCAGGTCAGACTCCCAGGCTTCGCGGGGTAGCTTCGCGAAGTGTCAGGCTGCAGTTCAGGCGAAGCCCTCGCTTGAAGCCCTTGCGCGAAGTTCGGCTGCCGCTGCTTCCTCTGCGCAGGCGCTCACATTGGGGTGGGACATTTAGTCCCACCTCAGAAGGCTTCGAAGAGGCGCACCGATATAAGTTGAAAAAGTACTGTAGGCTTATCGCCTCAGCACATGGGGTGAGGTCCCCTTCACCCGGCCTCGTCCGCACTCACGCCCCGCGGACCTGGCTCCGACTCGATTAGCTCGACCTACACTCCTCGCCCACTACCGCACGTCGGTGGGCCTGGACCCAGGCGCGACCCGCGTACCCGATTCCCCGGTTGCTCTCGGAGAGTTGTCCTACGAGCGAATTCTGAGAGAGAGAGACGCGCGGAGGGGGGTAGAGTAGGTTTTTGCCCTTCTGATGATGAACTCTTGAGCGTGCAGGCACAGGTGAAGAAGAAGAAGGACTGCGGAAGAAGAACTGAAGCGACACTGTAGCATCCGCGGGTTAAGTCGTCTGATTGGAAAATCAGACGACGTCCTGGAGACAGGTGAAGACAAAGAAGAAGAAGAAAAGAAGAGAGAAGGAGCAGCCAAGTGAAGAAATAGAAAGCAGAAGAAGAAGAGAAGCAAGAAGCAAGAAAAGAAGAAGAAGAAGAACAGGAAGAACAAAAGAGGAGAGAAGACAAAGAGGAAGAAAGAAGAGAAGAAAAAGAAGCCAAACTTTCATCTCTCTCTCTCTCTTTATTTTTGTAATAGAACATGTATATCTCTAGAATACGACTTGCTCCCTGAGTTCGACCTCGGGAGAACTTTATTTTTCGAGTAACAAATATTAGTAAACGATGGCAATAACTATCTGTACTACAACGATTTAACAAAAGCTAGTTGTCGCCACCGTTTGCCACTTGGCGTGTTGGGCAAGCGCACGTTCGCAAGACAGAGGTCACGAGTTCAAGCCTCGCGCACCTCAATTCAAAGGCCTAAGTGTGGGTGTGGCCAAATTGGGTCGTGCGATGCATGATGGACGGCAATGGAGTAGCCACGTGGTGCACCCAGATGTGAGGAATGGTGCAAGAGCACGATGAAGGCGCAGGCGCGATGCGTTTTAAGCCATCGGATCTTGCGATCGAACCGTAGAGAGCACGCAAGTGTGCATAAGGCATTTTGTGCGTAGACGCTGAGGAGGCGGGTGGATGCATGCACTAAGCCCACATTCAGGGCTTTAGTGACAAATAAATCCGTCACTAAAGACCCTGACATTAATGTTTTAAACATTAATTGACCTAATTGCCCCTTCATTCTGCACCTATAAATAGCCCTACGACCCCCACACTTTCTTCATCCCTTTCTCTCTTCTCTCACCCCCTCCAAAGCTTTAAGAGCTTGTCCCAAACCCGGGATGCTCCATTAGAGTTTAAAATAGAATTTTTCCACCTTCTCATCTCTGTTCGTGGAGCACCCGCAGTTGTCTTCTCACCGTCGTTCGGGAAGCGGATTCCGCTGCGATGTTGCCCTGCCTCATCCTCCATCATCCGTCTTCGTTCTTCTTCATCCCGCATCTCACTACATTTATCCAGGCACTCCGTCATCGCGGCTCGTCCTCCAAGCAACCGTCGAGGAGGATAACTTTTCTCCACCTTCTCTTTTATTGCTTTTTAGCGTAGATTTCCTGCATTCTAATGTAACGAGTAGTTGTAATGATTAGTTGTAATGAACATCACTCGATGATTATGAAATACCTGTTCATTCTCTCTCTATTTTGTCTTTATTTATATTATTCTCTCTCTCTCTTTTATCCTTTATTCTTTAAGTAGATGGCTAGTGTAGATTCAATTCAACTAGTTAATCTACTTCGTGACAACAAATCAAATGCAGTTTTTGATCAAACATCTGCCTCCTTGTGTTCGACTTAGAATTCCTTTTGAGTTTCAGTTAAAATTATCTGTTGATGCATTTTTCTCGCAAATTACGCTACGACAGGTTTTCAAAACTCAACTCTTTCCGCGATGATTTTTCGATACAACCTTAATAAATCGACTATGATGCAAAATAACATGCTTATGCATGCATTATTCCTAAGTTAAGCTAGGATCTAACTTAGCTTAGGTAGATTAGGACCTATGATTGCTACGCAATCACCCACCTCACCTCAGACCAGCCGGATCCCAACCAGAACCCACCCAGGCTGTCAAAAGATTCAACGCAACATGGGTAGAAGATACAATAAGATGGGCCTGACCACCTATACCATTACAACTACCATGTATCCTGACAACTAGGAGTACTAAGGCCATTGAGTGAGGGTTCCCCCCCCTCCCTCACTCAGATTATAAATAGAGAGGGAGGCCCTCAAAAGAGGGAGCGAAATCATGTAATATCATGTATCCTCAAAATTATAATACATAGTTGGGAGCTTTGTCCTCCCCCCAGACGTACACCTTTTGTGGTGGAACTGGGTTACCAAACCCTCGTTCTCCTTTGTGTATTCTTGTGGATTACTGCTCTACCTTCCTACGCGATGGATGATTTATGGCTAAGTAGCGCCTCCTACACTAACAAATCTTTTGGTGTTCTTCCGAGGCCCATTAAATGGCACTGTTTGTGGGAAGCGTCAATGAAAGAGTTATCGCTCTTCAGAGCATCTGGTCGTTGGGAGCAAGGGTCCCTCTGGCGCCTTGCCATGGCCCCCTTGAGCTAGAATTGTGGCAGTGGTCATAACCACTCGCAGTCCCACTCGCAACTTCCCCCCTTAGAGGGGCCCAATCGGGCCACGATGTCTTTATGCCCTAGTAACCTCAGCTCGTCGCCCGAGGTCCCCCAAGCTAGACCCCCCTTCACCGAGGCGTGGCCCAGTGAAGGGGAACCAGGAGCCGAATCTAGCGGTCCCAGATATATGCCCCTACGCGTATCGCCTACCTGCTCAGGTGAAAGAAAATGGAGGTCCCCCGTTGGAAGTGCTTGGAGAGCCAGCCGAGGCCCAACGTAGAGGGGTGGTAGACCCTAGCTCATGCACCCGATTCGACTGATTCCAAGACCCAATTCCCGAATCTCGAATCCCTACGAGACACGAGAATCGGACCGACTCGACTGATCCCGAGACCCAGTTGTCCAACGAGAAAGTAACCAAAAGAGCAGTAAAATAAACCACATTCACCATGTATATAACTAGCAGTAAAAATATATAGCAGTAAAGAAAAGAACTACTATAGTATACACCACCACAATAGTAAAGAAATAAGCAGGTACATAAACATGATGCTTACAATAAAAGAGTACAGTGGTAACAAAAACTACTCACTACAATAGAAGGAAAGGTACAGTGGGTACTACACAAGTAAAAACTACTGGGCTCTACTAGGCCCAGTACCTTCTGCAGCCACCGGCTCTGGCTGCTCAACACCTGATCCTGAAAAAGTGACAAAGGTGACACGTCAGCGAAATGCTGAGTAGAGTGGCAACCAAAAGCTAAGAAAAATAGTAAGGTGGATAGTAGCGGTTATATTTTTAATCTCTTTCTTTATTTTTCCATTTACTCGATTATTGAATTATTTCTCAGATCTTTCTCTTGATCTTGAATGTTCCTCGTGGGAACGATCTTGATTGCAGTCTTTTCCGAAAAGTAGAAGTAACACGTGGTACTCTCCTGGCCGGGAGAGTCCCCTGTGGTGGTCCTACCCTCAGTCAACCACCCCAAGGTCATTGACAGACGTAACGGTCACTACAGCATGCACGATAAACGCACGGGTAGCTACCCCGCATTTGCACGCGGTCAGTCGTTTCCGTTAACGGGTGCGCCCAAAGCACAACACAGAACTAGTATAAGGCAGAGCCCTCTCAGTAATAGGGGTCCAGCCCCTCCACAGTAACCAAACAGGGGTCTTGCCCCTCCACAGTCCACGCACCCACGCCTGACTGCCCTGGTTTGCCCAGTGGGCCTAAAAAGTCAGTGTAGGAGGCTAGCAGAACCCCGGGGCCCGTGGGGTGGCTAGTGCTCTCCCTACACTAGTAGCTCTCCTCGGTACTGTGTACACGAGGGCCAAAAGTCGGTACAAAGTGGCCAGACCTAACCCTGGGTCCCTGGGGTGGCTAGCTCCGCTCTGCACTAAGCAGGGGGACAGTCGCTCTCCTTGGTACTCCGTACTCAAGGGCCAGCTCACTTCCCTAATTCTATTCCATTCACTTCTTAGGAGCTCTACTCCTAATTCTCCGTAGGGTTCATGCTCTTTTAACTCAGCCAATTTAGGTTTCATCATTTCAGCTTTATATTCATATCGCCCATGTTCTCAACAGTAATTATCCATTCATAAACAGGCAGCTGTTAACCAATTACAGGCAGTTATCATTTCCTTTCTACTTTTCCAAGACTGCAATATATATATATATTCAATCTAGTTTTCCAGTCCTAGGATTCATGCCATATCCTAGGATCTATCATTCAATCTAGTTTTCCAGTTCTAGGATTCATGCAATACCCTAGGATCTATCATTCAATCTAGTTTTTCAGTTCTAGGATTCATGAAATACCCTAGAATCTATTAATTATTTCACAAGTGCATAATTTTTGATAAATAATTAAAGGGGCCACTCTACCTGCAAAATCGGGAGTACTTGGGGCATGATCGGCAAGCCTGCGTGCCTCCGCAACTCCTAGAGTCGCAATGGAACGGGATCCTAACACAAGGATCAATTACAAGGAGCTACTCAGAACAGGATACAAATACTGTAAACAGGTAGAGGAACTAAATCTAAGAAGAACGAAACTTGAAACGCGGAAAATGGACTTCGAACGGACCCTAAACGGGTCAAAAATGACAAGTCTGCCCAAAATCAGCCGTCTGGAACATCTTCCAGACGTCTTAAAAGATGACTCAGGTCATACCTTGATCCTGCACGGTCCTTCAGATTTCCAGAATCTCGCTGAACCGTCTGGACTTAGTTTCCAGACGTCCGACTGTCACTCCGGACGTCTGGAGACCCTCTCCGTCATCTGGTGCCGTGCCCAGACGTCGGATCTGCATGGGAGGGCGTGCCCTTGCACCTTCCCGAATGAGACCTGCACGCACACGTGATCGTCCTCAACACGAAATGAGCAGAACTCCTTGGCAGAACGGCTGCATGGCCGTACACGTGAAAAAAGGAAGGGTGGAAAAAATATTGTACCTTTCAGACATCTGGACCTTCCTCCAGACGTCTCTTGTGTCATCTGGAAGTATGTACAGATGTCTGATTCTGGGAAATTTTCCCAGAATCAGGACCTCCTCGCTCTCCGCCTGCAGCGCACGGCCGTTCCGCGCCGCGCTCGCCTGCTGCTTGAGCTACAGCAGCTCCTCCCCAACACCATGCTTCTGCTGCGCACTCGTCGGTCGGCCCTGGCTACTCTAGCGAGCTCGCACCCTCGCAGTCTAGCTCTCTCCCTCTCGCAGTAGCCCCTCCTCCCCACGCACTCACAGCAGCAGCTGCTGCTGCCCTCGCCCGCTCACTCTCTCGCTGACAGGAAGAAGAAGAAGAAGAAGGTGGTGGAGTGAGGGTGAGGGAGAGGAGAGGGGGGGTATTTGAAGGTTGCCGTGGGGAGAGAGAGGAAAAGGTGGCTGCGTCTGCAGGGAGGAAGGAAAGAGAAGGAGGGTGGCGGTTCAGTCTGCGCGTGCATGCGCGCAGACGCGAGCCCGTACGTCAAAAAATTTAAATTCCAGATGTCTGGGAAGGCTTCCAGACGTTTGGACTAACTCCCAGACGTCTTAAACGACGTTTGATGTCGGGTCATAACATAACTCAAGGCTTAGCACTCTGACATGGGAGGCCCCACGAGGTGACGAACCCTCGACACCCTGAGTCGGGCCACTCAATTCGCGAGCATGGGTGTAATGTCCTCGACTGCATGCTAGAATACCCAACGAGAGACCATAGAGTGAGTTAGCTCCTCCTGTGAATTGGCCGAGAAGTGCGGCAGTAATGACAGCCTCGTCGAGGGTGAGAGTACTCCCAAATAGGCGTTGCCCCATGCTCGCTTGCGAATAAGGTTCCTTCCACAAGTGAAGAACCCCGTCTCCCAAGGTAGCAGGTAGCCCCCGAGGGGTCGCAGTTGTGGGCCACGCTGCGTAAAGGAGTTCCTCAAGGAACACACTCGCTTAGGCATGCATCGAGCAGACATGATTGTGGGGAGTCGATCCACCGAGGGTCACCAAGTGGACCTCGTCGAGGAGGATCCCTCCGAAGGATGCACCCCCTGGTCATGGACCAAGTGGACGTGCTAAGAGGCGGTAGACCCGCGAACTAGGACTCGTGACCCGTTATCCCAACCCTCCATCAAGTGAAAGGATGGGAGTCCTGTAAAGCGCCTGAGGGACCACCCCAAGAAGGGGACCTGACAACCGCGAGTGGCCGATGCGGTCTTCCAGGAAAAATTGAGAGCCAGGAGGGTTAGCACCTTGCCCTAGCAGATGGGCGACGTCACCCCAGCTCCCCCGCTTGACGAACTTCGCCGTTAAGTTCTCACAGTGATGCTCGCACCACCCGAGGTCCTCTCCTCCTGATGCCTGAGTACATCAGCACAGTGGTTAAGGTAACCTTAGGCCGACATCACCCCAGACATTTGAGCCCCTCCCTCTAAGTCGGCTCTCTTCAAGTACCTCTCTCCTGGCTTTTATTCGGGTAAAGAGGATACGACCAAGTCTCCCCCCAGGATTCAGCGGAGCATCCAGGTTCGTTGCGGCAAGAGTCTTTCCCCCTTTAGGGCAGCTCTAAGCCCTTCGAGAAACATGCTTCCTTGGCCATAGGCCTGGTGGAAGTCACCCCCTCGGTGCCTGCGATGGTTTGAGAACTCCTCTAGCATCCCGGGTGCGTCAGCGTGCAGACTGAGGCAACCCCCAGGAGCGGTGACAGACAAAATGGGCCTACAGCCCACTTAACCAACTTCTAGCAGTAACACCCGCAGCCCTCCAAGATGCTTGGGCCGGGTGCCCTTTTATGTACCCTTTTCAAGCCGATGTGCCCGTAGCTCATTCACCACTCTAGTGAAAATGCCTCCCTCTCCTCCTGACAACCATTTTCGCCATCGACCTGTGGCAATCAAGGAGAAGGGAGAGAGGAGAGGGGTGACCCTCCTTCGACCAATTCAGACGGAGACAGGCACCTCAACTCGGCTACCATGCCGAAGGCGGCTAGATTGGTGGTAGAATTAGGCAGCTCGACCGACTAATCACCAGTACGTACCCACCACTAAACCCTCCCATTACATGCCTAACTCCCTTAGAGGAGGAGCACTCGACACGGAGAGGTCGCGACCTGACATAACCCCCCTAGAGTCGAGGCCAAGCAACTCAAGAAGCACACACAAAGATAGGAAAGGGGAGCCAAGTCTGTGCAATCCAGCAAGGGGCTAGCCCGACTGATCTGCCAGGTGACTTCGAGATCGCAGCTGGACTCTTAAGTCATGGCATTCCCCACTTCCTGCCCTTCCCTCACGAACGCCTTCGAGCTCATCAAGGGATATGAAGGGGATTTCAATCTCCCCAAAATTCTGAGGGCTGAGACCACCCCCCCGCCTGCCGAGGGTCCAAAGCACCCAAAAGTAGCCTCTTAAGACCACCAAGGACAACGGAGCCCCCTGAGTCCCGACAATGGCAAAACCACCTCTCGGGAGCGGCCGACGCGAAAAGTCCCTCACGTGTGCAGTCCTTGCCGCACGGGGAGTGATCCTATCACCACCAAGATCGCCACTTGAGGCCTATATCCCACCCCGGTGGTAGCAAGAGTTCGACCTGCCTTAACAAGGACAGGGCCCTGCCCCTTGCGACAGATGGCCATCACTTGTAGAGGGTGGTGACTGCCCCTTGCCCTCACCTGGTGACTCGTTGATGATAACGTCATCATCAGCCATATCTAGCTTTATTTAGTTATATTCCATCATTAAATGTTCCTACATAATCACCAGAGAGAAGTAATTCACTGCAATTCCATTCTGAGGGAAATATAGTAAAACAGGGGTAAAACTACAATTTTAACAGCATATCTCAATTGCAGAATAATCATAGGGTTTTTCAGGGGTTAATCAAAGGTAAAATGGTCTTAAATATCTAACAACAGGGTCTGTGCAGACAGAAATGGATTCGTACGTTTCGAGAATTAAATGACATCTGAAACCCTAAAAACAGACCCACTTAATCTACTGAGGTTCCGGTCAGGATAAAATTCACCTACTAAAATTCATAGAAAAATATTCTTTAGGATTTGGTACCTTTAATTTGACCATCAGAAACCCCTCTTGATCCAAAATAGAGCCATAGACAGATTTTTGCCTTAATTTAGGTTTGTACATAAATTACTCAATCAAACGAGGTCAAAACCAAACTCCAACTTACCATTGGATTCCTTAGGTCAAAATTAGGTTTTGTACCAAAAGTTGGACCCAATCTGGGATCATCTTGACCTAGTTTGCACTTTGGTCCAAGTCTAACTTTCTTTATCTCCAATAGCCTCTCAGCTTTTGAATTCCTTACAAAAAGCCCCCAGCTTCTTTGTCTTCTTCAAACAGGTCCCTGCCACCCCAGAATCCTAATCCTACAACTCCGGCGAGCTTCATTTGGCAAGGTCTCTCGAATTTATTGACGAATCCTTCTCAGATTTGAAAGGGGAATTCATCAAGAAATTAGCTTCCTTTTTAGCCAGATCCAAAGTCCTAGAAATCACCAAAATCCTCATGCGAATCATTCAAAGAATTGGGTTTCCAACTCCGACGAGCCTTCCAAGCTTGGGAAGCTTGCTTCCCAAGCTCTAACCGCTCCCTGAGGCCTATATAAGGATCCCCAGGGCCTGTCTGTTCTTCTCAGCAAGGTTTGGGGCCAAAACCCTTTTCAAAACCCTACCACTGGCTCCTCTCTGCCTTAGCTCCGATGAGCCTCTTCCTCCGTCGTCTTCGACCTCCCAACTACCAACTTGGGGGCGCCAATATCTTCGTCTCCCTCATCTGCGCCTGGTGTGCCAAAGCCAGGGCTGTTCCTTCCCATTCTTCCTCGCTGTCCCCCACCGAAGCACCTTCTTCCACGGCGCCAACCTACCAATGTCGATTGCCGGTCCTCCCCCTTTTGTCCATTAGATTAGGATTAGTTTATCTTCTTTCGATCCTTAGGTTAGTTTCCTACCCAAAAAACCAAAAATATCCCCACGGCACCGTCAACCACCCTCATCTCCTCCATCTCTAGCTGTTCCTCCAGCGAGGCATCCCCATCGGGACATCCCTCCATCCACCTCACCGAAACCCTCTACACCATTGCCACATCCACCTACATCAAAGCCCCATCTTTATTTCCTACACTCCCGTAATCCTCCCAACAAACCCACTATCGCGCTCCTCCTTCGACCTCCGCAGACTACCATACACCTCCATAAGCCACGAAAACACCACTACAGTGAAGCTCCTGAGCTTGTTTAATTGGGTCGCGAGGCCGTGTTTATGTTTTCAGGTACTCGCCCTTAGCCGCCATTAACAAAGGAGCTCCAAGCAAGCTTGAAACAATGTTCTAACGGTGCAAGCTCCAGGTTACCTCTCCAGGAGATGCGGAAGTATTCTAGGAAGACTTCCAAGTCTTTGACGTGAAGAAATAACAGTTGTTCCTGCCTCAATTCACCACGCCATCCACACGCTGCGGCTGCCAAAACGCGAGGAAGAGATGCGGGAACATAGTCCCACATTGTAGAGAGAGGAACACTTGGCCACACATAAATTGCAAAAGGTCATACGGCTGTTTGCCTCGACACACAGGGGGTGAGGTCCCCCGCCACCCTCACCTACCTCGTCCGTGACACCACCACGCGGGCCTAGCTCCGACCCAACCTGCCTATGCCCGCGCACACCTCGGCTGCGACCATGCCTGCAGCTCTGGTCTCAGGTGTGTTCTAGACCGATTACCAGATAACCTGGTACTGTGCATGGCCTTGGGAGGGTATGAAAGAGGATAACCCAGAGAGAGGAAAGGAGAGAAAGCGTGGGGTTAAGGGGGATTTTTCTCTTCAGTGTTCTTGACACTTGGTCGATTTCAGAGGTGAGTTCCCCCTTGTGCACGCAGAGAAAGAAGAAGGAAGAAAAGGAGAGGTTCTAAAGAAAAAGTGAAGGCTTGTGCTTGCCTTTTGTTAAGATGTCTGATTGCTTGCCTACTGTTGGTTGATTTGAGATAATCAATGGTTGAATGCATGCTTAAACTTTAGAGGATATAAGTGGTGATTCAAATCACCATTGTCTTTTATTCATTTTTCTTTTTATCCTCATATTCTTGAGATACATTGGATTTCATTGAATATTTAATGTGACAGGTTCTTATTAATTGAAAATCTATATTTTGCTCAATTTCTTGTGCTCATTTAGATTATTTGTTGATATTAGCGATTGTATTCCATATTTGCTCCTAGCGAACGACCTCAGACTTCATTCAAGTTATAAATTTTATCTATTGTTTGAGCTATTTTTGAGGAATTATTACTACAATGAATGCTTCTTTGAAAACCTCGATCCAGCATGCTACAACAGTCGCCTCTGAAGAATGGTAGGGACAAAATTTTGACCAGGCAAGCCACCTCTTAAGGTCGGCGAGAACTCGGATGGACGCATCCGACATTCCATCTACTGCCTCCTCTTTAGGCCGATAAGCCACCTCTCAAGGTTGACGAGAACCCGAACGGACACATCTGATGTTCTGGGTATGGCCGCCTCTTCAGGCCGGCGAGCCATCTCTTAAGGTCGTCGAGAACTCGGACAAACACATCCGACGTTCCCCATATTGCCGCCTTTTCAGGCCGGCAAGCCACCTCTCAAGGTTGGCAAGAACTCGAACAAACGCGTCTGATGTTCTGCATATGGCCACATCTTCAGGCTGGAGAGCCACCTTTTAAGGTCAGCAAGAACTCGGATGGACATGTTTGATGATCCCTATATTGCTACCTCTTCAAGTTGGCATGCCACCTCTTAAGGTCGGCGAGAGCTCGAACGGACGCATCTGACATTCCCCATATTGCCGCCTCTTCAGGCCGACGAGCCACCTCTTAAGGTTGGCGAGAACTCGAATAGACGCGTCCGACGTTCCACCAATTACTGCCTCTTCAAGTAGGCATGCCACTTCTTACGGTTGGCTAGAATCGGACGGATGTGTCCGATGTTCCATAAATTGTCGCCTCTTCAGGCCAACATGCCACCTCTTACGATTTCCCAGAACTCGGACAGACGCGTCTGACGTTCCCTATATTGGCGCCTCTTCAGGACAGCCGCTACGTCCTAAGGTCGACGAAAACTCGAACGGACACGTCTGACATTCCATGTATTGCCACCTCTTCAGGTCGGCAAACCACCTCTTAAGTTTGGCGAGAACTTGGATGGACGCATCCGACGTTCCATGTATTACCGCCTCTTCAAGCCAGCAAGCCACCTCTTAAGATCGGTGAGAACTCGGACAGACACGTTTGACATTCCATGCATTGCTGCCTCTTCAGGCTGACAAGCCACCTCTTAAGGTCGGCAAAGATTTCGGATGGACCCATCTGACGTTCCATATATTACCATCTCTTTAGGCTGACAAGCCACCTCTTAAGGGCGGCAAAAACTTGGACAGATGTGTCCGGCTTCCCATCTATTGCCACCTCTTAAGGCTGACCAGAGCTCGAATGAATGCTCTCAGCGTTCCATGTGTTGCCGCCTCTTCAAGCCGGCACCAACCCCGGAGGATGCTTCCAATGTCCCTTATCTTGCCACCTCAAATGCTCGACGCGAATTCGAGCTAACCTGCCAAACTCTCTTATACCATCACCTATCTAGGCTGGTGGGTCATCTCCCCGGGTTAGCTGGGGGTCGGATGAACCCACCCCTCGACCTTGGAGATTGCCACCCCTTTTGGCTGACCCAGCCACCCTCGATGGCTGGCACAGGCACTCGTGCCCCATTTACCAGCTACTAGAATGTCATCCACGAAAAAAGGCGAAACTAGGGCTTCCACACCCTACGTTCCATCGACTAAGATACCAACTCCTCGACCCGGTAAGAACTCGGGCCCATGCCCCTTGAAGTTCCACACACTGCCCGTAGGTAGAAACTTGACCGCTCCACCAGTAGAGGCATCGCCCACTGGAGTAAGTAGAGAGGGTTCACGCCATTTCGCCCAACAGCCACCATACTGGCCATTAAAAGCCAAGTCAGGACCTTAGGGCCTCGTGTCATGCAATACCCATAACGTGGGCTTGGACCCTCACGCTCCAAGCGCCACCCGGCATGCTTCCAGACCGTTGCCAGCAAGAGCATGAGCACTTGCTCTTGGCTCTCGTTGCCACCTTCTAGGGTCGGCCCCACTTCATGGCCACCCTCTACAAAAGTCTCTAGGTGATGGTCACCTTCAGGGGTCGACCCACGCAGAAATCCCCCTATGCTTGCCCCACCCAAGGGCATAATCGGATGGGCAAATGCCCAGCGGTATCATGTTTGGAGAAAATCGTAGCTCGCATTTTTGATAAAAGCGTCGTAGTATAGTTGCGAAATACGATCCAACAAAGATATTGTTTTGTAAAAATAACGAGACTTTAAGTCCCGGTCGTTCGTCTCTGGGAGGCGTTGCTTTTACTTTTGAAATCGATCTTATCCAACTCTACTTTATTTAGAATCGTATATCAGTTCATGATTATTATGTGATGAGAACCTCATCATGAACCCTAACTAGCACAATCTAACCCAGGTATGTAAGAAAAAGCTCCTACATAACCCAAAGAAAGGCTTAACTCAGAGAATTCTGAGTTTAAGAAGCAAATAAATCATAAGGGGTAAAACTGCAATTTCACCAACGCAGTTTACAAATAGGGTAATTAAGGGTCCAAACACAGGTCAAACAAGCTTGATAAGAAGGAAAGTGGGATGGTCTGATCTAAAAAGGGTTATAGCAACTTCAAGAAATTAAATGACATTCTATAACTCTAAAACAAACCCACTTCAATTCACGAGGTTTGAGGCAGGATAAAAATCAACTAAATCCTCTAAAATTCATAGAAAAATAATCTCTAGGGTTTAGAACCTTCAATTTGGCCTTAGAAACCCATTTTGACCTACAAAGAGAACCTTGCCCAATTAATGACTTAATCTGGGTTTTTATGTAAATTGGCCAGTCAAAAATGGTCCAACCTAGAAATAAAATTTATCATTAAAATCCTTAGGTTCAAATTAGTCTTGTAGAAAAACTTAAGCCTAAGAGGAGACCTCCTTGACTGACTTTGCAATTTGGTCCTCTTCATTTACTTTTTGACCCTTATCTTTCGAATCCCTTGCATTTTGGCCCCCAACTTTTTCATCATTCTTTACAGAATGGTCCCTCCTGCAAAACTCTGCGCAGCACCATGCTTCGGTGACTTTGCGCGGAGCATGGCGCTGCGCAGAGAGGGGTGACCGCCCTACAAAACAGACGCGGGGTTCCCTGCGACGTCCTCTGTCGTAGGGACCTGGTCATGCTCTCTGCCGGCCCCCATACCTTCCGTGCGAACGTGCGGAAGGTATGGGTCTCCGTTCTGGCCACGCTCCGACGAGGCTGGCACGTCGCCAGCCCGCACCTCCCTCTACGCCAGCCCCTTTATAAGGACCGGCACCCCTTGCCGATTCTTAGAAGCTCTCTTTGACGGAGAACACCCCCCCACTTCATCCCCTCCTCTGTCGGACATCCCGCAGCTTTCGGCGACTCCCTCCTCTTCCTACCATTGCTCTACTGCCTTACCTACAGCAGGGTTCTCCTAGCCCTCTCGTCTGTGCCGTACTGTACCTGCTGGCGCCCTCCGCCTGCTTCCTCGTCGCCGCACTCCTCCTCCAGGGCCCTTTCTTCCCCAGCTCTAGCAGGTATGAGCCGATGGCTCTGCCCTCCCACTTCATTCAAAACCTAGGTAAATAGCTTCCTCTCCTCCTCCCTTACATTTTCCCTCTCTCAATTTATCTTTTCGCCTCACCGCACACGACTTCTACCTCCGCCTGCACCCTCTCCGGCGAGTTCATCCCACCTCCACAGACCTTCTCACCCCTCGCCGACTACCCTAAAAGCTTCCCCTCACTCCACTCAACAAATCCCCCCTTCCCATCCACTGCCAAAAGCCACCCAACGACCCCCCGAACAAACCCACCTCTCCAACCACAGTCCGACCTAGGGCTACCACCATACGTCGCCTCACGCCTCGCCACCACCTGCACTGCCTTCGCCTCACTCCGGCAAAGCTCCCTACATCCTCTGATTGGGCCGAGAGGCCGTATTCTTGTTTTTAGGTCGACGCCCCTTCACAGCCATTACCGAGCTTCTGAAGCTCCTTCACCTGCAGCTGCAGGTGCTCTCTTGCCTAGGCTCATGCCCCAGGACGCGCGGCTTGCCTCCGCGAAGCATCCCAAGCCTGCAGCTGGGGCGAAGGCCTCGCATGCTGTTGCAATTTCCTACAGCTTCCTCAGCTGCGGGCGCCAATCTGGGAGGTGGGACTTTAGTCCCACCTCGGAAGTGCGTGGCTAAGCGCCTGCACATAAATTTGAAAAGTGTTCAAGGTTATTCGCCTTCGAACACAGGAGTCAGGTCCCTCAAGCACGCCGCGCTCCACGCTCTCACCCTCGCCTGCGCTCACGCCCCGCGGGTCTGGGCCGGATCCGATTACCCAAAACCGTGCACTCCTCGCCCACCACCGCACACCGGTGGGCCTGGTCCCGGGCGCGATACCGGTACCCGAATACCTAGCTCTGGGAGAGCGATCCTATGAGAGAAATCTGAGAAAGAGAGAGACGCGGGGAAGGGTAGGGGTAGGTTTTGCTTTCTAATCCTTGTGTGAGAGTGCAGGAGCAGAAGGAGAAGGAAGGAAGGCGGCCGAAGCCTTAGCCACTCAGGGCAGAGAGGAAGAAGAAGCAGAGAAGAAGAAAGAGAAGCAAGAGAGAAGAAACAAAAGAAGAAGAGAAGCACTGTAGCAAACCTACAGTTAAGTCGTCTGACCACTGCATCAGATGACGGTTGAGCAGCGGCCAGAAGAGAGAAAGCAAGAAAAGAAAGAAAGAAGAAGGGTAAAGAAAAAGAAGAAGAAGAAGAAGAAGAAGAAAAAGAGGGAAGAAGACATAGCCGCCAGAGCAAAAGAAAGAGAAGAACAAAGAAAAAAAAAAGAATAGAAGAAAAGAAGAAGAACTTTGCGGAAGGAAAGAAGAGAGAAGACACAACCGTAAGCAGAGAAGAAGAGAAAGAAGAAGAAAATGAGAGCAGCTGAAAGAAGAAAAAAAAAGATAGAAAGAGAAGGAGAAGAGAAGAAGAAGAAGCCAAGACAGACTCTCTCTCTCTCTTTTATTTTTGTAATCTAATAGAGAACCTTTGTATTTCTAGAATTTCAGTAGCTCCCTGAGTTCGACCTCAGGAAAACCATTTCCGAGTAAAAAATTTTGTAATGATAACCTGGTAGCTGTCTTATTACTACAACGACTGTAACTTGACATATAACAAATGCAAACAAGCTCTACCAGCCAGACCGTTATCATTACGTATTCAAGTACGACATGCTTAGTTGCAAAATGGATAGACAATTAAGACAGGCAACTTGAATTACGCAAATATGATAGCAATCAATAAGCTCATTGTGATTTCATAACATGGAGACAGATATATATATATATATAAAACATTTTTTTTTATTCATTCAGTGAGAGAGTTGTTTTCAACAGAACTATAGATGAAAGCTTATACATAAATGCTTGAAACGGAAATCTAGCTACCAGAAAATGACTGCATACAAGAATCAATGGGGGGATTTCGCATGCATCATTGGGGGAGAAGTTAAGACTATGCTACTAAGCAGTAATAAAAGCAGTAAATATACGAAAAGCTAAGCTACTAATCTAGCAGAAGGAAGGGCATTCGGAGGTGGTCTCTGATGGCCTTTGAGTGGCTGAGAGAAGAAGGAGGGGCGGCCAATGGAGCTTAGGCTGGCCCTTGGAGAGAGGTTGGGGAGTTGATCCAGCTTCCTGGAGTGGAGATGGTGGCCTCCATGGTGGTGCTCAACTCGTGGAGGTGGAGTGGAGATGGGAGTGGCTAGCCTAAGCGGAATGAATGCCAAGGAAGTGAATTGGTGCAAATGGCCACCCATTAGGTCTTTTTATAGACCTAAGGGAAGCTCTCTAGAGAATTATGGAATTCTCTAGAGAGGCCTATGGTGGGAGCTCGTGGGAGAGTGAGAGAGAGAGGGTGGATGGTGGTTTTTAGATCCACCAAATGTGGATCTAAAAATTGAATGGCTCTTGGTTGCTATTTTTGGCAACCAAGGCAACCACACATGGTAGAGAGTTATAGAGAACTCTAGGCTAGGTATTTTCGTGTGGATGGTGTGTGTGGGTGTGTGTGGGTCGAAACTTAGGTGTCTAGGTTGATTAGGTTAGGTTCTAGTGGGTGTAGGTCAAGGTATGTCTCAAACTAAGGTTATAAATCCTAATTCACTAAGGTAAAGTGCAATTAAACTTAATACAAGTTTAATTGGGTGTGTGGAAACTTAATTGAGAGTAAAACAACTCAATTAATTTAGGTCTAGGTCAATTGGACTCTCACTGAGTCCAATTGGACAGTGTGTGCTGAGATCAGGGCTCAATTGGACTCAATGAGTCCAATTGAATAGGCTGATGGAATTGACTAAGATCCAAGTCAATTAGGTTTAGTGAGGACCTAATTATGTCCTTAGGGAGGTCTAGAGGTGGTGTACTAGGGTTAGGGCACCTTAATTTAGGTTCTTATGGGGTTGGAATTGGGTTTAGGGACCTAGAGATCCAAGATCAAGGCTTAAATCTCAAACCAGGAATTGGAGAGCAGTATCTGACGTCTAATAATAGAATCAGACATCTTATACTCAAAAATCAGAAGTCCAAACTTGTTGTCTGGATGTCCAACCAAAGTCAGGAAGGATTTCGGGTTCTGTTTTGGGTATTTTACAGAAATTGGACGTCTGACAAAGTGTCTGGATGTTTAATAACACTGCAGAAGTGGGTTTGAAGTATGCGGGAGTTGGCTAAGGGTCCTGGACGTCCAAAGAAGGGTTGGAACTAGGGTTTTAGGGCTTCCTAGGGTGCGGTGACCTAATCTAAGGGTGGCTAAGGCTTGGGGAAGTTTCTAGGCTATCCTAGCGTTAGGATGGACCTAAGCTCTTTACATTTTACTGCTTTATTCCTACTTAATAGAATAGAAAACCTTTAACCCCCTTACATTATTACTCCTACATCTAAACTAGGCCTTCTGCTCCAGCTCTGCTACAACTCCCGTTATTTCTGATCCAACTTCAGATCCAGCTCCTGATCAGCTTATTCCCTGCAATCGACATAATATACTTAATCAGCACATTATAACATTATTTTATGCGTAGCTAAAGTAAAGTAGTAAAGATGCAGATAATGCATATGCGTGCATGAATTTCCCTAACTTATGCTAAGTCCTAGCTTAATCTAGGTCAATTAAGACCTATGATTGCTGCGCAATCATATCACACCCCGCAGCCATGACCACAGAATCACTCCCCGCAATAGCTAGCTCACCGGTAGAATATCCGAGTCTAGAAATCGGTTGGGTTACTCCCCCACTTCACCGATTTGGTGGCCCCCTTGACAACCAACTTCTAGGTCCCCGGCCATGCGAAGAGGCCAAGGTGACAAATAGCGGTTCAACAACCTGGTCTAGGCTCTTCAGCCCTGGCTACTCGATCCCTCCCTGAAAACTCCGCATAGCTCGTCCAGGCGAGGGATCCGCCCCCTCAGGCAACAATTATCCAACCACAATAAGAGGCCAAGGCCAAGGCTTGGAGAACTCTCAAAGTCGGCTCCCCTGGACGCCTGTGGTAGTGGTGGCCCTAAAACAATGCATGCTTGATGAGTTGCGACTCATCATAGCTAAATAGCCTAAATAAAGCTAGAAACTAGGTTAAATAATATCAAATTAACACATAAAAAGGGTTAAGTGTGGGAATCAGAGAAAAAGACCTAAAACGTTAATTCTATGTTAAAAATGCATAACTAGGTCATTAAATGAGATATTTTATTAATAAATGTGAAATGGTGATCCAATTGCAAATTGAACACATAAATGAGCTCAAAAGTTCAAATCAAAAGTATAATTAATTTCTTAAATGTTCAATTAAGCTTATATAAAAACTTGGATGCATTTGAACATTATTAAGGCATTGAAATTAAAAATTTACATTTAGGTCCTTAGTGCATTACATATCATTCATTAGAAAACCTTCAAGGACCTATTTGTAAGCCCTTAATGACTGCTCTGATAGCTTTCCTTACCACTAATGGGCCTCTCTGCAGTTTTTCTACCCCTTCACTGAGGGGTGTTCTCTGCAATTTCACCAACACAAACTGCAAGCACCTGATGCTCTTAGCAGTTCACTGTAGCCACGAAGAACACGCGCAATTGTGACCATCTTTTCCCTACACCTCACTATTTGTGGCTCTCCTTGATTGGAAGCTTCGCGCAAATTGGCATGTAGCATCACCACCTCACCCAGATCCCATCCTATGACCACTTTTTGATTAGATGCTTGCGCGCACTCTCTCCTCTCATCCTCACCGCCCAGACCCTTAATGCCTAATTTCACTTACGCGGTGAGGAGATTCACTCTTCAATCTACCTAAGCAGCTCCATAGCCACGCGTGTAAGCGATCGCTCCCTCCTACACCTCTTAGCGATCATTCTTCCTCTCAAGCTACTCTCCCCACCTATACCCATTTTCACGGCCATCGGCTGTGAAATCCACATTCTCTCCGACACTCCTCGCCACTAAGGACTTCGTAGCACCTGAGGGCAACCTTGAACTCCACTAGAGGGTTTTCACTCCGCTGGAGCACCTCCTCCCTCCATTCTTCCTCTCCATCCACCGGGTGGAGATCCAAAGGTCCCATTCTTCCATTTAGACTAGGTTTTAATGCTTTCTAGCTGTAGCATAGATGTAGTGATTGATAATGTAGTGTAGATCATATAGGAGTAGATCAGTTAGAAATTCATTGGTATGATAGTTAGCTTTGGAGTAGATTAGAGTAGAATTCACATTCTACCTCCTCTGATCATTTCATATCAGAGGAGATGATTTCACTCACCTCACTGATCTCTGTTTTCTCCCCCTTCATGTTTCCACTTTGCTTTCTGATTTCCTCGTGTTTTATTTCTCAATCCACCCATCCATTAAGAGTCAAATCCCTATCCCATTGCTTTCAAGCTTTAAGATGAGGATTTGCGCTCAAAAACCACCTAGGGGTCTCCCATTCATGTCATTTTGTTCACAAAGACCCCTGATCTTGATTTAAAATGGAATTGATTTGCATGATTTGATTTTCATTTGATTTTCAATGCGAAATCATGAGATTTTGATCAACTTGGGTTTTAAAGAGTGTTCGATCAAGCAAATCGATAAGTTTTTGAATAGATCTATCCATGGCTAATGTAAACATGTTTACACTACTTAAGTTGTCTATTTATGCATGTTCTTAAGCATAGGATTGCATTGCATGCTATAAATATTGCATAACATGCATCATCTTGCATTTAGAGTAGTTTGAATAAAATGGAGGTCAATTGTCTCCTTTTATGTTCATGGATAGGGAAAACTTTTTATCGGGGCCTCGAATCGAAGATCCAACCATACAGATGGATCAAGGCAACGATTGGAGTTCAAAGACTCCACGATCACCCTAATCAGACATCTATAGATCAGATAGAGACTGTGGAACCCTAAAAGATCAAGGGCCAAGATGGTGTGAATCCACACTTTAAACAACAAATCCGACCGCACGGATGGATTCGGATCGACTATCGTAGCCTAATGACGCAACAATCAAGTCAATCCGACACCCGTGGCACTATCTACATCATCCAGAAGATGGACGGCCAAGATGGTGCCACGTGGCGCCATCTCGACCGCCCAATCGTTTGCACGCACCCGCTGAAGGCCTTCGCATCAGCCCTTCCCCACCGTTGGATCAAGATCCAATGGCTGCGACATGCCTGCGTTTAAGTTAGGTGCTCGACACAAACGTGCCCATAGCGCGTTGGTCGAGCGCTCTAACACGAAGCGTAGGTGCGCGTTCGATCCGCGCGGCGCTGCAATTGGAGCGGAAGCGCGCGCCCGATCAACAGCATGATCATGATCCAATGACCATGCGTGATCAATCAAGATGACGCACCCAGGCATGCCGCGCCTCACGCAGAATCACACGTGGGCGGGTGTATAGAGGAGGCGAGTGGAGGCGCGATCTAAGCCGTTCGATCTTGTGATCGGACGGCTGAGATTAGCTAGACGTGCGTGTGCGTTACGTACGAGGCGGTAAGCGAGTGCGTGGGTGCCGCCCACAAAGGCCACGTTTGGACCTTTAGCGACGATTTTATTCGTCACTAAAGGTCCTGAATTAATGTTTTTAAAATTGGAATGACCAAAATACCCCCACTCCTTTCAACTATAAAAGGAGACCCCCTCCACACGAAATTCTCATCCCTTCCTTCTCTTCTCTCCCTCTCCAAAGCTCAAGAGAAGCTTGTCCCACATCCGGGATGCTTCTCGCGAGATAAAGTCAATTTTTCGTCCCCCTTTCGGATGCGGATCCCACGACGACGACGACATGCTGCCCTGTTCCCGTTCTTCTTGCTTTATTCTCCGTCGTCCTGCTCTGACCTCCTTCGTCCATGTGTCGTCTCATCCAAGTCGTCCTCCAAGCGACCGTCGAGGAGGATATCTCTCTCCCCATTCTTTTTACTGCTTTCTAGAATAGATTTACTGCTTTCTAGAGTAGATTTACTGCTTTCTAGTATAATCATTTTCCCGCTTTCTAGTGTAATGAACAATCTTTCTGATGATGAAATTCCATGCTCATTTTACGTCTCTTTTTTATTTTTGTTTGTAATATTCTCTCTCTCTCATTCTTTCTCTCTCTCTTCTATTTAGTGTAAATAGATAGATACTTTCTAGTCAATTAAATTACTTCATGACAAATAAAACAAACGTGAATTTTTTAAATCAAACGTCCACCTCCCTGTGTTCGACCCGGGATTTCCATTCTGGTATAAATTTTATTTGTTGAACACGAGTTCTTCGCTTTCATACTACGACGACAGGTTTTTCAAAACCCAACACGTTAGCGTAGCAATCCCGACGTTCAACATTTTGGCGCCGTTGCCGGGGAGGCGATGCTCTTTGATTTTTTTTCTTCGCGTTTTCTAACTTACAAATCATTTACCTCACTTCTCTCCTTTCTTATTGTGATTGCAGGTACTCTTTCGAGATGAGCAAAAGTGGTAGATTGGAGTAAAGTATTGTGGAAGGTTTTGTAAGTTACCCTCACCTCCCACCCATTAGATTTCATTTCACCACATAATAACACAAACATCAATCAACCTAGGTGTTCTTATAAATTGTAAGGTTAGATTGTTTGTTATTTAACACCCACACCTGCCCCAACGTCCACATTTAAAAAGAAAATAAAAAAAAAATCTCATAGAGGTACACAACCTCATGTGATTGTCAAACTCAACCGGTAAACAATCTTTGGAGCCGGTACACACATACAAACACATAATTGAGTAGAAATCAGATTAGGTAATCACTTGTGTGCCTAATTAAGTGGTGCAACAGGCTAATTGTTTGAGTTGATTGAGCCGCACCACTTCAATTAAAATCTACTCATCAAGTAGCTGCCACATAGGTTCAACTCTTAGGGATTTACCAGGTACTCCACATTCTTTTAAGTTTTAAAGGAAAACATCTTCACCTGTGCTTTCAAAACCTGGTGTGCCAACAAAACTTGTTTGAAAACACCTAAAGTTGAATCCTAAAAGCTACTAAGCAAGATTTGAACTCTAAAATTCACCGCATTAAAAATAATCTTGCCTGAAAACCACTGGTTGTGCACTCACACACAAATCAATCAATCATTAAGGGCACAATCCAAATAAAGGGCCCATCACATTCCAAAGCACATTCAAACCTAGCCCTAAATAAAATAGAGTAGACGTTGGCCTTAAGGATTTGACTCACTCTTCAGAGCCCAGAACGAGATTATTTTTTATTAGTCTGTTTCTACTGTTCAATCTGATGTCTAGCTAGGGGAGCAGAATCAAACGATCGCGGCTGGGGGGTACACTAGGAACCGGAGGCGCAAGCCAAAGGAAGAACCTTCTCCCCAATCCCTCCTTCTAATTGGTTGGATTGAACAGAGAGACGTAGATCAAATCGTTTCTTTATTTCAAGATGGGTTTTGGGAGTCTGTAGGTCTTTACGCTAGCCCACTTAAGGACAGGTTTGATTGTTTGTATTGCAGGGTGCCTTTCTTCCTCCCGTCTCTCATGAATCCTTCCACATATTACACGCATTCCCGCTCTTTCCCTCCTGTTTTGAATTATCCTCAACATGACGATTATTCCGACTTGTACTGTAATCAACCATCAGTTAGTTGGGATAACTCATATTGGGGATACAGTTCCGGACCTCCATGTTTAAGGTCTAACCCTGAACACTTTGATTGTGATTTCTATCCTTCTCAAAGCCACATCGATTATAGATCGTCATCCTTTCATGAACAACCTAATACGATCTACAATCAAGAAGGATACATTGATTCTTACCCATCCTCTGATTACACTGCCTTTAGGTCATCACCACCTTTTGAGCAATCTGAAATGACCTATTATCAGGAAGGGTTTAACGAATCTCATTTCGTTAATTCCCCTACATTGATCCCAAACTCGCCCAACCCTGAACCAACTCATTTGGTTCAGGGTAACCAGGTTCAAGAAAAGGTTATGGCTAACTTGAGGAGTATCATACAAACTTTAGAAGTTCAGCCAATACCTTGCATTGAGAGATTGGAGCCTCTGATTGAAATGATTGATGATTTGAATAAGTATTTGTTGGATTGGCTCCAGGATGTTAAGGATAAGAACCCGGGTGAGTTTCTACTTGGGAAGCTAGCGAAATTGAGGATGAGATTTGTGGTCGCTTTGATTCAATCATGGGATGATTCCCAGGATGAACCCTCTTCAGGAGAGCCAATTTCAGAACCCGTTCAAGCACCTGTTGGGGGGACATGTGTTACGAGGCTGACTAGATTGAATTAGAGCAACCAATTAAGGATGATCTGATTTCTTCACCTGAGATCCCTGAGCCAGGGTACGAGGAAACGTATGTCTCCTTGGAACAGAAGTGACAGATGATTTTGGGACATACATTAATACGGATCTTGATTTCTTTGGTTCTGATGGTGAAGATTCATGTTGCGAAGTCTCACGCAAGTTTACAGAATATGATTTCTGTGAGACAATTGGGCCTAAGGAATCTGATAGATCATTTGATAGCCCAATAATTGAGGGAACTGATTTTATTAGGACTCACATTACGGATCCAGAATTGTATTTTCTGGAGGATTCAATTCAATGCCCTGATTGTCAGTTACACCCCATTGAGCTTATCGATGATTCTATTTCTAAGATAATTAGACCCAAGTCAATTTTGATTCAGCCACATCATTTAGACTTGGAGATTTCAGATGGGGTGATTAATATGCAAGAGGTCCTGGAATTTGACATGCTGAATGAGGAGGATAGGAGCTGGGAAATTTTGATTTGGGAAGTAAGTTCTGGAGGAAGTATAAGACGGAGTCGAAGGGTGCCTATTAAGCTGAAACCATCAAACCAAGACCCTTACGACATTTGTTTTGAGGATGTCAAACCCAAGCACACATTCAATGATTATCCTTTTGAGCTTCAATTCTCTGTTACCCGACTTTTTGGTCTTGGGTTGCATCCTCATAAATCGCAGGCTCGACCCCGCTTGCATACAGATTTTAGGTTTTGGGTAATTTTTATCCAGAACCTAAGATATTCTCGATTATGGGGTATGGGCCTGCACCACAATTTGGTCCACATTTGTGGACCTCTGCGACAGGTCAGAGGTTTCTTCTGTTTATTTTGATTCTGGCCTGCACTTGTGAATTCTTTATTTCTCTTCTTTGTATTGTGTGCCTAGATGAAGGTACTAAATTCAGCACATATACAGTTTTTTTTAGTTTTCATCTTGGAGCAGACCTGACATTCACGCAATTCAGGTGTTTTCTACTCTATTCCACTCTGTTTTATGTCTTTTTAATATAATGAGGACATTGCATTAGATAGGAATGGGGGGGTGGATATTCATCTCTGAATTTATTCGTCAGCTCTGTAGATTTGTTTTATTTTATTAAAAAAAAAATTTTGTGGAATTAGGAAAGAGAACTTGGGTTTAAAAAAATTTTCAATCTTAGGAAATACTACATTATGATTTGAACACACAGACCCTTCAAGTCTTTGGACTTAATCAGCCCGTGTATCCACTAAAATGTGGATTTATTTTTTGAGTCCTCGCCAACCTAAATTCTATTTTAATTGGAGTAAATAAGTTTGGGTGATAAGTACACGACTTATCAACCCACCCTCTGATTTGAGGGAACTTTGAGTTTTTAGCATCTACACACTATCTTGTCACTGACTCGTTGTTCGGTGATTCTAATGGAAATTGGGTAGCTAATGAACTTTCTAGGGTGATATGGCTGACAAGTTATCGTGGGTAACAGCCCATAGGTAGGTTGTCTAGAGCCCAGTCACTGGACCTTTCTCTTTTTGCTGCCTTTAGGTAAAATCTTAGACCAGGGAAGCCACCTACTTAAAAAAAAAAGAAAAGGAGAAAAGAAAAAAAGAAATAAACCACACTTCGCCGCACGAGTATGGCTGGCAAGTTGTCGGTGGTAACAGCTCATCGACCGATTGTCTAGAACCCAGCTCAATAAATGCACTGAAAATTCCCAAAACACTTAAGAAGAAGCGGAGAAGTAGAATAAACCGGGGAGATATACACTGATTCACCTTGTGTTGACCCCATAAAAAAATTTAAAAGTAGGGAGAAAGCTACTGGTTGTAAAGATACACCTTTAGGTAGAATTCTTTTTTATGTCACCTAGAGGCGTAGAAATCCGAAGTACGTTTTAATTGCCAGTCAACGAGTCTATCACATTCACAATAAGATACTTAGAACTTAGGGTTCTCATCAAATCTTGGGTGAGTTGAATGGCCGTAGAAAGCCACTCTTAAACCCTAAAACTTGAAAATCCAAAAAAATTAGAAAAGAGGAAAAAGAGAAAAAGAAAATTTTCTTTGAATAAGGCGAGGGCTTGAGGCAGTCTGCATTTTGGCAGATACTCGGGCACTGTTGTGTCTTTGAAAGTTCAGATCCTAAGTAGACATTTTCTTAATGACTGAAAATAAACTTAAGCCCAAATAATCCAACCTGATTCTTTTATAAATAGCATATAGTTTTTGCTAGGGACTAGCAAAAGATAGTCATGGGGGTATGATGTAAACATGTTTACACTACTTAAGTTATCTATTTATGCATGTTCTTAAGCATAGGATTGCATTGCATGCTATAAATATTGCATAACATGCATCATCTTGCATTTAGAGTAGTTTGAATAAAATGGAGGTTAATTGTCTCCTTTTATATTCATGGATAGGGCAAACATTTTACCGGGGCCTCGAACCGAAGATCCAGCCGTATAGATGTGATTAGGACAACGATTGGAGTTCAACAACTCTAAGATCGCCCTAATCAGACATCTGTAGCATCAGATAGAGATCGGGGAACCCTAGAAGATCAAGGGCCAAGTGGTGTGAATTCGCACTTTAAACAACAAATCTGATCGTACGGATGGATTCAGATCGACGATCGCAGCCTAACGACGCAAAAATCGAGTCAATCTAACACTTGTGACACCATCTACATCATTCAGAAGATGGACGGCCAAGATGGCACCACGTGGCGCCATCTCAGCCGCCTAATCGTCCGCACGCACCAGTTGAAGGCCTCCGCATCAGCCCTTCCCCACCGTTGGATCAAGATCCAATGGTTGCGACACGCCCACACTTAGGTTAGGCGCTCGACACAAACGCGCCCATAGCGCATTGGTTGAGCGCTCTAACACTAAGCACAGGCGTGCGTTCGATCCACGCCGCACTGCAATTGGAGCGGAAGCGTGCGCCCGATCGACCTTACGATCACGATCCAATGGCCACGCGCGCTCAATCAAGATGGCGCACCCACGCATGCCGCACCTCACACGGAATCACACGCGGGTGGGCGCACAGAGGAGGCGGGCGGAGGTGCGATCTAAGCCGTCCGATCTCGCGATCGAACGACAGATCGGACGGCTGGGATCAGCTGGACGTGCGCATGCATTACGTGCGAGGAGGTGATCGGGTGCACGCGCGCTACCCACAAAGGCCACGTTCGGACCTTTAGCGATGGTTTTATCCATCACTAAAGGTCCTGAATTAATGTTTTTAAAATTGGAATGACCAAAATGCCCCCACTCCTTGCAACTATAAAAGGAGACCCCCTCCACACGAAATTCTCATCCCTTCCTTCTCTTTTCTCCCTCTCCAAAGCTCAAGAGAATCTTGTCCCACACCCGGGATGCTTCTCACGAGATAAAGTCAATTTTTCATCTCCCTTTCGGAAGCGGATCCCACGACGACGACAACGTGCTGCCCCATTCTCATTCTTCCTGCTTCGTTCTCCTTCGTCCTGCTCCATCCTCCTTTGTCCAGGCGTCGTTCCGTCCAGCTCATCCTCCAAGCGATCGTCGAGGAGGATATTTCTCTCCCCATTCTTTTTACTGCTTTCTAGAATAGATTTACTGCTTTCTAGAGTAGATTTACTGCTTTCTAGTATAATCATTTTTCCGCTTTCTAGTGTAATGAACAATCTTTTTGATGATGCAATTCCATGTTCATTCTACATCTCTTTTTTATTTTTGTTTGGAATTTTCTCTCTCTCTCATTCTTTCTCTCTCTCTTCTATTTAGTGTAAATAGATAGATACTTTCTAGTCAATTAAATTACTTCGTGACAAATAAAACAAATGCGAATTTTTTAAATCAAACGTCCACCTCCCTGTGTTCGACCCGGGATTTCCATTCCAGTATAAATTTTATTTGTTGAACACGAGTTCTTCGCTTTCATACTATGACGACAGGTTTTTCAAAACCCAACACGTTAGCTTAGTAATCCCGATGTTCAACAATGGCAGTGAATCTACGATGATTTCTGTTGATAAACTTTTCCTTAGATGAGCTATGGTGAAATCGAGCTTGAATGAAGATTTTCTATGAATTTTTTTTAAGGTGTGGGAGTACCAAGGAAAATCAACTTTGTTGATTTGAGGTGCTCCCATATATTTGTGGGTAAACTAAGGTGTTTAAGTTTGTTTTCTAACCTAAGGGATTCTCAATATCCCTTAAGGTTTAAACAACTTGGGATTCAAAATAAGTGATTTTAATGGGTTGATTTGGACTCTCTCCATGCTGTCTATAGTGTAAGGAAAAGGCTCATTGTTCTCTTGATGATTTAAATGGGGATGAACATTTGAAGTCTTTTCTAATGAGGACACAATGTTTTCCTACTGATTTCTAAGCTAATTCAAGTCTCATCATAATTTTTTATAGTATGCATTGTGTGCTTTGAATCCCAAGTTTCACACAGTAAAGGCTGCATAGCAGCTACATTTTTTGTTGAATTAACTTCCAATCTATTCACTCTATCTTTGTTTTCTATGACAAAGATAAGGGAGTAGATTTGGCTAACTTAATAAACAAGGAAACACTGATGCCAGAGTGTATGAAATAAAACTTCTCATTCTAAAAGTACAATCTGATTCATTGGAAATGGGCCTTGACAGCTGCTCCAGACCTATGAAATTAATTTAAGACATCTGATCTTCTTTTGTAAGGTCTGAAGTAAGTTACAACAGCAGCAGCAGATCCTATAGCAGCTGTAGGAGTTGAGCTTGTTGCTATTGTAGCTTATTTTGTAACAGTAGCTTCTAAGATCTGAAAACAAGGACAATAGGCTTAGGTTTTAGTGTTTAAAATAGCTGACATGTTGTTTATGTTGTATCTTATGTATACAAGCTTTCATGTACTTCTATTTGATTTAAATTCAATTTAGAATGGCTTGTTTCATGCTCAAATCCTCCTTTGTCAGCTAGCTTTTATGCTTAACTATCTAAAAAAAAAATCAAAATTAATTGAAATCCAAGTGAATTTCGTGCTTAACTGCCTGTAGCTTTTCCATATCTTTGGTTGAGCATTTTAGAGGCAATTCATTGCCTATCAAGCCTTTAAAGTCCCATTCTAGGCCTTAGGCTCACTTAGAATACTCTTTAAAGGCCTAGAATGTGTTAACTTTGTAAATAAATAAAAAATTTATAAAAAATATAAAAAAATAAAATAAACCTGTCTTGGTGAAGATCAGGTATTCTTTTAAGTTCATACCAAGTTTCATGATATTTTGAACCCCCAGCTTGGTAGAACATACCAGCCGACAGTTCAGTATACCATGAAACTTAATAAAAGAAATTAACTATAAAAATACCAAAAACACTCACTCTTTCTCATCTATTTCTTTCTTTCTCACCTCCTACCTCCACAAAATATATAAAACCCTTAAAAAGTTGAAAAAACCCTAAAAATACCTAAAAATCCATTGTATACTATGTAAATACTTGTAGATGTAAGGTAAATAGTAAGCTATATGTGTAAATATTATAAAATAGGTATATATTAAGTATAAATAACTTATGTAAATGTATATAATGTAACTTAAGTATATAAATTAACTCAAACTATATATAGCCTATTTATATAACCATTTATTAATTATACTAATTTATATGTACTAATAAGCTATATAAATTAATAACTCTATAAATAAACATATTTAGTACTGATACTGTATATACATATTTATATGTATATTATGTACATTAGGACTCTTGTACCATAATTTAATTATATATATAGAATAAATAATTAATTTATTAAGTTACTAGCTACGTTATTAGATTAAATTAAAATAAAATAGTAATTTAAGTTATAACTGAACTAATTTATATCGTACATTTGTAGTATTGTATTTTAAGTAAATTAAGCTAATTTAACTATATTTATAATATGTTATGCTATTTATAACTAATTTACATGAAGAACACCCTGAATTTCCCTAATTAAATGTAAATAAATCAAAATAAATTGTGTAAAATACAATAAAAATGTGTATTAAATACTTTAATAAATATCTTAACTATGCATTAAGTTAATTTAAATATTAATTAACTAATTTAACCTATAATTAGAATTTTAACATTACTAATAGTGTGAATAAATTCCCTACTTTGACTAATTTATTTATATAATAAATGTAATTAATTTTGAAAATAAATTGTATAATCTTATAGCCCTATGTAAATACTTTGTAACCCTATAATTTATTTTTAAATTATAATAAATGAGGACCCTCAAATCGAGGGCCAAATATCTGAAATCAGGAAAGCTGTGCTGGAATGCCAACGCTGAGAGGTGCAAACTTAGCGCCACATCGTAAACTGACGACCTTCTACAGCCACTTAAATTGAATTTGTTAACTCCCCGTTTCAGTCGTCACCGGTGCTGGGCGCCTGAAACATTACCCTCTTATCTTCTGAGCATTGAATTGGTATGTGACCTTGGTTTGAGATGTGATGGCTGTGTGTAGTGTGTGGTTGGGGGTCATGCACTATGAGAGGACTTGATTAAGCCCATTACTGAGCATAAACCATGATTAAGAGGCTTAATTAATGAAATAGGGTAGCTCTTAGTAGAAGTCTGGCCCCACTCGAGAGGGTGTTGTGTATCCCTGAAAAAGGTCACCCGCCAACTAATAAACCTAATTTTTAAACTAAGGCCTAATAAGGGGGGATTAGTAAAAGAGAACAAATATAGAGTATACTGTAAATAAATAATATGTATAATATGTATATGTAGTATGGGTAATGTTTGAGCTATATATGTACATAGCTAACAGTATAGCTTTTCTGACAGAATTATCCGTCACTGTAGATAGAATAAGTGTCACTACAGATCCCAATTTCTACCTTAGATTTTGTACATAGTTTTTCTGGGGTTTAGCAACGTTTATATATGTCGCAGTACATACTATATATGTTACTGTATATGTTAGTATATTAAGTTAAGTTAGTATAGTATGTATTATTACTTATTATTGTATATATATGTAAGCATTGTTATTATAAGTATAAATAGATAATATATAGTACTTAATTATAGTGTTTGATGCTTGTTTGTATATACCTATTTGTAATCATTTTAGTTCATTTTGTTGTACACAATTGAGTTATTATGTCATTCATTGATCATTCATTAATTCATTCATTCATAATTATACATAAAACCAATCTTTTTGGAATTAAAGAATAATATTGAACTTAGAGAGTGATGTATATCAATAACTGCCTCCTAATGAACGACCTAGAATAAACTAGTAAAAATTATGTAAATAAATAAAATTGATGCGATAGAGGTTTGTATTTGTGACATATACTATAACAACAACGACGATAATTTTTTTTTTATACGAACCGCGATCATTTATCATAATAATTTTGGTGCCATTGCCAGGGATAAAAACCAAACAATAGTGTTTTATTGTGAAGTGATTGATTAACATGTGGCAAAAAGTTGATTAACGCCCATAAGCCCCTCTGGTAGATCCTGCCTCAGGGCTCCTTCGCCAAGGGTAGGCACCCAGGCGCTCTTGCATCGACACTTCTGTGCAATCCCCATGAGGGACATGCAAAGTACATTGCCAAAGATAAACCTATCTCAACTGAGGGGTCTCCTAGGAGGCCCGACCAAACATCTCCCAGATAAGGGAGAATGTCCTAAGAAGAGGAGCCCCAACTCCCCGTGGTCCTCAACAAAAGGATAGAAGGACAACATCACCAAAGATGCCCTAGCTCCTTGCCCATCTGCCACCCAAATGGAAGGGCTCGGGCAGCACAGATGGAGCTGGAGCACCCTCTTAACTTTTCCCTAAGAAAACTCCGTCGAGCGGCTACTGATTCGAAGGAGTACACGAAGGACCGGGGCGTGCTGCTCTAAAGTCGCCAAGGCAAGCAGGGACTCTCTGCCCCCTCCTTCTACCACCATGCAATGAAAGTAGTCCCAAGAGAATGACGGAACCAGGGCTCCCGCGCCCCACATTCTAGTGGCTGCGGGGCTAGCTCCTCGGGCCGGTGAGGACTCGAGCCCATACGCCCCTAGGTTCAACACACCGCCTGCTAGCAAAAGTCTTGGCCACCCCACCCTCAGAGGCATCTGCCCACCAAAACAAATGACGAGGGTTCGGGTCGCCTTGACCAACGATCGTCATATTGGCAAATGGCAAGGGAACGTAACCCTAGCGCTCTATCTCCCATGTGACACAATGTCGCATAATGACACGAGCTTGGGTTCCTGCGCCCCGAGGCCACCTCCCGAGGTCGGCCCCCCTTCTCAGCCCCCCTTTAAAGGAGCCCCTCATAAGTAGCTAACCCCTGTAGGAAAGAGCAATGGACCAGGGCATCCTGCTTCAAAAGTCAACAAGGCAAGCCAGGACCCTTTGCCCCCTCTTATCGCCACCTCGCATGGAGAGTCAATCAAAGGCAAGGCATTCATAGTGAACTCCCTTAGCCTAACTATTCCATAGAGATAAGCGCTACATACCAAGTAGCCTCGATGCAACCTATTGCCCAAAGAGAACGTCTTTCTCCTGCCTGTTGAGGGGAGCAGACGAACTAGGCGACCTGGCAACTAATCGACCCATGGAGATTGCAAAAAGACCCCCAAGGATAACCTACTTGCGCCTTCACGACACGAGCCATAGGCGCCGGACCACTGTCGTGGATGGCCCTCTCCATGAGCATCCCAATAGGTCCCACCAATAATTAGCCGGCAAGGAGTAATGGGAGAAGCCTCTATGCCAAGCCGTTTAAGCAAGCAAAAGGGATCAAGCCAAGCCTGTTGAAACGTGGTTCACATAACTCGTGTGAGCAATGAAATCCCAGGAAAAAAATTCATTCTCACACTTGGCATACAAGCAGTCATGCAAGGAAAGACAAAATTTCTTCCTTTACAAAAAAACATTGACTATTACATTCCTCGGATTATTGCCTCGGGCTAAACTACAATTGGCAAAAGGTAAACTAGTACAAGGGAGAAGTCGGCACCAGTCATCACGACTCAGCAACCTCGCCCTAGGTACTCTGTAGACGGAGTGGCAAGTCTTGGTGGGCCAGAGCCCCAACGCAAGGCTGGCGCAACGACCCAGTCATGCGGGCTACCCTCCTATATATCAGTGAGGCGCCCTACGTGGTCGAAACCGAAAGGCCTCCAGCAGGCCATTCATGTGGGAATAGCCAGTTGAGCTTAACTACCTAGATAGACATTTGCCCAATGAGCCCTACCCCAACTTCTGCCCGAGGAAATGCACTCCTACGATAGGAGCTCCCAGTAGTAGCAGCCCTTGCTTCGCCTTCACGAAGCTGCACAGGGAATAGAGCGGCACCAGAGAAGCACCAAGCCTCCTTAAAGGAGCGTGCTTCCCTCGGCCTCTGGGCAGCAACTCTACAACCTAGTGTCCGGTGGGTTCTCCATACAAGACCGAAGGGGACAGCACCCCCAGCGAAACGTCCCCCGTCCTACCCTTGCTTGGGTCCATATAAACGGACGTGGCTGACTCCCTCTCAGAGGAAGCCCTGTCGGATTTGCCCCGCAGGTGCCTTGAGGGAGCCTGTTTCGCCCCCTCTCGACTCCCCGCTTGCTTCCCATTGAGCTCCTCATGAGCAAAAGGCTCACTTCTTTGCGCCTCGCCAAACAAGCTTCCCCTACACAGGATGGGCCCTAAACTAGGAGGCCCTATCGCGATGTCCGAATTCGCCTGGCAAAGAAAACCCCTAGGAGCTTATTCTAGGAAACAAGGCAAAATGAGCACCCAGAAGGGAGGATAAGCCACAACAGGCACATCAAAAGATGGTAGCCCTTACCTCAACCCATGTGTTGAGTAGGGGCATGAAGAAGGGCTCACCCCCATCCGAAGAGCTACACATAACCACTTTTCGGTCGCTTCACCAAACACGTAGAAGTTCGGTGATAGAGTTTTACCCAAGGAACGAATGAGTCACAAACGTTTCTCCCTACGACTTTTAAATCCCTCAAGCGCATCCAAAGACAATGAAAGGCGGTGAAGCAAGGCTCCCATCGGGCCTCTATTTATAGCCCCACAGGGATCCCAAGGGGTGGTAACGTCTTTCTACCCCTCTGCAGATCGCCAATTCCCAAGGAAGCAAATCCCCTTGGATTTGGCATGGATTCCGCAGCTGCGTAAATGCACTGATAAAAGCATCGGTCGAGGACCCTCGTCATGTCATTACATGATGGATATTCAAAAAGCCTTTTACGCCTTTTCAGAAAGGCCCGATGCTTTAGGTCATGCCCTCTCATGGTAACAAAAATTAACACCAGCCTCTGCATCTCAATAAGGGGAATTGCCACCTCCCAAGGCCGACAACGGCTTGGGCTAATACGTCCCATGCTAAACTCCTGCCGCCTCCCAAGGACGGCATAGGCTCTGGCTAATACGTCCCATGCCCAACTCCTGCTACCTCCCCAGGTCAGCATCTGCTCGAGGTCGTACGTCCCTTGCCAAAGTTATGTCACCTCCCAAGGCCGATGATGAGAACCTCATCATGAGCCATAACTAGCTCATTTTGACCCAATACAAAGGATAAAAGCTCCTACATATCTCAAGGAAAGGCTTAACTCAGAGAATTCTGAGTTTGAGAAGAAAACCAGTCATAAGGGGTAAAAGTGCAATTTTACCAGTATAATCTGCATACAGGGTAATTCTGGGCCCAAACACAGGTCAAAACAGCTTAATAAGAATAAAAGTGGGATGAGATGATCTAGCAAGGGCTACAGCACTTCCAAGGAACCAAATGATAATCTGTAACCCTAAAACAACCCACTTCAATTCACAAGGTTCGAGGCAAAGTAAAAATAGAATAAACCCTCTAAAATTCATAGAAAAATAATCTCTAGGGTTTAGAACCTTCAATTTGGCCTTTAGAACCCATTTTGACCTACATTGAGAACCATGCCCAATTAATAACTTAATTTGGGTCTTTACGCAAATTGACCGGTCAAACAAGGTTTAATATGAAAATGAAATTCACCATCAGATTCCTTAGGTCCTAATTAGTCATGTATAAAAACTTGAGCCTAAGAAGAAACCTCCTTGACCGACTTTACACTTTGGTCCTCATATATTTACTCTTTGGCCCTCAACTTTTGAACCCTCGCATTTTAGCCCCTAACTCTCCTTCGTTCTTTGCAATCAGGTCCCTCCTGTAAAACCCTGCCAGCACCATGCTCCGGCGACCTTGCGCGGAGCATGGCGCCGCGCAGGGTGAGGTGGGGGACCTGGCAAGTATACCGGGGGTGCCCTGCGTCGTCAGCCGTCGCAGGGGCACCCCCATGGTCATTATAGCCCACCATACCGGCCGTGCGAACGCACGGACGGTATGGGTTCGTGTTCCGACCATTCTCCGGCGAGGGAGACACGTCGTCTCCCTCCGCCTTCCTCCCTGTTTCATCCCTATAAATACCCCCCGCTCTCCACCGACCAGGGCAGCCTGGATCTGACGGAGAAAACCCCCAGCTTTCTTCTCTTCTTCCTCCGGCAGACGCTCACCAGCTCTGGCGGCTTCCTCCCCCTCCACCTCTTCGCTCTGTCGCAATACCAGCAGCAGAGACTTCCTCCCCTGCTCTTCCCGCGCCACGCCGCACCCAGCTGGCGCCTCTCCGGCTCTCTGCTCGCCGTCGCCCCTCTCCCTGAGCATCGTCTTCTCCGGCGACAGTCGATACGACTGTCGCCCTGTTCCTCCCCCTTCGTCCCTGCAAGTAAGTTAGAACTACTCCCCTTCTTCTCCTCTTTCTTTCCCCGCTTTCAATTTAGTCAATTAAACCCTCGACCGCTCCTGTTCACCCTCACCCTCTCCGCCTCCGACCACCCTCCGGCGAGCCGCGCCCATCACCTCAGCGACCCACACGGCTCGCCGACCACCGCAGAACATCCGCCTCCTCACCCTGATCCTCTTCCGCCCCTCCACCTCCCACCAAACACCCTCTGCAGATCCACCGAACACACCCACTTCTTCGCTCACAGTTTGACCTAGGACGACCTGTTGGCTCCATCACGCCCCCTGCAGACCCCCTGACCACCTTCGCCGTGCCACGGCGAAGGTCCCCCGCCTGTCTGATTTGGCCGAGAGGCCGTTCTTCTGTGACCAGGTGACACGCCCGCTGTCGCCATTACTGAGCAGGCAGAGCTCCTTCACCTACAGGTGCAGGCACGCCTTCGCCCAGGTGCAACTCCCAGGTTGCGCAGGGAGTCTCCGCGAAACGTCCCAGGCTCGCAGATGGGGCGAAAGCCGCGCGTGAAGCCACGATCGCCCACTGCTCCCTCCGCGACGGGCGCTCAATTGGGGTGGGACATTTAGTCCCACCTCGGAACTTCGCGGAGGCGCGCGGACGCATAAAGGCAAAAAGTGCCTTATGCTGTCTGCCTCCTGACCACGGGGTGAGGTCCCCTTCACCCGCCCGGTTACCCGGTCTCGTCCGCGCTCACGCCCCGCGGACCTGACCCGACCCGACTGACCTGCACTCCTCGCCCACCACGCACGCCGGTGGGCCTGGACCCGGGCCTGACCCGAACCCGATTACCCGGTAGCTCTGGGAGAGCTTCCGAAGAGTGATTTCAGAGAGAAAGAGAGACGCGGGGGAGGGGGGTAGAGTAGGTTTTGCCTCTTGACAAAAAAAAAAAACTCTGAAGTGTGCAGGCAAAAGAAGAAGTGCAGGCGAAGAAGAAGGAGCTGCACTGTAGCAAATGCTCAGTTAAGTCGTCGAAGCACCGGGTCAGACGACGGAAAGTCAGCAGCCAGAGCAGGAAAGAAGGCAGGCTGAAGAAGAAGGAAGAGCAACGGCCGAAGCAGAAGAAGAAGAAAGAAAGACTTAGTGGCTGAAGGCAGAAGCTCTGAGGGTCACCACGATTGCAGAAGAAGAAGAAGAGAGGTCAAGGCAGAAAACCAAAGAAGAAGAAGAACAAGGAGCTCTGAAGAAAGAAAAACATCACCAACGCAGGAACAGCAGGAAGAAGAAGAAGAGCATCACCATTGCAGAAGAAGATTATCACCGTAGCAGAAACCAAGGAAGAAGAAGAAGGAGATCTGAAGAAAGAGAAAGAAAGAAGAACATCACAACAAATTCTTTCCCTCTCTCTTTATTTTGTAAAAGAAACATGTATATCTCTAGAATACGACTTGCTCCCTGAGTTCGACCTCGGGAACTCTTTCATTTTCCGAGTAAAAAATTTATATTTGAAATGTTGGCAATAACCGGCCTTACTACAACGTTATAACAAATACAAAACCGACGTTTCATTTTTGGCGCCGTTGCCGGGGAGCAACGGCTATTCTAGAGGTAAACATTCCTGTTTCTTTTAAGTTCTGATAAACTCCTCTCTTTTGTGCAGCTACAGGAACTCAAGAAGACAAGCAACCACACAACCACTTCGAAGACAGGTAAATCTTTTCTCTCACTATTAACCCCTACACTCTAAAGAGGAAGAAAAGAAAAAGCAATATAGGGCTAACCTGTCTTCCATACTTAGTAACCGTAAAAGTTGCATGTTTTCAACTCATCACTCCTGCACACTATTAAGGGTATTTAAGGGCTAACACATTCTTGCTTGAGCCCTAATTGCCCAACAAAGAGTTAAATGGACCAAGTAGAGCCAACATAAGGTCAAACATTAGGATTTCAGTAGAGACACACCCCTTAATCAAGAATTGAGGAAATCCAAAAGAGGTGTGCCCAAGCCATTGATTGAAAATAATTAACAAAAAAAAATCCTAAACAATTGGCTCTCTCTAAACACTTGAACCCTAAAAGAAAGGACCCAAAAAGCTCTCAAAGAAAACAAGAGGTAAAGTTGACCCCTTTGGGTTAACCAACCTTAAATTAGGTCACTCTTTGCACTTAAAAAGACTAAAGTTCAAGTGAAACCTTAAGCACCCTGATCTTAAAATTGGTAGACTTAAGAGGTCAAGATCCCCATTCTGGTCTACCTGGAACCGCAGTGACAAGAGAGGTCGGGTGGGGGAAACCCTGTAACCCGTGGGGACGCTCTACCGTGTAGGGGTCTTCGCGGGACTCTCCCTCTCTGGCTGCCCAGGTAATTCTCAGGTGGACGATCTTTCTGATCAAGGGGTCCATCTGCCCCGAACCTCTATAGTCACCCAACAATTTTTGGGTGTCTTGATTGGGTCCAGCACCTGCTTATCTCATCCAGCCCTTCAGTATTTTTCAGGAGGTCCTTGAAACCTCCTATAGAAATTCACTCTCCCCGAGGCTAAGCCTCGGCTCCTTTGTTTTTGCAGAAATCATTCACATAGCCCCTCTTTCCTCTGATTCTGAACAAAATCCCCTTCTTCCATCTTAATTCAAACTTTGATTCTATTTCTTGATTCCACCACCTGATCCAATTATGCAGCCTAATTACCTAGCAAGACTACCATTCAAGAAACCTGAATATCGAAGATCTATGAAAGATAAAATGATCGAGGATGCCATAAAATTCTATGAAAAAGAAGAAAAAACCTCAACACCAATAGGAGATATTCAGGTTGATGTCCCAACAACCACATCCTTCATCATAAACTGTGCCCAAATTCTATTGACTGGAATTTCAAAAGGATCAACCCGAGATATGCTCATGACAGGATACATTGAGATGGAAAAATTACACCAATCTGAATACCTTCAATGCTTGACAAACCCTGTACTTTGGGAACAACACCAAGATGCCCTTATAAAACGGGTAGAAATGATGAAATCAGTAGAACAAATTATCAACCAGAAATACCCGTATATACCAGAAACAGAGGATGAACCATCTTGGAACAGTATTAAGGAACAATTCAGTTTCCCAGATCCCGGGATTGAGGCACAAAGTGGTTGTAAAATCCCAACCCAGATAGAAGACAATGTTGAATTAGGTTGGGATATTACAGGAGAACACAATACTGAGCCAACCCTAGGCCATGAATCACCAAGCTTAGAACTCCAAGACTCCTGCAATGACAAGATTAGAATTGAACCTCTGGAGGGTATAAATTCCACCCCTTGTTTTGATAAGGTGACCCTCGAAGGTTATTCGGACTTAGGTTCTAATAATTCTACCCACATCCTAAGCCTAGAACCTAGATCTGAAACTTATTGGGAAGATTATGAGGCCCTTTATGAGAAAGATCAAATTTTTACAGAATATGATTCCGGGCCTCTATGTAATGAATATCCCTCTCCAACATCCTCAGAAAATCTGATCGATTTTTCAGAAAACATGCCAATTTATGATACAGAAACTGAGGAGTTGGATGAGCAAGGTTTTAATGGGGTCTATCCTACCAGCTTCGAGCTTGAACAGAACACCTTTTTGAGCCCAGAATTGACATATAGGCTAGAACCCAGTCAGGCTGCTGATTCCACATTTGATGATTTTTGCTGTGGTGGAATTCATGATCATGAATCTCATTTTCGCCAACTCTCCGACAATTTCAAATCTGACTATAATTGCGGAGAGATTCCCCTTCCTGAACACGCCAGGCCTATCTACGACCTCAGTTCACATGACTCTGACTCTGACTCTGACTCTGAGGTCCTGATTCTCGAGATCACCGATAACACAGAATCATTCCTTTTCGATCCTCAGGAACCAAAAACGGAAAATGCCAAGAGTGATTGCAACCAAGAATCCAAATTTTTTCTCGAATCCAATTTCTTTCATCCTACAAACACTCTTCCGGCATTTGATAGTTGCCCAGAGGACTCTCTACAGAAAATCACCTATCATCTGTTTCTAGAAGAGCCCTCGTACACAATGGCCACCTCATCCGCACACACAGAACGGATCAAAACCTCTCCCAAACCCCGACCCGCAACCGGACTCAATTTCTATTCAGATTCACCTCTCACCGAGCCGATTGCATTTCCACATCGGGTTTCAAACATTGATCAGACTACATACCATGCTCTATCATTCTCTGATCACCCCTGTAGGGTTTCCGTATCAACCACTGATTATCCTACGGGTCCCTACTCTGACCAGGCTGATTCGGCTCAGCCAAACCCTGCGTTTACACTTCCACATCCATCTGAGCTTCATAGTTTATGGTGGGCACCACACCTTTTTATCCACATCTATCAACCCGCCAGATTGATTGGGTTTGGGCTGCATCATCAGCCTGTTGATCTGAACAAGCACCTGGTTGGACCAACCAGGCTCTTAATCAAGGTGCTTGTCTTACGAAATTCCGCTGATTTGACCATCCCCTCTCCATCGCATTTCCCACTTGGCTGAAGGCATCAAATTTAGCGCTCAACGGGAGGCAGCCCGTCATTCTCTTTGAAAACCTGAAACTTGTTCTGACAGCTTTTGCACTTGAAGTTCACACTTTAGGACAGCCGACTCCAACTCAGATGTTTGCATCTGGGATTTGAAATCGTCCGCAAAAAAAAAAAAAAAAAAAAAAAAAAAAAATTCAACCCGACCCATTCACTCATCCAAATTTCTGTCTTAAGGAATGAACTAAGACCCCCTAGGTTACAATGAGGACATTGCAAATCTTAGGCATGGGGGGGTATGAAAGTACAAAAACTTGTAAGAAAAGGTTTCAAACAAAAAATTCACATATGCCAAAAAAACCATAAAAATTAAAAAAAAAAAAAAAAAATTTTTCGAAAAAGAATAAGAGGAAAAGAGGAGAAGGAAAATTTTGTGAAGGAGAAAAGAAACAAAATGAAAAAGGAGCACAAAATTATGAGAAAAAGTGATAGTCATTAGTAAGGAACTAAGGAATTAACCTAAGTTCTAGACCTCATTCAAGAAAATAACTGAAAAGTGCACAATAAGATTAGTAAGAATGCAAACCTTAGGCATTCTTGAATAGACTCTTAGTACCCATTAAGATCTGGACACTCCTCAAGAGGTTGAGGAAAATGAAAAGCTGAAGTATTAGGTCTAAGGCTTAGGAAGTATTCGGCCTCGTTAACTAATTTTTGGTTTACGGGACTCAGTAACCTAAGCACCCTAATCTCACACACAGCCTGGTTCAGTAAGCGTAAAAATCAGAATCACGCAGAAGCGTCGCAAAAATCTGAAAAGAACACCTAGAATAGGAATGGCCGATCAACACAAGTTGATTTGGACGAGTTCCCAGCGCGGAGAGGCGGGAAATCCCCTCGAAGATGCGTAACAAAATATCATCTCCTCGGTGCTTGTCTCTTAGGATATTTACATATCCTACGGGGGGCATGTAAGCACTCTGCTGGTTCAGATTCCATGGATGGCATTATCTCGAAGTGTCAATTGCCAGGGTCTGGATTCGGCCACGGAATACCATGGATGGGATTATCTCGAAATCTCAATAGCCAGGGTTCCGGGGGTTGCCATGGGCGGTGCTATCTCGAAGCATCGATCGCCAGGAACCCTTGAGGATTGATGATGGGAGCAAGGAATCTGATACAGACCGTGTTGAAAAGCCAATCCTAGGCTAGAACTAAAAAGAAAAAGAGAGAGAAAACTCTCCAAACAGAAAAACTTTCTATCTCTCTCTTACAAAACGCACTGCGAACTGAGCCAGGGCTAAAATCATTTCAAGCACGGGTGCTTTAACCACGAAATCCAATAAACCTTAGGTTAGTTCTTGCGGGCCTTAAAAACCTTTGCTAAAAGACTGAGGCTAAGGCTAGACAGATTTGGATCTTGATTGGTACTAGAGTACCTTTTAGGCCTATGATCAGCATTCTAACCTAATCTATGAAGGCACTTATCTAAAACTATTGAAAACTTCATGGTCTAGAACAAGGGTTGAAACCTTAAGTTTTTGCTAAGGGACTAGCAAAAGCTAGGCATGGGGGTATGATGAGAACCTCATCATGAGCCATAACTAGCTCATTTTGACCCAATACAAAGGATAAAAGCTCCTACATATCTCAAGGAAAGGCTTAACTCAGAGAATTCTGAGTTTGAGAAGAAAACCAGTCATAAGGGGTAAAAGTGCAATTTTACCAGTATAATCTGCATACAGGGTAATTTTGGGCCCAAACACAGGTCAAAACAGCTTAATAAGAATAAAAGTGGGATGAGATGATCTAGCAAGGGCTACAGCACTTCCAAGGAACCAAATGATAATCTGTAACCCTAAAACAACCCACTTCAATTCACAAGGTTCGAGGCAAAGTAAAAATAGAATAAACCCTCTAAAATTCATAGAAAAATAATCTCTAGGGTTTAGAACCTTCAATTTGGCCTTTAGAACCCATTTTGACCTACATTGAGAACCATGCCCAATTAATAACTTAATTTGGGTCTTTACGCAAATTGACCGGTCAAACAAGGTTTAATATGAAAATGAAATTCACCATCAGATTCCTTAGGTCCTAATTAGTCATGTATAAAAACTTGAGCCTAAGAAGAAACCTCCTTGACCGACTTTACACTTTGGTCCTCATATATTTACTCTTTGGCCCTCAACTTTTGAACCCTCGCATTTTAGCCCCTAACTCTCCTTCGTTCTTTGCAATCAGGTCCCTCCTGCAAAACCCTGCCAGCACCATGCTCCGGCGACCTTGCGCGGAGCATGGCGCCGCGCAGGGTGAGGTGGGGGACCTGGCAAGTATACCGGGGGTGCCCTGCGTCGTCAGCCGTCGCAGGGGCACCCCCATGGTCATTATAGCCCACCATACCGGCCGTGCGAACGCACGGACGGTATGGGTTCGTGTTCCGACCATTCTCCGGCGAGGGAGACACGTCGTCTCCCTCCGCCTTCCTCCCTGTTTCATCCCTATAAATACCCCCCGCTGCTCCACCGACCAGGGCAGCCTGGATCTGACGGAGAAAACCCCCAGCTTTCTTCTCTTCTTCCTCCGGCAGACGCTCACAAGCTCTGGCGGCTTCCTCCCCCTCCACCTCTTCGCTCTGTCGCAATACCAGCAGCAGAGACTTCCTCCCCTGCTCTTCCCGTGCCACGCCGCACCCAGCTGGCGCCTCTCCGGCTCTCTGCTCGCCGCCGCCCCTCTCCCTGAGCATCGTCTTCTCCGGCGACAGTCGATACGACTGTCGCCCTGTTCCTCCCCCTTCGTCCCTGCAAGTAAGTTAGAACTACTCCCCTTCTTCTCCTCTTTCTTTCCCCGCTTTCAATTTAGTCAATTAAACCCTCGACCGCTCCTGTTCACCCTCACCCTCTCCGCCTCCGACCACCCTCCGGCGAGCCGCGCCCATCACCTCAGCGACCCACACGGCTCGCCGACCACCGCAGAACATCCGCCTCCTCACCCTGATCCTCTTCCGCCCCTCCACTTCCCACCAAACACCCTCTGCAGATCCACCGAACACACCCACTTCTTCGCTCACAGTTTGACCTAGGACGACCTGTTGGCTCCATCACGCCCCCTGCAGACCCCCTGACCACCTTCGCCGTGCCACGGCGAAGGTCCCCCGCCTGTCTGATTTGGCCGAGAGGCCGTTCTTCTGTGACCAGGTGACACGCCCGCCGTCGCCATTACTGAGCAGGCAGAGCTCCTTCACCTGCAGGTGCAGGCACGCCTTCGCCCAGGTGCAACTCCCAGGTTGCGCAGGGAGTCTCCGCGAAACGTCCCAGGCTCGCAGATGGGGCGAAAGCCGCGCGTGAAGCCACGATCGCCCACTGCTCCCTCCACGACGGGCGCTCAATTGGGGTGGGACATTTAGTCCCACCTCGGAACTTCGCGGAGGCGCGCGGACGCATAAAGGCAAAAAGTGCCTTATGCTGTCTGCCTCCTGACCACGGGGTGAGGTCCCCTTCACCCGCCCGGTTACCCGGTCTCGTCCGCGCTCACGCCCCGCGGACCTGACCCGACCCGACTGACCTGCACTCCTCGCCCACCACGCACGCCGGTGGGCCTGGACCCGGGCCTGACCCGAACCCGATTACCCGGTAGCTCTGGGAGAGCTTCCGAAGAGTGATTTCAGAGAGAAAGAGAGACGCGGGGGAGGGGGGTAGAGTAGGTTTTGCCTCTTGACAAAAAAAAAAAACTCTGAAGTGTGCAGGCAAAAGAAGAAGTGCAGGCGAAGAAGAAGGAGCTGCACTGTAGCAAATGCTCAGTTAAGTCGTCGAAGCACCGGGTCAGACGACGGAAAGTCAGCAGCCAGAGCAGGAAAGAAGGCAGGCTGAAGAAGAAGGAAGAGCAACGGCCGAAGCAGAAGAAGAAGAAAGAAAGACTTAGTGGCTGAAGGCAGAAGCTCTGAGGGTCACCACGATTGCAGAAGAAGAAGAAGAGAGGTCAAGGCAGAAAACCAAAGAAGAAGAAGAACAAGGAGCTCTGAAGAAAGAAAAACATCACCAACGCAGGAACAGCAGGAAGAAGAAGAAGAGCATCACCATTGCAGAAGAAGATTATCACCGTAGCAGAAACCAAGGAAGAAGAAGAAGGAGATCTGAAGAAAGAGAAAGAAAGAAGAACATCACAACAAATTCTTTCCCTCTCTCTTTATTTTGTAAAAGAAACATGTATATCTCTAGAATACGACTTGCTCCCTGAGTTCGACCTCGGGAACTCTTTCATTTTCCGAGTAAAAAATTTATATTTGAAATGTTGGCAATAACCGGCCTTACTACAACGTTATAACAAATACAAAACCGACGTTTCAGCCGACATGGGCTCGGGCTAATACTCCCCACGCCCAACTCCTACCGCATCCCTAGGCTGGCACCAACTCAGGCTTGTATGCCCCTTGCCAAAGTTATGCTGCCTCCTAAGGTTGGGACAAGCTCAGGCTAAGATGCCCTACGCATAACTCCTACCACCTCCCCAGAATGCCATTAGCTCGGACTCACACGCCCCACACTAAAGTTATGTCGCCTCCTAAGGCTGGCACTAACTCAGGCTCACACACCCCTCACCAAAGTTATGTTGCCTCCTAAGGCCAGCATCAACTCGGGATTGTACACCCTACACCGAAGTTGATGCTGCCTCATACGGCCAGGCCGAACTTAGGCTTGCACGCCTCGCGTTTAGCCTCGAAACATGTCGCCCCCTAAAGCCAGCTCGAGCTCGGGCTCATACGCCCTAATAAGGGACCTCTTCCAAGCAACTGGAAGCAGACGAAGGCCACTCAACTCCTCCATCATAGATGTTCCTCCCACTGCAGTACAGTAGGAAGAACATTTGGGGCCATCATCTACAATTGAGTTTTGATCACTCTCACTACTCTCTCAGTAGTTCACACTAGCTAGAGAGTGGGGGCATATGATGAGGGGCAAAAATTACCCTCGGATCCAAAACTCCGCACATGACCCGACAGAGCATCCAACTGCCCAACTACAAGGTTACAGGAAGAACCAGCTTGGCTCGCCCCGCCTTAGACTAGTCAGATCCCAACCAAAACCTACCCAACTTGCCAAAAGATTCAGCACAACATGGGCAAAAGATACGATAAGATGGGCCTGACGACCTACACCCTGATAGCTACCATGTAGGCTGGCAACTAGGAGTACTAGGGCCATCGAGTGAGGGTTTCCCCCATAGATTATAAATAGAGAGGGAGGCCCTCAATAGAGTAGGCATCCTCTCCTCGAGAGAGGGAGTGAAATCATGTAATATCATGTATCATCAAAACTATAGTACATAGTTCAGAGCTCTATCCTCCCCCTAGATGTACACCCCTTGTGGTGGAATTGGGTCACCCAACCCTCGTTCTTCTCTGTGTATGTTTGTGGATTGCTGCTCTACCCTCCTACGAGATGGATGGTTTATGGCTAAGTAGCACTTCCTATGCTAACAAATCTTTTGGTGATCTTCCAAGGCCCATTAGGATTCGATCCATTTTATAGGTGATTTCATTATTTTGGACCTATTGGTACTCTTCGGGGCCACAAGTCATAACGCATCGTAAAATGTAAGAAATGTGTATTTTCGATCAACCCTTGGTCAAAGCTTCTCAAAAGGGTTTCATATGTGATATCTTTGGATTTCTATTGTCTCAAGCTTTCCAATGGTATTTGTTTTATGTGAATTCAACAAATGTACCTCAAGTTACAACAAAAATTAGACAAACAGGGTTGAGGTGGGATTGAACCAGTATTGTAAGGGTATTTTCATCATTTGGGGGCCCTATTTCATCCAAACCTTTATTAATGGCCTATATAAAAACCTAATTAGGGTTTTGGGTCATTAACTCCCACCCCAAGTTGTATAAATCATGAGAAGAGGAGAGAGAGAAGAAGAGGAGAGGGAGAGAAAACAAGTGCGATGCATAGCAGCCATGTGCAGAGAATGATGGCCATCAAGTCGAGCTTACATAAGAGGAGTATGAATTGCAGGCAAGTGTGACGCTAAGACTAAGCAAAGTGCGTGCGAAGGAGGGAAGCGTAGATGCTAGGAAACATGCGTGTTGGCGCCCGTTATCACATGTGTGCATGTGAACCAACAATCGTGATCGCACCAACGGAGATTTGCGTGAAGCACGTGCATCAAATCACATTTTGACATGTGGCATAAGTAGGGGAGTGACCAATTCACATGAACCACCAATCCAAGGTCGATTTAGGGACCCTCAATCCTTCTTTTAAACGATACGAGGTCTTCTTGACCTTGGAATCGTGCAAATAAGATACCGTTAGATTTATAATTTTGTAATCTACACTCCTGTACCCTCCAAAGTATATTTTGACCATGTTCCTGACGTGATTAATTCAAAATAGCCCTCGATCAATTATTTGACCGTGCCTCTCTCATCTCTTGTATAAAATTAAATGGGTAAAGCATGTGCGGCATCTGAGAAGTCTCTAACTTATCCTCTTGGAGTCATTGTGACCCCTCATTGACCTTAGGTAGAGTATCCATTCTTCTATTTGGTTTTTGATGCCTACCATAATAGATAACATGCATGGCCCCATCGATATCTCCTTTTTTTGCTAACTACATGAGCCCTACATTGTGATTGATTATTCGCATTGGGTACTTAAGTATTAAATAAGTGGTTTATGCCACCAATAAGTAACATTCATGATTTGATGACTCGGATATGTATGTTTGGATTAATAAGAACAAGGCATATGAACCCTTTTGTTAAATAAATGAGAATACTTTCTTAGTTTGCTGAATGGAATAAGTGGCATTACGAACAAAGGAGTCCATAATATTTATTGACACTTGAAACTATTGTGAAATTAGGAGAAGATGGAAATAAGTAAGGGATAAGAAATACTTGATATGCTTGTAATATAACAAATGATGGAAAACATGAATGGGAATCGTTGGTGAACTTGGAAACTTGTGAGATTAGTTAGATTGTAAGTCACGTGCCTGATATCAATGGCACGATCAGCTATACTTATTTAGAGGTAGAGACTGATTCAAGGAGTGTGCTAGCCTCTATTCAACTTGTTTGTTCGACTGATTAGCCAACTAGATAACTAGGAGCAATTGGATATGTGTTATTGTTAAGAGGAGGTTGGTGTTGTTACTTTTGTATCCTGAAGCAAAGATGACTGGCCATGTGTCAATGTGGGATAGTTCCATACATGCATATCACATGAGTCTTAGTCACTACTTTACCTGGGTTAGGATCTTAGGGCAATTAAGTGAGTAGAAGAGTGGGTGTAGTCCATCCTCCCAGCCAAGAGGGTGTATTGCATTAACTTTACTATTTAAAATACTGCAGTGATATCTCCTTGAGCCTTCTCAAGAAAATACTTCGGGTGTTTGATGACCAAAATAGTGGGAAAGCACAAATAAATAGAATTAATAAGTGAAAATGAAAATATTTGGGAATAGTACACATTTTTCCTACATATCTTTCTTTCTATTATTTTTTGCTACTCAATTTACCTGTTGCTGACGTCTTCCCTTTTTGGACTCTGTACTCAAGTCTTGGTGACCCACAACTGGGTCCTGCGACTGTAAGAGTTAACTGTGTTGGTCCAAGTGCAATACCTTGGTCATGGTAGTTACAGTGATACTTCAATTTTGTTTATTTCAATAGTACTTTGGTTCTGTTTCCTTCAATTCACTACCATGATTGACGATAGCTACGATCGTTCTGCTTTTGATATTATTCAATTAAGCTCTTTCTTTCTTTATCATTATATGTGTGGTGTGATGCAATGTGTATGTGATATTTTGTTCTATGTTTATATGCTGAACTATCAGATCTTGGGTGATTTACAGATTGACTTAAGTTCCTACTAGGGTAAGGGCTTAGTTCATAACACTTACCTTCCCCTATGCCATCGTTGCCACACCACCTCCCTCCTCGTCCCCAAGTGCTGCCTGCCCCTCCTTACTCCTCTCAATTGTCATCCCTTCTCCGTCCTCTTGCTTCCCAGCTATCATTGCTCCCACCTCTTTCCCCTCCCTTCCATTAAGTCCCCTTCTAGGAGAAAAAAATTATTTTCTTAAGGATTTGCATGTAATTAAGAAAATTTTGAAAGACATGGATGTAAAAATCTTGATTTTTTTATTAACTATGGTGGGGATTTACATATTAACCATAATTACAATAATTTATTATGAGATATAACTATAGGGGCATATATGCATAACAAACGTAAGTTTATAATGGCATGGATGTAATAATGAAGTATTAGAGAATATGGATGTAATTAAGATTGTTTCCAGGAGTATGGATGTAAAAATCCCCTATTTATTATACACCTAAACCATACCATATATATTGTCAATTCATGTTATGATTACGATATTCACTTTCTCAACTTTCAAGTTTAATTTAGAGAGCTTTGAAAACTTGTTTCCTGGTCTAAGATGATCTCGTTGAATCCTTCGACCTCTACCATCACACTATAAGTTCCTACTTGATCAAGTTTGGATCTAGGTACATGCTTAGCCGAATGATGAGATTTACGTATACCTTACACTTCCCCATTGCTAACTTTTGTCGGAAAGAGCTGGGCTTTAGAGGACCCTTAGAAGCTAAGCAAACTAATCGAGTGGAAATCTACATCTTCTACGATATTTGGTGAAGGGGCGAGGATGAGAGGAATCTCGGCCACTCATGTCCCAACACGAAAATGAATAATGTAATTTCCGGTCCTTGCAACAAGATATTAGGTAAATCTTTTAGCATGAATTTTGAAAGAATAGTAAATGTCAAACCTAAATATGTAATGCCACGATCTATTTTTTTATTTTTGCTTCTTTTTATAATGCATTACCCTATCATTTCAATGAATAAAGGCGTATACTTCTTGGTAGGCCCATCCAACAAATCAATAAAGGAGTACACTTCAGCCCATTTAAGAACTGCAATCTTTAGCGGTCATTGTAGGAGCCCAAGGGGCAAATTTCTAGATTAATTCCATCCTCGAAATTCAATTTTTCCAAATATTTTCAAAATGAATAAAGAACATACGGTTAATATTTTTATAACATTTAAGATAAGGGACATATGCGAGCTCACTGGATTGCCTAAAGGCATAATTGGGGATGCAAATGAGTCGGATTTGGATTGAATTTGATTAAATTTATATTTATATTCATTTACAAATTTATATTAATATCCTACTTATTTATATATTTGATACAAAAATTTAAACTCATACCTATATTCATCTATTCATCAGATATCCATTTACCTATCAGTTACTAATTTATAAATTTATCTTATAATCAAATTACACTCAAATTAGAGTTAAAGAACAAAAAAAAATCTATAACACGGTTCATTAATTATTTATTTCTAACTTTAGGGACTTAGGCTACTCCAATTTTAGTGATTCCCATTCAGATTATTACAAAATAGAACTTCAAGGGGAATATATCAAAAACTGAATGAATCATGAGGGAGATTAAAGTTGAGGGAATGAAAGACTTAGGGTGAGACTTATATATCTTGGGTAAATGATGATTTTATCTGAGTACTCGGGTCGAGTAATCGAGTATAGATCTATACCCATACTCATGCCCATAACCAGTTGGGTTTTTTGGATAAAATCCATACTTGAACCCTATTGGGTTCAAGTCAAGTTTTACCCATTCTTTTCGAGTCGGGTTGAGTCAGGTTCGGATTGAGTTTATCAAAACTTACATCTCTAGGCATCACTTGGGCTATCTGAACTTTGAAGACTCCAAGATGGTGCCCTCAATGGAGAAAAGGGTTTGGTTGATTGTCCTAAATACCATCCTCCCTAAGGTACCATTTGTTTGGCGGGTTTACCTTCGTAATCCTCCGTTTGGTAGTTTCAATCCCGGGACTGTTCTATGTCGAGATTGAGCCCTAAATCCTGGGATAAGATCATCTCAATAGAGGGGGGGATTCTGTCATCCTGCCTTCAATCCCATGCTTTATATAGATTTATCCCTTCATCGGCATAGTGTAAACCCACCCACAATCTCGCTCACATTACTTCGGTTGTTGGGAGAGTAATGGCGATGGTGAGCTCTGGCGATGGCAGCGTCGACCTACGATTTTCGAAGAAGCGAATATGTAAGAAATCTGCCATTTGTTGTGAGACGTACTCGTTTCTCCTGTAAAGCTTTATTATGTTGGCAAGGGGTGTACCCATCTTTGCTTTGTCTTGGGTGGTACAAGTGGTCCGTCGTTTGATTCCTTCCCCATGTATGGATGAGAGTTGAAGATCTTTTGGAAGATTACCTGACTTTGTAGGTTTGTCTAATGGGAACGTCGACCAACTGTTTGTATGCATCTAACATCTCTCTTGAAAGGTGGATGAGATTAATGCAAGAGAGGTCTTCTCCTTCATATAAAAGGAATGGGCATCTAAGGTATTGGGTGGTGCTTGTCATTGTTGTTTTAAGTTTGCTGAGAAAGGAGAGGAACGGGGATGGAGGTTCTACAAAAAGCATTGACTAATACATGTCGTATTTGTGCTGTGTTATTTGTTAGTTTTGCATTCATTTTGTATTGATAATCGATGCTAGGCTCGTTGCAAAGGTCGGTTGTTGCCTTGACTTTGCTGGAGTTATTTGTCGGTCATCTCCATTTCAAGTATTATGTAATTTGCGTCATGAATGTTGAATAATTTGAAGATAGTGTCATAGTGACATCGCTTGATAATAAGAATACACCGGTGTATTTGAATGTGGCATAGATGGAAAATGGTAATCCATCAGTGGATTGATAGAATGCATCGGTGAATTGTGATGATCCATCGGTGGATTGTTACAAGCCACCGGTGTATTGTGTAATGTACGTGTGGATTTATGTAATCCACCGATGGATGGTTGGAATGCGTCGGTGTATTATGTAAATCCACCGGTGGATTTATGCAATCCACTGGTTATTATGTAATGCACGTGTGGATTTATGTAATCCATCGATGGATGGTTAGAATGCATCTGTGTGCTGTATGGGTCCACCGGTGTATTGTGTAAATCCATTGGTGGATTGTTGCAAACCACCAGTGTATTGTGTAATGCATTTGTGGATTGATACAATCCACCGATGGATTTTGACAATACACTGGTGGGTAATCGATTAAGTTATGATGCGATGGTTTAATGTTAGTCAGCGTCGTTCCTTGTAGAATGGCTTCTTCCATTCCTTCAACTTCCGGTAGTAAGAAGGCTAGGAAATGGGATAATGTGAGGATGGTCAAGTTGGTGAAGATTCTGAAGGAGCAGTACATGAATAGACATTAGGATAAGGATTTGTTCACACACACCGCGTAGGTGGAGATAGATAAGAAGTTTGTGTCGGCTACGAGATTGCCATATGAGCACAAGCAAATTTTGAATCGATGAAAGGAGTTGAAGAGAAAGTATGGGTTGTATGTCCAACTATACAACAAAAGTGCTTAGGGAATTGACCATATTAGTAGTTTCCCTATAGCACCTTCCCTATCTATCTGGAGTGAGGTAATGAATTATTTTCCATCAGTAATTTCTTATTAAAATGTTCAACAATTAATTAAACATTCTATTTGAATGACTTGTAGCTCCCTCCAAAACTTGTGGAATTACATGGCAAGCCTTTCATATTCTTTGAGGATGTCCACAAAATCGTTGGTAAGGATACTGCAACCAGTGAGCACATAATGTCATTGAACAACCCTGAGCACGTGGTGGAACATGTTGCCATGAGGATGTGGATTTTTATGATCAAGGACAAAGCATGATTAATCTTGAAACAGGTACCGAGTCCGTACTATATGACCCGACGATTGTTGATGACATGTGGACGTCGTATATGAGTCAACCTTTTGTAATTATTTCAGTAAACGATACCCCATATGCGTGCAGTAACCCTGCATCGTACACGGATGTCCTAACAGAGATGCATGCAAGTGAACCTCCACCTCCATCGTGTGAGCCACAAGGCTCGAAGTGTGCTTCGAAGGGGACTAGTACAAGTGGGGGAAAATGTAGGAAGAAAGGGGTGTCAAGTGCAAGTGCATCATCGGCTTCTATGACAAATGAGTTTATGGAGTTGATGAGGATGTTGGTGAAGCACAACATAACCCTAGCCTCAAGGGTTGACCACTCTGCTGATGAACTTTGTGAGTGCATAAGGATATTGCATACCTGAGTGGCAAACATCACACCTGATGATTTACTTGTATTGGTGGATGTTTTCACTCAGTGCGTGGAGGACAATTTTCAAGGATGTCGTGCACTCTGACGCTGCGTTAGGTGCATTTCTTTAGAAGTATGTCGGAAGTGATTATGGATTCTGATCACTTCTGATAACTCATGATGTCACTTGCTTAATTAAGTCATCGCTTTGGTAGATTGGTTGAGTGTTTGGTTTCGTTTGGTTATTTCACAATGCTTTTAAGTTTGGTATATCACTTTGGTGGATTGGTTGTATGTTTCATTGAAACATTTTATACTTGTCGTTAACACTATTGGGTGCTTGTTTAAGTTTTCTACATATTAATGATTACTTGTCTTGAACATTATTGGTTATTTGTTTCACTTGTGTTGAATTTTAATGTCATTTAGGTTTCGTGATTTTCTTTTTTGTGTGTGTATATATATATATATATATATATATGGATTATGTATGTGTGTATGATTGTTGGTGTTATTTAGGTTTTATGATTTTAGTTTTCTTTGGTATATGTGTATAATATTACAGCATATATGAATACTGATGACCACCGATCCATTGAGGATGATGATGAGAACAATGTTTTCTCATTGGCATCAATTACCATACCTCTTGCATACTCATACTACTCCTCTCTCCACTAGCGAGCTTCGCGACTAAGGAAAAATGACGAGGCTTTATCAGGGCATGACTGGGTCCACAAAGTAATTCGTGGGCACCCGAGTTATTCGAAGAATGCATATAGAATAAGTAAGGAGGGCTTTGTTGTGCTCTCCAAATACTTCAAGGATGCAACCGACCTTAAAGACTCACGAGGTGTTACGGTTAACGAGCAGTTAACAATATTCCTTTATGTTGTTGGTCAGAATGCCTCAAATAGGAACCTAGTCGAGCGGTTCCAACACTCTTGTGAGACAATTTCTAGGTATTTTAACTTGGTACTGAATGCCTTGGTTTCTCTAAAGCAGAGTTTCATACTGATGGCAACAATTCATTCTTCTGTGCCAGCTAAAATTCGGTCCAATCGTAAATTTTTTCCTTTTTTCAGGTTAATATTTTCTTTTGTATATTATTCATTTATGTATTGTTTGCGATTATATCAAATTGATTACTTTGATATTTTGTGAAGGATGTCGTAGGAGCTATTGATGGTTGCCATGTATGCACAACAGTTCCATCTAGGGAGTAAGCATGTTTTCATAATTGGAAGGGTTGGACAAGCTAAAACGTCATTGCTGCGGTCGACTATAACTTGGAATTTGTGTTCGTGGGTACTAGTTAGGAGGGTTCAGTTGCATATATGCAGGTGTTGCAGTGGGCTGTAAGAAATGGTCTTAATGTCCCGAGTAATCATAGGTTCCTTGTGAACCTTGGTTACGCTGACACAGAATTCTTTATTTTTCCCTTTCATGGCATACCATATCATTTGCAGCAGTATTGAAATCGAAATAATAAATATCAAAATTATAAGGAGCTATATAACCATTGCCATGCATAGCTGTAGAATGTTGTGGAGCGTGACTTTGATGTTTTGAAAAGGCATTTCAAGCTTCTAGATGCAAGGCCATTTTATGGGTTTGAGACGCAATGCAAAATCGTGATGGCATATTGCATCATCCACAACATGATTATTCAGTGGAAAGTCAATGAAGACTTCTTGTACACAACACTCAATGATTATGAAAACATGGGGGATGTGGAAGTGCGAGATGACCTTCTTGACAATGGTGTTGTAAGAGCTGAGGATTTGATAAGAGATCAAATTGCCCATGCTTTGTGGGTGGACCATCAGACTTGATAACCCCTCAGAAATGGTATCGTTGTAGCAAATTCACCATTACTGTTGTAATATTATGATTTTAAGGGAATGGAACTTATTATGGTGAAATTGAAATTCTTATTTTACCGGTGTATTCTTTCATGCACAGATGCCACTTATTGAGGGAACTTTTATCTAAATGTGACACATCGGTGTGTTAACATGTCGCACTGGTGTATTTGCGTGACACACCGATGTACTTGCATGACACAGCGGTGTATTTACTTGACACACCAGTGTAGTTGAGTGATACACTGGTGTGTTAACGTACGTACGAGTGTATTTGGATGAAATGAGATATTTGAGGGAACTTTAAGTACATAAATTGCCTTTAAAATTGGGAAATAAAAACAAAGGAGTCCGCTATATAGACAAGTACCGTATACAAAAGATGGAAGACATAATTACAAGCTTAATGAATGTGTATGTTTGAGAGACCTATAAATAAGGTCATATAGGTATAAAGATTGTTCAATAACTATAAAAAATGAAACAAATAAACAAACATCATGCTAAATTAACGATTGCAAACCTATGCTTTAAAAGCATAGCAATGTAAATTGAGCGGTATTTATGGACATCCTCATCTTGTGATATGACCATTTGATCAAGTCCATGCATGAGGCATTCTGTCCAACGTGTGATAAAGATGCCACAATCGTTGCTTATGTCACGTTACTGAGGAGCCTCTGTGTAGTGCTATTGATCCCATCCATCAGCACTTATCCCTCGGTGTGTCAACACTTTCACCATCATGTTAAACTGAAAACAAAAGTGTACATTCATTGTTGTCATGCTTATTCATAACAATTTCTCAAGTTGAAATGTAATAAATTCAATACATACTATGTCATCGCCATCCTTATGTGTCCGCTGGGGGTAATACCGATTGTCGCTATCGTATTGTATCATTACTCTATGTCTAATATTAATAACCACAAGGGTCCAATGGGAAACCTCTTGCGTAAACAACGATATAGCTATATATTTACAAGTATAGACTCCTCACCAGCATTTTCAATGTAGTTGTTGATCCGGTCGTGATTGAAATATTTTACAAAAGCATAAAAGTTTGCGCCTAAAACAAGCGTATCACACTTCATATTATCTTAAGCCATCGTGTCTTTAAGGGCTTCAATTATTCCATCAATAAGCTACATATAATGATAAGTAATTACACAACACTATTGTATATATAGTTGAAATGTTATAAAATTAAACGTACCTCTTGTTGGGATCGCTTCAATCATTTTTAAAAATCGTGTCGTAGTATAGGTGATCAAAACGAATCAACATTTAAATTTTTATACTCGAATTAAAAGAGAAATCTGAAGTTGCCTCTGGAAGCAAGAAAATACGTAAATATCACTATTGCAATAAGAAGTGTGTAATAGATGCTCAGTGAATAGAAAATATATTTTTAGATAGAAAAATTAAAAAGATAAGAGTAAAAGTGGTGGTTTAAACCACCACAATTAACCCTAATATCTAAGTCCAAATACCCTCCAATGTGTGAACAGTTCTAACTATCAAACATTTCATGCTAAGTTCATAGAACCAAGTCAGGCTTTACCCTCAAAAGTCGAGTATTAAGCACAGACGCCTTAAACTTTTAAAGCCAGTAGCACGAGGACCAAGCCTTGAGGGGGTAAGGCACAGATCTTAGATGGCAAAACCCGCCTCCCTCCTCGATTAACATCTCTTCTAAATCCAGTCAGACCTGAATAATCGGATCCACAGCCCAGACCTGTGGGCATATTCGCAGGCAAGGGCACGTGAGCGTGCGCGTGACTGAGCACGTGCGTACGAGTGTGCAGAGGGGACCTCACCCCGTGAGATTTAAGGCAATATGCTCAGGGCGCATTTTCGTAATAAACGCTGGTTCACCTTCGGTTGCGCCCGATGTGGGACTAATGTCCCTTGCTTCCTTGTGTCTCCTGGCAGCGAGGATGTTTGGCTTCAATTCGTCTACTCCGGACGTCCAATCTCTCAGATGAGGACGGGGACTGATCGAGGCATCTGTTGGGTATCCAATTGTCCTGGTCCTCTTTAGATCAGGGCTCTAAATGGTGTGCGAAGTTTTGTCGGAAGTGACCGGAGAGAGGCTACCGGAAGTGAAAACAAAGACTGACTTCGGCGAGGACCTGTGGATAGAATAAGAGGTTGTTCGGCCTCGCGTCAGATGCAAGAGCCTCGAGGTGAAGCCCCAAAGCAAAGCCCTAATTCTATTGGGTGGTTGGTTGTGCATGGATACGTGGTGATGAAGCTCATTGGAGCTCAAAGTGGCTGCAGTCGGTGATGGTGAAAACAGAGTTAAAAGAAGAAATTGAGAAGAGGAGATAGAGGAGAAAAGGGGAAAAAGAAACCCTAATTCTATTGGAGAGATGGAAGCGTGGAGACCAGTGGTGATGGCAGGCCATCGGCAAAGAGTCGGAGGAGGAATTGAGGTCGACCAAAGGGGTCAGAGGGTCGGCTTCTTGGCTAGGAAGCTCGGCGAGAGAGAGGCAAAGATGGCTGCACCCTCATTTGATGGCGAGAGGCGGTGGAGCAAAGGGGCGAAGGAGACCTCAAGGTCTGGCAATGGCGACACATGGAGGAAGGGAAGGAAGAGGCTTTTGCGCTCGGATCCTAGACGAGGGGACTTGGAGGAGGTCACCGATCCTTTATAAAGTTGCAACCGCGCTCAAAGGAGGCTAGAAGTTGTGAGAAAGACTCTCAACAACTCGCAACTTCTGCTTCTGTTTTGACCGGAGATCACGGGTGGTGGAGGTGGCAGCAACCAATGAAACAAACACCAATAGATGCAGAACGACAAAAGGAACAGATCTTCTGTTGCCGAGGTCATTCATGTACTGAGGCAGCTGCAAACCGAGTTTGAAGCTTGTCGAGCTGCCCTATCAAGGCCTGCAGACTAGTTGCGAGGAGGGGACTTTTTTGTAAGAAGGAAGGACCCAGAAGTAATAAATTCAGACCTATTTGAAAAATTTTTAGGAAGTTAAGGACTTAAATGCAAAGTAGGTGAGAATGTTGTCAAAATAGGTCCAACTATTTATGAGAGCTTAATTAGGATTTAGAGAATCTAGTGATAATCTCAATTTTGAGTTTTGAAGTTATTTGTTTGGTCAATTTTGTATTTAAACCCACTTGATATTAATTATTCACCTAGGTCACTGTTTAAGGTCAACTTGGCTCATTAGATTCAACTACACGTAATAAACCTTGAAAAATATTTATCTATGTTTTTTAGAAGGTTTACTTTTGTAAAATTTCCATCAGAACTCTATTAACTAAGGTCGAGCCAAAAATAGTGTTTAATTATGGCCTAATTTCAAAGGAAATCCTAGGTTGATTGTTTTGAACTTATTTAACTATTCTTTTGGTTTATTTCAATGATTCTTGCTCTTGATTACAATATACCCTTTTTTCAAATGATTTAGGTGAATCTACCCTTAAAACATAGAAAAATTAAGCTGGCTATAGTGAATGATGGCGATGCCATCATGTTGAAATGATCTATCGAGGGTTTATATTATCGTCGTAGTTCAAATTCTCAATTGATCGAACAAAAAATATAATTTATAACTCGAATATAAGTCTGAGGTCGAACACAGGGAGCAAATAGAAATTCAAGCGCTAATCTTAATCAAAATAGAAATGAGCACAATAATTAAGCATTAAAAATAGATATTCAATGAATAATAACCCGTCACATTATTTATTCAATGTATCTAGAGATTGCATGGAGCAAAAAGAGGAGAATCAAAAAACAATGGTGATTTAGATCACCACTAATCCTCTTAATTAAGCATGTATGCAATTATTTAATCAGAATTCAATTGTCAACTATAGTACTTAAATCATTCAGCAGTAATTCAAATAAAGCCATAGTGTTCTCGACTTAACAGAGCCTCCCTTCTTTTTCTTCAAATGCAAAGCCTCTCCCTCTCTCTCTTTCTTCTTCCTTCCTTCTTCTTTCAGCACACATAGGCAGTTCCTTTCTTCTCCTTAACTTCTTTTTCTTCCCTTTGCAGCACAAGGGAAACAACCTCTTCTGCGGCTAAGTGTCACACAAGGACACTTCTTTAGAGAGCAAAAACCCCCCTCCCCCACACACACTCTCTCTCCTTTCTGCTTTCTCTCTCTCAAGATCTGGGCTTATCGAGTTATTGGGCATGCGTGCACCCAGGTCCAGGGCTGCAGGCGTGGGTCGCAGCTGAGGAGTGAACAGTCTTAGGCCAGGTCGGGTCGGGTGTGTGGGCGAGCGGGTGATTAGCCCATATTTGTGGACTATTTAAGTATTTAAGTGCCTAGACATTAAGTTAATTCTAACATTTATTTAGCATAAATTAGGATGTAAATAGATTAATTCATATTTCTGATTTAATTACATAATTCATGCATTGCATTCATATTTAAATGCATTTAGAATTAACTTAGAATTGCATTCATTTAATTAGTTAACCAATTAGGTGCATTGCATGCATTGTTTTAAGTTAACATAGAAGTTAAGGGTTTATGCATAAATAATCATAATATTTTATTCTTTTATTATTTTTCTCCTTTGCACAGGTAACTCCTCCGACTTCGGCTCCGCCTCCTCCTCTTGCGCATCACATTCATGCTACGGCATTTTGAATTTGAAACCAGTGTGGCCGTGGCTACAAAAGGAGAAGAGAGAGCTGTCGTTGAGAGGAGGCCCTCACCCCTATTCATCACTATGCTGAGAGTGCACCACTCTCATCCACTCCACCACCACCGGCCTCAATCGTGGCGGCAAGCCTCCACCACCGTGGGCGTGTGGCGTGACAGGCCGCACTGCCATTCGGAGCTTGCTCGCATCATAGTGATTGCACGCTGCTCCACCATAAGCACACACAGGCGTGCATGCTACATCTTCACTGCCATCACCAGCATCCACCTCCATCTTTTTCCCATCCTCTGTTTTTCCTCCACTCCACCAAAAGGAACCCAAAAACCATGCCACTTCCATGTGTAGCTCTCAGCTGCTGCACACACCTGCCTGCTCCCCACACCTGCCTGCTCCCCACCGTAGACACCTTTTGCCCTGCCAAGCGCCACCACGTGTCCATCCTCTAGCGCATCCATCCTCCAACGCACACGCCAACATCGCACACCATCTGCCTGTGCGCATGCCAGCTGCTCACTGCAACCCCCCAGCACCCCCCCACTCCATCAGACCACGCCCACGCCTCCTCGCCTCCACTAGAACCTCCAGTAGCACCTGCAACCTACTGCGCTCTCTCACATCACCTCTAGCGCACACGTTAACACCGCGCGCCATCTGCCCGCGCGTGCCTTCACCTTTAGTGCACCCATGCCCGCGCGCCAGCAGTCCACCGCTTTAACGCCTCCCTGCAGCACCTGCAGTGGTGCCAATAGATCCACCGCGCACGCCTCCGCACGCCTGCAGAGCGCCCGCGCGCCCACGCGCCTGTGCCGCGTGCGTCTGCAGATCCTACAGTGCCCACGCACTACTCTCCTTGAGCCTGCAGCACGTGCGGCCAGCAGCAGGCTCCTCCAGCGTCGCCACTCCTTTCCTCCAGCAGGCCGGCTCCGACCATCTCACAACGTGCCACTGCCACCGCCATGAAGGCCTCACTTCAGCCAACCTCTTGTAGGAGTAGCTCCTCGAATGAGACTCTCTCCTGATCGCGAGGAGGAGAGAGGTAGAATGCTCTGCTTTTGCTCTAATTAGTAATTACATTTCATGCCATTGCCAGGAAAAGGAATTTTGATTTATGATTATTTTATTGTGGTGAAATTGCGACTTCATACTCAAGCTTTCTTACAATTGTGTAGCTTTTGTGATAAACATTGTTTGACATTGGTTTTGGATTAAGCTGTGCACAAATTTTCTCTAATGCATGTGAATTGGGAACTACATAAATTCATCACATATTTATTAAATATTTCAGTGAGGAAAAATTGCACATCTACCTTTACATATTCGAGTTATTATGCATTTTCTTTTCGTCGCATTTCATGTAAGATTTGACTATGGATTTCGTACTAGATTGAACGAATACGAAATAATTGAGATTTTATTGTGTCATTGCTTCCCTATGGACACGACCTGCTCATCTGCAAGTGGTTTAATTTTAATTTTAATTATTTTGTTAAGCGATTTTCCACCACTTTGATCCTACAATGATAAATCATCTTAATACATTATTCGAAAGAGAAAACCATCTTATCAGCGGGGACCTCACCTGCAGAGTCTGAGGCGAAGAAACCTATTCACAAAAACAACTTAAGCGCTATCAGGTGCTTTTCTGTGCCCGATGTGGGACTTAATCCCACAATTGCTGTGAAGTCTTCCTTCAATTGCCGCAGTAGGAGTGGATGGGGTCTTTGAGTAAGGATCTGGAGAGGGTCCTAAGCCTTGTCCACAGCATTTGGCGGTGTCACCTGGGACTTGCGTGGCCTTGAACATGATGAATGGGGCGATGAAGATGGCAGCAGTGGTGGAGCGATGGTGAGAACCCTGAAAACATGAATATGGTTTTGCGGCCAAGTTAAACTACTTTAGGAGCTTCGCCAAGTGTTGACAAATGTGTTGGTGGTGATTTTGTTGTGAGTGAGGGTGTAGGGTGGCTAGACGAGGTCAAAGTAGGTCTACGGAAATGGGTGAGTTCGGTGGGTGGTTTGGGTAGGCAAAAAGGTGAAATAGGAGAGGTTTTTTGGTCGTGGTGGAATGATAGAACTTTTGGAAGTGGAACAGAGTAGTTTGGTGGTCTGCGGTGATGGCGTGGGCTTGCCAAAGCTCACATCAGAGCGGGAGAAGATGATGGGGGAGAGTCTGAACGACGGTCAAAATTGGAGTTTAAAGAGAGAGAAAGGAAGTAGAGGAAAAGAGGGATCAAGGGGTCCTAAAATTATGGACGAAATGAGGGATATTCCTACGTCGATGTGATTGCTGGACATGGGGAAGACGAACCCTTCGTGAGGGAGACGACGGTGACGAAAGGGTCAGAGGACCTTCGCTTTGGTCGACGAGAGGCAGAGGAAGACGAGGAGTAAGAAGGTGATGTAGACACATCCATTTAGGTTAAAATGCCTACTTATGCATGTTCATAGGCTTAGATTTGCATTCCATATTATAAATATTACATAGCATGCATCATTCTACAATTAGAGTAGTGTATATTTTAGGTTAATTGCATCCTTTTTGTGGTCAAGAGAGAAGGAAATTTATTTTGAAGCCTCGAATTGAAGATCCGACTATATGGATCTGATCATGACAGCGATCGGAGTCCAACGCCTTTGAAATCGCCTTGATCGAAGACCCGTAGCACCATATGCTGTCCAAGGAAGGTCAACAGCCGGGACTAGGTGACACAATCTGGAGCTTCAAATGATAAATCCAACCATACAGATGGATTCGGGTCGACAATCGTAGCCCAAAGGCGCAAAAATCGACCCAATCCGACCTCTATAGAAGCCCCTACAAAGGAAAGAAGATGGATGACCCAGGTCGTGCCACGTGGTGCAACCCAGGTTGCCCATGCGCACGCACGCGCCACCACATGTGCATAGTAGCACATGCATGCTCGTAGGCGCAGCCTCACACACAACAGTACATTGAGCAAGGTAATGCAGCACGCAAGGCAGCAGCAGCACGTGCGGGCATGAGGCGCATAGCGCGAGTGCGCTCTCGACAAGGGCACGTGGATCTCGCGCCAGTAGTGTGGCAGTAGAGGCACGTGATGTGCGCACCAGTGGGGGCGAGGGTTGGTGTGAGATCTTTAGCAACGTTTACGATTGATCTTCAACGACATTTATGACCATCATTAAATGTCTAGTATACGAATTTTGTTCTTTCCTTCACTATTAAAGGACCCCTACCCCTCCCATTCTTCTTCATCTCTTCCTTTCCTCCTCTCACCACCTCTAAGGCTCTAGAGAGAGATTGTCCCAAGCCTGGGATGCTCCTCTAGAGTAGAATCAAATATTTTTCCCTCCCCTCATCCCCATTCATGGAGCATCCCGTGACCGTCTTCTCACCTCCCTTCAAGAAGAAGATCCTTGCCGCGATGCCATCTTGCCCCACCCTCCATCCTTCAGCTCCGTCCTTATTCGTCCTGCTCCTTACCAGCTTACTCTAAGCGACGTCAAAGCGAGTCGTCCTCCAAGCGACCGTTGAGGGGGATTTCTCTCACCCATCTCTATTTTTATTGCTTTCGTAGTATAGTCTTTTCGCTTTTCTAGTTGTAATAAATATTTGATTATAAAAATACATGATTGTTTCTCTCTCTCTCTTATATTGTGCAAGTAGAATAGCTAGATAAGAATTCATCGACCTAATCTCTTACTTGCTAAAAATACCAAAAAAATTAGAAAAGACAAAAATGATAAAAACAAATAAAAGCGAAACGTGTATTTTTCAAAACCAAACGTTCACCTCTCTGTGTTCGACTCAGGACTCACGTTTTGAGTTTCAGTTACAAATTTTATCTGATTGATGGATTTTCTCGCGAATCAAACTACGACGACGAGTTTTCCAAACTCAAACCCTTTCTGTGATGAGATCCAATGCAATCATTAAGGACGGGCCAATTTGACAGTTGGCCATCCATAGGAAGACGGAGTAGGTGTCACGACCCCAACCCAGGTCCCTACAGGACCAGAGACCAGCTTGCCTCGACTGATCCTAAGATCCAGTCATCAATGAGAAATAACCAAATAATATGCATCAATCCATAACCACACAAGTACCGTAGCTAAGCAGAAAGAAATTGACAATAAAAGGAGAAACAGAACAGTAGTACTAAAATATTACATGCCTTCAAGATAGGAATACAACCATCACAACAAACTAGTGCAGATAGAGAACATAATGGAAATGTACTGAAAATATAACTATAGGAACTCACTACGACTAGCAGTAGAAACTATAGTTGGGCTCGATTAGGCCCAGCATCCTCAGCAGCCAGTGGCTCGGGCTACTCAAATCCCTAACCTGTACAAAGTTATATATCTGGAGTCAGCTAACGCTGAGTAGAGTGGTGGCTAAAACATAAAATGCATTTAACAAGTAGCTTAACATATTACTTTCCGATCCCAATTATCTTATAACTGTTTACTATGTAGAGATCTCTAATCAGGGTTCGTTACATTACTTAATCTTCTTGTTCCCTAAAGGAATGATCTTACTTGTAGTTTTCCTGTGATGTAGGATGCACACGTGGCACTCTCCTGGCTGGGAGAGTCCCTCCGTGGTAGTCCTACACTCGGTCTACCACCCCGAGGTCATGGTCATGACGTAGTGGTGACTACGGCACACGTGATAAGTGCGTGGGTAGCTACCCCGCACTGGCACGTGGTCAGTTGTTTCTACTAGCGGGTACGCTCAAACATACAATATGGAACAGCACAGGGCCTTGCCCTTTCAGAACAGAACGAGGGTCTCGCCCTTCCACAGTCCGCGTACCCTTGTCCGACTATCCTGATTTGCCTAGTGGGCTAACAAGAGTCGGTGTAGGGTGGCCATGCCTAACCCCGGGCCCCCTAGGCCGGCTAGCTCCCCCCTACACTAAGTAGCTCACCTCAGTACCACGTACATGAGGGCCAACAAGAGTCGACGTAGAGTGGCCAAACTCACCCCGGGGTTCAACCCAAGGACGGAAAGCTCCCCTCTACACAACAAGGGATAGTTGCTCTCTTTGGTACTACGTACACGAAGGTCAGCTCACTTCCCTTGACGGCCGCCCGTGGGCGGCAAATTCCAGAACCATCTGGTTCTCCGTGCTACGGTATTCTTGTCTCGTTCTACATTCCCCGTGGGGTTCGTGCATGAACTTTTCTTATTCCATATCTGGGTTGTTACATACAGAACAGGCATCTCAGTTTCCACAGTACGAGTTCATTTTTTTATTCATAGCATAGTTCATTTCGGGTAGTACAGACAACTTATGATTTATTCAATGATTCATTTCTCTACACATGCATCTTCTCTAGCCCTAGTGTTCATGACACGACCTAGGGTTCAATAGATATATTCTTGTCATACGTTTATTTCTTCCTAGGGTTCATCTCACATCATAGGTTTAACTAATTTCATGCATTTTATTAATCTTGGAGATTTATAGTTAGAACCACTCTACCAGGATAACCAGGTAGAATGGGGGCTCGTATAGTAACTCCTGACGTCTCCGCAGGTCTCGTACACTCGACGGATTGGAGACCTAAGACATGGATTGGCAGGTCAAAAGGAGTTCAAGTACTACAGACAAGGTACCATTACATGGAGAAAAATGTGTGGGAAACAAAGACATTTTGTTTACGAAAAACCAGCATCGTTTGGGCCTTGTACGGGCCTAAAAACACGAGGTATGATAGAAATAAGACATCTAGGAGAGATCCCAGACGTCTTAAACCAACTCATAGGCATACCTCTCTTGGGGTGCCTCTATCGAACGTCTGGAACGCAGTGCCGATGTCCAAGGGTTCCGTCAGACATCTGGAGATGCTCCCAGACATCTGAAACTACCTCGTGTTGCACCCCGCTGTGCCTCCCAACCTCTGACACATGCGTACGCATTGTCAGGACTCGACAGATAATTAGGGAAAAAGTAAATCTCTACCAGACGTCTCATAATACCTTCGGACGTCCTCCCGAACGTCTGGAGGTCACTCCGGATGTCTAATTCCGTGGAAAAATGACTTCCACGAAATCGCTCTAGGCTCTCCTTACTGTAGACGTTGTAGCAGAGCAGCGCGGTGCCCTCTGCTCTCATGCTCAGACCCGCTCTCTGCTCTCCGCTTGCCCTCTCTCAGGCTCCCTGCTCTCCTCTTCCTCGGCTATGATGGTATGAGATGAAGGGGAGGAGGAGGGGGGTTTATAAAGGGAGAGGAGGTGAGGGGAAAATCGTGGTGTCGTAGGGAGTGGTGAAGGGTGCGGGTGATAGCCGTTGCAAGGTGAGGCATGAGGTATGAGCGAGGGAGAAGCGTGCACACGGTACGCGCCGAAAAGAAAAAGCATTTTCAGACGTATGGCTCTCTCTCCAGACATCTGGATAGATGTCTGGTAAACATCCCAGATGTCTTAAAGGATCGAAAGGTGACGATTCATTTCAGTAGGGGACTGCCAGAGCTTAGGTTGGAGGAGGTCAGAATTGGAGAAAGAGGAAGATTTTTGGCCTTAAACCTAGCTAAAGAGGTGAGGTTTGCATCACAGGTCCATTTATAGGCCATGGGGAGGGGTTTTAAGGAAACCAAGCTTGTAACTCCATGTTTTTCATGCGAGTAGGACATACGAACCTTCAAAAGGTTCGCATGAGGATATGGGGGCGATTTAGGATCCGAGTATGGGCTTATGTGGAAGGCAATTTCATAAGGAATCTTCGGTTCAAATGTGGTAAGGTTTGGTTGAGAATCGAGTGAGAAATCCTCGCTCGAACTCGACAGTGAAGGTCTGACCTTCCAAAAATGGCATGAGGACCTTTTTGCAAAGAACAATGATAAAGTTATGGAAATTATTGCAATTATTTCGAAAGTTAGGGGCATATGTATGAGAGAAAAGAGTCAAACAGGATTGAAATGTAAACTAGGTCAAGATAATCTCTGATTAGGCCCAAATTTTGGTAAAAGCCTAATTTTGGATCCAAAGAATCTGATGGTGAAGTCAGATTTAGGTTTTGACGAAGTTTGAATGGGTAAATTTCGTAGAAACCCAAATTAGGGCAATTATCTGTCTGAGACTCTATTTTAGGTCAAAATGGGCTCTGATGGTCAAATCAAGGATGGCAAACCCTAGAGAATATTTTTATATGATTTTTAGAGGGTTTAGGTGAATTTTATTCTGACCAAAACCTTAGTGATTTAAGCGGGTCTATTTTTAGGATTTTAAATATCATTTAATTATTGAAATGCGTGAAAACCCGTTTCTATCTGCATGAACCCTTTTGTTAGAATTTAATGCATATTTGACCTTTAATAAACCCTTGAGAAAACCCACGGTTGTTCTACATTCATGATATGATGGTAAAATTACAATTTTAACCCTAGTTTCATGTTAAACTCTCAGAAAGGATGTGTAGTGAATAACGATCCTTTAGCAGTTATCTAGGAGCATTTATTAATGAAATATGACTAATTAAAGCTAGATATGGCTAATGATGACATTATCATCATACCCCCATGCCTAACTTTTGTTAGTCCCTTAGCAAAATCTTATGAAATTAACTCGAATTCTAGACCATGCCTTGATGTTCAAAGTCCTGATTCTTTATTCTTTTTAGAAATTAGTTTAGAATACCAATAGTAGGCCTTGAGGTACTCAAGTACCAATCATGATCCAGACCTGACCAGCTTTAGCCTTAATCTTCCATGAAGGTTTCTAAGGCCCACAGAAACTAACCTAAGGTTCGTCAGATCCTGCGGTTAAAGCACCCGTGCTTGTAACATGATTAGTCTGAGTTCAGTTTGTAGTGAATTTTTGTAAGAGAGAGGGATAGAAGAATGTTTGCATTGTTGGAGAGTTTTCTCTCTCTTTTTCTTTTCTTTATTTCTAGATTCGGATTGGCTCAAAAACATGGTCTGTATCGGATTCCTTGTTCCCACCATAAATCCTCATAAGGTCCCTGGCAATCGATACTTCGAGATAGCACCTCTCATGGCAACCCCCAGAACCCTGGCTTTCGACACATCGACATAGTGCCACTCATGGCGTTCTATAGCTAAATTCAGACCATAACGATCGAGATTTCGGGATAATCCCACCCATGGCACCTGAACTGGCACAAGGTGCTTTCATGCTCCCGGTAGGATATTTAGATATCCTAGGAGACAAGCACTGAGGAGAAGATATGTTATTACTCATCTTCGAGGGGAATTTCTCACCTCCACGTCGGGAACTCGTCTAAATCAACTTGTGTTGATAAATCGCTCCTAATCTAGGTAGCTTTTTTTTTTAGAATAGGAAACGCTTTTGCATGATTTTGATTATTAAATGCACTGAACTTGACTTGTGTGTGGATTAGAGTGCTTAGGTTACCAAGTCTTGCAAACTAGAGGTCAGTTAATGAGACCGAATACTCCCTAAGCCTTAGACCTAATATGTAAGCTTCGCATTTTCCTCAGCCTCTTGAGGACTATCTAGATCTTAACAGATACTTGAATGTTTAAGCCCTAAAACAAGCCTAAAAGGCCTAAGATCAACACTCATACTAATCTCTATGTCTCTCTGTTCTTTTAAGACTTAATTTTTTTCTTTTGATTTGGTCTAGAACTTAAGTAGGTTCCATAATCATTTACTAATGACTATCACTTTTTATTTCAAATTGTGGCTCCTTTTTCTATCATTTAAAACACCACCCCATTGCCTCCTTAAAAATGATGTTCAATTAATTTTCTCAAAATTTCCTCCCCTTTCTCGATTTTTTTATTTTTTCAATTTTTTTGATTTTTTCGAATATGTAATTTTTTGTGAGAACCCCTCAGAAACTCGAGTTTTTTGTGTGTTTGCATTTTAACACCCCCCATGCCTAAGTTTTGCAATGTCCTCATTGTAAAGCAGAGGGTATGGAATCAACTTGGTTCAAGGGTTAGAACAGGGTAAAAGGGTGGGTGAACAGGTCGAAATGACTGTTACGGATGATTTCAAGCTCGGGTATGAGTACCAGAGCTTGAGTCAGCTGTTCTAAAATTGAACTCAGAGTGCAGTAGATGTGAAGCTCAGAAAAGGATAATCAGAAGGGTTTCGAGTTTTTGAAATGATGGGTTACCTCTCATTAAGCACTAAATTCAATGCTTTTAGTTGAGCAGAAAGTGGTCATGGAGGAGTGGTCAAATCAGACGAATTTTGTAGAGCAAGCACCTTGATCAAAAGCCTAGTTGGTTCAACCAGGTGCTTGTTCAGAGCTACAGGCCGATGATGCAGCCTAAACCCATTTGGTAGGTTGATGAGTATGGATCAGGAGGTGTGGTGCCCACCAGATGCTTTGTGACTCAGACAGATATGGCAATGTAAATCGTAGGTTTGGCTGAGTCGATTCAGCCTGGTCGGAGTAGGGATCCTCGAAAGAGAATGAATTAGTAGAAGATGTGAGATCCCTATGAGAGTGATCAGAGAAGGATGGGATGTGATCAGTAGTTTGATTAAAGTCTGAAACCTAATTAAAAGATGGAGGAGAATCGTATGCAATCGGATCATCGAGAGGAGAATCAGAATAAAAATTGATTTCGATTGCGGGTCAGGGTTGGGTTCGGATTTGAGAAGGTTCTGTATGTGGATCAGAAGAGGAGGTTTCAAGGAGAATTGTATGTGAGGGCTCCTCTAGGAAGGTTCAAAGGTTGGTGCATCTAGAGAGTCCTCATAGAGCCCATCAAAATCAAATGTAAATGCTTGGAGAGTGCTTATAGGATCATGAAAATCAGAGTCAAGAAAGGATTTAAACTCTGGATTACATACACTCTCAGCACTTGTAGTTTTTGAATCCTGTAGATCATAAAGGAATGAATCCAAGTCAATGGAACTTGATTTTGAATCAATGATCTCAGGATCAGGAACCTCAGAGTCAGAGTTGAAGAATAGGCCGTGGATGTTGAGGTCGTAAATTGGCTCATAGTCGTCAGGAAACAAAGATTCTCCAAAATCAGAGTAAGATTCAAAATCGTCGGAGAACTTGCGAAGATCGTGTTCTAAACCTAATTCTAGATTGGACGTTCAACCACAGAGTGAATCAAGATGTGGAGAAGCAGCAACCTGGCTTGGATCTAACCTAAACTTAGAATCCGAACTCAAAAAGGTGTCCCTATTAGGCATGGGCTTGGGTTCTTGGCTCCTAGGAGAGACCCAATCGAATCCCAACTCTTCTAGCTCCTCAGTTTCTATGTCGTAAATTGGCGTGATTTATGACAAATCGATCTGTATCTCGGAGGAGTCTGGAGAGGTGTAGTCATCAAACATAGGCCCAGAATCATAGTTCAACTTGAAAATATGAGTCTCATCACCTGGGGCCTCATAATTATCCCAAATAGGCTCGAATCCATATTCTAGGTTAAGGATAGGGATTGGATCACTAAAATTTAGGCTGGGCTATATTGGGATGTCAGAATCATCTTCGAGAATTACCTTAACATGATAAGGCTTGGGATTTACAGTCTCAAGGGGTTCTATTTTAAGCTCATCATTACAGGTGTCTGACAATTCAAAGCTAGGCAAACCAGGTTCTCGTATCTCTAAGGCTGGCTTGAAATCAGGAACACCTGCAATTTGATCTTCCCAGCCCAACTCGAGATCAAGTGTATCAGTCTACACATAAGTTGGATCATATTCCATATGGGTTAGGGATCCACAGCAACCTTGATTCTCGAACCCAGGATTTGGAAAATCAGATTGATCCTCAGTCTTATTCCAAGATGTTTCGCTAAATGCTTGGGGAATATACAGGTATTTTTGATCGATAATCTGTTTCAACAATTTTATCATCTCTTCCTATTTCTCAAGGTCATCTTAGTGTCTTTCTCAAAGTATAGGATTTATCAGACATTGGAGATATTCAAAGTTATGCAATTTCTCTAATTCAATATATCCTGTCATGAGAATATCCCAAGATGACCCATTTGTTATTTGTGTCAATATTAATTAAGCACAATTTGTAACAAAGGCTAATGTTTCTGGGATATTAACCTGAATCATGTTGACTGTATTTGAGGTTTTTTCATTAACTCCATAAAATTTCAGGGCATCCTCAATCATTTTATCTCTCATGGACATTCGGGATTCAGGTTTCCTAAGTGGTCTTCATAAATTTCCAAGCTGCATCTTCAAATCAGGTGGTGGATCAGAATGTAGAATCAAATTCAGGTTTAGATTGAAGTAATTCGATCAGATTAGAAGTCCTATAGAAGATCTAATGAGGCCTCTTAGTTAAAAACCCAAGGACCTTCCTGTGTTTGTGCTCTAAAGAATAGATGAGGGACTAGATATGAATTGGACCCAATCAAGGCATCCAAAGATTTTTGGATGACTATAGAGGTTCGGGGCGGATGATACCCCTGGATCTGAAAGTCATCCACCTAAGAATTACCTAGGCAGTTGGGAAGGGAGAATCCTGCAAAGATCCCTACACAGTAGAGCGTCCCCACATGTTATAGGGCTTCCCCCACCCGACCTTCCTTGTCACCGCAGAACCAGGTAGACCAGAATGGATAACTTGACCTCTTAAGTCTACCAGTTTTAAGTCCTAATTTGTGCCTTTAATTCCACTTGATTTGGAAGTTAATTTAACTTATGACCTAATTTGGAGGTTGGTTGGCCCACAATGTAGGCCAACTTCACTTGACCTGCCTTAAAAGATGACATAATGAAATTTAGGTCAAGACCTAGAAATCACCCTGAATGACTCTCAGTTTATTAGGTTCACGATTTTAGGGTTCAAGTGATTTTAGAGCCTGATTTTTAGAGTTTAGCTGATTAGGTCTTTTCAAACAAGGGCTTGGGTAGCACACAAATGCGGGAGAGTTTAGTTCCTTTTATGCAGGCAAATGTGAACTAGCACTTCAAACCCTACTGTTGAAACCCTAACTCACTCTATTTCAAGTCCAATTTAATCTCAAAATGTTCACCTAGGGCTTCAAGCAAACAGTGTGTTAGCCCAGGGTGATTTTAGAAATTAAGTGTAGTCTGTAATAGGTATAGGCAATTTGGGTAGGGAATTCTAAATAGAATCACTTCAAACTTCAATCAGATATGAAAATTTTTCGTAAATCAGGAAACTTGCCTCTTAATGATAATTGCTAGAAAAATAAAGTAGGTAATTCCTAGGTAGTTTTGTTTCCTTTTCTCTCTTCCAAGGATTAGGAGATTAGGGAAGAAGAGAGATTACCTATGCTGGAGTGGTTGAATTGTGCGGATGATCGCCTCGTGAAGTACCTTAAAAAATCATAAGAAAATAGATAGGACAAGTTAGTATTCAAATATAATCAATTAAAACAAAGAATAGTGGTGAATTTCACGTTGCTGCCCGGCAATGGCACCAAAATGTTTATAGGGCTATTAAGAAGATTAAAGTGTCTCATTGTAGTAAAATCTCCTAAATCGCTCGTTAACAAATAGAATTTATAACTCAAATATAAGTCCAAGGTTGAACACAGGGAGTAAATAGTAATTCAAGCACTAATCTTAATCAAAATATAAATGAGCACAATACTTAAGCATTAAAAATAGATATTCAATGAATAATAACCTGTCACATTATTTATTCAATGTATATAGAGATTGCATGGAATAAAAAGAAGAGAATCAAAAAATAATGATGATTTAGATCATCACTAATCCTCTTAATTAAGCATGTATGCAATTATTCAATCAGAATTCAATTGTAAACTATAGTACTTAAATTATTCAACAGTAATTCAAATCATGCCACAGTGTTCTCGACTTAACAGAGCCTCCCTTCTTTTTCTTCAAATGCAAAGCCTCTCCCTCTCTCTCTTTCTTCTTCCTTCCTTCTTTCAGCATGCACAGGCTTTTCCTTTCTTCCCCTTAGCTTCTTTTTCTTCCCTTTGCAGCAAAAGGGAAACAACCTCTTCTGCAGCTAAGTGTCATACAAGGACACTTCTTAAGAGAGCAAAAACACCCCTCCCCCGCACTCTTTCTCTCATTTCTGCTTTCTCTCTCTCAAGATTCAAGCTTATCGGGTTATCAAGCATGCGCGCACCTGGGTCCAGGGCTGCAGGCGTGGGTCGCAGCCGAGGAGTGAACAGTCTTAGGTCGGGTCGGGTCGGGTGTGTGGGTGAGTGGTGATGGTTTACGTCTCAACATAGTTAATTAAGTTATTTAGGCTTAATTAAATGTGCAAGAATGTAACTTAGGTTAACTCAAATTAAAGTTGTGAATGTAGTATAAGGTCAAGTTAACCTAACATTTTAGATCTTTTTTTTAAGTTCTTTTTAACTGGTTGAGTCTAGGTCATTTACTGGGAGGCATAACTTAATCCTAATTCACCATTTAGTTTCTAAGAATAATTAGGAACTAATTAATTAATCAATTATTAGATTAGCATATTTTAAGCACATGAGTATTGCACAAAAATGGGTCAAATAAGCACAAGCAATATTCCATGAATAGGAAACATATTTACACATATGATTTGTCATTAGAAACCAAGTAAACATGTTTATTACATCAAGTACTTCTAATTACAAAAGATTAAGGCAAGAAAATGCTAAACAAATGAGTACAAATGCCTTATTTCATTTAAAGCTCAAAATAACGAGAGAGAACAAGATATACCAACGGAATTACAAATCAGACGTCTAAAAATAGAATTGGACATCCTAAAAATGGAAATTAGCTAGGTGATTACATGCAAGGACGTCGGATTCTCTCTCTTTCATTCCTTCATATTATTCCTTAATTACCTTCAACTTCTTCTTCAGCCCTTGTCTCTTTATTCTCTCTCTATCTTTTATTGTTATTCTCTTTCCCTTAACCTATTCTCCTCTATTTCTTTTGTCGTTATTCTCTTCTTCCCTTAAACTCTTCTCCTCTCTTTCTTCTCTCTTAAGCCTCAGGCTCCTTTCGACACTTAGTCTTTTTCTTAGGTCCTCTCTTTACTGTGCTCTTATTTCCACCGTACTTAGCCATTTTTCACGCAACACTTAACCCATTAATTTCCCTTTACTTATAAAAAGCATATTATTAATAGGTGGTCAGACCTCTTTTCGGGATACACAGCACCCCGTAGGGTGGGATCAGACCCTACTAGAGGTCCGACCTAGTTTTAATTAGGTGGATTTCCGTATATTTATGTCAATGCACAGTATTGACCTCCCATGCCCATGCCCATAGGCACACACACACACCTATGCACAGGCACGTGCACAAGCACGCACTCGCACCCATATGCTCAAGAGTTGCGCCCTGCGCTGACAACCAAAACGTCATATGCAACAAATCACTTTATACTAAGGCCGATGCTCTATGTTTTCTGATGTGGTACATTCTTCTCTAGGTTTCAACCAACTTCATCAGAGGACAGCGGCCGCTATGGTTGATGGTTTCAATCAAGAAAAGGCTCGATTGAAAGCCCTTGGATTGATCTACAATAAACATGCACCAATTTGGTGCGTGGACAATGATTTGTCCTTCGATTTGAAGGACAAATGTATAGCTTTCATGCGGCCATTAAGGCCTTCAGAAGGGGAATTCCAGTCAGAAGGCTTGTAGAAGGGTCTTTGACCTCCAAATGAGGTTCAAATCACTTTTAGTAGGTGATTCCGTAGTGAATTAATGGAGAAGGGGGCTTTAAACTGCTTTAGGAAGCGGACTAAGCCTTAGAGCTTCGTATTGAAGCTCTAGAGCTCAGATTCGAGGTCTAGTTTGACTAAAGGAGAGATAACTGATGGGTACACCATCATGAGCTATAACTAGCTCAATTTGATCTGATAAAGTCAATAAAAGCTCCTATATATAAGTCAGAAGGTCTCTTAGGCAGGTTAAATTGTTTTGAGAAGAAAAGAAGAAGGCTAGGTTATTTCTGTAATTTTACCAGTAATTCATAAATACAGAATAACCATGGGGTATTTCAGGGGTTCATTAAGAGTCATATAGTCATTAATGGTTAATAAGGGGGTCCATGCAAACAGGAATGAGTTTTCACACATTTCAGGAATTAAATGACATATGAAATCCTAAAAACAAATCCGCTTAATCTACTGAGGTTCTGGTCAAGATAAAATTCACCCAAATCCTCTAAAACTCATATAAAAATATTCTTTAGGGTTTGGTACCTTCAATTTGACCATCAGAACCTGTCTTGACCCAAAACAGAGTCACAGACAGACTATTACCCTAATTTGGGTTTTTACATAAATTACATAGTCAAACTAGGTCAAAACCAAAATTCAACTTCACCATTGGATTCCTTAGGTCAAAATTAGGTTCGTATCAAAACTTGGGCCAAATTTGAGATTATTTTGACCTAGTTTGCATTTTGTTCTAAGTTTGATTTTCTTTATCTCAAATGGCCCCTGAACTTTCAAATTTCTTACAAAAAACCCACCAACTTTATCATCTTCTTCTTTAGAAAGGTCCCCGCATCACAGAACTCCTAATCCTATAGCTCCGACGACAATCAATCAAGGATTTCTCCTTGATTGATTGATGAAACTTCCTCAAATTTGAATCGAAGATTCCTCTTGAAATCCTCTTTCAGTCAAATTGATTCTTGAGCTTCAACTCTTTCCCAATCTCTCATGCGAACGCATGAGAGATTTGGATTTCCTTCTCCGGTGAACCTTCCAAGCTTGAAGGCTTGGCTTCCAAGCTCCAACTGACTCCCTGAGGCTTATAAAAGGGTCCCCATGACAAATCGCTTTCCCTATGCTCGAATTCGACCGGAACCACCGTCAATTCCTCCCTCCTCTCCAACTGAATAGCTCCTCAACATCCGACGATCTTCCCCAACTCCATTCTTCATCCGTTCGCAATACGGGGGATGGATTTATACTTCCCTCTCTCTTCCGCATCGTGCCATACCTGCCGATGCCTCTCCCTTTATAGTCCTCGCCATTTCCTACTCATCGGAGCACCTTCTTCCCCGGCGCCAACCACACCACAACCAGCGTCACCTCTACTCCCCGTTGTTTGCTAACCACCCAGATAAGTTCTCTAACATCTCTACTTTACAACTTCATCAACCACACCCTGTTTCGACCGCCGACTAGCTCACACGCCCTCCGTCATCCACCTTGCCAGCGTACCTCCGACGAGTTCGCACAGCCACCACGCTCCACCAATTTGCCTACCACTTATCCCTACACCTCCGCCTCGATCCCAAGGGCAAAAGCCCTAACTTAGTTAGGTCGATTGCCCCTCCTAACCACCTACCGAACACCTCCACCACCGCACTCACTTCCCGACCTCGCCCTATGCACACACGCACTCTCACTGCACGCCACCACCACCACTGCTCTCACCACATTAGCGCGAAGCTCCTGATCATTTTTTAATGTGGCCGAGAGGCCCTCTTCTTGTTTTCAGCTGCCTAGGGTGTAGCCACCATTATTGAAGAGCTTCAAGCAAGTTTTGAAGCTTGTTTCCCAGCAAAGAACCCCAAGCGAGATCTCTAGTCTCAGTGGAACTCATCCAGAGTGAAACCAAGGAGTTAATTTGGACTCTTGACCGGATCTTTGATCGGAATTAGAAGAAGCACTTGAAGCTGCTGCTTGCGGAAGAAAACGGGGACATTTAGTCCCACATTGGATAGGGAAGAGTCGCTGGAGTGCCTTATTACGTTTTTGTGCCTTAGCCTCTTCGCCTCCTAACATGAGGGTGAGGTCCTCCTTACTCGATCACATACCCGACCCGCCTTCACACCTCGGCTACTACCCATGCTGGTAGCCCTGGTCCCAAGTACGCGAATCCCTGAATACCCGATTACCCGAGCATCTGACCGGACATTGAGAAAGAGAAAGGGAAGAGAGATAGTGAGAGTGCGGGGTTAGGGAGGTTTTTCTCTCGCAGGCACTTGTGTGACACTTGGTCGCGAGAAGAAGAAAGGAGACAGAGCAGAAGAAGAGCAGAGAAAGAAGAGAAGAAGAGTGCCCTCTTGGCACTGTAGCAGTGGACGGTTAAGCCGTCTAATTGAGAGCTCTGTCATCTGATCTGTTTGACAGGGAGTACACTGTGCACTTGGTTTCATTAGTTGATACTATTTGGATATTTGCTATTATTGTATAAGGGTAATTGGTGATTCAAATCACCATTTTACCCTTTTTTTTTTTGCACATTGGTACTTGAATTCTTGATACATTATTCTAAAATAATTCTGAATTAAGTTTTGGTTGAAATTACTCATATATTTGATTCAAATTATGATCTTGAGATTTATTGCAAAACTTGCTACCAGTGCTCGACCTCAGATTTCTTTCCAGTATAAATTGTATCTGTTTTCGCAATTTATTGGCTATACTACAGCGCAACGACTTTTCAAACACCAATTTATCGCGTCAATATTTTGGCACCGTTGCTGGGAAGCAACGTGCAATTTGATCTCTTGATTGCAATATCTGATTTGATACTAACTTGCTCTATTTATTTTGCTGTGATCTATGTAGGGAATTTAGCCAAGGAGTAAGATTAACCGCACAACAGGCAATATAGGGTCAGGTAATCTCATTTTCCATTCTTATTAAGCCCCTGATTCTGGAAAGCTAAAAAAAAAGGAAAAATCAATTAGGATCAACTTGCATTCTAGTCTTAGAATCAATCATCACAAGGTGCTTGATTTGATTTGATTTGACTCTTTGTGTAGATAAACCCTAACCCTAATTCTTGCACCTACTTAGGCTTTAAGGTGTTTAGGGCTATCGCCTTCTTGCTTGAGCCATAGGTACCACATTTGGAATCAATTAATTGGACCAATTAGAGCCAACTAGGGTTTTCATCTCAGGGTTTTAGAGACACATTTGCTTAAAAAGAAGAATCAACCTCTCAAAATAATGTGTGCCTAAGCCTTGATTGAATCTACCTAATCAACCAAACACTAAAATCAGGCTCTAAATCTCACTTGAATCCTAAAAATGGGACCTAATATTCTCAGAAAACAAACAGGTGAAGTTGATCCACCTTGTGGGGTCAACCAATCTTCAAATTAGGTCACCTTGCACAAAAGTATCTTAAAGTTCAAGTGGAATCATAAGCACCTTGCTCTTAACTTAAAATTTGTCGACTTAAGAAGTCAAGTCACCATTCTGGTCTACCTGGACCCTTAGTGACAAGGAGGGTCGGGTGGGGGAAATCCTGTAACCCGTGGGGGCACTCTACTGAGTAGGGGTCTTTGCGGGACTCTCCCTTCCTGGCTACCCAGGTAATTCGTAGGTGGACGACTTTCTGATCCAGGGGTATCATCTGCCCCGAACCTCTATAGTCATCCAAAAATCTTTGGGTGCCTCGATTGGGTCCGTCTGATATTCTATCTCTCATCTTCTCCATCGATGCATGTTTGGGATGAGGTCCTTAAGACCAACCTTGAAACCTCCATTAGTTATTCACTCCCACCGAGGCTAAGCCTCGACCTCCGTGTTTGTGCAACAACCCGATCAGATTGACATCTCCTCTGATTTTAAGCCTACCTCTCCCTCATCAACCATGGATCATCCAAAACAACCTCACTTTGAACCATAATAATTCTTTAATTTCAAAGATCAGATCAATGCCATCATCAACCCATCGCCGCGTCCACAAATGCGAGATCACCATAATCCCACAATGGTGGAGATCGAACCCCGAATCAACATTCTCGCAGAAGGACCCGAGGTGGAACTCAAGCCTAGTATGCTTCACATGACTCCAAAGTTTCATGGCTTGAACTCTGAGGATCTTTTCCAGTACATCAAGAACTTGAAGCATCTGGCCCACACTTTTAGGGTAGATGTACAGAATCATGACGAACTACCCTTAAAACTCTTCTCCTTCTCTCTGGCCAACAAAGCGACCCACTGGTTTCAGACTCAACCACACATGGTCAACACATGGGGAGAACTTCAAACCGCCTTCCTGCAAAAATTCTACCCCATTGGTCGTACAAACACTATGCAACACCAAATCACGCACTTCTTCCAAGGAGTGGGAGAATCTCTACACGAGGCATGGGATTGCTTTTTGGATCTCATGCGTAAGTGCCCACATCACAGAGTTCCAAAGTGGGAACAAGTTCAATCCTTTTACCACGGGCTCCGTGATGACATTAAGCTATTTGTCAATTCAACCTGTGGTGGTAGCGTCATGGGTCAACATGAGGACATGATCTGGGAGATTCTTGAAAATATGTGTGAGAACTCCCTGAACAATGAGTTACTAGGTGCGTACGATCGGATGTCTACCGACGCATTGACAAACAATCAGGGGGTACACAAATCCCGAGGCCTTTCCTCATCTGTTGATCTAGAGTTGGTAGCCAGTCAATTGGATAAGGTCTCTATCATCAAAAAGAAGGTGGACGACATCACTTGTCATCTACACAAATCCACCTCTGCACCTCAAAGCAAATACGCGCACCCGCCTACAGGAAGGTGATTAGCCCATATTCGTGGGCTATTTAAGTATGTAAATGTCTAGACATTAAATTAATTTGAACATTTAGATAGCATACACTAGGATGTAAATAAATTAATTCATATTTTTAGCCTAATCGCATAATTCATTCATTGCATGCATTTAGAATTAACTTAGAATTGCATGCCTAATTGATTAGTTAATCAATTAGGTGAATTACTTGCATTGTTTTAATTTAATATAGAAGTTAAGGGCTTATGCATAAATAACCATAATATTTTATTCTTTTATTCTTTTTCTCCTTTGCACAGGTAACTCCTTCGGCTTCGGCTCCGCCTCCTCCTCCTGCACATCACATTTATGCTATAGCATTTTGAATTTGAAATCATGGTCGTGGCTACAAAAGGAGGAGGGAGAGCTGCAGTTGAGGTAGGCCACCACCCCTTGTCCATCACGGTGTTTAGAGGACCTTACTCCTCTTCCATTCCATACCACCGGCCTCACCGCGGCAGAACGACTCACCACCGTGAGCAAGTGGGGTGACAGCCCACATCGCCAAAGAGTCTCTGCAACTCTTCAACTTAGCCAGCAACTCATGCCAACCTATAGCACACCCACCTTCAGCGCACGCACCATCTGCCCACCGCGCCTTCACCTCCATCCAGCCCACCGCACCCTCAACTCAGCCAACGCACGCCCTTACTTCATCACTGCAGCACCAGCCACCTGTGCACGCGCGCCCTCACCTCAGCCAGCGCACACGTCAGCAACTTCCCCCCACTCCATCTGACCCACCAAGCGCCTCCAGCCCAGCAACCCACCACTTGCCCTCACTTCCTTCTCCAGCACACCTTGCCTCCAGCCCAGCCACCACATGCCCGCATCTCCTCCCCTTAGCGCCTGCACGCACCTGCACCATCATCTACAGTGCCCTCTACAGCACCTGTAGCGGCACCAACAAGACCACCGCGCGCGCCTGTGCGCTCTGCAGAACTCGCACCTCCACCCGTGCCCTCTGCATTCGCGCGCGCCTTCACCAGCAAGCGCAGCCAGCAGCAGGCTTCTTCACCGCCGCCACTCCTCTCCTTCGGTAGGCCGGCTCTGGCCATCTCACGACGCACCGCTGCCACCACCGTGAAGGCCTCGCTTCAGTCAACCTCTTATAGGAGTAACTCCTCGATTGAACCTCTCTCCCATGTGTAAGGAGGAGAGAGGTAAAATCCCATGTTTTTATGTTAATTAATATTTACATTTGAATGCCATTCCCACCAAAATCAATTTTAATTTATGATTATTTTATTGTGGTGAAATTGTGATTGCATACTCATGCTTTCTGATAATTGTATTGTTATTGTTATTCACATGTTTTAACATTGGTTTTGGGATTAAAATGTGCATAAATTTTCTCTAATACATGTCAATTGGAAATTACATAAAATCATCACATATTTATTGAATATTTCAGTGAGGAAAAATTACACATCTACCCTTATATTTTTGAGTTATTGTGCATCTTCTTTCCATCGCATTTCATGTCAGATTTGACTATGGATTTCGCACTTAATTGAAAGAATACGAAATAATCGAGATTTTATTGTATCATTGCCTCCCTATGGACACGACTCACTCTTTTGTGAGTGTAATTTTTATTGTAATTATTTTGTTAAGCGGTTTTCCACCACTTTGTTACTAAAATGACAAATCATCTTAATCACATTATTCGAAAGCGAACATCGTCTTATCAAATGGTGCCATTGTCAGGGAGGCAACAGACGTAATAATTTCACCTGATTTCATTTCTGATTATTTCCCATTGCATAGTGATCTGACCATTTATTATTTTTTTCTTTGCGAGGAATTTATGTGAGGAAATTTAGAAAGGTGACAGCCACATCGGGGAGAAGATGTCAACCTTGAGCGACGCTTACACGCAGGGAAGATGAAGGAGACCTGGATTCTGCCTCTATAGGAGATTTTCCATTTCATAAGTTTTATTTCTATTTTTTCTCCCTTATAGTAATTGGGGTTTATTTTTGGGAGCTTGTTCCCTTTTCTTTAGATTTAGGCTTTTAATTTATTTGTGGATTGTTTACCCTTTATTTGCTTGTGCATAAGTAGCTAAATAAATAAATAAATAAAACAAAAAAAATGAGCTGCCTGCCCCTAGGACGAACCATTTAGGTCTATATGAGTAGCCTCTAGATTTATTTCTTTGCATTGCTTGCATTCTCGCATTGTTGATTGCTGAAAGCAAGGTACGAATTCTCTTACTTTGCATCTTGTTCTTGATCACGCAATGCATTTGGACTTAATTCGAAGACCACATAATTTGTCTTGAAGCGATCTAACAAGTGGTCACATATATTCTTGAAAAAGGACTAATTAAAGGAGGGACATCTAAAAATCAAGGACTTGATTTTCAAACGTGGTGTACGATTCAAAATTCAAAATCTTTTTGTGGTGTATGCACACTTATATCTTTTGCACCATGGCACGCATTTAGACACTCCTAAGTTTTGGAACGACTAGGACAAGAGCCCTCCTACCGTTGGATTATGAAGTGTTCGAAACTTGAGATCAAAGGTTTTGTAAATCCAAAGAGGGGGATACCCTATCAGGGATTTTTGGGGGTAGTTGAGAAGCACCGTGAAAGCACAGCTTCAAAGGAAGGCTTAGGCCTACTTGCATCCCTTGATCTTCCGTCTTTGGATTTGCTTTACCATTTGAGATTTAGGGAAGAACACCTAAGCTCCAACTAGGTCTTTTTAGGCATTTTGAAGGTTGACAATAGGGACGTAATTGATTGGGTAACTTGCTTTGTCACCTACAATTTGAACTAAAGTCAAAAGCCTAAATTTGTAAGGACCGAACAAGTCCTTTTAAATTGTGTTTGTAGCGCATGCTTGGTAAGCATTCTCTTAGGAGACAACTTGTGTTTGATCTTGAACCTGAAAGAATCTTAAGAAGAAACCTTCCAAGGGTAGAAATGGCCGATCAAAGGAGTCTTAAGGAATATTTCATTCCAACCAATCAAGCTAGCCCTGCACTACGTAGACCTGGAGGGGACAATCCTTATGAGATCAAAGGCAGTACCATATCCTTGCTGCCCTCCTTTTATGGTATTGCTAGGGAAGACCCTTACAGGCATATAGAGGAATTCACCGAGGTCTGTCCACGGTGAAGCTGCAGGGCGTTACTGATGACGCTCAAATGCGGACCCTCTTTCCCTTCTCCCTTAAGGACAAAGCCAAGTATTGGTATTACACCTTTGATGATATTAACACTTGGGATGCCCTGAAGGAGTTTTTGAAGTACTTCCCCATGAGCAAAACCAATCACTTTAGGAGGGAAATTATGAGTTTTGTTCAAAAGGATGGGGAAGCTTTCCATGATGAGTGGGAGCGCTTTAAAGACTTGCTGAGACTTTGCCCACATCACCAGGTGCCTAAAGGGCAATTGGTTGAAAGGTTCTACACCGGACTTAATGATTCACATAGGCAAACTGTGGATGGTGCCTGTGCAGGAACCTTTCTATCTAAGACTGACGATGAAGCTTGGAACCTTTTTAATACTTGGAGTAAGAATTCTATTCACTTGAATTCTACCTACATGGATAGAAAGTCCACTCTCATGCAAAGAAAGTTGGATGCGAATGAGGCAAGGGACACCCAGAATTTAGCCTATCAGATTCAATTATTGAATCAAAACATGGAAAGGCTTATGTCGAACCCGAGTCCATTCGTATCTAACACCTCCACATCCCAAGCTTCCAAATGCTCAATTTGCCAAGGCAATACACATGCCACTGTGGATGCCACTTGTCCTCTCAATTCCCTGAGCTTGTATAAGAGGATCTGAATGTCGCTCAAGGGTTCCATCCTAGACCTCGTAATGACCCTTTTTCCAACACTTATAATGAGGGATGGAGGAACCACCCAAACTTTTCATGGAAACAAGGAAATGTCTTAAATTCAGGGAATTATAAACCACAATCCTTTCAAAAGCATCAAATGAACCAACCTCAGACCTTTGCCCAACCTAAGACCTCTAAGATGGATGAATTGAAGGCGATGTTGAAAACTATGCAAGAAAGTCAAAGTGCCATCATCCAATCTCATGACAAGGCTATACATGGGATGAAATCACAAATAGGACACCTTGTTGAGGCCGTTAGATAGAGGGAAACTGGGAAGCTCCCTAGTGCTACTGAGGAGAATCCTAAAGGAAAAGGGATTGTCTTTAGGGAGCATGCTCAGGCGGTGCCTATTTTGAGGAGTGGGAAAGAAATTTCCAAGATCGATGCTCCTATAGTCTCACCCCCTAAAAAACCATCCACCCCGACTTTCACCTCCACCGGAGAAGACTTGCCCAAATCTTCTCCGCTTGAAATCACCTCATCGGAAGAAGTTGCCCCCGTTCCACCCCTTACTCGACATGACAACCCTTCCACCTAGAGATCGAGAGTGCCCTTTCCAGAGCACTTATCCACCTTTGGGCAGACTTCTGCTGGCTTATCTGGAGCCAAAGATAAGATGGATGAGATCATGGAAACTTTCAAGAAAGTGCAGATTAACCTGCCTTTGCTTGAAGCTATCAGGCAGATTTCATCTTATGCCTGCTTCTTAAAGGACCTGTGCATGAAAAAGCGGCAATCTAGAAAACAAGTCCAATCAAAAGTTGTCCTGCCTGATTCTGTTAGCTCAATTGTTCAACATGGCACACCCCCGAAACTTAAGGACCTAAGAGCCCCATACATCTCAGTAGTTATTGGTGACTTACAAATTGATGAGGCTCTACTTGATCTGGGTGCGGGAGTGAACATCCTTCTAAGCTACGTGTATGAACAACTTGGGGGAGGCAATTTGAAGCCTAGCCCTGTAATCCTTCAAGTTGCTGATCGATCACTTAAGACACCATGGGAAATTTTGGAAGATGTCCTCGTAAGAGTGGAGGATTTCTTCTTTTCCGTTGACTTCTTAGTTTTGGACATTAACCCTACCAACAAGCCAACCAAACCCTCCATCATTTTGGATCGCTCCTTCCTTGCAACTTCGCATGCTTCAATCAATTGCAATACTAGGGCATTGAAAATGGGCTTCGGGAATAGGAAAATCCGGCTTAATGTGTTTGATACTTACAAACAAGCCGGACTTGAGGATTGTTCTCAAGTTGAGGTGATAGATGACCTGATTGAAGAGGCAACCCCTGCAATGTTATGTGATAACCCCCTTCAGCATGTCATGTTAAATGAGCATTCCCATCTCTTGGAGGAATGTGAAGGGGATATACTAGAACTTGAGGAATTGCAGGGTGTTTCTGCTGAGTCTCTTCCCCCATCATCTCTGCTTAAGGTAGATCTACTACCTGAGATGGGGACATCTATTATGAAACCCTCAACCATACAAGCCCCCGACCTTGAGTTGAAACCCCTCCCTGACACTCTCAAGTATGTCTTCCTAGGTGCCAATGATACGCTCCCCGTTATCATTTCGGCTGTGCTATCTGAGGCACAGGAGGGAGCCCTGATTGAATGCTTGTCTAGGAACAAGGAAGCTATTACTTGGAGCATTGCTGACATTAAGGGTATAGACTCTACACTCTGCATGCACCACATTTATACTGATGATTCCATTAAGCCATTTAGGGACATGCAGAGACGTCTGAACCTTAATATGAGGGAGGTGGTCAAAAAGGAAATCCTAAAGTGGTTGGACGTTGGGATCATATATCCTATTGCAGATAGTAAATGGGTAAGTCCTATTCATGTGGTGCCAAAGAAGGCAAGCTTTACTGTGGATGGAGTGTCTGTATTGATTACCGCAAGCTGAACACCGCTACCCAGAAGGATCACTTTCCCTTGCCATTTATTGATCAAATTCTTGAGAAATTAGCAGGGAATATGTACTATTGCTTTCTCGATGGATATTCTAGGTACAACCAGGTTGCAGTCTTCCCTGATGACTAGGAGAAGACGACATTCACGAGTCCTTACAGTACTTTTGCATTCTGGCATATGCCATTTGGATTATGTAATGCTCCTGCAACCTTCCAGCGGTGTATGATGTCTATTTTTTCGGACATGATTGACGAGTGTGTTGAAGTGTTTATGGATGACTTCTCCATTTATGGCTCGTCTTTCGACCAGTGTCTCCTGTACCTGGAGAATGTGTTGAAGCGATGTAAGGTGACTGGTTTAGTCTGGGAGAAAAGTCATTTCATGGTACAGAAAGGAATTATATTGAGGCATGTTGTATCCGAGCAAGGTTTGGAAGTAGATAAAGCCAAGATTGATTCTATTTCCAAACTCCCATTGCCCATGAACGTCAAACAAATTAGATCCTTTCTGGGTCATGCTAGCTTTTATAGGCGCTTTATTAAAAATTTTAGTAAAATTTCCAGGCCACTTTGTGACTTGTTGGCGAAGGAATCTTCCTTCAATTTTGATTCAAAGTGTATCGAGGCCTTTCAAACTCTGAAGGAGGCCTTGATCTCTGCGCCTATTCTCCAAGCTCCTGATTGGACAATCCCATTTAAGCTAATGTGTGATGCTTTGGATTATGCAGTGGGAGCAGTCCTTGGACAAAGGGTTGAGGGAAGACCTCATGTGCTGCATTATGCCAGCAAGACTTTAACCGAACCTCAGCAAAACTACACCATCACTGAAAAAGAATTACTTACTGTAGTTTTTGCTCTGGAGAACTTTAGGTCTTATCTGCTTGGGTCTAAGGTGGTTATTTTTACTGATCATGCAGCAGTAAAACATCTCATTACTAAGAAAGATTCTAAGCCACGTCTGATTAGGTGGATCGTACTCCTTCAAGAATTTGACTTGGAGATACGTGAAAAGAAAGGAGTAGAAAATGTTATGGCTAACCACCTGCCTCGCCTTCCACTTAATGACTCTCTTTCTGGAGACATTCGCGAGACATTTTCCGATGAAACTCTGATGGCGGTAACATTAACTTTACCTTGGTATGCAGATATCGTAAATTACTTGGTCACTGGACAAACTCCTGGCTCTTGAGATGAGCAGAAAAGAAAGAGATTCATTTCCCAAGCAAGATATTTTCATTGGGAAGAGCCAGAATTATTTAGAATTGGACAAGACCAAGTATTGAGACGTTGTGTACTTGAAGAGGAACAACAAAGTGTGCTGAGTTTTTGCCATGAACTTCATTGTGGAGGACACTTTGGTTTTAAGAAAGCTGCTTTTAAGGTTCTCCAGTCCGATTTTTGGTGGCCTTCCTTATTTAAGGATTCTCATAATTTTCTTAAGGCCTGTATTAGATGTCAATGGACTGGAATGATTGGGAAGAGGAATGAAATGCCTCAACACCCTATTCAATCTATTGAAATTTTTGATGTGTGGGGAATTGACTTTATGGGCCCCTTCCTGTCGTCCCATGGTTATGAATATATCTTGGTGGCAATTGATTATGTCTTTAAATGGATAGAGACCATTCCTACACCACAAATGACTACTCTGTGGTTTTGAAATCTGTGAATGCTAATATCATATCTCGTTTCGGCTGCCCCAAGACCATTATAAGTGATGGGGGACCTCATTTCCGAAACCACCACTTCAATCGGCTAATCAGGAGTCTGGGAGTGACTCACAAGGTCGCTACCCCTTACCATCCTCAGAAGAGTGGCTAGGTTGAAGTGTCAAATAGGGAGATAAAAAATATTTTGGAAAAGACCGTTAAACCTGATAGGAAAGACTGGTCCCAAAAGCTCGATGATGCTTTGTGGGCATATCGAATGAACTATAAGACCCCTTTGGGTACTTCTCTCTTTCGGATTGTGTATGGGAAAGCGTGCCATTTACCTATTGAGTTAGAACATAAGGCACTTTGGGCTATTCGAAGTGTTAACATGGATTTAGAGAAGGCGGGTAAGGCACGACTTATGGAATTAAGTGAGCTTGAGGAGCTGAGGAATGATGCTTATGACACCTCTCAAGCTTATAAAGAAAGAACTAAGGTCTTGCATGATAAGTATATACTTCCAAAGACCTTTGAGCCCAATCAACAAGTTACGCTTTTCAATTCCAGACTTAAGCTTTTTCCTGGAAAGTTGAAATCTCGTTGGGATGGGCCTTACATAATCACTAAAGTGTTTCCGCATGGAGATGTGGTGATTAAAAGCCCTTCCTCTTCAACAACTCCCTTTATCGTCAACGGTCAATGGTTAAAACCATACATTACTTTGGATGGCCATCTGGTTGACGAGGTCACTCTTAAGGAGCCTTAGCTCCTACCATTCTCCGCCTCAGGTAATATCTTCCTTTAACTATTTTTGTTTCCAATGAGGACATTGTTTAGACCAGGCATGGGGGAGAGGACCTGAGGCATTTTGTTTATAGCATGTCTACATTTTTCATTCATTCATGCATAGTGCATTTAAAAATAAAAATAAAAATAAAATAAAATAAAAAAGAGTTTTGAGCTTAACTGGCTAGGTCCTGCATTCTTAAGCAAATCAGAACTCTAGGTTAGACTAAGTTGATTCTAGGGTTGAACTTTAGAAGCTAAGTGAGCTACTAGTTTTAGACCTTTAGGGTCCTTTGTGGACTTAAAAACTTAAGTAGGAGTTAAGTTGTGGACCATTCCTCAAGAGGTTGAGGAAGGAAAGCTAGGGTTGAGTTAAAAGGTGGGGTGGTACCTGGAGTCTTGTTCTACCTTTTTGTTTATGGGTCCTTGTGTTGAACGTAACGAATCGCTATGTTAACGTGTTCGATTTTGGAAAACCTGTCGTTGTAGTTTGAAAATGAAGAACTCGTGTTCAACAAATAAAATTTATACCGAAATTGAAATTCCTGGTCGAACACAGGGAGGCAGACGTTTGATTTAAAAACTACGCGTTTCTTTTTATTTGTCACGAAGTAATTCAATTTAAAACTATCTAATTATTTACAATAAATAGAAGAGAGAGAGGGTAAGAGAGAGAGAATATTACACATAGAAATCAAAATGAGATGTAGAATAAACTACTCTAGAAAACAGTAAATCTATACTAAAAAGTAGTAAAAAGAATAGGGAGAGAGAAATCCTCTTCGACGGTCGCTTGGAGGACGACGCCTGGACGAAGGAGGACGAAGCGGGACGAAGGAGGACGAAGCAAAAGAACGGGAACGAAGTAGCACTCCGTTGTCGTCGCAAGATCCACTTCCGAAGGGGGATGAAAATTTGGACTTTATCTCGCGAGAAGCATCCCGGGTGTGGGACAAGCTTCTCTTGAGCTTTGGAGAGGTAGAGAAGAGAAGGAAGGGATGTGAATTTCGTATGGAGGGGGTCTCCTTTTATATTTGCAAGGAGTGGGGGTTAAATGGTCATTACAACTTTAAAATAATAAATGAGGGGTCTTTAGTGATGGATAAATCCGTCACTAAAGCCCCAACGTGGGCGTAGCACCCGCGCCCACGCGTGCCTCCTCAGCTGCTCGTGCTTCCTCAACGCCTGCGCACGTTCTTTAAATCCCAGCCGTCCGATCGCGAGATCGGACGGCTTAAGACGCGCTTGACCCGCTCACTGTGCGCCTGCCTGGCGCGTGTGATGCCACGTTACGCCGCGCATTCAATCGCGCGTGATCTCAATTGAGTGCTGATGGCCATCCGATCAAGATCCAACGCTCGCCCACACCTTCCTCCCCTTCGCTGCGGTTCGAACCCGCGCCCGCAGCTCGCGTAAGCGCGCTCGACCGCTGCGCTAAGAGGCGCAGATGGTTGAGCGGGCGTTTTTAGGTGCGGTTGACCACAGCCGTTGGATCAAGATCCAACGGCGGAGAGGGAGTGGGTGCGGGGTCTTCAGAGATTGCATGCGGCCATTTGGGCGATCGAGATGGCGCCACGTGGCATCATCTTGGCCGTCCATCTTCTGGATGTTGTAGATGGTGCCACGGATGTCGGATTGACTTGATTTTTGAGTCGTTGGGTTGTGATTGTCGATCTGAATTCATCCGTGTGGTCGGATTTGTCATTTGAAGTGCGGATTTACACCATCCTGACCCTTGATCTTCTAGGGTTCCCCGGTCACTATCTGATGCTACGGATGCCTGATTAGGGCGATCTTAGAGTCGTTGAACTCCAATCGTCGCCCTGATCACGTCCATATGGTTGGATCTTTGATCCGAGGTCCCGATAAAATGTTTGCCCTGTCCAAGCACATAAAAGGAGACAATTAACCTCCATTTTATTCAAACTACTCTAAATGTAAGATGATGCATGTTATGCAATATTTATATCATGAAATGCAATCCTATGCTTAAGAACATGCATAAATAGACATCTTAAGTAGTGTAAATGTGTTTATATCATACCCCCATGCCTATCTTTTGCTAGTCTCTAGCAAAAACTATATGCTATTTATAAAATAATTAGGTTGGATTATTTGGACATGAGTTATTTTCAATCATTAAGAAATTATCTACTTAGGAACTGAACTTTCAAAGACACAACAGCGCCCGAGTATCTGCCAAAATGCAAACAGCCTCAAGCCCTCGCCTTATTCAAAGAAAATTTTCTTTTTCTCTTTTTACTCTTTTCTAATTTTTCTGGATTTTCAAATTTTAGGATTTAAGAGTGGCTTTCTACGGCCATTCAACTCACCCAAGATTTGATGTGAACCCTAAGCTTTAAGCATCTTATTGTGATTGTGATAGACTCGTTGACTGGTAGTTAAAACGGACTTTGGATTTCTATGCCTTTAGGTGACCTCAAAAAGACTTCTGCCTAAAGGTGTATCTTTACAACCAGTAGCTTTCTCCCTACTTTTATTTTTTATGGGGTCAACACAAGGGTGAATCCAATGTATATCTCCTCGATTTATTCTACTTCTCCACTTCTTCCTAAGTGTTTTGGGAATTTTTAGTCCATTTACTAAGCTGGGTTCTGGACAACCGGTCGATGAGCTGTTACCACCGACAACTTGCCAGCCATACTCGTGCAGCAAAGTGTGGCTTTTTTTTCTTCTTCTTTTTTTTAAGTAGGTGTCTTCCCTTGTCTAAGATTTACCTAAAGGTAGCAAAAAGAGAAAGATCCAGTGACTGGCCTCTGGACAACTTACCTATGGGCAGTTATCCACGATAACTTGCCAGCCATATCACCCTAGAAGGTTCATTAGCTACCCAATTTCCGTTAAAATCACCGAACAACGAGTCAGTGCAAAGAAAGTGTGTAGATGCTTAAGACTCAAAATTCCCTCAAATCAGAGGGCAAGTTGATAAGTCGTGTACTTATCACCCAAACTTATTTATTCCAATTACGATAGAATTAAGATGGCGAGGACTCAAAGACAAATCCACATTTTAGTGGATACACGGGCTAATTAAGTCCAAAGACCTGAAGGGTCTTTGTGTTCAAATCATAGTGTAGTATTTCCTAAGATTGAAAATTTTCTTAAACCCAAATTCTCTTTCCTAATTTTGATTTTTTTTTATACAAGAAAATAAAATAAATCTACGGAGCTGACGAATGAATTTAGAGATAAATATCCACCCCCCCATGCCTATCTAATGCAATGTCATTGTATTAAAAAGACATAAAACAGAGTGAAAAAGCGTAGAAAGTACTTGAATTGCGTGAATGTCAGGTCCACTCCGAGATGAAAACTAAGAAAAACTGTATATGTGCTGAGTTTAGTGCCTTCAGCTAGGCACATAATACAAGGAAAAGAAATGAAGAATTTACAAGTGCAGGTCAGAATCAGAATAAACAGAAGAATCCTCTAACCTATCAACAGAGGTCCACAGATGTGGTCCAGATTATGGTGCAGACCCATCCCCCATAATCAAGAATATCTTAGGTTCTAGATAAAAATTACCCAAAACCTAAAATCAGAATGCAAGCGGGGTCAGGCCTGCGATTTATGAGGATGCAACCCAAGACCAAAAAGTCAGGTTACAGAGAATTGAAGCTCAAAAGGATAATCGTTGAACGTGTACTTGAGTTTGACATCCTCGAAACAAATGTCGTAAGGGTTCTGATTTGATGGCTTCAGCTTAAAAGGAACCCTTCGACTCAATCTTCCATTTCCTCCAAAATTTACTTCCCAAATTAGAACTTCCCTGCTCCTATCCACTTCATTCATCATATCAAATTCCAGGACCTCTTGTATATTAATCACCCCATTTGAAATCTCCAAGTCTAAATGATATGGTAGAATCAGAATTGACTTGGGTCTAATTATCTCAGAAACAGAATTATCGATAAGCTCAACAGGGTGTAATTGATAATCAGGGCATTGAATTGATTCCTCCAGAAAATGCGATTCTGGATCTGTAATGTGTGCCCTAATAAGATCAGTTTTCTCAGTTATTGGGCTATCAAATGATCTATCAGATTCCTTAGGCCCAATCGTCTCACAAAAATCATGTTCAGAAAACTAGCGTGAGACTTCGCAACTTGAATCTTCACCATCAAAGAAATCAGGATCCGTATCAATGTATGTCCCAAAATCAGTTGTCACTTTTTATTCCCAGGAGACATACGTTTCCTCGTAACCCGGCTCAGGGATCTCAGGTGAAGAAATCAGATCTTCCTTAATTGGTTGCTTTAATTCAATCTGGTCAGCTTCATAACACGTGTCCCCCCCAACAGGTGCCTGAGCGGGTTCTGTCATTGGCTTTCCTGAAGAGGGTTCATCCTGGGAATCATCCCAAGATTGAATCAAAGCAACCACAAATCTCATCCTCAATTTCGCTAATTTCCCAAGTAGAAACTCACCCGGGTTTTTATCCTTAACGTCCTGGAGCCAATCCAACAAAGACTTATTCAAATCATCAATCATTTCAATTAGGGGCTCCAATCTCTCAATGCAAGGTATTGGCTGAACTTCTAAAGATTGAATGATATTCCTCAAGTTAGCCAGAACCTTATCTTGAACCTGATTAACCTGAACCAAATGAGTTGATTCAGGATTGGGCGGGTTTGACATCAATGCAGAGGAATTAACAAATTGAGATTCGTTATACCCTTCCTGATAATAGGTCATTTCAGATTGTTCAAAAGATGGTGATGACCTAAAGGTAGTGAAATCAGAGGATGGGTAAAGATCGGTGTATCCTTCTTGATTGTAGATCGTATTAGGTTATTCATGAAAGGAAGACGATCTATAATCGATGTAGCTCTGAGAAGGATAGAAATCAGAATCAAAGTGTTTAGGGTTAGACCCTAAACACGGAGGTCTGGAGCTGTATCCCCAATCCGAATTATCCCAACTAACTGATTATTGATTACAGTATGAGTCGGGATAATCGTCATGTTGAGGATAATTCACAACGGGAGGGAAAGAACGGGAATGCGTGTAATATATGGAAGGATTCATGATACACGGGAGGAAGAAAGGCGCCCTGCAATACAAACAATCAAACCTATCCTTAAATGGGTTAACCTACAGACCTACAGACTCCCAAAACCCGTCATGAGATAAAGAAACGATTTGATCTACTTCCATCTGTTAAATCCAACCAGTTAGAATCAAGATCCAACGCCCGCCCGCGCTCGCTTGCCCGCGCCTTCCTCCCCTTCGCTGCGGTTCGAACCCGCACCCGCAGCTCGCGTAAGTGCACTCGACCACTGCACTACGAGGCGCGGATGGTCGAGCGGGCGCTTTTAGGCGCGGCTGACCAGAGTTGTTGGATCAAGATCCAACGGCGGAGTGGGAGTGGGTGCGGGGTCTTTAGAGATTGCATGCGGCTATTTGGGCGGCTGAGATGGCGCAACGTGGTGCCATCTTGGCCGTCCATCTTCTGGATGTTGTAGATGGTGCCACGGATGTCGGATTGACTCGATTTTTGCGTCGTTGGGCTGCGATCATTGATTCGAATTCATCTGTGTGGTCGGATTTGTCATTTGAAGTGCAGATTTACACCATCCTGGCCCTTGATCTTCTAGGGTTCCCCGGTCACTATCTGATGCTACGGATGCCTGATTAAGGCGATCTTGGAGTCGTTGAACTCCAATCGTCGCCCTGATCACATTCATATGGTTGGATCTTTGATCCGAGGCCCCTATAGAATGTTTGCCCTATCCAAGCACATAAAAGGAGACAATTAACCTCCATTTTATTCAAACTACTCTAAATGTAAGATGATGCATGTTATGCAATATTTATGTCATGAAATGCAATCCTATGCTTAAGAGCATGCATAAATAGACATCTTAAGTAGTGCAAATGTGTTTACATCACCTTGTAACCCAAGCATCCAAATTTCACACACTTGGTCTGGTGTAAGTAATCAACTTAATTCCTTTCTTAAAAGAGATTTGGTTCTCTTAGTTTTGACTTAGGAGAGGGTTGAAAACATAATTTGATTGGAAGAGTTCCCGCCGTAGGATAGATGGAGTATATGCTCACCTTGAGGATGCGATGATAAGATATTACCTCCTCGACGCTTGTCTCTTAGGATATCCATCCTACTTGGGGCATGTAAGCGCATTGTGCAGTTCAGGTACCATGGGCGGCCCTATCTCGAAGTGCCGATTGCCACAGGCCTGAATTCGCTTAAGAAATCCATGGGCGATACTATCTCGAAGTGTCGATTGCCAGGAATTCTTGGGGTCATTATGGGTGGTACTATCTCGAAGCATCAAAAGCCAGGCACCCTTTGAGGTACGGTGATGAGGACAATGAATCCGACACAGACCGTGTTGATAGCTGATCCGAGGTTAGACTTAGAGGAATCAAAAAAAAAAAAAAAATTTTCCTTTAACTCAAATAACTCAGACCAATGCACATGCACGGATGCTTTAATCTCACGGATCAATAAACCTTAGGGTAGAGTCAGAAATCAGGGAAACTTGTGCCTGCAACTCATCTTTAGCCGACCTAGTCTGTAACTTAACAACTACTTGGGAACCTTAGGTCTAAAGTCTGAACTTAATATGTTTCTAAAGGAAGACCGATTGGGTTGGCTAATCTACTTGGAGTGCTAGGTTTTGCTTGATTTTGCTAGGGACTAGCAAAAACTAGGCATGGTGGTATTTAATTAGCCCATATTCGTGGGCTATTTAAATATCTAAATGTCTATACATTAAATCAATTTGAACATTTAGATAGCATACATTAGGATGTAAATAAATTAATTCATATTTTTAGCCTAATTGCATAATTCATTCATTATATGCATTTAGAATTAACTTAGAATTTCATGCCTAATTGATTGGTTAATCAATTAGGTGAATTACTTGCATTGTTTTAATTTAACATAGAAGTTAAGGGCTTATGTATAAATAACCATAATATTTTATTCTTTATTCCTTTTCTCCTTTTCACAAGTAACTCCTCCGGCTTCGGCTCCACCTCCTCCTCCTGCACATCACATTTATGCTATGGCATTTTGAATTTGAAATCATGGCCGTGGCTACAAAAGGAGGGAGAGCTGCCGTTGAGGTAGGCCACCACCCCTTGTCCATCACTGTGTTAAGAGGACCTTGCTCCTCTTCCATTCCATACCACTGACCTCACCACGGCAGAACAACTCACCACTGTGGGCGTGTGGGGTGACAACCCACACCGCCAAAGAGTCTCTGCAACTCTTCACCTCAGCCAGCAACTCACGCCAACCTCCAGCACACCAACCTTCAGCGCACGCACCATCTGCCCACAGCGCCTTCACCTTCATCCAGCACGCCGCACCCTCAACTCAGCCAACGCACATCCTCACTTCATCACTGCAGCACCAGCCACCTACGTGTGCGTGCCCTCACCTCAGCTAGCGCACGCACCAGCAACTTCCCCCCACTCCATCAGACCCACCACGTGCCTCCAACCCAGCAACCCACCGCACGCCCTCACTTCCTTCTCCAGTGCACCCTTCTTCCAGCCCAACCACCGCACACCTGCGTCTCCTCACCTTAGCGCCTGCACGCACCCACGCCATCATCTGCAGCGCCCTCTGCACACTTGCAGCGGTGCCAACAGGACCACCGCATGCGCCTATGCACTCTGTAGAACCTGCACCTCCACCCGCGCGCGCCTTCACCAGCAAGTGTGGCTAGCAGCAAGCTTCTCCACCGTCGCCACTCCTTTCCTCCGGCAGGCCGGCTCTGGCCATCTCACGACGCACCGCTGCCACCACCGCGAAGGCCTTGCTTCAGCCAACCTCTTGTAGTAGTAACTCCTCGATTGAACCTCTCTCCCATGCGCAAGGAGGAGAGAGGTAAAATTCCATGTTTTTATGTTAATTAATATTTACATTTGAATGCCATTTCCACCAAAATCAATTTTAATTTATGATTATTTTATTATGGTGAAATTGTGACTGCATACTCATGCTTTCTGATAATTGTGTGGTTATTGTTATTCACATGTTTTAACATTGATTTTGGGATTAACATGTGCACAAATTTTCTCTAATACATGTCAATTGGAAATTACATAAAATCATCACATATTTATTGAATATTTCAGTGAGGAAAAATTGCACATCTACCCTTATATTTTCGAGTTATTGTGCATCTTCTTTCCATCGCATTTCATGTCAGATTTGACTATGGATTTCGCACTTGATTGAAAGAATACAAAATAATCGAGATTTTATTGCATCATTTCCTCCCTGTGGACACGACCCGCTCTTTTATAAGTGGTAATTTTTATTGTAATTGTTTTGTTAAGTGGCCCACCACTTTGTTACTAAAATGACAAATCATCTTAATCACATTATTCGAAAGCGAAAATCATCCTATCAGAAGGGAGGCTGAGCACAACATCTACCACTCACTGGGGATGGATGCATATCCACCCCCGTCTGATTATGGCTTCGGAGGTAACTCCGAGTCAGCCCACCACAGTTGGGGGAACTCTGAACCCCCATACCCTGATTATCTCGGAGGTCCTCAAACCTGCGAGGATCTCCACACTGTCCAGAATAATCTTTTCTCCAACACCTACAATCCTGGATGGCATAATCATCCTAACTTTTCATGGTCGAGAAATAACCCGAATCTGAGATCCTAATTCCAACTCCGACCATAAAACTAGTGACCTTATCAACTCACTCAACCAAGGCCTAATCAAAATTTCCAATCTGGATCACCTAAGGATGATCAAACATCTTTGATTCTCTAGACCTTGGTTGATATGCAAAAGCAACACAAAGAAGAGATCTCTGAACTACAAAATCAATTGGCCCAGCTGGCAAGTGCTCGCTAGCCTGGTGCACTTCCTTCTCAGCCTCTTCCAAACCCGAATAGCATGCCAAACTAGAGGCATGTATTAAACCCAAATCAGGGCCAAGCTCACTTTGTTTATTAGGCCCCTTCTACTCCATCACCTGACGGGATGGATGTTTCAGCTTCATACTTTGGATTTCAGCAACAGACACCTATATTGACCAACCCAAACCAGAATCAGGTAGGATTAAATTCTGTCACCACCCGTAGTGGCAAAACAACACAGGACCCACCTTTTCCTAGCCACAACTCCCTTAAGACTGTAGACCCTAACCGTAGATTGGTTATCTAGGACACACCCATCCCTGATAAAGAGCCTGAGCCAATTCTAGAGGAACCATCTGAGGTTCCATTTACTGAGGCCTTGACCAAGGGAAAGAAGAAAACCAAACCCATTGCACTTGAGGAGGACCTAGTCAAGGTCTTTGAGCTAGTCCAAATAAACATCCCCTTGATGGATGCAATATACCACGTACCGACTTACTCACGATTCCTGAAAGATGTATGTACACCAAAGCGTAAGCTGCGAACCAAAGGTAGGAACCTGATCGTACTGCCGGAGCAAGCCAGCTCCATCATCTTGAGCAAGCTCCCACCTAAGGCAAATGACCCAGGTACCCCTCTGATTTCCTGTGCTATTGGTGATATATAATTTGACAGAGCCTTATTGGACCTAGGAGCTTCCATAAATTTGATACCCACATCCCTACTAGACCACTTTGAGGAATCAGAACTTAAACCGATAGAGACAACTTTGCAGTTAGCTGATCGATCTATTAAGTCACCAAAAGGAATACTTGAGGATGTCATAGTTAGGGTACGTGATTTTTACTTTCTCGTGGATTTCATAGTCTTAGACATGGATATTCCTGAGAACTTGAAAAATACACCAATTATTTTAGGGAGACATTTTCTGGCCATAGCTACGGCCAATATCAACTACGAAGAGGGCCAAATTGAGTTAAAATTTGGGAACAAGGCACTAAAGATCGACATCTTCAAGGCCCAAAAAGGAATTAATTATGGGGCTATCGAGTAGATCTACGATATCGAGTCCATGGTTGAAGAGCCCATTGTTGAGAAAAACCCACTTATTGCTGATATTCAACCATGAGAGGATCAAACCCCGCAGTTAGAGGAGCCTAGACTAGATCTAGACACACCTATAGCTCCTCCCTTTTCCCCTGAATCCCACCCTGATTCACCTACTGCTGTTGATAATCCAGTTATGGAATTGACACCCCTCCCTAACCATCTCAAATACGTTCTTTTGGGTTCTAATATGACATTTCTTGTGATTATCAATTCCCAACTCACATCTGATCAGGAAACACGCTTGATTACTGTCCTCCAATAGCATCCGAGAGCCATTAGATGGCCTCTCGATGATCTAACCGGCATTAGCCCCTCATATTGCACACATCACATCTATACCAAAGAGGGCTCATGACCATCCCGTGAAATGCAGAGACGCCTAAATCCAAACCTGCAAGATGTCATGAAAAAAGAGATTATCAAGTGGTTAGATGCTGGTATCATCTACTCGATCTCTAACAGTCGTTGGGTGAGTCCAATCCAGGTTGTGCCCAAGAAGACAGGACTCTTCGTGATTACGATTGAAATAGGAGAGACTATACCAACCCATGTAGCTAACTCGTGGAGAGTCTGTATTGATTACCGAAGACTAAATGCCTCCATCCCCCTGCCATTTATTGATCAGATACTCAAGAAATTGGCGGGAAATCGATTCTTTTGCTTATTAGATGGGTACTCTAGTTATAACCAGGTAGCAATTCATCTTGAGGACTAAGAGAAGACTGCCTTCACCTGCCCCTTCGGGACGTACGCATTTTAAAGGATGCCATTTGATCTCTGAAATGCACCCGCTACTTTTCAACAATGCATACTTGCCATATTCTCAGATATGGTAGGTGAGTACCTTGAAGTCTTCATGGATGACTTCTTGGTATTTTGGGAATCTTTTGAGGATTGCCTCCTGTAGTTGGTCCAAATCCTTAGGCATTGCATCGACGTGAATCTAGTTCTTTCCTGGGAAAAGAGCCACTTCATGGTTCCTGAGGGAATTGTCCTGGGACATCTCATCTTTAAAAGAGGTATCCAGGTTGATCGAGCCAAGGTGAATTTGATTTCTAAACTCCCTATGCCTAGCTCGATCAAGGACATCCGATCCTTTCTGGGGCACATCGATTTTTTCCACCGTTTCATTCTTGATTTCTCAAAAATTGCTCCCCTTGACTAATATGCTTTCTAAGGATGTCCCCTTTGAGATCACCGAGAAGTGCACTCACTCATGTGAGAGCCTATGTGATCGAGTTACTCAAGCACCAATCCTGTAGTCCCCTAACTGGTCTCTACCCTTTGAGATCATGTGCGATTCGTCTGACTACGCAATGGGTGTAGTACTTGGGTAGAAAGTTGATGGGAAACCTGTGGTCATCTACTACGCCAGCAAGACATTGGATGAGGCTCAACGTAACTATACAATTATTGAGAAAGAGCTACTAGCTGTAGTCTTTGCGTTGGAGAAATTCAGATCTTATCTTCTAGGTTCCTGTGTCATCATTTACTCGGATCAACCGTTGTGAGGCACTGACTCGCAAAGAAGGACGCAAAACCTCGACTAATCCGTTGGATCCTTTTGTTGCAAGAATTTGATCTCAAGATTCGCAACAAGGCGGGAAAACTTAGATCTAAATGGACTGGACCATTCTTGGTAAGACGATTCTTTGGAAATGGAGCCGTCGAAATTAGTCAACCCAGTCGTGATTCTGAACCTTTCATCGTGAATGGACAGTGACTGAAGTCGTTCATTGAACTCACTGATACGAACTTGGCTAAGGTATCTTTTGATCTCCATTCTCCCTGAGATTATTGCGCCTAGCTGATGGCATTAAACTCAACGCTTAATGGGAGGCAACCTGTCATTTTCTTGAAAAAACTCGAAACTTTTTTGACACATCCTTTTACTGAACTCATATTGCACTTTAGGGTTCATCCATTAGAACAACCGACTCCACCTCTGGTACTCATATCGGAGCTTGAAATCGACCGCAACAGTCACCCCGACCCGTCCAGCTACCCTTTGAACCTGTTCTAATGTACGATCTAAGCTAAACTCAAACTCACCTAATTTACAATGAGTTAATTACAAAATATAGGAATGGGGGGTATGAAAGTGCAAAACACCGTGAAAATTAATTCAAAGAAAGGGTTTCATCATAAAAAAAAAAGAAAGAGGGAGAAAAAAATTGAAAAGAAAGGAGCAAAAAGATAAAAGAAATTGAGTCCCTTTAAAGTAATATAGAACTTACCTAACCTCTAGGTTGGAACGAATGATGAATTAAGACTTGGAAGGCTAAAACTTAAGGGATTGGTGGCAAATACTGACCTTAGGACTCTTGGATCTAATTGGATTTAAATACTCACGTAGTTGTTACGATCTAGATTAGTCCTCAAGAGGTTGGGGAAAATACAAAGCTTGTGTATTAGGTATAAGGCTTAGGTAGTATTCGGCCTCCTTAACTGACCCTTGGTTTGCGGGACTCGGTAACTTAAGCACCCTAAATCACACACAAACTGATTCAACGTGCTTTAAAAAATAAAATCATGGCAAAGGGTATTTAATCTGTTCTGAAAAAGGTCCTAAGATCTAGATTAGGAGCAGCTAGAAAACACAAATTGATTTGGACGAGTTCCCGACATGGAGAGGTGGAAATTCCCCTCGAAGATGTGCAATAACATATCGTCTCCTCGGTGCTTGTCACCTAGGATATCTAAATATCCTACCGGGGGCATGTAAGCATATTGTGCTAGTTCAGATGCCATGGGTGACATTATCACGAAATGTCGATTGCCAGGGTATGGATTTAGCTACAGAATGCCATGGGCAGGATTATCCTGAAATCTTGAAAGCCAAGGTTCTAGGGGTTGCCATGGGTGGTGCCATCTCAAAGCATCAATTGCCAGGGACCTTGCGAGGATTGATGGTGGGGACAAGGAATTCGATACAGACCGTGTTTAGGGCCAATCCGAGGATGGATCTAAGGAAAAATATGATGAAAAGAAAAGAGAGAAAGCTCTCAACAAATCAAATTCTCCTTTTATGTCTCTTTCAAAATGCACTGGCAAACTAAACCAGCACTAATCATGTTTTAAGCACGAGTGCTTTAATTGCTAGGTAGAACGAACCTTAGGTTAGTTCCCGTGGGCCTTAGCAACCTTTGCAGCAAACTGAGGTGAAAGCTAGTCAGGTCTGGATCTGGGCAGGTACTTGAGTACCTCTAGGCCTACTGTTGGTATTAAGATCCGATTCCTAGAGATGCGGCTCAGTAGGGCATCCTGACAGTTGCATCCGACCTAGATAATTAGTTGATTCATAGAGTTTTGCTAAGGGACTACCAAAAGCTAGGCATGGAGGTATGATGGGAACACCATCATGAGCCCTAACAAGCTTGTTTTGGTCATACAAAGTGAATAAAAGCTCCTACATAACCATCAGAGGGACCTAAGTGCTTGATAAACTGTTTTGAGAAGAAGATATGAAAATAGGGTTATTTCTGCAATTTTAACATCATATCACAACTATAGAATAACCACGGGATATCCAAAGGGCTAATTGAAGGTCAAATGATCATAAAAGACTAACAAGAGGGTCCATGCAGAACAAAATGAGTTTTTACGCGTTACAAGAATTAAATGACATCCAAAACCCTAAAAATAGACCCACTTAATCTATTGAGCTTCTAGTTAGGATAAAATTCAACTAAACCATCTAAAAATCATATAAAAATATTCTTTATGGTTTGACATTCTCGATTTGACCATCTGAACATATTTTGACCTAAAACAGAGTCTCAGACAAATAGTTGCCTTGATTTGGTAACTATGCAATTTACCCGGTCAAACTTAGTCAAAACTAAAATAAAACTTCACCATCAGATTCCTTGGGTCCAAATTAAATTTGTATCAAAATTTAGGCCTAATCAGAAATCACCTTAGCCTAGTTTGTATTTCAGTCCAAACACTATTTTTATTACACAATGGCGAGGACAGGTCAAATAAAGCAAAATCAGAGATGATGGAAGGAGATCATGGGGCGATGGGGGGAGGAATCGTGATGATGAGGGATGGACTACATGGAGATCTAGGGCATGGAGGCGGAAGGAAAGGAGAGGTTTCATCACTAATGATAGGCAGGAGGCGAGTATGAGGAAAACAGACAGGGGGAGGTCATGGGGCAACAGGGAGATTGTTTGCTTCCGATGTCGGCGTCGTGGCCATATGGCAAATCTATGTCACTTCCCCATTGTGTGCCTTGCGTGTGGAGGACACGGCCATAAACAGGATTCGTGTAAGGCAAACAACGGGCAGATGAAGGGTCGGACAAACTTGCACCCTGGAGGTTTGAATTTTAGGGCACAACAGCCACCACCGCCGCCTCCTCATACATACGGGGGTCATACGATCGATGTTGAAGTTCCTATGACAAAGAACATAAGAGTGGCAGAACTAGTGCTAAGAGGGGCTCTGATCGGTGAGGTAATGACCGGCAACCCATAGAGAACCTCCAAAAACTGGTAAGTTCTTTATCTCCATCGATCGACTGTTGGAAAATCGCTTTTCTATCCCCCACACGATTTGTGCTTTTTGGCTTGGGGATGGTGGATGTCGAACGTATGCGCTTTCAGTCGAGTTCCTTTGAAGGTTTAATGGTGATATGGAGATTAGTCTCTCCCCTTGATGGAGCTTTGCCGGAGAGACCGCCCCAGAGATCAGGCTCTAGATTGAGGAGACTAGAGATTAAAGGTCTGCTGCTAAATTTGAGATCAAGAGGGGAGGTGGCAACCATGATTTCTGGGTTTGCTATAATGGCAGAAGATGTAGATGCTGGTTTGATTGAGGGTGATGGTCAGGTCCTTAGTGTCATGGTGGATGTCTTCAAAGCAGGTTCGGTCCCTGACAGATTGATCCTGAGGTGCGGGGGTAGCTCTTGGTTGCTGCTCTTGAGATTCATTATGGGCAATAATGTTGTGAAGAAGGGGCAAGATAAGACATCTGTTATGCAGGTTGTTGAAGAGACGAACGCACATGTATCGTGCAGGCCTTCCTCAGATGAGGCACCGGCAACTAAAAAATGTAAGGACCATCACCTTGGGGAAATGGGGGAGATGATGGATGAGGAGCAGGTGGAATCAGTCAAGAATGAGGCAGTGATGCTCGTGATTGAGGCTGCGGGGATCCACAATCAATGACTGACAAAAATGAGATACAAGTATTGAAAGAGATATTGATTAATTCCTTGAGGACCCAGTCAAATTTAAAAGATGTGGAAGGCCTAAAATTCGGTATTGGATCTACTACCAGGGTTGGCGTGGGAAGATCACCCTACAGGCTCAGACAGAGGAGGCTGAAATCTGACCTACTTCTGGATGAAAACACAGTCGCTGCGATTATGCAGGTTAGTAAGAGCCAAAACCAAAAGAGGGATGGGTCTCAAGAGGGAAGATGAGAGTCCTTACGTGGAATGTGCGTGGGTTGAGCGACAAGAGCTGGAGGGCTTCTCTAATGAGATACTTGAGAGAGTGGGAGATCGATTGTGCGATCATACAAGAGACCCACATTGAGAATGAATCTGATAGAGCATGGAATGATATGAAGGCTACGAGGGCAAATGAGTGTGTGATGCTTAATGCACATGGCAGGTCTGGGGGCATTGTTATTTGGTGAAAAAGGGCTTGGTTTCACCTGCTGGAAGTACACAAAGCTCACCACCTGGTGACCTACAAATTCCAAAGACGTCAAGGGCAAGATGTCATCTGTATTACTAGTGTGTATGGCCCATGTGTTGCCTTTATGAGACAGGAACTGTGGGATGATTGGGCTGCAACTACAGAACTCGAGCAAGGGGAAGCTTGGTTAGTAGGAGGGGACTTCAATTGTGTACTGATAGGGATAGATAGGCCGAATGGTGTCATGGACAGTACTTCTATTGGGTTTTAGCTGGTAGTCCAGTCTCTTGGTTTGAATGAATATCCATCCTCAGGAGATGAATTTACTTAGCGTAATGGCAATGGACTTATGTCGAAGATTGATAGATTCTTTGGGAATGTTATTATCCTTAATAGATTCCAGCTCTCTAATGTTGTTGGATTGGATCGCCCCTTCTCAGACCATACTCCTTTGGTCTGGGATAGTGGGGAAGAGGTCCAAATAGAGTCCTACTTCAAGCTTAGAAGATCATGGCTGAGAGAGCCTTGTTTTCGCGAGATGATTGGCTTGTGGTGGAAAACCAAATAGATGGAGGGCTCAGCTACTATGAAGTTTGCTTCCAAGCTGGATGCTCTACACATAGTCTTGAAAGAATATGGAGCTATGGTGGTTGCACTAAGGCAACAGAGTCATGTAGAGGCTCTGAATAAAATCCAGATCTTGGATTCTAAGGAAGCAGCAGGCCCATTATCTAATGAGGATCTTGCAACTAGAAGAATGTGGCAGGGTGTGGCAATGGAGGAGGATCTCAAGTAGGAGATGGACTGGAGGGAGAGGTCTAGACAGCTATGGCTCAAGGAGGGAGATGCCAACACAAAATTCTTTCACCTTGCAGCCAGCTCTCGTAGATGAGTAAACTTTATTTCCTCCATTCTCAAAGATGGGCAAAGACTGTCATCTATGCAAGAAATTAGAGCAGAGGCTATCAGGTATTACAGGGATTCATCACGGGTAGCAAAGAGAGGTGGCTAGAGGATGGCTGCGAGTGATGTGCCTAGAGTTTCAGATGATCAGGCTTCCAAGCTAACGGCTACTATCACTGAAAAGGAAACTATAGATGCCATAAAAGATTTAAGCAATGAGGGTTCCCCCGGACTGGATGATATTCAAGTTTTCTTCTATAAAGAAATGTGGAGTGTGATTGGCAATGAGTTGATGGACGTTATAAGAGAGTTTGAGAGGGGCAATGCAGGTTTTGACAAGATCAATAAATCCTTTCTTTTTCTGTTGCTAAAGACACAGGGGGCCAAGAAATTTTCAGATTTTAGACCGATTGCTTTATCAAATTCCATTTACTTAGTGGTGAGTAAGATACTGGCTAACTGATTGAGGACTGTTTTACAAAACTTGATCCATCCTGTATAATCTACCTTTCTACCCAACAGATCCCTTCAAGAATCGTTCATTATGGCCCAAGAAATGGTGTGTGGGTGGCATAGAAGGAAATGCAAAGCATTTATGTGGAAAGTGGATTTTCAAAAGGCCTATGATTTGGTCCATGGCCTTACATCTGGGAATTATTCAAAAGAAGAGGTTTCCCTCCCATTTGGATCCAGTGGATGAAGCGGTGTATTACAACTACTTCCTTCTCCCCACTGATCAATGGGAAACCATGTGGAGGTTGGATTCAACCCCAATGTGGGGTTAGACAAGGTTGCCCCTTAGCCCCTTTGATTTTTAACCTTGCAGTTGACGGGCTTGCAAGATATGCATGTAAATTGACAGAGGCTGGTGTTATAAGAGGTTATTCACTTTCCAATAGGAGGACTTTGGCCCCTATTTTACAATACGCAGACGACACGATTTTCTTTATGGAGGGGACAACCGCTGCAACTCATGCTCTAGGACACATGGTGAAGATTTTCGGAGACATTTCAGGTCTGAAACTAAATAGGGAGAAATCTACCCTGATTTGCTTTGGCTTGAATGAACAGGAGCAAGACACACTGTCAGCTACGTTGGGAACGCCTCGCTCTAAGCTACCACTTAAATACCTGGGGCTGCCACTGCGGTGCTCGAAACTAAAGAAGAGTGATTGGAATGTTCTTTTTGGTAAGATTTCTGTCAAGTTGGAAGGATGGAGTAGTAAATTTCTATCAAAAGGTGGGAGATTGATCCTTCTAAATTCAGTGATTACCTCTATCCTGGTGTTCTACTTCTCTATCTTCAAAGCCCCGAAATCTATTTGGAAATGTGTAGATGTAATGCACAAGAAATTCTTTTGGAAAGGGGTTAGACATGAGGGGAGGTTCATGCAGCCTATGAAGTGGGATCAAATTTGCCGGCCAAAGGAAGCGAGTGGATTGGGGATCAAGGCTCTTAAGGAATTTAATGAGGCCCTTCTGATCAAATGGGTGATCAAGATTTTTGAGGGCAAGGAAGAACTATGGACAGAACTTATTAAAGACTGTTATGGTAGCTCAAACAGTATGCTGAAGAGGTTATTTCCAACCAAACCATCCCCTTTTTGGAGATAAGTCATCTTAGATATTAAAAGTAACTGGCAGTTGATGTAGCCCAAGCTTGGAGATGGCCATGATTTTAGTTTATGGAAGGAACATTGGTCACCGTTGGGTATTCAAAAAGATTCTTATCCAAGAGCGTATTCAGCTGCTGTAGATAAAGATGCCTCTGTCAGCAGCCTATGGTCTAAATCTGATGACTGCTGGAGGTTTGATGGGCTTGAAATCAACAGAGAGGGTACCCGACAGTGGGAGGAAAGGCAAAACCTGATCTCTAATTTGCAGCAGTTCTGTCTAAGGCAAGGCATGGAAGACACATACAGCTGGAATGGGAGATACACAGCCCAGCAGGCATATGAAAGAATCATTATATCTAATAGGAATACGGAAAGTGACCTAGTTGACAAGAAGATATGGCTATCGAAGATCCCACTGAAAGTGCAAATTTTTTTATGGTTGTGTGGGAGGGAAGGCCTGATCACGGGAGATTTTAGACACAAAAGAATGGGGACAACATTAAATGATTGCTATCTATGTGGGTTGCACACCGACAGTTTATCCCGCATATTTTCCTCATGTCTGGTCACTGATATGCTATGGAGAAAAGTATGTCAGGAACCTCTACCTACATGGGAATCTCTATGGCATAGGTTTGCAACACCTAGAAGGCCATATATGTGTATGGTTGTAACCCTGTGGTGTGTTTAGAGGGCGAGAAACGAGAAGTTATTTCAGGAGAGACCAGTTTGTTGTGAGCAAATTATAAATGAGTACTGGTCCCTCATATATAGATGGGGATCCAATGTGTAGTTCTCCATTATTTTTTTTAGTATGAAATAAAATGCTCTCTGGATTGCTATCGTATCACGATAGCTTTCCTCGAAGTTTCAAAAAAAAAATCACACAATGGCTCTTAACTTTTTGAATTCTTTATAAAAAGGTCCCTAACTTTTTCATCATCTTCACATTTAGGTCCTTACCGCTATTAGTATGAACATGTTGAGCTCCGATGAGATTCGAGCGAGATTTTCTCTCTAGATTCTTAGTTAAGCAATCCTAAATTTGAACCGGAGATTCTTTGTGAAATTCCCTACCAAATGAGACAGGTATTGAGCTCCAATTCTTTCCCAAAAGGTCATGGGAACCTTTCAAAGGTTTGGGTATCCTATTTCGCAAAAACCTTCCGAGCTTGGAAGCTTCTTTACAAGCTTGGAAGGGCTTCCTAAAGCCTATAAAAGAATCATTGTCGCACGGCAGAGCTTTTTAGCAAGTCTTGGAGAGTCAAAAGCCCCCTATTCCTCTTACTCCACCATTCGAGACTGCTGCTCTGGTGACCTTCTTCGATCCTCCTCCTCCGGTAGTCCAATGACCAAATTGGTCGGCTCTCTCGACTTCCCTCTTCGTTGCGACCCTCCCTAACCAAAGGGAGGTCCTGCCTCTGCCTCTGTCGATGTCGCCGCCTCGTCGATCTCTCTTCCTTCTCCGATGCCGGTCCACCACAACTGACTGTCTCCACTTCTCTACCTCATCTCCAAGTATCTCTATCCCTCTCTCTATCTCTCTACTTCCTTTTTCCGCACTCACATCTCACCTCCGACCACCGATTCTCCCTTGACGCCCTCATCTTCATCTGCCCCGGCGATGCTCCGGCGATGCCTACACGGCACTACAACACTCGACTCTTGCCGCTCTCACTGCCATGAGCTCCACCATCACACGGAGGGCAAAAGCCATCTGTCTATTTCTTTGATTCGCCACTCCACGAGTCCCCCAAACACCACCCTCACCTCACCTCCATTCCGACTCCACCTGACCTCCTCACACACACGCCAAACCGATGCCACCGTTGCACTCGCCGGTCCTTGGGGATCCTCCCGAGCATTTTAATTAGGGCTCATAGCCTGTATTTCTGTTTCAGGTACCTTCATTGGGGCTCCATTGCCGCACCATCTTCTCCGACTCCAATTGCTACCTTCCAGCCAAGTTCTTCCTCACTTCCATGCTCAGGCGACGTGAAAGACTCCCAGGTTCGTCTCTAGGCATCCAATTGGAGTCATCAGTTGCCCCTTCAACACCAATTGGAAGCCTCAGCTGCTGAAGCTGTGAGCGAAGGAAGCGAGGCTTTAGTCCCATATTGAGGGCTGCTGGAACCCGTGTGTGACTTAAAAAGATTTTGTGCCTCATCCCCGTTGCCTCAGTAAGCACGGGGTAAGGTCCCTCTCCACGTGTGCACACACGACCTCGGCCTCAGTCACGCAACTTAGGTCTGGGTTTTGATCCGATTACCTGGATACCCGAGTCCAATTAGCATTATAGAGAAAGAAAAAGAAAGAGAGGAAAGGGGGGGTTTTTCCCTTTGCACCTCTCAACACTTAGTCTCTGAGAGGCTTTCGTGCCTCTGTGCTGTGCTTGTTCCCCTCACAGAGGTTTGGAGAAGAGAGGCCTTTGCCTCTGTTGGTACTCAGAGCTGCGAGTTAAGGCGTCCAATGCCTTATGCCTTCATTTGATAAGCTATTGTTGCTGGTTATGGACTGCTATTGCATTATTATTACTTGACGTGGAAACTAATTGATATTCATTGTTCAAACATTTCAATTAATTGCAATTAAATTATAGGGTTAATTTGGTGATTCAAATCACCATTTTAATCCCTTCTTTTTGCACTTTATTACTGAGCTTCATCTCTATATCATTTTTAATTAATTTTTGGTTGTAATTGCTCATATATTTGATTCAAACTACGATTTTGAGGTTGAATTCCTACTTACTCCCAGCGAACGACCTTAGATTTCTTTTGAGTTATAAATTGTATCTGTTTTCGTAATTTATTAGCTATACTACAATGCAACGACTTTTCAAACACCAATTTATCGCGTCAAGTTATATATAACATCATCATCAGCCATATCTAACTTTAATTAGTCATAATCAAAGAATAAATGCTCCTACATAATTGCTAGAGAACCTGATTCACTGCAAATCCATTCTATGAGAATAACATGAAAATAGGGGTAAAACTACAGTTTTAACAGCATATCTCAATTGTAGAACAACGATGGAGTCTTTCAAGGGTTAATCAAAGGTCAAATGGTCTTAAATGTCTAACAAGTGGGTCTGTGCAGACAAAAATAGGTTTTCACGTATTTCGAGAATTAAATGACATTTGAAACCCTAAAAACAGACTCGCTTAATCTACTAAGGTTATGGTCAGGATAAAATTCACATAAACCCTCTAAAAATCATATAAAAATATTCTCTAAGGTTTAGTATGCTTGATTTGACCATTGGAACCCAATTTGACATAAAATAGTCACAAAAAGACTATTACCCTAATTTGGGTTTTTACATAATTTACCCAGCCAAATTAGTCAAAACCTAAATCCAACTTTTCCATTAGATTCCTTGGATCCAAATTAGGTTTGTACCAAAATTTGGACCCAATATGAGATCATCTTGACCTAGTTTGCAATTTGGTCCTGTTTGACTCTTTTCTCTTACACACATGCCCCTAACTTTGAAAATCCTTACAATCAGGCCCATATCTTTGTCGTTGCTCTTTGTAAATAGGTCCCTCCGCCATTATCACAGAGGAACTTCTACTCTAGTGACCTTCGACTAAGGATTTCTCCCTGATTGATTAGCGAATCCCTTCCAAAATTGGAAGGGAGATTCCTAAGAGATTTCTCTACAATTTGAGCCGCATCTTGGGCTCTAATTCTTGCCCAAATCCTCATGCAAATCACTTGAAGGATTGGGTCTCCTCCTTGTGCGTAAGCTCCAAGTTTCCAAGCTCAGTTTGCAAGCTTGGAAGGCCTCCTTGAGCCCTATAAATAGACCCTTGTTGCATGGCCGAGTTCCTTAGCTAACTTTTGGCTAAAATATCCTCTTCAAACTCCTTTCCCAGCCAACTCCAACTTAGCTCCAGTGAGCTCCTCCCTCCATCATCCTATGGCCTCCCAACGACCAAATTGGGAGTGCCATCATCTTCGTCTCTTTCATCTACGCCTGTTGTGCCAAAGCCAGGGCCGTCCTCCTCTCTCTTCCTTACTGTCCACCTCAACGGAGCGTTCTTCTTCCATGCAACTAGCCTGCCAACGCTGGTGCCAATTCTACCCCTTCGTCCATTAGATTAGGGTTAGTTTAATTCTTTCAGCATCTTAGGTTAGTTTTACACCCTTAAAAACCAAAAACACCCCCTCAACTCCTACGCAAGCTGCCTTCATCCTCATCTCTGGCGATCACTCCAGTGAGGGCTTCCACTCGCTACACAACTCCAAATCCCTCGTCGACAAGTCTAAAACCTCTGCCTCGACTCCACAAACCAAACCCCTCTCCTATTTCACCAATTCCACCTCCCAAACTACCCACCGAATAGACCCACCTCTTTCGATCTAATGAACCTTCGCCACGCTCACCCACGACCTCTCACTGCACGCCACCGCCACCATCTCTCTTTCAGCATTAGCGCGAAACTCCTGAGAATTTTTTAATGTAGCCAAGAGGCCCTCTTCTTGTTTTCAAGTACTTAGGGTGTAGCTGCCATTACCGAAGAGCTTCAAGCAAGTTTTGAAGCTTTCTTCCCAGCCAATAACCCCAGGCAAGCTCTCCAGGCTCAGCGGAACTCATCTAGGAGCACAACCAAGGAGTTCATTTGGGCCATTGACTGGCTCTTTTGACTGGAATTAGAAGAAGCACCTGAAGCTACTGCTCGTGGAAGAAAGCGGGGACATTTAGTCCCACATCCGATAGGGAAGTGCCACTGGAGTGCCTTGTTACGTTTTTATGCCTTAGCGTCTTTGCCTCCTAACACGAGGGTAAGGTCCTCCTTACCTGATCACATACCCGACCCGCCTTCACACCTCGGCTACTACCTATGCTGGTAGCCCTGGTCCTGGGCACGCGGATTCCTGAATACCCGATTACCTGAGCATCTGACCGGACATTGAAAAAGAGAAAAGGAAGAGTGATAGAGAGAGAGTGGGGTTAGGGGTGTTTTGCTCTCGCAGGCACTTATGCGACACTTGGTCGTGAGAAGAAGAAGGAGACAGAGCAGAAGAAGAGCAGAGAAGAGGAGGTTGAAGAAGAAGAACAACAGAAGAAAATCAAAGAGGGATCACTGTAGCAACACACTTTAAGTTGTCTGATTGTAAAATCAAACGTCTAATTATCTGTTCCTTCATTTGATTATATTCAGTAAATACTATATATGTGTTAGGCTAATAATTGGTGATTCAAATCACCATTATTTTGCCTTAGATGTCCTTTTGCCCATTAGATTCTTGATATACTTATGTGCTACAATTGAATATTAGTTTTGAGTAATTGTTATCATTAATTGTCCTCATTTATATTATTTGTTAAGATTAGTACGTGAATTCCTATTCGCTCCCTGTGTTTGACCTTAGATACTCTTTTGAATTCGAGTTATAAATTGTATTTGTTCACGCGCTATTTTCGGCTATTTACAACGAAGTGTTTTTAAAACCCCGATTTCGCATGCCGACAACATTTTTTCAAAATGTTGACACGATAAATTGGTGTTTGGAAAGTCGTTGCATTGTAGTAAAGCCAATAAATCCCAAAAATAGATACAATTTATACTTGAAAGAAATTTGAGGTCGAACACGAGGAGCAAGTTTTCCAATAAATCTCAAGATCACAATTTGAATCAAATATATGAGTAATTTCAACCAAAACTTAATTCAGAATTATTTGAGAATGATGTATCAAGAATTTAAGTACCAATGTGCAAAAATAATAGGGTAAAATGGTGATTTGAATCACCAATTACCCTTATACAATAATAGCAAATATCCAAATAGTATCAACTAATCCAACCAAGTGCATAGTGCACTCCCTGTCAAACAGATCAGATGATAGAGCTCTTAATCAAATAACTTAACCGTCCACTTCTACAGTGCCAAGAGGGCGCCCTTCTGCTTCTTCTTCTCTTCTTTCTTTGCTCTTCTTCTGCTCTATCTCCTTTCTTCTTCTTGCAGCCAAGTGTCACATAAGTTCCTACGAGAGCAAAACCCCCCTAACCCCGCACTCTCTTTATCTCTCTTCCCTTTCTCTTTCTCAATGTTCGGTCAGATGCTCAGGTAATCGGGTATTCAGGGATTCGCGTACCCAGGACCAGGGCTATCGACGTGGGTAGTAGCCAATGTGTGAAGGTGGGTCGAGTATGTGATCGGGTAAGGAGGACCTCACCCTTGTGTCAGGAGGCGAAGAGGCTAAGGCACAAAAACGTAATAAGGCACTCCAGTGGCTCTTCTCTATTCGATGTGGGACTAAATGTCCCCACTTTCTTCTGTGAGTAGCAGCTTTAGGTGGTTCCTCTAATTCTAGTCAAAAGAGCCAATCAATGGTCCAAATTAACTCCTTGGTTGTGCTCCTGGATGAGTTCTGCTGAGCCTGGAGATCTCGCTTGGTGTTATTGGTTGGGAAGCAAGCTTCAAAACTTGCTTGAAGCTCTTTGGTAATGGCGGGTGCACCCTAGGTACCTGAAAACAAGAAGAGGGCCTCTCGACCACATTAAAAAATGCTCAGGAGCTTCATGCTAATGCGACCAGAGCAGTGGTGGCGATGGCGTGCAGTGAGAGTGTGTGTGTGCATAGGGCGAGGTCGAGAAGTGAGTGCGGTGGTGGAGGTGTTCGGTAGGTGGTTAGGAGGGGCAATCAACCTAACTAAGTTAGGGATTTTGCTCCTGGGATCGAGGCAAAGGTGTAGGGATAAGTGGCAGGCAATTTGGTTGAGTGTGGTGGCCGTGCGAACTCGCAGGAGGTAGGGTCGTTACGATCTCATCTAGAATGAATTTACCTTTAAAATTCGCCATGAACCCACTGAACTCAGTATGAGTTCACAATTGATCCATACTAGACAAGAATTAACCTAAATTCTTATCAAAATGACTTCTAACTGATTCTAACAACCTCAGAGTCATCTTAGTAATCAATTTAACTCATTAAACCTCAATTTTAACCAAAAATCCTCTAAATCAGACATGAGATTAACTAGAAAGCTCCTTGAGTTGACTTATTGAATTAAGCAATCTCTGATCAAATTAAAACTCTGGGTCAGCTCTAAACAATGTCAACAATGTGTTCATAGTGCCAAAATCATGTTTTGATCTATCTTCATAGGGTTCCTAGAAGCGTCGCTTGAGGACTTGTGAGTGTTTGTTTAGCAAAAGAACCTAGGGGTTCGCAGGCTTCAACCAACCTTGTAACAGTTTCTTAGGACTCTAGTGAAGCTTCTTGACCTATTCAGAGGTTGGGATTCTAACTGAATTCGCCTCTCTAACTCTGCTGGAGTTAGAGAAGACGATGGTCAGGGAGGATATATACACATTAAAACACAGAATAAATGGCCAAAATGTGATCCTTAATCTCTGAACTACCATTCCAGAGCTCCTTAGGGTCTCTAAAGGGCTGTGAATTAAAATTTGCTCACCGAAGCTTCGGTGAGTCTGGTTTTAGTCATCATAGATGCAAAACTGATTAAAAGAGTTCATAAATGGGTTCAGGAGCTTCTTGAGGTCCTTCTGAACCTCAAGAGAATTTCAATTGAAGAAATTAGTGAATTAAATCAGATATATTCAATGAATTTAGAAAACGGAGACTTTGAATTCATTAGAACTCCAAGGGGCTCCTTTCACTCAATTGAGTGAGGGGAAAGGGTTATATGCGTACGACGATGATCTAGATGTGATTAATTAGGTGTTTTAACTCTCTTGAGCTCGCCATGGACAATGAACTCGAGAGTTGAGATGAATTTAGACATTTTATGAATATGCAATTAATTCTTTAATTAACAGATCGAACGGGGTCCTTAAGTGGTGTATATGTGATGGAGGGCCCCAATTGGGTGTGGTCTACCCTCGGTGATCTCCACCGTGGACAGTGGAGGTCGTCGGTGAATGTGGTGATGACTTAGGCGTAATAACTGATAAAAATGAGGGAGAAGTAGTGCTATGAATTCGTGATGAGAAAAGGAAGGTGATCAATGTGTAAAAATAGTAAAAGAGTGCTCCGGTCAAGCTCAAAGAGCTCGTCAGAGCTGGAGAAGATGGCAAACAAACTGAGCATAAAAGCCTAACTAAGCTACTTACTGAATTAAAACTACATTACACTTACCTACCTAACCCTATTGTTACCTGGACGAAGGGAGGTAGAAATCTCCGTCGACCGCTCTTAGCGGAGGACAAAATCAGAGGGATAGGGAAAGAAGTCCGACGAGTGAGTACGTGGAGTGGAGGCGAAGTCCAGAGTCGTTGCTTAGTCCAGAGATGCGGTAGAGAACGCGGAGCTCGGCAGATGATGGAAGTGATCAGAAGAGGACGATGAAAACGGAGGACGGTCACTAAAGTAGGAGGCAATAGCCGATTAAAAACTCAGTTGGGAGGAGAGGGTAGGGAGCTAACCGCTAAAATTGGAGGGAAGGGGAGCTATTTATAGATGACGGTGGAGGGTAAGGGGTGTGTACTTGGATGGAAAAGCGTCTAGGTTTAGTTAAACCACCAGCGTCATCTCCGATGCTGGTGAGCTTAACTCCTAGACCTAAATAGGATTAAAAGTCAATCCAATCTGTGGGATGAAGAAGGGGAGGTGAGCGGAAGAGAAACAGCCAAGGAGGCGGTGTTCTGACGAAGGTTGAAGGTAGATTGGAAGGTGCGGTAACCGGCTGACGAGAGCTATCCAATGCGAGGAAGAAGAAGAAGAAGAGGAAGAAGCGTTGCGCTCATAGGGACCTATTCGTAGGAATAACTAAGGACCTATGTGCATGGAAAGGACTCAAGTACAATAAAACCTAAGGACTAAAACATAAACTGAGGTTTTCATGGCTTATTTTAATTTAATTCATTTTCAAATTTTTATACATGATTATAAATTAGATAAATATTATATATATACCTTGAATTTATGTTTTTGACCTTTTTATCTTAACTTATTTAATTGATTAAGTTACTTAAGTTATTATATACTTAGTGTTAAATATTTATAATGTTAACTTAAATATTAATTAGGTATCTAAATATTTATAATTTGAGTCCAAATTATTATTTAAATTATTAATAACATTAATTGATATTTAATGTAGTATTATTAACTTATTTTATGGTCCCTTAATATATTGTCCCTTATATTATAATTAAACCCTAAATAAACATATTCATAGCTAATTAACTAGGGAAACAAGTTAATTTGGGGTATTTAACAGCCATGATGAGTCTCTCATCTAGCAGGGACCTCACCCCCAGTTTCTAAGGCAAAGAAGCCTATTCACAAAAATAACTTAAGCGCTATTAGTGTGGGACTAAATCCCACATGGCTTCTCCTCGCACAGCTGCTGTGAAGTCTTCCTTCACTTGCCACAACAGGAGTGGATGGGGTCTTTGACTAAGGACCTGGAGAGGCTCTCGAGCCTTGTCCGCAGCGTCTGGAGGTGTCACCTGGGACTCGTGTGGCCTTGAACACGATGAACGAGGTGGCGAAGATGGCAATGGTGGCGGAGCAGTGACGAGAACCTTGAAAACATGAATACGACCTTGCGGCCAGGTTAAACTACTTTTAGAGCTTCAACAAGTGTTGGAAAATGTGTTGGTGATGATTTTGTAGCAAGTGAGGGTGTAAGGTGGCAGGATGAGGTCAAAGTAGGTGTATGGAAGTGGGTGAGTTCGGTGGGTGGTTTGGGTAGGCAAAAGGTGAAATAGGAGAGGGCTTTTGATCGTGGTGGAATGGCGGAGCTTTGGAAGCAGAACGAAGTGGTTTGGTGGTCTGCGGTGATGGCGTGGGCTCATCGGAGCTCGCGTTGGAGTGGGAGAAGATGATGGGGGAGAGTATGAATGGCTTTCAAATTTGGAGTTTAAAAAGAGAGTAAGGAAGTAGAGGGGAAGAGGGATAGAGGGGTCCTAAAATTATGGACGAAATGAGGGAGATTCCCTTGCCGGTGTGATTGCCAGACGTGGGGAAGATGAACCCTCTGTGAGGTTGATGACGATGAGGAAAGGGTCTGAGGACCTTTGCTTTGGTTGGCAAGAAGCAGAGGAAGATGAGGAGTAAGAAGGACGTGCCAATTTGACCATTGGTCATCCGTAGGAAGACGGAGAAGGGGATCGCCAAAGCTTAGGCCGGAGGAGGCCGAAGTTGGAGAAAGAGGAAGATTTTTGGCCTTAAAGCTAACTAAAGTGGTAAGGTTTGCATCGCAGGTGCATTTATAGGCCATGGGGAGGGGTTTCAAGCTTGGAAACCAAGTTTGTAACTCCATGTTTTTACGCGAGTAGGACATGTGAACTTTCAAAAGGTTCATATGAGGATTTGGGGGCGATTTAGGATTCGTGTATGAGCTCATGTGGAAGGCAATTTCGCAAGGAATCTTCTATTCAAATTCGGTAAGGTTTTGTTGAGAATCAATTAAGAAATCCTCATTAGAAACTCAACGATGAAGGTTTGACCTTCCAAAAATGGCATGAGGACCTTTCTGAAAAGAACAATGATAAAGTTAGGGATCTGATTGCAATTATTTCAAAAGTTAGGGGCATATGTATGAGAGAAAAGAGCAAACAGGACTGAAATGTAAACTAGGTAAAGATGATCTCTGATTGGACCCAAATTTTGGTACAAACCTAATTTGGATCCAAGGAATCTGATGGTGAAATTGAATTTAGGTTTTGACTAAGTTTGACTAGGTAAATTATGTAGAAACCTAAATTAGGGTAACTATCTGTCTGAGACTATTTTAGGTCAAAATGGACTCTGATGGTCAAATCAAGGATGCCAAACCCTAGAGAATATTTTTCTATGATTTTTAGAGGGTTTAGGTGAATTTTATCCTGATCAGAACCTTAGTGAATTAAGCGAGTCTATTTTTAGGACTTCAGATGTTATTTAATTCTTGAAATGTGTGAAAACCCGTTTCTGTCTGCATGGACCCTCTTGTTAGACTTTAATGCATATTTGATCTTTAATAAATCCCTGAGAAAATCCACGGTTGTTTTGCATTCATGATATGATGGTAAAATTGCAGTTTTAACCTTGGTTTCATGTTAAACTCTCAGAAAGGATGTGTAGTGAATTACGATCCTTTGGAGGTTATGTAGGAGCATTTATTAATGAAATATGACTAATTAAAGCTAGATATGGCTGATGATGATGTTATCATTACATCATACCCCCATGCCTACCATTTGCTAGTCCCTTAGCAAATGCTGGAGTTTAGCTCAAATGTTTAGTGTAAGGGTACTTTTGATTTTTAGCTCAAAATTATTTCTCTCTTCTTCCTCTTTGCCAATTACCAATATACATTCAAAGTTTGTTCTTAACCCTTGATACAAATTTAACAGGATAGGAAAATTATTTCTTCCCCTAGGGATGACATAGCAGATGGTCTGTGATTTAACCCCAACTTTTAGGTTTAAGTAGAAAATGTCTGAGTTGAAGGGTTTTATTTTTGGTGGCTCACACTCTTTTGGTGCTACATGTAATCTAGTACTTTAGACTCTAAATTTCTAAATTAATAAGCAAATCAACTCGAAGAAATGCTAAAAAACTGTGCCCTCTTTTAGTTCCTTTGTGCTCACTTTCTTTTTTATTCTTATTATATATATATATAAGAGCTCACAATCTCACCAGATTTGTTAATATGTTTGGTGGACTTTTCATGGCATTAACACTTTGATTAAGTTATGATAACCCTATAACTAAGTCGAAATTTCTCAACCAGTATTCGGGCAGTCAAAAATACAGAAAGGTAGGTTAAGGCTGTATTTAGTGGATCGTGAACAGTAATAGGTATTGCTGCTTCAATAAAATTTATTCATAAAGAATCAACACATAAGCACAACTATGAATTCAAACACTTTTTTTTTCAAAATATCTATATATCTATATTTTTTTTGTTTTGAGAATGTCTAATATATATAATTTTTTCTTTCCTCTTTCTCTTCTCTCTTTTTTTTCTCTATTTTTTTTCTTTCACTGTAACTCAACACAACGCAACTTTCATTTATGAGGCATTATTGGAAAATGATGGCATTCAGAAGGACATTATGTGGCTTATTTGGTGGAAGTGCCTACTCTTGACACTGGGAAGGAACGGATAGGATAATCTATTTCTGACCTTTGACACTAGCACCCTCCTTCAGTCGAGAATTCCATAAAGAATGGTCGTAACCATCCACCTTAGTCATAGTTTTATTAGAACCCGCTTTCTGCATATTTGCCTTATTTGATGGCTCTCAAGGATTCACACAAAATATTCGCACACAGGAATTGAGAGCGAAAACTATGCCTAACTCTGAGTATTAATATTTAATTATCCAAAACTTTAGAGTCCTCATACTAGACTTAGAGCATCAGTAGACACTCTTTTCTCACCTCACAATTGTTTGGTGGATCTTATGGAAGAAGATTTGCCTTTCTTCATAACTGAATATCCAAGGATTTTGACAAACTAAAAATGTTTATTGCTTTTTCTTTCCTTCATCTCTCTTTTTCTTTTTCTCTCCTTTTATTATTCTTTTTCTTCCATCTCTCCCTCTCTTTTTTTCTTTTTTTTTTATGGATCTAAGCATATTTTTGGTGAGAACCTTTCAAAAATAACTTTCAGATGTTAGTACTTTAATCCTACCCCATGCCTAAGTGTTGCAATGCCCTCATTATAACAGGCTAGGTTCGTGTTCAGTTTAGTTCATAATTTTAGAATAGGTTAGTTCTTAAATTTTTTTTGAGAAAAAGGTTAGGTCTTAAATTAGGAACCCTAAAGTGTCGTAAGAATAAATTTCAAATAGATTAAGAAAGGTCTCGAGGTTTTTCAAGAGAATGACGGGTTGCCTCCCATTAAGCGCTAAGTTTACCACCATTAGCCAGGCGCAATGCGGCTCAGGTGGAATGGAGGTCAAGAGATACACGAATCAGGATCAAGTCATGAAGTTCAAGAAAAGGTTTGAGACGTTGGCCATTAACAACAAATGGTATAGAGTCAAGATCGAGAGGTGAGATTTCCACAGCTTCATTACCAAAGATCCTCCTTATAAGAAATGGTCCAGTCCATTTAGATCTGAGCTTGCCTGGGAACAGTTTGAGACAGGCATCAAATAGAAGTATCTTCTGACCAGGACTGAATGAATTTCGTGAAATGTGCTTATCATGTAAGGCCTTTATTCGTTCCTTGTAAATTCGCAAGTTCTCGTACACGTCCTTGCATAACTCATCGAGCTCGCTTATTTGCATGCCACGGTGAATGCCTACCTTTTCAAGGTCCAGGTTACATTTTCGTATTGCCCAATAGGCTTTATGTCCCATTTTTACAGGAAGATGACATGCCTTCCTGTAAATAGTCCTGAAAGGAGAGATTCCTAATTGGATTTTATGGGTTGTCTTATATGCTCATAGCATTTCCAAAAGCCAGGTTGACCAATCTTTTCTATCAGGTCAAATAGTGACCTACAGAATCCTTTTGATTTCCCGGTTTGACAACTCGGCTAGTCCGTTTGTTTGCAGATGATATGGGGTAGAAATGCGGTGAGATACCTTGTATTTTCTAAGTACGGACTGGAAATGCACATTCACAAAATGGGTCCCTCCATCTGAGATAATTGCTTTAGGGACACCGAACTGGGAGAAGATGTTATCGTGAATAAATCTGATAACGACCTTGTGGTCATTGGTTTAGGTCGGAACGGCTTCAATCCACTTGGACACATAGTCCACAGCAAGAAGAATATATTCAAAGCCATTCGAGTTTGGAAAAAGACCCATAAAATCAATCCCCCAAATAACAAAAATTTCACACACGATAATTAAGTTTAAGGGCATCATATCGCGATGGCCCATGTTGCCTAAGGTTTGGCAATGAGCACATGTCCTACAGCAATTGTGTTCGTCTTGAAATATAGTTAGCCAGTAGAAGCCACTTTGGAGGATGTTTGCTGCAATTTTACGCCCAGAAAAATGGCCACCGCAAGCTTGTTCATGACAAAATGAAATATCATTGACCTCTATGTTAGGAATACATTGTCGGATGATCTAATCCACTCTGATGTGAAAAAGATATGAATCTTCCCAAAAGTAATACTTGGTGTCTAAAATCAATTTGTCCTTTTTGGCTTTGGGCCAATTAGACGAAATTTGGTTTGATGCCAAGTAGTTAACAATGTCTGCATACCAGGGAAGCCTAGTATCTATGCCCATAAGATGCTCATCCAGAAAATGTTCAATAATTGGCATTGAAGGGTCAATGATAGATGAGGGAAGGCGAGATAGATGATCAGCAACTACATTCTGTCTACTCGCTTTGTCACGAATCTCTAAATCAAACTCTTGCAGAAGTAAGATCCAACGAATCAGACGAGGCTTTGCATCCCTCTTGGCGAGTAAGTGCCGTATTGTAGTGTGGTTCGAGTATATGATTATGCAGGACACAAGAAGGTACAACTGAAATTTTTCTAGTGCGAAGATAATAGCCAGAAGTTCCTTCTCAGTGATCATGTAATTACGTTGAGCTTCATCCAACGTTTTACTTGCATAATAGATCAATACGGGTTTCCTGTCTACTTTCTGACCAAGGACTGCCACCACAACATAATCTGAAGCATTACACATGATCTCAAAGGGTAGAGACCAATCAGGGGGTTGCAATACTAGTGCCTTGGTGACTCAGTCTTTAAGGATTTTGAAAGCTTCGACACACTCAATCGAGAAATAGAAGGGAATATCCTTCGATAATAAGTGAGTCAAGGGCCTGGCAATTTTTGAGAAATCAGAGATAAAATGTCGGTAGAACCTGATGTGCCCCAAGAAAGATCTAATGTCTTTGACCGAGGAAGGAGGAGGGAGCTTAGATATCAAATTGATCTTTGCTCAGTCAACCTGGATACCTTGTTTAAACACAAGGTGTCCAAGAACGATGCCCTGGGGAACCATAAAATGGCTCTTTTCCCAGCTCAGAACTAGGTTTTCATTGATGTATCATTGGAGGATCTTAGTCAAGTGGCCTACACATTCATCAAACGTTTCTCCAAAGACAGAGAAATCATCCATGAAGACTTCTAAAAATTCACCTACCATGTCTGAGAATATTGCCAACATGCACCGTTGGAAGGTAGTAGGTGCATTGCAAAGTCCGAATGACATTCTACAAAACGTAAATGTCCCGTAGGGGTAGGTGAATGTGGTTTTTCCTGGTCTTCAGGATGATTGGCCACTTGATTATAGCTCGAGTATCCATCCAAGAAATAGAAGTACTGATTTCCCGCTAATTTTCCATCCTTCTTAGTGGAGGTATTCAATTTCCTGTAGTCTATGCAGGCTCTCCACAAATTTGCAATAAGGGTGGGGTAACGTGTTGTTCGAACCCAAAAAGACATACTTGAGATTGTCAGGAAGGTCGGGGCTAGCCTGAGGAGGGACGAGAGGTGAACTTGGTTCCTCAAGGTTTAACTGGGGTTGGCCTTCTAGAGGTTCTTGCTCAGCAGTAATTAAATCCAAATTATCAGAAATCAGATCCTGTAGAAGTGAATCAATTCTATTCAATTCCTGAATCACACCATAATTAATTCCCCTATGGGCCTTAAAAATTTCAATCTTCATTGTTTTATCCCCGAATTTAATTTCCATCTGGCCCTCTTAACAATTAATGTTTGCCCTAGTGAAAAAATGATTTTTGCTTTCGTTGTTTCACACATAAAATGTCGTGTTGTAGTATGTAAGTGGTGGAAAATCACTAATCAAAGCAATAAAAATTAACCACTCGAAAAGAACGGGTCATATCCACAGGGAGGCAATGGCCTATTAAAACTCGTACAGGTTAAAAATAGATGTTCATGATAAATTTCGTCAAGAAATCGAGTCAAAATTACTTTCAGATTAAATGAATAATAAGAGCTAATGCTGAAATAGTATTTATGAGAAAGAGAGAGGTCACTTGCATAAATTAGCCATAATATTCAATTAATAAATTAAAAAAAAAGAGTGGAAATGGCATGTGAATGTAAAAAACTAATTGGGCTTCTCCTGTAGCAAAACAAGGGAGGATCTTCAATTGTCTTGCACGCGGAGGGAAGGTGATGGCCGATGGTGAGGTCCTCACCGGAGGTGGGCGAGGCCGGTGTGCATCCGGTGGTGGTGGTAGCGCAGCTAACAGTGGCTGGAGGAGGCGGTATGGAGGAGAGAAGCGGCAGCTATGGCTATCGCTGCTGCTTTTGGCGCGGAGTCACGACGCTGCTGAAGGGTGCACGTGCACGCGTGGAGGCGCGGGCACATGTAGGGAAGCTACTGGATGATGCGCTCTATAGCACGTGGATGGAGGTACTGGAGGACATGCTCTATAGCGTGGCCACTACCCACAAAGGTGCGCGGTAGGCTCTTACTGCTGCGTGTGTGACAACGCATGAGGGAGAGGGTGGATTGCGTGAGGTGCTGGTGGCGCGCGGTTGTGGTGGCTGCTGTTGTGCGGTGGAGGGAGAGGCACTGGCTGCACATGGTTGGCAGTTGTTGCGTGCTGCTGGTGAAGGTGATGCAATGAGGAGGTCATGGGTTCTTTTTGGTGGAGGAAAAATAGAAGGAAAAGAAGAAGAAGAAGAAGAAGAAGAAGAGAAGGGGAAGTGAAGATGGAGGTGGTGCTATAGGGGCTTCAGACATCTGGGAACATTCCCAGATGTCTTAAACGTGAGTGGATGGCTGCTGGTGCATGGTTGCGGTGTTGTTGACGGTGGACGGGGGTGGTTGCACGGTGATGGTTGCGTGGCCGTAGGAGACACATGCACGGTGTTGGCACGAGTCCACTGGCTTGGCATGGCGAGTTGTCACCTCGCCAACCCATGGTGTGGTGGAGCTTGGCCTTAGAGACGCATAGTGGTGGTGATGGAGGTGAGCTCCAAGCTCTTCACAGTGGTGGAGTAGGGGTAGAGTCTCCTCGAGCCTGGTTGTGGCTCCCCTTTCTTATACTTGTAGGGGAAGATGACGACGAGTATGGAGCATTGACCAGATCCACATTCTCCGCTCGTCTTCACTGCAGCCATCATTTCATGCATTGTGCACAACTACAGCAACCGTTGAAGAAGAAAAATAGATTAATAAAATAAGAAATGTAATGACGACTTATTTATCTTCAAACCCTCACATAAAATGTTAATTCTAATACATGCATATAATGCAACCTAAAGACTAATGCATGTTATTCTAAACTAAATTATTTATATCTTAATGCATGCTATGTATACGCTAATATTAATCTAATGCCTAAGCACTTAAGTACCTAAATACCCTACAGATATGGGCTCATCACCTAGTTGTTGCTAAGAATGGTCTCCCTAAGATTATAGGTGTCTCTCTTAGGTTCCTTGGTGTATCTGTTGAACGTGTACGAACCTACGCTAACGAGATTGGTTTTGGAAAACCTGTCGTTGTAGTTCGAAAGCGAAGAATTCATATTCAACAAATAAAATTTATACCGAAAATAATTCCGGGTCAAACACAGGGAGGCCACGTTGATCTATTTTCCCAATTATATTTTTTTAAAGATTTTCTTTAAGAAAGGCGTTATAATTACAATGGGGCTATCAAACTATGAGAGAGAGAGAGAGAGAAAGAGAGAGAGAGAGAGAAATGCATTCAAAATTTCAATAGTTTATAAAAGTTACACTAGAATGCGGAAAATCAATTACACTATAAAGTAGAAAATTCTACACTAGAAAAGCTGTAAATAAGAATGGGAGAGAGAAATTATCCTCCTCGATGATTGCTTGGAGGACGAGCCGGACGGGACGACGCCTGGACAAAGGAGAACGAAGCAGAAGAACGGGAACGGAGCAGCACGCCGTCGTCGTCGCGGGATCCACTTCCGAAGGGGAACGAAAATTGGACTTTATCTCGCGAGAAGCATCCCGGGTGTGGGACAAGCTTCTCTTGAGCTTTGGAGGGGTAGAGAGGAGAAAGAAGGGATGAAAATTTCGTATGGAGGGGGTCTCCTTTTATAGTTGCAAGGAGTGAGGGCAAAATGGACATTACAAGTTGAAAATAGTAAATGAGGGGTCTTTAGTGACGGATAAATCCGTCACTAAAGCCCCTAACGTGGGCGACGTGGGCGGCTCACGCGCGCCTCCTCGCTTGCTTGCGCCCTCAACGTCTTCGCACGTCCGCGAAGTCTCAGCCGTCCGATCGCGAGATCGGACGGCTTAAAATCGTGCCTTCACGGCTGCCGCTCGCCCGCCTGTGCGTGCGATCGCGCGTTCACGCGCGCGTCCAATCCCGCGTCGGCGCTATCGGGCGCGCGCGGCCGTTGGATCGCGATCGTGCGGTCGATTGGAGGTGTGCCACCGCTCCAATTTCTGCGTGGCGAGGCTCGAACGCGCATCCCTACTTCGCGTTAGAGAGCTCGACCGCTCCGCTGCGGTCGCGTTTGTGTCGAGCGCCTGACTTCAGCGCGGGCGCGTCGCAACCGTTGGATCGAGATCCAACGGCGGAGAGGAGACGGGTGCGCGGTCTTCACAAGATGCATGCGGCCGTTTGGGCGGCTGAGATGGCGCCATCTTGGCCGTCCATCTTCTGGAAGTTGTAGATGGTGCCACGGATGTCGGATTGACTCGATTTTTGTGTCGTTGGGCTGCGATCGTCGATCCGAATTCATCCGTGCGGTCGGATTTGTCATCTGAAGTGCGGATTTACACCATCTTGGCCCTTGATTTTCTAGGGTTCCCCGGTCTCTATCTGATGCTACGGATGCCTGATTAGGGCGATCTTGGAGTCGTTGAACTCCAATCGTCACCCTGATCATATCCATACAATTGGATCTTTGATCCGAGGCCCCGATAAAATGTTTGCCCTGTCCAAGCACATAAAAGGAGATAATTAACCTCCATTTTATTCAAACTACTCTAAATGCGAGATGATGCATGTTATGCAATATTTATATCATGAAATGCAATCCTATGCTTAAGAACATGCATAAATAGACATTTTAAGTAGTGTAAATGTGTTTACATCAGTATCCATGTCTAGAACAATAAAGTCAACCAGAAAATAGAAATCCCAGACTCTTACAACTACATCCTCCAAAATCTGCTAACTGCAAGGTCACTTCCGTGGGCTTAAGTTCAGGATCCTCAAAATATTTTAGGAGAGATGTGGGAATAAGGTTGATAGATGAACCTAAATGTAAAAGAGCTCGGTTAATTCTAAATCAGAGGGGTGTCGGGGTCTTTTAATTTCTGCGGAAGCTTGCTCAAAATAATGGAGCTAACCTGCTCTGATAGCAAAATTGGACTTCCGTCAGAATTCTTCAACTTTCGCTTAGGTGTACATAGATTCTTCAAAAATCTTGCGTAGGCCAGTACATAAAGAATAGCATCCATTAATGGAATGCTAATCTGGACTTGCTCAAAGAGCTTAATCAAGTCCTCGTCAATTTGAGGTGGTTTCCTACCCTTATTTCCCTTGGTCAAGGCCTCAGGAAAAGGTGTGGTCCTAGGCTCATCCAGAGTGGATTCTGTCGATCCTTGGTTATCCTTGATTATCACCCCGGATTGAGATGTACTAGGTTTAGGTTTAGTGTATCTCTTAGGCTCAGGATCCTTAATACATTTACCGCTACAGGTTGTTGCAGAATGTAATCTCGCAGGATATGGAGTAGTGGGTAGGATAGGTGGCTACTGCTGCTGAGATGTATCAGGTACAGAAGTGGATGCTTCTAATCTGTCTTGATATATAGGTGCAGAGCGGCCTGGTTGCACATAGTCGATTTAGCCCTATTTTGGGTTCGCAATGTACTTTTGGTTCGATACATTGTTAGGGTTTGGCACTGGTTGCAAGGGTAATGCGCCTGGCTGGCGAGTCCCAACCATTTGCGTAATTTGATTGCGCATATTTGCCATATTTGCGGTATGCTGCCTCTGCATAGCAGCATTGGTCTTTTGCATATTAGCCAATGTTTGGAGAATCATGCTCATTTGATCAACTTTGCTAGGCCCATATTGAAAATTTGGATTAGGCCTAGGTTGAGCTAGCTGATACGAGTGTGGATTTTGTGGTCGGGGTTGATATTGAGGTCTAGGATTTTGAGGATAAGAGTTCCCCGACCTAGAGAAATTGGGATGATTTCGCCATCCAGGATTGTATGAATTGGAATAGGGGTTGTTCTGGATGGTGTGGAGTTCCTCACAGGGTTGAGTAACTCCGGAGAAATCAGAATATTGGGGTTCAGATGACCCCCAACTAGGATAAATAGGTTCAGAGTTTCCTCCGAAACCTGAGTCAGAAGATGGATTCATATCCATCCTAGTGTGGTGAATATTATGCATGACCTCCCTCCCTGGGGGCGGTCGTGCATGCGTGTTTTTCTAAGAAAAAGTGACCTTTTGCAGCTGGCGAGTCAAATCGTCAAGCTTCTTCTCTATTACAGAGACTTTATCCAATCGACTAGCTAGAATCTCCATGTCAACGAAGGAGGATAGGTCTTGTGCCTCATGTGTCCCACATGTTTTTGTCAATGCTCGGGTAGTCATCTTGTCCAACATACCCATGGATGCATTGTTCATGGAATTCTCAGACATATTTTCGAGAATTTCCCAACCGGTGTCCTCATGTTTGCCCATAAAGTTGCCTCCACAGGCTGCATCGACAAAAAGTCAGATATCCTCATGGAGTCCCCTGTAAAAAGATTGGACTTGTTCCCATTTAGGAACTCCATTATGTGGGCATTTCCGCATAAGATCGAGAAAATGATCCCATGCCTCATGAAGTGGTTCCCCCGCATTTTGTTGAAAATGCATAATCTGATGCCTCGGGGAGTTAGTATGGCCTACTAGGAAGTATTTCCTTAGAAATTCGGTATGCAATTCATCCCAAGTATTGATCGGTCGATTCAGAGACCAATACCAGTGGGCAGCTTGAAAGAGCGATCTTCATTTTCGTTGAAAACTTTAACATAAAATGATGTGTCGTTGTATGTAATCGCATGATAGAAAATCTCTTTTCAAAATATTTTAATTCTCAAAACTAACCACGAAGAATTAAGTCATCCCCACAGGGAGGAATTAACCTATTTAAACTAGTGCGTTGTGCTTCGTTTAATTGGAATCTCAATATGTATGCATACTAACTGATGCACGTGTTTTCAACACGACTTCTTGCTTCAAATAATTAATCAAGAATATAGGTGTGCATATGCAAAATCACCACTATATAATATCATGTAAAATAATGATCTTGATACTGGTAAACACCGTAAATACTAATTTCTAGAATATAGCTTGTTCACCATAATATATATGACATGCATTAAATCATTCATGAGAGATATTCATCTGCAAGCAATTTTGATTAAGTAGAAGGATGGATATGCAAATTCACCTCAATAATTTAATATATTAAATAAGGGAATAGTGTTCTCCCTCAATGGCAAGGTTGGTAAATATTAATGGGAAGGAAAACAGAGCATTCCTTCTCTCTCCTTCATGCGTGCGCGAGGAGGGATCTTCTATCGGCCTGTGAGCGCTGGAGGCACATCGGAGGACGGTCGTTACGATGGTGGTGATGCGGCGGCCGGACGGAGGAGGGAATAGCCAGTGACGATGAAGCCCCCACGAGCTACTGTGGCTGCATGAGTGGGCCGCGCGTGGCTTTGGTGCTTGGCGGTGCTCGGCGTCGAGCTTTGGCGGTTGGCGAAGGCTCAACAGTGGTGGCTGCGTGGAGGGGGGTGCGGTGGCTTTGGGTTCTTTTGCAGAAGATGAACAGTGCGTGGAGAGGAGGAGGAGCTACTACCATTGCCGTGGCCGCACGCGGCTGCACGATGGCGCGCGCACAAGGGCGCGCGAGGGCACGCACAAGAGCGCGCGAGGGGATGCGCTGCTGTACACGCGCGTGGCTGGTGGTAAGGTCGGGTGTGGCTGTGTGCGGGCTAAAGGTGGCTGCGGTGAGGATGTTGCACGCGCACAAGGGTATGGCTGCTTGCGGGTGCGTAGCTGCCTACGGGTGCGCTGCTTGCAGGTGCGTGGCCATGTGAAGGTCCATGGCCGTCTTCGGGTGCGTGGTGTGGGTTCTCTGCAGGTCACGGTGCATGTGGATCTCCACAGTGCTTTCCGGTTCCACAGTGCACGTCTCCTTCACAGTGGAGAAGGCGGAGAAGAAGTCCCTGCCAGGGGGAGCGATCCTCCCGTCCAGAAGCCTGACCCTTTCTTTTAAAAACCTCCTCTGTTGTGACTTTCTCTCCCAATCTGTTTCCTATCCCTGAGGACTCGGCTCTTCCAACAAATTGGCAGCAGTGGTGAAGCGGTGGCGGTGTTGATAGACTCGGAGGGAGTTATTGCGAGGAGGAAGGCAGTGTTGTCAAAACTGTCCTCAAGACATCTTATGTAATGACTTCGAACGTCTGAATGATGCCTTCTAGTTTCTTGCACTTATCCTGCATCAACCATATAGATTATCATAACCATATATTATAAAATTGGTGCATAAAATTATACGCAGACTATGGTGAATTATCAATTAACTCCCAATTAATTAGAAACTAAAGACAGATAATGAAAGAGTACTTAGGCTAAATAATAGTCCATTAAAGTGGACTTATCAAATACCCCGATGCCTAAGTTTTGCTAGTCCCTAGCAAAAAGTGAAAAACAATAGAAGTCACCAAAAAGATTTCTTCTTTTTCTATCTTCATAGATCAACATAACACGACGTAGAATTTTATTTATAAGGCATTATTATGGATGATGATGGTCAAGAGGATATTGTGTGGCTTATTTGGTGGAAGTGCCTACTCTCGGCACCGGGAAAAAATGGATAGGACAAGCATATTTCTGACCTTTGACATTATTACCCTCCTTCAGCTGAGGACTCTATGAAGGACGGTCGTAACCATCCACCATAGTCTTAACTTTATTAAGACTCAATCTTTGTGTATCTACCTTATTCGGTGACTCTCAGGAATTCACACAATGTATGCACACAAGAACAGAGAGCAAAAACTATGCCTAACTCTGAAGTATCATCATCTAATTGTCCAAAACTTAAGAGTCCTTGCACTATACTTAGCGCACCAGTAATCTCTCTACTTTCTTCTCACAAATATGAGGTGGATCTACTAGAAGATAGTGTACCTGACTCCCTATTAACTGTCTAAGGGTTCAGTAGACTAAAAATGCTTATTAGTTTTCTTCAAAAATCCATTACCCAGTCTACATGCAAGTGAAGTAAATGTACTAGATTCTAAACTTAAGAAACAATTTAAGAAGAAAAATCTTTGATGACACCTCCATGACAAATATGTTTTGCTAGGAACTAACCCATTTAGCTCAAGAAAAAAAATTATATATATATATATATATATATATATATTAATGCACCTAACCTAAATGCATGAACACTGCCTAAAATGCAAAATGCACCTCCCATGCCTAAATCCTATAATGTCCTCATTGTAAAATGAAAACAGGGGGAGAAAGGAAGGAAATCACCTGAAGATGGTGTTATTCTGGACGCTGGGTTGCCTCCCAACAAGTGCTGCATTTTCTGTCAGCAGCCAGACTTATAGGGAACCTGTAAGTCTGGTTCCAGATAGAAAAAGCTAGGCCCTAAAAATATGCGCAATAGCGTGAGCCTAGAAAATAGGTAGCCATGGATGTTGGCGAGCTGATGATGCAGCGTGATTCCAAATGCTCGTCAGAAGATATAAAAATAGAGAACCTCGTAGGCTACTTGAGAAGGTATAGGGATAACAAAAGGAATATGAAAAGGGACCTCCCGAAATGGAATAAGTGGAGGATAACAAGGATCCTCCAAAGCAGGATGGGTTTTAAAAGATATAGACATTATTATTTCAAACCCTTGAATGACGAGACTAAAAGTACAAGCATCAATCCACACTTGCTATTCTACCCGAGGATGTACTGGCCTAATATGTTCTCCAGAAAGAATGTACATGAGCATAGATCTAAGCCAAGGATCGATTAGGGAGTGTAAGGGTTGTTTGTAGTGATGGAAGGAAATGATTAAGTCCAATGAGGGCTTAGTTGGTGTCAAGTCCAATTCCAACAACGATTCAGATTGTGTATTCTCCCTAACAATTGTAGAAAAATTCACGTCACCCTACCTAACGTTAATGATCAGAGTCATATTTTCACTTTTCAATATATGTGAATCAATGGTGGACTCCAAATTATATTCCTTTGATGGCAGGGTCGAAACAACAGAATCATTATCATCAATTTCATCCCTGGATTCATTTGTTTCACTTGAGTTTTTGTCGAGGTGTATATGTGATTCACCAGTAAAGGGAGGAGTTGGATCAGTATCCTCAATTATTCCTGAAAGAGGATCAGTCTTAATGTTTTGGAGGAAGCCTATATCACTCAATTCTTTGTTCTTCTCGGGACATAAATCCTCAATTGACATGTTTTGTCCCCTAGAGTCTCCCCTAGGCTTCTCACTATTGTGTTTATCATCCTCTAATATCAACTACTGGTTTGATGGAGAATTACTCTCAAAAGAAGGGAGGAATCCGAATTTCACCATATTATTTATATCCTCTGGGGGTAAGTCCTCAAATAACAAATAATCCCCCTGTGATTCACTCCATATTTTCAGTCCGGGTTCCTCCATTGGGGCATCCGTATCCTCTAAAATAGACTCTTTATATCCCTGAGACCAAAATTGATCTAATTCATCCTCTATTCCCTTAGGGTCACCTTCATTGGGTGCATTTAAATCCTCAGGATGCTGTATGGTAGGTGTTGATTCCCTAAGTGGAGGGTCAGGATTAGGCTCACTACGGGTAGAATGGGATTCCACCAAATAATTAATAGGGGAAGTGATATGAATAATATGACCTTAACTAGGGTTAGTAGGGGTAAGGAAAATACTGTCATTGGGGTCAAGGTCCTCAAGAGGTAGCATCTTCCCTTTCTTTTGACTCCAATATAGCTCGGGTGGATAATCACTAGGATCATTCTCCTCTAGTGGCCATGTCTCATTGGGAGAGTCTAAGTGATAGCTAAGTAAAACTGGATCCCTATTTTTATTGGTTTCCTTAGAATTATTTTCATGATCACAGTCGCATGTGTAGGGATCAGAATTACTGGGAAGAGCATACCTAAGCTATCTTATTTCTTTGTTTAATTGTTGACTATTCCTCAACATCTCTCCCATAGATTCCATCATTTCCTTTTGTTGTTTTGCATTTCTATCATAAAAGAGGAGAGGCTACTACTATCAGATTGGGGAGGATAGTCAATCTCAGGCTCTAGTTGAATACGGGTATCGATCCAACCTCGATACGAAAAATCATGAAGGGTGTGAGGGTTGGGTGTTTGCATAGGGATTCCAAGGTTGGAAAATCCTGCTCCTAGGCTCTGCTCAAAAGTGGGAGCTTTCGGGCCAATGCTCCCAGGATAAGAATAAGAATGTTCCCATGAATTATCACTATACCCATCAAAGGATAGATACGCTCGGGGCATGGGATCCTGGTTAAAATGATAGGAGTAAGGATAGTCCATTTCTTTTAATTAAATGTTGTAACTCTCTTAGGACTTAGATAGATTAAAACAAAAATCTTCCTAGAGAGCTCTATCACGCACATGCCAAGCAAACATAAGGTAAGAGGTCTTTTGTTGATTTAAAATTCTTTAAATCCTCTTCCAATCTCTTCAGCTTGGCCAAATATAGTCAAGGCAGTGTTTCTCCGTTCCCACGTAAGTGGTATAAGAGAAATGAGGCACTTGAAATTTCTGGTCAATGACTGTTAAGAAGGTTGAGGTTACTTTTAGTCCTTTTTGGGTGATCAATCAAGTTGTCAATTAATTACGCACCCTAAATTGACCTTCGAGTGCCCTAGGACCTATACTTTGCTTAGATGATACTCTTAGGTGATCAAGTGAGAAGTTACTCCAAGGACAAGCAAAGGGATGCAAGTAGGGTGAATCCTTCCTTTGAGGCAATGCGTATGTGGTGCCCCTTAACTACCCTTTTTTTCCTTTAAGGGGTGTCCCCGTCTGTGAAGTATCAAAACACTTGGTTAAAAGATAGTACCACCACCACAAAACACGATAGGAGGGTCTGCACTGATAAAGAGATCGGTGCCTATAGCCTTAAGGGTCCAAGTCCTAGTCTAGTGCCTATAGTAAATGCTCAGTGCAGAAAGTGTGCATCACACCATGAAAAGTGATTTTTCCTTTTGAAAATCGCAGTCACGTTATTCAAACACTTCCTGTATATTTTTCTTTCTTTTCAAGAAATAATGTGACCACTTGATTAATATTTTCAAATTAGCTTAAATGGTCTTCTTTAATTACGTCCAAATGCAATTGGGTGTGCAGATAACTAGTGCACAAGAAAAGACGTACCTTACTCCATCTCTCTTCAATGCAGGATGTTTACAATGCAAAAAGAAAAGCTAGATGCTGCTCATTCAATCATAGATGGTCGCTCTATAGATATGCAGCTTCTAGCAGGCAGTTCGAATATATATATATATAATAAGCAAACAAACCAACATGCAATTCAAACAATTCGAATAATCCTATAATCTAAATAAAATGGGAACACGCTCCCGAAAATACCCAATATGGATCCACAAGACAAAAACTAAATGTCTAAGGTCTATTTAGCCTAATCTAAGTATAAACAGATCTCCAATCGCCATTCCTCCTTCCACACGTGTGGGATCAAGGCCCACGTGCTCCTGTTGCTGGCCTCCAGGTGGCATTAAGGTCCACCAAAAATATCGCCTCCGTCGTGCATGCCCGCCGCATTTGTCGCGTGTTTTTGCACAGAAGATCCACAGTTAGTAATTCAGAAAAGCTTTCAAAATAGCATAAAAATAACATAAAATTCCTGAAAAAATTAATAGGTGTGTTTCCTCCCCGGCAACGGTGTCATTTGAAAGTGCGATCTTCGTTTTCATTGAAAATTTTAACATAAATTGATGTGTCGTTGTATGTAACCGCGTGGTAGAAAATCACTTTTCAAAACATTTTAATTCTCAAAACTAACTACAAGGAGTTAAGTCATCTCCACAGGGAGGAATTAGCCTATTTAAACTAGTGTGTTGTGCTTCGTTTATTCGGAATCTCAATGTGTATGCATAGTAACTGGTGCACATGTTTTCAACATAATTTCTTACTTCAAATAATTAATCAAGAATACAGGTGTGCATATGCAAAATCACCACTATATAATATCATGTAAAATAATGATCTTGATACTGGTAAACACCGTAAGTACTAATTTCTAGAATATAGCTTGTTCACCATAATATATATGACATGCATGAAATCATTCATGAGAGATATTCATCTGCAAGCAATTTTGATTAAGTATAAGGATGACTATGCAAATTCACCTCAATAATTTAATTCATTAAATAAGGGAATAGTCTTCTCCCGTAATGGCAAGGTTGGTAAATATTAATGGGAACGAAAATAGAGAATTTCTTCTCTCTCCTTCGTACGTGCACGAGGAGGGATCTTCTACCGGCTTGTGAGCTATGGAGGCATGCCGGAGGACAGTCGTTGTGATGGTGGTGACGCGATGGCCGGAGGTGGCCGATGGTGGCCAGATGGAGGAGGGAATCACCGACGACGATGAAGCCTTCGCGAGCTGCGCGTGGCTTTGGTGCTTGGTGGTGCTCAATGTCGAGCTTTAGCAGTTGGCGAAGGCTCAACGGTGGTGGCTGCGTGGAGGGGGGGTGCAGCGGCTTTGGGTTCTTTTGGAGAAGATGAACAGTGCGTGGAGAGGAGGAGTTGCTACCGTTGCCATGGCCGCGCGTGGCTGCACGATGGCGGGCGCACAAGGGCGTGCGAGGGGATGCACTGCTGTACATGTGCGTGGCTGGTGGTAAGGCCGAGTATGGCTGCACGCGGGTTGAAGGTGGCTACGGTGAGGATGTTGCACATGCACAAGGGTATGGCTGCCTGCGAGTGCACTACCTACGGGTGCGTGGCCGCGCGAAGGTGTGTGGCTTGCGGGTGCATGGCCGTCTGCAGGTGCGTGGTGTGGGTTCTCTGCAGGTCATGGTGCACGCGGATCTCCACAGTGCTCGCTAGTTCCACAGTGCATGTCTCCTTCATGGTGAAGAAGGTAGAGAAGTTCCCACCAGGGGGAGCGATCCTCCCCTCCAGAAGCCCGGCCTTTTCTTTTTAAAACCTCCTCTGTTGCGGCTTTCTCTCCCAATCTGTTTCCTATCCTCGAGGACTCGGCTCTTCCAACAAATTGGCAGCAGTGGTGAAGCGGTGGCTGTGTCGATAGACTCGGAGGGAGTTGTTGCGAGGAGGAAGGCAGTGTTGTCAAAACTGTCCTCAAGACGACTTATGTAATGACTTCGAACGTCTGAATGATGCCTTCTAGTTTCTTGCACTTATCCTGCATCAACCATATAGATTATCATAACCATATATTATAAAATTGGTGCACAAAATTATACGTTGACTATGGTGAATTATCAATTAACTCCCAATTAATTAGAAACTAAGGACTGATAATGAAAGAGTACTTAGGCTAAAAATTGTCCATTAAAGTGGACTTATCAAATACCCCCATGCCTAAGTTTTGCTAGTCCCTAGCAAAAAGTGAAAAATAATAGAAGTCACCAAAAAGATTTCTTCTTTTTCTATCTTCATAGATCAACATAACACGACGCAGACTTTTATTTATGAGGTAATATTAGGGATGATGATGGTCAAGAGGATATTGTGTGGCTTATTTGGTGGAAGTGCCTACTCTCGGCACTAGGAAAGAATGGATAGGACAAGCGTATTTCTGACCTTTGACACTATTACCCTCTTTCAGCTGACTCTATGAAGGACGGTCGTAACCATTCACCATAGTCATAACTTTATTAAGACTCAATCTCTGTGTATCTGTCATATTTGGTGACTCTCAGGAATTCACATAATATACGCACACAAGAACAAAGAGCAAAAACTATGCCCAACTCTGAAGGATCATCGTCTAATTATCCAAAACTTAAGAGTCCTTGCACTAGACTTAGCGTACCAGTAATCTCTCTGCTTTCTTCTCACAAATATGAGATGGATCTACTAGAAGATAGTATGCCTGACTCTATATTAACTGTCCAAGGGTTCAGTAGACTAAAAATACTTATTGATTTTCTTCAAAGATCCATTACCCAATCTACGTGCAAGTGAAGTAAATGTTCTGGATTCTAAACTTAAGAAACAATTTAAGAAGAAAAATCTTTGGTGACACCTCCATGATAAAGATGTTTTGCTAGGGACTAACCCATTCAGCTCAAGAAAAGAAATATATATATATATACTAATGCACCTAACCTAAATGCATGAAGACTGCCTAAAATGCAAAATGCACCCCCCATGCCTAAATCCTACAATGTCCTCATTGTAAAATGAAAATAGGGAGAGAAAGGAAGGAAATCACCTGAAGATGGTGTTATTCTGGATGCTGGGTTGCCTCCCAACAAGCGCTGCATTTTCTGTCAACAGCCAGACTTATAGGGAACCTGTAAGTGGTTCCAGATAGAAAAAGCTAGGCCCTAAACATATGCGTAATAGTGCGAGCCTAGAAAACAGGTAGCCATGGATGTTGGCGAGCTGATGATGCAATGTGCTTCCAAATGCTCATCAGAAGATATGAAAATAGAGAACCTCGTAGGCTATCTGAGAAGGTCTAGGGATAACAAAAGGAATATGAAAAGGGACCTCGTGAAATGGAATAAGTGGAGAATAACAAGGATCCTTCAAAGCAAGACGGGTTTTAAAAGATATAAATATTATTATTTCAAACCCTTGAATGGCGAGACTAAAAGTACAAGCATCAATCCACACTTGCCATTCTACTCGGGGATGTACTGGCCTGATATGTTCTCCAGAAAAAATGTACATGAGCAGAGATCTGAGCCAAGGATCGATTAGGGAGTGTAAGGGTTGTTTGTAGTGTTGGAAGGTAATGATTAAGTCCAATGAGGGCTTAGTCGGTGTCAGGTCCAATTCCAACAACAATTCAGATTGTGTATTCTCCCTAACAATTGTAGAAAAATTCACGTCACCGTGCCAAGTATTAATGATCAGAGTCATATTTTCACCTTCCAATATATGTGAATCAATGGTGGACTCTAAATTATATACCTTTGATGGCAGGGTCGAAACAATAGAATCATTATCATCAATTTCATCCCCGGATTCAGTTGGTTCACTTGAGTTTTTGTAGGGGTATATATGTGATTCACCAGTAAAGGGAGGAGTTGGATTAGTATCCTCAATTATTCGTGAAGGAGGATCAGTCTTAATGTTTTGGAGGAAGCCTATATCACTCAATTCTTTGTTCTTCTCAGGGCATAAATCCTCAATTGACATGTTTTATCCCCGAGAGTCTCCCCCAGGCTTCTCACTATTGTGTTTGTCCTCCTCTAATATCAACTCCTAGTTTGATGGAGGATTACTCTCAAAAGAAGGGAGGAATCCAGATTTCACCATATTATTTATATCCTCTAGGGGTTGATAAACGCCAGTTTATCATCATTTTTATGCTTTAAAACTAACTTAGCTCTTAGGATTTTACTCCGCAAATGGGTTTTTGGGCTGCATTTAGGCATAAATTAGGATAGGCATGCATTGCATTTTTTTTATTGTCGTTTTAATGTGTTTTTGTGAGTGTTAGGGATGTACAGATGCACAGATCCCTAAAACCCTAGCACTCAAGAAGGCAAATGGTGAAGGAGAAGCCCAGACTAGCTGGAACTCAGCCTAATCCAGCTCACCTCAGCTTGATCCAGCTCACCTCAGCTTGATCTACCTCACCGCAGCTGGAACCTAGCTTACTTGAACTAGGGTTAGCTCATCCCAGCTCCATTCAGCTAATCTCAGCTGGATGGCAGCTCAAGAGAGTTCATCCTAGCTCACCCTAGCTCAAGTCAGCTCAGATCCAGCTCAACTTAGCTGAGTCTAGCTCATCTCAGCTCCCACTAGTTCACAGGGAGCTCTAGCTAGCTCAGCTGAGTTGACAGGAGTTCACCCCAGCTCAGATCCAGCTACATTCAGCTCCACTCAACTCCAGCCAGCTGAAGAAGAATTCATCTCAGCTCAGGAAGCTCAAGTCCAGCTCCCGAGGACTCAGCTTAGCTCAACTCAGTTGAGTTAAGCTACCTTAGCTGCCTCAACCAGCTTGATTCTCCCCGGAAGCACCAGACCTAGCTCACCTCAGCTCATTTTGGTAGAAGCTAGCTCACTTTAGCTTGGCTTAGTAGCTAGCAAAGAACTAGCAAGCTAAGCCAGCTAGAGTAGCCCCATGCCAGCCTCTTCAGCAGCAGCCAGCTCCAGCTCCAGCTCCAGACTTCTTCTCCTCAGCTCCTTGCTCCAAACCCTAGCTCCAACACCTTCTCCTCTACTCCACCTTTAGCTAAGCTAGCTTAGCTTATCTTAGCTTAGCTTAGCTTAGGTAACAACCAGCTCCTTGGCCATTCATTACCTCCAAAATCAACCCTAGCTAGCTCCACCAACTCAAGCCTACCTAAGCTAGCTACCCTACTCAAGTTGGCACCACCTCCTAGCCATCCCTTCACCCCATTATCTCCACCAAAAGACACTTCAAGTTGGCGCCAAAAACCACCCCTAACCACCTCTATATTGGCGCCACTTTCAGCCCCTTAATCCACCCTACACCTACCCACATAAGCCATCCTAGCCATCCACCTAACCCCCCTTCTAGAATCCTTCTTGGCGCCAACTTAGACCCTCTTCTAGAAGCCATTTTGGCGCCAATATCAAGGGGTGTCAACACACATAACCACCCCTTAGGTGTCCCTTAAGGTGGCGCCAAACACCCTTGGCCATTGGATCTTTAACCACCTCCCTCCTTCCATCCTAGCCATCCATTTCAAAGGTCACCATAGCCCCCCTCCTATTCTATAAAAGGCCACCACCTACCACCATTTTGGAGGCATCCTCCCTTAGTATATTTTCTACCTAAACCACCTATACCTACGGCCAAGAAGAAGGAGTAGAGAAGGAGATTAAAGGGGCACATCACCAGCCCTTTTGGTGCCTTCTTCTCCCCACTCTCTTCAACTTGAGCCACGCCAAGGAGGAGGACTCTTCCACTTCAAGGAGGACGGCCAGGCAAAGGAGGACTTAGGGTGGACGTCCACCCTTGGAGAAAAACTTAGGGCACGCCCCCCTAAGGCTTGCCTTGGAGGACATCACCTTGGCGGAGTACTACAAGGAAGGAGTTGAAGGATTCTTTTCAAGCTTGGGAGCCACCAACCTTGGATCAAGAAGCCCTCTTCTTCACCATCTATCTAGAGGATTTGTGTTTTATTTTCTTATTTGCAATTTTCTAGTAGTACAAGCTTTCCTCTACTAGGCCTTTTGTAAAACACTTTATCAATTATCTAGTTGCCTTCTTTGCAATTTTTTTTGTTTGCATTTCTATTTGCTTATTTTCAGCATTCTTCACTTCCTCTCCCTAATTATTCTAGGCCTTCACTTGCTTAGAGTGAGCTTAGGGAGAGGCTCTACTTGCCACTTTAGAGTAGTTTACTTAATTGGAAGTGTAAACACTTTTCCCGCCATAATTTCGCATGTTGCCTTAGTTCAAAAATAAAGAAAAATGGTATATTGAAAATTACCAAAAAGAAAGTTGAGATATATTCCAAGCAAGAGAATCAATTTTGCAACCATATTGCCTCCTTGGACGACCCTAGATACTCCCCTATCTAGGATATAAATTTTAAAAGCGAAAGCGGATTTACGCGTTACAACGACGTATTTTAACAAACCGCGTGAAATCGCTGTCACTTTTTGGCGCCGTTGCCGGGGAGGCACGGCTTTGCATTAACTCATTTTCTCTTGCTTGAAGTGGATCTCATCCCCTTCTCTTTCTTTCTTTTGTGTGTGCAGGAACTACAGCGGGAAAGCGGGAATCTGGAAGCGAGAGCTTAAAGATCCTTTTCTTCCCGCAAAAATTCAGGTTGGTTCCTCTTTCTGGTCACATAAATAATTAAAACTACCAAAAATATATTAAACTTGTCTTTCAGGACCATAAACACTTAAATTAAGTGGAGTGGTGCATTTTAAAATCCATTGTTTGCTTGTATGCTTCTTTAGCACCATTCCATTGCAAGTATTGGTGTTCTGTTTTTCGGGTCTAGATTTCTGTCCAGACTTGAAAAATCGATTCCTAACACCATAGGCCTCCTAAAATCATAAAATTTCATAGAGTGATTCCCAATTAAGTTTGGAAGATCTGTTCCAAATTTCAGATCAATTGGATTTGTATTTAATTTTTAAAAATTCGTGGATTACAGAGGGGTCACACCCTCTAATCTTCCTGTTTTGCTACTGTCCGCGAATTTTCAGAATTTTTATACTCATCCAATTGTTGTGAAATTTATCTTGTTGGAATCCCTGCGAAATTTTACATATCATATAAAATCATAAAAATTTTCTGAGGTCGGTGGTAATACTGAAAAGTCTATAATACCCACGGGTATTATTTCTGGACTTTGACACCAGTACAATTAAAAATTCAAAACTATTATCAAACAAATTCCTAAAATCTTACAAAAATCTTTTCTGGAATCCTTGTTTGATTTTCTTCAAAGTAGTGGTGTTGTTTGACTTGTTTGGACCACTACTTAATTCTGAAAGCTAAAAATAATTCATTGGTAGTTAAATTTCTGTCTCAGGGATAATTGGTTTAGGGTTTCTTCTTTCTCTTTAGAGACTCAATTAAAAGGAAATATACAATCACACATACAACTTGTCTTTCCTTTGATTCTGAACTTTCAAACTTGTTTGAAAACTTAAAGAGAAAAACCCTAAAATTCATTTAATTAAATCACATCCTAAAAGACAAAAATATAAAAAAATTGTGTGACAACTTGATTTTCATTGGAGCCACTCTCCAATTCCTGCACACACACAAAAAAAAATCAAATAACAGGGCAACAACCCAATAAACGCCCTCCACATTCCGTGTGCACTATAGAATCCTAGACCTAATTAAAATTTGTAGCAACTTGACCCCTAAGGCTTTATCAACTTAGGCTTGCTATTTAGGTCTTAAGTTTTCTTTAGTTAGTACCAATTCTGTCATCTATATCTGGTGTTCAGGCTGAGGGGCCGTGTCAAACGACCAGGCGCGGGTTTGTACAAGCACCTGGGGTTTTCCCTGGGAAACGTTTGGGCCCAAACCTCCCCTTAAGCAACTTGGCTAGATTTGTTGATAGAACGGGTATTCACTATTGACTACTTATTTTCTATATAGACCAAGTCTTAGGTTATTATTAGGGAGTCACAATTAAGTTAGGTCTAGTTTTTGTTTGTTTGAATTGCACACTTTCTCTCATCTCTTTCTCTTCTCCTCCCCTCCCCGTTCTTCCATTTTATGCACGGGCGACGGTCTCAAAATCCGCACTTGGAAGGACCATTTGATTTCGCCCCCCACGTAAAAAGACCACTTTTTCTGTCTTCTCCTGAAAAAATGGAAACACAACAAAATAGGTCCACTGACCCTTCCACGTCTACCTCTAACCCCACCTCTAACCCTAATTCTAACCCTTCCACCCAAAACCCAACCACCAGTAACTTTCCACACTTGGAGCTCCCCAATCTTGAGTTGCCCCACACACAACATCAAGACCCCCTACCTGATCTTTTAAAATTGATGGCCGATCAAATTAATAAATTAAATTCCAATCAACAAACATTGACTAGGAACATCCAAAACCTAGCCAATCCAAGGCCAAACCCACCACCCCGTCAGCAGCCTGTTGTTCCTCTAAAAGATTTCTATGATCCATCTTATTATGAGGAACGACCAGGGGTGGTCATACCTGAGGGGGACTTTGAGATCAAGCCAGCCGTCCTGAACCTGATTAAACACTTTCATGGCCTTCCTAGGGAAGACCCTTTCAGCCACCTTGAAGAACTAACTCTTCTTGCACAGACAACCCGTTCCCGAAATGTGCAAGAAGACATATGGCTGATGCGGCTTTTTCCATTATCTCTTAAAGATAAGGCCGCTTATTGGTTCAGGACCATTGGTCGACCCATTACAACATGGCCTCAACTCAAGAGTGCCTTCCTCAAGAAATTCTTTCCCATAGGTCGTACCAATTCCTTACGAAGATCTATTACGACCTTTCACCAAAAATCTGGTGAAACTTTCCATGATTCTTGGGAAAGATTTCAAGACCTTTTAAGAAGTTGCCCGCACCACGAGATTCCTTTATGGCAGCTCGTGCAAATCTTCTATCATGGATTAGATGATCAAATCCGACAGTTTGTCGACGCCTCGTGTGGCGGCAACTTTTTAAATAAAGATGCAGAAAGTGCCTATGACCTGTTCGAAGAAATGAGTGAAAACTCATTTAATCAAGCTTCCATGAACACATTTTGCAGAACCCAAAACCCGCAGTTCGGTGTTCATGAAATAGGCACTCAATCTATCCCTGTCACCCAAGACGATCTTCAATTGATTGCTCAAAAACTCGACCAGATGCATATTAATCAAAAGAAAATTGAGGAAAGACTAGCCACTTCAACTCAAGCTCCACACCCACATCTAACCCAACCTAACTTTCCACGAAGAGAAAATTTGCACAATCTCAACACCACTCCTGCTGATTATTTTGAGGTTGCCCATGATTCACTGGGGAATTTCAATTATCCAGATCTTAACCCCACCGAAAATATTTCTGCCATCCAGGAGCCCTTTAAAAATTCTTCCAATTGGAAAAATTACCCGAACTACTCCTGGAATAATCAAGTTTCCTCCCAACCATATCATTTTAATGGGTATGGGTCGAATCCAAATTTCCATCCTGGGCCATCCCAACAAGATATCAATGCCCAGATGCTACGGACCCTGCAGGATATGCAAACAAAAATGACGGAAGTAACCCGCAACATCACAAATCTGAACAATCAGATTGGGGTTGCTCCCACGCAAAGACCTGTAGGACATCTTCCGTCCCAACCCATATCCAATCCCAATCACCAAGGGAACCATTATATGGGCAGAAATCCACATTATCCAAATCAGCCTCCTCCTAATCCACCTCAGCAGCCGCCCAGGTTCCTGCAATCACAGGCCCCCCCACCTCCTCCAAATAATAATCCGACTGCACATGCAGTTACCTTGAGGAGTGGGAAAACCACCACTGACCCCGAGCCTTCGCACGAACCTGGTAAGATACATGTGCAAGTTGACTCCCCACCTCCCCATCAGGAAGAAAAAGAACAACAAAAATCTCAAGACAAGATTCCTATCCCTTTCCCACAAGCTCTCTACCCTACCACCAACAAAAGAAAGAAATCTGAGCCCACTACAGAAGAACTCATGGAGCTATTTGGGCAAGTTCATATCAATATCCCTCTCCTAGATGCCATCAAATATATACCTGCCTATGCTAAATTTTTGAAGGATATTTGTACTCCTAAAAGGCAGGCTAAAAATCTAGGACAGGTGCATCTTTCAGAGACAGTAAGCTCTGTCATACAGAGTAAGTTGCCTCCTAAGATGAAAGATCCGGGGGCGCCTTTAATTTCTGTAATTATTGATGACACTACATTTAATCGCGCCCTCCTTGATCTTGGTGCCTCTGTAAATATTATTCCCACAAATTTATTCGAAGAATTTCAGATCGGTGAATTAAAACCCGTCGAGGTTACCCTGCAATTAGCCGACCGATCTACAATCAAACCTCGTGGGATTGTTGAGGATGTATTAGTCAAGGTCCAGAATTGTGTCTTCCCTGCAGACTTTCTGGTTCTTGACATTGAGGCACCCGAATCATTACTGGACTCCCCGATAATCCTTGGACGCCCCTTTTTGGCTACTGCAAAGGCAAATATCAATTGCCACACAGGCAAAATGGATATCAACTGTGCAGGCCAAACTATCACCTTAGATATTTTTAAATCCTCCAGGAGATTCCATGATGATAACTTCTTTGAGGACTTAGATACTGAAATTTCTAATATGGTGGAGGAGACAATGTTAATAGATACCCTTACCGACCACAGTTTTTTTGAGGACTCTGATTCAAACTCAGTGGTCGGCGAGATCTGTGATCCGGAAACTTGTCTTGACTCCAAATTTGTTCCTGATACCCCCCCTGACCCACCCACTATTAACGCACCTAATTTTTCCACACTAACTCACCATTCCTTCCCCGACCCCTTTCTTACGGACCTGCCACCAACCCCGCCCGAGTTTGGCACCCAACCTGAATTAAAACCATGGCCAAACTCGGGCCACACTTATCAATTTCCATCTCACTTTGATCCCAATATTATTTCTAATCAATTTTCTAGGGATCTAGACGAAGACACCTTTTTTGCGGGCATTCAAGTGTCCAATTATTTACATGATTTTCCGTCTTCTGTGCATACCTTCACGCCCGGCTGAATGGCGTAAAAGATAGCACTGGATGGGAGGTAACCCATCATTTTCTTGCTTTCCTTTTTTCTTCTTTTTCCAGGTTTTATTCATCCTAAACCTGACCGTTCTTCACTAAGGTGATTCCTTTTCCCTCCTAATGCATGAGGACATGGCATATCTTGAGCATGGGGGGGTGTTTTTAAATTTTTACGATCGATTTAGGATGTTTAAAACCTAAAAACATGCAATTTTCTTTCCTGCTTGCATACCCAAAAAAAAAAAAAAAAAAAAAAAAAAAAAAAAAATTGTTGAAAACTTTTTGAGGAAAAATTTTGAAATCAGGACTAAGGTCGAAAAATTCACTTCTGGTACAATGGGATTTAATCCTTAACAAACTAAGGATAAGGATATGGATCTGATCATTAGAATTCCAGGGTCTATTTTAGACTAGATCAGATATCCTTCTCTAAAATTCCACCTGAACTCATGATAGTTCAGGTGACTTGATCCTATTTTGTAATATGGAAAGTATTTGACTTAGTTTTTGATTCAAAAACCTGCGATTCTTGAGAAACTTCTTGTGTCAATTTTTACACACAAGCCAACAACTAAAAATTTGAAAAAACTCCCTTGTTTGGATTTAGTAAAAGTCTGAAGCAGATCATTGGTTTGAGTTCCCACCGTCGAGAAGAAGGAAAAAACCTTCTTTGAGGACGCGATGTCAACATGTTACCGCCTCGGCGCTGCTCTATATCTATATTTCATATCTTTAGACGGAGCATTAAAGCGCATTTCAGCAGCTCAAGTGTCTTGGACGGTGCTCTACCTATAGCGTCGGAGCAAGAGCTTGAGTTTGCTTGGAGCGCCCCTTTTCACCGCATTGTGTTTTGGGGTTGTGAGCTCCTGGGTGGTGTCATGGACAGTGCTATCCCGAAGTACTGGCGCCAGAGCCCCCTCGAGGAATGGTAATGGGAATGATGATACCGACACATCTGTTGTAAGACTAAGCTAAAAATAAGCATGGGGGAGAAAAAAAAAAAAAAAAAAAAAAAAATAATAATAATAATAATAACACGTCCTTATTAAGGTTGGCTTTTCACAAGCACCGACACAAGGTTTTAAAGGAATTTGCAAGTTGCGAATCAGATTCACGAGCCAGAAAAATCCTAAAAACAAAAATCTCAAGTCATCTGAATTAACAAGGGGTTAATTTGTGAATTTTCTGAGGATATATTGATCCTGTTCTATCTAATGGTTGGATCCAAAAACAAATCCTGATGTTTATCTTCAACAAATCCCGTATCTCCTGTGTTTTAATCTACCAAGGTCCCTTAATCTCTTTTTCTCCTCAAAAGTCAAAAAAAAAAAAAAAAAAAAAAAAAATTAGATTTCCCAAAAATTCCGTTTTCCAAAAAAATTAATGTTTTGCTAAGAGACTAGCAAAAGATAAGCATGGGGGTGTGATAAACGCCAGTTTATCATCATTTTTATGCTTTAAAACTAACTTAGCTCTTAGGATTTTACTCCGCAAATGGGTTTTTGGGCTGCATTTAGGCATAAATTAGGATAGGCATGCATTGCATTTTTTTTATTGTCGTTTTAATGTGTTTTTGTGAGTGTTAGGGATGTACAGATGCACAGATCCCTAAAACCCTAGCACTCAAGAAGGCAAATGGTGAAGGAGAAGCCCAGACTAGCTGGAACTCAGCCTAATCCAGCTCACCTCAGCTTGATCCAGCTCACCTCAGCTTGATCTACCTCACCGCAGCTGGAACCTAGCTTACTTGAACTAGGGTTAGCTCATCCCAGCTCCATTCAGCTAATCTCAGCTGGATGGCAGCTCAAGAGAGTTCATCCTAGCTCACCCTAGCTCAAGTCAGCTCAGATCCAGCTCAACTTAGCTGAGTCTAGCTCATCTCAGCTCCCACTAGTTCACAGGGAGCTCTAGCTAGCTCAGCTGAGTTGACAGGAGTTCACCCCAGCTCAGATCCAGCTACATTCAGCTGCACTCAACTCCAGCCAGCTGAAGAAGAATTCATCTCAGCTCAGGAAGCTCAAGTCCAGCTCCCGGGGACTCAGCTTAGCTCAACTCAGTTGAGCTAAGCTACCTTAGCTGCCTCAACCAGCTTGATTCTCCCCGGAAGCACCAGACCTAGCTCACCTCAGCTCATTTTGGTAGAAGCTAGCTCACTTTAGCTTGGCTTAGTAGCTAGCAAAGAACTAGCAAGCTAAGCCAGCTAGAGTAGCCCCATGCCAGCCTCTTCAGCAGCAGCCAGCTCCAGCTCCAGCTCCAGACTTCTTCTCCTCAGCTCCTTGCTCCAAACCCTAGCTCCAACACCTTCTCCTCTACTCCACCTTTAGCTAAGCTAGCTTAGCTTATCTTAGCTTAGCTTAGCTTAGGTAACAACCAGCTCCTTGGCCATTCATTACCTCCAAAATCAACCCTAGCTAGCTCCACCAACTCAAGCCTACCTAAGCTAGCTACCCTACTCAAGTTGGCACCACCTCCTAGCCATCCCTTCACCCCATTATCTCCACCAAAAGACACTTCAAGTTGGCGCCAAAAACCACCCCTAACCACCTCTATATTGGCGCCACTTTCAGCCCCTTAATCCACCCTACACCTACCCACATAAGCCATCCTAGCCATCCACCTAACCCCCCTTCTAGAATCCTTCTTGGCGCCAACTTAGACCCTCTTCTAGAAGCCATTTTGGCGCCAATATCAAGGGGTGTCAACACACATAACCACCCCTTAGGTGTCCCTTAAGGTGGCGCCAAACACCCTTGGCCATTGGATCTTTAACCACCTCCCTCCTTCCATCCTAGCCATCCATTTCAAAGGTCACCATAGCCCCCCTCCTATTCTATAAAAGGCCACCACCTACCACCATTTTGGAGGCATCCTCCCTTAGTATATTTTCTACCTAAACCACCTATACCTACGGCCAAGAAGAAGGAGTAGAGAAGGAGATTAAAGGGGCACATCACCAGCCCTTTTGGTGCCTTCTTCTCCCCACTCTCTTCAACTTGAGCCACGCCAAGGAGGAGGACTCTTCCACTTCAAGGAGGACGGCCAGGCAAAGGAGGACTTAGGGTGGACGTCCACCCTTGGAGAAAAACTTAGGGCACGCCCCCCTAAGGCTTGCCTTGGAGGACATCACCTTGGCGGAGTACTGCAAGGAAGGAGTTGAAGGATTCTTTTCAAGCTTGGGAGCCACCAACCTTGGAGCAAGAAGCCCTCTTCTTCACCATCTATCTAGAGGATTTGTGTTTTATTTTCTTATTTGCAATTTTCTAGTAGTACAAGCTTTCCTCTACTAGGCCTTTTGTAAAACACTTTATCAATTATCTAGTTGCCTTCTTTGCAATTTTTTTTGTTTGCATTTCTATTTGCTTATTTTCAGCATTCTTCACTTCCTCTCCCTAATTATTCTAGGCCTTCACTTGCTTAGAGTGAGCTTAGGGAGAGGCTCTACTTGCCACTTTAGAGTAGTTTACTTAATTGGAAGTGTAAACACTTTTCACGCCATAATTTCGCATGTTGCCTTAGTTCAAAAATAAAGAAAAATGGTATATTGAAAATTACCAAAAAGAAAGTTGAGATATATTCCAAGCAAGAGAATCAATTTTGCAACCATATTGCCTCCTTGGACGACCCTAGATACTCCCCTATCTAGGATATAAATTTTAAAAGCGAAAGCGGATTTACGCGTTACAACGACGTATTTTAACAAACCGCGTGAAATCGCTGTCAGGGGTAAGTCTTCAAATAATAAATAATCCCCCTATGATTCACTCCATATTTTCAGTCCGGGTTCCTCCATTAGGGCATCCTCATCCTCTGAAATAGACTCTTTATATCCCTGAGACCAAAATTGATCTAATTCATCCTCCATTCCCTTAGGGTCACCTTCATTGGGTGCATTTAAATCCTCAGGTTGCTGTATGGTAGGTGTTGATTCCCTAAGTGGAGGGTCAAGATTAGGCTCACTATGGGTAGAATGGGATTCCACCAAATAATTAATAGGGGAAGTGATATGAATAATACGACCTTAACTAGGGTTAGTAGGGGTAAGGAAAATACTGTCATTGTGGTCAAGGTCCTCAAGAGGTACCATCTTCCCTTTCTTTTGACTCCAATATAGCTCGGGTGGATATCACTAGGATCATTCTCCTCTAGTGGCCGTGTCTCATTGGGAGAGTCTAAGTAATAGCTACGTAAAACTGGATCCCTATTTTCATTGGTTTCCTCAAAATTATTTTCATGATCATGGTCATATGGGTAGGGATCAGAATTACTGGGAAGAGCGTACCTAAGCTGTCTTATTTCTTTGTTTAATTGTTGACTATTCCTCAACATCTCTCCCATAGATTTCATCATTTCCTTTTGTTGTTTTTGCATTTCTATCATAAAAGAGGAGAGGCTACTACTATTAGATTGGGGAGGATAGTCAATCTCAGGCTCTGGTTGCCTAGGGGTATCAGTCCAACCTCGATACAGAAAATCATGAAGGGTGTGAGGGTTGGGTGTTTGCATAGGGATTCCAAGGTTGGAAAATCCCGCTCCTAAGCTCTGCTCAAAAGTGGGAGCTATCGGGCGAGTGCTCCCAAGATAAGAATAAGAATGATCCCATGAATTGTTACTGTACCCATCAATGGATTGATACGCTCGAGGCATGGGATCCTGGTTAAAATAATAGGAGTAAGGATAGTCTATTTCTTTTAATTAATGTTTTAACTCTCTTAGGGCTTAGATAGATTAAAACAGAAAACTTCTTAGAGAGCTCTATCACGCACACACCAAGCAAACACAAGGCAAGAGGTCTTTTGTTGATTTAAAATTCTTTAAATCCTTTTCCAATCTCTTCAGCTTGGCCAAATATAGTCAAGGCAGTGTTTCTCCGTTCCCACGTAAGTGGTATAAGAGAAATAAGGCACTTGAAATTTCTGGTCAATGACTGTTAAGAAGGTTGAGGTTACTTTTAGTCCTTTTTGGGTGATCAATCAAGTTGTCAATTAATTACGCACCCTAAATTGACCTTCGAGTGCCTTAGGACCTACAATTTGCTTAGATGATACTCCCAGGTGTTCAAGTGAGAAGTTACTCCAAGGACGAACAAAGGGATGCAAGTAAGGCGAACCCTTCCTTTGAGGCGATGCATATGCGATGCCCCTTAACTACCCTTTTTTTCCATTAAGGGGTGTCCCCCTCCGTGAAGTATCAAAACACTTGCTCAAAAGATAGTACCACAACCACAAAGCACGATAGGATGGTCTGCACCGATAAAGAGATCGGTGCCTATAGCCTTAAGGGTTCAAGTCCTAGTGCGGTGCCTATAGTACATGTTTAGTGCAGGAAGTGTGCATCACACCGCTAAAAGTGATTTTTCCTTTTGAAAATCGCAGTCACGTTATTCGAACACTTCTTGTACATTTTTCTTTCTTTTCAAGAAATAATGTGACCACTTGATTAATATTTTCAAATCAGCTTAAATGGTCTTCTTTAATTTTGTCCAAATGCAATGCATGTGCAGATAACTAATGCATAAGAAAAGATGTACCTTACTCCAGCTCTCTTCAATGTAGGATGTTTACAATGCAACAAGAAAAGCTAGATGCTGCTCATTCAATCCTAGATGGTTGCTCTATAGATATGCAGCTTCTAGCAGGTAGTTCGAATATATATATATATATATATATATATATATATATATATATATATATATATATATATATATATATATATATATATATATATATATATATTAATAATAATAAGCAAACAAACCTAATCTAACTAACTAACCAACATGCAGTTCAAACAATTTGAATAATCCTATAATCTAAATAAAATGGGAACACACTCCCGAAAATACCCAACACGGGTTCACATGACAAAAACTAAATGTCTAAGGTCTATCTAGACTAATCTAAGTATAAATTGATCTCCAGTCGCTAATCCTCCTTCCACACGTGTGGGATCAAGGCCTACGTGCTCCTATTGCTGGCCTCCAGGTGGCGTCAAGGTCCACCAAAAATATCGCCTCCGTCGTGCACGCCCGCCGCGTTCGTCACGTGTTTTTGCACAAAAGAAGATCCACAGTTAGTAATTCAGAAAAGCTTTCAAAATATCATAAAAATAACATAAAATTCCTGAAAAAATTAATAGGTGTGTTTCCTCCCAAGCAACGGCATTATTTAAAAGAGCGATCTTCGTTTTCGTTGAAAACTTTAACATAAAATGATGTGTCGTTGTATGTAATCGCATGGTAGAAAATCTCTTTTCACAATATTTTAATTCTCAAAACTAACCATGAAGGGTTAAGTCATCCCCACAGAGAGGAATTAGCCTATTTAAACTAGTGCATTATGCTTCGTTTATTCGAAATCTCAATGTGTATGCATACTTACTGGTGCACGTGTTTTCAACACGATTTCTTGCTTCAAATAATTAATCAAGAATACAGGTGTGCATATGCAAAATCACCACTATATAATATCATGTAAAATAATGATCTTGATACTGGTAAACACCATAAATACTAATTTCTAGAATATAGCTTGTTCACCATAATATATATGACATGCATTAAATCATTCATGAGAGATATTCATCTGCAAGCAATTTTGATTAAGTAGAAGGATGGCTATGCAAATTCACCTCAATAATTTAATTCATTAAATAAGGGAATAGTGTTCTCCCTCAATGGCAAGGTTGTTAAATATTAATGGGAAGGAAAACAGAGCATTCCTTCTCTCTCCTTCGTACGTGCGCGAGGAGGGATCTTCTGTCGGCCTGTGAACGATGGAGGCACGCCAGAGGACGGCCATTGTGATGGTGGTGACGTGGCTGCCGGAGGTGGCCGACGGTGTTTAGATGGAGGAGGGAATCACCGGCAACGATGAAGCCTTTGCGAGCTACGCGTGGCTTTGGTGCTTGGTGGTGCTCGGCGTCGAGCTTTGGCAGTTGGCGGAGGCTCAACGGTGGTGGCTGCGTGGAGGGGGGTGCAGCGGCTTTGGGTTCTTTTGGAGAAGATGAACAATGCATGGAGAGGAGGAGCTGCTGCTGTTGCCGTGGCTGTGCGATGGCGCATGCACAAGGGTGCGTGAGGGGATGCGCTATTGTACATGCGCGTGGCTGGTTGTAAGGCTGGGCGTGGCTGCGCACGGGCTGAAGGTGGCTGCGGTGAGGATGTTGCACGCGCACAAGGGTATGGTTGCCTGCTAGTGCGCTGCCTGCGGGTGCATGGCCGTGCGAAGGTGTGTGGCTTGCGGGTGCATGGGCATTTGCAGGTGAGTGGTGTGGGTTCTCTGCAGGTCACGGTGCACACGGATCTCCACAATGCTCGCTGGTTCCACAGTGCACGTCTCCTTCACGGTGGAGAAGATGGAGAAGAAGTCCCCACCAGGGGGAGTGATCCTCCCCTCCAGAAGCCCGACCTTTTCTTTTTAAAACCTCCTCTGTTGTGGCTTTCTCTCCCAATCTATTTACTATCCTCGAGGACTCGGCTCTTCCAACAAACTGGCAGTAGTGGTGAAGTGGTGGCGGTGTCGATAGACTTGAAGGGAGTTGTTGCGAGGAGGAAGGCGGTGTTGTCCAAACTGTCCTCAAGACATCTTATGTAATTTAAATTAACAGCGAGGAGGAAGGCGGTATACCAAGATTTCTCTTTTAATTAACATTTAAATTTTTATACTCAAATTATAAGAGAAATCTGAGGTCGTCTCCGGGAGCAAGAAAATACTCAAGTATCACTATTGCAATAAGAATAGTGTAATAGATGTTCAATGTATATCAAATATATCTTTGGACAGAAAAATTAAAAAGATAAGAATAAAAGTTGTGGTTTAAACCACCAAATTAACCCTAATATCTAAGCACAATTACCCTCCAATGTGTGAACAGTTCCCGCTATCAAATATTTCATGTTAAGTTCATAGAACCAAGTCAAGATTTACCCTCAGACGTTGAGTATTAGGCAGAGACGCCTTAAACTTTTGAAGCCAGTAGCGCGAGGACCAAGCCTTAAGGGGGGAAGGCACAGATCTTAGGTGGAAAAACCCGCCTCCCTCCTCGATTAAGATCTCTTCTAAATCCAGCCAGACTCGGGTAACCGGATCCACAGCCTAGACAAACGTGCGTGTTCGCGGGCGAGGGTGCGTGGGCATGCGCATGACTGAGCGCGTGCATACGGGTGTGCAGAGGGGACCTCACCCATGCGTTTTGAGGCAATATGCTCAGGGCGCATTTTCATAATACATGCTGGTTTGCCTTCAGTTGAGCCCAATGTGGGATTAATGTCCCTTGCTTCCTTGCATCTCCTGGTAGCGAGGACGTTTGGCTTTAATTCATCTAGTCCGGTCGTTCGATCTCTCAGAAGAGAATGGGGACTGATCGACGTATCTGCTGGGCATCCAATTGTCCTGCTCCTCTTTAGATCAGGGCTCTCGATGGTGTGCGAAGCTTTTTCGAAAGTGATCAGAGGGCAGTTATCGAAGGTGAAGACGAAGACCGACTCCGACAAGGACTTGAGGGCAGAATAAGAGGTCGTTCGACCTTGCGCCAGATGAAAGAGCTTTAGGGTGAAGCCCCGAAGCAAAGCCTTAATTCTATTGGGTGGTTGGTTGTGTGTGGATACATGGTGATGAAGCTCATTGGAGCTCCAAGAGTTAAAAGAAGAAATTGAGGAGAAGAGGAGATAGAGGAGAAAAGGGGAAAGAGAAACCCTAATTCTATTGGAGAGACGGAAGTGAGGAGACCAGTGGTGATGGTAGGCCACCGGCGAAGAATCGGAGGAGGAATTGAGGTCGTCGAAGGGGTCAGACGGCCAGCTTCTTGGCTAGGAAGCTCAGCGAGAGAGAGGCGAAGATGGTTGCACCGTCATTTGATGGCGAGAGGCGGCGGAGCGAAGGGGCGAAGGAGACCTCAAGGTTTGGCAATGGCGACACACAGAGGAAGGGAAGGAAGAGGCTTTTGCTCTCAGATCCCAGACGAGGGGACTTGCAAGAGGTCACCAGTCCTTTATATAGTTGCAGCCTCACTCAAAGGAGGCTAGAAGTTGCGAGAAACACTCGCAACAACTCACAACTTTTGCTTCTATTTTAACTGAAGATCACGAGCGGTGGAGGCGGCAGCAGCTGATGAAACAAACACCAATAGACGCGGAATGGCAAGAGGAACAGATCTTCTATTACCGAGGTCGTTCATGTACTGAGGTAGCTCCAAACTGAACTTGAAGCTTGTTGATTGCGCAGCAATCATAGGTCTTACTTGACGTAAATTAGGCTAGGACTTAGCGCAAGTTAGGGTAATTCATGCATGCATAAGCATTATCTGCATCTTCACTGCTTTACTTTAGCTATGCATAAAATAATGTTATAATGTGCTGATTAAGTGCATTATGTCGATTGCAGGAATAAGCTGATCAGGAGCTGGATCTGTAGCTGGATCAGAAATAACAGGTGTTATAGCAGAGCTGGAACAGAAGACTTAGATTAGATGTAGGAATAATGATGTAAGGGAGTTAAGGTTTGCTATTCTATTAAGTAGGAATAAAGCAGTAAAATGTGAAGAGCTTAGGTCCATCCTAGCCCTAGGATAGCCTAGAGACTTCCCCCAAGCCTTAGCCACCCTTAGATTAGGCCACAGCACCCTAGGAAGCCCTAAAACCCTAGCTCCAACCCTTATCTGGACGTCCAGATAAGTTATAGGACGTCCAGAACCCTTAGCCACCTCCCGCACACCTCAAACCCACTTTTGTAGTGTTATTGGATGTCCAGACACTTTGTCAGACGTCCAATTTCTGCAGAATACCCAAAACAGAACCTAGAATTCCCCCTAACTCAGATTAGACATCAAGAACTGAAGTCAGGACTTCTAATTTTTGAGTATAAATCATCTGATCATGTTTTTGGATGTCTGGAACTGGTCTCCAGTCCCTATTTTGAGATTCAAGCCTTGATCTTGGATCTCTAGCTTCCTAGACCTAATCCAAACCCTATAGGAACCTAAATTAAGGTATCCTAACCCTAGTACATCACCTCTAGACCTACCTAAGGACCTAATTAGGTCCTCACCAAACCCAATTGACTCAGATTAAAGTCAATTGCCATCACCTAAGTCAATTGGACTCATTGAGTCCAATTGAGCTCAATTCTCAACCCACACAAGTTCAATTGGACTTAGTGAGAGTCCAATTGAACTAAGCCCAACCTAATTGAGTTATTCCACTCTCAATTAGGCTCACACTCATTCAATTAAACTTAGGTTAAGTTTAATTGCGATTACCCCTTAGCAATTAGGGTTTGCAACCCTAATTCAAGGTATACACCTACCCAAACCCCTTAGGACCTAACCTAGACCTCTTAGACAACTAGGGCACGACCACACACACACACACACTCACGCACCCACACTTCTCTAGAGTTCTCTAGAACTCTCTTGAAGTGGCTCCAACTCTTGGTTGCCAAATTTAGCAACTAAGAGGCATTCAATTCTTAGATCCACAAATGGTGGATTTAAGAAACCAACTCTATCTCTCTTGGTCGGCCACTCTTGGACTCTCTCTAGAGAGTTCCACACTTCTCTAGAGAGAATCCCTTAGGTCTATAAAAGGACCTAAGGGGTCGCCATTTCCACCCATCCACTTTTAGACATACATGCTTGGCTCCATCCACCTCCACTTAGGCTAGCCACCACCATCTCCACTCCATCTCCACAAGCTGAGCACCACCATGAAGGATACCATGCCAGGATGCTGGATCACTCCTCCAACCTCTCTCCAAGGGCCGGCCTAAGCTCCATTGGCCGCCCCTCATTCTCCTCTCTACCACTCCAAGGCCAACGGAGCCCACCTCCGAATGCCCTCAGTTCTGATAGATTAGTAGCTAGCTCTTTACATTTGCTGCTTTTATTTACTGCCTAGTAGTGTAGTCCTTAGTCTCCCCCAATGATGCATGCAAAATCCCCTCATAGATTCTTGTATGCAATCATTTTCTGGTAGCTAGATTTACATTTCTAAGCATTCCTGTACAAGATTTCCTCTACGTTTCATGTTGCAAACACTTCTCCAATGAATGAATGAAAGATACATTTTTATATATATCTCTATGTTTTGAAATCACCATGAGCTTATTGGTTGCCATCTTTTCTGTGTGATTCAAGTTGCCTGTTTTCACTTCGTTATCTATTTTGCAACAAGCATGTCGTTTCTGGAAAATATAGAAAATCTAACTATAGACGCATTTTCTGTAAACAATCACCACCTCCCTAGAATCGTGCGCACAGAAACTCACTCTTTCACCTTTGTGATCTATTTAACACATGCGCACGTAATCAGGGTTCATAATAGAAGTGGTGAAATCTTAATCTGAAAATTAGAAACCGACATGCAATTTTAAACAAAGTAGAGCGGTAAAAGATCGAATTCAAAAGTAAAACAAACATCTCCTAGAGACGAACGACCGGGACTCAAAGTCTCGTTATCTTTTTATAAATATTTTTGTTTGATCGTATTGCGCACTATACTGCGACACTTTTCCTATCAAAACATGCTCTACGAATCCCAACCCTTATCGAGCTGTTCGGTCAAGGCCTACAGACTGGTTGCAAGGAGAAAGATGACAAGGGTCCTTTTGCAAGAGGGAAGGACCCAGAAGTTATAAATTTGAACCTATTTGCAAAATTTTTAGGAAGCTAAGGACTTAAATGCAAAGTAGGTGAGAATGTTGTCAAAATAGATCCAACTTTTTATGGGAGCTTAATTAGGATTTAGGGAATCTAGTGACGGTCTCAATTTTGAGTTTTAAAGTTTTTGGTTTGGTCAATTTCATATTTAAACCTACTTGACAATAATTATTCACCTAGGTCACTATTTTAGGTCAACTTGGCTCCTTAGATTCAACTGCTCATAATAAAACTTGCAAAATATTTATCTAAGTTTTTTAGAAGGTTTATTTTCGTAAAATTTCCATCAGAACCCTATTAACTAGGGTCAGGCCAAAAATAGGGTTTAATTATAGCCTAATTTCAGAGGAAACCCTAGGTTGTTTTGAACTCATTTAACTATTCCTTTTGGTTTGTTTCAATGATTCTTCCTCTTGATTACAATATACCCTTTTTATGAATGATTTAGGTGAATCTACCCTTAAAACATAGCAAAATTAAGCTGACTATAGTGAATGATAGTGATGCCATCACCTCCCCATTGCTGAACCCACTTTTTTTTAGTAGAGGAAGCATAGACCTTCTCTCAATAAATCTTCTATCCGATTCCCAAAGAATATCATCCGGGTTGTTTCTTTGCTCAGTTAACTGATTAAGATGTCTAGCCACTTCCGAAAGGCACTCGAGGATGCCTTAATTTGTCCAAATCTGGTATCTTTTTTTTATATCCTTGGCTTCTTGAATTGGGTTGTCCTCCTCGCAACCCCTATTGGCTTGTGGGCCATCGATTTTGTTTGCTGACTCCTCAGGAGGCCTTCCTCATCGAAGGCTCATCATCCTCTTGTATAGATAACACAAGTCATGCCATGTCAAGTAGGACAAACAACGAATATATCAATACACTGATGAATTATATAAACACCCGTGTTTTATACAAACACACCAATGTATTATATACACACACCAATGTATTGTTCAATACAACAGTGTATTCTTATAACGCACGGATGTATTCCACTTACACACTGGTGTATTATAATAACACAACGATGTATTATAATAACACACAGGTGTACTAGACTAACACATCGATTCTTGGTTTAAACATTACCTTCTTCTCATCCTCTGTCTTCTCATCCTCTGCCTTCTCATCCTTCTCTGCCATCTCTGCATGGACCTTCTCTACTTTCTTCGCCCCTGCCTTCACCTTATTCTCCCCCTCTTCCTTGTCTACCTTCTCATCCTCTTCCTTCTTTCCCTTCTCCTCCTCTACCTCCTCCTCATCTGCCTTATCCTTCTCAGCCATCTCCTCGTCTGCCTTCTCATCCTCCAACTCCTTCTGCTGCTGCTCTGCCACTACTTCAATACTGTCCTTCTCCTCCTATTACTCTCCTCATCTTCCCCTCGACCCTCCTCTTTCCCCTCCTTGTTCTTCTCCTCCTCTTTCCCCTTGACCTCCTTCTCTTCCCACTCGTTCCCGTTGACCTCCTCCTCGTCCTCTATCTCCTCTTCCACCTTAGCCCTTCATAGATTCATCAATTTCACCCTTAAGTGATAATTCATCACCGACAACTTCTTTATTTTCTTTCTCAGGTACATCAAGCACCTTTCTTCCACCATTTTTTTTTCCTTTTGGCTCTTCTCAAAAATATCCTCCTATATCGCAACACCACCATCACCTCCCTTACCTCTCCCTTTGCCTTTCTCTCCTTCCTCCCATCACCCTCATCCTATGCATTAGAATTTTGCTTCAAACTCTTCTCTACATAGGGCTCTCCAAATGGTGACTCCCTCAAGAGGGCCTTTGTGGCCATTTTCAAATTAAGTTTGACATACGTGTCACGCTCCGTGATTGACTTCTCTTGGTTATACCTTTGAACGACAAGCGTAGCCTCTAAATCCATTGCGTCACCAATTTCGAACATCCCGGTTGAATAGATCAACAATAGAATGGCGTAACCTTTGAGATGCGTTTGCTCCTTCACTTTAGCGTCTTGGAGCTCTTTGTGGAAAAAATCATGCATCACCTCAGCCCAATTATACTCATGCAATGAATCCAAATCCTCCACTGTATCAAAAAGTGAAGTAATGATGGCTTAGTCCCCGTAAGGTAAAATTAAGGACCCAAGGGTGACGAGAACCAATAACTTGGTCTCTTTCTCCACCTCCACACTTCTATTAGACCCTATGGTTTCCTTCCCTCTGCCCTTTGCTTTCCCTTTCCCCCTCTTGCCATCAGGATTTAATTCATGTAATTTCGCCAAAATATACCTCACTTTAGGCTTCGCAGTGGAGAAGTTTGCCATCCAAATGTTAGGCCTCTCCTTGACATTACTCCTCTCATTGAACAAGGCAACTTTCCATCCTTTGTTCTTCAATCCTATCATTTTCTCAATATGGTCAGCGGTTAGCTTCATCGCCAACTGACCAAAGTGAAACTCTTTCGTGTCAATATCGTAGGCATCCACCATATGCCCATATAATTCTCTATCCTTGAACTGAGGGAAGTGCTTCTCATTCTCAGCGAGGATAGTGAATGGAGTCCTCTGAAATGCCTCAACAACGTCATCCCTGACCAACTTCAGTGCTCTCTTGAGAGATACGATTGTGCATCTATGATTCACCTCCCTACGATACAAACATCCAGGAAATATATGACCTTCATACACCAGTGTTGTCGTTGTACTACACACATGAATAACAATCATACATCACTTTATTATACAAAATACACCGATGTATTGTAGAATACATCGATGTATCATATAAATGCACTGGTGTATTCTTATGATACACTGATATATTTAAACAATACATGGGTGTATCAGTATAATACACCTATAGCTAACAATAATACACTGATGTACTATACCAATACATTGATGTATTCGTACGATACATCGGTGTATTATTGTTAGCTACACTGGCTTATTCTAATGATACATCCGTGTATTACACTGGTTTATTCATATTATACATCGGTGTATCAGTATAATACACCCATTGCCCATTGCTACAAATACAACAATGTATTGTACAAATACACCGATGTATTTTTACAATACATTGATGTATTATCCATAAATACACTAGTTTATTCCTATGATGCATCGATGTGTCATCTATAGATACACTGTTTTATTTCTATGATACATCGGTGTATCTTTATAATACACGGGTGGATTTGACAAATACCACTGTGTATCAATTGAATGCACCATGTATTACTTCAACGCAACCGTGCATTGATCGAATACACAGTTGAGTTGTGCTTGACCAATACTCCAAATATAAGTCATACACCGATGTATTATGCAAATGAAAATGGGCATGCAACTGACAACCATCTCTTGGTCAACATCTTCTCTGTACCATTTCTACAACCATACCTTACTCGGATGCAGCTGCTGCTTCCCTTGTTGTTGCTCGCCATTTCGGAAGCCGCTACCGCTTGCTTGATGAAGGTGGCTTATGCGATCGTCGGTGGATGTGATTTGCTCGAGGGTGGCAACTTTTCGCTTGTTTGCATTTTGATGGTTTGCGTTGTGTTGCGTTTCATTTTTGAAAATGACTTATATATCGTCTATTCCAATCCACCTGTGTTTCTAATAACTTTTTCACATCCGGGGTGAAGATTTGAAACGATGCTTGATCCATATGTGCGTATATACACCGATATATTTCGTATCCCTTCACTTTACTTCCACATCCTATCCCTTTAAACAAATGCACCAACTTTACCAATCATGGGATTGCACTTTCCAATCCCTACATTGCACGTTCTATGTAAACAAAAATAAAACTAGATCTATCTCATGATTGAGACGCAATCCGATATCTCTTTTTCCAATACTCCTTTTTCAATTTAGGTAAACAAAGGGTGCCTAAGGGATCCAAGGATAACTTGAGACCGGAGGCCCCCCTCCCAGTGGAAACGAGGGGCAGGTGGTCGGGTTTGGGTAACTCGAGTACGAGGGAATCTCTCCTTTTCGTTCTTCTTCCCACTTTAGGCCCACTGGGATCAGGTAGGGGGATGTCACCTCCCTCTGATTGCTTCGGGAGGGAAACATCAGTAGTGGCTACTCTTCCACTGAAGCCACCTTAGTTTGAGGAGATGCAAGTGGATTAACATCCCCTACCCAAAAAGCCTCCCTTCGACAAGAGGCCGTTGGAGAAGTCTTCGCTCGATGAACAAAAGGCATCTCCTCTCTGTGTTTAGAAGTGTGTTGGTAGCAAGACGGGGCGCACCTCTTCCTCGCTGGGCGATCTCCCTGACTGGAACTCTCCTCCTTTGTCTTCCTCTTCCGTTTGGAAGGGTTCTCCTTCTTGAATGACATGAAAGCCGCAAGTAAAAAGAGGTCAGATTAGCCGAAACAATAAAGAAGCATGAGTTAGAGAACTCACCGGCAGGGGGTTAATTGTCCGCCACCTACGAGAGGATGTTCCAGACAACCTATCGTTAGAGCTTTGAGCGGGTGGTCACGTCATAGCCCTTTATGATATCCATCTCCATCTTCGTTTGAGCATCCACCTCTGGACGAATATTGTCCCTTGTGAGTAGTTTTTGCCAAGAGTTTGAGACTTACAAAGGGTTACCATTATCAACAAAAACAAAAGATGGCATGATTAAACCCTTTAAGTCTATCCAACAGCTCCACGATGTGGTAACCCATTGGGAGGGGGTAATTGAGCCGGATTTGGAGTTCATTCCCAATCGCATATTTACAAATATTAAATTATTCCTATGCCTTGATGAATAGGGCTGTGTGCCAACACTCGGGACCTCGAGGCCCACCCTATAAAGCTTATGTCTTTGGAGGAACCTCCTAATTTCCTGCTTGTAGTGGAAAGAGGACGGGAAAGTATACATTACTTTTTAACCGAACTTGACATATTAACGAGCAGCACTGGTGGCAATTCCCAGCATCACTGGGTTAGAGACTCAGGCGAACACCATCCAAGTGGTTTGAGTGGGAGTGCTACAGTCACCAAGAACGGATTGGAGCCTGGGTGCTATTCACCTTGTGGTGAAAAGCATTTTCTCACCCACTAACCGTTTTTATAACTGCATGAAAGGGGTAAGTGAAAGGCACGACTTTTGCCGTACCCAATCCACTTATGTCTCCAATTAATGTGATGTGGGCATATTCCACCCCCATCACGCAACGAAGTTACATGTCATCTCCTGCGAGGGACCTACAATGCACACAATCATTATGCATTAGTTCGCATTCCTTCCAGAGTGGAATGCATGAAGTGATAGCTGGTCATCACCCACCCTATAGTTTTTAGGTAGATAGACAGCAATGACATGGGCATAGCGTGTCGGTCAAAATTCAAGCAAATAATTGACTGCAAGGTTTGGATTGACATAGCATAGGATTCAAATTCCGCTGGTAAGCAAGGCATTCAACCTTGTTAAGTGCAGGCAAGTGGATAAACCACTACGCACTTATCCTAAAAGTAGCTCCCCACTCAAACCAATCGAGGAGTGGCTATTAGGTGCAAGGAGAGTACCCCCAAAGGGAAAATCCTAAGCATAAGTACACCCGTTTTAAAAACTTACATAACCTTGAAAAGTAACCAATTATACTCTCTGAAATGATCTTTGTCTTAGATTTTTTATTGGACCTTTTACTATCCAGTTCCCAAATCCTTACAAGATTTGAGACTGGTTCGACTCGACTAATCCCAAGATCCAGTCGTCCAACAAGAAATAACCAAAAATTAGAAAAGTAAACTACATTCACTATACTAAGTAACTAACAGTAAAAGAAGTAAAAGCTGCTAACAGTACATATTACCACCACAACAGTAAAATGAAACAAAGTACAGAAACGTAAACGGTAACAAGAGTCTGAACTCACTAACAAAAGAAAGTACTACAACAGGAAGACTACTGCTAGGCTCGACTAGGTCCAGCACCCTCTGCAGCTGGTGACTCAGGCTGTTCAACACCTAGACCTGAAAAGGGTTATGAGTAAACAAAGTCAGCAAACGTTGAGTAGAGTGGTAACCAACTATCTAAAGCAGTAAAAGCTAATAAGTAAACTATCTATTCTAATTGCTTTATTTCACAAGTTATTCCTTTTCACCCATTGGTTTATTTTTCAGATCTCTTTCTTGATCTCAAATGTTTCTCGTGGGAACAATCTTGATTGCAGTCTTTTCCGAAGAGTAGAAGGCATATGTGGTGCCCTCCAAGTCGGGAGAGTCCCCCGTGGTGATCCTACATCCAGTCAACCACCCCAAGGTCACGGATAGACGTAGCGGTGACTACGGCACGCGCAATAAGCACACGGGTAGCTACCCCACACTGGCACGCTAACAGTCGTTTCCGCTAATGGGTACGTCCAAGTACAACATGGAACAGTATAGGGCCTAGCCCTCTCAGTAATAGGGGTCTAGCCCCTCAGAACCAAATAGGGGTCTCGCCCCTCCATAGTCCGCACACCCTCGTATGACTACCCTGGTTTGCCCAGTGGCCCTAACAAGTCGGTGTAGGGTGGCTAGCTGAACCTCGGGCCCCGTGGGGTGGCTAGCTCTCCCCGGTACAGTGTATGCGAGGGTTAAGAAGTTGGTGTAGAGTGGCCAATCCTAACTCCGGGTCCCAACCCAAGGGCGGTTAGCTCCACTCTACACTAAACAGGGGACAGTTGCTCTCCTTGGTACCACGTACTCAAGGGCCAGCACACTTCCCACTTACATTTCCAGATCCATTCCATTTATTCACAGGAGCTCTACTCCTAATTTCCCGTAGGGTTCATGCTCGTATTTCTCATGCCATCCATACCACATTTCATCATTCACCTTTCCATTCGCAGATTATACACATGCAGCTCGTATTTCCATCAATTAACATATACGACAAGTAATGTCACAGGCATTTCATATTTCACAGGCAGCTCTTGTTTATTAACAGGCAGTTATTCACTTTTCTATTCATTCATTTAAGACTGCAATTTCAAACACGCATATAAACAGTACAAATACTTCTTGTCCTACGATTCATGCCACATCCTAGATTTCTAGTTATCCAATTCACATATGCATTCAGGTTTTATAATTAAATTAGGAGAAACCACTCTACCAGACAACTTGGGAGTATTGGAGGTTCGAACAACAAGCTCACGTGCCTCAGCAAGCCCCAAACCCACAACTGATCAAAGTCCTATACCAAGGAACACACCACAATGGAACATTCAGGATAGTATAAAAGGCCTTCTAACAAGTAGAGGAACTCACAAGGAAAACACCGATATCTTGTTTGCGTAAAACGAATCTCAAACGGATCCTAAACGAGTCAAAAACAAGACTGCAGACCTAAATCAGACATCTAGCACAAGGTCTAGACGTCTTAAAAGTAACCAGAAACTCACCTCAGGTTCTATGTCGACCTCAGGCATCCAGAACCTCTTCTTGACCATCTGGACCTAGCTCCAGATATCCGACCTCTCCTTCGGACGTCTGGGAGTGCTTCCGGTTGTCTGGTAAGCTGTCCAAACGTCTGAATCACATGGGAGGGTGTGCCTTGCACCTTCTCGAAGATGTCTCTGCACGCGACAGGCAAATCCACCACTTTTAGCCATGCAGATCGAGGCTGCGGTGCGGCCTGCATGGCCGTATCCACAAAAGGAACGTACCTTCACGGAATACTGCTTTCAGACGTCCGGTGTCATCACCAGATGTCCACTCCGCCATCTGGACATCACACCAGACGTTTGATTCTAGGAAAAAAACCTAGAATCAGAACGACTTGCCGCTCTCCCTCGCCGTGCGCAACCGCAGCCTCGCCTCCTCGCCTGCAGCTCTGGTTGCATCAAGTGTTGGGGACGTCTCCCCCGACACGCTCCTCCTCCCCCGCATGTGCCACTCCAGCCGTACGTCCTCCGGCCAGCCTCCCACGAGCTCGCGAGCTCAAGCTCTTCCTCCTCTCCTCACGTCGCCTCTCCTCCTCGTTGCCCACTCTCGCGCTCTCTCTTGCGCTCACCCCTCTCGCTGCAGTGCATAGGGAGAAAGGAGGGTGGCTATGGTGAAGTGGGAAAGAAAGGAAGAAGTGGGAGAGGGGTTTTATAAGGGTGCATTAGGGTTCGGATTGGGGATAGAAGAGGGAAGAAAGAGAAGGGTGGTACTGTCTGCACATAGCCCGCGCACAGACGCAAAGTCACATACCAAATTTTCAATTTCCAGACATCTGGGAATGTGTCCAGACGTCTGACCAGACATCTGACCGACCGCTCAGACGTCTTAAAGGGCTCAGAACAGAACAGGTCTTTACAACATGACAAACTTAAAGGAAGTTTTGTCCCCGAAATTTGAGCTAGCTAGGGTGCGGAAAAGGAAATATATACACATAACAAACTTAAAGAGGACCGAAGCTGGTTCGAAAAGACGTACCCTCAAAAAAGCTCTGTGTATCGCCCTCGCATTGCTGCCTTAGGCTCCTAGGTAGCCTCCTCGTACCTTTGGCTCCTCCATAAGACCTTCACCAGGGATACCTGCTTTCGTCTCAAACTCCAAACAGCTCTATCTAGTATCTGTACTGGTCGCTGGGGGTAGGTTAGGTCGTCACCCACCTCGACACTCTCGTGGCTCAGGATGTGACTGGGATCGGCGACGTACTTCCTGAGGTTAGACACATGGAGCACGTCGTACACACCAGAAAGCTGGGAAGGAAGGGTAAGCCTGTAAGTAACAGGTCCTACCTGCTCCAGGATCTTAAAGGGCCCCACAAACCTCGACGCAAGCTTCCCTTTCACCCCAAAACGCTGCAGGCCCTTTATGGGCGAAATGCGAAAAAAGACGTGATCCCCAACCTCAAACTGCACCTCTCTGCACTTCCGATCGGCATAACTCTTTTGTCTGCTCCTGACAGTGCGAAGTCATCTGTGAATCTGCTCTATCACCTCCTAACTCTGCCGGATTTGCCGAAGGCCAACCTCCCACTTGGTCCCCACCTCAACCCAACTCAACGGCGCAGTACACCTCCATTCGTACAGAGCCTCATAGGGTTTCATGCCGATACTCGAGTGATAACTATTATTATATGAAAACTCTGCCAAGGGTAAGTGCTCCTCCCAAGAGCTCCTCCAGTCCAGTACACAGGCGCGTAAAAGATCCTCAAGTGTCTATATCGTGCGCTCTGACTGTATGTCCGTTTGGGGTGGTATGCCGTACTGAACCTCAACCGTGTCCCCAAGGCCTGTTGAAACTCAACCTAAAACTGGGAAGTGAAACGGGTATCCCGGTCGGATACAATCTCATGCGGAACTTCATGCAGACGTACCACGTCACGAATATACTTCTCTGCCAACTACGCTGATCCCAAGGTAACTCGGATCGGCAAGAAATGTGTCGTCTTTGTCAATCTGTCTACAATCACCCAGACTATATCGTGTCCTTGCTGGGTAACGGGTAGGCCCACCACCAAGTCCATGGTGATGCTCTCCCACTTCCACTCTAGCACAGGAAGTGGTTGCAACGGCCCTGCGGGCCTCTGATGCTCGACCTTTACCTGCTGGCACACCAAACACTACTACACGAACTCACCTACATCCCGCTTCATGCCTCTCCACCAAAAGTCACATCTCAGATCATGATACATCTTCGTGTTCTCGGGATGTATAGTGAACCTGGACCCGTGGCCTCAGTCAGGAGCTCTCTCAACAACTCCTCGTCCCTGGGAATGCACAAACGTCCCCTCATGCGTAGCACCTCATCTATAAAAGAGAAGTCTCCTAGGTCCCCTGACAGTATTCTGTCTCGCAGCGATTGCAAATACAAGTCTGTCATCTGTCCTGTGATGATGCAGTCTATCAGCTCTGGTCTCGTCTGTCGTGTCACTGTCACTACCCCACAATACCCCTGTAACTCTAGGGGTCGCCAACTGCCCAACTCCTTCATAAGTCTCCAACTCTGTGCCTGTAAGCTGGCTAAGTGGGCGGGCGCCTTCCGGCTCAAGGCGTCAGCCACCACGTTGGCCTTCCCCGAATGGTAGGAGATGCTATAGTCATAGTCCTTCGGGAGCTCTAACCAACATCTCTGTCTCATGTTAAGCTCCTTCTGATCAAGCAAACACCTGAGGCTCTTATGATCCGTGAATATCTCAAAGGTCTCACCGTAAAGGCAGTGCCTCCATGTCTTCAACCCGAAGACAATAGCTGCCAGCTCTAAGTCATGGGTAGGGTAGCTATGCTCATGGGGCTTCAGTTGCCGCGAAGCGTAAGCGACAATGTGACCCAGCTGTAAGAGCACGCCCCCTAACCCCTACAACGAAGCGTCCGTGTAGACAACAAAATCGCCGCTGCTATCTGGGATGGTAAGCATATGAGTTGAAATCAGCCTCTCCTTCAACTCCTGAAAACACGCCTCACAAGTGTCTATCTAAGCAAAGGGCACGTCCTTCTAGGTCAACTGAGTCATAGGACGTGCAATCTGCGAGAACCCTCTGATAAATCATCGGTAGTAACCTGCCAGTCCCAAGAAACTACATATCTCTATCACTGTACGTGGCCTCTCCCACCTGAGTACTGCCTCTACCTTGGTTGGATCCACAGCCAAGCCATTCTCTGAAATCACATGATCCAAGAAGGTCACCTGCCTCAACTAAAACTCACACTTGCTGTATTTGGCATATAGCCTGCGCCGTCTCAAAGTGTCTAGAACCATCCGTAAGTGTTGTCTGTGCTGTGCCTGATCCTACGAATAAACGAGCACGTCATCAATAAATACCACCACAAACTGATCCAGATATGGTCTGAACACTCGGTTCATCAAATCCATGAAGGCAACGGGGGCATTAGTCAGCCCAAACGGCATGGCCAGAAACTCGTAGTGTTCGTACTGGGTGCGGAAAGCTATCTTGGAAATGTCGGTCTCCCTGATCCTCAACTGGTGGTAACCTGATCTCAAATCTATCTTGAAGAAAATCGTGGCAACTCGCAACTGGTCAAATAGATCATCAATCCTCAGCAGCGGATACCTGTTCTTGATGGTGACCCTATTCAGCTATCTGTAGTCGACACAAAGGCACAGGGTACCATCCTTCTTCTTCACAAATAACACCAGGGCTCCCCACGGGGATGCACTGGGCCTCACAAAGCCCTTCTCCAATAGGTCCTACAACTATGACGAGCTCTCGCAGCTCAAGTGGTGCCATCCTGTACGGTGCCGTAAACATGGGGCTGGTCCCTGGTACCAGTGAGATCTCAAACTCGATCTCACACTCAGGCGGTAGTCCTGGCAGCTCCTCTGGAAATACGTCGGGGTACTCTCTGACCATCGGAATGCTCTGAAAGTCTGCCACGGGGCTGGGCTCTACCACTACACAAGCCAGAAAGCCCTTGGCCCAAAAGTCTCACTGCCTGAAGTGCAGAAATGCACCTAAAACCTCCGTCCACTAGGTGTCCGAGAAACTCAAAGGAAGGCACCTCCGGTATGGAGAAGATGATTTTCCTCTCAAAATAGTCCACCAAAGCATGGTAAGCGGACAACCAATCCATCCCCAAAATCACGTCAAAATCCTCCATCGATATCACAATCAAGTCAACAGGGAGGCTATGTCCCCTAATATTGACCTCACAGTCTGTGTAGACCTCCTCAACTACAAACAGCTAACCACCCAGGCCTCTGATCACAAATGGATCCTCTAACAACACACAGTCCTGTCCCAATCTGACAACGAAACTCGTAGCAACAAACGAGCGCGTGGCGCTGGAATCAAAAAGTACGTAAACTAATCTACCAAAAACAGTTACCATACCTGCCACTACTGAACCTGATGCCCTGGCATCTCTGTGTGTTAGGGCATTGATACGCCCCTCAGCTCTCGTGCAGAAGAAGCAGCCACACTCTGCATCGAACGGGTAGCCGTTGGCCGGTACCCTCCCCGCGACTATTGTCCTCCCCCACGGGCCTAGGAACCACGACCACCTGCTCGGCCTCCAATGATCGGTGCGAGGAGCATTTGCTGCGCTCCAACCCTAGACGGGCAGTCCCTCCTGATGTGGCTCAGCTGTCCACACTGGTAGCAGAGGGGAACTCGACTCCCTCCCTCGGTAGGCCCTGTTGATGGCTGAGCAGGGGTCCAGTGCTGGCAACTGGCCCCTGTCGGGGGCCCCCAAAGGCCACTGACAGCCCTGCAATATGAGACAACTCTCCTGTGGGCGCCGCGTGCCTCGTCTCTTGTCGGCCCTGTGAGTACTCTGGCTGGTAGGGCCTCTTCCGTCTGTTGTCGGTGTCTCGTGCAGCCGGGTTTGTCTCCTCGTACGTCATAGCTGCCTCCACCACTCTCGAGAAGGTGGGTAGATTTAGGGGTTTGACATACCCCTGAATGGTAAGCCGGAGCCCCTCAGTGAACCTCTACAGGTGCTCCTCCTCAGTAGCTACAGCTGTCGTAGCAAAACATGACAGCTCCAAGAAGCGCGTGCGGTAAGCGCTAACAGTCATCGTCCCCTGGCGGAGAGTATGAAACACCCACCTCCTCTGGTCCTGCCACGTCTTCGGGAAGTACTACTCGCAGAAGAGGGTCATAAACTGGTCCCATGTTGGCTCTGCCCTCTCCTGGCCTCTAACTGCCCTCCACTACCTATGTGCCGTACTCTCCAGCTGGTACGTGGCAAAGGCCACGCGGCACTCTGTAGGGAGGCGAAGGGTGTCAAACACCTTCTCAATCTGGTCCAGCCAGTCCTCTACCTCAGACGGATCCTCATCCCCCTTGAAGAATGGGGGCTTCAGCTTCTGGAACTATCCGAAAAGCTTGTAGTGCATCTGTAGTAGGGGAACGGGCACGCCTCCAGGTAGAGAGGGCTCATGCTTAGAAGTGACAGAGTGCGGTGGGGGCGATGGAGGACCACCCCCACCCCCTCTTCCTGCGCTGCATCGGTCTCTCGGTCCCACAGAGGACTCCCCCTCCACGTCCCCAGGAAGAGGCGCTCATGGAGGTGGGTGGAGCTCCTCTCGTACTATGTCTCGTATCAACTGAGCGAGGTCCTAGGCATGAATGCCTGGGAGAAGTGGCTGGTCAACTGACACCTCAGGCCCGGCACGTCCGCCCCTTCGACCTGGTCAATAGCCTGCCTCAAGGACTTCACGTCCAGGCATCTCCTACAAGGAGACACGAAAACAAAACAAAAAGAAGTCAGCTCTAATGGACTTCAGCGAAGGAAGCTCAGAATAGATGTTAAGTGGTACGTTGTGATGGTTACTCTAGTTACATGCACGTGAATTGATTATTCTCAAGCTAGTTGGTCAATTTCTCTGGACGACCTTGCTCTAATACCATCTTGTTACAACCTGGTTCCCGAATCCCTATAGTACTCGAGACCAACTTGACTCAACTCGACTCAACTAATCCCAAAACCCAGTTGACCAATAAGAAATAACCAAAAAGCAGGAAAGTAAACTACATTCACTGTGCTAAGTAACTAACAGTAAAAGAATACAAGCAGTAAAAGAAGTAAAAGCTGCTAACAGTACATATCACCACCACAACAGTAAAACGGAAACAAAGTACGAAAACGTAAACGGTAACAAGAGTCTAAACTCATTAACAAAAGAAAATACTGCAATAGGAAGACTACTGCTGGGCTTGACTAGGTCCAGCACCCTCTGCAGCCGGTGACTCGGGTTGCTCAACACTTGGACCTAAAAGGGGTTATGAGTAAACGAAGTCAGCGAATGCTGAGTAGAGTGATAACCAACTACCTAAAGCAGTAAAAGCTAACAGGTAAACTATCTATTCCAATTACTTTATTTCACAAGTTATTCCTTTTCACCCATTGGTTTATTTTTCAGATCTCTTTCTTGATCTCAAATGTTCCTCGTGGGAACGATCTTGATTGTAGTCTTTTCCGAAGAGTAGAAGGCACACGTGGTGCTCTCCTGGCCGAGAGAGTCCCCTGTGGTGATCCTACACCCAGTCAACCACCCCAAGGTCACGAACAGACGTAGCGGTGACTACGGCACGCACGATAAGCGCAAGGGTAGCTACCCCGCACTGGCACGCGGTCAGTCGTTTCCACTAACGGGTACTCCCAAGTACAGCACGAAATAGTATAGGGCCTAGCCCTCTCAGTAACAGGGGTCTAGCCCCTTAGATCCAAATAGGGGTCTCGCCCCTCCACAGTCCACGCACCCTCGTCTAACTACCCTAGTTTGCCTAGTGGGCCTAACAAGTCGGTGTTGGGTGGCTAGCTGAACCTCGGGCCCCGTTGGGTGGCTAGCTCTCTCCCTACACTAGTAGCTCTCCTCGGTACAGTGTATGCGAGGGCCAAAATGTCGGTATAGAGTGACCAATCTTAACCCCAAATCCTAACCCAAGGGCGGCTAACTTCGCTCTACACTAAACAGGGGACAATCGTTCTCCTTAGTACCACGTACTCAAGGGCCAGCACACTTCCTACTCACATTTCCAGATCCATTCCATTTATTCACAGGAGCTCTACTCCTAATTTCCCATAGGGTTCATGCTCGTATTTCTCATGCCATTCCATACCACGTTTCATCATTCACCTTTCCATTCTCAGATTATACACATGCGGCTCGTATTTCCATCAATTAACATATACGACAAGTAATGTCACAAGCATTTCATATTTCACAGGCAGCTCTTGTTTATTAACAGGCAGTTGTTCACTTTTCTATTCATCCATTTAAGACTGCAATTTCAAACACGCATACAAACAGTGCAAGTACTTCTCATCCTAGGATTCATGCCACATCCTAGGTTTCTAGTTATCCAATTCACATATGCATTCAGGTTTTATAATTAAATTAGGAGAAACCACTCTACCAGACAACTTGGGAGTATTGGGGGTTCGAACAACAAGCTCACGTGCCTCAGCAAGCCCCAAACCCACAACTGATCAAAGTCCTATACCAAGGAACACACCACAATGGAACATTCAGAACAGTATAAAAGGCCTTCTAACAAAGTAGAGGAACTCACAAGGAAAACATCGATACCTTGTTTGCGTAAAACGGACCTCAAACGAACACTAAACGGGCCAAAAATAAGACTACAGACCTAAATTAGACGTCTGGCACAAGGTCCAGACGTCTTAAAAGTAACCAAAAACTCACCTCAGGTTCTGCATCGACCTCAGACGTCCAGAACCTCTTCTTGACCATCTAGACACAGCTCCAGACATCCAACCTCTCCTCCGGACGTCTGGGAGTGCTTCCGATCTTCTGGTAAGCTGTCCAAACGTTCGAATCGCATGGGAGGGTGTGCCCCGCGACTTCCCGAAGTTGTCTTTGCACGCGATAGGCAAATCCATCACTTTTAGCCATGCAGATCGACGCTGCGGTGCGGCCTGCATGATCGTATCCGTAAAGGAAACATACCTTCACGGAATACTGCTTTCAGACATCTGGTGTCATACCAGACGTCCACTCCGTCATCTGGACATCATGCCAGACGTCTGATTCTGGGAAAAAACCCAGAATCAGAACGACCTGCTGCTCTCCCTCGCCACGCGCAGTCGCGGCCTCACCTCCTCGCACGTAGCTCCGGCTGAAGCAAGTGTAGGGGACATCTCCCCCGACACGCTCCTCCTCCCCCGCACGCGTCGCTCCAGCCGTACGTCCTCCAGAAAGCCCCCCACAAGCTCACGAGCTCAAGCTCTTCCTCCTCGCCTCACGCCGCCTCTCCTCCTCGTCGCTCGCTCTCGCGCTTGCCCCTCTCGCTGTAGTGGATAGGGAGAAAGAAGGGTAGCTATGGTGAAGTGGGGAAGAAAGGAAGAGGGGTTTTATAAGGGTGCATTAGGGTTCGGATGGGGGAGAGAAGATGGAAGAAAGAGAAGGGTTGTACTGTCTGCGCACAGCCCGCGTGCAGACGCGAAGTCACGTACCAAATTTTTAATTTTCAGACATCTGGGAATGTGTCCAGACGTCTGACCAGACATCTGACCAACCATTTAGACGTCTTAAAGGGCTCAGAATAGAACAGGTCTTTACAGACCCCAGGGGTTGTCTTGGGACTTTCAAGTTCCTGAGGTGGTCTCTATAATTTTCATGCGTCAAAACGAACACTCGAGGGTCGTTTTGTAATTTTCTAGACTCTGTGGGCTTTATTACAATTTCTACATGTTAATTATAGTGTCTAATGGTCTCAAGGAGTTTTCCTGAACTCTGAGGGGCTCTTTGATAATTTACGCACACTAGAAAACCCATGTAGGGGCCCTCGATCAATTTCCTAAAGGTTGGGAGTGTTTCTACAATTTTCACACACAGGAGAGCAACCATGGGCCCCCTCGTGAAGGGAGCGTTGCACACTTTTTACACCCCTAGATTATTGTCTTAGGGGCCCCCCAGGAAATCACAAGAAATGTGGGACTTAAATCGCAATTTCCTTAGCCCCACTTTACCTCAAAAACCCTAATAAAACCCCTCTCTTTTTCCTTGCAAGCTGCACCCCCTCGATCTCGGTGCTACGCTTCTAGCGGCGTACCCCTCGAGAGAAGAGCAGTGTCGATCGCATCTCAAGGAGCAAAAAAGAGAGAGAGAAAGAGAGGGAGAGAGAGATAAGGCGAGAGATCGATTCCCCCCACTGCCCCCCTCTCTCATTTCCTTTTTTTTCTCTTTCTGCTTGTGGGAGGGGTAGTTCTTTCGTTGGCGTGAGGAGGATCTAGATCGGATGACACTAGGCACCCGCGACAAATTGAGCGATGGGAAAGGGGGATCCGTGGCCACGCACGTGCGCCTATACGCGCAAGCCACATGACGTAAGGAGAGTGGTGGTGTGGGGAGGTGGGGTGGTGCTGCGAGTCAGTTCACTTGAACCGACTAGATCGGACCCATCCAAGCCGATTCACTTGAACCAGCTAGACCAGATCGGTCCAAGTTGGTTTACATGAACCACAGAGTGTTTTCGGGTTGATTTAAGGCCCAAAAGAGCTCAAAATTGCACGCGACAAGTACTATTGGAAAGCTCTTGTGTTTCCCCATCTTTTGAGACACTATTTTCTACATTTTAAGCTCCTTAGCATTTCTGACAAATTCAATTAAGTCCCTAATGTCGTTTGTTGTACCTTGATTGACCTAGGCATTGAGTTCAAGACGGGCGCGCTTCACCACAAAGGGTGTGCAATACCTACAGGGATGCCCAGAATGACTACCATGCCCCCAATCCTCCTAAAACCCTAAGGTAGAGTGGTTCTCCCCCTACTTGCCGTAAGTGTTAAATTAAGTTGCCAACATTAGGTCTTGTTAACTTCAGTCTTGTGGTCATAAATTTAAGCCATTTTTCTAGGTCATGTCCTCTAGTATTGTCTCATAGAACACAAATCTTGCTTAATTGCAAAGTGTCACATGGATGTACTGTCATCGTGTGGTCGAATTACATACTTATGGTTAAAGATTGAATTCTTATGCCTGGATGGTGCCCCCCTCCTTAGGGATCTCTGAGGGCGAGGTGGGACAAGCTCTCACTAAGAAGCTACATTCCTAGATCGTGAACACTTGACCCTATTTGGAGTGCACGTGTTAAAAACAAAATTAGGAGTATTTATGAATTCTAAGGAAAACTTTAGATGTCTTTTGTGAATTTGAAATGTGGCTTTGTGATGCTTAAATTGGTTAGCAACCAAGTAGGGGTTACATGAGCCCTAGGATGGACTAGAGAGGGTAAATAAGTGAGAAATATACATGGAACTATTAAGAGGGTAAAAGTACGAATGTGGGGCTGAGACTGGCCATGTTGAGTTCTGTTGTGGGGATGACTTGGCCCTCGAGTGCACAAGTGTCAAGGAGAGCTAGCTGCCTCGTTGTGTAAGGAGAGAGCAAACCTCCCCAAGTTGGGACCTAGGAAATGAATGACCTTCCTACATCAACTCTTGTTGGGACCATGAGGGGCCAACGGGGATAGTCGGGCAAGGGTGCATGGTGTTGTTGAGGGGTATGGCCCTGTTCTATTTTGTTTAGTGCATACCCATTAGTGGAAACGACCGACCACATGCCAACATGGGGTAGCGCCTCGTGTGTTTATCATGCGTGCTGGAGTCACCACTACAGCATCGCGACAGTGCCCCGAGGTGGTAAACTAGATGTAGGATGAGCAAGTGTTGTTCTCTTAGCCAAGAGAGCATCCCATGTACTCCTTGCACCTGAGAATATCGCAACAAGATCATCTCACTCGGGGACATACGAACCAGAGGAAGGATCCTGTCTTAAGAAGAATTCACGAAAAGGGGTATTAATGAGATAATGGATGGTTAACAAATCGATCAAGCAGTGAAACAGCATACGTCTCAAATTAAAATATATTAAATGCCTGGAAAAGTTTTCTCCTTACTGCTTTACTTTCACACTTTTACTTCCCACTTGCCATTCTACTCAGCTTTGCTGTGCCTACTCTGTGTGTACCCAGGTTAGGGGAGTGAGCAGCAAGCCCCACCGATTGCATAGAGAGAAAGGGGGAGGAGGACCTAGGCTTAGCCGTGCCCAGCGGTAGTTCTATTTGCTAGCCTTCCCTTTTACTGCAATAGGTTCTTTCTCTCTTTTATGGAATTGTAGTAATTTTATTTTCATCTACTTTGTGTTGATGGTTTGGTGATGGCTATGTTATGGACTTCCATTATGTTGCACTGTCATTTGTTTGTCCTTGTCATTTATTTTTCTTATGATTCATATGTGGAATGTAGTTTGATGTGGGGCATACTTCGCGAATTAAAATCGGGGTTTGGAGGACCCGTCGTCGTAGCTCGCAAAATGCGTCTATTAGATAAAATTTATAACCGAAACTCGAAAAGTGAGTTTTAGGTCGAACACGAGGAGGCGAATGTTTGGTTTTGTAAAATTCCGTGCTTCACCTTTATTTGTTTTTGGTCATTTTTATCTTTTCTAATTTTTTTTGTATTTTTATCAAGTAAGAGATTAGGTCGATGAAAACTTTATCTACTTGCAAAAATATAAGAGAGAGAAGGAGAAAGAGAGAGAGAGAAACAATCATCTATTCATGAACAACTGTTTGTTACAACTACGAAAGTAGGAAAGCTACACTATGAAAGCGAAAAAAGATAGAAAGAGGTGAGAGAAATCCCCCTCGACGGTCGCTCGGAGGATGACTCGCTCTGACGTTGCCTGGAGGAAGGTGGTGAGGAGCAGGGCGGAGGATGAAGCCGGAGGATGGAGGATGGGGTAGGACAGCGTCGCGGCAAGGATCTTCCTCCCGAAGGGCTGTGAGAGGATGGCCACGGGATGCTCCACAAATGGGGATGAGAGGAGGGAGAACTATTTGATTTTTTATTCTAGAGGAGCATTCCGGGCTTGGGACAAGCTCTCTCTAGAGCCTTGGAGATGGTGAGAGGAAGAAAGAAGAGATGGTTTGCAATGGTGGTGGGTAGGTCCTTTTATAGTGGAGGAGGAAGAAGAAATTAGCATCTAGGTCATTACTGACGTCCATAAACATCGTTGCAGCTATTGCTGAAGATCCGCACTTCAATTCCTATTTCTGGTGTGCGCAGACCATTAGTGACAACTGCAAGCGTCACTAAAGGCCTACGTCACTGAAGATTAGCACCTGCCCCGCTGTCGTGCGCATCGCGCACTGCACTCTTCACGCGCCCGTGCTCCCCGTGTCGTGCGTGCACACGTGTTGGCATGCACTGCGCTGCTACTATGTGCAGCTATGGCTGTGGCTGCGTGTTGCTGCTAACCGACGTTGGGCGGCTTGGATGGTGCCACATGGCACCATCTGGGCCATCCATTCTTTTTTCTTTTGTAAAGGTTGCCACGGTGCTCAGATCGAGATGATTCCCACGTTGCTGAACTGTGATCGTCGCTTCAGATCCATTCGTATGGTCGAATTTTTCATTTGAAACCCGTATGGATGTCGCATTGCCCCCTGGCCATTGATCTTCCTCGAACTTCGTAAGATGCTATGGTTCTCCGATCTAGACGATTTCAGAGGCATTAGACTCCGATCGTCGTCTTAATCATATCCGTACGATCCGATCATCCATCTGAGGTTCTGAAATAAGTCTTCTTCTCTCCTGACCATAAAAAGGACCTAATTAACCTAAAATATATACAACTACTTTAAACGTAAAATGATGCATGCTATGTAATATTTATAGTATGAAATGTAAATCTAAGCCTAGGAACATGTATGAATAGGCATTTTAACCTAAATAGATGTGTCTATATCATAGTTGTTTTATATTTATTACTCAATGGATGATCGAATCTTGGATATTCGAATGTGATCTAGCCCAATCTCCCCTCGGATCCGGATAGGATCGTAACACTCCGCAGCTAGGAAACCTATAATAAGAGAGTGAGGGCAACTGATAAGAGAAGAAATTACCCCTCATAAAAAGAGGTCCTAAAGGCTTGCTAACCTAGGTCTAATGGTCTTCTGACCCAATAACCTAGACTGAACCAGCTGGAGAGACCATCCGAGGAACCACTTGATCCTAGATCGGGTGGGTCGACTGCAAGATCCACTTGAGGACTTGGTTGGACACGGCTTGAGCAAATTGCTTACAAACCTATTTATCCCAAGTGGTAAGACCCACTAAGCCTTGCCTCAACATGAATACGAGCTAGTCTCAAGTCAATGGGCCCGCTAGGACTCACTCAGTTAACAAGGGCTCATTTGAGTGCCTCGTGAGACATGCATGCTAGGGTAGCCAGCATGGCTCAAATAGGTAGAGTCACCCACTTGAAAGATCCCCTCAGAGAAGGGTATGATAGTGGTATCAAGCAATATCTTCAGAATCCATAGAGATCTTCACAATAGACTGATTCAGAATGGCCACGTGGCATGAATCCAAGAGAAGAGCTAGAACAAGAAACATTCCCAATAAGCACAACCATTACGAATTAGGCAAGTATCACGGGATCACATTCCTAATCAAGAAATCCAATTTTAGGAATCTTTGTGTTATGAATATAACCCTTTAATGATGTACAAGGGTATTCAGCCTAAAAAATCGAAAACAAACTACCATAGCGCACTATTGAGGGTTTCATCTCTTCCCTAGATGTATATCATTTGTTTTCGAGGTGGAACTAGGTTAACAATTTTTTGTAATTGTGTGATTGATTGTGTTCTTTGCATTTTCTATCAAGGCTTATTGGCTTGAACTAGGAATCAATATCAATCATAGAGTTGTCTTCCCGTGCATGGTTACTCATGGTGGTTGCAAATTAAGGAGACCATGCTCCTCAACTAGCTCTTCCACATCTTCTTCTATACATAGTGAGTTTTCAACACGATCCCCTACTACCCCCAACTATGCCAACATCTCCCTATCCCTCCTTAGCGTTGAGCATTCCTTCAATGACATTGTCCTTTGTGACATTCATTAACCCACAAGCACGCTCCATGCTCTTGCATAGTGAATGCTCTATTGGAGCATAATACAAAGGATTAATGAGATCAGGAAAGGAAGAATTACATGCATACCTATTCTTCCTTGCCATTAACATTTGGGGTCTTCCTATAAGGAAAACATATAAAAGGTGAGCAAACATATGCTCTTGGAAGAAGAAAAGTGATGGTGTAATAGTTTCTATACAAAACAACCCTTATTTATAGTGGATTCCAAAGTTATCAAACTTAAAAGAGCCTTCAAATAACAATTTAGCCATTACAAGGATGATCTTGAGAATGTCAATTTAAAAACATTGCATATTAGTTGTAATTAGCATATCAAGCGTCAATAAAAGTGAGTTTGGGTGAGCATGAAGCAAGATGTTAGGCGGATCTTTTAACTTGAATTTTGAAAGAATAATAAATGTCAATCCCAATTAAGTAACGCTACGATTAATTTTTCTTTTTCATGTTTTTTTAATGCATACGAGCTATCATTTCAATCAATAAAGGCGTACATCACTTGGTAGGCCCAACCAACAAACACGGTAAAGGCTTCAACCTAACTAAAGATTGCAATCTTTATATATTATTATAAGAGCCGAAGAGGCAAATTTCTAGACAAATTCCATCTATGAAATTCAATTTTTCCGGACATTTTCAAAATGAATAAAGAACATACAATTGATAGTTTTGGAGCATTTAAAATAAGGGGACTTCGTTGTATATATTTGAGGGTGGCAACACCTCGAGATCATATGCATTTAGAATGGGCAAAAGAACATCTCATAAAAAGTACCAATTTTGTTGTGCAAAAATGATAAAGTAGTTAACTCTTAAATAGAACCAAAACTTTGAACACGAGCACCCTCCTCTAATTTTCAAGTACTGAGATTAAAGAAGAGATCTTTGTAGATACAAATATATCATACTCATTTAGAATGAATGAAAGGGTGATGTCTCAATAAAAATCTGTAGTTTGACCTCAAAATTAGCATAACAGGGAAAATGGGGTGACAAATACAAATCAAAACATTACACTCCGATTCCTCTCCTTTTAAAGTCACTCTCTAAAAAGATGGGTCCTTTATGTGTGCTTGGTTGTGGGATATCCGGTAGATATCCCATTGAAGTAGTTATGAGTAACAATAGTTTAAGTGATAACCCTTATACCACAACTTTTCCCAAATTTTAATCTAAAAAAGTATTATCCCACCATACTATCATTATTTATGTCATCGCTTATTCGATTACTCAACCAAACACCGATCGCCACTTATCCCACCTCACTTATCAAGGGATAATTATTCCACAACAAAATAATGCCTTAGGGTTGTGCTCTACAATCCAATGGATATTGCTTTATTTAGTCCCTTGTTCCTAAAATTGTTCGGCCCTCCTTCCAATCTTGACAATTTAATGCCTCCAATATCCTCTCTTCCAAGAGGAGGGAGGGATCACAATATCTCCATGGATGTGTTTCTTCCATTCCCACCTGCAATTGGTTGATTTGTTGTCCTCACCTAGGGGTGTTCTCCTCTTAGAGATGCATGTACCTAGAGGTGTTCTCCTCACCTTTCTTGATCACTACTCCTTTGGCCCACCGCTATAGCTAATGTATATATGGCTCCCTTCATGCTATTCATGCACCCTTCTCCATGGATGTTGCTACTCGTATTATCGTTGTTGGATATGGAGGTGGAGTAAGCAATCGAACCTACTTGGTCTTAGATGTACTGAAACTCATATTTTGGTAAATTGGATATGGAGTACTGATATAGAGTACATACATCTAAGATGTACTAACATGGAGTCACTACAGGGCTTCCCAGAGCTAGAGAGCTCCAACTCGAATAGGTTCTTGAAGGAGCAGTAGAAGGATAGGGTGTACAAGAGGAACTTGCCAACATTCGAATGTGGTATGCCATGAACCACATCTCTTCATTGTGCTCTTCCTATTTCTTGTCAACTTCAAGTGCCACCATGTTGAGAATGACATTTCTTGCATGCCCACCATCATGCTGAAGGATGAGTACAAGGTCTACCTCTTGCAACACTGCAAGTGGTTCCCAAGCCTCCAATATCTAAATATGTGTTGTATGTATATCTATGTTTGTCTTCTTTGGTCTATTATGTTGGATTATGATCCAATAATGTATGGACTGGTATATGTATAGTTACATATTGATATAATCATTTTAACATAAAGTTTAAGGACTGGCATTGACTATACCTATTTAGAAAGTGATCAACTAATGTTATTAAATTTATATGGGTATGAAATGCAAAAGGAAAGTGTGGTGGTTAAACTTATATGTGCAAAGACCTAGTTGTAATTAGAATCTCCTTGATGGGGGGATGTGCTAATTACCCAAAATGCAATTAGTGAGGATTATTGCATTTTTATAATGGGGGTTATGGTTCCCAAGGGAACCACACACACTTCTCTTAGAATCAAACCCATCTTGACCTAGAGAAAAGAGAGAGAGGGAGATTGAACAGCTGAGTGAATTTGTTCTGTCAAGGCTGCTCCCGATCTAGTGCGTGGAGGTGGGATCCCTTGGAAGATCCATATTACAACCCAGGTTCTATAAAACAAAGATGGGTATAGGTATGTCTTTCTTAACGTGAATAGATCAATATATATATGTGAGCAAAATATTTTCTGTAAGGACATGAGCATGTTATTCTCTTATTTACTAAATCTATTTTAGCATTTGCATGTCTTATTATTTTCATGTCCTTATGTGGTTCAAATGGACATGTGTATCAACCATTAGAATCGCATGTATCAGAATTAAAAGGATATTGGCTCATCTTCTCATATAACACTGCAATCTGTTCTGTAACCGTTGCAAGTACTGGTACTCACGATGAGTACCGGTACATGTAAGCTATAGTTAAGGCTCCTAAACTCAAGGTCTTTGACTACAAGTTGCCAATACTGGTACTCATCATGGGTACCAGTACAAGCTAGCTGCAGATTAGGCTCCAAGTTCTTTAAGCCTAATATCTGTAACCTATGAATACCGGTACTAGTTATGAGTACTAGTAGTCATGAGTAGAGATCAAGTTCTGCGTTTAAAATGACTAGAACATGTAACTTACTAGTACCGATATTGATCATTAGTACTAGTACCTGTTAGCTACAGATTAAGGAATCAGTACTTAACAAGTATCGGTATCCTTAATGGGTACTGGTAAGATAAGCCAATTCTGGAGTGATACCAATACGTCATGAATACTGATACTAGTCTCTAGTACTCGCATATGATGAGCACTGGATGAGCACTCATCTAAGCTTAAGTTTCAAACTGTAAGTTATGAGTATCGATACTTAACATCAGTACTGTTACTTCTTTGGATATGGAACTCAAACCTATAGGTCTTGGATACCAGTGCTGGTTCACTAGTACCGATAATCAATATATGGGATACTATCAGTGCCGATATCCAATCAGCTATGAGCTCAATTAAGATTAATTAATGTATAGATTTACCCTAAGTTAGAAGTAAGTTAATTACAGTTCAACTCCTCGTACTTTTCCAACATATTAAACTTACATCTATCAAATAATCATGACTCTATTGCCCTTTCTTTTATAAGAAAAAATACTAGAACCGTCCACATGACCTATACTCGGATTATTGATGGTGGTGTTAGATTGGTACTCTCCGAGAAAGTTTGGGCAAGCCTTTCTCCTCCAAAAACCTCCTTTTTTTATTTGGCATGTGATTAATACTACCTTGCCAAGTCAAGATAATATTGAAAAAAGAGGCTTCCACTTGCCTACAGTTTTCTGCTTTTGTAAGAATGGAGATGAACCCATTAAACACTTATTAATTTGATGTTTGCCCTTATTTACTCTACTCTATCTTTCTAATAATAACACCTACAAGCTTTACTCGTGGTCGCAACATGATTTACTTGCGACCGTTCTTTGATTCATTTGGAAAGAAAGGTGTAATACAACTTTTCCCGATTGCGCTTTAGTCTGCCTGGATGTAGTAAAAAGGGCCACGCTGTATTTTGTTTACTTCTTACCAGCAAATCATCTATCGCGTGTTATTAATGAACTTCTAGGAGCTACTCTTTCTTTAGCAAATATTTAATTTGTTTGTTTGATGAGGATTATCAAGCAAAGTTGCTGGTCTCTCCATCTCGAAGAACTAAGTAAAGATTGCAGTTTTGGGACTGCCTGTGACAGCTTCAGCACCTCGTTTTGTTGTTGCTGCGTCCTAAGCGTTTGAGTCCCTTTTTGTTTTCATAGCACTATGTGGTTGCGTTTCGATGGAAGTGTATCCTAGTTTTTCTTTCTTACTTCTTCTTAGATGTGTTACTTGGCCTTTATTTCACTGATGTTATCAACTATCTTAGATGAACGGAATGAATTTTTCAAGCCTTGCTCTAAAAAAATAATGTCTTCTTTGGTCTCTCCTATCCTTCTTCATCTACTCCATCTTCTTCTTCCAATTGTTGACACCAACCATTTATTCTGATATGTGTGCATTTATTTAGCTCATGGGACGAAGGGGGCGCCAACGGTAGCGACTAGCGAGGAAGAGATCAAGGAAAAGGGAGACGAGGGCAGGTGAGGAAAGAGGAGGAAGATGTAGAGAGATAGAAGAGAAGTTTAGAGAGGTGATGATAAATTTACCATGTTTTTGTAATCCTCTTCCCTTGAGTTTAAAGGAGCTGGTATATATGGCTGTAATCGAGCATATTCTTAGAGGTACATACTTATATACCGTATAGTATTGAAGGATATTTGTATGTCTTGCTCAAAGTTTACAAGAGCACATATATAATTAATCCTTCTTTTTTCTTTTTCGTTTGAGATGGGGGTGTGTGTGGGAGTTAATAAACCCATGGTCGTGAGAACCATTGTGGTATTTTCAAATCAGGGACATCTTTTCCCTTCCTACGTCCAACCACGTTGGTTAATCGGTTGTCATCGATCATCAATCCAACTGGTCTTCTCTCTGTTGCCTCCTTCATCGGGGGATCCTTTCCATCGCCACCCACACACCCCCTCTAAAGACAGAAGAGAGATCTAGAACTCGAGCCCGAGGAGCTCCAAAGAACAACATCGATCACATCATCACCAATAACCTAACCTTCTGCTCTACTCTTTTGTCCTATCATATATCATCACACGTACGTACGCACAACACAGGGGGGTAGAGACTAGAGGGAGAGGAGCATGATGAGCAGTAGCAGCGGCGGCGAAGGAGGAGGAGGAGGAAAGAAGGCGTTGGGGCCACCCCATCCACCCCCAGTCGACGTCGGCTTCCCCCAGCCGACCCCTCCCTGCTGTTGCCCGCACGGTTACCAGTCCGTCCCCCACTCTGGACATGTCGCTGAACGGCCAACGCCGGCGCACGGGATGGTGACGGAGGAGCCCAGGCTTCCGTTCTGGGGAATCGGCGCCAGCTGGTTCCTGTTCATCATCGGGTTCTTCCTCGCGTCCATCCCTTGGTACGCCGGAGCTCTCATCTTCCACTTCTCCGCGGTGGACCACCGGGAGAAGCCCGGCTACGTTGCGTGCAGCATAGCCGCTGTTATTTCTGCAATTGCTGCTATTCTTGGTCTTACCAAGGGAGCTGGTCAAGGGTGACTTAGCAACGATATAATATGCTTCTGGTGGCCGTAAGGTTCGTGTGAGTGATTTCCTTTCAATATATGTTGTGATCTTGCTGATCGGAGACTCTGGTTAATTGTATATATATATATATATAAACACACATGATTCTGGATGTATGCATGGCAGAATATATGTGTGTGTTGACTTGCACCATTCATGCATTATTATTTGTGCAGCAGCATATATATACATATAAATGATGTTTTGCATAAATTTATATTAGTTTTGTTCCCTCTCAAAGAAAAAGAAAAAAAGGTTGGTTGCATGTTGAATGTGCGTCTAGTTGAATTCGATCGAGGGATATATCTCAGTCAGCTATAATTGGAGATATGTGCGTCTAGTTGATGAATTGAAATTGGATCATGCGGGATGATACAGTCAAAAAATGAGCCTGAATGTTAAATAGAAACAAGACAGGCAGCATAAGTTGACAAGTCGTTCCTAAAAATTACTGGCTCCTATCATTGAAAGAATTAACCCACTTAAGTATAACCTAACGAGGCATGTTGAACAGTGCTCGGCTAACGATACCCGAACATAACACGCTCCGCACATTTGGAGGTGCAACTGCATGCTTTCACTGGCACTCAAACTCGTACTAGACTTGGTGATGCATTTTAAGAAGCATTTGAAAAAGATGATAACCCTCGTCTCAAGGGAGGAGAAGTGAGCCTCGGGCGACGGCAAAGGAAAAGGCGGGTGGCCACTGGAAGAGGAGGGGGAGGACCCAAAGGAATCCATGGGCGATTGATCTCCTCTAGGGCTCCTGCGGGCACAGGCAGAAGACCCCGAAAAACCCTAACTTGGGGAAGAAGGAAGAAAGAGGTGCCAACCGTAGGAGGCACACCATAAAACTGCCGTTGGGCTCATTGGAGATATATATGTGCTCTCCTGCTGTAGTTGTTTGAGGTAAACCCGCACTGGGACTTTCAAAGTTCGCAAACTTAGAAAACCTTTTCGCCTGTAGGATCTATTTACGTGTAGGGATATTTTCTATTTACTAGGAGGGATATCTAAACTCGGATTTGACCCAAAATCTAAAGTTTAACCAATCCTGAATTTGAAGGGGGTATAACTAATGCCCCCACTTTTTCTCTCTTCTGATCAATCAAATCAAAGAATCATTCCTGGCTGATTCAAGTTGGAGATACCAAGATGAATGCCTATAGATATTCCAACCCTGGAAGTTGGATAAATAGAAAATTAGATTTATATGACCCAAAATGATCATGCTGATTCACAACAACCTCACCAAGTGAAAGAAGATGATAGGACTTCTATAAGACAAGTATAACAAAAGTATACTAGTCCTGTACAAAATGATCCTATACCAAAAAAACAGCTATAAAATTCAACCAATTGTAAGGCATTTGCACCGCCTGATCAGTACATCAGAAGTTGTCTCGGAGGTTGGGAGGGTTGGTGAAATGAGTAGAGTTATCTACATCTATGGATCCACCTAAGATCTTACCCACGAGATTTTAGTTATTGGTGGAGGAAAGTGAAACAAGAATGGAGGTTTTTTTTCTCATCCCCTCTCGTGAATGGCCAAGATCTCACTCTGAGATCTTGGGTTGGATGAGGGGTGTGTTAAACATTTTTGTGATCAAATGGATCCATCTCCCATGAGATTGGACCCACCCCTTCTGTACAACGTGCATCGACATTGATCGAGTTTGCAGACCTTTGTATGAAATTACAAGTAGTATTAGAGGCCTTATCAAACTGTTGAGTTGGTTGAACGATTTCCCAAGCTATGGGAAGTTTTCTAACCAAAATGGTCATCCTACTGGTCGAGAACTCCAAATGTTACACTTAAATGCCAAGGCTGGTCTATTTGATTCATAACGCTCCCAGGTACATCCAATGGATTTTCTAGGAGTTTTCTCAGACTAATATGTTGTTCGTGTTTGGACTGCTCTGATTTAATTATCTTGAAGTTGGATCGCGGATGACCTTGTCAGATCCTTCGAATGGATTTTGAGTATCTTTGTTAGCAAGTTATCTTAGGGATGTGAGAAAAAAAATCCGAAGGGTGTGGGAAGTCTAGTATTATATAGTTGTTTATGGGTACGAAAGAATTTTTAAAGTTGGTTTACGATGTACGTTAGTTAATTTGGATGAGTAAAATTGCAACACGGGTTAAACTTTATTTCTATTTACCTGTAAATATTACTACAAAAATCATAATTTCCAATGATTTTTTAGGGATGGTTTCATAGTAGTTGCTAATGCATGCCTTTAGGGATGGTTATCTAGGAAACTATTGCCTAAAGCCTTCTCCCCAAAAGGAAATTTAACACTGGGCAAGATTTAGCAACGATTTTACCTATAACCATTACTAATGATTACTGGGAAGTTCAGGGTTTTTGCACGCCATTCGTGAATTAATTGGGGATTGGTGATGGTGTTTTAAAAACTGTCGATAAAGGTCCATTAAAAAGTGCACCTCTCTAAATTTCGATGTCGTGCAGAAAATAAGTTAAATTCAATTGGCAACGATTATGGGTAAAACCATCTCAAAGTATACTCCCATAATGACATTTGGTGACTGGCTTGGCAACAGTGTAAAGAGAACCGTCATCGCATCTCCAGATATTTTCACAGCGCGCTTGACCTTTTTTTCTTCTCCGACTCTCTTCTTCTCCTCTCTTCTCCATTCCGCGAGATCGTCGACCTCCGTATGAGCTGTCGCCATCGAGCTCCTCCACGCACCCACGCCCTCGAGCTCCTCCACCGGTATTGCCTCCCCTTCCTCCTTCCCGTCCACCTCGTCGTGCTGCTGCCCCACGCCCCCCCCCGCAACCCCATCCGCCCTCCGCCTCCCCCACTCCCTATGTCATTTAATTTTTTTTGTTAATTTTTGTGATTTTTATGAAATTATTAAAAATGATAATTAGTTGTTAATTGTTAAAATTATAATTATTTGTATGCAAATTATAAATTTATAATTGATGTTGACGAATAATTTGTACATATTAATATGTTGTTGAATGTGATATTTAATTTTTAGAATTAGGTTATTAATTTGAAATTGTTAAATGTGAATTAACATGAAATTTTTTGTCAAAATTAGTTCATATAAATTATATTGATATTATTGTAAGGTGTTCATGCATATGAATGTGAATGTAATGTGAAATGTGGGTTATATACATATGTTAGTTGATTTTTTTAATTGATTTGAATGTAAGGTGTGCCTACACATATAATGTGTTTTATTATATGCAAGAATTGGGGAATGTACATATTATAGGGGAGATCCGCTGAAATTTATTTGGCTTGGAGTTTACCTTCTAGGTTTAGAATGTTGGGTTTAGGTTTTCGATGGACGATGGAATTGGACTTTAAGTTTAAAGTGTTGCGTTACAGGTTTTGATTTAGGGTGTTAGGTTTTGGCTTTTGGGTATGGGATTTAGGGTATTCAGTTTAAAGTATAGGGTTATGGATTTAAAGTGTTGGATTTTGGGTTTAGGCTTTAGGGTTTCGAGTTTAGAGTTTAGGGTTGGGTGCTGGGTTTTGGGTTTAGGTTTTAGGGTTTCGAGTTTAGAGTTTAGGGTTTTGGATTTAGGATTTAAGGTGTTCGATTTTGTGGTCTAGGTCTAGGAGTTTGAGTTTCAGTATAAAGGCGTTTGATTTATAGTGCAAGATTTATATTTTAAGGGACTTGTTTAATGTTTAGAGTAGTGTTTAGTGCTTAGGGGTCAGGGTTTTGGTTAGGGTTTAGTGTTTAGAGGTTAAGGTGACAATTTTGTAGATGAAGTTTGTAATAAAGGAAATAATTTAAAAATAAAATTTTTCATTATCATTTTTTTGTATTATATTATTTAGTCTCACACACTTGCACAAATTTAGAAGCACTTCATGACAAACAATAGGAATTTTAATCCCTAGGTAACAGGTTGTGGGAGAGATATAATTATATCAAAATACTAGTCCATCAAGACTTAGCCCAATACGGTCACCTCGCGATACCCATTATGCCCAGATTCCCTCTCACTATCTCTAGTACCTCCATCCACATATTTTAACCCAGTACGATCACCTTTTTCAAAGAGGTTAGACGTTAGGTCCAGATACCTAGGATGTTGAGGTGAATCCTCAACATGAGACCCATCCTGAGGAGTTCCTAGGGCAACAAGGAGCTGTGGATGAGGAGGTACACCAACCATTCGAGTAGCCAGATATTCAAGCTTGAAGCTTCTCTGTGTTACATGAAGCTTTAAGAGCTTCAAATCCCACTTCTGAAGCTGCGGAATCATTTGTAGAAACTATTCAGACCTTTAAATAAGAGAGACAAGTCCATCTGAGGACTCTGTGAAGCTTAACTCACTTTCGAGGCATTATAACCCGTAGGAACCCCCTTATTTCATTCTCCAAATTGAAGAGAAAAACATCCTCTTATCTTAAAATGATGTGTTTCTTTACTCAACTCAGTAATTAAGTTAATTTCACTTAATTTAGAATAGAGAAAAGTCACTTAGGCTTACTCGAAATTGTGTCGATTATGTAGTATAGGGTCGAGTTAACCTAACATTTTAGAAATTTTTATTGGTTGAGTCCAGGTCGTTCGTTGGGAGATATATTTCATTCTAAATCCACTAGTTATCTTTTATTTTCTTTATAAGTTTAGGAGGTATAATTAAGTTAATTATAAAAGCATGAATTTTGCCAAAATATTAATTAAAATGAAGTAATATGCAAAATCTCATAAGAGAACATATTTACTCAAATGATCTACTTTATTAACAAATAAACATGTTAGTTGTCTATTTTATTTCAAAAGAAATTAAGGCAATATAAAATTCTTCTATTAAAACATGCCTTATTACAATATTTAAAAACAAAGAGTAATTAAAATGATGCAAGAAAAATAAATTATTTTCTTTATTTCTTCAGCCTCTATCTTCTTCTCTCTTTCTTTCTTTTCTTTTCTTTTATTTATCCTTTATCTTTTACTCTCTCTCGAGCTCTTTATTTTTCCTCTCTTCTTCTGCTCCTGCCTTCTTCTCTTCCCTTAGTCTTTCCTTAATTCCCTTAGTGCCTATTCTTCTTCAACACTTAGTCTCCATGCCTTTAGCCATCAACTCCTTCATTCTCTTTTCTTTCTCTCTTAGCTGAACCTTTGAACTGTCAGTTGAACTGGGTTTATTTTTACTTTTTAACCAAAAATTATTTTTATTTGCAGTGAGGTCCTTTCGAGGATACACAGCACCCTAAGATCACGGTGAGACCAGACCCTACTCAGTCCTCGCCTGATTTCATTAGGTTCAATTTTGGTTTATTTCATTTCAGCCAAACCGGCCCTCTCTCGAACCAAATAGGTTCACGCCTTCCAGGGCCACATTTGCTCATGCCCACTCAAGCGCACACTCGTAGGCACAGACATGCTTGCACACACACACACACATGCTCATAAGGTTCAGATGTTCAGATCGCGTCGAGCGCTTGACGACTGGCATGCCAGTACAACAAATTCCTTTTGTTCCCATGCGCGCGCTCATAGTTAACCAATGTGGGACTATGTTCCCCCCTCCAGACCCAACTTCAATCAACGATTTCTCCTAGCTCAAAGCTCCGTTCCAAGTGATTCAAGGCTTGTTGGAAAGCTCTAAGGTAGATTTACATGGTTGCAGGGTCAATTTTAAGATAAGAGGATGTTTTCCTCTTCAATTTGAAGAGTGAAATAAGGGGGTTCCTACGGGTTATAATGCTTGGAAAGTGAGTTAAGCTTCATAGAGTCCTTAGATGGACTTGTCTCTCTTATTTAAAGGTCTGAATAGTTTCTACAAATGATTTCGCAACTTCAGAAGTGGGATTTGATGCTCTTAAAGCTTCAGGTAACACAGAGAAGCTTCAAGCTTCTCTGTAGGCTTCAGAGAATGGATTTTACAACCTGAAATAGGTAAACAGACACAGAAGAACAGATCTAACTGATTTGAACAGATTCTAAGGGTTAAAATTGATTCAACTAGGTAGATTTTATGATCAAAACTCATAAAAATTCCACTGCTGTCAATTTGGGTTCGAAAATAACCCAAACTGATAGGGTTTGAATTCTCACCAAATCATTCATCTGAGCTCATTTTAATCACTCTAATACTGTTCACAGACATCTCAGAATCAATTCTATCTCATTAATTCCTTAAATTGAGCTCAGAACTCAAGAATCAGACTTAGGTTTGACTGTTAGGCTTAAAATTTGACTTTCTGTTTAAAGCCTTCTTAAAAGAAATTAAAGCCCCAAATAGAATCTCCTCAACATCAGGAATTCATTTAGACTCTTAGATAGGTATTCTAACCCTAAAAATTAGGGTTTCAGGCTCATCGCCTGAGATCCAAAACCACTTTGTTCGTCACAGCCATTGGAAGATTGTTTCACAGATTGGATCACAGAAATGAATTCAAGGTAAAGCATTGATGCTTCCAGAACTCTTAAATGCATCTTTATCCTAACTGACAAACTTCTCCAACTCTGCCGAAGTTGGAGAAGATGAACCTCAATCTACAACTCCAGTGGTTAAAATTCCAACTAAATGACCTCAAATTAATCAATGATCGCACTTATATCATTCTGAAGCTTTTCACCAGGTTTTGTAAGCTGAAGCTCAATTTTGACTCACCAGAGTCAGAGCTCCGGTGAGTCCAGAAAAAGTGCAAACTATGTACAGATTGTAAAAGCATGCCATTTTTAATTTAAAAAGGTTCTTGAGGTTGCAAGGAACCTCAGGGACTCAATTAATTCTTCATTTGTTCATTAGAGTTAAGATTTAATAGTTAAATTCATTTTTCAAAGGATCTATGCTGTTAATGCTGTGGACTTGTTTTCCTACTCAATTGAGTAGTCAAAACAAGTCAACAGATATTTACGATCATAAATATATATATAATTAAGGATTTAAACTGCTCCTGAGCTGCCATGGACAGCAAGCTCAGGAACTTAATTATAAATTGGGCTTTTAAGTTATATGTGATAATTATACATATTATAATGTCAATTAGGGTCCTTAGGTTGTGAATAAGTGATGGAAAACCCTATGAAGGTGAATCTAAGCCTGCTACTGTCGCCACAGCGACAGTAGTCAGTGGAAGTGAAGTTGATTTAGGCGATTAAGTGATCAATTAAGTGTCTTAATGGATTAGAAATGGTTGTGAGAGTTAAAAGAAGGTGGACAGCAATTTCAAAAGATAAAACTAGGGCTCTGGCGAACTCAAGGAGCTCGCCAGAGTCGGAGAAGATGACATCTGAAATCTAGAATTAACTCTAATCTAACTAACTATCTAACTAACTAAGCTAACCTACTCCTACTCCTAATCTACTGTTACCTGGACGAAGGAGTCAATAGGGTTCCACCGAAGGTTCATAGCGAACGACGAAATCAGAGGATGTAGAGGAAGATCTCCGGCGGGCGGATTTGAGATGAAGAAAAGGATTCCCTTAGTCGGCGCCTGTGTCCAGAGACGCGGCTGACCACGGTGGATCTCCTCGGCTAGTCAAGATGGATGGAGGAAGTCGGAGAGTGGTGTGGAAGGTCGCCAGAGTTTCGGAGAGAATAGCCTACCGAAGTCGGCTGCAATGAAGAAGAGGGAAGGGAGCCAAATTGCATTAAATTAGAGGGGTGAGGGGGTATTTATAGTGGTTGGTGACGCAGAGAGTGGCGAGGTCTGGATGAAGAAGGAGCTTAAGGAGCTTAACCTCCGGTGTCATCTCCGACGACGGTGAGGTTAACTCCCACTGGAAATTATGATTTCCGGTTAATCCAGACCGGTGGATGAAGAGGGGGTGGTGAGTGCAAGCTGCAAGAGCTTGAAGAAGGAAGGTTGATGTCGGCAAGGCGGTGATCGCGCAGTGGCGTAACTCTCCGTCACCAGCCATCCATTCGACTGAAGAAGAAGAAGAAGAAGAAGAAGAAAAGGGACCTAAATGTAATGAAACTTAAGGACCCGTGTGAGAATTAAGGACCTGATTGCAATAAGTTTTAAGGACCAAAATATAAACCCAGGTTTTGAAGGTTTATTTTAACTTAGATCTTTTCAACTTTTTATATATGTTAGTAAATAAGGTAAATATTATGTTTTCACCTTGAATTTACATTTTTGGCCTTTTTAAGTTAATTTATTAGATTAAGTAAAATTACTTAAGTTATTATATACTTAGGTATACATTATGTTTAAGTTACTTAACTTATTAATTAAGGGAATGATTAATAGGATTTCGAGTCCAATTATTATCTAGATTATTAATAATGTTAATTGAATGATAAAATATCTTTTTTAACTTATTTTAAGGTCATTTACTAAATATCCCTTATTCTATAATTAACCCTTATATGTTCATATCCTTAGCTAATTAACTAGAAAGACTAGTTAATTTGGGGTAATTAGAGATCATGATGAGCCTCTCATCATAACCCTAAGCCAAAGTTTTGCTAGTCCTTAGCAAAATTAACTAAGACTATGTTGATTTAAAGCACTTGGGTTTAAATTATAATAAATAGTAACCATGTAGAGGAAAGCTTAGGTTAGAAATTTTTAAGTTTAATATAAATGATTAATGTAGAAAGCACATGTGAAAATTTTCTTACTTAGACTTATACTTATAACATTTTCAAAACACACTTTAAACAATTTGTTAACAAGAATTTTATTCTGAATTAGAATTCTTCAAAAATCTCTTAATCTTTGTAACTATTCTTAACTCAAATTATAATACAAAGTGTTTTAAGGAAACAAAACTTAAGAAATGAGAATTAAATTTTAACTCAAAAAACTCAATAGATTTAAGTTGATCATTTGTTTATGATATTTTACTTTTATCAATATAAGTTTAAGCAAATTAACCAGATACTCATTATTAGTCAAACTTAAAGTAGTAAAACTCTAGTTTACTAGCGTATAGCACTAAAGAATAACTTCTAGACCTAGGATTCTGTCAACTCTTCTCCTTTAGGTCTCAACTTAAGATCTTCAAAACCCAATTTCTTAGGCTTCATTGCCCAATGCCAAGGTTCAGTAGCTATGATTTTAAAAAATCTATGCTTAGTGAAGAGACTTATCCTAAAGGCATCCAAAGTTGCAAAAGTCCTAATCTTAAGACATCAATTTCCAATCCCAATTATTCCAATTCAAGCCTTTGCTTTGGCCTTACTCAGGTTTGGTTGCTTTCTCCTCACCATTTTTCTATTTCGAGGTCAATACCTTTTGTGCATATCTCCCCGATGGACCACTAGGTCTCTTATTCCTAATATTTTTATCTCCATATTTTTTTTCACTTTTTCTATAGGTTAGAACACCTATTTGTAGCGAGGTGTTCTTTTTATTTGATGGAAGGAAGGGTAACATCCATTTGTAACGAGATGCTTTTATTTATTATGTGAAAAACTGCATAAGCACCCATTTGTAACGAGGCACTTAACTGGAGGGCGTTTTATTTATTTTTTTCTTTTTCTTTTTCTTTTCCCCCTTCTCATTTTTCTTACTAACTTTATTCTCCAAATCCTTTTTCTAGGTGACTGGCACATCCTTCACCCTTTCAAGAACCGTCCCGCCGAAATCCTTGGACAAAGAGGATTCAAAACTGATCTCTTAACCTCTGTGTTTTCGCAATCTCAGATGCCAATAAAACAATTCTATGTGTGTGAATTTAGATGTTTAGGTTACTTAGCTCTCAAACCAGTGCTTGGACAACAAAGCCCTTTACTTTCAGGTTCTTCAAATTCTTAGTTTCTCCTATAGGATCCGTCAAGAAAAATTTACCAAGTCTAGTTATTTATCTTTAGTCTGTAAGTCTTGTAAACTAAAATTCTACTAACTCTATATAATTAACTCTGAATATATGGCTTTTTACTTAACTTTGTGATAAAATCAAATGTTCAAAAAACAAAAAGATTACTTAATCTAATTGATTAGAAAGTTATAATTTAATTTCAACACTTAAGTTTAAATCTTAACACACTTAGTTTCTAATTCAAGGTAAGAATAGAAAAATAAATCTTTAAAAGATTTAAAGATTCCTAATTCAAATAAAATTTTATTTTAAAAATTTTAAACACAAATGTGTGTTTTTAATGTTTAAGTAAAAATCTAATTAAGAATTGAATGCTCTTAAATACTCTATATATATTCTATATACATTTTAAACTTCTGACCTAAAAGAAAATTAAGTTCTTAATTATAATATATATTTATTTTCTTCTTCTTTTCTTCATTAAAAATGAATATACCCCTCTTATTATTTTTATGAATTTTCATTTTCCAATTTTTGTATTTATATATTTTTGTTTTTATGTATATAAGATTTTTCAATTTTTATGAATTTTATTTTTAATTTTTATCATTTTTGGAATTTCTATTTTTTTAAATTTCGTGGATATTCAATTTTTATGTGTTTTTTTTAACCCACACTTAAAGTGAAAATTTCACTTCAACACCTCCCAAGCCAAAATTTTACAATGTCTTCATTGTAAGAAGGGTGAAAATATATTACACTTCATTTAGTATAGGGTGATGGAAAGAGTCAGATAAAGGAGATTAAAAATCCCAGTGCGGATGATTTTAAGTCTGACCAAAGTTCAGAGTGGTCAGTCGAACTAAATGAAGGTAATCAGTATGATATAAAGTGAAAGTTTCAGAGTAAGTGTAGAAGAAAATCAAAAAAATGAAAACAGGAAACAGCTATGTACAATTGCTAAGTTTTACGCCTTCAACTACGCGTAAACCCTAATAAAGAACTCCTAAAAAAAATAGGTATATGGTAAAAACAGAGTTATGAAAGAATTGGATCAAAAAATAGAAAACAGATTAAACCACCCAATCAAAACTCATCCTGAAATTGCCTAGAATAGATCTCGTAGAACCCAAAATCAAATTCTCGTGAAAATCTCAGAAAGATCAGAGTGAATCACGTGAAGAGTAAATCTGATTTAGGTTGAGATATAGAATGTTTAAGATTGAGGAAATTTAAAAGAAATGTTTCCAATCAAGTTTAGAAGATCGGCAGAGCCAGTTTTAATTCTCAATAATAGGTGGATCATTTTGACACAAAATAGGTTGCTGATGTGGGTTTGGTAGATTATTTTCAGGAAATACAAAGGATGGGTTATGATTAGAATCAAAGGCCTGATTAATGAAATGGACTTGGCCTTGATTTTGCCTAGGATTTGGTAGATTCCTAGGATTCGGAATTGGCTGAGATGGAAGAGTACCTGGCTGACGAGACTTAGCTAAAAGCATGATTTGATTTCGTAAATCAGCCAACTCTACCTTACATTGCCTATGGATCTCAGCGAGAGCTTCAGCATTTTGTCGCTGACTCTCTGACATAGCTCTTAAAATTTGGTCTAGCTATGTATCTCTAATAGGCCTAGAGTAATTCTGCATACTCATCTGGTTATGCCTTAAATTTGATTGCTGAGGAGGCAATGGAGATGGGTTGTAATGGGTCTGATTTGGATAATTTGGTCTTTTATTTTGATTTTGATCAACCCAAGAGAAATTTGGGTGGCTTCTCCATCCAGGATTATAGGAATTTGAATAAGGATTTGGTCTTGGAGTGTTTTCCTGGATAGCGTGTAACCTAAAAGATATGGCTTGTTTTCTGCAACAGGAAAGGGTAGGGAAAAAGGTGGGTAAGATTGTGGGACAAAGGTCCCTCCTTGGGTTAGTGAAGGAGTAGATAGAAAACCCAAGGAAGATGGATCTCTAGAATCCAAATTATTCACAAATTCCTTCCCTGCGGGAATTTGCGAAACAGGTGAATACGTGGGATTCGTAGCAAGTAGAGGCGTAAGAGTCTTCATTGTGTTTATGACCTCGTCGAGATGATTTGCTACGATATTGACTTTGTCCAGTTTTTCTGCAATTATCTCTAAATCCTTTGAACTGGACGAATTACCGATCTCGTGAATGCCCTTGTATGGATTTTGATGATTGGTGTTTGTGCCCCACGTAAATTGTGACATAGATGCGTTGCTGATCGAGTTTTCCGCCATCCCTTCAAATAATTCTGAGGTGGATTCTGCGTCGCGATTTAGAAAATTCCCTCCACAAGAGGCATCGACTAGATTGCGAATGCCCTCTTGTAATCCATAGTAAAAGATATGCATGAGTTGCCTACGAGGGATGTCATGATGTGGGAATTTCCTTTGCAATTCATGAAAACATTCCCACGCTTCATGAATTGGTTGTCCTTGGTTTTGATTGAAAGTAGTAATAGCTCGCCTTAAAGCATTGGTTTGACCAATAGGAAAGAATTTCTTCAAAAATGTGGATTCAAGTTCAGCCCAAGTTGATATTGGTCTTGCTATAGTTCTATACCAATATTATACTTTATCTTTAAGGCTAAAAGAGAACATCTTCATTAGTAGGATTTCCCTATTTTGATTTCGAAGACCAAGAGCTTGGGATAGATTTTTTAGATCTTCTATATTTTGAAATGGATCCTCGGATGCAAATCTGTGAAAGTGGGGGATTAGACTTATAATATTTGACTTTAATTCAGGAACATTTTCCCCAATAGGAATCCGAACATTAGGCTCTACTTGTGTATTAGATGGGTTGTAATAATCTCTAAGTAGAGGCCTTGGACGAGCAATCGATAAATCAAGGATTTCAAAACCCACCTCAGGTCGAGGTGGAGGACGGATTTGAAGAGTCTGCAAATTGTTTAGGGCTGGTGTTAAAAGATTGATTTGTCTTGTTTGCTCAAGCTTCCTAAGATTCTGGTTCTGGAGTGCCTAATGAACATCAAAAGGCAGCATCTCCCCCTGACCATAAGAAGAAGGGATCTTAAGATTAAGATTATGCATTTAATCCAAGGAAGTAGATGGATCAGATGGGAAAACCATTGGTTGCTTATCTGCAACCGACCTAGGATCACCTGTCAACGATGGTGCAAGAGGTGGATGCAAGGATCGCCTCCCGTCCATAAAATGGAAAATAATGTGCAAAGGCACACGCACACCACCAGTAAAACAGCGGCACAAAAAACCTGCAAAACAGTGCAAAAGACGCGTGTTTTGCTCTTCTTTCAAAGGAAAGAAGAGATCCCTAAGATAATCAAAATTAATTTGACGCAAGCAAATAGAGTAACAGAATCAAAATACGCGTCTTAATCTGTGTCTACGCAGGTGCGTACCTTAAAGCTCAAAGGTTTAAGGTCTAGGATTGAGACCGCTCACTACTGGCTCCCCGGGACTCTAGTAGTGAGACAGACTTGTTGATCTTCGACCAAAGCCCTAAGAGGTGCAAAGAGGAGAGATAGAAAAATAGACTCGTGTGACTCTAGTGATTGCGTTGTATGCGCGATAGCATGCAATAGACGATAGCGATATAAAAACCCGCATGTATTCTGTAATCAGATTTAAGTCACAATTTTTACTTCCTCTTTTTAGTTAATCTTTTTCAAAAATATATCAAGTAAATACAATGGCCGCTTTTTTAAATCTTTTCAAACAAAAATATGTGGTCTTTTTAATATCTCAAAGGATAGGGATCTACACGAGTTTTCTCGTGTTTTCCCGCTGATGTGAGAAAACAGTTAAAAATTTTCCTGAGTCAAATTCGCTCTAATTACTAGCAGATAATGTACTCCTAAGAGTGTATGCCTATGTATATGCTGCTGCTAGTCAGAAAAAGATGTATTTTTGTATTTTATTTTTTTAATGTAACAATACAAAAGAAGAAACAGCAAAACAGTTTCCCGCCTTCTCCTGAGATTACCCGTGAAGGTAAACCTGAAAAGAAGACAAAAAACAAAAACAAAAATAAAAACAAAACACAACTAATTAGAACAAAAAAATTAAAAACAAAAATATAATTACAAATACCTCCTAATTTGACAATTAAACCAACTAAATTCTAGTGAATTAAGGGATTACCTCCCCGGTAGCGGCGCCATTAAAATGATGCGTTTCTTTACTCAACTCAGTAATTAAGTTAATTTCACTTAATTTAGAGTAGAGAAAAGTCACTTAGGTTAACTCGAAGTTGTGTCGATTGTGTAGCATAGGGTCAAATTAACCTAACATTTTAGAAATTTTTACTGGTTGAATACAGGTCGTTCGCTGGGAGGTATATTTCATTCTAAATTCACTAGTTATCTTTTATTTTCTTTATAAGTTTAAGATGTATAATTAAGTTAATTATAAAAGCATGAATTTTGCTAAAATATTAATTAAAATGAAGCAATATGCAAAATCCCATAAAAGAACATATTTACTCAAATGATCTACTTTATTAACAAGTAAACATGTTAGTTGTCTATTTTATTTCAAAAGAAATTAAGGCAATATAAAGTTCTTCTATTAAAACATGCCTTATTACAATATTTAAAAACAAAGAGTAATTAAAATGATGCAAGAAAAACAAATTCTTCTTTTCTTTATTTCTTCAGCCTCTCTCTTCTTCTTCTCTCTTTCCTTCTTTTCTTTTATTTATCCTTTATCTTTTACTCTCTCTCGAGCTCTTTATTTTTCCTCTCTTCTTCTGCTCCTACCTTATTCTCTTCCCTTAGTCTTTCCTTAATTCACTTAATGCCTGTTCTTCTTCAATACTTAGTCTCTATGCCTTTAGCCATCAACTCCATTCTCTTTTCTTTCTCTCTTAGCTGAACCTTTGAACTTTCAGTTGAACCGGGTTTATTTTTACTTTTTAACCAAAAATTATTTTTATTTGCGACGAGGTCCTTTCGAGGATACACATCACCCTGAGATCAGGGTGGGACCAAACCCTACTCGGTATTCGCCTGATTTCATTAGGTTCAATTTTGGTTTATTTCATTTGAGCCAAATCGGCCCTCTCTCAAACCGAACCGTATGATGAGAGGCTCATCATGATCTTTAATTATCCCTAATTAACTAGTCTTCCTAGTTAATTAGCTAAGGATATGAATATATAAGGGTTAATTATAGAATAAGGGATATTTAGTAAAGGACCTTAAAATAAGTTTAAAATGACATTTTATCATTCAATTAACATTATTAATAATCTAGATAATAATTAAACTCGAAATCCTATTAATCATTCCCTTAATTAATAAGTTAAGTAACTTAAACATAATGCATACCTAAGTATATAATAACTTAAGTGATTTTACTTAATCTAATAAATTAACTTAAAAAGGTCAAAAATGTAAATTCAAGGTGAAAACATAATATTTACCTTATTTATTAACATATATAAAAAGTTGAAAAAGATCTAAGTTAAAATAAACCTTCAAAACCTGGGTTTATATTTTGGTCCTTAAAACTTATTGCAATCGGGTCCTTAATTCTCACACCGGTCCATAAGTTTCATTATATTTAGGTCCCTTTTCTTCTTCTTCTTCTTCTTCTTCAGCCAAATGAAAGGCTAACGACGGAGAGTTACGCCACCGCGCCATCACTACCCTACCGACATCAACCTTCCTTCTCCAAGCTCTTGCAGCTTGTGCTCACCACCCCCTCTTCATACACTAGTCTGGATTAACCGGAAATCCTAATTTCCAGTGGGAGTTGACCTCACCATCGTCGGAGACAACGCTGGAGGTTAAGCTCCTCAAGCTCATTCTTCGTCCAGACCTCGCCACTCTCTACGTCACCAACCACTATAAATACCCCCTCACCCCTCTGATTTAACTCAAGTTGGCTCCCTTCTTTCTTCTTCACTGCAGCCGACTTCGGTAGGCTATTCTCTTCGAAACTCCGGTGACCTTCCATACCACTCTCCGACTTCCTCCATCCATCTTGACTAGTCGAGGAGATCCACCATGGTCAGCCGTGTCTCTGGACACAGGCGCCGACCAAGGAGTCCTCTGCTTCATCTCAAATCCACCCGCCAGAGATCTTCCTCGACATCCTCTGATTTCGTCGTCCACTATGAACCTTCGGCGGAACCCTATTGATTCCTTCGTCCAGGTAACAGTAGATTAGGAGTAGGAGTAGGAGTAGGATAGCTTAGTTAGTTTGATAGTTAGTTAGATTAAAGTTAATTCTAGATTTCAGATGTCATCTTCTCTGACTCCGGCGAGCTCCTTGAGCTCGCCAGAGCCCTAGTTTTATCTTTTGAAATCGTTGTTTACCTTCCTTTAACCCACACAACCATTTCTGATCCATTAAAACATTAATATGATCATTGATTCTCCTAATTCACCTTCACCTCCACCGACTACTGACGTTGTCTATGGCGACAGTAGCTGAGTTTAGAACCACCTTCATAGGGTTCTCCATCACTTATTCACGACCTACGGACCCTAATTAACACTTTAATATGTAGAATTACCATATATAACTTAAACGCCCAATTTATAATTAAGCTCCTGAGCTCACTGTCAATGGCGGCTCAGGAGCAATTCAAATCCTTAATTATATATATATTTATGATCGTAAATATCTGTTGACTTGTTTTGACCACTCAATTGAGTGGGAAAACAAGTCCTGAGCATTAATGTTTGTCACGCTCGATCGGGTTTTAAAAGATAATACGTTGTAATATAGCCGACAAAGCGTTCAAACAAATAGAGAATTTTATTACTCGAAAAACTAGAGTATCCGAGGTCGAACACAGGGAGCAATCTCAGTACTTTTAAAAACTAAGGACTACAACTTTTAAATGAAGAACAATTGATTCAAAGGGAGAGAGGTATAAAAAGAATTGCTAAAAGATAACAGGATTAGACGTCTGATTTCTATATCAGATGTCTTAAATGCAACTATTCTTCTTCCTGTTTTGATTCTGCCTTGGCCTTCTCTGATTTTTGCTTGCTCTTCTCTCTTCTGCCTTCTTCTTCTTCGTAGGCTCTTCTTTTCTTCTGATCTACAGGTCTTCTTCTTCCTTGAACTTCTTTCTCTTCTTTTCTCTTTCCTGCAAAGCTTCTTCCTTGGTCTTCTTTCTTCTCTCTGCAGTCCTTCTTTCTTCCTCCTCTTCTCTTCTTTGCTCAGCCTCTTCTTCTGCTTCTTTTTCTCCTTGCAGCTAAGTCTCCTTTCTTCAACGCCTGGCCTGCCTGCACAGGAGAGCAAAACCTACCCTGTCCCTCTACCCGCACGTCCCTCTCTCTCTCTGAAATTCACTCAAGGACGCTCTCCCAGAGCCATGGGTAATCAGGTCGGATTTCGCACCCGGGACCAGGCGCACCGGCAGGTGGGTGATGCGCGAGGAGTGCTCAGGTTGGGTCAGGTCGGAGCCCACCAGATCCGCGAGGTGAAACCGTGGACAAGGCGAGCGTGGGATAAGGTGAGGGACCTCACCCCTGTGCGTTCGAAGGCAACGGGGTAATATCACAGAAATAATTTAAAGTATACCTGTGCTTTGCGTTTCGCCAATGTGGGACTATTGGCTCTGCCCCGCTCCCGCGCGTGCCCGCAGAAGATTCTTCTTCGATTGCCCAGGCTGCGGACGTCGCTGCGCTCTTTGCTGGACCAGATGTCTTCGCACTAGCTGCCCGAGTCCACTGCACCTGAGGCCTGGAGCTGCTGAAGCCTGGAGCTACTAGAACCTAGAGCTGCTCCACCCGTCAATGGCGGTAGGGGCTGCAAGAATGTCAAACACAGAACAAGCCTCTCGGCTTAATCAGACTAGCTGGGGACCTTCGCCGTGGCACGGCGAAGGTGGTGCATGGTGCTGCAGGTCGTGGGACGGCCTAGGCGTGCGTGCCTAGGTCGTCCTGTAACCGAAGGTGTGGGTGAGTTCGGGGGTCTATTGTGGAGGCGTAGAAGGATGGTGGATGGGCAGGGATTGTTCCTTGTGGTGAGGCGGAGCTTATGAGACGGTTGGCGAGCTGTGTGGAGGGGCGGAATGGTGGGGGCAGCTCGCCGGAGGTCGGTCCGTGACGTGGAAGATGAGGGCGGTCAGGCAATGTCGGGGGGCAATTAAATGAAATAAAAGGGGGAAAAGAGAGAGGGGAAGATGGAGAAGGTATCTGGAGTGTTCTGGAAGGGAGGGAGGCAGGGGAGTGGACTGCGCGTAGCTGCCGTCGTCGGAGAAGAAGAACCCTGAGGGAGGGAGCGGCGATGAGGACGAGGTCAGGAGAACGTGCGGCCGGTACTGCGCGATGCGGGAGAAAGAGGCGGAGTTGACTCTGCTGCTGGTATGGCAGCAGAGCGATGAGAAGGAGGGGAGGAGGTCGCCGGAGCTTGCGGGTTTCTTGGCCGGAGATGGAAGAGAGAAAATTTGGGGGAATCTCCGCCAAAACAAATCTGAAGATCAGCGGCCAGGTTTGGGGATCCTTTTATAGGTGCTAGCCAAAATTTCTAGTGTACGAAGTGCTGCGCAATTATCTCCGACGACTCGCCGGAGAAGGAAAGAGGGTGGATACCCAAATCCCTCGTGCGTTCGCACGAGAGATTGGGTTCACACCAGAGATCGTGATTGGCCTTAGATGGAAGGGAATTCCTCAGAGAATCTCCCTTCCATTTCTGGGAGGGGATCTCTGAGGAATCAGAGAGTATTCCCTCTCTAAATCTCGCCGGAGGTCGATTCTGCCCTACCAATGGCAGCAGGACTTGATTTCAAAGATGGCGAGGAAATTAGGGGGCTCTCTGCAATGATTTTCAAAAGATAGGGGCCAAATTGTGATTTGGGTGTACTAAATTGCAAAGTAGGTCAGGATGACCCCCCCTTAGGTCCAAATTTTGGTATAAACCTAATTTGAACCTAAGGAATCCAATGGTGAAGTTGGATTTAGGTTTAACCTCGTTTGACTGGATATTTTGCATAAAAATCCAAATTAGGTTAATTAATGAGGTAGGACCCTATTCTAGGTCAAACTAGGTTTCAAAGGCCAAATTAAGTGTTCTAAACCCTAGAGGATATTTTTCCATGATTTTTAGAGGATTTACTTGATTTTTATCCTGACTGGAACCTTGTTGATTTAAGTAGGTCCGTTTTAGAGTTACCAAATGTCATTTAATTCCTAAATTGCACATGAACCCATTTCTGATTGACTCAACCCACTTTTTATCTTATTTAGACCATTTGACCTATATTTTGTTTCTAAGAAATCCTGTTTATATACTGCAATGGTAAAATTACAGTTTTAACCTCTATTTCATGTTTTCTTCTCAGCACACTTATTCCTTCATTTAGGCCTTCTTCTAGGTTATGTAGGAGCTTTTATCTTCTTTATTGGGTCAAAATGAGCTAGTTATGGCTCATGATGAGGCTCTCATCATACCCCCATGCTTAGCTTTTGCTAGTCCCTTAGCAAAATTTCAAGGTTTTAACTTCCGTTCTAGACCCAGAGGATATTTTTCCATGATTTTTAGAGGATTTACTTGATTTTTATCCTGACCGGAACCTTGTTGATTTAAGCAGGTCCGTTTTAGGGTTACCAAATGTCATTTAATTCCTAAATTGCACATGAACCCATTTCTGATTGACTCAACCCACTTTTTATCTTATTTAGACCATTTGACCTATATTTTGTTTCTAAGAAATCCTGTTTATATACTGCAATGGTAAAATTACAGTTTTAACCTCTATTTCATGTTTTCTTCTCAGCACACTTATTCCTTCATTTAGGCCTTCTTCTAGGTTATGTAGGAGCTTTTATCTTCTTTATTGGGTCAAAATGAGCTAGTTATGGCTCATGATGAGGCTCTCATCATACCCCCATGCTTAGCTTTTGCTAGTCCCTTAGCAAAATTTCAAGGTTTTAACTTCCGTTCTAGACCCAGAGTGTCTGTCAACAATCATGATAAGTGCTTCTCCTTTTCTTTTGTGATTGGGTTGGAATGCCGACAATAGGCCTAGAGGTATTCAAGTACCAACCAAAATCCAGACCTGACCCGCTTTAGCCTCAGTCCTCCGCAAAGGTTTCTAAGGCCCACAGAAACTAACCTAGGGTTTGTTGGACTCCGCGGTTAAAGCACCCGTGCTTGAGACATTTTTAGCCTAAGTCCAGTTTGCAGTGCATTTTTTTGTAAGAGAGAGATAGAAGATTTATTTGTTTGGAGAGCTTTTCTCTCTCTTTTCTTTTTATTTCTAGCTTCGGATTAGCTTCTCAACACTGTCTGTATCGGATTCCTCGTCCCCATCATCAATCGTCAAGGGTCCCTGGCTTTCGAGATTTCGAGATAATCCCGCCCATGGCGTTCTGTAGCCGAATTCAAACCCTGGTGATCGACATTTCATGATAATGCCTCCCATGGTATCTGAACCAGCAGAATGCTTACATGCCTCCAATAGGATATTTAAATATCCTAAGAGACAAGCACCGAGGAGATGATATGTTGTTACGCATCTTCGAGGGGAATTTCCCACCTCTCCGCATCGGGAACTCGTCCAAATCAACTTGTGTTGATTGGCCGCTCCTAATCTAGGTGACTTTTTCAGAACATTAAACGCTTTTGAGTGATTTGGATGTTTATGCTCACTGAACCAGACTGTGTGTGAATTTAGGGTGCTTAAGTTACCGAATCCCGCAAACCGGAGGTCAGTTAACGAGACCGAATACTTCCTAAGCCTTAGACCTAATACTTAAACTTCACATTTTCCTCAACCTCTTGAGGATTATCCAGATTTTAACGGATACGTGAATTTTTAAGCTAACAAATCTAGCCCAAGAGGCCTAAGACCAGCATTCCCGCTAATCTCTTGTTATGTCTCCTTAGCACTTTTTCTTTTTGTTGATTTGGTCTAGAACTTCAGTTAACCCCTTAATCTTTTACTAATGACTATTTCTTTTCATTTTTATTTTGTGCTCCTTTTTGTCATTTTACTCTTTTCCTCTTCTCATTTGTATGATCCTGAATTGTTCCTCCCCTCCATCAAGTCTCTTTTTTTTTTTTAAATGAAACCCTTTCTTGATATGAATTTTCCTGACATTTTGCACTTTCATACCCCCCCATGCCTAAGATTTGCAATGTCCCCATTGTAAATTAGGTGGATTCGATTTCAGCTTAGTTCATGCATTAGGACAGGTGTTTGGTGAGTGAATGGGTCGAAGTGACTTGTTGCGAATGATTTCTAATCTCGGGTAGGGATACCTGAGGTGAAGTCGGTTGTTCTAATGGATGAACCCTAAAGTGCAATATGAATTCCGCATAGAGATGTCAGAAAAGGTTTCAGGTTTTCCAAAGAATGACGGGTTACCTCCCGTTAAGCGCTGAGTTTTACGCCATCGGCTGGGCGCAATGAGCTCAAGAGGAATGGAGGGTAAAGGATGACTCAACCAAATCTATATCCGTCATGTCAATGAACGGCTTGAGTCTCTGACCGTTCACGACAAAGGGTTCAGAATCGTAGCTGAGTGGGCTGATTTCAATGGCTCCATTTCCGAAGATTTGTCGGACTAGGTAGGGTCCGACCCACTTAGATCTTAGCTTTCCTGGGAATAATTTGAGTCAGGCATCAAAGAGTAAAACCTTTTGACCAAGATGAAAGACCTTTCTAGAAATATGTTTGTCGTGAAAAGCTTTAACCCGTTCTTTATAAATTCGCGAGTTCTCATACGCGTCGTGACGTAATTCATTGATCTCGCTCATTTGAAGTCTTCTGTGGGTTCCAGCCTTAGAAAGATCCAGATTACAGGTCCGTACTGCCCAATCGGCTTTATGCTCCAACTCGACGGGGAGGTGACATGCCTTCCCGTACACTAGTCTGAAGGGAGACATTCCTAATTGGGTCTTGTGGGCGGTCCTATAGGCCCACAATGCTTCCGGAAGCTGAGAAGACCAATCTTTTCTATCAGGTCGAACAGTAACCTGAAGGATCTTCTTGATCTCTCGGTTAGATAGCTCAGCTAGACCATTAGCTTGGCGGTGGTAAGGAGTAGAGATTCGGTGTGACACCCCGTATTTGGTCATCAGTGACCTAAACTGAGCGTCTGTAAAATGGATCCCCCCGTTGGAAATTATAGCACGCGAAATCCCGAACCTTAAGAAAATATTTTGATGAAGGAATTTTATAACAACTTTATGATTGTTGGTTCGAGTCGGAATGGCTTCTATCCACTTGGAAACATAGTCAACTACTAGTAAGATGTATTCGAAGCCATCCGAGATCGGGAAGGGTCCCATGAAATCAATACCCCAAATATCAAAAATTTCGCATACCAAGATCGGCTGTAGAGGCATCATGTCTCGATGGCTCATGTTGCCCAGAGTCTGGCAACGGGAACATGCCTTACAGTGATCGTATGCATCCTTGAAAATTGTGGGCCAGTAAAAGCCACACTGGAGGACTTTTGATGCGATTTTATGTCCTGAGAAATGTCCACCGCATGCCTGGTCATGGCAAAATGAGAGTATGTCTTTGATTTCCACTTCTGCGATGCACCTTCGAATTATCTGATCAGCACCAATGCGGAATAGATACGGGTCTTCCCATTGGTAATACTTGGTATCGGAATGCAATTTGTCCTTTTTGGCCTTCGGCTAATCGAACGAAATCTGATGTGATGCCAGGTAATTAACTATATCAGCGAACCATGGAAGACTTGTACTGATAGACAGGAGGTGCTCATCAGGAAAATATTTTGTGATAGGTCCGGAAGGGTCGATTATTTCAGAAGGAAGGCGGGACAAGTGATCAGCTACCACATTTTGCATTCCCACCTTGTCGCGAATCTCGAGGTCAAATTCTTGCAACAGCAAGATCCATCAGATTAATCGAGGTTTCGCGTCCTTCTTTGCAAGGAGATGCCTCACAGCAGTGTGATCTGAGTATATGATAACACGGGAACCCAGAAGGTACGATCTGAATTTTTCCAGGGCAAATACTACGGCTAGTAGCTCTTTCTTAGTAACCGTATAGTTACGCTGAGCCTCATCCAGTGTTTTGCTGGCGTAGTAAATGACCACAGGTTTCCCGTCAATTTTCTGCCCCAAAATCGCTCCTACAGCGAAGTCAGATGCATCGCACATGATCTCAAAGGGTTGAGACCAATCAGGGGACTGTAGGATTGGGGCTTGGGTGACTCGGTCACGTAGGATCTCAAATGCTTGAGTGCATTCCTTGGAAATTTCGAAAGGCACATCCTTGGAGAGAAGATTGGTCAGGGGACACGCGATTTTGGAGAAATCAGGGATAAATCGACGGTAGAAACCGACGTGCCCCAAAAAAGATCGGATGTCCTTAATCGAGCTAGGCATAGGGAGCTTGAAAATCAGGTTAACCTTAGCTCGATCCACTTGGATGCCTTTCTCCGAGATTAAATGTCCCAGGACAATTCCCTCAGGCACCATGAAATGGCTCTTTTCCCAGGAAAGAACCAAATTCACCTCGATGCACCGCCTGATTATTTGGACCAAGTGTTGGAGGCAATCGTCAAATGATTCTCCAAAAACTGAAAAGTCATCCATGAAGACCCCCAGATAGTCACTTACCATATCTGATAATATGGCAAGCATGCACCGCTGAAAAGTTGCAGGTGCATTGCAGAGACCGAATGGCATCCTTCGAAATGCGTACGTCCCGAAGGGGCAGGTGAATGTGGTCTTTTCTTGGTCCTCTGGATGGATTGCCACCTGATTGTAACCGGAGTACCGTCAAGAAAGTAGAAGAACCTATTTCCCACTAGTTTCTTGAGGATCTGATCAATAAACGGTAGTGGGAAATGATCCTTCTTTGTGGAGGAATTGAGTCTTCTATAATCAATGCAGACTCTCCATGAGTTAGCTATTCGGGTAGGAATGACTTCTCCGATTTCAGTCGTGATGATGGTAAGTCCTGCCTTTTTAGGCACCACTTGTATTGGACTCACCCAACGACTGTCAGAGATCGGGTAGATGATCCCTGCATCTAACCACTGTATGATCTCCTTTTTCACGACCTCCTATAGGTTAGGGTTTAGGCGTCTTTGCATTTCTCTTGAAGGTCGTGCACCTTCTTCTATGTAGATTCGATGTGTGCAGTATGAAGGGCTTATGCCAGTCAAATCATCGAGAGTCCATCCAATGGCTCTACGATGTTGCTGGAGAACAGAAATCAAACGGAGTTCCTGGTCAGGTGTTAGTCGAGAGTTGATAATCACAGGAAACGTCTAATTCGAATCCAAAAAGACATACTTCAGATGCTCGGGAAGGGCTTGAGTTCCATGATAGGATTTTTAGCAGCAGCAGGCGGTTCGGGGTTTGTATCAGGAATAAGGGTAGGAGTCATAGGTGTGTCTAGATCATGTTCGCACTCCTCTGTTAACGGGTTTTGATTCTCTAGTGGTTGATCAGGGATAATCAGGTTGTCTTCTATATGCAATTCATCAACCACGGTTCTGATATCACATATTTCCTCTATAACCCCGCAATTGATCCCTTGTTGGGCCTTAAAAATGTCAATCTTCAGGTTTTGATTCCCAAATTTTAATTCTATCTGGCCCTCTTCGCAGTTTATGTTGGCCCTAGCAGTGGCCAAAAAAGGGTCTCCCTAATATGATTGGTGTGTCCCTTGGGTTCTTAGGTGCATCCATGTCCAGTACTATGAAGTCCACTGGGAAATAAAAATCTCGTACCCTAACAATGACATCCTCGAGTATTCCTCTAGGTGACTTGATGGATCGATCGGCTAACTGCAATGTCACCTCAGTGGGTTTAAGTTCAGATTCTTCAAGGTGGTCAAGGAGGGATGTAGGTATTAAATTTATGGAGGTACCTAGGTCTAGTAAGGCTCTATCAAATTGGGTTTCACCAATTTTACAAGAAATCAAGGGAGTTCCTGGGTCTTTCGCCTTGGGTGGGAGTTTGCTCAAGATGATAGAACAGGCTTGCTCTGACAGTACGATTGGATTCCCATCCTTGGTTCGCGGCTTACGTTTAGGGGTACATATGTCTTTCAAGAATCTTGCGTAAGTCGGTATGTAGCAAATTGCATCCATCAATGGGATGTTTATCTGGACCTGTTCAAAGAGCTTGACCAGATCCTCTTTGGGAGCCACGGGTTTAGTTATCCTTTTTCCTTTGGTCAAGGCCTCAGGAAATGGGATCCTAGTTGGTTCCTCTAGGATAGGTCCAGGTTCTTAATCTGGGACAGTAGTATCTTGGATGACTATCCTAGGGTCTTCGCTATTATCAGGCTTGGAGTGGTTCGGATAATGTGGGTCTTGGGTTATTTTACCACTACGTGTTGTTACAGAGTTTAATCCGGCCTGATTCTGGTTTGGGTTTGGTAGGAGGGGTGGCTGCTACTGAAATCCAGCATAAGATGTTGAAGCTTCCATCCCGTCTGGCGATGGAGCAGCAGGGGCCTGATAAATCAAATGTGCTTGGCCTGAATTTGGATTCATAACGCGCTTCTGGGTTAGCACGTTATTTGGGTTGGGTAGAGGTTGCGAAGGAAGGGTGCCAGGTTGGCAGGAATTTGCCATCTGGGCCAGTTGGTTGCGAACCTCTGTGATCTCGTCCTTGTGCTGTTTTTGCATTGCCGTATTTGTCTTTTGAATGTCAGCCAGTGTTTGAAGGATAAGAGTCAGTTGGTCCTGGTTTTGCCCAGATTGGTAGGTGGGATTGGGTCGAGGCTGAGGCGGCTGATATGGACGAGGGGCTTGTGGACGGGGTTGATATGGTGGTCTTTGAGAATTTCCCGCCCACTGAAAGTTAGGATGATTTCGCCATCCAGGGTTGTAGGTATTGGAGAATGGGTCATTCTGGATGGCGTTGAGGTCCTCGCAGTTCTGAGGAACCTCAGGAAAGTCAGAATACGAGGGTTCAGAGTTCCCCCAACTTGAGTAGAATGGATTGGAGGTCACTCCGGTCCGAAAGGCAGACGAGGGTGGATATGGGTCCATCCCCTTGGCAGATTGGTGATAGATGTTTTGCATAGTTTCCCTTGCCAGAGGTGGCTTGCTGCAAATGCCGAGTTAGCTCGTCCACCTTCTTTTCTATGATAGAAACCTTGTCCAACCGACTGGCCATCAGTTCCAAGTCGACGGAATTGGACAGGTCCTGCATCTCATGTGTCCCTCTCAGATTCGTCGATGCGCGGGCATTCGTCCTGTCGAATAAGCCCATGGAGTCATTATTAATGGAGTTCTCTCACATGTTTTCGAGAATCTCCCACATCGTGTCCTCATGTTGACCCATGATGTTTCCTCCGCACGTTGCATTGACGAATAAATGAATATCTTCACGGAGTCCCTGGTAAAAAGACTGGACTTGTTCCCACTTAGGAACTCCGTGATGGGGGCACTTTCGCATGAGATCTAAAAATCGATCCCATGCTTCATGAAGAGGTTCTCCCGGTTGTTGAGTGAAATGAGTGATCTGGTGGCGCAAGGCATTTGTCCGGCCAACGGGGAAGAATTTTTTCAAAAATTCAGACTACAGTTCCTCCCATGTGTTGATCGGACGGGTCTGAGTTTGATACCAATGTGCGGCCTTGTCCAAGAGGGAGAACGAAAACATTTTCATGAGTAGGATATCCCGGTTTTGTACATCTGACCCGAAGGTCTAGGCCAGATGCTTGAGTTGTTTAATGTGTTGGAATGGATCCTCAGAGTTAAGCCCACGGAACTTTGGTATGGCATGAATCATATTAGGCTTCAGTTCAGAATCAGGTCCTCCAATCGGGATTCGTACTCGAGGTTCAATCGCCACCGCAGCGGGATTATAGTAATCTCGCATCATAAGTCGCTGCGGTGGGTTTACAAAGTTCTGAAAGAGATCATTAAGGCGTTGAAGTTGGTGTTCAAGGTTATTCTCCTCTTCAATGGTTGTGCCATGATGGAAGAAGAAGGAGAACCAAGGTCTGAATTAGATGAAAGATTTATGTAGTGGGGTTGCTGCACAAACAAGGGCGTCGAGGCTTGGCCTCGACGAGAGTGAATTTCTAAAGGAGGTCTTAAGGGTGGCCTTAAGGACCTCCTACCGAACATGCACCGAAGGATGTAATGAGATTAGAAGGTGCTGGACCCAATCAAGACACCCAAAAATTGTTGGGTGACTATAGAGGTTCAGGGCGGATGGACCCCTTAGTCAGAAAGGTCGTCCACTTGAGAAATACCTGGGCAGCCAGAGAGGGAGAGTCCTGCAAAGACCCCTACACGGTAGAGCGTCCCCACGAGTTACAGGGTTTCCCCCACCCGACCTCTCTTGTCACTGCGGTTCCAGGTAGACCAGAATGGGAACCTTGACCTCTTAAGTCTACCTTTTTTACTTTAAGATCAAGGTGCTTAATGTTCCACTTGAACTTTTAAGTATTTTGAGTGAAAAAGTGACCTAATTTTAAGGTTGGTTGACCCAAGGGATCAACCTCACCTTTTGTTCCTTTAAGAGCTTTAGGTCCTTTTCTTTTTAAGGTTCAAATGGATTAAAAGCCTGATTTGCTTAGGATTCTTCTTGTGTAGATCTTTTCAAACAAGGTTTAGGCACACCTCTTTTGGGAAAATTTGTTTCTTTGTTTAAGATAAGGTGTGTCTCTAAAAACCCTAGCTTTGCAATCCTTAAATTGGCTCTAGTGGATCCAATTTAGTTGCCTCAGAATTTAGCACCTAGGACTCAATCAAGAAAGTTTTAGCCCGAGTTACCTTAGTTGGATGAGCAGATAAAAATGTGTTGAAATGAAAATCAGGCAACTTGATAAGTTACTAAATATGAAACAGGTAGCCCTAAGTTGATTGTTCTCTTATTTTTTTCTTTTCAGATTTTGAGAGAATTAAGAGGGAGGGCTTATGGAAATTACCTGTTCCTTGGAGTGTCTGTTGTGCAGCTGCTCTTCTTTCCTTTTTGCTTTCCCTACAGTAAGCACAACAAAAGAGAGGAGTTAGGTCAAATATTGGATCAAAAAGTTGTAATCAAAAGCTTTAAAAGTGCCCGTTGCTCCCCGGCAACGGTGCCAAAATGTTTGTCGCGCTCGATCGGGTTTTAAAAGATAATACGTTGTAATATAGCCGACAAAGCGTTCAAACAAATAGAGAATTTTATTACTCGAAAAACTAGAGTATCCGAGGTCGAACACAAGGAGCAATCTCAATACTTTTAAAAACTAAGGACTACAACTTTTAAATGAAGAATAATTGATTCAAAGGGAGAGAGGTATAAAAAGAATTGCTAAAAGATAACAGGATTAGACGTCTGATTTCTATATCAGACGTCTTAAATGCCACTATTCTTCTTCCTGTTTTGATTCTGCCTTGGCCTTCTCTGATTTTTGCTTGCTCTTCTCTCTTCTGCCTTCTTCTTCATCTTCGTAGGCTCTTCTTCTTCTTTTCTTCTGATCTACAGGTCTTCTTCTTCGTTGAACTTCTTTCTCTTCTTTTCTCTTTCCTGCGAAGGCTTCTTCCTTGGTCTTCTTTCTTCTCTCTGCAGTCCTTCTTTCTTCCTCCTCTTCTCTTCTTTGCTCAGCCTCTTCTTCTGCTTCTTTTTCTCCTTGCAGCTAAGTCTCCTTTCTTCAACGCCCGGCCTGCCTACACAGGAGAGCAAAACCTACCCTGTCCCTCTACCCGCACGTCCCTCTCTCTCTCTGAAATTCACTCAAGGACACTCTCCCAGAGCCACGGGTAATCGGGTCGGATTTCGCACCCGGGACCAGGCGCACCGGCAGGTGGGTGATGCCCGAGGAGTGGTCAGGTTGGGTCGGGTCGGAGCCCACCAGATCCACGAGGTGAAACCGCAGACGAGGCGAGCGTGGGATAAGGTGAGGGACCTCACCCCTGTGCGTTCGGAGGCAACGGGGTAATATCACAAAAATAATTTAAAGTATACCTGCGCTTTGCGTTTCGCCGATGTGGGACTATTGGCTCTACCCCGCTCCCGCGCGCGCCCGCAGAAGATTCTTCTTCGATTGCCAAGGCTGCGGACGTCGCTGCGCTCTTTTCTGGACCAGATGTCTTCACACTGGCTGCCCGAGTCCACTGCATCTGAGGCCTGGAGCTGCTGAAGCCTGGAGCTGCTCCACCCATCAATGGCGGCAGGGGCTGCAAGAATGTCAAACACAGAACAAGCCTCTCAGCTTAATCAGACCAGCTGGGGACCTTCGTCGTGGCACGGCGAAGGTGGTGCACGGTGCTGTAGGTCGTGGGACGGCCTAGGCGTGCGTGCCTAGGTCGTCCTGTGACTGAAGGTGTGGGTGAGTTCGGGGGTCTATTGTAGAGGCGTAGAGGGATGGTGGATGGGTGAGGATTGTTCCTTGTGGTGAGGCGGAGCTTATGAGACGGTTGGCGAGCCGTGTGGAGGGGCGAAATGGTGGGGGCGGCTCGCCAGAGGTCGGTCGGTGACGTGGAAGATGAGGGTGGTCAGGCAATGTTGGGGGGCAATTAAATGAAATAAAAGGGGGAAAAGAGAGAGGGGAAGATGGAGAAGGTATCTGGAGTGTTCTAGAAGGGAGGGAGGCAGGGGAGTGGACTGCGCGTAGCTGCCGTCGTCGGAGAAGAAGAACCCTGAGGGAGGGAGCGGCGACGAGGACGAGGTCAGGAGAACGTGCGGCCGGTACTGCGCTACGCGGGAGAAAGAGGCAAAGTTGACTCTGCTGCTGGTATGGCAGCAAAGTGACGAGGAGGGGAGGAGGTCGTCGGAGCTTGCGGGTTTCTTGGCCGGAGATGGAAGAGAGGAAAATTTGGGGGAATCTCCGCCAAAACAAGTCAGAAGATCAGCGGCCGGGTTTGGGGATCCTTTTATAGGTGCTGGCCGAACTTTCTAGTGTGCGGAGTGCTGTGCAATTATCTCCGACGGCTCGCCAGAGAAGGAAAGAGGGTGGATACCCAAATCCCTCGTGCATTCGCACGAGAGATTGGGTTCACACCAGAGATCATGATTGGCCTTAGAGGGAAGGGAATTCCTCAGAGAATCTCCCTTCCATTTCTGGGAGGAGAACTCTGAGGAATCAGAGAGTATTCCCTCTCTAAATCTTGCCGAAGGTCGATTCTGCCCTACCAATGGCGGCAGGACTTGATTGCAAAGATGGCGAGGAAATTAGGGGGCTCTCTGCAATGATTTCCAAAAGATAGGGGCCAAATTGTGATTTGGGTGTACTAAATTGCAAAGTAGGTCAGGATGACCTCCCCTTAGGTCCAAATTTTGGTATAAACCTAATTTGAACCTAAGGAATCCAATGGTGAAGTTGGATTTTAGGTTTGACCTCGTTTGACTGGATATTTTGCATAAAAATCCAAATTAGGTCAATTAATGAGCTAGAACCCTATTCTAGGTCAAACTAGGTTCCAAAGGCCAAATTAAGTGTTCTAAACCCTAGAGGATATTTTTCCATGATTTTTAGAGGATTTACTTGATTTTTATCCTGACCGGAACCTTGTTGATTTAAGCAGGTCCGTTTTAGGGTTACTAAATGTCATTTAATTCCTAAATTGCACATGAACCCATTTCTGATTGACTCAACCCACTTTTTATCTTATTGAGACCATTTGACCTATATTTTGTTTCTGAGAAATCCCGTTTATATACTGCAATGGTAAAATTACAGTTTTAACCTTTATTTCATGTTTTCTTCTCAGCACACTTATTCCTTCATTTAGGCCTTCTTCTAGGTTATGTAGGAGCTTTTATCTTCTTTATTGGGTCAAAATAAGCTACTTATGGCTCATGATGAGGCTCTCATCAATTAACACACAGATCCTTTAATAAATCAAATTCACTGTTAAACCTTAATTCCAATGAACAAATGAAGAATTAATTGAGTCCCTAAAGTTCCTTGCAACCTCAGGAACCTTTTTAGATAAAAAATGGCACGTTTTTACAATCTGTACACAGTTTGCACTTTTTCTGGACTCACCGGAGCTCCGGCGAGCTCCAGTGAGTCAAAATTGAGCTTCAGCCTATAGAACCTGGTGAAAAGCTTCAGAATGATATAAGTGCGATCACTGATTAATTTGAGGTCATTTAGTTAGAATTTTAACCACTAGAGCTGTAGATTGAGGTTCATCTTCTCCAACTCCAGCAGAGTTGGAGAAGTTTGTCAGTTAGGATAAAGATGCATTCAAGAGTTCTGGAAGCATCAATGCTTTACCCTGAATTCATTTCTGTGATCCAATCTGTGAAACAATCTTTCAATGGCTCTAATGAACAAAGTGGTTTTGGATCTCAAGCGACGAGCCTAAAACCCTAATTTTTAGGGTTAGAACACCTATCTGAGAATCTAAATGAATTCCTTATGTTGAGGAGATTCTATTTAGGGCTTTAATTTCTTTTAAAAAGGCTTTAAATATAAAGTCAAATTTTAAGCCTAACAGTCAAACCTAAGTCTGATTCTTGTGTTCTGAGCTCAATTTAAGGAATTAATGAGATAGAATTGATTCTGAGATGTCTGTGAACAGTATTAGAGTGATTAAAATGAGCTCAAATGAGTGATTTAGTGAGAATTCAAACCCTACCAGTTTGGGTTCTTTTTGAACCCAAACTGATGGCAGTGGACTTTTGATGAGTTTTGATCTTAAATCCTGCCTAGATTAGTCAGTTTCAACCCTTAAAACTTGTTGGAATCAGTTAGATCTGTTCTTAAGTGTCTGTTGCACATTTCTGAGTTTGAAATTTAGTTCTCTAAAGCTTTCAGAGAAGCTTGAGGTATCTCTGCTATTCTTGAAGGTCTTAAGAACTTAGAACCTACACCTATAGATGATGTCGTAGGAGCTAGATACTTAAGCTGGCACGTTGCAGGAGCCCGATACTTAGGTAAGCATCGTTGCTAGTAAGAATTTAAAATAATTTCATTTAAATGCTTACTTTATTTAATTTCTCTTATTTAATCTTTTAGCATATGTTGATTCATGTTTTCAGCTAGCAAAAACACACGAGGTCCAACACGAAATGCAGACCTCGACAGGCTACCAAGGGCACTAGGATTAGGGTAACCATTACTGCAACTAGGGAAGCAAGAACTACCCCAACTTTATGAGCCAGTCACCAAGGAGTCGGAAGTATCCATTATTCAGGAGTTGTAGGTATAAATGTGAAATTCATTCATTCACATTTATAACAGTTATAATCAATTTATATATTATCAAATACAGGGAACTTTTGATTGGGGCAATAATTCCAATGCGCCCAAAGCTATCCTGTAGCATTCAGGCAGGATACGTCGTGGATGGAAAGAATAGATGAAGAGTACGGTATGATATTTTTTCATATTCTAAATTTATTTAATTATTTATATATAATAAAAAATTCCTAATAAAAATTTATAAAATTATTTTAATTTTTTAACAATAAGTCGTATGAGGAGACATCGAGAAACGTGCCTCCTACGATTGCGCCTCCCATTTGGAGGAAGTGTTGTGAACACTAGAGTAATCCAACTGTGGTGGTAATTAAATAGTTTCAAATTTTATTTTCAAACTCAGTTTATAACAAATAATTACATAAACTTTTAGTAAAAAAATTTATATTTCGTATAGGAGTAAATTAGGAAGAATAAGGCCAACAAGGCCCGAGCTCCTGCATGTTGAAAATGATTGTAAAAAGATCGTGTTGCAGTATAGTGACAAAAATCAATACAACATTTAAATTTATAAGCTCAAGAAACAGAAGTGAGTTCGAGGTCATTCGTAGGGAGTAATTATAGCAAATCAATTCACTAATCACAATACTCAGAAACAGTATTTGCAAGTGAATCAAATAACCAAAAAGATATGCAATATATGTCAGACAAATAATCCAACAGTAACCTCAATCAATATCCACGTTAGTAAATGTATCCACAGTAACCAATGAACAGAACCAAGCAAAGCACCAAGTCAAACAGCAATATTAAGGCTCAGATGCCTTATCTCGCGCAGAAGACTTATCTCATGCCTTAGCAATGGCTAAGGCACAACACCGCAGCAACACAGAGGCACAAGGGCCTCATAAAGCCTCAGAATGGCTAAGTACTGAGCGAGGGGGGGGCACGAATCCCGAGGCCACAATGCAAAGCCTCCCCCAACCCTCCTCAGATTTCTCTCTCAAGCCTGGGTGAACAGTAACCGGGTAATCAGGACGCGTATAGGGTCCAAACTTGTGGGTGTGATCACAGGCGAGGAATGCACACGTGCAGTGAGTGGGACCTCACCTTATGTGTTGAGGTGAAGAGCGATGAGCACAAAATTCTTGTGTCTTCGCGGGCCTCTATCCTTCTGATGTAGGACTAAAGTCCCTCTCCCTTCGCACGCAACTGCAACTGAATCAAGTGAAAGATTGAGGCAGTAGCTACTGCTTCCTCGTGTGATTGATCTTGCAGGCACCTGCAGTGGTTGAAGCAGCTTCGAGCGAGATTAGCAATTGGTCGAACGAGGGTCGGAGTGGTACTGTCAAGGTTGAAGAAGATGGTGGCGGCAACGGCGCTCCGAAGAAGTCCTGAAGAACAAAATACAATCTTGTTGCCTCGTCAAACAACTTCAAATGCTTCGCCTGAGCTTGGCGAATGTGTTGGTGGCCATGCTGTTCAAGGTACAGAGTGGCCTATTGACGTCAGATAAGGCGAATGAAGGTCTTGGAGTTTGACAAGGCAATGGAGAGTAGAAAGCTCTAAATTTCTTTAGGGCTTTCACTTAGGGAGATATGGTAGAGGTTTTGAGTGTTGTGGTGGGCAATGTGATGTAGTGAGGTGGTCATGCAAGCTCACTGGAGCTTCGTCGGCCGTGAGGAAGATGAGGGGCGTAAGAGTGGTGCGGTGGTCGGATTGAGCACGAGAGGGTGAGGGATTGGTGCTGGCTTTGGTTGGCCGGTGACAAGCGACGACCGCGTTGCAAAAAAAATGTTATTTTATGTTGTCATTGATGTAGTATATTTGTCACAATATAAACAGGTGTCGCGTCATTTTTATTTATTTACTTAATTTTTACTAGTTTATTCCAGATCGTTCATTGGAAAGTAGTTATTGATATACATCACTTTCTATGTCTAAAAATATTCTTTTATTCCAAAAATGTTAAATTTATTTACAAAATAAATGAATGAATCAAATAATAAATAAATTGGTTAATTATCTACAAAAAGAATCAATTAATAAACGCTACAATACCTTAAGCAAATGTACAAATAAAATGCATCAAAAACTAAGTAAAACTACACTAAATTAGTTATATATGGCTACTCTAAGTAATACCTAAATATAGTTACAAAAATAGCTACTAATATCTACTATACTAAGTTATATTAACATACTAATATCTATAGAAACATTTATTCTATATACAATAATATATATATACGTCAATGTAGCCTTAATAACATATATACATACCCTAAGGCAAAAAGAAATACGAATACTAACATATATATAGAAATACATTGACATATATATATGTCAATGTAGCCTAAGGTTATTTGTATACAAAAGAGGCTCAAACGTATCTACTCTACTTATACATATACACTATTATATATGTATACATTATTTACTTTATTTATTTACATGCTATATACATATATATAGATTATATTATACTATACATATATATATACATACATACATATATACACAAACACATATCACGGTGTCCAACACTTAGCCACTGCACGGCTCACTCTCATTCCTTCTCATTGCTTCAATACTTAGTTAATTTTAAGGTTCTCTTCTCTCTTATGTTCTTCTTCAGACTTAGTCGTTTTAGGGCCTTCTCTCACACTCACGCACATGCACTGTTACTTAACCCAAAATTTTGGTTTAAAGTGGGCAAGCCAAGCTATTTTCGAGGGATACACAGCACCCCATAGGGATGGAACCAGACCTCTACTAGTAGGCCAACCCTAGTGATGGTAGTGCCATCATGCCCTATAACTCACCTAATTTAGCTAAGTTTTAAGGTAAATTAACCTAAATAATACATAAAAAGGGTGCAATATCGTATGGAGGAAGATTCATCAAAATAAACTGAAAAGACTGCAAAGCAGGTCAAAATAACCAATTTAGGGTTTCCTTTGAAATTAGGCTATTAAAGAGAATAATTAAATCCTAGTTTGAGAGGATTCTGATGAAAATATTGTAAATTAAACCTTCTAAAAATTATAAATAAATATTTCACAAGGTTTAATTTGATCATATACGTCAAAGAAGTCAATTAAACCTAAAACAATGACTTAGGTGAATAATTAATGTTAAATGAGTTTAAATGGAGGATTTACCAACCAATCAACTTCAAAACTCAAAATTGACATGACCACCAAATTCCTTAGATCTTAATTGAGTTTCCATAAAAAGTTTGACCTGATTTGACAATAGTCTCACCTACTTTGCATTTACGTCCCTAAATTCCTAAAAATATTTGCAAGAAGGTCCAATTTCATTACTCTTAGGTCCCTCTCTTCTTGCAAACTAGTTCCCGACGTCATCTTCCTCCTTCAGCAGCAAGGGCACTGTTGACCGAGCTGTTCGACAACTTTCCAATGCCATTTGCGGTCGCTTCGAGCATCGACTGAGCTCGACCTCTGAAGCGAAGTTGTTCGTCGTTTCACTCCGCGTCGATCGGTATACGTCTCGCCGGCTACCATCGTCGTAACAACCCACGTTCTTTGGTCAAAAGCAAACACAAAGATACGAGTTGTTGAGAAGATTTCTCACAACCTCCTGCAGCTGATTCACGCACGGCCAAGGCTTTATAAAGCCTCACGATGCTCCTCCGAGGGCATCTGTCTGGAATCCGAGTGCAACCACCGTCTTCTCTTCTTCCAAGCGCCGCCATTACCAGACCTTGAGGACTTCTTCTTCCCTTCACTCCGCTGCGTCTCGCCATTAAACAACATCGTAGCTGCTTTTGCCCTTCCCTCACCGAGCTTCTCAACCTAGAAGCCGGATCTCTGCCCTCTTCATCGACCTCAATCTCCTCTCAGATTCGTCGGCGGCGGCATGTCACTGCCATCGGTCTCCACCTCTCCTTCCAAATTAGGTTAGGGATTTTCTTCCCCTTTCTTCCCTCTACCTTCTCATCTCTCCAATTTTAACTTCCAACCCCATTTGAGCCATCACCAACCACCATCTTTAAGGACTCTGGCGAGCTTCTTCACCATATCACTGAGCCCTTTCGCACAGCACATAGAAATAGGGAAAAGCTTTGAGGATCTTCCCTGAAGCTCCTGGACTGATCTAGGATCGAGAGGTCCGTTTTGTTGTGCACAGGTACTCGCCGGAGCTACCTTCATCTTCGCCTCCAGCTGAAGTCCCCCGACCATCTTCGACGATGCCTCACCGCATACTATTGAATGAACAACCGTTAGTAATTGCTTTTAGCGACGATTTTAAAGCTGTCATTAAAACCCACTTCCATGTTCGCCCGTGTGTGCTCAGAAGGCGACAATAAGGGATTGTAATCGTCACCAAAATAAAACAGTGACGCAATATACTACGACAGTGCTTGGCGACTGTTTATTGGTTTTAGCAATGGCTTATAACCGTCGCAAAACCCGCATACTGTTGTAGTGAAATGAGAGTTAACCCCTTTTTGTGTTTACTGAATAGGAGTTAGGAATATAGGTTAATCTGTGATGTGAGAGGAGGCTGTTTAATTGGTATTAGGGGTTAAAATGAGGGATAGAGTGACAAAAGACTTGTTTGCCCTTGTATGGTAGTTAAGTTAATTATTTTTTTTGTTTAAATTAAATTAAGGTAATGTAAAAGGTTGAATGGCCAAAATAAATCAAAATTGACTTGTATTGTACAAATTTTTTCTACTACCATTATCCAATTCATCACTACTTTTTTCAATAAGATACCTAAAGAAATATTGACATGTTTATAGTAAGTCAAGTATAAATGATCAATAGTCGACAAAAGAATGGTCAAGTGGCGGATACTTAAATCCATTTATCACAATCATGGAGCTTGGTGCTAAATCCATTGCATCGTTCACTATTCTACCAAGGGAGAAAGATGACATACAAGCACACCAATTTACATGGTTTTGATCTAAAAACAAGGAACATCTTTATTACACTGTAGCATATTTATACAGGGGATATATAGTACAGCTGGGAAGAAAGTTGTAGCATACAATGGGAACAAACTCATCTACCTTTGTTGGAGCAAAGATGTACATAAACTAGAAAAAGGTTTTCCTTCCCCTAATTAAACAAATTTACATTCAGACTGCTCAAAATCACATCCACTCTTGTATGGTTAATAACCAAACTTCAAAGTGTATCTGGTGCACTATGCTGCCTAGGCAATTACAACTATAGTAGAATTCCAGCTACATCTTCATCTTCCCTAACAGCTGCATGTGGATTTGCTGGTGAACTGCGGCATAATTGCTTCTTCTATAACTCAGATGGTATTCAAAAGGTGCAGCCAAAATGGGTGGTGGAAATTATGTTGTCCCTTTTCCTCCCCCAACAAATTAACGAATCAACTGATTTGAAGATTACTCAACTAGATGTGCTCCCTTTGTGAGATGAGTCCTGAGCTGCTTCCCAACTTAAAGGAAAACAGCTGTTATGATAAGCTTGTACACTGGATAAAAACATGGAAAATATAACTTCTATCAGCAGATAACCCTGATGCAAGTAATTTCAGTATATTTATATCATCAATTTTTAACATATCATTTTTATATCAGATTTTTTCCTCTGCAAAAGAAAGGAAACTAGTGGATTTCTTGGCAATTATTCAACTAAAATTATTGGCAACAAGCTCAAATTCTAACCTATGTAAACTTCCTCGTAGCAATCCCTGACATCTGTCACAAAATGATGGGTTGGAAATAATAAAAGAAACAGCATATCATCTCCATTACTCACACCCCTTTCCACAAGTTTACTCGAAATATATTCACAGAACAAGTACCCTTGTTCTTAGGGTACATGCTCTTATTATATTTGGTTCCATAAGAGAAAACACATGCGATACAGCTAAGAATTGTCACAACTATTTGTTCTACCGATCATCCACCTACAATTCCTCCTGGTAAAGCAACTGCAAAAGTCATCTTATCTCAATAAGATTGCAGAAATATAGCCTGGAACTTTTAAATAATATCAAAACCTATCAGAAATATAGCCTGGATGAAATCCTTACAGACCCATCTAAGTACCAAACATATCAGAGAGTTATCAGAAAATTGCATTTCAGAAGAGTGGCAGTTACCAAATCAAACCATAATTGATGATCAGGGACTAAAAGAGTACTCTTGTGGGAGCCAGGGATAGCCTAAAGTCAACCATTGGTGATGCATCTTCGAGTTCCAACCACAAGCCAATGCATGAGGAAGGATCCGTGTATAAAAAGGAGTTGTCCTGGTGTGGAACTACCTCTCCTCCAATACCAGGCTGCTGCAAAGCAAAGCTTGTACGTAACTTTCAGTAGCATAGAAGAAGAAAAAGAGGAAAATATGCAAAAAAAAACTATTCTTTATAAATGTTCTCTAAGAAAGAAACTACTAATATTGTCAGTCCTACGTGGCGTGGTCTAACACAAAATGTACCTACCGTTCGAACAACCTACTTGATTGGTAATATGACAATCATTTTATCATTAGGTGTATCACATAAAGTTAACAATGAAAGAAAAGTAAAGATCACATGAAAGTTGGCATGCCATGATAAATTTGTTGAATGAATCAGGAGAGAAATGACAGAATGTACAGTAACATGAACAGCTTAATGAATCGGAACTTGGTGGAACATATGTGGCCAATATTACAAGGGAAGACAAAGCAAGATCCAAAGCATCCGTTTGATTTGGATACACTTTATCATCTTTACATAGACAACTTAGTCAAGAGGGGATCCTCCAACAAAAGTATGTATGCCAAGATAAAAAGTTCTATAGAAGCATGATCACCTAAAAGAATCAAGTGCTTAAATCTCAAAACTATAATCATTGACACATGAAAAATGACCAAAAGGCACATGAGCTTACCAATTGTCACCAGCCTATTCGCACACTTCACTATCCACTACATGCACACTGTATGCATGTCTTGACTTGGGGGATTATTCTCAAACCAGCAAAAAGTAGCAAAATGCCATTGGTCTCACCTCGCACATATATAACATTTTTCCCCTCGAGGGAGGACAAGTTGAATACCAGAAGATAATATATAGCTCATTCTGCCACTCATTCGTTAAAATAAAAACACCCCCCCACCATCACCAACTAGCCCACCACCTACAGTTCTTCCCCATCAATCCGTCGATCTCCCCGCAAAGAGCACACCTTTTCTCCTCGCAACCCCCGATCGACCTCATCCACAAACACACCAAGCAAACCAGACACATCCCAATCTACCTAAACAATAGGTGATCTCCAAAAGGGACAAGTGGGAAATGATCGATCTTTCTTCGGGGATCCCCAAATATTATCGCACCTGGGTGTTAATCGACGAGGACCTTGACGGTGACGGGCATCTCCCTGAGGCGCGTGAGGGCGTCAACGCAGCGGCCGATGTCGGTCGTTGCAGCGTCGGCGGCCCTTCGGGTGATGCTAAAGACCACGAGGAGATCCTTCTCCATGGTTTTGGTTTCGTGCGAGGTGCGGAGGAGCGAGGGATCGTGCGGAGGGGTGAAATCGCAGAGGGGCATCTTCCGAATAGGGGAAAGCGATGGATCGTGACGACGAGAGAGAGCACGTGAGTTGCAATCGTGGGTTCGGCCAACCCGCCTTCGATCCCACGTTAGGATAGCACCGATTTAGTGTCCGTAGGAGGTTGGGTTAACCGTCGTGGTAAATAGAGGTTAACCCTTAACTGGTAAGGTTAATCTCTACTATAAATTAGATCTTATATAAAATGAGTCTAGTATTATATATTAAAAAAGAAAAGTATGTTTCTACTTTTTAAATTAAATGAAGTAATTTACTAAAATCACTGGAGGTGTGGGATCTTGGAGAAAAGATATCAAATAAAGGAAAAAAGTCAGATTATACCTTAATACCACTCTCACCATTATTCCTACCATGTTGGTAGCCATTACCATCTCCCTTTTTTTTTTCTTCATTATCATCTATCCTTATTAGTTGTTAGCGTGCCACCCACATTGCCGCACTATATCCTCGAGGGACTACCTTCATGCCAAATGCACGGTCACTATATACACTACAATATAAAATATACATTTATTGAAAATCATCTCCTAAACCTATAAAAGCTAACTTTATCGTGTTGACATCAAGTTAGGTTTATTGTTGTGACAATTTGAGTAATATAAGAGTACAGAGGCTCTCTCACGAGGAAAAATATGACAATAGTAAGGTGATGCCAATGATGGTTACGTGCGTGAATAGGGAGAGAGATATGACATTTGACAATCTTGAAGAAGAGGAGAGAGAGAGATTTGTATGTGTTGAAAAAATTATTTTATTAACACAAGAATAAAAAGATTACAAAGATTCTCTTTTAAAACATATCATAATCCTCTAAAACAAGCAACAAATTAAATTTTAATTAAATCATATCTTCTATTTTTAAAAAGAACAAATCATTTAAAATAAAATTTCTAAAACCAAACAAACCAAACTAAAGATTACCAAATTTGGATGACAAGACATACCAAAAATCTCATAAGACCAATGCCCTTTTGGGTGTTTCCTAGATTGGACTACATGTCACATTTATTCTTCACAATTGTAATATACCCTTTCAAGACATTTAATCTAAACATTTTGAAAGATATATCATGGTAGATCTAATTTAACGTTTGAATAAGGTTTTCAAACTCTTCATGAGAGCCCTGATTCAGAAGATGGACAAGAGATAGCCGAGCATTTGAGAGGGTAGTGTCAGAGAGAATGAAACAGAGTCGATGATGTCGGGGCTCCGATCAGATGTTGTTATGACCCAATCCTAGCTTTCTACAGGATCTGAGATCGACTCGTCTCGACTAATCCCAAGATTCAGTCGTCCAACAAGAAATAACCAAAAGCAAAAAATATACCACAACCACACATGCACTATAATTAAGTAGAAATAAATAAGAGACAGTAAGGGAAAACAAGATGAGAAAACTCAAACATATTACATGCCACAAGCGGAACAGTACTATAACGTACATGACCATCACAATTACAATAAAGGGAAATATAACATGAACAGAAATATAGCAGAAACATCTATTACATGCTAAATGTACTCACTACTACAAAGAACTCTGAAATAGAAAGGAGAAACACACTACGGCTCGACTCGGTTGGGCCCAGCACCCTCGGCAGCCGGTGGTGCTGACTGCTCAACTCCCTACCTGAACATGGTTATATAATATGTAGTCAGCTAACGCTGAATAGAGTGATAGTTAAGCCATTTATATACAATTTAACTAAAAGAAACAAGAAAATAATTATTCATTCATTTCCATTTATCTCAACCAGGTGTTTCTAATTCAGTCATTCTAATAAGGGTCCACAACATTTCTTAATCCTCTTGTTCTTTAAGGGAACGATCTTGATTGCAGTTTATTTCACGATGTAAGATGTTCACGTAGCACTCTCCTGGCAGGGAGAGCCCCCGTGGTAGTCCTACACCCGGTCTACCACCCCGAGGTCACGGTCGCGACGTAGTGGTGACTACGGCATGCACGATAAGTGCACAGGTAGCTACCCCGCATTGGCACGTGGCTAATCATTCCGCTAGCGGGTACACCCAAATGTACAACATAGAATAAAATAGGGCCTTACTCTCTCAGAACAGGGGTCTCGCCCCTCAGAAGTCTGCGTATCCTCACCTGACTATCCTGGTTTGCCTAATGGCTTAACAAGAGTCGGTATAGGGTGGCCAGTCCTAACCCCGGGCCTAATGGGGCAGCTGGCTCCCCCCCTATACTAAAGTAACAAAAGTCTATGTAGGGGGCCATTTCTAACCCCGGGTCTCAACCAAAGGGCGGCTAGCTCCCCCCTACAGTAAAGTGACAGTAGCTCTCCTCGGTACTGCGTACATGAGGGCCAGCACACTTTCCATGCAAAAGGGACAGTTGCTCTCCTCGGTACCGTGTACTCAAGGGCCAACTCATGAAATGACTCGTTGCCCTTTTAGTCAAATAAGACGTCTGGAGTTTCAGTCAAACGTTTGTCCATACATCTAGACACAGGCCTAGACATCTGAAAGTGGGAATTTTCGTACGTTCCTTTGCGCTCTGCGCGCAGGCGATGTGCAGAGCTTCTCTCTCCTCCACACCCCTCACCCCTAAACCTTAACACCCCCTTCTATTTAAACCCCCCTTCTCACCACCCTCACCCCCTCACCATCAACCACCACCACCTCCAGCGTCCTCCCTGTGCGGCCGTGGCAAGAGAGAATGAGAGTGACGAGAGGAGGGGCAAGCGAGGGAGAACGAGAGGGAGAGAGAGGAAGGAAGAGCGTAAGAGGTCGAAGGACCTTCGGGAGCTCGACGGAGCTCGCACGGCCGATGGCGGGCATGTGCACGAGGAGGAGGGGCTTAGGGAGGCGGCCTCCCGGCCCTCTGCAGCTGCTGAAGCTGTGACATGGTACGGACGCGTTTGTTTAAGAGTGTCATTATAGCTTGCATTTGGTACGTCGGTTTCAAATATAGAAACGGATTTGAGTCCGAGTGTTGTACACAGGGAGGCATGAAATCAAGTTTTTCTGTCACTTAGTTGTCACGGAAATGGCGGGTTTTTGCTTGCACGAGAAAATGAGGGAGAAAAGCGAGTAAGAGAGAGAGTAGGGTTAGAGTTCTTTTAAGGCATGGCATTCACTTAGATCAAGATGGAAAACAACATCAAGACTATATTTAACATGCAAATCGAGTTTTACAATTACAACACTAGATAAATGCTTAAGCATAAATAAAGTAAAGCTAAGCTAGAGAGAGAGAAAGAAAGAGAAAGGAGACGGCAAGGCAGCCACGGCGGTGGAGGAGGGCTCCGTCGGCGACTCGTCGACTTCGGTGATTACAAAAGTGTGCTAAGGGTGGCTAGGAATGGGGTAGAACACTTGTAAGTGAATTGAATGAATTACATGGGTAGTTGGAAGGGGTTTATATAGGGAGAAGGGGTTTCTAATTTAAGTATGGGCTTTAGCGACGTCCGGGACGTCGCTAAATCCATGCCAAAACCGTCGGTGTAGACCCCTGTCCACCGGTCCCAAGCCCGCGCTCGTTCTCCTTCCACCTAATTCGTGCGCTCACGTTGTGAGTAGTCCGATCTTCGATCGGACGGCTAAGATCTCGCGGAGGGTGTTGATCATTTATTTTCTCAACACAGTTAATTAAGTTAATTAGGCTTAATTATGTGCAAGAGAAAGTAACTTAGGTTAACTTGAATTAATGTCGATTGAATAGTATAGGGTCAAGCTAACCTAACATTTTAGATTTTAATTTTTTTTTAACTGGTTGAGTCCAGGTCGTTCACTGAGAGGCATAACTTAATTTAATTTACCATTAAATCCTAAGCATAAATTACTAATTACTTAATCAATTGGAATTATAATTAGATTACGTTAAGAAAATGAATCTTGCATAAAAGATATTCAATTAAAAGATATGATGCAAAATTTCATAAAGAAAAACATATTTACACATGTGAATTGTTATTAAAAGCAAGTAAACATGTTTATTTCATTAATTTCATTTTATATACAAAAGATTAAGGCAAGAGAAAAAAGAAATTCAAATGAATACAAGTGCCTTATTACATTAATTAAGCTCAAAAAGAAATTGTATTTAAGTAAAAATTACAAAAAGAAATTCAATTTCTTTCTTCTTTAATCTTTAGCCTCAAGCCTTCTTCTCTTCTTCTTCTACCTTCTCTCTCTCTCTCTTCTCTCTTTACCTTTCTCTTTACCTCTGTCTCGAGCTCTTATTTACTTTCTCTTAAGTTTCTTAACCTTTTTTCTTCTCTTTCTTTTCCTCTTATCTTTTCTATCTGTTTACCATTCTCCTTTGTTTTTTTTATTAAGCTCTACGAGTTCTTCTCCTCTTCTCTTTCTTTTCCTTTACCTTTCAGCTGTGCACTTGAACCGCAATTGAGCCGAATTTGAACCGAATTTGTACCGAACCAAAAATTTGGTTTTATGGTTGGTGGCTCGGATCGATCAGGGATACACAACACCCCTCTCAGGGTGGGACCAGATGCTACTGGGTCCAAGCCTAGTTTGTATTAGGTTTATTTCCAGTTCAATATATTCTCATCATGCACAGTCTCCGGCCTCCCAGGCCCGCATGCACACGCCCGCTCATGGGTCCATGCTCGCACGCCCACAAGCGCACACACACTCGGGCATGCGCAACGCACGCACCCACACACACACTAATCGATGAATTTCACGACGAGATCGTGTTTTTAAAAATATAGTCGTTGTAGTATCACTGCAAAAACGATTATCAAATTTATTACTCGAAATTCAAAAATATTCCAAGGTCGAACCAAGGAGCAAATTGGTATTTCAGAAGTAAAATATCACAATTCTCAACAATAATGCAATGTACATAAAAATCTAGAGAGTAAAAAGAAATAGAATTTTCTCTTTTCTTCTTTCTTCTCTCTTTCTTTTTCATTGCTTTCTCTCTTCCTTCTCTTCTTTCTCAATCTTTTCTTTTCTCAGACATCTGATTCTGTGAATCAGACATCTTAACTGGCAACTGCTACAGTGCTCTTCTTTTTCTTTTCTTCTTCACTTAGCTTTCCTCCTTGGCTTCTTCTTCTTCTCTTCTTTAGCTGTTGCGCCTCCTCCTTCTTCTTCTTCAAGTCCTTCCTTCTCCTTCAGCTGCCCTTCTTCTTTGGCTCCTCCTCTGCCTTTGGCCAAGTCCTTCTTCTGCAAGCTTCTTCCCCTATGGCTAAGTTTTCAGCTTCTTCTTCCTTCAGCTACTCCTCTTCTTCTCTTCCTCTTTCCCGCAGCTGCTTCCTCTTCCTCCTTCTTCCCTGCACAGCACAGAGAAGCAAAACCTACCCCCTACCCTCCCCGTGTCTCTCTCTCTATTTTGCTCTTAGGACACAGCTCTCCCAGAGCCTTTCTCAGGTAAACGGGTCGAGTAAGCATGCCCAGGACCAAGCCCACTGGCGCGCGGTGGTGGGCAAGGTGTGCTGGTCAGGTCAGGTCACCAAGTCTGCAGGGTGTGATCGCGGACGAGGCGTCGGGTCGGGTGAGAGAGGGACCTCACCCTGTGAGTAGGAGGCGAAGAGCCTAATGCAAAAATTCCTTTTACACGGGTGCAGCACTCCAAATCTTTCCAAGGTGGGACTATCTTCCCATCTCCTTTCATTCCCGCCTGCAGCAAAGTGTGCCTTTGATTGCAGCAACAACTACGGCCCTCGACACCAATTGGAGGCCTGAAGATGTTCGCGAAAGCTCTCCGCGCAACCTGGGACTGTGTTCTGAAGTGGGCACAGCCTGGAGAAGATTGCAAGGAATCTTCGAGCTACGCGTCAATGGCGATGAGCCCTTGGACCTAAAATCATGATAATAGCCTTGCAGCCACGTTAAAAAGCTCAGGGAGCTTCGCCAAGGTGCGGCGAATGTGCAGAGGTGGTCGGCGAGGTGTGGGAACGCCTATGGAAATTCCTATCCGGAGGTATGGCCGGAGTGAGACCCATATCTCTCGAGGTTTCACATGAGAGGTATGGAGCGTTTCAGGGCATGGGGAGCTGCCCATGCGGTAGGGGGCTTCGCAGGGAGCTCCCCTTTCAAATCTGGGAGCAGATCCCCATGAGATCGAGAAGAGAACCTCCGCGCAAAGTCGCCGGAGGTATGGGTCCCTTTTGGGATGGCAGAGGGACCAAAATGAAGAAAGAGACGAATAAGCTGAGGGGGGATTTGCAAGGGTTTCAAAAAGTTAAGGGTCTAAATGTAATTTGGTGGACTAATTTGCAAAGTGGGCCAAGACGACCTTCCCTTAGGTCCAAATTTTGGTATAAACCTAATTTGGACCTAAGGAATCTAATGGTGAAGTTGGATTTTAGGTTTGATCACGTTTGACTGGATATTTGTATAAAAATCTAAATTAGGTCAAATATTAGACATTGACCCCAATCTAGGTCAAAACAGGTTCCAAAGGCCAAATTGGAGGTTTAAGCCCTTGGGGATATTTTTCCATAAATTTTAGAGGGTTTATTTGATTTTTATCTTACCTGAAACCTTGTGAATTTAAGTGGGTTTGTTTTAGGGTTACAGAATGTCATTTAATTCCTAAATTTCACAATAACCCTTTTCTGACTTAACCATCCCACTTTCTCTTATTAAGTCCAATTGACCTATGTCTAGACTCGTAGAAATTCCGTTGATACACTGCAATGGTTGTAACGACCCGATTCCCGAGTCCCTACGAGACACGAGAACCGGACCGACTCGACTAATCCCAAGACCTAGTCGTCCAACGAGGAAGTAACCAAAAGAGCAGCAAAATAAACCACATTCAGCATGAATATAACTAGCAGTAACAAAATACAGCAGTAAGAAAATGAACTACTACAGTATATACCACCACAACAGTAGAACAACAATTATAAAATAACATGAACTACAAGTAAAAAAGAGTACAGAGAGTAACAAGAACTATTCACTACAGTGGAACAAAAGGGGTACAAAAGAACTGCGGTAACTCTACTGGACCCTACTCGGCCCAACGTCCTCTGCAGCCGCTGACCCTGGCTGCTCAACACCTGGTCCTGAAAAGTAACGAGGGTAACACGTCAGCGAACGCTGAGTAGAGTGGCAACTAAAACTAAAGAAGCAGTAGAGTGTACAGTAGCTGTTATATTTTGTTACTTTCTTTATTTACGTCTTTCTATTATTCACGATTTATTTATTTCTCAGATCCTTCACTTGATCTCGAATGTTCCTCGTGGGAACGATCTTGATTGCAGTCTTTTCTGAAAAGTAGAAGTAGCACGTGGTGCTCTCCTGGCCGGGAGAGTCCCCCGTGGTGGTCCTACCCTCAGTCAACCACCCCAAGGTCGCTGACAGACTTAACGGTGACTACGGCACGTGTGATAAACTCACGGGTAGCTACCCCGCACTGGCACGCAGTCAGTCGTTTCCGTTAACGGGTGCGCCCAAGCACAGCACGGAACTAGTATAGGGCAGAGCCCTCTCAGTAACAGGGGTCCAGCCCCTCTACAGTAACCAAACAGGGGTCTTGCCCCTCCACAGTCCGCACACCCTCGCCTGACTAACCTGGTTTGCCCAGTGGGCCTAACAAGTCAGTGTAGGTGAGCTAACAGCACCCCGGGGCCCGTGGGGTAGCTAGTACTCGCTCTACACTAGTAGCTCTCCTCGGTACAGTGTACACGAGGGCCAAAAGTCAGTACAAAGTGGCCAGACCTAACCCCAGGTCCCTGGGGCGGCTGGTTCCGCTCTGCACTAAACAGGTAACAGGTGCTTCCCTTGGCACTACGTACCCAAGAGGCAACACACTTCCACGTCTTTCTTTCTCAGTTCCATTCCATTCTCTTTACAGGAGTTCTACTCCTAATTCCCTGTAGGGTTCCAGCTCTTTTAACTCAGGACATTTAGGTTTCACCGTTCCAATTTCACGTTCAAATAACCCATGTTTTCAATCATGTTTATTTATTCATAACAGGCAGCGGTTAAATCAATCTACAGGCAGCTACTATTTCCTTTCCACCTTTCCGAGACTGCAATATTTATATATTCCACTAGTTTTCCAGTCCTATGATTTATGCCGTGCCCTAGGATCTATCATACAATCTAGTTTTCCAGCCCTAGGATTCATGCAATACCCTAGGATCTATCATTCAATCTAGTTCTCATTCCTAGGATTCATGCAATGCCCTAGGTTCTATTAAATGTTCCATAAGTGTAACAATTTATGCTAATAAAATTAAAAGCCACTCTACCAGCTACAACGGGAGTACTGGAGGCGTGGTCGGAAATCCCGCGCGCCTCCGCAACCCCCGAGACTACAATGGAACGGGGTCCTAACACAAGGATCAAACACAAGCAGTTTCTCAGAACAGTATATAATTACTGCAAACGGGTAGAGGATTTTATTCCGAAAAGAACGCAACTCGAAACGCAGAAAACAGACTCCAAACGGTCCCTAAATGGGTCGAAAATGACGAAACTGTCCAAAATCAGACGTCTGGAACCTATTCCAGATGTCTTAAAAGTTGGTTCAGATGATACCTTCACTCTGTGCAGTCCCTCAGACGTCTAGAAGCCTGCGAAGGCGTCTGGCTTAATTCCCAGACGTCCGATGGTCAACTCGGACGTCTGGAAGTCCTCTCCGTCGTCTGGCACTGCGGCCAGACGTCCGATTCGCGTTGGATGGCGAGTCTCGCGCCCTTCCTGAGTAGAACCTACACGCACCCATACCCGTTCTCAGTACGACGGGTCGTAGACGAAGGCGCAGCGGAGGGCTGCATGGCCGTACGCGCGAGAAAGGAAGAAAACGAAATATCTTACCTTTCAGACGTCTAGACAATCCTCCAGACGTTTTCACCATCGTCTGGTCGTAAGCCCAGACGTCTGATTCTAGAAAATTTTCCAAAATCAGAGCTCCTCTCGCTCTCCGCCCGCGACGCACGGCCGCGCCGTGCCCCGTCCGCTTGCTGCTCGAGCTGCAGCAGCCCCTCCGCGACACTCCACGCCCGCTGCTCCCCCGCCGGCCAGCTCTAGCTTCCCCGGCAAGCTCAAGCCCTCATGGTCGAGCGTCTCCTCCCTCGCGCAGCACCTCCTCCCGTACACTTGCCGCAGCCACTGCTGCCGCCACTCGCTCTCGCACTGGCTGGGAGAAGAAGAAGAGGGACACGAAAGGGATGAGGGTGAGGGAGAGGGCGAGGGCCTTTTAAGGCCGTGCGGGGAGAGAGAGAGAGAGAGCACTGCGCCCTGCAGGAGGAGAGAGGGAAAAAGAGGAAAGAGGGTGGCGGTTGCAGGTCTGCGCGCGCATGCATGCAGACGCAACCCCGTATGCCGCAGAAATTTAATCCCAGACATCTGGAAGGGGTTCCAGACGTCTGGTAAGACGTCTGGGCCACCTCCCAAACGTCTTAAAACCATCTTGAAGCCGCGTTCGTAACAATATAACAAACTCAAAGGAAGTTTCGTCCTCGAAACTTGCGCTAACTAGGGTGCGGAAAAAACATCATATAAAAACATAACAAACTCAAAGAGGACCGAAGCTGGTCCGAAAGAACGTACCCACGAAGAGCTCCGAGTACTGCTCCCGCATTGCCACCTTGGGCTCCCAGGTAGCCTCCTCGTACCGCTGGCTCCTCCAAAAAACCTTCACCAGGGGTACTTGCTTTCGTCTCAAACTGCGGACGGCTCGGTCAAGAATCTGCACTGGCCGCTCGGGGTAGGTCAGGTTGTCGCCCACCTCGATGCTCTTGTGACTCAGTACATGACTGGGATCGGCTACGTACTTCCTGAGGTTGGACACGTGGAACACGTCGTGCACACCAGAAAGCTGAGGAGGGAGGGCAAGTCTGTAAGCAACAGGTCCAACCCACTCCAGGACCTCAAAGGGCCCCACGAACCTCGGCGCGAGCTTCCCTCTCACCCCAAACCGCTGCAAGCCCTTCATGGGCGAAACACGAAGAAAGACGTGGTCCCCAACCTCGAACTTGACATCTTTGCGTCTCCGATCCGCTTAGCTCTTCTGTCTGCTCCTGACAGTATGGAGTCGCCTGTGGATCTGCTCGACTACCTCCTGACTCTGCCAGATCAACCTGGGGCCAACCTCCCACTTGGTCCCCACCTCAACCCAACTCAAGGGTGCTGTACACCTCCGTCCGTACAAAGCCTCGTAGGGAGCCATGCCGATGCTCGAGTGATAGCTGTTGTTGTATGCAAACTCCGCCAGGGGCAGGTGCTCCTCCCAAGAGCCCCTCCAGTCCAGTACACAGGCACGCAAAAGGTCCTCAAGTGTCTGTATCGTGCGCTCAGACTGTTCATCCGTTTGGGGGTGGTAAGCTGTACTAAACCTCAACCGTGTCCCTAGGGCCTACTGAAACTCAGCCCAAAACTGGGACGAAAAGCGGGTATCCCGGTCAGATACGATCTCCCGCGGAACTCCGTGTAGTCGTACCACATCGCGGATATACCTCTCTGCCAACTGTGCTGGTCCCAAAGTGACTTGGATCGGCAAGAATCGTGCCATCTCCGTCAGTCTATCCACAATTACCCAGACTGCGTCGTGTCTTCGCTGGGTAACAGGTAAGCCCACCACCAAGTCCATGGTGATGCTCTCCCACTTCCACTCTGGCACTGGAAGCAGCTGTAGCGGCCCTGCAGGCCTCTGATGCTCAGCTTTCACCTGCTGACACACTAAGCACTGCTGCACTAATTCACCCACATCCCGCTTCATCCCCCTCCACCAAAACTCGCGTCTCAAGTCATGGTACATCTTCGTGTTTCCGGGATGTATGGTGAATCTGGAACCGTGTGCCTCAGTCAGGAGCTCTCTCAACAGCTCCTCATCTCTGGGAACACACAACCGTCCCCTCAGGCGCAGCACCTGGTCTGTGAAAGAGAAGTCCCCTGGGTCTCCTAACAGTACTCTGTCGCACAAGGACTGCAACTACGGATCAACCATCTGTCCTGTGATGATGCGGTCTATCAGCTCTGCCCTAGTCTGTCGTGTCACAGTCACTGCCCCACAGTGCCCCCGTAACTCTAGGGGTCGCCAACTGCCCACCTCCTCCAGGCTCCAACTCTGTAACTGTAAACTGGCCAAGTATGCGGGCGCCTTCCAACTCAAGGCGTCAGCCACCACATTGGCCTTGCCCAGGTGATAAGAAATGCTGCAGTCGTAGTCCTTCAGGAGCTCCAACCAACGTCTCTATCTCATGTTGAGCTCCTTCTGATCAAAAAGGTATCTGAGGCTCTTGTGATTTGTGAAAATCTCGAAGGTCTCACCGCACAAGTAGTGCCTCCAGGTCTTCAGTGCGAAGACGATAGTTGCCAACTCCAGGTCGTGGGTAGGGTAGGTATGCTCATGGGACTTCAGTTGCCGCAAAGCGTAAGCGACAACGTGACCCCTCTGCATGAGCACACCTCCTAACCTCTGCAAGGAGGCATCCGTGTACACAACGAACCCGCCACTACTGTCAGGGATGGTGAGCACGGGAGCCGAGGTCAACCTCTCCTTCAGCTCCTGAAAACACGCCTCACATGCGTCTGTCCAAGTGAAGGGCACGTCCTTCCAGGTCAACGGTGTCATGGGACGTGCAATCTGTGAAAAACCTCTGATGAATCATCTGTAGTAGCCTGCCAGTCCCAGGAAACTGCGAATCTCGGTGACTGAACGCGGTCTCTCCCACCTGAGCACTTCCTCGACCTTGGCTGGGTCCACCACCAAGTCGTCCCCAGAGATCACATGACCTAAGAAGGTCACCTCCCTCAACCAGAACTCGCACTTGCTGTATTTGGCGGATAGCCTACGTCGTCCCAGTGTGTCCAGAACCATCCGCAAGTGTTGTCCGTGCTGCGTCTGATCTCGAGAATAGATGAGTACATCATCAATGAATACCACCATGAACTGGTCCAAGTACGGTCTAAACACCCGGTTCATCAGGTCCATGAAAGCAGCGGGGGCATTGGTCAGCCCAAACGGCATGACCAAAAACTCGTAGTGTCCGTACCGGGTGCGGAAAGCTGTCTTGGAGACATCTGTCTCCCTGATCCTCAACTGGTGGTATCCAGACCTCAAGTCGATCTTGGAGAATACTGTGGCACCCCGCAACTGATCAAACAAGTCGTCGATCCTCGGCAGCGGATATCTGTTCTTAATGGTGACCCTATTCAGCTGTCGGTAGTCCACACAAAGGCGTAGGGTACCATCCTTCTTCTTCACAAACAGTACCGGGGCTCCCCAGGGAGACGCACTAGGCCTCACGAAACCCTTCTCCAAAAGGTCTTGCAATTGAGACTTGAGCTCTCGTAGCTCAAGCGGTGCCATCCTGTATGGTGCGGTGGAGATGGGGCTGGTCCTTAGTACTAGTGAGATCTCAAACTCGATCTCACGCTCGGGCGGCAGTCCTGGTAACTCGTCTGGGAACACGTCAGGGTAATCTCTGACCACAGGGATGCTCTGGAAGTCTGCCACAGGGCTAGGCTCTGCCACCACACAAGCTAGGAAGCCCTCACACCCCTGGCTCAAAAGTCTCGCTGCCCGAAGTGCCGAAATGCACCTGAAGCCTCCGTCCACTGGCTATCCGTGAAACTCGAAAGTAGGCAACTCCGGCATGGAGAAGACAATCTTCCTCTCAAAACAGTCCACCAAGGCGTGGTAAGTGGACAACCAGTCCATCCCCAGAATTACGCCAAAGTCCTCCATCTGTATCATAATCAGGTTAGCTGGCAGGCTATGTCCCCCGACGCTGACCTCGCAATCCGTGTACACCTCCTCAGCTACAAACAGCTGACCACTCGGACCTCTGATTACGAACGGATTCTCTAACAGCCTATAGTCCTGACCCAAACTAACTGCGAAACTGGCTGTGACAAACGAGTGCGTAGCGCCGGAATCGAAAAGTGTGTAAACGAGTCTGCCAGAAACTGAAACCATACCTGCCACCACCGATCCCGAAGCTCTGGCATCCCTGTGTGTCAGGGCGTTGATACGCCCCTCAGCTCTAGGTGCCGACGAAGTAGCCACACTCTGCGTCGGACGGGTAGGAGCTGGCCGGTACCCTCCTCGTGACTGTTGTCCTCCTCCTAGCGCCTGGGAACCGCGGCCTCCTATGCGCCCTCCAGTGCTCTACCTCCTGCCCTAAACAGGCAGTCCCTCCTGATGTGGCCCGGCTGGCCACACTGGTAACAGAGGGGAACCCGACTCCCGCCCTCAGTGGGTCCCTGTTGTCGGCTGGGCAGGGGTCCGGTGCTAGCGACTAGCCCCTGTCGAGGGCCCCCAAAGGCTAGTGATGGCCCTGCAAAACGTGACGGCTCTCCTACGGACGCCACGTGTCTCCTCTCTCGTCGGCCTTGTGAAAAGTCTGGCTGAAAGGGCCTCTTCCGCCCGCCGTCAGTGTCTCGCATGGACAGGTTGGTCTCCTCGTAAGTCATGGCTGCCTCCACCACGCTCGAAAATGTAGGCAGCTTCAAGGATTTGACATACCCCCGAATCGCAGGTCGGAGCCCCACGGTGAACCTACAAAGGCGCTCCTCCTCAGTGGCTACCGCTGTCGCTGCAAAGCGGGACAGCTCCAGGAAACGCGTGCGGTACGCGCTCACGGTCATCGTCCCTTGGCAGAGAGTGTGGAACTCCCACCTCCTCTGGTCCTGCCACGTCTGGGGAAAGTACTGCTCGCAGAAGAGGGTGACGAACCGGTCCCAGGTCGGCTCGTCCCTCTCCTGTCCCCGGACCACCCTCCACCACCTATGTGCTGCACTCTCCAGCTGGTACGTGGCAAAGGCCATGCAGCACTCCGCCGGGGGGCGAAGGGTGTCAAAAATCTTCTTCAGCTGTTCGAGCCAGTCCTCTGCCTCGGTCGGGTCCTCATCCCCCTTGAAGGAAGGGGGCTTCAACTTCCGGAATTGCCCGAAGAGCTCGAAGTGGCACTGCAGTGGAGATGCTGGTGCACCTCCAGGCAAAGGTGCCTCGTGCACAGAAGTGTCGGAGGAAGGTGGGGGCGGCGGCGGCCCATCCCCTCCCCCGTGTCCAGCGCCGCGTCCGTCGTGTGGTCCCACAGAGGACTCCCCCTCCGTAGCCCCAGGGTGAGGCGCTCGGGGCGATGGGTAGAGCTCCTCTCGCACAATGTCCCGAATCAGCTGGGCGAGGTCCTGGGCCTGGATGCCCAGGAGTAGTGGCTGGTCCACTGAGGCATCGGCAACAGGACGCCCACCTCGCCGACCTCGTCCTCGGCCGCGCCTGCGACCCGTCTCGCCAGTCCCGCTACGAGGCATCTCCTGCAAGGAGACGCGAAACAAAACGAAACACGTCAATATGGAACGATACCTAACGAAAACGTCTAAGAGCTCATGTCAAAAGATATGTTGTGGTGGATACACTAGTTATAGACATGTGAATTGGTTATTTTCCAGTCAGTTGTTTCACTTCTCGGGACGACCTTGCTCTGATACCATCTGTAACGACCCGATTCCTGAGTCCCTACGAGACACGAGAACTGGACCGACTCGACTAATCCCAAGACCTAGTCGTCCAACGAGGAAGCAACCAAAAGAGCAGCAAAATAAACCACATTCAGCATGAATATAACTAACAGTAACAAAATACAGCAGTAAGAAAAGGAACTACTACAGTATATACCACCACAACAGTAGAACAACAATTATAACATAACATGAACTACAAGTAAAGAAAGTACAGAGAGTAATAAGAACTACTCACTACAGTGGAACAAAAGGGGTACAAAAGAACTGCGGTAACTCTACTAGACCCTACTCGGCCCAGCGTCCTCTGCAGCCGCTGACCCTGGCTGCTCAACACCTGGTCCTGAAAAGTAACGAGGGTAACACGTCAGCGAAACGCTGAGTAGAGTGGCAACTAAAACTAAAGAAGCAGTAGAGTGTACAGTAGCTGTTATATTTTGTTACTTTCTTTATTTACGTCTTTCTATTATTTCACGATTTATTTATTTCTCAGATCCTTCACTTGATCTCGAATGTTCCTCATGGGAACGATCTTGATTGAAGTCTTTTTCGAAAAGTAGAAGTAGCACGTGGTGCTCTCCTGGCCGGGAGAGTCTCCCGTGGTGGTCCTACCCTCAGTCAACCACCCCAAGATCGCTGACAGACGTAACGGTGACTATGGCACGCGCGATAAACGCCCGGGTAGCTACCCCGCACTGGCACGCGGTCAGTCGTTTCCGTTAACGGGTGCACCCAAGCACAGCACGGAACCAGTATAGGGAAGATCCCTCTCAGTAACAGGGGTCCAGCCCCTCCACAGTCCGCGCACCCTCGCCTGACTACCCTGGTTTGCCTAGTGGACCTAACAAGTCGGTGTAGGTGAGCTAGCAGCACCTCGGGGCCCGTGGGGTAGCTAGTACTCACTCTACACTTATAGCTCTCCTCGGTACTATATACACGAGGGCCAAAAGTCGGTACAAAGTGGCCAGACCTAACCCCGGGTCCCTGGGGCGGCTGGCTCCGCTCTGCACTAAACAGGTAATAAGTGCTTCCCCTGGCACTACATACCCAAGGGGCAACACACTTCCACGTCTTTCTTTCTCAGCTCCATTCCATTCTCTTTCTAGGAGTTCTACTCCTAATTCCCCATAGGGTTCCAGCTCTTTTAACTCAGCACATTTAGGTTTCACCGTTCCAGTTTCACGTTCAAACAACCCATGTTTTCAATCATGTTTATTTATTCATAACAGGCAGCGGTTAAATCAATTTACAGGCAGCTATTATTTCCTTTCCACCTTTCCGAGACTGCAATATTTATATATTTCACTAGTTTTCCAGTCCTAGGATTTATGCCGTACCCTAGGATCTATCATACAATCTAGTTTTCCAGCCCTAGGATTCATGCAATACCCTAGGATCTATCATTCAATCTAGTTCTCATTCCTAGGATTCATGCAATGCCCTAGGTTCTATTAAGTGTTCCATAAGTGTAACAATTTATGCTAATAAAATTAAAAGCCACTCTACCAGCTACAACGAGAATACTGGGGGCGTGGTCGGAAATCACGCACGCCTCCGCAACCCCCGAGACTGCAATGGAATGGGGTCCTAACACAAGGATCAAACACAAGCAGTTTCTCAGAACAGTATATAATTACTGCAAACGGGTAGAGGATTTTATTCCGAAAAGAACGCAACTCGAAACGCGGAAAACGGACTCCGAACGGGCCCAAAACAGGTCGAAAATGACGAAACTGTCCAAAATCATACGTCTGGATCCTATTCCAGACGTCTTAAAAGGTGGTTCAGATGATACCTTCGCTCTGTGCAGTCCCTCAAACGTCCAGAAGCCTGCGGGGGTGTCTGGCTTAATTCCCAGACGTCCGATGGTCAACCCGGACGTCTGGAAGTCCTCTCCGTCATTTGGCACTGCAGCCAGACGTCCGATTCGCGTTGGATGGCTAGTCTCGCGCCCTTCCCGAGCAGAACCTGCATGCACCCATACCCGTTCTCAGTACGACGGGTCGCAGACGAAGGCGCGGCGGAGGGCTGCATGGCCGTACGCGCGAAAAGGGAAGAAAACGAAATATCTTACCTTTCAGACGTCTGGACAATCCTCCAGACGTCTTCACCGTCGTCTGGTCGTAAGCCCAAACGTCTGATTCTTGAAAAATTTCCAGAATCAGAGCTCCTCTCGCTCTCCGCCCGCGACGCATGGCCGCGCCGCGCCCCATTCGCCTGCTGCTCGAGCTGCAGCAGCCCCTCCGCGACACTCCACGCCCACTGCTCCCCCGCCGGCAGGCTCTAGCTGCCCCGGCAAGCTCGAGCCCTCACGGTCGAGCGTCTCCTCCCTCGCGCAACACCTCCTCCTGCACACTTGCCGCGGCCGCTGCTGCCGCCGCTCGCTCTCGCACCGGCTGGGAGAAGAAGAGGGACCCGAAAGGGATGAGGGTGAGGGAGAGGGTGAGGGCCTTTTAAGGTCGCGCGGGGAGAGAGAGAGAGAGAGCACTGTGCCCTACAGAAGGAGAGAGGGAAAAAGAGGAAAGAGGGTGGCGGTTGCAGGTCTGCGCACGCATGTGCGCAGACGCAACCCCATACGCCGTAGAAATTTAATCCCAGACGTCTGGGCCACCTCCCAGACGTCTTAAAATCGTCTTGAAGTCGCGTTCGTAACAATGGTAAACTTGCAGTTTTACCCCATGTTTTATGTTCTCTTCCCAGATTAATGATCCCTTGAATTAAGCCTTTCTCTTGTTTATGTAGGAGCTCTTGTTCACTTTATTAGGTCAAAATATGCTATTTAGAGCTCATGATGAGGTTCTCATCATACCCCCATGCCTAGCTTTTGCTAGTTCCTTAGCAAAATTTTAAGGTTTTAACTTCTATTCTAAACCATGAATTTCTTTCACTAGTTATGATAAGTGCTTTTCTTCTTCTTTGATTAGTTCAGAATGCTGACAATGGGCCTAAAGGTATTCTAGTACCAACCAAGATTTTCTGTGCAGCTTTAGCCTCGGTCCTCAGCGAAGGTTTTTAAGGCCCGCGAAACTACCCTAAGGTTTATTGGACTCCGTGGTTAAAGCACCCGTGCTTGAGACATATTTTAGCCTTGGTTTAGTTTGCAGTGCGTTCTTGGAAGAGAGAGACAGAGGATTTGTTTGGAGAGTTTTCTCTCTCTTTTCTTTTTATTTCTAGCTTCGGATTGTCTTCACAACATGGTATGTATCGGATTCCTTGTCCCCATCATCAATCCTCAAAGGTCCCTGGCAATCGATGCTTTGTGATAGCACCACCCATGGTAACCCCCAGAACCCTGGTTTTTGAGATTTCTTGATAATCCCGCCCATAGCATTCCGTGGTCGAATCCAGACCCTGGTGATTCACATTTCGTGATAATGCCATCCATGGTATCTGAACCAACAGAGTGCTTACATGCCCCCGGTAGGATATGTAAATATCCTAAGAGACAAGTACCGAGGAGACGATATGTTGTTACGCATTTTCGAGGGGAATTTCCCACCTCTCCGCACTGGAAACTCATCCAAATCAACTTGTGTTGATCAGCCGCTCCTAATCTAGGCAACCTTTTTAGAACATTAAAACGCTTCTACGTGATTTTGATAGTTATGCGTAATGAACCAGACTGTGTGTGAATTGGGGTGCTTAAGTTACCGAGTCCCGCAAACTGAAGGTCAGTTAACGAGGTCGAATATTCCCTAAGCCTTAGACCTAATACTTAAGCTTTTCATTTTCCTCAACCTCTTGAGGAATATCTAGATCTTAACGAGTACTAAGAGTCTAGCCAAAAAGGCCAAAGGTCAGCGTTCCTATTAATCTCTTTGTGTCTCTTTAACACTTTTCTTTACTTTTCTTAATGTGGTCTAAAACTTTGGTTAATCCCTTAATCTCTTACTAATGACTATCTCTTTCTTTTTCATTTTGTACTCCTTTTTAACATTTTGCTCTTTTTCTCCTCTTATTTTGTATAGCCCACAAAATTTTCTTCCCTCCAATTTTTTTTTGTTCTTTTTCAAAATTTTTTTTTATTTTTTTGGTGTTTTTAACATATGTGATTTTTTGTGAAAATCCTTCTGCCTTTTCTTGATTTCAGTATGTTTGCACTTTACCACCCCCCATGCCTAAGTTTTGCAATGTCCTCATTGTAAATGGAGGGTGTGAAACAGTGTTGGGTCCAGGGACTTAGAGCAAGATTTATTGGGTGAGTGAATGGGTCGGGAATGATAGTTGCGGATGATTTCAAGCTCTGGCACGTGTACTAGAGGTGGAGTCGGTAATTCTAGTGGGTGAACCCTAAAGTGCAATATGAATTCAGCATGGAAATGTCAAGAAAGGTTTCGGGTTTTTCAAAGAATGATGGGTTGCCTCCCGTTAAGCGTTAAATTCAACGCCTTCAATCAAGCGAGAAATGGGATGGAGAGGGAATGGTCAAATCAGCAGAGTTTTGTATAACAAGCACCTTGATCAAGAGCCTGGTTGGTCCAACCAGGTGCTTATTCAGATCAATAGGCTGATGATGCAGCCCAAACCCAATCAATCTGGTGGGTTGATAAATGTAGATCAAGAGATGTGGAACCCACCATATACTATGAAGCTCGGACAGATGTGGAAGTGTGAATGCAGGGTTTGGCTGAGTCGAATCAGCCTAGTCAGAGTAGGGATCCGTAAAATAATTAGTGAATGACGCGGAGACCCTACAGGGGTGATCAGAGAATGATGGAGCATGGTCTTTAGTCTGATCAATGTCTGATGCCCGGTGTATGTGTGGAGCATCTGCAAACGGCTCAGTGGAAGGGGAATCAGAATAGATATTGAGTCTGGTTGCTGGTCGGGGTTGAAAACAAGTTTTGATCAGTTCTGTATGTGTGGAAGAGGTGGCTTCAATGAGAATTGTGTATGAGGGCTCTTCTAGAAATGAATGACATGTGGTCTCCTGTAGAGAGTCCTTTGGGTAACTACGAAATGCCTGAAGAGTGTCTAAAGGATGAAGGAAATCTTAATCGAGAAAAGATTTGAATTCTGGGTTACAATCACTCTTAGCATTTTCTGGTTTTGATTCCTGCGGATCGAAAAGAAGTGATTCTATGTCATTGGAATCTGAACTTAAATCAGTGATCTCGAGAACCAGGACCTCAGAGTCGGAGTCAGAGAATGAGTCATGTGAGCTAAGTTCGTAGATTGGCTTGGTGTATTCGAGAAGGAGAGTCTCTCTGGCATCAAGTTCTGAATGAGATTCAAGATCATGAATTCCACCACAAAATAAATCACATGTTGTGGATTCAGCAGCCTTACTAGGGTCTAGCTTATATGTCAATTCTGAGCTTAAAAAGGTGTTCTTTCTAGGCTCAAGTTCCAAGCTGGTAAGACAGACCCAATTGATACTCCACCCGTCCAACTCCTCGATTTCTGTATCGTAAATTGGCATGACTTCCGGAGAATTGATCTGATTTCCTAAGGAAGTTGGAGAGGGATATTCATCAAATAGAGGCCTGGAATCATACTCTTTATTGAAAATTTGAACTTCATTACATAGGGCCTCATAATCTTCCAAATAAGTTTCAGATCCAGATTCTAGTCTTAGGATGTGGGTGGAATTACTAGAATCTAAGTCTGAATAACCTTCGAGGGTCACCTTATCAGAATAAGGGGCAGGATTTACACCCTCAAGAGGTTCAGTTCTAATCTCATTATTGCAGGAGTCTTGGAATTCTAAACTTGGTGATTCATGATCTAGGGTTGGCTCAACATTATGTCCTCCTGCAATTTCCCAGCCTAATTCAACATTAGGCATGCTGTCTTTTATCTGGGTTGGGAATCCACAACCACTCTGTGCCTCATTTCCGAGATTTGGGAAACCAGATTGATCCTCAGTACTGTTCCAAGATGGTTCATCCTCTGTTGGTAGCATATATGGGTGTTTCTGGTTGATAGTTTGTTTTAGTAATCTCATCATCTCCTCCCATTTTTCAAGATCATCTTGGTGTTGTTTCCAAAGTACAGGATTTGTCATGCATTGAAGGTATTCAAAATTGTGCAATTTTTCTATATTAATGTATCCTATTATGAGCATGTCTCGGGTTGATCCTTTTGTGACTTCAGTCAATAATATTTGGGCACAGTTTATGATGAAGGTTGTAGTTATTGGGACATCAACTTAAATGTTTTCTATTGGTGTTGAGGTTTTGTGTTCAATTTTATAGAATTCAAGGGCATCCTCAACCATCCTATCTCTCATGGATCTTTGTGATTCAGGTTTCTTGAAGGGTAATCCTAAGTAACTAGGTTGCATATTTGGATCAGGTGGTAGAATCAAGATGTAGAATCAGAATTTTAATGTAGAATCAAATTGTACCATGATGGAAGAAGAAGGAGAACTTGGTTCTGTATCAGGGGAAAGATCTATGTGGTGGGGTTGCTGCACAAACAAGGGTACCAAGGCTTGGCTTCGAGGAGAGTGAATTTCTAAAGGAGGTTTCGAGGACCTCCTACCAAACATACACCAAAGGACTGGATGAGATTAGAATGTGCTGGACCCAATCGAGACACCTAAAATATGTTGGGTGACTATAGAGGTTTGGGGCGGATGATACCCCTTAGTCAGAAAGGTCGTCCACCTGAGAATTACCTGGGAAGCCAGAGAGGGAGAGTCCCACGAAGACCCCTACACGGTAGAGCATCCCCACGGGTTACAGGGTTTCCCCCACCCGACCTCTCTTGTCACTGAGATTCCAGGTAGACCAGAATGGAGACCTTGACCTCTTAAGTCTACCACTTTTAGTTAAGATCAAGGTGCTTAGGGTTCCACTTGAACTTTAAGCCTTTTGAGTGCAAAGTGACCTAATTTAAAGGTTGGTTAACCCCAAAGGATCAACTTCACCTCTTTGTTCCTTTGAGAGCTTCTTAGGTCCTTTCTTTTAAGGTTTAAGTAGATTAAGAGCCTGATTTGCTTAGGGTTTCTTTTGGATAGGTCTTTTCAAACAAAGCTTAGACACATCTCTTTTTGAAATTTTTAATTCTCTGCTTAGAAGATGTGTCTCTAAAACCCTAGCTTGTAATTCTTAGGTTAGCTCTAGTTGGTCCAATTTAGTTGCTGAAGTGGTGGGTTCAACCGGGTTTTATTGTTATAACGTTGTAGTATAGCCAGTTATTACCAACATTTCAAATATATAAATTTTTTACTCGGAAAATAAAAGAGTTCCCGAGGTCGAACTCAGGGAGCAAGTTGTATTCTAGAGATATACATGTTTCTTTTACAAAATAAAGAAAGAGAGAGGGAAAGAATTTGTTGTTCTCTTTGTTTTCTCCTCGTGATGTTCTTCTTTCTTTCTTTCTTCAGATCTCCTTCTTTGTTCTGCAGAGGTGATGCTCCTCTTTCTTTCTTCAGATCTCCTTCTTCTTCTTCCTTGGTTTCTGTCTTGGCCTCTCTTCTTCTTTTTCTGCAGTCTCTTCTGTGAAGGTTTCTTCTTCCTTGGCTCTGCTGTACTTCTTCTCTGCAGCCTTTCCTCTTCTTCTGCCTTGCTCAGCCTCTTCTTTAGAGTTTCTTCTTGTTTCTCCTCCCTGCGGCTAAGTGTCAGCTTCTTCTTTTCTTTTTCAGCCAGGGACGTCACCCCTCCTTCTTTCTTCTTTTCCTTTCAGGCCGTCGTCTGATTTCCAAATCAGACGACTTAAACTACCTGTTGCTACAGTCAGCTTCCTTCTTCTTCCGCGGGTCTTCTTCTTCGCCTGTGCCTGCACACTTCAGAGTTTTTCGTCAGAGGCAAAACCTACTCTACCCTCCCCCCCCCGCGTCTCTCTCTCTCTGAAACCACTCTTGGGAAAGCTCTCCCAGAGCTGCCGGGTAATCGGGTACGGGTCGTGCCCGGGTCCAGGCCCACCGGCGTGAGTGGTGGGCGAGGAGTGCAGGTCAGTCTAAGTCGGGTCGGGTCGGGTCAGGTCCACGGGGCGTGAGCGCGGACGAGACCGGGTAACCGGGCGGGTGAAGGGGACCTCACCCCGTGTGCTGAGGCAGTAAGGCTAGTGCACAAAATCAATTTAAACAGTGGAAAGTGTGTGAGGCTTACCGATGTGGGACTAAACGCAGACCTTTCCTCGCGTGCGCCTGCTGGGAGACCGCGGCCTGGCTTCTGCAGCTGCGGCTTTGATTTGCGTAGGTTGCTGGCTGGCTGCCTTCGCAAGACTCCCCGTAATCCGCAGCAGCTGGAGACCTGGAGTCCTCAAGCCTGGAGCGCGGGAGAAGCTGCTTCAATGTGCGTTAATGGCGGTCGAACCTCAAAACCTGTCGGACACGAATATGGCCTCTCGGCCTGATCAAACCACTGGGGAACCTTCACCGTGGCACGGCGAAGGTGAGGAGCTGCGTGGCAGGCCGCAAGGTGGTGTCTGGCGGCAGCCCTAGGTTGGACTGCAACCGGAGGAATGGGTTTGTTCGGGGGAGTGTTACGGAGGTGTGGAGTGGCAGTGGAGGGGTGGGGGGTGCTCAGTGTGATGAGGCGGAGGTTCGGTGAGGGTCGGCGAGGTGTGTGAGGCTGTGGAGCGATGGGAACATCTCGCCGGGGGGTGGCCGGAGTCGAAGGGGGTGACGATGGTCAGGGTCGGTCGAGGGCGTAATTGAACAAATTGGAACCGGGGAAAGAAAGAGGAGAAGAAGGGAAATAGTTCTAACTTACTTGCAGGGACGAAGGGGGAGGAACAGGGCGACAGTCGTATCGACTGCCGCCGGAGAAGACGATGCTCAGGGAAAGGGGCGGCGGCGAGTGGAGAGCCGGAGAGGCGCCAGCTGGGTGCGGCGTGGCGCGGGAAGAGCAGGGGAGGAAGTCTCTGCTGCTGGTATTGCGGTAGAGCGAAGAGGAGAAGGGGGAGGAACCGCCGGAGCTGGTGAGCGTCTGCCGGAGAGAGAAGAGAGGAAAGTTGGGGATTTTCTCCGTCAGATCCAAGCTGCCCCGGTCGGTGGAGCAACGGGGGGTATTTATAGGGATCAAACAGGGAGGAAGGCGGAGGGAGACGACGTGTCTCCCTCGCCGGAGGATGGCCGGAAGCAAGAACCCATACTGTCCGTTCGTTCGCACGGCCGGTATGGTGGGTTATAACGACCAGGGGGGTGTCCCTGCGACGGCTGACGACGCAGGGCACCCCCGGTTTACTTGCCAGGTCCCCCACCTCACCCTGCGCGGCGCCATGCTCCGCGCAAGGTCGCCGGAGCATGGTGCTGGCAGGTTTTGCAGGGGGGACCTGATCGCAAAGAACGAAGGAGAGTTAGGGGCCAAAATGCGAGGGTTCAAAAGTTGAGGGCCAAAGAGTAAATATATGAGGACCAAAGTGTAAAGTCGGTCAAGGAGGTTTCTTCTTAGGCTCAAGTTTTTATACATGACTAATTAGGACCTAAGGAATCTGATGGTGAATTTCATTTCTATATTAAACCTTGTTTGACCGGTCAATTTACGTAAAAACCCAAATTAAGTTATTAATTGGGCATGGTTCTCAATGTAGGTCAAAATGGGTTCTGAAGGCCAAATTGAAGGTTCTAAACCCTAGAGATTATTTTTCTATGAATTTTAGAGGGTTTATTCTATTTTTACTTTGCCTCGAACCTTGTGAATTGAAATGGGTTGTTTTAGGGTTACAGATTATCATTTAGTTTCTTGGAATTGCTGTAGCCCTCGCTAGATCATTTCATCCCACTTTTATTCTTATTAAGCTGCTTTGACCTATGTTTGGGCCCTGAATTACCCTGTATGCAGATTATACTGGTAAAATTGTATTTTTACCCCTTATGACTTGTTTTCTTCTTAAACTCAGAATTCTCTGAGTTAAGCCTTTCCTTGAGATATGTAGGAGCTTTTATCCTTTGTATTAGGTCAAAATGAGCTAGTTATGGCTCATGATGAGGTTCTCATCATACCCCCATGCCTAGCTTTTGCTAGTCCCTTAGCAAAAACTTAAGGTTTCAACCCTTGTTCTAGACCATGAAATTTTTAATAGTTTTAGATAAGTGCCTTTTTTATTTGAGCATAGATTAGGTTAGAATGCTGACCATAGGCCTAAAAGGTACTCTAGTACCAATCAAGATCCAAATCTGTCTAGCCTTAGCCTCAGTCTTTTAGCAAAGGTTTTTAAGGCCCACAAGAACTAACCTAAGGTTTATTGGACTTCGTGGTTAAAGCACCCGTGCTTGAAATGATTTTAGCCCTGGCTCAGTTCGCAGTGCGTTTTGTAAGAGAGAGATAGAAAGTTTTTCTGTTTGGAGAGTTTTCTCTCTCTTTTTCTTTTTAGTTCTAGCCTAGGATTGGCTTTTCAACACGGTCTGTATCAGATTCCTTGCTCCCATCATCAATCCTCAAGGGTTCCTGGCGATCGATGCTTCGAGATAGCACCGCCCATGGCAACCCCCAGAACCCTGGCTATTGAGATTTCGAGATAATCCCATCCATGGTATTCCGTGGCCGAATCCAGACCCTGGCAATTGACACTTCGAGATAATGCCATCCATGGAATCTGAACCAGCAGAGTGCTTACATGCCCCCAGTAGGATATGTAAATATCCTAAGAGACAAGCACCGAGGAGATGATATTCTGTTACGCATCTTCGAGGGGATTTCCCGCCTCTCCGCGCTGGGAACTCGTCCAAATCAACTTGTGTTGATCGGCCGCTCCTATTCTAGGTGTTCTTTTCAGATTTTTGCGACGCTTCTGCGTGATTCTGATTTTTACGCTTACTGAACCAGGCTGTGTGTGAGATTAGGGTGCTTAGGTTACTGAGTCCCGTAAACCAAAAATTAGTTAACGAGGCCGAATACTCCCTAAGCCTTAGACCTAATACTTCAGCTTTTCATTCTCCTCAACCTCTTGAGGAGTGTCCAGATCTTAATGGGTACTAAGAGTCTATTCAAGAATGCCTAAGGTTTGCATTCTTTACTAATCTTATTGTGCACTTTTCTTGAATGAGGTCTAGAACTTAGGTTAATTCCTTAGTTCCTTACTAATGACTATCACTTTTTCTCATAATTTTGTGCTCCTTTTTCATTTTGTTTCTTTTCTCCTTCGCAAAATTTTCTTCTCTTTTCCTCTTATTCTTTTTCGAAATTTTTTTTTTTAATTTTTATGGTGTTTTTGGCATATGTGAATTTCTTTTTTTTTTTTTTTAAACCTTTTCTTACAAGTTTTGCACTTTCATACCCCCCCATGCCTAAGATTTGCAATGTCCTCATTGTAACCTAGGGGGTCTTAGTTCATTCCTTAAGACAGAAATTTGGATGAGTGGATGGGTCGGGTTGAATTTTTGCGGACGATTTCAAATCCCAGATGCAAACATCTGAGTTGGGGTCGGCTGTCTACAAGGGTGAACTTCGAGTGCTGAAAGGTGTCAGAACAAGTTTCAGGTTTACAAAGAGAATGACGAGCTGCCTCCCGTTAAGCGCTGAGTTTTACGCCATCGGCTGGGCGCAATAAGCTCAAGGGGAAAGGAGGATATAAGATGCCTCAGCCAAATCAGTAGAAGTTACATCAATGAACGGCTTGAGTCTCTGACCGTTCACGATGAAAGGTTCAGAATCGTGGCTGAGTGGACTGATTTCGATTGCTCAATTTCCAAAAACCTGTCGGACCAAATATGGTCCGACCCACTTAGATCTCAGTTTTCCTGGGAAGAGTTTGAGTCGGGCATCAAAGAGTAGGACCTTTTGACCAGGATGAAAGATCTTTCTCGAGATGTGTTTATCGTGGAAGGCTTTAACCCGCTCCTTGTAGATTTGCGAGTTCTCGTACCTGTCTAGGCGTAATTCATCGATCTCGCTGATTTGGAGTTTTCTGTGGGTCCCAGCCTTGGAAAGATCTAGATTACAGTTCCGTACTGCCCAATAGGCTTTATGCTCCAGTTCTACGGGAAGGTGGCATGCCTTTCCGTACACTAGTCTAAAGGGAGACATGCCCAATTGGGTCTTGTGGGTGGTCCTATAGGCCCACAATGCTTCCGGAAGTCGGGACGACCAGTCCTTCCTGTCAGGTCGAATAGTGACTTGCAGGATTTTCTTGATCTCCCGATTAGACAGCTCAGCTAGACCATTAGTTTGGGGGTGGTAAGGAGTAGAGATTCGGTGAGACACCCCGTATTTGGTCATCAGTGACCTAAACTGAGCATTTGTGAAATGGGTCCCCCCATCAGAGATTATTGCACGAGGAATCCCGAACCTTGAGAAAATGTGTTGATGAATGAATTTGAGAACGATTTTGTGATCACAGGTTCGGGTCGGTATGGCTTCGATCCATTTGGACACGTAGTCCACAGCCAACAGAATGTATTCGAAACCATCCGAAACAGGAAAGGGGCCCATAAAATCAATCCCCCAAACATCAAAGATTTCGCATACTAGAATCGGTTGCATAGGCATCATGTCGCGATGGCTCATGTTGCCCAAAGTCTGGCAACGACTGCATGCCTTGCAATGACTGTATGTGTCTTTGAACAGTGTGGGCCAGTAAAAGCCGCACTGGAGGACTTTTGATGCGGTTTTATGTCCGGCAAAATGGCCACCGCATGCCTGGTCATGGCAGAAAGAGAGGATATTGTTGACTTCCCCTTCCGGGACACATCTCCAGATGATCTGATCGGCACCTATGCGGAAGAGGTACGGGTCTTCCCAAATGTAATACTTGGCATCGGAGCGTAATTTGTCTTTCTTGGCCTTCGGCCAATCGGACGGGATCTGATGGGATGCCAAGTAATTTACTATATTAGCAAACCATGGAAGGCTAGTACCAATAGTCAGCAGGTGCTCATCGGGAAAATGCTCAGTGATGGGTCCGGAAGGGTCAATTATTTCAGAAGGAAGACGGGACAAGTGATCAGCTACCACGTTTTGCTTTCCCGCTTTGTCGCGAATCTCAAGGTCAAATTCTTGCAACAGCAAGATCCATCGGATTAATCGAGGTTTCGTGTCCTTCTTCGCAAGGAGATGCCTCACAGCTGTGTGATCCGAGTATATGATGACATGGGAACCCAGAAGGTACGATCTGAACTTCTCTAGGGCAAATACTACAGCTAGCAGCTCTTTCTCAGTAACCGTATAGTTACGCTGAGCCTCATCGAGTGTTTTGCTGGCGTAGTAAATGACCACAGGTTTCTTGTCATTTTTCTGCCCCAAAACCGCTCCTACAGCGAAGTCGGATGCATCACACATGATCTCAAAGGGTTGAGACCAATCAGGGGACTGTAGGATCGGGGCTTGGGTGACTCGGTCACGCAGGATTTCAAATGCTTGAGTGCATTCCTTGGAGATTTCGAAGGGAACATCCTTGGAGAGAAGAGTGGTCAGGGGGCGTGCGATTTTTGAAAAATCAGGGATAAATCGTCGATAAAAACCGACATGCCCTAAAAAGGATCGGATGTCCCTGATTGAGCTAGGCATAGGAAGGTGAGAGATCAGATTAACCTTAGCTCGATCCACTTGGATACCTTTCTCCGAAATTGAGTGTCCCAGGACAATTCCCTCAGGCACCATGAAATGGCTCTTTTCCCAGGAAAGAACCAAATTCACATCGATGCACCGCCTGAGTATCTGGACCAAGTGTTGGAGGCAATCGTCGAATGATGCTCCGAAAACTGAAAAGTCATCCATGAAGACTTCCAGATAATCACCTACCATATCTGAGAATATGGCAAGCATGCATCGCTGAAAAGTAGCGGGTGCATTGCAAAGACCGAAAGGCATCCTTCGGAAAGCGTATGTTCCGAAGGGGCAGGTGAACGTGGTCTTTTCTTGGTCCTCAGGATGGATTGCCACCTGGTTATAACCGGAGTACCCGTCAAGAAAGCAGAAGAACCTATTTCCCGCTAGTTTTTCGAGAATTTGATCAATGAAGGGTAGTGGGAAATGATCCTTCTTCGTGGAGGAATTGAGTCGACGGTAATCTATACAGACTCTCCACGAGTTGGCTAATCGGGTAGGAATGATTTCTCCGGTCTCAGTCGTTATAGTGGTGAGTCCTGCCTTCTTGGGCACGACCTGAATTGGGCTCACCCAACGACTATCGGAGATCGGGTAGATGATTCCGGCATCTAACCATTTGATGATCTCCTTTTTCACGACCTCCTGCAGATTGGGGTTTAAGCGTCTCTGCATTTCACGAGAAGGTCGTGTGCCCTCTTCTGAATAGATATGATGAGTACAATAAGAGGGACTTATTCCAGTCAGATCATCGAGAGTCCATCCTATGGCTCTGCGATGTTGCTGGAGGACAATAATCAGACGGGATTCCTGTTCAGGATTGAGGTTGGAATTGATAATCACAGGAAAGGTCTGATTAGAACCCAAAAATACGTATTTCAAGTGAGCGGGAAGGGGTTTCAGTTCGAGGATGGGGTTTTCAGCAGCAGCGGGTGGTTCAGTATAGATGTGAGGTTCAAGGGTGGGAGTTACTGGGTTGTTCATATCTGGATTCAACTCCTCTGTTTGCGGATCAAGATCCTTCTGTGGTTGATGAGGCATAATCGAGTCATTCTGGAGGTGTGATTCATCAACCAAAGTCTTGATGTCACAAATTTGTTCGATGACGCCGCAATTAATTCCTTGTTGGGCCTTAAATATATCAATTCTCAATGTTTGATCTCCAAACTTAAGCTCTATTTGGCCCTCCTCACAGCTGATGTTGGCTCTAGCAGTAGCCAAGAAAGGTCTCCCTAGAATGATTGGTGTATCCCTAGGGTTCTCAGGTGCATCCATATCTAAGACTATAAAGTCCACTGGAAAATAGAAATCCCGCACTCTCACGATAACATCTTCAAGAATCCCTTTTGGTGACTTTATAGATCGATCTGCTAATTGTAATGTCACCTCGGTTGGTTTCAGCTCAGATTCTTCTAGATGGTCAAGTAAGGATGTGGGTATCAGGTTTATGGATGCACCCAAGTCTAACAATGCTCTATCAAATTGGGCACCACCTATCTTACAGGAAATCAGGGGAGTTCCAGGATCTTTTGCCTTGGGTGGGAGTCTACTAAGGATTACAGAGCTGGCTTGCTCTGACAGAACAATTGGGCTCCCTCCCTTGGTTCGCGGCTTACGCTGGGGTGTACATATATTTTTTAGAAATCGTGCGTAAGCTGGTACGTGGCGGATTGCATCCATCAAGGGGATGTTTATGTGGACCTGCTCAAAGAGCTTGACCAGGTCCTCCTCAGGGGCCACGGGTTTGGTGGTCTTCTTTCCCTTGCTCAGGGCCTCGGGAAACGGGATCTTGGTTGGTTCTTCTAGGATAGGTCCAGGTTGTGGATCTGGAACAGCAGTACCTTGGATAACTATCCTAGGGTCATGGTTATCCGGCTGGGAGTGGTTTGGATAATGTGGGTCTTGAGTTGTCTTACCACTACGTGTTGTTACAGAATTTAATCCGGCCTGATTTTGGTTTGGGTTTGGTAGGAGGGGTGGCTGTTGCTGAAATCCCGCATAAGAAGTTGAGGCTTCCATCTCGTCTGGAGATGGAGCAGTAGGAGCCTGATAAATCCATTGGGCGTGGCCTAAATTTGGATTCATAACGCGCTTCTGGGTTGGCACGTTATTTGGGTTAGGAAGAGGTTGGGAAGGGAGTGTGCCTGGTTGGCGAGAATTTGCCAACTGGGCCAGTTGAGTTTTAACTTCTGTAAGCTCGTCCTTGTGCTGTTTTTGAATAGCCGCATTCGTTTTTTGAATGTCAGCCAGAGTCTGAAGGATTAAGGACATTTGATCTTGATTTGGCCCTGATGGATAAGTAGGGTTGGGCCGAGGCTGAGGCGGCTGGTAGTGACGAGAGGGCTGTGGGCGGGACTGAAAAGGTGGTCTTTGGGTTTGGGAATTTCCCGCCCACTGAAAATTGGGGTGGTTTCGCCATCCAGGGTTGTAAGTGTTGGAGAATGGGTCGTTCTGAATGGCGTTGAGGTCCTCGCAGGTCTGAGGAACCTCCTGAGAATCAGGGAAAGGAGGAATGGAGTTCCCCCGGCTGGTGTAGAAAGGATCGGATGATCTTCCAGTCCAAGAATCAGATGGGGATGGATATGGATCCATCCCAGGGGAAGATCGGTGGAGGATGTTTTGCACAGTCTCCTGTGTGGAAGGAGGTTGTGCAAAGGAGTTACGCGCAGAGGTGGCTCGCTGCAAGTGCTGAGTCAGCTCATCCACCTTCTTTTCAATGATTGAGACCTTGTCCAATCGACTGGCCATTAATTCCAGGTCGACTGATGCGGACAGGCCCTGCGTCTCATGTGCTCCCTTAAGATTCGTCGCTGCGCGGGTATTCGTCCTGTCGAATAATCCCATGGAGTCATTGTTGATGGAGTTCTCGCACATGTTTTCGAGAATCTCCCATACGGTGTCTTCATGTTGACCCACGATGTTTCCTCCGCACGTTGCATTGACGAAAAGGCGGATGTCCTCACGGAGTCCCTGGTAAAAAGATTGGACTTGTTCCCATTTAGGAACTCCGTGATGGGGGCACTTCCTCATGAGATCCTGAAAACGATCCCATGCCTCATGAAGAGGTTCTCCTGATTGTTGAGTGAAGTGTGTAATCTGATGGCGCAAGGCGTTGGTCCGACCAACGGGAAAGAACTTTTTCAAAAACTCGGATTGAAGTTCTTCCCAAGTGTTGATCGGCCGGGTCTGAGTTTGATACCAATGGGCAGCCTTGTCCATAAGAGAAAAGGAGAACATCTTCATGAGAAGAATATCCCGATTTTGCGCATCTGATCCAAAAGTGTGGGCCAGATGCTTTAGCTGTTTGATGTGCTGGAAGGGATCTTCAGAATTAAGCCCATGGAATTTAGGTATAGCATGAATCATGTTGGGCTTTAGTTCGGAATCAGGTCCTCCAGTCGGGATTCTGACTCGAGGCTCAATGGCCACTGCAGCAGGATTGTAGTGGTCCCGCATCATAGGACGCTGTGGTGGGTGCACGAAGTTTTGGAAGAGGTCATTGAGTCGCTGGAGCTGGTGTTCCAGATTATTTTCTTCCTCAACTGGCTGAGCCATGATGGGGGAAGAAGAAGAACTTGGTTCTGAATCAGAAGAGAGAATAATGTGAGGGTGTTGCTGCACAAACACGGGCGTCGAGGCTTGGCCTTGACGAGAGCGAATTTCTAAAGGAGGTCTTAAGGGTGGTCTTAGAGACCTCCTTCCGTACATGCACAGTTGGAAGAGGTAAGTTTAGAAGGTGCTGGACCCAATCAAGGCACCCAAAAATGTGTTGGGTGACTATAGAGGTACGGGGCAGATGGACCCCTTGATCAGAAAGATCGTCCACCTGAGAATTACCTGGGCAGCCAGAGAGGGAGAGTCCCGTGAAGACCCCTACACGGTAGAGCGTCCCCACGGGTTACAGGGTTTCCCCCACCCGACCTCTCTTGTCACTGCGGGTCCAGGTAGACCAGAATGGGGATCTTGACCTCTTAAGTCTACCAATTTTAGCTTAATGATCAGGGTGCTTAAAGTTACACTTGAACTCTTAGGTATTTTGAGTGAGAAAGTAACCTAATTTTAAGGTTGGTTGACCCAAGGAGTCAACTTTACCTCTTGTTCCTTTGAGAGCTTTTTGGGTCCTTTCTTTTAGGGTTCAAGTGTTTAGAGAGCCAATTGTTTTAGGTTTCCCTTGAATAGGTATTTTCAAACAAGGGTTTGGGCACACTTCATTTGGTTTTCTCAATTCTCGCTTACGGAGTGTGTCTCTAAATCCCTAGTGTTGGATCCTAGGTTGGCTCTACTTGGTCTAGTTAATTCTTTGTTCGGTAATTAGGGCTCAAGCAAGAATGTGTTAGCCCTTAAATACCCTTAATAGTGTGCAGGAATAATGAGTTGAAAACATGCAACTTTTATGGTTACTAAGTATGGAAGACAGGTTAGCCCTATATTGCTTGTTCTTTTCTTTCTTTTGGGTTTTAGGGGTTAATAGCGAGAGGAAAGAAATTTACCTGTCCTCGGAGTGGTTGTTGTGCGGTTGCTTGTCTTCTTGATTTCCTGTAGTTTTCTGCACAAAAGAGAGGAGATTATCAGAAATTAAAAAGAAACAGAAATGTTTACCTCTAGAATAGCCGTTGCTCCCCGGCAACGGCGCCAAAATGAAGTGGTGGGTTCAACCGGGTTTTATTGTTATAACGTTGTAGTATAGCCAGTTATTACCAACATTTCAAATATATAAATTTTTTACTCGGAAAATAAAAGAGTTCCCGAGGTCGAACTCAGGGAGCAAGTTGTATTCTAGAGATATACATGTTTCTTTTACAAAATAAAGAAAGAGAGAGGGAAAGAATTTGTTGTTCTCTTTGTTTTCTCCTCGTGATGTTCTTCTTTCTTTCTTTCTTCAGATCTCCTTCTTCTTTGTTCTGCAGAGGTGATGCTCCTCTTTCTTTCTTCAGATCTCCTTCTTCTTCTTCCTTGGTTTCTGTCTTGGCCTCTCTTCTTCTTTTTCTGCAGTCTCTTCTGTGAAGGTTTCTTCTTCCTTGGCTCTGCTGTACTTCTTCTCTGCAGCCTTTCCTCTTCTTCTGCCTTGCTCAGCCTCTTCTTTAGAGTTTCTTCTTGTTTCTCCTCCCTGCGGCTAAGTGTCAGCTTCTTCTTTTCTTTTTCAGCCAGGGACGTCACCCCTCCTTCTTTCTTCTTTTCCTTTCAGGCCGTCGTCTGATTTCCAAATCAGACGACTTAAACTACCTGTTGCTACAGTCAGCTTCCTTCTTCTTCCGCGGGTCTTCTTCTTCGCCTGTGCCTGCACACTTCAGAGTTTTTCGTCAGAGGCAAAACCTACTCTACCCTCCCCCCCCGCGTCTCTCTCTCTCTGAAACCACTCTTGGGAAAGCTCTCCCAGAGCTGCCGGGTAATCGGGTACGGGTCGTGCCCGGGTCCAGGCCCACCGGCGTGAGTGGTGGGCGAGGAGTGCAGGTCAGTCTAAGTCGGGTCGGGTCGGGTCAGGTCCGCGGGGCGTGAGCGCGGACGAGACCGGGTAACCGGGCGGGTGAAGGGGACCTCACCCCGTGTGCTGAGGCAGTAAGGCTAGTGCACAAAATCAATTTAAACAGTGGAAAGTGTGTGAGGCTTACCGATGTGGGACTAAACGCAGACCTTTCCTCGCGTGCGCCTGCTGGGAGACCGCGGCCTGGCTTCTGCAGCTGCGGCTTTGATTTGCGTAGGTTGCTGGCTGGCTGCCTTCGCAAGACTCCCCGTAATCCGCAGCAGCTGGAGACCTGGAGTCCTCAAGCCTAGAGCGCAGGAGAAGCTGCTTCAATGTGCGTTAATGGCGGTCGAACCTCAAAACCTGTCGGACACGAATATGGCCTCTCGGCCTGATCAAACCACTGGGGAACCTTCGCCGTGGCACGGCGAAGGTGAGGAGCTGCGCGGCAGGCCGCAAGGTGGTGTCTGGCGGCAGCCCTAGGTTGGACTGCAACCGGAGGAATGGGTTTGTTCGGGGGAGTGTTACGGAGGTGTGGAGTGGCAGTGGAGGGGTGGGGGGTGCTCAGTGTGATGAGGCGGAGGTTCGGTGAGGGTCGGCGAGGTGTGTGAGGCTGTGGAGCGATGGGAACATCTCGCCGGGGGGTGGCCGGAGTCGAAGGGGGTGACGATGGTCAGGGTCGGTCGAGGGCGTAATTGAACAAATTGGAACCGGGGAAAGAAAGAGGAGAAGAAGGGAAATAGTTCTAACTTACTTGCAGGGACGAAGGGGGAGGAACAGGGCGACAGTCGTATCGACTGTCGCCGGAGAAGACGATGCTCAGGGAAAGGGGCGGCGGCGAGTGGAGAGCCGGAGAGGCGCCAGCTGGGTGCGGCGTGGCGCGGGAAGAGCAGGGGAGGAAGTCTCTGCTGCTGGTATTGCGGCAGAGCGAAGAGGAGAAGGGGGAGGAACCGCCGGAGCTGGTGAGCGTCTGCCGGAGTGAGAAGAGAGGAAAGTTGGGGATTTTCTCCGTCAGATCCAAGCTGCCCCGGTCGGTGGAGCAACGGGGGGTATTTATAGGGATCAAACAGGGAGGAAGGCGGAGGGAGACGACGTGTCTCCCTCGCCGGAGGATGGCCGGAAGCAAGAACCCATACCGTCCGTGCGTTCGCACGGCCGGTATGGTGGGTTATAACGACCAGGGGGGTGTCCCTGCGACGGCTGACGACGCAGGGCACCCCCGGTTTACTTGCCAGGTCCCCCACCTCACCCTGCGCGGCGCCATGCTCCGCGCAAGGTCGCCGGAGCATGGTGCTGGCAGGTTTTGCAGGGGGGACCTGATCGCAAAGAACGAAGGAGAGTTAGGGGCCAAAATGCGAGGGTTCAAAAGTTGAGGGCCAAAGAGTAAATATATGAGGACCAAAGTGTAAAGTCGGTCAAGGAGGTTTCTTCTTAGGCTCAAGTTTTTATACATGACTAATTAGGACCTAAGGAATCTGATGGTGAATTTCATTTCTATATTAAACCTTGTTTGACCGGTCAATTTACGCAAAAACCCAAATTAAGTTATTAATTGGGCATGGTTCTCAATGTAGGTCAAAATGGGTTCTGAAGGCCAAATTGAAGGTTCTAAACCCTAGAGATTATTTTTCTATGAATTTTAGAGGGTTTATTCTATTTTTACTTTGCCTCGAACCTTGTGAATTGAAATGGGTTGTTTTAGGGTTACAGATTATCATTTAGTTTCTTGGAATTGCTGTAGCCCTCGCTAGATCATTTCATCCCACTTTTATTCTTATTAAGCTGCTTTGACCTATGTTTGGGCCCTGAATTACCCTGTATGCAGATTATACTGGTAAAATTGCATTTTTACCCCTTATGACTTGTTTTCTTCTTAAACTCAGAATTCTCTGAGTTAAGCCTTTCCTTGAGATATGTAGGAGCTTTTATCCTTTGTATTAGGTCAAAATGAGCTAGTTATGGCTCATGATGAGGTTCTCATCAGTTGCCTCAGAAATTGGTATCTAGGGCTCAATCGAGAAGGTTTTAGCCCTAGTTACCTTAAGTGGATATGCAATTAAGGTGTGTTGAAAGTAAAAATCAGGCAACTTTATGAATTAGAAACAGGTAGCTCTAGATTGATTTTTTAGGGGATTAAGAGGGAGGGCTAGAAAGAGCTTATATGTTCCCTGGTGTGGTTGTTGTGCGGCTGCTTTTCTCTCATTAGATTTTCTTGAAATAATCACAACAAAAGAGAGAAATTAAATTAGTAATGAATTCAAAAATTGTGATTAGAGCTTGTAAAATGCCCGTTGCTCCCTGACAATGGCATCAAAAATAATCGCTGGATTTCATGACGAGTTCGTGTTTTTAAAAATATAGTCATTGTAGTATCACCGCAAAAACGATTATCAAATTTATTACTCTAAATTAAACAATATTCCGAGGTCGAACTCAGGGAGCAAATTGGTATTTCAGAAGCAAAATATCACAATTCTCAACAATAATGCAATGTATATAAAAATCTAGAGAGTAAAAAGAAATAGAATTTTCTTTTTTCGTCTTTCTTCTTCTCTCTTTCTTTTTCTTTGCTTTCTATCTTCCTTCTCATCTTTCTCATCTTTTCCTTTCTCAGACATCTAATTCTGTGAATCAGACGTCTTAACTGGCAACTGCTACAGTGCTCTTCTTTTTCTTTTCTTCTTCACTTGGCTTTCCTCCTTGGCTTCTTCTTCTTCTCTTCTTGAGTTGCTATGCCTCCTCCTCCTTCTTCTTCTTCAAGTTTTTCCTTCTCCTTCAGCTGCACTTCTTCTTTGGCTCCTTCTCTGCCTTTGGCAAAGTCCTTCTTCTGCAGGCTTCTTCCTCTGCATATAAGTTTTCACCTTCTTCTTCCTTCAGCTACTCCTCTTCTTCTTCTCTTCCTCTTCCCCGCAACTGCTTCCTCTTCCTCCTTCTTCCCTGCACAGCACAGAGAAGTAAAAACTACCCCCTACCTGCCCCGCATCTCTCTCTCTATTTCGCTCTTAGGACATAGCTCTTCGAGAGCCTTTCTCGGGTAAATGGGTTGGGTAAGCGTGCCCGGGACCAAGCCCACCAGCGTGTGGTGGTGGGAGAGGTGAACTGATCGGGTTGGGTCACCAGGTCCACAGGGTGTGATTACAGACAAGGTGTCGGGTCGGGTGAGAGAGGGACCTCACCCCGTGAGTAAGAGGTGAAGAGCCTAATGCAAAAATTCCTTTTATGCAGGTGTGGCGCTCCAAATCCTTTCAAGGTGGGACTATCTTCCCACCTCCTTTCGTGCGCACCTGCAGCAGAGTGTGCCTTCGATTGCAGCTGCAGCTACGGCCCTCGACACCAATTGGAGGCCTGAAGATGTTCGCGAAAGCTCTCCACACAACCTGGGACTGTGTCCTGAAGTGGGCACGACCTGGAGAAGCTTGCAAGGAAGCTTTGAGCTACGCATCAATGGCGACAAGCCCCTGGACCTGAAATCACGACAATAGCCTCGCGGCCACGTTAAAAAGCTTAGGGAGCTTCGCAAAGGTGCGGCGAATGTGCAGAGGTTGTCCGCAAGGCGTGGGAACGCCTGTGGGAGCATGCCAAGGGCACACTGTGGCCGTGTGTGTGGGTGTGTTCGGGGGTGCGTTTGTGTGAGTGGCGGAGTGTTGTGAATAGGGGGTTATGATCAGTGAGTCAAGGCGATGCTTAGGGACCAGTCGGCGAGGAGGGAGGTGGCCTGTGGTGGTGGAGCAAACTCGTCAGAGTGGTGGTCGAAGGTGAAGGGGATGATGGTGGTGGAGTGCGTCAGTGGTCGTTTGAAGGAAATAAAGAGGGGAAAAGAATGTAGAGAGTGAGAGAGACTTATCTAGGGTGTTTAGAGTGAAGGGGGGAGGTGGAGGGCAAGCGGCGGGTGTCTGCCATCGTCGGAGATGAAGACCCTGTGGTGAAGAAAAGGCGACAAGGAAGAGAGGCAGAGGGTGTGCCTTGGTAGGAGAGGCGCGGAGGAGCACGGCGGAGATGGCTCTAGCACTGGTACGGTGGCAGAGCGATGAGAAGAGGGAGGGAGAGTTGTCGGAAGCTGCGGGCAGTTGGTCGGAGTGAGGAGGAGACAAATTTGGGGGGCTTTCTCTGGCCAAATCAAGCTTGAAGGAAGCAGAGAGATTTGGGCTTCCTTAAATAGGCACGGGCAGAGGGAAGAGTCGCAAGGAGGTGCACGAAATTCCTCGCTGGAGGTATGGCCGGAGTGAGACCCATATCTCTCGAGGGTTCGCACGAGAGGTATGGAGCGTTTCAGGGCATGGGGAGCTGCCCATGCAGTAGGGGGCTTCGCAGGGAGCTCCCCTTTCAAATCTGGGAGCAGCTCCTCATGAGATCGAGGAGAGAACCTCCACGCAAAGTCGCCGGAGGTATGGGTCCCTGCTGCGATGGCAAAGGGACCAAAATGAAGAAAGAGACGAAGAAGCTGAGGAGGGATTTGCAAGGGTTTCAAAAAGTTAAGGGTCTAAATGTAATTTGGTGGACCAATTTGCAAAGTAGGTCAAGACGACCTTCCCTTAGGTCCAAATTTTGGTATAAACCTAATTTGGACCTAAGGAATCCAATGGTGAAGTTGGATTTTAGGTTTGATCACGTTTGACTGGATATTTTGTATAAAAATTCAAATTAGGTCAAATATTAGACATGGACCCCAATCTAGGTCAAAACATGTTCCAAAGGCCAAATTGGAGGTTCTAAACCCTAGGGGATATTTTTCCATGAATTTTAGAGGGTTTAGTCGATTTTTATCTTACCTGGAACCTTGTGAATTTAAGTGAGTTTGTTTTAGGGTTACAGAATGTCATTTAATTCCTAAATTTCACAATAACCCTTTTCTGACTGAACCATCCCACTTTTTCTCTTATTAAGTCCAATTGACCTATGTCTAAACCCTTAGAAATCCTGTTGATGCACTGCAACGGTAAAATTATAGTTTTACCCCTTATTTCATATTCTCTTCCAAGATTAATGATCCCTTGAATTAAGGCTTTCTCTTGGTTATGTAAGAGCTCTTGTTCACTTCATTAAGTCAAAATATGCTAGTTAGAGCTCATGATGAGATTCTCATCACACACCCATGCGCATTATGTGCCCAGCGCTGACGACCGAACAGCCTTATGCACATTTTGCATTTATACTAGGTGCGTGCTTACACTCTACCGATGTGGGATTAAGTTAGTCCCCTCCAGACCGGACTTTAGCTGGGAACTCTGGCCGACTTAGAGCTCCAAATCGAGCAAACAAGGGCTCATTGGAAAGCTCTGAAGGTTACTACAGGTCTGTAGCATCAATTTGATGTTAAATACAAAATTTACTCTTCGATTTGAAGGGTGAAAGTTGGATGTTTTCATGGCCATTCTGGCCTGCAGAGGTGAACCTCAGGTCTAAAGACCTACAGAGAGAGCTTTTGACCTCAGATGAGGTCCTAACTAGGTTCAGGAGATGTTTCTGCATCTACTGGTGAAGGAATGGGACTTTGAGAGGCTTCAGGAATAGTAAGAAACTCAAGAGCTTCGCTAAGGAGCTTCAGAGCTCCATTTCAAATTCTGATCAACTCGACAGAAAGCTAGAGGTCAGCAACAACAGATCAAACAACCTCTGAAGGTTGTTAAGAGTCTATCTGGGCAGTGTTTGCATTTGAAATTCATCTAAAAGGCACTGAAGACAGTATTGGGTTTAAATGAACCCAAACTGAGCAGCAATCGGATTCTTCTAAAACTTTAATTAAAACTCATTTAAATCAAATCAAATCTTTCTAAAATCATCCTAGAAGTAATTTGAACTCATTAATTTCTTGAATTGAAACCTAAATCATCATATCAGGCCTAATTTTGACCTCTGAACCTCAAAATTTGACTTTCATCATTGAGCATTCTTAGATGTAACTTACACTTCAATTCATCTCTAGTTGATCTCAGGAATGTGTTTAGGGTGTCAAAAGGAGGTTTTGACCTAGAAACCTATGGTTTCAGGTCAGTCGCCTAGGCTCTAAAAGTATTTTGTTCGACAGAACAAACTGAGGCCTATCTGGATGAAAGGTCTTCGAATTCAATCTCAAGGCATCCATCTGATGCTTCCAGACCTTTAAAATTAGGCTTATCCTTAACCAACAATCATCTCCGACTCTGCAGGAGTTGGAGAAGACAGAGGTCTAGATGGAGCTTCAGGTCTTAAACTTCAAACAAAATATAGCAGAATGATCAGTGAGCCTCAAATAAATTATTTGGAGCTTTTCGCAAAGTTCTATAGGTTGAAGAGTACATCTTGATTCACCGAAGCTCGTCGGAGCTCCGAAGAGTTCAGATAATAGCTAAAAGTGTGTAAACAACATCAAAACATGCTATGGATGATCTGAAAAGTTTCCTGAGGTCACAAGGAACCTCAGGAACACATTAATTTCTTCAATTATTAATCATACTAAAAGATATGCTTTTAATTCACAGTGAGTGAAATCTGAGTTCGATAGAACTCAGAACATGTTCTCTCACTCAATTGAGTGGAGAGTTCATGTTAGTGGAGTATGGTGAAGGTGACTATGTGATTAATTAAGTGAATACACTCCTCCTGAGACACCATTGACAGCGAGCTTAGGAGGTTGAGTGAAAGGCATTTTAGTTGTAAGTGATTATTAATCCAATTAAAGTGAGGATAGGAGCCCTAAGATGATGATAAAGTGATGGAGGGCCCCAGTGAAGGTGAATTGCCCTCTTATACTTCCGCCATGGACAGCGGAAGCAGCCAGTGAAGGTGGAGATGGATTAGGTGATTAGGTGTTTAAATGAGGGAATTAAAGTGTTAGAAGTGATCATGGAGGATTAAGGAAGATGATCGATGAAATTAAAAGACAAAAGAGTGCTCCAGTCAAGCTCAAAGAGCTTGCTGGAGCTAAGGAAGATGACAGGAAATCTGACATTAAATCTAACTAACCTACCTAACTAGTTACTCTAATTAAACTACTTACCTAACCTACTGTTACCTGGACGAAGGGGGCAGAGGATCACCATTGAAGGTCCTTAATGGAGGAGGAAATCAGAGAGACGGAGGAAGAAGTCCGACAGGTGTAGGCGAAGCGTAGAAGTGGATTCCAACGTCAGCACTGCATCAGAAGACTCAATGGATGACAACGGAGATCAGGAGCAAGCGAAGATGAACGGAGGAAGACGGAGGAAGCGGAGGAAGGTCACCGAAATTGGAGCAAATAGCCTATCTGCTAGCTCAGTGGGGGGGAAGAGGGAAGGGAGCTAACTCCTTGACATCGAAGAGGTGGAGGGGTATTTATAGGTTGCAGCGGCTGAGGAGGAGGGTGAATCTGGACAGGAAAAGGTCTAGGAGTGAAGTAACCATTGGCGTCTTCTCTGACGCCGGTGAGGTTAACCTCAAACCCTAAATAGGATTTGAGCTTCATCCAGACCGATGGATGAAGAGAGGACGGTTAGCACAAGCTCCAGGAGCTTGGAAAGGAAGGGCGGACGTCGAATGGATGGTGATCGGAGGGTATGGAAACCTCCTGTCGTCAGCCGTCGAAGAGGCTGAAGAAGGAATGAAGAGGAAGAAGAAGATGTTTACAGGGACTTGTTTGCAATGAAAGCTAAGG